>CM052021.1:20000000-25000000 GCA_028476575.1 Platygaster robiniae
TCCTTGATTTTGCCCAGGAGTTATGAGATCATGTTAGCACTCTGATAACCACGCAGCAAAAAAAGCTAATTTTTCAATTTCGCAATATTGTCAAGTCCTGTAGCGAGCAAGTTATTCATAAATACTTGCGATCTAAATTTGACTATCTAGCAAATTGAAATTTCAAAAATCTGAAAGCGAACAGATATAGAAATCAACCTCTTATATTCTATCACTTGAATTCGTGTAATCATGAGATGCTTGCGATTGAGGCGCAGTACATTTTTCCCGAAATATCATCTGAAGACATCTGGTATTTCTTACAGACATTGAAAACAACAATCACAATGCAGTCTCAATAGAATAACTGTTCGAAATAATTTCTCAAATCGAATAACGTTATTATGTCACTAAATAGAGCCATTCCTTGATTTTGCCCAGAAGTTTTGAGATCATTTTAGCACTCTTATAACGACGCAGCAAAATATTCTAATTTTTTAATTTCGCAATTTTACTAAGTCCTGTAGAGAGCAGGTTATCCACGAATACTTGCGATCGAACTTTAACTTTTTAGCGAATTGATATTTTAAATAACCGATAGTGAACAGATACAGAAATACCTCTTATATTCTAACACGTAAATACGTGTAATCATGAGATTATATCGATAAAGGCGCAGTATATTTTTTTCGAAATGATATCTGATGGCATCAGGTATGTCTAGCAGACATTGAAAACAACAATCAAAATGCAATCTCAATAGAATAACTTTTCGAATTGAATTTTCAAATCAAGTAACGTTATTATGTCACTAAATAGAGCCATTCCTTGATTTTGCCCAGGAGTTATGAGATCATGTTAGCACTCTTATAACCACGTAGCAAAAAAAGCTAATTTTTCAATTTCGCAATATTGTCAAGTTCTGTAGCGAGCAAGTTATTCATAAATACTTGCGATCTAAATTTGACTATCTAGCAAATTGAAATTTCAAAGATCTGAAAGCGAACAGACATAGAAATCAACCTCTTATATTCTATCACTTGAATTCGTGTAATCATGAGATGCTTGCGATTGAGGCGCAGTATATTTTTCCCGAAATATCATCTGAAGACATCTGGTATTTCTTACAGACATTGAAAACAACAATCACAATGCAGTGTCAATAAAATAACTTTTCGAATTGAATTTACAAGTCAATTATCGTTATTATGTCAATATATAGAGCTATTACTTGATTTTGCCCAGTAGTTATGAGACCATTTTAGCACTCTTATAACGACGCAGCAATATATGCTAATTTTTTAATTTCGCAATATTACTAAGTCCTGTAGCGAGCAGGTTATCCACGAATACTTGCGACCGAACTTTAACTGTTTAGCGAATTGATATTTTAAATAACCGATAGTGAACAGATACAGAAATACCTCTTATATTCTAACACGTAAATTCGTGTAATCATGAGATTATTGCGATAAAGGCGCAGTATATTTTTTCCGAAATGACATCTGATGGCATCAGGTATGTCTAGCAGACATTGAAAACAACAATCAAAATGCAATCTCAATAGAATAACTGTTCAAAATGAATTCTCAAATCAAATAACGATATTAATCCACTACATAGAGCCATTCCTTGATTTTGCCCAGGAGTTATGAGATCATTTTTGCACTTCTATGACCACGCAGCAAAATATGCGAATTTTTCAATTTCGCAATATTATCAAGTCCTGTAGCGAGCATGTCATCCATAAGTACTTGCGATCGAAATTGAACTATGAAGCAAATTGAAATTTCAAATATCTGAAAGCGAACAGATATAGAAATCAACCTCTTATATTCTATCACGTGAATTCGTGTAATCATGAGATGCTTGCGATTGAGGCGCAGTATATTTTACCGAAATATCATCTGAAGACATCAGGTATTTCTTACAGACATTGAAAAAAACAATCACAATGCAGTGTCAATAAAATAACTTTTCGAATTGAATTTACAAGTCAATTGTCGTTATTATGTCAATATATAGAGCTATTCCTTGATTTTGCCCAGGAGTTATGAGATCATTTTAGCGCTGTTATAACGACGCAGCAAAATATGTTAATTTTTAATTTCGCAATATTACTAAGTCCTGTATTGAGCATGTTATCCACGAATACTTGTGATCGAACTTTAACTTTTCAGCGAATTGATATCTTAAATAACCGATAGTGAACAGATACAGAAATACCTCTTATATTCTAACACGTGCATTCGTGTAATCATGAGGTTTTTGCGATTGAGGCGCAGTATATTTTTCCCGAAATATTATCTAAAGGCATCAGGTATTTCTTACAGTCATTGAAAACAACAATCAAAATGCAATCTCAATAGAATAACTTTTTGGATTGAATTTTCACATCAATTAATGTTATTATGCCGATATATAGAGTCATTACTTGAATTTGCCCAGGAGTCATGAGATCATCTTAGCGCTATTATAACGACGCAATAAAATATCCTAATTTTTCAATTTCGCAATGTTACTCAGTCCTGTAGCGAGCATGTGATCCATTAATACTTGCGATCCAAATTTATCTATTCAGCGAATTGAAATTTTAAATAACTGATAGTGAACGGATACAGGAATACCTCTCATATGCCAACACGTGAATTCGTGTAAACATGAGATACTTTCGATAAAGGCGCTGTATATTTTTCCTGAAATATCATCTCAAGACATCAGGTATTTCTTACAGACATAGAAAACAACAATTAAAATGCAATCTCATTAGAATGACTTTTCGAATTGAATTTTCAAATCAAATAACGTTATGATGTCACTAAATACAGCCATTCTTTGATTTTTCCCGGGAGTCATGATATCATTTTAGCACTATTATAACGACGCAGCAAAATATGCTAATTTTTCAATTTCGCAATATTTCTAAGTCCTGTAGCGAGCAGGTTATTTACGAATACTTGCGATCGAACTTTAACTCTCCAGCGTATTGTAATTTTAAATAACCGATAGTGAACAGATACAGAAATACCTCTTATATTCTAACACGTGAATTCGTGTAATCATGAGATTATTGCGATAAAGGCGCAGTATATTTTTTCCGAAATGATATCTGATGGCATCAGGTATGTCTAGCAGACATTGAAAACAACAATCAAAATGCAATCTCAATAGAATAACTTTTCGAATTGAATTTTCAAATCAAATAACGTTATTATGTCAATAAATAGAGCCATTCCTTGATTTCGCCCAGGAGTCATGAAATCATTTTAGCACTCTTATAACAACGCAGCAAAAAATCCTAATTTTTTAATTTCACAATATTATCAAGTCCTGTAGCAAGCAGGTTATCCATGTATACTAGGACCTAAATTTAACTATTCAGCGAATTGATATTTTAAATAACCGAAATCGAACAGATACAGAAATCAACCACTTATATTCCATCACAAGAAATCGTGTAATCATGAAATTATTGCGATAAAGGCGCAGTAAATTTTTTCCGAAATAACTTCTGATGGCATCAGGTATGTATAGCAGACATTTAAAACAACAATTTAAATGCAATCTCAATAGGATAACTTTTCGACTTGAATTTTCAAATCAAATAACGTTATTATGTCACTAAATAGAGCCATTCCGTGATTTTGCCCAGGAGTCATGAGATCATTTAGCACTCTTATATTGACGCAGCAAAAAATACTAATTTTTCAATTTCGCAATATTACCAAGTCCTGTAGCGAGCAGGTTATCCATGAATACCTGCGATCCAAATCGAACTATTCAGCGAATTGAAATTTTAAATAACCGAAAGCGAACAGATACAGAAATCAACCTATTATATTCTATCACGAGAATTCGTGTAATCATGAGGTTCTTGCGATTGAGGCGCAGTATATTTTTCCCGAAATATTATCTGAAGGCATCAGGTATTTCTTACAGACATTGAAAACAACAATCGAAATGCAATCTTAATAGAATAACTGTTCGAATTATATTTTTAAATCAATGAACGTTATTATGTCGATATATAGAGCTATTCCTTGATTTTGCCCAGGAGTTATCAGATCATTTTAGCACTCTTGTAACGACGCAGCAAAATATGCTAATTTTTTAATTTCGCAATATTACTAAGTCCTGTAGCGAGCAGGTTATCCACGAATACTTGCGATCGAACTTTAACTTTTCAGCGAATTGATATTTTAAATAACCGATTGTGAACAGATACAGAAATACCTCTTATATTCTAACACGTGAATTCGTGTAATCATGAGATTATTGCGATAAAGGCGCAGTATATTTTTTTCTAATGATATCTGATGGCATCAGGTATGTCTAGCAGACATTGAAAACAACAATCAAAATGCAATCTCAATAGAATAACTTTTCGAATTGAATTTTCAAATCAAATTACGTTATTATGTCACTAAATAGAGCCATTCCTTGATTTTGCCCAGGAGTTATGAGATCATGTTAGCACTCTGATAACCACGCAGCAAAAAAAGCTAATTTTTCAATTTCGCAATATTGTCAAGTCCTGTAGCGAGCAAGTTATTCATAAATACTTGCGATCTAAATTTGACTATCTAGCAAATTGAAATTTCAAAAATCTGAAAGCGAACAGATATAGAAATCAACCTCTTATATTCTATCACTTGAATTCGTGTAATCATGAGATGCTTGCGATTGAGGCGCAGTACATTTTTCCCGAAATATCATCTGAAGACATCTGGTATTTCTTACAGACATTGAAAACAACAATCACAATGCAGTCTCAATAGAATAACTGTTCGAAATAATTTCTCAAATCGAATAACGTTATTATGTCACTAAATAGAGCCATTCCTTGATTTTGCCCAGAAGTTTTGAGATCATTTTAGCACTCTTATAACGACGCAGCAAAATATTCTAATTTTTTAATTTCGCAATTTTACTAAGTCCTGTAGAGAGCAGGTTATCCACGAATACTTGCGATCGAACTTTAACTTTTTAGCGAATTGATATTTTAAATAACCGATAGTGAACAGATACAGAAATACCTCTTATATTCTAACACGTAAATACGTGTAATCATGAGATTATATCGATAAAGGCGCAGTATATTTTTTTCGAAATGATATCTGATGGCATCAGGTATGTCTAGCAGACATTGAAAACAACAATCAAAATGCAATCTCAATAGAATAACTTTTCGAATTGAATTTTCAAATCAAGTAACGTTATTATGTCACTAAATAGAGCCATTCCTTGATTTTGCCCAGGAGTTATGAGATCATGTTAGCACTCTTATAACCACGTAGCAAAAAAAGCTAATTTTTCAATTTCGCAATATTGTCAAGTTCTGTAGCGAGCAAGTTATTCATAAATACTTGCGATCTAAATTTGACTATCTAGCAAATTGAAATTTCAAAGATCTGAAAGCGAACAGACATAGAAATCAACCTCTTATATTCTATCACTTGAATTCGTGTAATCATGAGATGCTTGCGATTGAGGCGCAGTATATTTTTCCCGAAATATCATCTGAAGACATCTGGTATTTCTTACAGACATTGAAAACAACAATCACAATGCAGTGTCAATAAAATAACTTTTCGAATTGAATTTACAAGTCAATTATCGTTATTATGTCAATATATAGAGCTATTACTTGATTTTGCCCAGTAGTTATGAGACCATTTTAGCACTCTTATAACGACGCAGCAATATATGCTAATTTTTTAATTTCGCAATATTACTAAGTCCTGTAGCGAGCAGGTTATCCACGAATACTTGCGACCGAACTTTAACTGTTTAGCGAATTGATATTTTAAATAACCGATAGTGAACAGATACAGAAATACCTCTTATATTCTAACACGTAAATTCGTGTAATCATGAGATTATTGCGATAAAGGCGCAGTATATTTTTTCCGAAATGACATCTGATGGCATCAGGTATGTCTAGCAGACATTGAAAACAACAATCAAAATGCAATCTCAATAGAATAACTGTTCAAAATGAATTCTCAAATCAAATAACGATATTAATCCACTACATAGAGCCATTCCTTGATTTTGCCCAGGAGTTATGAGATCATTTTTGCACTTCTATGACCACGCAGCAAAATATGCGAATTTTTCAATTTCGCAATATTATCAAGTCCTGTAGCGAGCATGTCATCCATAAGTACTTGCGATCGAAATTGAACTATGAAGCAAATTGAAATTTCAAATATCTGAAAGCGAACAGATATAGAAATCAACCTCTTATATTCTATCACGTGAATTCGTGTAATCATGAGATGCTTGCGATTGAGGCGCAGTATATTTTACCGAAATATCATCTGAAGACATCAGGTATTTCTTACAGACATTGAAAAAAACAATCACAATGCAGTGTCAATAAAATAACTTTTCGAATTGAATTTACAAGTCAATTGTCGTTATTATGTCAATATATAGAGCTATTCCTTGATTTTGCCCAGGAGTTATGAGATCATTTTAGCGCTGTTATAACGACGCAGCAAAATATGTTAATTTTTAATTTCGCAATATTACTAAGTCCTGTAGCGAGCAGGTTATCCACGAATACTTGCGATCGAACTTTAACTTTTCAGCGAATTGATACATTAAATAACCGATAGTGAACAGATACAGAAATACCTCTTATATTCGAACACGTGAATTCGTGTAATCATGAGATTATTGCGATAAAGGCGCAGTATATTTTTTCCGAAATGATATCTGAAGGCATCAGGTATTTCTAACAGACATTGGAGACAACAATCAAAATGCAATCTAAATAGAATAACTTTTCGAATTGAATTCTCAAATCAAATAACGTTATTATGTCACTAAATAGAGCCATTCCTTGATTTTGCCCAGGAGTTATGAGATCATTTCTGCACTTTTATGACCCCGCAGCAAAATATGCTAATTTTTCATTCTCGCAATATTGTCAAGTCCTGTAGCGAGCAAGTTATTCATGAATACTTGCGATCTAAATTAGACTATCTAGCAAATTGAAATTTCAAATATCTGAAAGCGAACAGATATAAAAATCAACCTCTTATATTCTATCACGTGAATTCGTGTAATCATGAGGTTCTTGCGATTGAGGCGCAGTATATTTTTCCTGAAATATCATATGAAGACATCAGGTATTTCTTACAGACATTGGAAACAACAATCAAAATGCAATCTCAATTGAATAACTTTTCGAATTGAATTTACAAATCAATTAACGTTATTATGTCAATATATAGAGCTTCCCTTGATTTTCCCCAGGAGTCATGAGATCATTTTAGCACTCTTATAAGGACGCAGCAAAAAATGCTAATTCTTCAATTTCGCAATATTACTTAGTCCTGGAGCGAGCAGGTTATTTATGAATACTTGCGACCGAAATGCAACTATACAGCGAATTGAAATTTTACTGAACCGAAAGCGAAAATATACAGAAATCAACCTCTTAAATTCTATCACGTGAATTCGTGTAATCATGAGCTTCTTGCGATCAAGGCGCAGTATATTTTTCCCGAAATATCATCTGAAGACATCTGGTATTTCTTACAGACATTGAAATCAACACCAAACGCAATCTCAATAGAATAACTGTTCGAATTATATTTTCAAATTAATAAACGTTATTATGTCAATATATAGAGCTATTCCTTGATTTTGCCCAGGAGTTATGAGATCATTACAGCACTTTTATAACCACGCAGCAAAATGTGCTAATTTTCCAATTTCGCAATATTACTAAGTCCTGTAGCGAGCAGGTTATCCACGAATACTTGCAATCGAACTTTACCTTTCCAGCGAATTGAAATTTTAAATAACCGATAGTGAACATATACAGAAATACTTCTTATATTCTAACACGTGAATTCGTGTAATCATGAGATTATTGCTATAAAGGCGCAGTATATTTTTTCCGAAATTACATCTGATGGCATCAGGTATTTCTCACAGACATTGAAAACAACAATTAAAATGCAATCTGAATAGAAAAACCTTTCGAATTGAATTTTCAAATCAAATAACGTTATTATGTCACTAAATAAAGCCATTCCTTGATTTTGCCCAGGAGTCATGAGATCATTATTGCACTCTTATAAAGACGCAGCAAAAAATGCTAATTTTTCAATTTCGCAATATTACCAAGTGCTGTAGGGATCAGGTTATCTATAAATACTTGCGATCTAAACTTGTTTATTCAGCGAATTGAAATTTTGAGAAACCGAAAGCGAACAGATACAGAAATTAACCTATTATATTCTATCACGACAATTTGTGTAATCATGAGGTTCTTACGATTGAGGCGCAGTATATTTATCTCGAAATATTATCTGAAGGCATCAGGTATTTCTTACAGACATTGAAAACCACACCAAACGCAATCTCAATAGAATATCTGTTCGAAATAATTTCTTAAATCGAATAACGTTATTATGTCACTAAATAGAGCTATTCCTTGATTTTGCCCAGAAGTTATGAGATCATTTTAGCACTTTTATGACCACGCAGCAAAATATGCTAATTTTTCTATTTCGCAATATTATCAAGTCCTGTAGCGAGCAGGTTATCCATAAATACGAGCGATCCAAATTGAACTATTTAGCAAATTGAAATTTCAAATATCCGAAAGCGAACAGATATAAAAATCAACTTCTTATATTCTATCACGTGAATTCGTGTAATCATGAGATTGTTGCGATTGTGGCGCACTATATTTTTTTTCCGTAATGACATCTAAAGATATCAGGTATTTCTAACAGACTTTGAAAACATCGTGCAAATCGCAAACTTAATTGAATAACTTTTCAAATTGAATTTCCAAATAAATTAACGTTAATATGTCAATATATAGATCCATTCCTTTATTTTGCCCATAGTAAGGAGATCATTTTAGCACTTTTATGACAACGCATCAAAATATGCTAATTTTTCAATTTCGCGATATTACCAAGTCCTGTAGCGAGCAGGTTATCCATGAATACCTGCGATCCAAATCTAACTATTCAGCGAATTGAAATTTTTCAATAACCAAAAGTGAACAGATACAGAAATCAACCTATTATATTCTATCACGAGAATTCGTGTAATCATGAGATGCTTGCGATTGAGGCGCAGTATATTTTTCCCGAAATATCATCTGAAGACATCTGGTATTTCTTACAGACATTGAAAACATCAATCACAATGCAGTCTCAATAGAATAAGTGTTCGAAATGATTTCTCAAATCAAATAACGTTATTATGTCACTAAATAGAGCCATTCCTTGATTTCGCCCAGAAGTTGTGCGATCATTTTAGCACTCTTATAACGACGCAGCAAAATATGCTAATTTTTTAATTTCGCAATTTTACTAAGTCCTGTAGCGAGCAAGTTATCCACGAATACTTGCAATCGAACTTTAAGTTTTCAGCGAATTGATATTTTAAATAACCGATAGTGAACATATACAGAAATACCTCTTATATTCTAACACGTGAATTCGTGTAATCATGAGGTTCTTGCGATTGGGGCGCAGTGTATTTTTCCCGAAATATTATCTGAAGGCATTAGGTATTTCTTACAGACATTGGAAACGACAATCAAAATGCAATCTCAATAGAATAACTTTTCGAATTGAATTCTTAAATCAAATAACGTTATTATGTCACTAAATAGAGCCATTCCTTGATTTAGCCCAGGAGTTTGAGATCACTTTAGCACTTTTATGTCCACGCAGCAAAATATGCTAATTTTTTAATTTAGCAATATTATTAGGTCCCGTAGCGAGCAGGTTATCCATCAATACTTGCGATATAAATTTAACTATTCAGCGAATTGAAATTTTAAATAACCGATAGTGAACAGATACAGAAATACCTCTTATATTCTAACACGTGAATTCGTGTAATCATGAGATTATTGCTATAAAGGCGCAGTATATTTTTTCCGAAATGACATCTGAAGACATCAGGTATTACTTACAGTCATTGAAAACAACATTCAGAATGCAATCTCAATAGAATAAATTTTCGGATTGACTTTTCACATCAATTAACGTTATTATGTCGATATATAGAGTCATTACTTGATTATGCCGAGGAGTCATGAGATCATCTTAGCACTATTATAGCGACGCAGCAAAATATGCTAATTTTTCAATTTCGCAATATTTCTCAGTCCTGTAGCGAGCAGGTTATCCACGAATAATTGCGATCGAACTTTAACTTTCCAGCGAATTGAAATTTTAAATAACCGATAGTGAACAGATACAGAAATACCTCTTATATTCTAACACGTGAAATCGTGTAATCATGAGATTATTGCGATAAAGGCGCAGTATATGTTTTCCGAAATGACATCTGATGGCATCAGGTATGTCGAGCAGACATTTAAAACAACAATTAAAATGCAATCTCAATAGGATAACTTTTCGACTTGAATTTTCAAATCAAATAACGTTATTATGTCACTAAATAGAGCCATTCCGTGATTTTGCCCAGGAGTCATGAGATCATTTAGCACTCTTATATTGACGCAGCAAAAAATACTAATTTTTCAATTTCGCAATATTACCAAGTCCTGTAGCGAGCAGGTTATCCATGAATACCTGCGATCCAAATCGAACTATTCAGCGAATTGAAATTTTAAATAACCGAAAGCGAACAGATACAGAAATCAACCTATTATATTCTATCACGAGAATTCGTGTAATCATGAGGTTCTTGCGATTGAGGCGCAGTATATTTTTCCCGAAATATTATCTGAAGGCATCAGGTATTTCTTACAGACATTGAAAACAACAATCGAAATGCAATCTTAATAGAATAACTGTTCGAATTATATTTTTAAATCAATGAACGTTATTATGTCGATATATAGAGCTATTCCTTGATTTTGCCCAGGAGTTATCAGATCATTTTAGCACTCTTGTAACGACGCAGCAAAATATGCTAATTTTTTAATTTCGCAATATTACTAAGTCCTGTAGCGAGCAGGTTATCCACGAATACTTGCGATCGAACTTTAACTTTTCAGCGAATTGATATTTTAAATAACCGATTGTGAACAGATACAGAAATACCCCTTATATTCTAACACGTGAATTCGTGTAATCATGAGATTATTGCGATAAAGGCGCAGTATATTTTTTTCTAATGATATCTGATGGCATCAGGTATGTCTAGCAGACATTGAAAACAACAATCAAAATGCAATCTCAATAGAATAACTTTTCGAATTGAATTTTCAAATCAAATAACGTTATTCTGTCACTAAATAGAGCCATTCCTTGATTTTGCCCAGGAGTTATGAGATCATGTTAGCACTTTGATAACCACGCAGCAAAAAAAGCTAATTTTTCAATTTCGCAATATTGTCAAGTCCTGTAGCGAGCAAGTTATTCATAAATACTTGCGATCTAAATTTGACTATCTAGCAAATTGAAATTTCAAAGATCTGAAAGCGAACAGATATAGAAATCAACCTCTTATATTCTATCACTTGAATTCGTGTAATCATCAGATGCTTGCGATTGAGGCGCAGTACATTTTTCCCGAAATATCATCTGAAGACATCTGGTATTTCTTACAGACATTGAAAACAACAATCACAATGCAGTCTCAATAGAATAACTGTTCGAAATGATTTCTCAAATCGAATAACGTTATTATGTCACTAAATAGAGCCATTCCTTGATTTTGCCCAGAAGTTTTGAGATCATTTTAGCACTCTTATAACGACGCAGCAAAATATGCTAATTTTTTAATTTCGCAATTTTACTAAGTCCTGTAGAGAGCAGGTTATCCACGAATACTTGCGATCGAACTTTAACTTTTTAGCGAATTGATATTTTAAATAACCGATAGTGAACATATACAGAAATACCTCTTATATTCTAACACGTGAATTCGTGTAATCATGAGGTTCTTGCGATTGGGGCGCAGTGTATTTTTCCCGAAATATTATCTGAAGGCATTAGGTATTTCTTACAGACATTGGAAACGACAATCAAAATGCAATCTCAATAGAATAACTTTTCGAATTGAATTTTCAAATCAAATAACGTTATTATGTCACTAAATAGAGCCATTCCTTGATTTAGCCCAGGAGTTTGAGATCATTTTAGCACTTTTATGTCCACGCAGCAAAATATGCTAATTTTTCAATTTAGCAATATTATTAGGTCCCGTAGCGAGCAGGTTATCCATCAATACTTGCGATATAAATTTAACTATTCAGCGAATTGAAATTTTAAATAACCGATAGTGAACAGATACAGAAATACCTCTTATATTCTAACACGTGAATTCGTGTAATCATGAGATTATTGCTATAAAGGCGCAGTATATTTTTTCCGAAATGACATCTGAAGACATCAGGTATTACTTACAGTCATTGAAAACAACATTCAGAATGCAATCTCAATAGAATAAATTTTCGGATTGACTTTTCACATCAATTAACGTTATTATGTCGATATATAGAGTCATTACTTGATTATGCCGAGGAGTCATGAGATCATCTTAGCACTATTATAGCGACGCAGCAAAATATGCTAATTTTTCAATTTCGCAATATTTCTCAGTCCTGTAGCGAGCAGGTTATCCACGAATAATTGCGATCGAACTTTAACTTTCCAGCGAATTGAAATTTTAAATAACTGATAGTGAACAGATACAGAAATACCTCTTATATTCTAACACGTGAAATCGTGTAATCATGAGATTATTGCGATAAAGGCGCAGTATATGTTTTCCGAAATGACATCTGATGGCATCAGGTATGTCGAGCAGACATTTAAAACAACAATTAAAATGCAATCTCAATAGGATAACTTTTCGACTTGAATTTTCAAATCAAATAACGTTATTATGTCACTAAATAGAGCCATTCCGTGATTTTGCCCAGGAGTCATGAGATCATTTAGCACTCTTATATTGACGCAGCAAAAAATACTAATTTTTCAATTTCGCAATATTACCAAGTCCTGTAGCGAGCAGGTTATCCATGAATACCTGCGATCCAAATCGAACTATTCAGCGAATTGAAATTTTAAATAACCGAAAGCGAACAGATACAGAAATCAACCTATTATATTCTATCACGAGAATTCGTGTAATCATGAGGTTCTTGCGATTGAGGCGCAGTATATTTTTCCCGAAATATTATCTGAAGGCATCAGGTATTTCTTACAGACATTGAAAACAACAATCGAAATGCAATCTTAATAGAATAACTGTTCGAATTATATTTTTAAATCAATGAACGTTATTATGTCGATATATAGAGCTATTCCTTGATTTTGCCCAGGAGTTATCAGATCATTTTAGCACTCTTGTAACGACGCAGCAAAATATGCTAATTTTTTAATTTCGCAATATTACTAAGTCCTGTAGCGAGCAGGTTATCCACGAATACTTGCGATCGAACTTTAACTTTTCAGCGAATTGATATTTTAAATAACCGATTGTGAACAGATACAGAAATACCCCTTATATTCTAACACGTGAATTCGTGTAATCATGAGATTATTGCGATAAAGGCGCAGTATATTTTTTTCTAATGATATCTGATGGCATCAGGTATGTCTAGCAGACATTGAAAACAACAATCAAAATGCAATCTCAATAGAATAACTTTTCGAATTGAATTTTCAAATCAAATAACGTTATTCTGTCACTAAATAGAGCCATTCCTTGATTTTGCCCAGGAGTTATGAGATCATGTTAGCACTTTGATAACCACGCAGCAAAAAAAGCTAATTTTTCAATTTCGCAATATTGTCAAGTCCTGTAGCGAGCAAGTTATTCATAAATACTTGCGATCTAAATTTGACTATCTAGCAAATTGAAATTTCAAAGATCTGAAAGCGAACAGATATAGAAATCAACCTCTTATATTCTATCACTTGAATTCGTGTAATCATCAGATGCTTGCGATTGAGGCGCAGTACATTTTTCCCGAAATATCATCTGAAGACATCTGGTATTTCTTACAGACATTGAAAACAACAATCACAATGCAGTCTCAATAGAATAACTGTTCGAAATGATTTCTCAAATCGAATAACGTTATTATGTCACTAAATAGAGCCATTCCTTGATTTTGCCCAGAAGTTTTGAGATCATTTTAGCACTCTTATAACGACGCAGCAAAATATGCTAATTTTTTAATTTCGCAATTTTACTAAGTCCTGTAGAGAGCAGGTTATCCACGAATACTTGCGATCGAACTTTAACTTTTTAGCGAATTGATATTTTAAATAACCGATAGTGAACATATACAGAAATACCTCTTATATTCTAACACGTGAATTCGTGTAATCATGAGGTTCTTGCGATTGGGGCGCAGTGTATTTTTCCCGAAATATTATCTGAAGGCATTAGGTATTTCTTACAGACATTGGAAACGACAATCAAAATGCAATCTCAATAGAATAACTTTTCGAATTGAATTTTCAAATCAAATAACGTTATTATGTCACTAAATAGAGCCATTCCTTGATTTAGCCCAGGAGTTTGAGATCATTTTAGCACTTTTATGTCCACGCAGCAAAATATGCTAATTTTTCAATTTAGCAATATTATTAGGTCCCGTAGCGAGCAGGTTATCCATCAATACTTGCGATATAAATTTAACTATTCAGCGAATTGAAATTTTAAATAACCGATAGTGAACAGATACAGAAATACCTCTTATATTCTAACACGTGAATTCGTGTAATCATGAGATTATTGCTATAAAGGCGCAGTATATTTTTTCCGAAATGACATCTGAAGACATCAGGTATTACTTACAGTCATTGAAAACAACATTCAGAATGCAATCTCAATAGAATAAATTTTCGGATTGACTTTTCACATCAATTAACGTTATTATGTCGATATATAGAGTCATTACTTGATTATGCCGAGGAGTCATGAGATCATCTTAGCACTATTATAGCGACGCAGCAAAATATGCTAATTTTTCAATTTCGCAATATTTCTCAGTCCTGTAGCGAGCAGGTTATCCACGAATAATTGCGATCGAACTTTAACTTTCCAGCGAATTGAAATTTTAAATAACTGATAGTGAACAGATACAGAAATACCTCTTATATTCTAACACGTGAAATCGTGTAATCATGAGATTATTGCGATAAAGGCGCAGTATATGTTTTCCGAAATGACATCTGATGGCATCAGGTATGTCGAGCAGACATTTAAAACAACAATTAAAATGCAATCTCAATAGGATAACTTTTCGACTTGAATTTTCAAATCAAATAACGTTATTATGTCACTAAATAGAGCCATTCCGTGATTTTGCCCAGGAGTCATGAGATCATTTAGCACTCTTATATTGACGCAGCAAAAAATACTAATTTTTCAATTTCGCAATATTACCAAGTCCTGTAGCGAGCAGGTTATCCATGAATACCTGCGATCCAAATCGAACTATTCAGCGAATTGAAATTTTAAATAACCGAAAGCGAACAGATACAGAAATCAACCTATTATATTCTATCACGAGAATTCGTGTAATCATGAGGTTCTTGCGATTGAGGCGCAGTATATTTTTCCCGAAATATTATCTGAAGGCATCAGGTATTACTTACAGACATTGAAAACAACAATCGAAATGCAATCTTAATGGAATAACTGTTCGAATTATATTTTTAAATCAATGAACGTTATTATGTCGATATATAGAGCTATTCCTTGATTTTGCCCAGGAGTTATCAGATCATTTTAGCACTCTTGTAACGACGCAGCAAAATATGCTAATTTTTTAATTTCGCAATATTACTAAGTCCTGTAGCGAGCAGGTTATCCACGAATACTTGCGATCGAACTTTAACTTTTCAGCGAATTGATATTTTAAATAACCGATTGTGAACAGATACAGAAATACCCCTTATATTCTAACACGTGAATTCGTGTAATCATGAGATTATTGCGATAAAGGCGCAGTATATTTTTTTTTAATGATATCTGATGGCATCAGGTATGTCTAGCAGACATTGAAAACAACAATCAAAATGCAATCTCAATAGAATAACTTTTCGAATTGAATTTTCAAATCAAATAACGTTATTATGTCACTAAATAGAGCCATTCCTTGATTTTGCCCAGGAGTTATGAGATCATGTTAGCACTCTGATAACCACGCAGCAAAAAAAGCTAATTTTTCAATTTCGCAATATTGTCAAGTCCTGTAGCGAGCAAGTTATTCATAAATACTTGCGATCTAAATTTGACTATCTAGCAAATTGAAATTTCAAAGATCTGAAAGCGAACAGATATAGAAATCAACCTCTTATATTCTATCACTTGAATTCGTGTAATCATGAGATGCTTGCGATTGAGGCGCAGTACATTTTTCCCGAAATATCATCTGAAGACATCTGGTATTTCTTACAGACATTGAAAACAACAATCACAATGCAGTCTCAATAGAATAACTGTTCGAAATAATTTCTCAAATCGAATAACGTTATTATGTCACTAAATAGAGCCATTCCTTGATTTTGCCCAGAAGTTTTGAGATCATTTTAGCACTCTTATAACGACGCAGCAAAATATGCTAATTTTTTAATTTCGCAATTTTACTAAGTCCTGTAGAGAGCAGGTTATCCACGAATACTTGCGATCGAACTTTAACTTTTTAGCGAATTGATATTTTAAATAACCGATAGTGAACAGATACAGAAATACCTCTTATATTCTAACACGTAAATTCGTGTAATCATGAGATTATTGCGATAAAGGCGCAGTATATTTTTTTCGAAATGATATCTGATGGCATCAGGTATGTCTAGCAGACATTGAAAACAACAATCAAAATGCAATCTCAATAGAATAACTTTTCGAATTGAATTTTCAAATCAAGTAACGTTATTATGTCACTAAATAGAGCCATTCCTTGATTTTGCCCAGGAGTTATGAGATCATGTTAGCACTCTTATAACCACGTAGCAAAAAAAGCTAATTTTTCAATTTCGCAATATTGTCAAGTCCTGTAGCGAGCAAGTTATTCATAAATACTTGCGATCTAAATTTGACTATCTAGCAAATTGAAATTTCAAAGATCTGAAAGCGAACGGACATAGAAATCAACCTCTTATATTCTATCACTTGAATTCGTGTAATCATGAGATGCTTGCGATTGAGGCGCAGTATATTTTTCCCGAAATATCATCTGAAGACATCCGGTATTTCTTACAGACATTGAAAACAACAATCACAATGCAGTGTCAATAAAATAACTTTTCGAATTAAATTTACAAGTCAATTATCGTTATTATGTCAATATATAGAGCTATTACTTGATTTTGCCCAGTAGTTATGAGACCATTTTAGCACTCTTATAACGACGCAGCAATATATGCTAATTTTTTAATTTCGCAATATTACTAAGTCCTGTAGCGAGCAGGTTATCCACGAATACTTGCGACCGAACTTTAACTGTTTAGCGAATTGATATTTTAAATAACCGATAGTGAACAGATACAGAAATACCTCTTATATTCTAACACGTAAATTCGTATGTATGAGATTATTGCGATAAAGGCGCAGTATATTTTTTCCGAAATGACATCTGATGGCATCAGGTATGTCTAGCAGACATTGAAAACAACAATCAAAATGCAATCTCAATAGAATAACTGTTCAAAATGAATTCTCAAATCAAATAACGATATTAATCCACTACATAGAGCCATTCCTTGATTTTGCCCAGGTGTTAAGAGATCATTTTTGCACTTCTATGACCACGCAGCAAAATATGCGAATTTTTCAATTTCGCAATATTATCAAGTCCTGTAGCGAGCAGGTCATCCATAAGTACTTGCGATCGAAATTGAACTATTAAGCAAATTGAAATTTCAAATATCTGAAAGCGAACAGATATAGAAATCAACCTCTTATATTCTATCACGTGAATTCGTGTAATCATGAGATGCTTGCGATTGAGGCGCAGTATATTTTACCGAAATATCATCTGAAGACATCAGGTATTTCTTACAGACATTGAAAACAACAATCACAATGCAGTGTCAATAAAATAACTTTTCGAATTGAATTTACAAGTCAATTATCGTTATTATGTCAATATATAGAGCTATTCCTTGATTTTGCCCAGGAGTTATGAGATCATTTTAGCACTGTTATAACGACGCAGCAAAATATGCTAATTTTTAATTTCGCAATATTACTAAGTCCTGTAGCGAGCAGGTTATCCACGAATACTTGCGATCGAACTTTAACTTTTCAGCGAATTGATACTTTAAATAACCGATAGTGAACAGATACAGAAATACCTCTTATATTCTAACACGTGAATTCGTGTAATCATGAGATTATTGCGATAAAGGCGCAGTATATTTTTTCCGAAATGATATCTGAAGGCATCAGGTATTTCTAACAGACATTGGAGACAACAATCAAAATGCAATCTAAATAGAATAACTTTTCGAATTGAATTCTCAAATCAAATAACGTTATTATGTCACTGAATAGAGCCATTCCTTGATTTTGCCCAGGAGTTATGAGATCATTTCTGCACTATTATGACCCCGCAGCAAAATATGCTAATTTTTCATTCTCGCAATATTGTCAAGTCCTGTAGCGAGCAAGTTATTCATGAATACTTGCGATCCAAATTAGACTATCTAGCAAATTGAAATTTCAAATATCTGGAAGCGAACAGATATAAAAATCAACCTCTTATATTCTATCACGTGAATTCGTGTAATCATGAGGTTCTTGCGATTGAGGCGCAGTATATTTTCCCTGAAATATCATATGAAGACTTCAGGTATTTCTTACAGACATTGGAAACAACAATCAAAATGCAATCTCAATTGAATAACTTTTCGAATTGAATTTACAAATCAATTAACGTTATTATGTCAATATATAGAGCTTCCCTTGATTTTCCCCAGGAGTCATGAGATCATTTTAGCACTCTTATAAGGACGCAGCAAAAAATGCTAATTCTTCAATTTCGCAATATTACTTAGTCCTGGAGCGAGCAGGTTATTTATGAATACTTGCGACCGAAATGCAACTATCCAGCGAATTGAAATTTTACTGAACCGAAAGCGAAAATATACAGAAATCAACCTCTTAAATTCTATCACGTGAATTCGTGTAATCATGAGATTCTTGCGATCAAGGCGCAGTATATTTTTCCCGAAATATCATCTGAAGACATCTGGTATTTCTTACAGACATTGAAATCAACACCAAACGCAATCTCAATAGAATAACTGTTCGAATTATATTTTCAAATTAATAAACGTTATTATGTCAATATATAGAGCTATTCCTTGATTTTGCCCAGGAGTTATGAGATCATTACAGCACTTTTATAACCACGCAGCAAAATGTGCTAATTTTCCAATTTCGCAATATTACTAAGTCCTGTAGCGAGCAGGTTATCCACGAATACTTGCAATCGAACTTTACCTTTCCAGCGAATTGAAATTTTAAATAACCGATAGTGAACATATACAGAAATACTTCTTATATTCTAACACGTGAATTCGTGTAATCATGAGATTATTGCGATAAAGGCGCAGTATATTTTTTCCGAAATGACATCTGATGGCATCAGGTTCGTCTAGCAGACATTGAAAACAACAATTAAAATGCAATCTGAATAGAAAAACCTTTCGAATTGAATTTTCAAATCAAATAACATTATTATGTCACTAAATAAAGCCATTCCTTGATTTTGCCCAGGAGTCATGAGATCATTTTAGCACTCTTATAACGACGCAGCAAAATATGCTAATTTTTCGATTTCGCAATGTTACTAAGTCCTGTAGCGAGCAGGTGATCCATTAATACTTGCGATCTAAATTTATCTATTTAGCGAATTGGAATTTTCAATAACCGATAGTGAACAGATACAGAAATACCTCTTATATGATTACACCTGAACTCGTGTAATCATGAGGTTCTTGCGATTGGGGCGCAGTATATTTGTCCCGAAATATTATCTGAAGGCATCAGGTATTTCTTACAGATATTGGAAACAACAATTAAAATGCAATCTCAATAGAATAACTGTTCGAAATGAATTCTCAAATGAAATAACGTTATTATGTCACTAAATAGAGCTATTCCTTGATTTTGCCCAGAAGTTATGAGATCATTTTAGCACTTTTATGACCACGCAGCAAAATATGCTAATTTTTCTATTTCGCAATATTAACAAGTCCTGTAGCGAGCAGGTTATCCATAAATACGAGCGATCCAAATTGAACTATTTAGCAAATTGAAATTTCAAATATCCGAAAGCGAACAGATATAAAAATCAACTTCTTATATTCTATCACGTGAATTCGTGTAATCATGAGATTGTTGCGATTGTGGCGCACTATATTTTTTTTCCGTAATGACATCTAAAGATATCAGGTATTTCTAACAGACTTTGAAAACATCGTGCAAATCGCAAACATAATTGAATAACTTTTCAAATTGAATTTCCAAATAAATTAACGTTAATATGTCAATATATAGATCCATTCCTTTATTTTGCCCATAGTAAGGAGAACATTTTAGCACTTTTATGACAACGCATCAAAATATGCTAATTTTTCAATTTCGCGATATTACCAAGTCCTGTAGCGAGCAGGTTATCCATGAATACCTGCGATCCAAATCTAACTATTCAGCGAATTAAAATTTTTCAATAACCAAAAGTGAACAGATACAGAAATCAACCTATTATATTCTATCACGAGAATTCGTGTAATCATGAGGTTCTTGCGATTGAGGCGCAGTATATTTTTCCCGAAATATTATCTGAAGGCATCAGGTATTTCTTACAGACATTAAAAACAACAATCAAAATGCAATCTTATTAGAATAACTGTTCGAATTATATTTTCAAATCAATAAACGTTATTATGTCGATTTATAGAGCTATTTCTTGATTTTGCCCAGGAGTTCTGAGATCATTTTAGCACTTTTATAACGACGCAGCAAAATATGCTAATTTTACAAATTCGCAATATTGTCAAGTCCTGTAGCGAGCAAGTTATTCATAAAAACTTGCGATCTAAATTAAAATATTTAGCAAATTGAAATTTCAAATATCTGAAAGCGAACAGATATAGAAATCAACCTCTTATATTCTATCACTTGAATTCGTGTAATCATGAGATGCTTGCGATTGAGGCGCAGTATATTTTTCCCGAAATATCATCTGAAGACATCTGGTATTTCTTACAGACATTGAAAACATCAATCACAATGCAGTCTCAATAGAATAAGTGTTCGAAATGATTTCTCAAATCAAATAACGTTATTATGTCACTAAATAGAGCCATTCCTTGATTTCGCCCAGAAGTTGTGCGATCATTTTAGCACTCTTATAACGACGCAGCAAAATATGCTAATTTTTTAATTTCGCAATTTTACTAAGTCCTGTAGCGAGCAAGTTATCCACGAATACTTGCAATCGAACTTTAAGTTTTTAGCGAATTGATATTTTAAATAACCGATAGTGAACATATACAGAAATACCTCTTATATTCTAACACGTGAATTCGTGTAATCATGAGATTATTGCGATAAAGGCGCAGTATATGTTTTCCGAAATGACATCTGATGGCATCAGGTATGTCTAGCAGACATTGAAAACGACAATCAAAATGCAATCTCAATAGAATAACTTTTCGAATTTAATTTTCAAATCAAATAAAGTTATAATGTCACTAAATAGAGCCATTCCGTGATGTTGCCCAGGGGTTATAAGATCATTTTAGCACTCTTATGACCACGCAGCAAAATATGCTAATTTTTGAATTTCGCATTATTATCAAGTCCTGTAGCGAGCAGGTTATCTATAAATACTTGCGATCTAAATTAAACTATTTAGCAAATTGAAATTTCAAATATCTGAAAGCGAACAGATATAGAAATCAACCTCTTATATTCTATCACGTGAATTTGTGTAATCATGAGATTGTTGCGATTGTGGCACAGTATATTTTTCCCGAAATGACATCTGAAGATATCAGGAATTTCTAACAGACTTTGAAAACAACGTGCAAAACGCAAACTTAATTGAATAACTTTTCGAATTGAATTTCCAAATCAATTAACGTTATTATGTCAATATATAGATATATTCCTTTATTTTGCCCATAGTAAGGAGATCATTTTAGCACTCTTATGACCACGCATTAAAATAGGCTTATTTTTCAATTTCGCAATGTTACTAAGTCCTGTAGCGAGCATGTGATCCATTAATACTTGCGATCCAAATTTATCTATTCAGCGAATTGAAATTTTAAATAACCGATAGTGAACGGATACAGGAATACCTCTTATATGCTAACACGTGAATTCGTGTGATCATGAGATACTTGCGATAAAGGCGCTGTATATTTTTTCTAAAATATCATCTCAAGACATCAGGTATTTCTTACAGACATAGAAAACAACAATTAAAATGCAATCTCATTGGAATGACTTTTCGAATTGAATTTTCAAATCAAATAACGTTATGATGTCACTAAATACAGCCATTCTTTGATTTTTCCCGGGAATCATGATATCATATTAGCACTATTATAACGACGCAGCAAAATATGCTAATTTTTCAATTTCGCAATATTTCTAAGTCCTGTAGCGAGCAGGTTATCCACGAATACTTGCGATCGAACTTTAACTATTTAGCGAATTGATATTTTGAATAACCGATAGTGAACAGATACAGAAATACCTCTTATATTCTAACACGTGAATTCGTGTAATCATGAGATTATTGCGATAAAGGCGCAGTATATTTTTTCCGAAATGACATCTGATGGCATCAGGTATATCTAGCAGACATTGAAAACAACAATTAAAATGCAATCTCAATAGAATAACTTCTCGAATTGAATTTTCAAATCAAATAACGTTATAATGTCACTAAATAGAGCCATTCCGTAATTTTGCCCAGGGGTTATGAGATCATTTAAGCACTTTTATGACCACGCAGCAAAGTATGCTAATTTTTTGATTTCGCAATATTATCAAGTCCTGTAGCGAGCAGGATATCTATAAATACATGCGATCTAAATTGAACTATTTAGCAAATTGAAATTTTTAATAACCGATAGTGAACAGATACAGAAATACCTCTTATATTCTAACACGTGAATTCGTGTAATCATGAGATTATTGCTATAAAGGCGCAGTATATTTTTTCCGAAATTACATCTGATGGCATCAGGTATTTCTCACAGACATTGAAAACAACAATCAAAATGCAATCTAAATAGAATAACTTTTCGAAATGAATTTACAAATCAATGAACGTTATTATGTCACTAAATAGAGTCATTCCTTGATTTTGCCCAGGAGTTATGATATCATTTTAGGACTCTTATGACCACGCAGCAAAATGTGCTAATTTTTGAATTTCGCAATATTACTAAGTCTTGTGGCGTGCAGGTTATCCATGAATACTTGCGATCTAAGTTTAACTATTCAGCGAATTGATATTTTAAATAACCGAAATCGAACAGATACAGAAATCAACCACTTATATTCAATTACGTGAATTCGTGTGATCATAAGATTCTTGCGATTAAGGCGCAGTATATTTTTCCCGAAATACCATCTGGAGACATCAGGTATTTCTTACAGACATTGAAAACAACAATCACAAGGCAGTCTCAATAGAATAACATTTCGAATTGAATTCACAAGTCAATTAACGTTATTATGTCAATATATAGAGCCATTCCGTGATTTTGCCCAGGAGTTATGAGATCATTTTAGCACTCTTATAACGACGCAGCAAAATATGCTAATTTTTTATTTCGCAATATTACTAAGTCCTGTATTGAGCAGGTTATCCATTCATACTTGCGATCTAAATTCATCTATTCAGCGAATTGGAATTGTAAATAACCGATAGTGAACAGATACAGAAATACCTCTTATATTCTATCACGAGAATTTGTGTAATCATAAGGTTCTTGCGATTGAGGCGCAGTATATTTTTCCCGAAATATCATCTCAAGACATCAGGTATTTCTTACAGTCATTGAAAACAACATTCAGAATGCAATCTCAATAGAATAAATTTTCGGATTGAATTTTCACATCAATTAACGTTATTATGTCGATATATAGAGTCATTACTTGATTATGCCGAGGAGTCATAAGATCATCTTAGCACTATTATACCGACGCAGCAAAATATGCTAATTTTTCAATTTCGCAATATTATCAAGTCCTGTAGCGAGCAGGTTATCTACAAATACTTGCGGTTTAAATTGAACTATTTATCAAATTGGAATTTCAAATATCTGAAAGCGAACAGATATAGAAATGAACCTCTTATATTATATCACATGAATTCGTGTAATCATGAGATGCTTGCGATTGAGGCGCAATATATTTTTCCCGAAATATCATCTCATGACATCAGGTATTTCTTACAGTCATTGAAAACAACATTCAGAATGCAATCTCAATAGAATAAATTTTCGGATTGAATTTTCACATCAATTAACGTTATTATGTCGATATATAGAGTCATTACTTGATTATGCCGAGGAGTCATGAGATCATTTTAGCACTATTATAGCGACGCAGAAAAATATGCTCATTTTTCAATTTCGCAATATTTCTCAGTCCTGTAGCGAGCAGGTTATCCACGAATAATTGCGATCGAACTTTAACTTTCCAGCGAATTGAAATTTTAAATAACCGATAGTGGATAGATACAGAAATACCTCTTATATTCTAACACGTGAATTCGTGTAATCATGAGATTATTGCGATAAAGGCGCAGTATATTTCTTCCGAAATGACATCTAATGTCATCAGGTATGTCTAGCTGACATTGAAAACAACAATTAAAAAGCATCTCAATAGAATAACTTTTTGAATTGAATTTTCAAATCAAATAACGTTATTATGTCACTAAATAGAGCCATACCTTGAATTTGCCCAAGAGCCATGAGATCATTTTAGCACTCTTATAAGGACGCAGCAAAAAATGCTAATTTTTCAATTTCGCAATATTATTAAGTCCCGTAGCGATCAGGTTATCCATAAATCCTTGCGATCTAAATTTAACTATTCAGCAAATTGATATTTTAAATAACTGAAATCGAACAGATACAGAAATAAACCACTTATATTCCATCACGTGAATTCGTGTTATCATAAGATTCTTGCGATTAAGGCGCTGTATATTTTTCCCGAAATACCATCTGAAGACATCAGGTAATTCTCACAGACATTGAAAACAACAATCAAAATGCAATCTAAACAGAATAACTTTTCGAATTGAATTTCCAAATCAATTAACGTTAATATGTCAATATATAGAGCCATTCCTTTATTTTGCCCATAGTAAGGAGATCATTTTAGCACTCTTATGACCACGTAGAAAAATATGCTAATTTTTCAATTTCGCAATGTTACTAAGTCCTGTAGCGAGCAGGTGATCCATTAATACTTGCGATCTAAATTTATCTATTTAGCGAATTGGAATTTTCAATAACCGATAGGGAACGGATACAGAAATACCTCTTATATGCTTACACGTGAATTCGTGTAATCATTAGGTTCTCGCGATTGGGGCGCAGTATATTTTTCCCGAAATATTATCTGAAGGCATCAGCTATTTCTTACAGATATTGGAAACAACAATTAAAATGCAATCTCAATAGAATAACTGTTCGAAATGAATTCTCAAATGAAATAACGTTATTATGTCACTAAATAGAGCTATTCCTTGATTTTGCCCAGAAGTTATGAGATTATTTTAGCACTTTTATGACCACGCAGCAAAATATGCTAATTTTTCAATTTCGCAATATTATCAAGTCCTGTAGCGAGCAGGTTATCCATAAATACGAGCGATCCAAATTGAACTATTTAGCAAATTGAAATTTCAAATATCCGAAAGCGAACAGATATAAAAATCAATCTCTTATATTCTATCACGTGAATTCGTGTAATCATGAGATTGTTGCGATTGTGGCGCACTATATTTTTTTTCCGTAATGACATCTAAAGATATCAGGTATTTCTAACAGACTTTGAAAACAACGAGCGAAACGTAAACTCAATAGAATAACTTTTCGAATTGAATTTCCAAATCAATTAACGTAATTATATCACTAAATAGAGCTATTCCTTGATTTTGCCCAGGAGTCATGAGATCATTTTAGCACTCTTATAACGACGCAGCAAAAAATGCTATTTTTTCAATTTCGCAATATTACCAAGTCCTGTAGCGAGCAGGTTATCCATGAATACCTGCGATCCAAATCTAACTATTCAGCGAATTGAAATTTTTAATAACCGAAAGCGAACAGATACAGAAATCAACCTATTATATTCTATCACGAGAATTCGTGTAATCATGAGGTTCTTGCGATTGAGGCGCAGTATATTTTTCCCGAAATATTATCTGATGGCATCAGGTATTTCTTACAGACATTGAAAACAACAATCAAAATGCAATCTTATTAGAATAACTGTTCGAATTATAGTTTCAAATCAATAAACGTTATTATGTCGATATATAGAGCTATTACTTGATTTTGCTATGTAGTTATGAGATCATTTTAGCACTCTTATAACGACGCAGCAAAATATGCTAATTTTTTAATTTCGCAATATTACTTAGTCCTGTAGCGAGCAGGTTATCCACGAATACTTGCGATCGAACTTTAACTTTTCAGCGAATTGATATTTTAAATAACCGATAGTGAACAGATACAGAAATACCTCTTATATTCTAACACGTGAATTCGTGTAATCATGAGGTTCTTGCGATTGGGGCGCAGTATATTTTTCCCGAAATATTATCTGAAGGCATCAGGTATTTCTTACAGACATTGGAAACACCAATCAAAATGCAATCTCAATAGAATAACTGTTTGAAACGAATTATCAAATCAAATAACGTTATTAATCCACTAAATAGAGCCATTCCTTAATTTTGCCCAGGAGCTATGAGATCATTTTAGCACTTTAATGACCACGCAACAAAATATGCGAATTTTTCAATTTCGCAATATTATCAAGTCCTATAGCGAGCAGGTCATCCATAAGTACTTGCGATCGAAATTGAACTATTTAGCAAATTGAAATTTCAAATATCCGAAAGCGAACAGATATAAAAATCAACCTCTTATATTCTATCACGTGAATTCGTGTAATCATGAGATTGTTGCGATTGTGGCGCACTATATTTTTTTTCCGTAATGACATCTAAAGATATCAGGTATTTCTAACAGACTTTGAAAACAACGAGCGAAACGTAAACTCAATAGAATAACTTTTCGAATTGAATTTCCAAATCAATTAACGTAATTATATCACTAAATAGAGCTATTCCTTGATTTTGCCCAGGAGTCATGAGATCATTTTAGCACTCTTATAACGACGCAGCAAAAAATGCTATTTTTTCAATTTCGCAATATTACCAAGTCCTGTAGCGAGCAGGTTATCCATGAATACCTGCGATCCAAATCTAACTATTCAGCGAATTGAAATTTTTAATAACCGAAAGCGAACAGATACAGAAATCAACCTATTATATTCTATCACGAGAATTCGTGTAATCATGAGGTTCTTGCGATTGAGGCGCAGTATATTTTTCCCGAAATATTATCTGATGGCATCAGGTATTTCTTACAGACATTGAAAACAACAATCAAAATGCAATCTCATTAGAATAACTGTTCGAATTATAGTTTCAAATCAATAAACGTTATTATGTCGATATATAGAGCTATTACTTGATTTTGCTATGTAGTTATGAGATCATTTTAGCACTCTTATAACGACGCAGCAAAATATGCTAATTTTTTAATTTCGCAATATTACTTAGTCCTGTAGCGAGCAGGTTATCCACGAATACTTGCGATCGAACTTTAACTTTTCAGCGAATTGATATTTTAAATAACCGATAGTGAATAGATACAGAAATACCTCTTATATTCTAACACGTGAATTCGTGTAATCATGAGGTTCTTGCGATTGGGGCGCAGTATATTTTTCCCGAAATATTATCTGAAGGCATCAGGTATTTCTTACAGACATTGGAAACAACAATCAAAATGCAATCTCAATAGAATAACTGTTTGAAACGAATTATCAAATCAAATAACGTTATTAATCCACTAAATAGAGCCATTCCTTAATTTTGCCCAGGAGCTATGAGATCATTTTAGCACTTTTATGACCACGCAACAAAATATGCGAATTTTTCAATTTCGCAATATTATCAAGTCCTATAGCGAGCAGGTCATCCATAAGTACTTGCGATCGAAATTGAACTATTTAGCAAATTGAAATTTCAAATATCCGAAAGCGAACAGATATAAAAATCAACCTCTTATATTCTATCACGTGAATTCGTGTAATCATGAGATTGTTGCGATTGTGGCGCACTATATTTTTTTTCCGTAATGACATCTAAAGATATCAGGTATTTCTAACAGACTTTGAAAACAACGAGCGAAACGTAAACTCAATAGAATAACTTTTCGAATTGAATTTCCAAATCAATTAACGTAATTATATCACTAAATAGAGCTATTCCTTGA
The DNA here is from genome assembly GCA_028476575.1 of Platygaster robiniae. Lineage (NCBI taxonomy): Eukaryota > Metazoa > Arthropoda > Insecta > Hymenoptera > Platygastridae > Platygaster > Platygaster robiniae. Next base: position 20,028,527 of record CM052021.1, read on the forward strand.
TTTTGCCCAGGAGTCATGAGATCATTTTAGCACTCTTATAACGACGCAGCAAAAAATGCTATTTTTTCAATTTCGCAATATTACCAAGTCCTGTAGCGAGCAGGTTATCCATGAATACCTGCGATTCAAATCTAACTATTCAGCGAATTGAAATTTTTAATAACCGAAAGCGAACAGATACAGAAATCAACCTATTATATTCTATCACGAGAATTCGTGTAATCATGAGGTTCTTGCGATTGAGGCGCAGTATATTTTTCCCGAAATATTATCTGATGGCATCTGGTATTTCTTACAGACATTGAAAACAACAATCAAAATGCAATCTTATTAGAATAACTGTTCGAATTATAGTTTCAAATCAATAAACGTTATTATGTCGATATATAGAGCTATTACTTGATTTTGCTAAGTAGTTATGAGATCATTTTAGCACTCTTATAACGACGCAGCAAAATATGCTAATTTTTTAATTTCGCAATATTACTTAGTCCTGTAGCGAGCAGGTTATCCACGAATACTTGCGATCGAACTTTAACTTTTCAGCGAATTGATATTTTAAATAACCGATAGTGAACAGATACAGAAATACCTCTTATATTCTAACACGTGAATTCGTGTAATCATGAGGTTCTTGCGATTGGGGCGCAGTATATTTTTCCCGAAATATTATCTGAAGGCATCAGGTATTTCTTACAGACATTGGAAACAACAATCAAAATGCAATCTCAATAGAATAACTGTTTGAAACGAATTATCAAATCAAATAACGTTATTAATCCACTAAATAGAGCCATTCCTTAATTTTGCCCAGGAGCTATGAGATCATTTTAGCACTTTTATGACCACGCAACAAAATATGCGAATTTTTCAATTTCGCAATATTATCAAGTCCTATAGCGAGCAGGTCATCCATAAGTACTTGCGATCGAAATTGAACTATTTAGCAAATTGAAATTTCGAATATCCGAAAGCGAACAGATATAAAAATCAACCTCTTATATTCTATCACGTGAATTCGTGTAATCATGAGATTGTTGCGATTGTGGCGCACTATATTTTTTTTCCGTAATGACATCTAAAGATATCAGGTATTTCTAACAGACTTTGAAAACAACGAGCGAAACGTAAACTCAATAGAATAACTTTTCGAATTGAATTTCCAAATCAATTAACGTAATTATATCACTAAATAGAGCTATTCCTTGATTTTGCCCAGGAGTCATGAGATCATTTTAGCACTCTTATAACGACGCAGCAAAAAATGCTATTTTTTCAATTTCGCAATATTACCAAGTCCTGTAGCGAGCAGGTTATCCATGAATACCTGCGATCCAAATCTAACTATTCAGCGAATTGAAATTTTTAATAACCGAAAGCGAACAGATACAGAAATCAACCTATTATATTCTATCACGAGAATTCGTGTAATCATGAGGTTCTTGCGATTGAGGCGCAGTATATTTTTCCCGAAATATTATCTGATGGCATCAGGTATTTCTTACAGACATTGAAAACAACAATCAAAATGCAATCTTATTAGAATAACTGTTCGAATTATAGTTTCAAATCAATAAACGTTATTATGTCGATATATAGAGCTATTACTTGATTTTGCTAAGTAGTTATGAGATCATTTTAGCACTCTTATAACGACGCAGCAAAATATGCTAATTTTTTAATTTCGCAATATTACTTAGTCCTGTAGCGAGCAGGTTATCCACGAATACTTGCGATCGAACTTTAACTTTTCAGCGAATTGATATTTTAAATAACCGATAGTGAACAGATACAGAAATACCTCTTATATTCTAACACGTGAATTCGTGTAATCATGAGGTTCTTGCGATTGGGGCGCAGTATATTTTTCCCGAAATATTATCTGAAGGCATCAGGTATTTCTTACAGACATTGGAAACATCAATCAAAATGCAATCTCAATAGAATAACTGTTTGAAACGAATTATCAAATCAAATAACGTTATTAATCCACTAAATAGAGCCATTCCTTAATTTTGCCCAGGAGCTATGAGATCATTTTAGCACTTTTATGACCACGCAACAAAATATGCAAATTTTTCAATTTCGCAATATTATCAAGTCCTATAGCGAGCAGGTCATCCATAAGTACTTGCGATCGAAATTGAACTATTTAGCAAATTGAAATTTCAAATATCTGAAAGCGAACAGATATAGAAATCAACCTCTTATATTCTATCACGTGAATTCGTGTAATCATAAGATTCTTGCGATTAAGGCGCAGTATATTTTTCCCGAAATACCATCTGAAGACATCAGGTATTTCTTACAGACATTAAAAACAACAAACAAAATGCAATCTAAATAGAATAACTTTTCGAATCGAATTTACAAATCAATTAACGTTATAATGTCAATATATAGAGCTATTCCTTGATTTTGCCCAGGAGTAATGAAATGATTACAGCACTATTATAACCGGGCAGCAAAATATGCTAATTTTTCAATTTCGAAATGTTACCAAGTCCTGTAGCGAGCAGGTGATCCATTTATACTTGCGATCTGAATTTATCTATTCAGCGTATTGGAATTATAAATAACCGATAGTTAACGGATACAGAAATCAACCTGTTATATTCTATCAGGAGAATTCGTGTAATCATGAGGTTCTTCCGATTGAGGCGCAGCATATTTTTCCCGAAATATTATCTGAAGGCATCAGGTATTTCTTACAGTCATTGAAAACAACAATCAAAATGCAATCTCAATAGAATAACCTTTCGGATTGAATTTTCACATCAATTAACGTTAATATGTCGATATATAGAGTCATAACTTGATTATGTCCAGGAGTCATGACATCATTTTAGCACTATTATAGCGACGCAGCAAAATATGCTAATTTTTCAATTTTGCAATTTTACTAAGTCCTGTAGCGAGCAGGTTATCCACGAATACTTGCGATCGAACTTTAACTTTTCAGCGAATTGATATTTTAAATAACCGATAGTGAACAGATACAGAAATACCTCTTATATTCTAACACGTGAATTCGTGTAATCATGAGGTTCTTGCGATTAGGGCGCAGTATATTTTTCCCGAAATATTATCTGAAGGCATCAGGTATTTCTTACAGACATTGGAAACAACAATCAAAATGCAATCTCAATAGAATAACTGTTCGAAACGAATTCTCAAATCAAATAACGTTATTAATCCACTAAATAGAGCCATTCCTTAATTTTGCCCAGGAGTTATGAGATCATTTTAGCACTTTTATGACCACGCAGCAAAATATGCTAATTTTTCAATTTTGCAATATTATCAAGTCCTGTAGCAAGCAGGTTATCCATGAATACTAGGACCTAAATTTAACTATTCAGCGAATTGATATTTTAAATAACCGAAATCGAACAGATATAGAAATCAACCTCTTATATTCTATCACGAGAATTTGTGTAATCATGAGATGCTTGCGATTGAGGCGCAGTATATTTTTCCCGAAATATCATCTGAAGACATCAGGTATTTCTTACAGACATTGAAAACAACAATCACAATGCAGTCTAAATAGAATAACATTTCGAATTGAATTTACAAGTCAATTAACGTTATTATGTCAATATATAGAGCTATTCCTTGATTTTGCCCAGGAGTTATGAGATCATTTTAGTAATCTTATGACCACGCAGCAAAGTATGCTAATTTTTTCATTTCGCAATATTACTAAGTCCTTTAGCGAGCAGGTTATCCACAAATACTTGCGATCGAACTTTAACTTTTAAGCGAATTGATATTTTGAATAACCGATAGTGAACAGATACAGAAAAACCTCTTATATTCTAACACGTGAATTCGTGTAATCATGAGATTATTGCGATAAAGGCGCAGTATATTTTTTCCGAAATGACATTTGATGGCATCAGGTATGTCTAGCAGACATTGAAAACAACAATCAAAATGCAATCTCAATAGAATAACTTTTCGAATTGAATTTTCAAATCAAATAACGTTATTATGTCAATAAATAGAGCCATTCCTTGATTTCGCCCAGGAGTCATGAAATCATTTTAGCACTCTTATAACAACGCAGCAAAAAATCCTAATTTTTTAATTTCGCAATATTATCAAGTCCTGTAGCAAGCAGGTTATCCATGAATACTAGGACCTAAATTTAACTATTCAGCGAATCGATATTATAAATAACCGAAATCGAACAGATACAGAAATCAACCACTTATATTCCATCACGAGAAATCGTGTAGTCATGAAATTATTGCGATAAAGGCGCAGTAAATTTTTTCCGAAATGACTTCTGATGGCATCAGGTATGTATAGCAGACATTTAAAACAACAATTAAAATGCAATCTCAATAGGATAACTTTTCGACTTGAATTTTCAAATCAAATAACGTTATTATGTCACTAAATAGAGCCATTCCGTGATTTTGCCCAGAAGTCATGAGATCATTTAGCACTCTTATATTGACGCAGCAAAAAATGCTAATTTTTCAATTTCGCAATATTACCAAGTCCTGTAGCGAGCAGGTTATCCATAAATACCTGCGATCCAAATCTAACTATTCAGCGAATTGAAATTTTAAATAACCGATAGTGAACAGATACAGAAATACCTCTTATATTCTAACACGTGAATTCGTGTAATGATGAGATTATTGCGATAAAGGTGCAGTATGTTTTTTCCGAAACGTCATCTGATAGCATCAGGTATGTCTAGCAGACATTAAAAACAACAATCAAAATGCAATCTCAATAGAATAACTTTTAAATTGAATTCTTAAATCAAATAACGTTATTATGTCACTAAATAGAGCCATTCCTTGATTTTGCCCAGGAGTTATGAGATCATGTTAGCACTCTTAAAACCACGCAGCAAAAAATGCTTATTTTTCAATTTCGCAATATTGTCAAGTCCTGTAGCGAGCAAGTTATTCATAAATACTTGCCATCTAAATTTGACTATCTAGCAAATTGAAATTTCAAAGATCTGAAAGCGAACAGATATAGAAATCAACCTCTTATATTCTATCACTTGAATTCGTGTAATCATGAGATGCTTGCGATTGAGGCGCAGTATATTTTTCCCATAATATCATCTGAAGACATCTGGTATTTCTTACAGACATTGAAAACAACAGTCACAATGCAGTCTCAATAGAATAACTGTTCGAAATGATTCCTCAAATCGAATAACGTTATTATGTCACTAAATAGAGCCATTCCTTGATTTTGCCCAGAAGTTATGAGATAATTTTAGCACTCTTATAACGACGCAGCAAAATATGCTAATTTTTCAATTTCGAAATTTTACTAAGTCCTGTAGCGAGCAGGTTATCTACGAATACTTGCGATCGAACTTTAACTTTTCAGCATATTGATATTTTAAATAACCGATAGTGAACAGATACAGAAATACCTCGTATATTCTAACACGTGAATTCGTGTAATCATGAGGTTCTTGCGATTGGGCGCAGTATATTTTTCCCGAAATATTATCTGAAGGCATCAGGTATTTCTTGCAGACATTGGAAACAACAAGTAAAATGCAATCTCAATAGAATAACTGTTCAAAATGAATTCTCAAATCAAATAACGATATTAATCCACTACATAGAGCCATTCCTTGATTTTGCCCAGGAGTTATGAGATTATTTTCGCACTTCTATGACCACGCAGCAAAATATGCGAATTTTTCAATTTCGCAATATTATCAAGTCCTGTAGCGAGCAGGTCATCCATAAGTACTTGCGATCGAAATTGAACTATTTAGCAAATTGAAATTTCAAATATCTGAAAGCGAACAGATATAGAAATCAACCTCTTATATTCTATCACGTGAATTCGTGTAATCATGAGATGCTTGCGATTGAGGCGCAGTATATTTTTCCGAAATATCATCTGAAGACATCAGGTATTTCTTACAGACATTGAAAACAACAATCACAATGCAGTGTCAATAAATTAACTTTTCGAATTGAATTTACAAGTCAATTATCGTTATTATGTCTATATATAGAGCTATTACTTGATTTCGCCCAGTAGTTATGAGACCATTTTAGCATTCTTATAACGACGCAGCAAAATATGCTAATTTTTTAATTTCGCAATATTACTAAGTCCTGTAGCGAGCAGGTTATCCACGAATACTTGCGATCGAACTTTAACTTTTTAGCGAATTGATATTTTAAATAACCGATAGTGAACAGATACAGAAATACCTCTTATATTCTAACACGTAAATTCGTGTAATCATGAGATTATTGCGATAAAGGCGCAGTATATTTTTTCCGAAATGACATCTGATGGCATCAGGTATGTCTAGCAGACATTGAAAACAACAATCAAAATGCAATCTCAATAGAATAACTTTTCGAATTGAATTTTCAAATCAAATAACGTTATATTGTCACTAAATAGAGCTATTCCGTGATTTTGCCCAGGGGTTATGAGATCATTTTAGCACTCTAATGACCACGCAGCAAAGTATGCCAATTTTTTAATTTCGCAATATTTTAAAGTCCTGTAGCAAGCAGGTTATCTATAAATACTTGCGATCTAAATTGAACTATTTAGCAAATTGAAATTTCAAATATCTAAAAGCGAACAGATATAGAAATCAACCTCTTATATTCTATCACGTGAATTTGTGTAATCATGAGATTGTTGCGATTGTGGAGCAGTATATTTTTCCCGAAATGACATCTGAAGATATCAGGTATTTCTAACAGACTTTGAAAACAACGTGCAAAACGCAAACTTAATTGAATAACTTTTCGAATTGTATTTCCAAATCAACTAACGTTGATATGTCAATATATAGATACATTCATTTATTTTGCCCATAGAAAGGAGATCATTTTAGCACTCTTATGACCACGCAGCAAAATAGGCTAATTTTTCAATTTCGCAATGTTACCAAGTCCTGTAGCGAGCAGGTTATTCACGAATACTTGCGATCGAACTTTAACTTTCCAGCGAATTGAAATTTTAAATAACCGATAGTGAACAGATACAGAAATACCTCTTATATTCTAACACGTGAATTCGTGTAATCATGAGATTATTGCTATAAAGGCGCAGTATATTTTTTCCGAAATGACATCTGATTGCATCAGGTATGTCTAGCAGACATTGAAAACAACAATCAAAATGCAATCTCAATAGAATAACTTTTCGAATTGAATTTACAAATCAAATAACGTTATTATATCACTAAATAGAGCCATTGCTTGATTTTGCTCAGGAGTCATGAGATCATTTTAGCACTCTTATAGCGACGCAGCAAAAAATGCTAATTTTTTAATTTTGCAGTATTATCCAGTCCTGTAGCGAGCAGGTTATCCATGAATACTTGCGATCTAAGTTTAACTATTCAGCGAATTGATATTTTAAATAACCGAAATCGAACAGATACAGAAATCAACCACTTATATTCCATTACGTGAATTCGTGTGATCATAAGATTCTTGCGATTAAGGCGCAGTATATTTTTCCCGAAATACCATCTGAAGACATCAGGTATTTCTTACAGACATTGAAATCAACAATCACAATGCAGTCTCAATAGAATAACATTTCGAATTGAATTAACAAGTCAATTAACGTTATTATGTCAATATATAGAGCCATTCCTTGATTTTGTCCAGGGGTTATGAGATCATTTTAGCACTCTTATGACCACGCAGCAAAATATGCTAATTTCTCAATTTCGCAATATTACTAAGTCCTGTAGCGAGCAGGTTATCCACGAATACTCGCGATCGAAATTTAACTTTTCAGCGAATTGATATTTTAAATAACCGATAGTGAACAGATACAGAAATACCTCTTATATTCTAACACGTGCATTCGTGTAATCATGAGGTTATTGCGATTGAGGCGCAGTATATTTTTCCCGAAATATTATCTAAAGGCATCAGGTATTTCTTACAGTCATTGAAAACAACAATCAAAATGCAATCTCAATAGAATAACTTTTTCGATTAAATTTTCACATCAATTAATGTTATTATGCCGATATATAGAGTCATTACTTGAATATGCCCAGGAGTCATGAGATCATCTTAGCGCTATTATAACGACGCAATAAAATATACTAATTTTTCAATTTCGCAATATTTCTAAGTCCTGTAGCGAGCAGGTTAGTCACGAATACTTGCGATCGAACTTTAACTTTCCAGCGAATTAAAATTTTAAATAACCGATAGTGAACAGATAAGAAAAAACCTCGTATATTCTAACACGTGCATTCGTGTAATCATAAGGTTCTTGCGATTGAGGCGCAGTATATTTTTCCCGAAATATTATCAGAAGGCATCAGGTATTTCTTACAGACATTGAAAACAACAATCAAAATGCAATCTTAATAGAATAACTGTTCGAATTATATTTTCAAATTAATAAACGTTATTATGTCGATATATAGAGCTATTCCTTGATTTTGCCCAGGAGTTATGAGATCATTTTAGCACTCTTATAACGACGCAGCAAAATATGCTAATTTTAAATTTCGCAATATTACTAAGTCCTGTAGCGAGCAGGTTATCCACGAATACTTGCGATCGAACTTTAACTTTTCAGCGAATTGATACTTTAAATAACCGATAGTGAACAGATACAGAAATACCTCTTATATTCTAACACGTGAATTCGTGTAATCATGAGATTATTGCGATAAAGGCGCAGTATATTTTTTCCGAAATCACATCTGATGGCATCAGGTATGTCTAGCAGACATTGAAAACAACAATCAAAATGCATTCTTAATAGAATAACTGTTCGAATTATATTTTCAAATCAATAAACTTTATTATGTCGATATATAGAGCTATTCCTTGATTTTGCTCAGAAGTAAGGAGATCAGTTTAGCACTCTTATGACCATGCAGCAAAATATGCTAACTTTTCAATTTCTCTACATTACTGAGTCCTGTAGCGCGCAGGTTATCCACGAATACTTGCGATCGAACTTTACCTTTCCAGCGAATTGAAATTTTGAATAACCGATAGTGAACATATACAGAAATACCTCTTATATTATAACACGTGAAATCGTGTAATCATAAGATTATTGCGATAAAGGTGCAGTATATTTTTTCCGAAATGTCATCTGATGGCATCAGGTATGTCTAGCAGACATTAAAAACAACAATCAAAATGCAATCGCAATAGAATAACTTTTCGAATTGAATTCTTAAATCAAATATCGTTATTATGTCACTAAATAGAGCCATTCCTTGATTTTGCCCAGGAGTTATGAGATCATGTTAGCACTCTTATAACCACGCAGCAAAAAATGCTAATTTTTCAATTTCGCAATATTGTCAAGTCCTGTAGCGAGGACTGACTAAGTTATTCATAAATACTTGCGATCTAAATTTGGATATCTAGCAAATTGAAATTTCAAATATCTGAAAGCGAACAGATAAAGAAATCAACCTCTTATATTCTATCACTTGAATTCGTGTAATCATAAGGTTCTTGCGATTGAGGCGCAGTATATTTTTCCCGAAATATTATCTGAAGGCATCAGGTATTACTTATAGACATTGAAAACAACACCAAACGCAATCTCAATAGAGTAACTGTTTGAATTATATTTTCAAATTAATTAACGTTATTATGTCGATATATAGAGCTATTCCTTAATTTTGCCCAAGAGTTATGAGATCATTTCAGCACTTTTATCCCACGCAGCAAAATGTGCTAATTTATTAATTTCGCAATATTAAAAAGCCCTGTAGCGAGCAGGCTATCCATAAATACTTTCGATCTAAAATGAACTATCTAGCAAATTGAAATTTCAAATATTTGAAAGCAAACAGATATAGAAATCAACTCCTTATATTCTATCACGTGAATTCGTGTAATCATGAGATTCTTTCGATTGAGGCGCAGTATATTTTTCCCGAAATATCATATGAAGACATCAGGTATTTCTTACAGACATTGAGAACAACAATCAAAATGCAATCTCATTAGAATAACTTTTCAAATTGAATTTACAAATCAAATAACGTTATTATGTCAATATATAGAGCTATTCCTTGATTTTCCTCGGGAGTCATGAGATCATTTTAGCACTCTTATAACGACGCAGCAAAAAATGCTAATTTTTCAATCTCGCAATTTTACTTAGTCCAGTAGCGAGCAGGTTATTTATGAATACTTGCGATCGAAATTCAACTATTCAGCAAATTGAAATTTTACTGAACCGAAAGCGAAAATATACAGAAATTAACCTCTTAAATTCTATCACGTGAATTCGTGTAATCATGAGATTCTTGCAATCAAGGCGCAGTATATTTTTCCCGAAATATCATCTCAAAACATCAGGTATTTCTTACAGAAATTGAAAACAACAATCAAAATGCAAACTCAAAAGAATAACTTTTCGAATTAAATTTCCAAATCAATTAACGTTAATATGTCAATATATAAACCATTCTTTGATTTTTACCAGAAGTAAGGAGATCATTTTAGCACTTTTATGACCACGCAGCAAAATATGCTATTTTTTCAATTTCGCAATATTACTAAGTCCTGTAGCGAGCAAGTTATCCACGAATACTTGCGATCGAACTTTACCTTTCCAGCGAATTAAAATTTTAAATAACCGATAGTGAACATATACAGAAATACCTCTTATATTCTAACACGTGAATTCGTGTAATCATGAGATTCTTGCGATAAAGGCGCAGTATATTTTTTCCGAAATGATATCTGATGGCATCAGGTACGTCTAGCAGACATTGAAAACAACAATCAAAATGCAATCTCAATAGAATAACCTTTCGAATTGAATTTTCAAATCAAATAACGGTATTATTTCACTAAATAGAGCCATTCCGTGATTTTGCCCAGGGGTTATGAGATCATTTTATCACTCTTATGACCACGTAGCAAAATATGCTAATTTTTCAATTTCGCAATATTATTAAATCCTGCAGCGAGCAGGTTATCCATGAATACGTGCGATCTAAATTGAACCATTTATCAAATTAGAATTTCAAATATCTGAAAGCGAACAGATATAGAAATGAACCTCTTATATTATATCACGTGAATTCGTGTAATCATGAGATGCTTGCGTTTGAGGCGCAGTATATTTTTCCCGAAATATCATTTGGAGACATCTGGTATTTCTTCCAGACATTGAAAACAACAATCACAATGCAGTCTCAATAGAATAAATTTACAATTTTTCAAATTTACAAAATTTCGAATTGAATTTACAAGTCAATTAACGTTATTATGTTACTTAATGGAGCCATTCTTTGATTTTGCCCAGGATTTATGAGATCATTTTAGCACTCTTATAAAGACTCAGCAAAAAATGCTAATTTTTTAATTTCGCAATATTACCAAGTGCTGTAGCAAGCAGGGTATCTATGAATACTTGCGATCTAAATTTGTCTATTCAGCGAATTGAACTTTTAAATAACCGAAAGCGAACAAATACAAAAATCAACCTATTATATTCTATCACGTGGATTCGTGTAATCATGAGATGCTTTCGATTGAGGCGCAGTATATTTTTTCCGAAATGACATCTAATATCATCAGTTACGTCAAGCAGACATTGACAACAACAATCAAAATGCAATCTCAATAAAATAACCTTTCGAATTGAATTTTCAAATCAAATAACGTTATTGTGTCACTAAATAGAGCCATTCCTTGATTTTGCTTAGGAGTCATGAGATCATTTTAGCACTTATATGACCACGCAGCAAAATATGCGAATTTTTCAATTCCGCAATATTACAAAGTGCTGTAGCGAGAAGGTTATCTATGAATACTTGCGATCTATATTTGTCTATTCAGCGAATTGAAATTTTAAGTAACCGAAAGCGAATAGATACAGAAATCAACCTATCATATTCTATCACGAGAATTCGTGTAATCATGAGGTTCTTGCGATTGAGGCGCAGTATATATTTCCCGAAATATCATCTGAAGACATCAGGTATTTCTTACAGACATTGAAAACAAAAATCACAATGCAGTCTCAAAAGAATAACTTTTCGAATTGAATTTACAAGACAATTAACGTTATTATGTCAATATATTGATGTATTCCTTGATTTTGTCCAGGAGTTATGAGATCATTTTAGCACTCTTATAACGACACAGCAGAATATGCTAATTTTTTAATTTCGCAATATTACTAAGTCCTGATTCGAGAAGGGTATCCACGAATTCGTGCGAACGAACTTTAATTTTTCAGCGAATTGATATTTTAAATAACCGATAGTGAACAGATACAGAAAAACCTCTTATATACTAACACGTGAATTCGAGTAATCATGAGATTATTGCGATAATGCCGCAGTATATTTTTTCTGAAATGACATCTGATGGCATCAAGTACGTCTAGCAGACATTGGAAACAAAAATCAAAATGCAATCTCAATAGAATAACCTTTCGAATTGAATTTTCAAATCAAATAACGTTATTATGTCACTAAATAGAGCCATTCCTTGATTTTGCCCAGAAGTTATGAGATCATTTTAGCACTCTTATAACGACGCAGCAAAATATGCTAATTTTTGAATTTCGCAATTTTACTAAGTCCTGTAGCGAGCAGGTTATCCACGAATACTTGCGATCGATCTTTAACTTTTCAGCGAATTGATATTTTAAATAACCGATAGTGATCAGATACAGAAATACCTCGTATATTCTAACGCGTGAATTCGTGTAATCATGAGGTTCTTGCGATTGGGGCGCAGTATATTTTTCCCGAAATATCATCTGAAGACATCAAGTATTTGTTCGAGACATTGAAAACGACAATCACAATGCATTCTAAATAGAATAACTTTTCGAATTAAATTTACAAGTCAATTAACGTTATTAGTTCAATATATAGAGCTATTCGTTGATTTTGCCCAGGAGTTATGAGATCATTTTAGCACTCTTATAACGACGCAGCAAAATATGCTAATTTTTTATTTCGCAATATTACTAAGTCCTGTATTGAGCAGGTTATCCACGAATACTTGTGATCGAACTTTAAATTTTCAGCGAATTGAAATTTTAAGTAACCGAAAGCGAACAGATACAGAAATACCTCTTATATTCTAACACGTGCATTCGTGTAATCATGAGGTTCTTGCGATTAAGGCGCAGTATATTTTTCCCGAAATGACATCTGAAGGCGTCAGGTATTTCTAACAGACATTGAAGACAACAATTAAAATGCAATCTAAATAGAATACTTTTCGAATTGAATTCTCAAATCAAATAACGTTATTATGTCACTAAATAGAGCCATTACTTGATTTTGCCGAGGAGTTATGAGATCACTTTAGCACTATCATGACCACGCAGCAAAATACGCTAATTATTCATTGTCGCAATATGATCAAGTCCTGTATCGAGCAAGTTATACATAAATACTTGCGATCTGAATTCAACTATCTAGCAAATTGAAATTTCAAATATCTGAAAGCGAACAGATATAGATATCAACCTCTTATATTCTATCACGTGAATTCGTGTAATCATGAGATGCTTGCGATTGAGGCGCAGTATATTTTTCCCGAAATATCATCTGAAGACATCTGGTATTTCTTACAGACATTGGAAACAACAATCACAATGCAATCTCAATAAAATAACTTTTCGAATTGAATTTACAAGTCAATGAACGTTATAATGTCACTAAATAGAGCCATTCCTTGATTTTGCCCAGGAGTTATGAAATCATTTTAGCACTCATATGACCACGCAGCAAAATATGCGAATTTTTCAATTTCGCAATATTACTTAGTCCTCTAGCGAGCAGGTTATTTATGAATACGTGCGATCGAAATTCAACTATTCAGCGAATTGAAATGTTACTGAACCAAAAGCGAAAATATACAGAAATCAACCTCTTAAATTCTATCACGTGAATTCGTGTAATCATTAGATGCTTGCGATTGAGGCGCAGTATATTTTTCATGAAATATCATCTAAAAACATCAGGTATTTCTTACAGACATTGAAAACAACAATCATAATGCAAACTCAATAGAATAACTTTTCGAATTGAATTTCCAAATCAATTAACGTTAATATGTCAATATATAGCCTTTCTTTGATTTTGCTCAGAAGAAAGGAGATCATTTTAGCACTCTTATGACCACGCAGCAAAATATGCTAACTTTTCAATTTCGCTACATTACTAAGTCCTGTAGTCAGCAGGTTATCCACGAATACTTGCGATCGAACTTTACCTTTCCAGTGAATTGAAATTTTGAATAACCGATAGTGAACACATACAGAAATACCTCTTATTTTCTAACACGTGAAATCGTGTAATCATGAGATTATTGCGATAAAGGTGCAGTATATTTTTTCGGAAATGTCATCTGATGGCATCAGGTATGTCTAGCAGACATTAAAAACAACAATCAAAATGCAATCGCAATAGAATAACTTTTCGAATTGAATTCTTAAATCAAATATCGTTATTATGTCACTAAATAGAGTTATTCCTTGATTTTGCCCAGGAGTTATGAGACCATGTTAGCACTCTTATAACCACGTAGCAAAAAATGCTATTTTTTCAATTTCGCAATATTGTCAAGTCTTGTAGCGAGCAAGTTATTCATAAATACTTGCGATCTAAATTTGACTATCTAGCAAATTGCAATTTCAAATATCTGAAAGCGAACAAATATAGAAATCAACCTCTTATATTCTATCACATGAATTCGTGTAATCATAAGGTTCTTGCGATTGAGGCGCAATATATTTTTCCCGAAATATTATCTGAAGGCATCAGGTATTACTTATAGACATTGAAAACAACACCAAACGCAATCTCAATAGAATAACTGTTCGAATTATATTTTCAAATTAATTAACGTTATTATGTCGATATATAGAGCTATTCCTTAATTTTGCCCAGGAGTTATGAGATCATTTCAGCACTTTTATCACCACGCAGCAAAATGTGCTAATTTATTAATTTCGCAATATTGAAAAGCCCTGTAGCGAGCAGGCTATCCATAAATACTTTCGATCTAAATTGAACTATCTAGCAAATTAAAATTTCAAATATTTGAAAGCGAACAGATAGAGAAATCAACCTCTTATATTCTATCACGTGAATTCGTGTAATCATGAGATTCTTTTGATTGAGGCGGAGTATATTTTTCCCGAAATATCATATGAAGACATCAGGTATTTCTTACAGACATTAAAAACAACAATCAAAATGCAATCTCATTAGAATAACTTTCTGAATTGAATTTACAAATCAATGAACGTTAATATGTCAATATATAGAGCCATTCTTTAATTTTGCCCAGGAGGAAGGAGATCATTTGAGCTCTTTTATGACTACGCAGCAAAATATGCTACTTTCTCAATTTCGCAATATTACTAAGTCCTGTAGCGAGCAGGTTATCCACGAATACTTGCGATCTAAATTTGTCTATCCAGCGAATTGAAATTTTAAATAACCGAAAGCGAACAGTTACAGAAATCAACCTATTATATTCTATTACGAAAATTCGTGTAATCATGAGGTTCTTACGATTGAGGCGCAGTATATTTATGTCGAAAAATTATCTGAAGGCATCAGGTATTCCTTACAGTCATTGAAAACCACATCAAACGCAATCTCAATAGAATAACTGTTCGAAATGATTTCTTAAATCGAATAACGTTATTATGTCACTGAATAGAGCCATTCCTTGATTTTGCCCAAGAGTTATGAGATAATTCTAGCACTTTTATGACAACGCAGCAAAATATGCGAATTCTTCAATTTCGCCGTATTATCAAGTCCTGTAGCGAGCACGTTATTCATAAATACTTGCGATCTAAATTGAACTATCTAGCAAATTGAAATTTCAAATATCTGAAAGCGGATAGATATAGAAATCAACATCTTATATTCTATCACGTGAATTCGTGAAATCATGAGATGCTCGCGATTAAGGCGTAGTATATTTTTCCCGAAATATCATCTGAAGACATCTGGTATTTCTTACAGACATTGAAAACAACAATTAAAATGCAATCTCATTAGAATAACTTTTCGAATTGAATTTTCAAATCAAATAACGTTATTATGTCACTAAATAGAGCCATTCCTTGATTTTGCCCAGGAGTCATGAGATCATTCAGCACTCTTATATTGACGCAGCACAAAATGCTATTTTTTTAATTTCGCAATATTACCAAGTCCTGTAGCGAGCAGGTTATCCATGAATACCTGCGATCGAAATCTAACTATTCAGCGAATTGAAATTTAAAATAACCGATAGTGAACAGATACAGAAATATCTCTTATATTCTAACACGTGAATTCGTGTAATCATGAGATTATTGCGATAAAGGCGCAGTATATTTTTTCCGAAATCACATCTGATGGCATCAGGTATGTCTAGCAGACATTGAAAACAACAATCAAAATGCAATCTTAATAGAATAGCTTTTCGAATTAAATGTACAAGTCAATTAACGTTATTATGTCAATATATAGAGCTATTCCTTGATTTTGCCCAGGAGTTATGAGATCATTTTAGCACTCTTATAACGACGCAGCAAAATATGCTAATTTTTTATTTCGCAATATTACTCAGTCTTGTATTCAGCAGGTTATCCACGAATACTTGTGATCGAACTTTAACTTTTCAGCGAACTGATATTTTAAATAACCGATAGTGAACAGATACAGAAATACCTCTTATATTCTAACACGTGCATTCGTGTAATCATGAGGTTCTTGCGATTGAGGCGCTGTATATTTTTTCCGAAATATTATCTAAAGGCATCAGGTATTTCTTACAGTCATTGAAAACAACAATCAAAATGCAATCTCAATAGAATAACTTTTTGGATTGAATTTTCACATCAATTAATGTTATTATGCCGATATATAGAGTCATTACTTGAATATGCCCAGGAGTCATGAGATCATCTTAGCGCTATTATAACGACGCAGCAAAATATGCTAATTTTTCAATTTCGCAATGTTACTCAGTCCTGTAGCGAGCATGTGATCCATTAATATTTGCGATCCAAATTTATCTTTTCAGCGAATTGAAATTTTAAATAACTGATAGTGAACGGATACAGGAATACCTCTCATATGCTAACACGTGAATTCGTGTAATCATGAGATACTTGCGATAAAGGCGCTGTATATTTTTCCCGAAATATCATCTAAAGACATCAGGTATTTCTTACAGACATTGAAAACAACACAATGCATGATCACAATGCAGTCTAAATAGAATAACATTTCGAATTGAATTTACAAGTCAATTAACGTTATGATGTCACTAAATACAGCCATTCTTTGATTTTTCCCGGGAGTCATGATATCATTTTAGCACTATTATAACGAGGCAGCAAAATATGCTAATTTTTCAATTTCGCAATATTTCTAAGTCCTGTAGCGAGCGGTTATTCATGAATACCTGCGATCGAAATCTAACTATTCAGCGAATTGAAATTTTAAATAACCGATAGTGAACAGATACAGAAATACCTCTTATATTCTAACACGTGAATTCGTGTAATCATGAGATTATTGCGATAAAGGCGCAGTATATTTTTTCCGAAATCACATCTGATGGCATCAGGTATGTCTAGCAGACATTGAAAACAACAATCAAAATGCAATCTCAATAGAATAACTTTTCGAATTGAATTTACAAATCAATGAACGTTATTATGTCACTAAATAGAGCCATTTCGTTATTTTGCCAGGAGTCATGAGATCATTCAGCACTCCTATATTGACGCAGCAAAAAATGCTAAATTTCAATTTCGCAATATTACCAAGTCCTGTAGCGAGCAGGTTATCCATGAATACCTGCGATCCAAATCTAACTATTCAGCGAATTGAAATTTTAAATAACCGATAGTGAACAGATACAGAAATCAACCACTTATATTCCATCACGAGAAATCGTGTAATCATGAATATATTGCGATAACGGCGCAGTAAATTTTTTCCGAAATGACTTCTAATGGCATCAGGTATGTATAGCAGACATTGAGAACAACAATTAAAATGCAATCTCAATAGAATAACTTTTCGACTTGAATTTTCAAATCAAATAACGTTATTATGTCACTAAATAGAGCTATTCCGTTATTTTGCCAGGAGTCATGAGATCATTCAGCACTCTTATATTGACGCAGCAAAAAATGCTAATTTTTCAATTTCGCAATATTACCAAGTCCTGTAGCGAGCAGGTTATCCATGAATACCTGTGATCCAAATCTAACTATTCAGCAAATTGAAATATTAAATAACCGATAGTGAACAGATACAGAAATACCTCTTATATTCTAACACGTGAATTCGTATAATCATGAGATTATTGCGATAAAGGCGCAGTATATTTTTTCCGAAATATTATCTCAAGGCATCAGGTATTTCTTACAGTCATTGAAAACATCAATCAAAATGCAATCTCAATAGAATAACTTTTTGGATTGAATTTTCACATCAATTAATGTTAATATGCCGATATATAGAGTCATTACTTAAATATGCCCAGGAGTCATGAGATCATCTTAGCGCTATTATAACGACGCAATAAAATATGCTAATTTTTCAATTTCGCAATGTTACTCAGTCCTGTAGCGAGCATGTGATCCATTAATACTTGCGATCCAAATTTATCTATTCAGCGAATTGAAATTTCAAATAACTGATAGTGAACGGATACAGGAATACCTCTCATATGCTAACACGTGAATTCGTGTAATCATGAGATACTTGCGATAAAGGCGCTGTATATTTTTCCTGAAATATCATCTCAAGACATCAGGTATTTCTTACAGACATAGAAAACAAAAATTTAAATGCAATCTCATTAGAATGACTTTTCGAATTGAATTTTCAAATCAAATAATGTTATGATGTCACTAAATACAGCCATTCTTTGATTTTTCCCGGGAGTCATGATATCATTTTAGCACTATTATAACGACGCAGCAAAATATGCTAATTTTTCAATTTCGCAATATATCTAAGTCCTGTAGCGAGCAGGTTATTCACGAATACCGGCGATCGAAATCTAACTATTCAGCGAATTGAAATTTTAAATAACCGATAGTGAACAGATACAGAAATACCTCTTATATTCTAACACGTGAATTCGCGTAATCATGAGATTATTGCGATAAAGGCGCAGTATATTTTTTCCGAAATCACATCTGATGGCATCAGGTATGTCTAGCAGACATTGAAAACAACAATCATAATGCAATCTCAATAGAATAACTTTTCGAATTGAATTTACAAATCAATTAACGTTATTATGTCACTAAATATAGCCATTCCGTTATTTTGCCAGGAGTCATGAGATCATTCAGCACTTTTATATTGACGCAGCAAAAAATGCTAATTTTTCAATTTCGCAATATTACCAAGTCCTGTAGCGAGCAAGTTACCCATGAATACCTGCGATCCAAATCTAACTATTCAGCGAATTGAAATTTTAAATAACCGATAGTGAACAGATACAGAAATACCTCTTATATTCTAACACGTGAATTCGTGTAATCATGAGATTATTGCGATAAAGGCGCAGTATATTTTTTCCGAAATCACATCTGATGGCATCAGGTATGTCTAGCAGACATTGAAAACAACAATCAAAATGCAATCTTAATAGAATAACTGTTCGAATTATATTTTCAAATCAATAAACTTTATTATGTCGATATATAGAGCTATTCCTTGATTTTGCCCAGGAGTTATGGGATCATTTTAGCACTCTTATAACGACGCAGCAAAATGTGCTAATTTTTGAATTTCGCAATATTGTCAAGTCTTGTAGCGAGCAAGTTATTCATAAATACTTGCGATCTAAATTTGACTATCTAGCAAATTGAAATTTCAAATATCTTAAATCGAACAGATATAGAAATCAACCTCTTATATTCTATTACTTGAATTCGTGTAGTCATGAGATGCTTGCGATTGAGGCGCAGTATATTTTTCCCGAAATATCATCTAAAGACATCTGGTATTTCTCACAGACATTGAAAACAACAATCACAATGCAGTCTCAATAGAATAACTGTTAGAAATGATTTCTCAAATCGAATAACGTTATTATGTCACTAAATAGAGCCATTCCATGATTTTGCCTAGAAGTTATGAGATCATTTTAGCACTCTTATAACGACGCAGCAAAATTTGCTAATTTTTTAATTTCGCAATTTTACTAAGTCCTGTAGCGAGCAGGTTATCCACGAATACTTGCGATCGAACTTTAACTTTTCAGCGAATTGATATTTTAAATAACCGATAGTGAACAGATACATAAATACCTCGTATATTCTAACGCGTGAATTCGTGTAATCATGAGGTTCTTGCGATTGCGGCGCAGTATATTTTTCCCGAAATATCATCTGAAGACATCAAGTATTTCTTCCAGACATTGAAAACGACAATCACAATGCAGTCTCAATAGAATAACTTTTCGAATTAAATTTACAAGTCAATTAACGTTATTATGTCAATACATAGAGCTATTCCTTGATTTTGCCCAGGAGTTATGAGATCATTTTAGCACTCTTATAACGACGCAGCAAAATATGCTAATTTTTTATTTCGCAATATTACTAAGTCCTTTATTGAGCAGGTTATCCACTAATACTTGTGATCGAACATTAACTTTTCAGCGAATTGAAATTTTAAGTAACCGAAAGCGAACAGGTACAGAAATACCTCTTATATTCTATCACGTGCATTCGTGTAATCATGAGGTTCTTGCGATTGAGGCGCAGTATATTTTTCCCGAAATGACATCTGAAGGCGTCAGGTATTTCTAACAGACATTGAAGACAACAATTAAAATGCAATCTAAATAGAATACTTTTCGAATTGAATTCTCAAATCAAATAACGTTATTATGTCACTAAATAGAGCCATTACTTGATTTTGCCGAGGAGTTATGAGATCATTTTAGCACTATCATGACCACGCAGCAAAATATGCTAATTTTTCATTGTCGCAATATGATCAAGTCCTGTATCGAGCAAGTTATACATAAATACTTGCGATCCGAATTCAACTATCTAGCAAATTGAAATTTCAAATATCTGAAAGCGAACAGATATAGACATCAACCTCTTATATTCTATTACGTGAATTCGTGTAATCATGAGATGCTTGCGATTGAGGCGCAGTATATTTTTCCCGAAATATCATCTGAAGACATCTGGTATTTCTCAGAGACATTGAAAACAACAATCACAATGCAGTCTCAATAGAATAACTTTTCGAATTGAATTTACAAGTCAATTAACGTTATTATGTTACTAAATAGAGCCATTCTTTGATTTTGCCCAGGAGTTATGAGATCATTTTAGCACTCTTATAAAGACTCAGCAAAAAATGCTAATTTTTTAATTACGCAATATTACCAAGTGCTGTAGCGAGCAGGGTATCTATGAATACTTGCGATCTAAATTTGTCTTTTCAGCGAATTGAAACTTTAAATAACCGAAAGCGAACAAAAACAAAAATCAACCTATTATATTCTATCACGTGAATTCGTGTAATCATGAGATGCTTTCGATTGAGGCGCAGTATATTTTTTCCGAAATGACAACTAATGGCATCAGTTACGTCTAGCAGACATTGACAACAACAATCAAAATGCAATCTCAATAAAATAACCTTTCGAATTGAATTTTCAAATCAAATAACGTTATTGTGTCACTAAATAGAGCCATTCCTTGATTTTGCCTAGGAGTCATGAGATCATTTTAGCACTTATATGACCACGCAGCAAAATATGCGAATTTTTCAATTCCGCAATATTACAAAGTGCTGTAGCGAGAAGGTTATCTATGAATACTTGCGATCTTAATTTGTCTATACAGCGAATTGAAATTTTAAGTAACCGAAAGCGAATAGATACAGAAATCAACCTATTATATTCTATCACGAGAATTTGTGTAATCATGAGGTTCTTGCGATTGAGGCGCAGTATATATTTCGCGAAATATCATCTGAAGACATCAGGTATTTCTTACAGACAATGAAAACAAAAATCACAATGCAGTCTCAAAAGAATAACTTTTCGAATTGAATTTACAAGACAATTAACGTTATTATGTCAATATATTGATGTATTCCTTGATTTTGTCCAGAAGTTATGAGATTATTTTAGCACTCTTATAACGACGCAGCAAAATATGCTAATTTTTTAATTTCGCAATATTACTAAGTCCTGAATCGAGAAGGGTATCCACGAATTCGTGCGAACGAACTTTAATTTTTCAGTGAATTGATGTATTAAATAACCGATAGTGAACAGATACGGAAAAACCTCTTATATACTAACACGTGAATTCGTGTAATCATGAGATTATTGCGATAATGCCGCAGTATATTTTTTCTGAAATGACATCTGATGGCATCAAGTACGTCTAGCAGACATTGACAACAACAATCAAAATGCAATCGCAATAAAATAACTGTTCTAAATGAATTCTCAAATCAAATAACCCTATTATGTCACTAAATAGAGCCATTCCTTGATTTTGCCCAGAAGTTAAGGGATCATTTGAGCACTTTTATGACCACGCAGCAAAAAATGCGAATTTTTGAATTTCGCAATATTATCAAGTCCTGTAATGAGGAGGTTATCAATAAATACTTGCGATCTAAATTGAACCATTTAGCAAATTGAAATTTCAAATATCTGAAAGGGAACAGATATAGAAATCAACATCTTATATTCTATCACGTGAATTCGTGTAATCATGAGATGCTTGCGATTGAGGCGCAGTATATTTTTCCCGAAATATCATCTGAAGACATCAGGTATTTCTTACAGACATTGAAAACAACAATCACAATGCAGTCTCAATAGAATAACTTTTCGAATTGAATTTACAAGTCAATTAACGTTAGTATGTCAATATATAGAGCTATTCCTTGATTTTGCCCAGGAGTTATGAGATCATTTCAGCACTTTTATAACTACGCAGCAAAATATGCTATTTTTTAATTTCGCAAAATTACTAAGTCCTGTAGCGAGCAGGTTATCCACGAATACTTGCGATCGAACTTTAACTTTTCAGCGAATTGATTTTTTAAATAACCGATAGTGAACAGATACAGACATACCTCTTATATTCTAACACGTGAATTCGTGTAATCATGAGATTATTGCGAGAATGCCGCAGTATATTTTTTCCGAAATGATATCTGAAGGCATCAGGTATGTCTAGCAGACATTGAAAACAACAATCATAATGCAATCTCAATAGAATAACTTTTCGGATTAAAGTTTCAAATCAAATAACGTTATTATGTCATTAAATGTAGCCATTCCTTTATTTTGCCAAGGAGTCATGAGATCATTTTAGCACTTTTATAACGACGCAGCAAAAAATGCTAATTTTTCAATTTCGCAATATTATTAGGTCCTGTAGCGAGCAGGTTATCCATGAATACTTGCGATCTAAATTAAACTATTTAGCGAATTGATATTTTAAATAACCGAAATCGAACAGATACAGAAATCAACCACTTTTATTCCATCACGTGAATTCGTGTAATCATAAGATTCTTGCGATTAAGGCGCAGTATATTTTTCCCGAAATACCATCTGTAGACATCAGGTATTTCTTACAGACATTGAAAACAACAATCAAAATGCAATCTCAATAGAATAACTTTTCGAATTGAAGTTTCAAATCAAATACCGTTATTATGTCATTATATAGAGCCATTCCTTTATTTTGCCCAGGAGTCATGAGATCATTTTAGCACTCTTATAACGACGCAGCAAAAAATGCTAATTTTTCAATTTCGCGATATTATCAGGTCCTGTAGAGAGCAGGTTATCCATGAATACTTGCGATCTAAATTTAACTATTCAGCGAATTGATATTTTAAATAACCGATATCGAACAGATACAGAAATCAACCACTTATATTCAATTACGTGAATTCGTGTAATCATAAGATTCTTGCGATTAGGGCGCAGTATATTTTTCCCGAAATACCATCTGTAGACATCAGGTATTTCTTACAGACATTGAAAACAACAATCAAAATGCATTCTAAATAGAATAACTTTTCAAATTGAATTTACAAATCAATTAACGTTATTATGTCAATATATAGAGCTATTCCTTGATTTTGCCCAGGAGTTATGAGATCATTTTAGCACTCCTATGACCACGCAGCAAAATGTGCTAATTTTTTAATTTCGCAATATTACTTAGTCCTGTAGCGAGCAAGTTATCGACGAATACTTGGGATCGAACTTTAACTTTTCAGCGAATTGAAATTTTAAATAACCGATAGTGAACAGATACAGAAATACCTCTTATATTCTAACACGTGAACTCGTGTAATCATGAGATTATTGCGAGAAAGCCGCAGTATATTTTTTCCGAAATGACATCTGAAGGCATCAGGTATGTCTAGCAGACATTGAAAACAACAATTAAAATGCAGTCTCAATAGAATAACTTTTCGAATTGAATTTACAAGTCAATTAACGTTATTAAGTCAATATATAGAGCTATTCCTTGATTTTGCCCAGGAGCTATGAGATCATTTTAGCACCCTTATAACGACGAAGCAAAATATGCTAATTTTTTTTTTCGCAATATTACTCAGTCCTGTAGCGAGCAGGTTATCCACGAAAATTTGCGATCGAACTTTAACTTTTCAGCGAATTGTTATTTTAAATAACCGATAGTGAACAGATACAGACATACCTCTTATATTCTAACACGTGAATTCGTGTAATCATGAGATTATTGCGATAAAGGCGCAGTATATTTTTTCCAAAATGACATCTGATGGCATCAGGTATGTCTAGCAGACATTGAAAACAACAATCAAAATGCAATCTAAATAGAATAACTTTTCGAATTGAATTGACAAATCAATTAACGTTATTATGTCAATTTATGGAGCTATTCCTTGATTTTGCCCAGGAGTTATGAGATTATTTTAGCACTCTTATAACGACGCAGCAAAAAATGCTAATTTTTTAATTTCGCAATATTATCAGGTCGTGTAGAGCGCAGGTTATCTTTGAATACTTGCGATCAAAATTTAACTATTCAGCGAATTGATATTTTAAATAACCGATAGTGTACAGATAAAGAAATACCTCATATATTCTAACACGTGAACTCGTGTAATCATGAGATTATTGCGAGAAAGCCGCAGTATATTTTTTCCGAAATGACATCTGAAGGCATCAGGTATGTCTAGCAGACATTGAAAACAACAATCAAAATGCAGTCTCAATAGAATAACTTTTCGAATTGAATTTACAAGTCAATTAACGTTATTATGTCAATATATAGAGCTATTCCTTGATTTTGCCCAGGAGCTATGAGATCATTTTAGCACCCTTATAACGACGAAGCAAAATATGCTAATTTTTTTTTTCGCAATATTACTCAGTCCTGTAGCGAGCAGGTTATCCACGAAAATTTGCGATCGAACTTTAACTTTTCAGCGAATTGTTATTTTAAATAACCGAAAGTGAACAGATACAGACATACCTCTTATATTCTAACACGTGAATTCGTGTAATCATGAGATTATTGCGATAAAGGCGCAGTATATTTTTTCCAAAATGACATCTGATGGCATCAGGTATGTCTAGCAGACATTGAAAACAACAATCAAAATGCAATCTCAATAGAATAACTTTTCGAATTGAAGTTTCAAATCAAATTACGTAATTATGTCATTAAATAGAGCCATTCCTTTATTTTGCCCAGGAGTCATGAGATCATATTAGCACTCTTATAACGACGCAGCAAAAAATGCTAATTTTTCAATTTCGCGATATTATCAGGTCCTGTAGAGAGCAGGTTATCCATGAATACTTGCGATCTAAATTTAACTATTCAGCGAATTGATATTTTAAATAACCGATATCGAACAGATACAGAAATCAACCACTAATATTCAATTACGTGAATTCGTGTAATCATAAGATTCTTGCGATTAAGGCGCAGTATATTTTTCCCGAAATACCATCTAAAGACATCAGGTATTTCTTACAGACATTGAAAACAACAATCAAAATGCAATCTAAATAGAATAACTTTTCGAATTGAATTTACAAATCAATTAACGTTATTATGTCACTAAATAGAGCCATTCCTTGATTTTGCCCAGGAGTTATGATATAATTTTAGCACTTTTATAACGACGCAGCAAAATATGCTAATCTTTTAATTTCGCAATATTACTAAGTCCTGTAGCGAGCAGGTTATCCACGAATACTTGCGATCGAACTTGAACTTTTCAGCGAATTGATATTTTAAATAACCGATAGTGAACAGATACAGAAATACCTCTTATATTCTAACACGTGAATTCGTGTAATCATGAGATTATTGCGGTAAAGGCGCAGTATATTTTTCCTGAAATATCATCTCAAGACATCAGGTATGTCTAGCAGCCATTGAAAACAACAATCAAAATTTAATCTCAATAGAATAACTTTTCGAATTGAATTTTCAAATCAAATAACGATATTATGTCACTAAATAGAGCCATTCCGTGATTTTGCCCAGGGGTTATGAGATCATTTTAGCACTCTTATGGACACGCAGCAAAATATGCGAATTTGTTAATTTCGCAATAAGACTAGGTCCTGTAGCGAGCAGGTTGTTTATAAATACTCGCGATCTAAATTCAACTATTTAGCAAATCGAAATTTCAAATATCTGAAAGCGAACAGATATAGAAATCAACAACTTTTATTCTATCACGTGAATCCGTGTAATCATGAGATGCTTGCGATTGAGGCGCAGTAAATTTTTCCCGAAATATCATCTGAAGACGTCAGGTATTTCTTACAGACATTGAAAACAACAATCACAATGCAGTCTCAATAGAATAACTTTTCGAATTGAATTTACAAGTCAATTAACGTTATTATGTCACTATATAGAGCTATTCCTTGATTTTGCCCAGGAGTTATGAGATCATTTTAGCACCCATATAACGACGAAGCAAAATATGCTAATTTTTTTTTTCGCAATATTACTCAGTCCTGTAGCGAGCAGGTTATCCACGAAAACTTGCGATCGAACTCTAACATTTCAGCGAATTGATATTAATATAACTGATAGTGAACAGATACAGACATACCTCTTATATTCTAACACGTGAATTCGTGTAATCATGGGATTATTGCGATAAAGGCGCAGTATATTTTTTCCGAAATGACATCTGATGGCATCAGGTATGTCTAGCAGACATTAAAAACAACAATCAAAATGCAATCTCAATAGAATAACTTTTCGAATTGAAGTTTCAAATCAAATAACGTAATTATGTCATTAAATAGAGCCATTCCTTTATTTTTCCCAGGAGTCATGAGATCATTTTAGCACTCTTATAACGACAAAGCAAAATATGCTAATTTTTTAATTTCGCAATATTATTAGGTCCTGTAGCGAGCAGGTTATACATGAATACTTGAGATCTAAATTTAACTATTCAGCGAATTGATATTTTAAATAACCGAAATCGAACAGATACAGAAATCAACCACTTATATTCCATCACGTGAATTCGTGTAATCATAAGATTCTCGCGATTAAGGCGCAGTATATTTTTCCCGAAATACCATCTGTAGACATTAGGTATTTCTTACAGACATTGAAAACAACAATCAAAATGCAATCTAAATAGAATAACTTTTCGAATTGAATTGACAAATCAATTAACGTTATTATGTCAATATATGGAGCTATTCCTTGATTTTGCCCAGGAGTTATGAGATTATTTTAGCACTCTTATAACGACGCAGCAAAAAATGCTAATTTTTTAATTTCGCAATATTATCAGGTCGTGTAGAGCGCAGGTTAACCATGAATACTTGCGACCAAAATTTAACTATTCAGCGAATTGATATTTTAAATAACCGATAGTGTACAGATAAAGAAATACCTCTTATATTCTAACACGTGAACTCGTGTAATCATGAGATTATTGCGATAAAGGCGCAGTATATTTTTTCCGAAATGACATGTGAAGGCATCAGGTATGTCTAGCAGACATTGAAAACAACAATCAAAATGCAATCTCAATAGAATAACTTTTCGAATTGAAGTTTCAAATCAAATAACGTAATTATGTCATTAAATAGAGCCATTCCTTTATTTTGCCCAGGAGTCATGAGATCATATTAGCACTCTTATAACGACGCAGCAAAAAATGCTAATTTTTCAATTTCGCGATATTATCAGGTCCTGTAGAGAGCAGGTTATCCATGAATACTTGCGATCTAAATTTAACTATTCAGCGAATTGATATTTTAAATAACCGATATCGAACAGATACAGAAATCAACCACTAATATTCAATTACGTGAATTCGTGTTATCATAAGATTCTTGCGATTAAGGCGCAGTATATTTTTCCCGAAATACCATCTAAAGACATCAGGTATTTCTTACAGACATTGAAAACAACAATCAAAATGCAATCTAAATAGAATAACTTTTCGAATTGAATTTACAAATCGATTAACGTTATTATGTCACTAAATAGAGCCATTCCTTGATTTCGCCAAGGAGTTATGATATCATTTTAGCACTTTTATAACGACGCAGCAAAATATGCTAATCTTTTAATTTCGCAATATTACTAAGTCCTGTAGCGAGCAGGTTATCCACGAATACTTGCGATCGAACTTTAACTTTTCAGCGAATTGATATTTTAAATAACCGATAGTGAACAGATACAGAAATACCTCTTATATTCTAACACGTGAATTCGTGTAATCATGAGATTATTGCGGTAAAGGCGCAGTATATTTTTTCCGAAATGAAATCTGATGGCATCAGGTATGTCTAGCAGAAATTGAAAACAACAATCAAAATGCAATCTTAGTAGAATAACTTTTCGAAATGAATTTTCAAATTAAATAACGTTATTATGTCACTAAATAGAGCCTTCCCTTGATTTTGCCCAGGAGTCATAAGATCATTTCAGCACTTTTATAACCACGCAGCAAAAAATGCTAATTTTTCAATTTCGCTATATTACCAAGTCCTGTAGCTATCAGGTTATCCATAAAAACTTGCGATCTAAATTTAACTATTCAGCGAATTAATATTTCAAATAACCGAAATAGAACAGATACAGAAATCAACCACTTATATTCCATTGTGAATTCGTGTAATCATAAGGTTCTTGCGATTAAGGCGCAGTATATTTTTCCCGAAATACCATCTGAAGACATCAGTTATTTCTTACAGACATTGAAAACAACAATCAAAATGCAATCTCATTAGAATGACTTATCGAATTTAATTTCTAAATCAATTAACGTTAATATGTCAATATATAGAGCCATTCCTTTATTTTGCCCATAGTAAGGAGATCATTTTAGCACTCATATGACCACACAGCAAAATATGCTCATTTTTAAATTTCGCAATGTTACTAAGTCCTGTAGCGAGCAGGTGATCTATTAATACTTGCGTTCTAAATTTATCTATTCTGCGAATTGGAATTTCAAATAACCGATAGTGAACGGATACATAAATACCTCTTATATGCTAACACGTGAATTCGTTTAATCATGAGATACTTGCGATAAAGGCGCTGTATATTTTTCCTGAAATATCATCTCAAGACTTCAGGTATGTCTAGCAGCCATTGAAAACAACAATCAAAATCCAATCTCAATAGAATAACTTTTCGAATTGAATTTTCAAATCAAATAACGATATTATGTCACTAAATAGAGCCATTCCGTGATTTTGCCCAGGGGTTATGAGATCATTTTAGCACTCTTAAGACCACGCAGCAAAATATGCTAATTTTTCGATTTCGCAATATTATCAAATCCTGTAGCGAGCAGGTTATCTATAAATGCTTGCGATCTAAATTGAACTATTCATTAAATTGAAATTTCAAATATCTGAAAGCGAACAGATATAGAAATGATCCTCTTATATTCTATCACGTGAATTCGTGTAATTATGAGATGCTTGCGATTGAGGCGCTGTATATTTTTCCCGAAATATCATCTGAAAACATCAGGTATTTCTTACAGACATTGAAAACAACAATCACAATGCAGTCTCAATAGAATAACTTTTCAAATTGAATTTACAAGTCAATTAACGTTATTATGTCAATCTATAGAGCTATTCCTTGATTTTGCCCAGGAGTTATGAGATCATTTTAGCACTTTTATAACGACGCAGCAAAATATGCTAATTTTTTAATTTCGCAATATTACTAAGTCCTGTAGCGAGCAATTAGTCCACAAATACTTGCGATCGAACTTGAACTATTCAGTGAATTGATATTTTAAATAACCGAAATAGAACAGATACAGAAATCAACCACTTATATTCCATCACGTGAATTCGTGTAATCATAAGCTTCTTTCGATTAAGGCGCAGTATATTTTTCCCGAAATACCATCTAAAGACATCAGTTATTTCTTACAGACATTGAAAACAACAATCAAAAAGCAATCTAAATAGAATAACTTTTCGAATTGAATTTACAAATCAATTAACGTTATTATGTCAATATATGGAGCTATTCCTTGATTTTGCCAAGGAGTTATGGGATCATTTTAGCACTCTTATAACGACGCAGCCAAAAATGCTAATTATTTAATTTCGCGATATTATCAGGTCCTGTAGAGAGCAGGTTATCCATGAATACTTGCGATCAAAATTTAACTATTCAGCGAATTGATATTTTAAATAAACGATAGTGTACGGATACAGAAATACCTCTTATATTCTAACACGTGAACTTGTTTATTCATGAGATTATTGCGAGAAAGCCGCAGTATATTTTTTCCGAAATGACATCTGAAGGCATCAAGTATGTCTAGCAGACATTGAAAACAACAATCAAAATGCAGTCTCAATAGAATAACTTTTCGAATTGAATTTACAAGTCGATTAACGTTATTATGTCAATATATAGAGCTATTCCTTGATTTTGCCCAGAAGTTATGAGATCATTTTAGCACTTTTATAACGACAAAGCAAAATATGCTAATTTTTGAATTTCGCAATATTACTGAGTCCTGTAGCGAGCAGTTTATCCACGATTACTTGCGATCGAACTTGAACTATTTAGCAAATTGAAATTTCAAATATCTGAAAGCGAACAGATTTAGAAATCAACCTATTATATTTTATCACGAGAATTCGTGTAATCATGAGGTTCTTGCGATTGGGGCGCAGTATATTTTCCCGAAATATTATCTGAAGGCATCGGGTATTTCTTACAGACATTGGAAACAACAATCAAAATGCAATCGCAATAGAATAACTGTTCGAAATGAATTCTCAAATCAAATAACGTTATTATGTCACTAAATAGAGCCATTCCTTAATTTTGCCGAGAAGTTATGAGATCATTTTAGCACTTTTATGACCACGCCGCAAAAAATGCGAATTTTTCGATTTCGCAATATTTTCAAGTCCTGTAGCGAGCAGGTTATCCATAAATACTTGCGATCTAAATTGAACTATTAACCAAATTGAAATTTCAAATATCTGAAAGCGACCAGATATAGAAATCAACATCTTATATTCTATCACGTGAATTCTTGTAATCATGAGATGCTTGCGATTGAGGCGCAGTATATTTTTCCCGAAATATCATCTGAAGACATCAGGTATTTCTTACAGACATCGAAAACAACAATCACAATGCAGTCTCAATAGAATAACTTTTCGAATTGAATTTACAAGTCAATTAACGTTATTATGTCAATATATAGAGCTATTCTTTGATTTTGCCCAGGAGTTATGAGATCATTTTAGCACTTTTATAACGACGCAGCAAAATATGCTAATTTATTAATTTCGCAATATTACTAAGTCCTGTAGCGAGCAGGTTATCTACGAATACTTGCGATCGAACTTTAACTTTTCAGCGAATTGATATTTTAAGTAACCGATAGTGAACGGATACAGAAATACCTGTTATGTTCTAACACGTGAATTCGTGTA
This sequence comes from Platygaster robiniae, assembly GCA_028476575.1. Taxonomy (NCBI): domain Eukaryota; kingdom Metazoa; phylum Arthropoda; class Insecta; order Hymenoptera; family Platygastridae; genus Platygaster; species Platygaster robiniae. The sequence goes on from CM052021.1 coordinate 20,060,506, forward strand.
ATCATGAGATTCTTGCGGTAAAGGCGCAGTATATTTTTTCCGAAATGAAATCTGATGGCATCGGGTATGTCTAGCAGACATTGAAAACAACAATCAAAATGCAATCTCAGTAGAATAACTTTTCAAATTGAATTTACAAGTCAATTAACGTTATTATGTCAATATATAGAGCTATTCTTTGATTTTGCCCAGGAGTTATGAGATCATTTTAGCACTCCTATGACCACGCAGCAAAATGTGCTAATTTTTAAATTTCGCTATATTACTAAGTCCTGTAGCGAGCAAGTTATCGACGAATACTTGCGATCGAACTATAACTTTTCAGCGAATTGAAATTTTAAATAACCGATAGTAAACAGATACAGAAATACCTCTCATATTCTAACACGTGAATTCGTGTAATCATGAGATTATTGCGATAAAGGCGCAGTATATTTTTTCTAAAATGACATCTGATGGCATTAGGTATGTCTAGCAGACATTGAAAACAACAATCAAAATGCAATCTCAACAGAATAACTTTTCGAATTGAATTTTCAAATCAAATAACCTTATTATGTCATTAAATAGAGCCATTTCTTCATTTTGCCCAGGTGTCATGGGATCATTTTAGCACTCTTATAACGACGCAGCAAAAAATGCTAATTTTTCAATTTCGCGATATTATCAGGTCCTGTAGAGAGCAGGTTATCCGTGAATACTTGCGATCTAAATTTAACTATTCAGCGAATTGATATTTTAAATAACCGATAGAGAACAGATACAGAAATCAACCACTTATATTCTATTACGTGAATTCGTGTAATCATAAGATTCTTGCGATTAAGGCGCAGTATATTTTTCCCGAAATACGATCTAAAGACATCAGGTATTTCTTACAGACATTGAAAACAACAATCGGAATGCAATCTAAATAGAATAACTTTTCGAATTGAATTTACAAATTAATTAACGTTATTATGTCACTAAATAGAGCCATTCCGTGATTTTGCCCAGCGGTTATGAGATCATTTTAGCACTTTTATAACGACGCAGCAAAATATGCTAATTTTTTAATTTCGCAATATTACTTAGTCCTGTAGCGAGCAGGTTATCCACGAATACTTGCGATCGAACTTTAACTTTTCAGCGAATTGATATTTTAAATAACCGATAGTGAACAGATACAGAAATACCTCTTATATTCTAACACGTGAATTCGTGTAATCATGAGATTCTTGCGGTAAAGGCGCAGTATATTTTTTCCGAAATGAAATCTGATGGCATCGGGTATGTCTAGCAGACATTGAAAACAACAATCAAAATGCAATCTCAATAGAATAACTTTTCAAATTGAATTTACAAGTCAATTAACGTTATTATGTCAATCTATAGAGCTATTCCTTGATTTTGCCCAGGAGTTATGAGATCATTTTAGCACTTTTATAACGACGCAGCAAAATATGCTAATTTTTTAATTTCGCAATATTACTAAGTCCCGTAGCGAGCAATTTATCCACAAATACTTGCGATCGAACTTGAACTATTCAGCGAATTGATATTTTAAATAACCGAAATAGAACAGATGCAGAAATCAACCACTTATATTCCATCACGTGAATTCGTGTAATCATAAGGTTCTTGCGATTAAGGCGCAGTATATTTTTCCCGAAATACCATATGAAGACATCAGTTATTTCTTACAGACATTGAAAACAACAATCAAAATGCAATCTCAATAGAATAACTTTTCGAATTGAATTTTCAAATCAAATAACGTTATTATGTCACTAAATAGAGCCATTCCTAGATTTTGCCCAGGAGTTATGATATAATTTTAGCACTCTTACGACCACGCAGCAAAATGTGCTAATTTTTTTAATTTCGCAATATTTCTAAGTCCTGTAGCGTGCAGGTTATCTACGAATACTTGCGATCTAAATTGAACTATTCAGCGAATTGAAATTTTGAATAACCGAAAGCAAACAGATACAGAAATCAACCTCTTCTATTCTATCACGTGAATTTGTGTAATCATGAGATTGTTGCGATTGTGGCGCAGTAGATTTTTCCCGAAATGACATCTGAAGATATCAGGTATTTCTATCAGACTTTGTAAACAACGAGCAAAACGCAAACTCAATAGAATAACTTTTCGAATTTAATTTCCAAATCAATTAACGTTAGTATGACACTATATAGAGACATTCCTTAATTTTTCCCATAGTAAGGAGATCATTTTAGCACTCTTATGACCACGCAGCAAAATATGCTAATTTTTCAATTTCGCAATTTTACTAAGTCCTGTAGCGAGCAGGTTATCCATAATTACATGGGATCTAAATCTAACTATTCAGCGAATTGAAATTTTAAATAACCGTAAGCGAACAGATACAGAAATCAACCTATTATATTCTATCACGAGAATTCGTGTAATCATGTGGTTCTTGCGATTGGGGCGCAGTATATTTTTCCCGAAATATTATCCGAAGACATCAGGTATTACTGACAGACATTGGAAACAACAATCAAAATGCAATCGCAAAAGAATAACTGTTAAAAATGAATTCTCAAATCAAATAACGTTATTACGTCACTAAATAGAGCCATTCCTTGACTTTGCCCAGAAGTTAAGAGATTATTTTTGCACTTTTATGACCACGCAGCAAAAAATGCGAATTTTTCAATTTTGCAATATTATCAAGTCTATATCATATCTATATCTATTATCAATACTAGTAAATACTAAGTCCTGTAGCGAGCAATTTATCCACAAATACTTGCGATCGAACTTGAACTATTCAGCGAATTGATATTTTAAATAACCGAAATAGAACAGATACAGAAATCAACCACTTATATTCCATCACGTGAATTCGTGTAATCATAAGTTTCTTGCGATTAAGGCGCAGTATATTTTTCCCGAAATACCATTTGAAGACATCAGTTATTTCTTACAGACATTGAAAACAACAATCAAAATGCAATCTTAATAGAATAACTTTTCGAATTGAATTTTCAAATCAATTAACGTTATTATGTCAATATATGGAGCTATTCCTTGATTTAGCCCAGGAGTTATGAGATCATTTTAGCACTCTTATAACGACGCAGCAAAAAATGCTAATTTTTTAATTTCGCGCTATTATCAGGTCCTGTAGAGAGCAGGTAATCCATGAATACTTGCGATCAAAATTTAACTATTCAGCGAATTGATATTTTAAATAACCGATAGTGTACAGATACAGAAATACCTCTTATATTCTAACACGTGAACTCGTGTAATCATGAGATTATTGCGAGAAAGCCGCAGTATATTTTTTCCGAAATGACATCTGAAGGCATCAGGTATGTCTAGCAGACATTGAAAACAACAATCAAAATGCAGTCTCAATAGAATAACTTTTCGAATTGAATTTACAAGTCAATTAACGTTATTATGTCAATATATAGAGCTATTCCTTGATTTTGCCCAGAAGTTATGAGATCATTTTAGCACTTTTATAACGACAAAGCAAAATATGCTAATTTTTGAATTTCGCAATATTACTGAGTCCTGTAGCGAGCAGTTTATCCACGATTACTTGCGATCGAACTTGAACTATTTAGCAAATTGAAATTTCAAATATCTGAAAGCGAACAGATTTAGAAATCAACCTATTATATTTTATCACGAGAATTCGTGTAATCATGAGGTTCTTGCGATTGGGGCGCAGTATATTTTCCCCGAAATATTATCTGAAGGCATCAGGTATTTCTTACAGACATTGGAAAAAACAATCGAAATGCAATCGCAATAGAATAACTGTTCGAAATGAACTCTCAAATCAAATAACGTTATTATGTCACTAAATAGAGCCATTTCTTAATTTTGCCCAGAAGTTATGAGATCATTTTAGCACTTTTATGACCACGCCGCAAAAAATGCGAATTTTTCGATTTCGCAATATTATCAAGTCCTGTAGCGAGCAGGTTATCCATAAATACTTGCGATCTAAATTGAACTATTTAGCAAATTCAAATTTCAAATATCTGAAAGCGACCAGATATAGAAATCAACATCTTATATTCTATCACGTGAATTCGTGTAATCATAAGATTCTTGCGATTAAGGCGCAGTATATTTGTCTCGAAATACCATCTGTAGACATCAGGTATTTCTTACAGACATTGAAAACAACAATCAAAATGCAATCTAAATAGAATAACTTTTCGAATTGAATTTACAAATCAATTAACGTTATTTTGTCAATATATGGAGCTATTCCTTGATTTTGCCTAGGAGTTATGAGATCATTTTAGCACTCTTATAACGACGCAGCAAAAAATGCTAATTTTTTAATTTCGCGATATTATCAGGTCGTGTAGAGAGCAGGTTATCCATGAATACTTGCGATCAAAATTTAACTATTCAGCGAATTGATATTTTAAATAACCGATAGTGTACAGATACAGAAATACCTCTTATATTCTAACACGTGAACTCGTGTAATCATGAGATTATTGCTATAAAGGCGCTGTATATTTTTTCCGAAATGACATCTGAAAGCATCAGGTATGTCTAGCAGACATTGAAAAGAACAATCAAAATGCAGTCTCAATAGAATAACTTTTCGAATTGAATTTACAAGTCAATTAACGTTATTATGTCAATATATAGAGCTATTCCTTGATTTTGCCCAGGAGTTATGAGATCATTTTAGCACCCTTATAACGACGAAGCAAAATATGCTGATTTTTTATTTCGCAATATTACTCAGTCCTGTAGCGAGCAGGTTATCCACGAAAACTTGCGATCAAACTTTAACTTTTCAGCGAATTGATATTTTAAATAACCGATAGTGAACAGATACAGACATACCTCTTATATTCTAACACGTGAATTCATGTAATCATGAGATTCTTGCGATTAAGGCGCAGTATATTTTTCCCGAAATACCATCTGTAGACATTAGGTATTTCTTACAGACATTGAAAACAACAATCAAAATGCAATCTAAATAGAATAACTTTTCGAATTGAATTTACAAATCAATTAACGTTATTTTGTCAATATATGGAGCTATTCCTTGATTTTGCCCAGGAGTCATGAGATCATTTTAGCACTCTTATAACGACGCAGCAAAAAATGCTAATTTTTGAATTTTGCAATATTATTAGGTCCTGTAGCGAGCAGGTTATCCATGAATACTTGCGATCTAAATTTAACTATTCAGCGAATTGATATTTTAAATAACCGAAATCGAACAGATACAGAAATCAACCACTTATATTGCATCACGTGAATTCGTGTAATCATAAGATTCTTGCGATTAAGGCGCAGTATATTTTTCCCGAAATACCATCTGTAGACATCAGGTATTTCTTACAGACATTGAAAACAACAATCAAAATGCAATCTAAATAGAATAACTTTTCGAATTGAATTTACAAATCAATTAACGTTATTATGTCAATATATGGAGCTATTCCTTGATTTTGCCCAGGAGTTATGAGATCATTTTAGCACTCTTATAACGACGCAGCAAAAAATGCTTATTTTTTAATTTCGCGATATTATCAGGTCCTGTAGAGAGCATGTTATCCATGAATACTTGCGATCAAAATTTAACTATTCAGCGAATTGATATTTTAAATAACCGATAGTGTACAGATACAGAAATACCTCTTATATTCTAACACGTGAACTCGTGTAATCATGAGATTATTGCGAGAAAGCCGCAGTATATTTTTTCCGAAATGACATCTGAAGGCATCAGGTATGTCTAGCAGACATTGAAAACAACAATCAAAATGCAATCTCAATAGAATAACTTTTCGAGTTGAAGTTTCAAATCAAATAACGTAATTATGTCATTAAATAGAGCCATTCCTTTATTTTGCCCAGGAGTCATGAGATCATTTTAGCACTCTTATAACGACGCAGCAAAAAATGCTAATTTTTTAATTTCGCGATATTATCAGGTCCTGTAGAGAGCAGGTAATCCATGAATACTTGCGATCAAAATTTAACTATTCAGCGAATTGATATTTTAAATAACCGATAGTGTACAGATACAGAAATACCTCTTATATTCTAACACGTGAACTCGTGTAATCATGAGATTATTGCGAGAAAGCCGCAGTATATTTTTTCCGAAATGACATCTGAAGGCATCAGGTATTTCTTACAGACATTGGAAACAACAATCGAAATGCAATCGCAATAGAATAACTGTTCGAAATGAACTCTCAAATCAAATAACGTTATTATGTCACTAAATAGAGCCATTTCTTAATTTTGCCCAGAAGTTATGAGATCATTTTAGCACTTTTATGACCACGCCGCAAAAAATGCGAATTTTTCGATTTCGCAATATTATCAAGTCCTGTACCGAGCAGGTTATCCATAAATACTTGCGATCTAAATTGAACTATTTAGCAAATTGAAATTTCAAATATCTGAAAGCGACCAGATATAGAAATCAACATCTTATATTCTATCACGTGAATTCGTGTAATCATAAGATTCTTGCGATTAAGGCGCAGTATATTTTTCCCGAAATACCATCTGTAGACATCAGGTATTTCTTACAGACATTGAAAACAACAATCAAAATGCAATCTAAATAGAATAACTTTTCGAATTGAATTTACAAATCAATTAACGTTATTTTGTCAATATATGGAGCTATTCCTTGATTTTTCCCAGGAGTTATGAGATCATTTTAGCACTCTTATAACGACGCAGCAAAAAATGCTAATTTTTTAATTTCGCGATATTATCAGGTCGTGTAGAGAGCAGGTTATCCATGAATACTTGCGATCAAAATTTAACTATTCAGCGAATTGATATTTTAAATAACCGATAGTGTACAGATACAGAAATACCTCTTATATTCTAACACGTGAACTCGTGTAATCATGAGATTATTGCTATAAAGGCGCTGTATATTTTTTCCGAAATGACATCTGAAAGCATCAGGTATGTCTAGCAGACATTGAAAAGAACAATCAAAATGCAGTCTCAATAGAATAACTTTTCGAATTGAATTTACAAGTCAATTAACGTTATTATGTCAATATATAGAGCTATTCCTTGATTTTGCCCAGGAGTTATGAGATCATTTTAGCACCCTTATAACGACAAAGCAAAATATGCTAATTTTTCAATTTCGCAATATTACTGAGTCCTGTAGCGAGCAGTTTATCCACGATTACTTGCGATCGAACTTGAACTATTTAGCAAATTGGAATTTCAAATATCTGAAAGCGAACAGATTTAGAAATCAACCTATTATATTTTATCACGAGAATTCGTGTAATCATGAGGTTCTTGCGATTGGGGCGCAGTATATTTTTCCCGAAATATCATCTGAAGACATCAGGTATTTCTTACAGACATAAAAAACAACAATCACAATGCAGTATCAATAGAATAACTTTTCAAATTGAATTTACAAGTCAATTAACGTTATTATGTCAATCTATAGAGCTATTCCTTGATTTTGCCCAGGAGTTATGAGATCATTTTAGCACTTTTATAACGACGCAGCAAAATATGCTAATTTTTTAATTTCGCAATATTACTAAGTCCTGTAGCGAGCAATTTATCCAAAAATACTTGCGATCGAACTTGAACTATTCAGCGAATTGATATTTTAAATAACCGAAATAGAACAGATACAGAAATCAACCACTCATATTCCATCACGTGAATTCTTGTAATCATAAGGTTCTTGCGATTAAGGCGCAGTATATTTTTCCCGAAATACCATCTGAAGAAATCAGTTATTTCTTACAGACATTGAAAACAACAATCAAAATGCAATCTCAATAAAATAACTTTTCGAATTGAATTTTCAAATCAAATAACGTTATTATGTCACTAAATAGAGCCATTCCTAGATTTTGCCCAGGAGTTATGATATAATTTTAGCACTCTTACGACCACGCAGCAAAATGTGCTAATTTTTTTAATTTCGCAATATTACTAAGTCCTGTAGCGTGCAGGTTATCTACGAATACTTGCGATCTAAATTGAACTATTCAGCGAATTGAAATTTTGAATAACCGAAAGCAAACAGATACAGAAATCAACCTCTTCTATTCTATCACGAGAATTCGTGTAATCATGAGGTTCTTGCGATTGGGGCGCAGTATATTTTCCCCGAAATATTATCTGAAGGAATCAGGTATTTCTTACAGACATTGGAAACAACAATCGAAATGCAATCGCAATAGAATAACTGTTCGAAATGAATTCTCAAATCAAATAACGTTATTATGTCACTAAATAGAGTAATTTCTTAATTTTGCCCAGAAGTTATGAGATCATTTTAGCACTTTTATGACCACGCCGCAAAAAATGCGAATTTTTCGATTTCGCAATATTATCAAGTCCTGTAGCGAGCAGGTTATCCATAAATACTTGCGATCTAAATTGAACTATTTAGCAAATTGAAATTTCAAATATCTGAAAGCGACCAGATATAGAAATCAACATCTTATATTCTATCACGTGAATTCGTGTAATCATAAGATTCTTGCAATTAAGGCGCAGTATATTTTTCCCGAAATACCATCTGTAGACATCAGGTATTTCTTACAGACATTGAAAACAACAAACAAAATGCAATCTAAATAGAATAACTTTTCGAATTGAATTTACAAATCAATTAACGTTATTTTGTCAATATATGGAGCTATTCCTTGATTTTGCCCAGGAGGTATGAGATCATTTTAGCACTCTTATAACGACGCAGCAAAAAATGCTAATTTTTTAATTTCGCGATATTATCAGGTCGTGTAGAGAGCAGGTTATCCATGAATACTTGCGATCAAAATTTAACTATTCAGCGAATTGATATTTTAAATAACCGATAGTGTACAGATACAGAAATACCTCTTATATTCTAGCACGTGAACTCGTGTAATCATGAGATTATTGCTATAAAGGCGCTGTATATTTTTTCCGAAATGACATCTGAAAGCATCAGGTATGTCTAGCAGACATTGAAAAGAACAATCAAAATGCAGTCTCAATAGAATAACTTTTCGAATTGAATTTACAAGTCAATTAACGTTATTATGTCAATATATAGAGCTATTCCTTGATTTTGCCCAGGAGTTATGAGATCATTTTAGCACCCTTATAACGACAAAGCAAAATATGCTAATTTTTCAATTTCGCAATATTACTGAGTCCTGTAGCGAGCAGTTTATCCACGATTACTTGCGATCGAACTTGAACTATTTAGCAAATTGGAATTTCAAATATCTGAAAGCGAACAGATTTAGAAATCAACCTATTATATTTTATCACGAGAATTCGTGTAATCATGAGACACTTGCGATTGAGGCGCAGTATATTTTTCCCGAAATATCATCTGAAGACATCAGGTATTTCTTACAGACATAAAAAACAACAATCACAATGCAGTATCAATAGAATAACTTTTCAAATTGAATTTACAAGTCAATTAACGTTATTATGTCAATCTATAGAGCTATTCCTTGATTTTGCCCAGGAGTTATGAGATCATTTTAGCACTTTTATAACGACGCAGCAAAATATGCTAATTTTTTAATTTCGCAATATTACTAAGTCCTGTAGCGAGCAATTTATCCAAAAATACTTGCGATCGAACTTGAACTATTCAGCGAATTGATATTTTAAATAACCGAAATAGAACAGATACAGAAATCAACCACTCATATTCCATCACGTGAATTCTTGTAATCATAAGGTTCTTGCGATTAAGGCGCAGTATATTTTTCCCGAAATACCATCTGAAGAAATCAGTTATTTCTTACAGACATTGAAAACAACAATCAAAATGCAATCTCAATAAAATAACTTTTCGAATTGAATTTTCAAATCAAATAACGTTATTATGTCACTAAATAGAGCCATTCCTAGATTTTGCCCAGGAGTTATGATATAATTTTAGCACTCTTACGACCACGCAGCAAAATGTGCTAATTTTTTTAATTTCGCAATATTACTAAGTCCTGTAGCGTGCAGGTTATCTACGAATACTTGCGATCTAAATTGAACTATTCAGCGAATTGAAATTTTGAATAACCGAAAGCAAACAGATACAGAAATCAACCTCTTCTATTCTATCACGAGAATTCGTGTAATCATGAGGTTCTTGCGATTGGGGCGCAGTATATTTTCCCCGAAATATTATCTGAAGGAATCAGGTATTTCTTACAGACATTGGAAACAACAATCGAAATGCAATCGCAATAGAATAACTGTTCGAAATGAATTCTCAAATCAAATAACGTTATTATGTCACTAAATAGAGTAATTTCTTAATTTTGCCCAGAAGTTATGAGATCATTTTAGCACTTTTATGACCACGCCGCAAAAAATGCGAATTTTTCGATTTCGCAATATTATCAAGTCCTGTAGCGAGCAGGTTATCCATAAATACTTGCGATCTAAATTGAACTATTTAGCAAATTGAAATTTCAAATATCTGAAAGCGACCAGATATAGAAATCAACATCTTATATTCTATCACGTGAATTCGTGTAATCATAAGATTCTTGCAATTAAGGCGCAGTATATTTTTCCCGAAATACCATCTGTAGACATCAGGTATTTCTTACAGACATTGAAAACAACAAACAAAATGCAATCTAAATAGAATAACTTTTCGAATTGAATTTACAAATCAATTAACGTTATTTTGTCAATATATGGAGCTATTCCTTGATTTTGCCCAGGAGGTATGAGATCATTTTAGCACTCTTATAACGACGCAGCAAAAAATGCTAATTTTTTAATTTCGCGATATTATCAGGTCGTGTAGAGAGCAGGTTATCCATGAATACTTGCGATCAAAATTTAACTATTCAGCGAATTGATATTTTAAATAACCGATAGTGTACAGATACAGAAATACCTCTTATATTCTAGCACGTGAACTCGTGTAATCATGAGATTATTGCTATAAAGGCGCTGTATATTTTTTCCGAAATGACCTCTGAAAGCATCAGGTATGTCTAGCAGACATTGAAAAGAACAATCAAAATGCAGTCTCAATAGAATAACTTTTCGAATTGAATTTACAAGTCAATTAACGTTATTATGTCAATATATAGAGCTATTCCTTGATTTTGCCCAGGAGTTATGAGATCATTTTAGCACCCTTATAACGACGAAGCAAAATATGCTTATTTGTTATTTCGCAATATTACTCAGTCCTGTAGCGAGCAGGTTATCCACGAAAACTTGCGATCAAACTTTAACTTTTCAGCGAATTGATATTTTAAATAACCGATAGTGAACAGATACAGACATACCTCTTATATTCTAACACGTGAATTCATGTAATCATGAGATTATTGCGATAAAGGCGCAGTATATTTTTTCCGAAATGACATCTGATGGCATCAGGTATGTCTAGCAGACATTGAAAACAACAATCAAAATGCAATCTCAATAGAATAACTTTTCGAATTGAAGTTTCAAATCAAATAACGTAATTATGTCATTAAATAGAGCCATTCCTTTATTTTGCCCAGGAGTCATGAGATCATTTTAGCACTCTTATAACGACGCAGCAAAAAATGCTAATTTTTGAATTTTGCAATATTATTAGGTCCTGTAGCGAGCAGGTTATCCATGAATACTTGCGATCTAAATTTAACTATTCAGCGAATTGATATTTTAAATAACCGAAATCGAACAGATACAGAAATCAACCACTTATATTGCATCACGTTAATTCGTGTAATCATAAGATTCTTGCGATTAAGGCGCAGTATATTTTTCCCGAAATACCATCTGTAGACATCAGGTATTTCTTACAGACATTGAAAACAACAATCAAAATGCAATCTAAATAGAATAACTTTTCGAATTGAATTTACAAATCAATTAACGTTATTATGTCAATATATGGAGCTATTCCTTGATTTTGCCCAGGAGTTATGAGATCATTTTAGCACTCTTATAACGACGCAGCAAAAAATGCTAATTTTTTAATTTCGCGATATTATCAGGTCCTGTAGAGAGCAGGTTATCCATGAATACTTGCGATCAAAATTTAACTATTCAGCGAATTGATATTTTAAATAACCGATAGTGTACAGATACAGAAATACCTCTTATATTCTAACACGTGAACTCGTGTAATCATGAGATTATTGCGAGAAAGCCGCAGTATATTTTTTCCGAAATGACATCTGAAGGCATCAGGTATGTCTAGCAGACATTGAAAACAACAATCAAAATGCAGTCTCAATAGAATAACTTTTCGAATTGAATTTACAAGTCAATTAACGTTATTATGTCAATATATAGAGCTATTCCTTGATTTTGCCCAGAAGTTATAAGATCATTTTAGCACTTTTATAACGACAAAGCAAAATATGCTAATTTTTTAATTTCGCAATATTACTGAGTCCTGTAGCGAGCAGTTTATCCACGATTACTTGCGATCGAACTTGAACTATTTAGCAAATTAAAATTTCAAATATCTGAAAGCGAACAGATTTAGAAATCAACCTATTATATTTTATCACGAGAATTCGTGTAATCATGAGGTTCTTGCGATTGGGGCGCAGTATATTTTCCCCGAAATATTATCTTAAGGCATCACGTATTTCTTACAGACATTGGAAACAACAATCAAAATGCAATCGCAATAGAATAACTGTTCGAAATGAATTCTCAAATCAAATAACGTTATTATGTCACTAAATAGAGCCATTCCTTGATTTTGCCCAGAAGTTATGAGATCATTTTAGCACTTTTATGACCACGCAGCAAAAAATGCAAATTTCTCAATTTTGCAATATTATCAAGTCCTGTAGCGAGCAGGTTATTCATAAATACTTGCGATCTAAATTGAACTATTTAGCAAATTGAAATTTCAAATATCTGAAAGCGACCAGATATAGAAATCAACATCTTATATTCTATCACGTGAATTCGTGTAATCATGAGACACTTGCGATTGAGGCGCAGTATATTTTTCCCGAAATATCATCTGAAGACATCAGGTATTTCTTACAGACATTGAAAACAATAATCACAATGCAGTATCAATAGAATAACTTTTCAAATTGAATTTACAAGTCAATTAACGTTATTATGTCAATCTATAGAGCTATTCCTTGATTTTGCCCAGGAGTTATGAGATCATTTTAGCACTTTTATAACGACGCAGCAAAATATGCTAATTTTTTAATTTCGCAATATTACTAAGTCCTGTAGCGAGCAATTTATCCAAAAATACTTGCGATCGAACTTGAACTATTCAGCGAATTGAAATTTTGAATAACCGAAAGCAAACAGATACAGAAATCAACCTATTATATTCTATCACGAGAATTCGTGTAATCATGTGGTTCTTGCGATTGGGGCGCAGTATATTTTTCCCGAAATATTATCCGAAGACATCAGGTATTACTGACAGACATTGAAAACAACAATCAAAATGCAATCGCAAAAGAATAACTGTTAAAAATGAATTCTCAAATCAAATAACGTTATTACGTCACTAAATAGAGCCATTCCTTGATTTTGCCCAGAAGTTATGAGATCATTTTTGCACTTTTATGACCACGCAGCAAAAAATGCGAATTTTTCAATTTTGCAATATTATCAAGTCTATATAATATCTATATCTTTTATCAATACTAGTAAATACTAAGTCCTGTAGCGAGCAATTTATCCACAAATACTTGCGATCGAACTTGAACAATTCAGCGAATTGATATTTTAAATAACCGAAATAGAATAGATACAGAAATCAACCACTTATATTCCATCACGTGAATTCGGGTAATCCTAAGTTTCTTGCGATTAAGGCGCAGTATATTTTTCCCGAAATACCATCTGAAGACATCAGTTATTTCTTACAGACATTAAAACAACAATCAAAATGCAATCTCAATAGAATAACTTTTCGAATTGAATTTACAAGTCAATTAACGTTATTATGTCAATCTATAGAGCTATTCCTTGATTTTGCCCAGGAGTTATGAGATCATTTTAGCACTTTTATAACGACGCAGCAAAATATGCTAATTTTTTAATTTCGCAATATTACTAAGTCCTGTAGCGAGCAGTTAATCCACAAATACTTGCGATCGAACTTGAACTATTCAGCGAATTGATATTTTGAATAACGGAAATAGAACAGATACAGAAATCAACCACTTATATTCCATCACGTGAATTCGTGTAATCATAAGGTTCTTGCGATTAAGGCGCAGTGTATTTTTCCCGAAATATCATCTGAAGACATCAGTTATTTCTTACAGACATTGAAAACAACAATCAAAATGCAATCTCATTAGAATGACTTTTCGAATTTAATTTCCGAATCAATTAACGATAATATGTCAATATATAGAGCTATTCCTTTATTTTGCCCATAGTAAGGAGATCATTTTAGCACTTATATGACCACAGAGCAAAATATGCTAATTTTTCAATTTCGCAATGTTACTAAGTCCTGTAGCGAGCAGGTGATCCATTAATACTTGCGATCTAAATTTATCTATTCAGCGAATTTGAATTTTTAATAACCGATTCTGAACGGATACATAAATACCTTTTATATGCTAACACGTTAATTCGTTTAATCATGAGATACTTGCGATAAAGGCGCTGTATATTTTTCTTGAAATATCATCTCAAGATATCAGGTATTTCTTACAGACATAGAAAACAACAATTAAAATGCAATCTCATTAGAATGACCTGTCGAATTGAATTCACAAATCAATTAACGTTATTATGTCAATATATAGAGCTATTCCTTGATTTTGCCCATAAGTTATGAGATCATTTTAGCACCCCTATGACCACGCAGCAAAATGTGCTAATTTTTAAATTTCGCAATATTACTAAGTCCTGTAGCGAGCAAGTTATCGGCGAATACTTGCGATCGAACTTTACCTTTTCAGCGAATTGAAATTTTAAATAACCGATAGTGAACAGATACAGAAATACCTCTTATATTCTAACACGTGAACTCGTGTAATCATAAGATTATTGCGATAAAGGCGCAGTATATTTTTTCTAAAATGACATCTGATGGCATTAGGTATGTCTAGCAGACATTGAAAACAACAATCAAAATGCAATCTCAACAGAATAACTTTTCGAATTGGACTTTCAAATCAAATAACCTTATTATGTCATTAAATAGAGCCATTCCTTCATTTTGCCCAGGTGTCATGAGATCATTTTAGCACTCTTTTAACGACGCAGCAAAAAATGCTCATTTCTCAATATCGCGATATTATCAGGTCCTGTAGAGAGCAGGTTATCCATGAATACTTGCGATCTAAATTTAACTATTCAGCGAATCGATATTTCAAATAACCGAAATCGAACAGATACAGAAATCAACCACTTATATTCCATCACGTGAATTCGTGGAATCATAAGATTCTTGCAATTAAGGCGCAGTATATTTTTCCCGAAATACCATCTAAAGACATCAGGTATTTCTTACAGACATTGAAAACAACAATCAAAATGCAATCTAAATAGAATAACTTTTCGAATTGAATTTACAAATCAATTAACGTTATTATGTCACTAAATAGAGCCATTCCTTGATTTTTCCCAGGAGTTACGATATCATTTTAGCACTTTTATAACGACGCAGCAAAATATGCTAATTTTTTAATTTCGCAATATTACTAAGTCCTGTAGCGAGCAGGTTATCTACGAATACTTGCGATCTAAATTTAACTATTCAGCGAATCGATATTTTAAATAACCGATAGAGAACAGATACAGAAATCAACCACTTATATTCAATTACGTGCATTCGTGTAATCATTAGATTCTTGCGATTAAGGCGCAGTATATTTTTCCCGAAATACCATCTAAAGACATCAGGTATTTCGTACAGACATTGAAAACAACAATCAAAATGCAATCTAAATAGAATAACTTTTCGAATTGAATTTACAAATCAATTAACGTTATTATGTCACTAAATAGAGCCATTCCTTGATTTTGCCTAGGAGTTATGATATCATTTTAGCACTTTTATAACGACGCAGCAAAATATGCTAATTTTTTAATTTCGCAATATTACTAAGTCCTGTAGCGAGCAGGTTATCCACGAATACTTGCGATCGAACTTTAACTTTTCAGCGAATTGATATTTTAAATAACCGATAGTGAACAGATACAGAAATACCTAATATATTCTAACACGTGAATTCGTGTAATCATGAGATTATTGCGGTAAAGGCGCAGTATTTTTTTTCCGAAATGAAATCTGATGGCATCAGGTATGTCTAGCAGAAATTGAAAACAACAATCAAAATGCAATCTCAGTAGAATAACTTTTAGAAATGAATTTTCAAATTAAATAAAGTTATTATGTCACTAAATAGAGCCTTTCCTTGATTTTTCCCAGGAGTTATGAGATCATTTTAGCACTCCTATGGCCACGCAGCAAAATGTGCTAATATTTAAATTTCGCAATATTACTAAGTCCTGTAGCGAGCAAGTTATCGACGAATACTTGCGCTCGAACTTTAACTTTTCAGCGAATTGAAATTTTAAATAACCGATAGTGAACAGATACAGAAATACCTCTTATATTCTAACACGTGAACTCGTGTAATCGTGAGATTATTGCGAGAAAGCCGCAGTATATTTTTTCCGAAATGACATCTGAAGGCATCAGGTATGTCTAGCAGCCAGTGAAAACAACAATCTAAATGCAATCTCAATAGAATAACTTTTCGAATTGAATTTTCAAATTAAATAACCTTATTATGTCATTAAATAGAGCCATTTCTTCATTTTGCCCAGGCGTCATGAGATCATTTTAGCACTCTTATAACGACGCAGCAAAAAATGCTTATTTTTCAATTTCGCGATAATATCAGGTCCTGTAGAGAGCAGGTTATCCATGAATACTTGCGATCTAAATTTAACTATTCAGCGAATTGATATTCTAAATAACCGATAGAGAACAGATACAGAAATCAACCACTTATATTCAATTACGTGAATTCGTGTAATCATAAGATTCTTGCGATTAAGGCGCAGTATATTTTTCCCGAAATACCATCTAAAGACATCAGGTATTTCTTACAGACATTGAAAACAACAATCAAAATGCAATCTAAATAGAATAACTTTTCGAATTGAATTTACAAATCAATTAACGTTAATATGTCACTAAATAGAGCCATTCCTTGATTTTGCCCAGGAGTTATGATATCATTTTAGCACTTTTATAACGACGCAGCAAAATATGCTAATTTTTTAATTTCGCAATATTACTTAGTCCTGTAGCGAGCAGGTTGTTTATAAATACTCGCGATCTAAATTGAACTATTTAGCAAATTGAAATTTCAAATATCTGAAAGCGAACAGATATAGAATTGAACATCTTATATTCTATCACGTGAATTCGTGTAATCATGAGATGCTTGCGATTGAGGCGCAGTATATTTTTCCCGAAATATCATCTGAAGTCATCAGGTATTTCTTACAGACATTGAAAAAAACAATCACAATGCAGTCTCGATAGAATAACTTTTCGAATTGAATTTACAAGTCAATTAACGTTATTATGTCAATCTATAGAGCTATTCCTTGATTTTGCCCAGGAGTTATGAGATCATTTCAGCACTTTTATAACGACGCAGCAAAATATGCTAATTTTTTAATTTCGCAATATTACTAAGTCCTGTAGCGAGCAGTTTATCCACAAATACTTGCGATCGAACTTGAACTATTCAGCGAATTGATATTTTGAATAACCGAAATAGAACAGATACAGAAATCAACCACTTATATTCCATCACGTGAATTCGTGTAATCATAATGTTCTTGCGATTAAGGCGCAGTATATTTTTCCCGAAATACCATCTGAAGACATCAGTTATTTCTTACAGACATTGAAAACAACAATCAAAATGCAATCTCATTAGAATGACTTTTCGAATTTAATTTCCGAATCAATTAACGATAATATGTCAATATATAGAGCTATTCCTTTATTTTGCCCATAGTAAGGAGATCATTTTAGCACTTATATGACCACACAGAAAAATATGCTAATTTTTCAATTTCGCAATGTTACTAAGTCCTGTAGCGAGCAGGTGATCCATTAATACTTGCGATCTAAATTTATCTATTCAGCGAATTGGAATTTTAAATAACCGATTCTGAACGGATACATAAATACCTCTTATATGCTAACACGTTAATTCGTGTAATCATGAGATACTTGCGATAAAGGCGCTGTATATTTTTCTTGAAATATCATCTCAAGATATCAGGTATTTCTTACAGACATAGAAAACAACAATTAAAATGCAATCTCATTAGAATGACCTGTCGACTTGAATTTACAAATCAATTAACGTTATTATGTCAATATATAAAGTTATTTCTTGATTTTGCCCAGGAGTTATTAGATCATTTTAGCACTCCTATGACCACGCAGCAAAATGTGCTAATTTTTAAATTTCGCAATATTACTAAGTCCTGTAGCGAGCAAGTTATCGGCGAATACTTGCGATCGAACTTTAACTTTTCAGCGAATTGAAATTTTAAATAACCGATAGTGAACAGATTCAGAAATACCTCTCATATTTTAACACGTGAACTCGTGTAATCATGAGATTATTGCAAGAAAGCCGCAGTATATTTTTTCCGAAATGACATCTGAAGGCATCAGGTATGTCTAGCAGACATTGAAAACAACAATCAAAATGCAATCTCAATAGAATAACTTTTCGAATTGAAGTTTCAAATCAAATAACGTAATTAAGTCATTAAATAGAGCCATTCCTTCATTTTGCCCAGGTGTCATGAGATCATTTTAGCACTCTTTTAACGACGCAGCAAAAAATGCTAATTTTTCAATTTCGCGATATTATCAGGTCCTGTAGAGAGCAGGTCATCCATGAATACATGCGATCTAAATTTAACTATTCAGCGAATTGATATTTTAAGTAACCGATAGAGAACAGATACAGAAATCAACCACTTATATTCAATTACGTGAATTCGTGTAATCATGATATACTTGCGATAAAGGCGCTGTATATTTTTCCTGAAATATCATCTCAAGACATCAAGTATTTCTTACAGACATTGAAAACAACAATCAAAATGCAATCTAAATAGAATATCTTTTCGAATTGAATCTACAAATCAATTAACGTTATTATGTCACTAAATAGAGCCATTCATTGATTTTGCCCAGTAGTTATGATATCATTTTAGCACTTTTATGACCACGCAGCAAAATGTGCTAATTTTTCAATTTTGCAAAAATATCAAGTCTTGTAGCGAGCAGGTTATCCATGAATACTTGCGATCTAAATTTAACTATTCAGCAAATTGATATTTTAAATAAATAAAATCGAACAGATACAGAAATCAACCACTTATATTCCATCACGTGAATTCGTGTAATCATGAGATGCTTGCGATTGAGGCGCAATATATTTTTCCCGAAATATCATCTGAAGACATCAAGTTATTCTTACATAAATTGAAAACAAAAATCACAATGCAGTCTCAATAGAATAACTTTTCGAATTGAATATACAAGTCAATTAACGTTATTATGTCAATATATAGAGCTATTCCTTGATTTTGCCCATGAGTTATGAGACCATTTTAGCACTCTTATAACGACGCAGCAAAATATGCTAATTTTTTATTTCGCAATATTACTTAGTCCTGTATTGAGCAGGTTATCCACGAAAACTTGTGATCAAACTTTAACTTTTCAGCGAATTGATATTTTAAATATCCGATAGTGAACAGATACAGAAATACCTCGTATATTCTAACACGTGCATTCGTGTAATCATGTGATTATTGCGATAAAGGCGCTGTATATTTTTCCTGAAATATTATTTCACGACATCAGGTATTTCTTACAGACATAGAAAACAACAATTAAAATGCAATCTCATTAGAATGACTTTTCGAATTGAATTTTTAAATCAAATAACGTGATGATGTGACTAAATACAGCCATTCTTTGATTTTTCCCGGGAGTCATAATATCATTTTAGCACTCTTATAACCACGCAGCAAAATATGATAATTTATTCATTTCGCAATATTATGGACTCCTGTCGCGAACAGGTTATCTATGAATAGTTGCGATCTGAATTTAACCATTACGCGAATTGAAATAATAAATAACCGAAAGCGAACCGATACAGAAATCAATCTATTATATTCTATCACTAGAATTTCTGTAATCATGAGGTTCTTGCGATTGATGCGCAGTATATTTTTCCGAAATATTATCTGAAGGCATCAGGTATTACTTACAGTCATTGAAAACAACAATAAAAATGCAATCTCAATAGAATAACTTTTCGGTTTGAATTTTCACATCAATTAACGTTTTTATGTCGATATATAGAGTCATTACTTGATTATGCCCAGGAGTCATGAGATCATCTTAGCACTATTAAAACGACGCAGCAAAATATGCTTATTTTTCAATCTCGCAATATTTCTAAATCCTTTAGCGAGCAGGTTATTTACGAATACTTGCGATCGAACTTTAACTTTCCAGCGAATTGAAATTTAAAATAACCGATAGTGTACAGATACTGAAATTTCTCCTATATTCTAACACGTGAATTCGTGTAATCATGAGATTATTGCGGTAAAGGCGCAGTATATTTTTTACGAAATGACATCTGATGGCATCAGGTATATCTAGCAGACATTGAAAACAACATTCAAAAAGCAATCTCAATAGAATAACTTTTCGAATTGAATTTTCAAATCAAATATCATTATTATGTCACTAAATAGAGTCATTCCTTGATTTTGCCCAGGAGCCATGAGATCATTTTAGCACTCTTTTAACGACGCAGCAAAAAATGCTAATCTTTCAATTTCGCAATATTATCAAGTCCTGTAGCGAGCAGGTTATCCATGAATACTTGTGATCTAAATTTAACTATTCAGCGAATTGATATTTTAAATAAATGAAATCGAACAGATACAGAAATCAACCACTTATCTTCCATCACGTGAATTCGTGTAATCATAAGATTCTTGCGATTAAGGCGCTGTATATTTTTCCCGAAATACCATCTGAAGACATCAGGTATTTCTTACAGACATTGAAAACAAAAATCAAAATGGAATCTAAATAGAATAACTTTTCGAATTGAATTTACAAATTAATTAACGTTATTATGTAACTAAATAGAGTCATTCCTTGATTTTGCCCAGGAGTTATGATATCATTTTAGCACTTTTATGACCACGCAGAAAAATGTGCTAATTTTTTAATTTCGCAATATTACTGAGTCCTGTAGCGTGCAAGTTATCTACGAATACTTGCGATCTAAATTGAACTATTTAGCGAATTGAAATGTTAAATAACCGAAAGCAAACAGATACAGAAATCAACCTCTTCCATTCTATAACGTGAATTTGTGTAATCATGAGATTGTTGCGATTGTGGCGCAGTATATTTTTCCCGAAATGACATCTGAAGATATCAGGTATTTCTAACAGACTTTGAAAACAACGAGCAAAACGCAAACTCAATAGAATAACTTTTCGAATTGAATGTACAAATCAATTAACGTTAATAAGACAATATATGGAGCCATTCCTTTATTTTGCTCATAGTAAAGAGATCATTTTAGCACTCTTATAACAACGCAGCAAAATATGCTAATTTTTCAATTTCGCAATGTTACTAAGTCCTGTAGCGAGCAGGTGATCTAATAATACTTGCGATGTAAATTTATCTATTCAGCGAATTGGAATTTTTAATAACCGATAGTGAACGGATACAGAAATACCTCTTATATGCTAACACGTAAATTTGTGTAATCATGAAATACTTGCGACAAAGGCGCTGTATATTTTTCCTGAAATATCATCTCAAGACATCAGGTATTTCTTACAGACATAGAAAACAACAATTAAATCGCAATCTCATTAGAATGAGTTTTCGAATTGAATTTTCAAATCAAATAACGTTATGGTGTCACTAAATACAGCCATTCTTTGATTTTTCCCGGGAGTCATGATATCATTTTAGCACTCTTATAACCACGCAGCAAAAAAGGCTAATTTTTAAATTTCGCAATTTTACCAAGTCCTGTAGCGAGCAGGTTGTCCATGAATACTTGGGATCTAAATCTAACTATTCAGCGAATTGAAATTTTAAAAAACCGTAAGCGAACAGATACAGAAATCAACCTATTATATTCTATCACGAGAATTCGTGTAATCATGTGGTTCTTGCGATTGGGGCGCAGTATATTTTTCCTAAATATTATCTGAAGGCATCAGGTATTTCTTACAGACATTGGAAACAACAATCAAAGTGCAATCTCAATAGAATAATTGTTCGAAATGAATTCTCAAATCAAATAACGTTATTATGTCATTAAATAGAGCCATTCCTTGATTTTGCCCAGAAGTTATAGGATCATTTTAGCACTCTTATGACCACGCAGCAAACGATGCGAATTTTTCAATTTCGCAATATTATCAAGTCCTGTAGCGAGCAGGTTATCTAGAAATACTTGCGATCTAAATTAAACTATTTAGCCATTCGAAATTTCAAATATCTGAAAGCGAGCAGATATAGAATTCAACCTCTTATATTCTATCACGAGAATTCGTGTAATCATGAGGGTTTTGCGATTGAGGCACAGTATATTTTTCCCGAAATATCATCTGAAGACATCAGGTGTTTCTTACAGACATTGGAAACAACAATCAAAAAGCAATCTCAATAGAATAACTGTTCGAAATGAATTCTGAAATCAAAAAACGTTATTATGTCATTAAATAGAGCCGTTCCTTGATTTTGCCCAGAAGTTATGAGATCATTTTAGCACTCTTATGACCACGCAGCAAACGATGCGAATTTTTCAATTTCGCAATATTATCAAGTCCTGTAGCGAGCAGGTTATCTAGAAATACTTGCGATCTAAATTAAACTATTTAGTCATTCGAAATTTCAAATATCTGATAGCGAGCAGATATAGAATTCAACCTCTTATATTCTATCACGTGAATTTGTGTAATCATGAGATGCTTGCGATTGAGGCGCAGTATATTTTTCCCGAAATTTCTTCTGAAGACATCAGGTATTTCTTACAGACATTGAAAACAACCATCAAAATGCAATCTAAAGAGAATAACTTTTCGAATTGAATTTACAAATCAATTAACGTTATTATGTCAATATATAGAGCTATTCCTTGATTTTGCCCAGGAGTTATGAGATCATTTCAGCACTCTTATGACAGCGCAGCAAAATGTGCTAATTTTTTAATTTTGCAATATTCCTCAGTCCGGTAGCGTGCAGTTCAATTACGAAAACTTGCGATCTAAATTAAACTATTTAGCGAATTTAAATTTTTAAATAACCGAAAGCGAACAGATACAGAAATCAACCTCTTCTATTCTATCACGTGAATTTGTGTTATCATGAGATTGTTGCGATTGTGGCGCAGTATATTTTACCCGAAATGATATCTGAAGATATCAGGTATTTCTAACAGACTTTGAAAACAACGAGCAAAACGCAAACTCAATAGAATAACCTTTCAAATTGAATTTCCAAATCAATTAACGTTAATATGTCAATATATAGAGCAATTCCTTTATTTTGCTCATAGTTAGGAAATCATTTTAGCACTTTTATGATCACGCAGCAAAATATGCTAATTTTATTTCGCAATGTTACTAAGTCTTGTAGCGAGCAGGTTATCCATGAATACTTGGGATCTAAATCCAACTATTCAGCAAATTGAAATTTTAAATAACCGTAAGCGAACACATACAGAAATCAACCTATTATATTCTATCACCAGAATTTGTGTAATCATGATGTTCTTGCGATTGAGGCGCAGTATATTTTTCCGAAATATCATCTGAAGGCTTCAGGTATTTCTTACAGTCATTGAAAACAACAATCAAAATGCAATCTCAATAGAATAACTTTTCGGATTGAATTTTCACATCAATGAACGTTATTATGTCCATATATAGAGTCATTACTTGATTATGCCCAGGAGTCATGAGATCTTCTTAGCACTATTATAACGACGCAGCAAAATATGCTAATTTTTCAATTTCGCAATATTTTCAAGTCCTGTAGCGAGCAGGTTATCCACGAATAATTGCGTTCGAACTTTAACTTTCTAGCGAATTGGAATTTCAAATAACCGATAGTGAACGGATACGGAAATACCTCTTATATGCTAACACGTGAATTCGTGTAATCATAAGATACTTGCGATAAAGGCGCTTTACATTTTTCCTGAAATATCATCTCAAGACATCAGGTATTTCTTACAGACATAGAAAACAACAATTAAAATGCAATCTCATCAGAATGACTTTTCGAATTGAATTTTCAAATCAAATAACGTTATGATGTCACTAAATACAGCCATTCCTCGATTTTTCTCGGGAGTCATAATATCATTTCAGCACTCTTATAACCACGCAGCAAAATATGCTAATTTTTTAATTTCGCAATATTATGAAGTCTTGTCGCGAGCAGGTTATCTATGAATAGTTGCGATCTGAATTTAACCATTACGCGAATTAAAATTTTAAATAACCGAAAGCGAACAGATACAGAAATCAACCTATTATATTCTATCACGAGGATTTGTGTAATCATAA
This sequence comes from Platygaster robiniae, assembly GCA_028476575.1. Classification (NCBI taxonomy): domain Eukaryota; kingdom Metazoa; phylum Arthropoda; class Insecta; order Hymenoptera; family Platygastridae; genus Platygaster; species Platygaster robiniae. Next base: position 20,085,131 of record CM052021.1, read on the forward strand.
GGTTCTTGCGATTGGGGCGCAGTATATTTTTCCTAAATATTATCTGAAGGCATCAGGTATTACTTACAGTCATTGAAAACAACAATCAAAATGCAAACTCAATAGAATAACTTTTCGGATTGAATTTTCACATCAATATACGTTATTATGTCCATATATAGAGTCATTACTTGATTATGCCCAGGAGTCATGAGATTATCTTAGCACTATTATAACGACGCAGCAAAATATGCTAATTTTTCAATTTCGCAATATTTCTAAGTCCTGTAGCAAGCAGGTTATTCACGAATACTTGCGATCGAACTTTAACTATTCAGCGAATTGATATTTTCAATAAATGAAATCGAACAGATACAGAAATCAACCACTTGTATTCCATCACGTGAATTCGTGTAATCATAAGATTCTTGCGTTTGGGGCGCAGTATATTTTTCCCGAAATATTATCTGAAGGCATCAGGTATTTCTTACAGATATTGGAAACAACAATTAAAATGCAATCTCAATAGAATAACTGTTCGAAATGAATTTTCAAATCAAATAACGTTATTATGTCACTAAATCGAGCCATTCCTTGATTTTGCCCAGGAGTTATAAAATCATTTTAGCACTGTTATGACCACGCAGCAAAATATCCGAATTTTTCAATTTCGCCATATTATCAAGTTCAGTAGCGAGCAGGTTATCCATTAATACTCGCGATCTATATTGAATTATTTAGCAAATTGAAATTTCAAATATCTGAAAGCGAACAGATATATAAATCATCCTATTATATTCTATCACGAAAATTCGCGTAATCATGAGGTTTTTGCGATTGGGGCGCAGTATATTTTTCCCGAAATATTATCTGAAGGCATCAGGTATTTCTTACAGACTTTGAAAACAACAATCAAAATGCAATCTAAATAGAATAACTTTTCGGATTGAATTTACAAATCAATTAACGTTAATATGACAATATATAGAGCCATTCCTTTATTTTGCCCATAGTAAGGAGATTATTTTAGCACTCTTATAACCACGCAGCAAAATATGCTAATTTTTCAATTTCGCAATGTTACTAAGTCCTGTAGCGAGCAGGTGATCTATTAATACTTCCAATCTAAATTTATCTATTCAGCGAATTAGAATTTTTAATAACCGATAGTGAACGGATACAGAAATACCTCTTATATGCTAACACGTGAATTCGTGTAATTATGAGATACTTGCGATAAAGGCGCTGTATATTTTTCCTGAAATATCATCTCAAGACATCAGGTATTTCTTACAGACATAGAAAACGACAATTAAAATGCAATCTCATTAGAATGACTTTTCGAATTGAATTTACAAATCAAATAACGTTATGATGTCACTAAATACAGCCATTCTTTGATTTTTCCCGGGAAACATGATATCATTTTGGCACTCTTATAACCACGCAGCAAAAAAGGCTAATTCCTCAATTTCGCAATTTTATCAAGTCCTGTAGCGAGCAGGTTATCCATGAATACTTGGGATCTAAATCTAACTATTCAGCGAATTGAAATTTTAAATAACCGTAAGCGAACAGATACAGAAATGAACCTATTATATTCTATTACGAGAATTCGTGTAATCATGTGGTTCTTGCGATTGAGACGCAGTATATTTGTCCCGAAATATTATCTGAAGGCATCAGGTATTTCTTACGGACATTGAAAACAACAATCAAAATGCAATCTCAATAGAATAACTTTTCGAATTGAATTTTTCGAATCAAATAACGTTATTATGTCACTAAATAGAGCCATCCCGTGATTTTTCCCAGGGGTTATGAGATCATTTTAGCACTCTTAAGACCACGCAGCAAAATATGCTAATTTCTCGATTTCGCAATATTATCAAATCCTGTAGCGAGCAGGTTATCTATGAATACTTGCGATCTAAATTGAACTATTTATCAAATTGAAATTTCAAATATCTGAAAGCAAACAGATATAGAAATGAACCTCTTATATTCTCTCACGTGAATTCGTGTAATTAAGAGGTGCTCGCGATTGAGGCGCAGTATATTTTTCCCGAAATATCATCTGAAGACGTCAGGTATTTCTTACAGACATTGAAAACAACAATCACAATGAAATCTCATTAGAATGACTTTTCGAATTGAATTTTCAAATCAAATAACGTTTATATGTCATTAAATAGAGCCATTCCTTTATTTTGCCCAGGATTCATGAGATCATTTTAGCACTCTTATAACGACGCAGCAAAAAAAGCTAATTTTTCAATTTCGCAATGTTACTAAGTCCTGAAGCGAGCAGGTGATCTATTAATACTTCCAATCTAAATTTATCTATTCAGCGAATTGGAATTTTTAATAACCGAAATCGAACAGCTACAGAAATCAACCACTTATATTCCATCACGTGAATTCGTGTAATCATGAGATACTTGCGATAAAGGCGCTGTATATTTTTCCTGAAATATCATCTCAAGACATCAGGTATTTCTTACAGAGCTAGAAAACAACAATTAAAATGCAATCTCATTAGAATGACTTTTCGAATTGAATTTTCAAATCAAATAACGTTATGATGTCACTAAATACAGCCATTCTTTGATTTTTCCCGTGAGTCATGATATCATTTTAGCACTCTTAATACCACGCAGTAAAGAAGGCTAATTTTTCAATTTCGCAATTTTACCAAGTCCTGTAGCGAGCAGGATACCCATGAGTACTTGCGATCTAAATTTAACTATTCAGCGAATTGATATTTTAAATAACCGAAATCGAACAGCTACAGAAATCAACCACTTATATTCCATCACGTGAATTCGTGTCATCATAAGATTCTTGCGATTAAGGCGCTGTATATTTTTCCCGAAATACCATCTGAAGACATCAGGTATTTCTTACAGACATTGAAAACAACAATCAAAATGCAATCTAAAGAGAATGACTTTTCGAATTGAATTTACAAATCAATTAACTTTATTATGTCAAGATATAGAGCTATTCCTTGATTTTTCCCAGGAGTTATGATATCATTTTAGCACTCTTATAACCACGCAGCAAAATATGCTAATTTTCCGATTTCGCAATGTTACTAAGTCCTGTAGCGAGCAGATGATCCATTAATACTTGCGATCTAAATTCATCTATCCAGCGAATTAATATTTTTAATAACCGATAGTGAACTGATACAGAAGAACCTAGTAAATGCTAACACGTGAATTCGTGTATTCATGAGATACCTGCGCTAAAGGCGGTGTATATTTTTCCTGAAATATCATCTTAAGACATCAGGTATTTCTTACAGACATAGAAAACAACAATTAAAATGCAATCTCATTAGAATGACTTTTCGAATTGAATTTTCAAATCAAATAACGTTATGATGTCACTAAATACAGCTATTCTTTGATTTTTCCCGGGAGTCATGATATCATTTTAGCACTCTTATAACCACGCAGAAAAAAAGGCTAATTTTTCAATTTCGCAATTTTACCAAGTCCTGTAGCGAGCAGGTTATCCATGAATATTTGGGATCGAACTTTAACTTTTCAGTGAATTGATATTTTAAATAACCGATAGTGAACAGATACAGAAAGACCTCTTATATTCTAACACGTGTATTCGTGTATTCATGTGATTATTGCGATAAAGGCGCAGTATGTTTTTTCCGAAATATTATCTGAAGGCATCAGGTATTACTTACAGACATTGGAAACAACAATCAAAAAGCAATCTCAATAGAATAACTGTTCGAAATGAATTCTCAAATCAAAAAACGTTATTATGTCATTAAATAGAGCCATTCCTTGATTTTGCCCAGAAGTTATGAGATCATTTTAGCACTCTCATGACCACGCAGCAAACGATGCGAATTTCTCGATTTCGCAATATTATCAAGTCCTGTAGCGAGCAGGTTATCAAAAAATACGTGCGATCTAAATTAAACTATTTAGCAATTCGAAATTTCAAATATCTGAAATCGAGCAGATATAGAAATCAACCTCTTATATTCTATCACGTGAATTTGTGTAATCATGAGATGCTTGCGATTGGGGCGCAGTATATTTTTCCCGAAATTTCTTCTGAAGACATCAGGTATTTCTTACAGACATTGAAAACAACGATCAAAATGCAATCTAAAGAGAATAACTTTTCGAATTGAATTTACAAATCAATTAACGTTATTATGTCAATATATAGAGCTATTCCTTGATTTTGCCCAGGAGTTATGAGATCATTTCAGCACTTTTATGACAGCGCAGCAAAATGTGCTAATTTTTTAATTTTGCAATATTACTCAGTCCAGTAGCGTGCAGTTCAATTACGAAAACTCGCGATCTAAATTAAACTATTTAGCGAACTGAAATTTTAAATAACCGAAAGCAAACAGATACAGAAATCAACCTCTTCTATTCTATCACGTGAATTTGTGTTATCATGAGATTGTTGCGATTGTGGCGCAGTATATTTTACCCGAAATGATATCTGAAGATATCAGGTATTTCTAACAGACTTTGAAAACAACGAGCAAAACGCGAACTCAATAGAATAACCTTTCGAATTGAATTTCCAAATCAATTAACGTTAATATGTCAATATATAGAGCAATTCCTTTATTTTGCTCATAGTCCGGAAATCATTTTAGCACTTTTATGACCACGCAGCAAAATATGCTAAATTTATTTCGCAATGTTACTAAGTCTTGTAGCGAGCAGGTTATCCATGAATACTTGGGATCTAAATCCAACTATCCAGCGAATTGAAATTTTAAATAACCGTAAGCGAACACATACAGAAATCAACCTATTATATTCTATCACCAGAATTTGTGTAATCATGAGGTTCTTGCGATTGAGGCGCAGTATATTTTTCCGAAATATCATCTGAAGGCTTCAGGTATTTCTTACAGTCATTGAAAACAACAATCAAAATGCAATCTCAATATAATAACTTTTCGGATTGAATTTTCACATCAATGAACGTTATTATGTCCATATATAGAGTCATTACTTGATTATGCCCAGGAGTCATGAGATCTTCTTAGCACTATTATAACGACGCAGCAAAATATGCTAATTTTTCAATTTCGCAATATTTTTCAGTCCTGTAGCGAGCAGGTTATCCACGAATAATTGCGTTCGAACTTTCACTTTCTAGCGAATTGGAATTTCAAATAACCGATAGTGAACGGATACAGAAATACCTCTTATATGCTAACACGTGAATTCGTGTAATCATAAGATACTTGCGATAAAGGCGCTGTACATTTTTCCTGAAATATCATCTCAAGACATCAGGTATGTCTTACAGACATAGAAAACAACAATTAAAATGCAATCTCATTAGAATGACTTTTCGAGTTGAATTTTCAAATCAAATAACGTTATGATGTAACTAAATACAGCCATTCCTCGATTTTTCTCGGGAGTCATAATATCATTTCGGCACTCTTATAACCACGCAGCAAAATATGCTAATTTTTTAATTTCGCAATATTCTTAGGTCCTGTCGCGAGCAGGTTATCTATAAATAGTTGCGATCTGAATTTAGCTATTACGCGAATTGAAATTTTAAATAACCGAAAGCGAACAGATACAGAAATCAACCTATTATATTCTATCACGAGAATTTGTGTAATCATGAGGTTCTTGCGATTGAGGCGCAGTATATTTTTCCCGAAATATTATCTGCAGGCATCACGTATTTCTTACAGTCATTGAAAACAACAATCAAAATGCAATCTCAATAGAATAACTTTTGGATTAAATTTTCAAATCAATTAGCGTTATTATGTCGATATATAGAGTCATTACTTGATTATGCCCAGGAGTCATGAGATCATTTTAGCACTATTATAACGACGCAGCAAAATATGCTAATTTTTGAATTTCGCAATATTTCTAAGTCCTGTAGCGAGCAGGTTATTCACGAATTCTTGCGATCGAACTTTAACTTTTCAGCGAATTGAAATTTTGAATAACCGATATTGAACAGATACAGAAATACCTCTTATATTCTAACACGTGAATTCGTGTAATCATAAGATTCTTGCGATTAAGGCGCTGAATATTTTTCCCGAAATACCATCTTAAGACATCAGGTATTTCTTACAGACATTGAAAACAACAATCAAAATGCAATCTAAATAGAATAACTTTTCGCATTGAATTTACAAATCAAATAACGTTATTATGTCACTAAATAGAGCCATTCCTTGATTTTGCCCAGGAGTTATGATATCATTTTAGCACTCTTATGTCCACGCAGGAATATGTGCTAATTTTTTAATTTTGCAATTTTACTGAGTCCTGTAGCGTGCAAGTTGTCTACGAATACTTCCAATCTAAATTTATCTATTCAGCGAATTAGAATTTTTAATAAACGATAGTGAACGGATAGAGAAATACCTCTTATATGCTAACACGTGAATTCGTGTAATCATGAGATACTTGCGATAAAGGCGCTGTATATTTTTCCTGAAATATCATCTCAAGACATCAGGTATTTCTTACAGACATAGAAAACAACAATTAAAATGCAATCTCATTAGAATGACTTTTCGAATTGAATTTTCAAATCAAATAACGTTATGATGTCACTGAATACAGCCATTCTCTGATTTTTCCCGGAAAACATGATATCATTTTGGCACTCTTATAACTACGCAGCAAAAAAGGCTAATTTCTCAATTTCGCAATTTTACCAAGTCCTGTAGCGAGCAGGTTATCCATGAATACTTGGGATCTAAATCTAACTTTTCAGCGAATTGAAATTTTAAATAACCGTAAGCGAACAGATACAGAAATGAACCTATTATATTCTATCACGAGAATTCGTATAATCATGTGGTTCTTGCGATTGAGACGCAGTATATTTGTCCCGAAATATTATCTGAAGGCATCAGGTATTTCTTACGGACATTGGAAACAACAATCAAAATGCAATCTCAATAGAATAACGGTTCGAAATGAATTCTCAAATCAAATAACGTTATTATGTCATTGAATAGAGTCATTCCTTGATTTTGCCCAGAAGTTATGAGATCATTTTAGCACGCTTATGACCACGTAGCAAACGATGCGAATTTTTCAATTTCGCAATATCATCAAGTCCTGTAGCGAGCAGGTTTTCCATGAATACTTGCGATCTGAATTTAACTATTTAGCAATTCGAAATTTCAAATATCTGAAAGCGAGCAGATATAGAAATCAACCACTTATATTCCATCACGTGAATTCGTGTAATCATAATGTTCTTGCGATTAAGGCGCAGTATATTTTTCCCGAAATACCATCTGAAGACATCAGTTATTTCTTACAGACATTGAAAACAACAATCAAAATGCAATCTCATTAGAATGACTTTTCGAATTTAATTTCCGAATCAATTAACGTTAATATATCAATATATAGAGCAATTCCTTTATTTTGCCCATAGTAAGGAGATCATTTTAGCACTTATATGACCACACAGCAAAATATCCTAATTTTTCAATTTCGCAATGTTACTAAGTCCTGTAGCGAGCAGGTGATCCATTAATAATTGCGATCTAAATTTATCTATTCAGCGAATTGGAATTTTAAATAACCGATAGTGAACGGATCCATAAATACCTCTTATATGCTAACACGTGAATTCGTGAATCATGAGATACTTGCGATAAAGGCGCTGTTTATTTTTCCTGAAATATCATCTCAAGACATCAGGTATTTCTTACAGACATAGAAAACAACAATTAAAATGCAATCTCATTAGAATGACCTTTCGAATTGAATTTACAAATCAATTAACGTTATTTTGTCAATATATAGAGCTATTCCTTGATTTTGCCCAGGAGTTATGAGATCATTTTAGCACTCCTATGACCACGCAGTAAAATGTGCTAATTTTTAAATTTCGCAATATTACTAAGTCCTGTAGCGAGCAAGTTATCGACGAATACTTGCGTTCGAACTTAGACTTTTCTGCAAATTGAAATTTTAAATAACCGATAGTGAACAGATACAGAAATACCTCTTATATTCTAACACGTGAACTCGTGTAATCATGAGATTATTGCGAGAAAGCCGCAATATATTTTTTCCGAAGTGACATCTGAAGGCATCAGGTATGTCTAGCAGACATTGAAAACAACAATCAAAATGCAATCTCAATAGAATAACTTTTCGAATTGAATTTTCAAATCAAATAACGTTATTATGTCACTAAATAGAGCCATTCCGTGATTTTTCCCAGGGGTTATGAGATCATTTTAGCACTCTTAAGACCACGCAGCAAAATATGCTAATTTTACGATTTCGCAATATTATCAAATCCTGTAGCGAGCAGGTTATCTATGAATACTTGCGATCCAAATTGAACTATTTATTAAATTGAAATTTCAAATATCTGAAAGCGAACAGATATAGAAATGAACCTCTTATATTCTCTCACGTGAATTCCTGTAATTAAGAGGTGCTCGCGATTGAGGCGCAGTATATTTTTTCCGAAAAGACATCTGATGGCATCAGGTATGTCTAGCAGACATTGAAAACAACAATCAAAATGCAATCTCAATAGATCAACCTTTCGAATTGAATGTACAAGTCAATTAACGTTATTATGTCAATATATAGAGCTATTCCTCGATTTTGCCCAGGAGTTATGAGATCATTTTAGTACTCTTATAACGACGCAGCAAAATATGCTAATTTTTTGATTTCGCAATATTACTAAGTCTAGTAGCGAGCAGGTTATCCACGAATACTTGCGATCTAAATTTAACTATTCAGCGAATTGATATTTTAAATAACCGAAATAGAACATATACAGAAATCAACCACTTATATTCCATCACGTAAATTCGTGTAATCATAAGGTTCTTGCGATTCAGGCGCAGCATATTTTTCCCGAAATACCATCTGAAGACATCAGTTATTTCTTACAGACATTGAAAACAACAATCAAAATGCAATCTAAATAGAATAACTTTTCGAATTGAATTTACAAATCAATTAACATTATTTTGTCAATATATAGAGCTATTCCTTGATTTTGCCCAGGAGTTAGGAGATCTCTTTAGCACTCTAATGATTACGCAGCAAAATATGCTAATTTTTCAAATTCTTAATGTTACTAAGTCCTGTAGCTAGCAGGTAATCCATTAATACTTGCGATCTAAATTTATCTATTCAGCGAATTGAAATTTTAAATAACCGATTGAGAACGGATACAGAAATACCTCTTATATGCTAACACGTAAATTCGTGTAATCATGAGATACTTGCGAGGAAGGCGCTGTATATTTTTCCTGAAATATCATCTCAAGACATCAGGTATTTCTTACAGACATAGAAAACAACAATTAAAATGCAATCTCATTAGAATGACTTTTCGGATTGAATTTTCAAATCAAATAACGTTATGATGTCACTAAATACAGCTATTCTTTGATTTTTCCCGAGAGTGATAATATCATTTTAGCACTCTTATAACCACGAAGCAAAATATGCTAATTTTTTAATTTCGCAATATTATGAAGTTCTGTCGCGAGCAGGTTATCTATGAATAGTTGCGATCTGAATTTAACGATTACGCGAATTGAAACTTTACATAACCGAAAGCGAACAGATACAGAAATCAACCTATTATATTCTATCACGAGAATTTGTGTAATCATGAGGTTCTTGCGATTGAGGCGCAGTATATTTTTCCCGAAATATTATCTGAAGGCATCAGGTATTTCTTACAGTCATCGAAAACAACTATCAAAATGCAATCTCAATAGAATAACTTTTTGGATTGAATTTTCACATCAATTAACGTTATTATGTCGATATATAGAGTCATTACTTGATTATGCCCAGGAGTCATGAGATCATTCTAGCACTATTATAACGACGCAGAAAAATATGCTAATATTTAAATTTCGCAATATGATCAAGTCCTGTAGCGAGCAGGTTACCCATGAATACTTGCGATCTAAATTTAACTATTCAGCGAATTGATATTTTAAATAACCTAAATCGAACAGCTACAGAAATCAACCACTTATATTCCATCACGTGAATTCGTGTAATCATAAGATTCTTGCGATTAAGGCGCTGTATATTTTTCTCGAAATACCATCTGAAGACATCAGGTATTTCTTACAGACATTGAAAACAACAATCAAAATGCAATCTAAATAGAATAACTTTTCGAATCGAATTTACAAATCAATTAACGTTATCATGTCAATATATACAGCTATTCCTTGATTTTGCCCAGGAGTTATGAGATCATTTTAGCAATCTTATGACCACGCAGCAAACGATGCGAATTTTTCAATTTCGCAATATTATCAAGTCCTGTAGCGAGCAGGTTATCCATGAATACTTGGGATCTAAATATAACTATTCAGCGAATTGAAATTTTAAATAACCGTAAGCGAACAGATACAGAAATCAACCTATTTTATTCTATCACTTGAATTCGTGTAATCATGAGATGCTTGCGATTGTGGCGCAGTATATTTTTCCCGATATGTCATCTGAAGATATCAGGTATTTCTAACAGACTTTGAAAACAACGAGTAAAACGCAAACTCAATAGAATAACTCTTCGAATTGAATTTCCAAATCAATTAACGTTAATATGTCAATATATAGAGCAATTCCTTTATTTTGCCCATAGTAAGGAAATCGTTTTAGCACTTTTATGACCACGCAGCAAAATATGCTAATATTATTTCGCAATGTTACCCTGTCCTGTAGCGAGCAGGTAATCCATTAATACTTGCTGTCTAAATTTACCTATTCAGCGAATTGGAATTTTTAATAACCGATAGTGAACGGATACAGAAATACCTCTTATATGCTAACACGTGAATTCGTGTAATCATGAGATACTTGCGATAAAGGCGCTGTATATTTTTCCTGAAATATCATCTCAAGACATCAGGTATTTCTTACAGACATAGAAAACACCAATTAAAATGCAATCTCATTAGAATGACTTTTCGAATTGAATTTTCAAATCAAATAACGTTATGATGTCACTAAATACAGTCATTCTTTGATTTTTCCCGGGAATCATGATATCATTTTAGCACTCTTATAACCACGCAGCAAAATATGCTTATTTTTTGATTTCGCAATATTATGAAGTTCTGTCGCGAGCAGGTTATCTATGAATAGTTGCGATCTGAATTTAACCATTACGCGAATTGAAATTTTACATAACCGAAAGCGAACAGATACAGAAATCAACCTATTATATTCTATCACGAGAATTTGTGTAATCATGAGGTTCTTGCGATTGAGGCGCAGTATATTTTTCCCGAAATATTATCTAAAAGCATCAGGTATTTCTTACAGTCATTGAAAACAACAATCAAAATGCAATCTAGATAGAATAACTTTTCGGATTGAATTTTCACATCAATTAACGTTATTATGTCGATATATAGAGTCATTACTTGATTATGCCCAGGAGTCAGGAGATCATTTTAGCACTATTATAACGACGCAGCAAAATATGCTAATTTTTCAATTTCGCAATATTTCTAAGTCCTGTAGCGAGCAGGTTATGCACGAATACTTGCGATTGAACTTTAACTTTCCAGCTAATTGAAATTTTTAATAACCGATAGTGAACAGATACAGAAATTTCTCTTATATTCTAACACGTGAATTCGTGTAATCATGACGCTATTGCGATAAAGGCGCAGTATATTTTTTCCGAAATGACATCTGATGCAACAGGTATGTCGAGCAGACTTTGAAAACAACGAGCAAAACGCAATCTCATTAGAATGACTTTTCGAATAGAATTTTCTAATCAAATAACGTTATGATGTCACTAAATACAGCCATTCTTTGATTTTTCCCCGGAGACATGATATCATTTTAGCACTTTTATAACCACGCAGCAAAATATGCTAATTTTTCAATTTCGCAATATTACTAAGTCCTGTAGTGAGCAGGTTATCCGTGAATACTGGCGATTAAAATTGAACTATTGAGCAAATTGAAATTCCAAATAACCGAAAGCGAACAGATACAGAAATCAACCTATTATATTCTATCACGAGAATTTGTGTAATCATGAGGTTCTTGCGATTGAGGAGCAGTATATTTTTCCCGAAATATTATCTGAAGGCATCAGGTATTTCTTACAGTCATTAAAAACAACAATAAAAATGCAATTTCAATAGAATAACTTTTCGGAATCAATTTTCACATTAATTAATGTTATTATGTCGATATATAGAGTCATTACTTGATTATGCCCAGGAGTCATGAGATCATTTTAGCACTATCATAACGACGCAGCAAAAAATGCTAATTTTTCAATTTCCCAATATTATTAAGTGCTGTAGCGAGCAGGTTACCTATGAATACTTGCGATCTAAATTTAACTATTCAGCGAATTGATATTTCAAATAACCGAAATCGAACAGCTACAGAAATCAACCACTTATATTCCATCACGTGAATTCGTGTAATCATAAGATTCTTGCGATTAAGGCGCTGTATATTTTTCCTGAAATACCATCTGAAGACATCAGGTATTTCTTACAGACATTGAAAACAACAATCAAAATGCAATCTAAATAGAATTACTATTCGAATTGAATTTACAAATTAATTAACGTTATTATGTCACTAAATAGAGCCATTCCTTGATTTGGCCCAGGAGTTATTATATCGTTTTAGCACTCTTATGACCCCGCAGCAAAATGTGCTAATTATTTAATTTCGCAATATTACTGAGTCCTGTAGCGTGCAAGTTATCTACGAATACTTGCGATCTAGATTGAACTATCCAGCGAATTGAAATTTTAAATAACCCAAAGCAAACAGATACAGAAATTAACCTCTTCCATTCTATCACGTGAATTTGTGTAATCCTGAGATTGTTGCGATTGTGGCGCAGTATATTTTTCCCAAAATGACATCTGAAGATATCAGGTATTTCTAACAGACTTTGAAAACAACGAGCAAAACGCAAACTCAATAGAATAACTTTTCGAATTGAATGTCCAAATCAATTAACGTTAGTATGACAATATATAGAGCCATTCCTTTATTTTGCCCATAGTAAGGAGATCATTTTAGCACTCTTATGACCACGCAGCTAAATATGCTAATTTTTCAATTTTGCAATATTACTTAGTCCTGTAGCGTGCAGGTTATCTACGAATACATGTGATCTAAATTGAACTATTTAGCGAAATGAAATTTTAAATAACCGAAAGTAAACAGATACAGAAATCAACCTTTTCTATTCTATCACGTGATTTTGTGTAATCATGAGATTGATGCGATTGTGGCGCAGGATATTTTTCTTCCGAAATGACATCTGAAGATATCAGGTATTTCTAACAGACTTTGAAAAGAACGAGCAAAACGCAAACTCAATAGAATAACTTTTCGAATTGAATTTCCAAATCAATTAACGTTAATATGTCAATATATAGAGCCATTCCTTTATTTTGTCCATAGTAAAGAAATCATTTTATCACTCTTATGACCAGGCAGCAAAATATGCTAATTTTTCAATTTCGCAATATTATCAAGTCCCGTACCGAGCAGGTGATCCATTAATACTTGCGATCTAAATTTAACTATTCAGCGAATTGGAATTTTAAATAACCGATAGTGAACGGATACAGAAATACCTCTTATATGCTAACACGTGAATTCGTGTAATCATGAGATACTTGCGATAAAGGCGCTGTATGTTTTTCCTGAAATATCATCTCAAGACATCAGGTATTTCTTACAGACATAGAAAACAACAATTAAAATGCAATCTCATTAGAATGACTTTTCGAATTGAATTTTCAAATCAAATAACGTTATGATGTCACTAAATACAGCCATTCTTTGATTTTCCTGGGAGTCATAATATCATTTTAGCACTCTTATAGCCACCTAGCAAAATATGCTAATTTTTTAATTTCGCAATAATATGGAGTCCTGTCGCGAGCAGGTTATTCACGAATACTTGCGATCGAACTTAAACTTTCCAGCGAATTGAAATTTTAAATAACTGATAGTGAACAGATACAGAAATTTCTCGTATATTCTAACACGTGAATTCGTGTAATCATGAGATTATTGCGGTAAAGGCGTAGTATATTTTTTCCGAAATGACATCTGATGGAATCAAGTATGTCTAGCAGACATTGAAAACAACAATCATAAAGCAATCTCAATAGAATAACCTTTTGATTTGAATTTTCAAATCAAATAACCTTATTATGTCACTAAATAGAGCCATTCCTTGATTTTGCCCAGGAGCCATAAGATCATTTTAGCACTCTTTTAACGACGCAGCAAAAAATGCTAATTTTTCCATTTCGCCATAATAACAAGTCATGTAGCGAGCAGGTTATCCATGAATACTTGCGATCTAAATTTAACTAGTCACCGAATGGATATATTAAATAAATGAAATCGAACAGATACAGAAATCAACCACTTATATTCCATCACGTAAATTCGTGTAATCATAAGATTCTTGCGATTAAGGCGCTGTATATTTTTCTCGAATCACCATCTGAAGACATTAGGTATTTCTTAAAGACATAGATACCAACAATCAAAATGCAATCTAAATAGAATAACTTTTCGAATTGAATTCACAAATCAATTAACGTTATTACGTCACTAAATAGAGCCATTCCTTAATTTTGCCCAGGAGTTATGATATCATTTTAGCACTCTTATGACCACGCAGCAAAATGTGCTAATTTTTTAATTTCGCAATATTACTAAGTCCTGTAGCGTGCAGGTTATCTACGAATACTTGCGATCTAAATTAAACTGTTCAGCGAATTGAAATTTTAAATAACCAAAAGCAAACAGATACAGAAATCAACCTCTTCTATTCTATCACGTGAATTTGTGTAATCATGAGATTGTTGCGATTGTGGCGCAGTATATTTTTCCGAAATGACATCTGATGGCGTCAGGTATGTATACCAGACATTGCAAACAACAATTAAAATGCAATCTCAATAGAATAACTTTTCGAATTGAATTTTCAAATCAAATAACGTTATTATGTCACTAAATAGAGCCTTTCCTTGATTTTGCCGACGAGTTATGAGATCATTTTAGCACTTTTATGACCACGCAGCAAAATATGCGAATTTTTTAATTTCGCAATATTATCAAGTCCTGTAGCGAGCAGGTTATCCATAGATACTTGCGATCTAAATATTCTAACTATTCAGCAAATTGAAATTTCAAATATCTGAAAGCGAACAGATATAAAAATCAACCTCATATATTCTATCACGTGAATTCGTGTAATCATGAGATGCTTGCGATTGAGGCGCAGTATATTTTTCCCGAAATAGCATCTGAAGACATCAGGTATTTCTTACAGACATTGAGAACAACAATCACAATGCAGTCTCAATAGAATAACTTTCCGAATTGAATTTACAAGTCAATCAACGTTATTATGTCAATATATAGAGCTATTCCTTGATTTTGCCCTGGAGTTATGAGATCATTTTAGCAATCTTATACCGATGCAGCAAAATATGCTAATTTTTTAATTTCGCAATATTACCAAGTCCTGTAACGAGCAGGTTATCCACGAATACTTGCGATCGAACTTTAACTTTTTAGCAAATTGATATTTTAAATAACCGATAGTGAACAGATACAGAAATACCTCTTCTATTCTAACACGTGAATTCGTGTAATCATGATATTATTGCGATAAAGGCGCAGTATATTTTTTCCGAAATGACATCTGATGGCATCAGGTATGTCTAGCAGACATTGAAAACAACAATCAAAATGCAATCTCAATAGAATAACTTTTCGAATTGAATTTTCAAATCAAATAACGATATAATGTCACTAAATAGAGTTATTCCGTGATTTTGCCCAGGGGTTATGAGATCATTTTAGCACTATTATGACCACGCAGCAAAATATGCTAATTTTTCAATTTCGCAATATTATCAACTCCTGTAGCGAGCAGGTTATCTATAAATACTTGCGATCTAAATTAAACTATTTAGCAAATTGAAATTTCAAATATCTGAAAGCGAACAGATATAGAAATCAACCTCTTATATTCTATCACGTGAATTTGTGTAATCATGAGATTGTTGCGATTGCGGCGCAGTATATTTTTCCCGAAATGACATCTGAAGATATCAGGTATTTATAACAGACTTTGAAAACAACGTGCAAAACGCAAACTTAATTGAATAACTTTTCGAATTGAATTTCCAAATCAATTAACGTTAATATGTC
Source organism: Platygaster robiniae (assembly GCA_028476575.1). NCBI lineage: Eukaryota > Metazoa > Arthropoda > Insecta > Hymenoptera > Platygastridae > Platygaster > Platygaster robiniae. Next base: position 20,101,363 of record CM052021.1, read on the forward strand.
AATATATAGATCCATTCCTTTATTTTGCCCATAGTAAGGAGATCATTTTAGCACTCTTATGACCACGCAGCAAAATAGGCTAATTTTTCAATTTCGCAATGTTACTAAGTCCTGTAGCGAGCAGGTGATTTTTTAATACTTGCGATCTTAATTTATCTGTTTAGCGAATTGGAACTTTAAATAACCGATAGTGAACGGATACAGGAATACCTCTTATATTCTAACATGTGAATTCGTGTAATCATGAGATTATTGCGATAAAGGCGAAGTATATTTTTTCCGAAATGACATCTGATGGCATATGGTATGTCTAGCAGACATTGAAAACAACAATCAAGATGCAATCTCAATAGAATAACTTTTCGAATTGAATTTTCAAACCAAACTACGTTATTATGTCACTAAATAGAGCCATTCCGTGATTTTGCCCAGGTGTTATGAGATCATTTTAGCACTATTTTGACCACGCAGCAAAATATGCTAATTGTTTAATTACGCAATATTATTAAGTCCTGTCGCGAGCAGGTGATCTATTAATACTTGCGATCTAAATTTATCTATTCAGCGAATTAGAATTTTAAATAACCGATAGTTGACGGATACAGAAATCAACCTATTATATTCTATCACGAGAATTTGTGTAATCATGAGGTTCTTGCGATTGAGGCGCAGTATATTTTTCCCGAAATATAATCTGAAGGCATCAGGTATTTCTTACAGTCATTGAAAACAACAATCAAAATGCAATCTAAATAGAATAACTTTTCGAATTGAATTTACAAATCAATTAACGTTATGATGTCAATATATAGAGCTATTCCTTGATTTTGCCCAGGAGTTATAAAATCATTTCAGCACTCTTATGACCACGCATCAAAATATGCTAATTTTTCAATTTCGCAATGTTACTAAGTCCTGTAGCGAGCAGGTGATTCATTAATACTTGCGATCTAAATTTATCTAGTCAGCGTATTGGAATTATAAATAACCGACTGTTAACGGATACAGAAATATCTTTTATATGCTAACACGTGAATTCGTGTAATCATGAGATACTTGCGATAAAGGCGCTGTATATTTTTCCTGAAATAACATCTCAAGACATCAGGTATTTCTTACAGACATAGAAAACAACAATCAAAATGCAATCTCAATAGAATAACTTTGCGAATTGAATTTTCAAATCAAATAACGTTATGATGTCACTAAATACAGCCATTCTTTGATTTTTCCCGGGAGTCATAATATCATGTGAGCACTCTTATAACCACGCAGCAAGATATGCTAATTGTTCAATTTCGCAATATTACCAAGTCCTGTAGCGAGCAGGTTATCCACAAATACTTGCGATCGAACTTTAACTTTTCAGCGAATTGAAATTTTAAATAACCGAAAGCGAACAGATACAGAAATCAACCTACTATATTCTATCACGAGAATTCGTGTAATCATGAGGTTCTTGCGATTGAGGCGCAGTATATTTTTCCCGAAATATTATCTGAAGGTATCAGGTATTTCTTACAGACATTGAAAACAACAATCAAAATGCAATCTTAATAGAATAACTGTTCGAATTATATTTTCAAATCAATAAACGTTATTATGTCGATATATAGAGCTATTCCTTGATTTTGCCCAGGAGTTATGAGATCATTTCAGCACTCTTATAACGACGAAGCACAATATGCTAATTTTTGAATTTCGCAATATTACTAAGTCCTGTAGCGAGCAGGTTATCTACGAATACTACGATCGAACTTTAACTTTTCAGCGAATTGATATTTTAAATAACCGATAGTGAACTGATACAGAAATACCTCTTATATTCTAACACGTGAATTCATGTAATCATGAGATTATTGCGATAAAGGCGCAGTATATTTTTTCCGAAATGACATCTGAAGGCATCAGGTACTTCTAACAGACATTGGAGACAACAATCAAAATGCAATCTAAATAAAATAACTTTTCGAATTGAATTCTCAAATCAAATAACGTTATTATGTCACTAAATAGAGCCATTCCTTGATTTCGCCTAGGAGTTATGAGATCATTTCTTCACTTTTATGACCACGCAGCAAAATATGCGAATTTTTCAATTTCGTAATATTACCAAGTCCTGTAGCGAGCAGGTTATTTATGAATACTTGCGATCGAAGATCAGCTATTCAGCGAATTGAAATTTTACCGAACGGAAAGCGAAAATATACAGAAAACAACCTCTTAAATTCTATCACGTGAATTCGTGTAATCATGAGATTCTTGCGATCAAGGCGCAGTATATTTTTCCTCGAAATATCATATGAAGACATCAGGTATTTCTTACAGACATTGATAAATACACCAAACGCAATCTCAATAGAATAACTTTTCGAATTATATTTTTAAATTAATTAACGTTATTATGTCGATATATAGAGCTATTCCATGATTTTGCCCAGGAGTTATGAGATCAGGTCAGCACTTTTATGACCACGCAGCAAAATGTGCTAATTCTTCGATTTCGCAATATAACCAAGTCCTGTAGCGAGAAGGTTATCTATAAATACTTGTGATCTAAATTTGTCTATTCAGCGAATTGAAATTTTAAATAACCGAAAGCGAACAGATACAGAAATCAACCTATTATATTCTATCACGAGAATTCGTGTAATCATGAGGTTCTTGCGATTGAGGCGTAATAAGTTTTTCTCGAAATATCATATGATGTCATCAGGTATTTCTTACAGACATTGAAAACAACAATCAAAATGCAATCTCATTAGAATGACTTTGCTAATTGAATTTACAAATCAATTAACCTTATTATGTCAATATATAGCCATTCTTTGATTTTGCCCAGGAGTAAGGAGATCATTTTAGCACTCTTATGACCACGCAGCAAAATATGCTAATATTTCAATTTCGCTATATTACTAAGTCCTGTAGGGAGCAGGTTATCCACAAATACTTGCGATGGAACTTTACCTTTCCAGCGAATTGAAATTTTTAATAACCGATAGTGAACATATACAGAAATACCTCTTATATTCTAACCCGTGAATTCGTGTAATCATGAGATTATTGCAATAAAGGCGCAGTACATTTTTTCCGAAATGACATCTGATGGCATCAGGTCGTCTAGCAGACATTGAAAACAACAATCAAAATGCAATCTCAATAGAATAACTTTTCGAATTGAATTCTTCAATCAAATAACGTTATTATGTCACTAAATAGAGCCATTCCTTGATTTTGCACAGGAGTTATGAGATCATGTGAGCACTCTTATAACGACGCAGCAAAATATGCTAATTTTTTTATTTCGCAATTATACTAAGTCCTGTAGCGAGCAGGTTATTCACGAATACTTGCGATCGAACTTTAACTTTTGGGCGAATTGATATTTTAAATAACCGATAGTGAACAAATACAGAAATACCTCTTATATTCTAACACGTGAATTCGAGTAATCATGAGGTTCTTGCGATTGGGGCGCAGTATATTTTTCCCGAAATATTATCTGAAGCCATCAGGTATTTCTTACAGACATTGGAAACAACATTCAAAATGCAGTCTCAATAAAATAACTTTTCGAATTGAATTTACAAGTGAATTAACGTTATTATGTCACTAAATAGATCCCTTCCTTGATTTTGCCCAGGAGTTATGAGATCATTTTAGCACTTATATTTCCACGCAGCAAAATATGCGAATTTTTCAATTCCGTAATATTACCAAGTCCTGTAGCGAGCAGATTATTTACGAATACTTGCGATCGAAATTCAACTATTCAGCGAATTGGAATTTTTAATAACCGAAAGCGAACAGATACAGAAATCAACCTATTATATTCTATTACGTAAATTCGTGTAATCATGAGGTTCTGGCGATTGAGGAGCAGTATATTTTTCCCGAAATATCATATGAAGACATCAGGTATTTCTTACAGACATCGAAAACAACAATCAAAATACAATCTCAATTGAATAACTTTTCGAATTGAATTTACAAATCAATTAACGTTATTATGTCAATATATAGATCTATTCCTTGATTTTCCCCAGGAGTCATGAGATCATTTTAGCACTTTTGTAAGGACGCAGCAAAAAATGCTAATTCTTCAATCTCGCAATATTACCAAGTCCTGTCGCGAGCAGGTTATCAATGAATACTTGCGATCTAAATTTGTCTATTCAGCGAATTGAAATTTTAAATAACCGGAAGCGAACAGATACAGAAATCAACCTATGATATTCTATCACGAGAATTCGTGTAATCATAAGTTTCTTAAGATTGAGGCGCAGTAATTTTTTCTCGAAATATCATATGAAGACATCAGGTATTGTTTACAGACATTAAAAACAACAATCAAAATGCAATCTCATTAGAATGACTTTTCGAATTGAATTTACAAATCAATTATCGTTATTATGTCAATATATAGAGCTATTCCTTGAATTTCCCCAGGATTCATGAGATCATTTTAGCACTCTTATGAAGACGCAGCAAAAAATGCTAATTTTTCAATTTCGCAATATTACCAAGTGCTGTATGGAGCAGGTTATCTATGAATACGTGCGATCTAAATTTGTTTATTCAGCGAATTGAAATTTTAAGGAACCGAAAGCGAACAGATGCAGAAATTAACCTATTATATTCTATCACGACAATTCGTGTAATCATGAGGTTCTTGCGATTGAGGCGCAGTATATTTATCCCGAAATATTATCTAAAGGCATCAGGTATTTCTTACAGACATTGAAAACAACACCAAACGCAATCTCAATAGAATAACTGTTCGAAATGATTTCTCAAATCGAATGACGTTATTATGTCACTGAATAGAGCCATTCCTTGATTTTGCCCAAGAGTTATGAGATCATTTTAGCACTTTTATGACAACGCAGCAAAATATGCGAATATTTCAATTTCACCGTATTATCAAGTCCTGTAGCGAGCACGTTATTCATAAATAACTGCGATCTAAATTGAACTATCTAGCAAATTGAAATTTCAAATATCTGAAAGCGAACAGATATAGAAATCAACCTCTTATATTCTATCACGTGAATTCGTGTAATCATGAGATGCTCGCGATTAAGGCGCAGTATATTTTTCCCGAAATATCATCTGAAGACATCTGGTATTTCTTACAGACATTGAAAACAACAATCACAATGCAGTCTCAATAGAATAACTTTTTGAATTGAATTTACAAGTCAATTAACGTTATTATGTCACTAAAGCGAGCCATTCCTTGATTTTGCCAAGAAGTTATGAGATCATTTTGGCACTTATATGACCACGCAGCAAAATATGCTAAATGTTTAATTTCGCAATATTACTAAGTCCTGTAGCGTGCAGGTTATCCACAAATACTTGCGATGGAACTTTACCTTTCTAGCGAATTGAAATTTTTAATAACCGATAGTGAACATATACAGAAATACCTCTTATATTCTAACCCGTGAATTCGTGTAATCATGAGATTATTGCAACAAAGGCGCAGTACATTTTTTCCGAAATGACATCTGATGGCATCAGGTCGTCTAGCAGACATTGAAAACAACAATCAAAATGCAATCTCAATAGAATAACTTTTCGAATTGAATTCTTAAATCAAATAACGTTATTATGTCACTAAATAGAGCCATTCCTTGATTTTGCACAGGAGTTATGAGATCATTTTAGCACTCTTATAACGACGCAGCAAAATATGCTAATTTTTTTATTTCGCAATTTTACTAAGTCCTGTAGCGAGCAAATTATCCACGAATACTTGCGTTCCAAATCTAACTATTCAGCGAATTCAAATTTTAAATAACCGAAAGCGAACAGATACAGAAATCAACCTATTATATTCTATCACGAGAATTCGTGTAATCATGAGGTTCTTGCGATTGAGGCGCAGTAAATTTTTCCCGAAATATCATATGAACACATCAGGTATTTCTTACAGATATTGAAAACAACAATCAAAATGCAATCTCAATAGAATAACTGTTCGAATTATATTTTCAAATTTATAAACGTTAGTATGTCGATATATAGAGCTATTCCTTGATTTTGCCCAGGAGTTATGAGATCATTTTAGCACTCTTATAACGACGCAGCAAAATATGCTAATTTTTTTATTTCGCAATTTTACTAAGTCCTGTAGCGAGCAGGTTATCCACGAATACTTGCGATCGAACTTTAACTTTTGGGCGAATTGATATTTTAAATAACCGATAGTGAACAAATACAGAAATACCTCTTATATTCTAACACGTGAATTCGAGTAATCATGAGGTTCTTGCGATTGGGGCGCAGTAGAATTGAATTTACAAGTCAATTAACGTTATTATGTCACTAAATAGATCCATTCCTTGATTTTGCCCAGGAGTTATGGGATCATTTTAGCACTTATATTTCCACGCAGCAAAATATGCGAATTATTCAATTCCGTAATATTACCAAGTCCTGTAGCGAGCAGATTATTTACGAATACTTGCGATCGAAATTCAACTATTCAGCGAATTGGAATTTTAAATAACCGAAAGCGAACAGATACAGAAATCAACCTATTATATTCTATTACGTAAATTCGTGTAATCATGAGGTTCTGGCGATTGAGGAGCAGTATATTTTTCCCGAAATATCATATGAAGACATCAGGTATTTCTTACAGACATCGAAAACAACAATCAAAATACAATCTCAATTGAATAACTTTTCGAATTGAATTTACAAATCAATTAACGTTATTATGTCAATATATAGAACTATTCCTTGATTTTCCCCAGGAGTCATGAGATCATTTTAGCACTTTTGTAAGGACGCAGCAAAAAATGCTAATTCTTCAATCTCGCAATATTACCAAGTCCTGTCGCGAGCAGGTTATCAATGAATACTTGCGATCTAAATTTGTCTATTCAGCGAATTGAAATTTTAAATAACCGGAAGCGAACAGATACAGAAATCAACCTATGATATTCTATCACGAGAATTCGTGTAATCATAAGTTTCTTGCGATTGAGGCGCAGTAATTTTTTCTCGAAATATCATATGAAGACATCAGGTATTGTTTACAGACATTAAAAACAACAATCAAAATGCAATCTCATTAGAATGACTTTTCGAATTGAATTTACAAATCAATTATCGTTATTATGTCAATATATAGAGCTATTCCTTGAATTTCCCCAGGATTCATGAGATCATTTTAGCACTCTTATGAAGACGCAGCAAAAAATGCTAATTTTTCAATTTCGCAATATTACCAAGTGCTGTATGGAGCAGGTTATCTATGAATACGTGCGATCTAAATTTGTTTATTCAGCGAATTGAAATTTAAAGGAACCGAAAGCGAACAGATACAGAAATCAACCTCTCATATTCTATCACGTGAATTCGTGTAATCATGAGATGCTCGCGATTAAGGCGCAGTATATTTTTCCCGAAATATCATCTGAAGACATCTGGTATTTCTTACAGACATTGAAAACAACAATCACAATGCAGTCTCAATAGAATAACTTTTCGAATTGAATTTACAAGTCAATTAACGTTATTATGTCACTAAAGCGAGCCATTCCTTGATTTTGCCAAGAAGTTATGAGATCATTTTGGCACTCATATGACCACGCAGCAAAATATGCTAAATGTTTAATTTCGGAATATTACTAAGTCCTGTAGCGTGCAGGTTATACATGAATATTTGCGATCTAACTTAAACTATTCAGCGAATTGATATTTTAAATAACCGAAATAGAACAGATACAGAAATCAACCACTTATATTCCATCACGAGAATTCGTGTAATCATGAGGTTCTTGCGATTGGGGCGCAGTATATTTTTCCTGAAATATTGTCTGAAGGCATCAGGTATTTCTGACAGATATTGGAAACAACAATCAAAATGCAATCTGAATAGAATAACTGTTCGAAATGACTTCTCAAATCAAATAACGTTATTAATCCACTAAATAGAGCCATTTCCTAATTTTGCCCAGGAGTTATGAGATCATTTTAGCACTTTTATGACCACGCAGCAAAATATGCGAATTTTTCAATTTCGCAATATTATCAAGTCCTGTAGCGAGCAGGTCATCCATAAGTACTTGCGATCGAAATTGAACTATTTAGCAAATTGAAATTCAAATATCTGAAAGCGAACAGATATAGAAATCAACCTCCTATATTCTATCACGTGAATTAGTGTAATCATGAGATGCTTGCGATCAAGGCGCAGTATATTTTTCCCTAAATGTTATCTAAAAACATCAGGTATTTCTTACAGACATTGAAAACAACAATCAAAATGCAATCTCATTAGAATAACTTTTCGAATTTAATTTACAAATCAATTAACGTTATTATGTCAATATATAGAGCTATTCCTTGATTTTGGCCAGGAGTTATGAGATCATTTAAGCACTTTTATGACCAATCAGCAAAATATGCGAATTTTTCAATTTCACAATATTATCAAGTCCTGTAGCGAGCAGGTCATTCGTAAGTACTTGCGATCGAAATTGAACTATTTAGCAAATTGAAATTTCAAATATCTGAAAGCGAGCAGATATAGAAATCAACCTCTTATATTCCATCACGTGAATTCGTGTAATCATGAGATGCTTGCGATTGAGGCGCAGTATATTTTTCCCGAAATATCATCTGAAGACATCAGGTATTTCTTACAGACATTGAAAAAAACAATCACAATGCAGTCTCAAAAGAATACCTTTTCGAATTGAATTTACAAGTCAATTAACGTTATTATGTCACTAAATAGAGCAATTCCTTGATTTTGCCCAGAAGTTATGAGATCATTTTAGCACTCATATGACCACGCAGCAAAATATGCTAATTGTTTGATTTCTCAATATTACTAAGTCCTGTAGCTAGCAGGTTATTTATGAATACTTGCGATCGAAATTCAACTATTCAGCGAATTGAAATTTTACTGAACCGAAAGCGAAAGTATACAGACATCAACCTCTCAAATTCTATCACGTGGATTCGTGTAATCATGAGATTCATGCGATCAAGGCGCAGTATATTTTTCCCGAAATATCATCTGAAAACATCAGGTATTTCTTACAGACATTGAAAACAACAATCAAAATGCAAACTCAATAGAATAACTTTTCGAATTGAATTTTCAAATCAAATAACGTTATTATATCACTAACTAGAGACATTCCTTGATTTTGCCCAGGAGTCATGAGATCATTTTAGCACCCTTATGACGACGCAGCAAAAAATGCTAATTTTTTAATTTCGCAATATTATCCAGTCCTGTAGCGAGCAGGTTATCCATGAATACCTGCGATCCAAATCTAACTATTCAGCGAATTGAAATTTTAAATAACCGAAATCGAACAGATACAGAAATCAACCACTTAAATTGAATCACGTGAATTCGTGTAATCATGAGATTCTTGAGATCAAGGCGCAGTATATTTTTCCCTAAATGTTATCTAAAAACATCAGGTATTTTTACAGACATTGAAAACAACAATCAAAATGCAATCTCATTAGAAAAACTTTTCGAATTTAATTTACAAATCAATTAACGTTATTATGTCAATATATAGAGCTATTCCTTGATTTTCACCAGGAGTCATGAGATCATTTTAGCACTCTTATAACGACGCAGCAAGATATGCTAATTTTTCAATTTCGCAATATTACTAAGTCCTGTAGCGAGCAGGTTATCCACGAATACTTGCGATCGAACTTTACCTTTCAAGCGAATTGAAATTTTAAATAACCGATAGTGAACATATACAGAAATACCTTTTATATTCTAATCCGTGAATTCGTGTAATCATGAGATTATTGCGATAAAGGCGCAGTATATTTTTTCCGAAATGACATCTGAAGGCGTCAGGTATTTCTAACAGACATTGAAGACAACAATCAAAATGCAATCTCGATAGAATAACTTTTCGAATTGAATTTACAAGTCAACTAACGTTATAATGTCACTAAATAGAGCCATTCCTTGATTTTGCCCAGGATTTATGAGATCATTTCAGCACTTATATGACCACGCAGCAAAATATGCGAAGTTTTCAATTTCGCAATATTACCAAGTCCTGTAGCGAGCAGGTTATCTATGAATACTTGCGCTCTAAATTTGTCGATTCAGCGAATTGAAATTTTAAATAACCGAAAGTGAAGAGATACAGAAATCAACCTATTATATTCTATCACGAAAATTCGTGTAATCATGTGGTTCTTGCAATTGAGGCGCAGTATATTTTTTCCCGAAATATCATATGAAGACATCAGGTATTTCTTTCAGACATTGGAAACAACAATCAAAATGCAATCTCAATTGAATAACTTTTCGAATTGAACTTACAAATCAATTAACATTATTATGTCAATATATAGAGCTATTCCTTGATTTTCCCCAGAAGTCATGAGATCATTTTAGCACTGTTATAAGGGCGCAGCAAAAAATGCTAATTTTTCAATCTCGCAATATTACTAAGTCCTGTAGCGAGCAGGTTATTTATGAATACTTGCAATCGAAATTCAACTATTCAGCGAATTGAAATTTTACTGAACCGAAAGCGAAAGTATACAGACATCAACCTCTCAAATTCTATCACGTGGATTCGTGTAATCATGAGATTCTTGCGATCAAGGCGCAGTATATTTTTCCCGAAATACCATCTGAAGACATCAGGTATTTCTTACAGACATTGAAAACAACAATCAAAATGCAATCTAAATAGAATCACTTTTCGAATTGAATTTACAAATCAATTAACGTTATTATGTCAATATATAGAGCTATTCCTTGATTTTGGCCACGAGTTATGAGTTCATTTAACACTCGTATGACCACGCAGCAAAATGTGCTAATTTTTTAATTTCGCAATATTACTAAGTCCTGTAGCGTGCAGGTTATCCATGAATATTTGCGATCTAACTTTAACTATTCGGCGAATTGATATTTTAAATAACCGATAGTGAACAGATACAGAAATACCTCTCATATTCTAACACGTGCTTTCGTGTAATCATGAGATTATTGCGATAAAGGCGCAGTATATTTTTTCCGAAATGACATCTGATGGCATCAGGTATGTCTAGCAGACATTGAAAACAACAATCCAAATGCAATCTAAATAGAATAACTTTTCGAATTGAATTTTCAAATCAATTAACGTTATGATGTCACTAAATACAGCCATTCTTTTATTTTTTCCGGGAGTCATAATATCATTTTAGCACTCTTATAACCACGCAGCAAAATATGCTATTTTTTTAATTTCGCAATATTACTTAGTTCTGTCGCGAGCTGGTTATCTATGAATACTTGCGATCTAAATTTAATTATTCAGCAAATTGATATTTTAAATAACCGATAGTGAACAGATCCAGAAATACCTCTTATATTCTAACACGTGAATTCGTGTAATCATGAGATTATTGCGTAAAAGGCGCAGTATATTTTTCCCGAAATGACATCCGATGGCATCAGGTATGTCTAGCAGACATTGAAAACGACAATCAAAATGCAATCTCAATAGAATAACTTTTCGAATTGAATTCTTAAATCAAATAACGTTATTATGTCACTAAATAGAGCCATTCCTTGATTTTCCTAGGAGTTATGAGATCATGTTAGCACTCATATAACCACACAGCAAAAAATGCTAATTTTTCAATTTCGCAATATTGTCAAGTCCTGTAGCGAGCAAGTTATTCATAAATACTTGCGATCTAAATTAAACTATCTGGCAAATTGAAATTTAAAAAATCTGAAAGCGAACAGATATAGAAACCAACCTCTTATATTCTATCACGTGAATTCGTGTAATCATGAGATGCTTGCGATTGAGGCGCAGTATATTTTTCCCGAAATATCATCTAAAGACATCTGGTATTTCTTACAGACATTGAAAACAACAATCACAATGCAGTCTCAATAGAATAACTGTTCGAAATGATTTCTCAAATCGAATAACGTTATTATGTCTCTAAATAGAGCCATTCCTTGATTTTGCACAGAAGTTATGAGATCACTTTAGCACTCTTATAACGACGCAGCAAATTATGCTGTATTTTTTCATTTCGCGATATTACTAAGTCCTGTAGCGAGCAGGTTATCCACGAATACTTGCGATCGAACTTTAACTTTTGGGCGAATTAATATTTTAAATAACCGATAGTGAACAGATACAGAAATACCTCTTATATTCTAACACGTGAATTCGTGTAATCATGAGGTTCTTGCGATTGGGGCGCAGTATATTTCTCTCGAAATATTATCTAAAGCCATCAAGTATTTCTTACAGACATTTGAAACAACAATCAAAATGCAATCTCAATAGAATAACTTTTCGAATTAAATTCTTAAATCAAATAACGGTATGATGTCACTAAAAAGAGCCATTCCTTGATTTTGCCCAGGAGTTATGAGATCATTTTAGCACTTTTATGACTACGCAGCGAAATATGCAAATTTTTCAATTTCGCAATATTATCAAGTCCTGTAGCGAGCAGGTCATCCATAAGTCCTTGCGATCGAAATTGAAGTATTTAGCAAATTGAAATTTCAAATATCTGAAAGCGAACAGATATAGAAATCAACCTCTTATATTCTATCACGTGAATTCGTTTAATCATGAGATGCTTGCGATTGAGGCGCAGTATATTTTTCCCGAAATATCATCTGAAGACATCAGGTATTTCTTACAGACATTGAAAACAACAATCAAAATGCAATCTCAATAGAATAACTTTTCGAATTAAATTCCTAAATCAAATAACGGTATTATGTCACTAAATAGAGCCATTCCTTGATTTTGCCCAGGAATTATGAGATCATGTTAGCAATCTTATAACGACGCAGCAAAATATGCTAATTTTTCAATTTCGCAATATTACTAAGTCCTGTAGCAAGCAGGTTATCCACGAATACTTGCGATCGAACTTTAACTTTTCAGCGAATTGATAATTTAAATAACCGATAGTGAACAGATACAGAAATACCTCTTATATTCTATCACGAGAATTTGTGTAATCATCAGGTTCTTGCGATTGAGGCGCAGTATATTTTTCCCGAAATATTATCTGAAGGCATCAGGTATTTCTTACAGTCATTGAAAACATCAATCAAAAAGCAATCTCAATAGAATAACTTTTCGAATTGAATTTTCAAATCAAATAACGTTATTATGTCACTAAATATAGCCATTCCTTGATTTTGCCCAGGAGCCATGGGATCATTTTAGCACTCTTTTAACGACGCAGCAAAAAATGCTAATTTTTCAATTTCGCAATAATGTCAAGCCTTGTAGCGAGCAGGTTATCCATGAATACTTGCGATCTAAATTTAACTATTCAGCGAATTGATATTTTAAATAAATGAAATCGAACAGATACAGAAATAAACCACTTATATTCCATCACGTGAATTCGTGTAATCATAAGATTCTTGCGATTAATGCGCTGTATATTTTTCCCGAATCACCATCTGAAGACATCAGGTATTTCTTACACACATTGAAAACAACAATCAAAATGCAATCTAAATAGAATAACTTTTCGAATTGAATTTACAAAACAATTAACGATATTATGTCACCAAATAGAGCCTTTCCTTGATTTCGCGCACGAGTTATGAGATCATTTTAGCACTATTATGACCACGCAGCAAAATATGCGAATTTTTTAATTTCGCAATATTATCAAGTCCTGTAGCGATCAGGTTATCCATAGATACTTGCGATCTAAATTGCACTATTCAGCAAATTGAAATTTCAAATATCTGAAAGCGAACAGATATAGAAATCAACCTCTTATATTCTATAACGTGAATTCATGTAATCATGAGATGCTTGCGATTGAGGCGCAGTATATTTTTCCCGAAATATCATCTGAAGACATCAGGTATTTCTAACAGACATTGAAAACAACAATCAGAATGCAGTCTCAGTAGAATAACTTTTCGAATTGAATTTTCAAATCAATTAACGTTATGATGTCACTAAATACAGCCATTCTTTAATTTCTCCCGGGAGTCATAATATCATTTTAGCACTCTTATAACCACGCAGCAAAATATGCTAAGTTTTTAATTTCGCAATATTACTTAGTTCTGTCGCGAGCAGGTTATCTATGAATACTTGCGATCTCAATTGAATTATTCAGCAAATTGATATTTTAAATAACCGATAGTGAACAGATCCAGAAATACCTCTTATATTCTAACACGTGAATTCGTGTAATCATGAGGTTCTCGCGATTGAGGCGCAGTATATTTTTCCCGAAATATTATCTGAAGCCATCAGGTATTTCTTACAGACATTGGAAACAACAATCAAATTGCAATCTCAATAGAATAGCTGTTCGAAATGAATTCTCAAAGCAAATAACGTTATTAATCCACTAAATAGAGCCATTCCTTGATTTTGCCCAGGAGTTATGAGATCATTATAGCACTTTTATGACCACGCAGCAAAATATGCGAATTTTTCAATTTCGCAATATTATCAAGTCCTGTAGCGAGCAGGTCATCCATAAGTCCTTGCGATCGAAATTGAACTATTTAGCAAATTGAAATTTCAAATATCTGATAGCCAACAGATATAGAAATCAACCTCTTATATTCTATCACGTGAATTCGTGTAATCATGAGATGCTTGCTATTGAGGCGCAGTATATTTTCCCCGAAATATCATCTGAAGACATCAGGTATTTCTTACAGACATTGAAAACAACAATCAAAATGCAATCTCAATAGAAGAACTTTTCGAATTAAATTCTTAAATCAAATAACGTTATTATGTCACTAAATAGAGTCATTCCTTGATTTTGCCCAGGAGTTATGAGATCATGTTAGCAATCTTATAACGACGCAGCAAAATATGCTAATTTTTCAATTTCGCAATAATATCAAGTCTTGTAGCGAGCAGGTTATCCACGAGTACTTGCGATCGAACTTTAACTTTTCAGCGAATTGATAATTTAAATAACCGATAGTGAACAGATACAGAAATACCACTTATATTCTATCACGAGAATTTGTGTAATCATTAGGTTCTTGCGATTGAGGCGCAGTATATTTTTCCCGGAATATTATCTGAAGGCATCAGGTATTTCTTACAGTCATTGAAAACAACAATCAAAATGCAATCTCAATGGAATAACTTCTCAGATTGAATTTTCACATCAATTAACGTTATTATGGCGATATATAGAGTCATTACTTGATTATGCCCAGGAGCCATGAGATCATTTTAGCACTCTTTTAACGACGCAGCAAAAAATGCTAATTTTTCAATTTCGCAATAATATCAAGTCTTGTAGCGAGCAGGTTATCCATGAGTACTTGCGATCTAAATTTAACTATTCAGCGAATTGATATTTTAAATAAATGAAATCGAACAGATACAGAAATAAAACACTTATATTCCATCACGTGAATTCGTGTTATCATAAGATTATTGCGATTAAGGCGCTGTATATTTTTCCCGAATCACCATCTGAAGACATCAGGTATTTCTTACAGACATTGAAAACAACAATCAAAATGCAGTCTCACTAGAATAACTTTTCGAATTGAATTTACAAGTCAATTAACGTAATTATGTCAATATATAGAGCTATTACATGATTTTGCCCAGTAGTTATGAGATCATTTTAGCACTCTTATAACGACGCAGCAAAATATGCTAATTTTTTAATTTCGCAATATTACTAAGTCCTGTAGCGAGCAGGTTATCCACGAATACTTGCGATCGAACTTTTACTTTTTAGCGAATTGATATTTTAAATAACCTATAGTGAACAGATACAGAAAAACCTCTGATATTCTATCACGTGAATTTGTGTAATCATGAGATTGTTGCGATTATGGCGCAGTATATTTTTCCCGAAATTACATCTGAAGATATCAGGTATTTATAACAGACTTTGAAAACAACGTGCAAAACGCAAACTTAATTGAATAACTTTTCGAATTGAATTTTCAAATCAATTGACTTTAATATGTCAATATATAGATCCATTCCTTTATTTTGCACATAGTAAGGCGATCATTTTAGCACTCTCATGACCACGCAGCAAAGTAGGCTAATTTTTCAATTTCGCAATGTTACTAAGTCCTGTAGCGAGCATGTGATCCATTAATACTTGCGATCCAAATTTATCTATTCAGCGAATGGAAATTTTAAATAACCGATAGTGAACGGATACAGGAATACCTCTTATATGCTAACACGTGAATTCGTGTAATCATGAGATACTTGCGATAAAGGCGCTGTATATTTTTCCTGAAATATCATCTCAAGACATCAGGTATTTCTTACAGACATAGAAAACAACAATTAAAATGCAATCTCATTAGAATGACTTTTCGAATTGAATTTTCAAATCAAATAACGTTTTGATGTCACTAAATACAGCCATTCTTTGATTTTTCCCGGGAGTCATGATATCATTTTAGCACTATTATAACGGCGCAGCAAAATATGCTAATTTTTCAATTTCGCAATATTTCTAAGTCCTGTAGCGAGCAGGTTATCCACGAATACTTGCGATCGAACTTTAACTTTCCAGCGAATTGAAATTTTAAATAACCGATAGTGAACAGATACAGAAATACCTCTTATATTCTAACACGTGAATTCGTGTAATCATGAGATTATTGCTAGTAAGGCGCAGTATATTTTTTCCGAAATGACATCTGATGGCATCAGGTATGTATAGCAGACATTGAAAACAACAATCAAAATGCAATCTCAATAGAATAACTTTTCGAATTGAATTTTCAAATCAGATAACGTTATTATATCACTAAATAGAGACATTCCTTGATTTTGCCCAGGAGTCATGAGATCATTTTAGCACTCTTATGACGACGCAGCAAAAACTGCTAATTCTTTTATTTCGCAATATTATCCAGTCCTGTAGCGAGCAGGTTATCCATGAATACCTGCGATCCAAATCTAACTATTCAGCGAATTGAAATTTTGAATAACCGAAATCGAACAGAAACAGAAATCAACCACCTATATTCCATAACGTGAATTCGTGTGATCATAAGATTCTTGCGATTATGGCGCAGTATATTTTTCCCGAAATACCATCTGAAGACATCAGGTATTTCTTACAGACATTGAAAACAACAATCACAATGCAGTCTCAATAGAATAACTGTTCGAAATGATTTCTCAAATCGAATAACGTTATTATGTCTCTAAATAGAGCCATTCCTTGATTTTGCACAGAAGTTATGAGATCACTTTAGCACTCTTATAACGACGCAGCAAATTATGCTGTATTTTTTCATTTCGCGATATTACTAAGTCCTGTAGCGAGCAGGTTATCCACGAATACTTGCGATCGAACTTTAACTTTTGGGCGAATTAATATTTTAAATAACCGATAGTGAACAGATACAGAAATACCTCTTATATTCTAACACGTGAATTCGTGTAATCATGAGGTTCTTGCGATTGGGGCGCAGTATATTTCTCTCGAAATATTATCTAAAGCCATCAAGTATTACTTACAGACATTTGAAACAACAATCAAAATGCAATCTCAATAGAATAACTTTTCGAATTAAATTCTTAAATCAAATAACGGTATGATGTCACTAAAAAGAGCCATTCCTTGATTTTGCCCAGGAGTTATGAGATCATTTTAGCACTTTTATGACTACGCAGCGAAATATGCAAATTTTTCAATTTCGCAATATTATCAAGTCCTGTAGCGAGCAGGTCATCCATAAGTCCTTGCGATCGAAATTGAAGTATTTAGCAAATTGAAATTTCAAATATCTGAAAGCGAACAGATATAGAAATCAACCTCTTATATTCTATCACGTGAATTCGTTTAATCATGAGATGCTTGCGATTGAGGCGCAGTATATTTTTCCCGAAATATCATCTGAAGACATCAGGTATTTCTTACAGACATTGAAAACAACAATCAAAATGCAATCTCAATAGAATAACTTTTCGAATTAAATTCCTAAATCAAATAACGGTATCATGTCACTAAATAGAGCCATTCCTTGATTTTGCCCAGGAATTATGAGATCATGTTAGCAATCTTATAACGACGCAGCAAAATATGCTAATTTTTCAATTTCGCAATATTACTAAGTCCTGTAGCAAGCAGGTTATCCACGAATACTTGCGATCGAACTTTAACTTTTCAGCGAATTGATAATTTAAATAACCGATAGTGAACAGATACAGAAATACCTCTTATATTCTATCACGAGAATTTGTGTAATCATCAGGTTCTTGCGATTGAGGCGCAGTATATTTTTCCCGAAATATTATCTGAAGGCATCAGGTATTTCTTACAGTCATTGAAAACATCAATCAAAAAGCAATCTCAATAGAATAACTTTTCGAATTGAATTTTCAAATCAAATAACGTTATTATGTCACTAAATATAGCCATTCCTTGATTTTGCCCAGGAGCCATGGGATCATTTTAGCACTCTTTTAACGACGCAGCAAAAAATGCTAATTTTTCAATTTCGCAATAATGTCAAGCCTTGTAGCGAGCAGGTTATCCATGAATACTTGCGATCTAAATTTAACTATTCAGCGAATTGATATTTTAAATAAATGAAATCGAACAGATACAGAAATAAACCACTTATATTCCATCACGTGAATTCGTGTAATCATAAGATTCTTGCGATTAATGCGCTGTATATTTTTCCCGAATCACCATCTGAAGACATCAGGTATTTCTTACACACATTGAAAACAACAATCAAAATGCAATCTAAATAGAATAACTTTTCGAATTGAATTTACAAAACAATTAACGATATTATGTCACCAAATAGAGCCTTTCCTTGATTTCGCGCACGAGTTATGAGATCATTTTAGCACTATTATGACCACGCAGCAAAATATGCGAATTTTTTAATTTCGCAATATTATCAAGTCCTGTAGCGATCAGGTTATCCATAGATACTTGCGATCTAAATTGCACTATTCAGCAAATTGAAATTTCAAATATCTGAAAGCGAACAGATATAGAAATCAACCTCTTATATTCTATAACGTGAATTCATGTAATCATGAGATGCTTGCGATTGAGGCGCAGTATATTTTTCCCGAAATATCATCTGAAGACATCAGGTATTTCTAACAGACATTGAAAACAACAATCAGAATGCAGTCTCAGTAGAATAACTTTTCGAATTGAATTTTCAAATCAATTAACGTTATGATGTCACTAAATACAGCCATTCTTTAATTTCTCCCGGGAGTCATAATATCATTTTAGCACTCTTATAACCACGCAGCAAAATATGCTAAGTTTTTAATTTCGCAATATTACTTAGTTCTGTCGCGAGCAGGTTATCTATGAATACTTGCGATCTCAATTGAATTATTCAGCAAATTGATATTTTAAATAACCGATAGTGAACAGATCCAGAAATACCTCTTATATTCTAACACGTGAATTCGTGTAATCATGAGGTTCTCGCGATTGAGGCGCAGTATATTTTTCCCGAAATATTATCTGAAGCCATCAGGTATTTCTTACAGACATTGGAAACAACAATCAAATTGCAATCTCAATAGAATAGCTGTTCGAAATGAATTCTCAAAGCAAATAACGTTATTAATCCACTAAATAGAGCCATTCCTTGATTTTGCCCAGGAGTTATGAGATCATTATAGCACTTTTATGACCACGCAGCAAAATATGCGAATTTTTCAATTTCGCAATATTATCAAGTCCTGTAGCGAGCAGGTCATCCATAAGTCCTTGCGATCGAAATTGAACTATTTAGCAAATTGAAATTTCAAATATCTGATAGCCAACAGATATAGAAATCAACCTCTTATATTCTATCACGTGAATTCGTGTAATCATGAGATGCTTGCTATTGAGGCGCAGTATATTTTCCCCGAAATATCATCTGAAGACATCAGGTATTTCTTACAGACATTGAAAACAACAATCAAAATGCAATCTCAATAGAAGAACTTTTCGAATTAAATTCTTAAATCAAATAACGTTATTATGTCACTAAATAGAGTCATTCCTTGATTTTGCCCAGGAGTTATGAGATCATGTTAGCAATCTTATAACGACGCAGCAAAATATGCTAATTTTTCAATTTCGCAATAATATCAAGTCTTGTAGCGAGCAGGTTATCCACGAGTACTTGCGATCGAACTTTAACTTTTCAGCGAATTGATAATTTAAATAACCGATAGTGAACAGATACAGAAATACCACTTATATTCTATCACGAGAATTTGTGTAATCATTAGGTTCTTGCGATTGAGGCGCAGTATATTTTTCCCGGAATATTATCTGAAGGCATCAGGTATTTCTTACAGTCATTGAAAACAACAATCAAAATGCAATCTCAATGGAATAACTTCTCAGATTGAATTTTCACATCAATTAACGTTATTATGGCGATATATAGAGTCATTACTTGATTATGCCCAGGAGCCATGAGATCATTTTAGCACTCTTTTAACGACGCAGCAAAAAATGCTAATTTTTCAATTTCGCAATAATATCAAGTCTTGTAGCGAGCAGGTTATCCATGAGTACTTGCGATCTAAATTTAACTATTCAGCGAATTGATATTTTAAATAAATGAAATCGAACAGATACAGAAATAAAACACTTATATTCCATCACGTGAATTCGTGTTATCATAAGATTATTGCGATTAAGGCGCTGTATATTTTTCCCGAATCACCATCTGAAGACATCAGGTATTTCTTACAGACATTGAAAACAACAATCAAAATGCAGTCTCACTAGAATAACTTTTCGAATTGAATTTACAAGTCAATTAACGTAATTATGTCAATATATAGAGCTATTACATGATTTTGCCCAGTAGTTATGAGATCATTTTAGCACTCTTATAACGACGCAGCAAAATATGCTAATTTTTTAATTTCGCAATATTACTAAGTCCTGTAGCGAGCAGGTTATCCACGAATACTTGCGATCGAACTTTTACTTTTTAGCGAATTGATATTTTAAATAACCTATAGTGAACAGATACAGAAAAACCTCTGATATTCTATCACGTGAATTTGTGTAATCATGAGATTGTTGCGATTATGGCGCAGTATATTTTTCCCGAAATTACATCTGAAGATATCAGGTATTTATAACAGACTTTGAAAACAACGTGCAAAACGCAAACTTAATTGAATAACTTTTCGAATTGAATTTTCAAATCAATTGACTTTAATATGTCAATATATAGATCCATTCCTTTATTTTGCACATAGTAAGGCGATCATTTTAGCACTCTCATGACCACGCAGCAAAATAGGCTAATTTTTCAATTTCGCAATGTTACTAAGTCCTGTAGCGAGCATGTGATCCATTAATACTTGCGATCCAAATTTATCTATTCAGCGAATGGAAATTTTAAATAACCGATAGTGAACGGATACAGGAATACCTCTTATATGCTAACACGTGAATTCGTGTAATCATGAGATACTTGCGATAAAGGCGCTGTATATTTTTCCTGAAATATCATCTCAAGACATCAGGTATTTCTTACAGACATAGAAAACAACAATTAAAATGCAATCTCATTAGAATGACTTTTCGAATTGAATTTTCAAATCAAATAACGTTTTGATGTCACTAAATACAGCCATTCTTTGATTTTTCCCGGGAGTCATGATATCATTTTAGCACTATTATAACGGCGCAGCAAAATATGCTAATTTTTCAATTTCGCAATATTTCTAAGTCCTGTAGCGAGCAGGTTATCCACGAATACTTGCGATCGAACTTTAACTTTCCAGCGAATTGAAATTTTAAATAACCGATAGTGAACAGATACAGAAATACCTCTTATATTCTAACACGTGAATTCGTGTAATCATGAGATTATTGCTATTAAGGCGCAGTATATTTTTTCCGAAATGACATCTGATGGCATCAGGTATGTATAGCAGACATTGAAAACAACAATCAAAATGCAATCTCAATAGAATAACTTTTCGAATTGAATTTTCAAATCAGATAACGTTATTATATCACTAAATAGAGACATTCCTTGATTTTGCCCAGGAGTCATGAGATCATTTTAGCACTCTTATGACGACGCAGCAAAAAATGCTAATTCTTTTATTTCGCAATATTATCCAGTCCTGTAGCGAGCAGGTTATCCATGAATACCTGCGATCCAAATCTAACTATTCAGCGAATTGAAATTTTGAATAACCGAAATCGAACAGAAACAGAAATCAACCACCTATATTCCATAACGTGAATTCGTGTGATCATAAGATTCTTGCGATTATGGCGCAGTATATTTTTCCCGAAATACCATCTGAAGACATCAGGTATTTCTTACAGACATTGAAAACAACAATCAAAATGCAATCTAAATAGAATAACTTTTCGAATTGAATTTACAAATCAATTAACGTTATTATGTCAATACATAGAGCTATTCCTTGATTTCGGCCAGGAGTTATGAGTCCATTTAACACTCATTTAACACTCTTTCAAAATATACTGCGATAACGACGCAGTATATTTTTTCCGAAATGACATCTGATGGCATCCAGTACGTCTAGCAGACATTGAAAAAAACAATCAAAACGCAATCTCAATAGAATAACCTTTCGAATTGAGTTTTCAAATCAAATAACGTTATTATGTCACTAAATAGAGCCATTCCCTCATTTTGCCCAGGAGTCATGAGATAATTTTAGCACTCTTTTAAAGACGCAGCAAAAAATGCTAATTTTTCAATTTCGCAATATTAATAAGTCCTGTAGCGTGCAGGTTATCCATGAATATTTGCGATCTAACTTTAACTATTCAGCGAATTGATATTTTAAATAACCGATAGTGAACAGATACAGAAATACCTCTTATATTCTAACACGTGCATTCGGGTAATCATGAGATTATTGCGATAAAGGCGCAGTATATTTTTTCCGAAATGACATCTGATGGCATCAGGTATGTCTAGCAGACATTGAAAACAACAATTCAAATGCAATCTAAATAGAACAACTTTTCGAATTGAATTTTCAAATCAATTAACGTTATGATGTCACTAAATACAGCAATTCTTAAATTTTTCCCGGGAGTCATAATATCATTTTAGCACTCTTATAACCACGCAGCAAAATATGCTATTTTTTTAATTTCGCAATATTCCTTAGTTCTGTCGCGAGCTGGTTATCTGTGAATACTTGCGATCTAAATTTAATTATTCAGCAAATTGATATTTTAAATAACCGATAGTGAACAGATCCAGAAATACCTCTTATATTCTAACACGTAAATTCGTGTAATCATGAGATTATTGCGTAAAAGGCGCAGTATATTTTTCCCGAAATGACATCCGATGGCATCAGGTATGTCTAGCAGACATTGAAAACAACAATCAAAATGCAATCTCAATAGAATAACTTTTCGAATTGAATTCTTAAATCAAATAACGTTATTATGTCACTAAATAAAGCGATTCCTTGATTTTGCCCAGGAGTTATGAGATCATGTTAGCACTCATATAACCACACAGCAAAAAATGCTAATTTTTCAATTTCGCAATATTGTCAAGTCCTGTAGCGAGCAAGTTATTCATAAATACTTGCGATCTAAATTAAACTATCTAGCAAATTGAAATTTCAAAAATCTGAAAGCGAACAGATATAGAAAATAACCTCTTATATTCTATCACGTGAATTCGTGTAATTATGAGATGCTTGCGATTGAGGCGCAGTATATTTTTTTTCCGAAATATCATCTAAAGACATCTGGTATTTCTTACAGACATTGAAAACAACAATCACAATGCAGTCTCAAT
The DNA here is from genome assembly GCA_028476575.1 of Platygaster robiniae. NCBI lineage: Eukaryota > Metazoa > Arthropoda > Insecta > Hymenoptera > Platygastridae > Platygaster > Platygaster robiniae. Next base: position 20,125,163 of record CM052021.1, read on the forward strand.
AGAATAACTGTTCGAAATGATTTCTCAAATCGAATAACGTTATTATGTCACTGAATAGAGCCATTCCTTGATTTTGCCCAAAAGTTATGAGATCATTTTAGCACTTTTATGACAACGCAGCAAAATATGCGAATTTTTCAATTTCGCAATATTATCAAGTCCTGTAGCGAGCAGGTCATTCATAAGTACTTGCGATCGAACTTTAACTTTTGGGCGAATTGATATTTTAAATAACCGATAGTGAACAGATACAGAAATACCTCTTATATTCTAATACGTGAATTCGTGTAATCATGAGGTTCTTGCGATTGGGGCGCAGTATATTTTTCTCGAAAAATTATCTGAAGCCATCAAGTATTTCTTACAGACATTGGAAACAACAATCAAAATGCAATCTCAATAGAATAACTTTTCGAATTAAATTCTTAAATCAAATAACGGTATTATGTCACTAAATAGAGCCATTCCTTGATTTTGCCCAGGAGTTATGAGATCATTTTAGCACTTTTATGACCACGCAGCGAAATATGCAAATTTTTCAATTTCGCAATATTATCAAGTCCTGTAGCGAGCAGGTCATCCATAAGTCCTTGCGATCGAAATTGAACTATTTAGCAAATTGAGATTTCAAATATCTGAAAGCGAACAGATATAGAAATCAACCTCTTATATTCTATCACGTGAATTCGTGTAATCATGAGATGCGTGCGATTGAGGCGCAGTATATTTTTCCCGAAATATCATCTGACGACATCAGGTATTTCTTACAGACATTGAAAACAACAATCAAAATGCAATCTCAATAGAATAACTTTTCGAATTAAATTCCTAAATCAAATAACGGTATTATGTCACTAAATAGAGCCATTCCTTGATTTTGCCCAGGAGTTATTAGATCATGTTAGCAATCTTATAACGACGCAGCAAAATATGCTAATTTTTCAATTTCGCAATATTACTAAGTCCTGTAGCAAGCAGGTTATCCACGAATACTTGCGATCGAACTTTAACTTTTCAGCGAATTGATAATTCAAATAACCGATAGTGAACAGATACAGAAATACCTCTTATATTCTATCACGAGAATTTGTGTAATCATGAGGTTCTTGCGATTGAGGCGCGGTATATTTTTCCCGAAATATTATCTAAAGGCATCAGGTATTTCTTACAGTCATTGAAAACAACAATCAAAATGCAATCTTAATGGAATAACTTTTTGGATTGAATTTTCACATCAGTTAACGTTATTATGTCGATATATAGAGTCATTACTTGATTATGCTTAGGAGTCATGAGATCATCTTGGCACTATTATAACGACGCAGCAAAATATGCTAATTTTTCAATTTCGCAACATTTCTAAGTCCTGTAGCGAGCAGGTTTTTCACGAATACTTGCGATCGAACTTTAACTTTTCAGCGAATTGAAATTTTAAATAACCGATAGTGAACAGATACTGAAATTTCTCCTATATTCTAACACGTGAATTCGTGTAATCATGAGATTATTGCGGTAAAGGCGCAGTATATTTTTTCCGAAATGACATCTAATGGCATCAAGTATGTCTAGCAGACATTGAAAACATCAATCAAAAAGCAATCTCAATAGAATAACTTTTCGAATTGAATTTTCAAATCAAATAACGTTATTATGTCACTAAATAGAGCCATTCCTTGATTTTGCCCAGGAGCCATGAGATCATTTTCGCACTTTTTTAACGACGCAGCAAAAAATGCTAATTTTTCAATTTTGCAATAATATCAAGTCTTGTAGCGAGCAGGTTATCCATGAATACTTGCGATCTAAATTTAACTATTCAGTCAATTGATATTTTAAATAAATGAAATCGAACAGATACAGAAATAAACCACTTATATTCCATTACGAGAATTCGTGTAATCATAAGATTCTTGCGATTAAGGCGCTGTATATTTTTCCCGAATCACCATCTGAAGACATCAGGTATTTCTTACACACATTGAAAACAACAATCAAAATGCAATCTAAATAGAATAACTTTTCGAATTGAATTTACAAGTCAATTAACGTTATTATGTCAATATAAAGAGCTATTACTTGATTTTGCCCAGTAGTTATGAGATAATTTTAGCACTCTTATAACGACGCAGCAAAATATGCTAATTTTTTAATTTCGCAATATTTCTAAGTCCTGTAGCGAGCAGGTTATCCGCGAATACTTGCGATCGAACTTTAACTTTCCAGCGAATTGAAATTTTAAATAACCGATAGTGAACAGATACAGAAATACCTCTTATATGCTAACACGTGAATTCGTGTAATCATGAGATACTTGCCATAAAGGCGCTGTATATTTTTCCTGAAATATCATCTCAAGACATCAGGTATTTCTTACAGACATAAAAAACAACAATTAAAATGCAATCTCATTAGAATGACTTTTCGAATTGAATTTTCAAATCAAATAACGTTTTGATGTCACTAAATACAGCCATTCGTTGATTTTTCCCGGGAGTCATTATATCATTTTAGCACTTTTATAACGGCGCAGCAAAATATGCTAATTTTTCAATTTCGCAATATTTCTAAGTCCTGTAGCGAGCAGGTTATCCACGAATACTTGCGATCGAACTTTAACTTTTCAGCGAATTGAAATTTTAAATAACCGATAGTGAACATATACAGAAATACCTCTTATATTCTAACACGTGCATTCGTGTAATCATGAAATTATTGCGATAAAGGCGCAGTATATTTTTTCCGAAATGACATCTGATGGCATCAGGTATGTCTAGCAGACATTGAAAACAACAATCCGAATGCAATCTAAATAGAATAACTTTTCAAATTGAATTTTAAAATTAATTAACGTTATAATGTCACTAAATACAGCTATTCTTTAATTTTTCCCGGGAGTCATAATATCATTTTAGCACTCTTATAACCACGCAGCAAAATATGCTATTTTTTAATTTCGCAATATGACTTAGTTCTGTCGCGAACAGGTTATCTATGAATACTTGCGATCTAAATTGAATTATTCAGCAAATTGATATTTTAAATAACCGATAGTGAACAGATCCAGAAATACCTTTTATATTCTAACACGTGAATTCGTGTAATCATGAGGTTCTCGCGATTGGGGCGCAGTATATTTTTCCCGAAATATTATCTGAAGCCATCAGGTATTTCTTACAGACATTGGAAACAACAATCAAAATGCAATCTCAATAAAATAGCTGTTCGAAATGAATTCTCAAAGCAAATAACGTTATTAATCCACTAAATAGAGCCATTCCTTGATTTTGCCCAGGAGTTATGAGATCATTTTAGCTCTTTTATGACCACGCAGCAAAATATGCGAATTTTTCAATTTCGCAATATTATCAAGTCCTGTAGCGAGCAGGTCATCCATAAGTCCTTGCGATCGAAATTGAACTATTTAGCAAATTGAAATTTCAAATATCTGAAACCCAACAGATATAGAAATCAACCTCTTATATTCTATCACGTGAATTCGTGTAATCATGAGATGCTTGCGATTGAGGCGCAGTATATTTTCCTCGAAATATCATCTGAAGACATCAGGTATTTCTTACAGACATTGAAAACAACAATCAAAATGCAATCTCAATAGAATAACTTTTCGAATTAAATACTTAAATCAAATAACGTTATTATGTCACTAAATAGAGCCATTCTTTGATTTTGCCCAGGAGTTATGATATCATGTTACCAATCTTATAACGACGCAGCAAAAAATGCTAATATCTCAATTTTGCAATATTGTCAAGTCCTGTAGCGAGCAAGTTATTCATAAATACTTGCGATCTAAATTAAACTATCTAGCAAATTGAAATTTCAAAAATCTGAAAGCGAACAGATAAAGAAACCAACCTCTTATATTCTATCACGGAAATTCGTGTAATCATGAGATGCTTGCGATTGAGGCGCAGTATATTTTTATAGAAATATCATCTAAAGACATCAGGTATTTCTTACAGACATTGAAAACAACAATCAGAATGCAGTCTCAATAGTATAACTTTTCGAATTGAATTTACAAGTCAATTAACGTTATTATGTCAATATATAGAGCTATTACTTGATTTTGCCCAGTAGTTATGGGATCATTTTAGCACTTTTATGACCACGCAGCAAAATATGCGAATTTTTCAATTTCGCAATATTATCAAGTCCTGTAGCGAGCAGGTTATCTATAAATACGTGCGATCTAAATTGAACTATTTCGCAAATTGAAATTTCAAATATCTGAAAGCGAACAGATATAAAAATCAACCTCTTATATTCTATAACGTGAATTCATGTAATCATGAGATGCTTGCGATTGAGGCGCAGTATATTTCTTCCGAAATATCATCTGAAGACATCAGGTATTTCTTACAGACATTGAAAACAACAATCAGAATGCAGTCTCAATAGAATAACTTTTCGAATTGAATTTACAAGTCAATTAACGTTATTATGTCAATATATAGAGCTATTACTTGATTTTGCCCAGTAGTTATGAGATCATTTTAGCACTCTTATAACGACGCAGCAAAATATGCTAATTTTTTAATTTCGCAATATTACTAAGTCCTGTAGCGAGCAGGTTATCCACGAATACTTGCGATCGAACTTTTACTTTTTAGCGAATTGATATTTTAAATAACCTATAGTGAACAGATACAGAAAAACCTCTTATATTCTATCACGTGAATTTGTGTAATCATGAGATTGTTGCGATTGTGGCGCAGTATATTTTTCCCGAAATGACATCTGAAGATATCAGGTATTTATAACAGACTTTGAAAACAACGTGCAAAACGCAAACTTAATTGAATAACTTTTCGAATTGAATTTCCAAATCAATTAACTTTAATATGTCAATATATAGATCCATTCCTTTATTTTGCACATAGTAAGGCGATCATTTTAGCACTCTTATGACCACGCAGCAAAATAGGCTAATTTTTCAATTTCGCAATGTTACTAAGTCCTGTAGCGAGCATGTGATCCATTAATACTTGCGATCCAAATTTATCTATTCAGCGAATGGAAATTTTAAATAACCGATAGTGAACAGATACAGAAATACCTCTTATATGCTAACACGTGAATTCGTGTAATCATGAGATACTTGCCATAAAGGCGCTGTATATTTTTCCTGAAATATCATCTCAAGACATCAGGTATTTCTTACAGACATAGAAAACAACAATTAAAATGCAATCTCATTAGAATGACTTTTCGAATTGAATTTTCAAATCAAATAACGTTTTGATGTCACTAAATACAGCCATTCTTTGATTTTTCCCGGGAGTCATGATATCATTTTAGCACTATTATAACGGCGCAGCAAAATATGCTAATTTTTCAATTTCGCAATATTTCTAAGTCCTGTAGCGAGCAGGTTATCCACGAATATTTGCGATCGAACTTTAACTTTCCAGCGAATTTAAATTTTAAAAAACCGATAGTGAACAGATACAGAAATACCTCTTATATTCTAACACGTGAATTCGTGTAATCATGAGATTATTGCTATAAAGGCGCAGTATATTTTATCCGAAATGACATCTGATGGCATCAGGTATGTCTAGCAGACTTTGAAAACAACAATCAAAATGCAATCTAAATAGAATAACTTTCCGAATTAAATTTTCAAATCAGATAACGTTATTATATCACTAAATAGAGACATTCCTTGATTTTGCCCAGGAGTCATGAGATCATTTTAGCACTCTTATGACGACGCAGCAAAAAATGCTAATTTTTTTATTTCGCAATATTATCCAGTCCTGTAGCGAGCAGGTTATCCATGAATACCTGCGATCCAAATCTAACTATTCAGCGAATTGAAATTTTAAATAACCGAAATCGAACAGATACAGAAATTAACCACTTATATTCCATAACGTGAATTCGTGTGATCATAAGATTCTTGCGATTATGGCGCAGTATATTTTTCCCGAAATACCATCTGAAGACATCAGGTATTTCTTACAGACATTGAAAACAACAATCAAAATAGAATCTAAATAGAATAACTTTTCGAATTGAATTTACAAATCAATTAACGTTATTATGTCAATACATAGAGCTAATCCTTGATTTCGGCCAGGAGTTATGAGTCCATTTAACACTCATTTAACACTCTTTTAAAATATACTGCGATAAAGACGCAGTATATTTTTTCCGAAATGACATCTGATGGCATCCAGTACGTCTAGCAGACATAGAAAAAAACAATCAAAACGCAATCTCAATAGAATAACCTTTCGAATTGAGTTTTCAAATCAAATAACGTTATTATGTCACTGAATAGAGCCATTCCCTCATTTTGCCCAGGAGTCATGAGATCATTTTAGCACTCTTTTAAAGACGCAGCAAAAAATGCTAATTTTTCAATTTCGCAATATTAATAAGTCCTGTAGCGTGCAGGTTATCCATGAATATTTGCGATCTAACTTTAACTATTCAGCGAATTGATATTTTAAATAACCGATAGTGAACAGATACAGAAATACCTCTTATATTCTAACACGTGCATTCGGGTAATCATGAGATTATTGCGATAAAGGCGCAGTATATTTTTTCCGAAATGACATCTGATGGCATCAGGTATGTCTAGCAGACATTGAAAACAACAATTCAAAAGCAATCTAAATAGAACAACTTTTCGAATTGAATTTTCAAATTCAATTAACGTTATGATGTCACTAAATACAGCCATTCTTTAATTTTTCCCGGGAGTCATAATATCATTTTAGCACTCTTATAACCACGCAGCAAAATATGCTATTTTTTAATTTCGCAATATTACTTAGTTCTGTCGCGAGCAGGTTATCTATGAATACTTGCGATCTAAATTGAATTATTCAGCAAATTGATATTTTAAATAACCGATAGTGAACAGATCCAGAAATACCTTTTATATTCTAACACGTGAATTCGTGTAATCATGAGGTTCTTGCGATTGGGGCGCAGTATATTTTTCCCGAAATATTATCTGAAGCCATCAGGTATTTCTTACAGACATTGGAAACAACAATCAAAATGCAATCTCAATAGAATAGCTGTTCGAAATGAATTCTCAGAGCAAATAACGTTATTAATCCACTAAATAGAGCCATTCCTTGATTTTGCCCAGGAGTTATGAGATCATTTAAGCACTTTTATGACCACGCAGCAAAATATGCGAATTTTTCAATTTCGCAATATTATCAAGTCCTGTAGCGAGCAGGTCATCCATAAGTCCTTGCGATCGAAATTGAACTATTTAGCAAATTGAAATTTCAAATATCTGAAACCCAACAGATATAGAAATCAACCTCTTATATTCTATCACGTGAATTCGTGTAATCATAAGATGCTTGCGATTGAGGCGCAGTTTATTTTCCCCGAAATATCATCTGGAGACATCAGGTATTTCTTACAGACATTGAAAACAACAATCAAAATGCAATCTCAATAGAATAACTTTTCGAATTAAATTCTTAAATCAAATAACGTTATTATGTCACTAAAAAGAGCCATTCCTTGATTTTGCCCAGGAGTTATGAGATCATGTTAGCAATCTTATAACGACGCAGCAAAATATGCTAATTTTTCAATTTCGCAATATTACTAAGTCCTGTAGCAAGCAGGTTATCCACGAATTCTTGCGATCGAACTTTAACTTTTCAGCGAATTGATAATTTAAATAACCGATAGTGAACAGATGCAGAAATACCTCTTATATTCTATCACGAGAATTTGTGTAATCATGAGGTTCTTGCGATTGAGGCGCAGTATATTTTTCCCGGAATATTATCTGAAGGCATCAGGTATTTCTTACAGTCATTGAAAACAACAATCAAAATGCAATCTCAATGGAATAACTTTTCGGATTGAATTTTCACATCAATTAACGTTATTATGTCGATATATAGAGTCATTACTTGATTATGCCCAGGAGTCATGAGATCATCTTAGCACTATTATAACGACGCAGCAAAATATGCTAATTATTCAATTTGGCAACATTTCTAAGTCCTGTAGAGAGCAGGTTATTCACGAATACTTGCGATCGAACTTTAACTTTTCAGCGAATTGAAATTTTAAATAACCGATAGTAGACAGATACTGAAATTTCTCCTATATTCTAACACGTGAATTCGTGTAATCATGAGATTATTGCGGTAAAGGCGCAGTATATTTTTCCGAAATGACATCTAATGGCATCAAGTATGTCTAGCAGACATTGAAAACATCAATCAAAAAGCAATCTCAATAGAATAACTTTTCGAATTGAATTTTCAAATCAAATAACGTTATTATGTCACTAAATAGAGCCATTCCTTGATTTTGCCCAGGAGCCATGAGATCATTTTAGCACTCTTTTAACGACGCAGCAAAAAATGCTAATTTTTCAATTTCGCAATAATATCAAGTCTTGTAGCGAGCAGGTTATCCATGAATACTTGCGATCTAAATTTAACTATTCAGTCAATTGATATTTTAAATAAATGAAATCGAACAGATACAGAAATAAACCACTTATATTCCATCACGAGAATTCGTGTAATCATAAGATTCTTGCGATTAAGGCGCTGTATATTTTTCCCGAATCACCATCTGAAGACATCAGGTATTTCTTACACACATTAAAAACAACAATCAAAATGCAATCTAAATAGAATAACTTTTCGAATTGAATTTACAAAACAATTAACGATATTATGTCACCAAATAGAGCCTTTCCTTGATTTCGCGCACGAGTTATGAGATCATTTTAGCACTATCATGACCACGCAGCAAAATATGCGAATTTTTTAATTTCGCAATATTATCAAGTCCTGTAGCGATCAGGTTATCCATAGATACTTCCGATCTAAATTGCACTATTCAGCAAATTGAAATTTCAAATATCTGAAAGCGAACAGATATAGAAATCAACCTCTTATATTCTATAACGTGAATTCATGTAATCATGAGATGCTTGCGATTGAGGCGCAGTATATTTTTCCCGAAATATCATCTGAAGACATCAGGTATTTCTTACAGACATTGAAAACAACAATCAGAATGCAGTCTCAATAGAATAACTTTTCGAATTGAATTTACAAGTCAATTAACGTTATTATGTCAATATAAAGAGCTATTACTTGATTTTGCCCAGTAGTTATGAGATAATTTTAGCACTCTTATAACGACGCAGCAAAATATGCTAATTTTTTAATTTCGCAATATTTCTAAGTCCTGTAGCGAGCAGGTTATCCGCGAATACTTGCGATCGAACTTTAACTTTCCAGCGAATTGAAATTTTAAATAACCGATAGTGATTAGATACAGAAATACCTCTTATATGCTAACACGTGAATTCGTGTAATCATGAGATACTTGCCATAAAGGCGCTGTATATTTTTCCTGAAATATCATCTTAAGACATCAGGTATTTCTTACAGACATAAAAAACAACAATTAAAATGCAATCTCATTAGAATGACTTTTCGAATTGAATTTTCAAATCAAATAACGTTTTGATGTCACTAAATACAGCCATTCGTTGATTTTTCCCGGGAGTCATTATATCATTTTAGCACTTTTATAACGGCGCAGCAAAATATGCTAATTTTTCAATTTCGCAATATTCCTAAGTCCTGTTGCGAGCAGGTTATCCACGAATACTTGCGATCGAACTTTAACTTTCCAGCGAATTGAAATTTTAAATAACCGATAGTGAACATATACAGAAATACCTCTTATATTCTAACACGTGCATTCGTGTAATCATGAAATTATTGCGATAAAGGCGCAGTATATTTTTTCCGAAATGACATCTGATGGCATCAGGTATGTCTAGCAGACATTGAAAACAACAATCCAAATGCAATCTAAATAGAATAACTTTTCGAATTGAATTTTAAAATTAATTAACGTTATGATGTCACTAAATACAGCTATTCTTTAATTTTTCCCGGGAGTCATAATATCATTTTAGCACTCTTATAACCACGCAGCAAAATATGCTATTTTTTAATTTCGCAATATTACTTAGTTCTGTCGCGAACAGGTTATCTATGAATACTTGCGATCTAAATTGAATTATTCAGCAAATTGATATTTTAAATAACCGATAGTGAACAGATCCAGAAATACCTTTTATATTCTAACACGTGAATTCGTGTAATCATGAGGTTCTCGCGATTGGGGCGCAGTATATTTTTCCCGAAATATTATCTGAAGCCATCAGGTATTTCTTACAGACATTGGAAACAACAATCAAAATGCAATCTCAATAAAATAGCTGTTCGAAATGAATTCTCAAAGCAAATAACGTTATTAATCCACTAAATAGAGCCATTCCTTGATTTTGCCCAGGAGTTATGAGATCATTTTAACTCTTTTATGACCACGCAGCAAAATATGCGAATTTTTCAATTTCGCAATATTATCAAGTCCTGTAGCGAGCAGGTCATCCATAAGTCCTTGCGATCGAAATTGAACTATTTAGCAAATTAAAATTTCAAATATCTGAAAGCCAACAGATATAGAAATCAACCTCTTATATTCTATCACGTGAATTCGTGTAATCATGAGATGCTTGCGATTGAGGCGCAGTATATTTTCCCCGAAATATCATCTGAAGACATCAGATGTTTCTTACAGACATTGAAAACAACAATCAAAATGCAATCTCAATAGAATAACTTTTCGAATTAAATACTTAAATCAAATAACGTTATTATGTCACTAAATAGAGCCATTCTTTGATTTTGCCCAGAAGTTATGATATCATGTTACCAATCTTATAACGACGCAGCAAAAAATGCTAATATCTCAATTTTGCAATATTGTCAAGTCCTGTAGCGAGCAAGTTATTCATAAATACTTGCGATCTAAATTAAACTATCTAGCAAATTGAAATTTCAAAATTCTGAAAGCGAACAGATAAAGAAACCAACCTCTTATATTCTATCACGGGAATTCGTGTAATCATGAGATGCTTGCGATTGAGGCGCAGTACATTCTTATAGAAATATCATCTAAAGACATCTGGTATTTCTTACAGACATTGGAAACAACAATTAAAATGCAATCTCAATAAAATAACTGTTCGAAAGGAATTCTCAAAACGTATAACATTATTATGTCACTAAATAGAGCTATTCCTTGATTTTTCCCAGAAGTTATGGGATCATTTTAGCACTTTTATGACCACGCAGCAAAATATGCGAATTTTTCAATTTCGCAATATTATCAAGTCCTGTAGCGAGCAGGTTATCTATAACGTGCGATCTAAATTGAACTATTTCGCAAATTGAAATTTCAAATATCTGAAAGCGAACAGATATAGAAATCAACCTCTTATATTCTATAACGTGAATTCATGTAATCATGAGATGCTTGCGATTGAGGCGCAGTATATTTTTCCCGAAATATCATCTGAAGACATCAGGTATTTCTTACAGACATTGAAAACAACAATCAGAATGCAGTCTCAATAGAATAACTTTTCGAATTGAATTTACAAGTCAATTAACGTTATTATGTCAATATATAGAGCTATTACTTGATTTTGCCCAGTAGTTATGAGATCATTTTAGCACTCTTATAACGACGCAGCAAAATATGCTAATTTTTTAATTTCGCAATATTACTAAGTCCTGTAGCGAGCAGGTTATCCACGAATACTTGCGATCGAACTTTTACTTTTTAGCGAATTGATATTTTAAATAACCTATAGTGAACAGATACAGAAAAACCTCTTATATTCTATCACGTGAATTTGTGTAATCATGAGATTGTTGCGATTGTGGCGCAGTATATTTTTCCCGAAATGACATCTGAAGATATCAGGTATTTATAACAGACTTTGAAAACAACGTGCAAAACGCAAACTTAATTGAATAACTTTTCGAATTGAATTTCCAAATCAATTAACTTTAATATGTCAATATATAGATCCATTCCTTTATTTTGCACATAGTAATGCGATCATTTTAGCACTCTTATGACCACGCAGCAAAATAGGCTAATTTTTCAATTTCGCAATGTTACTAAGTCCTGTAGCGAGCATGTGATTCATTAATACTTGCGATCCAAATTTATCTATTCAGCGAATGAAAATTTTAAATAACCGATAGTGAACAGATACAGAAATACCTCTTATATGCTAACACGTGAATTCGTGTAATCATGAGATACTTGCCATAAAGGCGCTGTATATTTTTCCTGAAATATCATCTCAAGACATCAGGTATTTCTTACAGACATAGAAAACAACAATTAAAATGCAATCTCATTAGAATGACTTTTCGAATTGAATTTTCAAATCAAATAACGTTTTGATGTCACTAAATACAGCCATTCTTTGATTTTTCCACGGGAGTCATGATATCATTTTAGCACTTTTATAACGGCGCAGCAAAATATGCTAATTTTTCAATTTCGCAATATTTCTAAGTCCTGTAGCGAGCAGGTTATCCACGAATACTTGCGATCGAACTTTAACTTTCCAGCGAATTTAAATTTTAAAAAACCGATAGTGAACAGATACAGAAATACCTCTTATATTCTAACACGTGAATTCGTGTAATCATGAGATTATTGCTATAAAGGCGCAGTATATTTTATCCGAAATGACATCTGATGGCATCAGGTATGTCTAGCAGACTTTGAAAACAACAATCAAAATGCAATCTAAATAGAATAACTTTTCGAATTGAATTTACAAATTAATTAACGTTATTATGTTAATACATAGAGCTATCCCTTGATTTCGGCCAGCAGTTATGAGTCCATTTAACACTCATTTAACACTCTTTTAAAATATACTGCGATAAAGACGCAGTATATTTTTTCCGAAATGACATCTGATGGCATCCAGTACGTCTAGCAGACATTGAAAAAAACAATCAAAACGCAATCTCAATAGAATAACCTTTCGAATTGAGTTTTCAAATCAAATAACGTTATTATGTCACTAAATAGAGCCATTCCCTCATTTTGCCCAGGAGTCATGAGATCATTTTAGCACTCTTTTAAAGACGCAGCAAAAAATGCTAATTTTTCAATTTCGCAATATTAATAAGTCCTGTAGCGTGCAGGTTATCCATGAATATTTGCGATCTAACTTTAACTTTTCAGCGAATTGATATTTTAAATAACCGATAGTGAACAGATACAGAAATACCTCTTATATTCTAACACGTGTATTCGGGTAATCATGAGATTATTGCGATAAAGGCGCAGTATATTTTTTCCGAAATGACATCTGATGGCATCAGGTATGTCTAGCAGACATTGAAAACAACAATTCAAAAGCAATCTAAATAGAACAACTTTTCGAATTGAATTTTCAAATCAATTAACGTTATGATGTCACTAAATACAGCCATTCTTTTATTTTTCCCGGGAGTCATAATATCATTTTAGCACTCTTATAACCACGCAGCAAAATATGCTATTTTTTAATTTCGCAATATTACTTAGTTCTGTCGCGAGCAGGTTATCTATGAATACTTGCGATCTAAATTGAATTATTTAGCAAATTGATATTTTAAATAACCGATAGTGAACAGATCCAGAAATACCTTTTATATTCTAACACGTGAATTCGTGTAATCATGAGGTTCTTGCGATTGGGGCGCAGTATATTTTTCCCGAAATATTATCTGAAGCCATCAGGTATTTCTTACAGACATTGGAAACAACAATCAAAATGCAATCTCAATAGAATAGCTGTTCGAAATGAATTCTCAGAGCAAATAACGTTATTAATCCACTAAATAGAGCCATTCCTTGATTTTGCCCAGGAGTTATGAGATCATTTAAGCACTTTTATGACCACGCAGCAAAATATGCGAATTTTTCAATTTCGCAATATTATCAAGTCCTGTAGCGAGCAGGTCATCCATAAGTCCTCGCGATCGAAATTGAACTATTTAGCAAATTGAAATTTCAAATATCTGAAAGCCAACAGATATAGAAATCAACCTTTTATATTCTATCACGTGAATTCGTGTAATCATAAGATGCTTGCGATTGAGGCGCAGTTTATTTTCCCCGAAATATCATCTGGAGACATCAGGTATTTCTTACAGACATTGAAAACAACAATCAAAATGCAATCTCAATAGAATAACTTTTCGAATTAAATTCTTAAATCAAATAACGTTATTATGTCACTAAATAGAGCCATTCCTTGATTTTGCCCAGGAGTTATGAGATCATGTTAGCAATCTTATAACGACGCAGCAAAATATGCTAATTTTTCAATTTCGCAATATTACTAAGTCCTGTAGCAAGCAGGTTATCCACGAATTCTTGCGATCGAACTTTAACTTTTCAGCGAATTGATAATTTAAATAACCGATAGTGAACAGATACAGAAATACCTCTTATATTCTATCACGAGAAAATGTGTAATCATGAGGTTCTTGCGATTGAGGCGCAGTATATTTTTCCCGGAATATTATCTGAAGGCATCAGGTATTTCTTACAGTCATTGAAAACAACAATCAAAATGCAATCTCAATGGAATAACTTTTCGGATTGAATTTTCACATCAATTAACGTTATTATGTCGATATATAGAGTCATTACTTGATTATGCCCAGGAGTCATGAGATCATCTTAGCACTATTATAACGACGCAGCAAAATATGCTAATTATTCAATTTGGCAACATTTCTAAGTCCTGTAGAGAGCAGGTTATTCACGAATACTTGCGATCGAACTTTAACTTTTCAGCGAATTGAAATTTTAAATAACCGATAGTAGACAGATACTGAAATTTCTCCTATATTCTAACACGTGAATTCGTGTAATCATGAGATTATTGCGGTAAAGGCGCAGTATATTGTTTTCGAAATGACATCTAATAGCATCAAGTATGTCTAGCAGACATTGAAAACAACAATCAAAAAGCAATCTCAATAGAATAACTTTTCGAATTGAATTTTCAAATCAAATTACGTTATTATGTCATGAGATAGAGCCATTCCTTGATTATGCCCAGGAGCCATGAGATCATTTTAGCACTCTTTTAACGACGCAGCAAAAAATGCTAATTTTTCAATTTCGCAATAATATCAAGTCTTGTAGCGAGCAGGTTATCCATGAGTACTTGCGATCTAAATTTAACTATTCAGCGAATTGATATTTTAAATAAATGAAATAGAACAGATACAGAAATAAACCACTTATATTCCATCACGTGAATTCGTGTAATCATAAGATTCTTACGATTAAGGCGCTGTATATTTTTCCCGAATCACCATCCGAAGGCATCAGGTATTTCTTACAGACATTGAAAACAACAATCAAAATGCAATCTAAATAGAATAACTTTTCGAATTGAATTTACAAATCAATTAACGATATTACGTCACCAAATAGAGCCTTTCCTTGATTTTGCCCAGGAGTTATGAGATCATGTTAGCACTCATATAACCACGCAGCAAAAAATGCTAATTTCTCAATTTTGCAATATTGTCAAGTCCTGTAGCGAGCAAGTTATTCATAAATACTTGCGATCTAGATTAAACTATCTAGCAAATTGGAATTTCAAAAATCTGAAAGCGAACAGATAAAGAAACCAACCTCTTATATTCTATCACGTGAATTCGTGTAATCATGAGATGCTTGCGATTGAGGCGCAGTATATTTTTATAGAAATATCATCTAAAGACATCTGGTATTTCTTACAGACATTGGAAACAACAATGAAAATGCAATCTCAATAAAATAACTGTTCGAAAGGAATTCTCAAAACAAATAACGTTATTATGTCACTAAATAGAGCTATTCCTTGATTTTGCACAGAAGTTATGGGATCATTTTAGCACTTTTATGACCACGCAGCAAAATATGCGAATTTTTCAATTTCGCAATATTATCAAGTCCTGTAGCGAGCAGGTTATCTATAAATACGTGCGATCTAAATTGAACTATTTCGCAAATTGAAATTTCAAATATCTGAAAGCGAACAGATATAGAAATCAACCTCTTATATTCTATAACGTGAATTCATGTAATCATGAGATGCTTGCGATTGAGGCGCAGTATATTTTTCCCGAAATATCATCTGAAGACATCAGGTATTTCGCACAGACATTGAAAACAACAATCAGAATGCAGTCTCAATAGAATAACTTTTCGAATTGAATTTACAAGTCAATTAACGTTATTATGTCAATATATAAAGCTATTACTTGATTTTGCCCAGTAGTTATGAGATCATTTTAGCACTCTTATAACGACGCAGCAAAATATGCTAATTTTTTAATTTCGCAATATTACTATGTCCTGTAGCGAGCAGGTTATCCACGAATACTTGCGATCGAACTTTAACTTTTTAGCTAATTGATATTTTAAATAACCTATAGTGAACAGATACAGAAAAACCTCTTATATTCTAACACGTGAATTCGTGTAATCATGAGATTATTGCGATAAAGGCGCAGTAAATTTTTTCCGAAATGAAATCTAATGGCATCAAGTATGTCTAGCAGACATTGAAAACAACAATCAAAAAGCAATCTCAATAGAATAACTTTTCGAATTGAATTTTCAAATCAAATAACGTTATTATGTCACTAAATAGAGCCATTCCTTGATTTTGCCCAGGAGCCATGAGTCCATATTAGCACTCTTTTAACGACGCAGCAAAAAATGCTAATTTTTCAATTTCGCAATAATATCAAGCTTTGTAGCGAGCAGGTTAGCCATTAATACTTGCGATCGAAATTTAACTATTCAGTGAATTGATATTTTAAATAAATGAAATCGAACAGATACAGAAATAAACCACTTATATTCCATCACGTGAATTCGTGTAATCATAAGATTCTTGCGATTAAGGCGCTGTATACTTTTCCCGAATCACCATCTGAGGACATCAGGTATTTCTTACAGACATTGAAAACGACAATCAAAATGCAATCTAAATGGAATAACTTTTCGAATTGAATTTACAAATCAATTAACGTTATTATGTCACCAAATAGAGCATTTCCTTGATTTTGCCCACGGGTTATGAGATTATTTTAGCACTTTCATGACCACGCAGCAAAAGAGGCTAATTTTTCAATTTCGCAATGTTACCAAGTCCTGTAGCGAGCATGTGATCCATCAATACTTGCGATCCAAATTTATCTTTTCAGCGAATTGCAATTTTAAATAACCGATAGTGAACGGATACAGGAATACCTCTTATATGCTAACACGTGAATTCGTGTAATCATGAGATACTTGCGATAAAGGCGCTGTATATTTTTCCTGAAATATCATCTCAAGACATCAGGTATTTCTTACAGACATAGAAAACAACAATTAAAATGCAATCTCATTAGAATGACTTTTCGAATTGAATTTTCAAATCAAATAACGTTTGGATGTCACTAAATACAGCCATTCTTAGATTTTCCCCGGGAGTCATGATATCATTTTAGCACTATTATAACGACGCAGCAAACTATGCTAATTTTTCAATTTCGCAATATTTTTAAGTCCTGTAGCGAGCAGTTTATTCACGAATACTTGCGATCGAACTTTAACTTCCAGCGAATTAAAATTTTAAATAACCGATAGTGAACAGATACAGAAATACCTCTTATATTCTAACACGTGAATTCGTGTAATCATGAGATTATTGCTATAAAGGCGCAGTATATTTTTTCCGAAATGACATCTGATGGCATCAGGTATGTCTAGCAGACATTGAAAAGAACAATTAAAATGCAATCTCAATAGAATAACTTTTCGAATTGAATTTTCAAATCAAATAACGTCATTATATCACTAAATAGAGCTATTCCTTGATTTTGCCCAGGAGTCATGAGACCATTTTAGCACTCTTATAACGACGCAGCAGAAAATGCTAATTTTTTAATTTCGCAATATTATCTAGTCCTGTAGCGAGCAGGTTATCTATGAATACTTGCGATCTAAGTTTAACTATTCAGCGAATTGATATTTTAAATAACCGAAAGCGAACAGATACAGAAATCAACCACTTATATTCCATTACGTGAATTCGTGTGATCATAAGATTCTTGCGATTAAAGCGCAGTATATTTTTCCCGAAATACCATCTGAAGACTTCAGGTATTTCTTACAGAAATTGAAAACAACAATCAAAATGCAATCTAAATAGAATAACTTTTCGAAATAAATTTACAAATCAATTAACGTTATAACGTCAATATATAGAGTTATACCTTGATTTTGGTCAGAAGTTATGAGATCATTTTAGCACTCTTATGACCACGCAGCAAAATGTGCTAATTTTTTAATTTCGCAATATTACTAAGTCCTGTAGCGTGCAGGTTATCCATGAATATTTGCGATCTAACTTTAACTATTCAGGAATTGATAATTCAAATAACCGAAATAGAACAGATACAGAAATCAACCACTTATATTCCATCACGAGAATTCGTGTAATCATGAAATTATTGCAATAACGGCGCAGTAAATTTTTTCCGAAATGAAATCTAATGGCATCAAGTATGTCTAGCAGACATTGAAAACAACAATCAAAAAGCAGTCTCAATAGAATAACTTTTCGAATTGAATTTTCAAATCAATTAACGTTATGATGTCACTAAATAGAGCCATTCCTTGATTTTGCCCAGGAGCCATGAGATCATATTAGCACTCTTTTAACGACGCAGCAAAAAATGCTAATTTTTCAATTTCGCAATAATATCAAGCTTTGTAGCGAGCAGGTTATCCATGAATACTTGCGATCGAAATTTAACTATTCAGTGAATTGATATTTTAAATAAATGAAATCGAACAGACACAGAAACAAACCACTTATATTCCATCACGTTAATTCGTGTAATCATAAGATTCTTGCGATTAAGGCGCTGTATATTTTTCCCGAATCACCATCTGAGGACATCAGGTATTTCTTACAAACATTGAAAACAACAATCAAAATGCAATCTAAATAGAATAACTTTTCGAATTGAATTTACAAATCAATTAACGTTATTATGTCACCAAATAGAGCCTTTCCTTGATTTTGCCCACGAGTTATGAGATCATTTTAGCACTTTTATGACCACGCAGCAAAATAGGCTAATTTTTCAATTTCGCAATGTTACTAAGTCCTGTAGTGAGCGTGTGATCCATTAATACTTGCGGTCCAAATTTATCTTTTCAGCGAATTGAAATTTTAAATAACCGATAGTGAACGGATACAGGAATACCTCTTATATGCGACCACGTGAATTCGTGTAATCATGAGATACTTGCGATAAAGGCGCTGTATATTTTTCCTGAAATATCATCTCAAGACATCAGGTATTTCTTACAGACATAGAAAACAACAATTAAAATGCAATCTCATTAAAATGACTTTTCGAATTGAATGTTCAAATCAAATAACGTTATGATGTCACTAAATACAGCCATTCTTTGATTTTTCCCGGGAGTCATGATATCATTTTAGCACTATTATAACGGCGCAGCAAAATATGCTAATTTTTCAATTTCGCAATATTTCTAAGTCCTGTAGCGAGCAGGTTATCCACGAATACTTGCGATCGAACATTAACTTTCCAGCGAATTGAAATTTTAAATAACCGATAGTGAACAGATACAGAAATACCTCTTATATTCGAACACGTGAATTCGTGTAATCATAAGATTATTGCTATAAAGGCGCAGTATATTTTTTCCGAAATGACATCTGATGGCATCAGGTATGTCTAGCAGACATTGAAAACAACAATCAAAATGCAATCTCAATAGAATAACTTTCCGAATTGAATTTTCAAATGAAATAACGTTATTATATCACTAAATAGAGACATTTCTTGAATTTGCCCAGGAGTCATGAGATCATTTTAGCACTCTTATGACGAAGCAGCAAAGAATGCTAATTTTTTAATTTCGCAATATTATCCAGTCCTGTAGCGAGCAGGTTATCCATGAATACCTGCGATCCAAATCTAACTATTCAGCGAATTGATATTTTAAATAACCGAAATCGAACAGATACAGAAATCAAACACTTATATTCCATTACGTGAATTCGTGTGATCATAAGATACTTGCGATTAAGGCGCAGTATATTTTTCCCGAAATACCATCTGAAGACATCAGGTATTTCTTACAGACATTAAAAACAACAATCAAAATGCAATCTAAATAGAATAACTTTTCGAATTGAATTTACGAATCAATTAACGTTATTATGTCAATATATAGAGCTATTCCTTGATTTTGGCCAGGAGTTATGAGTTCATTTAACTCTCTTATGACCACGCAGCAAAATGTGCTAATTTTTTAATTTCGCAATATTACTAAGTCCTGTAGCGTGCAGGTTATCCATGAATATTTGCGATCTAACTATAACTATTCAGAGAATTGATATTTTAAATAACCGATAGTGAACAGATACAGAAATACCTCTTATATTCTAACACGTGCATTCGTGTAATCATGAGATTATTGCGATAAAGGCGCAGTATATTTTTTCCGAAATGACATCTGATGGCATCAGGTATGTCTAGCAGACATTGAAAACAACAATCCAATTGCAATCTAAATAGAATAACTTTTCGAATTGAATTTTCAAATCAATTAACGTTATGATGTCACTAAATACAGCCATTCTTTAATTTTTCCCGGGAGTCATAATATCATTTAAGCACTCTTATAACCACGCAGCAAAATATGCTAATTTTTCAATTTCGCAATATTGTCAAGTCCTGTAGCGAGCAAGTTATTCATAAATACTTGCGATCTAAATTAAACTATCCGACAAATTGAAATTTCCAATATCTGAGAGCCAACAGATATAGAAACCAACCTCTTATATTCTATCACGTGAATTCGTGTAATCATGAGATGCTTGCGATTGAGGCGCACTATATTTTTCCCGAAATATCATCTGAAGACATCTGGTATTTCTTACAGACATTGAAAACAACAATCACAATGCAGTCTCAATAGAAAAACTGTTCGAAATGATTTCTCAAATCGAATAACGTTATTATGTCACTAAATAGAGCCATTCCTTGATTTTGCCCAGGAGCCATGAGATCATTTTAGCACTCTTCTAACGACGCAGCAAAAAATGCTAATTTTTCAATTTCGCAATAATATCAAGTCTTGTAGCGAGCAGGTTATCCACGAATACTTGCGATCGAACTTTAACTTTTCAGCGAATTGATAATTTAAATAAATGAAATCGAACAGATACAGAAATAAACCACTTATATTCCATTACGTGGATTCGTGTAATCATAAGATTCTTGCGATTAAGGCGCTGTATATTTTTTCCGAATCACCATCTGAAGACATCAGGTATTTCTTACAGACATTGAAAACAACAATCAAAATGCAATCTAAATAGAATAACTTTTCGAATTGAATTTACAAATCAATTAACGTTATTATGTCCCCAAATAGAGCCTTTCCTTGATTTTGCCCAGAAGTTATGAGACCATTTTAGCACTTTTATGACCACGCAGCAAAATATGCGAATTTTTTAATTTCGCAATATTATCAAGTCCTGTAGCGAGCAGGTTATTCACGAATACTTGCGATCGAACTTTAACAAGCCAGCGAATTGAAATTTTAAATAACCGATAGTGAACAGATACAGAAATACCTCTTATATTCTAACACGTAAATTCGTGTAATCATGAGATTATTGCTATAAAGGCGCAGTATACTTTTTCCGAAATGACATCTGATGGCATCAGGTATGTCTAGCAGACATTGAAAACAACAATCAAAAATCAATCTCAATAGAATAACTGTTCGAATTGATTTCTCAAATCGAATAACGTTATTATGTCACTGAAAAGAGCCATTCCTTGATTTTGCCCAGAAATTATGAGATCATTTTAGCACTTTTATGACCACGCAGCAAAATATGCTAATTTTCAATTTTCGCAATATTATCCAGTCCTGTAGCGAGCAGGTCATCTATGAATACTTGCGATCTAAGTTCAACTATTCAGCGAATTGATATTTTAAATAACCGAAATCGAACAGATACAGAAATCAACCACTCATATTCCATTACGTGAATTCATGTGATCATAAGATTCTTGCGATTAAGGCGCAGTATATTTTTCCCGAAATACCATCTGAAGACATCAGGTATTTCTTACAGAAATTGAAAACAAGAATCAAAATGCAATCTAAATAGAATAACTTTTCGAAATGAATTTACAAATCAATTAACGTTATAACGTCAATATATAGAGTTATACCTTGATTTTGGTCAGGAGTTATGAGATCATTTTAGCACTCTTATGACCATGCAGCAAAATGTGCTAATTTTTTAATTTCGCAATATTACTAAGTCCTGTAGCGTGCAGGTTATCCATGAATATTTGCGATCTAACTTTAACTATTCAGCGAATTGATATTTTAAATAACCGAAATGGAACGGATACAGAAATCAACCACTTATCTTCCATCACGAGAATTCGTGTAATCATGAGGTTCTTGCGATTGGGGCGCAGTATATTTTTCCCGAAATATTATCTGAAGGCATCAGGTATTTCTTACAGACATTGGAAACAACAATCAAAATGCAATCTGAATAGAATAACTGTTCGAAATGACTTCTCAAATCAAATAACGTTATTAATCCACTAAATAGAGATATTCCTTAATTTTGCCCAGGGGTTATGAGATCATTTTAGCACTTTTATGACCACGCTGCAAAATATGCAAATTTTTTAATTTCGCCATATTAACAAGTCCTGTAGCGAGCAGGTCATCCATAAGTACTTGCGATCGAAATTGAACTATTTAGCAAATTGAAATTTCAAATATCTGAAAGCGAACAGATATAGAAATCAACCTCTTATATTCTATCACGTGAATTCGTGTAATCATGAGATGCTTGCGATTGAGGCGCAGTATAATTTTCCCGAAATATCATCTAAAGACATCAGGTATTTTTTACAGACAGTGAAAACAACAATCACAATGCAGTCTCAATAGAATAACATTTCGAATTGAATTTACATGTCAATTAACGTTATTATGTCAATATATAGAGCTATTCCTTGATTTTGCCCAGGAGTTATGAGATCATTTTAGCAATCTTATAAGGACGCAGCAAAATATGCTTATTTTTTAATTTCGCAATATTACTAAGTCCTGTAGCGAGCAGGTTATGCTCGAATACTTGCGATCGAACATTAACTTTTCAGCGAATTGATATTTTAAATAACCGATAGTGAACAGATACAGAAATACCTCTTTTATTCTAACACGTGAATTCGTGTAAGCATGAGATTATTGCGATAAAGGCACAGTATATTTTTTCAGAAATGACATCTGATGGCATCAGGTATGTCTAGCAGACATTGAAAACAACAATCAAAATGCAATCTCAATAAAATAACCTTTCGAATTGAATTTTTAAATCAAATAACGTTATTATGTCACTAAATAGAGCCATTCCTTGATTTTGCCCAGGAGTCCTGAGATCATTTTAGCACTTTTATAAAGTCGCAGCAAAAAATGCTCATTTTTCAATTTCGCAATATTACCAAGTCCTGTAGCGAGCAGGTTATCTATTAATACTTGCGATCCAAATCTAACTTTTCAGTTAATTGAAATTTTAAATAACCGAAAGAGAACAGATACAGAAATCAACCTATTATATTCTATCACGAGAATTCGTGTATTCATGAGGTTCTTGCGATTGAGGCGCAGTATATTTTTCCCGAAATATCATATGAATACATCAGGTATTTCTTACAGACATTGAAAACAACAATCAAAATGCAATCTCATTAGAATGACTTTTCGAATTGAATTTACAAATCAATTAACGTTATTATGTCAATATATAGTCATTCTTTAATTTTGCCCAGGAGTAGGGAGATCATTTTAGCACTCTTATGACCACGCAGCAAAATATGCTAATTTTTCAATTTCGCTATATTACTAAGTCCTGTAGCGAGCAGGTTATTCATAAATACTTGCGATCGAACTTTACCTTTCCAGCGAATTGAAAATTTTAAATAACCGATAGTGAACATATACAGAAATACCACTTATATTCTAACACGTGAATTCGTGTAACCATGAGATTATTGCGATAAAGGCGCAGTATATTTTTTCCGAAATGACATCAGATGGCATCCAGTACGTCTAGCAGACATTTAAAAAAAACAATCAAAATGCAATCTCAATAAAGTAACCTTTCGATTTGATTTTTCAAATCAAATAACGTTATTATGTCACTAAATAGAGCCATTCCCTCATTTTGCCCAAAAGTAATAAGATCATTTTGGCACTCTTTTGAAGACGCAGCAAAAAATGCTCATTTTTCAATTTCGCAATATTACCAAGTGCTGTAGCGAGCAGGTTATCTATGAATACTTGCGATCTAAATTTGTCTATTAAGCGAATTAAAATTTTAAGTAAAGGAAAGCGAACAGATACAGAATTCAACCTATTATATTCTATCACGAGAATTCGTGTAATCATGAGGTTCTTGCGATTGAGGCGCAGTATATTTTTCCCGAAATATTATCTGAAGGCATCAGGTTTTTCTTACAGACATTAAAAACAACAATCAAAATGCAATCTAAATAGAATAACTTTTCGAATTGAATTCACAAATCAATTAACGTTATTATGTCGCTAAATAGAGCTATTCCTTGATTTTGCCCAGGAGTTCTGATATCATTTTAGCACTTTTATGACCACGCAGCAAAATGGGCTAATTTTTTAATTTCGCAATATTACTATGTCCTGTAGTGTGCAGGTTATCTACGAGTACTTGCGATCTAAATTAAACTGTTCATCGAATTGAAATTTTAAATAACTGAAATCGAACAGATACAGAAATCAACCACTTTTATTCCATCACGAGAAATCGTGTAATCAGAAGATTCTTGCGATTAAGGCGCAGTATATTTTTCCCGAAATACCATCTGAAGACATCAGGTATTTCTTACAGACATTGAAAACAACAAACAAAATGCAATCTAAATAGAATAACTTTTCGAATTGAATTTACAAATCATTTAACGTTATTATGTCAATATATAGAGCTATTCCTTGATTTTGCCCAGGAGTTATGAAATCATTTCAGCACTCTTATGACCACGCAGCAAAATATGCTAATTTTTCAATTTCGCAATGTTACTAAGTCCTGTAGCGAGCAGGTGATCCATGAATACCTGCTATACAAATCTAACTATTCAGCGAATTGAAATTTGAAATAACCGAAAGTGAACAGATACAGAAATCAACCTATTATATTCTATGACGAGAATTCGGGTAATCATGAGGAGCTTGCGATTGAGGCGCAGTATATTTTTCCCGAAATATTATCTGAAGGCATCAGGTATTTCTTACAGACATTGAAAACAACAATCAAAATGCCATCTCAATAGAATAACTTTTCGAATTGAATTTTCAACTCAAATAACGTTATGATGTCACTAAATCCAGCCATTCTTTGATTTTTCCCGAGAGTCATAATATCATTTTAGCACTCTTATAACCACGCAGCAAAATATGCTAATTTCTTAATTTCGCAATATTACTAAGTTCTGTCGCGAGCAGGTTATCTATGAATACTTGCGATCTAAATTTAATTATTCAGCAAATTGATATTTTAAATAACCGGAATAGAACAGATGAAGAAATCAACCACGTATATTCCATCACGAGAAATCGTGTAATCATGAAATTATTGCGATAACGGCGCAGTAAATTTTTTCCGAAATGACATCTGATGGCATCAAGTATGTATTGCAGACATTAAAAACAACAATTAAAATGCAATCTCAATAGAATAACTTTTCGACTTGAATTTTCAAATCAAATAACGTTATTATGTCACTAAATAGAGCCATTCCTTTATTTTGCCCAGGAGTCATGAGATCATTTAGCACTCTTATATTGACGCAGCAAAAAATGCTAATTTTTCAATTTCGCAATATTACCAAGTCCTGTAGCGAGCAGGTTACCCATGTATACCTGCTATACAAATCTAACTATTCAGCGAATTGAAATTTTAAATAACCGAAAGCGAACAGATACAGAAATCAACCTATTATATTCTATGACGAGAATTCGGGTAATCATGAGAAGCTTGCGATTGAGGCGCAGTATATTTTTCCCGAAATATTATCTGAAGGCATCAGGTATTTCTTACAGACATTGAAAACAACAATCAAAATGCAATCTTAATAGGATAACTGTTCGAATTATATTTTCAAATCAATATACGTTATAATGTCGATATATAGAGCTATTCCTTGATTTTGCCCAGGAGTTATGTAATCATGTTAGCACTCTTATAACCACGAGGCACAAAATGCTAATTTTTCAATTTTGCAATATTGTCAAGTCCTGTAGCGAGCAAGTTATTCATAAATACTTGCCATCTAAATTAATCTATCCGACAAATTGAAATTACCAATATCTGAAAGCCAACAGATATAGAAATCAACCTCTTATATTCTATCACGTGAATTCGTGTAATCATGAGATGCTTGCGATTGAGGCGCAGTATATTTTTCCCGTAATATCATCTAAAGACATCTGGTATTTGTTACAGACATTGAAAACAACAATCACAATGCAGTCTCAATAGAATAACTGTTCGAAATGATTTCTCAAATCGAATAACGTTATAATGTCACTAAATAGAGCCATTCCTTGATTTTGCCCAGAAGTTATGAGATCATTTGAGCACTCTTATAACGACGCAGCAAAATATGCTAATTTTCTTATTTCGCAATTTTACTAAGTCCTGTAGCGAGCAGGTTATCCACGAATACTTGCGATCGAACTTTAACTTTTGGGCGAATTGATATTTTAAATAACCGATAGTGAACAGATAAAGAAATACCTCTTTTATTCTAACACGTGAATTCGTGTAATCATGAGGTTCTTGCGATTGGGGCGCAGTATATTTTTCCCGAAATATTATCTGAAGCCATCAGGTATTTCTTACAGACATTGGAAACAACATTCAAAATGCAATCTCAATAGAATAACTGTTTGAAATGAATTCTCAAATCAAATAACGTTATTAATCCACTAAATAGAGCCATTCCTCGATTTTTCCCAGGAGTTATGAGATCATTTTAGCACTTTTATGACCACGCAGCAAAATATGCGAATTTTTCAATTAAGCAATATTATCAAGTCCTTAGCGAGCAGGTCATCCATAAGTCCTTGCGATCGAAATTGAACTATTTAGCAAATTAAAATTTTAAATAACCGAAAGCGAACAGATACAGAAATCAACCTATTATATTCTATTACGAAAATTCATGTAATCATGAGGTTCTTGCGATTGAGGCGCAGTATATTTTTCCCGAAATATCATAAGAAGACATCAGGTATTTCTTACAGACATTGGAAACAACAATCAAAATGCAATCTCAATTGAATAACTTTTCGAATTGAATTTACAAATCAATTAACGTTATTATGTCAATATATAGAGCTATTCCTTGATTTTTCCCAGGAGTCATGAGATCATTTTAGCACTCTTATAAAGACGCAGCAAAAAATGCTAATTTTTCAATCTCGCAATATTACTAATTACTGTAGCGAGCAGGTTATCCACGAATACTTGCGATCGAACATTACCTTTCCAGCGAATTGAAATTTTAAATAACCGATAGTGAACATATACAGAAATACCTCTTATATTCTAACACGTGAATTCGTGTAATCATGAGATTATTGCGATAAAGGGGCAGTATATTTTTTCCGAAATGACATCTTATGGCATCAGGTTCGTCTAGCAGACATTGAAAACAACAATCAAAATGCAATCTCAATAGAATAACCTCTTGAATTGAATTTTCAGATGAAATAACGTTATTATGTCACTAAATAAAGCCATTCCTTGATTTTGCCCAGGATTCATGAGATCATTTGAGCACTCTTATGAAGACGCAGCAAAAAATGCTAATTTTTCAATTTCGCAATATTACCAAGTGCTGTAGGGAGCAGGTTATCTATGAATACGTGCGATCGAAATATGTTTATTCAGCGAATTGAAATTTTAAGAAACCGAAAGCGAACAGATACAGAAATTAACCTATTATATTCTATCACGACAATTCGTGTAATCATGAGGTTCTTGCGATTGAGGCGCAGTATATTTTTCCCGAAATATCATATGAACACATCAGGTATTTCTTACAGACATTGAAAACAACAATCAAAATGCAATCTCATTAGAATGACTTTTCGAATTGAATTTACAAATCAATTAACGTTATTATGTCAATATATAGTCATTCTTCAATTTTGCCCAGGAGTAAGGAGATCATTTTAGCACTCTTATGACCACGCAGCAAAATATGCTCATTTTTCAATTTCGCTATATTACTAAGTCCTGTAGCGAGCAGGTTATTCATAAATACTTGCGATCGAACTTTACCTTTCCAGCGAATTGAAAATTTTAAATAACCGATAGTGAACATATACAGAAATACCACTTATATTCTAACACGTGAATTCGTGTAACCATGAGATTATTGCGATAAAGGCGCAGTATATTTTTTCCGAAATGACATCAGATGGCATCCAGTACGTCTAGCAGACATTGAAAAAAACAATCAAAATGCAATCTCAATAAAGTAACCTTTCGATTTGATTTTTCAAATCAAATAACGTTATTATGTCACTAAATAGAGACATTCCCTAATTTTGCCCAGGAGTTATGAGATCATTTTAGCACTTTTATGACCACGCAGCAAAATATGCGAATTTTTCGATTTCGCAATATTCTCAAGTCCTGTAGCGAGCAGGTCATCCATAAGTACTTGCGATCGAAATTGAACTATTTAGCAAATTGAAATTTCAAATATCTTAAAGCGAACAGATATAGAAATCAACCTCTTATATTCTATCACGTGAATTCGTGTAATCATGAGGTTCTTGCAATTGAGGGGCAGTATATTTTTCCCGAAACATCATATGAAGACATCAGGGATTTCTACAGACTTTGGAAACAACAATCAAAATGCCATCTCAATTGAATAACTTTTCGAATTGAATTTACAAATCAATTAACGTTATTATGTCAATATATAGAGCTATTCCTTGATTTTCCCCAGGAGTCATGAGATCATTTTAGCACTCTTATAAAAACGCAGCAAAAAATGCTAATTTTTCAATCTCGCAATATTACTAAGTCCTGTAGCGAGCAGGTTATTTATGAATACTTGCGATCGGAATTCAACTATTCAGCGAATTGAAATTTTACTGAACCGAAAGCGAAAATATACAGAAATCAACCTCTTAAATTCTATCACGTGAATTCGTGTAATCGTGAGATTCTTGCGATCAAGGCGGAGTATATTTTTCCCGAAATATCATCTAAAAACATCAGGTATTTCTTACAGACATTGAAAACTACAATTAAAATGCAAACTCAATAGAATAACTTTTCGAATTGATCTTTCAAATCAAATAACGTTATTATACCACTAAATAGAGACATTCCTTGATTTTGCGCAGGAGTCATGAGATTATTTTAGCACTCTTATGACGACGCAGCAAAAAATGCTAATTTTTTAATTTCGCAATATTATCCAGTCCTGTAGCGAGCAGGTTATCCATGAATACCTGCGATCCAAATCTAACTATTCAGCGAATTGAAATTTTAAATAACCGAAATCGAACAGATACAGAAATCAACCACTTATATTCCATTACGTAAATTCGTGTGATCATAAGATTCTTGCGATTAAGGCGCAGTATATTTTTCCCGAAATATTATCTGAAGGCATCAGGTATTTCTTACAGACATTGGAACCAACAATCAAAATGCGATCTGAATAGAATAACTGTTCGAATTGAAATTACAAGTCAATTAACGTTATTATGTCACTAAATAGAGCCATTCCTTGATTTTGCCCAGAAGTTATGAGATCATTTTAGCACTCATATGACCACGCAGCAAAATATGCTAATTGTTTAATTTCGCAATATTACTAAGTCCTGTAGCGAGCAGGTTATTTATGAATACTTGCGATCGAAATTCAACTGTTCAGCAAATTGAGATTTTCCTGAACCGAAAGCGAAAATATACAGAAATCAGCCTCTTAAATTCTATCACGTGAATTCGTGTAATCATGAGATTCTTGCGATCAAGGCGCAGTATATTTTTCCCTAAATGTTATCTAAAAACATCAGGTATTACTTACAGACATTGGAACCAACAATCGAAATGCAATCAGAATAGAATAACTGTTCGAAATGACTTCTCAAATCGAATAACGTTATTAATCCACTAAATAGAGCCATTCCTTAATTTTGCCCAGGAGTTATGAGATCATTTTAGCACTTTTATGACCACGCAGCAAAATATGCTAATTCTTTTATTTCGCAATTTTACTAAGTCCTGTAGCGAGCAGGTTATCCACGAATACTTGCGTTCCAAATCTAACTATTCAGTGAATTGAAATTTTAAATAACCGAAAGCGAACAGATACAGAAATCAACCTATTATATTCTATCACGAGAATTCGTGTATTCATGAGGTTCTTGCGATTGAGGCGCAGTAAATTTTTTCCGTAATATCATATGAACACATCAGGTATTTCATACAGACATTGAAAACAACAATCGAAATGCAATCTCATTAGAATAACTTTTTGAATTGAATTTACAAATCAATGAACGTTAACATGTCAATATATAGAACCATTCTTCAATTTTGCCCAGGAGTAAGGAGATCATTTCAGCACTCTTATGACTACGCAGCAAAATATGATAATTTTTCAATTTCGCAATATTACTAAGTCCTGTAGCGAGCAGGTTATCCACGAATACTTGCGATCGAACTTTAACTTTTCAGCGAATTGATATTTTAAATAACCGATAGTGAAAATATACAGAAATACAACATATATTCTAACACGTGAATTCGTGTAATCATGAGATTATTGCGATAAAGGCGCAGTATATTTTTTTCGAAATGACATCTGATGGCATCCAGTACGTCTAGCAGACATTGAAAAAAACAATCAAAATGTAATCTCAATAGAGTAACCTTTCGATTTGATTTTTCAAATCCAATAACGTTATTATGTCACTAAATAGAGCCATTCCCTCATTTTGCCCAGGAGTCATGAGATCATTTTGGCACACTTTCAAAGACGCAGCAAATAATGCTCATTTTTCAATTTCGCAATATTATCAAGTGCTGTAGCGAGCAGGTTATCTATGAATACTTGCGATCTAAATTTGTCTATTCAGCGAATTGAAATTTTAAGTAAAGGAAAGCGAACAGATACAGAATTCAACCTATTATATTCTATCACGAGAATTCGTGTAATCATGAGGTTCTTGCGATTGAGGCACAGTATATTTTTCTAAATATTATCTGAAGGCATCAGGTATTTCTTACAGACATTGAAAACAACAATCAAAATGCAATCTCAATAGAATAACTGTTCGAAATGTTTTCTCAAATCGAATATCGTTATTATGTCACTGAAAAGAGCCATTCCTTGATTTTGCCCAGAAATTATGAGATCATTTTAGCACTTTTATGACCACGCAGCAAAATATGCTAATTTTCAATTTTCGCAATATTGGCAAGTCCTGTAGCGAGAAAGTTATTCATAAATACTGGCGATCTAAATTGAACTATTAAGCAAATTGAAATTTCAAATATCTGAAAGCGAACAGATATAGAAATCAACCTCTTATATTCTACCACGTGAATTCGTGTAATCATAAGATGCTTGCGGTTGAGGCGCAGTATATTTTTCCCGAGATATCATCTGAAGACATCTGGTATTTCTTACAGACATTGAAAACAACAATCAAAATGCAATCTTCATAGAATAACTGTTCGAATTATATTTTCAAATTAATAAACGTTAGTATGTCGATATATAGAGCTATTCCTTGATTTTGCCCAGGAGTTATGAGATCATTTTAGCACTCTTATAACAACGCAGCAAAATATGCTAATTTTTTAATTTCGCAATATTACCAAGTCCTGTAGCGAGCAGGTTATCCACGAATACTTGCGATCGAACTTAGCTTCGCAGCGAATTAATATTTGAAATAACCGATAGTGAACAGATACAGAAATACCTCTTATATTGTAACACGAGAATTCGTGTAATCATGAGATTATAGCGATAAAGGCGCAGTATATTTTTTCCGAAATGTCATCTGATGGCATCAGGTATGTCTAGCAGACATTGAAAACAACAATCAAAATGCAATCTCAATAGAATAACTTTTCAAATTGAATTCTTAAATCAAATAACGTTATTATGTCACTTAATAGAGCCATACCTTGATTTTGCCCAGGAGTTATGAAATCATGTTAGCACTCTTATAACTACGCAGCAAAAAATGCTAATTTTTCAATTTTGCAATATTGTCAAGTCCTGTAGCGAGCAAGTTATTCATAAATACTTGCGATCTAAATTAAACTATCCGACAAATTTAAATTTCCAATATCTGAAAGCCAACAGATATAGAAATCAACCTCTTATATTCTATCACGTGAATTCGTGTAATCATGAGATGCTTGCGATTGAGGCGCAGTATATTTTTCACGTAATATCATCTATAGACATCTGGTATTTCTTACAGACATTGAAAACAACAATCACAATGCAGTCTCAATAGAATAACTGTTCGAAATGATTTCTCAAATCGAATAACGTTATTATGTCACTAAATAGAGCCATTCCTCGATTTTTCCCAGGAGTTATGAGAGCATTTTAGTACTTTTATGACCACGCAGCAAAATATGCGAATTTTTCAATTTCGCAATATTATCAAGTCCTTAGCAAGCAGGTCATCCATAAGTCCTTGCGATCGAAATTGAACTATTTAGCAAATTGAAATTTCAAATATCTGAAAGCGAACAGATTAGGAAATCAACCTCTTATATTCTATCACGTGAATTCGTGTAATCATGAGATGCTTGCGATTGAGGCGCAGTATATTTTTCCCGAAATATCATCTAAAGACATCTCGTATTTCTTACAGACATTGAAAACAACAATCACAATGCAGTCTCAATAAAATAACTTTTCGAATTGAATTTACAAGTCAATTAACGTTATAATGTCACTAAATAGAGCCATTCCCTCATTTTGCCCAGGAGTTATGAGATCATTTCAGCACTTTTATGACCACGCAGCAAAATGTGCTAATTTTTCAATTTCGCAATTTTACCAAGACCTGTCGCGAGCAGGTTATCTATGAATACTTGCGATCTAAATTTGTCTATTCAGCGAATTGAAATTTTAAATAACCGAAAGCGAACAAATACAGAAATCAACCTATTATATTCTATTACGAAAATTCGTGTAATCATGAGGTTCTTGCGATTGAGGCGCAGTATATTTTTCCCGAAATATCATAAGAAGACATCAGGTATTTCTTACAGACATTGGAAACAACAATCAAAATGCAATCTCAATTGAATAACTTTTCGAATTGAATTTACAAATCAATTAACGTTATTATGTCAATATATAGAGCTATTTCTTGATTTTTCCCAGGAGTCATGAGATCATTTTAGCACTCTTATAAGGACGCAGCAAAAAATGCTAATTCTTCAATCTTGCAATATTACTAATTCCTGGAGCGAGCAGGTTATTTATGAATACTTGCGATCGAAATTCAACTATTCAGCGAATTGAAATTTTACTGAACCGAAAGCGAAAATATACAGAAATCAACCTCTTAAATTCTATCACGTGAATTCGTGTAATCATGAGATTCTTGCGATCAAGGCGCAGTATATTTTTCCCGAAATATCATCTAAAAACATCAGGTATTTCTTACAGACATTGAAAACAACACCAAACGCAATCTCAATAGAATAACTGTTCGAATTATATTTCCAAATTAATTAACGTTATTATGTCGATATATAGAGCTATTCCTCGATTTTGCCCAGAAGTTATGAGATCATTACAGCACTTTTATAACCACGCAGCAAAATGTGCTAATTTTTCAATTTCGCAATATTACCAAGTCCTGTAGCTAGAAGGTTATCTATAAATACTTGCGATCTAAATTTGTCTATTCAGCGAATTGAAATTTTAAATAACCGGAAGCGAACAGATACAGAAATCAACCTATGATATTCTATCACGAGAATTCGTGTAATCATGAGGTTCTTGCGATTGAGGAGCAGTAATTTTTTCTCGAAATATCACATGAAGACATCAGGTATTTCTACAGACTTTGTTAACAACAATCAAAATGCAATCTCATTAGAATGACTTTTCGAATTGAATTTACAAATCAATTATCGTTATTTTGTCAATATATAGAGCTATTCCTTGAATTTACCCAGGAGTCATAAGATCATTTTAGCACTCTGATAACGACGCAGCAAAAAATGCTAATTTTTCAATCTCGCAATATTACTAAGTACTGTAGCGAGCAGGTTATCCACGAATACTTGCGATCGAACATTACCTTTCCAGCGAATTGAAATTTTAAATAACCGATAGTGAACATATACAGAAATACCTCTTATATTCTAACACGTGAATTCGTGTAATCATGAGATTATTGCGATAAAGGGGCATTATATTTTTTCCGAAATGACATCTTATGGCATCAGGTTCGTCTAGCAGACATTGAAAACAACAATCAAAATGCAATCTCAATAGAATAACCTCTTGAATTGAATTTTCAAATGAAATAACGTTATTATGTTACTAAATAAAGCCATTCCTTGATTTTGCCCAGGATTCATGAGATCATTTTAGCACTCTTATGAAGACGCAGCAAAAAATGCTAATTTTTCAATTTCGCAATATTACCAAGTGCTGTAGGGAGCAGGTTATCTATGAATACGTGCGATCTAAATATGTTTATTCAGCGAATTGAAATTTCAAGAATCCGAAAGCGAACAGATACAGAAAGGAACCTATTATATTCTATCACGACAATTCGTGTAATCATGAGGTTCTTGCGATTGAGGCGCAGTATATTTATCCCGAAATATTATCTGAAGGCATCAGGTATTTCTTACAGACATTGAAAACAACACCAAACGCAATCTCAATAGAATAACTGTACGAAATGATTTCTCAAATCGAATGACGTTATTATGTCACTGAATAGAGCCATTCCTTGATTTTGCCCAAGAGTTATGAGATCATTTTAGCACTTTTATGACAACGCAGCAAAATATGCGAATTTTTCAATTTCACCGTATTATCAAGTCCTGTAGCGAGCACGTTATTCATAAATAACTGCGATCTAAATTGAACTATCTAGCAAATTGAAATTTCAAATATCTGAAAGCGAACAGATATAGAAATCAACGTCTTATATTCTATCACGTGAATTCGTGTAATCATGAGATGCTCGCGATTAAGGCGCAGTATATTTTTCCCGAAATATCATCTGAAGACATCTGGTATTTCTTACAGACATTGAAAACAACAATCACAATGCAGTCTCAATAGAATAACTTTTCGAATTGAATTTACAAGTCAATTAACGTTATTATGTCACTAAAGCGAGCCATTCCTTGATTTTGCCCAGAAGTTATGAGATCATTTTAGCACTCATATGACCACGCAGCAAAATATGCTAATTGTTCAATTTCGCAATATTACTAAGTCCTGTAGCGTGCAGGTTATCCATGATCATTAGCTATCTAACTTTAACTATTCAGCGAATTGATTTTTTTAATAACCGAAATAGAACAGATACAGAAATCAACCACTTATATTCCATCACGAGAATTCGTATAATCATGAGGTTCTTGCGATTGGGGCGCAGTATATTGTTCCCGAAATATTATCTGAAGGCATCAGGTATTTCTTACAGACATTGGAAACAACAATCAAAATGCAATCTGAATAGAATAACTGTTCGAAATGACTTCTCAAATCAAATAACGTTATTAATCCACTAAATAGAGCCATTCCCTAATTTTGCCCAGGAGTTATGAGATCATTTTAGCACTTTTATGACCACGCAGCAAAATATGCGAATTTTTCGATTTCGCAATATTATCAAGTCCTGTAGCGAGCAGGTCATCCATAAGTACTTGCGATCGAAATTGAACTATTTAGCAAATTAAAATTTCAAATATCTCAAAGCGAACAGATATAGAAATCAACCTCTTATATTCTATCACGTGAATTCGTGTAATCATGAGATGCTTGCGATTAAGGCGCAGTATATTTTTCCCTAAATGTTATCTAAAAACATCAGGTATTTCTTACAGACATTGAAAACAACAATCAAAATGCAGTCTCATTAGAATAACTTTTCGAAATTAATTTACAAATCAATTAACGTTATTATGTCAATATATAGAGCTATTCCTTGATTTTCCCCAGGAGTCATGAGATCATTTTAGCACTCTTATAACGACGCAGCAAAATATGCTAATTTTTAAATTTCGCAATATTACTAAGTCCTGTAGCAAGCAGGTTATCCACGAATACTTGCGATCGAACTTTACCTTTCAAGCGAATTGAAATTTTAAATAACCGAAAGCGAAAAGATACAGAAATCAACCTATTATATTCTATCACGAAAATTCGTGAAATCATGAGGTTCTTGCAATTGAGGGGCAGTATATTTTTCCCGAAACATCATATGAAGACATCAGGTATTTCTACAGACTTTGGAAACAACAATCAAAATGCAATCTCATTAGAATGACTTTTCGAATTGAATTTACAAATCAATTATCGTTATTTTGTCAATATATAGAGCTATTCCTTGAATTTACCCAGGAGTCATGAGATCATTTTAGCACTCTTATGAAGACGCAGCAAAAAATGCTAATTTTTCAATTTCGCAATATTACCAAGTGCTGTAGGGAGCAGGTTATCTATGAATACGTGCGATCTAAATATGTTTATTCAGCGAATTGAAATTTTAAGAAACCGAAAGCGAACAGATACAGAAATTAACCTATTATATTCTATCACGACAATTCGTGTAATCATGAGGTTCTTGCGATTGAGGCGCAGTATATTTATCCCGAAATATTATCTGAAGGCATCAGGTATTTCTTACAGACATTGAAAACAACACCAAACGCAATCTTAATAGAATAACTGTACGAAATGATTTCTCAAATCGAATGACGTTATTATGTCACTGAATAGAGCCATTCCTTGATTTTGCCCAAGAGTTATGAGATCATTTTAGCACTTTTATGACAACGTAGCAAAATATGCGAATTTTTCAATTTCACCGTATTATCAAGTCCTGTAGCGAGCAGGTTATTTATGAATACTTGCGATCGAAATTCAACTATTCAGCGAATTGAAATTTTACTGAACCGAAAGCGAAAATATACAGAAATCAACCTCTTAAATTCTATCACGTGGATTCGTGTAATCATGAGATTCTTGCGATCAAGGCGCAGTATGTTTTTCCTGAAATATCATCAAAAAACATCGGGTATTTCTTACAGACATTGGAAACAACAATCAAAATGCAAACTCAATAGAATACCTTTTCGATTTAAATTTTCAAATCAAATAACGTTATTATATCACTAAATAGAGACATTCCTTGATTTTGCTCAGGAGTCATGAGATCATTTTAGCACTTTTTTGACGACGCAGCAAAAAATGCTAATTTTTTTATTTCGCAATATAATCCAGTCCTGTAGGGAGCAGGTTATCCATGAATACCTGCGATCCAAATCTAACTATCCAGCGAATTGAAATTTTAAATAACCGAATTCGAACAGATACAGAAATCAACCACTTATATTCCATTAAGTGAATTCGTGTGATCATAAGATTCTTGCGATTAAGGCGCAGTATATTTTTCCCGAAATACCATCTGAAGACATCAGGTATTTCTTACAGACATTGAAAACAACAATCAAAATGCAATCTAAATAGAATAACTTTTCGAATTAAATTCCTAAATCAAATAACGGTATTATGTCACTAAATAGAGCCATTCCTTGATTTTGCCCAGGAGTTATGAGATCATGTTAGCAATCTTATAACGACGCAGCAAAATATGCTAATTTTTCAATTTCGCAATATTACTAAGTCCTGTAGCAAGCAGGTTATCCACGAATACTTGCGATCGAACTTTAACTTTTCAGCGAATTGATAATTTAAATAACCGATAGTGAACAGATACAGAAATACCTCTTATATTCTATCACGAGAATTTGTGTAATCATCAGGTTCTTGCGATTGAGGCGCAGTATATTTTTCCCGAAATATTATCTGAAGGCATCAGGTATTTCTTACAGTCATTGAAAACAACAATCAAAATGCAATCTTAATGGAATAACTTTTCGGATTGAATTTTCACATCAATTAACGTTATTATGTCGATATATAGAGTCATTACTTGATTATGCCCAGGAGTCTTGAGATCATCTTAGCACTATTATAACGACGCAGCAAAATATGCTAATTTTTCAATTTCGCAACATTTCTAAGTCCGGTAGTGGGCAGGTTATTCACGAATACTTGCGATCGAACTTTAAC
The DNA here is from genome assembly GCA_028476575.1 of Platygaster robiniae. Taxonomy (NCBI): domain Eukaryota; kingdom Metazoa; phylum Arthropoda; class Insecta; order Hymenoptera; family Platygastridae; genus Platygaster; species Platygaster robiniae. The sequence continues at coordinate 20,163,601 of CM052021.1, forward strand.
TTTTCAGTGAATTGAAATTTTAAATAACCGATAGTGAACAGATACTGAAATTTCTCCTATATTCTAACACGTGAATTCGTGTAATCATGAGATTATTGCGGCAAAGGCGCAGTATATTTTTTCCGAAATGACATCTAATGGCATCAAGTATGTCTAGAAGACATTGAAAACATCAATCAAAAAGCAATCTCAATAGAATAACTTTTCGAATTGAATTTTCAAATCAAATAACGTTATTATGTCACTAAATAGAGCCATTCCTTGATTTTGCCCAGGAGCCATGAGATCATTTTAGCACTCTTTTAACGACGCAGCAAAAAATGCTAATTTTTCAATTTCGCAATAATGTCAAGTCTTGTAGCGAGCAGGTTATCCATGAATACTTGCGATCTAAATTTAACTATCCAGCGAATTGATATTTTAAATAAATGAAATCGAACAGATACAGAAATAAACCACTTATATTCCATCACGTGAATTCGTGTAATCATAAGATTCTTGCGATTAATGCGCTGTATATTTTTCCCGAATCACCATCTGAAGACATCAGGTATTTCTTACACACATTGAAAACAACAATCAAAATGAAATCTAAATAGAATAACTTTTCGAATTGAATTTACAAAACAATTAAAGATATTATGTCACCAAATAGAGCCTTTCCTTGATTTCGCGCACGAGTTATGAGATCATTTTAGCACTATTATGACCACGCAGCAAAATATGCGAATTTCTTAATTTCGCAATATTATCAAGTCCTGTAGCGATCAGGTTATCCATAGATACTTGCGATTTAAATTGCACTATTCAGCAAATTGAAATTTCAAATATCTGAAAGCGAACAGATATAAAAATCAACCTCTTATATTCTATAACGTGAATTCATGTAATCATGAGATGCTTGCGATTCTGGCGCAGTATATTTTTCCCGAAATATCATCTGAAGACATCAGGTATTTCTAACAGACATTGAAAACAACAATCAGAATGCAGTCTCAGTAGAATAACTTTTCGAATTGAATTTTCAAATCAATTAACGTTATGATGTCACTAAATACAGCTATTCTTTAATTTCTCCCGGGAGTCATAATATCATTTTAGCACTCTTATAACCACGCAGCAAAATATGCTAATTTTTTAATTTCGCAACATTACTTAGTTCTGTCGCGAGCAGGTTATCTATGAATACTTGCGATCTCAATTGAATTATTCAGCAAATTGATATTTTAAATAACCGATAGTGAACAGATCCAGAAATACCTCTTATATTCTAACACGTGAATTCGTGTAATCATGAGGTTCTCGCGATTGAGGCGCAGTATATTTTTCCCGAAATATTATCTGAAGCCATCAGGTATTTCTTACAGACATTGGAAACAACAATCAAAATGCAATCTCAATAGAATAGCTGTTCGAAATGAATTCTCAAAGCAAATAACATTATTAATCCACTAAATAGTGCCATTCCTTGATTTTGCCCAGGAGTTATGAGATCATTATAGCACTTTTATGACCACGCAGCAAAATATGCGAATTTTTCAATTTCGCAATATTATCAAGTCCTGTAGCGAGCAGGTCATCCATAAGTCCTTGCGATCGAAATTGAACTATTTAGCAAATTGAAATTTCAAATATCTGAAAGCCAAAAGATATAGAAATCAACCTCTTATATTCTATCACGTGAATTCGTGTAATCATGAGATGCTTGCTATTGAGGCGCAGTATATTTTCCCCGAAATATCATCTGAAGACATCAGGTATTTCTTACAGACATTGAAAACAACAATCAAAATGCAATCTCAATATTATAACTTTTCGAATTAAATTCTTAAATCAAATAACGTTATTATGTCACTAAATAGAGTCATTCCTTGATTTTGCCCAGGAGTTATGAGATCATGTTAGCAATCTTATAACGACGCAGCAAAATATGCTAATTTTTCAATTTCGCAATATTACTAAGTCCTGGAGCAAGCAGGTTATCCACGAGTACTTGCGATCGAACTTTAACTTTTCAGCGAATTGATAATTTAAATAACCGATAGTGAACAGATACAGAAATACCACTTATATTCTATCACGAGAATTTGTGTAATCATGAGGTTCTTGCGATTGAGGCGCAGTATATTTTTCCCGGAATATTATCTGAAGGCATCAGGTATTTCTTACAGTCATTGAAAACAACAATCAAAATGCAATCTCAATGGAATAACTTCTCGGATTGAATTTTCACATCAATTAACGTTATTATGTCGATATATAGAGTCATTACTTGATTATGCCCAGGAGCCATGAGATCATTTTAGCACTCTTTTAACGACGCTGCAAAAAATGCTAATTTTTCAATTTCGCAATAATATCAAGTCTTGTAGCGAGCAGGTTATCCATGAGTACTTGCGATCTAAATTTAACTATTCAGCGAATTGATATTTTAAATAAATGAAATCGAACAGATACAGAAATAAAACACTTATATTCCATCACGTGAATTCGTGTTATCATAAGATTCTTGCGATTAAGGCGCTGTATATTTTTCCCGAATCACCATCTGAAGACATCAGGTATTTCTTACAGACATTGAAAACAACAATCAAAATGCAATCTAAATAGAATAACTTTTCGAATTGAATTTACAAATCAATTAACGATATTATGTCACCAAATAGAGCCTTTCCTTGATTTTGCCCAGGAGTTATGAGATCATGTTAGCACTCATATAACCACGCAGCAAAAAATGCTAATTTCTCAATTTTGCAATATTGTCAAGTCCTGTAGCGAGCAAGTTATTCATAAATACTTGCGATCTAAATTAAACTATCAAGCAAATTGAAATTTCAAAAATCTGAAAGCGAACAGATAAAGAAACCAACCTCTTATATTCTATCACGTGAATTCGTGTAATCATGAGATGTTTGCGATTGAGGCGCAGTATATTTTTCTCGAAATATCATCTGAAGACATCAGGTATTTCTTACAGACATTGAAAACAACAATCAGAATGCAGTCTCAATAGAATAACTTTTCGAATTGAATTTACAAGTCAATTAACGTTATTATGTCAATATATAGAGCTATTACATGATTTTGCCCAGTAGTTATGAGATCATTTTAGCACTCTTATAACGACGCAGCAAAATATGCTTATTATTTAATTTCGCAATATTACTAAGTCCTGTAGCGAGCAGGTTATCCACGAATACTTGCGATCGAACTTTTACTTTTTAGCGAATTGATATTTTAAATAACGTATAGTGAACAGATACAGAAAAACCTCTGATATTCTATCACGTGAATTTGTGTAATCATGAGATTGTTGCGATTATGGCGCAGTATATTTTTCCCGAAATTACATCTGAAGATATCAGGTATTTATAACAGACTTTGAAAACAACGTGCAAAACGCAAACTTAATTGAATAACTTTTCGAATTGAATTTTCAAATCAATTGACTTTAATATGTCAATATATAGATCCATTCCTTTATTTTGCACATAGTAAGGCGATCATTTTAGCACTCTTATAACCACGCAGCAAAATAGGCTAATTTTTCAATTTCGCAATGTTACTAAGTCCTGTAGCGAGCATGTGATTTATTAATACTTGCGATCCAAATTTATCTATTCAGCGAATGAAAATTTTAAATAACCGATAGTGAACGGATACAGGAATACCTCTTATATGCTAACACGTGAATTCGTGTAATCATGAGATACTTGCGATAAAGGCGCTGTATATTTTTCCTGAAATATCATCTCAAGACATCAGGTATTTCTTACAGACATAGAAAACAACAATTAAAATGCAATCTCATTAGAATGACTTTTCGAATTGAATTTTCAAATCAAATAACGTTTTGATGTCACTAAATACAGCCATTCTTTGATTTTTCCCGGGAGTCATGATATCATTTTAGCACTATTATAACGGCGCAGCAAAATATGCTAATTTTTCAATTTCGCAATATTTCTAAGTCCTGTAGCGAGCAGGTTATCCACGAATACTTGCGATCGAACTTTAACTTTCCAGCGAATTGAAATTTTAAATAACCGATAGTGAACAGATACAGAAATACCTCTTATATTCTAACACGTGAATTCGTGTAATCATGAGATTATTGCTATAAAGGCGCAGTATATTTTTTCCGAAATGACATCTGATGGCATCAGGTATGTATAGCAGACATTGAAAACAACAATCAAAATGCAATCTCAATAGAATAACTTTTCCGAATTGAATTTTCAAATCAGATAACGTTATTATATCACTAAATAGAGACATTCCTTGATTTTGCCCAGGAGTCATGAGATCATTTTAGCACTCTTATGACGACGCAGCAAAAAATGCTAATTCTTTTATTTCGCAATATTATCCAGTCCTGTAGCGAGCAGGTTATCCATGAATACCTGCGATCCAAATCTAACTATTCAGCGAATTGAAATTTTGAATAACCGAAATCGAACAGATACAGAAATCAACCACCTATATTCCATAACGTGAATTCGTGTGATCATAAGATTCTTGCGATTATGGCGCAGTATATTTTTCCCGAAATACCATCTGAAGACATCAGGTATTTCTTACAGACATTGAAAACAACAATCAAAATGCAATCTAAATAGAATAACTTTCCGAATTGAATTTACAAATCAATTAACGTTATTATGTCAATACATAGAGCTATTCCTTGATTTCGGCCAGGAGTTATGAGTCCATTTAACACTCATTTAACACTCTTTTAAAATATACTGCGATAAAGACGCAGTATATTTTTTCCGAAATGACATCTGATGGCATCCAGTACGTCTAGCAGACATTGAAAAAAACAATCAAAACGCAATCTCAATAGAATAACCTTTCGAATTGAGTTTTCAAATCAAATAACGTTATTATGTCACTAAATAGAGCCATTCCCTCATTTTGCCCAGGAGTCATGAGATCATTTTAGCACTCTTTTAAAGACGCAGCAAAAAATGCTAATTTTTCAATTTCGCAATATTAATAAGTCCTGTAGCGTGCAGGTTATCCATGAATATTTGCGATCTAACTTTAACTATTCAGCGAATTGATATTTTAAATAACCGATAGTGAACAGATACAGAAATACCTCTTATATTCTAACACGTGCATTCGGGTAATCATGAGATTATTGCGATAAAGGCGCAGTATATTTTTTCCGAAATGACATCTGATGGCATCAGGTATGTCTAGCAGACATTGAAAACAACAATTCAAATGCAATTTAAATAGAACAACTTTTCGAATTGAATTTTCAAATCAATTAACGTTATGATGTCACTAAATACAGCAATTCTTTAATTTTTCCCGGGAGTCATAATATCATTTTAGCACTCTTATAACCACGCAGCAAAATATGCTATTTTATTAATTTCGCAATATTCCTTAGTTCTGTCGCGAGCTGGTTATCTATGAATACTTGCGATCTAAATTTAATTATTCAGCAAATTGATATTTTAAATAACTGATAGTGAACAGATCCAGAAATACCTCTTATATTCTAACACGTAAATTCGTGTAATCATGAGATTATTGCGTAAAAGGCGCAGTATATTTTTCCCGAAATGACATCCGATGGCATGAGGTATGTCTAGCAGACATTGAAAACAACAATCAAAATGCAATCTCAATAGAATAACTTTTCGAATTGAATTCTTAAATCAAATAACGTTATTATGTCACTAAATAAAGCGATTCCTTGATTTTGCCCAGGAGTTATGAGATCATGTTAGCACTCATATAACCACACAGCAAAAAATGCTAATTTTTCATTTTCGCAATATTGTCAAGTCCTGTAGCGAGCAAGTTATTCATAAATACTTACGATCTAAATTAAACTATCTAGCAAATTGAAATTTCAAAAATCTGAAAGCGAACAGATATAGAAACCAACCTCTTATATTCTATCACGTGAATTCGTGTAATTATGAGATTCTTGCGATTAAGGCGCTGCATATTTTTCCCGAATCACCATCTGAAGACATCAGGTATTTCTTACACACATTGAAAACAACAATCAAAATGTAATCTAAATAGAATAACTTTTCGAATTGAATTTACAAGTCAATTAACGTTATTATGTCAATATAAAGAGCTATTACTTGATTTTGCCCAGTAGTTATGAGATAATTTTAGCACTCTTTTAACGACGCAGCAAAATATGCTAATTTTTTAATTTCGCAATATTTCTAAGTCCTGTAGCGAGCAGGTTATCCGCGAATACTTGCGATCGAACTTTAACTTTCCAGCGAATTGAAATTTAAAATAACCGATAGTGAACAGATACAGAAATACCTCTTATATGCTAACACGTGAATTCGTGTAATCATGAGATACTTGCCATAAAGGCGCTGTATATTTTTCCTGAAATATCATCTCAAGACATCAGGTATTTCTTACAGACATAAAAAACAACAATTAAAATGCAATCTCATTAGAATGACTTTTCGAATTGAATTTTCAAATCAAATAACGTTTTGATGTCACTAAATACAGCCATTCGTTGATTTTTCCCGGGAGTCATTATATCATTTTAGCACTTTTATAACGGCGCAGCAAAATATGCTAATTTTTCAATTTCGCAATATTACTAAGTCCTGTAGCGTGCAGGTTATCTACGAATACTTGCGATCTAAATTGAACTGTTCAGCGAATTGAAATTTTAAATAACCAAAAGCAAACAGATACAGAAATCAACCTCTTCTATTCTATCACGTGAATTTGTGTAATCATGAGATTGTTGCGATTGTGGCGCAGTATATTTTTCCGAAATGACATCTGATGGCGTCAGGTATGTATACCAGACATTGCAAACAACAATTAAAATGCAATCTCAATAGAATAACTTTTCGAATTGAATTTTCAAATCAAATAACGTTATTATGTCACTAAATAGAGCCTTTCCTTGATTTTGCCCAGGAGTCATGAGATCATTTTAGCACTCTTATGACGACGCAGCAAAAAATGCTAATTCTTTCATTTCGCAATATTATCCAGTCCTGTAGCGAGCAGGTTATCCATGAATACCTGCGATCCAAATCTAACTATTCAGCGAATTGAAATTTTGAATAACCGAAATCGAACAGATACAGAAATCAACCACCTATATTCCATAACGTGAATTCGTGTGATCATAAGATTCTTGCGATTATGGCGCAGTATATTTTTCCCGAAATACCATCTGAAGACATCAGGTATTTCTTACAGACATTGAAAACAACAATCAAAATGCAATCTAAATAGAATAACTTTTCGAATTGAATTTACAAATCAATTAACGTTATTATTTCAATACATAGAGCTATTCCTTGATTTCGGCCAGGAGTTATGAGTCCATTTAACACTCATTTAACACTCTTTTAAAATATACTGCGATAAAGACGCAGTATATTTTTTCCGAAATGACATCTGATGGCATCCAGTACGTCTAGCAGACATTGAAAAAAACAATCAAAACGCAATCTCAATAGAATAACCTTTCGAATTGAGTTTTCAAATCAAATAACGTTATTATGTCACTAAATAGAGCCATTCCCTCATTTTGCCCAGGAGTCATGAGATCATTTTAGCACTCTTTTAAAGACGCAGCAAAAAATGCTAATTTTTCAATTTCGCAATATTAATAAGTCCTGTAGCGTGCAGGTTATCCATGAATATTTGCGATCTAACTTTAACTATTCAGCGAATTGATATTTTAAATAACCGATAGTGAACAGATACAGAAATACCTCTTATATTCTAACACGTGCATTCGGGTAATCATGAGATTATTGCGATAAAGGCGCAGTATATTTTTTCCGAAATGACATCTGATGGCATCAGGTATGTCTAGCAGACATTGAAAACAACAATTCAAATGCAATTTAAATAGAACAACTTTTCGAATTGAATTTTCAAATCAATTAACGTTATGATGTCACTAAATACAGCAATTCTTTAATTTTTCCCGGGAGTCATAATATCATTTTAGCACTCTTATAACCACGCAGCAAAATATGCAATTTTTTTAATTTCGCAATATTCCTTAGTTCTGTCGCGAGCTGGTTATCTATGAATACTTGCGATCTAAATTCAATTATTCAGCAAATTGATATTTTAAATAACTGATAGTGAACAGATCCAGAAATACCTCTTATATTCTAACACGTAAATTCGTGTAATCATGAGATTATTGCGTAAAAGGCGCAGTATATTTTTCCCGAAATGACATCCGATGGCATGAGGTATGTCTAGCAGACATTGAAAACAACAATCAACATGCAATCTAAATAGAATAACTTTTCGAATTGAATTTACAAGTCAATTAACGTTATTATGTCAATATAAAGAGCTATTACTTGATTTTGCCCAGTAGTTATGAGATAATTTTAGCACTCTTATAACGACGCAGCAAAATATGCTAATTTTTTAATTTCGCAATATTTCTAAGTCCTGTAGCGAGCAGGTTATCCGCGAATACTTGCGATCGAACTTTAACTTTCCAGCGAATTGAAATTTAAAATAACCGATAGTGAACAGATACAGAAATACCTCTTATATGCTAACACGTGAATTCGTGTAATCATGAGATACTTGCCATAAAGGCGCTGTATATTTTTCCTGAAATATCATCTCAAGACATCAGGTATTTCTTACAGACATAAAAAACAACAATTAAAATGCAATCTCATTAGAATGACTTTTCGAATTGAATTTTCAAATCAAATAACGTTTTGATGTCACTAAATACAGCCATTCGTTGATTTTTCCCGGGAGTCATTATATCATTTTAGCACTTTTATAACGGCGCAGCAAAATATGCTAATTTTTCAATTTCGCAATATTACTAAGTCCTGTAGCGTGCAGGTTATCTACGAATACTTGCGATCTAAATTGAACTGTTCAGCGAATTGAAATTTTAAATAACCAAAAGCAAACAGATACAGAAATCAACCTCTTCTATTCTATCACGTGAATTTGTGTAATCATGAGATTGTTGCGATTGTGGCGCAGTATATTTTTCCGAAATGACATCTGATGGCGTCAGGTATTTCTTACAGACATTGAAAACAACAATCAAAATGCAATCTAAATAGAATAACTTTTCGAATTGAATTTACAAATCAATTAACGTTATTATGTCAATATATAGAGCTATTCTTTGATTTGGGCCAGGATTTATGAGTTCATTCAACACTCTTATGACCACGCAGCACAATGTGCTATTTTTTTCATTTCGCAATATTACTAAGTCCTGTAGCTTGCAGGTTATCCATGAATATCTGCGATCTAACTTTAACTATTCAGCGAATTGATATTTTAAATAACCGAAATAGAACAGATACAGAAATCAACCACTTATATTCCATCACGAGAATTCGTGTAATCATGAGGTTCTTGCGATTGGGGCGCAGTATATTTTTCCCGAAATATTATCTGAAGGCATCAGGTATTTCTTACAGACATTGGAACCAACAATCAAAATGCGATCTGAATAGAATAACTGTTCGAATTGAAATTACAAGTCAATTAACGTTATTATGTCACTAAATAGAGCCATTCCTTGATTTTGCCCAGAAGTTATGAGATCATTTTAGCACTCATATGACCACGCAGCAAAATATGCTAATTGTTTAATTTCGCAATATTACTAAGTCCTGTAGCGAGCAGGTTATTTATGAATACTTGCGATCGAAATTCAACTGTTCAGCAAATTGAGATTTTCCTGAACCGAAAGCGAAAATATACAGAAATCAGCCTCTTAAATTCTATCACGTGAATTCGTGTAATCATGAGATTCTTGCGATCAAGGCGCAGTATATTTTTCCCTAAATGTTATCTAAAAACATCAGGTATTTCTTACAGACATTGAAAACAACAATCAAAATGCAATCTCATTAGAATAACTTTTCGAATTTAATTTACAAATCAATTAACGTTATTATGTCAATATATAGAGCTATTCCTTGATTTTCCCCGGGAGTCATGAGATCATTTTAGCACTCTTATAACGACGCAGCAAAATATGCTAATTTTTCAATTTCACAATATTACTAAGTCCTGTAGCGAGCAGGTTATCCACGAATACTTGCGATCGAACTTTACCTTTCAAGCGAATTGAAATTTTGAATAACCGAAAGCGAAGAGATACAGAAATCAACCTATTATATTCTATCACGAAAATTCGTGTAATCATGAGGTTCTTGCAATTGAGGCGCAGTATATTTTTCCCGAATTATCATATGAAGACATCAGGTATTTCTTACAGACATTAAAAACAACAATCACAATGCAGTCTCAATAGAATAACTTTTCGAATTGAATTTACAAGTCAATTAACGTTATTATGTCAATATATAGAGCTATTACTTGATTTTGGCCAGGAGTTATGAGTTCATTTAACACTCTTATGACCACGCAGCAAAATGTGCTAATTTTTAAATTTCGCACTATTACTAAGTCCTGTAGCGTGCAGGTTATCCATGAATATTTGCGATCTAACTTTAACTATTCAGCGAATTGATATTTTAAATAACCGAAATAGAACAGATACCGAAATCAACCACTTATATTCCATCACGAGAATTCGTGTAATCATGAGGTTCTTGCGATTGGGGCGCAGTATATTTTTCCCGAAATATTATCTGAAGGCATCAGATATTTCTTACAGACATTGGAACCAACAATCGAAATGCAATCAGAATAGAATAACTGTTCGAAATGACTTCTCAAATCAAATAACGTTATTAATCCACTAAATAGAGCCATTCCTTAATTTTGCCCAGGAGTTATGAGATCATTTTAGCACTTTTATGACCACGCAGCAAAATATGCTAATTCTTTTATTTCGCAATTTTACTAAGTCCTGTAGCGAGCAGGTTATCCACGAATACTTGCGTTCCAAATCTAACTATTCAGTGAATTGAAATTTTAAATAACCGAAAGCGAACAGATACAGAAATCAACCTATTATATTCTATCACGAGAATTCGTGTATTCATGAGGTTCTTGCGATTGAGGCGCAGTAAATTTTTTCCGTAATATCATATGAACACATCAGGTATTTCATACAGACATTGAAAACAACAATCGAAATGCAATCTCATTAGAATATCTTTTTGAATTGAATTTACAAATCAATGAACGTTAACATGTCAATATATAGAACCATTCTTTAATTTTGCCCAGGAGTAAGGAGATCATTTTAGCACTCTTATGACTACGCAGCAAAATATGCTAATTTCTCAATTTCGCAATATTACTAAGTCCTGTAGCGAGCAGGTTATCCACGAATACTTGCGATCGAACTTTAACTTTTCAGCGATTTGATATTTTAAATAACCGATAGTGAAAATATACAGAAATACAACATATATTCTAACACGTGAATTCGTGTAATCATGAGATTATTGCGATAAAGGCGCAGTATATTTTTTCCGAAATGACATCTGATGGCATCCAGTACGTCTAGCAGACATTGAAAAAAACAATCAAAATGTAATCTCAATAGAGTAACCTTTCGATTTGATTTTTCAAATCCAATAACGTTATTATGTCACTAAATAGAGCCATTCCCTCATTTTGCCCAGGAGTCATGAGATCATTTTGGCACACTTTCAAAGACGCAGCAAATAATGCTCATTTTTCAATTTCGCAATATTATCAAGTGCTGTAGCGAGCAGGTTATCTATGAATACTTGCGATCTAAATTTGTCTATTCAGCGAATTGAAATTTTAAGTAAAGGAAAGCGAACAGATACAGAATTCAACCTATTATATTCTATCACGAGAATTCGTGTAATCATGAGGTTCTTGCGATTGAGGCACAGTATATTTTTCTAAATATTATCTGAAGGCATCAGGTATTTCTTACAGACATTGAAAACAACAATCAAAATGCAATCTCAATAGAATAACTGTTCGAAATGATTTCTCAAATCGAATATCGTTATTATGTCACTGAAAAGAGCCATTCCTTGATTTTGCCCAGAAATTATGAGATCATTTTAGCACTTTTATGACCACGCAGCAAAATATGCTAATTTTCAATTTTCGCAATATTGGCAAGTCCTGTAGCGAGAAAGTTATTCATAAATACTGGCGATCTAAATTGAACTATTAAGCAAATTGAAATTTCAAATATCTGAAAGCGAACAGATATAGAAATCAACCTCTTATATTCTATCACGTGAATTCGTGTAATCATAAGATGCTTGCGGTTGAGGCGCAGTATATTTTTCCCGAGATATCATCTGAAGACATCTGGTATTTCTTACAGACATTGAAAACAACAATCAAAATGCAATCTTCATAGAATAACTGTTCGAATTATATTTTCAAATTAATAAACGTTAGTATGTCGATATATAGAGCTATTCCTTGATTTTGCCCAGGAGTTATGAGATCATTTTAGCACTCTTATAACAACGCAGCAAAATATGCTAATTTTTTAATTTCGCAATATTACCAAGTCCTGTAGCGAGCAGGTTATCCACGAATACTTGCGATCGAACTTAGCTTCGCAGCGAATTAATATTTGAAATAACCGATAGTGAACAGATACAGAAATACCTCTTATATTGTAACACGAGAATTCGTGTAATCATGAGATTATAGCGATAAAGGCGCAGTATATTTTTTCCGAAATGTCATCTGATGGCATCAGGTATGTCTAGCAGACATTGAAAACAACAATCAAAATGCAATCTCAATAGAATAACTTTTCAAATTGAATTCTTAAATCAAATAACGTTATTATGTCACTTAATAGAGCCATACCTTGATTTTGCCCAGGAGTTATGAAATCATGTTAGCACTCTTATAACCACGCAGCAAAAAATGCTAATTTTTCAATTTTGCAATATTGTCAAGTCCTGTAGCGAGCAAGTTATTCATAAATACTTGCGATCTAAATTAAACTATCCGACAAATTTAAATTTCCAATATCTGAAAGCCAACAGATATAGAAATCAACCTCTTATATTCTATCACGTGAATTCGTGTAATCATGAGATGCTTGCGATTGAGGCGCAGTATATTTTTCACGTAATATCATCTATAGACATCTGGTATTTCTTACAGACATTGAAAACAACAATCACAATGCAGTCTCAATAGAATAACTGTTCGAAATGATTTCTCAAATCGAATAACGTTATTATGTCACTAAATAGAGCCATTCCTCGATTTTTCCCAGGAGTTATGAGAGCATTTTAGTACTTTTATGACCACGCAGCAAAATATGCGAATTTTTCAATTTCGCAATATTATCAAGTCCTTAGCGAGCAGGTCATCCATAAGTCCTTGCGATCGAAATTGAACTATTTAGCAAATTGAAATTTCAAATATCTGAAAGCGAACAGATTAGGAAATCAACCTCTTATATTCTATCACGTGAATTCGTGTAATCATGAGATGCTTGCGATTGAGGCGCAGTATATTTTTCCCGAAATATCATCTAAAGACATCTCGTATTTCTTACAGACATTGAAAACAACAATCACAATGCAGTCTCAATAAAATAACTTTTCGAATTGAATTTACAAGTCAATTAACGTTATAATGTCACTAAATAGAGCCATTCCTTCATTTTGCCCAGGAGTTATGAGATCATTTCAGCACTTTTATGACCACGCAGCAAAATGTGCTAATTTTTCAATTTCGCAATTTTACCAAGACCTGTCGCGAGCAGGTTATCTATGAATACTTGCGATCTAAATTTGTCTATTCAGCGAATTGAAATTTTAAATAACCGAAAGCGAACAAATACAGAAATCAACCTATTATATTCTATTACGAAAATTCGTGTAATCATGAGGTTCTTGCGATTGAGGCGCAGTATATTTTTCCCGAAATATCATAAGAAGACATCAGGTATTTCTTACAGACATTGAAAACAACAATCAAAATGCAATCTCAATTGAATAACTTTTCGAATTGAATTTACAAATCAATTAACGTTATTATGTCAATATATAGAGCTATTTCTTGATTTTTCCCAGGAGTCATGAGATCATTTTAGCACTCTTATAAGGACGCAGCAAAAAATGCTAATTCTTCAATCTTGCAATATTACTAATTCCTGGAGCGAGCAGGTTATTTATGAATACTTGCGATCGAAATTCAACTATTCAGCGAATTGAAATTTTACTGAACCGAAAGCGAAAATATACAGAAATCAACCTCTTAAATTCTATCACGTGAATTCGTGTAATCATGAGATTCTTGCGATCAAGGCGCAGTATATTTTTCCCGAAATATCATCTAAAAACATCAGGTATTTCTTACAGACATTGAAAACAACACCAAACGCAATCTCAATAGAATAACTGTTCGAATTATATTTCCAAATTAATTAACGTTATTATGTCGATATATAGAGCTATTCCTCGATTTTGCCCAGGAGTTATGAGATCATTACAGCACTTTTATAACCACGCAGCAAAATGTGCTAATTTTTCAATTTCGCAATATTACCAAGTCCTGTAGCGAGCAGGTTATCTATGAATACTTGCGATCTAAATTTGTCTATTCAGCGAATTGAAATTTTAAATAACCGAAAGCGAACAGATACAGAAATCAACCTATTATATTCTATCACGACAATTCGTGTAATCATGACGTTCTTGCGATTGAGGCGCAGTATATTTATCCCGAAATATTATCTGAAGGCATCAGGTATTTCTTACAGACATTGAAAACAACACCAAACGCAATCTCAATAGAATAACTGTACGAAATGATTTCTCAAATCGAATGACGTTATTATGTCACTGAATAGAGCCACTCCTTGATTTTGCCCAAGAGTTATGAGATCATTTTAGCACTTTTATGACAACGCAGCAAAATATGCGAATTTTTCAATTTCACCGTATTATCAAGTCCTGTAGCGAGCACGTTATTCATAAATAACTGCGATCTAAATTGAACTATCTAGCAAATTGAAATTTCAAATATCTGAAAGCGAACAGATATAGAAATCAACCTCTTATATTCTATCACGTGAATTCGTGTAATCATGAGATGCTCGCGATTAAGGCGCAGTATATTTTTCCCGAAATATCATCTGAAGACATCTGGTATTTCTTACAGACATTGAAAACAACAATCACAATGCAGTCTCAATAGAATAACTTTTCGAATTGAATTTACAAGTCAATTAACGTTATTATGTCACTAAAGCGAGCCATTCCTTGATTTTGCCCAGAAGTTATGAGATCATTTTAGCACTCATATGACCACGCAGCAAAATATGCTAATTGTTCAATTTCGCAATATTACTAAGTCCTGTAGCGTGCAGGTTATCCATGATCATTTGCTATCTAACTTTAACTATTCAGCGAATTGATTTTTTTAATAACCGAAATAGAACAGATACAGAAATCAACCACTTATATTCCATCACGAGAATTCGTATAATCATGAGGTTCTTGCGATTGGGGCGCAGTATATTGTTCCCGAAATATTATCTGAAGGCATCAGGTATTTCTTACAGACATTGGAAACAACAATCAAAATGCAAACTCAATAGAATACCTTTTCGATTTGAATTTTCAAATCAAATAACGTTATTATATCACTAAATAGAGACATTCCTTGATTTTGCTCAGGAGTCATGAGATCATTTTAGCACTTTTTTGACGACGCAGCAAAAAATGCTAATTTTTTTATTTCGCAATATAATCCAGTCCTGTAGGGAGCAGGTTATCCATGAATACCTGCGATCCAAATCTAACTATCCAGCGAATTGAAATTTTAAATAACCGAATTCGAACAGATACAGAAATCAACCACTTATATTCCATTAAGTGAATTCGTGTGATCATAAGATTCTTGCGATTAAGGCGCAGTATATTTTTCCCGAAATACCATCTGAAGACATCAGGTATTTCTTACAGACATTGAAAACAACAATCAAAATGCAATCTAAATAGAATAACTTTTCGAATTGAATTTACAAATCAATTAACGTTATTATGTCAATATATAGAGCTATTCCTTGATTTTGGCCAGGAGTTATGGGTTCATTTAACACTCTTATGACCACGCAGCAAAATGTGCTAATTTTTTAATTTCGCAATATTCTTAAGTCCTGTCGCGTGCAGGTTATCTATGAATATTTACGATCTAACTTTAACTATTCAGCGAATTGATATTTTAAATAACCGAAATAGAGCAGATACAGAAATCAACCACTTATATTCCATCACGAGAATTCGTGTAATCATGAGGTTCTTGCGATTGGGGCGCAGTATATTTTTCCCGAAATATTATCTGAAGGCATCAGGTATTTCTTACAGACATTGGAAAAAACACTCAAAATGCAATCTGAATAGAATAACTGTTCGAAATGACTTCTCAAATCAAATAACGTTATTAATCCACTAAATAGAGCTATTCCTTAATTTTGCCCAGGAGTTATGAGATCATTTCAGCACTTTTATGACCACGCAGCAAAATATGCGAATTTTTCAATTTCGCAATATTATCAAGTCCTGTAGCGAGCAGGTCATCCATAAGTACTTGCGATCGAAATTGAAGTATTGAGCAAATTGAAATTTCAAATATCTGAAAGCGAACAGATATAGAAATCAACCTCTTATATTCTATCACGTGAATTCGTGTAATCATGAGATGCTCGCGATTAAGGCGCAGTATATTTTTCCCGAAATATGATCTGAAGACATCTGGTATTTCTTACAGACATTGAAAACAACAATCACAATGCAGTCTCAATTGAATAACTTTTCGAATTGAATTTACAAATCAATTAACGTTATTATGTCACTAAAGCGAGCCATTCCCTGATTTTGCCCAGAAGTTATGAGATCATTTTAGCACTCATATGACCACGCAGCAAAATATGCTAATTGTTTAATTTCGCAATAGTACTAAGTCCTGTAGCGAGCAGGTTATTTATGAATACTTGCGATCGAAATTCAACTGTTTAGCAAATTGAAATTTTACTGAACCGAAAGCGAAAATATACAGAAATCAGCCTCTTAAATTCTATAACGTGAATTCGTGTTATCATGAGATTCTTGCGATCAAGGCGCAGTATATTTTTCCCTTAATGTTATCTAAAAACATCAGGTATTTCTTACAGACATTGAAAACAACAATCAAAATGCAATCTCAATAGAATAACCTTTCGAATTGAGTTTTCAAATCAAATAACGTTATTATGTCACTAAATAGAGCCATTTCTTGATTTTGCCCAGGAGTTATGAGATCATTTTAGCACTCATATGACCACGCAGCAAAATATGCGAATTTTTCAATTTCGCAATATTACAAAGTCCTGTAGCGAGCAGGTTATCTATGAATACTTGCGCTCTAAATTTGTCTATTCAGCGAATTGAAATTTTAAATAACCGAAAGCGAAGAGATACAGAAATCAACCTATTATATTCTATCACGAAAATTCGTGTAATCATGAGGTTCTTGCAATTGAGGCGCAGTATATTTTTCCCGAAATAACATATGAAGACTTCAGGTATTTCTTACAGACATTGGAAACAACAATCAAAATGCAATCTCAATTGAATAACTTTTCGAATTGAATTTACAAATCAATTAACGTTATTATGTCAATATATAGAGCTATTCCTTGATTTTCCCCAGAAGTCATGAGATCATTTGGCGCTGTTATAAGGACGCAGCAACACATGCTAATTTTTCAATCTCGCAATATTACTAAGTCCTGTAGCGAGCAGGTTATTTATGAATACTTGCGATCGAAATTCAACTATTCAGCGAATTGAAATTTTACTGAACCGAAAGCGGAAATAAACAGAAATCAACCTCTAAAATTCTATCACGTGGATTCGTGTAATCATGAGATGCTTGCGATTGAGGCGCAGTATATTTTTCCCGAAATATCATCTGAAGATATCAGGTATTTCTAACAGACATTGAAAACAACAATCAAAATGCAATCTCAATAGAATAACTTTTCGAATTAAATTCTTAAATCAAATAACGTTATTATGTCACTAAATAGAGCCATTCCTTGATTTTGCCCAGGAGCCATGAGATCATTTTAGCACTTTTTTAACGACGCAGCAAAAAATGCTAATTTTTCAATTTCGCAATAATATCAAGTCTTGTAGCGAGCAGGTTATCCATGAATACTTGCGATCTAAATTTAACTATTCAGCGAATTGATATTTTAAATAAATGAAATCGAACAGATACAGAAATCAACTACTTATATTCCATCACGAGAAATCGTGTAATCATAAGATTCTTGCGATTAAGGCGCAGTATATTTTTCCCGAAATACCATCTGAAGACATCAGGTATTTCTTACAGACATTGAAAACAACAAACAAAATGCAATCTAAATAGAATAACTTTTCGAATTGAATTTACGAATCATTTAACGTTATTATGTCAATATATAGAGCTATTCCTTGATTTTGCCCAGGAGTTATGAAATCATTTCAGCACTCTTATGACCACGCAGCAAAATATGCTTATTTTTCAATTTCGCAATGTTACTAAGTCCTGCAGCGAGCAGGTGATCCATTAATACTTGCGATCTAAATTTATCTTTTCAGCGTATTGGAATTATAAATAACCGATAGTGAACGGATACAGAAATACCTTTTATATGCTAACACGTGAATTCGTGTAATCATGAGATACTTGCGATAAAGGCGCTGTATATTTTTCCTGAAATCTCATCTCAAGACATCAGGTATTTCTTACAGACATAGAAAACAACAATCAAAATGCAATCTCAATAGAATAACTTTTCGAATTGAATTTTCAAATCAAATAACGTTATGATGTCACTAAATACAGCCATTCTTTGATTTTTCCCGGGAATCATAATATCATTTTAGCACTCTTATAACCATGCAGCAAAATATGCTAATTTTTTAATTTCGCAATATTACTAAGTTCTGTCGCGAGCAGGTTATCTATGAATACTTGCGATCTAAATTTAATTATTCAGCAAATTGATATTTTAAATAACCGAAATAGAACAGATAAAGAAATCAACCACTTATATTCCATCACGAGAAATCGTGTAATCATGAAATTATTGCGATAACGGCGCAGTAAATTTTTTCCGAAATGACATCTGATGGCATCAAGTATGTATTGCAGACATTAAAAACAACAATTAAAATGCAATCTCAATAGAATAACTTTTCGACTTGAATTTTCAAATCAAATAACGTTATTATGTCACTAAATAGAGCCATTCCTTTATTTTGCCCAGGAGTCATGAGATCATTTAGCACTCTTATATTGACGCAGCAAAAAATGCTAATTTTTCAATTTGGCAATATTACCAAGTCCTGTAGCGAGCAGGTTATCCATGAATACCTGCTATACAAATCTAACTATTCAGCGAATTGAAATTTTAAATAACCAAAAGCGAACAGATACAGAAATCAACCTATTATATTCTATCACGAGAATTCGGGTAATCATGAGGAGCTTGCGATTGAGGCGCAGTATATTTTTCCCGAAATATTATCTGAAGGCATCAGGTATTTCTTACAGACATTGAAAACAACAATCAAAATGCAATCTTAATAGAATAACTGTTCGAATTATATTTTCAAATCAATAAACGTTATTATGTCGATATATAGAGCTATTCCTTGATTTTGCCCAGGAGTTATGAGATCATGTTAGCACTCATATAACCACGCTGCAAAAAATGCTAATTTTTCAATTTCGCAATTTTGTCAAGTCCTGTAGCGAGCAAGTTATCCATTAATACTTGCGATCTAAATTGAACTATCTAGCAAATTGAAATTTCAAAAATCTGAAAGCGAACAGATATAGCAACCAACCTCTTATATTCTATAACGTAAATTCGTGTAATCATAAGATGCTTGCGATTGAGGCGCAGTATATTTTTCCCGAAATATCATCTGAAGACATCTGGTATTACTTACAGACATTGAAAACAACAATCACAATGCAGTCTTAATAGAATAACTGTTCGAATTATATTTTCAAATCAATAAACGTTATTATGTCGATATATAGAGCTATTCCTTGATTTTGCCCAGGAGTTATGAGATCATGTTAGCACTCATATAACCACGCAGCACGAAATGCTAATTTTTCAATTTTGCAATATTGTCAAGTCCTGTAGCGAGCAAGTTATCCATAAATACTTGCGATCTAAATTAAACTATCCGACAAATTGAAATTTCCAATATCTGAAAGCCAACAGATATAGAAATCAACCTCTTATATTCTATCACGTGAATTCGTGTAATCATGAGATGCTTGCGATTGAGGCGCAGTATATTTTTCCCGTAATATCATCTAAAGACATCTGGTATTTGTAACAGACATTGAAAACAACAATCACAATGCAGTCTCAATAGAATAACTGTTCGAAATGATTTCTCAAATCGAATAACGTTATAATGTCACTAAATAGAGCCATTCCTTGATTTTGCCCAGAAGTTATGAGATCATTTGAGCACTCTTATAACGACGCAGCAAAATATGCTAATTTTTTTATTTCGCAATTTTACTAAGTCCTGTAGCGAGCAGGTTATCCACGAATACTTGCGATCGAACTTTAACTTTTGGGCGAATTGATATTTTAAATAACCGATAGTGAACAGATAAAGAAATACCTCTTCTATTCTAACACGTGAATTCGTGTAATCATGAGGTTCTTGCGATTGGGGCGCAGTATATTTTTCCCGAAATATTATCTGAAGGCATCAGGTATTTCTTACAGACATTGAAAACAACAATCAAAATGCAATCTTAATAGAATAACTGTTCGAATTATATTTTCAAATCAATAAACGTTATTATGTCGATATATAGAGCTATTCCTTGATTTTGCCCAGGAGTTATGAGATCATGTTAGCACTCATATAACCACGCTGCAAAAAATGCTAATTTTTCAATTTCGCAATTTTGTCAAGTCCTGTAGCGAGCAAGTTATCCATTAATACTTGCGATCTAAATTGAACTATCTAGCAAATTGAAATTTCGAAAATCTGAAAGCGAACAGATATAGCAACCAACCTCTTATATTCTATAACGTAAATTCGTGTAATCATAAGATGCTTGCGATTGAGGCGCAGTATATTTTTCCCGAAATATCATAAGAAGACATCAGGTATTTCTTACAGACATTGGAAACAACAATAAAAATGCAATCTCAATTGAATAACTTTTCGAATTGAATTTACAAATCAATTAACGTTATTATATCAATATATAGAGCTATTCCTTGATTTTTCCCAGGAGTCATGAGATCATTTTAGCACCCTTATAAGGACGCAGCGAAAAATGCTAATTCTTCAATCTCGCAATATTACTAAGTCCTGGAGCGAGCAGGTTATTGATGAATACTTGCGATCGAAATTCAACTATTCAGCGAATTGAAATTTTACTGAACCGAAAGCGAAAATATACAGAAATCAACCTCTTAAATTCTATCACGTGAATTCGTGTAATCATGAGATTCTTGTGATCCAGGCGCAGTATATTTTTCCCGAAATATTATCTGAAGGCATCAGGTATTTCTTACAGACATTGGAAACAACAATCAAATTGCAATCTCAATAGAATAACTGTTCGAAATGATTTCTCAAATCGAATAACGTTATTATGTCACTGAAAAGAGCCATTCCTTGATTTTGCCCAGAAATTATGAGATCATTTTAGCACTTTTATGACCACGCAGCAAAATATGCTAATTTTTAATTTTCGCAATATTAGCATGTCCTGTAGCGAGAAAGTTATTCAGAAATACTGGCGATCTAAATTGAACTATTAAGCAAATTGAAATTTCAAATATCTGAAAGCGAACAGATATAGAAATCAACCTCTTATATTCTATCACGTGAATTCGTGTAATCATGAGATGCTTGCGGTTGAGGCGCAGTATATTTTTCCCGAAATATCATCTGAAGACATCTGGTATTTCTTACAGACATTGAAAACAACAATCAAAATGCAATCTTCATACAATAACTTTTCGAATTATATTTTCAAATTAATAAACGTTAGTATGTCGATATATAGAGCTATTCCTTGATTTCGCCCAGGAGTTATGAGATCATTTTAGCACTCTTATAACAACGCAGCAAAATATGCTAATTTTTTAATTTCGCAATATTACCAAGTCCTGTAGCGAGCAGGTTATCCACGAATACTTGCGATCGAACTTAGCTTCGCAGCGAATTAATATTTTAAATAACCGATAGTGAACAGATACAGAAATACCTCTTATATTGTAACACGAGAATTCGTGTAATCATGAGATTATAGCGATAAAGGCGCAGTATATTTTTTCCGAAATGTCATCTGATGGCATCAGGTATGTCTAGCAGACATTGAAAACAACAATCAAAATGCCATCTCAATAGAATAACTTTTCGAATTGAATTTACAAGTCAATTAACGTTATTATGTCACTAAAGCGAGCCATTCCTTGATTTTGCCCAGAAGTTATGAGATCATTTTAGCACTCATATGACCACGCAGCAAAATATGCTAATTGTTTAATTTCGCAATATTACTAAATCCTGTAGCGAGCAGGTTATTTATGAATACTTGCGATCGAAATTCAACTGTTTAGCAAATTGAAATTTTAGTGAATCGAAAGCGAAAATATACAGAAATCAGCCTCTTAAATTCTATAACGTGAATTCGTGTTATCATGAGATTCTTGCGATCAAGGCGCAGTATATTTTTCCCTTAATGTTATCTAAAAACATCAGGTATTTCTTACAGACATTGAAAACAACAATCAAAATGCAATCTCATTAGAATAACTTTTCGAATTGAAGTTACAAATCAATTAACGTTATTAGGTCAATATATAGAGCCATTTCATGATTTTCCCCAGGAGTCATGAGATCATTTTAGCACATTTATAAGGACGCAGCAAGAAATGCTAATTTTTCAATCTCGCAATATTACTAAGTCCTGTAGCGAGCAGGTTATTTATGAATACTTGCGATCGAAATTCAACTATTCAGCGAATTGAAATTTTACTGAACCGAAAGCGAAAATATACAGAAATCAACCTCTTTAATTCTATCACGTGGATTCGTGTAATCATGAGATTCTTGCGATGAAGGCGCAGTATATTTTTCCCGAAATATCATCTAAAAACAAAAGGTATTTCCTACAGACATTGAAAACAACAATCAAAATGCAATCTCAATAGAATAACCTTTCGAATTGAGTTTTCAAATCAAATAACGTTATTATGTCACTAAATAGAGCCATTTCTTGATTTTGCCCAGGAGTTATGAGATCATTTTAGCACTCATATGACCACGCAGCAAAATATGCGAATTTTTCAATTTCGCAATATTACCAAGTCCTGTAGCGAGCAGGTTATCTATGAATACTTGCGCTCTAAATTTGTCTATTCAGCGAATTGAAATTTTAAATAACCGAAAGCGAAGAGATACAGAAATCAACCTATTATATTCTATCACGAAAATTCGTGTAATCATGAGGTTCTTGCAATTGAGACGCAGTATATTTTTCCCGAAATAACATATGAAGACTTCAGGTATTTCTTACAGACATTGGAAACAACAATCAAAATGCAATCTCAATTAAATAACTTTTCGAATTGAATTTACAAATCAATTAACGTTATTAGGTCAATATATAGAGCTATTCCTTGATTTTCCCCAGAAGTCATGAGATCATTTTAGCGCTGTTATAAGGACGCAGCAACAAATGCTAATTTTTCAATCTCGCAATATTACTAAGTCCTGTAGCGAGCAGGTTATTTATGAATACTTGCGATCGAAATTCAACTATTCAGCGAATTGAAATTTTACTGAACCGAGAGCGGAAATAAACAGAAATCAACCTCTAAAATTCTATCACGTGGATTCGTGTAATCATGAAATTATTGCGATAACGGCGCAGTAAAATTTTTCCGAAATGACATCTAATGGCATCAAGTATGTCCAGCAGACATTGCAAACAACAATCAATAAGCAATCTCAACAGAATAACTTTTCGAATTGAGTTTTCAAATCAAATAACGTTATTATGTCACTAAATAGAGCTATTCCTTGATTTTGCCCAGGAGCCATGAGATCATATTAGCACTCTTTTAACGACGCAGCAAAAAATGCTAATTTTTCAATTTCGCAATAATATCAAGCTTTGTAGCGAGCAGG
This sequence comes from Platygaster robiniae, assembly GCA_028476575.1. Taxonomy (NCBI): domain Eukaryota; kingdom Metazoa; phylum Arthropoda; class Insecta; order Hymenoptera; family Platygastridae; genus Platygaster; species Platygaster robiniae. The sequence goes on from CM052021.1 coordinate 20,187,750, forward strand.
TTATCCATGAATACTTGCGATCTAAATTTAACTATTCAGTGAATTGATATTTTAAATAAATGAAATCGAACAGATACAGAAATAAACCACTTATATTCCATCACGTGAATTCGTGTTATCATAAGATTCTTGCGATTTAGGCGCTGTATATTTTTCCTGAATCACCATCTGAGGACATCAGGTATTTCTTACAGACATTGAAAACAACAATCAAAATGCAATCTAAATAGAATAACTTTTCGAATTGAATTTACAAATCAATTAACGTTATTATGTCAACATATAGAGCTATTCCTTTATTTTTGCCAGGAGTTATGAGTTCATTTAACACTTTTATGACCACGCAGCAAAATGTGCTAATTTTTTAATTTCGCAATATTACTAAGTCCTGTAGCGTGCAGGTTATCCATGAATATTTGCGATGTAACTTTAACTATTCACCGAATTGATATTTTAAATAACCGATAGTGAACAGATACAGAAATACCTCTTATATTCTAACACGTGCATTCGTGTAATCATGAGATTATTGCGATAAAGGCGCAGTATCTTTTTTCCGAAATGACATCTGATGGCATCAGGTATGTCTAGCAGACATTGAAAACAACAATCAAAATGCAATCTCAATAGAATAACTTTTCGAATTGAATTCTTAAATCAAATAACGTTATTATGTCACTAAATAGAGCCATTCCTTGATTTTGCCCAGGAGTTATGAGATCATGTTAGCACTTATATAACCACGCTGCAAAAAATGCTAATTTTTCAATTTCGCAATTTTGTCAAGTCCTGTAGCGAGCAAGTTATTCATAAATACTTGCGATCTAAATTGAACTATCTAGCATATTGAAATTTCAAAAATCTGAAAGCGAACAGATATAGCAACCAACCTCTTATATTCTATCACGTAAATTCGTGTAATCATGAGATGCTTGCGATTGAGGCGCAGTATATTTTTCCCGGAATATCATCTGAAGACATCTGGTATTACTTACAGACATTAAAAACAACAATCACAATGCAGTCTCAATAGAATAACTGTTCGAAATGATTTCTCAAATCGAATAACGTTATTATGTCACTAAATAGAGCTATTCCTTGATTTTGCACAGAAGTTATGCGATCATTTTAGCACTCTTATAACGACGCAGCAAAATATGCTAATTTTTTAATTTCGCAATTTTACTAAGTCCTGTAGCGAGCAGGTTATCCACGAATACTTGCGATCGAACTTTAACTTTTGGGCGAATTGATATTTTAAATAACCGATATTGAACAGATAAAGAAATACCTCTTCTATTCTAACACGTGAATTCGTGTAATCATGAGGTTCTTGCGATTGGGGCGCAGTATATTTTTCCCGAAATATTATCTGAAGCCATCAGGTATTTCTTACAGACATTGGAAACAACATTCAAAATGCAATCTCAATAGAATAACTGTTCGAAATGAATTCTCAAATCAAATAACGTTATTAATCCACTAAATAGAGCCATTCTTCGATTTTTCCCAGGAGTTATGAGATCATTTTAGCACTTTTATGACCACGCAGCAAAATATGCGAATTTTGCAATTAAGCAATATTATCAACTCCTTAGCGAGCAGGTCATCCATAAGTCCTTGCGATCGAAATTGAACTATTTAGCAAATTGAATTTTTAAATAACCGAAAGCGAACAGATACAGAAATCAACCTATTATATTCTATTACGAAAATTCATGTAATCATGAGGTTCTTGCGATTGAGGCGCAGTATATTTTTCCCGAAATATCATAAGAAGACATCAGGTATTTCTTACAGACATTGGAAACAACAATCAAAATGCAATCTTAATTGAATAACTTTTCGAATTGAATTTACAAATCAATTATCGTTATTATGTCAATATAGAGAGCTATTCCTTGAATTTACCCAGGAGTCATGAGATCATTTTAGCACTCTTATAAAGACGCAGCAGAAAATGCTAATTTTTCAATCTCGCAATATTACTAAGTACTGTAGCGAGCAGGTTATCCACGAATACTTGCGATCGAACTTTTACTTTTTAGCGAATTGATATTTTAAATAACGTATAGTGAACAGATACAGAAAAACCTCTGATATTCTATCACGTGAATTTGTGTAATCATGAGATTGTTGCGATTATGGCGCAGTATATTTTTCCCGAAATTACATCTGAAGATATCAGGTATTTATAACAGACTTTGAAAACAACGTGCAAAACGCAAACTTAATTGAATAACTTTTCGAATTGAATTTTCAAATCAATTGACTTTAATATGTCAATATATAGATCCATTCCTTTATTTTGCACATAGTAAGGCGATCATTTTAGCACTCTTATAACCACGCAGCAAAATAGGCTAATTTTTCAATTTCGCAATGTTACTAAGTCCTGTAGCGAGCATGTGATTTATTAATACTTGCGATCCAAATTTATCTATTCAGCGAATGAAAATTTTAAATAACCGATAGTGAACGGATACAGGAATACCTCTTATATGCTAACACGTGAATTCGTGTAATCATGAGATACTTGCGATAAAGGCGCTGTATATTTTTCCTGAAATATCATCTCAAGACATCAGGTATTTCTTACAGACATAGAAAACAACAATTAAAATGCAATCTCATTAGAATGACTTTTCGAATTGAATTTTCAAATCAAATAACGTTTTGATGTCACTAAATACAGCCATTCTTTGATTTTTCCCGGGAGTCATGATATCATTTTAGCACTATTATAACGGCGCAGCAAAATATGCTAATTTTTCAATTTCGCAATATTTCTAAGTCCTGTAGCGAGCAGGTTATCCACGAATACTTGCGATCGAACTTTAACTTTCCAGCGAATTGAAATTTTAAATAACCGATAGTGAACAGATACAGAAATACCTCTTATATTCTAACACGTGAATTCGTGTAATCATGAGATTATTGCTATAAAGGCGCAGTATATTTTTTCCGAAATGACATCTGATGGCATCAGGTATGTATAGCAGACATTGAAAACAACAATCAAAATGCAATCTCAATAGAATAACTTTTCCGAATTGAATTTTCAAATCAGATAACGTTATTATATCACTAAATAGAGACATTCCTTGATTTTGCCCAGGAGTCATGAGATCATTTTAGCACTCTTATGACGACGCAGCAAAAAATGCTAATTCTTTTATTTCGCAATATTATCCAGTCCTGTAGCGAGCAGGTTATCCATGAATACCTGCGATCCAAATCTAACTATTCAGCGAATTGAAATTTTGAATAACCGAAATCGAATAGATACAGAAATCAACCACCTATATTCCATAACGTGAATTCGTGTGATCATAAGATTCTTGCGATTATGGCGCAGTATATTTTTCCCGAAATACCATCTGAAGACATCAGGTATTTCTTACAGACATTGAAAACAACAATCAAAATGCAATCTAAATAGAATAACTTTTCGAATTGAATTTACAAATCAATTAACGTTATTATGTCAATACATAGAGCTATTCCTTGATTTCGGCCAGGAGTTATGAGTCCATTTAACACTCATTTAACACTCTTTTAAAATATACTGCGATAAAGACGCAGTATATTTTTTCCGAAATGACATCTGATGGCATCCAGTACGTCTAGCAGACATTGAAAAAAACAATCAAAACGCAATCTCAATAGAATAACCTTTCGAATTGAGTTTTCAAATCAAATAACGTTATTATGTCACTAAATAGAGCCATTCCCTCATTTTGCCCAGGAGTCATGAGATCATTTTAGCACTCTTTTAAAGACGCAGCAAAAAATGCTAATTTTTCAATTTCGCAATATTAATAAGTCCTGTAGCGTGCAGGTTATCCATGAATATTTGCGATCTAACTTTAACTATTCAGCGAATTGATATTTTAAATAACCGATAGTGAACAGATACAGAAATACCTCTTATATTCTAACACGTGCATTCGGGTAATCATGAGATTATTGCGATAAAGGCGCAGTATATTTTTTCCGAAATGACATCTGATGGCATCAGGTATGTCTAGCAGACATTGAAAACAACAATTCAAATGCAATTTAAATAGAACAACTTTTCGAATTGAATTTTCAAATCAATTAACGTTATGATGTCACTAAATACAGCAATTCTTTAATTTTTCCCGGGAGTCATAATATCATTTTAGCACTCTTATAACCACGCAGCAAAATATGCTATTTTATTAATTTCGCAATATTCCTTAGTTCTGTCGCGAGCTGGTTATCTATGAATACTTGCGATCTAAATTTAATTATTCAGCAAATTGATATTTTAAATAACTGATAGTGAACAGATCCAGAAATACCTCTTATATTCTAACACGTAAATTCGTGTAATCATGAGATTATTGCGTAAAAGGCGCAGTATATTTTTCCCGAAATGACATCCGATGGCATGAGGTATGTCTAGCAGACATTGAAAACAACAATCAAAATGCAATCTCAATAGAATAACTTTTCGAATTTAATTCTTAAATCAAATAACGTTATTATGTCACTAAATAAAGCGATTCCTTGATTTTGCCCAGGAGTTATGAGATCATGTTAGCACTCATATAACCACACAACAAAAAATGCTAATTTTTCATTTTCGCAATATTGTCAAGTCCTGTAGCGAGCAAGTTATTCATAAATACTTGCGATCTAAATTAAACTATCTAGCAAATTGAAATTTCAAAAATCTGAAAGCGAACAGATATAGAAACCAACCTCTTATATTCTATCACGTGAATTCGTGTAATTATGAGATTCTTGCGATTAAGGCGCTGCATATTTTTCCCGAATCACCATCTGAAGACATCAGGTATTTCTTACACACATTGAAAACAACAATCAAAATGCAATCTAAATAGAATAACTTTTCGAATTGAATTTACAAGTCAATTAACGTTATTATGTCAATATAAAGAGCTATTACTTGATTTTGCCCAGTAGTTATGAGATAATTTTAGCACTCTTATAACGACGCAGCAAAATATGCTAATTTTTTAATTTCGCAATATTTCTAAGTCCTGTAGCGAGCAGGTTATCCGCGAATACTTGCGATCGAACTTTAACTTTCCAGCGAATTGAAATTTAAAATAACCGATAGTGAACAGATACAGAAATACCTCTTATATGCTAACACGTGAATTCGTGTAATCATGAGATACTTGCCATAAAGGCGCTGTATATTTTTCCTGAAATATCATCTCAAGACATCAGGTATTTCTTACAGACATAAAAAACAACAATTAAAATGCAATCTCATTAGAATGACTTTTCGAATTGAATTTTCAAATCAAATAACGTTTTGATGTCACTAAATACAGCCATTCGTTGATTTTTCCCGGGAGTCATTATATCATTTTAGCACTTTTATAACGGCGCAGCAAAATATGCTAATTTTTCAATTTCGCAATATTACTAAGTCCTGTAGCGTGCAGGTTATCTACGAATACTTGCGATCTAAATTGAACTGTTCAGCGAATTGAAATTTTAAATAACCAAAAGCAAACAGATACAGAAATCAACCTCTTCTATTCTATCACGTGAATTTGTGTAATCATGAGATTGTTGCGATTGTGGCGCAGTATATTTTTCCGAAATGACATCTGATGGCGTCAGGTATTTCTTACAGACATTGAAAACAACAATCAAAATGCAATCTAAATAGAATAACTTTTCGAATTGAATTTACAAATCAATTAACGTTATTATGTCAATATATAGAGCTATTCTTTGATTTTGGCCAGGATTTATGAGTTCATTCAACACTCTTATGACCACGCAGCACAATGTGCTATTTTTTTCATTTCGCAATATTACTAAGTCCTGTAGCTTGCAGGTTATCCATGAATATCTGCGATCTAACTTTAACTATTCAGCGAATTGATATTTTAAATAACCGAAATAGAACAGATACAGAAATCAACCACTTATATTCCATCACGAGAATTCGTGTAATCATGAGGTTCTTGCGATTGGGGCGCAGTATATTTTTCCCGAAATATTATCTGAAGGCATCAGGTATTTCTTACAGACATTGGAACCAACAATCAAAATGCGATCTGAATAGAATAACTGTTCGAATTGAAATTACAAGTCAATTAACGTTATTATGTCACTAAATAGAGTTATTCCTTGATTTTGCCCAGAAGTTATGAGATCATTTTAGCACTCATATGACCACGCAGCAAAATATGCTAATTGTTTAATTTCGCAATATTACTAAGTCCTGTAGCGAGCAGGTTATTTATGAATACTTGCGATCGAAATTCAACTGTTCAGCAAATTGAGATTTTCCTGAACCGAAAGCGAAAATATACAGAAATCAGCCTCTTAAATTCTATCACGTGAATTCGTGTAATCATGAGATTCTTGCGATCAAGGCGCAGTATATTTTTCCCTAAATGTTATCTAAAAACATCAGGTATTTCTTACAGACATTGAAAACAACAATCAAAATGCAATCTCATTAGAATAACTTTTCGAATTTAATTTACAAATCAATTAACGTTATTATGTCAATATATAGAGCTATTCCTTGATTTTCCCCGGGAGTCATGAGATCATTTTAGCACTCTTATAACGACGCAGCAAAATATGCTAATTTTTCAATTTCACAATATTACTAAGTCCTGTAGCGAGCAGGTTATCCACGAATACTTGCGATCGAACTTTACCTTTCAAGCGAATTGAAATTTTGAATAACCGAAAGCGAAGAGATACAGAAATCAACCTATTATATTCTATCACGAAAATTCGTGTAATCATGAGGTTCTTGCAATTGAGGCGCAGTATATTTTTCCCGAATTATCATATGAGGACATCAGGTATTTCTTACAGACATTAAAAACAACAATCACAATGCAGTCTCAATAGAATAACTTTTCGAATTGAATTTACAAGTCAATTAACGTTATTATGTCAATATATAGAGCTATTACTTGATTTTGGCCAGGAGTTATGAGTTCATTTAACACTCTTATGACCACGCAGCAAAATGTGCTAATTTTTAAATTTCGCACTATTACTAAGTCCTGTAGCGTGCAGGTTATCCATGAATATTTGCGATCTAACTTTAACTATTCAGCGAATTGATATTTTAAATAACCGAAATAGAACAGATACAGAAATCAACCACTTATATTCCATCACGAGAATTCGTGTAATCATGAGGTTCTTGCGATTGGGGCGCAGTATATTTTTCCCGAAATATTATCTGAAGGCATCAGATATTTCTTACAGACATTGGAACCAACAATCGAAATGCAATCAGAATAGAATAACTGTTCGAAATGACTTCTCAAATCAAATAACGTTATAAATCCACTAAATAGAGCCATTCCTTAATTTTGCCCAGGAGTTATGAGATCATTTTAGCACTTTTATGACTACGCAGCAAAATATGCTAATTCTTTTATTTCGCAATTTTACTAAGTCCTGTAGCGAGCAGGTTATCCACGAATACTTGCGTTCCAAATCTAACTATTCAGTGAATTGAAATTTTAAATAACCGAAAGCGAACAGATACAGAAATCAACCTATTATATTCTATCACGAGAATTCGTGTATTCATGAGGTTCTTGCGATTGAGGCGCAGTAAATTTTTTCCGTAATATCATATGAACACATCAGGTATTTCATACAGACATTGAAAACAACAATCGAAATGCAATCTCATTAGAATAACTTTTTGAATTGAATTTACAAATCAATGAACGTTAACATGTCAATATATAGAACCATTCTTTAATTTTGCCCAGGAGTAAGGAGATCATTTTAGCACTCTTATGACTACGCAGCAAAATATGCTAATTTCTCAATTTCGCAATATTACTAAGTCCTGTAGCGAGCAGGTTATCCACGAATACTTGCGATCGAACTTTAACTTTTCAGCGAATTGATATTTTAAATAACCGATAGTGAAAATATACAGAAATACAACATATATTCTAACACGTGAATTCGTGTAATCATGAGATTATTGCGATAAAGGCGCAGTATATTTTTTCTGAAATGACATCTGATGGCATCCAGTACGTCTAGCAGACATTGAAAAAAACAATCAAAATGTAATCTCAATAGAGTAACCTTTCGATTTGATTTTTCAAATCCAATAACGTTATTATGTCACTAAATAGAGCCATTCCCTCATTTTGCCCAGGAGTCATGAGATCATTTTGGCACACTTTCAAAGACGCAGCAAATAATGCTCATTTTTCAATTTCGCAATATTATCAAGTGCTGTAGCGAGCAGGTTATCTATGAATACTTGCGATCTAAATTTGTCTATTCAGCGAATTGAAATTTTAAGTAAAGGAAAGCGAACAGATACAGAATTCAACCTATTATATTCTATCACGAGAATTCGTGTAATCATGAGGTTCTTGCGATTGAGGCACAGTATATTTTTCTAAATATTATCTGAAGGCATCAGGTATTTCTTACAGACATTGAAAACAACAATCAAAATGCAATCTCAATAGAATAACTGTTCGAAATGATTTCTCAAATCGAATATCGTTATTATGTCACTGAAAAGAGCCATTCCTTGATTTTGCCCAGAAATTATGAGATCATTTTAGCACTTTTATGACCACGCAGCAAAATATGCTAATTTTCAATTTTCGCAATATTGGCAAGTCCTGTAGCGAGAAAATTATTCATAAATACTGGCGATCTAAATTGAACTATTAAGCAAATTGAAATTTCAAATATCTGAAAGCGAACAGATATAGAAATCAACCTCTTATATTCTATCACGTGAATTCGTGTAATCATAAGATGCTTGCGGTTGAGGCGCAGTATATTTTTCCCGAGATATCATCTGAAGACATCTGGTATTTCTTACAGACATTGAAAACAACAATCAAAATGCAATCTTCATAGAATAACTGTTCGAATTATATTTTCAAATTAATAAACGTTAGTATGTCGATATATAGAGCTATTCCTTGATTTTGCCCAGGAGTTATGAGATCATTTTAGCACTCTTATAACAACGCAGCAAAATATGCTAATTTTTTAATTTCGCAATATTACCAAGTCCTGTAGCGAGCAGGTTATCCACGAATACTTGCGATCGAACTTAGCTTCGCAGCGAATTAATATTTGAAATAACCGATAGTGAACAGATACAGAAATACCTCTTATATTGTAACACGAGAATTCGTGTAATCATGAGATTATAGCGATAAAGGCGCAGTATATTTTTTCCGAAATGTCATCTGATGGCATCAGGTATGTCTAGCAGACATTGAAAACAACAATCAAAATGCAATCTCAATAGAATAACTTTTCAAATTGAATTCTTAAATCAAATAACGTTATTATGTCACTTAATAGAGCCATACCTTGATTTTGCCCAGGAGTTATGAAATCATGTTAGCACTCTTATAACCACGCAGCAAAAAATGCTAATTTTTCAATTTTGCAATATTGTCAAGTCCTGTAGCGAGCAAGTTATTCATAAATACTTGCGATCTAAATTAAACTATCCGACAAATTTAAATTTCCAATATCTGAAAGCCAACAGATATAGAAATCAACCTCTTATATTCTATCACGTGAATTCGTGTAATCATGAGATGCTTGCGATTGAGGCGCAGTATATTTTTCACGTAATATCATCTATAGACATCTGGTATTTCTTACAGACATTGAAAACAACAATCACAATGCAGTCTCAATAGAATAACTGTTCGAAATGATTTCTCAAATCGAATAACGTTATTATGTCACTAAATAGAGCCATTCCTCGATTTTTCCCAGGAGTTATGAGAGCATTTTAGTACTTTTATGACCACGCAGCAAAATATGCGAATTTTTCAATTTCGCAATATTATCAAGTCCTTAGCGAGCAGGTCATCCATAAGTCCTTGCGATCGAAATTGAACTATTTAGCAAATTGAAATTTCAAATATCTGAAAGCGAACAGATTAGGAAATCAACCTCTTATATTCTATCACGTGAATTCGTGTAATCATGAGATGCTTGCGATTGAGGCGCAGTATATTTTTCCCGAAATATCATCTAAAGACATCTCGTATTTCTTACAGACATTGAAAACAACAATCACAATGCAGTCTTAATAAAATAACTTTTCGAATTGAATTTACAAGTCAATTAACGTTATAATGTCACTAAATAGAGCCATTCCTTCATTTTGCCCAGGAGTTATGAGATCATTTCAGCACTTTTATGACCACGCAGCAAAATGTGCTAATTTTTCAATTTCGCAATTTTACCAAGACCTGTCGCGAGCAGGTTATCTATGAATACTTGCGATCTAAATTTGTCTATTCAGCGAATTGAAATTTTAAATAACTGAAAGCGAACAAATACAGAAATCAACCTATTATATTCTATTACGAAAATTCGTGTAATCATGAGGTTCTTGCGATTGAGGCGCAGTATATTTTTCCCGAAATATCATAAGAAGACATCAGGTATTTCTTACAGACATTGAAAACAACAATCAAAATGCAATCTCAATTGAATAACTTTTCGAATTGAATTTACAAATCAATTAACGTTATTATGTCAATATATAGAGCTATTTCTTGATTTTTCCCAGGAGTCATGAGATCATTTTAGCACTCTTATAAGGACGCAGCAAAAAATGCTAATTCTTCAATCTTGCAATATTACTAATTCCTGGAGCGAGCAGGTTATTTATGAATACTTGCGATCGAAATTCAACTATTCAGCGAATTGAAATTTTACTGAACCGAAAGCGAAAATATACAGAAATCAACCTCTTAAATTCTATCACGTGAATTCGTGTAATCATGAGATTCTTGCGATCAAGGCGCAGTATATTTTTCCCGAAATATCATCTAAAAACATCAGGTATTTCTTACAGACATTGAAAACAACACCAAACGCAATCTCAATAGAATAACTGTTCGAATTATATTTCCAAATTAATTAACGTTATTATGTCGATATATAGAGCTATTCCTCGATTTTGCCCAGGAGTTATGAGATCATTACAGCACTTTTATAACCACGCAGCAAAATGTGCTAATTTTTCAATTTCGCAATATTACGAAGTCCTGTAGCGAGCAGGTTATCTATGAATACTTGCGATCTAAATTTGTCTATTCAGCGAATTGAAATTTTAAATAACCGAAAGCGAACAGATACAGAAATCAACCTATTATATTCTATCACGACAATTCGTGTAATCATGACGTTCTTGCGATTGAGGCGCAGTATATTTATCTCGAAATATTATCTGAAGGCATCAGGTATTTCTTACAGACATTGAAAACAACACCAAACGCAATCTCAATAGAATAACTGTACGAAATGATTTCTCAAATCGAATGACGTTATTATGTCACTGAATAGAGCCATTCCTTGATTTTGCCCAAGAGTTATGAGATCATTTTAGCACTTTTATGACAACGCAGCAAAATATGCGAATTTTTCAATTTCACCGTATTATCAAGTCCTGTAGCGAGCACGTTATTCATAAATAACTGCGATCTAAATTGAACTATCTAGCAAATTGAAATTTCAAATATCTGAAAGCGAACAGATATAGAAATCAACCTCTTATATTCTATCACGTGAATTCGTGTAATCATGAGATGCTCGCGATTAAGGCGCAGTATATTTTTCCCGAAATATCATCTGAAGACATCTGGTATTTCTTACAGACATTGAAAACAACAATCACAATGCAGTCTCAATAGAATAACTTTTCGAATTGAATTTACAAGTCAATTAACGTTATTATGTCACTAAAGCGAGCCATTCCTTGATTTTGCCCAGAAGTTATGAGATCATTTTAGCACTCATATGACCACGCAGCAAAATATGCTAATTGTTCAATTTCGCAATATTACTAAGTCCTGTAGCGTGCAGGTTATCCATGATCATTTGCTATCTAACTTTAACTATTCAGCGAATTGATTTTTTTAATAACCGAAATAGAACAGATACAGAAATCAACCACTTATATTCCATCACGAGAATTCGTATAATCATGAGGTTCTTGCGATTGGGGCGCAGTATATTGTTCCCGAAATATTATCTGAAGGCATCAGGTATTTCTTACAGACATTGGAAACAACAATCAAAATGCAAACTCAATAGAATACCTTTTCGATTTGAATTTTCAAATCAAATAACGTTATTATATCACTAAATAGAGACATTCCTTGATTTTGCTCAGGAGTCATGAGATCATTTTAGCACTTTTTTGACGACGCAGCAAAAAATGCTAATTTTTTTATTTCGCAATATAATCCAGTCCTGTAGGGAGCAGGTTATCCATGAATACCTGCGATCCAAATCTAACTATCCAGCGAATTGAAATTTTAAATAACCGAATTCGAACAGATACAGAAATCAACCACTTATATTCCATTAAGTGAATTCGTGTGATCATAAGATTCTTGCGATTAAGGCGCAGTATATTTTTCCCGAAATACCATCTGAAGACATCAGGTATTTCTTACAGACATTGAAAACAACAATCAAAATGCAATCTAAATAGAATAACTTTTCGAATTGAATTTACAAATCAATTAACGTTATTATGTCAATATATAGAGCTATTCCTTGATTTTGGCCAGGAGTTATGGGTTCATTTAACACTCTTATGACCACGCAGCAAAATGTGCTAATTTTTTAATTTCGCAATATTCTTAAGTCCTGTCGCGTGCAGGTTATCTATGAATATTTACGATCTAACTTTAACTATTCAGCGAATTGATATTTTAAATAACCGAAATAGAGCAGATACAGAAATCAACCACTTATATTCCATCACGAGAATTCGTGTAATCATGAGGTTCTTGCGATTGGGGCGCAGTATATTTTTCCCGAAATATTATCTGAAGGCATCAGGTATTTCTTACAGACATTGGAAAAAACACTCAAAATTCAATCTGAATAGAATAACTGTTCGAAATGACTTCTCAAATCAAATAACGTTATTAATCCACTAAATAGAGCTATTCCTTAATTTTGCCCAGGAGTTATGAGATCATTTTAGCACTTTTATGACCACGCAGCAAAATATGCGAATTTTTCAATTTCGCAATATTATCAAGTCCTGTAGCGAGCAGGTCATCCATAAGTACTTGCGATCGAAATTGAAGTATTGAGCAAATTGAAATTTCAAATATCTGAAAGCGAACAGATATAGAAATCAACCTCTTATATTCTATCACGTGAATTCGTGTAATCATGAGATGCTCGCGATTAAGACGCAGTATATTTTTCCCGAAATATGATCTGAAGACATCTGGTATTTCTTACAGACATTGAAAACAACAATCACAATGCAGTCTTAATTGAATAACTTTTCGAATTGAATTTACAAATCAATTAACGTTATTATGTCACTAAAGCGAGCCATTCCCTGATTTTGCCCAGAAGTTATGAGATCATTTTAGCACTCATATGACCACGCAGGAAAATATGCTAATTGTTTAATTTCGCAATAGTACTAAGTCCTGTAGCGAGCAGGTTATTTATGAATACTTGCGATCGAAATTCAACTGTTTAGCAAATTGAAATTTTACTGAACCGAAAGCGAAAATATACAGAAATCAGCCTCTTAAATTCTATAACGTGAATTCGTGTTATCATGAGATTCTTGCGATCAAGGCGCAGTATATTTTTCCCTTAATGTTATCTAAAAACATCAGGTATTTCTTACAGACATTGAAAACAACAATCAAAATGCAATCTCAATAGAATAACCTTTCGAATTGAGTTTTCAAATCAAATAACGTTATTATGTCACTAAATAGAGCCATTTCTTGATTTTGCCCAGGAGTTATGAGATCATTTTAGCACTCATATGACCACGCAGCAAAATATGCGAATTTTTCAATTTCGCAATATTACAAAGTCCTGTAGCGAGCAGGTTATCTATGAATACTTGCGCTCTAAATTTGTCTATTCAGCGAATTGAAATTTTAAATAACCGAAAGCGAAGAGATACAGAAATCAACCTATTATATTCTATCACGAAAATTCGTGTAATCATGAGGTTCTTGCAATTGAGGCGCAGTATATTTTTCCCGAAATAACATATGAAGACTTCAGGTATTTCTTACAGACATTGGAAACAACAATCAAAATGCAATCTCAATTGAATAACTTTTCGAATTGAATTTACAAATCAATTAACGTTATTATGTCAATATATAGAGCTATTCCTTGATTTTCCCCAGAAGTCATGAGATCATTTGGCGCTGTTATAAGGACGCAGCAACACATGCTAATTTTTCAATCTCGCAATATTACTAAGTCCTGTAGCGAGCAGGTTATTTATGAATACTTGCGATCGAAATTCAACTATTCAGCGAATTGAAATTTTACTGAACCGAAAGCGGAAATAAACAGAAATCAACCTCTTATTCTATCACGTGGATTCGTGTAATCATGAAATTATTGCGATAACGGCGCAGTAAAATTTTTCCGAAATGACATCTAATGGCATCAAGTATGTCCAGCAGACATTGCAAACAACAATCAATAGGCAATCTCAACAGAATAACTTTTCGAATTGAGTTTTCAAATCAAATAACGTTATTATGTCACTAAATAGAGCTATTCCTTGATTTTGCCCAGGAGCCATGAGATCATATTAGCACTATTTCAACGACGCAGCAAAAAATGCTAATTTTTCAATTTCGCAATAATATCAAGCTTTGTAGCGAGCAGGTTATCAATGAATACTTGCGATCTAAATTTAACTATTCAGTGAATTGATATTTTAAATAAATGAAATCGAACAGATACAGAAATAAACCACTTATATTCCATCACGTGAATTCGTGTTATCATAAGATTCTTGCGATTTAGGCGCTGTATATTTTTCCTGAATCACCATCTGAGGACATCAGGTATTTCTTACAGACATTGAAAACAACAATCAAAATGCAATCTAAATAGAATAACTTTTCGAATTGAATTTACAAATCAATTAACGTTCTTATGTCAACATATAGAGCTATTCCTTTATTTTTGCCAGGAGTTATGAGTTCATTTAACACTCTTATGACCACGCAGCAAAATGTGCTAATTTTTTAATTTCGCAATATTACTAAGTCCTGTAGCGTGCAGGTTATCCATGAATATTTGCGATCTAACTTTAACTATTCACCGAATTGATATTTTAAATAACCGATAGTGAACAGATACAGAAATACCTCTTATATTCTAACACGTGCATTCGTGTAATCATGAGATTATTGCGATAAAGGCGCAGTATATTTTTTCCGAAATGACATCTGATGGCATCAGGTATGTCTAGCAGACATTGAAAACAACAATCCAAATGCAATCTAAATAGAATAACTTTTCGAATTGAATTTTCAAATCAATTAACGTTATGATGTCACTAAATACAGCCATTCTTTAATTTTTTCCGGGCGTCATAGTATCATTTTAGCACTCTTATAACCACGCAGCAAAATATGCTAATTTTTTAATTTTGCAATATTACTTAGTTCTGTCGCGAGCAGGTTATCTATGAATACTTGCGATCTAAATTTAATTATTCAGCAAATTGATATTTTAAATAACCGATAGGGAACAGACCCAGAAATACCTCTTATATTCTAACACGTGAATTCGTGTAATCATGAGATTATTGCGATAAAGGCGCAGTATATTTTTTCCGAAATGACATCTGATGGCATCAGGTATGTCTAGCAGACATTGAAAACAACAATCAAAATGCAATCTCAATTGAATAACTTTTCGAATTAAATTCTTAAATCAAATAACGTTATTATTTCACTAAATAGAGCCATTCCTTGATTTTGCCCAGGAGTTATGAGATCATGTTAGCACTCATATAACCACGCTGCAAAAAATGCTAATTTTTCAATTTCGCAATTTTGTCAAGTCCTGTAGCGAGCAAGTTATCCATAAATACTTGCGATCTAAATTGAACTATCTAGCAAATTGAAATTTCAAAAATCTGAAAGCGAACAGATATAGCAACCAACCTCTTATATTCTATAACGTAAATTCGTGTAATCATGAGATGCTTGCGATTGAGGCGCAGTATATTTTTCCCGAAATATCATCTGAAGACATCTGGTATTACTTACAGACATTGAAAACAACAATCACAATGCAGTCTCAATAGAATAACTGTTCGAAATGATTTCTCAAATCGAATAACGTTATTATGTCACTAAATAGAGCCATTCCTTGATTTTGCACAGAAGTTATGCGATCATTTTAGCACTCTTATAACGACGCAGCAAAATATGCTAATTTTTTAATTTCGCAATTTTACTAAGTCCTGTAGCGAGCAGGTTATCCACGAATACTTGCGGTCAAACTTTAACTTTTGGGCGAATTGATATTTTAAATAACCGATAGTGAACAGACACAGAAATACCTCTTATATTCTAACACGTGAATTCGTGTAATCATGAGGTTCTTGCGATTGGGGCGCAGTATATTTTTCCCGAAATATTATCTGAAGCCATCAGGTATTTCTTACAGACCTTGGAAACAACAATGAAAAGGAAATCTCAATAGATTAACTGTTCGAAATGAATTCTCAAATCAAATAACGTTATTAATCCACTAAATAGAGCCATTCCTTGATTTTGCCCAGGAGTTATGAGATCATTTTAGCACTTTTATGACCACGCAGCAAAATTTGCGAATTTTTCAATTTCGCGATATTATCAAGTCCTGTAGCGAGCAGGTCATCCACAAGTCCTTGCGATAGAAATTGAACTATTTAGCAAATTGCAATTTCAAATATCTGAAAGCGAACAGATATAGAAATCAACCTCTTATATGCTATCACGTGAATTCGTGTAATCATGAGATGCTTGCGATTGAGGCGCAGTATATTTTTCCCGAAATATCATCTGAAGACATCAGGTATTTCTAACAGACATTGAAAACAACAATCAAAATGCAATCTCAATAGAATAACTTTTCGAATTAAATTCTTAAATCAAATAACGTTATTATGTCACTAAATAGAGCCATTCCTTGATTTTGCCCAGGAGCCATGAGATCATTTTAGCACTTTTTTAACGACGCAGCAAAAAATGCTAATTTTTCAATTTCGCAATAATATCAAGTCTTGTAGCGAGCAGGTTATCCATGAATACTTGCGATCTAAATTTAACTATTCAGCGAATTGATATTTTAAATAAATGAAATCGAACAGATACAGAAATCAACTACTTATATTCCATCACGAGAAATCGTGTAATCATAAGATCCTTGCGATTAAGGCGCAGTATATTTTTCCCGAAATACCATCTGAAGACATCAGGTATTTCTTACAGACATTGAAAACAACAAACAAAATGCAATCTAAATAGAATAACTTTTCGAATTGAATTTACGAATCATTTAACGTTATTATGTCAATATATAGAGCTATTCCTTGATTTTGCCCAGGAGTTATGAAATCATTTCAGCACTCTTATGACCACGCAGCAAAATATGCTTATTTTTCAATTTCGCAATGTTACTAAGTCCTGCAGCGAGCAGGTGATCCATTAATACTTGCGATCTAAATTTATCTTTTCAGCGTATTGGAATTATAAATAACCGATAGTGAACGGATACAGAAATACCTTTTATATGCTAACACGTGAATTCGTGTAATCATGAGATACTTGCGATAAAGGCGCTGTATATTTTTCCTGAAATCTCATCTCAAGACATCAGGTATTTCTTACAGACATAGAAAACAACAATCAAAATGCAATCTCAATAGAATAACTTTTCGAATTGAATTTTCAAATCAAATAACGTTATGATGTCACTAAATACAGCCATTCTTTGATTTTTCCCGGGAGTCATAATATCATTTTAGCACTCTTATAACCATGCAGCAAAATATGCTAATTTTTTAATTTCGCAATATTACTAAGTTCTGTCGCGAGCAGGTTATCTATGAATACTTGCGATCTAAATTTAATTATTCAGCAAATTGATATTTTAAATAACCGAAATAGAACAGATAAAGAAATCAACCACTTATATTCCATCACGAGAAATCGTGTAATCATGAAATTATTGCGATAACGGCGCAGTAAATTTTTTCCGAAATGACATCTGATGGCATCAAGTATGTATTGCAGACATTAAAAACAACAATTAAAATGCAATCTCAATAGAATAACTTTTCGACTTGAATTTTCAAATCAAATAACGTTATTATGTCACTAAATAGAGCCATTCCTTTATTTTGCCCAGGAGTCATGAGATCATTTAGCACTCTTATATTGACGCAGCAAAAAATGCTAATTTTTCAATTTGGCAATATTACCAAGTCCTGTAGCGAGCAGGTTATCCATGAATACCTGCTATACAAATCTAACTATTCAGCGAATTGAAATTTTAAATAACCAAAAGCGAACAGATACAGAAATCAACCTATTATATTCTATCACGAGAATTCGGGTAATCATGAGGAGCTTGCGATTGAGGCGCAGTATATTTTTCCCGAAATATTATCTGAAGGCATCAGGTATTTCTTACAGACATTGAAAACAACAATCAAAATGCAATCTTAATAGAATAACTGTTCGAATTATATTTTCAAATCAATAAACGTTATTATGTCGATATATAGAGCTATTCCTTGATTTTGCCCAGGAGTTATGAGATCATGTTAGCACTCATATAACCACGCTGCAAAAAATGCTAATTTTTCAATTTCGCAATTTTGTCAAGTCCTGTAGCGAGCAAGTTATCCATTAATACTTGCGATCTAAATTGAACTATCCGACAAATTGAAATTTCCAATATCTGAAAGCCAACAGATATAGAAATCAACCTCTTATATTCTATCACGTGAATTCGTGTAATCATGAGATGCTTGCGATTGAGGCGCAGTATATTTTTCCCGTAATATCATCTAAAGACATCTGGTATTTGTAACAGACATTGAAAACAACAATCACAATGCAGTCTCAATAGAATAACTGTTCGAAATGATTTCTCAAATCGAATAACGTTATAATGTCACTTAATAGAGCCATTCCTTGATTTTGCCCAGAAGTTATGAGATCATTTGAGCACTCTTATAACGACGCAGCAAAATATGCTAATTTTTTTATTTCGCAATTTTACTAAGTCCTGTAGCGAGCAGGTTATCCACGAATACTTGCGATCGAACTTTAACTTTTGGGCGAATTGATATTTTAAATAACCGATAGTGAACAGATAAAGAAATACCTCTTCTATTCTAACACGTGAATTCGTGTAATCATGAGGTTCTTGCGATTGGGGCGCAGTATATTTTTCCCGAAATATTATCTGAAGGCATCAGGTATTTCTTACAGACATTGAAAACAACAATCAAAATGCAATCTTAATAGAATAACTGTTCGAATTATATTTTCAAATCAATAAACGTTATTATGTCGATATATAGAGCTATTCCTTGATTTTGCCCAGGAGTTATGAGATCATGTTAGCACTCATATAACCACGCTGCAAAAAATGCTAATTTTTCAATTTCGCAATTTTGTCAAGTCCTGTAGCGAGCAAGTTATCCATTAATACTTGCGATCTAAATTGAACTATCTAGCAAATTGAAATTTCAAAAATCTGAAAGCGAACAGATATAGCAACCAACCTCTTATATTCTATAACGTAAATTCGTGTAATCATAAGATGCTTGCGATTGAGGCGCAGTATATTTTTCCCGAAATATCATAAGAAGACATCAGGTATTTCTTACAGACATTGGAAACAACAATAAAAATGCAATCTCAATTGAATAACTTTTCGAATTGAATTTACAAATCAATTAACGTTATTATATCAATATATAGAGCTATTCCTTGATTTTTCCCAGGAGTCATGAGATCATTTTAGCACTCTTATAAGGACGCAGCGAAAAATGCTAATTCTTCAATCTCGCAATATTACTAAGTCCTGGAGCGAGCAGGTTATTGATAAATACTTGCGATCGAAATTCAACTATTCAGCGAATTGAAATTTTACTGAACCGAAAGCGAAAATATACAGAAATCAACCTCTTAAATTCTATCACGTGAATTCGTGTAATCATGAGATTCTTGTGATCCAGGCGCAGTATATTTTTCCCGAAATATTATCTGAAGGCATCAGGTATTTCTTACAGACATTGGAAACAACAATCAAATTGCAATCTCAATAGAATAACTGTTCGAAATGATTTCTCAAATCGAATAACGTTATTATGTCACTGAAAAGAGCCATTCCTTGATTTTGCCCAGAAATTATGAAATCATTTTAGCACTTTTATGACCACGCAGCAAAATATGCTAATTTTTAATTTTCGCAATATTGGCATGTCCTGTAGCGAGAAAGTTATTCATAAATACTGGCGATCTAAATTGAACTATTAAGCAAATTGAAATTTCAAATATCTGAAAGCGAACAGATATAGAAATCAACCTCTTATATTCTATCACGTGAATTCGTGTAATCATGAGATGCTTGCGGTTGAGGCGCAGTATATTTTTCCCGAAATATCATCTGAAGACATCTGGTATTTCTTACAGACATTGAAAACAACAATCAAAATGCAATCTTCATACAATAACTTTTCGAATTATATTTTCAAATTAATAAACGTTAGTATGTCGATATATAGAGCTATTCCTTGATTTCGCCTAGGAGTTATGAGATCATTTTAGCACTCTTATAACAACGCAGCAAAATATGCTAATTTTTTAATTTCGCAATATTACCAAGTCCTGTAGCGAGCAGGTTATCCACGAATACTTGCGATCGAACTTAGCTTCGCAGCGAATTAATATTTTAAATAACCGATAGTGAACAGATACAGAAATACCTCTTATATTGTAACACGAGAATTCGTGTAATCATGAGATTATAGCGATAAAGGCGCAGTATATTTTTTCCGAAATGTCATCTGATGGCATCAGGTATGTCTAGCAGACATTGAAAACAACAATCAAAATGCAATCTCAATAGAATAACTTTTCGAATTGAATTTACAAGTCAATTAACGTTATTATGTCACTAAAGCGAGCCATTCCTTGATTTTGCCCAGAAGTTATGAGATCATTTTAGCACTCATATGACCACGCAGCAAAATATGCTAATTGTTTAATTTCGCAATATTACTAAGTCCTGTAGCGAGCAGGTTATTTATGAATACTTGCGATCGAAATTCAACTGTTTAGCAAATTGAAATTTTAGTGAATCGAAAGCGAAAATATACAGAAATCAGCCTCTTAAATTCTATAACGTGAATTCGTGTTATCATGAGATTCTTGCGATCAAGGCGCAGTATATTTTTCCCTTAATGTTATCTAAAAACATCAGGTATTTCTTACAGACATTGAAAACAACAATCAAAATGCAATCTCATTAGAATAACTTTTCGAATTGAAGTTACAAATCAATTAACGTTATTAGGTCAATATATAGAGCCATTCCTTGATTTTCCCCAGGAGTCATGAGATCATTTTAGCACATTTATAAGGACGCAGCAAGAAATGCTAATTTTTCAATCTCGCAATATTACTAAGTCCTGTAGCGAGCAGGTTATTTATGAATACTTGCGATCGAAATTCAACTATTCAGCGAATTGAAATTTTACTGAACCGAAAGCGAAAATATACAGAAATCAACCTCTTTAATTCTATCACGTGGATTCGTGTAATCATGAGATTCTTGCGATCAAGGCGCAGTATATTTTTCCCGAAATATCATCTAAAAACAAAAGGTATTTCTTACAGACATTGAAAACAACAATCAAAATGCAATCTCAATAGAATAACCTTTCGAATTGAGTTTTCAAATCAAATAACGTTATTATGTCACTAAATAGAGCCATTTCTTGATTTTGCCCAGGAGTTATGAGATCATTTTAGCACTCATATGACCACGCAGCAAAATATGCGAATTTTTCAATTTCGCAATATTACCAAGTCCTGTAGCGAGCAGGTTATCTATGAATACTTGCGCTCTAAATTTGTCTATTCAGCGAATTGAAATTTTAAATAACCGAAAGCGAAGAGATACAGAAATCAACCTATTATATTCTATCACGAAAATTCGTGTAATCATGAGGTTCTTGCAATTGAGACGCAGTATATTTTTCCCGAAATAACATATGAAGACTTCAGGTATTTCTTACAGACATTGGAAACAACAATCAAAATGCAATCTCAATTAAATAACTTTTCGAATTGAATTTACAAATCAATTAACGTTATTAGGTCAATATATAGAGCTATTCCTTGATTTTCCCCAGAAGTCATGAGATCATTTTAGCGCTGTTATAAGGACGCAGCAACAAATGCTAATTTTTCAATCTCGCAATATTACTAAGTCCTGTAGCGAGCAGGTTATTTATGAATACTTGCGATCGAAATTCAACTATTCAGCGAATTGAAATTTTACTGAACCGAGAGCGGAAATAAACAGAAATCAACCTCTAAAATTCTATCACGTGGATTCGTGTAATCATGAAATTATTGCGATAACGGCGCAGTAAAATTTTTCCGAAATGACATCTAATGGCATCAAGTATGTCCAGCAGACATTGCAAACAACAATCAATAAGCAATCTCAACAGAATAACTTTTCGAATTGAGTTTTCAAATCAAATAACGTTATTATGTCACTAAATAGAGCTATTCCTTGATTTTGCCCAGGAGCCATGAGATCATATTAGCACTCTTTTAACGACGCAGCAAAAAATGCTAATTTTTCAATTTCGCAATAATATCAAGCTTTGTAGCGAGCAGGTTATCCATGAATACTTGCGATCTAAATTTAACTATTCAGTGAATTGATATTTTAAATAAATGAAATCGAACAGATACAGAAATAAACCACTTATATTCCATCACGTGAATTCGTGTTATCATAAGATTCTTGCGATTTAGGCGCTGTATATTTTTCCTGAATCACCATCTGAGGACATCAGGTATTTCTTACAGACATTGAAAACAACAATCAAAATGCAATCTAAATAGAATAACTTTTCGAATTGAATTTACAAATCAATTAACGTTATTATGTCAACATATAGAGCTATTCCTTTATTTTTGCCAGGAGTTATGAGTTCATTTAACACTTTTATGACCACGCAGCAAAATGTGCTAATTTTTTAATTTCGCAATATTACTAAGTCCTGTAGCGTGCAGGTTATCCATGAATATTTGCGATGTAACTTTAACTATTCACCGAATTGATATTTTAAATAACCGATAGTGAACAGATACAGAAATACCTCTTATATTCTAACACGTGCATTCGTGTAATCATGAGATTATTGCGATAAAGGCGCAGTATATTTTTTCCGAAATGACATCTGATGGCATCAGGTATGTCTAGCAGACATTGAAAACAACAATCAAAATGCAATCTCAATAGAATAACTTTTCGAATTGAATTCTTAAATCAAATAACGTTATTATGTCACTAAATAGAGCCATTCCTTGATTTTGCCCAGGAGTTATGAGATCATGTTAGCACTTATATAACCACGCTGCAAAAAATGCTAATTTTTCAATTTCGCAATTTTGTCAAGTCCTGTAGCGAGCAAGTTATTCATAAATACTTGCGATCTAAATTGAACTATCTAGCATATTGAAATTTCAAAAATCTGAAAGCGAACAGATATAGCAACCAACCTCTTATATTCTATCACGTAAATTCGTGTAATCATGAGATGCTTGCGATTGAGGCGCAGTATATTTTTCCCGAAATATCATCTGAAGACATCTGGTATTACTTACAGACATTAAAAACAACAATCACAATGCAGTCTCAATAGAATAACTGTTCGAAATGATTTCTCAAATCGAATAACGTTATTATGTCACTAAATAGAGCTATTCCTTGATTTTGCACAGAAGTTATGCGATCATTTTAGCACTCTTATAACGACGCAGCAAAATATGCTAATTTTTTAATTTCGCAATTTTACTAAGTCCTGTAGCGAGCAGGTTATCCACGAATACTTGCGATCGAACTTTAACTTTTGGGCGAATTGATATTTTAAATAACCGATATTGAACAGATAAAGAAATACCTCTTCTATTCTAACACGTGAATTCGTGTAATCATGAGGTTCTTGCGATTGGGGCGCAGTATATTTTTCCCGAAATATTATCTGAAGCCATCAGGTATTTCTTACAGACATTGGAAACAACATTCAAAATGCAATCTCAATAGAATAACTGTTCGAAATGAATTCTCAAATCAAATAACGTTATTAATCCACTAAATAGAGCCATTCTTCGATTTTTCCCAGGAGTTATGAGATCATTTTAGCACTTTTATGACCACGCAGCAAAATATGCGAATTTTTCAATTAAGCAATATTATCAACTCCTTAGCGAGCAGGTCATCCATAAGTCCTTGCAATCGAAATTGAACTATTTAGCAAATTGAATTTTTAAATAACCGAAAGCGAACAGATACAGAAATCAACCTATTATATTCTATTACGAAAATTCATGTAATCATGAGGTTCTTGCGATTGAGGCGCAGTATATTTTTCCCGAAATATCATAAGAAGACATCAGGTATTTCTTACAGACATTGGAAACAACAATCAAAATGCAATCTTAATTGAATAACTTTTCGAATTGAATTTACAAATCAATTATCGTTATTATGTCAATATAGAGAGCTATTCCTTGAATTTACCCAGGAGTCATGAGATCATTTTAGCACTCTTATAAAGACGCAGCAGAAAATGCTAATTTTTCAATCTCGCAATATTACTAAGTACTGTAGCGAGCAGGTTATCCACGAATACTTGCGATCGAACATTACCTTTCCAGCGAATTGAAATTTGAAATAACCGATAGTGAACATATACAGAAATACCTCTTATATTCTAACACGTGAATTCATGTAATCATGAGATTATTGCGATAAAGGGGCAGTATATTTATTCCGAAATGACATCTTATGGCATCAGGTTCGTCTAGCAGACATTGAAAACAACAATCAAAATGCAATCTCAATAGAATAACCTCTTGAATTGAATTTTCAAATGAAATAACGTTATTATGTCACTAAATAAAGCAATTCCTTGATTTTGCCCAGGATTCATGAGATCATTTTAGCACTCTTATGAAGACGCAGCAAAAAATGCTAATTTTTCAATTTCGCAATATTACCAAGTGCTGTAGGGAGCAGGTTATCTATGAATACGTGCGACCTAAATATGTTTTTTCAGCGAATTGAAATTTTAAGAAACCGAAAGCGAACAGATACAGAAATTAACCTATTATATTCTATCACGACAATTCGTGTAATCATGAGGTTCTTGCGATTGAGGCGCAGTATATTTATCCTGAAATATTATCTGAAGGCATCAGGTATTTCTTACAGACATTGAAAACAACACCAAACGAAATCTCAATAGAATAACTGTACGAAATGATTCCTTAAATCGAATGACGTTATTATGTCACTGAATAGAGCCATTCCTTGATTTTGCCCAAGAGTTATGAGATCATTTTAGCACTTTTATGACAACGCAGCAAAATATGCGAATTTTTCAATTTCACCGTATTATCAAGTCCTGTAGCGAGCACGTTATTCATAAATAACTGCGATCTAAATTGAACTATCTAGCAAATTGAAATTTCAAATATCTGAAAGCGAACAGATATAGAAATCAACCGCTTATATTCTATCACGTGAATTCGTGTAATCATGAGATGCTCGCGATTAAGGCGCAGTATATTTTTCCCGAAATATCATCTGAAGACATCTGGTATTTCTTACAGACATTGAAAACAACAATCACAATGCAATCTAAATAGAATAACTGTTCGAAATGACTTCTCAAATCAAATAACGTTATTAATCCACTAAATAGAGCCATTCCCTAATTTTGCCCAGGAGTTATGAGATCATTTTAGCACTTTTATGACCACGCAGCAAAATATGCGAATCTTCCGATTTCGCAATATTTTCAAGTCCTGTAGCGAGCAGGTCATCCATAAGTACTTGCGATCGAAATTGAACTATTTAGCAAATTGAAATTTCAAATATCTTAAAGCGAACAGATATAGAAATTAACCTCTTATATTCTATCACGTGAATTCGTGTAATCATGAGATGCTTGCGATCAAGGCGGAGTATATTTTTCCCGAAATATCATCTAAAAACATCAAGTATTTCTTACAGACATTGAAAACAACAATTAAAATGCAAACTCAATAGAATAACTTTTCGAATTGATCTTTCAAATCAAATAACGTTATTATATCACTAAATAGAGACATTTCTTGATTTTGCGCAGGAGTCATGAGATTATCTTAGCACTCTTATGACGACGCAGCAAAAAATGCTAATTTTTGAATTTCGCAATATTATCCAGTCCTGTAGCGAGCAGGTTACCCATGAATACCTGCGATCCAAATCTAACTATTCAGCGAATTGAAATTTTAAATAACCGAAATCGAACAGATACAGAAATCAACCACTTATATTCCATTACGTAAATTCGTGTGATCTTAAGATTCTTGCGATTAAGGCGCAGTATATTATTCCCGAAATACCATCTTAAGACATCAGGTATTTCTTACAGACATTGGAACCAACAATCAAAATGCGATCTGAATAGAATAACTGTTCGAATTGAAATTACAAGTCAATTAACGTTATTATGTCACTATATAGAGCTATTCTTTGATTTTGGCCAGGAGTTATGAGTTCATTCAACACTCTTATGACCACGCAGCAAAATGTGCTATTTTTTTAATTTCGCAATATTACTAAGTCCTGTAGCTTGCAGGTTATCCATGAATATTTGCGATCTAACTTTAACTATTCAGCGAATTGATATTTTAAATAACCGAAATAGAACAGATACAGAAATCAAACACTTATATTCCATCACGAGAATTCGTGTAATCATGAGGTTCTTGCGATTGGGGCGCAGTATATTTTTCCCGAAATATTATCTGAAGGCATCAGGTATTTCTTACAGACATTAGAACCAACAATCAAAATGCAATCTGAATAGAATAACTGTTCGAATTGAATTTACAAGTCAATTAACGTTATTATGTCACTAAATAGAGCCATTTCTTGATTTTGCCCAGAAGTTATGAGATCATTTTAGCACTCATATGACCACGCAGCAAAATATGCTAATTGTTTAATTTCGCAATATTAC
Source organism: Platygaster robiniae (assembly GCA_028476575.1). Classification (NCBI taxonomy): domain Eukaryota; kingdom Metazoa; phylum Arthropoda; class Insecta; order Hymenoptera; family Platygastridae; genus Platygaster; species Platygaster robiniae. The sequence continues at coordinate 20,214,895 of CM052021.1, forward strand.
TAAGTCCTGTAGCGAGCAGGTTATTTATGAATACTTGCGATCGAAATTCAACTGTTCAGCAAATTGAAATTTTACTAAACCGAAAGCGAAAATATACAGAAATCAGCCTCTTAAATTCTATCACTTGAATTCGTGTAATCATGAGATTCTTGCGATCAAGGCGCAGTATATTTTTCCCTAAATGTTATCTAAAAACATCAGGTATTTCTTACAGACATTGAAAACAACAATCAAAATGCAATCTCATTAGAATAACTTTTCGAATTTAATTTACAAGTCAATTAACGTTATTATGTCAATATATAGAGCTATTCCTTGATTTGCCAGGAGTTATGAGTTCATTTAACACTCTTATGACCACGCAGCAAAATGTGCTAATTTTTTAATTTCGCAATATTACTAAGTCCTGTAGCGTGCAGGTTATCCATGAATATTTGCGATCTAACTTTAACTATTTAGCAAATTGATATTTTAAATAACCGAAATAGTACAGATACAGAAATCAACCAGTTATATTCCATCATGAGAATTCGTGTAATCATGAAATTATTGCGATAACGGCGCAGTAAATTTTTTCCGAAATGACATCTGATGGCATCAGGTATCTATAGCAGACATTGAAAACAACAATTTAAATGCAATCTCAATAGAATAACTTTTCGACTCGAATTTTCAAATCAAATAACGTTATTATGTCACTAAATAGAGCCATTCCTTGATTTTGCCCAGGAGTTATGAGATCATTTTAGCACTCTTATAACGACGCAGCAAAATATGCTAATTCTTTTATTTCGCAATTTTACTAAGTCCTGTAGCGAGCAGGTTATCCACGAATACTTGCGTTCCAAATCTAACTATTCAGTGAATTGAAATTTTAAATAACCGAAAGCGAACAGATACAGAAATCAACCTCTTATATTCTATCACGAGAATTCGTGTAATCATGAGGTTCTTGCGATTGAGGCGCAGTAAATTTTTTCCGTAATATCATATGAACACATCAGGTATTTCATACAGACATTGAAAACAACAATCAAAATGCAATCTCATTAGAATAACTTTTTGAATTGAATTTACAAATCAATGAACGTTAACATGTCAATATATAGAACCATTCTTTAATTTTGCCCAGGAGTAAGGAGATCATTTTAGCACTCTTATGACTACGCAGCAAAATATGCTAATTTTTCAATTTCGCAATATTACTAAGTCCTGTAGCGAGCAGGTTATCCACGAATACTTGCGATCGAACTTTAACTTTTCAGCGAATTGATATTTTAAATAACCGATAGTAAAAATATACAGAAATACAACATATATTCTAACACGTGAATTCGTGTAATCATGAGATTATTGCGATAAAGGCGCAGTATATTTTTTTCGAAATGACATCTGATGGCATCCAGTACGTCTAGCAGACATTGAAAAAAACAATCAAAATGCAATCTCAATAGAGTAACCTTTCGATTTGATTTTTCAAATCAAATAACGTTATTATGTCACTAAATAGAGCCATTCCCTCATTTTGCCCAGGAGTCATGAGATCATTTTGGCACACTTTCAAAGACGCAGCAAATAATGCCCATTTTTCAATTTCGCAATATTATCAAGTGCTGTAGCGAGCAGGTTATCTATGAATACTTGCGATCTAAATTTGTCTATTCAGCGAATTGAAATTTTAAGTAAAGGAAAGCGAACAGATACAGAATTCAACTTATTATATTCTATCACGAGAATTCGTGTAATCATGAGGTTCTTGTGATTGAGGCACAGTATATTTTTCCCAAAATATTATCTGAAGGCATCAGGTATTTCTTATAGACATTGGAAACAACAATCAACATGCAATCTCAATAGAATAACTGTTCGAAATGATTTCTCAAATCGAATAACGTTATTATGTCACTGAAAAGAGCCATTCCTTGATTTTGCCCAGAAATTATGAGATCATTTTAGCACTTTCATGACCACGCAGCAAAATATGCTAATTTTCAATTTTCGCAATATTGGCAAGTCCTGTAGCGAGAAAGTTATTCATAAATACTGGCGATCTAAATTGAACTATTAAGCAAATTGAAATTTCAAATATCTGAAAGCGAACAGATATAGAAATCAACCTCTTATATTCTATCACGTGAATTCGTGTAATCATGAGATGCTTGCGGTTGAGGCGCAGTATATTTTTCCCGAAATATCATCTGAAGACATCTGGTATTTCTTACAGACATTGAAAACAACAATCAAAATGCAATCTTCATAGAATAACTGTTCGAATTATATTTTCAAATTAATAAACGTTAGTATGTCGATATATAGAGCTATTCCTTGATTTTGCCCAGGAGTAATAAGATCATATTAGCACTCTTATAACAACGCAGCAAAATATGCTAATTTTTTAATTTCGCAATATTACCAAGTCCTGTAGCGAGCAGGTTATCCACGAATACTTGCGATCGAACTTAGCTTCGCAGCGAATTAATATTTTAAATAACAGATAGTGAACAGATACAGAAATACCTCTTATATTGTAACACGAGAATTCGTGTAATCATGAGATTATAGCGATAAAGGCGCAGTATATTTTTTCCGAAATGTCATCTGATGGCATCAGGTATGTCTAGCAGACATTGAAAACAACTATCAAAATGCAATCTCAATAGAATAACTTTTTAAATTGAATTCTTAAATCAAATAACGTTATTATGTCACTTAATAGAGCCATACCTTGATTTTGCCCAGGAGTTATGAAATCATGTTAGCACTCTTATAACCACGCAGCAAAAAATGCTAATTTTTCAATTTTGCAATATTGTCAAGTCCTGTAGCGAGCAAGTTATTCATAAATACTTGCGATCTAAATAAAACTATCCGACAAATTGAAATTTCCAATATCTGAAAGCCAACAGATATAGAAATCAACGTCTTATATTCTATCACGTGAATTCGTGTAATCATGAGATGCTTGCGATTGAGGCGCAGTATATTTTTCCCGTAATATCATCTAAAGACATCTGGTATTTCTTACAGACATTGAAATCAACAATCACAATGCAGTCTCAATGGAATAACTGTTCGAAATGATTTCTCAAATCGAATAACGTTATTATGTCACTAAATAGAGCCATTCCTCGATTTTTCCCAGGAGTTATGAGATCATTTTAGCACATTTATGACCACGCAGCAAAATATGCGAATTTTTCAATTTCGCAATATTATCAAGTCCTTAGCGAGCAGGTCATCCATAAGTCCTTGCGATCGAAATTGAACAATTTAGCAAATTGAAATTCCAAATATCTGAAAGCGAACAGATTAGGAAATCAACCTCTTATATTCTATCACGTGAATTCGTGTAATCATGAGATGCTTGCGATTGAGGCGCAGTATATTTTTCCCGAAATATCATCTAAAGACATCTGGTATTTCTTACATACATTGAAAACAACAATCACAATGCAGTCTCAATAAAATAACTTTTCGAATTGAATTTACAAGTCAATTAACGTTATAATGTCACTAAATAGAGCCATTCCTTGATTTTGCCCAGGAGTTATGAGATCATTTCAGCACTTTTATGACCACGCAGCAAAATGTGCTAATTTTTCAATTTCGCAATTTTACCAAGTCCTGTAGCGAGAAGGTTATCTATGAATACTTGCGATCTAAATTTGTCTATTCAGCGAATTGAAATTTTAAGTAAAGAAAAGCGAACAGATACAGAATTTAACCTATTATATTCTATCACGAGAATTCGTGTAATCATGAGGTTCCTGCGATTGAGGCGCAGTATATTTTTCCCGGAATACTATCTGAAGGCATCAGGTATTTCTTACAGACATTGGAAACAACAATCAAAATGCAATCTCAATAGAATAACTGTTCGAAATGATTTCTCAAATCGAATAACGTTATCATGTCACTGAAAAGAGCCATTCCTTAATTTTGCCCAGAAGTTATGAGATTATTTTAGCACTTTTATGACCACGCAGCAAAATATGCTAATTTTTAATTTCCGCAATATTACCAAGACCTGTCGCGAGCAGTTTATCTATGAATACTTGCGATCTAAATTTGTCTATTCAGCGAATTGAAATTTTAAATAACCGAATGCGAACAGATACAGAAATTAACCTATTATATTCTATTACGAAAATTCGTGTAATCATGAGGTTCTTGCGATTGAGGCGCAGTATATTTTTCCCGAAATATCATAAGAAGACATCAGGTATTTCTTACAGACATTGGAAACAACAATCAAAATGCAATCTCAATTGAATAACTTTTCGAATTAAATTTACAAATCAATTAACGTTATTATGTCAATATATAGAGCTATTCCTTGATTTTTCCCAGGAGTCATGAGATCATTTTAGCACTTTTATAAGGACGCAGCAAAAAATGCTAATTCTTCAATCTCGCAATATTACTAATTCCTGGAGCGAGCAGGTTATTTATGAATACTTGCGATCGAAATTCAACTATTCAGCGAATTGAAATTTTAAATAACCGGAAGCGAACAGATACAGAAATCAACCTATGATATTCTATTACGAGAATTCGTGTAATCATGAGGTTCTTGCGATTGAGGCGCAGTAATTTTTTCTCGAAATATCATATGAAGATATCAGGTATTTCTTACAGACATTAAAAACAACAATCAAAATGCAATCTCAATAGAATTACCTTTCGAATTGAATTTTCAAATGAAATAACGTTATTATGTTACTAAATAAAGCCATTCCTTGATTTTGCCCAGGATTCATGAGATCATTTTAGCACTTTTATGACCACGCAGCAAAATGTGCTAATTTTTCAATTTCGCAATTTTACCAAGTCCTGTAGCGAGAAGGTTATCTATGAATACTTGCGATCTAAATTTGTCTATTCAGCGAATTGAAATTTTAAGTAAAGAAAAGCGAACAGATACAGAATTTAACCTATTATATTCTATCACGACAATTCGTGTAATCATGAGGTTCCTGCGATTGAGGCGCAGTATATTTATCCCGAAATATTATCTGAAGGCATCAGGTATTTCTTACAGACATTGAAAACAACACCAAACGCAATCTCAATAGAATAACTGTACGAAATGATTTCTCAAATCGAATGACGTTATTATGTCACTGAATAGAGCCATTCCTTGATTTTGCCCAAGAGTTATGAGATCATTTTAGCACTTTTATGACAACGCAGCAAAATATGCGAATTTTTCAATTTCACCGTATTATCAAGTCCTGTAGCGAGCACGTTATTCATAAATAACTGCGATCTAAATTGAACTATCTAGCAAATTGAAATTTCAAATATCTGAAAGCGAACAGATATAGAAATCAACCTCTTATATTCTATAACGTGAATTCGTGTAATCATGAGATGCTCGCGATTAAGGCGCAGTATATTTATCCCGAAATATCATCTGAAGACATCTGGTATTTCTTACAGACATTGAAAACAACAATCACAATGCAGTCTCAATTGAATAACTTTTCGAATTGAATTTACAAGTCAATGAACGTTATTATGTCACTAAAGCGAGCCATTCCTTGATTTTGCCCAGAAGTTATGAGATCATTTTAGCACTCATATGACCACGCAGCAAAATATGCTAATTGTTCAATTTCGCAATATTACTAAGTCCTGTAGCGTGCAGGTTATCCATGATCATTTGCTATCTAACTTTAACTATTCAGCGAATTGATATTTTAAATAACCGAAATAGAACAGATACAGAAATCAACCACTTATATTCCATCACGAGGATTCGTATAATCATGAGGTTCTTGCGATTGGGGCGCAGTATATTTTTCCCGAAATATTATCTGAAGGCATCAGGTATTTCTTACAGACATTGGAAACAACAATCAAAATGCAATCTGAATAGAATAACTGTTCGAAATGACTTCTCAAATCAAATAACGTTATTAATCCACTAAATAGAGCCATTCCCTAATTTTGCCCAGGAGTTATGAGATCATTTTAGCACTTTTATGACCACGCAGCAAAATATGCGAATTCTTCGATTTCGCAATATTATCAAGTCCTGTAGCGAGCAGGTTATCAACGAATACTTGCGATCGAAATTGAACTATTTAGCAAATTGAAATTTCAAATATCTTAAAGCGAACAGATATAGAAATCAACCTCTTATATTCTATCACGTGAATTCGTGTAATCATGAGATGCTTGCGATCAAGGCGCAGTATATTTTTCCCTAAATGTTATCTAAAAACATCAGGTATTTCTTACAGACATTGAAAACAACAATCAAAATGCAATCTCATTAGAATAACTTTTCGAAATTAATTTACAAATCAATTAACGTTATTATGTCAATATATAGAGCTATTCCTTTATTTTCCCCAGGAGTCATGAGATCATTTTAGCACACTTATAACGACGCAGCAAAATATGCTAATTTTTAAATTTCGCAATATTACTAAGTCCTGTAGCGAGCAGGTTATCCACGAATACTTGCGATCGAACATTACCTTTCAAGCGAATTGAAATTTTAAATAACCGAAAGCGAAGAGATACAGAAATCAACCTATTATATTCTATCACGAAAATTCGTGTAATCATGAGGTTCTTGCAATTGAGGGGCAGTATATTTTTCCCGAAACATCATATGAAGACATCAGGTATTCCTACAGACTTTGGAAACAACAATCAAAATGCTATCTCATTAGAATGACTTTTCGAATTGAATTTACAAATCAATTATCGTTATTTTGTCAATATATAGAGCTATTCCTTGAATTTACCCAGGAGTCATGAGATCATTTTAGCACTCTTATAAAGACGCAGCAAAAAATGCTAATTTTTCAATCTCGCAATATTACTAAGTACTGTAGCGAGCAGGTTATCCACGAATACTTGCGATCGAACATTACCTTTCCAGCGAATTGAAATTTTAAATAACCGATAGTGAACATATACAGAAATACCTCTTATATTCTAACACGTGAATTCGTGTAATCATGAGATTATTGCGATAAAGGGGCATTATATTTTTTCCGAAATATTATCTGAAGGCATCAGGTATTTCTTACAGACATTGAAAACAACACCAAACGCAATCTCAATAGAATAACTGTACGAAATGATTTCTCAAATCGAATGACGTTATTATGTCACTGAATAGAGCCATTCCTTGATTTTGCCCAAGAGTTATGAGATCATTTTAGCACTTTTATGACAACGCAGCAAAATATGCGAATTTTTCAATTTCACCGTATTATCAAGTCCTGTAGCGAGCACGTTATTCATAAATAACTGCGATCTAAATTGAACTATCTAGCAAATTGAAATTTCAAATATCTGAAAGCGAACAGATATAGAAATCAACCTCTTATATTCTATCACGTGAATTCGTGTAATCATGAGATGCTCGCGATTAAGGCGCAGTATATTTTTCCCGAAATATCATCTGAAGACATCTGGTATTTCTTACAGACATTGAAAACAACAATCACAATGCAGTCTCAATAGAATAACTTTTCGAATTGAATTTACAAATCAATTAACGTTATTAGGTCAATATATAGAGCTATTCCTTGATTTTCCCCAGGAGTCATGAGATCATTTTAGCACATTTATAAGGACGCAGCAAGAAATGCCAATTTTTCAATCTCGCAATATTAATAAGTCCTGTAGCGAGCAGGTTATTTATGAATACTTGCGATCGAAATTCAACTATTCAGCGAATTGAAATTTTACTGAACCGAAAGCGAAAATATACAGAAATCAACCTCTTAAATTCTATCACCTGGATTCGTGTAATCATGAGATTCTTGCGATCAAGGCGAAGTATATTTTTCCTGAAATATCATCTAAAAACATCAGGTATTTCTTACAGACATTGAAAACAACAATCAAAATGCAAACTCAATAGAATAACTTTTCGATTTGAATTTTCAAATCAAATAACGTTATTATATCACTAAATAGAGACATTCCTTAATTTTGCTCAGGAGTCATGAGATCATTTTAGCACTTTTTTGACGACGCAGCAAAAAATGCTTATTTTTTAATTTCGCAATATAATCCAGTCCTGTAGGGAGCAGGTTATCCATAAATACCTGCGATCCAAATCTTACTATCCAGCGAATTGAAATTTTAAATAACCGAAATCGAACAGATACAGAAATCAACCACTTATATTCCATTACGTGAATTCGTGTGATCATAAGATTCTTGCGATAAAGGCGCAGTATATTTTTCCCGAAATACCATCTGAAGACATCAGGTATTTTTTACAGACATTGAAAACAACAATCACAATGCAGTCTCAATTGAATAACTTTTCGAATTGAATTTACAAGTCAATTAACGTTATTATGTCACTAAAGCGAGCCATTCCTTGATTTTGCCCAGAAGTTATGAGATCATTTTAGCACTCATATGACCACGCAGCAAAATATGCTAATTGTTTAATTTCGCAATATCACTAAGTCCTGTAGCGAGCAGGTTATTTATGAATACTTGCGATCGAAATTCAACTGTTCAGCAAATTGAAATTTTACTGAACCGAAAGCGAAAATATACAGAAATCAGCCTCTTAAATTCTATAACGTGAATTCGTGTTATCATGAGATTCTTGCGATCAAGGCGCAGTATATTTTTCTCTTAATGTCATCTAAAAACATCAGGTATTTCTTACAGACATTGAAAACAACAATCAAAATGCAATCTCATTAGAATAACTTTTCGAATTGAATTTACAAATCAATAAACGTTATTAGGTCAATATATAGAGCCATTCCTTGATATTCCCCAGGAGTCATGAGATCATTTTAGCACATTTATAAGGACGCAGCAAGAAATGCTAATTTTTCAATCTCGCAATATTACTAAGTCCTGTAGCGAGCAGGTTATTTATGAATACTTGCGATCGAAATTTAACTATTCAGCGAATTGAAATTTTACTGAACCGAAAGCGAAAATATACAGAAATCAACCTCTTTAATTCTATCACGTGGATTCGTGTAATCATGAGATTATTGCGATCAAGGCGCAGTATATTTTTCCCGAAATATCATCTAAAAACATCAGGTATTTCTTACAGACATTGAAAACAACAATCAAAATGCAATCTCAATAGAATAACCTTTCGAATTGAGTTTTCAAATCAAATAACGTTATTATGTCACTAAATAGAGCCATTTCTTGATTTTGCCCAGGAGTTATGAGATCATTTTAGCACTCATATGACCACGCAGCAAAATATGCGAATTTTTCAATTTCGCAATATTACCAAGTCCTGTAGCGAGCAGGTTATCTATGAATACTTGCGCTCTAAATTTGTCTATTCAGCGAATTGAAATTTTAAATAACCGAAAGCGAAGAGATACAGGAATCAACCTATTATATTCTATCACAAAAATTCGTGTAATCGTGACGTTCTTGCAATTGAGGCGCAGTATATTTTTCCCGAAATAACATATGAAGACTTCAGGTATTTCTTACAGACATTGGAAACAACAATCAAAATGCAATCTCAATTGAATAACTTTTCGAATTGAATTTACAAATCAATTAACGTTATTATGTCTATATATAGAGCTATTCCTTGATTTTCCCCAGAAGTCATGAGATCATTTTAGCGCTGTTATAAGGACGCAGCAACAAATGCTAATTTTTCAATCTCGCAATATTACTAAGTCCTGTAGCGAGCAGGTTATTTATGAATACTTGCGATCGAAATTCAACTATTCAGCGAATTGAAATTTTACTGAACCAAAAGCGGAAATAAACAGAAATCAACCTCTAAAATTCTATCACGTGGATTCGTGTAATCATGAACTTATTGCGATAACGGCGCAGTAAAATTTTTCCGAAATGACATCTAATGGCATCAAGTATGTCCAGCAGACATTGCAAACAACAATCAATAAGCAATCTCAACAGAATAACTTTTCGAATTGAGTTTTCAAATCAAATAACGTTATTATGTCACTAAATAGAGCTATTCCTTGATTTTGCCCAGGAGCCATGAGATCATATTAGCACTCTTCTAACGACGCAGCAAAAAATGCTAATTTTTCAATTTCGCAATAATATCAAGCTTTGTAGCGAGCAGGTTATCCATGAATACTTGCGATCTAAATTTAACTACTCAGTGAATTGATATTTTAAATAAATGAAATCGAACAGATACAGAAATAAACCACTTATATTCCATCACGTGAATTCGTGTTATCATAAGATTCTTGCGATTAAGGCGCTGTATATTTTTCCTGAATCACCATCTGAGGACATCAGGTATTTCTTACAGACATTGAAAACAACAATCAATATGCAATCTAAATAGAATAACTTTTCGAATTGAATTTACAAATCAATTAACGTTATTATGTCAACATATAGAGCTATTCCTTTATTTTTGCCAGGAGTTATGAGTTCATTCAACACTCTTATGACCACGCAGCAAAATGTGCTAATTTTTTAATTTCGCAATATTACTAAGTCCTGTAGCGTGCAGGTTATCCATGAATATTTGCGATCTAACTTTAACTATTCACCGAATTGATATTTTAAATAACCGATAGTGAACAGATACAGAAATACCTCTTATATTCTAACACTTGCATTCGTGTAATCATGAGATTATTGCGATAAAGGCGCAGTATATTTTTTCCGAAATGACATCTGATGGCATCAGGTATGTCTAGCAGACATTGAAAACAACAATCCAAATGCAATCTAAATAGAATAACTTTTCGAATTGAATTTTCAAATCAATTAACGTTATGATGTCACTAAATACAGCCATTCTTCAATTTTTCCCGGGAGTCATGATATCATTTTACCACTCTTATAACCACGCGGCAAAATATGCTAATTTTTTAATTTTGCAATATTAATTAGTTCTGTCGCGAGCAGGTTATCTATGAATACTTGCGATCTAAATTAAATTATTCAGCAAATTGATATTTTAAATAACCGATAGGGAACAGATCCAGAAATACCTCTTATATTCTAACACGTGAATTCGTGTAATCATGAGGTTCTTGCGATTGGGGCGCAGTATATTTTTCCCGAAATATTATCTGAAGCCATCAGGTATTTCTTACAGACATTGGAAACAACAATGAAAAGGAAATCTCAATAGATTAACTGTTCGAAATGAATTCTCAAATCAAATAACGTTATTAATCTACTAAATAGAGCCATTCCTTGATTTTGCCCAGGAGTTATGAGATCATTTTAGCGCTTTTATGACCACGCAGCAAAATTTGCGAATTTTTAAATTTCGCAATATTATCAAGTCCTGTAGCGAGCAGGTCATCCACAAGTCCTTGCGATAGAAATTGTACTATTTGGCAAATTGCAATTTCAAATATCTGAAAGCGAACAGATATAGAAATCAACCTCTTATATTCTATCACGTGAATTCGTGTAATCATGAGATGCTTGCGATTGAGGCGCAGTATATTTTTCCCGAAATATCATCTGAAGACATCAGGTATTTCTTACAGACATTGAAAACAACAATCAAAATGCAATCTCAATAGAATAACTTTTTGAATTAAATTCTTAAATCAAATAACGTTATTATGTCACTAAATAGAGCCATTCCTTGATTTTGCCCAGGAGCCATGAGATCATTTTAGCACTCTTTTAACGACGCAGCAAAAAATGCTAATTTTTCAATTTCGCAATAATATCAAGTCTTGTAGCGAGCAGGTTATCCATGAATACTTGCGATCTAAATTTAACTATTCAGCGAATTGATATTTTAAATAAATGAAATCGAACAGATACAGAAATAAACCACTTATATTCCATCACGTGAATTCGTGTAATCATAAGATTCTTGCGATTAAGGCGCAGTAAATTTTTTCCGAAATGACATCTGATGGCATCAAGTATGTCTAGCAGACATTGAAAACAACAATCAAAAAGCAATCTCAATAGAATAACTTTTCGAATTGAATTTACAAATCAATTAACGTTATTATGTCACCAAATAGAGCCTTTCCTTGATTTTGCCCACGAGTTATGAGATCATTTTAGCACTTTTATGACCACGCAGCAAAATATGCGAATTTTTTAATTTCGCAATATTATCAAGTCCTGTAGCGAGCAGGTTATCCATAGATACTTGCGATCTAAATTGCACTATTCAGCAAATTGAAATTTCAAATATCTGAAAGCGAACAGATATAAAAATTAACCTATTATATTCCATCACGAGAATTCGTGTAATCATGAGGTTCTTGCGATTGGGGCGCAGTATATTTTTCCCGAAATATTATCTGAAGGCATCAGGTATTTCTTACAGACATTGGAAACAACAATTAAAATGCAATCTCAATAGAATAACTGTTCGAAATGAATTCTCAAATCAAATAACGTTATTATGTCACTAAATAGAGCTATTCCTTGATTTTGCCTAGAAGTTATGAGATCATTTTAGCACTTTTATGACCACAAAGCAAAGTATGCGAATTTTTCAATTTCGCAATATTATCGAGTCCTGTAGCGAGCAGGTTATCTATAAATACGTGCGATCTGAATTGAACTATTTAGCAAATTGAAATTTCAAATATCTGAAAGCGAACAGATATAGAAATCAACCTCTTATATTCTATAACGTGAATTCGTGTAATCATGAGATGCTTGCGATTAAGGCGCAGTATATTTTTCCCGAAATATCATCTGAAGACATCAGGTATTTCTTACAGACATTGAAAACAACAATCACAATGCAGTCTCAATAGAATAACTTTTCGAATTGAATTTACAAGTCAATTAACGTCATTATGTCAATATATAGAGCTATTACTTGATTTTGCCCAGTAGTTATGATATCATTTTAGCACTCTTATAACGACGCAGCAAAATATGGTAATTTTTTAATTTCGAAATATTACTAAGTCCTGTAGCGAGCAGGTTATCCACGAATACTTGCGATCGAACTTTAATTTTTAGCGAATTGATATTTCAAATAACCTATAGTGAACAGATACAGAAAAACCTCTTATATTCTAACACGTGAATTCGTGTAATCATGAGATTATTGCGATAAAGGCGCAGTATATTTTTTCCGAAATGACATCTGATGGCATCGGGTATGTCTAGCAGACATTTAAAACAACAATCAAAATGAAATCTGAATAGAATTACTTTTCGAATTGAATTTTCAAATCAAATAACGTTATAATGTTACTAAATAGAGCCATTCCGTGATTTTGCCCAGGGTTATGAGATCATTTTAGCACTTTTATGACCACGCAGCATAATATGCTAATTTTATAATTTTGCAAAATTATCAAGTCCTCTAGCGAGCAGGTTATCTATAACTACTTGGGATCTAAATTAAACTATTTAGCAAATCGAAATTTCAAATATCTCAAAGCGGACAGATATAGAAATCATCTTCTTATATTCTATCTCGTGAATTTGTGTAATCATGAGATTGTTGCGATTGTGGCGCAGTATATTTTTCCCGAAATGACATCTGAAGATATCAGGTATTTATAACAGAATTTGAAAACAACGTGCAAAACGCAAACTTAATTGAATAACTGTTCGAATTGAATTTCCAAATCAATTAACGTTAATATGTCAATATATAGATTCATTCCTTTATTTTGCCCATAGTAAGGCGATCATTTTAGCACTCTTATGACCAGGCAGCAAAATAGGCTAATTTTTCAATTTCGCAATGTTACTAAGTCCTGTAGCGAGCATGTGATTCATTAATACTTGCGATCTAAATTTATCTATTCAGCGAATTGAAATTTAAATTACCGATAGTAAACGGATACAGGAATACCTCTTATATGCTAACACGTGAATTCGTGTAATCATGAGATACTTGCGATAAAGGCGCTGTATATTTTTCCTGAAATATCATCTCAAGACATCAGGTATTTCTTACAGACATACAAAACAACAATTAAAATGCAATCTCATTAGAATGACTCTCGGAATTGAATTTTGAAATTAAATAACGTTATGATGTCACTAAATAGAGACATTCCTTGATTTTGCCCAGGAGTCATGAGATCACTTTAGCACGCTTATGACGAAGCAGCAAAAAATGGTAATTTTTTAATTTCGCAATATTATCCAGTCCTGTAGCGAGCAGGTTATCCATGAATACCTGCGATCCAAATCTAACTATTCAGCGAATTGATATTTTAAATAACCGAAATCGTACAGATACAGAAATCAACCACTTATATTCCATTACGTAAATTCGTGTGATCATAAGATTCTTGCGATTAAGGCGCAGTATATTTTTCCCGAAATACCATCTGAAGACATCAGGTATGTCTAGCAGACATTGAAAACAACAATCCAAATGCAATCTGAATAGAATAACTTTTCGAATTGAATTTTCAAATCAATTAACGTTATGATGTCACTAAATACAGCCATCCTTTAATTTTTCCCGGGAGTCATAATATCATTTTAGCACTCTTATAACCACGCAGCAAAATATGCTAATTTTTAAATTTTGTAATATTACTTAGTTCTGTCGCGAGCAGGTTATCTATGAATACTTGCGATCTTAATTTAATTATTCGGCAAATTGATATTTTAAATAACCGATAGTGAACAGATCCAGAAATACCTCTTATATTCTAACACGTGAATTCGTGTAATCATGAGATTATTGCGATAAAGGCGCAGTATATTTTTTTCGAAATGACATCTGATGGCATCAGGTATGTCTAGCAGACATTGAAAACAACAATGAAAATGCAATCTCAATTGAATAACTTTTGGAATTGAATTCTTTAATCAAATAACGTTATTATGTCAGTAAATAGAGCCATTCCTTGATTTTGCCCAGGAGTTATGAGATCATGTTAGCACTCATATAACCACACAGCAAAAAATGCTAATTTTTCAATTTCGCAATATTGTCAAGTCCTGTAGCGAGCAAGTTATTCATAAATACTTGCGATCTAAATGAAACTATCTAACAAATTGAAATTTTAAAAATCTGAAAGCGATCAGATATAGAAACCAACCTCTTATATTCTATCACGTGAATTCGTGTAATCATGAGATGCTTATGATTGAGGCGCAGTATATTTTTCCCAAAATATCATCTGAAGACATCTGGTATTTCTTACAGACATTGAAAACAACAATCACAAATCAGTCTCAATAGAATAACTGTTCGAAATGATTTCTCAAATCGAATAACGTTATTATGTCACTAAATAGAGCCATTCCTTGATTTTGCACAGAAGTTATAAGATCATTTTAGCACTCTTATAACGACGCAGCAAAATATGCTAATTTTTTAATTTCGCAATTTTACGAAGTCCTGTAGCGAGCAGGTTATCCACGAATACTTGCGATCGAACTTTAACTTTTGGGCGAATTGATATTTTGAATAACCGATAGTGAACAGATACAGAAATACCTCTTATATTCTAACACGTGAATTTGTGTAATCATGAGGTTCTTGCGATAAGGGCGCAGTATATTTTTCCCGAAATAATATCTAAAGCCATCAGGTATTTCTTACAGACATTGGAAACAACAATCAAAATGCAATCTTAGTAGAATAACTGTTCGAAATGAATTCTCAAATCAAATAACGTTATTAATCCATTAAATAGAGCCATTCCTTGATTTTGCCCAGGAGTTATGAGATCATTTTAGCACTTTTATGACCACGCAGCAAAATATGCGAATTTTTCAATTTCGCAATATTATCAAGTCCTGTAGCGAGCAGGTCATCCATAAGTCCTTGCGATCGAAATTGAACTATTAAGCAAATTGGAATTTCAAATATCTGAAAGCGAACAGATATAGAAATCAACCTCTTATATTCTAACACGTGAATTCGTGTAATCATGAGATGCTTGCGATTGAGGCGCAGTATATTTTTCCCGAAATATCATCTGAAGACATCAGGTATTTCTTACAGACATTGAAAACAACAATCAAAATGCAATCTCAATAGAATAACTTTTCGAATTAAATTCTTAAATCAAATAACGTTATTATGTCACTAAATAGAGCCATTCCTTGATTTTGCCCAGGAGTTATGAGATCATGTTAGCAATCTTATAACGACGCAGCAAAATATGCTAATTTTTTAATTTCGCAATAATATCAAGTCTTGTAGCGAGCAGGTTATCCATGAATACTTGCGATCTAAATTTAACTATTCAGCGAATTGATATTTTAAATAAATGAAATCGAACAGATACTGAAATTTCTCCTATATTCTAACACGTGAATTCGTGTAATCATGAGATTTTTGCGGTAAAGGAGCAGTATATTTTTTCCGAAATGACATCTAATGGCATCAAGTATGTCTAGCAGACATTGAAAACAACAATCAAAAAGCAATCTCAATAGAATAACTTTTCGAATTGAATTTTCAAATCAAATAACGTTATTATGTCACTAAATAGAGCCATTCCTTGAGTTTGCCCAGGAGCCATGAGATCATTTTAGCACTCTTTTAACGACGCAGCAAAAAGTGGTAGATTTTCAATTTCGCAATAATATCAAGTCTTGTAGCGAGCAGGTTATCCATGAATACTTGCGATCTAAATTTAACTATTCAGCGAATTGATATTTTAAATAAATGAAATCGAACAGATACAGAAATAAACCACTTATATTCCATCACGTGAATTCGTGTAATCATAAGATTCTTGCGATTAAGGCGCTGTATATTTTTCCCGAATCACCATCCGAAGACATCAGGTATTTCTTACAGACATTGAAAACAACAATCAAAATGCAATCTAAATAGAATAACTTTTCGAATTGAATTTACAAATCAATTAACGTTATTATGTCACCAAATAGAGCCTTTCCTTGATTTTGCCCACGAGTTATGAGATCATTTTAGCACTTTTATGACCACGCAGCAAAATATGCGAATTTTTTAATTTCGCAATATTATCAAGTCCTGTAACGAGCAGGTTATCCATACATACTTGCGATCTAAATTGCACTATTCAGCAAATTGAAATTTCAAATATCTGAAAGCGAACAGATATAAAAATTAACCTATCATATTCTATCACGAGAATTCGTGTAATCATGAGGTTCTTGCGATTGGGGCGCAGTATATTTTCCCCGAAATATTATCTGAAGGAATCAGGTATTTCTTACAGACATTGGAAACAACAATTAAAATGCAATCTCAATAGAATAACTGTTCGAAATGAATTCTCGAATCAAATAACGTTATTATGTCACTAAATAGAGCTATTCCTTGATTTTGCCCAGAAGTTACGAGATCATTTTAGCACTTTTATGACCACGCAGCAAAATATGCGAATTTTTCAATTTCGCAATATTCTCAAGTCCTGTAACGAGCAGGTTATCAACGAATACTTGCGATCGAACTTAAACTTTCCAGCGAATCGAAATTTGAAATAACCGATAGTGAACAGATACAGAAATACCTCTTATATTTTAACACGTGAATTCGTGTAATCATGAGATTATTGCGATAAAGGCACAGTATATTTTTTCCGAAATGACATCTGATGGCATCAGGTATGTCTAGCAGACATTCAAAACAACAATCAAAATGCAATCTCAATAGAATAACTTTTCGAATTGAATTCTTCAATCAAATAACGTTATTATGTCACTAAATAGAGCTATTCCGTGATTTTGCCCAGGGGTTATGAGATCATTTTAGCACTCTTATGACCACGCAACAAAATGTGCTAATTTTTTAATTTCGCAATATTATCAAGTCCTGTAGCGAGCAGGTTATCTATGAATACTTGCGATCTAAATTGAACTATTCAGCAAATTGAAATTTCAAATATCTGAAAGCGAACAGATATAGAAAACAACCTTTTATATTCTATCTCGTGAATTTGTGTAATCATGAGATTGTTGCGATTGTGGCGCAGTATATTTTTCCCGAAATGACATCTGAAGATATCAGGTATTTCTAACAGACTTTGAAAACAACGTGCCAAACGCAAACGTAATTGAATAACTTTTCGAATTGAATTTCCAAATCAATTAACGTTAATATACCAATATATAGATCCATTCCTTTATTTTGCCCATAGTAAGGAGATCATTTTAGCATTATTATGACCACGCAGCAAAATAGGCTAATTTTTTAATTTCGCAATGTTACTAAGTACTGTAGCAAGCATGTGATCCATTAATACTTGCGATCCAAATTTATCTATTCAGCGAATTGGAATTTTAAATAACCGATAGTTAACGGATACAGAAATCAACCTATTATATTCTATCACGAGAATTTGTGTAATCATGAGGTTCTTCCGATTGAGGCGCAGTATATTTTTCCCGAAATCTTATCTGAAAGCATCAGGTATTTCTTACAGTCATTGAAAACAACAATCAAAATGCAATCTCAATAGAATAACCTTTCGGATTGAATTTTCACATCAATGAACGTTAATATGTCGATATATAGAGTCATTACTTGATTATGTCCAGGAGTCATGAAATCATTTTAGCACTATTATAGCGACGCAGCAAAATATGCTAATTTTTCAATTTTGCAATATTTCTAAGTCCTGTAGCGAGCAGGTTATTCACTAATACTTGTGATCGAACTTTAACTTCCCAGCGAATTGAAATTTTAAATAACCGATAGTGAACAGATACAGAAATACCTCTTATATTCTAACACGTGAATTCGTGTAATCATGAGATTATTGCGATAAAGGCGCAGTATATTTTTTCCGAAATGACATCTGATGGCACCAGGTATGTCTAGCAGACATTAAAAACAACAATTGAAATGCAATCCCGATAGAATAACTTTTCGAATTGAATTTTCAAATCAAATAACGTTATTATGTCACTAAATAGAGCTATTCCTTGATTTTGCCCAGGAGTCATGAGATCATTTTAGCACTCTTATAACGACGCAGCAAAAAATCCTAATTTTTCAATTTTGCAATATTATCAAGTCCTGTAGCAAGCAGGTTATCCATGAATACTAGGACCTAAATTTAACTATTCAGCGAATAGATATTTTAAATAACCGAAATCGAACAGATACAGAAATCAACCACTTATATTCCATCACGTGAATTCGTGTAATCATAAGATTCTCGCGATTTAGGCGCAGTATATTTTTCCCGAAATACCATCTGAAGACATCAGGTATTTCATACAGACATTGAAAACAACAAACAAAATGCAATCTGAATAGAATAACTTTTCGAATTGAATTTACAAATCAATTAACGTTATTATGTCAATATATAGAGCTTTTCCATTATTTTGCCCAGGAGTTATAAAATCATTTCAGCACTCTTATGACCACGCAGCAAAATATGCTAATTTTTTAATTTCGAAAATTTACTTAGTTCCGTCGCGAGCAGGTTATCTATAAAAACTTGCGATCTAAATTTAATTATTCAGCAAATTGATATTCTAAATAACCGAAATAGAACAGATGAAGAAATTAACCACTTATATTCCATCACGAGAAATCGTGTAATCATGAAATTATTGCGATAACGGCGCAGTACATTTTTTCCGAAATGACATCTGATGGCATCAGGTATGTATAGCAGACATTAAAAACAACAATTAAAATGCAATCTCAATAGAATAACTTTTCGACTTGAATTTTCAAATCAAATAACGTTATTATGTCACTAAATAGAGCCATTCCTTTATTTTGCCCAGGAGTCATGAGATCATTTAGCACTCTTATATTGACGCAGCAAAAAATGCTAATTTTTCAATTTCGCAATATTACCAAGTCCTGTAGCGAGCAGGTTATCCATGAATACCTGCTATCCAAATCTAACTATTCAGCGAATTGAAATTTTAATAACCGAAAGTGAACAGATACAGAAATCAACCTATTATATTCTATCACGAGAATTCGTGTAATCATGAGATTCTTGCGATTGAGGCGCAGTATATTTTTCCCGAAATATTATCTGAAGGCATCAGGTATTTCTAACAGACATTGAAAACAACAATCAAAATGCAATCTTAATAGAATAACTGTTCGAATTATATTTTTAAATCAATAAACGTTATTATGTCGATATATAGAGCTATTCCTAGATTTTGCCCAGGAGTTATGAGATCATTTTAGCACTCTTATAACGACGCAGCAAAGTATGCTAATTTTTTAATTTCGCAATATTACTAAGTCCTGTAGCGAGCAGGTTATCCACGAATACTTGCGATCGAACTTTAACTTTTCAGCGAATTGATATTTTAAATAACCGATAGTGAACAGATACAGAAAGACCACTTTTATTCTAACACGTGAATTCGTGTAATCATGAGATTATTGCGATAAAGGCGCAGTATATTTTTTCCAAAATGACATCTGATGGCATCCAGTACGTCTAGCAGACATTGAAAAAAACAATCAAAATACAATTTCAATAGAGTAACCTTTCGATTTGATTTTTCAAATCAAATAACGTTATTATGTCACTAAATAGAGCCATTCCCTCATTTTGCCCAGGAGTCATGAGATCATTTTGGCACTCTTTTGAACACGCAGCAAAAAATGCTCATTTTTCAATTTCGCAATATTACCAAGTGCTGTAGCGAGCAGGTTATCTATGAATACTTGCGACCTAAATTTGTCTATTCAGCGAATTGATATTTTACATAACCGAAATTGAACAGCTTCCGAAATCAACCACTTATATTCCATCACGTGAATTCGTGTAATCATAAAATTCTTGCGATTAAGGCGCTGTATATTTTTCCCGAAATACCATCTGAAGACATCAGGTATTTCTTACAGACATTGAAAACAACAATCAAAATGCAATCTAAATAGAATAACTTTTCGAATTGAATTTACAAATCAATTAACGTTATTATGTCACTAAATAGAGCCATTCCTTGGATTCGCCCAGGAGTTATGAAATCATTTTAGCACTATTATGACTACGCAGCAAAATGTGCTAATTTTTCAATTTCGCAATGTTACTAAGTCCTGTAGCGAGCAGGTGATCCATTAATACTTGCGATCTAAATTTATCTATTCAGCGAATTGGAATTTTTAATAACCGATAGTGAACGGATACAGAAATACCTCTTATATGCTAACACGTGAATTCGTGTAATCATGAGATACTTGCGATAAAGTCGCTTTATATTTTTCCTAATATATCATCTCAAGACATCAGGTATTTCTTACAGACAGGGAAAACAACAATTAAAATGCAATCTTATTAGAATGACTTTTCGAATTGAATTTTCAAATCAAATAACGTTATGATGTCACTAAATACAGCCATTCTTTGATTTTTCCCGGGAGTCATGATATCATTTTAGTACTCTTATAACCACGCAGCAAAAAAGGCTAATTTTTCAATTTCACAATTTTACTAAGTCCTGTAGCGAGCAGGTTATCCATGAATACTAGGACCTAAATTTAACTATTCAGCGAATTGAAATTTTAAATAACCGTAAGCGAACAGATACAGAAATCGACCTATTATATTCTTTCACGAGAATTCGTGTAATCATGTGGTTCGTGCGATTAAGGCGCAGTATATTTTTCCCGAAATATTATCTAAAGGCATCAGGTATTTCTTACAGACATTGGAAACAACAATCAAAATGCAATCTAAAGATAATAACTTTTCGAATTGAATTTACAAATCAATTAACGTTATTATGTCAAGATATAGAGCTATTCCTTGATTTTGCCCAGGAGTTATGAGATCATTTTAGCACTCTTATGACAGCGCAGCAAAATGTGCTAATTTTTTAATTTTGCAATATTACTAAGTCCGGTAGCGTGCAGTTTAATTACGAATACTTGCGACCTAATTAAACTATTAGCGAATTGAAATTTTAAATAACCGAAAGCAAACAGATACAGAAATCAACTCTTCTATTCTATTCTATTCTATTCTATCACGTGAATTTGTGTAATCATGAGATTGTTGCGATTGTGGCGCAGTATATTTTTCCCGAAATGACATCTGAAGATATCAGGTATTTCTAACAGACTTTGAAAACAACGAGCAAAACGCAAACTCAATAGAATAACTCTTCGAATTGAATTTCCAAATCAATTAACGTTAATTTGTCAATATATAGAGCAATTCCTTTATTTTGCACATAGTAAGGAAATCATTTTAGCACTATTATGACCACGCAGCAAAATATGCTAATTTTATTTCGCAATGTTACTAAGTCCTGTAGCGAGCAGGTAATCTATTTATACTTGCTATCTCAATTTATCTATTCAGCGAATTGGAATTTTTAATAACTGATAGTGAACGGATACAGAAATACCTCTTATATGCTAACACGTGAATTCGTGTAATCATGAGATACTTGCGATAAAGGCGCTGTATATTTTTCCTGAAATATCATCTCAAGACATCAGGTATTTCTTACAGACATAGAAAACAACAATTAAAATGCAATCTCATTAGAATGACTTTTAGAATTAAATTTTCAAATCAAATAACGTTATGATGTAACTTAATACAGCCATTCTTTGATTTGTCCCGGGAGTCATGATATCATTTTAGCACTTTTACAACCACGCAGCAAAAAAGGCTAATTTTTCAATTTCGCAATTTTACCAAGTCCTGTAGTGAGCAGGTTATCCATGAATACTTGGGATCTAAATCTAACTATTCAGCGGATTGAAATTTTAAATAACCGTAAGCGAACAGATACAGAAATGAACCTATTATATTCTATCACGAGAATTCGTGTAATCATGTGGTTCTTGCGATTAGGGCGCAGTATATTTTTCCCGAAATATTATCCGAAGGCATCAGGTATTTCTTACTGACATTGGAAACAACAATCAAAATGCAATCTGAATAGAATAACTGTTCGAAATAAATTCTCAAATCAAATAACATTATTATGTCAATAAATAGAGCCATTCCTTGATTTTGCCCAGAAGTTATGAGATCATTTTAGCACTCTTATGACCACGTAGCAAAGGATGCGAATTTTTCAATTTCGCAATATTATCGAGTCCTGTAGCGAGCAGGTTATCCATAAATACTTGCGATCTGAATTAAACTTTTTAGCAATTCGAAATTTCAAATATCTGAAAGCGAGCAGATATAGAAATCAACCTCTTATATTCTATCACGTGAATTCGTGTGATCATAAGATTCTTGCGATTAAGGCGCAGTATATTTTTCCCGAAATACCATCTGAAGACATCAGGTATTTCTTACAGATATTGAAAACAACATTCAAAATGCAATCTAAATAGAATAACTTTTCGAAATGTATTTACAAATTAATTAACGTTATTACGTCAATATATAGAGCTATTTCTTGATTTTGGTCAGGAGTTATGCGATCATTTTAGCACTCTTATATTAACGCAGCAAAACGGCTAATTTTTCAATTTCGCAATGTTACGAAGTCCTGTAGCGAGCAGGTTATCCATGAATACCTGCGATCCAAATCTAACGATTCTGCGAATTGAAATTTTAAGTAACCGAAAGCGAACAGATACAGAAATCAACTTATTATATTCTGTCACGAGAATTCGTGTAATCATAAGGTTCTTGCGATTGAGGAGCAGTATATTTTTCGCGAAATGTTATCTGAAGGCATCAGGTATTTCTTACAGACATTGAAAACAACACCAAACGCAATCTCAATAGAATAACTGTTCGAATTATATTTTCAAATTATTAACGTTATTATGTCGATATATAGAGCTATTCCTTGATTTTGCCCAGGAGTTATGAGATCATTTTAGCACTTTTATGACCACGCAGCAAAATGTGCTAATTTATTAATTTCGCAATATTACTAAGTCCTGAAACGAGAAGGTTATCCACGAATACTTGCGATTGAACTTTAACTTTTCAGCGAATTGATATTTTAAATAACCGATAGTGAACAGATACAGAAATACCTCCTATATTCTTACACGTGAATTCGTGTAATCATGAGATTATTGCGATAAAGGGGCAGTATATTTTTTCCGAAATAACATCTGAAGGCATCAGGTATTTCTAACAGACATTAAAGACAACAATCAAAATGCAATCTAAATAGAATAACTTTTCGAATTGAATTCTCAAATCAAATAACGTTATTATGTCACTAAATAGAGCCACTCCTTGATTTTGTCCAGGAGTTATGAGATCATTTCAGCACTATTACGGCCACGCAGCAAAATAAGCTAATTTTTCATTTTCGCAATATTATCATGTCCTGTAACGAGCAAGTTATCCATAAATACTTGCGATCTAAATTAAACTATCTAGCAAATTGAAATTTCTAATATCTGAAAGCGAACAGATAAAGAAATCAACCTCTTATATTCTATCACGTGAATTCGTGTAATCATGAGATGCTTGCGATTGAGGTGCAGTATATTTTTCCCGAAATATCATCTGAAGACATCTGGTATTTCTTACAGACATTGAAAACAACAATCACAATGCAGTCTCAATAAAATAACTTTTCGAATTGAATTTACAAGTCAATTAAAGTTATAATGTTACTAAATAGAGCCATTCCTTGATTTTGCCCAGGAGTTATGAGATCATTTTAGCACTTATATGACCACGCAGCAAAATATGCATATTTTTCAATTTCGTAATATTACTAAGTCTTGTAGCGAGCAGGTTATTTATGAATACTTGCGATCGAAATTCAACTATTCAGCGAATTGAAATTATACTGAACGGAAAGCGAAAATACACAGAAATCAACCTCTTAAATTCTATCACGTGAATTCGTGGAATCATGAGATTCTTGTGATCAAGGCGCAGTAATTTTTTCTCGAAATATCATATGAAGACATCAGGTATTTCTTACAGACATTGAAAACAACAATCAAAATGCAATCTCATTAGAATGACTTTTCGAATTGAATTTACAAATCAATCAACGTTATTATGTCAATATATAGCCATTCTTTGATTTTGCTCAGGAGTAAGGAGATCATTTTAGCACTCTTATAACCACGCAGCAAAATATGCTAATTTTTCAATTTCGCTATATTACTAAGTCCGGTAGCGAGCAGGTTATCCACGAATACTTGCAATCAAACTTTACCTTCCCAGCGTATCGAAATTTTAAATAACCGATAGTGAACATATACAGAAATACCTCTTATATTCTAACGCGTGAATTCGTGTAATCATGAGATTATTGCAATAAAGGCGCAGTACATTTTTTCCGAAATGACATCTGATGGCATCAGGTCGCCTAGCAGACATTGAAAACAACAATCAAAATGCAATCTCAATAAAATAACCTTTCAAATTGAATTTTTAAATCAAATAACGTTATTATGTCACTAAATAGAGCCATTCCTTGATTTTGCCCAAGAGTCCTGAGATCATTTTAGCACTTTTTTAAAGACGCAGCAAAAAATGCTAATTTTTTAATTTTGCAATATTACCAAGTTCTATACTGAGCAGGTTATTCACTAATACTTGCGATCCAAATCTAACTATTCAGGAAATTGAAATTTTAAATAACCGAAAGCGAACAGATACAGAAATCAACGTATTATATTCTATCACGAGAATGCGTGTAGTCATGAGGTTCTTGCGATTGAGGCGCAGTATCTTTTTCCCGAAATATCATATGAACACATCAGGTATTTCATACAGACATTGAAAACAACAATCAAAATGCAATCTCATTAGAATAACTTTTCGAATTGAATTTACAAATCAATGAACGTTAATATGTCAAAATATAGAGCCATTCTTTAAGTTTGCCCAGGAGTAAGGAGATCATTTTAGCACTTTTATGACTACGCAGCAAAATATGCTAATTTTTCAATTTCGCAATATTACTAAGTCTTGTAGCGAGCAGGTTATTCACGAATACTTGTGATCGAACTTTAACTTTTCAGCGAATTGATATTTTAAATAACCGATAGTGAACATATACAGAAATACCACTTATATTCTAACACGTGTATTCGTGTAATCATGAGATTATTGCGATAAAGGCGCAGTATATTTTTTCCGAAATGACATCTGATGGCATCCAGTACGTCTAGCAGACATTTAAAAAAACAATTTAAATGCAATCTCAATAGAGTAACCTTTCGATTTGATTTTTCAAATCAAATAACGTTATTATGTCACTAAATAGAGCCATTCCCTCATTTTGCCCAGGAGTCATGAGATCATTTTGGCACTTTTTTAAAGACGCAGCAAAAAATGCTAATTTTTTAATTTCGCAATATTACCAAGTCCTGTAGCGAGCAGGTTATCCACGAATACTTGTGATCGAACTTTAACTTTTCAGCGAATTGATATTTTAAATAACCGATAGTGAACATATACAGAAATACCACTTATATTCTAACACGTGTATTCGTGTAATCATGAGATTATTGCGATAAAAGCGCAGTATGTTTTTCCCGAAATATCATCTGAAGACATCTGGTATTTCTTCCAGACATTGAAAACAACAATCACAATGCAGTCTTAATAGAATAACTTTTCGAATTGAATTTACAAGTCAATTATCGTTATTATGTCACTGAATAGAGCCATACCTTGATTTTGCCCAGGAGTTATGAGATCATTTTAGCACTCATATGACCACGCAGCAAAATATGCGAATTTTTCATTTTCGCAATATTACCAAGACCTGTAGCGAGCAGGTTATCTATGAATACTTGCGATCTGAATTTGTCTATTCAGCGAATTAAAATTTTTAATAACCGAAAGCGAACAGATACAGAAATCAACCTATTATATTCTATTACGAAAATTCGTGTCATCATGAGGTTCTTGCGATTGAGGCGCAGTATATTTTTCCCGAAATATCATCTAAAAACATCGCGTATTTCTTACAGACCTTGAAAACAACACCAAACGCAATCTCAACAGAATAACTGTTCGAATTATATTTTCAATTTAATTAACGTTATTATGTCGATATATAGAGCTATTCGTTAATTTTGCCCAGGAGTTATGAGATTATTACAGCACTTTTATAACCACGCAGCAACATACGCTAATTTTTCAATTTCGCAATATCACTAAGTCCTGTAGCGAGCAGGTTATCCCCGAATACTTGCGATCGAACTTTACCTTTCCAGCGAATTGAAATTTTGAATAACCGATAGTGAACAGATACAGAAATACCTCTTATATTCTAACACGTGAAATCGTGTATTCATGAGATTATTGCGATAAAAGCGCAGTATATTTTATCCGAAATGACATCTGATGGCATCAGGTACGTCTAGCAGACATTAAAAACAACAATCAAAATGCAAACTCAATGGAATAACTTTTCGAATTGAATTTTTAAATCAAATAACGTTATTATGTCACTAAATAGAGCCATTCCTTGATTTTGCCCAGGAATCATGAGATCATTTTAGAACTATTATGACCACGCAGCAAAATATGCAAATTTTTCCAATTTCGCAATATTATCAAGTCCTGTGGCGAGCAGGTTATCTTTAAATTTTTGCGATCTAAATTGAACTATTTAGCAAATTGAAATTTCAAATATCTGAGAGCGAACAGAAATAGAAATCAACATCTTATATTCTATCACGTGAATTCGTGTAAACATGAGATGCTTGCGATTGAGGCGCAGTATATTTTTCCCAAAATATCATCTGAAGACATCTGGTATTTCTTACAGACATTGAAAACAACAATCACAATGCATTCTCAATAGAATAACTTTTCGAATTAAATTTACAAGTCAATTAACGTTATTATGTCAATATATAGAGCTATTCCTTGATTTTGCCCAGGAGTTATGAGATCATTTTAGCACTCTTATAACGACGCAGCAAAATATGCTAATTTTTTAATTTCGCAATATTACTAAGTCCTTAAACGAGAAGGTTATCCACGAATACTTGCGATCGAACTTTAATTTTCAGCGAATTGATATTTTAAATAACAGATAGTGAACAGATACAGAGATACCTCTTATATTCTTACACGTGAATTCGTGTAATCATGAGATTATTGCGATAAAGGGGCTGTATATTTTTCCGAAATAACATCTGAAGGCATCAGGTATTGCTAACAGACATTGAAGACAACAATCGACATGCAATCTAAATAGAATAACTTTTCGAATTGAATTTCCAAATCAATTAACGTTAATATGTCAATATATAGAGCCATTCTTTGATTTTGCCCAGGAGTAAGGAGATCATTTTAACACTCTTATGACCACGCAGCAAAATATGCTAATTTTTCAATTTCGCTATATTACTAAGTCCTGTAGCGAGCAGGTTATCTACGAATACTTGCGGTTGAACTTTACCTTTCTAGCGAATTGAAATTTTAAATAACCGATAGTGAACTTATGCAGAAATACCTCTTATATTCTAACACGTGAATTCGTGTAATCATGAGATGCTTGCGATTGAGGCGCGATATATTTTTCCCGAAATATCATCTGAAGACATCAAGTATTTCTTACAGTCATTGAAAACAACAATCAAAATGCAATCTCAATAGAATAACTTTTTGGATTGAATTTTCACATCAATTAATGTTATTATGTCGATATACAGAGTCATTACTTGAATATGCCCAGGAGTCATGAGATCATCTTAGCACTATTATAACGACGCAGCAAAATATGCTAATTTTTCAATTTCGCAATATTTCTAAGTCCTGTAGCAAGCAGGTTATTCACGAATACTTGTGATCGTACTTTAACTTTTCAGCGAATTGAAATTTTAAATAACCGACAGTGAACAGGTACTGAAATTTCTCCTATATGCTATCACGTGAATTCGTGTAATCATGAGATTATTGCGGTGAAGGCGCAGTATATTTTTTTTCCGAAATGACATCTGAAGATATCAGGTATTTCTAACAGACTTTGAAAACAACGAGCAAAACGTGAACTCAAGAGAATAACTTTTCGAATTGAATTTCCAAATCAATTGACGTTAATATGTCAATATATAGAACCATTCCTTTATTTTGCCCAGGAGTTATGAAATCATTTCAGCACTCTCATGACTATGCAGCAAAATATGCTGATTTTTCAATTTCGCAATGTTACTAAGTCCTGTAGCGAGCAGGTGATCCATTACTACTTGCGATCTAAGTTTATCTGTTCAGCGGATTGGAATTATAAATAACCGATAGTGAACGGATACAGAAATACCTTTTATATGCTAACACGTGAATTAGTGTAATCATGAGATACTTGCGATAAAGGCGCTGTATATTTTTCCTTAAATATCATCTCAAGACATCAGGTATTTCTTACAGACATAGAAAACAACAATCAAAATGCAATCTCAATAGAATAACTTTTCGAATTGAATTTTCAAATGAAATAACGTTATGATGTCACTAAATACAGCCATTCTTTGATTTTTCCCGGGAGTCATAATATCATTTTAGCACTCTTATAACCACGCAGCAAAATATGCTAATTTTTTAATTTCGCAATATTACTAAGTTCTGTCGCGAGCAGGTTATCTATAAATACTTGCGATCTAAATTTAATTATTCAGCAAATTGATATTTTAAATAACCGAAATAGAACAGATACAGAAATCAACCACTTATCTTCCATCACGAGAAATCGTGTAATCAGGAAATTATTGCGATAACGGCGCAGTAATTTTTCTCCGAAATGACATCTGATGGCATCAGGTATGTATAGCAGACATTGAAAACAACAATTAAAATGCAATCTCAATAGAATAACTTTTAGACTTGAATTTTCAAATCAAATAACGTTATTATGTCGCTAAATAGAGCCATTCGTTTATTTTGCCCAGGAGTCATGAGATCATTTAGCACTCTTATATTGACGCAGCAAAAAATGCTAATTTTTCAATTTCGCAATATTACCAAGTCCTGCAGAGAGCAGGTTATCCATGAATACCTGCGATCCAAATTCAACTATTCAGCGAATTGAAATTTTAAATAACCGAAAGCGAACAGATACAGAAATCAACCTATTATATTCTATCACGAGAATTCGTGTAATCATGAGGTTCTTGCGATTGAGGCGCAGTATATTTTTCCCGAAATATTATCTGAAGGCATCAGGTATTTCTTACAGACATTAGAAACAACAATCAAAATGCAATCTTAATGGAATAACTGTTCGAATTATATTTTCAAATTAATAAACGCTATTATGTCGATATATAGAGCTATTCCTTGATTTTGCCCAGGAGTTATGAGATCATTTTAGCACTCTTATAACGACTCAGCAAAACATGCTAATTTTTTAATTTCGCAATATTACTAAGTCCTGTAGCGAGCAGGTTATTTACGAATACTTGCGATCGAACTTTAACGTTTCAGCGAATTGATATTTTAAATAACCGATAGTGGACAGATACAGAAATACCTCTTATATTCTAACACGTGAATTCGTGTAATCATGAGGTTCTGGCGATTGGGGCGCAGTATATTTTTCCCGAAATATTATCTGAAGGAATCAGGTATTTCTTACAGACATAGGAAACAACAATCAAAATGCAATCTCAATAGAATAACTGTTCGAAATGAATTCTCAAATCAAACAACGTTATAAATCCACTAAATAGAGCCATTCCCTGATTTTGCCCCGGAGTTATAAGATCATTTTAGCACTTTTATGACCACGCAGCAAAATATGCAAATTTTTTAGTTTCGCAATATTATTAAGTCCTGTAGCGAGCAGGTCATCCATAAGTACTTGCGATCTAAATTTATCTATTCAGCGAATTGGAATTTTAAATAACCGATAGTTAACGGATACAGAAATCAACGTATTATATGCTATCACGAGAATTTGTGTAATCATGAGGTTCTTGCGATTGAGGCGCAGTATATTTTACCCGAAATATTATCTGAAGGCATCAGGTATTTCTTACAGTCATCGAAAACAACAATCAAAATGCAATCTCAATAGAATAACCTTTCGGATTGAATTTTCACATCAATTCACGTTAATATGTCGATATATAGTGTCATTACTTGATTATGTCCAGGAGTCATGACATCATTTTAGCACTATTATAACGACGCAGCAAAATATGCTAATTTTTCAATTTCGCAATATTTCTAAGTCCTGTAGCGAGCAGGTTATTCACGAATACTTGCGATCGTACTTTAAGTTTCCAGCGAATTGAAATTTTAAATAACCGATAGTGAACAGATACAGAAGTACCTCTTATATTCTATCACGAGAATTTCTGTAATCATGAGGTTATTGCGATTGAGGCGCAGTATATTTTTCCCGAAATATTATCTGAAGGCATCAGGTATTTCTTACAGTCATTGAAAACAACAATCAAAAAGCAATCTCAATAGTATAACTTTTCGAATTGAATTTTCAAATTAAATAATGTTATAATGTCACTAAATAGAGCCATACCTTGATTTTGCCCAAGAGCAATGAGATCATTTTAGCACTCTTATAACGACGCAGCAATAAATGCTAATTTTTCAATTTCGCAATATTATTAAGTCCTGTAGCGAGCAGGTTATCCATAAATCCTTGCGATCTAAATTTAACTATTCACCGAATTGATATTTCACATAACCAAAAGCAAACAGATACAGAAATCAACCTCTTCTATTCTATCGCATGAATTTGTGTAATCATGAGATTGTTGCGATTGTGGCGCACTATATTTTTTTTCCGTAATGACATCTGAAGATATCAGGTATTTCTTACAGACTTTGAAAACAACGAGCAAAACGTAAACTCAATAGAAAAACTTTTCGAATTGAATTTCCAAATCAATTAACGTTAATATGTAATACCGAGATTGTTGCGATTGTGGCGCAATATATTTTTCCGAAATGACATCTGATGGCGTCAGGTTTGTATAGCAGACATTGCAAACAACAATTAAAATGCAATCTTAATAGAATACCTTTTCGAATTGAATTTCGAATCAAATAACGTTATTATGTCACTAAATAGAGCCTTTCCTTGATTATGCCCACGAGTTATGAGATCATTTTAGCACTTTCATGACCACGCAGCAAAATATGCGAATTTTTTAATTTCGCAATATAATCAAGTCCTGTAGCGAGCAGGTTATTCATAGATACTTGCGATCTAAATTGAACTATTCAGCAAATTAAAATTTCAAATATCTGAAAGCGAACAGATATAAAAATTAACCTATTATATTCTATCACGAGAATTCCTGTAATCATGAGGTTCTTGCGATTGCGGCGCAGTATATTTTTCCCGATATATTATCTGAAGGCATCAGGTATTTCTTACAGACATTAGAAACAAAAATAAAATGCAATCTCAATAGAATAACTTTTCGAATTGAATTTTCAAATCAAATAACGTTATAATGTCACTAACTAGAGCCATTCCGTGATTTTGCCCAGGGATTATGAGATCATTTTAGCACTCTTATGACCACGCAAAAAAATATGCTAATTTTTTAATTTCCCAATATTATCAATTCCTGGAGCGAGCAGGTTATCTTTGAATACTTGCGATCTAAATTAAACTATTTAGCAAATTGAAATTTCAAATATCTGAAGCGAACAGATATAGAAATCAACCTCTTATATTCTTTCACGTGAATTTGTCTAATCATGAGATTGTTGCGATTGTGGCGCAGTATATTTTTCCCGAAATGACATCTGAAGATATCAGGTATTTCTAACAGACTTTGGCAACAACGTGCAAAACGCAAACTTAATTGAATAACTTTTCGAATTGAATTTCCAAATCAATTAACGTTAATATGTCGATATATAGAGTCATTACTTGATTATGCCCAGGAGTCATGAGATCATATTAGCACTATTATAACGACACAGCAATAAATGCTAATTTTTTAATTTCGCAATATTATTGAGTCCTGTAGCGAGCAGGTTATCTATAAATCCTTGCGATCTAAATTTAACTATTCAGCGAATTGATATTTCAAATAACTGAAATCGAACAGATACAGAAATCAACCACTTATATTCCATCACGTGAATTCGTGAAATCATAAGATACTTGCGATTAAGGCGCTGTATATTTTTCCCGAAATACCATCTGAAGACATCAGGTACTTCTCACAGACATTGAAAACAACAATCAAAATGCAATCTAAATAGAATAACTTTTCGAATTGAATTTACAAATCAATTAACGTTATTATGTCACTAAATAGAGCCATTCCTTGATTTTGCCCAGGAGTTATGATATCAGTTTAGCACTCTTATGACCACGTAGCAAAATGGGCTAATTTTTGAATTTCGCAATATTACTAAGTCCTGTTGCGTGCAGGTTATCTATGAATACTTGCGATCTAAATTGAACTATTCAGCGAATCGAGATTTCAAATAACCAAAAGCAAACAGATACAGAAATCAACCTCTTCTATTCTATCGCATGAATTTGTGTAATCATGAGATTGTTGCGATTGTGGCGCACTATATTTTTTTTCCGTAATGACATATGAAGATATCAGGTATTTCTAACAGACTTTGAAAACAACGAGCAAAACGTAAACTCGATAGAAAAACTTTTCGAATTGAATTTCCAAATCAATTAACGTTAATATGTAATAATGAGATTGTTGCGATTGTGGCGCAATATATTTTTCCGAAATGACATCTGATGGCGTCAGGTATGTATAGCAGACATTGCAAACAACAATTAAAATGCAATCTTAATAGAATAACTTTTCGAATTGAATTTCAAATCAAATAACTTTATTATGTCACTAAATACAGCTATTCTTTGATTTTTCCCGGGAGTCTTAATATCATTTTAGCACTCTTATAACCACCTAGCAAAATATGCTAATTTTTTAATTTCGCAATAATATGAAGTCCTGTCGCGAGCAGGTTATTCACGAATACTTGCGATCTAACTTTAACTTCCCAGCGAATTGAAATTTTAAATAACCGATACTGAACAGATACAGAAGTACCTCTTATATTCTATCACTAGAATTTCTGTAATCATGAGGTTATTGCGATTGAGGCGCAGTATATTTTTCCCGAAATATTATCTGAAGGCATCAGGTATTTCTTCAAGTCATTGAAAACAACATTCAGAATGCAATCTCAATAGAATAAATTTTCGGATTGAATTTTCACATCAATTAACGTTATTATGTCGATATATAGAGTCATTACTTGATTATGCCCAGGAGTCATGAGATCATATCAGCACTATTATAACGACGCAGCAATAAATGCTAATTTTTCAATTTCGCAATATTATTGAGTCCTGTAGCGAGCAGGTTATCCATAAATCCTTGCGATCTAAATTCAACTATTCAGCGAATTGATATTTCAAATAACTGAAATCGAACAGATACAGAAATCAACCACTTATATTCCATCACGTGAATTCGTGTAATCATAAGATTCTTGCGATTGAGGCGCTGTATATTTTTCCCGAAATACCATCTGAAGACATCAGGTACTTCTCACAGACATTGAAAACAACAATCAAAATGCAATCTAAATAGAATAACTTTTCGAATTGAATTTACAAATCAATTAAAGTTATTATGTCACTAAATAGAGCCATTCCTTGATTTTGCCCAGGAGTTATGATATCAGTTTAGCACTCTTATGACCACGCAGTAAAATGTGCTAATTTTTGAATTTCGCAATATTACTAAGTTCTGTGGCGTGCAGGTTATCTACGAATACTTGCGATCTAAATTGAACTATTTGGCGAAACGAAATTTCAAATAACCGAAAGCAAACAGATACAGAAATCAACCTCTTCTATTCTATCGCATGAATTTGTGTAATCATGAGATTGTTGCGATTGTGGCGCACTATATTTTTTTTCCGTAATGACATCTGAAGATATCAGGTATTTCTAACAGACTTTGAAAACAACGAGCAAAACGTAGACTCAATAGAATAACTTTTCGAATTGGATTTCCAAATCAATTAACGTTAATATGTCAATATATAGAACCATTCCTTCATTTTGCCCATAGTAAGGAGATCATTTTAGCAATTTTATGACCACGCAGCAAAATATGCTAATTTTTCAATTTCGCAATGTTACTGAGTCCTGTACCGAGCAGGTGATCCATTATTACTTGCGATCTAAATTTATCTATTCAGCGAATTGGAATTTTAAATAACCGATAGTGAACGGATACAGAAATACCTCTTATATGCTAACACGTGAATTCGTGTAATCATGAGATACTTGCGATAAAGGCGCTGTATGTTTTTCCTGAAATATCATCTCAAGACATCAGGTATTTCTTACAGACATACATAAAAAACAACAATTAAAATGCAATCTCATTAGAATGAATTTTCGAATTGAATTTTTAAATCAAAAAACGTTATGATGTCACTAAATACAGCCATTCTTTGATTTTTCCCGAGAGTCATAATATCATTTTAGCACTCTTATAACCACCGAGCAAAATATGCTAATTTTTCAATTTCGCAATAATATGAAGTCCTGTCGCGAGCAGGTTATTCACGAATACTTGAGATCGAACTTTAACTTTCCAGCGAATTGAAATTTCAAATAACCGATAGTGAACAGATACAGAAGTACCTCTTATATTCTATCACAAGAATTTCTGTAATCATGAGGTTATTGCGATTGAGGCGCAGTATATTTTTCCCGAAATATTATCTGAAGGCATCAGGTATTTCTTACAGTCATTGAAAACAACAATCAAAAAGCAATCTCAATAGTATAACATTTCGAATTGAATTTTCAAATCAAATAACGTTGTAATGTCACTAAATAGAGCCATACCTTGATTTCGCCCAAGAGCAATGGGATCATTTTAGCACTCTTATAACGACGCAGCAATAAATGCTCATTTTTCAATTTCGCAATATTATTAAGTCCTGTAGCGAGCAGGTTATCCATAAATCCTTGCGATCTAAATTTAACTATTCAGCAAATTGATATTTCAAATAACTGAAATCGACAGATACAGAAATCAACCAATTATATTCCATCACGTGAATTTGTGTAATCATAAGATTCTTGCGATTGAGGCGCTGTATATTTTTCCCGAAATACCATCTGAAGACATCAGGTACTTCTCACAGACATTGAAAACAACAATCAAAATGCAATCTAAATAGAATAACTTTTCGAATTGAATTTACAAATCAATTAACGTTATTATGTCACTAAATAGAGCCATTCCTTGATTTTGCCCAGGAGTTATGATATCAGTTTAGCACTCTTATGACCACGCAGCAAAATGGGCTAATTTTTGAATTTCGCAATATTACTAAGTCCTGTTGCGTGCAGGTTATCTATGAATACTTGCGATCGAAATTGAACTATTCAGCGAATCGAAATTTCAAATAACCAAAAGCAAACAGATACGGAAATCAACCTTTTCTATTCTATCGCATGAATTTGTGTAATCATGAGATTGTTGCGTATGTAGCGCACTATATTTTTTTTCCGTAATGACATCTGAAGATATCAGGTATTTCTAACAGACGTTGAAAACAACGAGCAAAACGTAAACTCAATAGAAAAACTTTTCGAATTGAATTTCCAAATCAATTAACGTTAATATGTAATAATGAGATTGTTGCGATTGTGGCGCAATATATTTTCCGAAATGACATCTGATGGCGTCAGGTTTGTATAGCAGACATTGCAAACAACAATTAAAATGCAATCTTAATAGAATACCTTTTCGAATTGAATTTCAAATCAAATAACGTTATTATGTCACTAAATAGAGCCTTTCCTTGATTTTGCCCACGAGTTATGAGATCATTTTAGCACTTTTATGACCACGCAGCAAAATATGCGAATTTTTTAATTTCGCAATATTATCAAGTCCTGTAGCGAGCAGGTTATTCATAAATACTTGCGATCTGAATTGAACTATTCAGCAAATTAAAATTTCAAATATCTGAAAGCGAACAGATATAAAAATTAACCTATTATATTCTATCACGAGAATTCCTGTAATCATGAGGTTCTTGCGATTGCGGCGCAGTATATTTTTCCCGAAATATTATCTGAAGGCATCAGGTATTTCTTACAGACATTAGAAACAAAAATAAAATGCAATCTCAATAGAATAACTTTTCGAAATGAATTTTCAAATCAAATAACGTTATAATGTCACTAACTAGAGCCATTCCGTGATTTTGCCCAGGGATTATGAGATCATTTTAGCACTCTTATGACCACGCAAAAAAATATGCTAATTTTTTAATTTCCCAGTATTATCAAGTCCTGCAGCGAGCAGGTTATCTATGAATACTTGCGATCTAAATTAAACTATTTAGCAAATTGAAATTCCAAATATCTGACGCGAACAGATATAGAAATCAACCTCTTATATTCTTTCACGTGAATTTGTGTAATCATGAGATTGTTGCGATTGTGGCGCAGAATATTTTTCCCGAAATGACATCTGAAGATATCAGGTATTTCTAACAGACTTCGAAAACAACGTGCAAAACGCAAACTTAATTGAATAACTTTTCGAATTGAATTTCCAAATCAATTAACGTTAATATGTCAATATATAGATCCATTCCTTTATTTTGCCCATAGTAAATAGATCATTTTAGCACTCTTATGACCACGCAGCAAAATAGGCTAATTTTACAATTTAGCAATGTTACTAAGTCCTGTAGCGAGCACGTGATCCATTAATTCTTGCGATCCAAATGTATCTATTCAGCGAATTGAAATTTTAAATAATCGATCGTGAACGGATACAGGAATACCTCTTATATGCAAACACGTGAATTCGTGTAATCATGAGATACTTGCGATAAAGGCGCTGTATATTTTTCCTGAAATATCATCTTAAGACATGAGGTATTTCTTACAGACATAGAAAACAACAATTAAAATGCAATCTCATTAGAATGACTTTTCGAATTGAATTTTCAAATCAAATAACGTTATGATGTCACTAAATACAGCCATTCTTTGATTTTTCCCGGGAGTCATGATATCATTTTAGCACTATTATAACGACGCAGCAAAATATGCTAATTTTTCAATTTCGCAATATTTCTAAGTCCTGTAGCGAGCAAGTTATTCACAAATACTTGCGATCGAACTTTAACTTTTCAGCGAATTGAAATTTTAAATAACCGATACTGAACAGATACTGAAATTTCTCCTATATTCTAACACGTGAATTCGTGTAATCATGAGATTATTAAGGTAAAGGCGCAGTATATTTTTTCCGAAATGACATCTGATGGCATCAAGTATGTCTAGCAGACATTGAAAACAACAATCAAAAAGCAATCTCAATAGAATAACTTTTCGAATTGAATTTTCAAATCAAATAACGTTATTATGTCACTAAATAGAGCCATTCCTTGATTTTGCCCAGGAGCCATGAGATCATTTTAGCACTCTTTTAACGACGCGGCAAAAAATGCTAATTTTTCAATTTCGCAATATTATCAAGTCCTGTAGCGAGCAGGTTATCCATAGATACTTGCGATCTAAATCGAACTATTCAGCAAATTGAAATTTTAAATATCTGAAAGCGAACAGATATAAAAATTAACCTATTATATTCTATTACGAGAATTCGTGTAATCATGAGGTTCTTGCGATTGGGGCGCAGTATATTTTTTCCGAAATATTATCTGAAGGCATCAGGTATTTCTTACAGACATTGAAAACAACAATCACAATGCAGTCTCAATAGAATAACTGTTCGGAATGATTTCTCAAATCGAAT
Organism: Platygaster robiniae; assembly: GCA_028476575.1. Lineage (NCBI taxonomy): Eukaryota > Metazoa > Arthropoda > Insecta > Hymenoptera > Platygastridae > Platygaster > Platygaster robiniae. The sequence goes on from CM052021.1 coordinate 20,253,455, forward strand.
AACGTTATTATGTCACTAAATAAAGCAATTCCATGATTTTGCCCAGAAGTTTTGAGATCATTTTAGCACTCTTATAACGACGCAGCAAAATATGCTGATTTTTTAATTTCGCAATTTTACTAAGTCCTGTAGCGAGCAGGTTATATACGAATACTTGCGATCGAACTTTAACTTTTCAGCGAATTGAAATTTTAAATAACCGATACTGAACAGATACTGAAATTTCTCCTATATTCTAACACGTGAATTCGTGTAATCATGAGATTATTGCGGTAAAGGCGCAGTATATTTTTTCCGAAATGACATCTGATGGCATCAAGTATGTCTAGCAGACATTGAAAACAACAATCAAAAAGCAATCTCAATAGAATAACTTTTCGAATTGAATTTTCAAATCAAATAACGTTATTATGTCACTAAATAGAGCCATTCCTTGATTTTGGCCAGGAGCCATGAGTTCATTTTAGCACTCTTTTAACTACGCAGCAAAAAATGCTAATTTTTCAATTCCGCAATAATATCAAGTCTTGTAGCAAGCAGGTTATCCATGAATACTTGCGATCTAAATTTACCTATTCAGCGAATTGGTATTTTGAATAAATGAAATCGAACAGAAACAGAAATCAACCACTTATATTCCATCACGTGAATTCGTGAAATCATAAGATTCTTGCGATTGAGGCGCAGTAAATTTTTTCCGAAATGACATCTGATGGCATCAGGTATGTATAGCAGACAATGCAAACAACAATAAGAATGCAATCTCAATAGAATAACTTTTCGAATTAAATTTTCAAATCAAAAAACGTTATTATGTCACTAAATAGAGCCTTTCCTTGATTTTGCCCACGAGTAATAAGATCATTTTAGCACTTTTATGACCACGCAGCAAAATATGCGAATTTTTTAATTTCGCAATATTATCAAGTCCTGTAGCGAGCAGGTTATCCATAGATACTTGCGATCTAAATTGAACTATTCAGCAAATTGAAATTTTAAATATCTGAAAGCGAACAGATATAAAAATTAACCTATTATATTCTATCACGAGAATTCGTGTAATCATGAGGTTCTTGCGATTGGGGCGCAGTATATTTTTTCCGAAATATTATCTGAAGGCATCAGGTATTTCTTACAGACATTGAAAACAACAATCACAATGCAGTCTCAATAGAATAACTGTTCGAAATGATTTCTAAAATCGAATAACGTTATTATGTCACTAAATAAAGCAATTCCATGATTTTGCCCAGAAGTTATGAGATCATTTTAGCACTCTTATGACCACGCAGCAAAAAATGCTAATTTTTCAATTTCGCAATATTTTCAAGTCCTGTAGCGAGCAGGTTATCTATAAATACTTGCGATCGAACTTCAACTTTTTAGCGAATTGATATTTTGAATAACCGATAGTGAACAGATACAGAAATACCTCTTATATTCTAACACGTGAATTCGTGTAATCATGAGATTATTGCGATAAAGGCGCAGTATATTTTTTTCGGAATGACATCTGATGGCATCAGGTATGTCTAGCAGACATTGAAAACAACAATCAAAATGCAATCTCAATAGAATAACTTTTCGAATTGAATTTTCAATTCAAATAACGTTATAATGTCACTAAATAGAGCCATTCCGTGATTTTGCCCAGGGGTTATGAGATCATTTTAGCACTCTTATGACTACGCAGCAAAAAATGCTAATTTTTTAATTTCGCAATATTTTTAAGTCCTGTAGCGAGCAGGTTATTTATAAATACTTGCGATATAAATTGGACTATTTAGCAAATTGAAATTTCAACTATCTGAAGCGAACAGATATAGAAATCAACCTCTTATATTCTATCACGTGAATTTGTGTAATCATGAGATGGTTGCGATTGTGGCGCAGTATATTTTTCCCGAAATGACATCTGAAGATATCAGGTATTTTTAACAGACTTTGAAAACAACGTGCAAAACGCAAACTTAATTGAATACTTTTTCGAATTGAATTTTCAAATCAACTAACGTTAATATGTCAATATATAGATCCATTCCTTTATTTTGCCCATAGAAAGGAGATCATTTTAGCACTCTTACGACCACGCAGCAAAATAGGCTGATTTTTCAATTTCGCAATGTTACTATGTCCAGTAGCGAGCATGTGATCCATTAATACTCGCGATCCAAATTTATCTATTCAGCGAATTGAAATTTTAAATAACCGATAGTGAACGGATACAGGAATACCTCCTATATGCTAACACGTGAATTCGTGTAATGATGAGATACTTGCGACAAAGGCGCTGTATATTTTTCCTGAAATATCATCTCAAGACATCAAGTATTTCTTACAGACATAGAAAACAACAATTAAAATGCAATCTCATTAGAATGACTTTTCGAATTGAATTTTCGAATCAAATAACGTTATGATGTCACTAAATACAGCCATTCTTTGATTTTTCCCGGGAGTCATAATATCATTTTAGCACTCTTGTAACCACGCAGCAGAATATGCTAATTTTTTTAATTTGGCAATATTACTAAGTTCTCTCGCGAGCAGGTTATCTATAAATACTTGCGATCTAAATTTATCTATTCAGCGTATTGGAATTATAAATAACCGATAGTAAACGGATACAGAAATACCTTTTATATGCTAACACGTGGATTTGTGTAATCATGAGATACTTGCGATAAAGGCGCTGTATATTTTTCCTGAAATATCATCTCAAGATATCAGGTATTTCTTACAGACATAGAAAACAACAATCAAAATGCAATCTCAATAGAATAACTTTTCGAATTGAATTTTCAAATCAAATAACGTTATGATGTCACTAAATACAGCCATTCTTTGATTTTTCCCGGGAGTCATAATATCATTTTAGCACTCTTGTAACCACGCAGCAGAATATGCTAATTTTTTTAATTTGGCAATATTACTAAGTTCTGTCGCGAGCAGGTTATCTATAAATACTTGCGATCTAAATTTAATTATTCAGCAAATTGATATTTTAAATAACCGAAATAGAACAGATACAGAAATCAACTACTTTTATTCCATCACGAGAAATCGTGTAATCATGAAATTATTGCGATAACGGCGCAGTAAATTTTTTCCGAAAAGACATCTGATGGCATCAGGTATGTATAGCAGACATTGAAAACAACAATTAAAATGCAATCTCAATAGAAGAACTTTTCGACTTGAAATTTCAAATCAAATAACGTTATTTTGTCACTAAATAGAGCCATTCCTATATTTTGCCCAGGAGTCATGAGATCATTTAGCACTCTTATATTGACGCAGCAAAAAATGCTAATTTTTCAATTTCGCAATATTACCAAGTCCTGTAGCGAGCAGGTTATCCATTAATACCTGCGATCCAAATCTTACTATTCAGCGAATTGAAATTTTAAATAACCGAAAGCGAACAGATACAGAAATCAACCTATTATATTCTATCACGACAATTCGTGTAATCATCAGGTTCTTGCGATTGAGGCGCAGTATATTTTTTCCGAAATATTATCTGAAGGCATCAGGTATTTCTTACAGACATTAAAAACAACAATCAAAATGCAATCTTAATGGAATAACTGTTCGAATTATATTTTCAAATTAATAAACGCTATTATGTCGATATATAGAGCTATTCCTTGATTTTGCCCAGGAGTTATGAGATCATTTTAGCACTCTTATAACGACTCAGCAAAATATGCTAATTTTTTAATTTCGCAATATTACTAAGTCCTGTAGCGAGCAGGTTATCCACGAATACTTGCGATCGAATTTCAACTTTTCAGCGAATTGATATTTTAAATAACCGATAGTGAACAGATACAGAAATACGTAATATATTCTAACACGTGAATTCGTGTAATCATGAGGTTCTCGCGATTGGGGCGCAGTATATTTTTCCCGAAAAAATATCAGAAGGCATCAGGTATTTCTAACAGACTTTGAAAACAACGTGCAAAACGCAAACTTAATTGAATAACTTTTCGAATTAAATTTCCAAATCAATTAACGTTAATATGTCAATATATAGATCAATTCCTTTATTTTGCCCCTAGTAAGGAGATCATTTTAGCACTCTTATGACCACGCAGCAAAATAGGCTAACTTTTCAATTTCGCAATGTCACTAAGTCCTGTAGCGAGCATGTGATTCATTAATACTTGCGATCCAAATTTATCTATCCAGCGAATTGAAATTTTAAATAACCGATACTGAACGGATACAGGAATACCTCTTATATGCTAATACGTGAATTCGTGTAATCATGAGATAATTGCGATAAAGGCGCTGTATATTTTTCCTGAAATATCATCTCAAGACTTTAGGTATTTTCTACAGACATAGAAAACAACAACTAAAATGCAATCTCATTAGAATGACTTTTCGAATTCAATTTTCAAATCAAATAACGTTATGATGTCACTAAATACAGAAATTCTTTGATTTTTCCCGGGAGTCATGATATCATTTTAGCACTATTATAACGACGCAGCAAAATATGCTAATTTTTCAATTTCGCAATATTTCTAAGTCCTGTAGCGAGCAGGTTATTCACTAATACTAGCGATCGAACTTTACCTTTCCAGCTAATTGAAATTTTAAATAACTGATAGTGAACAGATACAGAAATACCTCTTATATTCTAACACGTGAATTCGTGTAATCATGAGATTATTGCTATAAAGGCGCAGTATATTTTTTCCGAAATGACATCTGATGGCATCAGGTATGTCTAGCAGACATCGAAAACAACAATCAAAATGCAATCTCAATAGAATAACTTTTCGAATTGAATTTTCAAATGAAATAAAGTTATTATATCACTAAATAGAGGCATTCCTTGATTTTGCCCAGGAGTCATGAGATCATTTTAGCACTCTTATAACAACGCAGCAAAAAATGCTAATTTTTGAATTTCGCAATATTATCCAGTCCTGTAGCGAGCAGGTTATCCATGAATACTTGCGATCTAAGGTTAACTATTCAGCGAATTGATATTTTAAATAACCGAAATCGAACAGATACAGAAATCAACCACTTATATTCCATCACGAGAATTCGTGTAATCATGAAATTATTGCGATAACGGCGCAGTAAATTTTTTCCGAAATGACATCTGATGGCATTAGGTATGTATAGCAGACATTGAAAACAACAATTAAAATGCAATCTCAATAGAATAACTTTTTGAATTGAATTTACAAGTCAATTAACGTTATAATGTCACTAAATAGAGTCATTCCTTGATTTTGCCCAGGAGTTATGAGATCATTTTAGCACTTATAAGACCACGCAGCAAAATATGCGAATTTTTCAATTCTGTAATATTACCAAGTCCTGTAGCGAGCAGGTTATTTATGAATACTTGTGATCGAAATTCAAATATTCAGCGAATTGAAATTTTACTGAACGGAAAGCGAAAATATACAGAAATCAACCTCTTTAATTCTATCACGTGAATTCGTGTTATCATGAGATTCTTGCGATCAAGGCGCAGTATATTTTCCCCGAAACATCATCTAAAAACATCAGGTATTTCTTACAGACATTGAAAACAACACCAAACGCAATCTCAATAGAATAACTGTTCGAATTATATTTTCAAATTAATTAACGTTATTATGTCGATATATAGAGCTATTCCTGGATTTTGCCCAGGAGTTATGAGATCATTTTAGCACTCTTATATTGACGCAGCAAATAATGCTAATTTTTCAATTTCGCAATATTACCAAGTCCTGTAGCGAGCAGGTTATCCATTAATACCTGCAATCCAAATCTAACGATTCAGCAAATTGAAATTTTACATAACCGAAAGCGAATAGATACAGAAATCAACCTATTATATTCTATCACGAGAATTCGTGTAATCATGAGGTTCTTGCGATTGAGGCGCAGTATATTTTTCCCGAAATATTATCTGAAGACATCTGGTATTTCTTACAGACATTGAAAACAACAATCAAAATGCAATCTTAATAGAATAACTGTTCGAATTATATTTTCAAATTTATAAACGTTAGTATGTCGATATATAGAGCTATTCTTTGATTTTGAACAGGAGTTATGAGATCATTTTAGCACTCTTATAACGACGCAGCTAAATATGCTTATTTTTTAATTTCTCAATATTACTAAGTCCTGTAGCGAGCAGGTTATCCACGAATACTTGCGATCGAACTTTACCTTTCCAGCGAATTGAAATTTTAAATAACCGATAGTGAACATATGCAGAAATACCTCTTATATTCTAACACGTGAATTCGTGTGATCATGAGATTATTGCGATAAAGGCGCAGTATATTTTTTCCGAAATGACATCTGATGGCATCAGGTATGTCTAGCAGACATTGAAAACAACAATCAAAATGCAATCTCAATAGAATAACTTTTCGAATTCAATTCTCAAATCAAATAACGTTATTATGTTACTAAATAGAGCCATTTCTTGATTTTGCTCAGGAGTTATGAGATCATTTCTGCACTATTATGACCACGCAGCAAAATATGCTAATTTTTCATTTTCGCAATATTGTCAAGTCCTGTAGCGAGCAAGTTATTCATAAATACTTGCGATCTAAATTAAACTATTTAGCAAATTGAAATTTCAAATATCTGAAAGCGAACAGATATAAAAATCAACCTGTTATATTCTATCACGTGAATTCGTGTAATCATTAGATGCTTGCGATTGAGGCGCAGTATATTTTCCCCGAAATATCATCTAAAAACATCAGGTATTTCTTACAGACATTGAAAACAACACCAAACGCAATCTCAATAGAATAACTGTCCGAATTATATTTTCAAATTAATTAACGTTATTATGTCGATATATAGAGCTATTCCTAGATTTCGCCCAGGAGTTATGAGATCATTACAGCACTTTTATAACCATGCAGCAAAATGTGCTAATTTTTCAATTTCGCAATATAACCAAGTCCTGTAGCGAGAAGGTTATCTATAAATACTTGCGATCTAAATTTGTCCATTTAGCGAATTGAAATTTTAAATAACCGGAAGCGAACAGATACAGAAATCAACCTATTATATTCTATCTTGAGAATTCGTGTAATCATGAGATTCTTGCGATTGAGGCGCAGTAATTTTTTCTCGAAATATCATATGAAGACATCAGGTATTTCTTACAGACATTAAAAACAACAATCAAAATGCAATCTCATTAGAATGACTTTTCGAATTGAATTTACAAATCAATTATCGTTATTATGTCAATATATAGAGCTATTCCTTGATTTTTCCCAGGAGTCATGAGATCATTTTAGCACTCTTATAAGGACGCAGCATAAAATGCTAATTTCTCAATCTCGCAATATTACTAAGTCCTGTAGCGAGCAGGTTATCCACGAATACTTGCGATCGAACTTTACCTTTCCAGCGAATTGAAATTTTAAATAACCGATAGTGAACATATACAGAAATACCTCTTATATTCTAACACGTGAATTCGTGTAATCATGAGATTCTTGCGATCAAGGTGCAGTATATTTTTTCCTAAATATAATCTAAAAACATCAGGTATTTCTTACAGACATTGAAAACAACAATCAAAATGCAATCTCATTAGAATAACTTTTCGAGCTGAATTTACAAATCAATTAACGTTATTATGTCAATATATAGAGCTACTCCTAGATTTTCCCCAGTAGTCATGAGATCATTTTAGCACTCTTATAAGGACGCAGCAAAATATGCGAATTTTTCAATTTCGCAATTATACCAAGTCCTGTAGCGAGCAGGTTATCTATGAATACTTGCGCTCTAAATTTGTCTATTCAGCGAATTGAAATTTTAAATAACCGAAAGCGAAGAGATACAGAAATAAACCTATTATATTCTATCACGAAAATTCGTGTAATCATGAGGTTCTTGCGATTGAGGCGCAGTATATTTTTCCCGAAATATCATATGTAGACATCAGGTATTTCTTACAGACATTGGAAACAACAATCAAAATGCAATCTCACTTGAATAACTTTTCGAATTGAATTTACAAATCAATTAACGTTTTTATGTCAATATATAGAGCTATTCCTTGATTTTCCCCAGGAGTCATGAGATCATTTTAGCACTCTTATAAGGACGCAGCAAAAAATGATAATTTTTCAATCTCGCAATATTACTTAGTCCTGCAGCGAGCAAGTTATTTATGAATACTTGCGATCGAAATTCAACTATTCAGCTAATTGAAATTTTACTGAACCGAAAGCAAAAATATACAGAAATCAACCTCTTAAATTCTATCACGTGAATTCGTGTAATCATGAGATTCTTGCGATCAAGGTGCAGTATATTTTTCCCGAAATATCATCTAAAAACTTCAGGTATTTTTTACAGACATTGAAAACAACAATCAAAATGCAAACTCAATAAAATAACTTTTCGAATTGAATTTTCAAATCAATTAACGTTGATATGTCGAGATATAGCCTTTCTTTTATTTTGCTCAAGAGTAAGGAGATCATTTTAGCACCCTTATGACCACGCAGCAAAATATGCTAACTTTTCAATTTCGCTATATTACTAAGTCCTGTAGCGAGCAGGTTATCCACGAATACTTGCGATCGAACTTAACCTTTCCTGCAAATTGAAATTTTAAATAACCGATAGTGAACATATACAAAAATACTTCTTATATTCTAACACGTGAAATCGTGTAATCATGAGATTATTGCGATAAAAGCGCAGTATATTCTTTTCGAAATGACATCTGATGGCATCAGGTACGTCTAGCTGCCATTGAAAACAACAATCAAAATGCAATCTCAATGGAATAACCTTTCGAATTGAATTTTCAAATCAAATAACGTTATTATGTCACTAAATAGAGCCATTCCTTGATTTTGCCCAGGAGTCATGAGATCATTTTAGCACTCTTATAACGACGTAGCAAAAAATCCTAATTTTTTAATTTCGCAATATTATCAAGTCCTGCAGCAAGCAGGTTATCCATGAATACTAGGACCTAAATTTAACTATTCAGCGAATTGATATTTGAAATAACCGAAATAGAACAGATACAGAAATCAACCTATTATATTCTATCACGAAAATTCGTGTAATCATGAGGTTCTTGCGATTGAGGCGCAGTATATTTTTCCCGAAATATCATATGAAGACATCAGGTATTTCTTACAGACATTGAAAACAACAATCAAAATGCAATCTCAATTGAATAACTTTTCGAATTGATTGTACAATTCAATTTACGTTATTATGTCAATATAATGAGCCATTCCGTGATTTTGCCCAGGAGTTATGAGATCATTTTAGCACTCTTATAAAGACGCAGCAAAAAATGCTAATTTTTTAATTTCGCAATATTACCAAGTGCTGTAGCGAGCAGGTTATCTATGAATACTTGAGATCTAAATTCGTCTATTCAGCGAATTGAAATTTTAAGTAACCGAAAGCGAACAGATACAAAAATCAACCTATTATATTCTATCACGAGAATTCGTGTAATCATGAGGTTCTTGCGATTGAGGCGCAGTATATTTTTCCCGAAATATTATCTGAAGGCATCAGGTATTTCTTACAGACATTGAAAACAACACCAAACGCAATCTCAATAGAAGAACTGTTCGAATTATATTTTCAAATTAATTAACGTTACTATGTCGATATATAGTGTTATTCCTTGATTTTTCTCAGGAGTTATGAGATCATTTCAGCACTTTTATGACCACGCTGCAAAATGTGCTAATTTATTAATTTCTCAGTATTATCAAGCCCTGTAGCGAGCAGGCTATCCATAAATACTTGCGATCTAAATTGAACTATCTATTAAATTGAAATTTTAAATATTTGAAAGCGAACAGATATAGAAATCAACCTCTTATATTCGATCACGTGAATTCCTGTAATCATGAGATGCTTGCGATTGAGGCGCAGTATATTTTTCCCGAAATATCATCTGAAGACGTGAGGTATTTCTTACAGACATTGAAAACCACAATCACAATGCAGTCTCAATAGAATAACGTTTCGAATTGAATTTACAAGTCAATTAACGTTATTATGTCAATATTTAGAGCTATTCCTTGATTTTGCCCAGGAGTTATGAGATCATTTTAGCACTCTTATAACGACGCAGCAAAATATGTTAAATTTTTAATTTCGCAATATTACTAAGTCCTGAAACGAGAAGGTCATCCACGAATACTTGCGATCGAACTTTAACTTTTCAGCGAATTGATATTTTAAATAACCGATAGTGTACAGATACAAAAATACCTTTTATATTCTTACACGTGAATTCGTGTAATCATGAGATTATTGCGATAAAGGCGCAGTATATTTTTTCCGAAATGACATCTGATGGCATCAGGTACGTCTAGCAGACATTGAAAACAACAATCAAAATGCAATCTCAATAGAATAACCTTTCGAATTGAATATTTAAATCAAATAACATTATTATGTTACTAAATAGAGCCATTCCTTGATTTTGCCCAGGAGTCATGAGATCATTTTAGCACTCTTATGAAAACGCAGCAAAAAATGCTAATTTTTTAATTTCGTAATATTACTAAGTCCTGAATCGAGAAGGGTATCCACGAATTCTTGCGATCGAACTTTAATTTTTCAGCGAATTAATATTTTAAATAACCGATAGTGAACAGATACAGAAATACCTCTTATATTCTTACACGTGAATTCGTGTAATCATGAGATTATTGCGATAAAGGCGCAGTATATTTCTTCCGAAATGACATCTAAGGCATCAGGTATTTCTAACAGACGTTGGAGACAACAATCAGAATGCAATCTAAATAGAATAACTTTTCGAATTGAATTCTCAGAACAAATAACGTTATTATGTCACTAAATATAGCCATTCCTTGATTTCGCCCAGAAGTTATGAGATCATTTTAGCACTCTTATGACCACGCAGCAAAATATGCTAATTTTTCAATTTCACAATATTTCCAAGTCCTGAAGCGAAAAGGTTATCCACGAATACCTGCGATCGAACTTTAACTTTTAAGCGAATTGATATTTTAAATAACCGATAGTAAACAGATACAGAAATACCTCTTATATTCTAACACGTCAATACGTGTAATCATGAGATTATTGCGATAAAGGCGCAGAATATTTTTTCCCAAATGACATCTGATGGCATCAGGTATGTCTAGCAGACATTAAAAACAACAATCAAAATGCAATCTCAATAGAATAACTTTTCGAATTGAATTTTCAAATCAAATAACGTTATTATGTCACTTAATAGAGCAATTCCGTGATTTTGCCCAGGGGTTATGAGATCATTTTAGCACTCTTATGACCACGCAGCAAAATCTGGTAATTTTTCAATTTCGCAATATTATCAAGTCCTGTAGCGAGCAGGTTGTCTATAAATACTTGCGGTCTAAATTGAACTATTTATCAAATTGGAATTTCAAATATCTGTAAGCGAACAGATATAGAAATGAACCTCTTATATTCTATCACGTGAATTCGTGTAATCATGAGATGCTTGCGATTGAGGCGCAATATATTTTTTCCGAAATATCATCTGAAGACATCAAGTATTTCTTACAGTCATTGAAAACAACAATCAAAATGCAATCTCAATAGAATAACTTTGTGGATTGAATTTTCACATCAATTAATGTTATTATGTCGATATATAGAGTCATTACTTGAATATGCCCAGGAGTCATGAGATCATCTTAGCACTATTATAACCACGTAATAAAATATACTAATTTTTCAATTCCGCAATATTTCTAAGTCCTGTAGCGAGCAGGTAATTCACGAATACTTGCGATCGAACTTTAACTTTCCAGCGAAATGAAATTATAATAACCGATAGTGAACAGATACAGAAATACCTCTTATATTCTCACACGTGAATTCGTGTAATCATGAGATTATTGCGATAAAGGCGCAGTATGTTTTTTCTGAAATAACATCTGATGGCATCGGGTATGTCTAGCAGACATTGAAAACAACAATCAAAAAGCAATGTCAATAGAATAACTTTTTGAATTGAATTTACAAATCAAATAACGTTATTATGTCACTAAATAGAGCTTTTCCTTGATTTTACCCAGGAGCCATGAGATCATTTTAGCACTCTTTTAACGACGCAGCAAAAAATGCTAATTTTTCAATTTCGCAATAATATCAAGTCTTGTAGCGAGCAGGTTATCCATGAATACTTGCGATCTAAATTTAACTATACAGCGAATTGATATTTTAGATAAATGAAATCGAACAGATATAGAAATCATCCTCTTATATTCTATCACGTGAATTCGTGTAGTCATAAGATTCTTGCGATTAAGGCGCTGTATATTTTTCCCGAATCACTATCTGAAGACATCAGATATTTCTTACAGACATTAAAAACAACAATGAAAATGCAATCTAAATAGAATAACTTTTCGAATTGAATTCACAAATCAATTAACGTTATTATGTCACTAAATAGAGCCATTCCTTGATTTTGCCCAGGAGTTATGATATCTTTTTAGCACTCTTATGACCACGCAGGAAAATGTGCTAATTTTTTAATTTCGCAATATTACTAAGTTCGGTAGCGTGCAGGTTATCTACGAATACTTGCGATCTAAATTAAACTGTTCAGCGTATGGAAATGTTAAATAACCGAAAGCAAACAGATACAGAAATCAACCTCTTCTATTCTATCACGTGAATTTGTGTAATCATGAGATTGTTGCGATTGTGGCGCAGTATATTTTTCCGAAATGACATCTGATGGCGTCAGGTATGTATAGCAGACATTGCAAAAAACAATTCATATGCAATCTCAGTGGAATAACTGTTCGAAATGAATTCTCAAATCAAATAACGTTATTATGTCACTAAATAGAGCTTTTCCTTGATTTTGCCCAGAAGTTGTGAGATCATTTTAGCACTTTTATGACTACGCAGCAAAAAATGCGAATTTTTCAATTTCGCAATATTATCAAGTCCTGTAGCGAGCAGGTTATCCATAAATACGTGCGATCTAAATTGAACTATTTAGCAAATTGAAATTTGAAATATCTGAAAGCGAACAGATATAGAAATCAACCTCTTATATTCTATCACGTGAATTCGTGTAATCATGAGATGCTTGCGATTGAGGGGCAGTATATTTTTCCCGAAATATCATCTGAAGACATCAGGTATTTCTTACAGACATTGAAAACAACAACCACAATGCAGTCTCAATAGAATAACTTTTCGAATTGAATTTACAAGTCAATTAACGTTATTATGTCAATATGTAGAGCTATACCTTGATTTTGCTCAGGAGTGATGAGATCATTTTAGCAATCTTATAACGACGCAGCAAAATATGCTAATTTTTTAATTTCGCAATATTACTAAGTCCTGTAGCGAGCAGGTTATCCTCGAATACTTGCGATCGAACTTTAACTTTTCAGCAAATTGATATTTTAAATAACCGATAGTGAACAGATACAGAAATACCTCTTATATTCTAACACGTCAATTCGTGTAATCATGAGATTATTGCGATAAAGGCGCAGAATATTTTTTCCGAAATGACATCTGATGGCACCAGGTATGTCTAGCAGACATTGAAAACAACAATTAAAATGCAATCTCAATAGAATAACTTTTCGAATTGAATTTTCAAATCAAATAAGGTTATCATGTCACTAAATAGAGTCATTCCGTGATTTTGCTCAGGGGTTATGAGATCATTTTAGCACTCTTATGACCACGCAGCAAAATATGCTAATCGTTTTATTTTGCAATATTATTAAGTCCTGTCGCTAACAGGTGATCCATTAATACTTGCGATCTAAATTCATCCATTCAGCGAATTGGAATTTCAAATAACCGATAGTTAACGGATACAGAAATCAACCTATTATATTCTATCACGAGAATTTGTGTAATCATGAGGTTCTTGCGATTGAGGCGCAGTATATTTTTCCCAAAATATTATCCGAAGGCATCAAGTATTTCTTACAGTCATTGAAAACAACAATCAAAATGCAATCTCAATAGAATAACTTTTCGAATCGAATTTACAAATCAATTAACGTTATTATCTCAATATCTAGAGCTATTCCTTGATTTTGCCCAGGAGTTATGAAATCATTTCAGCACTCTCATGACTATGCAGCAAAATATGCTAATTTTTCAATTTCGCAATGTTACTAAGTCCTGTAGCGAGCAGGTGATCCATTACTACTTGCGATCTAAGTTTATCTGTTCAGCGTATTGGAATTATAAATAACCGATAGTGAACGGATACAGAAATACCTTTTATATGCTAACACGTGAATTCGTGTAATCATGAGATACTTGCGATAAAGGCGCTGTATATTTTTCCTTAAATATCATCTCAAGACATCAGGTATTTCTTACAGACATAGAAAACAACAATCAAAATGCAATCTCAATAGAATAACTTTTCGAATTGAATTTTCAAATGAAATAACGTTATGATGTCACTAAATACAGCCATTCTTTGATTTTTCCCGGGAGTCATAATATCATTTTAGCACTCTTATAATCACGCAGCAAAATATGCTAATTTTTCAATTTCGCAATATTACTAAGTTCTGTCGCGAGCAGGTTATCTATAAATACTTGCGATCTAAATTTAATTATTTAGCAAATTTATATTTTAAATAACCGAAATAGAACAGATACAGAAATCAACCACTTATATTCCATCACGAGAAATCGTGTAATCAGGAAATTATTGCGATAACGGCGCAGTAATTTTTCTCCGAAATGACATCTGATGGCATCAGGTATGTATAGCAGACATTGAAAACAACAATTAAAATGCAATCTCAATAGAATAACTTTTCGACTTGAATTTTCAAATCAAATAAAGTTATTATGTCACTAAATAGAGCCATTCGTTTATTTTGCCCAGGAGTCATGAGATCATTTAGCACTCTTATATTGACGCAGCAAAAAATGCTAATTTTTCAATTTCGCAATATTACCAAGTCCTGTAGCGAGCAGGTTATCCATGAATACCTGCGATCCAAATTTAACTATTCAGCGAATTGAAATTTTAAATAACCGAAAGCGAACAGATACAGAAATCAACCTATTATATTCTATCACGAGAATTCGTGTAATCATGAGGTTCTTGCGATTGAGGCGCAGTATATTTTTCCCGAAATATTATCTGAAGGCATCAGGTATTTCTTACAGATATTGGAAACAACAATCAAAATGCAATCTTAATAGAATAACTGTTCGAATTATATTTTCAATTTAATAAACGTTATTATGTCGATATATAGAGCTATTCCTTGATTTTGCCCAGGAGTTATGAGATCATTTTAGCACTCTTATAACGACTCAGCAAAACATGCTAATTTTTTAATTTCGCAATATTACTAAGTCCTGTAGCGAGCAGGTTATCCACGAATACTTGCGATCGAACTTTAACGTTTCAGCGAATTGATATTTTAAATAACCGATAGTGAACAGATACAGAAATACCTCTTATATTCTATCACGTGAATTCGTGTAATCATGAGGTTCTGGCGATTGGGCCGCAGTATATTTTTCCCGAAATATTATCTGAAGGAATCAGGTATTTCTTACAGACATAGGAAACAACAATCAAAATGCAATCTCAATCGAATAACTTTTCGAATTGAATTTTTTAATCAAATAACGTTATTATGTCACTAAATAGAGCCATTCCTTGATTTTGCCCCGGAGTTATGAGATCATTTTAGCACTTTTATAACCACGCAGCAAAATATGCTAATAGTTTAATTTCGCAATATTATGAGGTCCTGTCGCGAGCAGGTGATCCATTAATACTTGCGATCTAAATTTATCTATTCAGCGAATTGAAATTTTAAATAACCGATAGTGCACAGATACAGAAATACCTTTTTTATTCTAACACGTGCATTCGTGTATTCATGAGATTATTGCGATAAAGGCGCAGTATATTTTTTCCGAAATGACATCTGATTGCATCTGGTATATCTAGCAGACATTGAAAACAACAATCAAAATGCAATCTCAATAGAATAACTTTTCGAATTGAATTTTCAAATCAAATAACGTTATAATGTCAGTAAATAGAGCTATTCCTTGATTTTGCCCAGGAGTTAGAAGATCATTTTAGCACTCTTATAACGACGCAGCAAAAAGTCCAATTTTTTTGACTTCGCAATATTATCAAGTCCTGTAGCGAGCAGGTTATCCATAAATACTTGCAATCTAAATTTAACTATTCAGCGAATCAATATTTTAAATAACCGAAATCGAACAGATACAGAAATCTACCACTTATATTCCATCACGTAAATTCGTGTAATCATAAGATTCTTGCGATTGAGGCGCTGTATATTTTTCCCGAAATACCATCTGAAGACATCAGGTATTTCTCACAGACATTGAAAACAACAATTAAAATGCAATCTAAATAGAATAACTTTTCGAATTGAATTTACAAATCAATTAACATTATTATGTCAATATATAGAGCTATTCCTTGATTTTGCCCAGGAGTTAGAAGATCATTTTAGCACTCTTATGACCACGCAGCAAAATCTGCTAATATTTCAATTTATTAATTTTACTGAGTCCTGTAGCGAGCAGGTAATTCATTAATACTTGCTATCTAAATTTATCTATTCAGCGAATTGGAATTTTAAATAACCGATAGTGAACGGATACAGAAATACCTATTATATGCTAACACGTGAATTCGTGTAATCATCAGATACTTGCGATAAAGGCGCTGTATATTTATCCTGAAATATCATCTCAAGACATCAGGTATTTCTTACAGTCATTGAAAACAACAATCAAAATGCAATCTCAATAAAATAACTTTTCGGATTGAATTTTCACATCAATTAACGTTATTATGTTGATATATAGAGTCATTACTTGATTATGTCGAGGAGTCACGACATCATTTTAGCACTATTATAACGACGCAGCAAAATATGCTAATTTTTCAATTTCGCAATATTTCTAAGTCCTGTAGCAAGCAGGTTATCCATGAATACTAGGACCTCAATTTAACTATTCAGCGAATTGATATTTTGAATAACCGAAATCGAACAGATACAGAAAGCAACCACTTATATTCCATTACGTGAATTCATGTAATCATAAGATCCTTGCGATTAAGGCGCAGTACATTTTTTCCGAAATGACATCTGATGGAATCAGGTATGTATAGCAGACATTGAAAACAACAAACAAAATGCAATCTAAATAGAATAACTTTTCGAATCGAATTTACAAATCAATTAACGTTATTATGTCAATATATAGAGCTATTCCTTGATTTTGCCCAGGAGTTATGGAATCATTTCAGCACTTTTATGACCACGCAGCAAAATATGCTAATTTTTCAATTTTGCAATGTAACTGAGTCCTGTAGAGAGCAGGTGATCCATTAATACTTGCGATCTAAATTTATCTATTCAGCGTATTGGAATTATAAATAACCGATAGTAAACGGATACAGAAATACCTTTTATATGCTAACACGTGAATTCGTGTAATCATGAGATACTTGCGATAAAGGCGCTGGATATTTTTCCTGAAATATCATCTCAAGACATCAGGTATTTCTTACAGACATAGAAAACAACAATCGAAATGCAATCTCAATAGAATAACTTTTCGAATTGAATTTTCAAATCAAATAACGTTATGATGTCACTAAATACAGCCATTCTTTGATTTTTCCCGGGAGTCATGATATCATTTTAGCACTCTTATAACCACGCAGCAAAATATGCTAATTTTTTAATTTTTCAATATTACTAAGTTCTGTCGCGAGCAGGTTATCTATAAATACTTGCGATCTAAATTTAATTATCCAGCAAATTGATATTTTAAATAACCGAAATAGAACAGATACAGAAATCAACCACTTATATTCCATCACGAGAAATCGTGTAATCATGAAGTTATTGCGATAACGGCCCGGAAAATCTTTTTCCGAAATGACATCTGATTGCATCAGGTATGTATAGCAGACATTGAAAACAACAATTAAAATGCAATCTCAATAGAATAACTTTTCGACTTGAATTTTCAAATCAAATAACGTTATTATGTCACTAAATAGAGCCATACCTTGATTTTGCCCAGGAGTCATGAGATCATTTTAGCACTCTTATATTGACGCAGCAAAAAATGTTAATTTTTCAATTTCTCAATATTATCAAGTCCTGTAGCGAGCAGGTTATCCATGAATACCTGCGATCCAAATCTAACGATTCAGCGAATTGAAATTTTAAATAACCGAAAGCGAATAGATACAGAAATCAACCTATTATATTCTATCACGAGAATTCGTGTAATCATGAGGTTCTTGCGATTGAGGCGCAGTATATTTTTCCCGAAATATTATCTGAAGGCATCAGGTATTTCTTACAGACATTGAAAACAACAATCAAAATGCAATGTTAATCGAATAACTGTTCGAATTATATTTTCAAATTAATAAACGTTAGTATGTCGATATATAGAGCTTTTCATTGATTTTGATCAGGAGTTATGAGTTTATTTAAGCACTCTCATAACAACGCAGCTAAATATGCTAATTTTTTAATTTCGCAATATTACTAAGTCCCGTAGCGAGCAGGTTATCTACGAATACTTGCGATCGAAATTTAACTTCTCAGCGAATTGATATTTTAAATAACCGATAGTGAACGGATACGGAAATACCTCTTATATTGTAACACGTGAATTCGTGTAATCATGAGATTATTGCGATGAAGGCGCAGTATATTTTTTCCGAAATGACATCTGATGGCATCAGGTACGTCTAGCAGACTTTGAAAACAACAATCAAAATGCAATCTCAATGGAATAACCTTTCGAATTGAATTTTCAAATCAAATAACGTTATTATGTCACTAAATAGAGTTTTTTCTTGATTGTGCCCAAAAGTTATGATATCATTTTAGCAATTTTATGACCACGCAGCAAAATGTGCTAATTTTTGAATTTCGCAATATTACTTAGTCCTGTAGCGTGCGGGTTATCTACGAATACTTGCGATCTAAGTTAAACTATTCAGCGAATTGAAATTTTAAATAACCGAAAGCAAACACATACAGAAATCAACCTCTTCTATTCTATCACGTGAATTTGTGTAATCATGAGATTGTTGCGATTGTGGCGCAGTATAACGTAAAAAATCCACTGAATAGAGCTATTCCTTGATTTTGCCCAGGAGTTATGAGATCATTTTAGCACTTTTATGACCACGCAGCAAAATATGCGAATTTTTCAATTTCGCAATATTATCAAGTTCTGTAGCGAGCAGGTCATCCATAAGTACTTGCGATCGAAATTGAACTATTTAGCAAATTGAAATTTCAAATATCTGAAAGCGAACAGATATAGAAATCAACCTCTTATCATCTATCACGTGAATTCGTGTAATCATGAGATGCTTGCGATTGAGGCGCAGTATATTTTTTCCGAAATGACATCTGATGGCAGATCAGATTTTTCAATGTCTAGCAGACATTGAAAACAACAATCAAAATGCAATCTCAATAGAATAACTTTTCGAATTGAATTTTCAAATTAAATAACGTCATTATGTCACTAAATAGAGCCATTCCGTGATTTTGCCCAGGGGTTATGAGATTATTTTAGCACTTTTATGACCACGCAGCAAAATATGCTAATTGTTGAATTTCGCAATATTACTAAGTCCTGTCGCGAGCAGGTGATCCATTAATACTTGCGATCTGAATTTATCTATTCAGCGAATTGGAATTTTAAATAACCGATAGTTAACGGATACAGAAATCAACCTATTATATTCTATCACGAGAATTTGTGTAATCATGAGGTTCTTGCGATTGAGGCGCAGTATATTTTTCCCGAAATATTATCTGAAGGCATCAGGTATTTCTTACAGTCATTGAAAACAACAATCAAATGCAATCTCAATAGAATAACCTTTCGGATTGAATTTTCACATCAATTAACGTTAATATGTCGATATATAGAGTCATTACTTGATTATGTCGAGGAGTCATGACATCATTTTAGCACTATTATAACGACGCAGCAAAATATGCTAATTTTTCAATTTCGCAATATTTCTAAGTCCTGTAGCGAGCAGGTTATTCACGAATACTTGCGATCGAACTATAACTTTCCAGAGAAATGAAATTTTAAATAACCGATAGTGAACAGATACAGAAAGACCTCTTATATTCTAACACGTGAATTCGTGTAATCATGAGATTATTGCGATAAAGGCGCAGTATATTTTTTCCGAAATGACATCTGATGGCATCAGGTATGTCTAGCAGACATTGAAAACAACAATTAAAAAGCAATCTCAATAGAATAACTTTTCGAATTGAATTTTCAAATCAAATAACGTTAGTAGTTCACTAAATAGAGCCATTCATTGATTGTGCCCAAATGTTATGATATCATTTGAGCAATTTTATGACCACGCAGCAAAATGTGCTGATTTTTTGATTTCGCAATATTACTTAGTCCTGTAGCGTGCGGGTTATCTACGAATACTTGCGATCTAAATTAAACTATTCAGCGAATTAAAATTTTAAATAACCGAAAGCAAACAGATACAGAAATCAACCTCTTCTATTCTATCACGTGAATTTGTGTAATCATGAGATTGTTGCGATTGTGGCGCAGTATATTTTTTTTCAGAAATGACATCTTAAGATATCAGGTATTTCGACCAGACTTTGAAAACAACGAGCAAAACGCAAACTCAATAGAATAACTTTTCGAATTGAATATCCAAATCAATTAACGTTAATATGTCAGTATATAGAGCCATTCCTTTATTTTGCCCATAGTAAGGAGATCATTTCAGCACCCTTATGACCACGCAGCAAAGTATGCTAATTTTTCAATTCCGCAATGTTACTAAGTCCTGTAGCGAGTAGGTGATGCATTAATACTTGCGATCTAAATTTATCTATTTAGCGAATTGGAATTTTAAATAACCGATAGTGAACGGTTATAGAAATACCTCTTATATGCTAACACGTGAATTCGTGTAATCATGATATACTTGCGATAAAGGCGCTGTATATTTTTCCTGAAATATCATCTCAAGACATCAGGTATTTCTTACAGACATAGAAAACAACAATTAAAATGCAATCCCATTAGAATGACTTTTCGAATTGAATTTTCAAATCAAATAACGTTATGATGTCACTAAATACAGCCGTTCTTTGATTTTTCCCCGGAGTCATAATATCATTTTAGCACTCTTATAACCACGCAGCAAAATATGCTAATTTTTCAATTTCGCAATATTACTAAGTCCTGTAGTGAGCAGGTTATCCGTAAATACTAGCGATCTAAATTGAACTATTTAGCAAATTGAAATTTCAAATATCTGAAGGCGAACAGATATAGAAATCAACCTATCATATTGTATCACGAGAATTCGTGTAATCATGAGGATCTTGCGATTGAGGAGCAGTATATTTTTCCCGAAATATTATCTGAAGGCATCAGGTATTTCTTACAGTCATTGAAAACAACAATTAAAATGCAATCTCAATAGAATAACTTTTCGGATTGAATTTTCACATCAATTAACGTTATTATGTCGATATATAGAGTCATTACTTGATTATGCCCAGGAGTCATGAGATCATCTTAGCACTATTATAACGACGAAGCAAAATATGCTAATTTTCCAATTTCGCAATATTTCTAAGTCCTGTAGCGAGCAGGTTATTCACGAATACTTGCGATCGAACTTTAACTTTCCAGCGAATTGAAATTTTAAATAACCGATAGTGAACAGATACAGAAATTTCTCCTATATTCTAACACGTGAATTCGTGTTATCATGAGACTATTGCGATTAAGGCACTGTATATTTTTTCCGAAATACCATCTGAAGACATCAGGTATTTCTTACAGACATAGAAAACAACAATCAAAAAGCAATCTCAATAGAATAACTTTTCGAATTGAATTTTCAAATCAAATAACGTTATTATGCCACTAAATAGAGCCATACCTTAATTTTGCCCAGGAGCCATAAGATCATTTTAGCACTTTTATAACGACGCAGCAAAAAATGCTAATTTTTCAATTTCGCAATATTACTAAGTCCTGTACCGAGCTGGTAATCCATTAATACTTGCGATCTAAATTTATCTATTCAGCGAATTGGAATTTTAAATAACTGATAGTAAACGGATACAGAAATACCCCTTATATGCTAACACAAGAATTCGTGTAATCATGAGATACTTGCGATAAAGGCGCTGTATATTTTTCCTGAAATATCATCTCAAGACATCAGGTATTTCTTACAGACATAGGAAACAACAATTAAAATGCAATCTCATTAGAATGACTTTTCGAATTGAATTTTCAAATCAAATAACGTTATTATGTCACTAAATACAGCCATTCTTTGATTTTCCCCGGGAGTCATAATAGCATTTTCGCACTTTTATAACCACGCAGCAAAATATGCTAATTTTTTAATTCCGCAATATTATGGAGTCCTGTCGCGAGCAGGTTATCTTGAATAGTTGCAATCTGAATTTAACCATTACGCGAATTGAAATTTTAAATAACCGAAAGCGAACAGATACAGAAATCAACCTATTATATTCTATCACGAGAATTTGTGTAATCATGAGGTTCATGCGATTGAGGCGCAGTATATTTTTCCCGAAATATTATCTGAAGGCATCAGGTATTTCTTACAGTCATTGAATACAACAATCAAAATGCAATCTCAATAGAATAACTTTTCGGATTGAATTTTCACATCAATTCACGTTATTATGTCGATATATAGAGTCATTACTTGATTATGCCCAGGAGTCATGTGATCATCTTAGCACTATTATAACGACGCAGCAAAATATGCTAATTTCTCAATTTCGCAATATTTCTAAGTCCTGTAGCGAGCAGGTTATCCATGAATACTTGCGATCTAAATTTAACTATTCAGCGAATTGATATTTTCAATAAATGAAATCGAACAGATACAGAAATACCTCTTATATTCTAACACGTGAATTCGTGTAATCATGAGATTTTTGCATTAAGGGCGCAGTATATTTTTTCCGAAATGACATCTGATGGCATCAGATATGTCTAGCAGACATTGAAAACAACATTCAAAAGCAATCTCAATTGAATAACTTTTCGAATTGAATTTTCAAATCAAATATCGTTATTATGTCACTAAATAGAGCTATTCCTTGATTTTGCCCAGGAGCCATGAGATCATTTTAGCACTTTTTTAACGACGCAGCAAAAAATGCTAATTTTTCAATTTCGCAATATTATCAAGTCCTGTAGCAAGCAGGTTATCCATGAATACTTGCGATCTAAATTAAACTATTCAGCGAATTGATATTTTAAATAAATGAAATCGAACAGATACAGAAATCAACCACTTATATTCCATTACGTGAATTCGTGTAATCATAAGATTCTTGCGATTGAGGCGCTGTATATTTTTCTCGAATGACCATCTGAAGACATCAGGTATTTCTTACAGACATTGAAAACAACAATCAAAATGCAATCTAAATAGAATTACTTTTCGAATTGAATTTACAAATCAATTAACGTTATTATGTCACTAAATAGAGCCATTCCTTGATTTTGCCCAAAAGTTATGATATCATTTTAGCACTTTTATGACCACGCAGCAAAATGTGCTAATTTTTTAATTTCGCAATATTACTTAGTCCTGTAACGTGCGGGTTATCTACGAATACTTGCGATCTATATTAAACTATTCAGCGAATTGAAATTTTAAATAACCGAAAGCAAACAGACACAGAAATCAACCTTTTCTATTCTATCACGTGAATTTGTGTAATTATGAGATTGTTGCGATTGTGGCGCAGTATATTTTTTTTCCGAAATGACATCTGAAGATATCAGGTATTTCGAACAGACTTTGAAAACAACGAGCATAACGCAAACTCGATAGAATAACTTTTGGAATTAAATTTCCAAATCAATTAACGTTAATATGTCAATATATAGAGCCATTTCTTCATTTTGCCCATAGTAAGGAGATCATTTCAGCACTCTTATGACCACGCAGAGAAATATGCTAATTTTTCAATTCCGCAATGTTACTAAGTCCTGTAGCGAGCAGGTGATCCATTAATACTTGCGATCTAAATTTATCTATTTAGCGAATTAGAATTTTAAATAACCGATAGTGAACGGATACAGAAATACCTCCTATATGCTAACACGTGAATTCGTGTAATCATGATATACTTGCGATAAAGGCGCTGTATATTTTTCCTGAAATATCATCTCAAGACATCAGGTATTTCTTACAGACATAGAAAACAACAATTAAAATGCAATCTGATTAGAATGACTTTTCGAATTGAATTTTCAAATCAAATAACGTTATGATGTCAATAAATACAGCCATTATTTGATTTTTCCCCGGAGTCATGATATTATTTTAGCACTTTTATAACTACGCAGCAAAATATGCTAATTTTTGAATTTCGCAATATTACTAAGTTCTGTCGCGAGCAGGTTATCTATGAATACTTGCGATCTAAATTTAATTATTCAGCAAATTGATATTTTAAATAACCGAAATAGAACAGATACCGAAATCAACCACTTATATTCCATCACGAGAAATCGTGTAATCATGAAATTATTGCGATAACGGCGCAGTAAATTTTTTCCGAAATGACATCTGATGGCATCAGGTATGTATAGCAGACATTGAGAACAACAATTAAAATGCAATCTCAATAGAATAACATTTCGACTTGAATTTTCAAATCAAATAACGTTATTATGTCACTAAATGGAGCCATTCCTTTATTTTGCCAAGGAGTCATGAGATCATTTAGCAATCTTATATTGACGCAGCAAAAAATGCTAATTTTTCAATTTCGCATCATTACCAAGTCCTGTAGCGAGCAGGTTATCCATGAATACCTGCGATCCAAATCTAACTATTCAGCGAATTGAAATTTTGAATAACCGAAGGCGAACAGATACAGAAATCAACCTATTATATTCTATCACGAGAATTCGTGTAATAATGAGGTTCTTGCGATTGAGGCGCAGTATATTTTTCCCGAAATATTATCTGCAGGCATCAGGTATTTCTTACAGACATTGGAAACAACAATCACAATGCAGTCTCAATAGTATAACTGTTCGAAATGATTTCTCAAATCGAATAACGTTATTATGTCACTAAATAGAGCCATTCCTTGATTTTGCCCAGAAGTTATGAGAGCATTTTAGCACTCTAATAACGACGAAGCAAAATATGCTAATTTTTTAATTTTGCAATTCTACTAAGTCCTGTAGCGAGCAGGTTATCCACGAATACTTGCGATCGAACTTTAACTATATAGCGAATTGATATTTTAAATAACCGATAGTGAACAGATACAGAAATACCTCTTATATTCTAACACGTGAATTCGTGTAATCGTGAGGTTCTTGCGATTGGGGCGCAGTATATTTTTCCCGAAATATTATCTGAAGGCATCAGGTATTTCGTACAGACATTGGAAACAACAATTAAAATGCAATCTCAATAGAATAACTGTTCGAAATGAATTCTCAAATCAAATAACGTTAAAAATCCACTGAATAGAGCTATTCCTTGATTTTGCCCAGGAGTTATGAGATCATTTTAGCACTTTTATGACCACGCAGCAAAATACGCTAATTGTTGAATTTCGCAATATTACTAAGTCCTGTCGCGAGCAGGTGATCCATTAATACTTGCGATCTAAATTTATCTATTCAGCGAATTGGAATTTTAAATAACCGATAGTTAACGGATACAGAAATCAACCTATTATATTCTATCACGAGAATTTGTGTAATCATGAGGTTCTTGCGATTGAGGCGCAGTATATTTTTCCCGAAATATTATCTGAAGGCATCAGGTATTTCTTACAGTCATTGAAAACAACAATCAAATGCAATCTCAATAGAATAACCTTTCGGATTGAATTTTCACATCAATTAACGTTAATATGTCGATATATAGAGTCATTACTTGATTATGTCGAGGAGTCATGACATCATTTTAGCACTATTATAACGACGCAGCAAAATATGCTAATTTTTCAATTTCGCAATATTTCCAAGTCCTGTAGCGAGCAGGTTATTCACGAATACTTGCGATCAAACTATAACTTTCCAGAGAAATGAAATTTTAAATAACCGATAGTGAACAGATACAGAAAGACCTCTTATATTCTAACACGTGAATTCGTGTAATCATGAGATTATTGCGATAAAGGCGCAGTATATTTTTTCCGAAATGACATCTGATGGCATCAGGTATGTCTAGCAGACATTGAAAACAACAATTAAGAAGCAATCTCAATAGAATAACTTTTCGAATTGAATTTTCAAATCAAATAACGTTATTATGTCACTGTATAGAGCCATTCATTGATTGTGCCCAAAAGTTATGATATCATTTGAGCAATTTTATGACCACGCAGCAAAATGTGCTAATTTTTTGATTTCGCAATATTACTTAGTCCTGTAGCGTGCGGGTTATCTACGAATACTTGCGATCTTAATTAAACTATTCAGCGAATTAAAATTTTAAATAACCGAAAGCAAACAGATACAGAAATCAACCTCTTCTATTCTATCACGTGAATTTGTGTAATCATGAGATTGTTGCGATTGTGGCGCAGTATATTTTTTTTCAGAAATGACATCTTAAGATATCAGGTATTTCGACCATACTTTGAAAACAACGAGCAAAACGCAAACTCAATAGAATAACTTTTCGAATTGAATATCCAAATCAATTAACGTTAATATGTCAATATATAGAGCCATTCCTTTATTTTGCCCATAGTAAGGAGATCATTTCAGCACCCTTATGACCACGCAGCAAAGTATGCTAATTTTTCAATTCCGCAATGTTACTAAGTCCTGTAGCGAGTAGGTGATGCATTAATACTTGCGATCTAAATTCATCTATTTAGCGAATTGGAATTTTAAATAACCGATAGTGAACGGTTATAGAAATACCTCTTATATGCTAACACGTGAATTCGTGTAATCATGATATACTTGCGATAAAGGCGCTGTATATTTTTCCTGAAATATCATCTCAAGACATCAGGTATTTCTTACAGACATAGAAAACAACAATTAAAATGCAAACCCATTAGAATGACTTTTCGAATTGAATTTTCAAATCAAATAACGTTATGATGTCACTAAATAAAGCCGTTCTTTGATTTTTCCCCGGAGTCATAATATCATTTTAGCACTCTTATAACCACGCAGCAAAATATGCTAATTTTTCAATTTCGCAATATTACTAAGTCCTGTAGTGAGCAGGTTATCCGTAAATACTAGCGATCTAAATTGAACTATTTAGCAAATTGATATTTCAAATATCTGAAAGCGAACAGATATAGAAATCAACCTATCATATTCTATCACGAGAATTCGTGTAATCATGAGGATCTTGCGATTGAGGAGCAGTATATTTTTCCCGAAATATTATCTGAAGGCATCAGGTATTTCTTACAGTCATTGAAAACAACAAATAAAATGCAATCTCAATAGAATAACTTTTCGGATTGAATTTTCACATCAATTAACGTTATTATGTCGATATATAGAGTCATCACTTGATTATGCCCAGGAGTCATGAGATCATCTTAGCACTATTATAACGACGAAGCAAAATATGCTAATTTTTCAATTTCGCAATATTTCTAAGTCCTGTAGCGAGCAGGTTATTCACGAATACTTGCGATCGAACTTTAACTTTCCAGCGAATTGAAATTTTAAATAACCGATAGTGAACAGATACAGAAATACCTCTTATATTCTAACACGTGAATTCGTGTAATCATGAGGTTCTTGCGATTGGGGCGCAGTATATTTTTCCCGAAATATTATCTGAAGGCATCAGGTATTTCGTACAGACATTGGAAACAACAATTAAAATGCAATCTCAATAGAATAACTGTTCGAAATGAATTCTCAAATCAAATAACGTTAAAAATCCACTGAATAGAGCTATTCCTTGATTTTGCCCAGGAGTTATGAGATCATTTTAGCACTTTTATGACCACGCAGCAAAATATGCGAATTTTTCAATTTCGCAATATTATCAAGTTCTGTAGCGAGCAGGTCATCCATAAGTACTTGCGATCGAAATTGAACTATTTAGCAAATTGAAATTTCAAATATCTGAAAGCGAACAGATATAGAAATCAACCTCTTATCATCTATCACGTGAATTCGTGTAATCATGAGATGCTTGCGATTGAGGCGCAGTATATTTTTTCCGAAATGACATCTGATGGCATCAGGTATGTCTAGCAGACATTGAAAACAACAATCAAAATGCAATCTCAATAGAATAACTTTTCGAAATGAATTTTCAAATTAAATAACGTTATTATGTCACTAAATAGAGCCATTCCGTGATTTTGCCCAGGGGTTATGAGATCATTTTAGCACTTTTATGACCACGCAGCAGAATATGCTAATTGTTGAATTTCGCAATATTACTAAGTCCTGTCGCGAGCAGGTGATCCATTAATACTTGCGATCTAAATTTATCTATTCAGCGAATTGGAATTTTAAATAACCGATAGTTAACGGATACAGAAATCAACCTATTATATTCTATCACGAGAATTTGTGTAATCATGAGGTTCTTGCGATTGAGGCGCAGTATATTTTTCCCGAAATATTATCTGAAGGCATCAGGTATTCCTTACAGTCATTAAAAACAACAATCAAATGCAATCTCAATAGAATAACCTTTCGGATTGAATTTTCACATCAATTAACGTTAATATGTCGATATATAGAGTCATTACTTGATTATGTCGAGGAGTCATGACATCATTTTAGCACTATTATAACGACGCAGCGAAATATGCTAATTTTTCAATTTCGCAATATTTCCAAGTCCTGTAGCGAGCAGGTTATTCACGAATACTTGCGATCAAACTATAACTTTCCAGAGAAATGAAATTTTAAATAACCGATAGTGAACAGATACAGAAAGACCTCTTATATTCTAACACGTGAATTCGTGTAATCATGAGATTATTGCGATAAAGGCGCAGTATATTTTTTCCGAAATGACATCTGATGGCATCAGGTATGTCTAGCAGACATTGAAAACAACAATTAAAAAGCAATCTCAATAGAATAACTTTTCGAATTGAATTTTCAAATCAAATAACGTTATTATGTCACTGTATAGAGCCATTCATTGATTGTGCCCAAAAGTTATGATATCATTTGAGCAATTTTATGACCACGCAGCAAAATGTGCTAATTTTTTGATTTCGCAATATTACTTAGTCCTGTAGCGTGCGGGTTATCTACGAATACTTGCGATCTAAATTAAACTATTCAGCAAATTAAAATTTTAAATAACCGAAAGAAAACAGATACAGAAATCAACCTCTTCTATTCTATCACGTGAATTTGTGTAATCATGAGATTGTTGCGATTGTGGCGCAGTATATTTTTTTTCAGAAATGACATCTTAAGATATCAGGTATTTCGACCAGACTTTGAAAACAACGAGCAAAACGCAAACTCAATAGAATAACTTTTCGAATTGAATATCCAAATCAATTAACGTTAATATGTCAATATATAGAGCCATTCCTTTATTTTGCCCATAGTAAGGAGATCATTTCAGCACCCTTATGACCACGCAGCAAAGTATGCTAATTTTTCAATTCCGCAATGTTACTAAGTCCTGTAGCGAGTAGGTGATGCATTAATACTTGCGATCTAAATTCATCTATTTAGCGAATTGGAATTTTAAATAACCGATAGTGAACGGTTATAGAAATACCTCTTATATGCTAACACGTGAATTCGTGTAATCATGATATACTTGCGATAAAGGCGCTGTATATTTTTCCTGAAATATCATCTCAAGACATCAGGTATTTCTTACAGACATAGAAAACAACAATTTAAATGCAATCCCATTAGAATGACTTTTCAAATTGAATTTTCAAATCAAATAACGTTATGATGTCACTAAATACAGCCGTTCTTTGATTTTTCCCCGGAGTCATAATATCATTTTAGCACTCTTATAACCACGCAGCAAAATATGCTAATTTTTCAATTTCGCAATATTACTAAGTCCTGTAGTGAGCAGGTTATCCGTAAATACTAGCGATCTAAATTGAACTATTTAGCAAATTGAAATTTCAAATATCTGAAAGCGAACAGATATAGAAATCAACCTATCATATTCTATCACGAGAATTCGTGTAATCATGAGGATCTTGCGATTGAGGAGCAGTATATTTTTCCCGAAATATTATCTGAAGGCATCAGGTATTTCTTACAGTCATTGAAAACAACAATTAAAATGCAATCTCAATAGAATAACTTTTCGGATTGAATTTTCACATCAATTAACGTTATTATGTCGATATATAGAGTCATTACTTGATTATGCCCAGGAGTCATGAGATCATCTTAGCACTATTATAACGACGAAGCAAAATATGCTAATTTTTCAATTTCGCAATATTTCTAAGTCCTGTAGCGAGCAGGTTATTCACGAATACTTGCGATCGAACTTTAACTTTCCAGCGAATTGAAATTTTAAATAACCGATAGTGAACAGATACAGAAATACCTCTTATATTCTTACACGTGAATTCGTGTAATCATGAGGTTCTTGCGATTGGGGCGCAGTATATTTTTCCCGAAATATTATCTGAAGGCATCAGGTATTTCGTACAGACATTGGAAACAACAATTAAAATGCAATCTCAATAGAATAACTGTTCGAAATGAAACCTCAAATCAAATAACGTTAAAAATCCACTGAATAGAGCTATTCCTTGATTTTGCCCAGGAGTTATGAGATCATTTTAGCACTTTTATGACCACGCAGCAAAATATGCGAATTTTTCAATTTCGCAATATTATCAAGTTCTGTAGCGAGCAGGTCATCTATAAGTACTTGCGATCGAAATTGAACTATTCAGCAAATTGAAATTTCAAATATCTGAAAGCGAACAGATATAGAAATCAACCTCTTATCATCTATCACGTGAATTCGTGTAATCATGAGATGCTTGCGATTGAGGCGCAGTATATTTTTTCCGAAATGACATCTGATGGCATCAGGTATGTCTAGCAGACATTGAAAACAACAATCAAAATGCAATCTCAATAGAATAACTTTTCGAAATGAATCTTCAAATTAAATAACGTTATTATGTCACTAAATAGAGCCATTCCGTGATTTTGCCCAGGGGTTATGAGATCATTTTAGCACTTTTAGGACCACGCAGCAGAATATGCTAATTGTTGAATTTCGCAATATTACTAAGTCCTGTCGCGAGCAGGTGATCCATTAATACTTGCGATCTAAATTTATCTATTCAGCGAATTGGAATTTTAAATAACCGATAGTTATCGGATACAGAAATCAACCTATTATATTCTATCACGAGAATTTGTGTAATCATGAGGTTCTTGCGATTGAGGCGCAGTATATTTTTCCCGAAATATTATCTGAAGGCATCAGGTATTTCTTACAGTCATTGAAAACAACAATCAAATGCAATCTCAATAGAATAACCTTTCGGATTGAATTTTCACATCAATTAACGTTAATATGTCGATATATAGAGTCATTACTTGATTATGTCGAGGAGTCATGACATCATTTTAGCACTATTATAACGACGCAGCAAAATATGCTAATTTTTCAATTTCGCAATATTTCCAAGTCCTGTAGCGAGCAGGTTATTCACGAATACTTGCGATCAAACTATAACTTTCCAGAGAAATGAAATTTTAAATAACCGATAGTGAACAGATACAGAAAGACCTCTTATATTCTAACACGTGAATTCGTGTAATCATGAGATTATTGCGATAAAGGCGCAGTATATTTTTTCCGAAATGACATCTGATGGCATCAGGTATGTCTAGCAGACATTGAAAACAACAATTAAAAAGCAATCTCAATAGAATAACTTTTCGAATTGAATTTTCAAATCAAATAACGTTATTATGTCACTGTATAGAGCCATTCATTGATTGTGCCCAAAAGTTATGATATCATTTGAGCAATTTTATGACCACGCAGCAAAATGTGCTAATTTTTTGATTTCGCAATATTACTTAGTCCTGTAGCGTGCGGGTTATCTACGAATACTTGCGATCTAAATTAAACTATTCAGCGAATTAAAATTTTAAATAACCGAAAGCAAACAGATACAGAAATCAACCTCTTCTATTCTATCACGTGAATTTGTGTAATCATGAGATTGTTGCGATTGTGGCGCAGTATATTTTTTTTCAGAAATGACATCTTAAGATATCAGGTATTTCGACCAGACTTTGAAAACAACGAGCAAAACGCAAACTCAATAGAATAACTTTTCGAATTGAATATCCAAATCAATTAACGTTAATATGTCAATATATAGAGCCATTCCTTTATTTTGCCCATAGTAAGGAGATCATTTCAGCACCCTTATGACCACGCAGCAAAGTATGCTAATTTTTCAATTCCGCAATGTTACTAAGTCCTGTAGCGAGTAGGTGATGCATTAATACTTGCGATCTAAATTTATGTATTTAGCGAATTGGAATTTTAAATAACCGATAGTGAACGGTTATAGAAATACCTCTTATATGCTAACACGTGAATTCGTGTAATCATGATATACTTGCGATAAAGGCGCTGTATATTTTTCCTGAAATATCATCTCAAGACATCAGGTATTTCTTACAGACATAGAAAACAACAATTTAAATGCAATCCCATTAAAATGACTTTTCAAATTGAATTTTCAAATCAAATAACGTTATGATGTCACTAAATACAGCCGTTCTTTGATTTTTCCCCGGAGTCATAATATCATTTTAGCACTCTTATAACCACGCAGCAAAATATGATAATTTTTCAATTTCGCAATATTACTAAGTCCTGTAGTGAGCAGGTTATCCGTAAATACTAGCGATCTAAATTGAACTATTTAGCAAATTGAAATTTCAAATATCTGAAAGCGAACAGATATAGAAATCAACCTATCATATTCTATCACGAGAATTCGTGTAATCATGAGGATCTTGCGATTGAGGAGCAGTATATTTTTCCCGAAATATTATCTGAAGGCATCAGGTATTTCTTACAGTCATTGAAAACAACAATTAAAATGCAATCTCAATAGAATAACTTTTCGGATTGAATTTTCACATCAATTAACGTTATTATGTCGATATATAGAGTCATTACTTGATTATGCCCAGGAGTCATGAGATCATCTTAGCACTATTATAACGACGAAGCAAAATATGCTAATTTTCCAATTTCGCAATATTTCTAAGTCCTGTAGCGAGCAGGTTATTCACGAATACTTGCGATCGAACTTTAACTTTCCAGCGAATTGAAATTTTAAATAACCGATAGTGAACAGATACAGAAATTTCTCCTATATTCTAACACGTGAATTCGTGTAATCATGAGACTATTGCGATTAAGGCACTGTATATTTTTTACGAAATACCATCTGAAGACATCAGGTATTTCTTACAGACATAGAAAACAACAATCAAAGAGCAATCTCAATAGAATAACTTTTCGAATTGAATTTTCAAATCAAATAACGTTATTATGCCACTAAATAGAGCCATACCTTAATTTTGCCCAGGAGCCATAAGATCATTTTAGCACTTTTATAACGACGCAGCAAAAAATGCTAATTTTTCAATTTCGCAATATTACTAAGTCCTGTACCGAGCTGGTAATCCATTAATACTTGCGATCTAAATTTATCTATTCAGCGAATTGGAATTTCAAATAACTGATAGTGAACGGATACAGAAATACCCCTTATATGCTAACACAAGAATTCGTGTAATCATGAGATACTTGCGGTAAAGGCGCTGTATATTTTTCCTGAAATATCATCTCAAGACATCAGGTATTTCTTACAGACATAGGAAACAACAATTAAAATGCAATCTCATTAGAATGACTTTTCGAATTGAATTTTCAAATCAAATAACGTTATTATGTCACTAAATACAGCCATTCTTTGATTTTCCCCGGGAGTCATAATAGCATTTTCGCACTTTTATAACCACGCAGCAAAATATGCTAATTTTTTAATTCCGCAATATTATGGAGTCCTGTCGCGAGCAGGTTATCTTGAATAGTTGCAATCTGAATTTAACCATTACGCAAATTGAAATTTTAAATAACCGAAAGCGAACAGATACAGAAATCAACCTATTATATTCTATCACGAGAATTTGTGTAATCATGAGGTTCTTGCGATTGAGGCGCAGTATATTTTTCCCGAAATATTATCTGAAGGCATCAGGTATTTCTTACAGTCATTGAATACAACAATCAAAATGCAATCTCAATAGAATAACTTTTCGGATTGAATTTTCACATCAATTCACGTTATTATGTCGATATATAGAGTCATTACTTGATTTTCCCCAGGAGTCATGTGATCATCTTAGCACTCTTATAACGACGCAGCAAAATATGCTAATTTTTCAATTTCGCAATATTTCTAAGTCCTGTAGCGAGCAGGTTATCCATGAATACTTGCGATCTAAATTTAACTATTCAGCGAATTGATATTTTCAATAAATGAAATCGAACAGATACAGAAATACCTCTTATATTCTAACACGTGAATTCGTGTAATCATGAGATTATTGCGATTAGGGCGCAGTATATTTTTTCCGAAATGACATCTGATAGCATCAGGTAGGTCTAGCAGACATTGAAAACAACATTCAAAAGCAATCTCAATTGAATAACTTTTCGAATTGAATTTTCAAATCAAATATCGTTATTATGTCACTAAATAGAGCCATTCCTTGATTTTGCCTAGGAGCCATGAGATCATTTTAGCACTCTTTTAACGACGCAGCAAAAAATGCTAATTTTCCAATTTCGCAATATTATCGAGTCCTGTAGCGAGCAGGTTATCCATGAATACTTGCGATCTAAATTTAACTATTCAGCGAATTGATATTCTCAATAAATGAATTGAACAGATACAGAAATCAACCACTTATATTCCATCACGTGAATTCGTGTAATCATAAGATTCTTGCGATTAAGGCGCTGTATATTTTTCCCGAATGACCATCTGAAGATATCAGGTATTTCTTACAGACATTGAAAACAACAATCAAAATGAAATCTAAATAGAATAACTTTTCGAATTGAATTAACAAATCAATTAACGTTATTATGTCACTAAATAGAGCCATTCCTTGATTTTGCCCAGGAGTTATGATATCATTTTAGCACTTTTATGACCACGCAGCGAAATGTGCTAATTTTTATATTCCGCAATATTACTATGTCCTGTAGCGTGCAGGTTATCTACATATACTTGCGATCTAAATTGAACTGTTCAGCGAATTGAAATTTTAAATAACCGAAAGCAAACAGATACAGAAATCAACCACTTATATACCATCACGTGAATTCGTGTAATCATAAGATTCTTGCGATTAAGGCACTTTATATTTTTTCCGAAAAGACATCTGAAGATATCAGGTATTTCTTACAGACTTTGAAAACAACGAGCAAAACGCAAACTTAATAGAATAACTTTTCGAATTGAATTTCAAAATCAATTAACGTTAATATGTCAATATATAGAGCCATTCCTTTATTTTGCCCATAGTAAGGAGATCATTTTAGCACTCTTATGACCACGTAGCAAAATGTGCTAACTTTTCAATTTCGCAATGTTACTGAGTCCTGTAGCGAGCAGGTGATTCATTCATACTGGCGATCTAAATTTATCTATTCAGCGAATTCGAATTTTCAATAACCGATCGTGAACGGATACAGAAATACCTCTTATATGCTAACACGTGAATTCGTGTAATCATGAGATTCTTGCGATAAAGGCGCTGTATATTTGTCGTGAAATATCATCTCAAGACATCAGGTATTTCTTACAGACATAGAAAACAACAATTAAAATGCAATCTCATTAGAATGACTTTTCGAATTGAATTTCAAATCAAATAACGTTATGATGTCACTAAATACAGCCATTCTTTGATTTTTCCGGGAGTCATAATATCATTTTAGCACTTTTATAACCACCCAGCAAAATATGCTAATTTTTTAATTTCGCAATATTATGGAGTCCTGTCGCGAGCAGGTGATCTATGAATAATTGCGATCTGAATTTAACCATTACGCGAATTAAAATTTTAAATAACCGAAAGCGAACAGATACAGAAATCAACCTATTATATTCTATCACGAGAATTTGTGTAATCATGAGGTTATTGCAATTGAGGCGCAGTATATTTTTCCCGAAATATTATCCGAAGGCATCAGGTATTTCTTACAGTCATTGAATACAACAATCAAAATGCAATCTCAATAGAATAACTTTTCGGATTGAATTTTCGCATCAATTAACTTTATAATGTCGATATATAGAGTCATTACTTGATTATGCCCAGAAGTCATGAGATCATCTTAGCACTATTATAACGACGCAGCAAAATATGCTAATTTTTCAATTTCGCAATATTTCTAAGTCCTGTAGCGAGAAGGTTATTTACGAATTCTTGCGATCGAACTTTAACTTTCCAGCGAATTGAAATTTTAAATAACCGATTGTGAACAGATACAGAAATACCTCTTATATTCTAACACGTGAATTCGTGTAATCATGAGATTATTGCGATTAGGGCGCAGTATATTTTTTCCGAAATGACATCTGATAGCATCAGGTAGGTCTAGCAGACATTGAAAACAACATTCAAAAGCAATCTCAATTGAATAACTTTTCGAATTGAATTTTCAAATCAAATATCGTTATTATGTCACTAAATAGAGCTATTCCTTGATTTTGCCCAGGAGCCATGAGATCATTTTAGCACTCTTTTAACGACGCAGCAAAAAATGCTAATTTTTCAATTTCGCAATATTATCAAGTCCTGTAGCAAGCTGGTTATCCATGAATACTTGCGATCTAAATTAAACTATTCAGCGAATTGATATTTTAAATAAATGAAATCGAACAGATACAGAAATCAACCACTTATATTCCATTACGTGAATTCGTGTAATCATAAGGTTCTTGCGATTAAGGCGCTGTATATTTTTCTCGAATGACCATCTGAAGACATCAGGTATTTCTTACAGACATTGAAAACAACAATCAAAATGCAATATAAATAGAATTACTTTTCGAATTGAATTTACAAATCAATTAACGTTATTATGTCACTAAATAGAGCCATTCCTTGATTTTGCCCAAAAGATATGATATCATTTTAGCACTTTTATGACCACGCAGCAAAATGTGCTAATTTTTTAATTTCGCAATATTTCTTGGTCCTGTACCGTGCGGGTTATCTACGAATACTTGCGATCTATATTAAACTATTCAGCGAATTGAAATTTTAAATAACCGAAAGCAAACAGACATAGAAATCAACCTTTTCTATTCTATCACGTGAATTTGTGTAATTATGAGATTGTTGCGATTGTGGCGCAGTATATTTTTTTTCCGAAATGACATCTGAAGATATCAGGTATTTCGAACAGACTTTGAAAACAACGAGCATAACGCAAACTCGATAGAATAACTTTTGGAATTGAATTTCCAAATCAATTAACGTTAATATGTCAATATATAGAGCCATTTCTTCATTTTGCCCATAGTAAGGAGATCATTTCAGCACCCTTATGACCACGCAGAGAAATATGCTAATTTTTCAATTCCGCAATGTTACTAAGTCCTGTAGCGAGCAGGTGATCCATTAATACTTGCGATCTAAATTTATCTATTTAGCGAATTAGAATTTTAAATAACCGATAGTGAACGGATACAGAAATACCTCCTATATGCTAACACGTGAATTCGTGTAATCATGATATACTTGCGATAAAGGCGCTGTATATTTTTCCTGAAATATCATCTCAATACATCAGGTATATCTTACAGACATAGAAAACAACAATTAAAATGCAATCTCATTAGAATGACTTTTCGAATTGAATTTTCAAATCAAATAACGTTATGATGTCAATAAATACAGCCATTATTCGATTTTTCCCCGGAGTCATGATATTATTTTAGCACTTTTTTAACCACGCAGCAAAATATGCTAATTTTTCAATTTCGCATCATTACCAAGTCCTGTAGCGAGCAGGTTATCCATGAATACCTGCGATCCAAATCTAACTATTTAGCGAATTGAAATTTTGAATAACCGAAGGCGAACAGATACAGAAATCAACCTATTATATTCTATCACGAGAATTCGTGTAATCATGAGGTTCTTGCGATTGAGGCGCAGTATATTTTTCCCGAAATATTATCTGCAGGCATCAGGTATTTCTTACAGACATTGGAAACAACAATCACAATGCAGTCTCAATAGTATAACTGTTCGAAATGATTTCTCAAATCGAATAACGTTATTATGTCACTAAATAGAGCCATTCCTTGATTTTGCCCAGAAGTTATGAGAGCATTTTAGCACTCTTATAACGACGAAGCAAAATATGCTAATTTATTAATTTCGCAATTCTACTAAGTCCTGTAGCGAGCAGGTTATCCACGAATACTTGCGATCGAACTTTAACTTTATAGCGAATTGATATTTTAAATAACCGATAGTGAACAGATACAGAAATACCTCTTATATTCTAACACGTGAATTCGTGTAATCATGAGGTTCTTGCGATTGGGGCGCAGTATATTTTTCCCGAAATATTATCTGAAGGCATCAGGTATTTCGTACAGACATTGGAAACAACAATTAATATGCAATCTCAATAGAATAACTGTTCGAAATGAATTCTCAAATTAAATAACGTTATTAATCCACTAAATAGATCTATTCCTTGATTTTGCCCAGGAGTTATGAGATCATCTTAGCATTTTTATGACCACGCTGCAAAATATGCGAATTTTTCAATTTCGCAATATTATCAAGTCCTGTAGCGAGCAGGTTATCTTTAAATACTTGCAATCTAAATTAAACTATTAAGCAAATTGAAATTTCAAATATCTGAAAGCGAACAGATATAGAAATCAACCTCTTATATTCTATCATGTGAATTTGTGTAATCATGAGATTGTTGCGATTGTGGCGCAGTATATTTTTCCCGAAATGACATCTGAAGATATCAGGTATTTCTAACAGACTTTGAAAACAACAATCAGAATGCAGTCTCAATAGAATAACATTTCGAATTGAATTTACAAGTCAATTAACGTTATTATGTCAATATATAGAGCTATTCCTTGATTTTGCCCAGGAGTTATGAGATCATTTTAGCAATCTTATAACGACGCAGCAAAATATGCTAATTTTTTAATTTCGCAATATTACTAAGTCCTGTAGCGAGCAGGTTATCCACGGATACTTGCGATCGAACTTTAACTTTTTAGCGAATTGATATTTTGAATAACCGATTGTGAACAGATACAGAAATACCTCCTATATTCTAACACGTGAATTCGTGTAATCATGAGATTATTGCGATAAAAGCGCAGCATATTTTTTCCGAAATGACATCTGATGGCATCAGGTATGTCTAGCAGACATTGAAAACAACAATCAAAATGCAATCTCAATAGAATAACTTTTCGAATTGAATTTTCAAACCAAATAACGTTATAATGTCACTAAATATAGCCATTCCGTGATTTTGCCCAGGGGTTATGAGATCATTTTAGCACTCTTATGACCACGCAGCAAAATATGCTAATTTTTGAATTTCGCAATATTATCAAGTTCTGTAGCGAGCAGGTAATCTACGGATACTTGCGATCTAAATTAAACTATTCATGGAATTGAAATTTTACATAACCGAAAGCAAACAGATACAGAAATCAGCCTCTTCTATTCTATCACGTGAATTTGTGTAATCATGAGATTGTTGCGATTGTGGCGCAGTATATTTTTTTTCCGAAATGACATCTGAAGATATCAGGTATTTCTAACAGACTTTGAAAACAACGAGCAAAACGCGAACTCAATAGAATAACTTTTCGAATTGAATTTCCAAATCAATTAACGTTAATATGTCAATATATAGAGCCATTCCTTTATTTTGCCCATAGTAAGGAGATCATTTTAGCACTCTTATGACCACGTAGCAAAATGTGCTAACTTTTCAATTTCGCAATTTTACTGAGTCCTGTAGCGAGCAGGTGATTCATTCATACTGGCGATCTAAATTTATCTATTCAGCGAATTTGAATTTTCAATAAACGATCGTGAACGGATACAGAAATACCTCTTATATGCTAACACGTGAATTCGTGTAATCATGAGATTCTTGCGATAAAGGCGCTGTATATTTGTCGTGAAATATCATCTCAAGACATCAGGTATTTCTTACAGACATAGAAAACAACAATTAAAATGCAATCTCATTAGAATGACTTTTCGAATTGAATTTTAAATCAAATAACGTTATGATGTCACTAAATACAGCCATTCTTTGATTTTTCCGGGAGTCATAATATCATTTTAGCACTTTTATAACCACCCAGCAAAATATGCTAATTTTTTAATTCCGCAATATTATGGAGTCCTGTCGCGAGCAGGTGATCTATGAATAATTGCGATCTGAATTTAACCATTACGCGAATTAAAATTTTAAATAACCGAAAGCGAACAGATACAGAAATCAACCTATTATATTCTATCACGAGAATTTGTGTAATCATGAGGTTATTGCAATTGAGGCGCAGTATATTTTTCCCAAAATATTATCTGAAGGCATCAGGTATTTCTTACAGTCATTGAATACAACAATCAAAATGCAATCTCAATAGAATAACTTTTCGGATTGAATTTTCGCATCAATTAACTTTATTATGTCGATATATAGAGTCATTACTTGATTATGCCCAGAAGTCATGAGATCATCTTAGCACTATTATAACGACGCAGCAAAATATGCTAATTTTTCAATTTCGCAATATTTCTAAGTCCTGTAGCGAGAAGGTTATTTACGAATACTTGCGATCGAACTTTAACTTTCCAGCGAATTGAAATTTTAAATAACCGATTGTGAACAGATACAGAAATACCTCTTATATTCTAACACGTGAATTCGTGTAATCATGAGATTATTGCGATTAGGGCGCAGTATATTTTTTCCGAAATGACATCTGATAGCATCAGGTAGGTCTAGCAGACATTGAAAACAACATTCAAAAGCAATCTCAATTGAATAACTTTTCGAATTGAATTTTCAAATCAAATATCGTTATTATGTCACTAAATAGAGCTATTCCTTGATTTTGCCCAGGAGCCATGAGATCATTTTAGCACTCTTTTAACGACGCAGCAAAAAATGCTAATTTTTCAATTTCGCAATATTATCAAGTCCTGTAGCAAGCTGGTTATCCATGAATACTTGCGATCTAAATTAAACTATTCAGCGAATTGATATTTTAAATAAATGAAATCGAACAGATACAGAAATCAACCACTTATATTCCATTACGTGAATTCGTGTAATCATAAGATTCTTGCGATTAAGGCGCTGTATATTTTTCTTGAATGACCATCTGAAGACATCAGGTATTTCTTACAGACATTGAAAACAACAATCAAAATTAAATCTAAATAGAATTACCTTTCGAATTGAATTTACAAATCAATTAACGTTATTATGTCACTAAATAGAGCCATTCCTTGATTTTGCCCAAAAGATATGATATCATTTTAGCACTTTTATGACCACGCAGCAAAATGTGCTAATTTTTTAATTCTGCAATATTACTTGGTCCTGTACCGTGCGGGTTATCTACGAATACTTGCGATCTATATTAAACTATTCAGCGAATTGAAATTTTAAATAACCGAAAGCAAACAGACATAGAAATCAACCTTTTCTATTCTATCACGTGAATTTGTGTAATTATGAGATTGTTGCGATTGTGGCGCAGTATATTTTTTTTCCGAAATGACATCTGAAGATATCAGGTATTTCGAACAGACTTTGAAAACAACGAGCATAACGCAAACTCGATAGAATAACTTTTGGAATTGAATTTCCAAATCAATTAACGTTAATATGTCAATATATAGAGCCATTTCTTCATTTTGCCCATAGTAAGGAGATCATTTCAGCACCCTTATGACCACGCAGAGAAATATGCTAATTTTTCAATTCCGCAATGTTACTAAGTCCTGTAGCGAGCAGGTGATCCATTAATACTTGCGATCTAAATTTATCTATTTAGCGAATTAGAATTTTAAATAACCGATAGTGAACGGATACAGAAATACCTCCTATATGCTAACACGTGAATTCGTGTAATCATGATATACTTGCGATAAAGGCGCTGTATATTTTTCCTGAAATATCATCTCAAGACATCAGGTATATCTTACAGACATAGAAAACAACAATTAAAATGCAATCTCATTAGAATGACTTTTCGAATTGAATTTTCAAATCAAATAACGTTATGATGTCAATAAATACAGCCATTATTCGATTTTTCCCCGGAGTCATGATATTATTTTAGCACTTTTTTAACCACGCAGCAAAATATGCTAATTTTTCAATTTCGCATCATTACCAAGTCCTGTAGCGAGCAGGTTATCCATGAATACCTGCGATCCAAATCTAACTATTGAGCGAATTAAAATTTTGAATAACCGAAGGCGAACAGATACAGAAATCAACCTATTATATTCTATCACGAGAATTCGTGTAATCATGAGGTTCTTGCGATTGAGGCGCAGTATATTTTTCCCGAAATATTATCTGCAGGCATCAGGTATTTCTTACAGACATTGGAAACAACAATCACAATGCAGTCTCAATAGTATAACTGTTCGAAATGATTTCTCAAATCGAATAACGTTATTATGTCACTAAATAGAGCCATTCCTTGATTTTGCCCAGAAGTTATGAGAGCATTTTAGCACTCTTATAACGACGAAGCAAAATATGCTAATTTATTAATTTCGCAATTCTACTAAGTCCTGTAGCGAGCAGGTTATCCACGAATACTTGCGATCGAACTTTAACTTTATAGCGAATTGATATTTTAAATAACCGATAGTGAACAGATACAGAAATACCTCTTATATTCTAACACGTGAATTCGTGTAATCATGAGGTTCTTGCGATTGGGGCGCAGTATATTTTTCCCGAAATATTATCTGAAGGCATCAGGTATTTCGTACAGACATTGGAAACAACAATTAAAATGCAATCTCAATAGAATAACTGTTCGAATTGAATTTACAAGTCAATTAACGTTATTATGTCAATATATAGAGCTATTCCTTGATTTTGCCCAGGAGTTATGAGATCATTTTAGCAATCTTATAACGACGCAGCAAAATATGCTAATTTTTTAATTTCGCAATATTACTAAGTCCTGTAGCGAGCAGGTTATCCACGGATACTTGCGATCGAACTTTAACTTTTTAGCGAATTGATATTTTGAATAACCGATTGTGAACAGATACAGAAATACCTCTTATATTCTAACACGTGAATTCGTGTAATCATGAGATTATTGCGATAAAAGCGCAGCATATTTTTTCCGAAATGACATCTGATGGCATCAGGTATGTCTAGCAGACATTGAAAACAACAATCAAAATGCAATCTCAATAGAATAACTTTTCGAATTGAATTTTCAAACCAAATAACGTTATAATGTCACTAAATATAGCCATTCCGTGATTTTGCCCAGGGGTTATGAAATCATTTTAGCACTCTTATGACCACGCAGCAAAATATGCTAATTTTTGAATTTCGCAATATTATCAAGTTCTGTAGCGAGCAGGTTATCTACGGATACTTGCGATCTAAATTAAACTATTCATGGAATTAAAATTTTACATAACCGAAAGCAAACAGATACAGAAATCAGCCTCTTCTATTCTATCACGTGAATTTGTGTAATCATGAGATTGTTGCGATTGTGGCGCAGTATATTTTTTTTCCGAAATGACATCTGAAGATATCAGGTATTTCTAACAGACTTTGAAAACAACGAGCAAAACGCGAACTCAATAGAATAACTTTTCGAATTGAATTTCCAAATCAATTAACGTAAATATGTCAATATATAGAGCAATTCCTTTATTTTGCCCATAGGGAGGAAAT
The DNA here is from genome assembly GCA_028476575.1 of Platygaster robiniae. Taxonomy (NCBI): domain Eukaryota; kingdom Metazoa; phylum Arthropoda; class Insecta; order Hymenoptera; family Platygastridae; genus Platygaster; species Platygaster robiniae. The sequence goes on from CM052021.1 coordinate 20,297,616, forward strand.
CATTTTAGCACTTTTATGGCCACGCAGCAAAATATGCCAATTTTTCAATTTCGCAAAGTTACTAAGTCCTGTACCGGGCAGGTGATCCATTAATACTTGCGATCTAAATTTATCTATTCAGCGAATTGGAATTTCAAATAACCGATATTGAACGGATACAGAAATACCTCTTATATGCTAACACGTGAATTCGTGTAATCATGAGATACTTGCGATAAAGGCGCTGTATATTTTTCCTGAAATATCATCTCAAGACATCAGATATTTCTTACAGACATAGAAAACAACAATTAAAATGCAATCTCATTAGAATGACTTTTCGAAGTGAATTTTCAAATCAAAAAACGTTATGATGTCACTAAATACAGCCATTCTTTGATTTTTCCTGGGAGTCATGATATCATATTAGCACTATTATAACGACGCAGCAAAATATGCTAATTTTTCAATTTCGCAATATTTCTAAGTCCTGTAGCGAGCAGGTTATTCACGAATACATGCGATCGAACTTTAACTTTCCAGCGAATTGAAATTTGAAATAACCGATAGTGAACGGATACAGAAATACCTCTTATATTCTAACACGTGAATTCGGGTAATCATGAGATTATTGCTATAAAGGCGCAGTATATTTTTTCCGAAATGACATCTGATATCATCAGGTACGTCTAGCAGACATTGAAAACAACAATCAAAATGCAATCTCAATAGAATAACTTTTCGAATTGAATTTTCAAATTAAATTACGTTATAATGTCACTAAATAGAGCCATTCCGTGATTTTGCCCAGGGGTTATGAGATCATTTTAGCACTCTTAGGACCACGCAGACAAATATGCTAATTTCTGAATTTCGCGTTATTATCAAGTTCTGTAGCGAGCAAGTTATCTATAAATACTTGCAATCTAAATTAAACCATTTATCAAATTGAAATTTCAAATATCTGAAAGCGAACAGATATAGAAATCAACCTCTTATATTCTATCACGTGAATTTGTGTAATCATGAGATTGTTGCGATTGTGGCGCAGTATATTTTTCCCGGAATGACATCTGAAGATATCAGGTATTTCTAACAGACTTTGAAAACAACGAGCAAAACGTAAACTCAATAGAATAACTTTTCGATTTGAATTTCCAAATCAATTAACGTTAATATGTCAATATATAGAGCTATTTCTTTATTTTGCCCATAGTAAGGAGATCATTTTAGCCCTCTTATGACAACGCAGCAAAATATGCTAATTTTTTAATTTCGCAATATTACTCAGTCCTGTAGCGTGCAGGTTGTCTACGAATACTTGCGATCTAAATTGAACTATTCATGGAATTGAAATTTTACATAACCGAAAGCAAACAGATACAGAAATCAGCCTCTTCTATTCTATCACGTGAATTTGTGTAATCATGAGATTGTTGCGATTGTGGCGCAGTATATTTTTTTTCCAAAATGACATCTGAAGATATCAGGTATTCCTAACAGACTTTGAAAACAACGAGCAAAATGCAAACTCAATAGAATAACTTTTCGAATTGAATTTCCAAATCAATTAACGTTAATATGTCAATATATAGAGCCATTCCTTTATTTTGCCCATAGTAAGGAGATCATTTTAGCACTCTTATGACCACGTAGCAAAATGTGCTAACTTTTCAATTTCGCAATGTTACTGAGTCCTGTAGCGAGCAGGTGATTCATTCATACTGGCGATCTAAATTTATCTATTCAGCGAATTTGAATTTTCAATAACCGATCGTGAACGGATACAGAAATACCTCTTATATGCTAACACGTGAATTCGTGTAATCATGAGATTCTTGCGATAAAGGCGCTGTATATTTGTCGTGAAATATCATCTCAAGACATCAGGTATTTCTTACAGACATAGAAAACAACAATTAAAATGCAATCTCATTAGAATGACTTTTCGAATTGAATTTTAAATCAAATAACGTTATGATGTCACTAAATACAGCCATTCTTTGATTTTTCCGGGAGTCATAATATCATTTTAGCACTTTTATAACCACCCAGCAAAATATGCTAATTTTTTAATTTCGCAATATTATGGAGTCCTGTCGCGAGCAGGTGATCTATGAATAATTGCGATCTGAATTTAACCATTACGCGAATTAAAATTTTAAATAACCGAAAGCGAACAGATACAGAAATCAACCTATTATATTCTATCACGAGAATTTGTGTAATCATGAGGTTATTGCAATTGAGGCGCAGTATATTTTTCCCGAAATATTATCTGAAGGCATCAGGTATTTCTTACAGTCATTGAATACAACAATCAAAATGCAATCTCAATAGAATAACTTTTCGGATTGAATTTTCGCATCAATTAACTTTATTATGTCGATATATAGAGTCATTACTTGATTATGCCCAGAAGTCATGAGATCATCTTAGCACTTTTATAACGACGCAGCAAAATATGCTAATTTTTCAATTTCGCAATATTTCTAAGTCCTGTAGCGAGAAGGTTATTTACGAATACTTGCGATCGAACTTTAACTTTCCAGCGAATTGAAATTTTAAATAACCGATTGTGAACAGATACAGAAATACCTCTTATATTCTAACACGTGAATTCGTGTAATCATGAGATTATTGCGATTAGGGCGCAGTATATTTTTTCCGAAATGACATCTGATAGCATCAGGTAGGTCTAGCAGACATTGAAAACAACATTCAAAAGCAATCTCAATTGAATAACTTTTCGAATTGAATTTTCAAATCAAATATCGTTATTATGTCACTAAATAGAGCTATTCCTTGATTTTGCCCAGGAGCCATGAGATCATTTTAGCACTCTTTTAACGACGCAGCAAAAAATGCTAATTTTTCAATTTCGCAATATTATCAAGTCCTGTAGCAAGCTGGTTATCCATGAATACTTGCGATCTAAATTAAACTATTCAGCGAATTGATATTTTGAATAAATGAAATCGAACAGATACAGAAATCAACCACTTATATTCCATTACGTGAATTCGTGTAATCATAAGATTCTTGCGATTAAGGCGCTGTATATTTTTCTCGAATGACCATCTGAAGACATCAGGTATTTCTTACAGACATTGAAAACAACAATCAAAATTAAAACTAAATAGAATTACTTTTCGAATTGAATTTACAAATCAATTAACGTTATTATGTCACTAAATAGAGCCATTCCTTGATTTTGCCCAAAAGATATGATATCATTTTAGCACTTTTATGACCACGCAGCAAAATGTGCTAATTTTTTAATTCCGCAATATTACTTGGTCCTGTACCGTGCGGGTTATCTACGAATACTTGCGATCTATATTAAACTATTCAGCGAATTGAAATTTTAAATAACCGAATGCAAACAGACATAGAAATCAACCTTTTCTATTCTATCACGTGAATTTGTGTAATTATGAGATTGTTGCGATTGTGGCGCAGTATATTTTTTTTCCGAAATGACATCTGAAGATATCAGGTATTTCGAACAGACTTTGAAAACAACGAGCATAACGCAAACTCGATAGAATAACTTTTGGAATTGAATTTCCAAATCAATTAACGTTAATATGTCAATATATAGAGCCATTTCTTCATTTTGCCCATAGTAAGGAGATCATTTCAGCACCCTTATGACCACGCAGAGAAATATGCTAATTTTTCAATTCCGCAATGTTACTAAGTCCTGTAGCGAGCAGGTGATCCATTAATACTTGCGATCTAAATTTATCTATTTAGCGAATTAGAATTTTAAATAACCGATAGTGAACGGATACAGAAATACCTCCTATATGCTAACACGTGAATTCGTGTAATCATGATATACTTGCGATAAAGGCGCTGTATATTTTTCCTGAAATATCATCTCAAGACATCAGGTATATCTTACAGACATAGAAAACAACAATTAAAATGCAATCTCATTAGAATGACTTTTCGAATTGAATTTTCAAATCAAATAACGTTATGATGTCAATAAATACAGCCATTATTCGATTTTTCCCCGGAGTCATGATATTATTTTAGCACTTTTTTAACCACGCAGCAAAATATGCTCATTTTTCAATTTCGCATCATTACCAAGTCCTGTAGCGAGCAGGTTATCCATGAATACCTGCGATCCAAATCTAACTATTGAGCGAATTAAAATTTTGAATAACCGAAGGCGAACAGATACAGAAATCAACCTATTATATTCTATCACGAGAATTCGTGTAATCATGAGGTTCTTGCGATTGAGGCGCAGTATATTTTTCCCGAAATATTATCTGCAGGCATCAGGTATTTCTTACAGACATTGGAAACAACAATCACAATGCAGTCTCAATAGTATAACTGTTCGAAATGATTTCTCAAATCGAATAACGTTATTATGTCACTAAATAGAGCCATTCCTTGATTTTGCCCAGAAGTTATGAGAGCATTTTAGCACTCTTATAACGACGAAGCAAAATATGCTAATTTATTAATTTCGCAATTCTACTAAGTCCTGTAGCGAGCAGGTTATCCACGAATACTTGCGATCGAACTTTAACTTTATAGCGAATTGATATTTTAAATAACCGATAGTGAACAGATACAGAAATACCTCTTATATTCTAACACGTGAATTCGTGTAATCATGAGGTTCTTGCGATTGGGGCGCAGTATATTTTTCCCGAAATATTATCTGAAGGCATCAGGTATTTCGTACAGACATTGGAAACAACAATTAAAATGCAATCTCAATAGAATAACTGTTCGAATTGAATTTACAAGTCAATTAACGTTATTATGTCAATATATAGAGCTATTCCTTGATTTTGCCCAGGAGTTATGAGATCATTTTAGCAATCTTATAACGACGCAGCAAAATATGCTAATTTTTTAATTTCGCAATATTACTAAGTCCTGTAGCGAGCAGGTTATCCACGGATACTTGCGATCGAACTTTAACTTTTTAGCGAATTGATATTTTGAATAACCGATTGTGAACAGATACAGAAATACCTCTTATATTCTAACACGTGAATTCGTGTAATCATGAGATTATTGCGATAAAAGCGCAGCATATTTTTTCCGAAATGACATCTGATGGCATCAGGTATGTCTAGCAGACATTGAAAACAACAATCAAAATGCAATCTCAATAGAATAACTTTTCGAATTGAATTTTCAAACCAAATAACGTTATAATGTCACTAAATATAGCCATTCCGTGATTTTGCCCAGGGGTTATGAAATCATTTTAGCACTCTTATGACCACGCAGCAAAATATGCTAATTTTTGAATTTCGCAATATTATCAAGTTCTGTAGCGAGCAGGTTATCTACGGATACTTGCGATCTAAATTAAACTATTCATGGAATTAAAATTTTACATAACCGAAAGCAAACAGATACAGAAATCAGCCTCTTCTATTCTATCACGTGAATTTGTGTAATCATGAGATTGTTGCGATTGTGGCGCAGTATATTTTTTTTCCGAAATGACATCTGAAGATATCAGGTATTTCTAACAGACTTTGAAAACAACGAGCAAAACGCGAACTCAATAGAATAACTTTTCGAATTGAATTTCCAAATCAATTAACGTAAATATGTCAATATATAGAGCAATTCCTTTATTTTGCCCATAGGGAGGAAATCATTTTAGCACTTTTATGGCCACGCAGCAAAATATGCCAATTTTTCAATTTCGCAAAGTTACTAAGTCCTGTACCGGGCAGGTGATCCATTAATACTTGCGATCTAAATTTATCTATTCAGCGAATTGGAATTTCAAATAACCGATATTGAACGGATACAGAAATACCTCTTATATGCTAACACGTGAATTCGTGTAATCATGAGATACTTGCGATAAAGGCGCTGTATATTTTTCCTGAAATATCATCTCAAGACATCAGATATTTCTTACAGACATAGAAAACAACAATTAAAATGCAATCTCATTAGAATGACTTTTCGAATTGAATTTTCAAATCAAAAAACGTTATGATGTCACTAAATACAGCCATTCTTTGATTTTTCCTGGGAGTCATGATATCATATTAGCACTATTATAACGACGCAGCAAAATATGCTAATTTTTCAATTTCGCAATATTTCTAAGTCCTGTAGCGAGCAGGTTATTCACGAATACATGCGATCGAACTTTAACTTTCCAGCGAATTGAAATTTGAAATAACCGATAGTGAACGGATACAGAAATACCTCTTATATTCTAACACGTGAATTCGGGTAATCATGAGATTATTGCTATAAAGGCGCAGTATATTTTTTCCGAAATGACATCTGATATCATCAGGTACGTCTAGCAGACATTGAAAACAACAATCAAAATGCAATCTCAATAGAATAACTTTTCGAATTGAATTTTCAAATTAAATTACGTTATAATGTCACTAAATAGAGCCATTCCGTGATTTTGCCCAGGGGTTATGAGATCATTTTAGCACTCTTAGGACCACGCAGACAAATATGCTAATTTCTGAATTTTGCGTTATTATCAAGTTCTGTAGCGAGCAGGTTATCTATAAATACTTGCAATCTAAATTAAACTATTTATCAAATTGAAATTTCAAATATCTGAAAGCGAACAGATATAGAAATCAACCTCTTATATTCTATCACGTGAATTTGTGTAATCATGAGATTGTTGCGATTGTGGCGCAGTATATTTTTCCCGGAATGACATCTGAAGATATCAGGTATTTCTAACAGACTTTGAAAACAACGAGCAAAACGTAAACTCAATAGAATAACTTTTCGATTTGAATTTCCAAATCAATTAACGTTAATATGTCAATATATAGAGCTATTTCTTTATTTTGCCCATAGTAAGGAGATCATTTTAGCCCTCTTATGACAACGCAGCAAAATATGCTAATTTTTTAATTTCGCAATATTACTCAGTCCTGTAGCGTGCAGGTTGTCTACGAATACTTGCGATCTAAATTGAACTATTCATGGAATTGAAATTTTACATAACCGAAAGCAAACAGATACAGAAATCAGCCTCTTCTATTCTATCACGTGAATTTGTGTAATCATGAGATTGTTGCGATTGTGGCGCAGTATATTTTTTTTCCAAAATGACATCTGAAGATATCAGGTATTCCTAACAGACTTTGAAAACAACGAGCAAAATGCAAACTCAATAGAATAACTTTTCGAATTGAATTTCCAAATCAATTAACGTTAATATGTCAATATATAGAGCCATTCCTTTATTTTGCCCATAGTAAGGAGATCATTTTAGCACTCTTATGACCACGTAGCAAAATGTGCTAACTTTTCAATTTCGCAATGTTACTGAGTCCTGTAGCGAGCAGGTGATTCATTCATACTGGCGATCTAAATTTATCTATTCAGCGAATTTGAATTTTCAATAACCGATCGTGAACGGATACAGAAATACCTCTTATATGCTAACACGTGAATTCGTGTAATCATGAGATTCTTGCGATAAAGGCGCTGTATATTTGTCGTGAAATATCATCTCAAGACATCAGGTATTTCTTACAGACATAGAAAACAACAATTAAAATGCAATCTCATTAGAATGACTTTTCGAATTGAATTTTAAATCAAATAACGTTATGATGTCACTAAATACAGCCATTCTTTGATTTTTCCGGGAGTCATAATATCATTTTAGCACTTTTATAACCACCCAGCAAAATATGCTAATTTTTTAATTTCGCAATATTATGGAGTCCTGTCGCGAGCAGGTGATCTATGAATAATTGCGATCTGAATTTAACCATTACGCGAATTAAAATTTTAAATAACCGAAAGCGAACAGATACAGAAATCAACCTATTATATTCTATCACGAGAATTTGTGTAATCATGAGGTTATTGCAATTGAGGCGCAGTATATTTTTCCCGAAATATTATCTGAAGGCATCAGGTATTTCTTACAGTCATTGAATACAACAATCAAAATGCAATCTCAATAGAATAACTTTTCGGATTGAATTTTCGCATCAATTAACTTTATTATGTCGATATATAGAGTCATTACTTGATTATGCCCAGAAGTCATGAGATCATCTTAGCACTTTTATAACGACGCAGCAAAATATGCTAATTTTTCAATTTCGCAATATTTCTAAGTCCTGTAGCGAGAAGGTTATTTACGAATACTTGCGATCGAACTTTAACTTTCCAGCGAATTGAAATTTTAAATAACCGATTGTGAACAGATACAGAAATACCTCTTATATTCTAACACGTGAATTCGTGTAATCATGAGATTATTGCGATTAGGGCGCAGTATATTTTTTCCGAAATGACATCTGATAGCATCAGGTAGGTCTAGCAGACATTGAAAACAACATTCAAAAGCAATCTCAATTGAATAACTTTTCGAATTGAATTTTCAAATCAAATATCGTTATTATGTCACTAAATAGAGCTATTCCTTGATTTTGCCCAGGAGCCATGAGATCATTTTAGCACTCTTTTAACGACGCAGCAAAAAATGCTAATTTTTCAATTTCGCAATATTATCAAGTCCTGTTGCAAGCTGGTTATCCATGAATACTTGCGATCTAAATTAAACTATTCAGCGAATTGATATTTTGAATAAATGAAATCGAACAGATACAGAAATCAACCACTTATATTCCATTACGTGAATTCGTGTAATCATAAGATTCTTGCGATTAAGGCGCTGTATATTTTTCTCGAATGACCATCTGAAGACATCAGGTATTTCTTACAGACATTGAAAACAACAATCAAAATTAAAACTAAATAGAATTACTTTTCGAATTGAATTTACAAATCAATTAACGTTATTATGTCACTAAATAGAGCCATTCCTTGATTTTGCCCAAAAGATATGATATCATTTTAGCACTTTTATGACCACGCAGCAAAATGTGCTAATTTTTTAATTCCGCAATATTACTTGGTCCTGTACCGTGCGGGTTATCTACGAATACTTGCGATCTATATTAAACTATTCAGCGAATTGAAATTTTAAATAACCGAATGCAAACAGACATAGAAATCAACCTTTTCTATTCTATCACGTGAATTTGTGTAATTATGAGATTGTTGCGATTGTGGCGCAGTATATTTTTTTTCCGAAATGACATCTGAAGATATCAGGTATTTCGAACAGACTTTGAAAACAACGAGCATAACGCAAACTCGATAGAATAACTTTTGGAATTGAATTTCCAAATCAATTAACGTTAATATGTCAATATATAGAGCCATTTCTTCATTTTGCCCATAGTAAGGAGATCATTTCAGCACCCTTATGACCACGCAGAGAAATATGCTAATTTTTCAATTCCGCAATGTTACTAAGTCCTGTAGCGAGCAGGTGATCCATTAATACTTGCGATCTAAATTTATCTATTTAGCGAATTAGAATTTTAAATAACCGATAGTGAACGGATACAGAAATACCTCCTATATGCTAACACGTGAATTCGTGTAATCATGATATACTTGCGATAAAGGCGCTGTATATTTTTCCTGAAATATCATCTCAAGACATCAGGTATATCTTACAGACATAGAAAACAACAATTAAAATGCAATCTCATTAGAATGACTTTTCGAATTGAATTTTCAAATCAAATAACGTTATGATGTCAATAAATACAGCCATTATTCGATTTTTCCCCGGAGTCATGATATTATTTTAGCACTTTTTTAACCACGCAGCAAAATATGCTAATTTTTCAATTTCGCATCATTACCAAGTCCTGTAGCGAGCAGGTTATCCATGAATACCTGCGATCCAAATCTAACTATTGAGCGAATTAAAATTTTGAATAACCGAAGGCGAACAGATACAGAAATCAACCTATTATATTCTATCACGAGAATTCGTGTAATCATGAGGTTCTTGCGATTGAGGCGCAGTATATTTTTCCCGAAATATTATCTGCAGGCATCAGGTATTTCTTACAGACATTGGAAACAACAATCACAATGCAGTCTCAATAGTATAACTGTTCGAAATGATTTCTCAAATCGAATAACGTTATTATGTCACTAAATAGAGCCATTCCTTGATTTTGCCCAGAAGTTATGAGAGCATTTTAGCACTCTTATAACGACGAAGCAAAATATGCTAATTTATTAATTTCGCAATTCTACTAAGTCCTGTAGCGAGCAGGTTATCCACGAATACTTGCGATCGAACTTTAACTTTATAGCGAATTGATATTTTAAATAACCGATAGTGAACAGATACAGAAATACCTCTTATATTCTAACACGTGAATTCGTGTAATCATGAGGTTCTTGCGATTGGGGCGCAGTATATTTTTCCCGAAATATTATCTGAAGGCATCAGGTATTTCGTACAGACATTGGAAACAACAATTAAAATGCAATCTCAATAGAATAACTGTTCGAAATGAATTCTCAAATTAAATAACGTTATTAATCCACTAAATAGAGCTATTCCTTGATTTTGCCCAGGAGTTATGAGATCATCTTAGCACTTTTATGACCACGCTGCAAAATATGCGAATTTTTCAATTTCGCAATATTATCATGTCCTGTAGCGAGCAGGTTATCTTTAAATACTTGCAATCTAAATTAAACTATTAAGCAAATTGAAATTTCAAATATCTGAAAGCGAACAGATATAGAAATCAACCTCTTATATTCTATCATGTGAATTTGTGTAATCATGAGATTGTTGCGATTGTGGCGCAGTATATTTTTCCCGAAATGACATCTGAAGATATCAGGTATTTCTAACAGACTTTGAAAACAACAATCAGAATGCAGTCTCAATAGAATAACATTTCGAATTGAATTTACAAGTCAATTAACGTTATTATGTCAATATATAGAGCTATTCCTTGATTTTGCCCAGGAGTTATGAGATCATTTTAGCAATCTTATAACGACGCAGCAAAATATGCTAATTTTTTAATTTCGCAATATTACTAAGTCCTGTAGCGAGCAGGTTATCCACGGATACTTGCGATCGAACTTTAACTTTTTAGCGAATTGATATTTTGAATAACCGATTGTGAACAGATACAGAAATACCTCTTATATTCTAACACGTGAATTCGTGTAATCATGAGATTATTGCGATAAAAGCGCAGCATATTTTTTCCGAAATGACATCTGATGGCATCAGGTATGTCTAGCAGACATTGAAAACAACAATCAAAATGCAATCTCAATAGAATAACTTTTCGAATTGAATTTTCAAACCAAATAACGTTATAATGTCACTAAATATAGCCATTCCGTGATTTTGCCCAGGGGTTATGAGATCATTTTAGCACTCTTATGACCACGCAGCAAAATATGCTAATTTTTGAATTTCGCAATATTATCAAGTTCTGTAGCGAGCAGGTTATCTACGGATACTTGCGATCTAAATTAAACTATTCATGGAATTAAAATTTTACATAACCGAAAGCGAACAGATACAGAAATCAGCCTCTTCTATTCTATCACGTGAATTTGTGTAATCATGAGATTGTTGCGATTGTGGCGCAGTATATTTTTTTTCCGAAATGACATCTGAAGATATCAGGTATTTCTAACAGACTTTGAAAACAACGAGCAAAACGCGAACTCAATAGAATAACTTTTCGAATTGAATTTCCAAATCAATTAACGTTAATATGTCAATATATAGAGCAATTCCTTTATTTTGCCCATAGGGAGGAAATCATTTTAGCACTTTTATGGCCACGCAGCAAAATATGCCAATTTTTCAATTTCGCAAAGTTACTAAGTCCTGTACCGGGCAGGTGATCCATTAATACTTGCGATCTAAATTTATCTATTCAGCGAATTGGAATTTCAAATAACCGATATTGAACGGATACAGAAATACCTCTTATATGCTAACACGTGAATTCGTGTAATCATGAGATACTTGCGATAAAGGCGCTGTATATTTTTCCTGAAATATCATCTCAAGACATCAGATATTTCTTACAGACATAGAAAACAACAATTAAAATGCAATCTCATTAGAATGACTTTTCGAATTGAATTTTCAAATCAAAAAACGTTATGATGTCACTAAATACAGCCATTCTTTGATTTTTCCTGGGAGTCATGATATCATATTAGCACTATTATAACGACGCAGCAAAATATGCTAATTTTTCAATTTCGCAATATTTCTAAGTCCTGTAGCGAGCAGGTTATTCACGAATACATGCGATCGAACTTTAACTTTCCAGCGAATTGAAATTTGAAATAACCGATAGTGAACGGATACAGAAATACCTCTTATATTCTAACACGTGAATTCGGGTAATCATGAGATTATTGCTATAAAGGCGCAGTATATTTTTTCCGAAATGACATCTGATATCATCAGGTACGTCTAGCAGACATTGAAAACAACAATCAAAATGCAATCTCAATAGAATAACTTTTCGAATTGAATTTTCAAATTAAATTACGTTATAATGTCACTAAATAGAGCCATTCCGTGATTTTGCCCAGGGGTTATGAGATCATTTTAGCACTCTTAGGACCACGCAGACAAATATGCTAATTTCTGAATTTCGCGTTATTATCAAGTTCTGTAGCGAGCAGGTTATCTATAAATACTTGCAATCTAAATTAAACTATTTATCAAATTGAAATTTCAAATATCTGAAAGCGAACAGATATAGAAATCAACCTCTTATATTCTATCACGTGAATTTGTGTAATCATGAGATTGTTGCGATTGTGGCGCAGTATATTTTTCCCGGAATGACATCTGAAGATATCAGGTATTTCTAACAGACTTTGAAAACAACGAGCAAAACGTAAACTCAATAGAATAACTTTTCGAATTGAATTTCCAAATCAATTAACGTTAATATGTCAATATATAGAGCTATTTCTTTATTTTGCCCATAGTAAGGAGATCATTTTAGCCCTCTTATGACAACGCAGCAAAATATGCTAATTTTTTAATTTCGCAATATTACTCAGTCCTGTAGCGTGCAGGTTGTCTACGAATACTTGCGATCTAAATTTATCTATTTAGCGAATTGGAATTTTCAATAACCAATCGTGAACGGATACAGAAATACCTCTTATATCCTAACACGTGAATTTGTGTAATCATGAGGTTCTTGCGATTGGGGCGCAGTATATTTTTCCCGAAATATTATCTGAAGGCATCAGGTATTTCTTACAGATATTGGAAACAACAATTAAAATGCAATCTCAATAGAATAACTGTTCGAAATGAATTCTCAAATGAAATAACGTTATTATGTCACTAAATAGAGCTTTTCCTTGATTTTGCCCAGAAGTTATGAGATTATTTTAGCACTTTTATGACCACGCAGCAGAATATGCTAATTTTTCAATTTCGCAATATTATAAAGTCCTGTAGCGAGCAGGTTATCCATAAATACGTGCGATCGAACTTTAACTATTTAGCGAATTGATATTTTGAATAACCGATAGTGAACAGATACAGTAATACCTCTTATATTCTAACACGTGAATTCGTGTAATCATGAGATTATTGCGATAAAGGCGCAGTATATTTTTTCCGAAATGACTTCTGATGGCATCAGGTATGTCTAGCAGACATTGAAAACAACAATCAAAATGCAATCTCAATAGAATAACTTTTCGAATTGAATTTTCAAATCAAATAACGTTATAATGTCACTAAATAGAGCCATTCCGTAATTTTGCCCAGGGGTTATGAGATCATTTAAGCACTTTTATGACCACGCAGCGAAGTATGCTAATTTTTTGATTCCGCAATATTATCAAGTCCTGTAGCGAGCAGGTTATCTATAAATACATGCGATCTAAATTGAACTATTTAGCAAATTGAAATATTAAATAACCGATAGTGAACAGATACAGAAATACCTCTTATATTCTAACACGTGAATTCGTGTAATCATGAGATTATTGCTATAAAGGCGCAGTATATTTTTTCCGAAATGACATCTGATGGCATCAGGTATTTCTCACAGACATTGAAAACAACAATCAAAATGCAATCTAAATAGAATAACTTTTCGAAATGAATTTACAAATCAATGAACGTTATTATGTCACTAAATAGAGCCATTCCTTGATTTTGCCCAGGAGTTATGATATCATTTCAGCACTCTTATGACCACGCAGCAAATTGTGCTAATTTTTGAATTTCGCAATATTACTAAGTCTTGTGGCGTGCAGGTTATCCATGAATACTTGCGATCTATGTTTCACTATTCAGCGAATTGATATTTTAAATAACCGAAATCGAACCGATACAGAAATCAACCACTTATGTTCCATTACGTGAATTCGTGTGATCATAAGATTCTTGCGATTAAGGCGCAGTATATTTTTCCCGAAATACCATCTGAAGACATCAGGTATTTCTTACAGACATTGAAAACAACAATCACAAGGCAGTCTCAATAGAATAACATTTCGAATTGAATTCACAAGTCAATTAACGTTATTATGTCAATATATAGAGCCATTCCGTGATTTTGCCCAGGGGTTATGAGATCATTTTAGCACTCTTATGACCACGCAGCAAAATATGCTAATTTTTCAATTTCGCAATATTATCAAGTCCTGTAGCGAGCAGGTTATCTACAAATACTTGCGGTCTAAATTGAACTATTTATCAAATTGGAATTTCAAATATCTGAAAGCGAACAGATATTGAAATGAACCTCTTATATTATATCACATGAATTCGTGTAATCATGAGATGCTTGCGATTGAGGCGCAATATATTTTTCCCGAAATATCATCTGAAGACATAAAGTATTTCTTACAGACATTGAAAACAACAAACAGAATGCAATCCTAATAGAATAACTTTTCGAATTAAATTTACAAGTCAATTAACGTTATTATGTCAATATATAGAGCTATTCCTTGATTTTGCCCAGGAGTTATGAGATCATTTTAGCACTCTTATAACGACGCAGCAAAATATGCTAATTTTTCAATTTCGCAATATTTCTCAGTCCTGTAGCGAGCAGGTTATCCACGAATAATTGCGATCGAACTTTAACTTTCCAGCGAATTGAAATTTCAAATAACCGATAGTGAACAGATACAGAGATACCTCTTATATTCTAACACGTGAATTCGTGTAATCATGAGATTATTGCGATAAAGGCGCAGTATATTTTTTCCGAAATGACATCTAATGGCATCAGGTATGTCTAGCAGACATTGAAAACAACAATTACAAAGCAATCTCAATAGAATAACTTTTTGAATTGAATTTTCAAATCAAATAACGTTATTATGTCACTGAATAGAGCCATACCTTGAATTTGCCCAAGAGCCATGAGACCATTTTAGCACTCTTATAACGACGCAGCAAAATATGCTAATTTTTCAATTCCGCAATATTACTAAGTCCTGTAGCGAGCGGGTGATCCATTAATACTTGCGATCTAAATTTATCTATTTAGCGAATTGGAATTTTCAATAACCGATAGTGAACGGATACAGAAATACCTCTTATATTCTTACACGTGAATTCGTGTAATCATTAGGTTCTTGCGATTGGGGCGCAGTATATTTTTCCCGAAATATTATCTGAAGGCATCAGGTATTTCTTACAGATATTAGAAACAACAATTAAAAAGCAATCTCAATAGAATAACTTTTTGAATTGAATTCTCAAATCAAATAACGTTATTATGTCACTGAATAGAGCCATACCTTGAATTTGCCCAAGAGCCATGAGATCATTTTAGCACTCTTATAACGACGCAGCAAAATATGCTAATTTTTCAATTCCGCAATGTTACTAAGTCCTGTAGCGAGCAGGTTATCCATGAATACCTGCGATCCAAATCTAACTATTCAGCGAATTGAAATTTTTCAATAACCAAAAGTGAACAGATACAGAAATCAACCTATTATATTCTATCACGAGACTTCGTGTAATCATGAGGTCCTTGCGATTGAGGCGCAGTATATTTTTCCCGAAATATTATCTGAAGGCATCAGGTATTTCTTACAGACAATGAAAACAACAATCAAAATGCAATCTCATTAGAATAACTGTTCGAATTATATTTTCAAATCAATAAACGTTATTATGTCGATATATAGAGCTATTTCTTGATTTTGCCGAGGAGTTATTAGATCATTTTGGCACTTTTATAACGACGCAGCAAAATATGCTAAATTTTCAAATTCGCAATATTGTCAAGTCCTGTAGCGAGCAAGTTATTCATAAAAACTTGCGATCTAAATTAAAATATTTAGCAAATTGAAATTTCAAATATCTGAAAGCGAACAGATATAGAAATCAACCTCTTATATTATATCACTTGAATTCGTGTAATCATGAGATGCTTGCGATTGAGGCGCAGTATATTTTTCCCGAAATATCATCTGAAGACATCTGGTATTTCTAAGAGACATTAAAAACATCAATCACAATGCAGTCTCAATAGAATAAGTGTTCGAAATGATTTCTCAAATCAAATAACGTTATTATGTCACTAAATAGAGCCATTCCCTGATTTTGCCCAGAAGTTGTGCGATCATTTTAGCACTCTTATAACGACGCAGCAAAATATGCTAATTTTTGAATTTCGCAATTTTACTAAGTCCTGTAGCGAGCAGGTTATCCACGAATACTTGCAATCGAACTTTAAGTTTTCAGCGAATTGATATTTTAAATAACCGATAGTGAACATATACAGAAATACCTCTTATATTCTAACACGTGAATTCGTGTAATCATGAGGTTCTTGCGATTGGGGCGCAGTGTATTTTTCCCGAAATATTATCTGAAGGCATTAGGTATTTCTTACAGACATTGGAAACAACAATCAAAATGCAATCTCAATAGAATAACTGTTCGAAATGAATTCTCAAGTCAAATAACGTTATTAATCCACTAAATAGAGCCATTCCTTAATTTTGCCCAGGAGTTATGAGATCATTTTAGCACTTTTATGACCACGCAGCAAAATATGCGAATTCTTCAATTTTGCAATATTATCAAGTCCTGTAGCGAGCAGGTCATCCATAAGTACTTGCGATCGAAATTGAACTATTTAGCAAATTGAAATTCCAAATATCTGAAAGCGAACAGATGTAGAAATTAACCTCCTATATTCTATCACGTGAATTCGTGTAATCATGAGATGCTTGCGACTGAGGATCAGTATATTTTTCCCGAAATATCATCTGAAGACATCAGGTATTTCTTACAGACATTGAAAACAACAATCACAATGCAGTCTCAATAGAATAACATTTCGAATTGAATTTACAAGTCAATTAACGTTATTATGTCAATATATAGAGCTATACCTTGATTTTGCCCAGGAGTTATGAGATCATTTTAGCAATCTTAAAACGACGCAGCAAAATATGCTAATTTTTTAATTTCGCAATATTACTAAGTCCTGTAGCGAGCAGGTTATGCTCGAATACTTGCGATCGAACTTTAACTTTTCAGCGAATTGATATTTAAAATAACCGATAGTGAACAGATACAGAAATACCTCTTATATTCTAACACGTCAATTCGTGTAATCATGAGATTATTGCGATAAAGGCGCAGTATATTTTTTCCGAAATGACATCTGATGGCATCAGGTATGTCTAGCAGACATTGAAAACAACAATCAAAATGCAATCTCAATAGAATAACTTTTCGAATTGAATTTTCAAATCAAATAACGTTATTATGTCACTAAATAGAGCCATTCCTTGATTTTGCACGGGAGTTTGAGATCATTTTAGCACTTTTATGTCCACGCAGCAAAATATGCTAATTTTTCAATTTAGCAATATTATTAGGTCCCGTAGCGAGCAGGTTATCCATCAATACTTGCGATATAAATTTAACTATTCAGCGAATTGAAATTTTAAATAACCGATAGTGAACAGGTACAGAAATACCTCTTATATTCTAACACGTGAATTCGTGTAATCATGAGATTATTGCTATAAAGGCGCAGTATATTTTTTCCGAAATGACATCTGATGGCATCAGGTATTTCTCACAGACATTGAAAACAACAATCAAAATGCAATCTAAATAGAATAACTTTTCGAATTGAATTTACAAATCAATGAACGTTATTATGTCACTAAATAGAGCCATTCCTTGATTTTGCCCAGGAGTTATGATATCATTTTAGCACTCTTATGACCACGCAGCAAAATGTGCTAATTTTTGAATTTCGTTATATTACTAAGTCCTGTGGCGTGCAGGCTATCTACGAATACTTGCGATCTAAATTGAACTATTCAGCGAATCAAAATTTCAAACAACCGAAAGCAAACAGATACAGAAATCAACCTCTTCTATTCTATCGCATGGATTTGTGTAATCATGAGATTATTGCGATTGTGGCGCACTATATTTTTTTTCCGAAATGACATCTGAAGATATCAGGTATTTCGAACAGACTTTGAAAACAACGAGCATAACGCAAACTCGATAGAATAACTTTTGGAATTGAATTTCCAAATCAATTAACGTTAATATGTCAATATATAGAGCCATTTCTTCATTTTGCCCATAGTAAGGAGATCATTTCAGCACCCTTATGACCACGCAGAGAAATATGCTAATTTTTCAATTCCGCAATGTTACTAAGTCCTGTAGCGAGCAGGTGATCCATTAATACTTGCGATCTAAATTTATCTATTTAGCGAATTGGAATTTTAAATAACCGATAGTGAACGGATACAGAAATACCTCTTATATGCTATCACGTGAATTCGTGTAATCATGAGATACTTTCGATAAAGGCGCTGTATATTTTTCCTGAAATATCATCTCAAGACATCAGGTATTTTTTACAGACATAGAAAACAACAATTAAAATGCAATCTCATTAGAATGACTTTTCGAATTGAATTTTCAAATCAAATAACGTTATGATCTCACTAAATACAGCTATTCTTTGATTTTTCCCGGGAGTCATAGTATCATTTTAGCACTCTTATAACCACGCAGCAAAATATGCTAATTTTTTAATTTCGCAATATTATGGAGTCCCGTCGCGAGCAGGTTATCTATTAATAGTTGCGGTCTGAATTTAACCATTACGCGAATTAAAATTTCAAATAACCGAAAGCGAACAGATACAGAAATCAACCTATTATATTCTATTACGAGAATTTGTATAATCATGAGGTTCTTGCGATTGAGGCGCAGTATATTTTTCCCGAAATATTATCTAAAGGCATCAGGTATTTCTTACAGTCATTGAAAACAACAATCAAAATGCAATCTCAATAGAATAACCTTTCGGATTGAATTTTCACATCAATTAACGTTAATATGTCGATATATAGAGTCATTACTTGATTATGTCCAGGAGTCATGACATCATTTTAGCACTATTATAACGACGCAGCAAAATATGCTAATTTTTCAATTTCGCAATATTTCTAAGTCCTGTAGCGAGCTGGTTATTCACGAATACTTGCGATCGAACTTTAACTTTCCAGCGAATTGAAATTTTAAATAACCGATAGTGAACAGATACAGAAATACCTCTTATATTCTAACACGTGAAATCGTGTAATCATGAGATTATTGCGATAAAGGCGCAGTATATGTTTTCCGAAATGACATCTGATGGCATCAGGTATGTATAGCAGACATTGAAAACAACAATCAAAATGCAATCTCAATAGAATACCTTTTCGAATTGAATTTTCAAATCAAATAACGTTATTATGTCACTAAATAGAGCCATTCCTTGATTTTGCCCAGGAGTCATGAGATCATTTCAGCACTCCTATGACCACGCAGCAAAATATGCTAATTTTTCAATTTCGCAATGTTACTAAGTCCTGCAGCGAGCAGGTGATCCATTAATACTTGCGATCTAAATTTATCTATTCAGCGTATTGGAATTATAAATAACCGATAGTGAACGGATACAGAAATACCTTTTTTATGCTAACACGTGAATTCGTGTAATCATGAAATTATTGCGATAACGGCGCAGTAAATTTTTTCCGAAATGACATCTGATGGCATCAGGTATGTATAGCAGACGTTGAAAACAACAATTAAAATGCAATCTCAATAGAAGAACTTTTCGACTCGAATTTTCAAATCAAATAACGTTATAATGTCACTAAATAGAGCCATTCCTTTATTTTGCCCAGGAGTCATGAGATCATTTAGCACTCTTATATTGACGCAGCAAAAAATGCTAATTTTTCAATTTCGTGATATTACCAAGTCCTGTAGCGAGCAGGTTATCCATGAATACCTGCGATCCAAATCTAACTATTCAGCGAATTGAAATTTTAAATAACCGAAAGCGAACAGATACAGAAATCAACCTATTATATTCTATCACTTGAATTCGTGTAATCATGAGATGCTTGCGATTGAGGCGCAGTATATTTTTTTCCGAAATATCATCTGAAGACATCTGGTATTTCTTACAGACATTGAAAACAACAATCAAAATGCAACCTTAATAGAATAACTGTTCGAATTATATTTTCAAATCAATAAACGTTATTATGTCGATATATAGAGCAATTCCTTGATTTTGCCCAGGAGTTATGAGATCATTTTAGCACTCTTATAACGTCGCAGCAAAATTAGCTAATTTTTTAATTTCGCAATATGACTAAGTCCTGCAGCGAGCAGGTTATCCACGAATACTTGCGATCGAACTTTAACTTTTTAGCGAATTGATATTTTGAATAACCGATAGTGAACAGATACTGAAATACCTCTTATATTCTAACACGTGAATTCGTGTAATCATGAGATTATTGCGATAAAGGCGCAGTATATTTTTTCCGAAATGACATCTGATGGCATCAGGTATGTCTAGCAGACATTGAAAACGACAATCAAAATGCAATCTCAATAGAATAACATTTCGAATTGAATTTTCAAATCAAATAACGTTATAATGTCACTAAATAGAGCCATTCCGTGATTTTGCCCAGGGGTTATGAGATCATTTTAGCACTCTTATGACCACGCAGCAAAATATGCTAATTTTTGAATTTCGCATTATTATCAAGTCCTGTAGCGAGCAGGTTATCTATAAATACTTGCGATCTAAATTAAACTATTTTGCAAATTAAAATTTCAAATATCTGAAAGCGAACAGATATAGAAATCAACCTCTTATATTCTATCACGTGGATTTGTGTAATCATGAGATTGTTGCGATTGTGGCACAGTATATTTTTCCCGAAATGACATCTGAAGATATCAGGTATTTCTAACAGACTTTGAAAACAACGTGCAAAACTCAAACTTAATTGAATAACTTTTTGAATTGAATTTACAAATCAATTAACGTTAATATGTCAATATATAGATCCATTCCTTTATTTTGCCCATAGTAAGGAGATCATTTTAGCACTCTTATGACCACGCATTAAAATAGGCTTATTTTTCAATTTCGCAATGTTACTTAGTCCTGTAGCGAGCATGTGATTCATTAATACTTGCGATCTAAATTTATCTATTCAGCGAATTGAAATTTTAAATAACCGATAGTGAACGGATACAGGAATACCTCTTATATGCTAACACGTGAATTCGTGTGATCATGAGATACTTGCGATAAAGGCGCTGTATATTTTTTCTAAAATATCATCTCAAGACATCAGGTATTTCTTACAGACATAGAAAACAACAATTAAAATGCAATCTCATTAGAATGACTTTTCGAATTGAATTTCCAAATCAAATAACGTTATGATGTCACTAAATACAGCCATTCTTTGATTTTTCCCGGGAGTCATGATATCATATTAGCACTATTATAACGTCGCAGCAAAATATGCTAATTTTTCAATTTCGCAATATTTCTTAGTCCTGTAGCGAGCAGGTTATTCACGAATACTTGCGATCGAACTTTAACTTTCCAGCGAATTGAAATTTTAAATAACCGATAGTGAACAGATACGGAAATACCTCTTATTTTCTAACACGTGAATTCGTGTTATAATGAGATTATTGCGATAAAGGCGCAGTATATTTTTTCCGAACTGACATCTGATGGCATCAGGTATGTATAGCAGACATTGAAAACAACAATCAAAATGCAATCTAAATGGAATAACTCATCGAATTGAATTTACAAATCAAGTAACGTTATTATGTCACTAAATAGAGCCATTCCTTGATTTTGCCAAGGAGTTATGATATCATGTTAGCACTCTTATGACCACGCAGCAAAATGTGCTAATTTTTTAATTTCGCAATATTACTAAGTCCTGTAGCGTGCAGGTTATCTACGAATACTTGCGATCTAAATTGAACTATTCAGCGAATCGAAATTTCAAATAACCGAAAGCAAACAGATACAGAAATCAACCTCTTTTATTATATCGCATGAATTTGTGTAATCATAAGGTTCTTGCGATTAAGGCGCAGTATATTTTTCCCGAAATATCATCTGAAGACATCAGGTATTTCTTACAGACATTGAAAACAACAATCACAATGCAGTCTCAATAGAATAACTTTTCGAATTGAATTTAAAAGTCAGTTATCGTTATTATGTCAATATATAGAGCTATAACTTGATTTTGCCCAGTAGTTATGAGACCATTTTAGCACTCTTATACCGACGCAGCAAAATATGCTAATTTTTTAATTTCGCAATATTACTAAGTCCTGTAGCGAGCAGGTTATCCACGAATACTTGCGATCGAACTTTAACTATTTAGCGAATTGATATTTTGAATAACCGATAGTGAACAGATACAGAAATACCTCTTATATTCTAACACGTGAATTCGTGTTATAATGAGATTATTGCGATAAAGGCGCAGTATATTTTTTCCGAAATGACATCTGATGGCATCAGGTATGTATAGCAGACATCGAAAACAACAATCAAAATGCAATCTAAATAGAATAACTTATCGAATTGAATTTACAAATCAATGAACGTTATTATGTCACTAAATAGAGCCATTCCTTGTTTTTGCCCAGGAGTTATGATATCATTTTAGCACTCTTATGACCACGCAGCGAAATGTGCTAATTTTTGAATTTCGCAATATTACTAAGTCTTGTGGCGTGCAGGTTATCCATGAATACTTGCGATCTATGTTTAACTATTCAGCGAATTGATATTTTAAATAACCGAAATCGAACAGATACAGAAATCAACCACTTATATTCCATTACGTGAATTCGTGTGATCATAAGATTCTTGCGATTAAGGCGCAGTATATTTTTCCCGAAATACCATCTGAAGACATCAGGTATTTCTTACAGACATTGAAAACAACAATCACAAGGCAGTCTCAATAGAATAACATTTCGAATTGAATTCACAAGTCAATTAACGTTATTATGTCAATATATAGAGCCATTCCGTGATTTTGCCCAGGGGTTATGAGATCATTTTAGCACTCTTATGACCACGCAGCAAAATATGCTAATTTTTCAATTTCGCAATATTATCAAGTCCTGTAGCGAGCAGGTTATCTACAAATACTTGCGGTCTAAATTGAACTATTTATCAAATTGGAATTTCAAATATCTGAAAGCGAACAGATATAGAAATGAAACTCTTATATAATATCACATGAATTCGTGTAATCATGAGATGCTTGCGATTGAGGCGCAATATATTTTTCCCGAAATATCATCTGAAGACATAAAGTATTTCTTACAGACATTGAAAACAAGAATCACAATGCAGTGTCAATAGAATAACTTTTCGAATTAAATTTACAAGTCAATTATCGTTATTATGTCAATATATAGAGCTATTCCTTGATTTTGCCCAGGAGTTATGAGATCATTTTAGCACTCTTATAACGACGCAGCAAAATATGCTAATTTTTTATTTCGCAATATTACTAAGTCCTGTATTGAGCAGGTTATCCATTCATACTTGCGATCTAAATTCATCTATTCAGCGAATTGGAATTTTAAATAACCGATAGTGAACAGATACAGAAATACCTCTTATATTCTATCACGAGAATTTGTGTAATCATGAGGTTCTTGCGATTGAGGCGCAGTATATTTTTCCCGAAATATCATCTCAAGACATCAGGTATTTCTTACAGTCATTGGAAACAACATTCAGAATGCAATCTCAATAGAATAAATTTTCGGATTGAATTTTCACATCAATTAACGTTATTATGTCGATATATAGAGTCATTACTTGATTATGCCGAGGAGTCATGAGATCATCTTAGCACGATTATAGCGACGCAACAAAATATGCTACTTTTTCAATTTCGCAATATTTCTCAGTCCTGTAGCGAGCAGGTTATCCACGAATAATTGCGATCGAACTTTAACTTTCTAGCGAATTGAAATTTTAAATAACCGATAGTGAAGAGATACAGAAATACCTCTTATATTCTAACACGTGAAATCGTGCAATCATGAGATTATTGCGATAAAGGCGCAGTATATGTTTTCCGAAATGACATCTGATGGCATCAGGTATGTATAGCAGACATTGAAAACCACAATTAAAATGCAATCTCAATAGAAGAACTGTTCGACTTGAATTTTCAAATTAAATAACGTTATTATGTCACTAAATAGAGCCATTCCTTTATTTTGCCCAGGAGTCATGAGATCATTTAGCACTCTTATATTGACGCAGCAAAAAATGCTAATTTTTCAATTTCGCAATATTACCAAGTCCTGTAGCGAGCATGTTATCCATGAATACCTGCGATCCAAATCTAACTATTCAGCGAATTGAAATTTTAAATAACCGAAAGCGAACAGATACAGATATCAACCTATTATATTCTATCACTTGAATTGGTGTAATCATGAGATGCTTGCGATTGAGGCGCAGTATATTTTTTTCCGAAATATCATCCGAAGACATCTGGTATTTCTTACAGACATTGAAAACAACAATCAAAATGCAACCTTAATAGAATAACTGTTCGAATTATATTTTCAAATCAATAAACGTTATTATGTCGATATATAGAGCTATTCCTTGATTTTGCCCAGGAGTTATGAGATCATTTTAGCACTATTATAACGACGCAGCAAAATATGCTAATTTTTTAATTTCGCAATATTACTAAGTCCTGTAGCGAGCAGGTTATCCACGAATACTTGCGATCGAACTTTAACTTTTCAGCGAATTGATATTTTGAATAACCGATACTGAACAGATACAGAAATACCTCTTATATTCTAACACGTGAATTCGTGTAATCATGAGGTTCTTGCGATTGGGGCGCAGTATATTTTTCCCGAAATATTATCTGAAGGCATCAGGTACTTCTTACAGACATTGGAAACAACAATTTAAATGCAATCTCAATAGAATAACTGTTCGAAATGAATTCTCAAATCAAATAATGTTATTAATCCACTAAATAGAGCTATTCCTTGATTTTGCCCAGGAGTTATGAGATCATTTTAGCACTTCTATGACCACGCAGCAAAATATGCGAATTTTTTAATTTCGCAATATTATCAAGTCCTGTAGCGAGCAGGTCATCCATAAGAACTTGCGATCGAAATTGAACTATTAAGCAAATTGAAATTTGAAATATCTGAAAGCGAACAGATATAGAAATCAACCTCTTATATTCTATCACGTGAATTCATGCAATCATGAGATGCTTGCGAATGAGGCGCAGTATATTTTTCCCGAAATATCATCTGAAGACATCAGGTATTTCTTACAGACATTGAAAACAACAATCAGAATGCAGTCTCAATAGAATAACATTCCGAATTGAATTTACAAGTCAATTAACGTTATTATGTCAATATATAGAGCTATTCCTTGATTTTGCCCAGGAGTTATGAGATCATTTTAGCAATCTTATGACAAGGAAGCAAAATATGCTAATTTTTTAATTTCGCAATATTACTAAGTCCTGTAGCGAGCAGGTTATCCACGAATACTTGCGATCGAACTTTAACTTTTTGGCGAATTGATATTTTGAATAAACGATAGTGAACAGATACAGAAACTCCTCTTATATTCTAACACGTGAATTCGTGTAATCATGAGATTATTGCGATAAAGGCGCAGTATATTTTTTCCGAAATGACATCTGATGGCATGTGGTATGTCTAGCAGACATTGAAAACGACAATCAAAATGCAATCTCAATAGAATAACTTTTCGAATTGAATTTTCAAATCAAATAACGTTATAATGTCACTAAATAAAGCCATTCCGTGATTTTGCCCAGGGGTTATGAGATCATTTTAGCACTCTTATGACCACGCAGCAAAATATGCTAATTTCTGAATTTCGCAATATTATCAAGTCCCGTAGCGAGCAGGTTATCTATAAATACTTGCGATCTAAATTAAACTATTTAGCAAATTGAAATTTCAAATATCTGAAAGCGAACAGATATAGACATCAACCTCTTATATTCTATCACGTGAATTTGTGTAATCATGAGATTGTTGCGATTGTGGCACAGTATATTTTTCCCGAAATGACATCTGAAGATATCAGGTATTTCTAACAGACTTTGAAAACAACGTGCAAAACGCAATCCTAATTGAATAACTTTTCGAATAGAATTTCCAAATCAATTAACGTTTATATGTCAATATATAGATCCATTCTTTTATTTTGCCCATAGTGAGGAGATCATTTTAGCACTCTTATGACCACGCATTAAAATAGGCTAATTTTTCAATTTCGCAATGTTACTAAGTCCTGTAGCGAGCATGTGATCCATTAATACTTGCGATCCAAATTTATCTATTCAGCGAATTGAAATTTTTAATAACCGATAGTGAACGGATACAGGAATACGTCTTATATGCTAACACGTGAATTCGTGTAATCATGAGATACTTGCGATAAAGGCGCTGTATATTTTTCCTAAAATATCATCTCAAGACATCAGGTATTTCTTACAGACATAGAAAACAACAATTAAAATGTAATCTCATTAAAATGACTTTTCGAATTGAATTTTCAAATCAAATAACGTTATGATGTCACTAAATACAGCCATTCTTTGATTTTTCCCGGGAGTCATGATATCATATTAGCACTATTATAACGACGCAGCAAAATATGCTAATTTTTCAATTTCGCAATATTTCTAAGTCCTGTAGCGAGCAGGTTATTCACGAATACTTGCGATCGAACTTTAACTTTCCAGCGAATTGAAATTTTAAATAACCGATAGTGAACATATACGGAATTACCTCTTATATTCTAACACGTGAATTCGTGTAATAATGAGATTATTGCGGAAAAGGCGCAGTATATTTTTTCCGAAATGACATCTGGTGGGATCAGGTATGTATAGCAGACATTTAAAACAACAATCAGAAAGCAATCTCAATAGAATAACTTTTCGTATTGAATTTTCAAATCGAATAACCTTATTATATTACTAAAAAGAGCCATACCTTGATTTTGCCGAAGAGCCATGAGATCATTTTAGCACTCTTATAACGACGCAGCAAAAAATGCTAATTTTTCAATTTCGCAATATTATCAAGTCCCGTAGCGAGCAGGTTATCCATAAATACTTGCGATCTAAATTTAACTATGCAGCGAATTAATATTTTAAATAACCGAAATCGAACAGATACAGAAATCAACCACTTATATTACATCACGTGAATTCGTGTAATCATAAGATTTTTGCGATTAAGGCGCTGTATATTTTTCCCGAAATACCATCTGAAGACATCAGGTATTTCTCACAGACATTGAAAACAACAATCAAAATGCAATCTAAATAGAATAACTTTTCGAATTGAATTTACAAATCAATTAACGTTATTATGTCACTAAATAGAGCTATTCCTTGATTTTGCCAAGGAGTTATGATATCATGTTAGCACTCTTATGACCACGCAGCAAAATGTGCTAATTTTTTAATTTCGCAATATTACTAAGTCCTGTAAAGTGCAGGTTATCTACGAATACTTGCGATCTAAATTGAACTATCCAGCGAATCGAAATTTCAAATAACCGAAAGCAAACAGATACAGAAATCAACCTCTTCTATTCTATCGCATGAATTTGTGTAATCATAAGGTTCTTGCGATTAAGGCGCAGTATATTGTTCCCGAAATATCATCTGAAGACATCGGGTATTTCTTACAGACATTGAAAACAACGAGCAAAACGTAAACTCAATAGAATAACGTTTCGAATTGAATTTACAAGTCAATTATCGTTATTATGTCAATATATAGAGCTATTACTTGATTTCGCCCAGTAGTTATGAGATCATTTTAGCACTCTTATACCGACGCAGCAAAATATGCTAATTTTTTTATTTCGCAATATTACTAAGTCTTGTAGCGAGCAGGTTATCCACGAATACTTGCGATCGAACTTTAACTATTTAGCGAATTGATATTTTAAATAACCGATAATGAACGTATACAGAAATACCTCTTATATGCTAACACGTGAATTCGTGTAATCATGAGATACTTGCGATAAAGGCGCTGTATATTTTTCCTGAAATATCATCTCAAGACATCAGGTATTTCTTACAGACATAGAAAACAACAATCACAATGCAGTCTCAATAGAATAACTTTTCGAATTGAATTTACAAGTCAATTATCGTTATTATGTCAATATATAGAGCTATTACTTGATTTTGCCCAGTAGTTATGAGACCATTTTAGCACTCTTATACCGACGCAGCAAAATAAGCTAATTTTTTAATTTCGCAATATTACTAAGTCCTGTAGCGAGCAGGTTATCCACGAATACTTGCGATCGAACTTTAACTTTTTAGCGAATTGATATTTTAAATAACCGATAGTGAACAGATACAGAAATACCTCTTATATTCTAACACGTGAATTCGTGTAATCATGAGATAATTGCGATAAAGGCGCAGTATATTTTTTCCGAAATGACATCTGATGGCATCAGGTATGTCTAGCAGACATTAAAAACAACAATCAAAATGCAATCTCAATAGAATAACTTTTCGAATTGAATTTTCAAATCAACTAACGTTAATATGTCAATATATAGATCTATTCCTTTATTTTGCTCATAGAAAGGAGATATTTTTAGCACTCTTATGACCACGCAGGAAAATAGGCTAATTTGTCAATTTTGCAATGTTACTAAGTCCTGAAGCGAGCATGTGATTCATTAATACTTGCGATCGAAATTTATCTATACAGCGAATTGAAATTTTAAGTAACCGATAGTGAACGGATACAGGAATACCTCTTATATGCTATCACGTGAATTCGCGTAATCATGAGATACTTGCGATAAAGGCGCTGTATATTTTTCCTGAAATATCATATCAAGACATCAGGTATTTCTTACAGACATAGAAACCAACAATTAAAATGCAATCTAATTAGAATGACTTTTCGAATTGAATTTTTAAATCAAATAACGTTATGATGTCACTAAATACAGCCATTCTTTGATTTTTCCTGGGAGTCATGATATCATTGTGGCACTATTATAACGACGCAGCAAAATATGCTAATTTTTTAATTTCGCAATATTTCTCAGTCCTGTAGCGAGCAGGTTATTCACGAATTCTTGCGATCGAACTTTAACTTTCCAGCGAATTGAAATTTTAAATAACTGATAGTGAACAGATACAGAAATACCTCTTATATTCTATCATGAGAATTTGTGTAATAATGAGGTTCTTGCAATTGAGGCGCAGAATATTTTTCCCGAAATATTATCTGAAGGCATCAGTTATTTCTAACAGTCATTGAAAACAACATTCAGAATGCAATCTCAATAGAATTAATTTTCGGATTGAATTTTCACATCAATTAACGTTATTATGTCGATATATAGAGTCATTACTTGATTATGCCCAGGAGTCATGAGATCATCTTAGCACTATTATAACGACGCAGCAAAATATGCTAATTTTTCAATTTCGCAATATTATGAAGTCCCGTAGCGAGCAGGTTATCCATAAATCCTTGCGATCTAAATCTAACTATTCAGCGAATTGATATTTTAAATAACTGAAATCGAACAGATACAGAAATCAACCACTTATATTCCATCACGTGAATTCGTTTAATCATAAGATTCTTGCGATTAAGGCGCTGTATATTTTTCCCGAAATACCAGCTGAAGACATCAAGTATTTCTCACAGACATTGAAAACAACAATCAAAATGCAATCTAAATAGAATAAATTTTCGAATTGAATTTACAAATCAATGAACGTTATTATGTCACTAAATAGAGCCATTCCTTGATTTTAACCAGGCGTTATGATATCATTTCAGCACTCTTATGACCACGCAGCAAAATGTGCTAATTTTTGAATTTCGCAATATTACTAAGTCCTGTGGCGTGCAGGTTATCTACGAATACTTGCGATCTAAATTGAACTATTCAGCGAATCGAAATTTCAAATAACCGAAAGCAAACAGATACAGAAATCAATCTCTTCTATTCTATCGCATGAATTTTTGTAAACATGAGATTGTTGCGATTGTGGCGCACTATATTTTTTTTCCGTAATGACATCTGAAGATATCAGGTATTTCTTACAGACATTGAAAACAACAATCACAATGCAGTCTCAATAGAATAACTTTTCGAATTGAATTTACAAGTCAATTAACGTTATTATGTCAATGTATAGAGCTATTACTTGATTTTGCTCAGTAGTTATGAGATCATTTTAGCACTCTTATAACGACGCAGAAAAATATGCTGATTTTTTAATTTCGCAATATTACTAAGTCCTGTATCGAGCAGGTTATCCACGAATACTTGCGATCGAACTTTAACTTTTTAGCGAATTGATATTTTAAATAACCGATAGTGAACAGTTACAGAAATACCTCTTATATTCTAACACGTGAATTCGTGTAATCATGAGATTATTGCGATAAAGGCGCTGTATATTTTTTCCGAAATGACATCTGATGGCATCAGGTATGTCTAGCAGACATTGAAAACAACAATCAAAATGCAATCTCAATAGAATAACTTTTCGAATTGAATTTTCAAATCGAATAACCTTATTATATCACTAAAAAGAGCCATACCTTGATTTTGCCAGAGAGGCATGAGATCATTTTAGCACTCTTATAACGACGCAGCAAAAAATGCTAATTTTTCAATTTCGCAATATAATCAAGTCCCGTAGCGAGCAGGTTATCCATAAATACTTGCGATCTAAATTTAACTATTCAGCGAATTAATATTTTAAATAACAGAAATCGAACAGATACAGAAATCAACCACTTATATTACATCACGTGAATTCGTGTAATCATAAGATTTTTGCGATTAAGGCGCTGTATATTTTTCCCGAAATACCATCTGAAGACATCAGGTATTTCTCACAGACATTGAAAACAACAATCAAAATGCAATCTAAATAGAATAACTTTTCGAATTGAATTTACAAGTCAATTATCGTTATTATGTCAATATATAGAGCTATTACTTGATTTCGCCCAGTAGTTATGAGACCATTTTAGCACTCTTATACCGACGCAGCAAAATATGCTAATTTTTTTATTTCGCAATATTACTAAGTCTTGTAGCGAGCAGGTTATCCACGAATACTTGCGATCGAACTTTAACTATTTAGCGAATTGATATTTTAAATAACCGATAATGAACGTATACAGAAATACCTCTTATATGCTAACACGTGAATTCGTGTAATCATGAGATACTTGCGATAAAGGCGCTGTATATTTTTCCTGAAATATCATCTCAAGACATCAGGTATTTCTTACAGACATAAAAAACAATAGTCACAATGCAGTCTCAATAGAATAACTTTTCGAATTGAATTTACAAGTCAATTATCGTTATTATGTCAATATATAGAGCTATTACTTGATTTTGCACAGTAGTTATGAGACCATTTTGGCACTCTTATACCGACGCAGCAAAATATGCTAATTTTTTAATTTCGCAATATTACTAATTCCTGTAGCGAGCAGGTTATCCACGAATACTTGCGATCGAACTTTAACTTTTTAGCAAATTGATATTTTAAATAACCGATAGTGAACAGATACAGAAATACCTCTTATATTCTAACACGTGAATTCGTGTAATCATGAGATAATTGCGATAAAGGCGCAGTATATTTTTTCCGAAATGACATCTGATGGCATCAGGTATGTCTAGCAGACATTAAAAACAACAATCAAAATGCAATCTCAATAGAATAACTTTTCGAATTGAATTTTCAAATCAACTAACGTTAATATGTCAATATATAGATCTATTCCTTTATTTTGCTCATAGAAAGGAGATCATTTTAGCACTCTTATGACCACGCAGCAAAATAGGCTAATTTGTCAATTTTGCAATGTTACTAAGTCCTGAAGCGAGCATGTGATTTATTAATACTTGCGATCCAAATTTATCTATACATCGAATTGAAATTTTAAATAACCGATAGTGATGGATACAGGAATACCTCTTATATGCTATCACGTGAATTCGTGTAATCATGAGATACTTGCGATAAAGGCGCTGTACATTTTTCCTGAAATATCATATCAAGACATCAGGTATTTCTTACAGACATAGAAACCAACAATTAAAATGCAATCTGATTAGAATGACTTTTCGAATTGAATTTTCAAATCAAATAACGTTATGATGTCACTAAATACAGCCATTCTTTGATTTTTCCCGGGAGTCATGATATCATTTTGGCACTATTATAACGACGCAGCAAAATATGCTAATTTTTTAATTTCGCAATATTTCTCAGTCCTGTAGCGAGCAGGTTATTCACGAATTCTTGCGATCGAACTTTCACTTTCCAGCGAATTGAAATTTTAAATAACTGATAGTGAACAGATACAGAAATACCTCTTATATTCTATCATGAGAATTTGTGTAATCTTGAGGTTCTTGCAATTGAGGCGCAGTATATTTTTCCCGAAATATTATCTGAAGGCATCAGGTATTTCTAACAGTCATTGAAAACAACAATCACAATGCAGTCTCAATAGAATAACTGTTCGAAATGATTTCTCAAATCGAATAACGTTATTATGTCACTAAATGGAGCCATTCCTTGATTTTGCCCAGAAGTTATGAGATAATTTTAGCACTCTTATAACGACGCAGCGAAGTATGCTAATTTTTTAATTTCGCAATTTTACTAAGTCCTGTAGCGAGCAGGTTATCCACGAATACTCGCGATCGAACTTTAACTTTTCAGCATATTGATATTTTAAATAACCGATAGTGAACAGATACAGAAATACCTCGTATATTCTAACACGTGAATTCGTGTAATCATGAGATTATTGCGATAAAAGCGCAGTATATTTTTTCCGAAATGACATCTGATGGCATCAGGTATGTCTAGCAGACATTGAAAACAACAATCAAAATGCAATCTCAATAGAATAATATTTCGAATTGAATTTTCAAATCAAATAACGTTATATTGTCACTAAATAGAGCTATTCCGTGATTTTGCCCAGGGGTTATGAGATCATTTTAGCACTCTTATGACCACGCAGCAAAGTATGCTAATTTTTTAATTCCGCAATATTTTAAAGTCCTGTAGCGAGCAGGTTATCTATAAATACTTGCGATCTAAATTGAACTATTTAGCAAATTGAAATTTCAAATATCTGAAAGTGAACAGATATAGAAATCAACTTCTTGTATTCTATCACGTGAATTTGTGTAATCATGAGATTGTTGCGATTGTGGCGCAGTATATTTTTCCCGAAATGACATTTGAAGATATCATGTATTTTTAACAGACTTTGAAAACAACGTGCAAAACGCAAACTTAATTGAATAACTTTTCGAATTGAATTTCCAAATCAACTAACGTTAATATGTCAATATATAGATACATTCCTTTATTTTGCCCATAGAGAGGAGATCATTTTAGCACTCTTATGACCACGCTGCAAAATAGGCTGATTTTTCAATTTCGCAATGTTACCAAGTCCTGTAGCGAGCAGGTTATTCACGAATACCTGCGATCGAACTTTAACTTTCCAGCGAATTGAAATTTTAAATAACCGATAGTGAACAGATACAGAAATACCTCTTATATTCTAACACGTGAATTCGTGTAATCATGAGATTATTGCTATAAAGGCGCAGTATATTTTTTCCGAAATGACATCTGATTGCATCAGGTATGTCTAGCAGACATTGAAAACAACAATCAAAATGCAATCTCAATAGAATAACTTTTCGAATTGAATTTTCAAATCAAATAACGTTATTATATCACTAAATAGAGCCATTGCTTGATTTTGCTCAGGAGTCATGAGATCATTTTAGCACTTTTATAACGACTCAGCAAAAAATGCTAATTTTTTAATTTCGCAGTATTATCCAGTCCTGTCGCGAGCAGGTTATCCATGAATACTTGCGATCTAAGTTTAACTATTCAGCGAATTGATATTTTAAATAACCGAAATCGAACAGATACAGAAATCAACCACTTATATTCCATTACGTGAATTCGTGTGATCATAAGATTCTTGCGATTAAGGCGCAGTATATTTTTCCCGAAATACCATCTGAAGACATCAGGTATTTCTTACAGACATTGAAATCAACAATCACAATGCAGTCTCAATAGAATAACATTTCGAATTGAATTTACAAGTCTATTAACGATATTATGTCAATATATAGAGCCATTCCGTGATTTTGTCCAGGGGTTATGAGATCATTTTAGCACTCTTATGACCACGCAGCAAAATATGCTAATTTCTCAATTTCGCAATATTACTAAGTCCTGTAGCGAGCAGGTTATCCACGAATACTTGCGATCGAAATTTAACTTTTCAGCGAATTGATATTTGAAATAACCGATAGTGAACAGATACAGAAATCCCTCTTACGAGGGGGGACCCAAAAGTAACGGGAATTAGGCGGTGGGGGGACCGCGGAGGGGGGGATCGGGTTCTTCACTGGTTCTCTTCCAAGCTGCTACTCTCCCAAGTCAGTGTGCAAAGTTCATTTGCTGTGAGTGTATTCGTTCGTCCGTAAGAATTTTTCTAGTGAAACGACTTTTTCCGTTTCGGCGAAAACGTGAAATGGCTGAGTGCGGAGAGCAACGCGCGGCTGTAAAATTTTGTTTTTTGTTAGGAAAAACACCCGCGGAAACCCTTGTGATGCTGAAAACAGCTTATGGGGATAATGCTTTGAGTAAAACGCGTGTGTACGACTGGTATTCGCGTTTCAAGAATGGAGAGATGTCAATAGAAGACCAACCTCGTTCTGGGCGCCCCTCGACTTCAAGAACGGACGAAACCATTGAAAAAATCAACACTCTTGTTCATGAAGACCGTCGCCGAACCATCGATCAACTTTGTGAGATGTTTGGATTGTCATGGAGTTCAATTCAGAGGATTTTAACTGAAGATTTGAGCATGAGGAGGATTGCAGCCAAATTTGTTCCTCGCCTTCTCTCCGACGATCAAAAGGAGCGTCGACTTCAGGCCTGCCTTGAACTGCAAAATCAGTTGGATGAAGACCCAGATTTTTTTCTCAAGGTTATAACTGGCGATGAATCATGGTGCTATGGCTACGACCCCGAAACAAAGCAGCAATCAAGCCAATGGAAGACACCTCTCTCGCCTCGTCCAAAAAAGGCACGCCAAGTGAAGTCCAACATCAAGACATTGCTCATTTGTTTCTTCGATTGCAGAGGTATTGTGCACGCAGAATTTGTTCCTCCAGGCCAAACGGTCAACCAACACTTCTACTTGGAGGTTTTGAAAAGGTTGAGGGAGAACATCCGGAAGAAAAGAGCGGATCTTTGGCGCACAGGAGATTGGTTCTTCCACCACGACAATGCACCTGCCCACACAGCGCTGTCCGTGAAGAAATTTTTGACCAAAAACGGCATGACACCGATTGTTCACCCCCCCTATTCACCGGACCTTGCCCCCTGTGACTTTTTTTGTTCCCTAGACTCAAAAGGGACATGAAAGGAAAACGTTTTGGGACTGTAGAAGAGGTGAAGCAAAAATCGCTCGAAGGTTTAAAAAACATTGAAAAAAATGAATTTCAGAACTGTTTTGAACACTGGAAAAAAAGATTGAACAAGTGTATTACAGTCAATGGGGGTTACTTTGAAGGTGATAAAAATTGTGTGTAAAAAAATTTGTTAATAAAAAAGTTGTAACACAATTCCCGTTACTTTTGGGTCCCCCCTCGTATATTCTAACACGTGCATTCGTGTAATCATGAGGTTCTTGCGATTGAGGCGCAGTATATTTTTCCCGAAATATTATCTAAAGGCATCAGGTATTTCTTACAGTCATTGAAAACAACAATCAAAATGCAATCTCAATAGAATAACTTTTTCGATTAAATTTTCACATCAATTAATGTTATTATGCCGATATATAGAGTCATTACTTGAATATGCCCAGGAGTCATGAGATCATCTTAGCGCTATTATAACGACGCAATAAAATATACTAATTTTTCAATTTCGCAATATTTCAAAGTCCTGTAGCGAGCAGGATAGTCACGAATACTTGCGATCGAACTTTAACTTTCCAGCGAATTGAAATTTTAAATAACCGATAGTGAACAGATAAGAAAATACCTCGTATATTCTAACACGTGCATTCGTGTAATCATAAGGTTCTTGCGATTGAGGCGCAGTATATTTTTCCCGAAATATTATCTGAAGGCATCAGGTATTTCTTACAGACATTGAAAACAACAATCAAAATGCAATCTTAATAGAATAACTGTTCGAATTATATTTTCAAATTAATAAACGTTATTATGTCGATATATAGAGCTATTCCTTGATTTTGCCCAGGAGTTATGAGATCATTTTAGCACTCTTATAACGACGCAGCAAAATATGCTAATTTTTCAATTTCGCTATATTACTAAGTCCTGTAGCGAGCAGGTTATCCACGAATACTTGCGATAGAACTTTACCTTTCCAGCAAATTGAAATTTAAAATAACCGATAGTGAACATATACAGAAATACCTCTTATATTCTAACCCGTGAATTCGTGTAATCATGAGATTATTGCAATAAAGGCGCAGTACATTTTTTCCGAAATGACATCTGATGGCACCAGGTCGTCTAGCAGACATTGAAAACAACAATCAAAATGCAATCTCAATAAAATAACCTTTCGAATTGAATTTTCAAATCAAATAACGTTATTATGTTACTAAATAGAGCAATTCCTTGATTTTGCCCAGGAGTCCTGAGATCATTTTAGCACTTTTATAAAGACGCAGCAAAAAATGCTAATTTTTTAATTTCGCAATATTACCAAGTCCTGTAGCGAGCAGGTTATCCATTAATACTTGCGATCCAAATCCAACTTTTCAGCGAATTGAAATTTTGAATAACCAAAAGCGAACAGATACAGAAATCAACCTATTATATTCTATCACGAGAATTCGTGTAATCATGAGGTTCTTGCGATTAAGGCTCAGTATATTTTTCCCGAAATATCATATGAACACATCAGGTATTTCATACAGACATTGAAAACAACAATCAAAATGCAATCTCATTAGAATAACTTTTCGAATTGAATTTACAAATCAATGAACGTTAATATGTCAATATATAGAGCCATTCTTTAATTTTGCCCAGGAGTAAGGAGATCATTTTAGCACTTTTATGACTACGCAGCAAAATATGCTAATTTCTCAATTTCGCAATATTACTAAGTCCTGTAGCGAGCAGGTTATCCACGAATACTTGCGATCTAAATTTGTCTATCCAGCGAATTGAAATTTTAAATAACCGAAAGCGAACAGTTACAGAAATCAACCTATTATATTCTATTACGAAAATTCGTGTAATCATGAGGTTCTTGCGATTGAGGCGCAGTATATTTTTCCTGAAATATCATATGAAGACATCAGGTATTTCTTACAGACATTGGAAACAACAATCAAAATGCAATCTCAATTGAATAACTTTTCGAATTGAATTTACAAATCAATTAACGTTATAATGTCAATATATAGAGCTTCCCTTGATTTTCCCCAGGAGTCATGAGATTATTTTAGCACTCTTATAAGGACGCAGCAAAAAATGCTAATTCTTCAATCTCGCAGTATTACTTAGTCCTGGAGCGAGCAGGTTATTTATGAATACTTGCGACCGAAATGCAACTATCCAGCGAATTGAAATTTTACTGAACCGAAAGCGAAAATATACAGAAATCAACCTCTTAAATTCTATCACGTGAATTCGTTTAATCATGAGATTCTTGCGATCAAGGCGCAGTATATTTTTCCCGAAATATCATCTGAAGACATCTGGTATTTCTTACAGACATTGAAAACAACACCAAACGCAATCTCAATAGAATAACTGTTCGAATTATATTTTCAAATTAATTAACGTTATTATGTCAATATATAGAGCCATTCCTTGATTTTGCCCAAGAGTTATGAGATCATTCTAGCACTTTTATGACAACGCAGCAAATTATGCGAATTTTTCAATTTCGCCGTATTATCAAGTCCTGTAGCAAGCACGTTATTCATAAGTACTTGCGATCTAAATTGAACTATCTAGCAAATTGAAATTTCAAATATCTGAAAGCGAACAGATATAGAAATCAACATCTTATATTCTATCACGTGAATTCGTGAAATCATGAGATGCTCGCAATTAAGGCGCAGTATATTTTTCCCGAAATATCATCTGAAGACATCTGGTATTTCTTACAGACATTGAAAACAACAATTAAAATGCAATCTCATTAGAATAACTTTTCGAATTGAATTTTCAAATCAACTAACGTTATTATGTCAATATATAGAGCTATTCCTTGATTTTCCCCAGGAGTCATGAGATCATTTTAGCACTCTTATAACGACGCAGCAAAATATGCTAATTTTTCAATTTCGCTATATTACTAAGTCCTGTAGCGAGCAGGTTATCCACGAATACTTGCGATAGAACTTTACCTTTCCAGCAAATTGAAATTTAAAATAACCGATAGTGAACATATACAGAAATACCTCTTATATTCTAACCCGTGAATTCGTGTAATCATGAGATAATTGCAATAAAGGCGCAGTACATTTTTTCCGAAATGACATCTGATGGCACCAGGTCGTCTAGCAGACATTGAAAACAACAATCAAAATGCAATCTCAATAAAATAACCTTTCGAATTGAATTTTCAAATCAAATAACGTTATTATGTTACTAAATAGAGCAATTCCTTGATTTTGCCCAGGAGTCCTGAGATCATTTTAGCACTTTTATTAAGACGCAGCAAAAAATGCTAATTTTTTAATTTCGCAATATTACCAAGTCCTGTAGCGAGCAGGTTATCCATTAATACTTGCGATCCAAATCCAACTTTTCAGCGAATTGAAATTTTGAATAACCAAAAGCGAACAGATACAGAAATCAACCTATTATATTCTATCACGAGAATTCGTGTAATCATGAGGTTCTTGCGATTAAGGCTCAGTATATTTTTCCCGAAATATCATATGAACACATCAGGTATTTCATACAGACATTGAAAACAACAATCAAAATGCAATCTCAATAGAATAACTGTTCGAATTATATTTTCAAATTAATTAACGTTATTATGTCAATATATAGAGCCATTCCTTGATTTTGCCCAAGAGTTATGAGATCATTCTAGCACTTTTATGACAACGCAGCAAATTATGCGAATTTTTCAATTTCGCCGTATTATCAAGTCCTGTAGCAAGCACGTTATTCATAAGTACTTGCGATCTAAATTGAACTATCTAGCAAATTGAAATTTCAAATATCTGAAAGCGAACAGATATAGAAATCAACATCTTATATTCTATCACGTGAATTCGTGAAATCATGAGATGCTCGCAATTAAGGCGCAGTATATTTTTCCCGAAATATCATCTGAAGACATCTGGTATTTCTTACAGACATTGAAAACAACAATTAAAATGCAATCTCATTAGAATAACTTTTCGAATTGAATTTTCAAATCAACTAACGTTATTATGTCAATATATAGAGCTATTCCTTGATTTTCCCCAGGAGTCATGAGATCATTTTAGCACTCTTATAACGACGCAGCACAAAATGCTAATTTTTCAATTTCGCAATATTACCAAGTGCTAAAGCGAGCAGGTTATCTATGAATACTTGCGATCTAAATTTGTCTATTCAGCGAATTGAAATTTTAAGTAACCGAAAGCGAACAGATACAGAAATCAACCTATTATATTCTATCACGGAATTCGTGTAATCATGAGATTATTGCGATAAAGGCGCAGTATATTTTTTACGAAATGACATCTGAAGGCGTCAGGTATTTCTAACAGACATTGAAGACAACAATCAAAATGCAATCTAAATAGAATACTTTTCGAATTGAATTCTCAAATCAAATAACGTTATTATGTCACTAAATAGAGCCATTACTTGATTTTGCCGAGGAGTTATGAGATCACTTTAGCACTATTATGACCACGCAGCAAAGTATGCTAATTTTTTAATTTCGCAATATTTTCAAGTCCTGTAGCGAGCAGGTTATTCATGAATACTTGCGATCTAAGTTTAATTATTCAGCGAATTGATATTTTAAAAAACCGAAATCGAACGGATACAGAAATCAACCACTTATATTCCATTACGTGAATTCGTGTGATCATAAGATTCTTGCGATTAAGGCGCAGTATATTTTTCCCGAAATACCATCTGAAGACATCAGGTATTTCTTACAGACATTAAAATCAACAATCACAATGCAGTCTTAATAGAATAACATTTCGAATTGAATTTACAAGTCAATTAACGTTATTATGTCAATATATAGAGTTATAACTTGATTATGCCGAGGAGTCATGAGATCATCTTAGCACTATTATAGCGACGCAGCAAAATATGCTAATTTTTCAATTTCGCAATATTTCTCAGTCCTGTAGCGAGCAGGTTATCTACGAATAATTGCGATCGAACTTCAACTTTCCAGCGAATTGAAATTTTAAATAACCGATAGTGAACAGATACAGACATACCTCTTATATTCTCACACGTGAATTCGTGTAATCATGAGATTATTGCGATAAAGGCGCAGTATATTTTTTCCGAAATGACATCTAATGGCAACAGGTATGTCTAGCAGACATTGAAAACAACAATTAAAAAGCAATCTCAATAGAATAACTTTTTGAATTGAATTTTCAAATCAAATAACGTTATTAATCCACTAAATAGAGCCATTCCTTAATTTTGCCCAGGAGTTATGAGATCATTTTAGCACTTTTATGACCACGCAGCAAAATATGCGAATTTTTCAATTTTGCAATATTATCAAGTCCTGTAGCGAGCAGGTCATCCATAAGTTCTTGCGATCGAAATTGAACTATCTAGCAAATTGAAATTTCAAATATCTGAAAGCAAACAAATATAGAAATCAACCTCTTATATTCTATCACGTGAATTCGTGTAATCATGAGATGCTTGCGATTGAGGCTCGGTTTATTTTTCCCGAAATATCATCTGAAGACATCAGGTATTTCTTACAGACATTGAAAACAACAATCACAATGCAGTCTCAATAGAATAACATTTCGAATTGAATTTACAAGTCAATTAACGTTATTATGTCAATATATAGAGCTAAACCTTGATTTTGCCCAGGAGTTATGAGAACATTTTAGCAATCTTAAAACGACGCAGCAACATATGCTAATTTTTTAATTTCGCAATATTACTAAGTCCTGTAGCGAGCAGGTTATGCTCGAATACTTGCGATCGAACTTTAACTTTTCAGCGAATTGATATTCAAAATAACCGATAGTGAACAGATACAGAAATACCTCTTATATTCTAACACGTCAATTCGTGTAATCATGAGATTATTGCGATAAAGGCGCAGTATATTTTTTCCGAAATGACATCTGATGGCATCAGGTATGTCTAGCAGGCATTGAAAACAACAATCAAAATGCAATCTCAATAGAATAACTTTTCGAATTGAATTTTCAAATCAAATAACGTTATTATGTCACTAAATAGAGCCATTCCTTGATTTTGCCCAGGAGTTTGAGATCATTTTAGCACTTTTATGTCCACGCAGCAAAATATGCTAATTTTTCAATTTAGCAATATCATTAAGTCCCGTAGCGAGCAGGTTATCCATCAATACTTGCGATATAAATTTAACTATTCAGCGAATTGAAATTTTAAATAACCGATAGTGAACAGATACAGAAATACCTCTTATATTCTAACACGTGAATTCGTGTAATCATGAGATTATTGCTATAAAGGCGCAGTATATTTTTTCCGAAATGACATCTGATGGCATCAGGTATTTCTCCCAGACATTGAAAACAACAATCAAAATGCAATCTAAATAGAATAACTTTTCGAATTGAATTTACAAATCAATGAACGTTATTATGTCACTAAATAGAGCCATTCCTTGATTTTGCCCAGGAGTTATGATATCATTTTAGCACTCTTATGACCACGCAGCAAAATGTGCTAATTTTTGAATTTCGTTATATTACTAAGTCCTGTGGCGTGCAGGTTCTTTACGAATACTTGCGATCTAAATTGAACTATTCAGCGAATCGAAATTTCAAATAACCGAAAGCAAACAGATACAGAAATCAACCTCTTCTATTCTATCGCATGAATTTGTGTAATCATGAGATGCTCGCAATTAAGGCGCACTATATTTTTTTTCCGTAATGACATCTGAAGATATCAGGTATTTCTAACAGACTTTGAAAACAACGAGCAAAACGTAAACTCAGTAGAATAACTTTTCGAATTGAATTTCCAAATCAATTAACGTTAATATGTCAATATATAGAGCCATTCTTTTATTTTGCCCATATTAAGGAGATCATTTTAGTACTCATATGACCACGCAGCAAAATATGCTAATTTTTCAATTTCGCTATATTACTAAGTCCTGTAGCGAGCAGGTTATCCACGAATACTTGCGATAGAACTTTACCTTTCCAGCAAATTGAAATTTAAAATAACCGATAGTGAACATATACAGAAATACCTCTTATATTCTAACCCGTGAATTCGTGTAATCATGAGATTATTGCAATAAAGGCGCAGTACATTTTTTCCGAAATGACATCTGATGGCACCAGGTCGTCTAGCAGACATTGAAAACAACAATCAAAATGCAATCTCAATAAAATAACCTTTCGAATTGAATTTTCAAATCAAATAACGTTATTATGTTACTAAATAGAGCAATTCCTTGATTTTGCCCAGGAGTCCTGAGATCATTTTAGCACTTTTATAAAGACGCAGCAAAAAATGCTAATTTTTTAATTTCGCAATATTACCAAGTCCTGTAGCGAGCAGGTTATCCATTAATACTTGCGATCCAAATCCAACTTTTCAGCGAATTGAAATTTTGAATAACCAAAAGCGAACAGATACAGAAATCAACCTATTATATTCTATCACGAGAATTCGTGTAATCATGAGGTTCTTGCGATTAAGGCTCAGTATATTTTTCCCGAAATATCATATGAACACATCAGGTATTTCATACAGACATTGAAAACAACAATCAAAATGCAATCTCATTATAATAACTTTTCGAATTGAATTTACAAATCAATGAACGTTAATATGTCAATATATAGAGCCATTCTTTAATTTTGCCCAGGAGTAAGGAGATCATTTTAGCACTTTTATGACTACGCAGCAAAATATGCTAATTTCTCAATTTCGCAATATTACTAAGTCCTGTAGCGAGCAGGTTATCCACGAATACTTGCGATCTAAATTTGTCTATCCAGCGAATTGAAATTTTAAATAACCGAAAGCGAACAGTTACAGAAATCAACCTATTATATTCTATTACGAAAATTCGTGTAATCATGAGGTTCTTGCGATTGAGGCGCAGTATATTTTTCCTGAAATATCATATGAAGACATCAGGTATTTCTTACAGACATTGGAAACAACAATCAAAATGCAATCTCAATTGAATAACTTTTCGAATTGAATTTACAAATCAATTAACGTTATAATGTCAATATATAGAGCTTCCCTTGATTTTCCCCAGGAGTCATGAGATTATTTTAGCACTCTTATAAGGACGCAGCAAAAAATGCTAATTCTTCAATCTCGCAATATTACTTAGTCCTGGAGCGAGCAGGTTATTTATGAATACTTGCGACCGAAATGCAACTATCCAGCGAATTGAAATTTTACTGAACCGAAAGCGAAAATATACAGAAATCAACCTCTTAAATTCTATCACGTGAATTCGTGTAATCATGAGATTCTTGCGATCAAGGCGCAGTATATTTTTCCCGAAATATCATCTGAAGACATCTGGTATTTCTTACAGACATTGAAAACAACACCAAACGCAATCTCAATAGAATAACTGTTCGAATTATATTTTCAAATTAATTAACGTTATTATGTCAATATATAGAGCCATTCCTTGATTTTGCCCAAGAGTTATGAGATCATTCTAGCACTTTTATGACAACGCAGCAAATTATGCGAATTTTTCAATTTCGCCGTATTATCAAGTCCTGTAGCAAGCACGTTATTCATAAGTACTTGCGATCTAAATTGAACTATCTAGCAAATTGAAATTTCAAATATCTGAAAGCGAACAGATATAGAAATCAACATCTTATATTCTATCACGTGAATTCGTGAAATCATGAGATGCTCGCAATTAAGGCGCAGTATATTTTTCCCGAAATATCATCTGAAGACATCTGGTATTTCTTACAGACATTGAAAACAACAATTAAAATGCAATCTCATTAGAATAACTTTTCGAATTGAATTTTCAAATCAACTAACGTTATTATGTCAATATATAGAGCTATTCCTTGATTTTCCCCAGGAGTCATGAGATCATTTTAGCACTCTTATAACGACGCAGCAAAATATGCTAATTTTTCAATTTCGCTATATTACTAAGTCCTGTAGCGAGCAGGTTATCCACGAATACTTGCGATAGAACTTTACCTTTCCAGCAAATTGAAATTTAAAATAACCGATAGTGAACATATACAGAAATACCTCTTATATTCTAACCCGTGAATTCGTGTAATCATGAGATAATTGCAATAAAGGCGCAGTACATTTTTTCCGAAATGACATCTGATGGCACCAGGTCGTCTAGCAGACATTGAA
This sequence comes from Platygaster robiniae, assembly GCA_028476575.1. Classification (NCBI taxonomy): domain Eukaryota; kingdom Metazoa; phylum Arthropoda; class Insecta; order Hymenoptera; family Platygastridae; genus Platygaster; species Platygaster robiniae. The sequence continues at coordinate 20,342,615 of CM052021.1, forward strand.
AACAACAATCAAAATGCAATCTCAATAAAATAACCTTTCGAATTGAATTTTCAAATCAAATAACGTTATTATGTTACTAAATAGAGCAATTCCTTGATTTTGCCCAGGAGTCCTGAGATCATTTTAGCACTTTTATAAAGACGCAGCAAAAAATGCTAATTTTTTAATTTCGCAATATTACCAAGTCCTGTAGCGAGCAGGTTATCCATTAATACTTGCGATCCAAATCCAACTTTTCAGCGAATTGAAATTTTGAATAACCAAAAGCGAACAGATACAGAAATCAACCTATTATATTCTATCACGAGAATTCGTGTAATCATGAGGTTCTTGCGATTAAGGCTCAGTATATTTTTCCCGAAATATCATATGAACACATCAGGTATTTCATACAGACATTGAAAACAACAATCAAAATGCAATCTCATTAGAATAACTTTTCGAATTGAATTTACAAATCAATGAACGTTAATATGTCAATATATAGAGCCATTCTTTAATTTTGCCCAGGAGTAAGGAGATCATTTTAGCACTTTTATGACTACGCAGCAAAATATGCTAATTTCTCAATTTCGCAATATTACTAAGTCCTGTAGCGAGCAGGTTATCCACGAATACTTGCGATCTAAATTTGTCTATCCAGCGAATTGAAATTTTAAATAACCGAAAGCGAACAGTTACAGAAATCAACCTATTATATTCTATTACGAAAATTCGTGTAATCATGAGGTTCTTGCGATTGAGGCGCAGTATATTTTTCCTGAAATATCATATGAAGACATCAGGTATTTCTTACAGACATTGGAAACAACAATCAAAATGCAATCTCAATTGAATAACTTTTCGAATTGAATTTACAAATCAATTAACGTTATAATGTCAATATATAGAGCTTCCCTTGATTTTCCCCAGGAGTCATGAGATTATTTTAGCACTCTTATAAGGACGCAGCAAAAAATGCTAATTCTTCAATCTCGCAATATTACTTAGTCCTGGAGCGAGCAGGTTATTTATGAATACTTGCGACCGAAATGCAACTATCCAGCGAATTGAAATTTTACTGAACCGAAAGCGAAAATATACAGAAATCAACCTCTTAAATTCTATCACGTGAATTCGTGTAATCATGAGATTCTTGCGATCAAGGCGCAGTATATTTTTCCCGAAATATCATCTGAAGACATCTGGTATTTCTTACAGACATTGAAAACAACACCAAACGCAATCTCAATAGAATAACTGTTCGAATTATATTTTCAAATTAATTAACGTTATTATGTCAATATATAGAGCCATTCCTTGATTTTGCCCAAGAGTTATGAGATCATTCTAGCACTTTTATGACAACGCAGCAAATTATGCGAATTTTTCAATTTCGCCGTATTATCAAGTCCTGTAGCAAGCACGTTATTCATAAGTACTTGCGATCTAAATTGAACTATCTAGCAAATTGAAATTTCAAATATCTGAAAGCGAACAGATATAGAAATCAACATCTTATATTCTATCACGTGAATTCGTGAAATCATGAGATGCTCGCAATTAAGGCGCAGTATATTTTTCCCGAAATATCATCTGAAGACATCTGGTATTTCTTACAGACATTGAAAACAACAATTAAAATGCAATCTCATTAGAATAACTTTTCGAATTGAATTTTCAAATCAACTAACGTTATTATGTCAATATATAGAGCTATTCCTTGATTTTCCCCAGGAGTCATGAGATCATTTTAGCACTCTTATAACGACGCAGCACAAAATGCTAATTTTTCAATTTCGCAATATTACCAAGTGCTAAAGCGAGCAGGTTATCTATGAATACTTGCGATCTAAATTTGTCTATTCAGCGAATTGAAATTTTAAGTAACCGAAAGCGAACAGATACAGAAATCAACCTATTATATTCTATCACGGAATTCGTGTAATCATGAGATTATTGCGATAAAGGCGCAGTATATTTTTTACGAAATGACATCTGAAGGCGTCAGGTATTTCTAACAGACATTGAAGACAACAATCAAAATGCAATCTAAATAGAATACTTTTCGAATTGAATTCTCAAATCAAATAACGTTATTATGTCACTAAATAGAGCCATTACTTGATTTTGCCGAGGAGTTATGAGATCACTTTAGCACTATTATGACCACGCAGCAAAGTATGCTAATTTTTTAATTTCGCAATATTTTCAAGTCCTGTAGCGAGCAGGTTATTCATGAATACTTGCGATCTAAGTTTAATTATTCAGCGAATTGATATTTTAAAAAACCGAAATCGAACGGATACAGAAATCAACCACTTATATTCCATTACGTGAATTCGTGTGATCACAAGATTCTTGCGATTAAGGCGCAGTATATTTTTCCCGAAATACCATCTGAAGACATCAGGTATTTCTTACAGACATTAAAATCAACAATCACAATGCAGTCTTAATAGAATAACATTTCGAATTGAATTTACAAGTCAATTAACGTTATTATGTCAATATATAGAGTTATAACTTGATTATGCCGAGGAGTCATGAGATCATCTTAGCACTATTATAGCGACGCAGCAAAATATGCTAATTTTTCAATTTCGCAATATTTCTCAGTCCTGTAGCGAGCAGGTTATCTACGAATAATTGCGATCGAACTTCAACTTTCCAGCGAATTGAAATTTTAAATAACCGATAGTGAACAGATACAGACATACCTCTTATATTCTCACACGTGAATTCGTGTAATCATGAGATTATTGCGATAAAGGCGCAGTATATTTTTTCCGAAATGACATCTAATGGCATCAGGTATGTCTAGCAGACATTGAAAACAACAATTAAAAAGCAATCTCAATAGAATAACTTTTTGAATTGAATTTTCAAATCAAATAACGTTTTTTAATCCACTAAATAGAGCCATTCCTTAATTTTGCCCAGGAGTTATGAGATCATTTTAGCACTTTTATGACCACGCAGCAAAATATGCGAATTTTTCAATTTTGCAATATTATCAAGTCCTGTAGCGAGCAGGTCATCCATAAGTTCTTGCGATCGAAATTGAACTATCTAGCAAATTGAAATTTCAAATATCTGAAAGCAAACAAATATAGAAATCAACCTCTTATATTCTATCACGTGAATTCGTGTAATCATGAGATGCTTGCGATTGAGGCTCGGTTTATTTTTCCCGAAATATCATCTGAAGACATCAGGTATTTCTTACAGACATTGAAAACAACAATCACAATGCAGTCTCAATAGAATAACATTTCGAATTGAATTTACAAGTCAATTAACGTTATTATGTCAATATATAGAGCTAAACCTTGATTTTGCCCAGGAGTTATGAGAACATTTTAGCAATCTTAAAACGACGCAGCAAAATATGCTAATTTTTTAATTTCGCAATATTACTAAGTCCTGTAGCGAGCAGGTTATGCTCGAATACTTGCGATCGAACTTTAACTTTTCAGCGAATTGATATTCAAAATAACCGATAGTGAACAGATACAGAAATACCTCTTATATTCTAACACGTCAATTCGTGTAATCATGAGATTATTGCGATAAAGGCGCAGTATATTTTTTCCGAAATGACATCTGATGGCATCAGGTATGTCTAGCAGGCATTGAAAACAACAATCAAAATGCAATCTCAATAGAATAACTTTTCGAATTGAATTTTCAAATCAAATAACGTTATTATGTCACTAAATAGAGCCATTCCTTGATTTTGCCCAGGAGTTTGAGATCATTTTAGCACTTTTATGTCCACGCAGCAAAATATGCTAATTTTTCAATTTAGCAATATCATTAAGTCCCGTAGCGAGCAGGTTATCCATCAATACTTGCGATATAAATTTAACTATTCAGCGAATTGAAATTTTAAATAACCGATAGTGAACAGATACAGAAATACCTCTTATATTCTAACACGTGAATTCGTGTAATCATGAGATTATTGCTATAAAGGCGCAGTATATTTTTTCCGAAATGACATCTGATGGCATCAGGTATTTCTCCCAGACATTGAAAACAACAATCAAAATGCAATCTAAATAGAATAACTTTTCGAATTGAATTTACAAATCAATGAACGTTATTATGTCACTAAATAGAGCCATTCCTTGATTTTGCCCAGGAGTTATGATATCATTTTAGCACTCTTATGACCACGCAGCAAAATGTGCTAATTTTTGAATTTCGTTATATTACTAAGTCCTGTGGCGTGCAGGTTCTTTACGAATACTTGCGATCTAAATTGAACTATTCAGCGAATCGAAATTTCAAATAACCGAAAGCAAACAGATACAGAAATCAACCTCTTCTATTCTATCGCATGAATTTGTGTAATCATGAGATGCTCGCAATTAAGGCGCACTATATTTTTTTTCCGTAATGACATCTGAAGATATCAGGTATTTCTAACAGACTTTGAAAACAACGAGCAAAACGTAAACTCAGTAGAATAACTTTTCGAATTGAATTTCCAAATCAATTAACGTTAATATGTCAATATATAGAGCCATTCTTTTATTTTGCCCATATTAAGGAGATCATTTTAGTACTCATATGACCACGCAGCAAAATATGCTAATTTTTCAATTTCGCTATATTACTAAGTCCTGTAGCGAGCAGGTTATCCACGAATACTTGCGATAGAACTTTACCTTTCCAGCAAATTGAAATTTAAAATAACCGATAGTGAACATATACAGAAATACCTCTTATATTCTAACCCGTGAATTCGTGTAATCATGAGATTATTGCAATAAAGGCGCAGTACATTTTTTCCGAAATGACATCTGATGGCACCAGGTCGTCTAGCAGACATTGAAAACAACAATCAAAATGCAATCTCAATAAAATAACCTTTCGAATTGAATTTTCAAATCAAATAACGTTATTATGTTACTAAATAGAGCAATTCCTTGATTTTGCCCAGGAGTCCTGAGATCATTTTAGCACTTTTATAAAGACGCAGCAAAAAATGCTAATTTTTTAATTTCGCAATATTACCAAGTCCTGTAGCGAGCAGGTTATCCATTAATACTTGCGATCCAAATCCAACTTTTCAGCGAATTGAAATTTTGAATAACCAAAAGCGAACAGATACAGAAATCAACCTATTATATTCTATCACGAGAATTCGTGTAATCATGAGGTTCTTGCGATTAAGGCTCAGTATATTTTTCCCGAAATATCATATGAACACATCAGGTATTTCATACAGACATTGAAAACAACAATCAAAATGCAATCTCATTATAATAACTTTTCGAATTGAATTTACAAATCAATGAACGTTAATATGTCAATATATAGAGCCATTCTTTAATTTTGCCCAGGAGTAAGGAGATCATTTTAGCACTTTTATGACTACGCAGCAAAATATGCTAATTTCTCAATTTCGCAATATTACTAAGTCCTGTAGCGAGCAGGTTATCCACGAATACTTGCGATCTAAATTTGTCTATCCAGCGAATTGAAATTTTAAATAACCGAAAGCGAACAGTTACAGAAATCAACCTATTATATTCTATTACGAAAATTCGTGTAATCATGAGGTTCTTGCGATTGAGGCGCAGTATATTTTTCCTGAAATATCATATGAAGACATCAGGTATTTCTTACAGACATTGGAAACAACAATCAAAATGCAATCTCAATTGAATAACTTTTCGAATTGAATTTACAAATCAATTAACGTTATAATGTCAATATATAGAGCTTCCCTTGATTTTCCCCAGGAGTCATGAGATTATTTTAGCACTCTTATAAGGACGCAGCAAAAAATGCTAATTCTTCAATCTCGCAATATTACTTAGTCCTGGAGCGAGCAGGTTATTTATGAATACTTGCGACCGAAATGCAACTATCCAGCGAATTGAAATTTTACTGAACCGAAAGCGAAAATATACAGAAATCAACCTCTTAAATTCTATCACGTGAATTCGTGTAATCATGAGATTCTTGCGATCAAGGCGCAGTATATTTTTCCCGAAATATCATCTGAAGACATCTGGTATTTCTTACAGACATTGAAAACAACACCAAACGCAATCTCAATAGAATAACTGTTCGAATTATATTTTCAAATTAATTAACGTTATTATGTCAATATATAGAGCCATTCCTTGATTTTGCCCAAGAGTTATGAGATCATTCTAGCACTTTTATGACAACGCAGCAAATTATGCGAATTTTTCAATTTCGCCGTATTATCAAGTCCTGTAGCAAGCACGTTATTCATAAGTACTTGCGATCTAAATTGAACTATCTAGCAAATTGAAATTTCAAATATCTGAAAGCGAACAGATATAGAAATCAACATCTTATATTCTATCACGTGAATTCGTGAAATCATGAGATGCTCGCAATTAAGGCGCAGTATATTTTTCCCGAAATATCATCTGAAGACATCTGGTATTTCTTACAGACATTGAAAACAACAATTAAAATGCAATCTCATTAGAATAACTTTTCGAATTGAATTTTCAAATCAACTAACGTTATTATGTCAATATATAGAGCTATTCCTTGATTTTCCCCAGGAGTCATGAGATCATTTTAGCACTCTTATAACGACGCAGCAAAATATGCTAATTTTTCAATTTCGCTATATTACTAAGTCCTGTAGCGAGCAGGTTATCCACGAATACTTGCGATAGAACTTTACCTTTCCAGCAAATTGAAATTTAAAATAACCGATAGTGAACATATACAGAAATACCTCTTATATTCTAACCCGTGAATTCGTGTAATCATGAGATAATTGCAATAAAGGCGCAGTACATTTTTTCCGAAATGACATCTGATGGCACCAGGTCGTCTAGCAGACATTGAAAACAACAATCAAAATGCAATCTCAATAAAATAACCTTTCGAATTGAATTTTCAAATCAAATAACGTTATTATGTTACTAAATAGAGCAATTCCTTGATTTTGCCCAGGAGTCCTGAGATCATTTTAGCACTTTTATAAAGACGCAGCAAAAAATGCTAATTTTTTAATTTCGCAATATTACCAAGTCCTGTAGCGAGCAGGTTATCCATTAATACTTGCGATCCAAATCCAACTTTTCAGCGAATTGAAATTTTGAATAACCAAAAGCGAACAGATACAGAAATCAACCTATTATATTCTATCACGAGAATTCGTGTAATCATGAGGTTCTTGCGATTAAGGCTCAGTATATTTTTCCCGAAATATCATATGAACACATCAGGTATTTCATACAGACATTGAAAACAACAATCAAAATGCAATCTCATTAGAATAACTTTTCGAATTGAATTTACAAATCAATGAACGTTAATATGTCAATATATAGAGCCATTCTTTAATTTTGCCCAGGAGTAAGGAGATCATTTTAGCACTTTTATGACTACGCAGCAAAATATGCTAATTTCTCAATTTCGCAATATTACTAAGTCCTGTAGCGAGCAGGTTATCCACGAATACTTGCGATCTAAATTTGTCTATCCAGCGAATTGAAATTTTAAATAACCGAAAGCGAACAGTTACAGAAATCAACCTATTATATTCTATTACGAAAATTCGTGTAATCATGAGGTTCTTGCGATTGAGGCGCAGTATATTTTTCCTGAAATATCATATGAAGACATCAGGTATTTCTTACAGACATTGGAAACAACAATCAAAATGCAATCTCAATTGAATAACTTTTCGAATTGAATTTACAAATCAATTAACGTTATAATGTCAATATATAGAGCTTCCCTTGATTTTCCCCAGGAGTCATGAGATTATTTTAGCACTCTTATAAGGACGCAGCAAAAAATGCTAATTCTTCAATCTCGCAATATTACTTAGTCCTGGAGCGAGCAGGTTATTTATGAATACTTGCGACCGAAATGCAACTATCCAGCGAATTGAAATTTTACTGAACCGAAAGCGAAAATATACAGAAATCAACCTCTTAAATTCTATCACGTGAATTCGTGTAATCATGAGATTCTTGCGATCAAGGCGCAGTATATTTTTCCCGAAATATCATCTGAAGACATCTGGTATTTCTTACAGACATTGAAAACAACACCAAACGCAATCTCAATAGAATAACTGTTCGAATTATATTTTCAAATTAATTAACGTTATTATGTCAATATATAGAGCCATTCCTTGATTTTGCCCAAGAGTTATGAGATCATTCTAGCACTTTTATGACAACGCAGCAAATTATGCGAATTTTTCAATTTCGCCGTATTATCAAGTCCTGTAGCAAGCACGTTATTCATAAGTACTTGCGATCTAAATTGAACTATCTAGCAAATTGAAATTTCAAATATCTGAAAGCGAACAGATATAGAAATCAACATCTTATATTCTATCACGTGAATTCGTGAAATCATGAGATGCTCGCAATTAAGGCGCAGTATATTTTTCCCGAAATATCATCTGAAGACATCTGGTATTTCTTACAGACATTGAAAACAACAATTAAAATGCAATCTCATTAGAATAACTTTTCGAATTGAATTTTCAAATCAACTAACGTTATTATGTCAATATATAGAGCTATTCCTTGATTTTCCCCAGGAGTCATGAGATCATTTTAGCACTCTTATAACGACGCAGCACAAAATGCTAATTTTTCAATTTCGCAATATTACCAAGTGCTAAAGCGAGCAGGTTATCTATGAATACTTGCGATCTAAATTTGTCTATTCAGCGAATTGAAATTTTAAGTAACCGAAAGCGAACAGATACAGAAATCAACCTATTATATTCTATCACGGAATTCGTGTAATCATGAGATTATTGCGATAAAGGCGCAGTATATTTTTTACGAAATGACATCTGAAGGCGTCAGGTATTTCTAACAGACATTGAAGACAACAATCAAAATGCAATCTAAATAGAATACTTTTCGAATTGAATTCTCAAATCAAATAACGTTATTATGTCACTAAATAGAGCCATTACTTGATTTTGCCGAGGAGTTATGAGATCACTTTAGCACTATTATGACCACGCAGCAAAGTATGCTAATTTTTTAATTTCGCAATATTTTCAAGTCCTGTAGCGAGCAGGTTATTCATGAATACTTGCGATCTAAGTTTAATTATTCAGCGAATTGATATTTTAAAAAACCGAAATCGAACGGATACAGAAATCAACCACTTATATTCCATTACGTGAATTCGTGTGATCACAAGATTCTTGCGATTAAGGCGCAGTATATTTTTCCCGAAATACCATCTGAAGACATCAGGTATTTCTTACAGACATTAAAATCAACAATCACAATGCAGTCTTAATAGAATAACATTTCGAATTGAATTTACAAGTCAATTAACGTTATTATGTCAATATATAGAGTTATAACTTGATTATGCCGAGGAGTCATGAGATCATCTTAGCACTATTATAGCGACGCAGCAAAATATGCTAATTTTTCAATTTCGCAATATTTCTCAGTCCTGTAGCGAGCAGGTTATCTACGAATAATTGCGATCGAACTTCAACTTTCCAGCGAATTGAAATTTTAAATAACCGATAGTGAACAGATACAGACATACCTCTTATATTCTCACACGTGAATTCGTGTAATCATGAGATTATTGCGATAAAGGCGCAGTATATTTTTTCCGAAATGACATCTAATGGCATCAGGTATGTCTAGCAGACATTGAAAACAACAATTAAAAAGCAATCTCAATAGAATAACTTTTTGAATTGAATTTTCAAATCAAATAACGTTTTTTAATCCACTAAATAGAGCCATTCCTTAATTTTGCCCAGGAGTTATGAGATCATTTTAGCACTTTTATGACCACGCAGCAAAATATGCGAATTTTTCAATTTTGCAATATTATCAAGTCCTGTAGCGAGCAGGTCATCCATAAGTTCTTGCGATCGAAATTGAACTATCTAGCAAATTGAAATTTCAAATATCTGAAAGCAAACAAATATAGAAATCAACCTCTTATATTCTATCACGTGAATTCGTGTAATCATGAGATGCTTGCGATTGAGGCTCGGTTTATTTTTCCCGAAATATCATCTGAAGACATCAGGTATTTCTTACAGACATTGAAAACAACAATCACAATGCAGTCTCAATAGAATAACATTTCGAATTGAATTTACAAGTCAATTAACGTTATTATGTCAATATATAGAGCTAAACCTTGATTTTGCCCAGGAGTTATGAGAACATTTTAGCAATCTTAAAACGACGCAGCAAAATATGCTAATTTTTTAATTTCGCAATATTACTAAGTCCTGTAGCGAGCAGGTTATGCTCGAATACTTGCGATCGAACTTTAACTTTTCAGCGAATTGATATTCAAAATAACCGATAGTGAACAGATACAGAAATACCTCTTATATTCTAACACGTCAATTCGTGTAATCATGAGATTATTGCGATAAAGGCGCAGTATATTTTTTCCGAAATGACATCTGATGGCATCAGGTATGTCTAGCAGGCATTGAAAACAACAATCAAAATGCAATCTCAATAGAATAACTTTTCGAATTGAATTTTCAAATCAAATAACGTTATTATGTCACTAAATAGAGCCATTCCTTGATTTTGCCCAGGAGTTTGAGATCATTTTAGCACTTTTATGTCCACGCAGCAAAATATGCTAATTTTTCAATTTAGCAATATCATTAAGTCCCGTAGCGAGCAGGTTATCCATCAATACTTGCGATATAAATTTAACTATTCAGCGAATTGAAATTTTAAATAACCGATAGTGAACAGATACAGAAATACCTCTTATATTCTAACACGTGAATTCGTGTAATCATGAGATTATTGCTATAAAGGCGCAGTATATTTTTTTCGAAATGACATCTGATGGCATCAGGTATTTCTCCCAGACATTGAAAACAACAATCAAAATGCAATCTAAATAGAATAACTTTTCGAATTGAATTTACAAATCAATGAACGTTATTATGTCACTAAATAGAGCCATTCCTTGATTTTGCCCAGGAGTTATGATATCATTTTAGCACTCTTATGACCACGCAGCAAAATGTGCTAATTTTTGAATTTCGTTATATTACTAAGTCCTGTGGCGTGCAGGTTCTTTACGAATACTTGCGATCTAAATTGAACTATTCAGCGAATCGAAATTTCAAATAACCGAAAGCAAACAGATACAGAAATCAACCTCTTCTATTCTATCGCATGAATTTGTGTAATCATGAGATTGTTGCGGTTGTGGCGCACTATATTTTTTTTCCGTAATGACATCTGAAGATATCAGGTATTTCTAACAGACTTTGAAAACAACGAGCAAAACGTAAACTCAGTAGAATAACTTTTCGAATTGAATTTCCAAATCAATTAACGTTAATATGTCAATATATAGAGCCATTCTTTTATTTTGCCCATATTAAGGAGATCATTTTAGTACTCATATGACCACGCAGCAAAATATGCTAATTTTTCAATTTCGCAATGTTCCTGAGTCCTGTAGCGAGCAGGTGATCCATTAATACTTGCGATCTAAGATTATCTATTTAGCGAATTGGAATTTTAAATAACCGATAGTGAACCGATACAGAAATACCTCTTATATGCTAACACGTGAATTCGTGTAATCATGAGATACTTTCGATAAAGGCGCTGTATATTTTTCCTGAAATATCATCTCAAGACATCAGGTATTTCTTACAGACATAGAAAACAACAATTAAAATGCTATCTCATTAGAATGACTTTTCGAATTGAATTTTAAAATCAAATAACGTTATGATGTCACTAAATACAGCCATTCTTTGATTTTTCCCGGGAGTCATAGTATCATTTTAGCACTCTTATAACCACGCAGCAAAATATGCTAATTTTTTAATTTCGCAATATTATGGAGTCCTGTCGCGAGCAGGTTATCTATTAATAGTTGCGGTCTGAATTTAATCATTACGCGAATTAAAATTTCAAATAACCGAAAGCGAACAGATACAGAAATCAACCTATTATATTCTATCACGAGAATTTGTGTAATCATGAGGTTCTTGCGATTGAGGCGCAGTATATTTTTCCCGAAATATTATCTGAAGGCATCATGTATTTCTTACAGTCATTGAAAACAACAATCAAAATGCAATCTCAATAGAATAACCATTCGGATTGAATTTTCACATCAATTAACGTTAATATGTCGATATATAGAGTCATTACTTGATTATGTCTAGGAGTCATGACATCATTTTAGCACTATTATAACGACGCAGCAAAATATGCTAATTTTTCAATTTCGCAATATTTCTAAGTCCTGTAGCGAGCTGGTTATTCACGAATACTTGCGATCGAACTTTAACCTTTCAGCGAATTGAAATTTTAAATAACCGATAGTGAACAGATACAGAAATACCTCTTATATTCTAACACGTGAAATCGTGTAATCATGAGGTTATTGCGATAAGGGCGCAGTATATGTTTTCCGAAATGACATCTGATGGCATCAGGTATGTCTAGCAGACATTGAAAACAACAATCAAAATGCAGTCTCAATAGAATACCTTTTCGAATTGAATTTTCAAATCAAATAACGTTATTATGTCACTAAATAGAGCCATTCCTTGATTTTGCCCAGGAGTCATGAGATCATTTTAGCACTCCTATAACGACGCAGCAAAAATTCCTAATTTTTTAATGTCGCAATATTATCAAGTCCTGTAGCAAGCAGATTATCCATGAATACTAGGACCTAAATTTAACTATTCAGCGGATTGATATTTTAAATAACTGAAATCGAACAGATACAGAAATCAACCACTTATATTCCATCACGTGAATTCGTGTAATCATAAGATTCTTGCGATTAAGGCGCAGTATTTTTTTCCCGAAATAACATCTGAAGACATCAGGTATTTCTTACAGACATTGAAAACAACAAAAAAAATGCAATCTAAATAGAATAACTTTTCGAATTGAATTTACAAATCAATTAACGTTATTATATCAATATATAGAGCTATTCCTTGATTTTACCCAGGAGTTATGAAATCATTTCAGCTCTCTTATGACCACGCAGCAAAATATGCTAATTTTTCAATTTCGCAATGTTACTAAGTCCTGCAGCGAGCAGGTGATCCATTAATACTTGCGATCTAAATTTATCTATTCAGCGTATTGGAATTATAAATAACCGATAGTGAACGGATACAGAAATACCTTTTATATGCTAACACGTGAATTCGTGTAATCATGAAATTATTGCGATAGCGGCGCAGTAAATTTTTTCCGAAATGACATCTGATGGCATCAGGTATGTATAGCAGACATTGAAAACAACAATTAAAATGCAATCTCAATAGAAGAACTTTTCGACTTGAATTTTCAAATCAAATAACGTTATTATGTCACTAAATAGAGCCATTCCTTTATTTTGCCCAGGAGTCATGAGATCATTTAGCACTCTTATATTGACGCAGAAAAAAATGCTAATTTTTCAATTTCGCAATATTACCAAGTCCTGTAGCGAGCAGGTTATCCATGAATACCTGCGATCCAAATCTAACTATTCAGCGAATTGAAATTTTAAATAACCGAAAGCGAACAGATACAGAAATACCTCTTATATTCTAACACGTGAATTCGTGTAATCATGAGATTATTGCGATAAAGGCGCAGTATATTTTTTCCGAAATGACATCTGATGGCATCAGGTATGTCTAGCAGACATTGAAAACGACAATCAAAATGCAACCTTAATAGAATAACTGTTCGAATTATATTTTCAAATCAATAAACGTTATTATGTCGATATATAGAGCTATTCCTTGATTTTGCCCAGGAGTTATGAGATCATTTTAGCACTCTTATAACGACGCAGCAAAATTAGCTAATTTTTTAATTTCGCAATATTACTAAGTCCTGTAGCGAGCAGATTATCCACGAATACTTGCGATCGAACTTTAACTTTTTAGCGAATTGATATTTTGAATAACCGATAGTGAACAGATACAGAAATACCTCTTATATTCTAACACGTGAATTCGTGTAATCATGAGATTATTGCGATAAAGGCGCAGTATATTTTTTCCGAAATGACATCTGATGGCATCAGGTATGTCTAGCAGACATTGAAAACGACAATCAAAATGCAATCTCAATAGAATAACTTTTCGAATTAAATTTTCAAATCAAATAACGTTATAATGTCACTAAATAGAGCCATTCCGTGATTTTGCCCAGGGGTTATGAGATCATTTTAGCACTCTTATGACCACGCAGCAAAATATGCTAATTTTTGAATTTCGCATTATTATCAAGTCCTGTAGCGAGCAGGTTATATATAAATACTTGCGATCTAAATTAAACTATTCAGCAAATTGATATTTTAAATAACTGAAATCGAACAGATACAGAAATCAACCACTTATATTCCATCACGTGAATTCGTGTTATCATAAGATTCTTGGGATAAAGGCGCTGTATATTTTTCCCGAAATACCATCTGAAGACATCAGGTAATTCTCACAGACATTGAAAACAACAATCAAAATGCAATCTAAATAGAATAACTTTTCGAATTGAATTTCCAAATCAATTAACGTTAATATGTCAATATATAGAGCTATTCCGTTAATTTGCCCATAGTAAGGAGATCATTTTAGCACTCTTATGACCACGTAGAAAAATATGCTAATTTTTGAATTTCGCAATATTACTAAGTCTTGTGGCGTGCAGGTTATCCATGAATACTCGCGATCTAAGTTTAACTATTCAGCGAATTGATATTTTAAATAACCGAAATCGAACAGATACAGAAATCAACCACTTATATTCCATTACGTGAATTCGTGTGATGATAAGATTCTTGCTATTAAGGCGCAGTATATTTTTCCCGAAATACCATCTGAAGTCATCAGGTATTTCTTACAGACATTGAAAACAACAATCACAAGGCAGTCTCAATAGAATAACATTTCGAATTAAATTCACAAGTCAATTAACGTTATTATGTCAATATATAGAGTTATTCCGTGATTTTGCCCAGGGGTTATGAGATCATTTTAGCACTCTTATGACCACGCAGCAAAATATGCTAATTTTTCAATTTCGCAATATTATCAAGTCCTGTAGCGAGCAGGTTATCTACAAATACTTGCGGTCTAAATTGAACTATTTATCAAATTGGAATTTCAAATATCTGAAAGCGAACAGATATAGAAATGAACCTCTTATATTATATCACATGAATTCGTGTAATCATGAGATGCTTGCGATATAGGCGCAATATATTTCTCCCGAAATATCATCTAAAGACCTAAAGTATTTCTTACAGACATTGAAAACAACAAACAGAATGCAATCTAAATAGATTAACTTTTCGAATTAAATTTACAAGTCAATTAACGTTATTATGTCAATATATAGAGCCATTCCTTGATTTTGCCCAGGAGTTATGAGATCATTTTAGCACTCTTATAACGACGCAGCAAAATATGCTAATTTTTTATTTCGCAATATTACTAAGTCCTGTATTGAGCAGGTTATCCATTCATACTTGCGATCTAAATTCATCTATTCAGCGAATTGGAATTTTAAATAACCGATAGTGAACAGATACAGAAATACCTCTTATATTCTATCACGAGAATTTGTGTAATCATGAGGTTCTTGCGATTGAGGCGCAGTATATTTTTCCTGAAATATCATCTCAAGGCATCAGGTATTTCTTACAGTCATTGAAAACAACATTCAGAATGCAATCTCAATAGAATAAATTTTCGGCTTGAATTTTCACATCAATTAACGTTATTATGTCGATATACAGAGTCATTACTTGATTATGCCGAGGAGTCATGAGATCATCTTAGCACTATTATAGCGACGCAGCAAAATATGCTAATTTTTCAATTTCGCAATATTTCTCAGTCCTGTAGCGAGCAGGTTATCCACGAATATTTGCGATCGGACTTTAACTTTCCAGCGAATTGAAATTTTAAATAACCGATAGTGGACAGATACAGTAATACCTCTTATATTCTAACACGTGAATTCGTGTAATCATGAGATTATTGCGATAATGGCGCAGTATATTTCTTCCGAAATGACATCTAATTGCATCAGGTATGTCTAGCAGACATTGAAAACAACAATTAAAAAGCAATCTCAATAGAATAACTTTTCGAATTGAATTTCCAAATCAATTAACGTTAATATGTCAATAAATAGAGCTATTCCTTTAATTTGCCCATAGTAAGGAGATCATTTTAGCACTCTTATGACCACGTAGAAAAATATGCTAATTTTTCAATTTCGCAATGTTACTAAGTCCTGTAGCGAGCAGGTGATCCATTAATACTTGCGATCTAAATTTAACTATTCAGCAAATTGATATTTTAAATAACTGAAATCGAACAGATACAGAAATCAACCACTTATATTCCATCACGTGAATTCGTGTTATCATAAGATTCTTGGGATAAAGGCGCTGTATATTTTTCCCGAAATACCATCTGAAGACATCAGGTAATTCTCACAGACATTGAAAACAACAATCAAAATGCAATCTAAATAGAATAACTTTTCGAATTGAATTTCCAAATCAATTAACGTTAATATGTCAATATATAGAGCTATTCCTTTAATTTGCCCATAGTAAGGAGATCATTTTAGCACTCTTATGACCACGTAGAAAAATATGCTAATTTTTCAATTTCGCAATGTTACTAAGTCCTGTAGCGAGCAGGTGATCCATTAATACTTGCGATCTAAATTTATCTATTTAGCGAATTGGAATTTTCAATAACCGATAGTGAACGGATACCGAAATACCTCTTATATGCTTACACGTGAATTCGTGTAATTATGAGGTTCTTGCGATTGGGGCGCAGTATATTTTTCCCGAAATATTATCTGAAGGCATCAGGTATTTCTTACAGATATTGGAAACAACAATTAAAATGCAATCTCAATAGAATAACTGTTCGAAATGAATTCTCAAATGAAATAACGTTATTATGTCACTAAATAGAGCTATTCCTTGATTTTGCCCAGAAGTTATGAGATCATTTTAGCACTTTTATGACCACGCAGCAAAATATGCTAATTTTTCAATTTCGCAATATTATCAAGTCCTGTAGCGAGCAGGTTATCCATAAATACGAGCGATCCAAATTGAACTATTTAGCAAATTGAAATTTCAAATATCCGAAAGCGAACAGATATAAAAATCAACCTCTTATATTCTATCACGTGAATTCGTGTAATTATGAGATTGTTGCGATTGTGGCGCACTATATTTTTTTTCCGTAATGACATCTAAAGATATCAGGTATTTCTAACAGACTTTGAAAACAACGAGCGAAACGTAAACTCAATAGAATAACTTTTCGAATTGAATTTCCAAATCAATTAACGTAATTATATCACTAAATAGAGCCATTCCTTGATTTTGCCCAGGAGTCATGAGATCATTTTAGCACTCTTATAACGACGCAGCGAAAAATGCTATTTTTTCAATTTCGCAATATTACCAAGTCCTGTAGCGAGCAGGTTATCCATGAATATCCAAATCTAACTATTCAGCGAATGGAAATTTTAAATAACCGAAAGCGAACAGATACAGAAATCAACCTATTATATTCTATCACGAGAATTCGTGTAATCATGAGGTTCTTGCGATTGAGGCGCAGTATATTTTTCCCGAAATATTATCCGAAGGCATCAGGTATTTCTTACAGACATTGAAAACAACAATCAATATGCAATCTTATTAGAATAACTGTTCGAATTATATTTTCAAATCAATAAACCTTATTATGTCGATATATAGAGCTATTACTTGATTTTGCTAAGTTGTTATGAGATCATTTTAGCACTCTTATAACGACGCAGCAAAATATGCTAATTTTTTAATTTCGCAATATTACTTAGTCCTGTAGCGAGCAGGTTATCCACGAATACTTGCGATCGAACTTTAACTTTTTAGCGAATTGATATTTTAAATAAACAATAGTGAACAGATACAGAAATACCTCTTATATTCTAACACGTGAATTCGTGTAATCATGAGATTATTGCGATAAAGGCGCAGAATATTTTTTCCGAAATGACATCTGATGGCATCAGGTATGTCTAGCAGACATTGAAAACAACAATCAAAATGCAATCTCAATAGAATAACTTTTGGAATTGAATTTTCAAATCAAATAACGTTATAATGTCACTAAAAAGAGCCATTCCGTGATTTTGCCCAGGGGTTATGAGATCATTTTATTACTTTTATGACCACGCATTAAAATAGGCTAATTTTTCAAATTCGCAATGTTACTAAGTCCTGTAGCGAGCACGCGATCCGTTAATACTTTCGATTCAAATTTATCTATTCAGCGAATTGAAATTTTAAATAACCGATAGTGAACGGATACAGGAATACCTCTTATATGCAAACACGTGAATTCGTGTAATCATGAGATACTTGCGATAAAGGCGCTGTATATTTTTCCTGAAATATCATCTCAAGACATCAGGTATTTCTTACAGACATAGAAAACAACAATTAAAATGCAATCTAATTAGAATGACTTTTCGAATTGAATTTTCAAATCAAATAACGTTATGATGTCACTAAATACAGCCATTCTTTGATTTTTCCCGGGAGTCATGATATCATTTTAGCACTATTATAACGACGCAGCAAAATATGCTAATTTTTCAATTTCGCAAAATTTTAAAGTCCTGTAGCGAGCAGGTTATTCACGAATACTTGCGATCGAACTTTATCTTTCCAGCGAATTGAAATTTTAAATAACCGATAGTGAACAGATACAGAAATACCTCTTATATTCTAACACGTGAATTCGTGTAATCATGAGATTATTGCTATAAAGGCGCAGTATATTTTTTCCGAAATGACATCTGATGGCATCAGGTATGTCTGGCAGACATTGAAAACAACAATCAAAATGCAATCTCAATAGATTAACTTTTCGAATTGAATTTTCAAATCAAATAACGTAATTATATCACTAAATAGAGCTATTCCTTGATTTTGCCCAGGAGTCATGAGATCATTTTAGCACTCTTATAACGACGCAGCAAAAAATGCTATTTTTTCAATTTCGCAATATTACCAAGTCCTGTAGCGAGCAGGTTATCCATGAATACCTGCGATTCAAATCTAACTATTCAGCGAATTGAAATTTTAAATAACTGAAAGCGAACAGATACAGAAATCAACCTATTATATTCTATCATGAGAATTCGTGTAATCATGAGGTTCTTGCGATTGAGGCGCAGTATATTTTTCCCGAAATATTATCTGAAGGCATCAGGTATTTCTTACAGACATTGAAAACAACAATCAAAATGCAATCTTATTAGAATAACTGTTCGAATTATATTTTCAAATCAATAAACGTTATTATGTCGATCTATAGAGCTATTCCTTAATTTTGCCCAGGAGTTATGAGATCATTTAAGCACTTTTATAACGACGCAGCAAAATATGCTAATTTTTCAAATTCGCAATATTGTCAAGTCCTTTAGCGAGCAAGTTATTCATAAATACTTGCGATCTAAATTAAAATATTTAGCAAATTGCTATTTCAAATATCTGAAAGCGAACAGATATAGAAATCAACCTCTTATATTCTATCACTTGAATTCGTGTAATCACGAGATGCTTGCGATTGAGGCGCAGTGTATTTTTCCCGAAATATCATCTGAAGACATCTGGTATTTCTTACAGACATTGAAAACAACAATCACAATGCAGTCTCAATAGAATAACTGTTCGAAATGATTTCTCAAATCGAATAACGTTATTATGTCACTAAATAGAGCTATTCCTTGATTTTGCCCAGAAGTTATGAGATCATTTTTGCACTCTTATAACGACGCAGCAAAATATAATAATTTCTTAATTTCGCAATTTTACTAAGTCCTGTAGCGAGCAGGTTATCCACGAATACTTGCGATCGAACTTTAACTTTTCAGCGAATTGATATTTTAAATAACCGATAGTGAACAGATACAGAAATACCTCTTATATTCTAACACGTGAATTCGTGTAATCATGAGGTTCTTGCGATTGGGGCGCAGTATATTTTTCCCGAAATATTATCTGAAGGCATCAGGTATTTCTTACAGACATTGGAAACAACAATCAAAATGCAATCTCAATAGAATAACTGTTCGAAACGAATTCTCAAATCAAATAACGTTATTAATCCACTAAATAGAGCCATTCCTTAATTTTGCCCAGGAGTTATGAGATCATTTTAGCACTTTTATGACCACGCAGCAAAATATGCGAATTTTTCAATTTCGCAATATCATCAAGTCCTGTAGCGAGCAGGTCATTCATAAGTACCTGCGATCGAAATTGAACTATTTAGCGAATTGAAATTTCAAATATCTGAAAGCGAACAGATATAGAAATCAACCTCTTATATTTTATCACGTGAATTCGTGTAATCATGAGATGCTTGCGATTGAGGCGCAGTATATTTTTCCCGAAATATTATCTGAAGGCATCAGGTATTTCTTACAGTCATTGAAAACAACAATCAAAATGCAATCTCAAAAAAATAACCTTTCGTATTGAATTTTCACATCAATTAACGTTAATATGTCGATATATAGAGTCATTACTTGATTATGTCCAGGAGTCATGACATCATTTTAGCACTATTATAACGACGCAGCAAAATATGCTAATTTTTCAATTTCGCAATATTTCTAAATCCCGTAGCGAGAAGGTTATTCACGAAAACTTTCGATCGAACTTTAACTTTCCAGCGAATTGAAATTTTAAATAACCGATAGTGAACAGATACAGAAATACCTCTTATATTCTAACACGTGAATTCGTGTAATCATGAGGTTCTTGCGATTGGGGCGCAGTATATTTTTCCCGAAATATTATCTGAAGGCATCAGGTATTTCTTACAGACATTGGAAACAACAATCAAAATGCAATCTCAATAGAATAACTGTTCGAAATGAATTCTCAAATCAAATAACGTTATTAATCCACCTAAAAGAGCCATTCCTTAATTTTGCCCAGGAGTTATGAGATCATTTTAGCACTTTTATGACCACGCAGCAAAATATGCGAATTTTTCAATTTCGCAATATTATCAAGTCCTGTAGAGAGCAGGTCATCCATAAGTACTTGCGATCGAAAATGAACTATTTAGCAAATTGGAATTTCAAATATCTGAAAGCGAGCAGATATAGAAATCAACCTCTTATATTCTATCACGAGAATTTGTGTAATCGTGAGGTTCTTGCGATAGAGGCGCAGTATATTTTTCCCGAAAAATTATCTGAAGGCATCAGGTATTTCTTACAGTCATTGAAAACAACAATCAAAATGCAATCTCAATAGAATAACTTTTCGAATTGAATTTTCCAATCAAATAACGTTATTATGTCAATATATAGAGCTATTCCTTGATTTTACCCAGGAGTTATGAAATCATTTCAGCACTCTTATGACCACGCAGCAAAATATGCTAATTTCTCAATTTTGCAATGTTACTAAGTCCTGCAGCGAGCAGGTGATCCATTAATACTTGCGATCTAAATCTATCTATTCAGCGTATTGGAATTATAAATAACCGATAGTGAACGGATACAGAAATACCTTTTATATGCTAACACGTGAATTCGTGTAATCATGAAATTATTGCGATAACGGCGCAATAAATTTTTTTCCGAAATGACATCTGATGGCATCAGGTATGTATAGCAGACATTGAAAACAACAATTAAAATGCAATCTCAATAGAAGAACTTTTCGACTTGAATTTTCAAATCAAATAACGTTATTATGTCACTAAATAGAGCCATTCCTTTATTTTGCCCAGGAGTCATGAGATCATTTAGCACTCTCATATTGACGCAGCAAAAAATGCTAATTTTTCAATATCGCAATATTACCAAGTCCTGTAGCGAGCAGGTCATCCATGAATACCTGCGATCCAAATCTAACTATTCAGCGAATTGAAATTTTAAATAACCGAAAGCGAACAGATACAGAAATCAACCTATTATATTCTATCACTTGAATTCGTGTAGTCATGAGATGCTTGCGATTGAGGCGCAGTATATTTTTTTCCGAAATATCATCTGAAGACATCTGGTATTTCTTACAGACATTGAAAACAACAATCAAAATGCAACCTTAATAGAATAACTGTTCGAATTATATTTACAAATCAATAAACGTTATTATGTCGATATATAGAGCTATTCCTTGATTTTGCCCAGGAGTTATGAGATCATTTTAGCACTCTTATAACGACGCAGCAAAATTAGCTTATTTTTTAATTTCGCAATATTACTAAGTCCTGTAGCGAGCAGGTTATCCACGAATACTTGCGATCGAACTTTAACTTTTCAGCGAATTGATATTTTTAATAACCGATACTGAACAGATACAGAAATACCTCTTATATTCTAACACGTGAATTCGTGTAATCATGAGGTTCTTGCGATTGGGGCGCAGTATATTTTTCCCGAAATATTATCTGAAGGCATCAGGTACTTCTTACAGACATTGGAAACAACAATTTAAATGCAATCTCAATAGAATAACTGTTCGAAATGAATTCTCAAATCAAATAATGTTTTTAATCCACTAAATAGAGCTATTCCTTGATTTTGCCCAGGAGTTATGAGATCATTTTAGCACTTCTATGACCACGCAGCAAAATATGCGAATTTTTTAATTTCGCAATATTATCAAGTCCTGTAGCGAGCAGGTCATCCATTAGAACTTGCGATCGAAGTTGAACTATTTAGCAAATTGAAATTTCAAATATCTGAAAGCGAACAGATATAGAAATCAACCTCTTATATTCTATCACGTGAATTCATGTAATCATGAGATGCTTGCGATTGAGGCGCAGTATAATTTTCCCGAAATATCATCTGAAGACATCAGGTATTTCTTACAGACAGTGAAAACAACAATCAGAATGCAGTCTCAATAGAATAACATTTCGAATTGAATTTACAAGTCAATTAACGTTATTATGTCAATATATAGAGCTATTCCTTGATTTTTCCCAGGAGTTATGAGATCATTTTAGCAATCTTATGACGACAAAGCAAAATATGCTAATTTTTTAATTTCGCAATATTACTAAGTCCTGTAGCGAGCAGGTTATCCACGAATACTTGCGATCGAACTTTATCTTTTAAGCGAATCGATATTTTAAATAACTGATAGTGAACAGATACAGAAATACCTCTTCTATTCTATCATGAGAATTTGTGTAATAATGAGGTTCTTGCAATTGAGGCGCAGTATATTTTTCCCGAAATATTATCTGAAGGCATCAGGTATTTTTAACGGTCATTGAAAACAACATTCAGAATGCAATCTCAATAGAATTAATTTTCGGATTGAATTTTCACATCAATTAACGTTATTATGTCGATATATAAAGTCATTACTTGATTATGCCCAGGAGTCATGAGATCATCTTAGCACTATTATAACGACGCAGCAAAATATGCTAATTTTTCAATTTCGCAATATTATTAAGTCCCGTAGAGAGCAGGTTATTCATAAATCCTTGCGATCTAAATCTAACTATTCAGCGAATTGATATTTTAAATAACTGAAATCGAACAGATACAGAAATCAACCACTTATATTCTATCACGTGAATTCGTTTAATCATAAGATTCTTGCGATTAAGGCGCTGTATATTTTTCCCGAAATACCAGCTGAAGACATCAAGTATTTCTCACAGACATTGAAAACAACAATCAAAATGCAATCTAAATAGAATAAATTTTCGAATTGAATTTACAAATCAATGAACGTTATTATGTCACTAAATAGAGCCATTCCTTGATTTTGCCCAGGCGTTATGATATCATTTCAGCACTCTTATGACCACGCAGCAAAATGTGCTAATTTTTGAATTTCGCAATATTACTAAGTCCTGTGGCGTGCAGGTTATCTACGAATACTTGCGATCTAAATTGAACTATTCAGCGAATCGAAATTTCAAATAACCGAAAGCAAACAGATACAGAAATCAATCTCTTCTATTCTATCGCATGAATTTTTGTAAACATGAGATTGTTGCGATTGTGGCGCACTATATTTTTTTTCCGTAATGACATCTGAAGATATCGGGTATTTCTTACAGACATTGAAAACAACAATCACAATGCAGTCTCAATAGAATAACTTTTCGAATTGAATTTACAAGTCAATTAACGTTATTATTGTTGAAGTAAAAGAAGTAAATTTTGTATTTGAATTCTCCCGCTCTCCAAACTAGGAATATTTTGTCACCACCCTCCCCGTGCCCTACCGAGAGCACACAGGTGTACCACAACGGGAGAAAGTTCTCCTCCCTCACTCCCTAGCATTAGCTCTCTCTCTTTCATTCTAGGTTCACTCTCACCAGTTTTTTTGTTCACTTTGCTCTGGAACCGAAATCTGTAAAGACCTCTCTACAAAATAAATCCGAAGTTTTCTTTTAAATCTGTGAAATATCTTGTTATTTGGACCCTTAATTTAACAGGTTATGGGCCCAGGTTCGCGAATTAACAGATATTTCTGAGGGTCTGAAATTAATTGCGCGCGAAGTGCGGGTTTGAAATTTATTTCCGTCAAGTGCACGCCGAGAAGCTTTTTCGTGCATCCGCGATGGAATCTGAAAATGTTCGCCTCCCGAAATTGACTGGAAACGAGGACTGGGCGATGTGGAAATTCCGGGCCCGCGTGGCACTGAGGGCGTCGGGGACATGGGACGTCGTCGACGGCACCCAGGTGAAACCGGAAGTGGCGGCCGGGGCCGACGAAGCGCCCATAAAGGCATGGAAGAAGCTGGACAACACGGCCCAGAGGATAATCGTGACGTCCATCGACGAGAGACCACTCCTGCATATCATCAACTGCGATACCTCCAGGTCCATGTGGGACAAACTTCAATCCGTGTACGAGCAGAAATCCGAGGTCAGCATCCACACACGAATGCAGAAATGGTACAGCATCGAGAAAGACCCCAGGGACGACATAGCAACCCACGTCGCTCGTCTCGAGGATCTCGCCCACCGCCTTGAAAACCTGGGTGAGAAAATTCCTGAAAGCATGATCATGACGAAGGTTATTATGACCCTCCCCCCCACTATGAAGCACTTTATCAGCGCGTGGGACTCGGCTCCCTCGGGAGACCGCACGTTGTCGAACCTGATATCGCGACTGACGATCGAGGAATCCCGCACCAGCCCTAACCATAATCGGGAAAGCGCGGCATTCACTGTTCGTAAGACCACTCACGGCAAATCAAACCCCAAGTCTAGGAGGCCAGGGAACTGCAACTACTGTCACAAACCAGGACACTGGGTGGCGGAGTGTTGGAAGAAGAAAACGGCTGGCACCAGGAGAGGTGCAGAGGACAGGGGCGAGGCCCTCATCGGGGAAGCCATGACATCGAGGGACATCATCCACGGGGTCGAGGCCGAGGCCTGGTTCATGGACTCCGGGGCGACAGACCACATGTCGAATAGGCGATCCTGGTTTCGCTCGTTCACCAACCTCCAGGGGAAGTCCATCAAGGTCGGGGATGGAAAATTGATTCCGGCCTTGGGGAGGGGTGAAATAGACATTCTGGCTTTTAACGGTCACAAGTGGGAACGAAAGTTCCTGAGGAATGTTCTGTACGTGCCTGACCTCACTTACAACCTTTTTTCACTAGGCGCGGCGCTAGATAATGGCATTGAGCATCAATCCGACCGAAATTCATGCAGACTCGTGAAGGACGGGGACGTGGTTGCGGTGGGAGTAAGGACAGGAAAACTGTTCAGCATGAGGTTCCAGGTCATCGAAGCGGTCCAGGGGCAGCCCGAGGCGAACATGGCAACGCAGGTCGACCTCCACACCTGGCATCAGAGGATGTCGCATCAGAACATGGCCCAGGTCAAGGATGTTCTAAAGAGGTCGGGGATCAAGTGTCCTGGCGAGGGCATAAGCTGCGAGGACTGCATCCTGGGGAAAATGCATCGTCTACCACTTCCAAGAAGGGGCTCGAGGTCAGCGAAAATAGGTGAGGTGATCCACACCGACCTCTGTGGGCCCATGCAGGAAAAGTCTCTGGGAGGCGCGAGGTATTTCTTAATGTTTAAGGATGACTATAGCCACCACAGGTCAATATATTTTCTGAAGACCAAGGCCGAGACCCCCACCTGGATCGACCACTACCTTAGGAAGGCTGAGAAACACCTTGATACTGGAATAAAGGTCCTGAGGAGCGACAACGGGCTCGAGTACGTCAACCAGGAAGTGGCTGACCTGACACGTCGACTGGGCATCACGCACCAAAGGACTGCTCCATACACACCTGAGCAGAATGGATCGGCAGAGCGCGAAAACCGAACTGTCGTCGAACTGGCCAGGACCTCTTTGCACGCCTGTGGAATTCCCCTGAGGATGTGGGCCGAGGCCATCAACTACTCGGTGCACTCGCTCAACCAGACGGGAACAAGCTCTCGTGCAGGGAGCACGCCGAACGAGCTCTGGCTGGGAAAACCACCTGACATGGACCTCCTTCACATTTTTGGCGAGCTGGTCTACGTCCATGTTCCAAAGGAGAAGCGCCGGAAATGGGACGTCAAGGCGGAGAAGGGATTCTTCGTGGGGTACGACGGCAACACCAAGGGTTTTCGTGTCTGGTTCCCAGAAAGAGACCAAGTCAAGATTCACCGGGACATCGTCTTCACTGGAAGATTATTCAAGGACGAAATGCCAAGTGAAACACAGGAGGAGACAATAGATCTCTCAATACTACCTGCAGACGTCACCGACGACCAGGAACCTGAGGACGTCATCGAGGACGCCGTCGAGGACGAGGCTCAAGAATACGAACCAGCGCGGGAAAATGCACCACCACCAGTCGGACAGGATCAGGCTCCAGGTGGAGATCGGCCCAGATATAACTTAAGAAATCGCGAGGACATCCAGATGCCGACAAGGTACTCGACGGCCATGTTTTCCGCCGTGGACACCAGTGAGCCAGAAGATTTCGAACAGGCCATGGCATCACAGACCTCGGGGCAGTGGAAAGCAGCTATGGATGATGAGATGAAATCCCTGCTGGAGAACAGCACCTGGACCTTGGTCGACCCACCTCACGATCAGAAGATAATTGACAGCCGCTGGACTTATAAACTGAAGCGAGGGGGCGATGGAAGGATCGAAAGGTTCAAGGCCAGGCTAGTGGCGAGGGGCTTCAGGCAAACTGCGGGAGTCGACTACCACGAGACGTTCAGCCCGGTCACGAAATTCGACTCCATTAGAACAATCCTGGCAATGGCAGCATCGGAGAATTTATACCTGAAACAGTTTGACATAAAGACTGCGTTCCTGTACGGGGAAATCGAGGAGGCCATCTTCATGCATCAGCCAGAGGGATACGAGGATGGCACAGGACGAGTCTGTAAGCTGAACCAGAGCCTGTACGGGCTCAAGCAGGCATCAAGGTGCTGGAACCAACGCCTTACGTCGGCTCTGAACAACCTAGGTCTCCAGCCCACGGATGCCGATCCATGTGTGTTCACAAACAACAACAAGGAAAATCTCCTGGTCCTGGCCATCCACGTCGACGACGGACTCATCGCAGCGACAAGAGAAGAAGCGGCAAGTCAGATTCTCATGGACCTGGAGAAGGAATTCAGCGTGACCTCAGGCGAGGTCTCAACATACCTCGGAGTGCAGATTCGACGACTTCACGACGGGTCCATCTTCCTACACCAGGAGGCTTACGCCATGACGGTTTTACGGCGTTTCAAAATGGACGAGGCCAACGCAGTTGCCACCCCCGCTGACCGACACCACGAGATGTGCGCCGACGCCCACGTAAACGGCGGCAAAGACACACCCGGGACGGCATTTCGGCGAGTAGTGGGGAGTCTCATGTACCTGTCGATCGCTACGAGGCCGGACATCACGTACTCTGTAAATGCTGCCAGTCAACATCTCGAGGACCCAAAGAGCATCCATTGGAGCGCGGTCAAGAGGATACTGAAATATTTGAAAGGCACTACAGGTTTTGGTTTGTATTTTCCGGTTCGCAAAAATCACTGTTTACAGGTTTACAGCGACGCGGACTACGCCGGGGATACTGAGACGCGACGGTCGACAAGCGGGGTCGTGATTAAGTTTGGAGATTCCACGGTTACCTGGAGTTCGGCGAGGCAGAAATCCGTGGCACTCTCCACCACTGAAGCCGAGTACGTCGCAGCGAGCACGGCCGTCAAGGAGATTGTCTGGTTCAAGGTCGCGGAGCTTGGGATTCCCGTTGAGAAAACAACGCTGAACATCGATAACTTAAGCGCTGTGAAACTCATTCGAAATCCCGAGTTTCACAAGCGTACAAAACATATCGACGTGCGCTACCACTTCATTCGCGAGAAATATCAGAGCCATGTTTTTGTTTTAGAACATGTACCGTCGGAGAAACAGCAGGCAGATCTCCTCACGAAACCTCTGCCTCGGGTAAACTTCGAGATGCAGAGAAATATGCTGAACGTCACGAACTTTGAAGAAGCGAAAAAACGACACCAGCATTCAGCATAACAACAACAAACAACGAGCGACATTGCAGCCGACGTCCGACGAAGGTACACGAACACGCTTCGGGACTCGAGCAGGCTCGAGCACAGTCGACGCGGAGGAAAATGCAGGGGCGTCTACACTCAACCCAGCACCCTGCGGCACACGAGATGACCGCATCAACCTACACCGGGCGGGCTCAAAACGCACGAGTTGCAGCGTACGACACAACAGAGAATAAAGAAGAATATAGACAATAAGGAAATAAAAATTTGATTCTTTGGTGGGAGTGTTGAAGTGAAAGAAGTAAATTTTGTATTTGAATTCTCCCGCTCTCCAAACTAGGAATATTTTGTCACCACCCTCCCCGTGCCCTACCGAGAGCACACAGGTGTACCACAACGGGAGAAAGTTCTCCTCCCTCACTCCCTAGCATTAGCTCTCTCTCTTTCATTTTAGGTTCACTCTCACCAGTTTTTTTGTTCACTTTGCTCTGGGACCGAAATCTGTAAAGACCTCTCTACAAAATAAATCCGAAGTTTTCTTTTAAATCAGTGAAATATCTTGTTATTTGGACCCTTAATTTAACAATTATGTCAATGTATAGAGCTATTACTTGATTTTGCTCAGTAGTTATGAGATCATTTTAGCACTCTTATAACGACGCAGCAAAATATGCTGATTTTTTAATTTCGCAATATTACTAAGTCCTGTAGCGAGCAGGTTATCCACGAATACTTGCGATCGAACTTTAACTTTTTAGCGAATTGATATTTTAAATAACCGATAGTGAACAGATACATAAATACCTCTTATATTCTAACACGTGAATTCGTGTATTCATGAGATTATTGCGATAAAGGCGCTGTATATTTTTTCCGAAATGACATCTGATGGCATCAGGTATGTCTAGCAGACATTGAAAACAACAATCAAAATGCAATCTCAATAGAATAACTTTTCGAATTGAATTTTCAAATCGAATAACCTTATTATATCACTAAAAAGAGCCATACCTTGATTTTGCCAAAGAGCCATGAGATCATTTTAGCACTCTTATAACGACGCAGCAAAAAATGCTAATTTTTCAATTTCACAATATTATCAAGTCCCGTAGCGAGCAGGTTATCCATAAATACTTGCGATCTAAATTTAACTATTCAGCGAATTAATATTTTAAATAACCGAAATCGAACAGATACAGAAATTAACCACTTATATTACATCACGTGAATTCGTGTAATCATAAGATTTTTGCGATTAAGGCGCTGTATATTTTTCCCGAAATACCATCTGAAGACATCAGGTATTTCTCACAGACATTGAAAACAACAATCAAAATGCAATCTAAATAGAATAACTTTTCGAATTGAATTTACAAATCAATTAACGTTATTATGTCACTAAATAGAGCTATTCCTTGATTTTGCCAAGGAGTTATGATATCATGTTAGCACTCTTATGACCACGCAGCAAAATGTGCTAATTTTTTAATTTCACAATATAACTAAGTCCTGTAGCGTGCAGGTTATCTACGAATACTTGCGATCTAAATTGAACTATCCAGCGAATCGAAATTTCAAATAACCGAAAGCAAACAGATACAGAAATCAACCTCTTCTATTCTATCGCATAAATTTGTGTAATCATAAGGTTCTTGCGATTAAGGCGCAGTATATTTTTCCCGAAATATCATCTGAAGACATCAGGTATTTCTTACAGACATTGAAAACAACGAGCAAAACGTAAACTCAATAAAAAAACTTTTCGAATTGAATTTACAAGTCAATTATCGTTATTATGTCAATATATAGAGCTATTACTTGATTTCGCCCAGTAGTTATGAGACCATTTTAGCACTCTTATGCCGACGCAGCAAAATATGCTAATTTTTTTATTTCGCAATATTACTAAGTCCTGTAGCGAGCAGGTTATCCACGAATACTTGCGATTGAACTTTAACTATCTAGCGAATTGATATTTTAAATAACCGATAATGAACGTATACAGAAATACCTCTTATATGCTAACACGTGAATTCGTGTAATCATGAGATACTTGCGATAAAGGCGCTGTATATTTTTCCTGAAATATCATCTCAAGACATCAGGTATTTCTTACACACATAGAAAACAACAATCACAATGCAGTCTCAATAGAATAACTTTTCGAATTGAATTTACAAGTCAATTATCGTTATTATGTCAATATATAGAGCTATTACTTGATTTTGCCCAGTAGTTATGAGACCATTTTAGCACTCTTATACCGACGCAGCAAAATATGCTAATTTTTTAATTTCGCAATATTACTAAGTCCTGTAGCGAGCAGGTTATCCACGAATACTTGCGATCGAACTTTAACTTTTTAGCGAATTGATATTTTAAATAACCGATAGTGAACAGATACAGAAATACCTCTTATATTCTAACACGTGAATTCGTGTAATCATGAGATAATTGCGATAAAGGCGCAGTATATTTTTTCCGAAATGACATCTGATGGCATCAGGTATGTCTAGCAGACATTAAAAACAACAATCAAAATGCAATCTCAATAGAATAACATTTCGAATTGAATTTTCAAATCAACTAACGTTAATATGTCAATATATAGATCTATTCCTTTATTTTGCTCATAGAAAGGAGATCATTTTAGCACTCTTATGACCACGCAGCAAAATAGGCTAATTTGTCAATTTTGCAATGTTACTAAGTCCTGAAGCGAGCATGTGATTCATTAATACTTGCGATCCAAATTTATCTATACAGCGAATTGAAATTTTAAATAACCGATAGTGAACGGATACAGGAATACCTCTTATATGCTATCACGTGAATTCGTGTAATCATGAGATACTTGCGATAAAGGCGCTGTATATTTTTCCTGAAATATCATATCAAGTCATCAGGTATTTCTTACAGACATAGAAACCAACAATTCAAATGCAATCTGATTAGAATGACTTTTCGAATTAAATTTTCAAATCAAGTAACGTTATGATGTCACTAAATACAGCCATTCTTTGATTTTTCCCGGGAGTCATGATATCATTTTGGCACTATTATAACGACGCAGCAAAATATGCTAATTTTTTAATTTCGCAATATTTCTCAGTCCTGTAGCGAGCAGGTTATTCACGAATTCTTGCGATCGAACTTTCACTTTCCAGCGAATTGAAATTTTAAATAACTGATAGTGAACAGATACAGAAATACCTCTTCTATTCTAACACGTGAATTCGTGTAATCATGAGATTATTGCGATAAAGGCGCAGTATATTTTTTCCGAAATGATATCTGATGGCATCAGGTATGTCTAGCAGACATTGAAAACAACAATCAAAATGCAATCTCAATAGAATAACTTTTCGAATTGAATTTTCAAATCAAATAACGTTATTATGTCAATAAATAGAGCCATTCCTTGATTTCGCCCAGGAGTCATGAAATCATTTTAGCACTCTTATAACGACGCAGCAAAAATTCCTAATTTTTTAATTTCGCAATATTATCAAGTCCTGTAGCAAGCAGGTTATCCATGAATACTAGGACCTAAATTTAACTATTCAGCGAATTGATATTTTAAATAACCGAAATCGAACAGATACAGAAATCAACCACTTATATTTCATCACGAGAAATCGTGTAATCATGAAATTATTGCGATAAAGGCGCAGTAAATTTTTTCCGAAATGACTTCTGATGGCATCAGGTATGTATAGCAGACATTTAAAACAACAATTAAAATGCAATCTTAATAGGATAACTTTTCGACTTGAATTTTCAAATCAAATAACGTTATTATGTCACTAAATAGAGCCATTCCGTGATTTTGCCCAGGAGTCATGGGATCATTTAGCACTCTTATATTGACGCAGCAAAAAATGCTAATTTTTCAATTTCGCAATATTACCAAGTCCTGTAGCGAACCGGTTATCCATGAATACCTGCGATCCAAATCTAACTATTCAGCGAATTGAATTTTTAAATAACCGAAAGCGAACAGATACAGAAATCAACCTATTATATTCTATCACGAGAATTCGTGTAATCATGAGATTATTGCGATAAAGGCGCAGTATATTTTTTCCGAAATGACATCTGATGGCATCAGGTATGTCTAGCAGACATTGAAAACAACAATCAGAATGCAATCTCAATAGAATAACTTTTCAAATTGAATTTTCAAATCAAATAACGTTTTTATATCACTAAATAGAGTCATTGCTTGATTTTGCTCAGGAGTTATGAGATCATCTTAGCACTCTTATAACGACGCAGCAAAATATGCTAATTTTTGAATTTCGAAATATTTCTAAGTCCTGTAGCGAGCAGGTTATTTACGAATACTTGCGATCGAACTTTAACTTCCAGCGAATTGAAATTTTAAATAACCGATAGTGAACAGATACAGAAATACTTCTTATATTCTAACACGTGAATTCGTGTAATCATGAGATTATTGCGATAAAGGCGCAGTATATTTTTTCCGAAATGATATCTGATGGCATCAGGTATGTCTAGCAGACATTGAAAACAACAATCAAAATGCAATCTCAATAGAATAACTTTTCGAATTGAATTTTTAAATCAAATAACGTTATTATGTCAATAAATAGAGCCATTCCTTGATTTCGCCCAGGAGTCATGAAATCATTTTAGCACTCTTATAACAACGCAGCAAAAAATCCTAATTTTTTAATTTCACAATATTATCAAGTCCTGTAGCAAGCAGGTTATCCATGAATACTAGGACCTAAATTTAACTATTCAGCGAATTGATATTTTAAATAACCGAAAGCAAACAGATACAGAAATCAACCTATTATATTCTATCACGAGAATTCGTGTAATCATGAGGTTCTTGCGATTGAGGCGCAGTATATTTTTCCCGGAATATTATCTGAAGGCATCAGGTATTTCTTACAGACATTGAAAACAACAATCGAAATGCAATCTCAATAGAATAACTTTTTTGATTAAATTTTCACATCAATTAATGTTATTATGCCGATATATAGAGTCATTACTTGAATATGCCCAGGAGTCATGAGATCATCTTAGCGCTATTATAACGACGCAATAAAATATACTAATTTTTCAATTTCGCAATATTTCTAAGTCCTGTAGCGAGCAGGTTATCCACGAATACTTGCGATCGAACTTTAACTTTTCAGCGAATTGATATTTTAAATAACCGATAGTGAACAGATACAGAAATACCCCTTATATTCTAACACGTGAATTCGTGTATTCATGAGATTATTGCGATAAAGGTGCAGTATATTTTTTCTGAAACGTCATCTGATAGCATCAGGTATGTCTAGCAGACATTAAAAACAACAATCAAAATGCAATCTCAATAGAATAACTTTTAAATTGAATTCTTAAATCAAATAACGTTATTATGTCACTAAATAGAGCCATTCCTTGATTTTGCCCAGGAGTTATGTGATCATGTTAGCACTCTTATAACCACGCAGCAAAAAATGCTTATTTTTTAATTTCGCAATATTGTCAGGTCCTGTAGCGAGCAAGTTATTCAGAAATACTTTCGATCTAAATTTGACTATCTAGCAAATTGAAATTTCAAAGATCTGAAAGCGAACAGATATAGAAATCGACCTCTTATATTCTATCACTTGAATTCGTGTAATCATGAGATGCTTGCGATTGAGGCGCAGTATATTTTTCCCATAACATCATCTGAAGACATCTGGTCTTTCTTACAGACATTGAAAACAACAATCACAATGCAGTCTCAATAGAATAACTGTTCGAAATGATTCCTCAAATCGAATAACGTTATTATGTCACTAAATAGAGCCATTCCTTGATTTTGCCCAGAAGTTATGAGATAATTTTAGCACTCTTATAACGACGCAGCAAAAAATGCTAATTTTTTAATTTCGCAATTTTACTAAGTCCTGTAGCGAGCAGGTTATCCACGAATACTTGCGATCGAACTTTAACTTTTCAGCATATTGATATTTTAAATAACCGATAGTGAACAGATACAGAAATACCTCTTATATTCTAACACGTAAATTCGTGTAATCATGAGATTATTGCGATAAAAGCGCAGTATATTTTTTCCGAAATGACATCTGATGGCATCAGGTATGTCTAGCAGACATTGAAAACAACAATCAAAATGCAATCTCAATAGAATAACTTTTCGAATTGAATTTTCAAATCAAATAACGTTATATTGTCACTAAATAGAGCTATTCCGTGATTTTGCCCAGGGGTTATGAGATCATTTTAGCACTCTTATGATCACGCAGCAAAGTATGCTAATTTTTTAATTTCGCAATATTTTAAAGTCCTGTAGCGAGCAGGTTATCTAAAAATACTTGCGATCTAAATTGAACTATTTAGCAAATTGAAATTTCAAATATCTGAAAGCGAACAGATATAGAAATCAACCTCTTGTATTCTATCACGTGAATTTGTGTAATCATGAGATTGTTGCGATTGTGGCGCAGTATATTTTTCCCGAAATGACATCTGAAGATATCAGGTATTTCTAACAGACTTTGAAAACAACGTGCAAAACGCAAACTTAATTGAATAACTTTTCGAATTGAATTTCCAAATCAACTAACGTTAATATGTCAATATATAGATACATTCCTTTATTTTGCCCATAGAGAGGAGATCATTTTAGCACTCTTATGACCACGCAGCAAAATAGGCTAATTATTCAATTTCGCAATGTTACCAAGTCCTTTAGCGAGCAGGTTA
Organism: Platygaster robiniae; assembly: GCA_028476575.1. NCBI lineage: Eukaryota > Metazoa > Arthropoda > Insecta > Hymenoptera > Platygastridae > Platygaster > Platygaster robiniae. Next base: position 20,377,876 of record CM052021.1, read on the forward strand.
TTCACGAATACTTGCGATCGAACTTTAACTTTCCAGCGAATTGAAATTTTAAATAACCGATAGTGAACAGATACAGAAATACTCCTTATATTCTAACACGTGAATTCGTGTAATCATGAGATTATTGCTATAAAGGCGCAGTATATTTTTTCCGAAATGACATCTGATTGCATCAGGTATGTCTAGCAGACATTGAAAACAACAATCAAAATGCAATCTCAATAGAATAACTTTTCGAATTGAATTTTCAAATCAAATAACGTTATTATATCACTAAATAGAGCCATTGCTTGATTTTGCTCAGGAGTCATGAGATCATTTTAGCACCTTTATAACGATTCAGCAAAAAATGCTAATTTTTTAATTTCGCAGTATTATCCAGTCCTGTCGCGAGCAGGTTATCCATGAATACTTGCGATCTAAGTTTAACTATTCAGCGAATTGATATTTTAAATAACCGAAATCGAACAGATACAGAAATCAACCACTTATATTCCATTACGTGAATTCGTGTGATCATAAGATTCTTGCGATTAAGGCGCAGTATATTTTTCCCGAACCACCATCTGAAGACATCAGGTATTTCTTACATACATTGAAATCAACAATCACAATGCAGTCTCAATAGAATAACATTTCGAATTGAATTTACAAGTCAATTAACGATATTATGTCAATATATAGAGCCATTCCGTGATTTTGTCCAGGGGTTATGAGATCATTTTAGCACTCTTATGACCACGCAGCAAAATATGCTAATTTCTCAATTTCGCAATATTACTAAGTCCTGTAGCGAGCAGGTTATCCACGAATACTTGCGATCGAAATTTAACTTTTCAGCGAATTGATATTTTAAATAACCGATATTGAACAGATACAGAAATCCCTCTTACGAGGGGGGACTCAAAAGTAACGGGAATTAGGCGGTGGGGGGACCGCGGAGGGGGGGATCGGGTTCTCCACTGGTTCTCTTCCAAGCTGCTACTCTCCCAAGTCAGTGTGCAAAGTTAATTTGCTGTGAGTGTATTCGTTCGTCTGTAAGAATTTTTCTAGTGAAACGACTTTTTCCGTTTCGGCGAAAACGTGAAATGGCTGAGTGCGGAGAGCAACGCGCGGCTGTAAAATTTTGTTTTTTGTTAGGAAAAACACCCGCGGAAACCCTTGTGATGCTGAAAACAGCTTATGGGGATAATGCTTTGAGTAAAACGCGTGTGTACGACTGGTATTCGCGTTTCAAGAATGGAGAGATGTCAATAGAAGACCAACCTCGTTCTGGGCGCCCCTCGACTTCAAGAACGGACGAAACCATTGAAAAAATCAACACTCTTGTTCATGAAGACCGTCGCCGAACCATCGATCAACTTTGTGAGATGTCTGGATTGTCATGGAGTTCAATTCAGAGGATTTTAACTGAAGATTCGAGCATGAGGAGGATTGCAGCCAAATTTGTTCCTCGCCTTCTCTTCGACGATCAAAAGGAGCGTCGACTTCAGGCCTGCCTTGAACTGCAAAATCAGTTGGATGAAGACCCAGATTTTTTTCTCAAGGTTATAACTGGCGATGAATCATGGTGCTATGGCTACGACCCCGAAACAAAGCAGCAATCAAGCCAATGGAAGACACCTCTCTCGCCTCGTCCAAAAAGGCACGCCAAGTGAAGTCCAACATCAAGACATTGCTCATTTGTTTCTTCGATTGCAGAGGTATTGTGCACGCAGAATTTGTTCCTCCAGGCCAAACGGTCAACCAACACTTCTACTTGGAGGTTTTGAAAAGGTTGAGGGAGAACATCCGGAAGAAAAGAGCGGATCTTTGGCGCACAGGAGATTGGTTCTTCCACCACGACAATGCACCTGCCCACACAGCGCTGTCCGTGAAGAAATTTTTGACCAAAAACGGCATGACACCGATTGTTCACCCCCCCTATTCACCGGACCTTGCCCCCTGTGACTTTTTTTGTTCCCTAGACTCAAAAGGGACATGAAAGGAAAACGTTTTGGGACTGTAGAAGAGGTGAAACAAAAATCGCTGGAAGGTTTAAAAAACATTGAAAAAAATGAATTTCAGAACTGTTTTGAACACTGGAAAAAAAGATTGAACAAGTGTATTACAGTCAATGGGGGTTACTTTGAAGGTGATAAAAATTGTGTGTAAAAAAATTTGTTAATAAAAAAGTTGTAACACAATTCCCGTTACTTTTGGGTCCCCCCTCGTATATTCTAACACGTGCATTCGTGTAATCATGAGGTTCTTGCGATTGAGGCGCAGTATATTTTTTCCGAAATATTATCTAAAGTCATCAGGTATTTCTTACAGTCATTGAAAACAACAATCAAAATGCAATCTCAATAGAATAACTTTTTCGATTAAATTTTCACATCAATTAATGTTATTATGGCGATATATAGAGTCATTACCTGAATATGCCCAGGAGTCATGAGATCATCTTAGCGCTATTATAACGACGCAATAAAATATACTAATTTTTCAATTTCGCAATATTTCTAAGTCCTGTAGCGAGCAGGATAGTCACGAATACTTGCGATCGAACTTTAACTTTCCAGCGAATTGAAATTTTAAATAACCGATAGTGAACAGATAAGAAAATACCTCGTATATTCTAACACGTGCATTCGTGTAATCATAAGGTTCTTGCGATTGAGGCGCAGTATATTTTTCCCGAAATATTATCTGAAGGCATCAGGTATTTCTTACAGACATTGAAAACAACTATCAAAATGCAATCTTAATAGAATAACTGTTCGAATTATATTTTCAAATTAATAAACGTTATTATGTCGATATATAGAGCTATTCCTTGATTTTGCCCAGGAGTTATGAGATCATTTTAGCACTCTTATAACGACGCGGCAAAATATGCTAATTTTTAATTTCGCAATATTACTAAGTCCTGTAGCGAGCAGGTTATCCACGAATACTTGCGATCGAACTTTAACTTTTCAGCGAATTGATACTTTAAATAACCGATAGTGAACAGATACAGAAATACCTCTTATATTCTAACACGTGAATTCGTGTAATCATGAGATTATTGCGATAAAGGCACAGTATATTTTTTCCGAAATGATATCTGAAGGCATCAGGTATTTCTAACAGACATTGGAGACAACAATCAAAATGCAATCTAAATAGAATAACTTTTCGAATTGAATTCTCAAATCAAATAACGTTATTATGTCACTAAATAGAGACATTCCTTGATTTTGCCCAGGAGTTATGAGATCATTTCTGCACTATTATGACCACGCAGCAAAATATGCTAATTTTTCATTCTCGCAATATCGTCAAGTCCTGTAGCGAGCAAGTTATTCATAAATACTTGCGATCTAAATTAGACTATCTAGCAAATTGAAATTTCAAATATCTGAAAGCGAACAGATATAAAAATCAACCTCTTATATTCTATCACGTGAATTCGTGTAATCATGAGATGCTTGCAATTGAGGTGCAGTATATTTTTCCCGAAATATCATCTGAAGACATCTGGTATTTCTTACAGACATTGAAAACAACAATCACAATGCAGTCTCAATAAAATAACTTTTCGAAGTGAATTTACAAGTAAATTAACGTTATAATGTCACTAAATAGAGCCATTCCTTGATTTCGCCCAGGAGTTATGAGATCATTTTAGCACTTATATGACCACGCAGCCAAATTTGCGAATTTTTCAATTTCGTAATATTAACATGTCCTGTAGCGAGCAGGTTATTTATGAATACTTGCGATCGAAATTCAACTATTCAGCGAATTGAATTTTTACTGAACGGAAATCGAAAATATACAGAAATCAACCTCTTAAATTCTATCACGTGAATTCGTGTAATCATGAGATTCTTGCGATCAAGGCGCAGTATATTTTTTCTCAAAATATCATATGAAGACATCAGGTATTTCTTACAGACATTGAAAACAACACCAAACGCAATCTGAATAGAATGACTTTTCGAATTATATTTTCAAATTAATTAACGTTATTATGTCGATATATAGAGCTATTCCATGATTTTGCCCAGGACTTATGAGATCATTTCAGCACTTTTATGACCACGCAGCAAAATGTGCTAATTTTTCAATTTCGTAATTTTACCAAGTCTTGTAGCGAGAAGGTTATTTATAAATACTTAAGATCTAAACTTGTCTATTCAGCGAATTGAAATTTTAAATAACCGAAAGCGAACAGATACAGAAATCAACCTATTGTATTCTACCACGAGAATTCGTGTAATCATGAGGTTCTTGCGATTGAGGCGCAGTAATTTTTTCTCGAAAAATCATATGAAGACATCAGGTATTTCTTACAGACATTGAAAACAACAATCAAAATGCAATCTCATTAGAATGACTTTTCGAATTGAATTTACAAATCAATTAACGTTATTATCTCAATATATAGCCAGTCTTTGATTTTGCCCAGGAGTAAGGAGATCATTTTAGCACTCTTATGACCACGCAGCAAAATATGCTAATTTTTCAATTTCGCTATATTACTAAGTCCTGTAGCGAGCAGGTTATCCACGAATACTTGCGATAGAACTTTACCTTTCCAGCAAATTGAAATTTTAAATAACCGATAGTGAACATATACAGAAATACCTCTTATATTCTAACCCGTGAATTCGTGTAATCATGAGATTATTGCAATAAAGGCGCAGTACATTTTTTCCGAAATGACATCTGTTGGCACCAGGTCGTCTAGCAGACATTGAAAACAACAATCAAAATGCAATCTCAATAAAATAACCTTTCGAATTGAATTTTCAAATCAAATAACGTTATTATGTCACTAAATAGAGCAATTCCTTGATTTTGCCCAGGAGTCCTGAGATCATTTTAGCACTTTTATAAAGACGCAGCAAAAAATGCTAATTTTTTAATTTCGCAATATTACCAAGTCCTGTAGCGAGCAGGTTATCCATTAATACTTGCGATCCAAATCCAACTATTCAGCGAATTTAAATTTTGAATAACCAAAAGCGAACAGATACAGAAATCAACCTATTATATTCTATCACGAGAATTCGTGTAATCATGAGATTCTTGCGATCAAGGCGCAGTATATTTTTCCCGAAATATCATCTGAAGACATCTGGTATTTCTTACAGACATTGAAAACAACACCAAACGCAATCTCAATAGAATAAATGTTCGAATTATATTTTCAAATAAATTAACGTTATTATGTCAATATATAGAGCTATTCCTTGATTTTGCCCAGGAGTTATGAGATCATTACAGCACTTTTATAACCACGCAGCAAAATGTGCTAATTTTTCAATTTCGCAATATTACTAAGTCCTGTAGCGAGCAGGTTATCCACGAATACTTGCAATCGAACTTTACCTTTCCAGCGAATTGAAATTTTAAAGAACCGATAGTGAACATATACAGAAATACTTCTTATATTCTAACACGTGAATTCGTGTAATCATGAGATTATTGCGATAAAGGCGCAGTATATTTTTTCCGAAATGACATCTGATGGCATCAGGTTCGTCTAGCAGACAATGAAAACAACAATCAAAATGCAATCTGAATAGAAAAACCTTTCGAATTGAATTTTCAAATCAAATAACGTTATTATGTCACTAAATAAAGCCATTCCTTGATTTTGCCCAGGAGTCATGAGATCATTTTAGCACTCTTATAAAGACGCAGCAAAAAATGCTAATTCTTCAATTTCGCAATATTACCAAGTGCTGTAGGGAGCAGGTTCTCTATAAATACTTGCGATCTAAACTTGTTTATTCAGCGAATTGAAATTTTGAGAAATCGAAAGCGAACAGATACAGAAATTAACCTATTATATTCAATCACGACAATTTGTGTAATCATGAGGTTCTTACGATTGAGGCGCAGTATATTTATCTCGAAATATTATCTGAAGTCATCAGGTATTTCTTACAGACATTGAAAACCACACCAAACGCAATCTCAATAGAATAACTGTTCGAAATGATTTCTTAAATCGAATAACGTTATTATGTCACTGAATAGAGCCATTCCTTGATTTTGCCCAAGAGTTATGAGATCATTCTAGCACTTTTATGACAACGCAGCAAATTATGCGAATTTTTCAATTTCGCCGTATTATCAAGTCCTGTAGCAAGCACGTTATTCATAAGTACTTGCGATCTAAATTGAACTATCTAGCAAATTGAAATTTCAAATATCTGAAAGCGAACAGATATAGAAATCAACATCTTATATTCTATCACGTGAATTCGTGAAATCATGAGATGCTCGCGATAAAGGCGCAGTATATTTTTCCCGAAATATCATCTGAAGACATCTGGTATTTCTTACAGACATTGAAAACAACAATTAAAATGCAATCTCATTAGAATAACTTTTCGAATTGAATTTTCAAATCAACTAACGTTATTATGTCAATATATAGAGCTATTCCTTGATTTTCCCCAGGAGTCATGAGATCATTTTAGCACTCTTATAACGACGCAGCACAAAATGCTTATTTTTCAATTTCGCAATATTACCAAGTGCTAAAGCGAGCAGGTTATCTATGAATACTTGCGATCTAAATTTGTCTATTCAGCGAATTGAAATTTTAAGTAACCGAAAGCGAACAGATACAGAAATCAACCTATTATATTCTATCACGGAATTCGTGTAATCATGAGATTATTGCGATAAAGGCGCAGTATATTTTTTCCGAAATGACATCTGAAGGCGTCAGGTATTTCTAACAGACAGTGAAGACAACAATCAAAATGCAATCTAAATAGAATACTTTTCGAATTGAATTCTCAAATCAAATAACGTTATTATGTCACTAAATAGAGCCATTACTTGATTTTGCCGAGGAGTTATGAGATCACTTTAGCACTATTATGACCACGCAGCAAAGTATGCTAATTTTTTAATTTCGCAATATTTTCAAGTCCTGTAGCGAGCAGGTTATTCATGAATACTTGCGATCTGAGTTAAACTATTCAGCGAATTGATATTTTAAATAACCGAAATCGAACAGATACAGAAATCAACCACTTATATTCCATTACGTGAATTCGTGTGATCATAAGATTCTTGCGATAAAGGCGCAGTATATTTTTCCCGAAATACCATCTGAAGACATCAGGTATTTCTTACAGACATTAAAATCAACAATCACAATGCAGTCTTAATAGAATAACATTTCGAATTGAATTTACAAGTCAATTAACGTTATTATGTCAATATATAGAGCTATTCCTTGATTTTGCCCAGGAGTGATGAGATCATTTTAGCACCCTTATAACGACGCAGCAAAATATGCTAATTTTTTATTTCGCAATATTACTAAGTCCTGTATTGAGCAGGTTATCCATTCATACTTGCGATCTAAATTCATCTATTCAACAAATTGGAATTTTAAAAAACCGATAGTGAACAGATACAGAAATACCTCTTATATTCTATCACGAGAATTTGTGTAATCATGAGGTTCTTGCGATTGAGGCGCAGTATATTTTTCCCGAAATATCATCTCAAGACATCAGGTATTTCTTACAGTCATTGAAAACAACATTCAGAATGCAATCTCAATAGAATAAATTTTCGGATTGAATTTTCACATCAATTAACGTTATTATGTCGATATATATAGTCATAACTTGATTATGCCGAGGAGTCATGAGATCATCTAAGCACTATTATAGCGACGCAGCAAAATATGCTAATTTTTCAATTTCGCAATATTTCTCAGTCCGGTAGCGAGCAGGTTATCCACGAATAATTGCGATCGAACTTCAACTTTCCAGCGAATTGAAATTTTAAATAACCGATAGTGAACAGATACAGACATACCTCTTATATTCTCACACGTGAATTCGTGTAATCATGAGATTATTGCGATGAAGGCGCAGTATATTTTTTCCGAAATGACATCTAATGGCATCAGGTATGTCTAGCAGACATTGAAAACAACAATTAAAAAGCAATCTCAATAGAATAACTTTTTGAATTAAATTTTCAAATCAAATAACGTTATTTATCCACTAAATAGAGCCATTCCTTAATTTTGCCCAGGAGTTATGAGATCATTTTAGCACTTTTATGACCACGCAGCAAAATATGCGAATTTTTCAATTTTGCAATATTATCAAGTCCTGTAGCGAGCAGGTCATCCATAAGTACTTGCGATCGAAATTGAACTATTTATCAAATTGAAATTTCAAATATCTGAAAGCGAACAGATATAGAAATCAACCTCTTATATTCTATCACGTGAATTCGTGTAATCATGAGATGCTTGCGATAAAGGCACAGTATATTTTTTCCGAAATGATATCTGAAGGCATCAGGTATTTCTAACAGACATTGGAGACAACAATCAAAATGCAATCTAAATAGAATAACTTTTCGAATTGAATTCTCAAATCAAATAACGTTATTATGTCACTAAATAGAGACATTCCTTGATTTTGCCCAGGAGTTATGAGATCATTTCTGCACTATTATGACCACGCAGCAAAATATGCTAATTTTTCATTCTCGCAATATCGTCAAGTCCTGTAGCGAGCAAGTTATTCATAAATACTTGCGATCTAAATTAGACTATCTAGCAAATTGAAATTTCAAATATCTGAAAGCGAACAGATATAAAAATCAACCTCTTATATTCTATCACGTGAATTCGTGTAATCATGAGATGCTTGCAATTGAGGTGCAGTATATTTTTCCCGAAATATCATCTGAAGACATCTGGTATTTCTTACAGACATTGAAAACAACAATCACAATGCAGTCTCAATAAAATAACTTTTCGAAGTGAATTTACAAGTAAATTAACGTTATAATGTCACTAAATAGAGCCATTCCTTGATTTCGCCCAGGAGTTATGAGATCATTTTAGCACTTATATGACCACGCAGCCAAATTTGCGAATTTTTCAATTTCGTAATATTAACATGTCCTGTAGCGAGCAGGTTATTTATGAATACTTGCGATCGAAATTCAACTATTCAGCGAATTGAATTTTTACTGAACGGAAATCGAAAATATACAGAAATCAACCTCTTAAATTCTATCACGTGAATTCGTGTAATCATGAGATTCTTGCGATCAAGGCGCAGTATATTTTTTCTCAAAATATCATATGAAGACATCAGGTATTTCTTACAGACATTGAAAACAACACCAAACGCAATCTGAATAGAATGACTTTTCGAATTATATTTTCAAATTAATTAACGTTATTATGTCGATATATAGAGCTATTCCATGATTTTGCCCAGGACTTATGAGATCATTTCAGCACTTTTATGACCACGCAGCAAAATGTGCTAATTTTTCAATTTCGTAATTTTACCAAGTCTTGTAGCGAGAAGGTTATTTATAAATACTTAAGATCTAAACTTGTCTATTCAGCGAATTGAAATTTTAAATAACCGAAAGCGAACAGATACAGAAATCAACCTATTGTATTCTACCACGAGAATTCGTGTAATCATGAGGTTCTTGCGATTGAGGCGCAGTAATTTTTTCTCGAAAAATCATATGAAGACATCAGGTATTTCTTACAGACATTGAAAACAACAATCAAAATGCAATCTCATTAGAATGACTTTTCGAATTGAATTTACAAATCAATTAACGTTATTATCTCAATATATAGCCAGTCTTTGATTTTGCCCAGGAGTAAGGAGATCATTTTAGCACTCTTATGACCACGCAGCAAAATATGCTAATTTTTCAATTTCGCTATATTACTAAGTCCTGTAGCGAGCAGGTTATCCACGAATACTTGCGATAGAACTTTACCTTTCCAGCAAATTGAAATTTTAAATAACCGATAGTGAACATATACAGAAATACCTCTTATATTCTAACCCGTGAATTCGTGTAATCATGAGATTATTGCAATAAAGGCGCAGTACATTTTTTCCGAAATGACATCTGTTGGCACCAGGTCGTCTAGCAGACATTGAAAACAACAATCAAAATGCAATCTCAATAAAATAACCTTTCGAATTGAATTTTCAAATCAAATAACGTTATTATGTCACTAAATAGAGCAATTCCTTGATTTTGCCCAGGAGTCCTGAGATCATTTTAGCACTTTTATAAAGACGCAGCAAAAAATGCTAATTTTTTAATTTCGCAATATTACCAAGTCCTGTAGCGAGCAGGTTATCCATTAATACTTGCGATCCAAATCCAACTATTCAGCGAATTTAAATTTTGAATAACCAAAAGCGAACAGATACAGAAATCAACCTATTATATTCTATCACGAGAATTCGTGTAATCATGAGATTCTTGCGATCAAGGCGCAGTATATTTTTCCCGAAATATCATCTGAAGACATCTGGTATTTCTTACAGACATTGAAAACAACACCAAACGCAATCTCAATAGAATAAATGTTCGAATTATATTTTCAAATAAATTAACGTTATTATGTCAATATATAGAGCTATTCCTTGATTTTGCCCAGGAGTTATGAGATCATTACAGCACTTTTATAACCACGCAGCAAAATGTGCTAATTTTTCAATTTCGCAATATTACTAAGTCCTGTAGCGAGCAGGTTATCCACGAATACTTGCAATCGAACTTTACCTTTCCAGCGAATTGAAATTTTAAAGAACCGATAGTGAACATATACAGAAATACTTCTTATATTCTAACACGTGAATTCGTGTAATCATGAGATTATTGCGATAAAGGCGCAGTATATTTTTTCCGAAATGACATCTGATGGCATCAGGTTCGTCTAGCAGACAATGAAAACAACAATCAAAATGCAATCTGAATAGAAAAACCTTTCGAATTGAATTTTCAAATCAAATAACGTTATTATGTCACTAAATAAAGCCATTCCTTGATTTTGCCCAGGAGTCATGAGATCATTTTAGCACTCTTATAAAGACGCAGCAAAAAATGCTAATTCTTCAATTTCGCAATATTACCAAGTGCTGTAGGGAGCAGGTTCTCTATAAATACTTGCGATCTAAACTTGTTTATTCAGCGAATTGAAATTTTGAGAAATCGAAAGCGAACAGATACAGAAATTAACCTATTATATTCAATCACGACAATTTGTGTAATCATGAGGTTCTTACGATTGAGGCGCAGTATATTTATCTCGAAATATTATCTGAAGTCATCAGGTATTTCTTACAGACATTGAAAACCACACCAAACGCAATCTCAATAGAATAACTGTTCGAAATGATTTCTTAAATCGAATAACGTTATTATGTCACTGAATAGAGCCATTCCTTGATTTTGCCCAAGAGTTATGAGATCATTCTAGCACTTTTATGACAACGCAGCAAATTATGCGAATTTTTCAATTTCGCCGTATTATCAAGTCCTGTAGCAAGCACGTTATTCATAAGTACTTGCGATCTAAATTGAACTATCTAGCAAATTGAAATTTCAAATATCTGAAAGCGAACAGATATAGAAATCAACATCTTATATTCTATCACGTGAATTCGTGAAATCATGAGATGCTCGCGATAAAGGCGCAGTATATTTTTCCCGAAATATCATCTGAAGACATCTGGTATTTCTTACAGACATTGAAAACAACAATTAAAATGCAATCTCATTAGAATAACTTTTCGAATTGAATTTTCAAATCAACTAACGTTATTATGTCAATATATAGAGCTATTCCTTGATTTTCCCCAGGAGTCATGAGATCATTTTAGCACTCTTATAACGACGCAGCACAAAATGCTTATTTTTCAATTTCGCAATATTACCAAGTGCTAAAGCGAGCAGGTTATCTATGAATACTTGCGATCTAAATTTGTCTATTCAGCGAATTGAAATTTTAAGTAACCGAAAGCGAACAGATACAGAAATCAACCTATTATATTCTATCACGGAATTCGTGTAATCATGAGATTATTGCGATAAAGGCGCAGTATATTTTTTCCGAAATGACATCTGAAGGCGTCAGGTATTTCTAACAGACAGTGAAGACAACAATCAAAATGCAATCTAAATAGAATACTTTTCGAATTGAATTCTCAAATCAAATAACGTTATTATGTCACTAAATAGAGCCATTACTTGATTTTGCCGAGGAGTTATGAGATCACTTTAGCACTATTATGACCACGCAGCAAAGTATGCTAATTTTTTAATTTCGCAATATTTTCAAGTCCTGTAGCGAGCAGGTTATTCATGAATACTTGCGATCTGAGTTAAACTATTCAGCGAATTGATATTTTAAATAACCGAAATCGAACAGATACAGAAATCAACCACTTATATTCCATTACGTGAATTCGTGTGATCATAAGATTCTTGCGATAAAGGCGCAGTATATTTTTCCCGAAATACCATCTGAAGACATCAGGTATTTCTTACAGACATTAAAATCAACAATCACAATGCAGTCTTAATAGAATAACATTTCGAATTGAATTTACAAGTCAATTAACGTTATTATGTCAATATATAGAGCTATTCCTTGATTTTGCCCAGGAGTGATGAGATCATTTTAGCACCCTTATAACGACGCAGCAAAATATGCTAATTTTTTATTTCGCAATATTACTAAGTCCTGTATTGAGCAGGTTATCCATTCATACTTGCGATCTAAATTCATCTATTCAACAAATTGGAATTTTAAAAAACCGATAGTGAACAGATACAGAAATACCTCTTATATTCTATCACGAGAATTTGTGTAATCATGAGGTTCTTGCGATTGAGGCGCAGTATATTTTTCCCGAAATATCATCTCAAGACATCAGGTATTTCTTACAGTCATTGAAAACAACATTCAGAATGCAATCTCAATAGAATAAATTTTCGGATTGAATTTTCACATCAATTAACGTTATTATGTCGATATATATAGTCATAACTTGATTATGCCGAGGAGTCATGAGATCATCTAAGCACTATTATAGCGACGCAGCAAAATATGCTAATTTTTCAATTTCGCAATATTTCTCAGTCCGGTAGCGAGCAGGTTATCCACGAATAATTGCGATCGAACTTCAACTTTCCAGCGAATTGAAATTTTAAATAACCGATAGTGAACAGATACAGACATACCTCTTATATTCTCACACGTGAATTCGTGTAATCATGAGATTATTGCGATGAAGGCGCAGTATATTTTTTCCGAAATGACATCTAATGGCATCAGGTATGTCTAGCAGACATTGAAAACAACAATTAAAAAGCAATCTCAATAGAATAACTTTTTGAATTGAATTTTCAAATCAAATAACGTTATTTATCCACTAAATAGAGCCATTCCTTAATTTTGCCCAGGAGTTATGAGATCATTTTAGCACTTTTATGACCACGCAGCAAAATATGCGAATTTTTCAATTTTGCAATATTATCAAGTCCTGTAGCGAGCAGGTCATCCATAAGTACTTGCGATCGAAATTGAACTATTTATCAAATTGAAATTTCAAATATCTGAAAGCGAACAGATATAGAAATCAACCTCTTATATTCTATCACGTGAATTCGTGTAATCATGAGATGCTTGCGATTGAGGCTCAGTATATTTTTCCCGAAATATCATCTGAAGACATCAGGTATTTCTTACAGACATTGAAAACAACAATCACAATGCAGTCTCAATAGAATAACATTTCGAATTGAATTTACAAGTCAATTAACGTTATTATGTCAATATATAGAGCTATACCTTGATTTTGCCCAGGAGTTATGAGATCATTTTAGCAATCTTAAAACGACGCAGCAAAATATGCTAATTTTTTAATTTCGCAATATTACTAAGTCCTGTAGCGAGCAGGTTATGCTCGAATACTTGCGATCGAACTTTAACTTTTCAGCGAATTGATATTCAAAATAACCGATAGTGAACAGATACAGAAATACCTCTTATATTCTAACACGTCAATTCGTGTAATCATGAGATTATTGCGATAAAGGCGCAGTATATTTTTTCCGAAATGACATCTGATGGCATCAGGTATGTCTAGCAGGCATTGAAAACAACAATCAAAATGCAATCTCAATAGAATAACTTTTCGAATTGAATTTTCAAATCAAATAACGTTATTATGTCACTAAATAGAGCCATTCCTTGATTTTGCCCAGGAGTTTGAGATCATTTTAGCACTTTTATGTCCACGCAGCAAAATATGCCAATTTTTCAATTTAGCAATATTATTAAGTCCCGTAGCGAGCAGGTTATTCATCAATACTTGCGATATAAATTTAACTATTCAGCGAATTGAAATTTTAAATAACCGATAGTGAACAGATACAGAAATACCTCTTATATTCTATCACGTGAATTCGTGTAATCATGAGATGCTTGCAATTGAGGCGCAGTATATTTTTCCCGAAATATCATCTGAAGACATCTGGTATTTCTTACAGACATTGAAAACAACAATCACAATGCAGTCTCAATAAAATAACTTTTCGAAGTGAATTTACAAGTAAATTAACGTTATAATGTCACTAAATAGAGACATTCCTAGATTTTGCCCAGGAGTTATGAGATCATTTTAGCACTTATATGACCACGCAGCGAAATATGCGAATTTTTCAATTTCGTAATATTAACAAGTCCTGTAGCGAGCGGGTTATTTAAGAATACTTGCGATCGAAATTCAACTATTCAGCGAATTGAAATTTTGAATAACCAAAGGCGAACTGATACAGAAATCAACCTATTATATTCTATCACGAGAATTCGTGTAATCATGAGGTTCTTGCGATTGAGGCTCAGTATATTTTTCCCGAAATATCATATGAACACATCAAGTATTTCATACAGACATTGAAAACAACAATCAAAATGCAATCTCATTAGAATAATTTTTCGAATTGAATTTACAAATCAATGAACGTTAATATGTCAATATATAGAGCCATTCTTTAATTTTGCCCAGGAGGAAGGAGATCATTTCAGCTCTTTTATGACTACGCAGCAAAATATGCTAATTTCTCAATTTCGCAATATTACTAAGTCCTGTAGCGAGCAGGTTATCCACGAATACTTGCGATCTAAATTTGTCTATCCAGTGAATTGAAATTTTAAATAACCGAAAGCGAACAGTTACAGAAATCAACCTATTATATTCTATTACGAAAATTAGTGTAATCATGAGGTTCTTACGATTGAGGCGCAGTATATTTATGTCGAAATATTATCTGAAGGCATCAGGTATTCCTTACAGACATTGAAAACCACACCAAACGCAATCTCAATAGAATAACTGTTCGAAATGATTTCTTAAATCGAATAACGTTATTATGTCACTGAATAGAGCCATTCCTTGATTTTGCCCAAGAGTTATGAGCTCATCCTACCACTTTTATGACAACGCAGCAAAATATGCGAATTTTTCAATTTCGCCGTATTATCAAGTCCTGTAGCGAGCACGTTATTCATAAATACTTGCGATCTAAATTGAACTATCTAGCAAATTGAAATTTCAAATATCTGAAAGCGAACAGATATAGAAATCAACATCTTATATTCTATCACGTGAATTCGTGAAATCATGAGATGCTCGCGATTAAGGCGCAGTATATTTTTCCCGAAATATCATCTGAAGCCATCTGGTATTTCTTACAGACATTGAAAACAACAATTAAAATGCAATCTCATTAGAATAACTTTTCGAATTGAATTTTCAAATCAACTAACGTTATTATGTCAATATATAGAGCTATTCCTTGATTTTCCCCAGGAGTCATGAGATCATTTTAGCACTCTTATAACGACGCAGCAGAAAATGCTAATTTTTCAATTTCGCAATATTACCAAGTGCTAAAGCGAGCAGGTTATCTATGAATACTTGCGATCTAAATTTGTCTATTCAGCGAATTGAAATTTGAAGTAACCGAAAGCGAACAGATACAGAAATCAACCTATTATATTCTATCACGGAATCCGTGTAATCATGAGATTATTGCGATAAAGGCGCAGTATATTTTTTCCGAAATGACATCTGAAGGCGTCAGGTATTTCTAACAGACATTGAAGACAACAATCAAAATGCAATCTAAATAGAATACTTTTCGAATTGAATTCTCAAATCAAATAACGTTATTATGTCACTAAATAGAGCCATTACTTGATTTTGCTGAGGAGTTATGAGATCACATTAGCACTATTATGACCACGCAGCAAAGTATGCTAATTTTTTAATTTCGCAATATTTTCAAGTCCTGTAGCGAGCAGGTTATCCATGAATACTTGCGATCTAAGTTTAACTATTCAGCGAATTGATATTTGAAATAACCGAAATCGAACAGATACAGAAATCAACCACTTATATTCCATTACGTGAATTCGTGTGATCATAAGATTCTTGCGATTAAGGCGCAGTATATTTTTCCCGAAATACCATCTGAAGACATCAGGTATTTCTTACAGTCATTGAAAACAACAATCAAAATGCAATCTCAATAGAATAACTTTTTGGATTAAAATGTCACATCAATTAATGTTATTATGCCGATATATAGAGTCATTACTTAAATATGCCCAGGAGTCATGAGATCATCTTAGCGCTATTATAACGACGCAGCAAAATATGCTAATTTGTCAATTTCGCAATGTTACTCGGTCCTGTAGCGAGCATGTGATCCATTAATACTTGCGATCCAAATTTATCTTTTCAGCGAATTGAAATTTTAAATAACTGATAGTGAACGGATACAGGAATACCTCTCATATGCTAACACGTGAATTCGTGTAATGATGAGATACTTGCGATAAAGGCGCTGTATATTTTTCCTGAAATATCATCTCAAGACATCAGGTATTTCTTACAGACATAGAAAACAACAATTAAAATGCAATCTCATTAGAATGACTTTTCGAATTGAATTTTCAAATCAAATAACGTTATGATGTCACTAAATACAGCCATTCTTTGATTTTTCCCGGGAGTCATGATATCATTTTAGCACTATTATAACGACGCAGCAAAATATGCAAATTTTTCAATTTCGCAATATTTCTAAGTCCTGTAGCGAGCAGGTTATTCACGAATACTTGCGATCGAACTTTAACTTTCTAGCGAATCGAAATTTTCAATAACCGATAGTGAACAGATACAGAAATACCTCTTATATTCTAACACGTGAATTCGTGTAATCATGAGATTATTGCGATAAAGGCGCAGTATTTTTTTTCCGAAATGATATCTGATCGCATCAGGTATGTCTAGCAGACATTGAAAACAACAATCAAAATGCAATCTCAATAGAATAGCTTTTCGAATTAAATGTACAAGTCAATTAACGTTATTATGTCAATATATAGAGCTATTCCTTGATTTTGCCCAG
Organism: Platygaster robiniae; assembly: GCA_028476575.1. Classification (NCBI taxonomy): domain Eukaryota; kingdom Metazoa; phylum Arthropoda; class Insecta; order Hymenoptera; family Platygastridae; genus Platygaster; species Platygaster robiniae. Next base: position 20,395,162 of record CM052021.1, read on the forward strand.
GAGTTATGAGATCATTTTAGCACTCTTATAACGACACAGCAAAATATGCTAATTTTTTATTTCGCAATATTACTCAGTCCTGTATTCAGCAGGTTATCCACGAATACTTGTGATCGAACTTTAACTTTTCAGCGAATTGATATTTTAAATAACCGATAGTGAACAGATACAGAAATACCTCTTATATTCTAACACGTGCATTCGTGTAATCATGAGGTTCTTGCGATTGAGGGGCTGTATATTTTTCCCGAAATATTATCTAAAGGCATCAGGTATTTCTTACAGTCATTGAAAACAACAATCAAAATGCAATCTCAATAGAATAACTTTTTGGATTGAATTTTCACATCAATTAAAGTTATTATACCGATATATAGAGTCATTACTTAATTATGCCCAGGAGTCATGAGATCATCTTAGCGCTATTATAGCGACGCAATAAAATATGCTAATTTTTCAATTTCGCAATGTTACTCAGTCCTGTAGCGAGCATGTGATCCATTAATACTTGCGATCCAAATTTATCTTTTCAGCGAATTGAAATTTTAAATAACTGATAGTGAACGGATACAGGAATACCTCTCATATGCTAACACGTGAATTCGTATAATCATGAGATACTTGCGATAAAGGCGCAGTATATTTTTTCCGAAATCACATCTGATGGCATCAAGTATGTCTAGCAGACATTGAAAACAACAATCAAAATGCAATCTCAATAGAATAACTTTTCGAATTGAATTTACAAATCAATGAACGTTATTATGTCACTAAATAGAGCCATTCCGTTATTTTGCCAGGAGTCATGAGAACATTCAGCACTCCTATATTGACGCAGCAAAAAATGCTAAATTTCAATTTCGCAATATTACCAAGTCCTGTAGCGAGCAGGTTATCCATGAATACCTGCGATCCAAATCTAACTATTCAGCGAATTGAAATTTTAAATAACCGATAGTGAACAGATACAGAAATCAACCACTTATATTCCATCACGAGAAATCGTGTAATCATGAATATATTGCGATAACGGCGCAGTAAATTTCTTCCGAAATGACTTCTGATGGCATCAGGTATGTTTAGCAGACATTGAGAACAACAATTAAAATGCAATCTCAATAGAATAACTTTTCGACTTGAATTTTCAAATCAAATAACGTTATTATGTCACTAAATAGAGCTATTCCGTTATTTTGCCAGGAGTCATGAGATCATTCAGCACTCTTATATTGACGCAGCAAAAAATGCTAATTTTTTTATTTTGCAATATTACCAAGTCCTGTAGCGAGCAGGTTATCCATGAATACCTGCGATCCAAATCTAACTATTCAGCGAATTGAAATTTTAAATAACCAATAGTGAACAGATACAGAAATACCTCTTATATTCTAACACGTGAATTCGTGTAATCATGAGATTATTGCGATAAAGGCGCAGTATATTTTTTCCGAAATAACATCTGATGGCATCAGGTATGTCTAGCAGACATTGAAAACAACAATCAAAATGCTATCTTAATAGAATAACTGTTCGAATTATATTTTCAAATCAATAAACTTTATTATGTCGATATATAGAGCTATTTCTTGATTTTGCCCAGGAGTTATGAGATCATTTTAGCACTCTTATAACGACGCAGCAAAATGTGCTAATTTTTTAATTTCGCAATATTCCTAAGTCCTGTAGCGAGCAGGTTATCCACGAATACTTGCGATCAAACTTTAACTTTTCAGCGAATTGATATTTTAAATAACCGATAGTGAACAGATACAGAAATACCTCTTATATTCTATCACGTGAATTCGTGAAATCAGGAGATGCTCGCGATTAAGGCGCAGTATATTTTTCCCGAAATATCATCTGAAGACATCTGGTATTTCTTACAGACATTGAAAACAACAATTAAAATGCAATCTCATTAGAATAACTTTTCGAATTGAATTTTCAAATCAACTAACGTTATTATGTCAATATATAGAGCTATTCCTTGATTTTCCCCAGGAGTCATGAGATCATTTTAGCACTCTTATAACGACGCAGCAGAAAACGCTAATTTTTCAATTTCGCAATATTACCAAGTGCTAAAGCGAGCAGGTTATCTATGAATACTTGCGATCTAAATTTGTCTATTCAGCGAATTGAAATTTGAAGTAACCGAAAGCGAACAGATACAGAAATCAACCTATAATATTCTATCACGGAATTCGTGTAATCATGAGATTATTGCGATAAAGGCGCAGTATATTTTTTCCGAAATGACATCTGAAGGCGTCAGGTATTTCTAACAGACATTGAAGACAACAATCAAAATGCAATCTAAATAGAATACTTTTCGAATTGAATTCTCAAATCAAATAACGTTATTATGTCACTAAATAGAGCCATTACTTGATTTTGCCGAGGAGTTATGAGATCACTTTAGCACTATTATGACCACGCAGCAAAGTATGCTAATTTTTCAATTTCGCAATATTTTCAAGTCCTGTAGCGAGCAGGTTATTCATGAATACTTGCGATCTAAGTTTAACTATTCAGCGAATTGATATTTTAAATAACCGAAATCGAACAGATACAGAAATCAACCACTTATATTCCATTACGTGAATTCGTGTGATCATAAGATTCTTGCGATTAAGGCGCAGTATATTTTTCCCTAAATACCATCTGAAGACATCAGGTATTTCTTACAGACATTAAAATCAACAATCACAATGCAGTCTTAATAGAATAACATTTCGAATTGAATTTACAAGTCAATTAACGTTATTATGTCAATATATAGAGCTATTCCGTGATTTTGTCCAGGGGTTATGAGATCATTTTAGCACTCTTATGACCACGCAGCAAAATATGCTAATTTTTTAATTTCGCAATATTTTCAAGTCCTGTAGCGAGCAGGTTATTCATGAATACTTGCGATCTAAGTTTAACTATTCAGCGAATTGATATTTCAAATAACCGAAATCGAACAGATACAGAAATTAACCTCTTATATTATATCACGTGAATTCGTGTAATCATGAGATGCTTGCGATTGAGGCGCAATATATTTTTCCCAAAATATCATCTGAAGACATCAAGTATTTCTTACAGACATTGAAAACAACAATCACAATGCAGTCTCAATAGAATAGCTTTTCGAATTAAATTTACAAGTCAATTAACGTTATTATGTCAATATATAGAGCTATTCCTTGATTTTGCCCAGGAGTTATGAGATCATTTTAGCACTCTTATAACGACGCAGCAAAATATGCTGATTTTTTATTTCGCAATATTACTCAGTCCTGTATTCAGCAGGTTATCCACGAATACTTGTGATCGAACTTTAACTTTTCAGCGAATTGATATTTTAAATAACCGATAGTGAACAAATACAGAAATACCTCTTATATTCTAACACGTGCATTCGTGTAATCATGAGGTTCTTGCGATTGAGGCGCTGTATATTTTTCCCGAAATATTATCTTAAGGCATCAGGTATTTCTTACAATCATTGAAAACAACAATCAAAATGCAATCTCAATAGAATAACTTTTTGGATTGAATTTTCACATCAATTAAAGTTATTATACAGATATATAGAGTCATTACTTAAATATGCCCAGGAGTCATGAGATCATCTTAGCGCTATTATAGCGACGCAAAAAAATATGCTAATTTTTCAATTTCGCAATGTTACTCAGTCCTGTAGCGAGCATGTGATCCATTAATACTTGCGATCCAAATTTATCTATTCAGCGAATTGAAATTTTAAATAACTGATAGTGAACGGATACAGGAATACCTCTCATATGCTAACACGTGAATTCGTGTAATCATGAGATACTTGCGATAAAGGCGCTGTATATTTTTCCTGAAATATCATCTCAAGACATCAGGTATTTCTTACAGACATAGAAAACAACAATTTAAATGCAGTCTCATTAGAATGACTTTTCGAATTGAATTTTCAAATCAAATAATGTTATGATGTCACTAAATACAGCCATTCTTTGATTTTTCCCGGGAGTCATGATATCATTTTAGCACTAATATAACGACGCAGCAAAATATGCTAATTTTTCAATTTCGCAATATATCTAAGTCCTGTAGCGAGCAGGTTATTCACGAATACCTGCGATCGAAATCTAACTATTCAGCGAATTGAAATTTTAAATAACCGATAGTGAACAGATACAGAAATACCTCTTATATTCTAACACGTGAATTCGTGTAATCATGAGATTATTGTGATAAAGGCGCAGTATATTCTTTCCGAAATCACATCTGATGGCATCAGGTATGTCTAGCAGACATTGAAAACAACAATCAAAATGCAATCTCAATAGAATAACTTTTCGACTTGAATTTTCAAATCAAATAACGTTATTATGTTACTAAATAGAGCTATTCCGTTATTTTGCCAGGAGTCATGAGATCATTCAGCACTCTTATATTGACGCAGCAAAAAATGCTAATTTTTCAATTTCGCAATATTACCAAGTCCTGTAGCGAGCAGGTTATCCATGAATACCTGTGATCCAAATCTAACTATTCAGCGAATTGAAATTTTAAATAACCAATAGTGAACAGATACAGAAATACCTCTTATATTCTAACACGTGAATTCGTGTAATCATGAGATTATTGCAATAAAGGCGCAGTATATTTTTTCCGAAATCACATCTGATGGCATCAGGTATGTCTAGCAGACATTAAAAACAACAATCAAAATGCAATCTTAATAGAATAACTGTTCGAATTATATTTTCAAATCAATAAACTTTATTATGTCGATATATAGAGCTATTCCTTGATTTTGCCCAGGAGTTATGAGATCATTTTAGCACTCTTATAACGACGCAGCAAAATGTGCTAATTTTTTAATTTCGCAATATTCCTAAGTCCTGTAGCGAGCAGGTTATCCACGAATACTTGCGATCGAACTTTAACTTTTCAGTGAATTGATATTTTAAATAACCGATAGTGAACAGATACAGAAATACCTCTTATATTCTATCACGCGAATTCGTGAAATCATGAGATGCTCGCGATTAAGGCGCAGTATATTTTTCCCGAAATATCATCTGAAGACATCTGGTATTTCTTACAGACATTGAAAACAACAATTAAAATGCAATCTCATTAGAATAACTTTTCGAATTGAATTTTCAAATCAAATAACGTTATTATGTCACTAAATAGAGCCATTCCTTGATTTTGCCCAGGAGTCATGAGATCATTCAGCACTCTTATATTGACGCAGCAAGAAAAGCTATTTTTTCAATTTCGCAATATTACCAAGTCCTGTAGCGAGCAGTTTATCCATGAATACCTGCGATCGAAATCTAACTATTCAGCGAATTGAAATTTCAAATAACCGATAGTAAACAGATACAGAAATACCTCTTATATTCTAACACGTGAATTCGTGTAATCATGAGATTATTGCGATAAAGGCGCAGTATATTTTTTTTCTGAAATCACATCTGATGGCATCAGGTATGTCTAGCAGACATTGAAAACAACAATCAAAATGCAATCTCAATAGAATAGCTTTTCGAATTAAATGTACAAGTCAATTAACGTTATTATGTCAATATATAGAGCTATTCCTTGATTTTGCCCAGGAGTTATGAGATCATTTTAGCACTCTTATAACGACGCAGCAAAATATGCTAATTTTTTATTTCGCAATATTACTCAGTCCTGTATTCAGCAGGTTATCCACGAATACTTGTGATCGAACTTTAACTTTTCAGCGAATTGATATTTTAAATAACCGATAGTAAACAGATACAGAAATACCTCTTATATTCTAACACGTGCATTCGTGTAATCATGAGGTTCTTGCGATTGAGGCGCTGTATATTTTTCCCGAAATATTATCTTAAGGCATCAGGTATTTCTTACAATCATTGAAAACAACAATCAAAATGCAATCTCAATAGAATAACTTTTTGGATTGAATTTTCACATCAATTAAAGTTATTATGCCGATATATAGAGTCATTACTTAAATATGCCCAGGAGTCATGAGATCATCTTAGCGCTATTATAGCGACGCAATAAAATATGCTAATTTTTCAATTTCGCAATGTTACTCAGTCCTGTAGCGAGCATGTGATCCATTAATACTTGCGATCCAAATTTATCTTTTCAGCGAATTGAAATTTTAAATAACTGATAGTGAACGGATACAGGAATACCTCTCATATGCTAACACGTGAATTTGTGTAATCATGAGATACTTGCGATAAAGGCGCTGTATATTTTTCCTGAAATATCATCTCAAGACATCAGGTATTTCTTACAGACATAGAAAACAACCATTCAAATGCAATCTCATGAGAATGACTTTTCGAATTGAAATTTCAAATCAAATAACGTTATGATGTCACTAAATACAGCCATTCTTTGATTTTTCCCGGGAGTCATGATATCATTTTAGTTCTATTATAACGACGCAGCAAAAAATGCTAATTTTTCAATTTCGCAATATTTCTAAGTCCTGTAGCGAGCAGGTTATCCATGAATACCTGCGATCGAAATCTAACTATTCAGCGAATTGAAATTTTAAATAACCGATAGTAAACAGATACAGAAATACCTCTTATATTCTAACACGTGAATTCGTGTAATCATAAGATTATTGCGATAAAGGCGCAGTATATTTTTTCCGAAATCACATCTGATGGCATCAGGTATGTCTAGCAGACATTGAAAACAACAATCAAAATGCAATCTCAATAGAATAACTTTTCGAATTGAATTTACAAATCAACGAACGTTATTATTTTACTAAATAGAGCCATTCCGTTATTTTGCCAGGAGTCATGAGATCATTCAGCCCTCCTATATTGACGAAGCAAAAAATGCTAAATTTCAATTTCGCAATATTACCAAGTCCTGTAGCGAGCAGGCTATCTATGAATACTTGCGATCTAAATTTAATTATTGAGCAAATTGATATTTTAAATAACTGAAATAAAACAGATACAGAAATCAACCACTTATATTCCATCACGAGAAATCGTGTAATCATGAAATTATTGCGATAACGGCGCAGTAAATTTTTTCCGAAATGACATCTGATGGCATCAGGTATGTATAGCAGACATTGAAAACAACAATTAAAATGCAATCTCAATAGAATAACTTTTTGACTTGAATTTTCAAATCAAATAACGTTATTATGTCACTAAAAAGAGCTATTCCTTTATTTTGCCCAGGAATCATGAGATCATTTAGCACTCTTATATTGACGCAGCAAAAAATGCTAATTTTTCAATTTCGCAATATTACCAAGTCCTGTAGCGAGCAGGTTATCCATGAATACCTGCGATCCAAATCGAACTATTCAGGGAATTGAAATTTTAAATAACCGAAAGCGAACAGATACAGAAATCAACCTATTATATTCTATCACGAGAATTCGTGTAATCATGAGGTTCTTGCGATTGAGGCGCAGTATATTTTTCCCGAAATATTATCTGAAGGCATCAGGTATTTCTTACAGACATTAAAAACAACAATCGAAATGCAATCTTAATAGAATAACTGTTCGAATTATATTTTTAAATCAATGAACGTTATTATGTCGATATATTGAGCTATTCCTTGATTTTGCCCAGGAGTTATCAGATCATTTTAGCACTCTTATAACGACGCAGCAAAATATGCTAATTTTTTAATTTCGCAATATTACTAAGTCCTGTAGCGAGCAGGTTATCCATGAATACCTGCGATCCAAATCGAACTATTCAGGGAATTGAAATTTTAAATAACCGAAAGCGAACAGATACAGAAATCAACCTATTATATTCTATCACGAGAATTCGTGTAATCATGAGGTTCTTGCGATTGAGGCGCAGTATATTTTTCCCGAAATATTATCTGAAGGCATCAGGTATTTCTTACAGACATTGAAAACAACAATCGAAATGCAATCTTAATAGAATAACTGTTCGAATTATATTTTTAAATCAATGAACGTTATTATGTCGATATATAGAGCTATTCCTTGATTTTGCCCAGGAGTTATCAGATCATTTTAGCACTCTTATAACGACGCAGCAAAATATGCTAATTTTTTAATTTCGCAATATTACTAAGTCCTGTAGCGAGCAGGTTATCCACGAATACTTGCGATCGAACTTTAACTTTTCAGCGAATTGATATTTTAAATAACCGATTGTGAACAGATACAGAAATACCCCTTATATTCTAACACGTGAATTCGTGTAATCATGAGATTATTGCGATAAAGGCGCAGTATATTTTTTTCGAAATGATATCTGATGGCATCAGGTATGTCTAGCAGACATTGAAAACAACAATCAAAATGCAATCTCAATAGAATAACTTTTCGAATTGAATTTTCAAATCAAATAACGTTATTATGTCACTGAATAGAGCCATTCCTTGATTTTGCCCAGGAGTTATGAGATCATGTTAGCACTCTGATAACCACGCAGCAAAAAAAGCTAATTTTTCAATTTCGCAATATTGTCAAGTCCTGTAGCGAGCAAGTTATTCATAAATACTTGCGATCTAAATTTGACTATCTAGCAAATTGAAATTTCAAAGATCTGAAAGCGAACAGATATAGAAATCAACCTCTTATATTCTATCACTTGAATTCGTGTAATCATGAGATGCTTGCGATTGAGGCGCAGTATATTTTTCCCGAAATATCATCTGAAGACATCTGGTATTTCTTACAGACATTGAAAACAACAATCACAATGCAGTGTCAATAAAATAACTTTTCGAATTGAATTTACAAGTCAATTATCGTTATTATGTCAATATATAGAGCTATTCCTTGATTTTGCCCAGGAGTTATCAGATCATTTTAGCACTCTTATAACGACGCAGCAAAAAATGCTAATTTTTAAATTTCGCAATATTACTAAGTCCTGTAGCGAGCAGGTTATCCACGAATACTTGCGATCGAACTTTAACTTTTTAGCGAATTGATATTTTAAATAACCGATAGTGAGCAGATACAGAAATACCTCTTATATTCTAACACGTAAATTCGTGTAATCATGAGATTATTGCGATAAAGGCGCAGTATATTTTTTCCGAAATGACATCTGATGGCATCAGGTATTTCTTGCAGACATTGGAAACAACAATTAAAATGCAATCACAATAGAATAACCGTTCAAAATGAATTCTCAAATCAAATAACGATATTAATCCACTACATAGAGCCATTCCTTGATTTTGCCCAGGAGTTATGAGATTATTTTTGCACTTCTATGACCACGCAGCAAAATATGCTAATTTTTCAATTTCGCAATATTATCAAGTCCTGTAGCGAGCAGGTCATCCATAAGTACTTGCGATCGAAATTGAACTATTTAGCAAATCGAAATTTCGAATATCTGAAAGCGAACAGATATAGAAATCAACCTCTTATATTCTATCACGTGAATTCGTGTAATCATGAGATGCTTGCGATTGAGGCGCAGTATATTTTTCCCGAAATATCATCTGAAGACATCTGGTATTTCTTACAGACATTGAAAACAACAATCACAATGCAGTCTCAATAAAATAACTTTTCGAAGTGAATTTACAAGTAAATTAACGTTATAATGTCACTAAATAGAGCCATTCCTTGATTTTGCCCAGGAGTTATGAGATCATTTTAGCACTTATATGACCACGCAGCAAAATATGCGAATTTTTCAATTTCGTAATATTAACATGTCCTGTAGCGAGCAGGTTATTCATGAATACTTGCGATCGAAATTCAACTATTCAGCGAATTGAATTTTTACTGAACGGAAAGCGAAAATATACAGAAATCAACCTCTTAAATTCTATCACGTGAATTCGTGTAATCATGAGATTCTTGCGATCAAGGCGCAGTATATTTTTTCTCGAAATATCATATGAAGACATCAGGTATTTTTTACAGACATTGAAAACAACACCAAACGCAATCTGAATAGAATGACTTTTCGAATTATATTTTCAAATTAATTAACGTTATTCTGTCGATATATAGAGCTATTCCATGATTTTGCCCAGGACTTATGAGATCATTTCAGCACTTTTATGACCACGCAGCAAAATGTGCTAATTTTTCAATTTCGTAATTTTACCAAGTCCTGTAGCGAGAAGGTTATTTATAAATACTTGCGATCTAAATTTTTCTATTCAGCGAATTGAAATTTTAAATAACCGGAAGCGAACAGATACAGAAATCAACCTATTATATTCTATTACGAGAATTCGTGTAATCATGAGGTTCTTGCGATTGAGGCGCAGTAATTTTTTCTCGAAAAATCATATGAAGACATCAGGTATTTCTTACAGACATTGAAAACAACAATCAAAATGCAATCTCATTAGAATGACTTTTCGAATTAAATTTACAAATCAATTAACGTTATTATCTCATTATATAGCCAGTCTTTGATTTTGCCCAGGAGTAAGGAGATCATTTTAGCACTCTTATGACCACGCAGCAAAATATGCTAATTTTTCAATTTCGCTATATTACTAAGTCCTGTAGCGAGCAGGTTATCCACGAATACTTGCGATCGAACTTTACCTTTCCAGCAAATTGAAATTTTAAATAACCAATAGTGAACATATATAGAAATATCTCTTATATTCTAACCTGTGAATTCGTGTAATCATGAGATTATTGCAATAAAGGCGCAGTACATTTTTTCCGAAATGACATCTGATGGCACCAGGTCGTCTAGCAGTCATTGAAAACAACAATCAAAATGCAATCTTAATAAAATAACCTTTCGAATTGAATTTTCAAATCAAATAACGTTATTATGTCACTAAATAGAGCAATTCCTTGATTTTGCCCAGGAGTCCTCAGATCATTTTAGCACTTCTATAAAGACGCAGCAAAAAATGCTAATTTTTTAAATTCGCAATATTACCAAGTCCTGTAGCGAGCAGGTTATCCATTAATACTTGCGATCCAAATCCAACTATTCAGCGAATTGAAATTTTGAATAACCAAAAGCGAACAGATACAGAAATCAACCTATTATATTCTATCACGAGAATTCGTGTAATCATGAGGTTCTTGCGATTAAGGCTCAGTATATTTTTCACGAAATATCATATGAACACATCAGGTATTTCATACAGACATTGAAAACAACAATCAAAATGCAATCTCATTAGAATAACTTTTCGAATTGAATTTACAAATCAATGAACGTTAATATGTCAATATATAGAGCCATTCTTTAATTTTGCCCAGGAGTAAGGAGATCATTTTAGCACTTTTATGACTACGCAGCAAAATATGCTAATTTCTCAATTCCGCAATATTACTAAGTCCTGTAGCGAGCAGGTTATCCACGAATACTTGCGATCTAAATTTGTCTATCCAGCGAATTGAAACTTTAAATAACCGAAAGCGAACAGTTACAGAAATCAACCTATTATATTCTATCACGTGAATTCGTGTAATCATGAGATTCTTGCGATCAAGGCGCAGTATATTTTTCCCGAAATATCATCTGAAGACATCTAGTATTTCTCACAGACATTGAAAACAACACCAAACGCAATCTCAAGAGAATAACTGTTCGAATTATATTTTCGAATTAATACACGTTATTATGTCAATATGAAGAGCTATTCCTTGATTTTGCCCAGGAGTTATGAGATCATTACAGCACTTTTATAACCACGCAGCAAAATGTGCTAATTTTCCAATTTCGCAATATTACTAAGTCCTGTAGCGAGCAGGTTATCCACGAATACTTGCAATCGAACTTTACCTTTCCAGCGAATTGAAATTTTAAATAACCGAGAGTGAACAGATACAGAGATACCTCTTATATTCTAACACGTGAATTCGTGTAATCATGAGATTATTGCGATAAAGGCGCAGTATATTTTTTCCGAAATGACATCTAATGGCATCAGGTATGTCTAGCAGACATTGAAAACAACAATTAAAAAGCAATCTCAATAGAATAACTTTTTGAATTGAATTTTCAAATCAAATAACGTTATTATGTCACTGAATAGAGCCATACCTTGAATTTGCCCAAGAGCCATGAGATCATTTTAGCACTCTCATAACGACGCTGCAAAATATGCTAATTTTTCGATTTCGCAATGTTACTAAGTCCTGTAGCGAGCAGGTGATCCATTAATACTTGCGATCTAAATTTATCTATTTAGCGAATTGGAATTTTCAATAACCGATAGTGAACAGATACAGAAATACCTCTTATATGATTACACCTGAACTCGTGTAATCATGAGGTTCTTGCGATTGGGGCGCAGTATATTTTTCCCGAAATATTATCTGAAGGCATCAGGTATTTCTTACAGATATTGGAAACAACAATTAAAATGCAATCTCAATAGAATAACTGTTCGAAATGAATTCTCAAATGAAATAACGTTATTATGTCACTAAATAGAGCTATTCCTTGATTTTGCCCAGAAGTTATTAGATCATTTTAGCACTTTTATGACCACGCAGCAAAATATGCTAATTTTTCTATTTCGCAATATTATCAAGTCCTGTAGTGAGCAGGTTATCCATAAATACGAGCGATCCAAATTGAACTATTTAGCAAATTGAAATTTCAAATATCCGAAAGCGAACAGATATAAAAATCAACCTCTTATATTCTATCACGTGAATTCGTGTAATCATGAGATTGTTGCGATTGTGGCGCACTATATTTTTTTTCCGTAATGACATCTAAAGATATCAGGTATTTCTAACAGACTTTGAAAACAACGTGCAAATCGCAAACTTAATTGAATAACTTTTCAAATTGAATTTCCAAATAAATTAACGTTAATATGTCAATATATAGATCCATTCCTTTATTTTGCCCATAGTAAGGAGATCATTTTAGCACTTTTATGACAACGCATCAAAATATGCTAATTTTTCAATTTCGCGATATTACCAAGTCCTGTAGCGAGCAGGTTATCCATGAATACCTGCGATCCAAATCTAACTATCCAGCGAATTGAAATTTTTCAATAACCAAAAGTGAACAGATACAGAAATCAACCTATTATATTCTATCACGAGAATTCGTGTAATCATGAGGTTCTTGCGATTGAGGCGCAGTATATTTTTCCCGAAATATTATCTGAAGGCATCAGGTATTTCTTACAGACATTGAAAACAACAATCAAAATGCAGTCTCAATAGAATAAGTGTTCGAAATGATTTCTCAAATCAAATAACGTTATTATGTCACTAAATAGAGCCATTCCTTGATTTCGCCCAGAAGTTGTGCGATCATTTTAGCACTCTTAAAACGACCCAGCAAAATATGCTAATTTTTTAATTTCGCAATTTTACTAAGTCCTGTTGCGAGCAGGTTATCCACGAATACTTGCAATCGAACTTTAAGTTTTCAGCGAATTGATATTTAAAATAACCGATAGTAAACATATACAGAAATACCTCTTATATTCTAGCACGTGAATTCGTGTAATCATGAGGTTCTTGCGATTGGGGCGCAGTGTATTTTTCCCGAAATATTATCTGAAGGCATTAGGTATTTCTTACAGACATTGGAAACGACAATCAAAATGCAATCTCAATAGAATAACTTTTCGAATTGAATTTTCAAATCAAATAACGTTATTATGTCACTAAATAGAGCCATTCCTTGATTTAGCCCAGGAGTTTGAGATCATTTTAGCACTTTTATGTCCACGCAGCAAAATATGCTAATTTTTCAATTTAGCAATATTATTAGGTCCCGTAGCGTGCAGGTTATCCATCAATACTTGCGATATAAATTTAACTATTCAGCGAATTGAAATTTTAAATAACCGATAGTGAACAGATACAGAAATACCTCTTATATTCTAACACGTGAATTCGTGTAATCATGAGATTATTGCTACAAAGGCGCAGTATATTTTTTCCGAAATGACATCTGAAGACATCAGGTATTTCTTACAGTCATTGAAAACAACATTCAGAATGCAATCTCAATAGAATAAATTTTCGGATTGAATTTTCACATCAATTAACGTTATTATGTCGATATATAGAGTCATTACTTGATTATGTCGAGGAGTCATGAGATCATCTTAGCACTATTATAGCGACGCAGCAAAATATGCTAATTTTTCAATTTCGCAATATTTCTCAGTCCTGTAGCGAGCAGGTTATCCACGAATAATTGCGATCGAACTTTAACTTTCCAGCGAATTGAAATTTTAAATAACCGATAGTGAACACATACAGAAATACCTCTTATATTCTAACACGTGAAATCGTGTAATCATGAGATTATTGCGATAAAGGCGCAGTATATGTTTTCCGAAATGACATCTAATGGCATCAGGTATGTCTAGCAGACATTGAAAACAACAATCAAAATGCAATCTCAATAGAATACCTTTTCGAATTGAATTTTCAAATCAAATAACGTTATTATGTCACTAAATAGAGTTATTCCTTGATTTTGCCCAGGAGTCATGAGATCATTTTAGCACTCCTATAACGACGCAGCAAAAATTCCTAATTTTTTAATTTCGCAATATTATCAAGTCCTGTAGCAAGCAGGTTATACATGAATACTAGGACCTAAATTTAACTATTCAGCGAATTGATATTTTAAATAACTGAAATCGAACAGATACAGAAATCAACCACATATATTCCATCACGTGAATTCGTGTAATCATAAGATTCTTGCGATTAAGGCGCAGTATATTTTTCCCGAAATACCATCTGATGGCATGAGGTATGTATAGCAGACATTGAAAACAACAATTAAAATGCAATCTCAATAGAAGAACTTTTCGACCCGAATTTTCAAATTAAATAAAGTTATTATGTCACTAAATAGAGCCATTCCTTTATTTTGCCCAGGAGTCATGAGACCATTTAGCACTCTTATATTGACGCAGCAAAAAATGCTAATTTTTCAATTTCGCAATATTATTAAGTCCTGTAGCGAGCATGTTATCCATGAATACCTGCGATCCAAATCTAACTATTCAGCGAATTGAAATTTTAAATAACCGAAAGCGAACAGATACAGAAATCAACCTATTATATTCTATCACTTGAATTCGTGTAATCATGAGATGCATGCGATTGAGGCGCAGTATATTTTTTTCCGAAATATCATCTGAAGAAATCTGGTATTTCTTACAGACATTGAAAACAACAATCAAAATGCAACCTTAATAGAATAACTGTTCGAATTATATTTTCAAATCAATAAACGTTATTATGTCGATATATAGAGCTATTCCTTGATTTTGCCCAGGAGTTATGAGATCATTTTAGCACTCTTATAACGACGCAGCAAAATTAGCTAATTTTTTAATTTCGCAATATTACTAAGTCCTGTAGCGAGCAGGTTATCCACGAATACTTGCGATCGAACTTTAACTTTTCAGCGAATTGATATTTTAAATAACCGATACTGAACAGATACAGAAATACCTCTTATATTCTAACACGTGAATTCGTGTAATCATGAGGTTCTTGCGATTGGGGCGCAGTATATTTTTCCCGAAATATTATCTGATGGCATCAGGTATTTCTTGCAGACATTGGAAACAACAATTAAAATGCAATCACAATAGAATAACTGTTCAAAATGAATTCTCAAATCAAATAACGATATTAATCCACTACATAGAGCCATTCCTTGATTTTGCCCAGGAGTTATGAGATTATTTTTGCACTTCTATGACCACGCAGCAAAATATGCTAATTTTTCAATTTCGCAATATTATCAAGTCCTGTAGCGAGCAGGTCATTCATAAGTACTTGCGATCGAAATTGAACTATTTAGCAAATCGAAATTTCGAATATCTGAAAGCGAACAGATATAGAAATCAACCTCTTATATTCTATCACGTGAATTCGTGTAATCATGAGATGCTTGCGATTGAGGCGCAGTATATTTTTCCCGAAATATCATCTGAAGACATCTGGTATTTCTTACAGACATTGAAAACAACAATCACAATGCAGTCTCAATAAAATAACTTTTCGAAGTGAATTTACAAGTAAATTAACGTTATAATGTCACTAAATAGAGCCATTCCTTGATTTTGCCCAGGAGTTATGAGATCATTTTAGCACTTATATGACCACGCAGCAAAATATGCGAATTTTTCAATTTCGTAATATTAACATGTCCTGTAGCGAGCAGGTTATTCATGAATACTTGCGATCGAAATTCAACTATTCAGCGAATTGAATTTTTACTGAACGGAAAGCGAAAATATACAGAAATCAACCTCTTAAATTCTATCACGTGAATTCGTGTAATCATGAGATTCTTGCGATCAAGGCGCAGTATATTTTTTCTCGAAATATCATATGAAGACATCAGGTATTTTTTACAGACATTGAAAACAACACCAAACGCAATCTGAATAGAATGACTTTTCGAATTATATTTTCAAATTAATTAACGTTATTCTGTCGATATATAGAGCTATTCCATGATTTTGCCCAGGACTTATGAGATCATTTCAGCACTTTTATGACCACGCAGCAAAATGTGCTAATTTTTCAATTTCGTAATTTTACCAAGTCCTGTAGCGAGAAGGTTATTTATAAATACTTGCGATCTAAATTTTTCTATTCAGCGAATTGAAATTTTAAATAACCGGAAGCGAACAGATACAGAAATCAACCTATTATATTCTATTACGAGAATTCGTGTAATCATGAGGTTCTTGCGATTGAGGCGCAGTAATTTTTTCTCGAAAAATCATATGAAGACATAAGGTATTTCTTACAGACATTGAAAACAACAATCAAAATGCAATCTCATTAGAATGACTTTTCGAATTAAATTTACAAATCAATTAACGTTATTATCTCATTATATAGCCAGTCTTTGATTTTGCCCAGGAGTAAGGAGATCATTTTAGCACTCTTATGACCACGCAGCAAAATATGCTAATTTTTCAATTTCGCTATATTACTAAGTCCTGTAGCGAGCAGGTTATCCACGAATACTTGCGATCGAACTTTACCTTTCCAGCAAATTGAAATTTTAAATAACCAATAGTGAACATATACAGAAATATCTCTTATATTCTAACCTGTGAATTCGTGTAATCATGAGATTATTGCAATAAAGGCGCAGTACATTTTTTCCGAAATGACATCTGATGGCACCAGGTCGTCTAGCAGTCATTGAAAACAACAATCAAAATGCAATCTTAATAAAATAACCTTTCGAATTGAATTTTCAAATCAAATAACGTTATTATGTCACTAAATAGAGCAATTCCTTGATTTTGCCCAGGAGTCCTCAGATCATTTTAGCACTTCTATAAAGACGCAGCAAAAAATGCTAATTTTTTAAATTCGCAATATTACCAAGTCCTGTAGCGAGCAGGTTATCCATTAATACTTGCGATCCAAATCCAACTATTCAGCGAATTGAAATTTTGAATAACCAAAAGCGAACAGATACAGAAATCAACCTATTATATTCTATCACGAGAATTCGTGTAATCATGAGGTTCTTGCGATTAAGGCTCAGTATATTTTTCACGAAATATCATATGAACACATCAGGTATTTCATACAGACATTGAAAACAACAATCAAAATGCAATCTCATTAGAATAACTTTTCGAATTGAATTTACAAATCAATGAACGTTAATATGTCAATATATAGAGCCATTCTTTTATTTTGCCCAGGAGTAAGGAGATCATTTTAGCACTTTTATGACTACGCAGCAAAATATGCTAATTTCTCAATTCCGCAATATTACTAAGTCCTGTAGCGAGCAGGTTATCCACGAATACTTGCGATCTAAATTTGTCTATCCAGCGAATTGAAACTTTAAATAACCGAAAGCGAACAGTTACAGAAATCAACCTATTATATTCTATCACGTGAATTCGTGTAATCATGAGATTCTTGCGATCAAGGCGCAGTATATTTTTCCCGAAATATTATCTGAAGACATCTAGTATTTCTCACAGACATTGAAAACAACACCAAACGCAATCTCAATAGAATAACTGTTCGAATTATATTTTCGAATTAATACACGTTATTATGTCAATATATAGAGCTATTCCTTGATTTTGCCCAGGAGTTATGAGATCATTACAGCACTTTTATAACCACGCAGCAAAATGTGCTAATTTTCCAATTTCGCAATATTACTAAGTCCTGTAGCGAGCAGGTTATCCACGAATACTTGCAATCGAACTTTACCTTTCCAGCGAATTGAAATTTTAAATAACCGAGAGTGAACAGATACAGAGATACCTCTTATATTCTAACACGTGAATTCGTGTAATCATGAGATTATTGCGATAAAGGCGCAGTATATTTTTTCCGAAATGACATCTAATGGCATCAGGTATGTCTAGCAGACATTGAAAACAACAATTAAAAAGCAATCTCAATAGAATAACTTTTTGAATTGAATTTTCAAATCAAATAACGTTATTATGTCACTGAATAGAGCCATACCTTGAATTTGCCCAAGAGCCATGAGATCATTTTAGCACTCTCATAACGACGCTGCAAAATATGCTAATTTTTCGATTTCGCAATGTTACTAAGTCCTGTAGCGAGCAGGTGATCCATTAATACTTGCGATCTAAATTTATCTATTTAGCGAATTGGAATTTTCAATAACCGATAGTGAACAGATACAGAAATACCTCTTATATGATTACACCTGAACTCGTGTAATCATGAGGTTCTTGCGATTGGGGCGCAGTATATTTTTCCCGAAATATTATCTGAAGGCATCAGGTATTTCTTACAGATATTGGAAACAACAATTAAAATGCAATCTCAATAGAATAACTGTTCGAAATGAATTCTCAAATGAAATAACGTTATTATGTCACTAAATAGAGCTATTCCTTGATTTTGCCCAGAAGTTATTAGATCATTTTAGCACTTTTATGACCACGCAGCAAAATATGCTAATTTTTCTATTTCGCAATATTATCAAGTCCTGTAGCGAGCAGGTTATCCATAAATACGAGCGATCCAAATTGAACTATTTAGCAAATTGAAATTTCAAATATCCGAAAGCGAACAGATATAAAAATCAACCTCTTATATTCTATCACGTGAATTCGTGTAATCATGAGATTGTTGCGATTGTGGCGCACTATATTTTTTTTCCGTAATGACATCTAAAGATATCAGGTATTTCTAACAGACTTTGAAAACAACGTGCAAATCGCAAACTTAATTGAATAACTTTTCAAATTGAATTTCCAAATAAATTAACGTTAATATGTCAATATATAGATCCATTCCTTTATTTTGCCCATAGTAAGGAGATCATTTTAGCACTTTTATGACAACGCATCAAAATATGCTAATTTTTTAATTTCGCGATATTACCAAGTCCTGTAGCGAGCAGGTTATCCATGAATACCTGCGATCCAAATCTAACTATCCAGCGAATTGAAATTTTTCAATAACCAAAAGTGAACAGATACAGAAATCAACCTATTATATTCTATCACGAGAATTCGTGTAATCATGAGGTTCTTGCGATTGAGGCGCAGTATATTTTTCCCGAAATATTATCTGAAGGCATCAGGTATTTCTTACAGACATTGAAAACAACAATCAAAATGCAGTCTCAATAGAATAAGTGTTCGAAATGATTTCTCAAATCAAATAACGTTATTATGTCACTAAATAGAGCCATTCCTTGATTTCGCCCAGAAGTTGTGCGATCATTTTAGCACTCTTAAAACGACCCAGCAAAATATGCTAATTTTTTAATTTCGCAATTTTACTAAGTCCTGTTGCGAGCAGGTTATCCACGAATACTTGCAATCGAACTTTAAGTTTTCAGCGAATTGATATTTTAAATAACCGATAGTGAACATATACAGAAATACCTCTTATATTCTAGCACGTGAATTCGTGTAATCATGAGGTTCTTGCGATTGGGGCGCAGTGTATTTTTCCCGAAATATTATCTGAAGGCATTAGGTATTTCTTACAGACATTGGAAACGACAATCAAAATGCAATCTCAATAGAATAACTTTTCGAATTGAATTTTCAAATCAAATAACGTTATTATGTCACTAAATAGAGCCATTCCTTGATTTAGCCCAGGAGTTTGAGATCATTTTAGCACTTTTATAACGACGTAGCAAAAAATCCTAATTTTTTAATTTCGCAATATTACTAAGTCCTGTTACGAGCAGGTTATCCATGAATACCTTCAATCCAAATCTAACTATTCAGCGAATTGAAATTTTAAATATCCGAAAGCGAACAGATACAGAAATCAACCTCTTATATTCTATCACGTGAATTCGTGTAATCATGAGATGCTTGCGATTGAGGCGCAATATATTTTTCCCGAAATATCATCTGAAGTCATCAAGTATTTTTTACAGACATTGAAAACAACAATCACAATGCAGTCTCAATATAATAACCTTTCAAATTAAATTTACAAGTCAATTAACGTTATTATGTCAATATATAGAGCTATTCCTTGATTTTGCCCAGGAGTTATGAGATCATTTTAGCTCTCTTATAACGACGCAGCAAAATATGCTAATTTTTTATTTCGCAATATTACTAAGTCCTGTATTGAGCAGGTTATCCACGAATACTTGTGATCGAACTTTAACGTTTCAGCGAATTGATATTTTAAATAACCGATAGTGAACAGATACAGAAATACCTCTTATATTCTAACACGTAAATTCGTGTAATCTTGAGGTTCTTGCGATTGGGGCGCAGTATATTTTTCCCGAAATATTATCTGAAGGCATCAGGTATTTCTTACAGACATTGGAAACAACAATCAAAATGCAATCTCAATAGAATAACTGTTCGAAATGAATTCTCAAATCAAACAACGTTATAAATCAACTAAATAGAGCCTTTCCTTGATTTTGCCCAGGAGTTATGAGATCATTTTAGCACTTTCATGACCACGCAGCAAAATATGCAAATTTTTCAATTTCGCAATATTATCAAGTCCTGTAGCGAGCAGGTCATCCATAAGTACTTGCGATCTAAATTTATCTATTCAGCGAATTGGAATTTTAAATAACCGATAGTTAACGAGTACAGAAATCAACCTATTATATTCTATCACGAGAATTTGTGTAATAATGAGGTTCTTGCGATAGTGGCGCAGTATATTTTACCCGAAATATTATCTGAAGGCATCACGTATTCCTTACAGTCATTGAAAACAACAATCAAAATGCAATGTCAATAGAATAACCTTTCGAATTGAATTTTTACATCAATTAACGTTAATATGTCGATATATAGAGTCATTACTTGATTATGTCCAGGAGTCATGACATCATTTTAGCACTATTATAACGACGCAGCAAAATATGCTAATTTTTCAATTTCGCAATATTTCTAAGTCCTGTAGCGAGCAGGTTATTCACGAATACTTGCGATCGAACTTTAAGTTTCCAGCGAATTGAAATATTAAATAACCGATAGTGAACAGATACAGAAATACCTCTTATATTCTAACACGTGAATTCGTGTAATCATGAGATTATTGCGATCGAGGCACAGTATATTTTTTCCGAAATGATATCTGATGGCATCAGGTATGTCTAGCAGACATTGGAAACAACAATCAAAATGCAATCTCAATAGAATAACTTTTCGAATTGAATTTTCAAATCAAATAACGTTATTATGTCACTAAATAGAGCCATTCCTTGATTTTGCCCAGGAGTCATGAGATCATTTTAGCACTCTTATAACGACGCAGCAAAAAATCCTAATTTTTTAATTTCGCAATATTATCAAGACCTGTAGCAAGCAGGTTATCCATGAATGCTAGGACCTAAATTTAACTATTCAGCGAATTGATATTTTAAATAACCGAAATCGAACAGATACAGAAATCAACCACTTATATTCCATCACGTGAATTCGTGTAATCATAAGATTCTTGCGATTAAGGCGCAGTATATTTTTCCCGAAATATTATCTGCAGGCATCAGGTATTTCTTACAGACATTGAAAACAACAATCAAAATGCAATCTTAATAGAATAACTGTTCGAATTATATTTTCAAATCAATAAACGTTATTATGTCGATATATAGAGCTATTCCTTGATTTTGCCCAGGAGTTATGAGATCATTTTAGCACTCTTACAACGACGCAGCAAAATATGCTAATTCTTTAATTTCGCAATATTACTAAGTCCTGTAGCGAGCAGGTCATCCATAAGTACTTGCGATCGAAATTGAACTATTTAGCAAATTGAAATTTCAAATATCTGAAAGCGAACAGATATAGAAATCAACATCTTATATTCTATCACGTGAATTCGTGTAATCATGAGATGCTTGCGATTGAGGCGCAATATATTTTTCCCGAAATATCATCTGAAGACATCAAGTATTTCTTACAGACATTGAAAACAACAATCACAATGCAGTCTCAATATAATAACTTTTCAAATTAAATTTACAAGTCAATTAACGTTATTATGTCAATATATAGAGCTATTCCTTGATTTTGCCAGGAGTCATGAGATCATTTTAGCAATCTTATAACGACGCAGCAAAATAAGCTAATTTTTTATTTCGCAATATTACTAAGTCCTGTATTGAGCAGGTTATCCACGAATACTTGTGATCGAACTTTAACTTTTCAGCGAATTGATATTTTAAATAACCGATAGTGAATAGATACAGAAATACCTTTTGTATTCTAACACGTGCATTCGTGTATTCATGAGATTATTGCGATAAAGGCGCAGTATATTTTATTTGAAATGACATCTGATTGCAGCAGGTATGTCTAGCAGACATTGAAAACAACAATCTAATTGCAATCTAAATAGAATAACTTTTTGAATTGAATTTTCAAATCAGTTAACGTTATGATGTCACTAAATACAGCCATTCTTTAATTTTTCCCGGGAGTCATGATATCATTTTAGCACTTTTATAACCACGCAGCAAAATATGCTAATTGTTTAATTTCGCAATATTATGAGGTCCTGTCGCGAGCAGGTGATCCATTAATACTTGCGATCTAAATTTATCTATTCAGCGAATTGAAATTTTAAATAACCGATAGTGCACAGATACAGAAATACCTTTTTTATTCTAACACGTGCATTAGTGTATTCATGAGATTATTGCGATAAAGGCGCAGTATATTTTTTCCGAAATGACATCTGATTGCATCTGGTATATCTAGCAGACATTGCAAACAACAATCAAAATGCAATCTCAATAGAATAACTTTTCGAATTGAATCTTCAAATCAAATAACGTTATAATGTCAGTAAATAGAGCTATTCCTTGATTTTGCCCAGGAGTTAGAAGATCATTTTAGCACTCTTATAACGACGCAGCAAAAAATCCTATTTTTTTGATTTCGCAATATTATCAAGTCTTGTAGCGAGCAGGTTATCCATTAATACTTGCAATCCAAATTTAACTATTCAGCGAATTAATATTTTAAATAACCGAAATCGAACAGATACAGAAATCTACCACTTATATTCCATCACGTAAATTCGTGTAATCATAAGATTCTTGCGATTGAGGCGCTGTATATTTTTCCCGAAATACCATCTGAAGACATCAGGTATTTCTCACAGACATTGAAAACAACAATCAAAATGCAATCTAAATAGAATAACTTTTCGAATTGAATTTACAAATCAATTAACATTATTATGTCAATATATAGAGCTATTCCTTGCTTTTGCCCAGGAGTTAGAAGATCATTTTAGCACTCTTATGACCACGCAGCAAAATCTGCTAATATTTCAATTTATTAATGTTACTGAGTCCTGTAGCGAGCAGGTAATTCATTAATACTTGCTATCTAAATTTATCTATTCAGCGAATTGGAATTTTAAATAACCGATAGTGAACGGATACAGAAATACCTATTATATGCTAACACGTGAATTCGTGTAATCATCAGATACTTGCGATAAAGGCGCTGTATATTTATCCTGAAATATCATCTCAAGACATCAGGTATTTCTTACAGTCATTGAAAACAACAATCAAAATGCAATCTCAATAAAATAACTTTTCGGATTGAATTTTCACATCAATTAACGTTAGTATGTTGATATATAGAGTCATTACTTGATTATGTCGAGGAGTCACGACATCATTTTAGCACTATTATAACGACGCAGCAAAATATGCTAATTTTTCAATTTCGCAATATTTCTAAGTCCTGTAGCGAGCAGGTTATACACGAATACTTGCGATCGAACTTTAACTTTCCAGCGAATTGAAACTTTAAATAACCGATAGTAAACAGATACAGAAATACCTCTTATATTCTAACACGTGAATTCGTGTAATCATCAGATTATTGCGATAAAGGCGCAGTATATTTTTTCCGAAATGACATCTGATGGCATCAGGTATGTCTAGCAGACATTGAAAACAACAATTAAAATGCAATCTCAATAGAATTACTTTTCGAATTGAATTTTCAAACCACATAAAGTTATTATGTCACTAAATGGAGCCAATCCTTGATTTAGCCCAGGAGTCATGAGATCATTTTAGCACTCTTATAACGACGCAGCAAAAAATCCAAATTTTTTAATTTCGCAATATTATCAAGTCCTGTAGCAAGCAGGTTATCTATGAATACTAGGACCTCAATTTAACTATTCAGCGAATTGATATTTTAAATAACCGAAATCGAACAGATACAGAAAGCAACCACTTATATTCCATCACGTGAATTCATGTAATCATAAGATCCTTGCGATTAGGGCGCAGTACATTTTTTCCGAAATGACATCTGATGGAATCAGGTATGTATAGCAGACATTGAAAACAACAAACAAAATGCAATCTAAATAGAATAACTTTTCGAATCGAATTTACAAATCAATTAACGTTATTATGTCAATATATAGAGCTATTCCTTGATTTTGCCCAGGAGTTATGGAATCATTTCAGCACTTTTATGACCACGCAGCAAAATATGCTAATTTTTCAATTTTGCAATGTAACTGAGTCCTGTAGAGAGCAGGTGATCCATTAATACTTGCGATCTAAATTTATCTATTCAGCGTATTGGAATTATAAATAACCGATAGTAAACGGATACAGAAATACCTTTTATATGCTAACACGTGAATTTGTGTAATCATAAGATACTTGCGATAAAGGCGCTGGATATTTTTCCTGAAATATCATCTCAAGACATCAGGTATTTCTTACAGACATAGAAAACAACAATCGAAATGCAATCTCAATAGAATAACTTTTCGAATTGAATTTTCAAATCAAATAACGTTATGATGTCACAAAATACAGCCATTCTTTGATTTTTCCCGGGAGTCATGATATCATTTTAGCACTCTTATAACCACGCAGCAAAATATGCTATTTTTTCAATTTTTCAATATTACTAAGTTCTGTCGCGAGCAGGTTATCTATAAATACTTGCGATCTAAATTTAATTATCCAGCAAATTGATATTTTAAATAACCGAAATAGAACAGATACAGAAATCAACCACTTATATTCCATCACGAGAAATCGTGTAATCATGAAATTATTGCGATAACGGCCCGGAAAATTTTTTCCGAAATGACATCTGATGGCATCAGGTATGTATAGCAGACATTGAAAACAACAATTAAAATGCAATCTCAATAGAATAACTTTTCGACTTGAATTTTCAAATCAAATAACGTTATTATGTCACTAAATAGAGCCATACCTTGATTTTGCCCAGGAGTCATGAGATCATTTTAGCACTCTTATATTGACGCAGCAAAAAATGTTAATTTTTCAATTTCTCAATATTATCAAGTCCTGTAGCGAGCAGGTTATCCATGAATACCTGCAATCCAAATCTAACGATTCAGCGAATTGAAATTTTAAATAACCGAAAGCGAATAGATACAGAAATCAACCTATTATATTCTATCACGAGAATTCGTGTAATCATGAGGTTCTTGCGATTGAGGCGCAGTATATTTTTCCCGAAATATTATATGAAGGCATCAGGTATTTCTTACAGACATTGAAAACAACAATCAAAATGCAATGTTAATCGAATAACTGTTCGAATTATATTTTCAAATTAATAAACGTTAGTATGTCGATATATAGAGCTTTTCATTGATTTTGATCAGGAGTTATGAGTTCATTTTAGCACTCTCATAACAACGCAGCTAAATATGCTAATTTTTTAATTTCGCAATATTACTAAGTCCCGTAGCGAGCAGGTTATCCACGAATACTTGCGATCGAAATTTAACTTCTCAGCGAATGGATATTTTAAATAACCGATAGTGAACGGATACAGAAATACCTCTTATATTGTAACACGTGAATTCGTGTAATCATGAGATTATTGCGATGAAGGCGCAGTATATTTTTTCCGAAATGACATCTGATGGCATCAGGTATGTCTAGCAGACATTGAAAACAACAATCAAAATGCAATCTCAATAGAATAACTTTTCGAATTGAATTTCCAAATCAATTAACGTTAATATGTCAAGATATAGCCTTTCTTTGATTTCTCTTAAGAGTCAGGAGATCATTTTAGCACGCTTATGACCACGCAGCAAAATATGCTAACTTTTCAATTTCGCTATATTACTAAGTCCTGTAGCGAGCAGGTTATCCACGAATACTTGCGATCGAACTTTACCTTTCCAGCGAATTGAAATTTCAAATAACCGATAGTGAACATATACAGAAATACTTCTTATATTCTAACAAGTGAAATCGTGTAATCATGAGATTATTGCGATAAAAGCGCAGTGTATTTTTTCCGAAATGACATCTGATGGCATCAGGTACGTCTAGCAGACATTGAAAACAACAATCAAAATGCAATCTCAATGGAATAACCTTTTGAATTGAATTTTCAAATCAAATAATGTTATTATGTCACTAAATAGAGCCATTCCTTGATTTTGCCCAGGAGTCATGAGATCATTTTAGCACTCTTATGACCACGCAGCAAAATATGCAAATTTTTCAATTTCGCAATATTATCAAGTCCTGTAGCGAGCAGGTTATCTATGAATACTTGCGCTCTGAATTCGTCTTTTCAGCAAATTGAAAAATTAAATAACCGAAAGCGAACAGATACAGAAATCAACCTATTATATTCTATCACGAAAATTCGTGTAATCATGAGGTTCTTGCGATTGAGGCGCAGTATATTTTTCCCGAAATATCATATGAAGACATCAGGTATTTCTTACAGACATTGGAAACAACAATCAAAATGAAATCTCGATTGAAAAACTTTTCGAATTGATTGTACAATTCAATTCACGTTAATATGTCAATATATAGAGCAATTCCTTCATTATTTTGCCCATAGTAAGGAAATGATTTTAGCACTTTTATGACCACGCAGCAAAATATGCTAAATTTTCAATTTCGCAATTTTACCAAGTCCTGTAGCGAGCAGGTTATCAATGAATACTTGGGATCTAAATCTAACTTTTCAGCGAATTGAAATTTTAAATAACCGTAAGCGAACAGATACAAAAATCAACCTATTATATTCCATCACGAGAATTCATGTAATTATGAGGTTCTTGCGATTAAGGCGCAGTATTTTTTCCCGATATATTATCTGAAGGCATCAGGTATTTCTTACAGACATTGAAAACAACACCAAACGCAATCTCAATAAAATAACTTTTCGAATTATATTTTCAAATTGATTAACGTTATTATGTCGATATATAGAGCTATTCCTTGATTTTGCCCAGGAGTTATGAGATCATTGTAGCACTTTTATGACCCCGCAGCAAAATGTGCTAATTTATTAATTTCTCTATATTATCAAGCCCTGTAGCGAGCAGGCTATCCATAAATACTTGCGATCTAAATTGAACTATCTATTAAATTGAAATTTTAAATGTTTGGAAGTAAACAGATATAGAAATCAACCTCTTATTTTCTATCACGTGAATTCGTGTAATCATGAGATGCTTGCGATTGAGGCGCAGTATATTTTTCCCGAAATATCATCTGAAGACGTCAGGTATTTCTTACAGACATTGAAAACAACAATCACAATGCAGTCTCAATAGAATAACGTTTCAAATTAAATTTACAAGTCAATTAACGTTATCATGTCAATATATAGAGCTATTCCTTGATTTTGCCCAGCAGTTATGAGATCATTTTAGCACTCTTATGAAGACGCAGCAAAAAATGCTAATTTTTTAATTTCGCAATACTACTAAGTCCTGAATCGAGAAGGGTATCCACGGATTCTTGCGATCGAACTTTAATTTTTCAGCGAACTGATATTTTAAATAACCGATAGTGAACAGATACAGAAATACCTCTTATATTCTAACACGTGAATTCGTGTAATCATGAGATTATTGCGATAAAGGCGCAGTATATTTTTTCTGAAATGACATCTGATGGCATCAGGTACGTCTAGCAGACATTGAAAACAACAATCAAAATGCAATCTCAATAGAATAACCTTTCGAATTGAATTTTCAAATCAAATAACATTATTATGTCACTAAATAGAGCCATTTCTTGATTTTGCCCAGGAGTCATGAGATCATTTTAGCACTCTTATGAAGACGCAGCCAAAAATGCTAATTTATTAATTTCGCAATACTACTAAGTCCTGAATCGAGAAGGGTATCCACGAATTCTTGCGATCGAACTTTAATTTTTCAGCGAACTGATATTTGAAATAACTGATAGTGAACAGATACAGAAATACCTCTTATATTCTAACACGTGAATTCGTGTAATCATGAGATTATTGCGATAAAGGCGCAGTATATTTTTTCTGAAATGACATCTGATGGCATCAGGTATGTCTAGCAGACATTGAAAACAACAATCAAAAAGCAATCTCAATAGAATAACTTTTTGAATTGAATTTTCAAATCAAATAACGTTATTATGTCACTAAATAGAGCCATTCCTTGATTTTGCCCAGGAGCCATGAGATCATTTTAGCACTCTTATAACGACGCAGCAAAAAATGCTAATTTTTCAATTTCGCAATATTTCTAAGTCCTGTAGCGAGCAGGTTATCCACGAATAATTGCGATCGAACTTTAACTTTCCAGCAAATTGAAATTTTAAATAACCGATAGTGAACAGATACAGAAATACCTCTTATATTCTAACACGTGAATTCGTGTAATCATGAGATTATTGCGATAAAGGCGCAGTATATTTTTTCCGAAATGACATCTGATGGCATCAGGTATGTCTAGCAGACATTGAAAACAACAATCAAAATGCAATCTCAATAGAATAACTTTTCGAATTGAATTTACAAATCAATTAACGTTATTATGTCAATATATAGAACTATCTCTTGATTTTCCCCAGGAGTCATGAGATCATTTTAGCACTGTTATAAGGACGCAGCAAAAAATGATAATTTTTCAATCTCGCAATATTACTAAGTCCTGCAGCGAGCAAGTTATTTATGAATACTTGCGATCGAAATTCAACTATTCAGCGAATTGAAATTTTACTGAACCGAAAGCGAAAATATACAGAAAAGAACCTCTTAAATTCTAACACGTGAATTCGTGTAATCATGAGATTCTTGCGATCAAGGTGCAGTATATTTTTCTCGAAATATCATCTAAAAACATCAGGTATTTTTTACAGACATTGAAAACAACAATCAAAATGCAAACTCAATAGAATATTTTTTCGAATTGAATTTCCAAATAAATTAACGTTAATATGTCAAGATATAGCCTTCCTTTGATTTTGCTCAAGAGTAAGGAGATCATTTTAGCACTCTTATGACCATGCAGCAAAATATGCTAACTTTTCAATTTCGCTATATTACTAAGTCCTGTAGCGAGCAGGTTATTCACGAATACTTGCGATCGAACTTTACCTTTCCAGCGAAGTGAAATTTTAAATAACCGAAAGTGAACATATACAGAAATACTTCTTATATTCTAACACTTGAAATCGTGTAATCATCAGATTATTGCGATAAAAGCGCAGTATATTTTTTCCGAAATGACATCTGATGGCATCAGGTACGTCTAGCAGACTTTGAAAACAACAATCAAAATGCAATCTCAATGGAATAACCTTTCGAATTGAATTTTCAAATCAAATAACGTTATTATGTCACTAAATAGAGTTTTTCCTTGATTGTGCCCAAAAGTTATGATATCATTTTAGCAATTTTATGACCACGCAGCAAAATGTGCTAATTTTTGAATTTCGCCATATTACTTAGTCCTGTAGCGTGCGGGTTAACTACGAATACTTGCGATCTAAGTTAAACTATTCAGCGAATTGAAATTTTAAATAACCGAAAGCAAACAGATACAGAAATCAACCTCTTCTATTCTATCACGTGAATTTGTGTAATCATGAGATTGTTGCGATTGTGGCGCAGTATAACGTTAAAAATCCACTGAATAGAGCTATTCCTTGATTTTGCCCAGGAGTTATGAGATCATTTTAGCACTTTTATGACCACGCAGCAAAATATGCGAATTTTTCAATTTCGCAATATTATCAAGTTCTGTAGCGAGCAGGTCATCCATAAGTACTTGCGATCGAAATTGAACTATATAGCAAATTGAAATTTCAAATATCTGAAAGCGAACAGATATAGAAATCAACCTCTTATCATCTATCACGTGAATTCGTGTAATCATGAGATGCTTGCGATTGAGGCGCAGTATATTTTTTCCGAAATGACATCTGATGGCAGATCAGAATTTTCAATGTCTAGCAGACATTGAAAACAACGATCAAAATGCAATCTCAATAGAATAACTTTTCGAATTGAATTTTCAAATTAAATAACGTCATTATGTCACTAAATAGAGCCATTCCGTGATTTTGCCCAGGAGTTATGAGATCATTTTAGCACTTTCATGACCACGCAGCAAAATATGCAAATTTTTCAATTTCGCAATATTATCAAGTCCTGTAGCGAGCAGGTCATCCATAAGTACTTGCGATCTAAATTTATCTATTCAGCGAATTGGAATTTTAAATAACCGATAGTTAACGAGTACAGAAATCAACCTATTATATTCTATCACGAGAATTTGTGTAATAATGAGGTTCTTGCGATAGTGGCGCAGTATATTTTACCCGAAATATTATCTGAAGGCATCACGTATTCCTTACAGTCATTGAAAACAACAATCAAAATGCAATGTCAATAGAATAACCTTTCGAATTGAATTTTTACATCAATTAACGTTAATATGTCGATATATAGAGTCATTACTTGATTATGTACAGGAGTCATGACATCATTTTAGCACTATTATAACGACGCAGCAAAATATGCTAATTTTTCAATTTCGCAATATTTCTAAGTCCTGTAGCGAGCAGGTTATTCACGAATACTTGCGATCGAACTTTAAGTTTCCAGCGAATTGAAATATTAAATAACCGATAGTGAACAGATACAGAAATACCTCTTATATTCTAACACGTGAATTCGTGTAATCATGAGATTATTGCGATCGAGGCACAGTATATTTTTTCCGAAATGATATCTGATGGCATCAGGTATGTCTAGCAGACATTGGAAACAACAATCAAAATGCAATCTCAATAGAATAACTTTTCGAATTGAATTTTCAAATCAAATAACGTTATTATGTCACTAAATAGAGCCATTCCTTGATTTTGCCCAGGAGTCATGAGATCATTTTAGCACTCTTATAACGACGCAGCAAAAAATCCTAATTTTTTAATTTCGCAATATTATCAAGACCTGTAGCAAGCAGGTTATCCATGAATGCTAGGACCTAAATTTAACTATTCAGCGAATTGATATTTTAAATAACCGAAATCGAACAGATACAGAAATCAACCACTTATATTCCATCACGTGAATTCGTGTAATCATAAGATTCTTGCGATTAAGGCGCAGTATATTTTTCCCGAAATATTATCTGCAGGCATCAGGTATTTCTTACAGACATTGAAAACAACAATCAAAATGCAATCTTAATAGAATAACTGTTCGAATTATATTTTCAAATCAATAAACGTTATTATGTCGATATATAGAGCTATTCCTTGATTTTGCCCAGGAGTTATGAGATCATTTTAGCACTCTTACAACGACGCAGCAAAATATGCTAATTCTTTAATTTCGCAATATTACTAAGTCCTGTAGCGAGCAGGTCATCCATAAGTACTTGCGATCGAAATTGAACTATTTAGCAAATTGAAATTTCAAATATCTGAAAGCGAACAGATATAGAAATCAACATCTTATATTCTATCACGTGAATTCGTGTAATCATGAGATGCTTGCGATTGAGGCGCAATATATTTTTCCCGAAATATCATCTGAAGACATCAAGTATTTCTTACAGACATTGAAAACAACAATCACAATGCAGTCTCAATATAATAACTTTTCAAATTAAATTTACAAGTCAATTAACGTTATTATGTCAATATATAGAGCTATTCCTTGATTTTGCCAGGAGTCATGAGATCATTTTAGCAATCTTATAACGACGCAGCAAAATAAGCTAATTTTTTATTTCGCAATATTACTAAGTCCTGTATTGAGCAGGTTATCCACGAATACTTGTGATCGAACTTTAACTTTTCAGCGAATTGATATTTTAAATAACCGATAGTGAATAGATACAGAAATACCTTTTGTATTCTAACACGTGCATTCGTGTATTCATGAGATTATTGCGATAAAGGCGCAGTATATTTTATTTGAAATAACATCTGATTGCAGCAGGTATGTCTAGCAGACATTGAAAACAACAATCTAATTGCAATCTAAATAGAATAACTTTTTGAATTGAATTTTCAAATCAGTTAACGTTATGATGTCACTAAATACAGCCATTCTTTAATTTTTCCCGGGAGTCATGATATCATTTTAGCACTTTTATAACCACGCAGCAAAATATGCTAATTGTTTAATTTCGCAATATTATGAGGTCCTGTCGCGAGCAGGTGATCCATTAATACTTGCGATCTAAATTTATCTATTCAGCGAATTGAAATTTTAAATAACCGATAGTGCACAGATACAGAAATACCTTTTTTATTCTAACACGTGCATTAGTGTATTCATGAGATTATTGCGATAAAGGCGCAGTATATTTTTTCCGAAATGACATCTGATTGCATCTGGTATATCTAGCAGACATTGCAAACAACAATCAAAATGCAATCTCAATAGAATAACTTTTCGAATTGAATCTTCAAATCAAATAACGTTATAATGTCAGTAAATAGAGCTATTCCTTGATTTTGCCCAGGAGTTAGAAGATCATTTTAGCACTCTTATAACGACGCAGCAAAAAATCCTATTTTTTTGATTTCGCAATATTATCAAGTCTTGTAGCGAGCAGGTTATCCATTAATACTTGCAATCCAAATTTAACTATTCAGCGAATTAATATTTTAAATAACCGAAATCGAACAGATACAGAAATCTACCACTTATATTCCATCACGTAAATTCGTGTAATCATAAGATTCTTGCGATTGAGGCGCTGTATATTTTTCCCGAAATACCATCTGAAGACATCAGGTATTTCTCACAGACATTGAAAACAACAATCAAAATGCAATCTAAATAGAATAACTTTTCGAATTGAATTTACAAATCAATTAACATTATTATGTCAATATATAGAGCTATTCCTTGCTTTTGCCCAGGAGTTAGAAGATCATTTTAGCACTCTTATGACCACGCAGCAAAATCTGCTAATATTTCAATT
The DNA here is from genome assembly GCA_028476575.1 of Platygaster robiniae. Lineage (NCBI taxonomy): Eukaryota > Metazoa > Arthropoda > Insecta > Hymenoptera > Platygastridae > Platygaster > Platygaster robiniae. Next base: position 20,428,847 of record CM052021.1, read on the forward strand.
TATTAATGTTACTGAGTCCTGTAGCGAGCAGGTAATTCATTAATACTTGCTATCTAAATTTATCTATTCAGCGAATTGGAATTTTAAATAACCGATAGTGAACGGATACAGAAATACCTATTATATGCTAACACGTGAATTCGTGTAATCATCAGATACTTGCGATAAAGGCGCTGTATATTTATCCTGAAATATCATCTCAAGACATCAGGTATTTCTTACAGTCATTGAAAACAACAATCAAAATGCAATCTCAATAAAATAACTTTTCGGATTGAATTTTCACATCAATTAACGTTAGTATGTTGATATATAGAGTCATTACTTGATTATGTCGAGGAGTCACGACATCATTTTAGCACTATTATAACGACGCAGCAAAATTTGCTAATTTTTCAATTTCGCAATATTTCTAAGTCCTGTAGCGAGCAGGTTATACACGAATACTTGCGATCGAACTTTAACTTTCCAGCGAATTGAAACTTTAAATAACCGATAGTAAACAGATACAGAAATACCTCTTATATTCTAACACGTGAATTCGTGTAATCATCAGATTATTGCGATAAAGGCGCAGTATATTTTTTCCGAAATGACATCTGATGGCATCAGGTATGTCTAGCAGACATTGAAAACAACAATTAAAATGCAATCTCAATAGAATTACTTTTCGAATTGAATTTTCAAACCACATAAAGTTATTATGTCACTAAATGGAGCCAATCCTTGATTTAGCCCAGGAGTCATGAGATCATTTTAGCACTCTTATAACGACGCAGCAAAAAATCCAAATTTTTTAATTTCGCAATATTATCAAGTCCTGTAGCAAGCAGGTTATCTATGAATACTAGGACCTCAATTTAACTATTCAGCGAATTGATATTTTAAATAACCGAAATCGAACAGATACAGAAAGCAACCACTTATATTCCATCACGTGAATTCATGTAATCATAAGATCCTTGCGATTAGGGCGCAGTACATTTTTTCCGAAATGACATCTGATGGAATCAGGTATGTATAGCAGACATTGAAAACAACAAACAAAATGCAATCTAAATAGAATAACTTTTCGAATCGAATTTACAAATCAATTAACGTTATTATGTCAATATATAGAGCTATTCCTTGATTTTGCCCAGGAGTTATGGAATCATTTCAGCACTTTTATGACCACGCAGCAAAATATGCTAATTTTTCAATTTTGCAATGTAACTGAGTCCTGTAGAGAGCAGGTGATCCATTAATACTTGCGATCTAAATTTATCTATTCAGCGTATTGGAATTATAAATAACCGATAGTAAACGGATACAGAAATACCTTTTATATGCTAACACGTGAATTTGTGTAATCATAAGATACTTGCGATAAAGGCGCTGGATATTTTTCCTGAAATATCATCTCAAGACATCAGGTATTTCTTACAGACATAGAAAACAACAATCGAAATGCAATCTCAATAGAATAACTTTTCGAATTGAATTTTCAAATCAAATAACGTTATGATGTCACAAAATACAGCCATTCTTTGATTTTTCCCGGGAGTCATGATATCATTTTAGCACTCTTATAACCACGCAGCAAAATATGCTATTTTTTCAATTTTTCAATATTACTAAGTTCTGTCGCGAGCAGGTTATCTATAAATACTTGCGATCTAAATTTAATTATCCAGCAAATTGATATTTTAAATAACCGAAATAGAACAGATACAGAAATCAACCACTTATATTCCATCACGAGAAATCGTGTAATCATAAAATTATTGCGATAACGGCCCGGAAAATTTTTTCCGAAATGACATCTGATGGCATCAGGTATGTATAGCAGACATTGAAAACAACAATTAAAATGCAATCTCAATAGAATAACTTTTCGACTTGAATTTTCAAATCAAATAACGTTATTATGTCACTAAATAGAGCCATACCTTGATTTTGCCCAGGAGTCATGAGATCATTTTAGCACTCTTATATTGACGCAGCAAAAAATGTTAATTTTTCAATTTCTCAATATTATCAAGTCCTGTAGCGAGCAGGTTATCCATGAATACCTGCAATCCAAATCTAACGATTCAGCGAATTGAAATTTTAAATAACCGAAAGCGAATAGATACAGAAATCAACCTATTATATTCTATCACGAGAATTCGTGTAATCATGAGGTTCTTGCGATTGAGGCGCAGTATATTTTTCCCGAAATATTATATGAAGGCATCAGGTATTTCTTACAGACATTGAAAACAACAATCAAAATGCAATGTTAATCGAATAACTGTTCGAATTATATTTTCAAATTAATAAACGTTAGTATGTCGATATATAGAGCTTTTCATTGATTTTGATCAGGAGTTATGAGTTCATTTTAGCACTCTCATAACAACGCAGCTAAATATGCTAATTTTTTAATTTCGCAATATTACTAAGTCCCGTAGCGAGCAGGTTATCCACGAATACTTGCGATCGAAATTTAACTTCTCAGCGAATGGATATTTTAAATAACCGATAGTGAACGGATACAGAAATACCTCTTATATTGTAACACGTGAATTCGTGTAATCATGAGATTATTGCGATGAAGGCGCAGTATATTTTTTCCGAAATGACATCTGATGGCATCAGGTATGTCTAGCAGACATTGAAAACAACAATCAAAATGCAATCTCAATAGAATAACTTTTCGAATTGAATTTCCAAATCAATTAACGTTAATATGTCAAGATATAGCCTTTCTTTGATTTCTCTTAAGAGTCAGGAGATCATTTTAGCACGCTTATGACCACGCAGCAAAATATGCTAACTTTTCAATTTCGCTATATTACTAAGTCCTGTAGCGAGCAGGTTATCCACGAATACTTGCGATCGAACTTTACCTTTCCAGCGAATTGAAATTTCAAATAACCGATAGTGAACATATACAGAAATACTTCTTATATTCTAACAAGTGAAATCGTGTAATCATGAGATTATTGCGATAAAAGCGCAGTGTATTTTTTCCGAAATGACATCTGATGGCATCAGGTACGTCTAGCAGACATTGAAAACAACAATCAAAATGCAATCTCAATGGAATAACCTTTTGAATTGAATTTTCAAATCAAATAATGTTATTATGTCACTAAATAGAGCCATTCCTTGATTTTGCCCAGGAGTCATGAGATCATTTTAGCACTCTTATGACCACGCAGCAAAATATGCAAATTTTTCAATTTCGCAATATTATCAAGTCCTGTAGCGAGCAGGTTATCTATGAATACTTGCGCTCTGAATTCGTCTTTTCAGCAAATTGAAAAATTAAATAACCGAAAGCGAACAGATACAGAAATCAACCTATTATATTCTATCACGAAAATTCGTGTAATCATGAGGTTCTTGCGATTGAGGCGCAGTATATTTTTCCCGAAATATCATATGAAGACATCAGGTATTTCTTACAGACATTGGAAACAACAATCAAAATGAAATCTCGATTGAAAAACTTTTCGAATTGATTGTACAATTCAATTCACGTTAATATGTCAATATATAGAGCAATTCCTTCATTATTTTGCCCATAGTAAGGAAATGATTTTAGCACTTTTATGACCACGCAGCAAAATATGCTAAATTTTCAATTTCGCAATTTTACCAAGTCCTGTAGCGAGCAGGTTATCAATGAATACTTGGGATCTAAATCTAACTTTTCAGCGAATTGAAATTTTAAATAACCGTAAGCGAACAGATACAAAAATCAACCTATTATATTCCATCACGAGAATTCATGTAATTATGAGGTTCTTGCGATTAAGGCGCAGTATTTTTTCCCGATATATTATCTGAAGGCATCAGGTATTTCTTACAGACATTGAAAACAACACCAAACGCAATCTCAATAAAATAACTTTTCGAATTATATTTTCAAATTGATTAACGTTATTATGTCGATATATAGAGCTATTCCTTGATTTTGCCCAGGAGTTATGAGATCATTGTAGCACTTTTATGACCCCGCAGCAAAATGTGCTAATTTATTAATTTCTCTATATTATCAAGCCCTGTAGCGAGCAGGCTATCCATAAATACTTGCGATCTAAATTGAACTATCTATTAAATTGAAATTTTAAATGTTTGGAAGTGAACAGATATAGAAATCAACCTCTTATTTTCTATCACGTGAATTCGTGTAATCATGAGATGCTTGCGATTGAGGCGCAGTATATTTTTCCCGAAATATCATCTGAAGACGTCAGGTATTTCTTACAGACATTGAAAACAACAATCACAATGCAGTCTCAATAGAATAACGTTTCAAATTAAATTTACAAGTCAATTAACGTTATCATGTCAATATATAGAGCTATTCCTTGATTTTGCCCAGCAGTTATGAGATCATTTTAGCACTCTTATGAAGACGCAGCAAAAAATGCTAATTTTTTAATTTCGCAATACTACTAAGTCCTGAATCGAGAAGGGTATCCACGGATTCTTGCGATCGAACTTTAATTTTTCAGCGAACTGATATTTTAAATAACCGATAGTGAACAGATACAGAAATACCTCTTATATTCTAACACGTGAATTCGTGTAATCATGAGATTATTGCGATAAAGGCGCAGTATATTTTTTCTGAAATGACATCTGATGGCATCAGGTACGTCTAGCAGACATTGAAAACAACAATCAAAATGCAATCTCAATAGAATAACCTTTCGAATTGAATTTTCAAATCAAATAACATTATTATGTCACTAAATAGAGCCATTTCTTGATTTTGCCCAGGAGTCATGAGATCATTTTAGCACTCTTATGAAGACGCAGCCAAAAATGCTAATTTATTAATTTCGCAATACTACTAAGTCCTGAATCGAGAAGGGTATCCACGAATTCTTGCGATCGAACTTTAATTTTTCAGCGAACTGATATTTGAAATAACTGATAGTGAACAGATACAGAAATACCTCTTATATTCTAACACGTGAATTCGTGTAATCATGAGATTATTGCGATAAAGGCGCAGTATATTTTTTCTGAAATGACATCTGATGGCATCAGGTATGTCTAGCAGACATTGAAAACAACAATCAAAAAGCAATCTCAATAGAATAACTTTTTGAATTGAATTTTCAAATCAAATAACGTTATTATGTCACTAAATAGAGCCATTCCTTGATTTTGCCCAGGAGCCATGAGATCATTTTAGCACTCTTATAACGACGCAGCAAAAAATGCTAATTTTTCAATTTCGCAATATTTCTAAGTCCTGTAGCGAGCAGGTTATCCACGAATAATTGCGATCGAACTTTAACTTTCCAGCAAATTGAAATTTTAAATAACCGATAGTGAACAGATACAGAAATACCTCTTATATTCTAACACGTGAATTCGTGTAATCATGAGATTATTGCGATAAAGGCGCAGTATATTTTTTCCGAAATGACATCTGATGGCATCAGGTATGTCTAGCAGACATTGAAAACAACAATCAAAATGCAATCTCAATAGAATAACTTTTCGAATTGAATTTACAAATCAATTAACGTTATTATGTCAATATATAGAACTATCTCTTGATTTTCCCCAGGAGTCATGAGATCATTTTAGCACTGTTATAAGGACGCAGCAAAAAATGATAATTTTTCAATCTCGCAATATTACTAAGTCCTGCAGCGAGCAAGTTATTTATGAATACTTGCGATCGAAATTCAACTATTCAGCGAATTGAAATTTTACTGAACCGAAAGCGAAAATATACAGAAAAGAACCTCTTAAATTCTAACACGTGAATTCGTGTAATCATGAGATTCTTGCGATCAAGGTGCAGTATATTTTTCTCGAAATATCATCTAAAAACATCAGGTATTTTTTACAGACATTGAAAACAACAATCAAAATGCAAACTCAATAGAATATTTTTTCGAATTGAATTTCCAAATAAATTAACGTTAATATGTCAAGATATAGCCTTCCTTTGATTTTGCTCAAGAGTAAGGAGATCATTTTAGCACTCTTATGACCATGCAGCAAAATATGCTAACTTTTCAATTTCGCTATATTACTAAGTCCTGTAGCGAGCAGGTTATTCACGAATACTTGCGATCGAACTTTACCTTTCCAGCGAAGTGAAATTTTAAATAACCGAAAGTGAACATATACAGAAATACTTCTTATATTCTAACACTTGAAATCGTGTAATCATCAGATTATTGCGATAAAAGCGCAGTATATTTTTTCCGAAATGACATCTGATGGCATCAGGTACGTCTAGCAGACTTTGAAAACAACAATCAAAATGCAATCTCAATGGAATAACCTTTCGAATTGAATTTTCAAATCAAATAACGTTATTATGTCACTAAATAGAGTTTTTCCTTGATTGTGCCCAAAAGTTATGATATCATTTTAGCAATTTTATGACCACGCAGCAAAATGTGCTAATTTTTGAATTTCGCCATATTACTTAGTCCTGTAGCGTGCGGGTTAACTACGAATACTTGCGATCTAAGTTAAACTATTCAGCGAATTGAAATTTTAAATAACCGAAAGCAAACAGATACAGAAATCAACCTCTTCTATTCTATCACGTGAATTTGTGTAATCATGAGATTGTTGCGATTGTGGCGCAGTATAACGTTAAAAATCCACTGAATAGAGCTATTCCTTGATTTTGCCCAGGAGTTATGAGATCATTTTAGCACTTTTATGACCACGCAGCAAAATATGCGAATTTTTCAATTTCGCAATATTATCAAGTTCTGTAGCGAGCAGGTCATCCATAAGTACTTGCGATCGAAATTGAACTATATAGCAAATTGAAATTTCAAATATCTGAAAGCGAACAGATATAGAAATCAACCTCTTATCATCTATCACGTGAATTCGTGTAATCATGAGATGCTTGCGATTGAGGCGCAGTATATTTTTTCCGAAATGACATCTGATGGCAGATCAGAATTTTCAATGTCTAGCAGACATTGAAAACAACGATCAAAATGCAATCTCAATAGAATAACTTTTCGAATTGAATTTTCAAATTAAATAACGTCATTATGTCACTAAATAGAGCCATTCCGTGATTTTGCCCAGGGGTTATGAGATTATTATAGCACTTTTATGACCACGCAGCAAAATATGCTAATTGTTGAATTTCGCAATATTACTAAGTCCTGTCGCGAGCAGGTGATCCATTAATACTTGCGATCTAAATTTATCTATTCAGCGAATTGGAATTTTAAATAACCGATAGTTAACGGATACAGAAATCAACCTATTATATTCTATCACGAGAATTTGTGTAATCATGAGGTTCTTGCGATTGAGGCGCAGTATATTTTTCCCGAAATATTATCTGAAGGCATCAGGTATTTCTTACAGTCATTGAAAACAACAATCAAATGCAATCTCAATAGAATAACCTTTCGGATTGAATTTTCCCATCAATTAACGTTAATATGTCGATATATAGAGTCATTACTTGATTATGTCGAGGAGTCATGACATCATTTTAGCACTATTATAACGACGCAGCAAAATATGCTAATTTTTCAATTTCGCAATATTTCTAAGTCCTGTAGCGAGCAGGTTATTCACGAATACTTGCGATCGAACTATAACTTTCCAGAGAAATGAAATTTTAAATAACCGATAGTGAACAGATACAGAAAGACCTCTTATATTCTAACACGTGAATTCGTGTAATCATGAGATTATTGCGATAAAGGCGCAGTATATTTTTTCCGAAATGACATCTGATGGCATCAGGTATGTCTAGCAGACATTGAAAACAACAATTAAAAACCAATCTCAATAGAATAACTTTTCGAATTGAATTTTCAAATCAAATAACGTTATTATGTCACTAAATAGAGCCATTCATTGATTGTGGCCAAAAGTTATGATATCATTTGAGCAATTTTATGACCACGCAGCAAAATGTGCTAATTTTTTGATTTCGCAATATGACTTAGTCCTGTAGCGTGCGGGTTATCTACGAATACTTGCGATCTAAATTAAACTATTCAGCGAATTAAAATTTTAAATAACCGAAAGCAAACAGATACAGAAATCAACCTCTTCTATTCTATCACGTGAATTTGTGTAATCATGAGATTGTTGCGATTGTGGCGCAGTATATTTTTTTTCAGAAATGACATCTTAAGATATCAGGTATTTCGACCAGACTTTGAAAACAACGAGCAAAACGCAAACTTAATAGAATAACTTTTCAAATTGAATTTCCAAATCAATTAACGTTAATATGTCAATATATAGAGCCATTCCTTTATTTTGCCCATAGTAAGGAGATCATTTCAGCACCCTTATGACCACGCAGCAAAGTATGCTAATTTTTCAATTCCGCAATGTTACTAAGTCCTGTAGCGAGTAGGTGATGCATTAATACTTGCGATCTAAATTTATCTATTTAGCGAATTGTAATTTTAAATAACCGATAGTGAACGGTTATAGAAATACCTCTTATATGCTAACACGTGAATTCGTGTCATCATGATATACTTGCGATGAAGGCGCTGTATATTTTTCCTGAAATATCATCTCAAGACATCAGGTATTTCTTACAGACATAGAAAACAACAATTGAAATGCAATCCCATTAGAATGACTTTTCGAATTGAATTTTCAAATCAAATAACGTTATGATGTCACTAAATACAGCCGTTCTTTGATTTTTCCCCGGAGTCATAATATCATTTTAGCACTCTTATAACCACGCAGCAAAATATGCTAATTTTTCAATTTCGCAATATTACTAAGTCCTGTAGTGAGCAGGTTATCCGTAAATACTAGCGATCTAAATTGAACTATTTAGCAAATTGAAATTTCAAATATCTGAAAGCGAACGGATATAGAAATCAACCTATCATATTCTATCACGAGAATTCGTGTAATCATGAGGATCTTGCGATTGAGGAGCAGTATATTTTTCCCGAAATATTATCTGAAGGCATCAGGTATTTCTTACAGTCATTGAAAAAAACAATTAAAATGCAATCTCAATAGAATAACTTTTCGGATTGAATTTTCACATCAATTAACGTTATTATGTCGATATATAGAGTCATTACTTGATTATGCCCAGGAGTCATGAGATCATCTTAGCACTATTATAACGACGAAGCAAAATATGCTAATTTTTCATTTTCGCAATATTTCTAAGTCCTGTAGCGAGCAGGTTATTCACGAATACTTGCGATCGAACTTTAACTTTCCAGCGAATTGAAATTTTAAATAACCGATAGTGAACAGATACAGAAATTTCTCCTATATTCTAACACGTGAATTCGTGTAATCATGAGACTATTGCGATAAAGGCGCTGTATATTTTTCCTGAAATATCATCTCAAGACATCAGGTATTTCTTACAGACATAGGAAACAACAATTAAAATGCAATCTCATTAGAATGACTTTTCGAATTGAATTTTCAAATCAAATAACGTTATTATGTCACTAAATACAGCTATTCTTTGATTTTCCCCGGGAGTCATAATAGCATTTTCGCACTTTTATAACCACGCAGCAAAATATGCTAATTTTTTAATTCCGCAATATTATGGAGTCCTGTCGCGAGCAGGTTATCTTGAATAGTTGCAATCTGAATTTAACCATTACGCGAATTGAAATTTTAAATAACCGAAAGCGAACAGATACAGAAATCAACCTATTATATTCGATCACGAGAATTTGTGTAATCATGAGGTTCTTGCGATTGAGGCGCAGTATATTTTTCCCGAAATATTATCTGAAGGCATCAGGTATTTCTTACAGTCATTGAATACAACAATCAAAATGCAATCTCAATAGAATAACTTTTCGGATTGAATTTTCACATCAATTCACGTTATTATGTCGATATATAGAGTCATTACTTGATTATGCCCAGGAGTCATGTGATCATCTTAGCACTATTATAACGACGCAGCAAAATATGCTAATTTTTCAATTTCGCAATATTTCTAAGTCCTGTAGCGAGCAGGTTATCCATGAATACTTGCGATCTAAATTTAACTATTCAGCGAATTGATATTTTCAATAAATGAAATCGAACAGATACAGAAATACCTCTTATATTCTAACACGTGAATTCGTGTAATCATGAGATTTTTGCATTAAGGGCGCAGTATATTTTTTCCGAAATGACATCTGATGGCATCAGATATGTCTAGCAGACATTGAAAACAACATTCAAAAGCAATCTCAATAGAATAACTTTTCGAATTGAATTTTCAAATTAAATATCGTTATTATGTCACTAAATAGAGCCATTCCTTGATTTTGCCTAGGAGCCATGAGATCATTTTAGCACTCTTTTAACGACGCAGCAAAAAATGCTAATTTTTCAATTTCGCAATATTATCGAGTCCTGTAGCGAGCAGGTTATCCATGAATACTTGCGATCTAAATTTAACTATTCAGCGAATTGATATTCTCAATAAATGAATTGAACAGATACAGAAATCAACCACTTATATTCCATCACGTGAATTCGTGTAATCATAAGATTCTTGCGATTAAGGCGCTGTATATCTTTCCCAAATGACCATCTGAAGATATCAGGTATTTCTTACAGACATTGAAAACAACAATCAAAATGAAATCTAAATAGAATAACTTTTCGAATTGAATTAACAAATCAATTAACGTTATTATGTCACTAAATAGAGCCATTCCTTGATTTTGCCCAGGAGTTATGATATCATTTTAGCACTTTTATGACCACGCAGCAAAATGTGCTAATTTTTATATTCCGCAATATTACTAAGTCCTGTAGCGTGCAGGTTATCTACATATACTTGCGATCTAAATTGAACTGTTCAGCGAATAGAAATTTTAAATAACCGAAAGCAAACAGATACAGAAATCAACCACTTATATTCCATCACGTGAATTCGTGTAATCATAAGATTCTTGCGATTAAGGCACTGTATATTTTTTCCGAAAAAACATCTGAAGATATCAGGTATTTCTTACAGACTTTGAAAACAACGAGCAAAACGCAAACCTAATAGAATAACTTTTCGAATTGAATTTCAAAATCAATTAACGTTAATATGTCAATATATAGAGCCATTCCTTTATTTTGCCCATAGTAAGGAGATCATTTTAGCACTCTTATGACCACGTAGCAAAATGTGCTAACTTTTCAATTTCGCAATGTTACTGAGTCCTGTAGCGAGCAGGTGATTCATTCATACTGGCGATCTAAATTTATCTATTCAGCGAATTTGAATTTTCAATAACCGATAGTGAACGGATACAGAAATACCTCTTATATGCTAACACGTGAATTCGTGTAATCATGAGATTCTTGCGATAAAGGCGCTGTATATTTGTCGTGAAATATCATCTCAAGACATCAGGTATTTCTTACAGACGTAGAAAACAACAATTAAAATGCAATCTCATTAGAATGACTTTTCGAATTGAATTTCAAATCAAATAACGTTATGATGTCAATAAATACAGCCATTATTTGATTTTTCCCCGGAGTCATGATATTATTTTAGCACTTTTATAACCACGCAGCAAAATATGCTAATTTTTGAATTTCGCAATATTACTAAGTTCTGTCGCGAGCAGGTTATCTATGAATACTTGCGATCTAAATTTAATTATTCAGCAAATTGATATTTTAAATAACCGAAATAGAACAGATACAGAAATCAACCACTTATATTCCATTACGTGAATTCGTGTAATCATAAGATTCTTGCGATTGAGGCGCTGTATATTTTTCTCGAATGACCATCTGAAGACATCAGGTATTTCTTACAGACATTGAAAACAACAATCAAAATGCAATCTAAATAGAATTAGTTTTCGAATTGAATTTACAAATCAATTAACGTTATTATGTCACTAAATAGAGCCATTCCTTGATTTTGCCCAAAAGTTATGATATCATTTTAGCACTTTTATGACCACGCAGCAAAATGTGCTAATTTTTTAATTTCGCAATATTACTTAGTCCTGTAACGTGCGGGTTATCTACGAATACTTGCGATCTATATTAAACTATTCAGCTAATTGAAATTTTAAATAACCGAAAGCAAACAGACCCATAAATCTACCTTTTCTATTCTATCACGTGAATTTGTGTAATTATGAGATTGTTGCGATTGTGGCGCAGTATATTTTTTTTCCGAAATGACATCTGAAGATATCGGGTATTTCGAACAGACTTTGAAAACAACGAGCATAACGCAAACTCGATAGAATAACTTTTGGAATTGAATTTCCAAATCAATTAACGTTAATATGTCAATATATAGAGCCATTTCTTCATTTTGCCCATAGTAAGGAGATCATTTCAGCACCCTTATGACCACGCAGAGAAATATGCTAATTTTTCAATTCCGCAATGTTACTAAGTCCTGTAGCGAGCAGGTGATCCATTAATACTTGCGATCTAAATTTATCTATTTAGCGAATTAGAATTTTAAATAACCGATAGTGAACGGATACAGAAATACCTCCTATATGCTAACACGTGAATTCGTGTAAGCATGATATACTTGCGATAAAGGCGCTGTATATTTTTCCTGAAATATCATCTCAAGACATCAGGTATTTCTTACAGACATAGAAAACAACAATTAAAATGCAATCTCATTAGAATGACTTTTCGAATTGAATTTTCAAATCAAATAACGTTATGATGTCAATAAATACAGCCATTATTTGATTTTTCCCCGGAGTCATGATATTATTTTAGCACTTTTATAACCACGCAGCAAAATATGCTAATTTTTGAATTTCGCAATATTACTAAGTTCTGTCGCGAGCAGGTTATCTATGAATACTTGCGATCTAAATTTAATTATTCAGCAAATTGATATTTTAAATAACCGAAATAGAACAGATACCGAAATCAACCACTTATATTCCATCACGAGAAATCGTGTAATCATGAAATTATTGCGATAACGGCGCAGTAAATTTTTTCCGAAATGACATCTGATGGCATCAGGTATGTATAGCAGACATTGAGAACAACAATTAAAATGCAATCTCAATAGAATAACATTTCGACTTGAATTTTCAAATCAAATAACGTTATTATGTCACTAAATGGAGCCATTCCTTTATTTTGCCAAGGAGTCATGAGATCATTTAGCAATCTTATATTGACGCAGCAAAAAATGCTAATTTTTCAATTTCGCATCATTACCAAGTCCTGTAGCGAGCAGGTTATCCATGAATACCTGCGATCCAAATCTAACTATTCAGCGAATTGAAATTTTGAATAACCGAAGGCGAACAGATACAGAAATCAACCTATTATATTCTATCACGAGAATTCGTGTAATCATGAGGTTCTTGCGATTGAGGCGCAGTATATTTTTCCCGAAATATTATCTGCAGGCATCAGGTATTTCTTACAGACATTGGAAACAACAATCACAATGCAGTCTCAATAGTATAACTGTTCGAAATGATTTCTCAAATCGAATAACGTTATTATGTCACTAAATAGAGCCATTCCTTGATTTTGCCCAGAAGTTATGAGAGCATTTTAGCACTCTTATAACGACGAAGCAAAATATGCTAATTTTTTAATTTTGCAATTCTACTAAGTCCTGTAGCGAGCAGGTTATCCACGAATACTTGCGATCGAACTTTAACTTTATAGCGAATTGATATTTTAAATAACCGATAGTGAACAGATACAGAAATACCTCTTATATTCTAACACGTGAATTCGTGTAATCATGAGGTTCTTGCGATTAGGGCGCAGTATATTTTTCCCGAAATATTATCTGAAGGCATCAGGTATTTCGTACAGACATTGGAAACAACAATTAAAATGCAATCTCAATAGAATAACTGTTCGAAATGAATTCTCAAATCAAATAACGTTAAAAATCCACTGAATAGAGCTATTCCTTGATTTTGCCCAGGAGTTATGAGATCATTTTAGCACTTTTATGACCACGCAGCAAAATATGCGAATTTTTCAATTTCGCAATATTATCAAGTTCTGTAGCGAGCAGGTCATCCATAAGTATTTGCGATCGAAATTGAACTATTTAGCAAATTGAAATTTCAAATATCTGAAAGCGAACAGATATAGAAATCAACCTCTTATCATCTATTACGTGAATTCGTGTAATCATGAGATGCTTGCGATTGAGGCGCAGTATATTTTTTCCGAAATGACATCTGATGGCATCAGGTATGTCTAGCAGACATTGAAAACAACAATCAAAATGCAATCTCAATAGAATAACTTTTGGAATTGAATTTTCAAATTAAATAACGTTATTATGTCACTAAATGGAGCCATTCCGTGATTTTGCCCAGGGGTTATGAGATCATTTTAGCACTTTTATGACCACGCAGCAGAATATGCTAATTGTTGAATTTCGCAATATTACTAAGTCCTGTCGCGAGCAGGTGATCCATTAATACTTGCGATCTAAATATATCTATTCAGCGAATTGGAATTTTAAATAACCGATAGTTAACGGATACAGAAATCAACCTATTATATTATATTTGTGTAATCAGGAGGTTCTTGCGATTGAGGCGCAGTATATTTTTCCCGAAATATTATCTGAAGGCATCAGGTATTTCTTACAGTCATTGAAAACAACAATCAAATGCAATCTCAATAGAATAACCTTTCGGATTGAATTTTCACATCAATTAACGTTAATATGTCGATATATAGAGTCATTACTTGATTATGTCGAGGAGTCATGACATCATTTTAGCACTATTATAACGACGCAGCAAAATATGCTAATTTTTCAATTTCGCAATATTTCTAAGTCCTGTAGCGAGCAGGTTATTCACGAATACTTGCGATCGAACTATAACTTCCAGAGAAATGAAATTTTAAATAACCGATAGTGAACAGATACAGAAAGACCTCTTATATTCTAACACGTGAATTCGTGTAATCATGAGATTATTGCGATAAAGGCGCAGTATATTTTTTCCGAAATGACATCTGATGGCATCAGGTATGTCTAGCAGACATTGAAAACAACAATTAAAAAGCAATCTCAATAGAATAACTTTTCGAATTGAATTTTCAAATCAAGTAACGTTATTATGTCACTAAATAGAGCCATTCATTGATTGTGCCCAAAAGTTATGATATCATTTGAGCAATTTTATGACCACGCAGCAAAATGTGCTAATTTTTTGATTTCGCAATATTACTTAGTCCTGTAGCGTGCGGGTTATCTACGAATACTTGCGATCTAAATTAAACTATTCAGCGAATTAAAATTTTAAATAACCGAAAGCAAACAGATACAGAAATCAACCTCTTCTATACTATCACGTGAATTTGTGTAATCATGAGATTGTTGCGATTGTGGCGCAGTATAATTTTTTTCAGAAATGACATCTTAAGATATCAGGTATTTCGACCAGACTTTGAAAACAACGAGCAAAACGCAAACTCAATAGAATAACTTTTCGAATTGAATATCCAAATCAATTAACGTTAATATGTCAATATATAGAGCCATTCCTTTATTTTGCCCATAGTAAGGAGATCATTTCAGCACCCTTATGACCACGCAGCAAAGTATGCTAATTTTTCAATTCCGCAATGTTACTAAGTCCTGTAGCGAGTAGGTGATGCATTAATACTTGCGATCTAAATTTATCTATTTAGCGAATTGGAATTCTAAATAACCGATAGTGAACGGTTATAGAAATACCTCTTATATGCTAACACGTGAATTCGTGTAATCATGATATACTTGCGATAAAGGCGCTGTATATTTTTCCTGAAATATCATCTCAAGACATCAGGTATTTCTTACAGACATAGAAAACAACAATTAAAATGCAATCCCATTAGAATGACTTTTCGAATTGAATTTTCAAATCAAATAACGTTATGATGTCACTAAATACAGCCGTTCTTTGATTTTTCCCCGGAGTCATAATATCATTTTAGCACTCTTATAACCACGCAGCGAAATATGCTAATTTTTCAATTTCGCAATATTTCTAAGTCCTGTAGCGAGCAGGTTATTCACGAATACTTGCGATCGAACTTTAACTTTCCAGCGAATTGAAATTTTAAATAACCAATAGTGAACAGATACAGAAATTTCTCCTATATTCTAACACGTGATTTCGTGTAATCATGAGACTATTGCGATTAAGGCACTGTATATTTTTTCCGAAATACCATCTGAAGACATCAGGTATTTCTTACAGACATAGAAAACAACAATCAAAAAGCAATCTCAATAGAATAACTCTTCGAATTGAATTTTCAAATCAAATAACGTTATTATGCCACTAAATAGAGCCATACCTTAATTTTGCCCAGGAGCCATAAGATCATTTTAGCACTTTTATAACGACGCAGCAAAAAATGCTAATTTTTCAATTTCGCAATATTACTAAGTCCTGTACCGAGCTGGTAATCCATTAATACTTGCGATCTAAATTTATCTATTCAGCGAATTAGAATTTCAAATAACTGATAGTGAACGGATACAGAAATACCCCTTATATGCTAACACAAGAATTCGTGTAATCATGAGATACTTGCGATAAAGGCGCTGTATATTTTTCCTGAAATATCATCTCAAGACATCAGGTATTTCTTACAGACATAGGAAACAACAATTAGAATGCAATCTCATTGGAATGACTTTTCGAATTGAATTTTCAAATCAAATAACGTTATTATGTCACTAAATACAGCCATTCTTTGATTTTCCCCGGGAGTCATAATAGCATTTTCGCACTTTTATAACCACGCAGCAAAATATGCTAATTTTTTAATTCCGCAATATTATGGAGTCCTGTCGCGAGCAGGTTATCTTGAATAGTTGCAATCTGAATTTAACCATTACGCGAATTGAAATTTTTAATAACCGAAAGCGAACAGATACAGAAATCAACCTATTATATTCTATCACGAGAATTTGTGTAATCATGAGGTTCTTGCGATTGAGGCGCAGTATATTTTTCCCGAAATATTATCTGAAGGCATCAGGTATTTCTTACAGTCATTGAATACAACAATCAAAATGCAATCTCAATAGAATAACTTTTCGGATTGAATTTTCACATCAATTCACGTTATTATGTCGATATATAGAGTCATTACTTGATTTTGCCCAGGAGTCATGTGATCATCTTAGCACTATTATAACGACGCAGCAAAATATGCTAATTTTTCAATTTCGCAATATTTCTAAGTCCTGTAGCGAGCAGGTTATCCATGAATACTTGCGATCTAAATTTAACTATTCAGCGAATTGATATTTTCAATAAATGAAATCGAACAGATACAGAAATACCTCTTATATTCTAACACGTGAATTCGTGTAATCATGAGATTTTTGCATTAAGGGCGCAGTATATTTTTTCCGAAATGACATCTGATGGCATCAGATATGTCTAGCAGACATTGAAAACAACATTCAAAAGCAATCTCAATAGAATAACTTTTCGAATTGAATTTTCAAATCAAATATCGTTATTATGTCACTAAATAGAGCCATTCCTTGATTTTGCCTAGGAGCCATGAGATCATTTTAGCACTCTTTTAACGACGCAGCAAAAAATGCTAATTTTTCAATTTCGCAATATTATCGAGTCCTGTAGCGAGCAGGTTATCCATGAATACTTGCGATCTAAATTTAACTATTCAGCGAATTGATATTCTCAATAAATGAATTGAACAGATACAGAAATCAACAACTTATATTCCATCACGTGAATTCGTGTAATCATAAGATTCTTGCGATTAAGGCGCTGTATATTTTTCCGGAATGACTATCTGAAGATATCAGGTATTTCTTACAGACATTGAAAACAACAATCAAAATGAAATCTAAATAGAATAACTTTTCGAATTGAATTGACAAATCAATTAACGTTATTATGTCACTAAATAGAGCCATTCCTTGATTTTGCCCAGGAGTTATGATATCATTTTAGCACTTTTATGACCACGCAGCGAAATGTGCTAATTTTTATATTCCGCAATATTACTATGTCCTGTAGCGTGCAGGTTATCTACATATACTTGCGATCTAAATTGAACTGTTCAGCGAATTGAAATTTTAAATAACCGAAAGCAAACAGATACAGAAATCAACCACTTATATTCCATCACGTGAATTCGTGTAATCATAAGATTCTTGCGATTAAGGCACTGTATTTTTTTTCCGAAAAGACATCTGAAGATATCAGGTATTTCTTACAGACTTTGAAAACAACGAGCAAAACGCAAACCTAATAGAATAACTTATCGAATTGAATTTCAAAATCAATTAACGTTAATATGTCAATATATAGAGCCATTCCTTTATTTTGCCCATAGTAAGGAGATCATTTTAGCACTCTTATGACCACGTAGCAAAATGTGCTAACTTTTCAATTTCGCAATGTTACTGAGTCCTGTAGCGAGCAGGTGATTCATTCATACTGGCGATCTAAATTTATCTATTCAGCGAATTTGAATTTTCAATAACCGATAGTGAACGGATACGGAAATACCTCTTATATGCTAACACGTGAATTCGTGTAATCATGAGATTCTTGCGATAAAGGCGCTGTATATTTGTCGTGAAATATCATCTCAAGACATCAGGTATTTCTTACAGACATAGAAAACAACAATTAAAATGCAATCTCATTAGAATGACTTTTCGAATTGAATTTCAAATCAAATAACGTTATGATGTCACTAAATACAGCCATTCTTTGATTTTACCGGGAGTCATAATATCATTTTAGCACTTTTATAACCACCCAGCAAAATATGCTAATTTTTTAATTTCGCAATATTATGGAGTCCTGTCGCGAGCAGGTGATCTATGAATAATTGCGATCTGAATTGAACCATTACGCGAATTAAAATTTTAAATAACCGAAAGCGAACAGATACAGAAATCAACCTATTATATTCTATCACGAGAATTCGTGTAATCATGAGGTTATTGCGATTGAGGCACAGTATATTTTTCCCGAAATATTATCTGAAGGCATCAGGTATTTCTTACAGTCATTGAATACAACAATCAAAATGCAATCTCAATAGAATAACTTTTCGGATTGAATTTTCGCATCAATTAACTTTATTATGTCGATATATAGAGTCATTACTTGATTATGCCCAGAAGTCATGAGATCATCTTAGCACTATTATAACGACGCAGCAAAATATGCTAATTTTTCAATTTCGCAATATTTTTAAGTCCTGTAGCGAGAAGGTTATTTACGAATACTTGCGATCGAACTTTAACTTACCAGCGAATTGAAATTTTAAATAACCGATTGTGAACAGATACAGAAATACCTCTTATATTCTAACACGTGAATTCGTGTAATCATGAGATTATTGCGATTAGGGCGCAGTATATTTTTTCCGAAATGACATCTGATAGCATCAGGTAGGTCTAGCAGACATTGAAAACAACATTCAAAAGCAATCTCAATTGAATAACTTTTCGAATTGAATTTTCAAATCAAATATCGTTATTATGTCACTAAATAGAGCTATTCCTTGATTTTGCCCAGGAGCCATGAGATCATTTTAGCACTCTTTTAACGACGCATCAAAAAATGCTAATTTTTCAATTTCGCAATATTATCAAGTCCTGTAGCAAGCTGGTTATCCATGAATACTTGCGATCTAAATTAAACTATTCAGCAAATTGATATTTTAAATAAATGAAATCGAACAGATACAGAAATCAACCACTTATATTCCATTACGTGAATTCGTGTAATCATAAGATTCTTGCGATTAAGGCGCTGTATATTTTTCTCGAATGACCATCTGAAGACATCAGGTATTTCTTACAGACATTGGAAACAACAATCACAATGCAGTCTCAATAGTATAACTGTTCGAAATGATTTCTCAAATCGAATAACGTTATTATGTCACTAAATAGAGCCATTCCTTGATTTTGCCTAGAAGTTATGAGAGCATTTTAGCACTCTTATAACGACGAAGCAAAATATGCTAATTTTTTAATTTCGCAATTCTACTAAGTCCTGTAGCGAGCAGGTTATCCACGAATACTTGCGATCGAACTTTAACTTTATAGCGAATTGATATTTTAAATAACCGATAGTGAACAGATACAGAAATACCTCTTATATTCTAACACGTGAATTCGTGTAATCATGAGGTTCTTGCGATTGGGGCGCAGTATATTTTTCCCGAAATATTATCTGAAGGCATCAGGTATTTCGTACAGACATTGGAAACAACAATTAAAATGCAATCTCAATAGAATAACTGTTCGAAATGAATTCTCAAATCAAATAACGTTAAAAATCCACTGAATAGAGCTATTCCTTGATTTTGCCCAGGAGTTATGAGATCATTTTAGCACTTTTATGACCACGCAGCAGAATATGCTAATTGTTGAATTTCGCAATATTACTAAGTCCTGTCGCGAGCAGGTGATCCATTAATACTTGCGATCTAAATTTATCTATTCAGCGAATTGAAATTTTAAATAACCGATAGTTAACGGATACAGAAATCAACCTATTATATTCTAACACGTGAATTCGTGTAATCATGAGATTATTGCGATAAAGGCGCAGTATATTTTTTCCGAAATGACATCTGATGGCATCAGGTATGTCTAGCAGACATTGAAAACAACAATTAAAAAGCAATCTCAATAGAATAACTTTTCGAATTGAATTTTCAAATCAAATAACGTTATTATGTCACTAAATAGAGCCATTCATTGATTGTGCCCAAAAGTTATGATATCATTTGAGCAATTTTATGACCACGCAGCAAAATGTGCTAATTTTTTGATTTCGCAATATTACTTAGTCCTGTAGCGTGCGGGTTATCTACGAATACTTGCGATCTAAATTAAACTATTCAGCGAATGAAAATTTTAAATAACCGAAAGCAAACAGATACAGAAATCAACCTCTTCTATTCTATCACGTGAATTTGTGTAATCATGAGATTGTTGCGATTGTGGCGCAGTATATTTTTTTTCAGAAATGACATCTTAAGATATCAGGTATTTCGACCAGACTTTGAAAACAACGAGCAAAACGCAAACTCAATAGAATAACTTTTCGAATTGAATATCCAAATCAATTAACGTTAATATGTCAATATATAAAGCCATTCCTTTATTTTGCCCATAGTAAGGAGATCATTTCAGCACCCTTATGACAACGCAGCAAAGTATGCAAATTTTTCAATTCCGCAATGTTACTAAGTCCTGTAGCGAGTAGGTGATGCATTAATACTTGCGATCTAAATTTATCTATTTAGCGAATTGGAATTTTAAATAACCGATAGTGAACGGTTATAGAAATACCTCTTATATGCTAACACGTGAATTCGTGTAATCATGATATACTTGCGATAAAGGCGCTGTATATTTTTCCTGAAATATCATCTCAAGACATCAGGTATTTCTTACAGACATAGAAAACAACAATTAAAATGCAATCCCATTAGAATGACTTTTCGAATTGAATTTTCAAATCAAATAACGTTATGATGTCACTGAATACAGCCGTTCTTTGATTTTTCCCCGGAGTCATAATATCATTTTAGCACTCTTATAACCACGCAGCAAAGTATGCTAATTTTCAATTCCGCAATGTTACTAAGTCCTGTAGCGAGTAGGTGATGCATTAATACTTGCGATCTAAATTTATCTATTTAGCGAATTGGAATTTCAAATAACCGATAGTGAACGGTTATAGAAATACCTCTTATATGCTAACACGTGAATTCGTGTAATCATGATATACTTGCGATAAAGGCGCTGTATATTTTTCCTGAAATATCATCTCAAGACATCAGGTATTTCTTACAGACATTGAAAACAACAATCAAAATGCAATCTAAATAGAATTACTTTTCGAATTGAATTTACAAATCAATTAACGTTATTATGTCACTAAATAGAGCCATTCCTTGATTTTGCCCAAAAGTTATGATATCATTTTAGCACTTTTATGACCACGCAGCAAAATGTGCTAATTTTTTAATTTCGCAATATTACTTAGTCCTGTACCGTGCGGGTTATCTACGAATACTTGCGATCTATATTAAACTATTCAGCGAATTGAAATTTTAAATAACCGAAAGCAAACAGACATAGAAATCAACCTTTTCTATTCTATCACGTGAATTTGTGTAATTATGAGATTGTTGCGATTGTGGCGCAGTATATTTTTTTTTCGAAATGACATCTGAAGATATCAGGTATTTCGAACAGACTTTGAAAACAACGAGCATAACGCAAACTCGATAGAATAACTTTTGGAATTGAATTTCCAAATCAATTAACGTTAATATGTCAATATATAGAGCCATTTCTTCATTTTGCCCATAGTCAGGAGATCATTTCAGCACCCTTATGACCACGCAGAGAAATATGCTCATTTTTCAATTCCGCAATGTTACTAAGTCCTGTAGCGAGCAGGTGATCCATTAATACTTGCGATCTAAATTTATCTATTCAGCGAATTGGAATTTTAAATAACCGATAGTGAACGGATACAGAAATACCTCCTATATGCTAACACGTGAATTCGTGTAATCATGATATACTTGCGATAAAGGCGCTGTATATTTTTCCTGAAATATCATCTCAAGACATCAGGTATTTCTTACAGACATAGAAAACAACAATTAAAATGCAATCTCATTAGAATGACTTTTCGAATTGAATTTTCAAATCAAATAACGTTATGATGTCAATAAATAAAGCCATTATTTGATTTTTCCCCGGAGTCATGATATTATTTTAGCACTTTTATAACCACGCAGCAAAATATGCTAATTTTTGAATTTCGCAATATTACCAAGTTCTGTCGCGAGCAGGTTATCTATGAATACTTGCGATCTAAATTTAATTA
This sequence comes from Platygaster robiniae, assembly GCA_028476575.1. Taxonomy (NCBI): domain Eukaryota; kingdom Metazoa; phylum Arthropoda; class Insecta; order Hymenoptera; family Platygastridae; genus Platygaster; species Platygaster robiniae. The sequence continues at coordinate 20,451,697 of CM052021.1, forward strand.
TTCAGCAAATTGTTTTTTTAAATAACCGAAATAGAACAGATACCGAAATCAACCACTTATATTCCATCACGAGAAATCGTGTAATTATGAAATTATTGCGATAACGGCGCAGTAAATTTTTTCCGAAATGACATCTGATGGCATCAGGTATGTATAGCAGACATTGAAAACAACAATTAAGATGCAATCTCAATAGAATAACTTTTCGACTTGAATTTTCAAATCAAATAACGTTATTATGTCACTAAATGGAGCCATTCCTTTATTTTGCCAAGGAGTCATGAGATCATTTAGCAATCTTATATTGACGCAGCAAAAAATGCTAATTTTTCAATTTCGCATCATTACCAAGTCCTGTAGCGAGCAGGTTATCCATGAATACCTGCGATCCAAATCTAACTATTCAGCGAATTGAAATTTTGAATAACTGAAGGCGAACAGATACAGAAATCAACCTATTATATTCTATCACGAGAATTCGTGTAATCATGAGGTTCTTGCGATTGAGGCGCAGTATATTTTTCCCGAAATATTATCTGCAGGCATCAGGTATTTCTTACAGACATTGGAAACAACAATCACAATGCAGTCTCAATAGTATAACTGTTCGAAATGATTTCTCAAATCGAATAACGTTATTATGTCACTAAATAGAGCCATTCCTTGATTTTGCCCAGAAGTTATGAGAGCATTTTAGCACTCTTATAACGACGAAGCAAAATATGCTAATTTTTTAATTTCGCAATTCTACTAAGTCCTGTAGCGAGCAGGTTATCCACGAATACTTGCGATCGAACTTTAACTTTATAGCGAATTGATATTTTAAATAACCGATAGTGAACAGATACAGAAATACCTCTTATATTCTAACACGTGAATTCGTGTAATCATGAGGTTCTTGCGATTGGGGCGCAGTATATTTTTCCCGAAATATTATCTGAAGGCATCAGGTATTTCGTACAGACATTGGAAACAACAATTAAAATGCAATCTCAATAGAATAACTGTTCGAAATGAATTCTCAAATTAAATAACGTTATTAATCCACTAAATTGAGCTATTCCTTGATTTTGCCCAGGAGTTATGAGATCATCTTAGCACTTTTATGACCACGCTGCAAAATATGCGAATTTTTCAATTTCGCAATATTATCAAGTCGTGTAGCGAGCAGGTTATCTTTAAATACTTGCAATCTAAATTAAACTATTTAGCAAATTGAAATTTCAAATATCTGAAAGCGAACAGATATAGAAATCAACCTCTCATATTCTATCATGTGAATTTGTGTAATCATGAGATTGTTGCGATTGTGGCGCAGTATATTTTTCCCGAAATGACATCTGAAGATATCAGGTATTTCTAACAGACTTTGAAAACAACGAGCAAAACGCGAACTCAATAGAATAACTTTTCGAATTGAATTTCCAAATCAATTAACGTTAATATGTCAATATATAGAGCAATTCCTTTATTTTGACCATAGGGAGGAAATCATTTTAGCACTTTTATGGCCACGCAGCAAAAGATGCCAATTTTTCAATTTCGCAAAGTTACTAAGTCCTGTACCGGGCAGGTGATCCATTAATACTTGCGATCTAAATTTATCTATTCAGCGAATTGGAATTTCAAATAACCGATATTGAACGGATACAGAAATACCTCTTATATGCTAACACGTGAATTCGTGTAATCATGAGATACTTGCGATAAAGGCGCTGTATATTTTTCCTGAAATATCATTTCAAGACATCAGATATTTCTTACAGACATAGAAAACAACAATTAAAATGCAATCTCATTAGAATGACTTTTCGAATTGAATTTTCAAATCAAATAACGTTATGATGTCACTAAATACAGCCATTCTTTGATTTTTCCGGGGAGTCATCATATCATATTAGCACTATTATAACGACGCAGCAAAATATGCTAATTTTTCAATTTCGCAATATTTCTAAGTCCTGTAGCGAGCAGGTTATTCACGAATACATGCGATCGAACTTTAACTTTCCAGCGAATTGAAATTTGAAATAACCGATAGTGAACGGATACAGAAATACCTCTTATATTCGAACACGTGAATTCGGGTAATCATGAGATTATTGCTATAAAGGCGCAGTATATTTTTTCCGAAATGACATCTGATATCATCAGGTACGTCTAGCAGACATTGAAAACAACAATCAAAATGCAATCTCAATAGAATAACTTTTCGAATTGAATTTTCAAATTAAATTACGTTTTAATGTCACTAAATAGAGCCATTCCGTGATTTTGCCCAGGGGTTATGAGATCATTTTAGCACTCTTAGGACCACGCAGCAAAATATGCTAATTTCTGAATTTCGCATTATTATCAAGTTCTGTAGCGAGCAGATTATCTATAAATACTTGCAATCTTATATAAACTATTTAGCAAATTGAAATTTCAAATATCTGAAAGCGAACAGATATAGAAATCAACCTCTTATATTCTATCACGTGAATTTGTGTAATCATGAGATTGTTGCGATTGTGGCGCAGTATATTTTTCCCGAAATGACATCTGAAGATATCAGGTATTTCTAACAGACTTTGAAAACAACGAGCAAAACGTAAACTCAATAGAATAACTTTTCGAATTGAATTTCCAAATCAATTAACGTTAATATGTCAATATATAGAGCTATTTCTTTATTTTGCCCATAGTAAGGAGATCATTTTAGCCCTCTTATGACAACGCAGCAAAATATGCTAATTTTTTAATTTCGCAATATTACTCAGTCCTGTAGCGTGCAGGTTGTCTACGAATACTTGCGATCTAAATTGAACTATTCATGGAATTGAAATTTTACATAACCGAAAGCAAACAGATACAGAAATCAGCCTCTTCTATTCTATCACGTGAATTTGTGTAATCATGAGATTGTTGCGATTGTGGCGAAGTATATTTTTTTTCCAAAATGACATCTGAAGATATCAGGTATTCCTAACAGACTTTGAAAACAACGAGCAAAATGCAAACTCAATAGAATAACTTTTCGAATTGAATTTCCAAATCAATTTACGTTAATATGTAAATATATAGAGCCATTCCTTTATTTTGCCCATAGGGAGGAAATCATTTTAGCACTTTTATGACCACGCAGCATAATATGCTAATTTTTTAATTTCGCAAAGTTACTAAGTCCTGTACCGAGCAGGTGATCCATTAATACTTGCGATCTTAATTTATCTATTCAGCGAATTGGAATTTCAAATAACCGATAGTGAACGGATACAGAAATACCTCTTATATGCTAACACGTGAATTTGTGTAATCATGAGATACTTGCGATAAAGGCGCTGTATATTTTTCCTAAAATATCATCTCAAGAAATCAGATATTTCTTACAGACATAGAAAACAACAATTAAAATGCAATCTCATTAGAATGACTTTTCAAATTGAATTTTCAAATCAAATAACGTTATGATGTCACTACATACAGCCATTCTTTGATTTTTCCCGGGAGTCATAATATCATTTTAGCACTCTTATAACCACCTAGCAAAATATGCTAATTTTTTAATTTCGCAATAATATGAAGACGTGTCGCGAGCAGGTTATTCGCGAATACTTGCGATCGAACTTTAACTTTCCAGCGAATTGATATTTTAAATGACCGATAGTGAACAGATACGGAAATACCTCTTATATTCTATCACGAGAATTCGTGTAATAATGAGATTATTGCGATAAAGGCGCAGTATATTTTCTCCGACATGACATCTGATGGCATTAGGTATGTATAGCAGACATTGAAAACAACAATAAAAAAGCAATCTCAATAGAATAACTCTTCGAATTGAATTTACAAATCAAGTAACGTTATGATGTCACTAAATACAGCCATTCTTTGATTTTTCCCGGGAGTCATAATATCATTTTAGCACTCTTATAACCACGCAGAAAAATATGCTAATTTTTTAATTTCGCAATATTATGAAGTTCTGTCGCGAGCAGGTTATCTATAAATAGTTGCGTTCTTAATTTGACCATTACGCGAATTGAAATTTTACATAACCGAAATCGAACAGATACAGAAATCAACCACTTATATTCCATCACGTGAATTCGTGTAATCATAAGATTCTTGCGATTAAGGCGCTGTATATTTTTCCCGAAATACCATCTGAAGACATCAGGTATTTCTCACAGACATTGAAAACAACAATCAAAATGCAATCTAAATAGAATAACTTTTCGAATTGAATTTACAAATCAATTAACGTTATTATGTCACTAAATAGAGCCATTCCTTGATTTTGCCCAGCAGTTATGATATCATGTTAGCACTCTTATGACCACGCAGCAAAATGTGCTAATTTTTTAATTTCGAAATATTACTAAGTCCTGTGGCGTGCAGGTTATCTACGAATACTTGCGATCTAAATTGAACTATTCAGCGAATCGAAATTTCAAATAACCGAATGCAAACAGATACAGAAATCAACCTCTTCTATTCTATCGCATGAATTTGTGTAATCATAAGGTTCTTGCGATTGAGGCGCAGTATATTTTTCCCGAAATACCATCTAAAGACATCAGTTATTTCTTACAGACATTGAAAATAACAATCAAAATGCAATCTAAATAGAATAACTTTTCGGATTGAATTTACAAATCAATTAACATTATTATGTCAATATATAGAGCTTTTCCTTGATTTTGCCCAGGAGTTAGGAGATCATTTTTGCACTCTTATGACCACGCAGCAAAATATGCTAATTTTTCAATTTTTTTAATGTTACTAAGTCCTGTAGCGAGCAGGTTATTCATTGATACTTACGATCTAAATTTATCTATTCAGCGAATTGGAATTTAAAATAACCGATAATGAACGGATACAGAAATACCTCTTATATGCTAACACGTGAATTCGTGTAATCATGAGATACTTGCGATAAAGGCGCTGTATATTTTTCCTGAAATATCATCTCAAGACATCAGGTATTTCTTACAGACATAGAAAACAACAATTAAAATGCAATCTCATTAGAATGACTTTTCGAATTGAATTTTCAAATCAAATAACGTTATGATCTCACTAAATACAGCTATTCTTTGATTTTTCCCGGGAGTCATAGTATCATTTTAGCACTCTTATAACCACGCAGCAAAATATGCTAATTTTTTAATTTCGCAATATTATGGAGTCCTGTCGCGAGCAGGTTATCTATGAATAGTTGCGATCTGAATTGAACCATTAAGTGAATTGAAATTTTAAATAACCGAAAGCGAACAGATACAGAAATCAACCTATTATATTCTATCACGAGAATTTGTGTAATCATGAGATGCTTGCGATTGAGGCGCAGTATATTTTTCCCGAAATATCATCTGAAGACATCAGGTATTTCTTACAGACATTGAAAACAACAATCACAATGCAGTCTCAATAGAATAACTTTTCGAATTGAATTTACAAGTCAATTATCGTTATTATGTCAATATATAGGGCTATTACTTGATTTTGCCCAGTAGTTATGAGACTATTTTAGTACTCTTATACCGACGCAGCAAAATATGCTAATTTTTAATTTCGCAATATTACTAAGTCCTGCAGCGTGCAGGTTATCCACGAATACTTGCGATCGAACTTTAACTTTTTAGCGAATTGATATTTTGAATAACCGATAGTGAACAGATACAGAAATACCTCTTATATTCTAACACGTGAATTCGTGTAATCATGAGATAATTTCGATAAAGGCGCAGTATATTTTTTCCGAGATGACATCTGATGGCATCAGGTATGTCTAGCAGACATTGAAAACAACAATCAAAATGCAATCTCAATAGAATAACTTTTCGAATTGAATTTTCAGAACAAATAACGTTATAATATCACTAAATAGAGCCATTCCTTGATTTTTCCCAGGAGTCATGAGATCATTTTAGCACTCTTATAACGACGCAGCAAAAAATGCTAATTTTTTAATTTCGCAATATTATCCAGTCCTGTAGCGAGCAGGTTATCTACAAATACTTGCGGTCTAAATTGAACTTTTTATCAAATTGGAATTTCAAATATATGAAAGCGAACAGATATAGAAATGAACCTCTTATATTATATCACGTGAATTCGTGTAATCATGAGATGCTTGCGATTGAGGCGCAATATATTTTTCCCCAAATATCATCTGAAGACATCAAGTATTTCTTACAGACATTGAAAACAACAATCACAATGCAGTCTCAATATAATAACTTTTCGAATTAATTTTACAAGTCAATTAACGTTATTATTTCAATATATAGAGCTATTCCTTGATTTTGCCCAGGAGTTATGAGATCATTTTAGCACTCTTATAACGACGCAGCAAAATATGCTAATTTTTTATTTCGCAATATTACTAAGTCCTGTATTGCGCAGGTTATCCATTAATACTTGCGATCTAAATTCATCTATTCAGCGAATTGGAATTTTAAATAACCGATAGTGAACAGATACAGAAATACCTTTTATATTCTATCACGAGAATTTGTGTAATCATAAGGTTCTTGCGATTGAGGCGCAGTATATTTTTCCCGAAATATTATCTGAAGGCATCAGGTATTTCTTACAGTCATTGAAAACAACATTCAGAATGCAATCTCAATAGAATAAATTTTCGGATTGAATTTTCACATCAATTAACGTTATGATGTCGATATATAGAGTCATTACTTGATTATGCCCAGGAGTCATGAGATCATCTTAGCACTATTATAACGACGCAGCAAAATATGCTAATTTTTCAATTCCGCAATATTATTAAGTCCCGTAGCGAGCAGTTTATCCATAAATACTTGCGATCTAAATTTAACTTTTCAGCGAATTGATATTTTAAATAACCGAAATCGAACAGATACAGAAATAAACCACTTATATTCCATCACGTGAATTCGTGTAATCATAAGATTCTTGCGATTAAGGCGCTGTATTTTTTTCCCGAAATACCATCTGGAGACATCAGGTATTTCTCACAGACATTGAAAACAACAATCAAAATGCAATCTAAATAGAATAACTTTTCGAATTGAATTTACAAATCAGTTAACGTTATTATGTCACTAAATAGAGCCATTCCTTGATTTTGCCCAGGAGTTATGATATCATGATAGCACTTTTAGGACCACGCAGCAAAATGTGCTAATTTTTTAATTTCGCAATATTACTAAGTCCTGTGGCGTGCAGGTTATCTACGAATACTTGCGATCTAAATTGAACTATTCAGCGAATCGAAATTTCAAATAACCGAAAGCAAACAGATACAGAAATCAACCTCTTCTATTCTATCGCATGAATTTGTGTAATCATAAGATTGTTGCGATTGTGGCGCACTATATTTTTTTTCCCTAATGACATCTGAACATATCAGGTATATCTAACAGACTTTGAAAACAACGAGCAAAACGTAAACTCAATAGAATAACTTTTCGAATTGAATTTCCAAATCAATTAACGTTAATATGTCAATATATAGAGCAATTCCTTTATTTTGCCCATAGTAAGGAGATCGTTTTAGCACTTTTATGACCACGCAGCAAAATATGCTAATTTTTCAATTTCGCAATGTTACTAAGTCCTGTAGCGAACAGATGATCCATTAATATTTGCGATCTAAATTTATCTATTTAGCGAATTGGAATTTTCAATAACCAATAGTGAACGGATACAGAAATACCTCTTATATCCTAACACGTGAATTCGTGTAATCATGAGGTTCTTGCGATTGGGGCGCAGTATATTTTTCCCGAAATATTATCTGAAGGCATCAGGTATTTCTTACAGATATTGGAAACAACAATTAAAATGCAATCTCAATAGAATAACTGTTCGAAATGAATTCTCAAATGAAATAACGTTATTATGTCACCAAATAGAGCTATTCCTTGATTTTGCCCAGAAGTTATGAGATTATTTTAGCACTTTTATGACCACGCAGCAGAATATGCTAATTTTTCAATTTCGCAATATTATAAAGTCCTGTAGCGAGCAGGTTATCCATAAATACGTGCGATCGAACTTTAACTATTTAGCGAATTGATATTTTGAATAACCGATAGTGAACAGATACAGAAATACCTCTTATATTTTAACACGTGAATTCGTGTAATCATGAGATTATTGCGATAAAGGCGCAGTATATTTTTTCCGAAATGACATCTGATGGCATCAGGTATGTCTAGCAGACATTGAAAACAACAATCAAAATGCAATCTCAATAGAATAACTTTTCGAATTGAATTTTCAAATCAAATAACGTTATAATGTCACTAAATAGAGCCATTCCGTAATTTTGCCCAGGGGTTATGAGATCATTTAAGCACTTTTATGACCACGCAGCGTAGTATGCTAATTTTTTGATTCCGCAATATTATCAAGTCCTGTAGCGAGCAGGTTATCTATAAATACATGCGATCTAAATTGAACTATTTAGCAAATTGAAATTTTAAATAACCGATAGTGAACAGATACAGAAATACCTCTTATATTCTAACACGTGAATTCGTGTAATCATGAGATTATTGCTATAAAGGCGCAGTATATTTTTTCCGAAATGACATCTGATGGCATCAGGTATTTCTCACAGACATTGAAAGCAACAATCAGAATGCAGTCTCAATAGAATAACATTTCGAATTGAATTTACAAGTCAATTAACGTTATTATGTCAATATATAGAGCTATTCCTTGATTTTGCCCAGGAGTTATGAGATCATTTTAGCAATCTTATAACGACGCAGCAAAATATGCTAATTTTTCAATTTCGCAATATTTCTCAGTCCTGTAGTGAGCAGGTTATCCACGAATAATTGCGATCGAACTTTAACTTTCCAGCGAATTGAAATTTCAAATAACCGATAGTGAACAGATACAGAGATACCTCTTATATTCTAACACGTGAATTCGTGTAATCATGAGATTATTGCGATAAAGGCGCAGTATATTTTTTCCGAAATGACATCTAATGGCATCAGGTATGTCTAGCAGACATTGAAAACAACAATTACAAAGCAATCTCAATAGAATAACTTTTTGAATTGAATTTTCAAATCAAATAACGTTATTATGTCACTGAATAGAGCCATACCTTGAATTTGCCCAAGAGCCATGAGATCATTTTAGCACTCTTATAACGACGCAGCAAAATATGCTAATTTTTCAATTCCGCAATGTTACTAAGTCCTGTAGCGAGCGGGTGATCCATTTATACTTGCGATCTAAATTTATCTATTTAGCGAATTGGAATTTTCAATAACCGATAGTGAACGGATACAGAAATACCTCTTATATTCTTACACGTGAATTCGTGTAATCATGAGGTTCTTGCGATTGGGGCGCAGTATATTTTTCCCGAAATATTATCTGAAGGCATCAGGTATTTCTTACAGATATTGGAAACAACAATTACAAAGCAATCTCAATAGAATAACTTTTTGAATTGAATTTTCAAATCAAATAACGTTATTATGTCACTGAATAGAGCCATACCTTGAATTTGCCCAAGAGCCATGAGATCATTTTAGCACTCTTATAACGACGCAGCAAAATCTGCTAATTTTTCAATTCCGCAATGTTACTAAGTCCTGTAGCGAGCGGGTGATCCATTTATACTTGCGATCTAAATTTATCTATTCAGCGAATTGAAATTTTTCAATAACCAAAAGTGAACAGATACAGAAATCAACCTATTATATTCTATCACGAGACTTCGTGTAATCATGAGGTCCTTGCGATTGAGGCGCAGTATATTTTTCCCGAAATATTATCTGAAGGCATCAGGTATTTCTTACAGACATTGAAAACAACAATCAAAATGCAATCTTATGAGAATAACTGTTCGAATTATATTTTCAAATCAATAAACGTTATTATGTCGATATATAGAGCTATTTCTTGATTTTGCCGAGGAGTTATTAGATCATTTTGGCACTTTTATAACGACGCAGCAAAATATGCTAATTTTTCAAATTCGCAATATTGTCAAGTCCTGTAGCGAGCAAGTTATTCATAAAAACTTGCGATCTTAATTAAAATATTTAGCAAATTGAAATTTCAAATATCTGAAAGCGAACAGATATAGAAATCAACCTCTTATATTCTGTCACTTGAATTCGTGTAATCATGAGATGCTTGCGATTGAGGCGCAGTATATTTTTCCCGAAATATCATCTGAAGACATCTGGTATTTCTAAGAGACATTGAAAACATCAATCACAATGCAGTCTCAATAGAATAAGTGTTCGAAATGATTTCTCAAATCAAATAACGTTATTATGTCACTAAATAGAGCCATTCCTTGATTTTGCCCAGAAGTTGTGCGATCATTTTAGCACTCTCATAACGACGCAGCAAAATATGCTAATTTTTTAATTTCGCAATTTTACTAAGTCCTGTAGCGAGCAGGTTATCCACGAATACTTGCAATCGAACTTTAAGTTTTCAGCGAATTGATATTTTAAATAACCGATAGTGAACATATACAGAAATACCTCTTATATTCTAACACGTGAATTCGTGTAATCATGAGGTTCTTGCGATTGGGGCGCAGTGTATTTTTCCCGAAATATTATCTGAAGGCATTAGGTATTTCTTACAGACATTAGAAACAACAATCAAAATTCAATCTCAATAGAATAACTGTTCGAAATGAATTCTCAAGTCAAATAACGTTATTAATCCACTAAATAGAGCCATTCCTTAATTTTGCCCAGGAGTTATGAGATCATTTTAGCACTTTTATGACCACGCAGCAAAATATGCGAATTTTTCAATTTTGCAATATTATAAAGTCCTGTAGCGAGCAGGTCATCCATAAGTACTTGCGATCGAAATTGAACTATTTAGCAAATTGAAATTCCAAATATCTGAAAGCGAACAGATGTAGAAATTAACCTCTTATATTCTATCACGTGAATTCGTGTAATCATGAGATGCTTGCGATTGAGGATCAGTATATTTTTCCCGAAATATCATCTGAAGACATCAGGTATTTCTAAGAGACATTGAAAACATCAATCACAATGCAGTCTCAATAGAATAACATTTCGAATTGAATTTACAAGTCAATTAACGTTATTATGTCAATATATAGAGCTATACCTTGATTTTGCCCAGGAGTTATGAGATCATTTTAGCAATCTTAAAACGACGCAGCAAAATATGCTAATTTTTTAATTTCGCAATATAACTAAGTCCTGTAGCGAGCAGGTTATGCTCGAATACTTGCGATCGAACTTTAACTTTTCAGCGAATTGATATTTAAAATAACCGATAGTGAACAGATACAGAAATACCTCTTATATTCTAACACGTCAATTCGTGTTATCATGAGATTATTGCGATAAAGGCGCAGTATATTTTTTCCGAAATGACATCTGATGGCATCAGGTATGTCTAGCAGACATTGAAAACAACAATCAAAATGCAATCTCAATAGAATAACTTTTCGAATTGAATTTTCAAATCAAATAACGTTATTATGTCACTAAATAGAGCCATTCCTTGATTTTGCACGGGAGTTTGAGATCATTTTAGCACTTTTATGTCCACGCAGCAAAATATGCTAATTTTTCAATTTCGCAATGTTACTGAGTCCTGTACCGAGCAGGTGATCCATTATTACTTGCGATCTAAATTCATCTATTCAGCGAATTGGAATTTTAAATAACCGATAGTGAACGGATACAGAAATACCTCTTATATGCTATCACGTGAATTCGTGTAATCATGAGATACTTTCGATAAAGGCGCTGTATATTTTTCCTGAAATATCATCTCAAGACATCAGGTATTTCTTACAGACATAGAAAACAACAATTAAAATGCAATCTCATTAGAATGACTTTTCGAATTGAATTTTCAAATCAAATAACGTTATGATCTCACTAAATACAGCTATTCTTTGATTTTTCCCGGGAGACATAGTATCATTTTAGCACTCTTATAACCACGCAGCAAAATATGCTAATTTTTTAATTTCGCAATATTATGGAGTCCTGTCGCGAGCAGGTTATCTATTAATAGTTGCGGTCTGAATTTAACCATTACGCGAATTAAAATTTCAAATAACCGAAAGCGAACAGATACAGAAATCAACCTATTATATTCTATCACGAGAATTTGTATAATCATGAGGTTCTTGCGATTGAGGCGCAGTATATTTTTCCCGAAATATTATCTAAAGGCATCAGGTATTTCTTACAGTCATTGAAAACAACAATCAAAATGCAATCTCAATAGAATAACCTTTCGGATTGAATTTTCACATCAATTAACGTTAATATGTCGATATATAGAGTCATTACTTGATTATGTCCAGGAGTCATGACATCATTTTAGCACTATTATAACGACGCAGCAAAATATGCTAATTTTTCAATTTCGCAATATTTCTAAGTCCTGTAGCGAGCTGGTTATTCACGAATACTTGCGATCGAACTTTAACTTTCCAGCGAATTGAAATTTTAAATAACCGATAGTGAACAGATACAGAAATACCTCTTATATTCTAACACGTGAAATCGTGTAATCATGAGATTATTGCGATAAAGGCGCAGTATATGTTTTTCGAAATGACATCTGATGGCATCAGGTATGTCTAGCAGACATTGAAAACAACAATCAAAATGCAATCTCAATAGAATACCTTTTCGAATTGAATTTTCAAATCAAATAACGTTATTATGTCACTAAATAGAGCCATTCCTTGATTTTGCCCAGGAGTCATGAGATCATTTCAGCACTCCTATGACCACGCAGCAAAATATGCTAATTTTTCAATTTCGCAATGTTACTAAGTCCTGCAGCGAGCAGGTGATCCATTAATACTTGCGATCTAAATTTATCTATTCAGCGTATTGGAATTATAAATAACCGATAGTGAACGGATACAGAAATACCTTTTTTATGCTAACACGTGAATTCGTGTAATCATGAAATTATTGCGATAACGGCGCAGTAAATTTTTTCCGAAATGATATCTGATGGCATCAGGTATGTATAGCAGACATTGAAAACAACAATTAAAATGCAATCTCAATAGAAGAACTTTTCGACTTGAATTTTCAAATCAAATAACGTTATAATGTCACTAAATAGAGCCATTCCTTTATTTTGCCCAGGAGTCATGAGATCATTTAGCACTCTTATATTGACGCAGCAAAAAATGCTAATTTTTCAATTTCGTAATATTACCAAGTCCTGTAGCGAGCAGGTTATCCATGAATACCTGCGATCCAAATCTAACTATTCAGCGAATTGAAATTTTAAATAACCGAAAGCGAACAGATACAGAAATCAACCTATTATATTCTATCACTTGAATTCGTGTAATCATGAGATGCTTGCGATTGAGGCGCAGTATATTTTTTTCCGAAATATCATCTGAAGACATCTGGTATTTCTTACAGACATTGAAAACAACAATCAAAATGCAACCTTAATACAATAACTGTTCGAATTATATTTTCAAATCAATAAACGTTATTATGTCGATATATAGAGCTATTCCTTGATTTTGCCCAGGAGTTATGAGATCATTTTAGCACTCTTATAACGACGCAGCAAAATTAGCTAATTTTTTAATTTCGCAATATGACTAAGTCCTGCAGCGAGCAGGTTATCCACGAATACTGGCGATCGAACTTTAACTTTTTAGCGAATTGATATTTTGAATAACCGATAGTGAACAGATACTGAAATACCTCTTATATTCTAACACGTGAATTCGTGTAATCATGAGATTATTGCGATAAAGGCGCAGTATATTTTTTCCGAAATGCCATCTGATGGCATCAGGTATGTCTAGCAGACATTAAAAACGACAATCAAAATGCAATCTCAATAGAATAACATTTCGAATTGAATTTTCAAATCAAATAACGTTATAATGTCACTAAATAGAGCCATTCCGTGATTTTGCCCAGGGGTTATGAGATCATTTTAGCACTCTTATGACCACGCAGCAAAATATGCTAATTTTTGAATTTCGCATTATTATCAAGTCCTGTAGCGAGCAGGTTATCTATAAATACTTGCGATCTAAATTAAACTATTTAGCAAATTGAAATTTCAAATATCTGAAAGCGAACAGATATAGAAATCAACCTCTTATATTCTATCACGTGAATTTGTGTAATCATGAGATTGTTGCGATTGTGGCACAGTATATTTTTCCCGAAATGACATCTGAAGATATCAGGTATTTCTAACAGACTTTGAAAACAACGTGCAAAACGCAAACTTAATTGAATAACTTTTCGAATTGAATTTCCAAATCAATTAACGTTAATATGTCAATATATAGATCCATTCCTTAATTTTGCCCATAGTAAGGAGATCATTTTAGCACTCTTATGACCACGAATTAAAATAAGCTTATTTTTCAATTTCGCAATGTTACTAAGTCCTGTAGCGAGCATGTGATCCATTAATACCTGCGATCCAAATTTATCTATTCAGCGAATTGAAATTTTAAATAACCGATAGTGAACGGATACAGGAATACCTCTTATATGCTAACACGTGAATTCGTGTGATCATGAGATACTTGCGATAAAGGCGCTGTATATTTTTTCTAAAATATCATCTCAAGACTTCAGGTATTTCTTACAGACATAGAAAACAACAATTAAAATGCAATCTCATTAGAATGACTTTTCGAATTGAATTTTCAAATCAAATAACGTTATGATGTCACTAAATACAGCCATTCTTTGATTTTTCCCGGGAGTCATGATATCATATTAGCACTATTATAACGACGCAGCAAAATATGCTAATTTTTCAATTTCGCAATATTTCTAAGTCCTGTAGCGAGCAGGTTATCCACGAATACTTGCGATCGAACTTTAACTATTAAGCGAATTGATATTTTGAATAACCGATAGTGAACAGATACAGAAATACCTCTTATATTTTAACACGTGAATTCGTGTAATCATGAGATTATTGCGATAATGGCGCAGTATATTTTTTCCGAAATGACATCTGATGGCATCAGGTATATCTAGCAGACATTGAAAACAACAATCAAAATGCAATCTCAATAGAATAACTTTTCGAATTAAATTTTCAAATCAAATAACGTTATAATGTCACTAAATAGAGCAATTCCGTAATTTTGCCCAGGGGTTATGAGATCATTTAAGCACTTTTATGACCACGCGGCAAAGTATGCTAATTTTTTGATTTCGCAATATTATCAAGTCCTGTAGCGAGCAGGATATCTATAAATACATGCGATCTAAATTGAACTATTTAGCAAATTGAAATTTTAAATAACCGATAGTGAACAGATACAGAAATACCTCTTATATTCTAACACGTGAATTCGTGTAATCATGAGATTATTGCTATAAAGGCGCAGTATATTTTTTCCGAAATTACATCTGATGGCATCAGGTATTTCTCACAGACATTGAAAACAACAATCAAAATGCAATCTAAATAGAATAACTTTTCGAAATGAATTTACAAATCAATGAACGTTATTATGTCACTAAATAGAGCGATTCCTTGATTTTGCCCAGGAGTTATGATATCATTTTAGCACTCTTATGACCTCGCAGCAAAATGTGCTAATTTTTGAATTTCGCAATATTACTAAGTCTTGTGGCGTGCAGGTTATCCATGAATACTCGCGATCTAAGTTTAACTATTCAGCGAATTGATATTTTAAATAACCGAAATCGAACAGATACAGAAATCAACCACTTATATTCTATTACGTGAATTCGTGTGATCATAAGATTCTTGCTATTAAGGCGCAGTATATTTTTCCCGAAATACCATCTGAAGACATCAGGTATTTCTTACAGACATTGAAAACAACAATCACAAGGCAGTCTCAATAGAATAACATTTCGAATTAAATTCACAAGTCAATTAACGTTATTATGTCAATATATAGAGCCATTCCGTGATTTTGCCCAGGGGTTATGAGATCATTTTAGCACTCTTATGACCACGCAGCAAAATATGCTAATTTTTCAATTTCGCAATATTATCAAGTCCTGTAGCGAGCAGGTTATCTACAAATACTTGCGGTCTAAATTGAACTATTTATCAAATTGGAATTTCAAATATCTGAAAGCGAACAGATATAGAAATGAACCTCTTATATTATATCACATGAATTCGTGTAATCATGAGATGCTTGCGATATAGGCGCAATATATTTCTCCCGAAATATCATCTGAAGACCTAAAGTATTTCTTACAGACATTGAAAACAACAAACAGAATGCAATCTAAATAGAATAACTTTTCGAATTAAATTTACAAGTCAATTAACGTTATTATGTCAATATATAGAGTCATTTCTTGATTTTGCCCAGGAGTTATGAGATCATTTTAGCACTCTTATAACGACGCAGCAAAATATGCTAATTTTTTATTTCGCAATATTACTAAGTCCTGTATTGAGCAGGTTATCCATTCATACTTGCGATCTAAATTCATCTATTCAGCGAATTGGAATTTTAAATAACCGATAGTGAACAGATACAGAAATACCTCTTATATTCTATCACGAGAATTTGTGTAATCATGAGGTTCTTGCGATTGAGGCGCAGTATATTTTTCCCGAAATATCATCTCAAGGCATCAGGTATTTCTTACAGTCATTGAAAACAACATTCAGAATGCAATCTCAATAGAATAAATTTTCGGCTTAATTTTCACATCAATTAACGTTATTATGTCGATATACAGAGTCATTACTTGATTATGCCGAGGAGTCATGAGATCATCTTAGCACTATTATAGCGACGCAGCAAAATATGCTGATTTTTCAATTTCGCAATATTTCTCAGTCCTCTAGCGAGCAGGTTATCCACGAATAATTGCGATCGGACTTTAACTTTCCAGCGAATTGAAATTTTAAATAACCGATAGTGGACAGATACAGTAATACCTCTTATATTCTAACACGTGAATTCGTGTAATCATGAGATTATTGCGATAAAGGCGCAGTATATTTCTTCCGAAATGACATCTAATTGCATCAGGTATGTCTAGCAGACATTGAAAACAACAATTAAAAAGCAATCTCAATAGAATAACTTTTTGAATTGAATTTTCAAATCAAATAACGTTATTATGTCACTAAATAGAGCCATACCTTGAATTTGCCCAAGAGCCATGAGATCATTTTAGCACTCTTATAACGACGCAGCAAAAAATGCTAATTTTTCAATTTTGCAATATTATTAAGTCCCGTAGCGAGCAGGTTATCCATAAATCCTTGCGATCTAAATTGAACTATTCAGCAAATTGATATTTTAAATAACTGAAATCGAACAGATACAGAAATCAACCACTTATATTCCATCACGTGAATTCGTGTTATCATAAGATTCTTGCGATAAAGGCGCTGTATATTTTTCCCGAAATACCATCTGAAGACATCAGGTAATTCTCACAGACATTGAAAACAACAATCAAAATGCAATCTAAATAGAATAACTTTTCGAATTGAATTTCCAAATCAATTAACGTTAATATGTCAATATATAGAGCTATTCCTTTAATTTGCCCATAGTAAGGATATCATTTTAGCACTCTTATGACCACGTAGAAAAATATGCTAATTTTTCAATTTCGCAATGTTACTAAGTCCTGTAGCGAGCAGGTGATCCTTTAATACTTGCGATCTAAATTTATCTATTTAGCGAATTGGAATTTTCAATAACCGATAGTGAACGGATACAGAAATACCTCTTATATGCTTACACGTGAATTCGTGTAATCATGAGGTTCTTGCGATTGGGGCGCAGTATATTTTCCCCGAAATATTATCTGAAGGCATCAGGTATTTCTTACAGATATTGGAAACAACAATTAAAATGCAATCTCAATAGAATAACTGTTCGAAATGAATTCTCAAATGAAATAACGTTATTATGTCACTAAATAGAGCTATTCCTTGATTTTGCCCAGAAGTTATGAGATCATTTTAGCACTTTTATGACCACGCAGCAAAATATGCTAATTTTTCAATTTCGCAATATTATCAAGTTCTGTAGCGAGCAGGTTATCCATAAATACGAGCGATCCAAATTGAACTATTTAGCAAATTGAAATTTCAAATATCCGAAAGCGAACAGATATAAAAATCAACCTCTTATATTCTATCACGTGAATTCGTGTAATCATGAGATTGTTGCGATTGTGGCGCACTATATTTTTTTTCCGTAATGACATCTAAAGATATCAGGTATTTCTAACAGTCTTTGAAAACAACGAGCGAAACGTAAACTCAATAGAATAACTTTTCGAATTGAATTTTCAAATCAATTAACGTAATTATATCACTAAATAGAGCCATTCCTTGATTTTGCCCAGGAGTCATGAGATCATTTTAGCACTCTTTTAACGACGCAGCGAAAAATGCTATTTTTTCAATTTCGCAATATTACCAAGTCCTGTAGCGAGCAGGTTATCCATGAATACCTGCGATCCAAATCTAACTATTCAGCGAATGGAAATTTTAATAACCGAAAGCGAACAGATACAGAAATCAACCTATTATATTCTATCACGAGAATTCGTGTAATCATGAGGTTCTTGCGATTAAGGCGCAGTATATTTTTCCCGAAATATTATCTGAAGGCATCAGGTATTTCTTACAGACATTGAAAACAACAATCAAAATGCAATCTTATTAGAATAACTGTTCGAATTATATTTTCAAATCAATAAACGTTATTATGTCGATATATAGAGCTATTACTTGATTTTGCTAAGTTGTTATGAGATCATTTTAGCACTCTTATAACGACGCAGCAAAATATGCTAATTTTTTAATTTCGCAATATTACTTAGTCCTGTAGCGAGCAGGTTATCCACGAATACTTGCGATCGAACTTTAACTTTTTAGCGAATTGATATTTTAAATAACCAATAGTGAACAGATACAGAAATACCTCTTATATTCTAACACGTGAATTCGTGTAATCATGAGATTATTGCGATAAAGGCGCAGAATATTTTTTCCGAAATGACATCTGATGGCATCATGTATGTCTAGCAGACATTGAAAACAACAATCAAAATGCAATCTCAATAGAATAACTTTTGGAATTGAATTTTCAAATCAAATAACGTTATAATGTCACTAAAAAGAGCCATTCCGTGATTTTGCCCAGGGGTTATGAGATCATTTTATTACTTTTATGACCACGCATTAAAATAGGCTAATTTTTCAAATTCGCAATGTTACTAAGTCCTGTAGCGAGCACGCGATCCATTAATACTTGCGATTTAAATTTATCTATTCAGCGAATTGAAATTTTAAATAACCGATAGTGAACGGATACAGGAATACCTCTTATATGCAAACACGTGAATTCGTGTAATCATGAGATACTTGCGATAAAGGCGCTGTATATTTTTCCTGAAATATCATCTCAAGACATCAGGTATTTCTTACAGACATAGAAAACAACAATTAAAATGCAATCTAATTAGAATGACTTTTCGAATTGAATTTTCAAATCAAATAACGTTATGATGTCACTAAATACAGCCATTCTTTGATTTTTCCCGGGAGTCATGATATCATTTTAGCACTATTATAACGACGCAGCAAAATATGCTAATTTTTCAATTTCGCAAAATTTTAAAGTCCTGTAGCGAGCAGGTTATTCACGAATACTTGCGATCGAACTTTATCTTTCCAGCGAATTGAAATTTTAAATAACCGATAGTGAACAGATACAGAAATACCTCTTATATTCTAACACGTGAATTCGTGTAATCATGAGATTATTTATATAAAGGCGCAGTATATTTTTTCCGAATTGACATCTGATGGCATCAGGTATGTCTGGCAGACATTGAAAACAACAATCAAAATGCAATCTCAATAGATTAACTTTTCGAATTGAATTTTCAAATCGAATAACGTAATTATATCACTAAATAGAGCCATTCCTTGATTTTGCCCAGGAGTCATGAGATCATTTTAGCACTCTTATAACGACGCAGCAAAAAATGCTATTTTTTCAATTTCGCAATATTACCAAGTCCTGTAGCGAGCAGGTTATCCATGAATACCTGCGATTCAAATCTAACTATTCAGCGAATCGAAATTTTAAATAACCGAAAGCGAACAGATACAGAAATCAACCTATTATATTCTATCATGAGAATTCGTGTAATCAAATCAGGTTCTTGCGATTGAGGCGCAGTATATTTTTCCCGAAATATTATCTGAAGGCATCAGGTATTTCTTACAGACATTGAAAACAACAATCAAAATGCAATCTTATTAGAATAACTGTTCGAATTATATTTTCAAATCAATAAACGTTATTATGTCGATCTATAGAGCTATTCCTAAATTTTGCCCAGGAATTAT
Source organism: Platygaster robiniae (assembly GCA_028476575.1). Lineage (NCBI taxonomy): Eukaryota > Metazoa > Arthropoda > Insecta > Hymenoptera > Platygastridae > Platygaster > Platygaster robiniae. Next base: position 20,472,070 of record CM052021.1, read on the forward strand.
GAGATCATTTTAGCACTTTTATAACGACGCAGCAAAATATGCTAATTTTTCAAATTCGCAATATTGTCAAGTCCTGTAGCGAGCAAGTTATTCAAAAATACTTGCGATCTAAATTAAAATATTTAGCAAATTGCTATTTCAAATATCTGAAAGCGAACAGATATAGAAATCAACCTCTTATATTCTATCACTTGAATTCGTGTAATCACGAGATGCTTGCGATTGAGGCGCAGTATATTTTTCCCGAAATATCATCTGAAGACATCTGGTATTCCTTACAGACATTGAAAACAACAATCACAATGCAGTCTCAATAGAATAACTGTTCGAAATGATTTCTCAAATCGAATAACGTTATTATGTCACTAAATAGAGCTATTCCTTGATTTTGCCCAGAAGTTATGAGATCATTTTTGCACTCTTATAACGACGCAGCAAAATATAATAATTTCTTAATTTCGCAATTTTACTAAGTCTTGTAGCGAGCAGGTTATCCACGAATACTTGCGATCGAACTTTAACTTTTCGGCGAATTGATATTTTAAATAACCGATAGTGAACAGATACAGAAATACCTCTTATATTCTAACACGTGAATTCGTGTAATCATGAGGTTCTTGCGATTGGGGCGCAGTATATTTTTCCCGAAATATTATCTGAAGGCATCAGGTATTTCTTACAGACATTGGAAACAACAATCAAAATGCAATCTCAATAGAATAACTGTTCGAAACGAATTCTCAAATCAAATAACGTTATTAATCCACTAAATAGAGCCATTCCTTAATTTTGCCCAGGAGTTATGAGATCATTTTAGCCATTTTATGACCACGCAGCAAAATATGCGAATTTTTCAATTTCGCAATATCATCGAGTCCTGTAGCGAGCAGGTCATCCATAAGTACCTGCGATCGAAATTGAACTATTTAGCGAATTGAAATTTCAAATATCTGAAAGCTAACAGATATAGAAATCAACCTCTTATATTTTATCGCGTGAATTCGTGTAATCATGAGATGCTTGCGATTGAGGCGCAGTATATTTTTCCCGAAATATTATCTGAAGGCATCAGGTATTTCTTACAGTCATTGAAAACAACAATCAAAATGCAATCTCAAAAAAATAACCTTTCGGATTGAATTTTCACATCAATTAACGTTAATATGTCGATATATAGAGTCATTACTTGATTATGTCCAGGAGTCATGACATCATTTTAACACTATTATAACGACGCAGCAAAATATGCTAATTTTTCAATTTCGCAATATTTCTAAATCCCGTAGCGAGCAGGTTATTCACGAAAACTTGCGATCGAACTTTAACTTTCCAGCGAATTGAAATTTTAAATAACCGATAGTGAACAGATACAGAAATACCTCTTATATTCTAACACGTGAATTCGTGTAATCATGAGGTTCTTGCGATTGGGGCGCAGTATATTTTTCCCGAAATATTATCTGAAGGCATCAGGTATTTCTTACAGACATTGGAAACAACAATCAAAATGCAATCTCAATAGAATAACTGTTCGAAATGAATTCTCAAATCAAATAACGTTATTAATCCACCTTAAAGAGCCATTCCTTAATTTTGCCCAGGAGTTATGAGATCATTTTAGCACTTTTATGACCACGCAGCAAAATATGCGAATTTTTTAATTTCGCAATATTATCAAGTCCTGTAGCGAGCAGGTCATCCATAAGTACTTGCGATCGAAAATGAACTATTTAGCAAATTGGAATTTCAAATATCTGAAAGCGAGCAGATATAGAAATCAACCTCTTATATTCTATCACGAGAATTTGTGTAATTGTGAGGTTCTTGCGATTGAGGCGCAGTATATTTTTCCCGAAAAATTATCTGAAGGCATCAGGTATTTCTTACAGTCATTGAAAACAACAATCAAAATGCAATCTCAATAGAATAACTTTTCGAATTGAATTTTCCAAACAAATAACGTTATTATGTCAATATATAGAGCTATTCCTTGATTTTACCCAGGAGTTATGAAATCATTTCAGCACTCTTATGACCACGCAGCAAAATATGCTAATTTTTCAATTTTGCAATGTTACTAAGTCCTGCAGCGAGCAGGTGATCCATTAATACTTGCGATCTAAATCTATCTATTCAGCGTATTGGAATTATAAATAACCGATAGTGAACGGATACAGAAATACCTTTTATATGCTAACACGTGAATTCGTGTAATCATGAAATTATTGCGATAACGGCGCAGTAAATTTTTTTCCGAAATGACATCTGATGGCATCAGGTATGTATAGCAGACATTGAAAACAACAATTAAAATGCAATCTCAATAGAAGAACTTTTCGACTTGAATTTTCAAATCAAATAACGTTATTATGTCACTAAATAGAGCCATTCCTTTATTTTGCCCAGGAGTCATGAGATCATTTAGCACTCTTATATTGACGCAGCAAAAAATGCTAATTTTTCAATATCGCAATATTACCAAGTCCTGTAGCGAGCAGGTCATCCATGAATACCTGCGATCCAAATCTAACTATTCAGCGAATTGAAATTTTAAATAACCGAAAGCGAACAGATACAGAAATCAACCTATTATATTCTATAACTTGAATTCGTGTAATCATGAGATGCTTGCGATTGAGGCGCAGTATATTTTTTTCCGAAATATCATCTGAAGACATCTGGTATTTCTTACAGACATTGAAAACAACAATCAAAATGCAACCTTAATAGAATAACTGTTCGAATTATATTTACAAATCAATAAACGTTATTATGTCGATATATAGAGCTATTCCTTGATTTTGCCCAGGAGTTATGAGATCATTTTAGCACTCTTATAACGACGCAGCAAAATTAGCTAATTTTTTAATTTCGCATAATTACTAAGTCCTGTAGCGAGCAGGTTATCCACGAATACTTGCGATCGAACTTTAACTTTTCAGCGAATTGATATTTTTAATAACCGATACTGAACAGATACAGAAATACCTCTTATATTCTAACACGTGAATTCGTGTAATCATGAGGTTCTTGCGATTGGGGCGCAGTATATTTTTCCCGAAATATTATCTGAAGGCATCAGGTACTTCTTACAGACATTGGAAACAACAATTTAAATGCAATCTCAATAGAATAACTGTTCGAAACGAATTCTCAAATCAAATAACGTTATTAATCCACTAAATAGAGCCATTCCTTAATTTTGCCCAGGAGTTATGAGATCATTTTAGCACTTTTATGACCACGCAGCAAAATATGCGAATTTTTCAATTTCGCAATATCATCAAGTCCTGTAGCGAGCAGGTCATCCATAAGTACCTGCGATCGAAATTGAACTATTTAGCGAATTGAAATTTCAAATATCTGAAAGCGAACAGATATAGAAATCAACCTCTTATATTTTATCACGTGAATTCGTGAATTCATGAGATGCTTGCGATTGAGGCGCAGTATATTTTTCCCGAAATATTATCTGAAGGCATCAGGTATTTCTTACAGTCATTGAAAACAACAATCAAAATGCAATCTCAAAAAAATAACCTTTCGGATTGAATTTTCACATCAATTAACGTTAATATGTCGATATATAGAGTCATTACTTGATTATGTCCAGGAGTCATGACATCATTTTAGCACTATTATAACGACGCAGCAAAATATGCTCATTTTTCAATTTCGCAATATTTCTAAATCCCGTAGCGAGCAGGTTATTCACGAAAACTTGCGATCGAACTTTAACTTTCCAGCGAATTGAAATTTTAAATAACCGATAGTGAACAGATACAGAAATACCTCTTATATTCTAACACGTGAATTCGTGTAATCATGAGGTTCTTGCGATTGGGGCGCAGTATATTTTTCCCGAAATATTATCTGAAGGCATCAGGTATTTCTTACAGACATTGGAAACAACAATCAAAATGCAATCTCAATAGAATAACTGTTCGAAATGAATTCTCAAATCAAATAACGTTATTAATCCACCTTAAAGAGCCATTCCTTAATTTTCCCCAGGAGTTATGAGATCATTTTAGCACTTTTATGACCACGCAGCAAAATATGCGAATTTTTTAATTTCGCAATATTATCAAGTCCTGTAGCGAGCAGGTCATCCATAAGTACTTGCGATCGAAAATGAACTATTTAGCAAATTGGAATTTCAAATATCTGAACGCGAGCAGATATAGAAATCAACCTCTTATATTCTATCAAGAGAATTTGTGTAATCGTGAGGTTTTTGCGATTGAGGCGCAGTATATTTTTCCCGAAAAATTATCTGAAGGCATCAGGTATTTCTTACAGTCATTGAAAACAACAATCAAAATGCAATCTCAATAGAATAACTTTTCGAATTGAATTTTCCAAACAAATAACGTTATTATGTCAATATATAGAGCTATTCCTTGATTTTACCCAGGAGTTATGAAATCATTTCAGCACTCTTATGACCACGCAGCAAAATATGCTAATTTTTCAATTTTGCAATGTTACTAAGTCCTGCAGCGAGCAGGTGATCCATTAATACTTGCGATCTAAATCTATCTATTCAGCGTATTGGAATTATAAATAACCGATAGTGAACGGATACAGAAATACCTTTTATATGCTAACACGTGAATTCGTGTAATCATGAAATTATTGCGATAACGGCGCAGTAAATTTTTTTCCGAAATGACATCTGATGGCATCAGGTATGTATAGCAGACATTGAAAACAACAATTAAAATGCAATCTCAATAGAAGAACTTTTCGACTTGAATTTTCAAATCAAATAACGTTATTATGTCACTAAATAGAGCCATTCCTTTATTTTGCCCAGGAGTCATGAGATCATTTAGCACTCTTATATTGACGCAGCAAAAAATGCTAATTTTTCAATATCGCAATATTACCAAGTCCTGTAGCGAGCAGGTCATCCATGAATACCTGCGATCCAAATCTAACTATTCAGCGAATTGAAATTTTAAATAACCGAAAGCGAACAGATACAGAAATCAACCTATTATATTCTATCACTTGAATTCGTGTAATCATGAGATGCTTGCGATTGAGGCGCAGTATATATTTTTCCGAAATATCATCTGAAGACATCTGGTATTTCTTACAGACATTGAAAACAACAATCAAAATGCAACCTTAATAGAATAACTGTTCGAATTATATTTACAAATCAATAAACGTTATTATGTCGATATATAGAGCTATTCCTTGATTTTGCCCAGGAGTTATGAGATCATTTTAGCACTCTTATAACGACGCAGCAAAATTAGCTAATTTTTTAATTTCGCATAATTACTAAGTCCTGTAGCGAGCAGGTTATCCACGAATACTTGCGATCGAACTTTAACTTTTCAGCGAATTGATATTTTTAATAACCGATACTGAACAGATACAGAAATACCTCTTATATTCTAACACGTGAATTCGTGTAATCATGAGGTTCTTGCGATTGGGGCGCAGTATATTTTTCCCGAAATATTATCTGAAGGCATCAGGTACTTCTTACAGACATTGGAAACAACAATTTAAATGCAATCTCAATAGAATAACTGTTCGAAACGAATTCTCAAATCAAATAACGTTATTAATCCACTAAATAGAGCCATTCCTTAATTTTGCCCAGGAGTTATGAGATCATTTTAGCACTTTTATGACCACGCAGCAAAATATGCGAATTTTTCAATTTCGCAATATCATCAAGTCCTGTAGCGAGCAGGTCATCCATAAGTACCTGCGATCGAAATTGAACTATTTAGCGAATTGAAATTTCAAATATCTGAAAGCGAACAGATATAGAAATCAACCTCTTATATTTTATCACGTGAATTCGTGAATTCATGAGATGCTTGCGATTGAGGCGCAGTATATTTTTCCCGAAATATTATCTGAAGGCATCAGGTATTTCTTACAGTCATTGAAAACAACAATCAAAATGCAATCTCAAAAAAATAACCTTTCGGATTGAATTTTCACATCAATTAACGTTAATATGTCGATATATAGAGTCATTACTTGATTATGTCCAGGAGTCATGACATCATTTTAGCACTATTATAACGACGCAGCAAAATATGCTCATTTTTCAATTTCGCAATATTTCTAAATCCCGTAGCGAGCAGGTTATTCACGAAAACTTGCGATCGAACTTTAACTTTCCAGCGAATTGAAATTTTAAATAACCGATAGTGAACAGATACAGAAATACCTCTTATATTCTAACACGTGAATTCGTGTAATCATGAGGTTCTTGCGATTGGGGCGCAGTATATTTTTCCCGAAATATTATCTGAAGGCATCAGGTATTTCTTACAGACATTGGAAACAACAATCAAAATGCAATCTCAATAGAATAACTGTTCGAAATGAATTCTCAAATCAAATAACGTTATTAATCCACCTTAAAGAGCCATTCCTTAATTTTCCCCAGGAGTTATGAGATCATTTTAGCACTTTTATGACCACGCAGCAAAATATGCGAATTTTTTAATTTCGCAATATTATCAAGTCCTGTAGCGAGCAGGTCATCCATAAGTACTTGCGATCGAAAATGAACTATTTAGCAAATTGGAATTTCAAATATCTGAACGCGAGCAGATATAGAAATCAACCTCTTATATTCTATCAAGAGAATTTGTGTAATCGTGAGGTTTTTGCGATTGAGGCGCAGTATATTTTTCCCGAAAAATTATCTGAAGGCATCAGGTATTTCTTACAGTCATTGAAAACAACAAACGAAATGCAATCTCAATAGAATAACTTTTCGAATTGAATTTTCCAATCAAATAACGTTATTATGTCAATATATAGAGCTATTCCTTGATTTTACCCAGGAGTTATGAAATCATTTCAGCACTCTTATGACCACGCAGCAAAATATGCTAATTTTTCAATTTTGCAATGTTACTAAGTCCTGCAGCGAGCAGGTGATCCATTAATACTTGCGATCTAAATCTATCTATTCAGCGTATTGGAATTATAAATAACCGATAGTGAACGGATACAGAAATACCTTTTATATGCTAACACGTGAATTCGTGTAATCATGAAATTATTGCGATAACGGCGCAGTAAATTTTTTTCCGAAATGACATCTGATGGCATCAGGTATGTATAGCAGACATTGAAAACAACAATTAAAATGCAATCTCAATAGAAGAACTTTTCGACTTGAATTTTCAAATCAAATAACGTTATTATGTCACTAAATAGAGCTATTCCTTGATTTTGCCCAGGAGTTATGAGATCATTTTAGCACTCTTATAACGACGCAGCAAAATTAGCTAATTTTCTAATTTCGCGATATTACTAAGTCCTGTAGCGAGCAGGTTATCCACGAATACTTGCGATCGAACTTTAACTTTTCAGCGAATTGATATTTTTAATAACCGATACTGAACAGATACAGAAATACCTCTTATATTCTAACACGTGAATTCGTGTAATCATGAGGTTCTTGCGATTGGGGCGCAGTATATTTTTCCCGAAATATTATCTGAAGGTATCAGGTAGTTCTTACAGACATTGGAAACAACAATTTAAATGCAATCTCAATAGAATAACTGTTCGAAATGAATTCTCAAATCAAATAATGTTTTTAATCCACTAAATAGAGCTATTCCTTGATTTTGCCCAGGAGTTATGAGATCATTTTAGCACTTCTATGACCACGCAGCAAAATATGCGAATTTTTTAATTTCGCAATATTATCAAGTCCTGTAGCGAGCAGGTCATCCATTAGAACTTGCGATCGAAGTTGAACTATTTAGCAAATTGAAATTTCAAATATCTGAAAGCGAACAGATATAGAAATCAACCTCTTATATTCTATCACGTGAATTCATGTAATCATGAGATGCTTGCGATTGAGGCGCAGTATAATTTGCCCGAAATATCATCTGAAGACATCAGGTATTTCTTACAGACATTGAAAACGACAATCAGAATGCAGTCTCAATAGAATGACATTTCGAATTGAATTTACAAGTCAATTAACGTTATTATGTCAATATATAGAGCTATTCCTTGATTTTTCCCAGGAGTTATGAGATCATTTTAGCAATCTTATGACGACAAAGCAAAATATGCTAATTTTTTAATTTCGCAATATTACTAAGTCCTGTAGCGAGCAGGTTATCCACGAATACTTGCGATCGAACTTTATCTTTTAAGCGAATCGATATTTTAAATAACTGATAGTGAACAGATACAGAAATACCTCTTATATTCTATCATGAGAATTTGTGTAATAATGAGGTTCTTGCAATTGAGGCGCAGTATATTTTTCCCGAAATATTATCTGAAGGCATCAGGTATTTCTAACGGTCATTGAAAACAACATTCAGAATGCAATCTCAATAGAATTTCTTTTCGGATTGAATTTTCACATCAATTAACGTTATTATGTCGATATATAAAGTCATTACTTGATTATGCCCAGGAGTCATGAGATCATCTTAGCACTATTATAACGACGCAGCAAAATATGCTAATTTTTCAATTTCGCAATATTATTAAGTCCCGTAGCGAGCAGGTTATCCATAAATCCTTGCGATCTAAATCTAACTATTCAGCGAATTGATATTTTAAATAACTGAAATCGAACAGATACAGAAATCAACCACTCATATTCCATCACGTGAATTCGTTTAATCATAAGATTCTTGCGATTAAGGCGCTGTATATTTTTCCCGAAATACCAGCTGAAGACATCAAGTATTTCTCACAGACATTGAAAACAACAATCAAAATGCAATCTAAATAGAATAAATTTTCGAATTGAATTTACAAATCAATGAACGTTATTATGTCACTAAATAGAGCCATTCCTTGATTTTGCCCAGGCGTTATGATATCATTTCAGCACTCTTATGATCACGCAGCAAAATGTGCTAATTTTTGAATTTCGCAATATTACTAAGTCCTGTGGCGTGCAGGTTATCTACGAATACTTGCGATCTAAATTGAACTATTCAGCGAATCGAAATTTCAAATAACCGAAAGCAAACAGATACAGAAATCAATCTCTTCTATTCTATCGCATGAATTTTTGTAAACATGAGATTGTTGCGATTGTGGCGCACTATATTTTTTTTCCGTAATGACATCTGAAGATATCGGGTATTTCTTACAGACATTGAAAACAACAATCACAATGCAGTCTCAATAGAATAACTTTTCGAATTGAATTTACAAGTCAATTAACGTTATTATTGTTGAAGTAAAAGAAGTAAATTTTGTATTTGAATTCTCCCGCTCTCCAAACTAGGAATATTTTGTCACCACCCTCCCCGTGCCCTACCGAGAGCACACAGGTGTACCACAACGGGAGAAAGTTCTCCTCCCTCACTCCCTAGCATTAGCTCTCTCTCTTTCATTCTAGGTTCACTCTCACCAGTTTTTTTGTTCACTTTGCTCTGGAACCGAAATCTGTAAAGACCTCTCTACAAAATAAATCCGAAGTTTTCTTTTAAATCTGTGAAATATCTTGTTATTTGGACCCTTAATTTAACAGGTTATGGGCCCAGGTTCGCGAATTAACAGATATTTCTGAGGGTCTGAAATTAATTGCGCGCGAAGTGCGGGTTTGAAATTTATTTCCGTCAAGTGCACGCCGAGAAGCTTTTTCGTGCATCCGCGATGGAATCTGAAAATGTTCGCCTCCCGAAATTGACTGGAAACGAGGACTGGGCGATGTGGAAATTCCGGGCCCGCGTGGCACTGAGGGCGTCGGGGACATGGGACGTCGTCGACGGCACCCAGGTGAAACCGGAAGTGGCGGCCGGGGCCGACGAAGCGCCCATAAAGGCATGGAAGAAGCTGGACAACACGGCCCAGAGGATAATCGTGACGTCCATCGACGAGAGACCACTCCTGCATATCATCAACTGCGATACCTCCAGGTCCATGTGGGACAAACTTCAATCCGTGTACGAGCAGAAATCCGAGGTCAGCATCCACACACGAATGCAGAAATGGTACAGCATCGAGAAAGACCCCAGGGACGACATAGCAACCCACGTCGCTCGTCTCGAGGATCTCGCCCACCGCCTTGAAAACCTGGGTGAGAAAATTCCTGAAAGCATGATCATGACGAAGGTTATTATGACCCTCCCCCCCACTATGAAGCACTTTATCAGCGCGTGGGACTCGGCTCCCTCGGGAGACCGCACGTTGTCGAACCTGATATCGCGACTGACGATCGAGGAATCCCGCACCAGCCCTAACCATAATCGGGAAAGCGCGGCATTCACTGTTCGTAAGACCACTCACGGCAAATCAAACCCCAAGTCTAGGAGGCCAGGGAACTGCAACTACTGTCACAAACCAGGACACTGGGTGGCGGAGTGTTGGAAGAAGAAAACGGCTGGCACCAGGAGAGGTGCAGAGGACAGGGGCGAGGCCCTCATCGGGGAAGCCATGACATCGAGGGACATCATCCACGGGGTCGAGGCCGAGGCCTGGTTCATGGACTCCGGGGCGACAGACCACATGTCGAATAGGCGATCCTGGTTTCGCTCGTTCACCAACCTCCAGGGGAAGTCCATCAAGGTCGGGGATGGAAAATTGATTCCGGCCTTGGGGAGGGGTGAAATAGACATTCTGGCTTTTAACGGTCACAAGTGGGAACGAAAGTTCCTGAGGAATGTTCTGTACGTGCCTGACCTCACTTACAACCTTTTTTCACTAGGCGCGGCGCTAGATAATGGCATTGAGCATCAATCCGACCGAAATTCATGCAGACTCGTGAAGGACGGGGACGTGGTTGCGGTGGGAGTAAGGACAGGAAAACTGTTCAGCATGAGGTTCCAGGTCATCGAAGCGGTCCAGGGGCAGCCCGAGGCGAACATGGCAACGCAGGTCGACCTCCACACCTGGCATCAGAGGATGTCGCATCAGAACATGGCCCAGGTCAAGGATGTTCTAAAGAGGTCGGGGATCAAGTGTCCTGGCGAGGGCATAAGCTGCGAGGACTGCATCCTGAGGAAAATGCATCGTCTACCACTTCCAAGAAGGGGCTCGAGGTCAGCGAAAATAGGTGAGGTGATCCACACCGACCTCTGTGGGCCCATGCAGGAAAAGTCTCTGGGAGGCGCGAGGTATTTCTTAATGTTTAAGGATGACTATAGCCACCACAGGTCAATATATTTTCTGAAGACCAAGGCCGAGACCCCCACCTGGATCGACCACTACCTTAGGAAGGCTGAGAAACACCTTGATACTGGAATAAAGGTCCTGAGGAGCGACAACGGGCTCGAGTACGTCAACCAGGAAGTGGCTGACCTGACACGTCGACTGGGCATCACGCACCAAAGGACTGCTCCATACACACCTGAGCAGAATGGATCGGCAGAGCGCGAAAACCGAACTGTCGTCGAACTGGCCAGGACCTCTTTGCACGCCTGTGGAATTCCCCTGAGGATGTGGGCCGAGGCCATCAACTACTCGGTGCACTCGCTCAACCAGACGGGAACAAGCTCTCGTGCAGGGAGCACGCCGAACGAGCTCTGGCTGGGAAAACCACCTGACATGGACCTCCTTCACATTTTTGGCGAGCTGGTCTACGTCCATGTTCCAAAGGAGAAGCGCCGGAAATGGGACGTCAAGGCGGAGAAGGGATTCTTCGTGGGGTACGACGGCAACACCAAGGGTTTTCGTGTCTGGTTCCCAGAAAGAGACCAAGTCAAGATTCACCGGGACATCGTCTTCACTGGAAGATTATTCAAGGACGAAATGCCAAGTGAAACACAGGAGGAGACAATAGATCTCTCAATACTACCTGCAGACGTCACCGACGACCAGGAACCTGAGGACGTCATCGAGGACGCCGTCGAGGACGAGGCTCAAGAATACGAACCAGCGCGGGAAAATGCACCACCACCAGTCGGACAGGATCAGGCTCCAGGTGGAGATCGGCCCAGATATAACTTAAGAAATCGCGAGGACATCCAGATGCCGGCAAGGTACTCGACGGCCATGTTTTCCGCCGTGGACACCAGTGAGCCAGAAGATTTCGAACAGGCCATGGCATCACAGACCTCGGGGCAGTGGAAAGCAGCTATGGATGATGAGATGAAATCCCTGCTGGAGAACAGCACCTGGACCTTGGTCGACCCACCTCACGATCAGAAGATAATTGACAGCCGCTGGACTTATAAACTGAAGCGAGGGGGCGATGGAAGGATCGAAAGGTTCAAGGCCAGGCTAGTGGCGAGGGGCTTCAGGCAAACTGCGGGAGTCGACTACCACGAGACGTTCAGCCCGGTCACGAAATTCGACTCCATTAGAACAATCCTGGCAATGGCAGCATCGGAGAATTTATACCTGAAACAGTTTGACATAAAGACTGCGTTCCTGTACGGGGAAATCGAGGAGGCCATCTTCATGCATCAGCCAGAGGGATACGAGGATGGCACAGGACGAGTCTGTAAGCTGAACCAGAGCCTGTACGGGCTCAAGCAGGCATCAAGGTGCTGGAACCAACGCCTTACGTCGGCTCTGAACAACCTAGGTCTCCAGCCCACGGATGCCGATCCATGTGTGTTCACAAACAACAACAAGGAAAATCTCCTGGTCCTGGCCATCCACGTCGACGACGGACTCATCGCAGCGACAAGAGAAGAAGCGGCAAGTCAGATTCTCATGAACCTGGAGAAGGAATTCAGCGTGACCTCAGGCGAGGTCTCAACATACCTCGGAGTGCAGATTCGACGACTTCACGACGGGTCCATCTTCCTACACCAGGAGGCTTACGCCATGACGGTTTTACGGCGTTTCAAAATGGACGAGGCCAACGCAGTTGCCACCCCCGCTGACCGACACCACGAGATGTGCGCCGACGCCCACGTAAACGGCGGCAAAGACACACCCGGGACGGCATTTCGGCGAGTAGTGGGGAGTCTCATGTACCTGTCGATCGCTACGAGGCCGGACATCACGTACTCTGTAAATGCTGCCAGTCAACATCTCGAGGACCCAAAGAGCATCCATTGGAGCGCGGTCAAGAGGATACTGAAATATTTGAAAGGCACTACAGGTTTTGGTTTGTATTTTCCGGTTCGCAAAAATCACTGTTTACAGGTTTACAGCGACGCGGACTACGCCGGGGATACTGAGACGCGACGGTCGACAAGCGGGGTCGTGATTAAGTTTGGAGATTCCACGGTTACCTGGAGTTCGGCGAGGCAGAAATCCGTGGCACTCTCCACCACTGAAGCCGAGTACGTCGCAGCGAGCACGGCCGTCAAGGAGATTGTCTGGTTCAAGGGCCTACTCGCGGAGCTTGGGATTCCCGTTGAGAAAACAACGCTGAACATCGATAACTTGAGCGCTGTGAAACTCATTCGAAATCCCGAGTTTCACAAGCGTACAAAACATATCGACGTGCGCTACCACTTCATTCGCGAGAAATATCAGAGCCATGTTTTTGTTTTAGAACATGTACCGTCGGAGAAACAGCAGGCAGATCTCCACACGAAACCTCTGCCTCGGGTAAACTTCGAGATGCAGAGAAATATGCTGAACGTCACGAACTTTGAAGAAGCGAAAAAACGACACCAGCATTCAGCATAACAACAACAAACAACGAGCGACATTGCAGCCGACGTCCGACGAAGGTACACGAACACGCTTCGGGACTCGAGCAGGCTCGAGCACAGTCGACGCGGAGGAAAATGCAGGGGCGTCTACACTCAACCCAGCACCCTGCGGCACACGGGATGACCGCATCAACCTACACCGGGCGGGCTCAAAACGCACGAGTTGCAGCGTACGACACAACAGAGAATAAAGAAGAATATAGACAATAAGGAAATAAAAATTTGATTCTTTGGTGGGAGTGTTGAAGTAAAAGAAGTAAATTTTGTATTTGAATTCTCCCGCTCTCCAAACTAGGAATATTTTGTCACCACCCTCCCCGTGCCCTACCGAGAGCACACAGGTGTACCACAACGGGAGAAAGTTCTCCTCCCTCACTCCCTAGCATTAGCTCTCTCTCTTTCATTTTAGGTTCACTCTCACCAGTTTTTTTGTTCACTTTGCTCTGGAACCGAAATCTGTAAAGACCTCTCTACAAAATAAATCCGAAGTTTTCTTTTAAATCAGTGAAATATCTTGTTATTTGGACCCTTAATTTAACAATTATGTCAATGTATAGAGCTATTACTTGATTTTGCTCAGTAGTTATGAGATCATTTTAGCACTCTTATAACGACGCAGCAAAATATGCTGATTTTTTAATTTCGCAATATTACTAAGTCCTGTAGCGAGCAGGTTATCCACGAATACTTGCGATCGAACTTTAACTTTTTAGCGAATTGATATTTTAAATAACCGATAGTGAACAGATACATAAATACCTCTTATATTCTAACACGTGAATTCGTGTATTCATGAGATTATTGCGATAAAGGCGCTGTATATTTTTTCCGAAATGACATCTGATGGCATCAGGTATGTCTAGCAGACATTGAAAACAACAATCAAAATGCAATCTAAATAGAATAACTTTTCGAATTGAATTTACAAATCAATTAACGTTATTATGTCACTAAATAGAGCTATTCCTTGATTTTGCCAAGGAGTTATGATATCATGTTAGCACTCTTATGACCACGCAGCAAAATGTGCTAATTTTTTAATTTCGCAATATAACTAAGTCCTGTAGCGTGCAGGTTATCTACGAATACTTGCGATCTAAATTGAACTATCCAGCGAATCGAAATTTCAAATAACCGAAAGCAAACAGATACAGAAATCAACCTCTTCTATTCTATCGCATGAATTTGTGTAATCATAAGGTTCTTGCGATTAAGGCGCAGTATATTTTTCCCGAAATATCATCTGAAGACATCAGGTATTTCTTACAGACATTGAAAACAACGAGCAAAACGTAAACTCAATAAAAAAACTTTTCGAATTGAATTTACAAGTCAATTATCGTTATTATGTCAATATATAGAGCTATTACTTGATTTCGCCCAGTAGTTATGAGACCATTTTAGCACTCTTATACCGACGCAGCAAAATATGCTAATTTTTTTATTTCGCAATATTACTAAGTCCTGTAGCGAGCAGGTTATCCACGAATACTTGCGATCGAACTTTAACTATCTAGCGAATTGATATTTTAAATAACCGATAATGAACGTATACAGAAATACCTCTTATATGCTAACACGTGAATTCGTGTAATCATGAGATAATTGCGATAAAGGCGCAGTATATTTTTTCCGAAATGACATCTGATGGCATCAGGTATGTCTAGCAGACATTAAAAAAAACAACAATCAAAATGCAATCTCAATAGAATAACATTTCGAATTGAATTTTCAAATCAACTAACGTTAATATGTCAATATATAGATCTATTCCTTTATTTTGCTCATAGAAAGGAGATCATCTTAGCACTCTTATGACCACGCAGCAAAATAGGCTAATTTGTCAATTTTGCAATGTTACTAAGTCCTGAAGCGAGCATGTGATTCATTAATACTTGCGATCCAAATTTATCTATACAGCGAATTGGAATTTTAAATAACCGATAGTGAACAGATACAGGAATACCTCTTATATGCTATCACGTGAATTCGTGTAATCATGAGATACTTGCGATAAAGGCGCTGTATATTTTTCCTGAAATATCATATCAAGACATCAGGTATTTCTTACAGACATAGAAACCAACAATTAAAATGCAATCTGATTAGAATGACTTTTCGAATTGAATTTTCAAATCAAATAACGTTATGATGTCACTAAATACAGCCATTCTTTGATTTTTCCCGGGAGTCATGATATCATTTTGGCACTATTATAACGACGCAGCAAAATATGCTAATTTTTTAATTTCGCAATATTTCTCAGTCCTGTAGCGAGCAGGTTATTCACGAATTCTTGCAATCGAACTTTCACTTTCCAGCGAATTGAAATTTTAAATAACTGATAGTGAACAGATACAGAAATACCTCTTCTATTCTAACACGTGAATTCGTGTAATCATGAGATTATTGCAATAAAGGCGCAGTATATTTTTTCCGAAATGATATCTGATGGCATCAGGTATGTCTAGCAGACATTGAAAACAACAATCAAAATGCAATCTCAATAGAATAACTTTTCGAATTGAATTTTCAAATCAAATAACGTTATTATGTCAATAAATAGAGCCATTCCTTGATTTCGCCCAGGAATCATGAAATCATTTTAGCACTCTTATAACGACGCAGCAAAAATTCCTAATTTTTAATTTCGCAATATTATCAAGTCCTGTAGCAAGCAGGTTATCCATAAATACTAGGACCTAAATTTAACTATTCAGCGAATTGATATTTTAAATAACCGAAATCGAACAGATACAGAAATGAACCACTTATATTTCATCACGAGAAATCGTGTAATCATGAAATTATTGCGATAAAGGCGCAGTAAATTTTTTCCGAAATGACTTCTGATGGCATCAGGTATGTATAGCAGACATTTAAAACAACAATTAAAATGCAATCTTAATAGGATAACTTTTCGACTTGAATTTTCAAATCAAATAACGTTATTATGTCACTAAATAGAGCCATTCCGTGATTTTGCCCAGGAGTCATGGGATCATTTAGCACTCTTATATTGACGCAGCAAAAAATGCTAATTTTTCAATTTCGCAATATTACCAAGTCCTGTAGCGAGCCGGTTATCCATGAATACCTGCGATCCAAATCTAACTATTCAGCGAATTGAAATTTTAAATAACCGATAGTGAACAGATACAGAAATACCTCTTATATTCTAACACGTGAATTCGTGTAATCATGAGATTATTGCGATAAAGGCGCAGTATATTTTTTCCGAAATCACATCAGATGGCATCAGGTATGTCTAGCAGACATTGAAAACAACAATCAAAATGCAATCTCAATAGAATAACTTTTCGAATTGAATTTAAAAATCAATTAACGTTATAATGTCAATATATGGAGCTATTCCTTGATTTTGCCCAGGAGTTATAAAATTATTTTAGCACTCTTATGACCAAGCAGCAAAATATGCTGATTTTTTAATTTCGCAATATTACTAAGTTCTGTCGCGAGCAGGCTATCTATGAATACTTGCGATCTAAATTTAATTATTCAGCAAATTGATATTTTAAATAACTGAAATAAAACAGATACAGAAATCAACCACTTATAGTCCATCACGAGAAATCGTGTAATCATGAAATTATTGCGATAACGGCGCAGTAAATTTTTTCCGAAATGACATCTGATGGCATCAGGTATGTATAGCAGACATTGAAAACAACAATTAAAATGCAATCTCAATAGAATAACTTTTCGACTTGAATTTTCAAATCAAATAACGTTATTATGTCACTAAAAAGAGCCATTCCTTTATTTTGTCCAGGAGTCATGAGATCATTTAGCACTTTTATATTGACGCAGCAAAAAATGCTAATTTTTCAATTTCGCAATATTACCAAGTCCTGTAGCAAGCAGGTTATCCATAAATACCTGCGATCCAAAACGAACTATTCAGCGAATTGAATTTTTAAATAACCGAAAGCGAACAGATACAGAAATCAACTTATTATATTCTATCACGAGAATTCGTGTAATCATGAGATTATTGCGAAAAAGGCGCAGTATATTTTTTCCGAAATGACATCTGATGGCATTAGGTATGTCTAGCAGACATTGAAAACAACAATCAAAATGCAATCTCAATAGAATAACTTTTCGAATTGAATTTTCAAATCAAATAACGTTTTTATATCACTAAATAGAGTCATTGCTTGATTTTGCTCAGGAGTTATGAGATCATCTTAGCACTCTTATAACGACGCAGCAAAATATGCTAATTTTTCAATTTCGCAATGTTACTCAGTCCTGTAGCGAGCATGTGATCCATTAATACTTGCGATCCAAATTTATCTATTTAGCGAATTGAAATTTTAAATAACTGATAGTGAACGGATACAGGAATACCTCTCATATGCTAACACGTGAATTCGTGTAAACATGAGATACTTTCGATAAAGGCGCTGTATATTTTTCCTGAAATATCATCTCAAGACATCAGGTATTTCTTACAGACATAGAAAACAACAATTAAAATGCAATCTCATTAGAATGACTTTTCGAATTGAATTTTCAAATCAAATAACGTTATGATGTCACTAAATACAGCCATTCTTTGATTTTTCTCGGGAGTCATGATATCATTTTAGCACTATTATAACGACGCAGCATAAAATGCTAATTTTTCAATTTCGCAATACTTCTAAGTCCTGTAGCGAGCAGGTTATTTACGAATACTTGCGATCGAACTTTAACTTTCCAGCGAATTGAAATTTTAAATAACCGATAGTGAACAGATACAGAAATACTTCTTATATTCTAACACGTGAATTCGTGTAATCATGAGATTATTGCGATAAAGGCGCAGTATATTTTTTCCGAAATGATATCTGATGGCATCAGGTATGTCTAGCAGACATTGAAAACAACAATCAAAATGCAATCTCAATAGAATAACTTTTCGAATTGAATTTTTAAATCAAATAACGTTATTATGTCAATAAATAGAGCCATTCCTTGATTTCGCCCAGGAGTCATGAAATCATTTTAGCACTCTTATAACAACGCAGCAAAAAATCCTAATTTTTTAATTTCACAATATTATCAAGTCCTGTAGCAAGCAGGTTATCCATGAATACTAGGACCTAAATTTAACTATTCAGCGAATTGATATTTTAAATAACCGAAATCGAACAGATACAGAAATCAACCACTTATATTCCATCACGAGATATCGTGTAATCATGAAATTATTGCGATAAAGGCGCAGTAAATTTTTTCCGAAATGACTTCTGATGGCATCAGGTATGTATAGCCGACATTTAAAACAACAATTAAAATGCAATCTCAACAGGATAACTTTTCGACTTGAATTTTCAAATCAAATAACGTTATTATGTCACTAAATAGAGCCATTCCGTAATTTTGCCCAGGAGTCATGAGATCATTTAGCACTCTTATATTGACGCAGCAAAAAATGCTAATTTTTCAATTTCGCAATATTACCAAGTCCTGTAGCGAGCAGGTTATCCATGAATACCTGCGATCCAAATCGAACTATTCAGCGAATTGAGATTTTAAATAACCGAAAGCAAACAGATACAGAAATCAACCTATTATATTCTATCACGAGAATTCGTGTAATCATGAGGTTCTTGCGATTGAGGCGCAGTATATTTTTCCCGGAATATTATCTGAAGGCATCAGGTATTTCTTACAGACATTGAAAACAACAATCGAAATGCAATCTTAATAGAATAACTGTTCGAATTATATTTTTAAATCAATGAACGTTATTATGTCGATATATAGAGCTATTCCTTGATTTTGCCCAGGAGTTATCAGATCATTTTAGCACTCTTATAACGACGCAGCAAAATATGCTAATTTTTTAATTTCGCAATATTACCAAGTCCTGTAGCGAGCAGGTTATCCACGAATACTTGCGATCGAACTTTAACTTTTCAGCGAATTGATATTTTAAATAACCGATAGTGAACAGATACAGAAATACCCCTTATATTCTAACACGTGAATTCGTGTATTCATGAGATTATTGCGATAAAGGTGCAGTATATTTTTTCTGAAACGTCATCTGATAGCATCAGGTATGTCTAGCAGACATTAAAAACAACAATCAAAATGCAATCTCAATAGAATAACTTTTAAATTGAATTCTTAAATCAAATAACGTTATTATGTCACTAAATAGAGCCATTCTTTGATTTTGCCCAGGAGTTATGAGATCATGTTAGCACTCTTATAACCACGCAGCAAAAAATGCTTATTTTTTAATTTCGCAATATTGTCAGGTCCTGTAGCGAGCAAGTTATTCAGAAATACTTTCGATCTAAATTTGACTATCTAGCAAATTGAAATTTCAAAGATCTGAAAGCGAACAGATATAGAAATCAACCTCTTATATTCTATCACTTGAATTCGTGTAATCATGAGATGCTTGCGATTGAGGCGCAGTATATTTTTCCCATAACATCATCTGAAGACATCTGGTCTTTCTTACAGACATTGAAAACAACAATCACAATGCAGTCTCAATAGAATAACTGTTCGAAATGATTCCTCAAATCGAATAACGTTATTATGTCACTAAATAGAGCCATTCCTTGATTTTGCCCAGAAGTTATGAGATAATTTTAGCACTCTTATAACGACGCAGCAAAAGATGCTAATTTTTTAATTTCGCAATTTTACTAAGTCCTGTAGCGAGCAGGTTATCCACGAATACTTGCGATCGAACTTTAACTTTTCAGCGAATTGATACTTTAAATAACCGATAGTGAACAGATACAGAAATACCTCTTATATTCTAACACGTGAATTCGTGTAATCATGAGATTATTGCGATAAAGGCACAGTATATTTTTTCCGAAATGATATCTGAAGGCATCAGGTATTTCTAACAGACATTGGAGAGAACAATCAAAATGCAATCTAAATAGAATAACTTTTCGAATTGAATTCTCAAATCAAATAACGTTATTATGTCACTAAATAGTGCCATTCCTTGATTTTGCCCAGGAGTTATGAGATCATTTCTGCACTTTTATGACCACGCAGCAAAATATGCTAATTTTTCATTCTCGCAATATCGTCAAGTCCTGTAGCGAGCAAGTTATTCATAAATACTTGCGATCTAAATTAGACTATCTAGCAAATTGAAATTTCAAATATCTGAAAGCGAACAGATATAAAAATCAACCTCTTATATTCTATCACGTGAATTCGTGTAATCATGAGATGCTTGCAATTGAGGTGCAGTATATTTTTCCCGAAATATCATCTGAAGACATGTGGTATTTCTTACAGACATTGAAAACAACAATCACAATGCAGTCTCAATAAAATAACTTTTCGAAGTGAATTTACAAGTAAATTAACGTTATTATGTCACTAAATAGAGCCATTCCTTGATTTTGCCCAGGAGTTATGAGATCATTTTAGCACTTATATGACCACGCAGCAAAATATGCGAATTTTTCAATTTCGTAATATTAACATGTCCTGTAGCGAGCAGGTTATTTATGAATACTTGCGATCGAAATTCAACTATTCAGCGAATTGAATTTTCACTGAACGGAAAGCGAAAATATACAGAAATCAACCTCTTAAATTCTATCACGTGAATTCGTGTAATCATGAGATTCTTGCGATCAAGGCGCAGTATATTTTTTCTCAAAATATCATATGAAGACATCAGGTATTTCTTACAGACATTGAAAACAACACCAAACGCAATCTGAATAGAATGACTTTTCGAATTATATTTTCAAATTAATTAACGTTATTATGTCGATATATAGAGCTATTCCATGATTTTGCCCAGGACTTATGAGATCATTTCAGCACTTTTATGACCACGCAGCAAAATGTGCTAATTTTTCAATTTCGTAATTTTACCAAGTCTTGTAGCGAGAAGGTTATTTATAAATACTTAAGATCTAAACTTGTCTATTCAGCGAATTGAAATTTTAAATAACCGAAAGCGAACAGATACAGAAATCAACCTATTGTATTCTACCACGAGAATTCGTGTAATCATGAGGTTCTTGCGATTGAGGCGCAGTAATTTTTTCTCGAAAAATCATATGAAGACATCAGGTATTTCTTACAGACATTGAAAACAACAATCAAAATGCAATCTCATTAGAATGACTTTTCGAATTGAATTTACAAATCAATTAACGTTATTATCTCAATATATAGCCAGTCTTTGATTTTGCCCAGGAGTAAGGAGATCATTTTAGCACTCTTATGACCACGCAGCAAAATATGCTAATTTTTCAATTTCGCTATATTACTAAGTCCTGTAGCGAGCAGGTTATCCACGAATACATGCGATAGAACTTTACCTTTCCAGCAAATTGAAATTTTAAATAACCGATAGTGAACATATACAGAAATACCTCTTATATTCTAACCCGTGAATTCGTGTAATCATGAGATTATTGCAATAAAGGCGCAGTACATTTTTTCCGAAATGACGTCTGTTGGCACCAGGTCGTCTAGCAGACATTGAAAACAACAATGAAAATGCAATCTCAATAAAATAACCTTTCGAATTGAATTTTTAAATCAAATAACGTTATTATGTCACTAAATAGAGCAATTCCTTGATTTTGCCCAGGAGTCCTGAGATCATTTTAGCACTTTTATAAAGACGCAGCAAAAAATGCTAATTTTTTCATTTCGCAATATTACCAAGTCCTGTAGCGAGCAGGTTATCCATTAATACTTGCGATCCAAATCCAACTATTCAGCGAATTGAAATTTTGAATAACCAAAAGCGAACAGATACAGAAATCAACCTATTATATTCTATCACGAGAATTCGTGTAATCATGAGGTTCTTGCGATTAAGGCTCAGTATTTTTTTCCCGAAATATCATATGAACACACCAGGTATTTCATACAGACGTTGAAAACAACAATCAAAATGCAATCTCATTAGGATAACTTTTCGAATTGAATTTACAAATCAATGAACGTTAATATGTCAATATATAGAGCCATTCTTTAATTTTGCCCAGGAGTAAGGAGATCATTTTAGCACTTTTATGACTACGCAGCAAAATATAGTAATTTCTCAATTTCGCAATATTACTAGGTCCTGTAGCGAGCAGGTTATCCACGAATACTTGCGATCTAAATTTGTCTATCCAGCGAATTGAAATTTTAAATAACCGAAAGCGAACAGTTACAGAAATCAACCTATTATATTCTATTACGAAAATTCGTGTAATCATGAGGTTCTTGCGATTGAGGCGCAGTATATTTTTCCTGAAATATCATATGAAGACATCAGGTATTCTTACAGACATTGAAAACAACAATCAAAATGCAATCTCAATTGAATAACTTTTCGAATTGAATTAACAAATCAATTAACGTTATTATGTCAATATATAGAGCTTCCCTTGATTTTCCCCAGGAGTCATGAGATTATTTTAGCACTCTTATAAGGACGCAGCAAAAAATGCTAATTCTTCAATCTCGCAATATTACTTAGTCCTGGAGCGAGCAGGTTATTTATGAATACTTGCGACCGAAATGCAACTATCCAGCGAATTGAAATTTTACTGAACCGAAAGCGAAAATATACAGAAATCAACCTCTTAAATTCTATCACGTGAATTCGTGTAATCATGAGATTCTTGCGATCAAGGCGCAGTATATTTTTCCCGAAATATCATCTGAAGACATCTGGTATTTCTTACAGACATTGAAAACAACACCAAACGCAATCTCAATAGAATAACTGTTCGAATTATATTTTCAAATTAATTAACGTTATTATGTCAATATATAGAGCTATTCCTTGATTTTGCCCAGGAGTTATGAGATCATTACAGCACTTTTATAACCACGCAGCAAAATGTGCTAATTTTTCAATTTCGCAATATTACTAAGTCCTGTAGCGAGCAGGTTATCCACGAATACTTGCAATCGAACTTTACCTTTCCAGCGAATTGAAATTTTAAAGAACCGATAGTGAACATATACAGAAATACTTCTTATATTCTAACACGTGAATTCGTGTAATCATGAGATTATTGCGATAAAGGCGCAGTATATTTTTTCCGAAATGACATCTGATGGCATCAGGTTCATCTAGCAGACATTGAAAACAACAATCAAAATGCAATCTGAATAGAAAAACCTTTCGAATTGAATTTTCAAATCAAATAACGTTATTATGTCACTAAATAAAGCCATTCCTTGATTTTGCCCAGGAGTCATGAGATCATTTTAGCACTCTTATAAAGACGCAGCAAAAAATGCTAATTTTTCAATTTCGCAATATTACCAAGTGCAGTAGGGAGCAGGTTATCTATAAATACTTACGATCTAAACTTGTTTATTCAGCGAATTGAAATTTTGAGAAATCGAAAGCGAACAGATACAGAAATTAACCTATTATATTCAATCACGACAATTTGTGTAATCATGAGGTTCTTACGATTGAGGCGCAATATATTTATCTCGAAATATTATCTGAAGTCATCAGGTATTTCTTACAGACATTGAAAACCACACCAAACGCAATCTCAATAGAATAACTGTTCGGAATGATTTCTTAAATCGAATAACGTTATTATGTCACTGAATAGAGCCATTCCTTGATTTTGCCCAAGAGTTATGAGATCATTCTAGCACTTTTATGACAACGCAGCAAATTATGCGAATTTTTCAATTTCGCCGTATTATCAAGTCCTGTAGCAAGCACGTTATTCATAAGTACTTGCGATCTAAATTGAACTATCTAGCAAATTGAAATTTCAAATATCTGAAAGCGAACAGATATAGAAATCAACATCTTATATTCTATCACGTGAATTCGTGAAATCATGAGATGCTCGCAATTAAGGCGCAGTATATTTTTCCCGAAATATCATCTGAAGACATCTGGTATTTCTTACAGACATTGAAAACAACAATTAAAATGCAATCTCATTAGAATAACTTTTCGAATTGAATTTTCAAATCAACTAACGTTATTATGTCAATATATAGAGCTATTCCTTGATTTTCCCCAGGAGTCATGAGATCACTTTAGCACTCTTATAACGACGCAGCACAAAATGCTAATTTTTCAATTTCGCAATATTACCAAGTGCTAAAGCGAGCAGGTTATCTATGAATACTTGCGATCTAAATTTGTCTATTCAGCGAATTGAAATTTTAAGTAACCGAAAGCGAACAGATACAGAAATCAACCTATTATATTTTATCACGGAATTCGTGTAATCATGAGATTATTGCGATAAAGGCGCAGTATATTTTTTCCGAAATGACATCTGAAGGCGTCAGGTATTTCTAACAGACATTGAAGACAACAATCAAAATGCAATCTAAATAGAATACTTTTCGAATTGAATTCTCAAATCAAATAACGTTATTATGTCACTAAATAGAGCCATTACTTGATTTTGCCGAGGAGTTATGAGATCACTTTAGCACTATTATGACCACGCAGCAAAGTATGCTAATTTTTTAATTTCGCAATATTTTCAAGTCCTGTAGCGAGCAGGTTATTCATGAATACTTGCGATCTAAGTTTAACTATTCATCGAATTGATATTTTAAATAACCGAAATCGAACAGATACAGAAATCAACCACTTATATTCTATTACGTGAATTCGTGTGATCATAAGATTCTTGCGATTAAGGCGCAGTATATTTTTCCCGAAATACCATCTGAAGACATCAGGTATTTCTTACAGACATTAAAATCAACAATCACAATGCAGTCTTAATAGAATAACATTTCGAATTGAATTTACAAGTCAATTAACGTTATTATGTCAATATATAGAGCTATTCCTTGATTTTGCCCAGGAGTTATGAGATCATTTTAGCACTCTTATAACGACGCAGCAAAATATGCTAATTTTTTATTTCGCAATATTACTAAGTCCTGTATTGAGCGGGTTATCCATTCATACTTGCGATCTAAATTCATCTATTCAGCAAATTGGAATTTTAAATAACCGATAGTGAACAGATACAGAAATACCTCTTATATTCTATCACGAGAATTTGTGTAATCATGAGGTTCTTGCGATTGAGGCGCAGTATATTTTTCCCGAAATATCATCTCAAGACATCAGGTATTTCTTACAGTCATTGAAAACAACATTCAGAATGCAATCTCAATAGAATAAATTTTCGGATTGAATTTTCACATCAATTAACGTTATTATGTCGATATATAGAGTCATAACTTGATTATGCCGAGGAGTCATGAGATCATCTTAGCACTATTATAGCGACGCAGCAAAATATGCTAATTTTTCAATTTCGCAATATTTCTCAGTCCGGTAGCGAGCAGGTTATCCACGAATAATTGCGATCGAACTACAACTTTCCAGCGAATCGAAATTTTGAATAACCGAAAGCGAACAGATACAGAAATCAACCTATTATATTTTATCACGGAATTCCTGTAATCATGAGATTATTGCGATAAAGGCGCAGTATATTTTTTCCGAAATGACATCTAATGGCATCAGGTATGTCTAGCAGACATTGAAAACAACAATTAAAAAGCAATCTCAATAGAATAACTTTTTGAATTGAATTTTCAAATCAAATAACGTTATTAATCCACTAAATAGAGCCATTCCTTAATTTTGCCCAGGAGTTATGAGATCATTTTAGCACTTTTATGACCACGCAGCAAAATATGCGAATTTTTCAATTTTGCAATATTATCAAGTCCTTTAGCGAGCAGGTCATCCATAAGTACTTGCGATCGAAATTGAACTATTTAGCAAATTGAAATTTCAAATATCTGAAAGCGAACAGATAAAGAAATCAACCTCTTATATTCTATCACGTGAATTCGTGTAATCATGAGATGCTTGCGATTGAGGCTCAGTTTATTTTTCCCGAAATATCATCTGAAGACATCAGGTATTTCTTACAGACATTGAAAACAACAATCACAATGCAGTCTCAATAGAATAACATTTCGAATTGAATTTACAAGTCAATTAACGTTATTATGTCAATATATAGAGCTATACCTTGATTTTGCCCAGGAGTTATGAGATCATTTTAGCAATCTTAAAACGACGCAGCAAAATATGCTAATTTTTTAATTTCGCAATATTACTAAGTCCTGTAGCGAGCAGGTTATGCTCGAATACTTGCGATCGAACTTTAACTTTTCAGCGAATTGATATTCAAAATAACCGATAGTGAACAGATACAGAAATACCTCTTATATTCTAACACGTCAATTCGTGTAATCATGAGATTATTGCGATAAAGGCGCAGTATATTTTTTCCGAAATGACATCTGATGGCATCAGGTATGTCTAGCAGGCATTGAAAACAACAATCAAAATGCAATCTCAATAGAATAACTTTTCGAATTGAATTTTCAAATCAAATAACGTTATTATGTCACTAAATAGAGCCATTCCTTGATTTTGCCCAGGAGTTTGAGATCATTTTAGCACTTTTATGTCCACGCAGCAAAATATGCTAATTTTTCAATTTAGCAATGTTATTAAGTCCCGTAGCGAGCAGGTTATCCATCAATACTTGCGATATAAATTTAACTATTCAGCGAATTGAAATTTTAAATAACCGATAGTGAACAGATACAGAAATACCTCTTATATTCTAACACGTGAATTCGTGTAATCATGAGATTATTGCTATAAAGGCGGAGTATATTTTTTCCGAAATGACATCTGATGGCATCAGGTATTTCTCACAGACATTGAAAACAACAATCAAAATGCAATCTAAATAGAATAACTTTTCGAATTGAATTTACAAATCAATGAACGTTATAATGTCACTAAAAAGAGCCATTCCTTGATTTTGCCCAGAAGTTGTGATATCATTTTAGCACTCTTATGACCACGCAGCAAAATGTGCTAATTTTTGAATTTCGTTATATTACTAAGTCCTGTGGCGTGCAGGTTATCTACGAATACTTGCGATCTAAATTGAACTATTCAGCGAATCGAAATTTCAAATAACCGAAAGCAAACAGATACAGAAATCAACCTCTTCTATTCTATCGCATGAATTTGTGTAATCATAAGATTGTTGCGATTGTGGCGCACTATATTTTTTTTCCGTAATGACATCTGAAGATATCAGGTATTTCTAACAGACTTTGAAAACAACGAGCAAAACGTAAACTCAGTAGAATAACTTTTCGAATTGAATTTCCAAATCAATTAACGTTAATATGTCAATATATAGAGCCATTCTTTTATTTTGCCCATATTAAGGAGATCATTTGAGCACTCATATGACCACGCAGCAAAATATGCTAATTTTTCAATTTCGCAATGTTCCTGAGTCCTGTAGCGAGCAGGTGATCCATTAATACTTGCGATCTAAGATTATATATTTAGCGAATTGGAATTTTAAATAACCGATAGTGAACCGATACAGAAATCTCTCTTATATGCTAACACGTGAATTTGTGTAATCATGAGATACTTTCGATTAAGGCGCTGTATATTTTTCCTGAAATATCATCTCAAGACATCAGGTATTTCTTACAGACATAGAAAACAACAATTAAAATGCAATCTCATTAGAATGACTTTTCGAATTGAATTTTTAAATGAAATAACGTTATGATGTCACTAAATACAGCCATTCTTTGATTTTTCCCGGGAGTCATAGTATCATTTTAGCACTCTTATAACCACGCAGCAAAATATGCTAATTTTTTAATTTCGCAATATTATGGAGTCCTGTCGCGAGCAGGTTATCTATTGATAGTTGCGGTCTGAATTTAACCATTACGCGAATTAAAATTTCAAATAACCGAAAGCGAACAGATACAGAAATCAACCTATTATATTCTATCACGAGAATTTGTGTAATCATGAGGTTCTTGCGATTGAGGCGCAGTATATTTTTCCCGAAATATTATCTGAAGGCATCAGGTATTTCTTACAGTCATTGAAAACAACAATCAAAATGCAATCTCAATAGAATAACCTTTCAGATTGAATTTTCACATCAATTAACGTTAATATGTCGATATATAGAGTCATTACTTGATTATGTCCAGGAGTCATGACATCATTTTAGCACTATTATAAGGACGCAGCAAAATATGCTAATTTTTCAATTTCGCAATATTTCTAAGTCCTGTAGCAAGCTGGTTATTCACGAATACTTGCGATCGAACTTTAACCTTTCAGCGAATTGAAATTTTAAATAACCGATAGTGAACAGATACAGAAATACCTCTTATATTCTAACACGTGAAATCGTGTAATCATGAGATTATTGCGATAAGGGCGCAGTATATGTTTTCCGAAGTGACATCTGATGGCATCAGGTATGTCTAGCAGACATTGCAAACAACAATCAAAATGCAGTCTCAATAGAATACCTTTTCGAATTGAATTTTCAAATCAAATAACGTTATTATGTCACTAAATAGAGCCATTCCTTGATTTTGCCCAGGAGTCATGAGATCATTTTAGCACTCCTATAACGACGCAGCAAAAATTCCTAATTTTTTAATTTCGCAATATTATCAAGTCCTGTAGCAAGCAGATTATCCATGAATACTAGGACCTAAATTTAACTATTCAGCGGATTGATATTTTAAATAACTGAAATCGAACAGATACAGAAATCAATCACTTATATTCCATCACGTGAATTCGTGTAATCATAAGATTCTTGCGATTAAGGCGCAGTATTTTTTTCCCGAAATACCATCTGAAGACATCAGGTATTTCTTACAGACATTGAAAACAACAAAAAAAATGCAATCTAAATAGAATAACTTTTCAAATTGAATTTACAAATCAATTAACGTTATTATATCAATATATAGAGCTATTCCTTGATTTTACCAGGAGTTATGAAATCATTTCAGCTCTCTTATGACCACGCAGCAAAAAATCCTAATTTTTTAATTTCGCAATATTATCAAGTCCTGTAGCAAGCAGATTATCCATGAATACTAGGACCTAAATTTAACTATTCAGCGGATTGATATTTTAAATAACTGAAATCGAACAGATACAGAAATCAATCACTTATATTCCATCACGTGAATTCGTGTAATCATAAGATTCTTGCGATTAAGGCGCTGTATATTGTTCCCGAAATACTATCTGAAGACATCAGGTAATTCTCACAGACATTGAAAACAACAATCAAAATGCAATCTAAATAGAATAACTTTTCGAATTGAATTTCCAAATCAATTAACGTTAATATGTCAATATATAGAGCTATTTCTTTATTTTGCCCATAGTAAGGAGATCATTTTAGCACTCTTATGACCACGTAGAAAAATATGCTAATTTTTCAATTTCGCAATGTTACTAAGTCCTGTAGCGAGCAGGTGATCCATAAATACGAGCGATCCAAATTGAACTATTTAGCAAATTGAAATTTCAAATATCCGAAAGCGAACAGATATAAAAATCAACCTCTTATATTCTATCACGTGAATTCGTGTAATCATGAGATTGTTGCGATTGTGGCGCACTATATTTTTTTTCCGTAATGACATCTTAAGATATCAGGTATTTCTAACAGACTTTGAAAACAACGAGCGAAACGTAAACTCAATAGAATAACTTTTCGAATTGAATTTTCAAATCAAATAACGTTATTATATCAATATATAGAGCTATTCCTTGATTTTACCAGGAGTTATGAAATCATTTCAGCTCTCTTATGACCACGCAGCAAAATATGCTAATTTTTCAATTTTGCAATGTTACTAAGTCCTGCAGCGAGCAGGTGATCCATTATCTAAATTTATCGATCTAAATTTATCTATTCAGAGTATTGGAATTATAAATAACCGATAGTGAACGGATACAGAAATACCTTTTATATGCTAACACGTGAATTCGTGTAATCATGAAATTATTGCGATAACGGCGCAGTAAATTTTTTCCGAAATGACATCTGATGGCATCAGGTATGTATAGCAGACATTGAAAACAACAATTAAAATGCAATCTCAATAGAAGAACTTTTCGACTTGAATTTTCAAATCAAATAACGTTATTATGTCTCTAAATAGAGCCATTCCGTGATTTTGCCCAGGGGTTATGAGATCATTTTAGCACTTTTATGACCACGCAGCAAAATATGCTAATTTTTGAATTTCGCATTATTATCAAGTCCTGTAGCGAGCAGGTTATCTATAAATACTTGCGATCTAAATTAAACTATTTAGCAAATTGAAATTTCAAATATCTGAAAGCGAACAGATATAGAAATCAACCTATTATATTCTATCACGTGAATTTGTGTAATCATGAGATTGTTGCGATTGTGGCACAGTATATTTTTCCCGAAATGACATCTGAAGATATCAGGTATTTCTAACAGACTTTGAAAACAACGTGCAAAACGCAAACTTAATTGAATAACTTTTCGAATTGAATTTCCAAATCAATTAACGTTAATATGTCAATATATAGATCCATTCCTTAATTTTGCCCATAGTAAGGAGATCATTTTAGCACTCTTATGACCACGCATTAAAATAAGCTTATTTTTCAATTTCGCAATGTTACTAAGTCCTGTAGCGAGCATGTGATCCATTAATACTTGCGATCCAAATTTATCTATTCAGCGAATTGAAATTTTAAATAACCGATAGTGAACGGATACAGGAATACCTCTTATATGCTAACACGTGAATTCGTGTGATCATGAGATACTTGCGATAAAGGCGCTGTATATTTTTTCTAAAATATCATCTCAAGACATCAGGTATTTCTTACAGACATAGAAAACAACAATTAAAATGCAATCTCATTAGAATGACTTTTCGAATTGAATTTTCAAATCAAATAACGTTATGATGTCACTAAATACAGCCATTCTTTGATTTTTCCCGGGAGTCATGATATCATATTAGCACTCTTATAACGACGCAGCAAAAAATGCTAATTTTTTAATTTTGCAATATTATTAAGTCCCGTAGCGAGCAGGTTATCCATAAATCCTTGCGATCTAAATTTATCTATTTAGCGAATTGGAATTTTCAATAACCGATAGTGAACGGATACAGAAATACCTCTTATATGCTTACACGTGAATTCGTGTAATCATGAGGTTCTTGCGATTGGGGCGCAGTATATTTTTCCCGAAATATTATCTGAAGGCATCAGAGATTTCTTACAGATATTGGAAACAACAATTAGAATGCAATCTCAATAGAATAACTGTTCGAAATGAGATCTCAAATGAAATAACGTTATTATGTCACTAAATAGAGCTATTCCTTGATTTTGCCCAGAAGTTATGAGATCATTTTAGCACTTTTATGACCACGCAGCAAAATATGCTAATTTTTCAATTTCGCAATATTATCAAGTCCTGTAGCGAGCAGGTTATCCATAAATACGAGCGATCCAAATTGAACTATTTAGCAAATTGAAATTTCAAATATCCGAAAGCGAACAGATATAAAAATCAACCTCTTATATTCTATCACGTGAATTCGTGTAATCATGAGATTGTTGCGATTGTGGCGCACTATATTTTTTTTCCGTAATGACATCTTAAGATATCAGGTATTTCTAACAGACTTTGAAAACAACGAGCGAAACGTAAACTCAATAGAATAACTTTTCGAATTGAATTTTCAAATCAAATAACGTTATGATGTCACTAAATACAGCCATTCTTTGATTTTTCCCGGGAGTCATGATATCATCTTAGCACTATTATAGCGACGCAGCAAAATATGCTAATTTTTCAATTTCGCAATATTTCTAAGTCCTGTAGCGAGCAGGTTATCCACAAATACTTGCGATCGAACTTTAACTTTTTAGCGAATTGATATTTTGAATAACCGATAGTGAACAGATACGGAAATACCTCTTATATTCTAACACGTGAATTCGTGTAATCATGAGAGTATTGCGATAAAGGCGCAGTATGTTTTTTCCGAAATGACATCTGATGGCATCAGGTATGTCTAGCAGACATTGAAAACGACAATCAAAATGCAATCTCAATAGAATAACTTTTCGAATTGAATTTTCAAATCAAATAACGTTATAATGTCACTAAATAGAGCCATTCCGTGATTTTGCCCAGGGGTTATGAGATCATTTTAGCACTCTTATGACCACGCAGCAAAATATGCTAATTTTTGAATTTCGCATTATTATCAAGTCCTGTAGCGAGCAGGTTATCTATAAATACTTGCGATCTAAATTAAACTATTTAGCAAATTGAAATTTCAAATATCTAAAAGCGAACAGATATAGAAATCAACCTCTTATATTCTATCACGTGAATTTGTGTAATCATGAGATTGTTGCGATTGTGGCACAGTATATTTTTCCCGAAATGACATCTGAAGATATCAGGTATTTCTAACAGACTTTGAAAACAACGTGCAAAACGCAAACTTAATTGAATAACTTTTCGAATTGAATTTCCAAATCAATTAACGTTAATATGTCAATATATAGATTCATTCCTTTATTTTGCCCATAGT
Organism: Platygaster robiniae; assembly: GCA_028476575.1. NCBI lineage: Eukaryota > Metazoa > Arthropoda > Insecta > Hymenoptera > Platygastridae > Platygaster > Platygaster robiniae. Next base: position 20,505,132 of record CM052021.1, read on the forward strand.
AAGGAGATCATTTTAGCACTCTTATGACCACGCATTAAAATAGGCTTATTTTTCAATTTCGCAATGTTACTAAGTCCTGTAGCGAGCATGTTATCCATTAATACTTGCGATCCAAATTTATCTATTCAGCGAATTGAAATTTTAAATAACCGATAGTGAACGGATACAGGAATACCTCTTATATGCTAACACGTGAATTCGTGTGATCATGAGATACTTGCGATAAAGGCGCTGTATATTTTTTCTAAAATATCATCTCAAGACATCAGGTATTTCTTACAGACATAGAAAACAACAATTAAAATGCAATCTCATTAGAATGACTTTTCGAATTGAATTTTCAAATCAAATAACGTTATGATGTCACTAAATACAGCCATTCTTTGATTTTTCCTGGGAGTCATGATATCATATTAGCACTATTATAACGACGCAGCAAAATATGCTTATTTTTCAATTTCGCAATATTTCTAAGTCCTGTAGCGAGCAGGTTATCCACGAATACTTGCGATCGAACTTTAACTATTTAGCGAATTGATATTTTGAATAACCGATAGTGAAGAGATACAGAAATACCTCTTATATTCTAACACGTGAATTCGTGTAATCATGAGATTATTGCGATAAAGGCGCAGTATATTTTTTCCGAAATGACATCTGATGGCATCAGGTATATCTAGCAGACATTGAAAACAACAATCAAAATGCAATCTCAATAGAATAACTTTTCAAATTGAATTTTCAAATCAAATAACGTTATAATGTCACTAAATAGAGCCATTCCGTAATTTTGCCCAGGGGTTATGAGATCATTTAAGCACTTTTATGACCACGCAGCAAAGTATGCTAATTTTTTGATTTCGCAATATTATCAAGTCCTGTAGCGAGCAGGATATCTATAAATACATGCGATCTAAATTGAACTATTTAGCAAATTGAAATTTTAAATAACCGATAGTGAACAGATACAGAAATACCTCTTATATTCTAACACGTGAATTCGTGTAATCATGAGATTATTGCTATAAAGGCGCAGTATATTTTTTCCGAAATTACATCAGATGGCATCAGGTATTTCTCACAGACATTGAAAACAACAATCACAAGGCAGTCTCAATAGAATAACATTTCGAATTAAATTCACAAGTCAATTAACGTTATTATGTCAATATATAGAGCCATTCCGTGATTTTTCTCAGGGGTTATGAGATCATTTTAGCACTCTTATGACCACGCAGCAAAATATGCTAATTTTTCAAATTCGCAATATTGTCAAGTCCTGTAGCGAGCAAGTTATTCATAAATACTTGCGATCTAAATTAAAATATTTAGCAAATTGAAATTTCAAATATCTGAAAGCGAACAGATATAGAAATCAACCTCTTATATTCTATCACTTGAATTCGTGTAATCACGAGATGCTTGCGATTGAGGCGCAGTATATTTTTCCCGAAATTACATCTGATGGCATCAGGTATTTCTCACAGACATTGAAAACAACAATCAAAATGCAATCTAAATAGAATAACTTTTCGAAATGAATTTACAAATCAATGAACGTTATTATGTCACTCAATAGAGCCATTCCTTGATTTTGCCCAGGAGTTATGAGATCATTTTAGCACTGTTATAACGACGCAGCAAAATATGCTAATTTTTTATTTCGCAATATTACTAAGTCCTGTATTGAGCAGGTTATCCATTCATACTTGCGATCTAAATTCATCTATTCAGCGAATTAGAATTTTAAATAACCGATAGTGAACAGAAACAGAAATACCTCTTATATTCTATCACGAGAATTTGTGTAATCATGAGGTTCTTGCGATTGAGGCGCAGTATATTTTTCCCGAAATATCATCTCAAGACATCAGGTATTTCTTACAGTCATTGAAAACAACATTCAGAATGCAATCTCAATAGAATAAATTTTCGGATTGAATTTTCACATCAATTAACGTTATTATGTCGATATATAGAGTCATTACTTGATTATGCCGAGGAGTCATGAGATCATCTTAGCACTATTATAGCGACGCAGCAAAATATGCTAATTTTTCAATTTCGCAATATTTCTCAGTCCTGTAGCGAGCAGGTTATCCACGAATAATTGCGATCGAACTTTAACTTTCCAGCGAATTGAAATTTTAAATAACCGATAGTGGACAGATACAGAAATACCTCTTATATTCTAACACGTGAGTTCGTGTAATCATGAGATTATTGCGATAAAGGCGCAGTATATTTCTTCCGAAATGACATCTAATGGCATCAGGTATGTCTAGCAGACATTGAAAAAAACAATTAAAAAGCATCTCAATAGAATAACTTTTTGAATTGAATTTTCAAATCAAATAACGTTATTATGTCACTAAATAGAGCCATACCTTGAATTTGCCCAAGAGCCATAAGATCATTTTAGCACTTTTATAACGACGCAGCAAAAAATGCTAATTTTTTAATTTCGCAATATTATTAAGTCCCGTAGCGAGCATGTTATCCATAAATCCTTGCGATCTAAATTTAACTATTTAGCAAATTGATATTTTAAATAACTGAAATCGAACAGATACAGAAATCAACTACTTATATTCCATCACGTGAATTCGTGTTATCATAAGATTCTTGCGATTAAGGTGCTGTATATTTTTCCCGAATTACCATCTGAAGACATCAGGTAATTCTCACAGACATTGTAAAAAACAACAATCAAAATGCAATCTAAATAGAATAACTTTCGAATTGAATTTCCAAATCAATTAACGTTAATATGTCAATATATAGAGCCATTCCATTATTTTGCCCATAGTAAGGAGATCATTTTTGGACTCTTATGACCACGTAGAAAAATATGCTAATTTTTCAATTTCGCAATGTTACTAAGTCCTGTAGCGAGCAGGTGATCCATTAATGCTTGCGATCTAAATTTATCTATTTAGCGAATTGAAATTTTCAATAACCGATAGTGAACGGATACAGAAATACCTCTTATATGCTTACACGTGAATTCGTGTACTCATGAGGTTCTTGCGATTGGGGCGCAGTATATTTTTCCCGAAATATTATCTGAAGGCATCAGGTATTTCTTACAGATATTGGAAACAACAATTAAAATGCAATCTCAATAGAATAACTGTTCGAAATGAATTCTCAAATGAAATAACGTTATAATGTCACTAAATAGAGCTATTCCTTGATTTTGCCCAGAAGTTATGAGATCATTTTAGCACTTTTATGACCACGCAGCAAAAAATGCTATTTTTTCAAGTTCGCAATATCACCAGGTCCTGTAGCGAGCAGGTTATCCATGAATACCTGCGATCCAAATCTAACTATTCAGCGAATTGAAATTTGAAATAACCGAAAGCGAACAGATACAGAAATCAACCTATTATATTCTATCACGAGAATTCGTGTAATCATGAGGTTCTTGCGATTGAGGCGCAGTATATTTTTTCCGAAATGACATCTGATGGCATCAGGTATGTCTAGCAGACATTGAAAACAACAATCAAAATGCAATCTCAATAGAATAACTTTTCGAATTGAATTTTCAAATCAAATAACGTAATTATATCACTTAATAGAGCCATTCGTTGATTTTGCCCAGGAGTCATGAGATCATTTTAGCACTCTTATAACGACGCAGCAAAAAATGCTATATTTTCAATTTCGCAATATTACTAAGTCCTGTAGCGAGCAGGTTATCCATGAATACCTGCGATCCAAATCTAACTATTCAGCGAATTGAAATTTTAAATAACCGAAAGCGAACAGATACAGAAATCAACCTATTATATTCTATCACGAGAATTCGTGAAATCATGAGGTTCTTGCGATTGAGGCGCAGTATATTTTTCCCGAAATATTATCTGAAGGCATCAGGTATTTCTTACAGACATTGAAAACAACAATCGAAATGCAATCTTATTAGAATAACTGTTCGAATTATATTTTCAAATCAATAAACGTTATTATGTCGATATATAGAGCTATTCCTTAATTTTGCCCAGGAGTTATGAGATCATTTTAGCACTTTTATAACGACGCAGCAAAATATGCTAATTTTTCAAATTCGCAATATTGTCAAGTCCTGTAGCGAGCAAGTTATTCATAAATACTTGCGATCTAAATTAAAATATTTAGCAAATTGAAATTTCAAATATCTGAAAGCGAACAGATATAGAAATCAACCTCTTATATTCTATCACTTGAATTCGTGTAATCACGAGATGCTTGCGATTGAGGCGCAGTATATTTTTCCCGAAATTACATCTGATGGCATCAGGTATTTCTCACAGACATTGAAAACAACAATCAAAATGCAATCTAAATAGAATAACTTTTCGAAATGAATTTACAAATCAATGAACGTTATTATGTCACTCAATAGAGCCATTCCTTGATTTTGCCCAGGAGTTATGAGATCATTTTAGCACTGTTATAACGACGCAGCAAAATATGCTAATTTTTTATTTCGCAATATTACTAAGTCCTGTATTGAGCAGGTTATCCATTCATACTTGCGATCTAAATTCATCTATTCAGCGAATTAGAATTTTAAATAACCGATAGTGAACAGAAACAGAAATACCTCTTATATTCTATCACGAGAATTTGTGTAATCATGAGGTTCTTGCGATTGAGGCGCAGTATATTTTTCCCGAAATATCATCTCAAGACATCAGGTATTTCTTACAGTCATTGAAAACAACATTCAGAATGCAATCTCAATAGAATAAATTTTCGGATTGAATTTTCACATCAATTAACGTTATTATGTCGATATATAGAGTCATTACTTGATTATGCCGAGGAGTCATGAGATCATCTTAGCACTATTATAGCGACGCAGCAAAATATGCTAATTTTTCAATTTCGCAATATTTCTCAGTCCTGTAGCGAGCAGGTTATCCACGAATAATTGCGATCGAACTTTAACTTTCCAGCGAATTGAAATTTTAAATAACCGATAGTGGACAGATACAGAAATACCTCTTATATTCTAACACGTGAATTCGTGTAATCATGAGATTATTGCGATAAAGGCGCAGTATATTCCTTCCGAAATGACATCTTATGGCATCAGGTATGTCTAGCAGACATTGAAAAAAACAATTAAAAAGCATCTCAATAGAATAACTTTTTGAATTGAATTTTCAAATCAAATAACGTTATTATGTCACTAAATAGAGCCATACCTTGAATTTGCCCAAGAGCCATAAGATCATTTTAGCACTCTTATAACGACGCAGCAAAAAATGCTAATTTTTCAATTTCGCAATATTATTAAGTCCCGTAGCGAGCAGGTTATCCATAAATCCTTGCGATCTAAATTTAACTATTCAGCAAATTGATATTTTAAATAACTGAAATCGAACAGATACAGAAATCAACCACTTATATTCCATCACGTGAATTCGTGTTATCATAAGATTCTTGCGATTAAGGCGCTGTATATTTTTCCCGAAATACCATCTGAAGACATCAGATAATTCTCACAGACATTGAAAACAACAATCAAAATGCAATCTAAATAGAATAACTTTTCGAATTGAATTTCCAAATCAATTAACGTTAATATGTCAATATATAGAGCCATTCCATTATTTTGCCCATAGTAAGGAGATCATTTTTGCACTCATATGACCACGTAGAAAAATATGCTAATTTTTCAATTTCGCAATGTTACTAAGTCCTGTAGCGAGCAGGTGATCCATTAATACTTGCGATCTAAATTTATCTATTTAGCGAATTGGAATTTTCAATAACCGATAGTGAACGGATACAGAAATACCTCTTATATGCTTACACGTGAATTCGTGTACTCATGAGGTTCTTGCGATTGGGGCGCAGTATATTTTTCCCGGAATATTATCTGAAGGCATCAGGTATTTCTTACAGATATTGGAAACAACAATCAAAATGCAATCTTATTAGAATAACTGTTCGAATTATATTTTTAAATCAATAAACGTTATTATGTCGATATATAGAGCTATTACTTGATTTTGCTAAGTAGTTATGAGATCATTTTAGCACTCTTATAACGACGCAGCAAAATATGCTAATTTTTTAATTTCGCAATATTACTTAGTCCTGTAGCGAGCAGGTTATCCACGAATACTTGCGATCGAACTTTAACTTTTTAGCGAATTGATATTTTAAATAACCAATAGTGAACAGATACAGAAATACTTCTTATATTCTAACACGTGAATTCGTGTAATCATGAGATCATTGCTATAAAGGCGCAGTATATTTTTTCCGAAATGACATCTGATGGCATCAGGTATGTCTAGCAGACATTGAAAACAACAATCAAAATGCAATCTCAATAGATTAACTTTTCGAATTGAATTTTCAAATCAAATAACGTAATTATATCACTAAATAGAGCCATTCCTTGATTTTGCCCAGGAGTCATGAGATCATTTTAGCACTTATATAACGACGCAGCGAAAAATGCTATTTTTTCAATTTCGCAATATTACCAAGTCCTGTAGCGAGCAGGTTATCCATGAATACCTGCGATCCTAATCTAACTATTCAGCGAATTGAAATTTTAAATAACCGAAAGCGAACAGATACAGAAATCAACCTATTATATTCTATCACGAGAATTCGTGAAATCATGAGGTTCTTGCGATTGAGGCGCAGTATATTTTTCCCGATATATTATCTGAAGGCATCAGGTATTTCTTACAGTCATTGAAAACAACAATCAAAATGCAATCTCAATAGAATAACCTTTCGGATTGAATTTTCACATCAATTAACGTTAATATGTCGATATATAGAGTCATTACTTGATTATGTCCAGGAGTAATGACATCATTTTAGCACTATTATAACGACGCAGCAAAATATGCTAATTTTTCAATTTCGCAATATTTCTAAGTCCTGTAGCGAGCAGGTTATTCACAAATACTTGCGATCGAACTTTAACTTTCCAGCGAATTGAAATTTTCAATATTCGACAGGGAACAGATACAGAAATACCTTTTATATTCTAACACGTGAATTCGTATAATCATGAGATTATTGCGATAAAGGCGCAGTATATTTTTTCTGAAATGACATCTGATGACATCAGGTATGTCTAGCAGACATTGAAAACAACAATCAAAATGCAATCTCATTAGAATTACTTTTCGAATTGAATTTTCAAATCAAATAACGTTATTATGTCACTAAATAGAGCCATTCCCTGATTTTGCCCAGGAGTCATGAGATCATTTTAGCACTCTTATAACGACGCAGAAAAAAATCCTAATTTTTTAATTTCGCAATATTATCAAGTCCTGTAGCAAGCAGGTTATCCATGAATACTAGGACCTAAATTTAACTATTCAGCGAATTGATATTTTAAGTAACTGAAATCGAACAGATATAGAAATCAACCTCTTATATTCTATCACGAGAATTTGTGTAATCATGAGATGCTTGCGATTGAGGCGCAGTATATTTTTCCCGAAATATCATCTGAAGACATCAGGTTTTTCTTACAGACATTGAAAACAACAATCACAATGCAGTCTAAATAGAATAACATTTCGAATTGAATTTACAAGTCAATTAACGTTATTATGTCAATATATAGAGCTATTCCTTGATTTTGCCCAGGAGTTATGAGATCATTTTAGCAATCTTATGACCACGCAGCAAAGTATGCTAATTTTTTAATTTCGCAATATTACTAAGTCCTGTAGCGAGCAGGTTATCCACAAATACTTGCGATCGAACTTTAACTTTTTAGCGAATTGATATTTTGAATAACCGATAGTGAACAGATACCGAAATACCTCTTATATTCTAACACGTGAATTCGTGTAATCATGAGATTATTGCGATAAAGGCGCAGTATATTTTTTCCGAAATGACATTTGATGGCATCAGGTATGTCTAGCAGACATTGAAAACAACAATCAAAATGCAATCTCAATAGAATAACTTTTCGAATTGAATTTTTAAATCAAATAACGTTATAATGTCACTAAATAGAGCTATTCCGTGATTTTGCCCAGGGGTTATGAGATCATTTTAGCACTCTTATGACCACGCAGCAAAATATGCTAATTTTTATATTTCGCAATATTATCAAGTCCTGTAGCGAGCAGGTTATCTATAAATACTTGCGATCTAAATTAAACTATTCAGCAAATTGAAATTTCAAATATCTGAAAGCGAACAGATATAGAATTCAACCTCTTATATTCTATCACGTGAACTTGTGTGATCATGAGATTGTTGCGATTGTGACACAGTATATTTTTCCCGCAATGACATCTGAAGATATCAGGTATTTCTAACAGACTTTGAAAACAACGTGCAAAACGCAAACTTAATTGAATAACTTTTCGAATTGAATTTCCAAATCAATTAACGTTAATATGTCAATATATAGATCCATTCCTTTATTTTGCCTATAGTAAGGAGATCATTTTAGCACTCTTATGACCACTCAGCAAAATAGGCTAATTTTTTAATTCCGCAATGTTACTAAGTCCTGTAGCGAGCATGTGATCCATTAATACTTGCGATCCAAATTTATCTATTCAGCGAATTAAAAATTTTAAATAACCAATAGTGAACGGATACAGGAATACCTCTCATATGCTAACACGTGAATTCGTGTAATCATGAGATACTTGCGATAAAGGCGCTGTATATTTTTCCTGAAATATCATCTCAAGACATCAGGTATTTCTTACAGACATAGAAAACAACAATTAAAATGCAATCTCATTAGAATGACTTTTCGAATTGAATTTTCCAATCAAATAACGTTATGATGTCACTAAATACAGCCATTCTTTGATTTTTCCCGGGAGTCATGATATCATTTTAGCACTATTATAACGACGCAGCAAAATATGATAATTTTTCAATTTCGCAATATTTCTAAGTCCTGTAGCGAGCTGGTTATTCACGAATACTTGCGATCGAACTTTAACTTTCCAGCGAATTGAAATTTCAAATAACCGATAGTGAACAGATACAGAAATACCTCTTATATTCTAACACGTGAATTCGTGTAATCATGAGATTATTGCGATAAAGGCGCAGTATATTTTTTTCGAAATGATATCTGATAGCATCAGGTATGTCTAGCAGACATTGAAAACAACAATCAAAATGCAATCTTAATAGAATAACTTTTCGAATTGAATTTTCAAATCAAATAACGTTATTATGTCACTAAATAGAGCCATTCCTTGATTTTGCCCAGGAGTTATGAGATCATGTTAGCACTTTTATAACCACGCAGCAAAAAAAGCTAATTTTTTTATTTCGCAATATTGTCAAGTCCTGTAGCGAGCAAGTTATTCATAAATACTTGCGATCTAAATTTGACTATCTAGCAAATTGAAATTTCAAAGATCTGAAAGCGAACAGATATAGAAATCAACCTCTTATATTCTATCACTTGAATTCGTGTGATCATGAGATGCTTGCGATTGAGGCGCAGTATATTTTTCCCGAAATATCATCTGAAGACATCTGGTATTTCTTACAGACATTGAAAACAACAATCACAATGCAGTCTCAATAGAATAACTGTTCGAAATGATTTCTCAAATCGAATAACGTTATTATGTCACTAAATAGAGCCATTCCTTGATTTTGCCCAGAAGTTATGAGATCATTTTAGCACTCTTATAACGACGCAGCAAAATATGCTAATTTTTTATTTCGCAATATTACTAAGTCCTGTATTGAGCATGTTATCCACGAATACTTGTGATCGAACTTTAACTTTTCAGCGAATTGATATCTTAAATAACCGATAGTGAACAGATACAGAAATACCTCTTATATTCTAACACGTGCATTCGTGTAATCATGAGGTTTTTGCGATTGAGGCGCAGTATATTTTTCCCGAAATATTATCTAAAGGCATCAGGTATTTCTTACAGTCATTGAAAACAACAATCAAAATGCAATCTCAATAGAATAACTTTTTGGATTGAATTTTCACATCAATTAATGTTATTATGCCGATATATAGAGTCATTACTTGAAGATGCCCAGGAGTCATGAGATCATCTTAGCGCTATTATAACGACGCAATAAAATATCCTAATTTTTCAATTTCGCAATGTTACTCAGTCCTGTAGCGAGCATGTGATCCATTAATACTTGCGATCCAAATTTATCTATTCAGCGAATTGAAATTTTAAATAACTGATAGTGAACGGATACAGGAATACCTCTCATATGCCAACACGTGAATTCGTGTAAACATGAGATACTTTCGATAAAGGCGCTGTATATTTTTCCTGAAATATCATCTCAAGACATCAGGTATTTCTTACAGACATAGAAAACAACAATTAAAATGCAATCTCATTAGAATGACTTTTCGAATTGAATTTTCAAATCAAATAACGTTATGATGTCACTAAATACAGCCATTCTTTGATTTTTCCCGGGAGTCATGATATCATTTTAGCACTATTATAACGACGCAGCAAAATATGCTAATTTTTCAATTTCGCAATATCTCTAAGTCCTGTAGCGAGCAGGTTATTTACGAATACTTGCGATCGAACTTTAACTCTCCAGCGTATTGTAATTTTAAATAACCGATAGTGAACAGATACAGAAATACCTCTTATATTCTAACACGTGAATTCGTGTAATCATGAGATTATTGCGATAAAGGCGCAGTATATTTTTTCCGAAATGATATCTGATGGCATCAGGTATGTCTAGCAGACATTGAAAACAACAATCAAAATGCAATCTCAATAGAATAACTTTTCGAATTGAATTTTCAAATCAAATAACGTTATTATGTCAATAAATAGAGCCATTCCTTGATTTCGCCCAGGAGTCATGAAATCATTTTAGCACTCTTATAACAACGCAGCAAAAAATCCTAATTTTTTAATTTCACAATATTATCAAGTCCTGTAGCAAGCAGGTTATCCATGTATACTAGGACCTAAATTTAACTATTCAGCGAATTGATATTTTAAATAACCGAAATCGAACAGATACAGAAATCAACCACTTATATTCCATCACGAGAAATCGTGTAATCATGAAATTATTGCGATAAAGGCGCAGTAAATTTTTTCCGAAATGACTTCTGATGGCATCAGGTATGTATAGCAGACATTTAAAACAACAATTAAAATGCAATCTCAATAGGATAACTTTTCGACTTGAATTTTCAAATCAAATAACGTTATTATGTCACTAAATAGAGCCATTCCGTGATTTTGCCCAGGAGTCATGAGATCATTTAGCACTCTTATATTGACGCAGCAAAAAATACTAATTTTTCAATTTCGCAATATTACCAAGTCCTGTAGCGAGCAGGTTATCCATGAATACCTGCGATCCAAATCGAACTATTCAGCGAATTGAAATTTTAAATAACCGAAAGCGAACAGATACAGAAATCAACCTATTATATTCTATCACGAGAATTCGTGTAATCATGAGGTTCTTGCGATTGAGGCGCAGTATATTTTTCCCGAAATATTATCTGAAGGCATCAGGTATTTCTTACAGACATTGAAAACAACAATCGAAATGCAATCTTAATAGAATAACTGTTCGAATTATATTTTTAAATCAATGAACGTTATTATGTCGATATATAGAGCTATTCCTTGATTTTGCCCAGGAGTTATCAGATCATTTTAGCACTCTTGTAACGACGCAGCAAAATATGCTAATTTTTTAATTTCGCAATATTACTAAGTCCTGTAGCGAGCAGGTTATCCACGAATACTTGCGATCGAACTTTAACTTTTCAGCGAATTGATATTTTAAATAACCGATTGTGAACAGATACAGAAATACCCCTTATATTCTAACACGTGAATTCGTGTAATCATGAGATTATTGCGATAAAGGCGCAGTATATTTTTTTCTAATGATATCTGATGGCATCAGGTATGTCTAGCAGACATTGAAAACAACAATCAAAATGCAATCTCAATAGAATAACTTTTCGAATTGAATTTTCAAATCAAATTACGTTATTATGTCACTAAATAGAGCCATTCCTTGATTTTGCCCAGGAGTTATGAGATCATGTTAGCACTCTGATAACCACGCAGCAAAAAAAGCTAATTTTTCAATTTCGCAATATTGTCAAGTCCTGTAGCGAGCAAGTTATTCATAAATACTTGCGATCTAAATTTGACTATCTAGCAAATTGAAATTTCAAAAATCTGAAAGCGAACAGATATAGAAATCAACCTCTTATATTCTATCACTTGAATTCGTGTAATCATGAGATGCTTGCGATTGAGGCGCAGTACATTTTTCCCGAAATATCATCTGAAGACATCTGGTATTTCTTACAGACATTGAAAACAACAATCACAATGCAGTCTCAATAGAATAACTGTTCGAAATAATTTCTCAAATCGAATAACGTTATTATGTCACTAAATAGAGCCATTCCTTGATTTTGCCCAGATGTTTTGAGATCATTTTAGCACTCTTATAACGACGCAGCAAAATATTCTATTTTTTTAATTTCGCAATTTTACTAAGTCCTGTAGAGAGCAGGTTATCCACGAATACTTGCGATCGAACTTTAACTTTTTAGCGAATTGATATTTTAAATAACCGATAGTGAACAGATACAGAAATACCTCTTATATTCTAACACGTAAATACGTGTAATCATGAGATTATTGCGATAAAGGCGCAGTATATTTTTTTCGAAATGATATCTGATGGCATCAGGTATGTCTAGCAGACATTGAAAACAACAATCAAAATGCAATCTCAATAGAATAACTTTTCGAATTGAATTTTCAAATCAAGTAACGTTATTATGTCACTAAATAGAGCCATTCCTTGATTTTGCCCAGGAGTTATGAGATCATGTTAGCACTCTTATAACCACGTAGCAAAAAAAGCTAATTTTTCAATTTCGCAATATTGTCAAGTTCTGTAGCGAGCAAGTTATTCATAAATACTTGCGATCTAAATTTGACTATCTAGCAAATTGAAATTTCAAAGATCTGAAAGCGAACAGACATAGAAATCAACCTCTTATATTCTATCACTTGAATTCGTGTAATCATGAGATGCTTGCGATTGAGGCGCAGTATATTTTTCCCGAAATATCATCTGAAGACATCTGGTATTTCTTACAGACATTGAAAACAACAATCACAATGCAGTGTCAATAAAATAACTTTTCGAATTGAATTTACAAGTCAATTATCGTTATTATGTCAATATATAGAGCTATTACTTGATTTTGCCCAGTAGTTATGAGACCATTTTAGCACTCTTATAACGACGCAGCAATATATGCTAATTTTTTAATTTCGCAATATTACTAAGTCCTGTAGCGAGCAGGTTATCCACGAATACTTGCGACCGAACTTTAACTGTTTAGCGAATTGATATTTTAAATAACCGATAGTGAACAGATACAGAAATACCTCTTATATTCTAACACGTAAATTCGTGTAATCATGAGATTATTGCGATAAAGGCGCAGTATATTTTTTCCGAAATGACATCTGATGGCATCAGGTATGTCTAGCAGACATTGAAAACAACAATCAAAATGCAATCTCAATAGAATAACTGTTCAAAATGAATTCTCAAATCAAATAACGATATTAATCCACTACATAGAGCCATTCCTTGATTTTGCCCAGGAGTTATGAGATCATTTTTGCACTTCTATGACCACGCAGCAAAATATGCGAATTTTTCAATTTCGCAATATTATCAAGTCCTGTAGCGAGCAGGTCATCCATAAGTACTTGCGATCGAAATTGAACTATGAAGCAAATTAAAATTTTAAATATCTGAAAGCGAACAGATATAGAAATCAACCTCTTATATTCTATCACGTGAATTCGTGTAATCATGAGATGCTTGCGATTGAGGCGCAGTATATTTTACCGAAATATCATCTGAAGACATCAGGTATTTCTTACAGACATTGAAAACAACAATCACAATGCAGTGTCAATAAAATAACTTTTCGAATTGAATTTACAAGTCAATTATCGTTATTATGTCAATATATAGAGCTATTCCTTGATTTTGCCCAGGAGTTATGAGATCATTTTAGCGCTGTTATAACGACGCAGCAAAATATGTTAATTTTTAATTTCGCAATATTACTAAGTCCTGTAGCGAGCAGGTTATCCACGAATACTTGCGATCGAACTTTAACTTTTCAGCGAATTGATACTTTAAATAACCGATAGTGAACAGATACAGAAATACCTCTTATATTCTAACACGTGAATTCGTGTAATCATGAGATTATTGCGATAAAGGCGCAGTATATTTTTTCCGAAATGATATCTGAAGGCATCAGGTATTTCTAACAGACATTGGAGACAACAATCAAAATGCAATCTAAATAGAATAACTTTTCGAATTGAATTCTCAAATCAAATAACGTTATTATGTCACTAAATAGAGCCATTCCTTGATTTTGCCCAGGAGTTATGAGATCATTTCTGCACTTTTATGACCCCGCAGCAAAATATGCTAATTTTTCATTCTCGCAATATTGTCAAGTCCTGTAGGGAGCAAGTTATTCATGAATACTTGCGATCTAAATTAGACTATATAGCAAATTGAAATTTCAAATATCTGAAAGCGAACAGATATAAAAATCAACCTCTTATATTCTATCACGTGAATTCGTGTAATCATGAGGTTCTTGCGATTGAGGCGCAGTATATTTTTCCTGAAATATCATATGAAGACATCAGGTATTTCTTACAGACATTGGAAACAACAATCAAAATGCAATCTCAATTGAATAACTTTTCGAATTGAATTTACAAATCAATTAACGTTATTATGTCAATATATAGAGCTTCCCTTGATTTTCCCCAGGAGTCATGAGATCATTTTAGCACTCTTATAAGGACGCAGCAAAAAATGCTAATTCTTCAATTTCGCAATATTACTTAGTCCTGGAGCGAGCAGGTTATTTATGAATACTTGCGACCGAAATGCAACTATCCAGCGAATTGAAATTTTACTGAACCGAAAGCGAAAATATACAGAAATCAACCTCTTAAATTCTATCACGTGAATTCGTGTAATCATGAGCTTCTTGCGATCAAGGCGCAGTATATTTTTCCCGAAATATCATCTGAAGACATCTGGTATTTCTTACAGACATTGAAATCAACACCAAACGCAATCTCAATAGAATAACTGTTCGAATTATATTTTCAAATTAATAAACGTTATTATGTCAATATATAGAGCTATTCCTTGATTTTGCCCAGGAGTTATGAGATCATTACAGCACTTTTATAACCACGCAGCAAAATGTGCTAATTTTCCAATTTCGCAATATTACTAAGTCCTGTAGCGAGCAGGTTATCCACGAATACTTGCAATCGAACTTTACCTTTCCAGCGAATTGAAATTTTAAATAACCGATAGTGAACATATACAGAAATACTTCTTATATTCTAACACGTGAATTCGTGTAATCATGAGATTATTGCTATAAAGGCGCAGTATATTTTTTCCGAAATTACATCTGATGGCATCAGGTATTTCTCACAGACATTGAAAACAACAATTAAAATGCAATCTGAATAGAAAAACCTTTCGAATTGAATTTTCAAATCAAATAACGTTATTATGTCACTAAATAAAGCCATTCCTTGATTTTGCCCAGGAGTCATGAGATCATTATTGCACTCTTATAAAGACGCAGCAAAAAATGCTAATTTTTCAATTTCGCAATATTACCAAGTGCTGTAGGGAGCAGGTTATCTATAAATACTTGCGATCTAAACTTGTTTATTCAGCGAATTGAAATTTTGAGAAACCGAAAGTGAACAGATACAGAAATTAACCTATTATATTCTATCACGACAATTTGTGTAATCATGAGGTTCTTACGATTGAGGCGCAGTATATTTATCTCGAAATATTATCTGAAGGCATCGGGTATTTCTTACAGACATTGAAAACCACACCAAACGCAATCTCAATAGAATATCTGTTCGAAATAATTTCTTAAATCGAATAACGTTATTATGTCACTAAATAGAGCTATTCCTTGATTTTGCCCAGAAGTTATGAGATCATTTTAGCACTTTTATGACCACGCAGCAAAATATGCTAATTTTTCTATTTCGCAATATTATCAAGTCCTGTAGCGAGCAGGTTATCCATAAATACGAGCGATCCAAATTGAACTATTTAGCAAATTGAAATTTCAAATATCCGAAAGCGAACAGATATAAAAATCAACTTCTTATATTCTATCACGTGAATTCGTGTAATCATGAGATTGTTGCGATTGTGGCGCACTATATTTTTTTTCCGTAATGACATCTAAAGATATCAGGTATTTCTAACAGACTTTGAAAACATCGTGCAAATCGCAAACTTAATTGAATAACTTTTCAAATTGAATTTCCAAATAAATTAACGTTAATATGTCAATATATAGATCCATTCCTTTATTTTGCCCATAGTAAGGAGATCATTTTAGCACTTTTATGACAACGCATCAAAATATGCTAATTTTTCAATTTCGCGATATTACCAAGTCCCGTAGCGAGCAGGTTATCCATGAATACCTGCGATCCAAATCTAACTATTCAGCGAATTGAAATTTTTCAATAACCAAAAGTGAACAGATACAGAAATCAACCTATTATATTCTATCACGAGAATTCGTGTAATCATGAGGTTCTTGCGATTGAGGCGCAGTATATTTTTCCCGAAATATTATCTGAAGGCATCAGGTATTTCTTACAGACATTGAAAACAACAATCAAAATGCAATCTCATTAGAATAACTGTTCGAATTATATTTTCAAATCAATAAACGTTATTATGTCGATTTATAGAGCTATTTCTTGATTTTGCCCAGGAGTTATGAGATCATTTTAGCACTTTTATAACGACGCAGCAAAATATGCTAATTTTACAAATTCGCAATATTGTCAAGTCCTGTAGCGAGCAAGTTATTCATAAAAACTTGCGATCTAAATAAAAATTTTTAGCAAATTGAAATTTTAAATATCTGAAAGCGAACAGATATAGAAATCAACCTCTTATATTCTATCACTTGAATTCGTGTAATCATGAGATGCTTGCGATTGAGGCGCAGTATATTTTTCCCGAAATATCATCTGAAGACATCTGGTATTTCTTACAGACATTGAAAACATCAATCACAATGCAGTCTCAATAGAATAAGTGTTCGAAATGATTTCTCAAATCAAATAACGTTATTATGTCACTAAATAGAGCCATTCCTTGATTTCGCCCAGAAGTTGTGCGATCATTTTAGCACTCTTATAACGACGCAGCAAAATATGCTAATTTTTTAATTTCGCAATTTTACTAAGTCCTGTAGCGAGCAAGTTATCCACGAATACTTGCAATCGAACTTTAAGTTTTCAGCGAATTGATATTTTAAATAACCGATAGTGAACATATACAGAAATACCTCTTATATTCTAACACGTGAATTCGTGTAATCATGAGGTTCTTGCGATTGGGGCGCAGTGTATTTTTCCCGAAATATTATCTGAAGGCATTAGGTATTTCTTACAGACATTGGAAACGACAATCAAAATGCAATCTCAATAGAATAACTTTTCGAATTGAATTCTTAAATCAAATAACGTTATTATGTCACTAAATAGAGCCATTCCTTGATTTAGCCCAGGAGTTTGAGATCATTTTAGCACTTTTATGTCCACGCAGCAAAATATGCTAATTTTTTAATTTAGCAATATTATTAGGTCCCGTAGCGAGCAGGTTATCCATCAATACTTGCGATATAAATTTAACTATTCAGCGAATTGAAATTTTAAATAACCGATAGTGAACAGATACAGAAATACCTCTTATATTCTAACACGTGAATTCGTGTAATCATGAGATTATTGCTATAAAGGCGCAGTATATTTTTTCCGAAATGACATCTGAAGACATCAGGTATTACTTACAGTCATTGAAAACAACATTCAGAATGCAATCTCAATAGAATAAATTTTCGGATTGACTTTTCACATCAATTAACGTTATTATGTCGATATATAGAGTCATTACTTGATTATGCCGAGGAGTCATGAGATCATCTTAGCACTATTATAGCGACGCAGCAAAATATGCTAATTTTTCAATTTCGCAATATTTCTCAGTCCTGTAGCGAGCAGGTTATCCACGAATAATTGCGATCGAACTTTAACTTTCCAGCGAATTGAAATTTTAAATAACCGATAGTGAACAGATACAGAAATACCTCTTATATTCTAACACGTGAAATCGTGTAATCATGAGATTATTGCGATAAAGGCGCAGTATATGTTTTCCGAAATGACATCTGATGGCATCAGGTATGTCGAGCAGACATTTAAAACAACAATTAAAATGCAATCTCAATAGGATAACTTTTCGACTTGAATTTTCAAATCAAATAACGTTATTATGTCACTAAATAGAGCCATTCCGTGATTTTGCCCAGGAGTCATGAGATCATTTAGCACTCTTATATTGACGCAGCAAAAAATACTAATTTTTCAATTTCGCAATATTACCAAGTCCTGTAGCGAGCAGGTTATCCATGAATACCTGCGATCCAAATCGAACTATTCAGCGAATTGAAATTTTAAATAACCGAAAGCGAACAGATACAGAAATCAACCTATTATATTCTATCACGAGAATTCGTGTAATCATGAGGTTCTTGCGATTGAGGCGCAGTATATTTTTCCCGAAATATTATCTGAAGGCATCAGGTATTTCTTACAGACATTGAAAACAACAATCGAAATGCAATCTTAATAGAATAACTGTTCGAATTATATTTTTAAATCAATGAACGTTATTATGTCGATATATAGAGCTATTCCTTGATTTTGCCCAGGAGTTATCAGATCATTTTAGCACTCTTGTAACGACGCAGCAAAATATGCTAATTTTTTAATTTCGCAATATTACTAAGTCCTGTAGCGAGCAGGTTATCCACGAATACTTGCGATCGAACTTTAACTTTTCAGCGAATTGATATTTTAAATAACCGATTGTGAACAGATACAGAAATACCCCTTATATTCTAACACGTGAATTCGTGTAATCATGAGATTATTGCGATAAAGGCGCAGTATATTTTTTTCTAATGATATCTGATGGCATCAGGTATGTCTAGCAGACATTGAAAACAACAATCAAAATGCAATCTCAATAGAATAACTTTTCGAATTGAATTTTCAAATCAAATAACGTTATTATGTCACTAAATAGAGCCATTCCTTGATTTTGCCCAGGAGTTATGAGATCATGTTAGCACTCTGATAACCACGCAGCAAAAAAAGCTAATTTTTCAATTTCGCAATATTGTCAAGTCCTGTAGCGAGCAAGTTATTCATAAATACTTGCGATCTAAATTTGACTATCTAGCAAATTGAAATTTCAAAGATCTGAAAGCGAACAGATATAGAAATCAACCTCTTATATTCTATCACTTGAATTCGTGTAATCATGAGATGCTTGCGATTGAGGCGCAGTACATTTTTCCCGAAATATCATCTGAAGACATCTGGTATTTCTTACAGACATTGAAAACAACAATCACAATGCAGTCTCAATAGAATAACTGTTCGAAATGATTTCTCAAATCGAATAACGTTATTATGTCACTAAATAGAGCCATTCCTTGATTTTGCCCAGAAGTTTTGAGATCATTTTAGCACTCTTATAACGACGCAGCAAAATATGCTAATTTTTTAATTTCGCAATTTTACTAAGTCCTGTAGAGAGCAGGTTATCCACGAATACTTGCGATCGAACTTTAACTTTTTAGCGAATTGATATTTTAAATAACCGATAGTGAACATATACAGAAATACCTCTTATATTCTAACACGTGAATTCGTGTAATCATGAGGTTCTTGCGATTGGGGCGCAGTGTATTTTTCCCGAAATATTATCTGAAGGCATTAGGTATTTCTTACAGACATTGGAAACGACAATCAAAATGCAATCTCAATAAAATAACTTTTCGAATTGAATTTTCAAATCAAATAACGTTATTATGTCACTAAATAGAGCCATTCCTTGATTTAGCCCAGGAGTTTGAGATCATTTTAGCACTTTTATGTCCACGCAGCAAAATATGCTAATTTTTCAATTTAGCAATATTATTAGGTCCCGTAGCGAGCAGGTTATCCATCAATACTTGCGATATAAATTTAACTATTCAGCGAATTGAAATTTTAAATAACCGATAGTGAACAGATACAGAAATACCTCTTATATTCTAACACGTGAATTCGTGTAATCATGAGATTATTGCTATAAAGGCGCAGTATATTTTTTCCGAAATGACATCTGAAGACATCAGGTATTACTTACAGTCATTGAAAACAACATTCAGAATGCAATCTCAATAGAATAAATTTTCGGATTGACTTTTCACATCAATTAACGTTATTATGTCGATATATAGAGTCATTACTTGATTATGCCGAGGAGTCATGAGATCATCTTAGCACTATTATAGCGACGCAGCAAAATATGCTAATTTTTCAATTTCGCAATATTTCTCAGTCCTGTAGCGAGCAGGTTATCCACGAATAATTGCGATCGAACTTTAACTTTCCAGCGAATTGAAATTTTAAATAACCGATAGTGAACAGATACAGAAATACCTCTTATATTCTAACACGTGAAATCGTGTAATCATGAGATTATTGCGATAAAGGCGCAGTATATGTTTTCCGAAATGACATCTGATGGCATCAGGTATGTCGAGCAGACATTTAAAACAACAATTAAAATGCAATCTCAATAGGATAACTTTTCGACTTGAATTTTCAAATCAAATAACGTTATTATGTCACTAAATAGAGCCATTCCGTGATTTTGCCCAGGAGTCATGAGATCATTTAGCACTCTTATATTGACGCAGCAAAAAATACTAATTTTTCAATTTCGCAATATTACCAAGTCCTGTAGCGAGCAGGTTATCCATGAATACCTGCGATCCAAATCGAACTATTCAGCGAATTGAAATTTTAAATAACCGAAAGCGAACAGATACAGAAATCAACCTATTATATTCTATCACGAGAATTCGTGTAATCATGAGGTTCTTGCGATTGAGGCGCAGTATATTTTTCCCGAAATATTATCTGAAGGCATCAGGTATTACTTACAGACATTGAAAACAACAATCGAAATGCAATCTTAATAGAATAACTGTTCGAATTATATTTTTAAATCAATGAACGTTATTATGTCGATATATAGAGCTATTCCTTGATTTTGCCCAGGAGTTATCAGATCATTTTAGCACTCTTGTAACGACGCAGCAAAATATGCTAATTTTTTAATTTCGCAATATTACTAAGTCCTGTAGCGAGCAGGTTATCCACGAATACTTGCGATCGAACTTTAACTTTTCAGCGAATTGATATTTTAAATAACCGATTGTGAACAGATACAGAAATACCCCTTATATTCTAACACGTGAATTCGTGTAATCATGAGATTATTGCGATAAAGGCGCAGTATATTTTTTTTTAATGATATCTGATGGCATCAGGTATGTCTAGCAGACATTGAAAACAACAATCAAAATGCAATCTCAATAGAATAACTTTTCGAATTGAATTTTCAAATCAAATAACGTTATTATGTCACTAAATAGAGCCATTCCTTGATTTTGCCCAGGAGTTATGAGATCATGTTAGCACTCTGATAACCACGCAGCAAAAAAAGCTAATTTTTCAATTTCGCAATATTGTCAAGTCCTGTAGCGAGCAAGTTATTCATAAATACTTGCGATCTAAATTTGACTATCTAGCAAATTGAAATTTCAAAGATCTGAAAGCGAACAGATATAGAAATCAACCTCTTATATTCTATCACTTGAATTCGTGTAATCATGAGATGCTTGCGATTGAGGCGCAGTACATTTTTCCCGAAATATCATCTGAAGACATCTGGTATTTCTTACAGACATTGAAAACAACAATCACAATGCAGTCTCAATAGAATAACTGTTCGAAATAATTTCTCAAATCGAATAACGTTATTATGTCACTAAATAGAGCCATTCCTTGATTTTGCCCAGAAGTTTTGAGATCATTTTAGCACTCTTATAACGACGCAGCAAAATATGCTTATTTTTTAATTTCGCAATTTTACTAAGTCCTGTAGAGAGCAGGTTATCCACGAATACTTGCGATCGAACTTTAACTTTTTAGCGAATTGATATTTTAAATAACCGATAGTGAACAGATACAGAAATACCTCTTATATTCTAACACGTAAATTCGTGTAATCATGAGATTATTGCGATAAAGGCGCAGTATATTTTTTTCGAAATGATATCTGATGGCATCAGGTATGTCTAGCAGACATTGAAAACAACAATCAAAATGCAATCTCAATAGAATAACTTTTCGAATTGAATTTTCAAATCAAGTAACGTTATTATGTCACTAAATAGAGCCATTCCTTGATTTTGCCCAGGAGTTATGAGATCATGTTAGCACTCTTATAACCACGTAGCAAAAAAAGCTAATTTTTCAATTTCGCAATATTGTCAAGTCCTGTAGCGAGCAAGTTATTCATAAATACTTGCGATCTAAATTTGACTATCTAGCAAATTGAAATTTCAAAGATCTGAAAGCGAACAGACATAGAAATCAACCTCTTATATTCTATCACTTGAATTCGTGTAATCATGAGATGCTTGCGATTGAGGCGCAGTATATTTTTCCCGAAATATCATCTGAAGACATCTGGTATTTCTTACAGACATTGAAAACAACAATCACAATGCAGTGTCAATAAAATAACTTTTCGAATTAAATTTACAAGTCAATTATCGTTATTATGTCAATATATAGAGCTATTACTTGATTTTGCCCAGTAGTTATGAGACCATTTTAGCACTCTTATAACGACGCAGCAATATATGCTAATTTTTTAATTTCGCAATATTACTAAGTCCTGTAGCGAGCAGGTTATCCACGAATACTTGCGACCGAACTTTAACTGTTTAGCGAATTGATATTTTAAATAACCGATAGTGAACAGATACAGAAATACCTCTTATATTCTAACACGTAAATTCGTATGTATGAGATTATTGCGATAAAGGCGCAGTATATTTTTTCCGAAATGACATCTGATGGCATCAGGTATGTCTAGCAGACATTGAAAACAACAATCAAAATGCAATCTCAATAGAATAACTGTTCAAAATGAATTCTCAAATCAAATAACGATATTAATCCACTACATAGAGCCATTCCTTTATTTTGCCCAGGTGTTATGAGATCATTTTTGCACTTCTATGACCACGCAGCAAAATATGCGAATTTTTCAATTTCGCAATATTATCAAGTCCTGTAGCGAGCAGGTCATCCATAAGTACTTGCGATCGAAATTGAACTATTAAGCAAATTGAAATTTCAAATATCTGAAAGCGAACAGATATAGAAATCAACCTCTTATATTCTATCACGTGAATTCGTGTAATCATGAGATGCTTGCGATTGAGGCGCAGTATATTTTACCGAAATATCATCTGAAGACATCAGGTATTTCTTACAGACATTGAAAACAACAATCACAATGCAGTGTCAATAAAATAACTTTTCGAATTGAATTTACAAGTAAATTATCGTTATTATGTCAATATATAGAGCTATTCCTTGATTTTGCCCAGGAGTTATGAGATCATTTTAGCACTGTTATAACGACGCAGCAAAATATGCTAATTTTTAATTTCGCAATATTACTAAGTCCTGTAGCGAGCAGGTTATCCACGAATACTTGCGATCGAACCTTAACTTTTCAGCGAATTGATACTTTAAATAACCGATAGTGAACAGATACAGAAATACCTCTTATATTCTAACACGTGAATTCGTGTAATCATGAGATTATTGCGATAAAGGCGCAGTATATTTTTTCCGAAATGATATCTGAAGGCATCAGGTATTTCTAACAGACATTGGAGACAACAATCAAAATGCAATCTAAATAGAATAACTTTTCGAATTGAATTCTCAAATCAAATAACGTTATTATGTCACTGAATAGAGCCATTCCTTGATTTTGCCCAGGAGTTATGAGATCATTTCTGCACTATTATGACCCCGCAGCAAAATATGCTAATTTTTCATTCTCGCAATATTGTCAAGTCCTGTAGCGAGCAAGTTATTCATGAATACTTGCGATCTAAATTAGACTATCTAGCAAATTGAAATTTCAAATATCTGGAAGCGAACAGATATAAAAATCAACCTCTTATATTCTATCACGTGTATTCGTGTAATCATGAGGTTCTTGCGATTGAGGCGCAGTATATTTTCCCTGAAATATCATATGAAGACTTCAGGTATTTCTTACAGACATTGGAAACAACAATCAAAATGCAATCTCAATTGAATAACTTTTCGAATTGAATTTACAAATCAATTAACGTTATTATGTCAATATATAGAGCTTCCCTTGATTTTCCCCAGGAGTCATGAGATCATTTTAGCACTCTTATAAGGACGCAGCAAAAAATGCTAATTCTTCAATTTCGCAATATTACTTAGTCCTGGAGCGAGCAGGTTATTTATGAATACTTGCGACCGAAATGCAACTATCCAGCGAATTGAAATTTTACTGAACCGAAAGCGAAAATATACAGAAATCAACCTCTTAAATTCTATCACGTGAATTCGTGTAATCATGAGATTCTTGCGATCAAGGCGCAGTATATTTTTCCCGAAATATCATCTGAAGACATCTGGTATTTCTTACAGACATTGAAATCAACACCAAACGCAATCTCAATAGAATAACTGTTCGAATTATATTTTCAAATTAATAAACGTTATTATGTCAATATATAGAGCTATTCCTTGATTTTGCCCAGGAGTTATGAGATCATTACAGCACTTTTATAACCACGCAGCAAAATGTGCTAATTTTCCAATTTCGCAATATTACTAAGTCCTGTAGCGAGCAGGTTATCCACGAATACTTGCAATCGAACTTTACCTTTCCAGCGAATTGAAATAACCGATAGTGAACATATACAGAAATACTTCTTATATTCTAACACGTGAATTCGTGTAATCATGAGATTATTGCGATAAAGGCGCAGTATATTTTTTCCGAAATGACATCTGATGGCATCAGGTTCGTCTAGCAGACATTGAAAACAACAATTAAAATGCAATCTGAATAGAAAAACCTTTCGAATTGAATTTTCAAATCAAATAACGTTATTATGTCACTAAATAAAGCCATTCCTTGATTTTGCCCAGGAGTCATGAGATCATTTTAGCACTCTTATAACGACGCAGCAAAATATGCTAATTTTTCGATTTCGCAATGTTACTAAGTCCTGTAGCGAGCAGGTGATCCATTAATACTTGCGATCTAAATTTATCTATTTAGCGAATTGGAATTTTCAATAACCGATAGTGAACAGATACAGAAATACCTCTTATATGATTACACCTGAACTCGTGTAATCATGAGGTTCTTGCGATTGGGGCGCAGTATATTTGTCCCGAAATATTATCTGAAGGCATCAGAGATTTCTTACAGATATTGGAAACAACAATTAGAATGCAATCTCAATAGAATAACTGTTCGAAATGAGATCTCAAATGAAATAACGTTATTATGTCACTAAATAGAGCTATTCCTTGATTTTGCCCAGAAGTTATGAGATCATTTTAGCACTTTTATGACCACGCAGCAAAATATGCTAATTTTTCAATTTCGCAATATTATCAAGTCCTGTAGCGAGCAGGTTATCCATAAATACGAGCGATCCAAATTGAACTATTTAGCAAATTGAAATTTCAAATATCCGAAAGCGAACAGATATAAAAATCAACTTCTTATATTCTATCACGTGAATTCGTGTAATCATGAGATTGTTGCGATTGTGGCGCACTATATTTTTTTTCCGTAATGACATCTAAAGATATCAGGTATTTCTAACAGACTTTGAAAACATCGTGCAAATCGCAAACTTAATTGAATAACTTTTCAAATTGAATTTCCAAATAAATTAACGTTAATATGTCAATATATAGATCCATTCCTTTATTTTGCCCATAGTAAGGAGATCATTTTAGCACTTTTATGACAACGCATCAAAATATGCTAATTTTTCAATTTCGCGATATTACCAAGTCCCGTAGCGAGCAGGTTATCCATGAATACCTGCGATCCAAATCTAACTATTCAGCGAATTAAAATTTTTCAATAACCAAAAGTGAACAGATACAGAAATCAACCTATTATATTCTATCACGAGAATTCGTGTAATCATGAGGTTCTTGCGATTGAGGCGCAGTATATTTTTCCCGAAATATTATCTGAAGGCATCAGGTATTTCTTACAGACATTTAAAACAACAATCAAAATGCAATCTTATTAGAATAACTGTTCGAATTATATTTTCAAATCAATAAACGTTATTATGTCGATTTATAGAGCTATTTCTTGATTTTGCCCAGGAGTTCTGAGATCATTTTAGCACTTTTATAACGACGCAGCAAAATATGCTAATTTTACAAATTCGCAATATTGTCAAGTCCTGTAGCGAGCAAGTTATTCATAAAAACTTGCGATCTAAATTAAAATATTTAGCAAATTGAAATTTCAAATATCTGAAAGCGAACAGATATAGAAATCAACCTCTTATATTCTATCACTTGAATTCGTGTAATCATGAGATGCTTGCGATTGAGGCGCAGTATATTTTTCCCGAAATATCATCTGAAGACATCTGGTATTTCTTACAGACATTGAAAACATCAATCACAATGCAGTCTCAATAGAATAAGTGTTCGAAATGATTTCTCAAATCAAATAACGTTATTATGTCTCTAAATAGAGCCATTCCTTGATTTCGCCCAGAAGTTGTGCGATCATTTTAGCACTCTTATAACGACGCAGCAAAATATGCTAATTTTTTAATTTCGCAATTTTACTAAGTCCTGTAGCGAGCAAGTTATCCACGAATACTTGCAATCGAACTTTAAGTTTTTAGCGAATTGATATTTTAAATAACCGATAGTGAACATATACAGAAATACCTCTTATATTCTAACACGTGAATTCGTGTAATCATGAGGTTCTTGCGATTGGGGCGCAGTGTATTTTTCCCGAAATATTATCTGAAGGCATTAGGTATTTCTTACAGACATTGGAAACGACAATCAAAATGCAATCTCAATAGAATAACTTTTCGAATTGAATTTTCAAATCAAATAACGTTATTATGTCACTAAATAGAGCCATTCCTTGATTTAGCCCAGAAGTTTGAGATCATTTTAGCACTTTTATGTCCACGCAGCAAAATATGCTAATTTTTCAATTTAGCAATATTATTAGGTCCCGTAGCGAGCAGGTTATCCACGAATAATTGCGATCGAACTTTAACTTTCCAGCGAATTGAAATTTTAAATAACCGATAGTGAACAGATACAGAAATACCTCTTATATTCTAACACGTGAAATCGTGTAATCATGAGATTATTGCGATAAAGGCGCAGTATATGTTTTCCGAAATGACATCTGATGGCATCAGGTATGTCTAGCAGACATTGAAAACGACAATCAAAATGCAATCTCAATAGAATAACTTTTCGAATTTAATTTTCAAATCAAATAAAGTTATAATGTCACTAAATAGAGCCATTCCGTGATTTTGCCCAGGGGTTATAAGATCATTTTAGCACTCTTATGACCACGCAGCAAAATATGCTAATTTTTGAATTTCGCATTATTATCAAGTCCTGTAGCGAGCAGGTTATCTATAAATACTTGCGATCTAAATTAAACTATTTAGCAAATTGAAATTTCAAATATCTGAAAGCGAACAGATATAGAAATCAACCTCTTATATTCTATCACGTGAATTTGTGTAATCATGAGATTGTTGCGATTGTGGCACAGTATATTTTTCCCGAAATGACATCTGAAGATATCAGAAATTTCTAACAGACTTTGAAAACAACGTGCAAAACGCAAACTTAATTGAATAACTTTTCGAATTGAATTTCCAAATCAATTAACGTTATTATGTCAATATATAGATATATTCCTTTATTTTGCCCATAGTAAGGAGATCATTTTAGCACTCTTATGACCACGCATTAAAATAGGCTTATTTTTCAATTTCGCAATGTTACTAAGTCCTGTAGCGAGCATGTGATCCATTAATACTTGCGATCCAAATTTATCTATTCAGCGAATTGAAATTTTAAATAACCGATAGTGAACGGATACAGGAATACCTCTTATATGCTAACACGTGAATTCGTGTGATCATGAGATACTTGCGATAAAGGCGCTGTATATTTTTTCTAAAATATCATCTCAAGACATCAGGTATTTCTTACAGACATAGAAAACAACAATTAAAATGCAATCTCATTGGAATGACTTTTCGAATTGAATTTTCAAATCAAATAACGTTATGATGTCACTAAATACAGCCATTCTTTGATTTTTCCCGGGAATCATGATATCATATTAGCACTATTATAACGACGCAGCAAAATATGCTAATTTTTCAATTTCGCAATATTTCTAAGTCCTGTAGCGAGCAGGTTATCCACGAATACTTGCGATCGAACTTTAACTATTTAGCGAATTGATATTTTGAATAACCGATAGTGAACAGATACAGAAATACCTCTTATATTCTAACACGTGAATTCGTGTAATCATGAGATTATTGCGATAAAGGCGCAGTATATTTTTTCCGAAATGACATCTGATGGCATCAGGTATATCTAGCAGACATTGAAAACAACAATTAAAATGCAATCTCAATAGAATAACTTCTCGAATTGAATTTTCAAATCAAATAACGTTATAATGTCACTAAATAGAGCCATTCCGTAATTTTGCCCAGGGGTTATGAGATCATTTAAGCACTTTTATGACCACGCAGCAAAGTATGCTAATTTTTTGATTTCGCAATATTATCAAGTCCTGTAGCGAGCAGGATATCTATAAATACATGCGATCTAAATTGAACTATTTAGCAAATTGAAATTTTTAATAACCGATAGTGAACAGATACAGAAATACCTCTTATATTCTAACACGTGAATTCGTGTAATCATGAGATTATTGCTATAAAGGCGCAGTATATTTTTTCCGAAATTACATCTGATGGCATCAGGTATTTCTCACAGACATTGAAAACAACAATCAAAATGCAATCTAAATAGAATAACTTTTCGAAATGAATTTACAAATCAATGAACGTTATTATGTCACTAAATAGAGTCATTCCTTGATTTTGCCCAGGAGTTATGATATCATTTTAGCACTCTTATGACCACGCAGCAAAATGTGCTAATTTTTGAATTTCGCAATATTACTAAGTCTTGTGGCGTGCAGGTTATCCATGAATACTTGCGATCTAAGTTTAACTATTCAGCGAATTGATATTTTAAATAACCGAAATCGAACAGATACAGAAATCAACCACTTATATTCAATTACGTGAATTCGTGTGATCATAAGATTCTTGCGATTAAGGCGCAGTATATTTTTCCCGAAATACCATCTGGAGACATCAGGTATTTCTTACAGACATTGAAAACAACAATCACAAGGCAGTCTCAATAGAATAACATTTCGAATTGAATTCACAAGTCAATTAACGTTATTATGTCAATATATAGAGCCATTCCGTGATTTTGCCCAGGAGTTATGAGATCATTTTAGCACTCTTATAACGACGCAGCAAAATATGCTAATTTTTTATTTCGCAATATTACTAAGTCCTGTATTGAGCAGGTTATCCATTCATACTTGCGATCTAAATTCATCTATTCAGCGAATTGGAATTGTAAATAACCGATAGTGAACAGATACAGAAATACCTCTTATATTCTATCACGAGAATTTGTGTAATCATAAGGTTCTTGCGATTGAGGCGCAGTATATTTTTCCCGAAATATCATCTCAAGACATCAGGTATTTCTTACAGTCATTGAAAACAACATTCAGAATGCAATCTCAATAGAATAAATTTTCGGATTGAATTTTCACATCAATTAACGTTATTATGTCGATATATAGAGTCATTACTTGATTATGCCGAGGAGTCATAAGATCATCTTAGCACTATTATACCGACGCAGCAAAATATGCTAATTTTTCAATTTCGCAATATTATCAAGTCCTGTAGCGAGCAGGTTATCTACAAATACTTGCGGTTTAAATTGAACTATTTATCAAATTGGAATTTCAAATATCTGAAAGCGAACAGATATAGAAATGAACCTCTTATATTATATCACATGAATTCGTGTAATCATGAGATGCTTGCGATTGAGGCGCAATATATTTTTCCCGAAATATCATCTCATGACATCAGGTATTTCTTACAGTCATTGAAAACAACATTCAGAATGCAATCTCAATAGAATAAATTTTCGGATTGAATTTTCACATCAATTAACGTTATTATGTCGATATATAGAGTCATTACTTGATTATGCCGAGGAGTCATGAGATCATTTTAGCACTATTATAGCGACGCAGAAAAATATGCTCATTTTTCAATTTCGCAATATTTCTCAGTCCTGTAGCGAGCAGGTTATCCACGAATAATTGCGATCGAACTTTAACTTTCCAGCGAATTGAAATTTTAAATAACCGATAGTGGATAGATACAGAAATACCTCTTATATTCTAACACGTGAATTCGTGTAATCATGAGATTATTGCGATAAAGGCGCAGTATATTTCTTCCGAAATGACATCTAATGTCATCAGGTATGTCTAGCTGACATTGAAAACAACAATTAAAAAGCATCTCAATAGAATAACTTTTTGAATTGAATTTTCAAATCAAATAACGTTATTATGTCACTAAATAGAGCCATACCTTGAATTTGCCCAAGAGCCATGAGATCATTTTAGCACTCTTATAAGGACGCAGCAAAAAATGCTAATTTTTCAATTTCGCAATATTATTAAGTCCCGTAGCGATCAGGTTATCCATAAATCCTTGCGATCTAAATTTAACTATTCAGCAAATTGATATTTTAAATAACTGAAATCGAACAGATACAGAAATAAACCACTTATATTCCATCACGTGAATTCGTGTTATCATAAGATTCTTGCGATTAAGGCGCTGTATATTTTTCCCGAAATACCATCTGAAGACATCAGGTAATTCTCACAGACATTGAAAACAACAATCAAAATGCAATCTAAACAGAATAACTTTTCGAATTGAATTTCCAAATCAATTAACGTTAATATGTCAATATATAGAGCCATTCCTTTATTTTGCCCATAGTAAGGAGATCATTTTAGCACTCTTATGACCACGTAGAAAAATATGCTAATTTTTCAATTTCGCAATGTTACTAAGTCCTGTAGCGAGCAGGTGATCCATTAATACTTGCGATCTAAATTTATCTATTTAGCGAATTGGAATTTTCAATAACCGATAGGGAACGGATACAGAAATACCTCTTATATGCTTACACGTGAATTCGTGTAATCATTAGGTTCTCGCGATTGGGGCGCAGTATATTTTTCCCGAAATATTATCTGAAGGCATCAGCTATTTCTTACAGATATTGGAAACAACAATTAAAATGCAATCTCAATAGAATAACTGTTCGAAATGAATTCTCAAATGAAAGAACGTTATTATGTCACTAGATAGAGCTATTCCTTGATTTTGCCCAGAAGTTATGAGATTATTTTAGCACTTTTATGACCACGCAGCAAAATATGCTAATTTTTCAATTTCGCAATATTATCAAGTCCTGTAGCGAGCAGGTTATCCATAAATACGAGCGATCCAAATTGAACTATTTAGCAAATTGAAATTTCAAATATCCGAAAGCGAACAGATATAAAAATCAATCTCTTATATTCTATCACGTGAATTCGTGTAATCATGAGATTGTTGCGATTGTGGCGCACTATATTTTTTTTCCGTAATGACATCTAAAGATATCAGGTATTTCTAACAGACTTTGAAAACAACGAGCGAAACGTAAACTCAATAGAATAACTTTTCGAATTGAATTTCCAAATCAATTAACGTAATTATATCACTAAATAGAGCTATTCCTTGATTTTGCCCAGGAGTCATGAGATCATTTTAGCACTCTTATAACGACGCAGCAAAAAATGCTATTTTTTCAATTTCGCAATATTACCAAGTCCTGTAGCGAGCAGGTTATCCATGAATACCTGCGATCCAAATCTAACTATTCAGCGAATTGAAATTTTTAATAACCGAAAGCGAACAGATACAGAAATCAACCTATTATATTCTATCACGAGAATTCGTGTAATCATGAGGTTCTTGCGATTGAGGCGCAGTATATTTTTCCCGAAATATTATCTGATGGCATCAGGTATTTCTTACAGACATTGAAAACAACAATCAAAATGCAATCTTATTAGAATAACTGTTCGAATTATAGTTTCAAATCAATAAACGTTATTATGTCGATATATAGAGCTATTACTTGATTTTGCTATGTAGTTATGAGATCATTTTAGCACTCTTATAACGACGCAGCAAAATATGACAATTTTTTAATTTCGCAATATTACTTAGTCCTGTAGCGAGCAGGTTATCCACGAATACTTGCGATCGAACTTTAACTTTTCAGCGAATTGATATTTTAAATAACCGATAGTGAACAGATACAGAAATACCTCTTATATTCTAACACGTGAATTCGTGTAATCATGAGGTTCTTGCGATTGGGGCGCAGTATATTTTTCCCGAAATATTATCTGAAGGCATCAGGTATTTCTTACAGACATTGGAAACACCAATCAAAATGCAATCTCAATAGAATAACTGTTTGAAACGAATTATCAAATCAAATAACGTTATTAATCCACTAAATAGAGCCATTCCTTAATTTTGCCCAGGAGCTATGAGATCATTTTAGCACTTTAATGACCACGCAACAAAATATGCGAATTTTTCAATTTCGCAATATTATCAAGTCCTATAGCGAGCAGGTCATCCATAAGTACTTGCGATCGAAATTGAACTATTTAGCAAATTGAAATTTCAAATATCCGAAAGCGAACAGATATAAAAATCAACCTCTTATATTCTATCACGTGAATTCGTGTAATCATGAGATTGTTGCGATTGTGGCGCACTATATTTTTTTTCCGTAATGACATCTAAAGATATCAGGTATTTCTAACAGACTTTGAAAACAACGAGCGAAACGTAAACTCAATAGAATAACTTTTCGAATTGAATTTCCAAATCAATTAACGTAATTATATCACTAAATAGAGCTATTCCTTGATTTTGCCCAGGAGTCATGAGATCATTTTAGCACTCTTATAACGACGCAGCAAAAAATGCTATTTTTTCAATTTCGCAATATTACCAAGTCCTGTAGCGAGCAGGTTATCCATGAATACCTGCGATCCAAATCTAACTATTCAGCGAATTGAAATTTTTAATAACCGAAAGCGAACAGATACAGAAATCAACCTATTATATTCTATCACGAGAATTCGTGTAATCATGAGGTTCTTGCGATTGAGGCGCAGTATATTTTTCCCGAAATATTATCTGATGGCATCAGGTATTTCTTACAGACATTGAAAACAACAATCAAAATGCAATCTTATTAGAATAACTGTTCGAATTATAGTTTCAAATCAATAAACGTTATTATGTCGATATATAGAGCTATTACTTGATTTTGCTATGTAGTTATGAGATCATTTTAGCACTCTTATAACGACGCAGCAAAATATGCTAATTTTTTAATTTCGCAATATTACTTAGTCCTGTAGCGAGCAGGTTATCCACGAATACTTGCGATCGAACTTTAACTTTTCAGCGAATTGATATTTTAAATAACCGATAGTGAATAGATACAGAAATACCTCTTATATTCTAACACGTGAATTCGTGTAATCATGAGGTTCTTGCGATTGGGGCGCAGTATATTTTTCCCGAAATATTATCTGAAGGCATCAGGTATTTCTTACAGACATTGGAAACAACAATCAAAATGCAATCTCAATAGAATAACTGTTTGAAACGAATTATCAAATCAAATAACGTTATTAATCCACTAAATAGAGCCATTCCTTAATTTTGCCCAGGAGCTATGAGATCATTTTAGCACTTTTATGACCACGCAACAAAATATGCGAATTTTTCAATTTCGCAATATTATCAAGTCCTATAGCGAGCAGGTCATCCATAAGTACTTGCGATCGAAATTGAACTATTTAGCAAATTGAAATTTCAAATATCCGAAAGCGAACAGATATAAACATCAACCTCTTATATTCTATCACGTGAATTCGTGTAATCATGAGATTGTTGCGATTGTGGCGCACTATATTTTTTTTCCGTAATGACATCTAAAGATATCAGGTATTTCTAACAGACTTTGAAAACAACGAGCGAAACGTAAACTCAATAGAATAACTTTTCGAATTGAATTTCCAAATCAATTAACGTAATTATATCACTAAATAGAGCTATTCCTTGATTTTGCCCAGGAGTCATGAGATCATTTTAGCACTCTTATAACGACGCAGCAAAAAATGCTATTTTTTCAATTTCGCAATATTACCAAGTCCTGTAGCGAGCAGGTTATCCATGAATACCTGCGATTCAAATCTAACTATTCAGCGAATTGAAATTTTTAATAACCGAAAGCGAACAGATACAGAAATCAACCTATTATATTCTATCACGAGAATTCGTGTAATCATGAGGTTCTT
This sequence comes from Platygaster robiniae, assembly GCA_028476575.1. Taxonomy (NCBI): domain Eukaryota; kingdom Metazoa; phylum Arthropoda; class Insecta; order Hymenoptera; family Platygastridae; genus Platygaster; species Platygaster robiniae. The sequence continues at coordinate 20,539,890 of CM052021.1, forward strand.
GCGATTGAGGCGCAGTATATTTTTCCCGAAATATTATCTGATGGCATCAGGTATTTCTTACAGACATTGAAAACAACAATCAAAATGCAATCTTATTAGAATAACTGTTCGAATTATAGTTTCAAATCAATAAACGTTATTATGTCGATATATAGAGCTATTACTTGATTTTGCTAAGTAGTTATGAGATCATTTTAGCACTCTTATAACGACGCAGCAAAATATGCTAATTTTTTAATTTCGCAATATTACTTAGTCCTGTAGCGAGCAGGTTATCCACGAATACTTGCGATCGAACTTTAACTTTTCAGCGAATTGATATTTTAAATAACCGATAGTGAACAGATACAGAAATACCTCTTATATTCTAACACGTGAATTCGTGTAATCATGAGGTTCTTGCGATTGGGGCGCAGTATATTTTTCCCGAAATATTATCTGAAGGCATCAGGTATTTCTTACAGACATTGGAAACAACAATCAAAATGCAATCTCAATAGAATAACTGTTTGAAACGAATTATCAAATCAAATAACGTTATTAATCCACTAAATAGAGCCATTCCTTAATTTTGCCCAGGAGCTATGAGATCATTTTAGCACTTTTATGACCACGCAACAAAATATGCGAATTTTTCAATTTCGCAATATTATCAAGTCCTATAGCGAGCAGGTCATCCATAAGTACTTGCGATCGAAATTGAACTATTTAGCAAATTGAAATTTCAAATATCCGAAAGCGAACAGATATAAAAATCAACCTCTTATATTCTATCACGTGAATTCGTGTAATCATGAGATTGTTGCGATTGTGGCGCACTATATTTTTTTTCCGTAATGACATCTAAAGATATCAGGTATTTCTAACAGACTTTGAAAACAAGGAGCGAAACGTAAACTCAATAGAATAACTTTTCGAATTGAATTTCCAAATCAATTAACGTAATTATATCACTAAATAGAGCTATTCCTTGATTTTGCCCAGGAGTCATGAGATCATTTTAGCACTCTTATAACGACGCAGCAAAAAATGCTATTTTTTCAATTTCGCAATATTACCAAGTCCTGTAGCGAGCAGGTTATCCATGAATACCTGCGATCCAAATCTAACTATTCAGCGAATTGAAATTTTTAATAACCGAAAGCGAACAGATACAGAAATCAACCTATTATATTCTATCACGAGAATTCGTGTAATCATGAGGTTCTTGCGATTGAGGCGCAGTATATTTTTCCCGAAATATTATCTGATGGCATCAGGTATTTCTTACAGACATTGAAAACAACAATCAAAATGCAATCTTATTAGAATAACTGTTCGAATTATAGTTTCAAATCAATAAACGTTATTATGTCGATATATAGAGCTATTACTTGATTTTGCTAAGTAGTTATGAGATCATTTTAGCACTCTTATAACGACGCAGCAAAATATGCTAATTTTTTAATTTCGCAATATTACTTAGTCCTGTAGCGAGCAGGTTATCCACGAATACTTGCGATCGAACTTTAACTTTTCAGCGAATTGATATTTTAAATAACCGATAGTGAACAGATACAGAAATACCTCTTATATTCTAACACGTGAATTCGTGTAATCATGAGGTTCTTGCGATTGGGGCGCAGTATATTTTTCCCGAAATATTATCTGAAGGCATCAGGTATTTCTTACAGACATTGGAAACATCAATCAAAATGCAATCTCAATAGAATAACTGTTTGAAACGAATTATCAAATCAAATAACGTTATTAATCCACTAAATAGAGCCATTCCTTAATTTTGCCCAGGAGCTATGAGATCATTTTAGCACTTTTATGACCACGCAACAAAATATGCAAATTTTTCAATTTCGCAATATTATCAAGTCCTATAGCGAGCAGGTCATCCATAAGTACTTGCGATCGAAATTGAACTAATTAGCAAATTGAAATTTCAAATATCTGAAAGCGAACAGATATAGAAATCAACCTCTTATATTCTATCACGTGAATTCGTGTAATCATAAGATTCTTGCGATTAAGGCGCAGTATATTTTTCCCGAAATACCATCTGAAGACATCAGGTATTTCTTACAGACATTAAAAACAACAAACAAAATGCAATCTAAATAGAATAACTTTTCGAATTGAATTTACAAATCAATTAACGTTATAATGTCAATATATAGAGCTATTCCTTGATTTTGCCCAGGAGTAATGAAATGATTACAGCACTTTTATAACCACGCAGCAAAATATGCTAATTTTTCAATTTCGAAATGTTACCAAGTCCTGTAGCGAGCAGGTGATCCATTTATACTTGCGATCTGAATTTATCTATTCAGCGTATTGGAATTATAAATAACCGATAGTTAACGGATACAGAAATCAACCTGTTATATTCTATCAGGAGAATTCGTGTAATCATGAGGTTCTTCCGATTGAGGCGCAGCATATTTTTCCCGAAATATTATCTGAAGGCATCAGGTATTTCTTACAGTCATTGAAAACAACAATCAAAATGCAATCTCAATAAAATAACCTTTCGGATTGAATTTTCACATCAATGAACGTTAATATGTCGATATATAGAGTCATAACTTGATTATGTCCAGGAGTCATGACATCATTTTAGCACTATTATAGCGACGCAGCAAAATATGCTAATTTTTCAATTTTGCAATTTTACTAAGTCCTGTAGCGAGCAGGTTATCCACGAATACTTGCGATCGAACTTTAACTTTTCAGCGAATTGATATTTTAAATAACCGATAGTGAACAGATACAGAAATACCTCTTATATTCTAACACGTGAATTCGTGTAATCATGAGGTTCTTGCGATTAGGGCGCAGTATATTTTTCCCATAATATCATCTGAAGACATCTGGTATTTCTTACAGACATTGAAAACAACAGTCACAATGCAGTCTCAATAGAATAACTGTTCGAAATGATTCCTCAAATCGAATAACGTTATTATGTCACTAAATAGAGCCATTCCTTGATTTTGCCCAGAAGTTATGAGATAATTTTAGCACTCTTATAACGACGCAGCAAAATATGCTAATTTTTCAAGTTCGAAATTTTACTAAGTCCTGTAGCGAGCAGGTTATCTACGAATACTTGCGATCGAACTTTAACTTTTCAGCATATTGATATTTTAAATAACCGATAGTGAACAGATACAGAAATACCTCGTATATTCTAACACGTGAATTCGTGTAATCATGAGGTTCTTGCGATTGGGCGCAGTATATTTTTCCCGAAATATTATCTGAAGGCATCAGGTATTTCTTGCAGACATTGGAAACAACAAGTAAAATGCAATCTCAATAGAATAACTGTTCAAAATGAATTCTCAAATCAAATAACGATATTAATCCACTACATAGAGCCATTCCTTGATTTTGCCCAGGAGTTATGAGATTATTTTCGCACTTCTATGACCACGCAGCAAAATATGCGAATTTTTCAATTTCGCAATATTATCAAGTCCTGTAGCGAGCAGGTCATCCATAAGTACTTGCGATCGAAATTGAACTATTTAGCAAATTGAAATTTCAAATATCTGAAAGCGAACAGATATAGAAATCAACCTCTTATATTCTATCACGTGAATTCGTGTAATCATGAGATGCTTGCGATTGAGGCGCAGTATATTTTTCCGAAATATCATCTGAAGACATCAGGTATTTCTTACAGACATTGAAAACAACAATCACAATGCAGTGTCAATAAATTAACTTTTCGAATTGAATTTACAAGTCAATTATCGTTATTATGTCAATATATAGAGCTATTACTTGATTTCGCCCAGTAGTTATGAGACCATTTTAGCATTCTTATAACGACGCAGCAAAATATGCTAATTTTTTAATTTCGCAATATTACTAAGTCCTGTAGCGAGCAGGTTATCCACGAATACTTGCGATCGAACTTTAACTTTTTAGCGAATTGATATTTTAAATAACCGATAGTGAACAGATACAGAAATACCTCTTATATTCTAACACGTAAATTCGTGTAATCATGAGATTATTGCGATAAAGGCGCAGTATATTTTTTCCGAAATGACATCTGATGGCATCAGGTATGTCTAGCAGACATTGAAAACAACAATCAAAATGCAATCTCAATAGAATAACTTTTCGAATTGAATTTTCAAATCAAATAACGTTATATTGTCACTAAATAGAGCTATTCCGTGATTTTGCCCAGGGGTTATGAGATCATTTTAGCACTCTAATGACCACGCAGCAAAGTATGCCAATTTTTTAATTTCGCAATATTTTAAAGTCCTGTAGCAAGCAGGTTATCTATAAATACTTGCGATCTAAATTGAACTATTTAGCAAATTGAAATTTCAAATATCTAAAAGCGAACAGATATAGAAATCAACCTCTTATATTCTATCACGTGAATTTGTGTAATCATGAGATTGTTGCGATTGTGGAGCAGTATATTTTTCCCGAAATGACATCTGAAGATATCAGGTATTTCTAACAGACTTTGAAAACAACGTGCAAAACGCAAACTTAATTGAATAACTTTTCGAATTGTATTTCCAAATCAACTAACGTTGATATGTCAATATATAGATACATTCATTTATTTTGCCCATAGAAAGGAGATCATTTTAGCACTCTTATGACCACGCAGCAAAATAGGCTAATTTTTCAATTTCGCAATGTTACCAAGTCCTGTAGCGAGCAGGTTATTCACGAATACTTGCGATCGAACTTTAACTTTCCAGCGAATTGAAATTTTAAATAACCGATAGTGAACAGATACAGAAATACCTCTTATATTCTAACACGTGAATTCGTGTAATCATGAGATTATTGCTATAAAGGCGCAGTATATTTTTTCCGAAATGACATCTGATTGCATCAGGTACGTCTAGCAGACATTGAAAACAACAATCAAAATGCAATCTCAATAGAATAACTTTTCGAATTGAATTTACAAATCAAATAACGTTATTATATCACTAAATAGAGCCATTGCTTGATTTTGCTCAGGAGTCATGAGATCATTTTAGCACTCTTATAGCGACGCAGCAAAAAATGCTAATTTTTTAATTTTGCAGTATTATCCAGTCCTGTAGCGAGCAGGTTATCCATGAATACTTGCGATCTAAGTTTAACTATTCAGCGAATTGATATTTTAAATAACCGAAATCGAACAGATACAGAAATCAACCACTTATATTCCATTACGTGAATTCGTGTGATCATAAGATTCTTGCGATTAAGGCGCAGTATATTTTTCCCGAAATACCATCTGAAGACATCAGGTATTTCTTACAGACATTGAAATCAACAATCACAATGCAGTCTCAATAGAATAACATTTCGAATTGAATTAACAAGTCAATTAACGTTATTATGTCAATATATAGAGCCATTCCTTGATTTGTCCAGGGGTTATGAGATCATTTTAGCACTCTTATGACCACGCAGCAAAATATGCTAATTTCTCAATTTCGCAATATTACTAAGTCCTGTAGCGAGCAGGTTATCCACGAATACTCGCGATCGAAATTTAACTTTTCAGCGAATTGATATTTTAAATAACCGATAGTGAACAGATACAGAAATACCTCTTATATTCTAACACGTGCATTCGTGTAATCATGAGGTTATTGCGATTGAGGCGCAGTATATTTTTCCCGAAATATTATCTAAAGGCATCAGGTATTTCTTACAGTCATTGAAAACAACAATCAAAATGCAATCTCAATAGAATAACTTTTTCGATTAAATTTTCACATCAATTAATGTTATTATGCCGATATATAGAGTCATTACTTGAATATGCCCAGGAGTCATGAGATCATCTTAGCGCTATTATAACGACGCAATAAAATATACTAATTTTTCAATTTCGCAATATTTCTAAGTCCTGTAGCGAGCAGGTTAGTCACGAATACTTGCGATCGAACTTTAACTTTCCAGCGAATTAAAATTTTAAATAACCGATAGTGAACAGATAAGAAAAAACCTCGTATATTCTAACACGTGCATTCGTGTAATCATAAGGTTCTTGCGATTGAGGCGCAGTATATTTTTCCCGAAATATTATCAGAAGGCATCAGGTATTTCTTACAGACATTGAAAACAACAATCAAAATGCAATCTTAATAGAATAACTGTTCGAATTATATTTTCAAATTAATAAACGTTATTATGTCGATATATAGAGCTATTCCTTGATTTTGCCCAGGAGTTATGAGATCATTTTAGCACTCTTATAACGACGCAGCAAAATATGCTAATTTTAAATTTCGCAATATTACTAAGTCCTGTAGCGAGCAGGTTATCCACGAATACTTGCGATCGAACTTTAACTTTTCAGCGAATTGATACTTTAAATAACCGATAGTGAACAGATACAGAAATACCTCTTATATTCTAACACGTGAATTCGTGTAATCATGAGATTATTGCGATAAAGGCGCAGTATATTTTTTCCGAAATCACATCTGATGGCATCAGGTATGTCTAGCAGACATTGAAAACAACAATCAAAATGCAATCTTAATAGAATAACTGTTCGAATTATATTTTCAAATCAATAAACTTTATTATGTCGATATATAGAGCTATTCCTTGATTTTGCTCAGAAGTAAGGAGATCAGTTTAGCACTCTTATGACCATGCAGCAAAATATGCTAACTTTTCAATTTCTCTACATTACTGAGTCCTGTAGCGCGCAGGTTATCCACGAATACTTGCGATCGAACTTTACCTTTCCAGCGAATTGAAATTTTGAATAACCGATAGTGAACATATACAGAAATACCTCTTATATTCTAACACGTGAAATCGTGTAATCATGAGATTATTGCGATAAAGGTGCAGTATATTTTTTCCGAAATGTCATCTGATGGCATCAGGTATGTCTAGCAGACATTAAAAACAACAATCAAAATGCAATCGCAATAGAATAACTTTTCGAATTGAATTCTTAAATCAAATATCGTTATCATGTCACTAAATAGAGCCATTCCTTGATTTTGCCCAGGAGTTATGAGATCATGTTAGCACTCTTATAACCACGCAGCAAAAAATGCTAATTTTTCAATTTCGCAATATTGTCAAGTCCTGTAGCGAGGACTGACTAAGTTATTCATAAATACTTGCGATCTAAATTTGACTATCTAGCAAATTGAAATTTCAAATATCTGAAAGCGAACAGATAAAGAAATCAACCTCTTATATTCTATCACTTGAATTCGTGTAATCATAAGGTTCTTGCGATTGAGGCGCAGTATATTTTTCCCGAAATATTATCTGAAGGCATCAGGTATTACTTATAGACATTGAAAACAACACCAAACGCAATCTCAATAGAGTAACTGTTTGAATTATATTTTCAAATTAATTAACGTTATTATGTCGATATATAGAGCTATTCCTTAATTTTGCCCAAGAGTTATGAGAGCATTTCAGCACTTTTATCCCACGCAGCAAAATGTGCTAATTTATTAATTTCGCAATATTAAAAAGCCCTGTAGCGAGCAGGCTATCCATAAATACTTTCGATCTAAAATGAACTATCTAGCAAATTGAAATTTCAAATATTTGAAAGCAAACAGATATAGAAATCAACTCCTTATATTCTATCACGTGAATTCGTGTAATCATGAGATTCTTTCGATTGAGGCGCAGTATATTTTTCCCGAAATATCATATGAAGACATCAGGTATTTCTTACAGACATTGAGAACAACAATCAAAATGCAATCTCATTAGAATAACTTTTCAAATTGAATTTACAAATCAAATAACGTTATTATGTCAATATATAGAGCTATTCCTTGATTTTCCTCGGGAGTCATGAGATCATTTTAGCACTCTTATAACGACGCAGCAAAAAATGCTAATTTTTCAATCTCGCAATTTTACTTAGTCCAGTAGCGAGCAGGTTATTTATGAATACTTGCGATCGAAATTCAACTATTCAGCAAATTGAAATTTTACTGAACCGAAAGCGAAAATATACAGAAATTAACCTCTTAAATTCTATCACGTGAATTCGTGTAATCATGAGATTCTTGCAATCAAGGCGCAGTATATTTTTCCCGAAATATCATCTCAAAACATCAGGTATTTCTTACAGAAATTGAAAACAACAATCAAAATGCAAACTCAAAAGAATAACTTTTCGAATTAAATTTCCAAATCAATTAACGTTAATATGTCAATATATAAACCATTCTTTGATTTTTACCAGAAGTAAGGAGATCATTTTAGCACTTTTATGACCACGCAGCAAAATATGCTATTTTTTCAATTTCGCAATATTACTAAGTCCTGTAGCGAGCAAGTTATCCACGAATACTTGCGATCGAACTTTACCTTTCCAGCGAATTAAAATTTTAAATAACCGATAGTGAACATATACAGAAATACCTCTTATATTCTAACACGTGAATTCGTGTAATCATGAGATTCTTGCGATAAAGGCGCAGTATATTTTTTCCGAAATGATATCTGATGGCATCAGGTACGTCTAGCAGACATTGAAAACAACAATCAAAATGCAATCTCAATAGAATAACCTTTCGAATTGAATTTTCAAATCAAATAACGGTATTATTTCACTAAATAGAGCCATTCCGTGATTTTGCCCAGGGGTTATGAGATCATTTTATCACTCTTATGACCACGTAGCAAAATATGCTAATTTTTCAATTTCGCAATATTATTAAATCCTGCAGCGAGCAGGTTATCCATGAATACGTGCGATCTAAATTGAACCATTTATCAAATTAGAATTTCAAATATCTGAAAGCGAACAGATATAGAAATGAACCTCTTATATTATATCACGTGAATTCGTGTAATCATGAGATGCTTGCGTTTGAGGCGCAGTATATTTTTCCCGAAATATCATTTGGAGACATCTGGTATTTCTTACAGACATTGAAAACAACAATCACAATGCAGTCTCAATAGAATAAATTTACAATTTTTCAAATTTACAAAATTTCGAATTGAATTTACAAGTCAATTAACGTTATTATGTTACTTAATAGAGCCATTCTTTGATTTTGCCCAGGATTTATGAGATCATTTTAGCACTCTTATAAAGACTCAGCAAAAAATGCTAATTTTTTAATTTCGCAATATTACCAAGTGCTGTAGCAAGCAGGGTATCTATGAATACTTGCGATCTAAATTTGTCTATTCAGCGAATTGAACTTTTAAATAACCGAAAGCGAACAAATACAAAAATCAACCTATTATATTCTATCACGTGGATTCGTGTAATCATGAGATGCTTTCGATTGAGGCGCAGTATATTTTTTCCGAAATGACATCTAATATCATCAGTTACGTCTAGCAGACATTGACAACAACAATCAAAATGCAATCTCAATAAAATAACCTTTCGAATTGAATTTTCAAATCCAATAACGTTATTGTGTCACTAAATAGAGCCATTCCTTGATTTTGCTTAGGAGTCATGAGATCATTTTAGCACTTATATGACCACGCAGCAAAATATGCGAATTTTTCAATTCCGCAATATTACAAAGTGCTGTAGCGAGAAGGTTATCTATGAATACTTGCGATCTATATTTGTCTATTCAGCGAATTGAAATTTTAAGTAACCGAAAGCGAATAGATACAGAAATCAACCTATTATATTCTATCACGAGAATTCGTGTAATCATGAGGTTCTTGCGATTGAGGCGCAGTATATATTTCCCGAAATATCATCTGAAGACATCAGGTATTTCTTACAGACATTGAAAACAAAAATCACAATGCAGTCTCAAAAGAATAACTTTTCGAATTGAATTTACAAGACAATTAACGTTATTATGTCAATATATTGATGTATTCCTTGATTTTGTCCAGGAGTTATGAGATCATTTTAGCACTCTTATAACGACACAGCAGAATATGCTAATTTTTTAATTTCGCAATATTACTAAGTCCTGATTCGAGAAGGGTATCCACGAATTCGTGCGAACGAACTTTAATTTTTCAGCGAATTGATATTTTAAATAACCGATAGTGAACAGATACAGAAAAACCTCTTATATACTAACACGTGAATTCGAGTAATCATGAGATTATTGCGATAATGCCGCAGTATATTTTTTCTGAAATGACATCTGATGGCATCAAGTACGTCTAGCAGACATTGGAAACAAAAATCAAAATGCAATCTCAATAGAATAACCTTTCGAATTGAATTTTCAAATCAAATAACGTTATTATGTCACTAAATAGAGCCATTCCTTGATTTTGCCCAGAAGTTATGAGATCATTTTCGCACTCTTATAACGACGCAGCAAAATATGCTAATTTTTGAATTTCGCAATTTTACTAAGTCCTGTAGCGAGCAGGTTATCCACGAATACTTGCGATCGATCTTTAACTTTTCAGCGAATTGATATTTTAAATAACCGATAGTGATCAGATACAGAAATACCTCGTATATTCTAACGCGTGAATTCGTGTAATCATGAGGTTCTTGCGATTGGGGCGCAGTATATTTTTCCCGAAATATCATCTGAAGACATCAAGTATTTGTTCGAGACATTGAAAACGACAATCACAATGCATTCTAAATAGAATAACTTTTCGAATTAAATTTACAAGTCAATTAACGTTATTAGTTCAATATATAGAGCTATTCGTTGATTTTGCCCAGGAGTTATGAGATCATTTTAGCACTCTTATAACGACGCAGCAAAATATGCTAATTTTTTATTTCGCAATATTACTAAGTCCTGTATTGAGCAGGTTATCCACGAATACTTGTGATCGAACTTTAAATTTTCAGCGAATTGAAATTTTAAGTAACCGAAAGCGAACAGATACAGAAATACCTCTTATATTCTAACACGTGCATTCGTGTAATCATGAGGTTCTTGCGATTAAGGCGCAGTATATTTTTCCCGAAATGACATCTGAAGGCGTCAGGTATTTCTAACAGACATTGAAGACAACAATTAAAATGCAATCTAAATAGAATACTTTTCGAATTGAATTCTCAAATCAAATAACGTTATTATGTCACTAAATAGAGCCATTACTTGATTTTGCCGAGGAGTTATGAGATCACTTTAGCACTATCATGACCACGCAGCAAAATACGCTAATTATTCATTGTCGCAATATGATCAAGTCCTGTATCGAGCAAGTTATACATAAATACTTGCGATCTGAATTCAACTATCTAGCAAATTGAAATTTCAAATATCTAAAAGCGAACAGATATAGATATCAACCTCTTATATTCTATCACGTGAATTCGTGTAATCATGAGATGCTTGCGATTGAGGCGCAGTATATTTTTCCCGAAATATCATCTGAAGACATCTGGTATTTCTTACAGACATTGGAAACAACAATCACAATGCAATCTCAATAAAATAACTTTTCGAATTGAATTTACAAGTCAATGAACGTTATAATGTCACTAAATAGAGCCATTCCTTGATTTTGCCCAGGAGTTATGAAATCATTTTAGCACTCATATGACCACGCAGCAAAATATGCGAATTTTTCAATTTCGCAATATTACTTAGTCCTCTAGCGAGCAGGTTATTTATGAATACGTGCGATCGAAATTCAACTATTCAGCGAATTGAAATGTTACTGAACCGAAAGCGAAAATATACAGAAATCAACCTCTTAAATTCTATCACGTGAATTCGTGTAATCATTAGATGCTTGCGATTGAGGCGCAGTATATTTTTCATGAAATATCATCTAAAAACATCAGGTATTTCTTACAGGCATTGAAAACAACAATCATAATGCAAACTCAATAGAATAACTTTTCGAATTGAATTTCCAAATCAATTAACGTTAATATGTCAATATATAGCCTTTCTTTGATTTTGCTCAGAAGTAAGGAGATCATTTTAGCACTCTTATGACCACGCAGCAAAATATGCTAACTTTTCAATTTCGCTACATTACTAAGTCCTGTAGCGAGCAGGTTATCCACGAATACTTGCGATCGAACTTTACCTTTCCAGTGAATTGAAATTTTGAATAACCGATAGTGAACACATACAGAAATACCTCTTATTTTCTAACACGTGAAATCGTGTAATCATGAGATTATTGCGATAAAGGTGCAGTATATTTTTTCGGAAATGTCATCTGATGGCATCAGGTATGTCTAGCAGACATTAAAAACAACAATCAAAATGCAATCGCAATAGAATAACTTTTCGAATTGAATTCTTAAATCAAATATCGTTATTATGTCACTAAATAGAGTTATTCCTTGATTTTGCCCAGGAGTTATGAGACCATGTTAGCACTTTTATAACCACGTAGCAAAAAATGCTAATTTTTCAATTTCGCAATATTGTCAAGTCTTGTAGCGAGCAAGTTATTCATAAATACTTGCGATCTAAATTTGACTATCTAGCAAATTGCAATTTCAAATATCTGAAAGCGAACAAATATAGAAATCAACCTCTTATATTCTATCACATGAATTCGTGTAATCATAAGGTTCTTGCGATTGAGGCGCAATATATTTTTCCCGAAATATTATCTGAAGGCATCAGGTATTACTTATAGACATTGAAAACAACACCAAACGCAATCTCAATAGAATAACTGTTCGAATTATATTTTCAAATTAATTAACGTTATTATGTCGATATATAGAGCTATTCCTTAATTTTGCCCAGGAGTTATGAGATCATTTCAGCACTTTTATCACCACGCAGCAAAATGTGCTAATTTATTAATTTCGCAATATTGAAAAGCCCTGTAGCGAGCAGGCTATCCATAAATACTTTCGATCTAAATTGAACTATCTAGCAAATTAAAATTTCAAATATTTGAAAGCGAACAGATATAGAAATCAACCTCTTATATTCTATCACGTGAATTCGTGTAATCATGAGATTCTTTTGATTGAGGCGCAGTATATTTTTCCCGAAATATCATATGAAGACATCAGGTATTTCTTACAGACATTAAAAACAACAATCAAAATGCAATCTCATTAGAATAACTTTCTGAATTGAATTTACAAATCAATGAACGTTAATATGTCAATATATAGAGCCATTCTTTAATTTTGCCCAGGAGGAAGGAGATCATTTGAGCTCTTTTATGACTACGCAGCAAAATATGCTACTTTCTCAATTTCGCAATATTACTAAGTCCTGTAGCGAGCAGGTTATCCACGAATACTTGCGATCTAAATTTGTCTATCCAGCGAATTGAAATTTTAAATAACCGAAAGCGAACAGTTACAGAAATCAACCTATTATATTCTATTACGAAAATTCGTGTAATCATGAGGTTCTTACGATTGAGGCGCAGTATATTTATGTCGAAAAATTATCTGAAGGCATCAGGTATTCCTTACAGTCATTGAAAACCACATCAAACGCAATCTTAATAGAATAACTGTTCGAAATGATTTCTTAAATCGAATAACGTTATTATGTCACTGAATAGAGCCATTCCTTGATTTTGCCCAAGAGTTATGAGATAATTCTAGCACTTTTATGACAACGCAGCAAAATATGCGAATTCTTCAATTTCGCCGTATTATCAAGTCCTGTAGCGAGCACGTTATTCATAAATACTTGCGATCTAAATTGAACTATCTAGCAAATTGAAATTTCAAATATCTGAAAGCGGATAGATATAGAAATCAACATCTTATATTCTATCACGTGAATTCGTGAAATCATGAGATGCTCGCGATTAAGGAGTAGTATATTTTTCCCGAAATATCATCTGAAGACATCTGGTATTTCTTACAGACATTGAAAACAACAATTAAAATGCAATCTCATTAGAATAACTTTTCGAATTGAATTTTCAAATCAAATAACGTTATTATGTCACTAAATAGAGCCATTCCTTGATTTTGCCCAGGAGTCATGAGATCATTCAGCACTCTTATATTGACGCAGCACAAAATGCTATTTTTTCAATTTCGCAATATTACCAAGTCCTGTAGCGAGCAGGTTATCCATGAATACCTGCGATCGAAATCTAACTATTCAGCGAATTGAAATTTAAAATAACCGATAGTGAACAGATACAGAAATATCTCTTATATTCTAACACGTGAATTCGTGTAATCATGAGATTATTGCGATAAAGGCGCAGTATATTTTTTCCGAAATCACATCTGATGGCATCAGGTATGTCTAGCAGACATTGAAAACAACAATCAAAATGCAATCTTAATAGAATAGCTTTTCGATTTAAATGTACAAGTCAATTAACGTTATTATGTCAATATATAGAGCTATTCCTTGATTTTGCCCAGGAGTTATGAGATCATTTTAGCACTCTTATAACGACGCAGCAAAATATGCTAATTTTTTATTTCGCAATATTACTCAGTCTTGTATTCAGCAGGTTATCCACGAATACTTGTGATCGAACTTTAACTTTTCAGCGAACTGATATTTTAAATAACCGATAGTGAACAGATACAGAAATACCTCTTATATTCTAACACGTGCATTCGTGTAATCATGAGGTTCTTGCGATTGAGGCGCTGTATATTTTTTCCGAAATATTATCTAAAGGCATCAGGTATTTCTTACAGTCATTGAAAACAACAATCAAAATGCAATCTCAATAGAATAACTTTTTGGATTGAATTTTCACATCAATTAATGTTATTATGCCGATATATAGAGTCATTACTTAAATATGCCCAGGAGTCATGAGATCATCTTAGCGCTATTATAACGACGCAGCAAAATATGCTAATTTTTCAATTTCGCAATGTTACTCAGTCCTGTAGCGAGCATGTGATCCATTAATATTTGCGATCCAAATTATCTTTTCAGCGAATTGAAATTTTAAATAACTGATAGTGAACGGATACAGGAATACCTCTCATATGCTAACACGTGAATTCGTGTAATCATGAGATACTTGCGATAAAGGCGCTGTATATTTTTCCCGAAATATCATCTAAAGACATCAGGTATTTCTTACAGACATTGAAAACAACAATCACAATGCAGTCTAAATAGAATAACATTTCGAATTGAATTTACAAGTCAATTAACGTTATGATGTCACTAAATACAGCCATTCTTTGATTTTTCCCGGGAGTCATGATATCATTTTAGCACTATTATAACGAGGCAGCAAAATATGCTAATTTTTCAATTTCGCAATATTTCTAAGTCCTGTAGCGAGCGGTTATTCATGAATACCTGCGATCGAAATCTAACTATTCAGCGAATTGAAATTTTAAATAACCGATAGTGAACAGATACAGAAATACCTCTTATATTCTAACACGTGAATTCGTGTAATCATGAGATTATTGCGATAAAGGCGCAGTATATTTTTTCCGAAATCACATCTGATGGCATCAGGTATGTCTAGCAGACATTGAAAACAACAATCAAAATGCAATCTCAATAGAATAACTTTTCGAATTGAATTTACAAATCAATGAACGTTATTATGTC
The DNA here is from genome assembly GCA_028476575.1 of Platygaster robiniae. Lineage (NCBI taxonomy): Eukaryota > Metazoa > Arthropoda > Insecta > Hymenoptera > Platygastridae > Platygaster > Platygaster robiniae. Next base: position 20,555,324 of record CM052021.1, read on the forward strand.
ACTAAATAGAGCCATTTCGTTATTTTGCCAGGAGTCATGAGATCATTCAGCACTCCTATATTGACGCAGCAAAAAATGCTAAATTTCAATTTCGCAATATTACCAAGTCCTGTAGCGAGCAGGTTATCCATGAATACCTGCGATCCAAATCTAACTATTCAGCGAATTGAAATTTTAAATAACCGATAGTGAACAGATACAGAAATCAACCACTTATATTCCATCACGAGAAATCGTGTAATCATGAATATATTGCGATAACGGCGCAGTAAATTTTTTCCGAAATGACTTCTAATGGCATCAGGTATGTATAGCAGACATTGAGAACAACAATTAAAATGCAATCTCAATAGAATAACTTTTCGACTTGAATTTTCAAATCAAATAACGTTATTATGTCACTAAATAGAGCTATTCCGTTATTTTGCCAGGAGTCATGAGATCATTCAGCACTCTTATATTGACGCAGCAAAAAATGCTAATTTTTCAATTTCGCAATATTACCAAGTCCTGTAGCGAGCAGGTTATCCATGAATACCTGTGATCCAAATCTAACTATTCAGCAAATTGAAATTTTAAATAACCGATAGTGAACAGATACAGAAATACCTCTTATATTCTAACACGTGAATTCGTGTAATCATGAGATTATTGCGATAAAGGCGCAGTATATTTTTTCCGAAATATTATCTCAAGGCATCAGGTATTTCTTACAGTCATTGAAAACATCAATCAAAATGCAATCTCAATAGAATAACTTTTTGGATTGAATTTTCACATCAATTAATGTTAATATGCCGATATATAGAGTCATTACTTAAATATGCCCAGGAGTCATGAGATCATCTTAGCGCTATTATAACGACGCAATAAAATATGCTAATTTTTCAATTTCGCAATGTTACTCAGTCCTGTACCGAGCATGTGATCCATTAATACTTGCGATCCAAATTTATCTATTCAGCGAATTGAAATTTCAAATAACTGATAGTGAACGGATACAGGAATACCTCTCATATGCTAACACGTGAATTCGTGTAATCATGAGATACTTGCGATAAAGGCGCTGTATATTTTTCCTGAAATATCATCTCAAGACATCAGGTATTTCTTACAGACATAGAAAACAAAAATTTAAATGCAATCTCATTAGAATGACTTTTCGAATTGAATTTTCAAATCAAATAATGTTATGATGTCACTAAATACAGCCATTCTTTGATTTTTCCCGGGAGTCATGATATCATTTCAGCACTATTATAACGACGCAGCAAAATATGCTAATTTTTCAATTTCGCAATATATCTAAGTCCTGTAGCGAGCAGGTTATTCACGAATACCGGCGATCGAAATCTAACTATTCAGCGAATTGAAATTTTAAATAACCGATAGTGAACAGATACAGAAATACCTCTTATATTCTAACACGTGAATTCGCGTAATCATGAGATTATTGCGATAAAGGCGCAGTATATTTTTTCCGAAATCACATCTGATGGCATCAGGTATGTCTAGCAGACATTGAAAACAACAATCAAAATGCAATCTTAATAGAATAACTGTTCGAATTATATTTTCAAATCAATAAACTTTATTATGTCGATATATAGAGCTATTCCTTGATTTTGCCCAGGAGTTATGGGATCATTTTAGCACTCTTATAACGACGCAGCAAAATGTGCTAATTTTTGAATTTCGCAATATTGTCAAGTCTTGTAGCGAGCAAGTTATTCATAAATACTTGCGATCTAAATTTGACTATCTAGCAAATTGAAATTTCAAATATCTTAAAGCGAACAGATATAGAAATCAACCTCTTATATTCTATTACTTGAATTCGTGTAGTCATGAGATGCTTGCGATTGAGGCGCAGTATATTTTTCCCGAAATATCATCTAAAGACATCTGGTATTTCTCACAGACATTGAAAACAACAATCACAATGCAGTCTCAATAGAATAACTGTTAGAAATGATTTCTCAAATCGAATAACGTTATTATGTCACTAAATAGAGCCATTCCATGATTTTGCCTAGAAGTTATGAGATCATTTTAGCACTCTTATAACGACGCAGCAAAATTTGCTAATTTTTTAATTTCGCAATTTTACTAAGTCCTGTAGCGAGCAGGTTATCCACGAATACTTGCGATCGAACTTTAACTTTTCAGCGAATTGATATTTTAAATAACCGATAGTGAACAGATACATAAATACCTCGTATATTCTAACGCGTGAATTCGTGTAATCATGAGGTTCTTGCGATTGCGGCGCAGTATATTTTTCCCGAAATATCATCTGAAGACATCAAGTATTTCTTCCAGACATTGAAAACGACAATCACAATGCAGTCTCAATAGAATAACTTTTCGAATTAAATTTACAAGTCAATTAACGTTATTATGTCAATACATAGAGCTATTCCTTGATTTTTCCCAGGAGTTATGAGATCATTTTAGCACTCTTATAACGACGCAGCAAAATATGCTAATTTTTTATTTCGCAATATTACTAAGTCCTTTATTGAGCAGGTTATCCACTAATACTTGTGATCGAACTTTAACTTTTCAGCGAATTGAAATTTTAAGTAACCGAAAGCGAACAGGTACAGAAATACCTCTTATATTCTATCACGTGCATTCGTGTAATCATGAGGTTCTTGCGATTGAGGCGCAGTATATTTTTCCCGAAATGACATCTGAAGGCGTCAGGTATTTCTAACAGACATTGAAGACAACAATTAAAATGCAATCTAAATAGAATACTTTTCGAATTGAATTCTCAAATCAAATAACGTTATTATGTCACTAAATAGAGCCATTACTTGATTTTGCCGAGGAGTTATGAGATCATTTTAGCACTATCATGACCACGCAGCAAAATATGCTAATTTTTCATTGTCGCAATATGATCAAGTCCTGTATCGAGCAAGTTATACATAAATACTTGCGATCCGAATTCAACTATCTAGCAAATTGAAATTTCAAATATCTGAAAGCGAACAGATATAGACATCAACCTCTTATATTCTATTACGTGAATTCGTGTAATCATGAGATGCTTGCGATTGAGGCGCAGTATATTTTTCCCGAAATATCATCTGAAGACATCTGGTATTTCTCAGAGACATTGAAAACAACAATCACAATGCAGTCTCAATAGAATAACTTTTCGAATTGAATTTACAAGTCAATTAACGTTATTATGTTACTAAATAGAGCCATTCTTTGATTTTGCCCAGGAGTTATGAGATCATTTTAGCACTCTTATAAAGACTCAGCAAAAAATGCTAATTTTTTAATTACGCAATATTACCAAGTGCTGTAGCGAGCAGGGTATCTATGAATACTTGCGATCTAAATTTGTCTTTTCAGCGAATTGAAACTTTAAATAACCGAAAGCGAACAAAAACAAAAATCAACCTATTATATTCTATCACGTGAATTCGTGTAATCATGAGATGCTTTCGATTGAGGCGCAGTATATTTTTTCCGAAATGACAACTAATGGCATCAGTTACGTCTAGCAGACATTGACAACAATAATCAAAATGCAATCTCAATAAAATAACCTTTCGAATTGAATTTTCAAATCAAATAACGTTATTGTGTCACTAAATAGAGCCATTCCTTGATTTTGCCTAGGAGTCATGAGATCATTTTAGCACTTATATGACCACGCAGCAAAATATGCGAATTTTTCAATTCCGCAATATTACAAAGTGCTGTAGCGAGAAGGTTATCTATGAATACTTGCGATCTTAATTTGTCTATACAGCGAATTGAAATTTTAAGTAACCGAAAGCGAATAGATACAGAAATCAACCTATTATATTCTATCACGAGAATTTGTGTAATCATGAGGTTCTTGCGATTGAGGCGCAGTATATATTTCGCGAAATATCATCTGAAGACATCAGGTATTTCTTACAGACAATGAAAACAAAAATCACAATGCAGTCTCAAAAGAATAACTTTTCGAATTGAATTTACAAGACAATTAACGTTATTATGTCAATATATTGATGTATTTCTTGATTTTGTCCAGAAGTTATGAGATTATTTTAGCACTCTTATAACGACGCAGCAAAATATGCTAATTTTTTAATTTCGCAATATTACTAAGTCCTGAATCGAGAAGGGTATCCACGAATTCGTGCGAACGAACTTTAATTTTTCAGTGAATTGATGTATTAAATAACCGATAGTGAACAGATACGGAAAAACCTCTTATATACTAACACGTGAATTCGTGTAATCATGAGATTATTGCGATAATGCCGCAGTATATTTTTTCTGAAATGACATCTGATGGCATCAAGTACGTCTAGCAGACATTGACAACAACAATCAAAATGCAATCGCAATAAAATAACTGTTCTAAATGAATTCTCAAATCAAATAACCCTATTATGTCACTAAATAGAGCCATTCCTTGATTTTGCCCAGAAGTTAAGGGATCATTTGAGCACTTTTATGACCACGCAGCAAAAAATGCGAATTTTTGAATTTCGCAATATTATCAAGTCCTGTAATGAGGAGGTTATCAATAAATACTTGCGATCTAAATTGAACCATTTAGCAAATTGAAATTTCAAATATCTGAAAGGGAACAGATATAGAAATCAATATCTTATATTCTATCACGTGAATTCGTGTAATCATGAGATGCTTGCGATTGAGGCGCAGTATATTTTTCCCGAAATATCATCTGAAGACATCAGGTATTTCTTACAGACATTGAAAACAACAATCACAATGCAGTCTCAATAGAATAACTTTTCGAATTGAATTTACAAGTCAATTAACGTTAGTATGTCAATATATAGAGCTATTCCTTGATTTTGCCCAGGAGTTATGAGATCATTTTAGCACTTTTATAACTACGCAGCAAAATATGCTATTTTTTAATTTCGCAAAATTACTAAGTCCTGTAGCGAGCAGGTTATCCACGAATACTTGCGATCGAACTTTAACTTTTCAGCGAATTGATATTTTAAATAACCGATAGTGAACAGATACAGACATACCTCTTATATTCTAACACGTGAATTCGTGTAATCATGAGATTATTGCGAGAATGCCGCAGTATATTTTTTCCGAAATGATATCTGAAGGCATCAGGTATGTCTAGCAGACATTGAAAACAACAATCATAATGCAATCTCAATAGAATAACTTTTCGGATTAAAGTTTCAAATCAAATAACGTTATTATGTCATTAAATGTAGCCATTCCTTTATTTTGCCAAGGAGTCATGAGATCATTTTAGCACTTTTATAACGACGCAGCAAAAAATGCTAATTTTTCAATTTCGCAATATTATTAGGTCCTGTAGCGAGCAGGTTATCCATGAATACTTGCGATCTAAATTAAACTATTTAGCGAATTGGTATTTTAAATAACCGAAATCGAACAGATACAGAAATCAACCACTTTTATTCCATCACGTGAATTCGTGTAATCATAAGATTCTTGCGATTAGGGCGCAGTATATTTTTCCCGAAATACCATCTGTAGACATCAGGTATTTCTTACAGACATTGAAAACAACAATCAAAATGCATTCTAAATAGAATAACTTTTCAAATTGAATTTACAAATCAATTAACGTTATTATGTCAATATATAGAGCTATTCCTTGATTTTGCCCAGGAGTTATGAGATCATTTTAGCACTCCTATGACCACGCAGCAAAATGTGCTAATTTTTTAATTTCGCAATATTACTTAGTCCTGTAGCGAGCAAGTTATCGACGAATACTTGGGATCGAACTTTAACTTTTCAGCGAATTGAAATTTTAAATAACCGATAGTGAACAGATACAGAAATACCTCTTATATTCTAACACGTGAACTCGTGTAATCATGAGATTATTGCGAGAAAGCCGCAGTATATTTTTTCCGAAATGACATCTGAAGGCATCAGGTATGTCTAGCAGACATTGAAAACAACAATTAAAATGCAGTCTCAATAGAATAACTTTTCGAATTGAATTTACAAGTCAATTAACGTTATTAAGTCAATATATAGAGCTATTCCTTGATTTTGCCCAGGAGCTATGAGATCATTTTAGCACCCTTATAACGACGAAGCAAAATATGCTAATTTTTTTTTTCGCAATATTACTCAGTCCTGTAGCGAGCAGGTTATCCACGAAAATTTGCGATCGAACTTTAACTTTTCAGCGAATTGTTATTTTAAATAACCGATAGTGAACAGATACAGACATACCTCTTATATTCTAACACGTGAATTCGTGTAATCATGAGATTATTGCGATAAAGGCGCAGTATATTTTTTCCAAAATGACATCTGATGGCATCAGGTATGTCTAGCAGACATTGAAAACAACAATCAAAATGCAATCTCAATAGAATAACTTTTCGAATTGAAGTTTCAAATCAAATAACGTAATTATGTCATTAAATAGAGCCATTCCTTTATTTTGCCCGGGAGTCATGAGATCATATTAGCACTCTTATAACGACGCAGCAAAATATGCTAATCTTTTAATTTCGCAATATTACTAAGTCCTGTAGCGAGCAGGTTATCCACGAATACTTGCGATCGAACTTTAACTTTTCAGCGAATTGATATTTTAAATAACCGATAGTGAACAGATACAGAAATACCTCTTATATTCTAACACGTGAATTCGTGTAATCATGAGATTATTGCGGTAAAGGCGCAGTATATTTTTTCCGAAATGAAATCTGATGGCATCAGGTATGTCTAGCAGAAATTGAAAATAACAATCAAAATGCAATCTCAGTAGAATAACTTTTCGAAATGAATTTTCAAATTAAATAACGTTATTATGTCACTAAATAGAGCCTTCCTTCGATTTTGCCCAGGAGTCAGAAGATCATTTTAGCACTTTTATAACCACGCAGCAAAAAATGCTAATTTTTCAATATCGCTATATTACCAAGTCCTGTAGCTATCAGGTTATCCAAAAATACTTGCGATCTAAATTTAACTATTCAGCGAATCAATATTTCAAATAACCGAAATAGAACAGATACAGAAATTAACCACTTATATTCCATTGTGAATTCGTGTAATCATAAGGTTCTTGCGATTAAGGCGCAGTATATTTTTCCCGAAATACCATCTGAAGACATCAGTTATTTCTTACAGACATTGAAAACAACAATCAAAATGCAATCTCATTAGAATGACTTATCAAATTTAATTTCCAAATCAATTAACGTTAATATGTCAATATATAGAGCCATTCCTTTATTTTGCCCATAGTAAGGAGATCATTTTAGCACTTATATGACCACACAGCAAAATATGCTAATTTGTCAATTTCGCAATGTTACTAAGTCCTGTAGCGAGCAGGTGATCTATTAATACTTGCGTTCTAAATTTATCTATTCTGCGAATTGGAATTTCAAATAACCGATAGTGAACAGATACAGAAATACCTCTTATATGCTAACACGTGAATTCGTGTAATCATGAGATACTTGCGATAAAGGCGCTGTATATTTTTCCTGAAATATCATCTCAAGACATCAGGTATGTCTAGCAGCCATTGAAAACAACAATCAAAATTTAATCTCAATAGAATAACTTTTCGAATTGAATTTTCAAATCAAAAAACGATATTATGTCACTAAATAGAGCCATTCCGTGATTTTGCCCAGGGGTTATGAGATCATTTTAGCACTCTTATGAACACGCAGCAAAATATGCGAATTTGTTAATTTCGCAATAAGACTAAGTCCTGTAGCGAGCAGGTTGTTTATAAATAAACGCGATCATAATTAAACTATTTAGCAAATCGAAATTTCAAATATCTGAAAGCGAACAGATATAGAAATCAACAACTTTTATTCTATCACGTGAATTCGTGTAATCATGAGATGCTTGCGATTGAGGCGCAGTAAATTTTTCCCGAAATATCATCTGAAGACGTCAGGTATTTCTTACAGACATTGAATACAACAATCACAATGCAGTCTCAATAGAATAACTTTTCGAATTGAATTTACAAGTCAATTAACGTTATTATGTCACTATATAGAGCTATTTCTTGATTTTGCCCAGGAGTTATGAGATCATTTTAGCACTCATATAACGACGAAGCAAAATATGCTAATTTTTTATTTCGCAATATTACTCAGTCCTGTAGCGAGCAGGTTATCCACGAAAACTTGCGATCGAACTCTAACATTTCAGCGAATTGATATTTATATAACCAATAGTGAACAGATACAGACATACCTCTTACATTCTAACACGTGAATTCGTGTAATCATGGGATTATTGCGATAAAGGCGCAGTATATTTTTTCCGAAATGACATCTGATGGCATCAGGTATGTCTAGCAGACATTGAAAACAACAATCAAAATGCAATCTCAATAGAATAACTTTTCGAATTGAAGTTTCAAATCAAATAACGTAATTATGTCATTAAATAGAGCCATTCCTTTATTTTTCCCAGGAGTCATGAGATCATTTTAGCACTCTTATAACGACGAAGCAAAATATGCTAATTCTTTAATTTCGCAATATTATTAGGTCCTGTAGCGAGCAGGTTATACATGAATACTTGCGATCTAAATTTAACTATTCAGCGAATTGATATTTTAAATAACCGAAATCGAACAGATACAGAAATCAACCACTTATATTCCATCACGTGAATTCGTGTAATCATAAGATTCTTGCGATTAAGGCGCAGTATATTTTTCCCGAAATACCATCTGTAGACATTAGGTATTTCTTACAGACATTGAAAACAACAATCAAAATGCAATCTAAATAGAATAACTTTTCGAATTGAATTGACAAATCAATTAACGTTATTATGTCAATTTATGGAGCTATTCCTTGATTTTGCCCAGGAGTTATGAGATTATTTTAGCACTCTTATAACGACGCAGCAAAAAATGCTAATTTTTTAATTTCGCAATATTATCAGGTCGTGTAGAGCGCAGGTTATCTTTGAATACTTGCGATCAAAATTTAACTATTCAGCGAATTGATATTTTAAATAACCGATAGTGTACAGATAAAGAAATACCTCTTATATTCTAACACGTGAACTCGTGTAATCATGAGATTATTGCGAGAAAGCCGCAGTATATTTTTTCCGAAATGACATCTGAAGGCATCAGGTATGTCAAGCAGACATTGAAAACAACAATCAAAATGCAGTCTCAATAGAATAACTTTTCGAATTGAATTTACAAGTCAATTAACGTTATTATGTCAATATATAGAGCTATTCCTTGATTTTGCCCAGGAGCTATGAGATCATTTTAGCACCCTTATAACGACGAAGCAAAATATGCTAATTTTTTTTTTCGCAATATTACTCAGTCCTGTAGCGAGCAGGTTATCCACGAAAATTTGCGATCGAACTTTAACTTTTCAGCGAATTGTTATTTTAAATAACCGAAAGTGAACAGATACAGACATACCTCTTATATTCTAACACGTGAATTCGTGTAATCATGAGATTATTGCGATAAAGGCGCAGTATATTTTTTCCAAAATGACATCTGATGGCATCAGGTATGTCTAGCAGACATTGAAAACAACAATCAAAATGCAATCTCAATAGAATAACTTTTCGAATTGAAGTTTCAAATCAAATAACGTAATTATGTCATTAAATAGAGCCATTCCTTTATTTTGCCCAGGAGTCATGAGATCATATTAGCACTCTTATAACGACGCAGCAAAAAATGCTAATTTTTCAATTTCGCGATATTATCAGGTCCTGTAGAGAGCAGGTTATCCATGAATACTTGCGATCTAAATTTAACTATTCAGCGAATTGATATTTTAAATAACCGATATCGAACAGATACAGAAATCAACCACTAATATTCAATTACGTGAATTCGTGTAATCATAAGATTCTTGCGATTAAGGCGCAGTATATTTTTCCCGAAATACCATCTAAAGACATCAGGTATTTCTTACAGACATTGAAAACAACAATCAAAATGCAATCTAAATAGAATAACTTTTCGAATTAAATTTACAAATCAATTAACGTTATTATGTCACTAAATAGAGCCATTCCTTGATTTTGCCCAGGAGTTATGATATAATTTTAGCACTTTTATAACAACGCAGCAAAATATGCTAATCTTTTAATTTCGCAATATTACTAAGTCCTGTAGCGAGCAGGTTATCCACGAATACTTGCGATCGAACTTGAACTTTTCAGCGAATTGATATTTTAAATAACCGATAGTGAACAGATACAGAAATACCTCTTATATTCTAACACGTGAATTCGTGTAATCATGAGATTATTGCGGTAAAGGCGCAGTATATTTTTCCTGAAATATCATCTCAAGACATCAGGTATGTCTAGCAGCCATTGAAAACAACAATCAAAATTTAATCTCAATAGAATAACTTTTCGAATTGAATTTTCAAATCAAATAACGATATTATGTCACTAAATAGAGCCATTCCGTGATTTTGCCCAGGGGTTATGAGATCATTTTAGCACTCTTATGGACACGCAGCAAAATATGCGAATTTGTTAATTTCGCAATAAGACTAGGTCCTGTAGCGAGCAGGTTGTTTATAAATACTCGCGATCTAAATTAAACTATTTAGCAAATCGAAATTTCAAATATCTGAAAGCGAACAGATATAGAAATCAACAACTTTTATTCTATCACGTGAATTCGTGTAATCATGAGATGCTTGCGATTGAGGCGCAGTAAATTTTTCCCGAAATATCATCTGAAGACGTCAGGTATTTCTTACAGACATTGAAAACAACAATCACAATGCAGTCTCAATAGAATAACTTTTCGAATTGAATTTACAAGTCAATTAACGTTATTATGTCACTATATAGAGCTATTCCTTGATTTTGCCCAGGAGTTATGAGATCATTTTAGCACCCATATAACGACGAAGCAAAATATGCTAATTTTTTATTTCGCAATATTACTCAGTCCTGTAGCGAGCAGGTTATCCACGAAAACTTGCGATCGAACTCTAACATTTCAGCGAATTGATATTAATATAACTGATAGTGAACAGATACAGACATACCTCTTATATTCTAACACGTGAAATTCGTGTAATCATGGGATTATTGCGATAAAGGCGCAGTATATTTTTTCCGAAATGACATCTGATGGCATCAGGTATGTCTAGCAGACATTGAAAACAACAATCAAAATGCAATCTCAATAGAATAACTTTTCGAATTGAAGTTTCAAATCAAATAACGTAATTATGTCATTAAATAGAGCCATTCCTTTATTTTTCCCAGGAGTCATGAGATCATTTTAGCACTCTTATAACGACAAAGCAAAATATGCTAATTTTTTAATTTCGCAATATTATTAGGTCCTGTAGCGAGCAGGTTATACATGAATACTTGCGATCTAAATTTAACTATTCAGCGAATTGATATTTTAAATAACCGAAATCGAACAGATACAGAAATCAACCACTTATATTCCATCACGTGAATTCGTGTAATCATAAGATTCTCGCGATTAAGGCGCAGTATATTTTTCCCGAAATACCATCTGTAGACATTAGGTATTTCTTACAGACATTGAAAACAACAATCAAAATGCAATCTAAATAGAATAACTTTTCGAATTGAATTGACAAATCAATTAACGTTATTATGTCAATATATGGAGCTATTCCTTGATTTTGCCCAGGAGTTATGAGATTATTTTAGCACTCTTATAACGACGCAGCAAAAAATGCTAATTTTTTAATTTCGCAATATTATCAGGTCGTGTAGAGCGCAGGTTAACCATGAATACTTGCGACCAAAATTTAACTATTCAGCGAATTGATATTTTAAATAACCGATAGTGTACAGATAAAGAAATACCTCTTATATTCTAACACGTGAACTCGTGTAATCATGAGATTATTGCGATAAAGGCGCAGTATATTTTTTCCGAAATGACATGTGAAGGCATCAGGTATGTCTAGCAGACATTGAAAACAACAATCAAAATGCAATCTCAATAGAATAACTTTTCGAATTGAAGTTTCAAATCAAATAACGTAATTATGTCATTAAATAGAGCCATTCCTTTATTTTGCCCAGGAGTCATGAGATCATATTAGCACTCTTATAACGACGCAGCAAAAAATGCTAATTTTTCAATTTCGCGATATTATCAGGTCCTGTAGAGAGCAGGTTATCCATGAATACTTGCGATCTAAATTTAACTATTCAGCGAATTGATATTTTAAATAACCGATATCGAACAGATACAGAAATCAACCACTAATATTCAATTACGTGAATTCGTGTTATCATAAGATTCTTGCGATTAAGGCGCAGTATATTTTTCCCGAAATACCATCTAAAGACATCAGGTATTTCTTACAGACATTGAAAACAACAATCAAAATGCAATCTAAATAGAATAACTTTTCGAATTGAATTTACAAATCAATTAACGTTATTATGTCACTAAATAGAGCCATTCCTTGATTTCGCCAAGGAGTTATGATATCATTTTAGCACTTTTATAACGACGCAGCAAAATATGCTAATCTTTTAATTTCGCAATATTACTAAGTCCTGTAGCGAGCAGGTTATCCACGAATACTTGCGATCGAACTTTAACTTTTCAGCGAATTGATATTTTAAATAACCGATAGTGAACAGATACAGAAATACCTCTTATATTCTAACACGTGAATTCGTGTAATCATGAGATTATTGCGGTAAAGGCGCAGTATATTTTTTCCGAAATGAAATCTGATGGCATCAGGTATGTCTAGCAGAAATTGAAAACAACAATCAAAATGCAATCTTAGTAGAATAACTTTTCGAAATGAATTTTCAAATTAAATAACGTTATTATGTCACTAAATAGAGCCTTCCCTTGATTTTGCCCAGGAGTCATAAGATCATTTCAGCACTTTTATAACCACGCAGCAAAAAATGCTAATTTTTCAATTTCGCTATATTACCAAGTCCTGTAGCTATCAGGTTATCCATAAAAACTTGCGATCTAAATTTAACTATTCAGCGAATTAATATTTCAAATAACCGAAATAGAACAGATACAGAAATCAACCACTTATATTCCATTGTGAATTCGTGTAATCATAAGGTTCTTGCGATTAAGGCGCAGTATATTTTTCCCGAAATACCATCTGAAGACATCAGTTATTTCTTACAGACATTGAAAACAACAATCAAAATGCAATCTCATTAGAATGACTTATCGAATTTAATTTCTAAATCAATTAACGTTAATATGTCAATATATAGAGCCATTCCTTTATTTTGCCCATAGTAAGGAGATCATTTTAGCACTCATATGACCACACAGCAAAATATGCTAATTTTTAAATTTCGCAATGTTACTAAGTCCTGTAGCGAGCAGGTGATCTATTAATACTTGCGTTCTAAATTTATCTATTCTGCGAATTGGAATTTCAAATAACCGATAGTGAACGGATACATAAATACCTCTTATATGCTAACACGTGAATTCGTTTAATCATGAGATACTTGCGATAAAGGCGCTGTATATTTTTCCTGAAATATCATCTCAAGACTTCAGGTATGTCTAGCAGCCATTGAAAACAACAATCAAAATCCAATCTCAATAGAATAACTTTTCGAATTGAATTTTCAAATCAAATAACGATATTATGTCACTAAATAGAGCCATTCCGTGATTTTGCCCAGGGGTTTTGAGATCATTTTAGCACTCTTAAGACCACGCAGCAAAATATGCTAATTTTTCGATTTCGCAATATTATCAAATCCTGTAGCGAGCAGGTTATCTATAAATGCTTGCGATCTAAATTGAACTATTCATTAGATTGAAATTTCAAATATCTGAAAGCGAACAGATATAGAAATGATCCTCTTATATTCTATCACGTGAATTCGTGTAATTATGAGATGCTTGCGATTGAGGCGCTGTATATTTTTCCCGAAATATCATCTAAAGACATCGGTTATTTCTTACAGACATTGAAAACAACAATCAAAAAGCAATCTAAATAGAATAACTTTTCGAATTGAATTTACAAATCAATTAACGTTATTATGTCAATATATGGAGCTATTCCTTGATTTTGCCAAGGAGTTATGGGATCATTTTAGCACTCTTATAACGACGCAGCCAAAAATGCTAATTATTTAATTTCGCGATATTATCAGGTCCTGTAGAGAGCAGGTTATCCATGAATACTTGCGATCAAAATTTAACTATTCAGCGAATTGATATTTTAAATAAACGATAGTGTACGGATACAGAAATACCTCTTATATTCTAACACGTGAACTTGTTTATTCATGAGATTATTGCGAGAAAGCCGCAGTATATTTTTTCCGAAATGACATCTGAAGGCATCAGGTATGTCTAGCAGACATTGAAAACAACAATCAAAATGCAGTCTCAATAGAATAACTTTTCGAATTGAATTTACAAGTCGATTAACGTTATTATGTCAATATATAGAGCTATTCCTTGATTTTGCCCAGAAGTTATGAGATCATTTTAGCACTTTTATAACGACAAAGCAAAATATGCTAATTTTTGAATTTCGCAAAATTACTGAGTCCTGTAGCGAGCAGTTTATCCACGATTACTTGCGATCGAACTTGAACTATTTAGCAAATTGAAATTTCAAATATCTGAAAGCGAACAGATTTAGAAATCAACCTATTATATTTTATCACGAGAATTCGTGTAATCATGAGGTTCTTGCGATTGGGGCGCAGTATATTTTCCCCGAAATATTATCTGAAGGCATCAGGTATTTCTTACAGACATTGGAAACAACAATCAAAATGCAATCGCAATAGAATAACTGTTCGAAATGAATTCTCAAATCAAATAACGTTATTATGTCACTAAATAGAGCCATTCCTTAATTTTGCCGAGAAGTTATGAGATCATTTTAGCACTTTTATGACCACGCCGCAAAAAATGCGAATTTTTCGATTTCGCAATATTTTCAAGTCCTGTAGCGAGCAGGTTATCCATAAATACTTGCGATCTAAATTGAACTATTAAGCAAATTGAAATTTCAAATATCTGAAAGCGACCAGATATAGAAATCAACATCTTATATTCTATCACGTGAATTCTTGTAATCATGAGATGCTTGCGATTGAGGCGCAGTATATTTTTCCCGAAATATCATCTGAAGACATCAGGTATTTCTTACAGACATCGAAAACAACAATCACAATGCAGTCTCAATAGAATAACTTTTCGAATTGAATTTACAAGTCAATTAACGTTATTATGTCAATATATAGAGCTATTCTTTGATTTTGCCCAGGAGTTATGAGATCATTTTAGCACTTTTATAACGACGCAGCAAAATATGCTAATTTATTAATTTCGCAATATTACTAAGTCCTGTAGCGAGCAGGTTATCTACGAATACTTGCGATCGAACTTTAACTTTTCAGCGAATTGATATTTTAAGTAACCGATAGTGAACGGATACAGAAATACCTGTTATGTTCTAACACGTGAATTCGTGTAATCATGAGATTCTTGCGGTAAAGGCGCAGTATATTTTTTCCGAAATGAAATCTGATGGCATCGGGTATGTCTAGCAGACATTGAAAACAACAATCAAAATGCAATCTCAGTAGAATAACTTTTCAAATTGAATTTACAAGTCAATTAACGTTATTATGTCAATATATAGAGCTATTCTTTGATTTTGCCCAGGAGTTATGAGATCATTTTAGCACTCCTATGACCACGCAGCAAAATGTGCTAATTTTTAAATTTCGCTATATTACTAAGTCCTGTAGCGAGCAAGTTATCGACGAATACTTGCGATCGAACTTTAACTTTTCAGCGAATTGAAATTTTAAATAACCGATAGTAAACAGATACAGAAATACCTCTCATATTCTAACACGTGAATTCGTGTAATCATGAGATTATTGCGATAAAGGCGCAGTATATTTTTTCTAAAATGACATCTGATGGCATTAGGTATGTCTAGCAGACATTGAAAACAACAATCAAAATGCAATCTCAACAGAATAACTTTTCGAATTGAATTTTCAAATCAAATAACCTTATTATGTCATTAAATAGAGCCATTTCTTCATTTTGCCCAGGTGTCATGGGATCATTTTAGCACTCTTATAACGACGCAGCAAAAAATGCTAATTTTTCAATTTCGCGATATTATCAGGTCCTGTAGAGAGCAGGTTATCCGTGAATACTTGCGATCTAAATTTAACTATTCAGCGAATTGATATTTTAAATAACCGATAGAGAACAGATACAGAAATCAACCACTTATATTCTATTACGTGAATTCGTGTAATCATAAGATTCTTGCGATTAAGGCGCAGTATATTTTTCCCGAAATACGATCTAAAGACATCAGGTATTTCTTACAGACATTGAAAACAACAATCGGAATGCAATCTAAATAGAATAACTTTTCGAATTGAATTTACAAATCAATTAACGTTATTATGTCACTAAATAGAGCCATTCCGTGATTTTGCCCAGCGGTTATGAGATCATTTTAGCACTTTTATAACGACGCAGCAAAATATGCTAATTTTTTAATTTCGCAATATTACTTAGTCCTGTAGCGAGCAGGTTATCCACGAATACTTGCGATCGAACTTTAACTTTTCAGCGAATTGATATTTTAAATAACCGATAGTGAACAGATACAGAAATACCTCTTATATTCTAACACGTGAACTTGTGTAATCATGAGATTATTGCCAGAAAGCCGCAGTATATTTTTTCCGAAATGACATCTAAAGGCATCAGGTATGTCTAGCAGACATTGAAAACAACAATCAAAATGCAATCAAAGTAGAATAACTTTTAGAATTGAATTTTCGAATCAAATAACGTTATTATGTCATTAAATAGAGCTATTCCGTGATTTTGCCCAGCGGTTATGAGATCATTTTAGCACTCTTATGACCACGCAGCAAAAAATGCAAATTTCTCAATTTCGCAAGATTATCAAGTCCTGTAGAGAGCAGGTTATCCATAAATACTTGCGATTTAAATTGAACTATTTAGCAAATTGAAATTTCAAATATCTGAAAGCGAACAGATATAGAAATCAACCTATTATATTCTATCACGAGAATTCGTGTAATCATGAATTTCTTGCGATTGGGGCGCAGTATATTTTTCCCGTAATATTATCTGAAGGCATCAGGTATTTCTTACAGACATTGGAAACAACAATCAAAATGCAATCGCAATAGAATAACTGTTCGAATTGAATTTTCAAATCAAATAACGATATTATGTCACTAAATAGAGCCATTCCTTGATTTTGCCCAGGGGTTATGAGATCATTTTAGCACTCTTAAGACCACGCAGCAAAATATGCTAATTTTTCGATTTCGCAATATTATCAAATCCTGTAGCGAGCAGGTTATCTATAAATGCTTGCGATCTAAATTGAACTATTCATTAAATTGAAATTTCAAATATCTGAAAGCGAACAGATATAGAAATGATCCTCTTATATTCTATCACGTGAATTCGTGTAATTATGAGATGCTTGCGATTGAGGCGCTGTATATTTTTCCCGAAATATCATCTGAAAACATCAGGTATTTCTTACAGACATTGAAAACAACAATCACAATGCAGTCTCAATAGAATAACTTTTCAAATTGAATTTACAAGTCAATTAACGTTATTATGTCAATCTATAGAGCTATTCCTTGATTTTGCCCAGGAGTTATGAGATCATTTTAGCACTTTTATAACGACGCAGCAAAATATGCTAATTTTTTAATTTCGCAATATTACTAAGTCCTGTAGCGAGCAATTAGTCCACAAATACTTGCGATCGAACTTGAACTATTCAGCGAATTGATATTTTAAATAACCGAAATAGAACAGATACAGAAATCAACCACTTATATTCCATCACGTGAATTCGTGTAATCATAAGCTTCTTTCGATTAAGGCGCAGTATATTTTTCCCGAAATACCATCTAAAGACATCAGTTATTTCTTACAGACATTGAAAACAACAATCAAAAAGCAATCTAAATAGAATAACTTTTCGAATTGAATTTACAAATCAATTAACGTTATTATGTCAATATATGGAGCTATTCCTTGATTTTGCCAAGGAGTTATGGGATCATTTTAGCACTCTTATAACGACGCAGCCAAAAATGCTAATTATTTAATTTCGCGATATTATCAGGTCCTGTAGAGAGCAGGTTATCCATGAATACTTGCGATCAAAATTTAACTATTCAGCGAATTGATATTTTAAATAAACGATAGTGTACGGATACAGAAATACCTCTTATATTCTAACACGTGAACTTGTTTATTCATGAGATTATTGCGAGAAAGCCGCAGTATATTTTTTCCGAAATGACATCTGAAGGCATCAGGTATGTCTAGCAGACATTGAAAACAACAATCAAAATGCAGTCTCAATAGAATAACTTTTCGAATTGAATTTACAAGTCGATTAACGTTATTATGTCAATATATAGAGCTATTCCTTGATTTTGCCCAGAAGTTATGAGATCATTTTAGCACTTTTATAACGACAAAGCAAAATATGCTAATTTTTGAATTTCGCAAAATCACTGAGTCCTGTAGCGAGCAGTTTATCCACGATTACTTGCGATCGAACTTGAACTATTTAGCAAATAGAAATTTCAAATATCTGAAAGCGAACAGATTTAGAAATCAACCTATTATATTTTATCACGAGAATTCGTGTAATCATGAGGTTCTTGCGATTGGGGCGCAGTATATTTTCCCCGAAATATTATCTGAAGGCATCAGGTATTTCTTACAGACATTGGAAACAACAATCAAAATGCAATCGCAATAGAATAACTGTTCGAAATGAATTCTCAAATCAAATAACGTTATTATGTCACTAAATAGAGCCATTCCTTAATTTTGCCGAGAAGTTATGAGATCATTTTAGCACTTTTATGACCACGCCGCAAAAAATGCGAATTTTTCGATTTCGCAATATTTTCAAGTCCTGTAGCGAGCAGGTTATCCATAAATACTTGCGATCTAAATTGAACTATTAAGCAAATTGAAATTTCAAATATCTGAAAGCGACCAGATATAGAAATCAACATCTTATATTCTATCACGTGAATTCTTGTAATCATGAGATGCTTGCGATTGAGGCGCAGTATATTTTTCCCGAAATATCATCTGAAGACATCAGGTATTTCTTACAGACATCGAAAACAACAATCACAATGCAGTCTCAATAGAATAACTTTTCGAATTGAATTTACAAGTCAATTAACGTTATTATGTCAATATATAGAGCTATTCTTTGATTTTGCCCAGGAGTTATGAGATCATTTTAGCACTTTTATAACGACGCAGCAAAATATGCTAATTTATTAATTTCGCAATATTACTAAGTCCTGTAGCGAGCAGGTTATCTACGAATACTTGCGATCGAACTTTAACTTTTCAGCGAATTGATATTTTAAGTAACCGATAGTGAACGGATACAGAAATACCTGTTATGTTCTAACACGTGAATTCGTGTAATCATGAGATTCTTGCGGTAAAGGCGCAGTATATTTTTTCCGAAATGAAATCTGATGGCATCGGGTATGTCTAGCAGACATTGAAAACAACAATCAAAATGCAATCTCAGTAGAATAACTTTTCAAATTGAATTTACAAGTCAATTAACGTTATTATGTCAATATATAGAGCTATTCTTTGATTTTGCCCAGGAGTTATGAGATCATTTTAGCACTCCTATGACCACGCAGCAAAATGTGCTAATTTTTAAATTTCGCTATATTACTAAGTCCTGTAGCGAGCAAGTTATCGACGAATACTTGCGATCGAACTTTAACTTTTCAGCGAATTGAAATTTTAAATAACCGATAGTAAACAGATACAGAAATACCTCTCATATTCTAACACGTGAATTCGTGTAATCATGAGATTATTGCGATAAAGGCGCAGTATATTTTTTCTAAAATGACATCTGATGGCATTAGGTATGTCTAGCAGACATTGAAAACAACAATCAAAATGCAATCTCAACAGAATAACTTTTCGAATTGAATTTTCAAATCAAATAACCTTATTATGTCATTAAATAGAGCCATTTCTTCATTTTGCCCAGGTGTCATGGGATCATTTTAGCACTCTTATAACGACGCAGCAAAAAATGCTAATTTTTCAATTTCGCGATATTATCAGGTCCTGTAGAGAGCAGGTTATCCGTGAATACTTGCGATCTAAATTTAACTATTCAGCGAATTGATATTTTAAATAACCGATAGAGAACAGATACAGAAATCAACCACTTATATTCTATTACGTGAATTCGTGTAATCATAAGATTCTTGCGATTAAGGCGCAGTATATTTTTCCCGAAATACGATCTAAAGACATCAGGTATTTCTTACAGACATTGAAAACAACAATCGGAATGCAATCTAAATAGAATAACTTTTCGAATTGAATTTACAAATCAATTAACGTTATTATGTCACTAAATAGAGCCATTCCGTGATTTTGCCCAGCGGTTATGAGATCATTTTAGCACTTTTATAACGACGCAGCAAAATATGCTAATTTTTTAATTTCGCAATATTACTTAGTCCTGTAGCGAGCAGGTTATCCACGAATACTTGCGATCGAACTTTAACTTTTCAGCGAATTGATATTTTAAATAACCGATAGTGAACAGATACAGAAATACCTCTTATATTCTAACACGTGAACTTGTGTAATCATGAGATTATTGCCAGAAAGCCGCAGTATATTTTTTCCGAAATGACATCTAAAGGCATCAGGTATGTCTAGCAGACATTGAAAACAACAATCAAAATGCAATCTCAATAGAATAACTTTTCGAATTGAATTTTCGAATCAAATAACGTTATTATGTCATTAAATAGAGCTATTCCGTGATTTTGCCCAGCGGTTATGAGATCATTTTAGCACTGTTATGACCACGCAGCAAAAAATGCAAATTTCTCAATTTCGCAAGATTATCAAGTCCTGTAGAGAGCAGGTTATCCATAAATACTTGCGATTTAAATTGAACTATTTAGCAAATTGAAATTTCAAATATCTGAAAGCGAACAGATATAGAAATCAACCTATTATATTCTATCACGAGAATTCGTGTAATCATGAATTTCTTGCGATTGGGGCGCAGTATATTTTTCCCGTAATATTATCTGAAGGCATCAGGTATTTCTTACAGACATTGGAAACAACAATCAAAATGCAATCGCAATAGAATAACTGTTCGAAATGAATTCTCAAATCAAATAACGTTATTATGTCACTAAATAGAGCCATTCCTTGATTTTGCCCAGAAGTTATGAGATCATTTCAGCACTTTTATGACCACGCAGCAAAAAATGAAAATTTCTCAATTTTGCAATATTATTAAGTCCTGTAGCGAGCAGGTTATTCATAAATACTTGCGATCTAAATTGAACTATTTAGCAAATTGAAATTTCAAATATCTGAAAGCGACCAGATATAGAAATCAACATCTTATATTCTATCACGTGAATTCGTGTAATCATGAGACACTTGCGATTGAGGCGCAGTATATTTTTCCCGGAATATCATCTGACGACATCAGGTATTTCTTACAGACATTGAAAACAACAATCACAATGCAGTCTCAATAGAATAACTTTTCAAATTGAATTTACAAGTCAATTAACGTTATTATGTCAATCTATAGAGCTATTCCTTGATTTTGCCCAGGAGTTATGAGATCATTTTAGCACTTTTATAACGACGCAGCAAAATATGCTAATTTTTTAATTTCGCAATATTACTAAGTCCCGTAGCGAGCAATTTATCCACAAATACTTGCGATCGAACTTGAACTATTCAGCGAATTGATATTTTAAATAACCGAAATAGAACAGATGCAGAAATCAACCACTTATATTCCATCACGTGAATTCGTGTAATCATAAGGTTCTTGCGATTAAGGCGCAGTATATTTTTCCCGAAATACCATATGAAGACATCAGTTATTTCTTACAGACATTGAAAACAACAATCAAAATGCAATCTCAATAGAATAACTTTTCGAATTGAATTTTCAAATCAAATAACGTTATTATGTCACTAAATAGAGCCATTCCTAGATTTTGCCCAGGAGTTATGATATAATTTTAGCACTCTTACGACCACGCAGCAAAATGTGCTAATTTTTTTAATTTCGCAATATTTCTAAGTCCTGTAGCGTGCAGGTTATCTACGAATACTTGCGATCTAAATTGAACTATTCAGCGAATTGAAATTTTGAATAACCGAAAGCAAACAGATACAGAAATCAACCTCTTCTATTCTATCACGTGAATTTGTGTAATCATGAGATTGTTGCGATTGTGGCGCAGTAGATTTTTCCCGAAATGACATCTGAAGATATCAGGTATTTCTATCAGACTTTGTAAACAACGAGCAAAACGCAAACTCAATAGAATAACTTTTCGAATTTAATTTCCAAATCAATTAACGTTAGTATGACACTATATAGAGACATTCCTTAATTTTTCCCATAGTAAGGAGATCATTTTAGCACTCTTATGACCACGCAGCAAAATATGCTAATTTTTCATTTTGGCAATTTTACTTAGTCCTGTAGCGAGCAGGTTATCCATAATTACATGGGATCTAAATCTAACTATTCAGCGAATTGAAATTTTAAATAACCGTAAGCGAACAGATACAGAAATCAACCTATTATATTCTATCACGAGAATTCGTGTAATCATGTGGTTCTTGCGATTGGGGCGCAGTATATTTTTCCCGAAATATTATCCGAAGACATCAGGTATTACTGACAGACATTGGAAACAACAATCAAAATGCAATCGCAAAAGAATAACTGTTAAAAATGAATTCTCAAATCAAATAACGTTATTACGTCACTAAATAGAGCCATTCCTTGACTTTGCCCAGAAGTTAAGAGATTATTTTTGCACTTTTATGACCACGCAGCAAAAAATGCGAATTTTTCAATTTTGCAATATTATCAAGTCTATATCATATCTATATCTATTATCAATACTAGTAAATACTAAGTCCTGTAGCGAGCAATTTATCCACAAATACTTGCGATCGAACTTGAACTATTCAGCGAATTGATATTTTAAATAACCGAAATAGAACAGATACAGAAGTCAACCACTTATATTCCATCACGTGAATTCGTGTAATCATAAGTTTCTTGCGATTAAGGCGCAGTATATTTTTCCCGAAATACCATTTGAAGACATCAGTTATTTCTTACAGACATTGAAAACAACAATCAAAATGCAATCTTAATAGAATAACTTTTCGAATTGAATTTTCAAATCAATTAACGTTATTATGTCAATATATGGAGCTATTCCTTGATTTAGCCCAGGAGTTATGAGATCATTTTAGCACTCTTATAACGACGCAGCAAAAAATGCTAATTTTTTAATTTCGCGCTATTATCAGGTCCTGTAGAGAGCAGGTAATCCATGAATACTTGCGATCAAAATTTAACTATTCAGCGAATTGATATTTTAAATAACCGATAGTGTACAGATACAGAAATACCTCTTATATTCTAACACGTGAACTCGTGTAATCATGAGATTATTGCGAGAAAGCCGCAGTATATTTTTTCCGAAATGACATCTGAAGGCATCAGGTATGTCTAGCAGACATTGAAAACAACAATCAAAATGCAGTCTCAATAGAATAACTTTTCGAATTGAATTTACAAGTCAATTAACGTTATTATGTCAATATATAGAGCTATTCCTTGATTTTGCCCAGAAGTTATGAGATCATTTTAGCACTTTTATAACGACAAAGCAAAATATGCTAATTTTTGAATTTCGCAATATTACTGAGTCCTGTAGCGAGCAGTTTATCCACGATTACTTGCGATCGAACTTGAACTATTTAGCAAATTGAAATTTCAAATATCTGAAAGCGAACAGATTTAGAAATCAACCTATTATATTTTATCACGAGAATTCGTGTAATCATGAGGTTCTTGCGATTGGGGCGCAGTATATTTTCCCCGAAATATTATCTGAAGGCATCAGGTATTTCTTACAGACATTGGAAAAAACAATCGAAATGCAATCGCAATAGAATAACTGTTCGAAATGAACTCTCAAATCAAATAACGTTATTATGTCACTAAATAGAGCCATTTCTTAATTTTGCCCAGAAGTTATGAGATCATTTTAGCACTTTTATGACCACGCCGCAAAAAATGCGAATTTTTCGATTTCGCAATATTATCAAGTCCTGTAGCGAGCAGGTTATCCATAAATACTTGCGATCTAAATTGAACTATTTAGCAAATTGAAATTTCAAATATCTGAAAGCGACCAGATATAGAAATCAACATCTTATATTCTATCACGTGAATTCGTGTAATCATAAGATTCTTGCGATTAAGGCGCAGTATATTTTTCCCGAAATACCATCTGTAGACATCAGGTATTTCTTACAGACATTGAAAACAACAATCAAAATGCAATCTAAATAGAATAACTTTTCGAATTGAATTTACAAATCAATTAACGTTATTTTGTCAATATATGGAGCTATTCCTTGATTTTGCCTAGGAGTTATGAGATCATTTTAGCACTCTTATAACGACGCAGCAAAAAATGCTAATTTTTTAATTTCGCGATATTATCAGGTCGTGTAGAGAGCAGGTTATCCATGAATACTTGCGATCAAAATTTAACTATTCAGCGAATTGATATTTTAAATAACCGATAGTGTACAGATACAGAAATACCTCTTATATTCTAACACGTGAACTCGTGTAATCATGAGATTATTGCTATAAAGGCGCTGTATATTTTTTCCGAAATGACATCTGAAAGCATCAGGTATGTCTAGCAGACATTGAAAAGAACAATCAAAATGCAGTCTCAATAGAATAACTTTTCGAATTGAATTTACAAGTCAATTAACGTTATTATGTCAATATATAGAGCTATTCCTTGATTTTGCCCAGGAGTTATGAGATCATTTTAGCACCCTTATAACGACGAAGCAAAATATGCTGATTTTTTATTTCGCAATATTACTCAGTCCTGTAGCGAGCAGGTTATCCACGAAAACTTGCGATCAAACTTTAACTTTTCAGCGAATTGATATTTTAAATAACCGATAGTGAACAGATACAGACATACCTCTTATATTCTAACACGTGAATTCATGTAATCATGAGATTCTTGCGATTAAGGCGCAGTATATTTTTCCCGAAATACCATCTGTAGACATCAGGTATTTCTTACAGACATTGAAAACAACAATCAAAATGCAATCTAAATAGAATAACTTTTCGAATTGAATTTACAAATCAATTAACGTTATTTTGTCAATATATGGAGCTATTCCTTGATTTTGCCCAGGAGTCATGAGATCATTTTAGCACTCTTATAACGACGCAGCAAAAAATGCTAATTTTTGAATTTTGCAATATTATTAGGTCCTGTAGCGAGCAGGTTATCCATGAATACTTGCGATCTAAATTTAACTATTCAGCGAATTGATATTTTAAATAACCGAAATCGAACAGATACAGAAATCAACCACTTATATTGCATCACGTGAATTCGTGTAATCATAAGATTCTTGCGATTAAGGCGCAGTATATTTTTCCCGAAATACCATCTGTAGACATCAGGTATTTCTTACAGACATTGAAAACAACAATCAAAATGCAATCTAAATAGAATAACTTTTCGAATTGAATTTACAAATCAATTAACGTTATTATGTCAATATATGGAGCTATTCCTTGATTTTGCCCAGGAGTTATGAGATCATTTTAGCACTCTTATAACGACGCAGCAAAAAATGCTTATTTTTTAATTTCGCGATATTATCAGGTCCTGTAGAGAGCATGTTATCCATGAATACTTGCGATCAAAATTTAACTATTCAGCGAATTGATATTTTAAATAACCGATAGTGTACAGATACAGAAATACCTCTTATATTCTAACACGTGAACTCGTGTAATCATGAGATTATTGCGAGAAAGCCGCAGTATATTTTTTCCGAAATGACATCTGAAGGCATCAGGTATGTCTAGCAGACATTGAAAACAACAATCAAAATGCAATCTCAATAGAATAACTTTTCGAGTTGAAGTTTCAAATCAAATAACGTAATTATGTCATTAAATAGAGCCATTCCTTTATTTTGCCCAGGAGTCATGAGATCATTTTAGCACTCTTATAACGACGCAGCAAAAAATGCTAATTTTTTAATTTCGCGATATTATCAGGTCCTGTAGAGAGCAGGTAATCCATGAATACTTGCGATCAAAATTTAACTATTCAGCGAATTGATATTTTAAATAACCGATAGTGTACAGATACAGAAATACCTCTTATATTCTAACACGTGAACTCGTGTAATCATGAGATTATTGCGAGAAAGCCGCAGTATATTTTTTCCGAAATGACATCTGAAGGCATCAGGTATTTCTTACAGACATTGGAAACAACAATCGAAATGCAATCGCAATAGAATAACTGTTCGAAATGAACTCTCAAATCAAATAACGTTATTATGTCACTTAATAGAGCCATTTCTTAATTTTGCCCAGAAGTTATGAGATCATTTTAGCACTTTTATGACCACGCCGCAAAAAATGCGAATTTTTCGATTTCGCAATATTATCAAGTCCTGTACCGAGCAGGTTATCCATAAATACTTGCGATCTAAATTGAACTATTTAGCAAATTGAAATTTCAAATATCTGAAAGCGACCAGATATAGAAATCAACATCTTATATTCTATCACGTGAATTCGTGTAATCATAAGATTCTTGCGATTAAGGCGCAGTATATTTTTCCCGAAATACCATCTGTAGACATCAGGTATTTCTTACAGACATTGAAAACAACAATCAAAATGCAATCTAAATAGAATAACTTTTCGAATTGAATTTACAAATCAATTAACGTTATTTTGTCAATATATGGAGCTATTCCTTGATTTTTCCCAGGAGTTATGAGATCATTTTAGCACTCTTATAACGACGCAGCAAAAAATGCTAATTTTTTAATTTCGCGATATTATCAGGTCGTGTAGAGAGCAGGTTATCCATGAATACTTGCGATCAAAATTTAACTATTCAGCGAATTGATATTTTAAATAACCGATAGTGTACAGATACAGAAATACCTCTTATATTCTAACACGTGAACTCGTGTAATCATGAGATTATTGCTATAAAGGCGCTGTATATTTTTTCCGAAATGACATCTGAAAGCATCAGGTATGTCTAGCAGACATTGAAAAGAACAATCAAAATGCAGTCTCAATAGAATAACTTTTCGAATTGAATTTACAAGTCAATTAACGTTATTATGTCAATATATAGAGCTATTCCTTGATTTTGCCCAGGAGTTATGAGATCATTTTAGCACCCTTATAACGACAAAGCAAAATATGCTAATTTTTCAATTTCGCAATATTACTGAGTCCTGTAGCGAGCAGTTTATCCACGATTACTTGCGATCGAACTTGAACTATTTAGCAAATTGGAATTTCAAATATCTGAAAGCGAACAGATTTAGAAATCAACCTATTATATTTTATCACGAGAATTCGTGTAATCATGAGGTTCTTGCGATTGGGGCGCAGTATATTTTCCCCGAAATATTATCTGAAGGCATCAGGTATTTCTTACAGACATTGGAAACAACAATCAAAATGCAATCGCAATAGAATAACTGTTCGAAATGAATTCTCAAATCAAATAACGTTATTATGTCACTAAATAGAGCCATTCCTAGATTTTGCCCAGAAGTTATGAGATAATTTTAGCACTTTTATGACCACGCAGCAAAAAATGCAAATTTCTCAATTTTGCAATATTATCAAGTCCTGTAGCGAGCCGGTTATTCATAAATACTTGCGATCTAAATTGAACTATTTAGCAAATTGAAATTTCAAATATCTGAAAGCGACCAGATATAGAAATCAACATGTTATATTCTATCACGTGAATTCGTGTAATCATGAGACACTTGCGATTGAGGCGCAGTATATTTTTCCCGAAATATCATCTGAAGACATCAGGTATTTCTTACAGACATAAAAAACAACAATCACAATGCAGTATCAATAGAATAACTTTTCAAATTGAATTTACAAGTCAATTAACGTTATTATGTCAATCTATAGAGCTATTCCTTGATTTTGCCCAGGAGTTATGAGATCATTTTAGCACTTTTATAACGACGCAGCAAAATATGCTAATTTTTTAATTTCGCAATATTACTAAGTCCTGTAGCGAGCAATTTATCCAAAAATACTTGCGATCGAACTTGAACTATTCAGCGAATTGATATTTTAAATAACCGAAATAGAACAGATACAGAAATCAACCACTTATATTCCATCACGTGAATTCTTGTAATCATAAGGTTCTTGCGATTAAGGCGCAGTATATTTTTCCCGAAATACCATCTGAAGAAATCAGTTATTTCTTACAGACATTGAAAACAACAATCAAAATGCAATCTCAATAAAATAACTTTTCGAATTGAATTTTCAAATCAAATAACGTTATTATGTCACTAAATAGAGCCATTCCTAGATTTTGCCCAGGAGTTATGATATAATTTTAGCACTCTTACGACCACGCAGCAAAATGTGCTAATTTTTTTAATTTCGCAATATTACTAAGTCCTGTAGCGTGCAGGTTATCTACGAATACTTGCGATCTAAATTGAACTATTCAGCGAATTGAAATTTTGAATAACCGAAAGCAAACAGATACAGAAATCAACCTCTTCTATTCTATCACGAGAATTCGTGTAATCATGAGGTTCTTGCGATTGGGGCGCAGTATATTTTCCCCGAAATATTATCTGAAGGCATCAGGTATTTCTTACAGACATTGGAAACAACAATCGAAATGCAATCGCAATAGAATAACTGTTCGAAATGAATTCTCAAATCAAATAACGTTATTATGTCACTAAATAGAGCCATTTCTTAATTTTGCCCAGAAGTTATGAGATCATTTTAGCACTTTTATGACCACGCCGCAAAAAATGCGAATTTTTCGATTTCGCAATATTATCAAGTCCTGTAGCGAGCAGGTTATCCATAAATACTTGCGATCTAAATTGAACTATTTAGCAAATTGAAATTTCAAATATCTGAAAGCGACCAGATATAGAAATCAACATCTTTTATTCTATCACGTGAATTCGTGTAATCATAAGATTCTTGCAATTAAGGTGCAGTATATTTTTCCCGAAATACCATCTGTAGACATCAGGTATTTCTTACAGACATTGAAAACAACAATCAAAATGCAATCTAAATAGAATAACTTTTCGAATTGAATTTACAAATCAATTAACGTTATTTTGTCAATATATGGAGCTATTCCTTGATTTTGCCCAGGAGTTATGAGATCATTTTAGCACTCTTATAACGACGCAGCAAAAAATGCTAATTTTTTAATTTCGCGATATTATCAGGTCGTGTAGAGAGCAGGTTATCCATGAATACTTGCGATCAAAATTTAACTATTCAGCGAATTGATATTTTAAATAACCGATAGTGTACAGATACAGAAATACCTCTTATATTCTAGCACGTGAACTCGTGTAATCATGAGATTATTGCTATAAAGGCGCTGTATATTTTTTCCGAAATGACCTCTGAAAGCATCAGGTATGTCTAGCAGACATTGAAAAGAACAATCAAAATGCAGTCTCAATAGAATAACTTTTCGAATTGAATTTACAAGTCAATTAACGTTATTATGTCAATATATAGAGCTATTCCTTGATTTTGCCCAGGAGTTATGAGATCATTTTAGCACCCTTATAACGACGAAGCAAAATATGCTTATTTGTTATTTCGCAATATTACTCAGTCCTGTAGCGAGCAGGTTATCCACGAAAACTTGCGATCAAACTTTAACTTTTCAGCGAATTGATATTTTAAATAACCGATAGTGAACAGATACAGACATACCTCTTATATTCTAACACGTGAATTCATGTAATCATGAGATTATTGCGATAAAGGCGCAGTATATTTTTTCCGAAATGACATCTGATGGCATCAGGTATGTCTAGCAGACATTGAAAACAACAATCAAAATGCAATCTCAATAGAATAACTTTTCGAATTGAAGTTTCAAATCAAATAACGTAATTATGTCATTAAATAGAGCCATTCCTTTATTTTGCCCAGGAGTCATGAGATCATTTTAGCACTCTTATAACGACGCAGCAAAAAATGCTAATTTTTGAATTTTGCAATATTATTAGGTCCTGTAGCGAGCAGGTTATCCATGAATACTTGCGATCTAAATTTAACTATTCAGCGAATTGATATTTTAAATAACCGAAATCGAACAGATACAGAAATCAACCACTTATATTGCATCACGTTAATTCGTGTAATCATAAGATTCTTGCGATTAAGGCGCAGTATATTTTTCCCGAAATACCATCTGTAGACATCAGGTATTTCTTACAGACATTGAAAACAACAATCAAAATGCAATCTAAATAGAATAACTTTTCGAATTGAATTTACAAATCAATTAACGTTATTATGTCAATATATAGAGCTATTCCTTGATTTTGCCCAGGAGTTATGAGATCATTTTAGCACTCTTATAACGACGCAGCAAAAAATGCTAATTTTTTAATTTCGCGATATTATCAGGTCCTGTAGAGAGCAGGTTATCCATGAATACTTGCGATCAAAATTTAACTATTCAGCGAATTGATATTTTAAATAACCGATAGTGTACAGATACAGAAATACCTCTTATATTCTAACACGTGAACTCGTGTAATCATGAGATTATTGCGAGAAAGCCGCAGTATATTTTTTCCGAAATGACATCTGAAGGCATCAGGTATGTCTAGCAGACATTGAAAACAACAATCAAAATGCAGTCTCAATAGAATAACTTTTCGAATTGAATTTACAAGTCAATTAACGTTATTATGTCAATATATAGAGCTATTCCTTGATTTTGCCCAGAAGTTATGAGATCATTTTAGC
Source organism: Platygaster robiniae (assembly GCA_028476575.1). Lineage (NCBI taxonomy): Eukaryota > Metazoa > Arthropoda > Insecta > Hymenoptera > Platygastridae > Platygaster > Platygaster robiniae. The sequence continues at coordinate 20,586,361 of CM052021.1, forward strand.
ACTTTTATAACGACAAAGCAAAATATGCTAATTTTTTAATTTCGCAATATTACTGAGTCCTGTAGCGAGCAGTTTATCCACGATTACTTGCGATCGAACTTGAACTATTTAGCAAATTAAAATTTCAAATATCTGAAAGCGAACAGATTTAGAAATCAACCTATTATATTTTATCACGAGAATTCGTGTAATCATGAGGTTCTTGCGATTGGGGCGCAGTATATTTTCCCCGAAATATTATCTGAAGGCATCACGTATTTCTTACAGACATTGGAAACAACAATCAAAATGCAATCGCAATAGAATAACTGTTCGAAATGAATTCTCAAATCAAATAACGTTATTATGTCACTAAATAGAGCCATTCCTTGATTTTGCCCAGAAGTTATGAGATCATTTTAGCACTTTTATGACCACGCAGCAAAAAATGCAAATTTCTCAATTTTGCAATATTATCAAGTCCTGTAGCGAGCAGGTTATTCATAAATACTTGCGATCTAAATTGAACTATTTAGCAAATTGAAATTTCAAATATCTGAAAGCGACCAGATATAGAAATCAACATCTTATATTCTATCACGTGAATTCGTGTAATCATGAGACACTTGCGATTGAGGCGCAGTATATTTTTCCCGAAATATCATCTGAAGACATCAGGTATTTCTTACAGACATTGAAAACAATAATCACAATGCAGTATCAATAGAATAACTTTTCAAATTGAATTTACAAGTCAATTAACGTTATTATGTCAATCTATAGAGCTATTCCTTGATTTTGCCCAGGAGTTATGAGATCATTTTAGCACTTTTATAACGACGCAGCAAAATATGCTAATTTTTTAATTTCGCAATATTACTAAGTCCTGTAGCGAGCAATTTATCCAAAAATACTTGCGATCGAACTTGAACTATTCAGCGAATTGAAATTTTGAATAACCGAAAGCAAACAGATACAGAAATCAACCTCTTCTATTCTATCACGTGAATTTGTGTAATCATGAGATTGTTGCGATTGTGGCGCAGTAGATTTTTCGCGAAATGACATCTGAAGATATCAGGTATTTCTATCAGACTTTGAAAACAACGAGCAAAACGCAAACTCAATAGAATAACTTTTCGAATTTAATTTCCAAATCAATTAACGTTAGTATGACAATATATAGAGACATTCCTTAATTTTTCCCATAGTAAGGAGATCATTTTAGCACTCTTATGACCACGCAGCTAAATATGCTAATTTTTCAATTTCGCAATTTTACTAAGTCCTGTAGCGAGAAGGTTATCCATGAATACATGGGATCTAAATCTAACTATTCAGCGAATTGAAATTTTAAATAACCGTAAGCGAACAGATACAGAAATCAACCTATTATATTCTATCACGAGAATTCGTGTAATCATGTGGTTCTTGCGATTGGGGCGCAGTATATTTTTCCCGAAATATTATCCGAAGACATCAGGTATTACTGACAGACATTGAAAACAACAATCAAAATGCAATCGCAAAAGAATAACTGTTAAAAATGAATTCTCAAATCAAATAACGTTATTACGTCACTAAATAGAGCCATTCCTTGATTTTGCCCAGAAGTTATGAGATCATTTTTGCACTTTTATGACCACGCAGCAAAAAATGCGAATTTTTCAATTTTGCAATATTATCAAGTCTATATCATATCTATATCTTTTATCAATACTAGTAAATACTAAGTCCTGTAGCGAGCAATTTATCCACAAATACTTGCGATCGAACTTGAACAATTCAGCGAATTGATATTTTAAATAACCGAAATAGAATAGATACAGAAATCAACCACTTATATTCCATCACGTGAATTCGGGTAATCCTAAGTTTCTTGCGATTAAGGCGCAGTATATTTTTCCCGAAATACCATCTGAAGACATCAGTTATTTCTTACAGACATTAAAACAACAATCAAAATGCAATCTCAATAGAATAACTTTTCGAATTGAATTTACAAGTCAATTAACGTTATTATGTCAATCTATAGAGCTATTCCTTGATTTTGCCCAGGAGTTATGAGATCATTTTAGCACTTTTATAACGACGCAGCAAAATATGCTAATTTTTTAATTTCGCAATATTACTAAGTCCTGTAGCGAGCAGTTTATCCACAAATACTTGCGATCGAACTTGAACTATTCAGCGAATTGATATTTTGAATAACGGAAATAGAACAGATACAGAAATCAACCACTTATATTCCATCACGTGAATTCGTGTAATCATAAGGTTCTTGCGATTAAGGCGCAGTGTATTTTTCCCGAAATATCATCTGAAGACATCAGTTATTTCTTACAGACATTGAAAACAACAATCAAAATGCAATCTCATTAGAATGACTTTTCGAATTTAATTTCCGAATCAATTAACGATAATATGTCAATATATAGAGCTATTCCTTTATTTTGCCCATAGTAAGGAGATCATTTTAGCACTTATATGACCACACAGCAAAATATGCTAATTTTTCAATTTCGCAATGTTACTAAGTCCTGTAGCGAGCAGGTGATCCATTAATACTTGCGATCTAAATTTATCTATTCAGCGAATTTGAATTTTAAATAACCGATTCTGAACGGATACATAAATACCTTTTATATGCTAACACGTTAATTCGTTTAATCATGAGATACTTGCGATAAAGGCGCTGTATATTTTTCTTGAAATATCATCTCAAGATATCAGGTATTTCTTACAGACATAGAAAACAACAATTAAAATGCAATCTCATTAGAATGACCTGTCGAATTGAATTCACAAATCAATTAACGTTATTATGTCAATATATAGAGCTATTCCTTGATTTTGCCCATAAGTTATGAGATCATTTTAGCACCCCTATGACCACGCAGCAAAATGTGCTAATTTTTAAATTTCGCAATATTACTAAGTCCTGTAGCGAGCAAGTTATCGGCGAATACTTGCGATCGAACTTTACCTTTTCAGCGAATTGAAATTTTAAATAACCGATAGTGAACAGATACAGAAATACCTCTTATATTCTAACACGTGAACTCGTGTAATCATAAGATTATTGCGATAAAGGCGCAGTATATTTTTTCTAAAATGACATCTGAAGGCATCAGGTATGTCTAGCAGACATTGAAAACAACAATCAAAATGCAGTCTCAATAGAATAACTTTTCGAATTGAATTTACAAGTCAATTAACGTTATTATGTCAATATATAGAGCTATTCCTTGATTTTGCCCAGAAGTTATGAGATCATTTTAGCACTTTTATAACGACAAAGCAAAATATGCTAATTTTTTAATTTCGCAATATTACTGAGTCCTGTAGCGAGCAGTTTATCCACGATTACTTGCGATCGAACTTGAACTATTTAGCAAATTAAAATTTCAAATATCTGAAAGCGAACAGATTTAGAAATCAACCTATTATATTTTATCACGAGAATTCGTGTAATCATGAGGTTCTTGCGATTGGGGCGCAGTATATTTTCCCCGAAATATTATCTGAAGGCATCACGTATTTCTTACAGACATTGGAAACAACAATCAAAATGCAATCGCAATAGAATAACTGTTCGAAATGAATTCTCAAATCAAATAACGTTATTATGTCACTAAATAGAGCCATTCCTTGATTTTGCCCAGAAGTTATGAGATCATTTTAGCACTTTTATGACCACGCAGCAAAAAATGCAAATTTCTCAATTTTGCAATATTATCAAGTCCTGTAGCGAGCAGGTTATTCATAAATACTTGCGATCTAAATTGAACTATTTAGCAAATTGAAATTTCAAATATCTGAAAGCGACCAGATATAGAAATCAACATCTTATATTCTATCACGTGAATTCGTGTAATCATGAGACACTTGCGATTGAGGCGCAGTATATTTTTCCCGAAATATCATCTGAAGACATCAGGTATTTCTTACAGACATTGAAAACAATAATCACAATGCAGTATCAATAGAATAACTTTTCAAATTGAATTTACAAGTCAATTAACGTTATTATGTCAATCTATAGAGCTATTCCTTGATTTTGCCCAGGAGTTATGAGATCATTTTAGCACTTTTATAACGACGCAGCAAAATATGCTAATTTTTTAATTTCGCAATATTACTAAGTCCTGTAGCGAGCAATTTATCCAAAAATACTTGCGATCGAACTTGAACTATTCAGCGAATTGAAATTTTGAATAACCGAAAGCAAACAGATACAGAAATCAACCTCTTCTATTCTATCACGTGAATTTGTGTAATCATGAGATTGTTGCGATTGTGGCGCAGTAGATTTTTCCCGAAATGACATCTGAAGATATCAGGTATTTCTATCAGACTTTGAAAACAACGAGCAAAACGCAAACTCAATAGAATAACTTTTCGAATTTAATTTCCAAATCAATTAACGTTAGTATGACAATATATAGAGACATTCCTTAATTTTTCCCATAGTAAGGAGATCATTTTAGCACTCTTATGACCACGCAGCTAAATATGCTAATTTTTCAATTTCGCAATTTTACTAAGTCCTGTAGCGAGAAGGTTATCCATGAATACATGGGATCTAAATCTAACTATTCAGCGAATTGAAATTTTAAATAACCGTAAGCGAACAGATACAGAAATCAACCTATTATATTCTATCACGAGAATTCGTGTAATCATGTGGTTCTTGCGATTGGGGCGCAGTATATTTTTCCCGAAATATTATCCGAAGACATCAGGTATTACTGACAGACATTGAAAACAACAATCAAAATGCAATCGCAAAAGAATAACTGTTAAAAATGAATTCTCAAATCAAATAACGTTATTACGTCACTAAATAGAGCCATTCCTTGATTTTGCCTAGAAGTTATGAGATCATTTTTGCACTTTTATGACCACGCAGCAAAAATTGCGAATTTTTCAATTTTGCAATATTATCAAGTCTATATCATATCTATATCTTTTATCAATACTAGTAAATACTAAGTCCTGTAGCGAGCAATTTATCCACAAATACTTGCGATCGAACTTGAACAATTCAGCGAATTGATATTTTAAATAACCGAAATAGAATAGATACAGAAATCAACCACTTATATTCCATCACGTGAATTCGGGTAATCCTAAGTTTCTTGCGATTAAGGCGCAGTATATTTTTCCCGAAATACCATCTGAAGACATCAGTTATTTCTTACAGACATTAAAACAACAATCAAAATGCAATCTCAATAGAATAACTTTTCGAATTGAATTTACAAGTCAATTAACGTTATTATGTCAATCTATAGAGCTATTCCTTGATTTTGCCCAGGAGTTATGAGATCATTTTAGCACTTTTATAACGACGCAGCAAAATATGCTAATTTTTTAATTTCGCAATATTACTAAGTCCTGTAGCGAGCAGTTTATCCACAAATACTTGCGATCGAACTTGAACTATTCAGCGAATTGATATTTTGAATAACGGAAATAGAACAGATACAGAAATCAACCACTTATATTCCATCACGTGAATTCGTGTAATCATAAGGTTCTTGCGATTAAGGCGCAGTGTATTTTTCCCGAAATATCATCTGAAGACATCAGTTATTTCTTACAGACATTGAAAACAACAATCAAAATGCAATCTCATTAGAATGACTTTCGAATTTAATTTCCCAATCAATTAACGATAATATGTCAATATATAGAGCTATTCCTTTATTTTGCCCATAGTAAGGAGATCATTTTAGCACTTATATGACCACACAGCAAAATATGCTAATTTTTCAATTTCGCAATGTTACTAAGTCCTGTAGCGAGCAGGTGATCCATTAATACTTGCGATCTAAATTTATCTATTCAGCGAATTTGAATTTTAAATAACCGATTCTGAACGGATACATAAATACCTTTTATATGCTAACACGTTAATTCGTTTAATCATGAGATACTTGCGATAAAGGCGCTGTATATTTTTCTTGAAATATCATCTCAAGATATCAGGTATTTCTTACAGACATAGAAAACAACAATTAAAATGCAATCTCATTAGAATGACCTGTCGAATTGAATTCACAAATCAATTAACGTTATTATGTCAATATATAGAGCTATTCCTTGATTTTGCCCATAAGTTATGAGATCATTTTAGCACCCCTATGACCACGCAGCAAAATGTGCTAATTTTTAAATTTCGCAATATTACTAAGTCCTGTAGCGAGCAAGTTATCGGCGAATACTTGCGATCGAACTTTACCTTTTCAGCGAATTGAAATTTTAAATAACCGATAGTGAACAGATACAGAAATACCTCTTATATTCTAACACGTGAACTCGTGTAATCATAAGATTATTGCGATAAAGGCGCAGTATATTTTTTCTAAAATGACATCTGATGGCATTAGGTATGTCTAGCAGACATTGAAAACAACAATCAAAATGCAATCTCAACAGAATAACTTTTCGAATTGGACTTTCAAATCAAATAACCTTATTATGTCATTAAATAGAGCCATTCCTTCATTTTGCCCAGGTGTCATGAGATCATTTTAGCACTCTTTTAACGACGCAGCAAAAAATGCTCATTTCTCAATATCGCGATATTATCAGGTCCTGTAGAGAGCAGGTTATCCATGAATACTTGCGATCTAAATTTAACTATTCAGCGAATCGATATTTTAAATAACCGATAGAGAACAGATACAGAAATCAACCACTTATATTCAATTACGTGCATTCGTGTAATCATTAGATTCTTGCGATTAAGGCGCAGTATATTTTTCCCGAAATACCATCTAAAGACATCAGGTATTTCGTACAGACATTGAAAACAACAATCAAAATGCAATCTAAATAGAATAACTTTTCGAATTGAATTTACAAATCAATTAACGTTATTATGTCACTAAATAGAGCCATTCCTTGATTTTGCCTAGGAGTTATGATATCATTTTAGCACTTTTATAACGACGCAGCAAAATATGCTAATTTTTTAATTTCGCAATATTACTAAGTCCTGTAGCGAGCAGGTTATCCACGAATACTTGCGATCGAACTTTAACTTTTCAGCGAATTGATATTTTAAATAACCGATAGTGAACAGATACAGAAATACCTAATATATTCTAACACGTGAATTCGTGTAATCATGAGATTATTGCGGTAAAGGCGCAGTATTTTTTTTCCGAAATGAAATCTGATGGCATCAGGTATGTCTAGCAGAAATTGAAAACAGCAATCAAAATGCAATCTCAGTAGAATAACTTTTAGAAATGAATTTTCAAATTAAATAAAGTTATTATGTCACTAAATAGAGCCTTTCCTTGATTTTTCCCAGGAGTTATGAGATCATTTTAGCACTCCTATGGCCACGCAGCAAAATGTGCTAATATTTAAATTTCGCAATATTACTAAGTCCTGTAGCGAGCAAGTTATCGACGAATACTTGCGCTCGAACTTTAACTTTTCAGCGAATTGAAATTTTAAATAACCGATAGTGAACAGATACAGAAATACCTCTTATATTCTAACACGTGAACTCGTGTAATCGTGAGATTATTGCGAGAAAGCCGCAGTATATTTTTTCCGAAATGACATCTGAAGGCATCAGGTATGTCTAGCAGCCAGTGAAAACAACAATCTAAATGCAATCTCAATAGAATAACTTTTCGAATTGAATTTTCAAATTAAATAACCTTATTATGTCATTAAATAGAGCCATTTCTTCATTTTGCCCAGGCGTCATGAGATCATTTTAGCACTCTTATAACGACACAGCAAAAAATGCTTATTTTTCAATTTCGCGATAATATCAGGTCCTGTAGAGAGCAGGTTATCCATGAATACTTGCGATCTAAATTTAACTATTCAGCGAATTGATATTCTAAATAACCGATAGAGAACAGATACAGAAATCAACCACTTATATTCAATTACGTGAATTCGTGTAATCATAAGATTCTTGCGATTAAGGCGCAGTATATTTTTCCCGAAATACCATCTAAAGACATCAGGTATTTCTTACAGACATTGAAAACAACAATCAAAATGCAATCTAAATAGAATAACTTTTCGAATTGAATTTACAAATCAATTAACGTTAATATGTCACTAAATAGAGCCATTCCTTGATTTTGCCCAGGAGTTATGATATCATTTTAGCACTTTTATAACGACGCAGCAAAATATGCTAATTTTTTAATTTCGCAATATAACTTAGTCCTGTAGCGAGCAGGTTGTTTATAAATACTCGCGATCTAAATTGAACTATTTAGCAAATTGAAATTTCAAATATCTGAAAGCGAACAGATATAGAATTGAACATCTTATATTCTATCACGTGAATTCGTGTAATCATGAGATGCTTGCGATTGAGGCGCAGTATATTTTTCCCGAAATATCATCTGAAGTCATCAGGTATTTCTTACAGACATTGAAAAAAACAATCACAATGCAGTCTCGATAAAATAACTTTTCGAATTGAATTTACAAGTCAATTAACGTTATTATGTCAATCTATAGAGCTATTCCTTGATTTTGCCCAGGAGTTATGAGATCATTTCAGCACTTTTATAACGACGCAGCAAAATATGCTAATTTTTTAATTTCGCAATATTACTAAGTCCTGTAGCGAGCAGTTTATCCACAAATACTTGCGATCGAACTTGAACTATTCAGCGAATTGATATTTTTAATAACCGAAATAGAACAGATACAGAAATCAACCACTTATATTCCATCACGTGAATTCGTGTAATCATAATGTTCTTGCGATTAAGGCGCAGTATATTTTTCCCGAAATACCATCTGAAGACATCAGTTATTTCTTACAGACATTGAAAACAACAATCAAAATGCAATCTCATTAGAATGACTTTTCGAATTTAATTTCCGAATCAATTAACGATAATATGTCAATATATAGAGCTATTCCTTTATTTTGCCCATAGTAAGGAGATCATTTTAGCACTTATATGACCACACAGAAAAATATGCTAATTTTTCAATTTCGCAATGTTACTAAGTCCTGTAGCGAGCAGGTGATCCATTAATACTTGCGATCTAAATTTATCTATTCAGCGAATTGGAATTTTAAATAACCGATTCTGAACGGATACATAAATACCTCTTATATGCTAACATGTTAATTCGTGTAATCATGAGATACTTGCGATAAAGGCGCTGTATATTTTTCTTGAAATATCATCTCAAGATATCAGGTATTTCTTACAGACATTGAAAACAAAAATCAAAATGGAATCTAAATAGAATAACTTTTCGAATTGAATTTACAAATTAATTAACGTTATTATGTAACTAAATAGAGTCATTCCTTGATTTTGCCCAGGAGTTATGATATCATTTTAGCACTTTTATGACCGCGCAGAAAAATGTGCTAATTTTTTAATTTCGCAATATTACTGAGTCCTGTAGCGAGCAAGTTATCGGCGAATACTTGCGATCGAACTTTAACTTTTCAGCGAATTGAAATTTTAAATAACCGATAGTGAACAGATTCAGAAATACCTCTCATATTCTAACACGTGAACTCGTGTAATCATGAGATTATTGCAAGAAAGCCGCAGTATATTTTTTCCGAAATGACATCTGAAGGCATCAGGTATGTCTAGCAGACATTGAAAACAACAATCAAAATGCAATCTCAATAGAATAACTTTTCGAATTGAAGTTTCAAATCAAATAACGTAATTAAGTCATTAAATAGAGCCATTCCTTCATTTTGCCCAGGTGTCATGAGATCATTTTAGCACTCTTTTAACGACGCAGCAAAAAATGCTAATTTTTCAATTTCGCGATATTATCAGGTCCTGTAGAGAGCAGGTCATCCATGAATACATGCGATCTAAATTTAACTATTCAGCGAATTGATATTTTAAGTAACCGATAGAGAACAGATACAGAAATCAACCACTTATATTCAATTACGTGAATTCGTGTAATCATGATATACTTGCGATAAAGGCGCTGTATATTTTTCCTGAAATATCATCTCAAGACATCAAGTATTTCTTACAGACATTGAAAACAACAATCAAAATGCAATCTAAATAGAATATCTTTTCGAATTGAATCTACAAATCAATTAACGTTATTATGTCACTAAATAGAGCCATTCATTGATTTTGCCCAGTAGTTATGATATCATTTTAGCACTTTTATGACCACGCAGCAAAATGTGCTAATTTTTCAATTTTGCAAAAATATCAAGTCTTGTAGCGAGCAGGTTATCCATGAATACTTGCGATCTAAATTTAACTATTCAGCAAATTGATATTTTAAATAAATAAAATCGAACAGATACAGAAATCAACCACTTATATTCCATCACGTGAATTCGTGTAATCATGAGATGCTTGCGATTGAGGCGCAATATATTTTTCCCGAAATATCATCTGAAGACATCAAGTTATTCTTACATAAATTGAAAACAAAAATCACAATGCAGTCTCAATAGAATAACTTTTCGAATTGAATATACAAGTCAATTAACGTTATTATGTCAATATATAGAGCTATTCCTTGATTTTGCCCATGAGTTATGAGACCATTTTAGCACTCTTATAACGACGCAGCAAAATATGCTAATTTTTTATTTCGCAATATTACTTAGTCCTGTATTGAGCAGGTTATCCACGAAAACTTGTGATCAAACTTTAACTTTTCAGCGAATTGATATTTTAAATATCCGATAGTGAACAGATACAGAAATACCTCGTATATTCTAACACGTGCATTCGTGTAATCATGTGATTATTGCGATAAAGGCGCTGTATATTTTTCCTGAAATATTATTTCACGACATCAGGTATTTCTTACAGACATAGAAAACAACAATTAAAATGCAATCTCATTAGAATGACTTTTCGAATTGAATTTTTAAATCAAATAACGTGATGATGTGACTAAATACAGCCATTCTTTGATTTTTCCCGGGAGTCATAATATCATTTTAGCACTCTTATAACCACGCAGCAAAATATGATAATTTATTCATTTCGCAATATTATGGACTCCTGTCGCGAACAGGTTATCTATGAATAGTTGCGATCTGAATTTAACCATTACGCGAATTGAAATAATAAATAACCGAAAGCGAACCGATACAGAAATCAATCTATTATATTCTATCACTAGAATTTCTGTAATCATGAGGTTCTTGCGATTGATGCGCAGTATATTTTTCCGAAATATTATCTGAAGGCATCAGGTATTACTTACAGTCATTGAAAACAACAATAAAAATGCAATCTCAATAGAATAACTTTTCGGTTTGAATTTTCACATCAATTAACGTTTTTATGTCGATATATAGAGTCATTACTTGATTATGCCCAGGAGTCATGAGATCATCTTAGCACTATTAAAACGACGCAGCAAAATATGCTTATTTTTCAATCTCGCAATATTTCTAAATCCTTTAGCGAGCAGGTTATTTACGAATACTTGCGATCGAACTTTAACTTTCCAGCGAATTGAAATTTAAAATAACCGATAGTGTACAGATACTGAAATTTCTCCTATATTCTAACACGTGAATTCGTGTAATCATGAGATTATTGCGGTAAAGGCGCAGTATATTTTTTACGAAATGACATCTGATGGCATCAGGTATATCTAGCAGACATTGAAAACAACATTCAAAAAGCAATCAGTAGAATAACTTTTCGAATTGAATTTTCAAATCAAATATCATTATTATGTCACTAAATAGAGTCATTCCTTGATTTTGCCCAGGAGCCATGAGATCATTTTAGCACTCTTTTAACGACGCAGCAAAAAATGCTAATCTTTCAATTTCGCAATATTATCAAGTCCTGTAGCGAGCAGGTTATCCATGAATACTTGTGATCTAAATTTAACTATTCAGCGAATTGATATTTTAAATAAATGAAATCGAACAGATACAGAAATCAACCACTTATCTTCCATCACGTGAATTCGTGTAATCATAAGATTCTTGCGATTAAGGCGCTGTATATTTTTCCCGAAATACCATCTGAAGACATCAGGTATTTCTTACAGACATTGAAAACAAAAATCGAAATGGAATCTAAATAGAATAACTTTTCGAATTGAATTTACAAATTAATTAACGTTATTATGTAACTAAATAGAGTCATTCCTTGATTTTGCCCAGGAGTTATGATATCATTTTAGCACTTTTATGACCACGCAGAAAAATGTGCTAATTTTTTAATTTCGCAATATTACTGAGTCCTGTAGCGTGCAAGTTATCTACGAATACTTGCGATCTAAATTGAACTATTTAGCGAATTGAAATGTTAAATAACCGAAAGCAAACAGATACAGAAATCAACCTCTTCCATTCTATAACGTGAATTTGTGTAATCATGAGATTGTTGCGATTGTGGCGCAGTATATTTTTCCCGAAATGACATCTGAAGATATCAGGTATTTCTAACAGACTTTGAAAACAACGAGCAAAACGCAAACTCAATAGAATAACTTTTCGAATTGAATGTACAAATCAATTAACGTTAATAAGACAATATATGGAGCCATTCCTTTATTTTGCTCATAGTAAAGAGATCATTTTAGCACTCTTATAACAACGCAGCAAAATATGCGAATTTTTCAATTTCGCAATATTATCAAGTCCTGTAGCGAGCAGGTCATCCATAAGTCCTTGCGATCGAAATTGAACTATTTAGCAAATTGAAATTTCAAATATCTGAAACCCAACAGATATAGAAATCAACCTCTTATATTCTATCACGTGAATTCGTGTAATCATAAGATGCTTGCGATTGAGGCGCAGTTTATTTTCCCCGAAATATCATCTGGAGACATCAGGTATTTCTTACAGACATTGAAAACAACAATCAAAATGCAATCTCAATAGAATAACTTTTCGAATTAAATTCTTAAATCAAATAACGTTATTATGTCACTAAAAAGAGCCATTCCTTGATTTTGCCCAGGAGTTATGAGATCATGTTAGCAATCTTATAACGACGCAGCAAAATATGCTAATTTTTCAATTTCGCAATATTACTAAGTCCTGTAGCAAGCAGGTTATCCACGAATTCTTGCGATCGAACTTTAACTTTTCAGCGAATTGATAATTTAAATAACCGATAGTGAACAGATGCAGAAATACCTCTTATATTCTATCACGAGAATTTGTGTAATCATGAGGTTCTTGCGATTGAGGCGCAGTATATTTTTCCCGGAATATTATCTGAAGGCATCAGGTATTTCTTACAGTCATTGAAAACAACAATCAAAATGCAATCTCAATGGAATAACTTTTCGGATTGAATTTTCACATCAATGAACGTTATTATGTCGATATATAGAGTCATTACTTGATTATGCCCAGGAGTCATGAGATCATCTTAGCACTATTATAACGACGCAGCAAAATATGCTAATTATTCAATTTGGCAACATTTCTAAGTCCTGTAGAGAGCAGGTTATTCACGAATACTTGCGATCGAACTTTAACTTTTCAGCGAATTGAAATTTTAAATAACCGATAGTAGACAGATACTGAAATTTCTCCTATATTCTAACACGTGAATTCGTGTAATCATGAGATTATTGCGGTAAAGGCGCAGTATATTTTTCCGAAATGACATCTAATGGCATCAAGTATGTCTAGCAGACATTGAAAACATCAATCAAAAAGCAATCTCAATAGAATAACTTTTCGAATTGAATTTTCAAATCAAATAACGTTATTATGTCACTAAATAGAGCCATTCCTTGATTTTGCCCAGGAGCCATGAGATCATTTTAGCACTCTTTTAACGACGCAGCAAAAAATGCTAATTTTTCAATTTCGCAATAATATCAAGTCTTGTAGCGAGCAGGTTATCCATGAATACTTGCGATCTAAATTTAACTATTCAGTCAATTGATATTTTAAATAAATGAAATCGAACAGATACAGAAATAAACCACTTATATTCCATCACGAGAATTCGTGTAATCATAAGATTCTTGCGATTAAGGCGCTGTATATTTTTCCCGAATCACCATCTGAAGACATCAGGTATTTCTTACACACATTAAAAACAACAATCAAAATGCAATCTAAATAGAATAACTTTTCGAATTGAATTTACAAAACAATTAACGATATTATGTCACCAAATAGAGCCTTTCCTTGATTTCGCGCACGAGTTATGAGATCATTTTAGCACTATCATGACCACGCAGCAAAATATGCGAATTTTTTAATTTCGCAATATTATCAAGTCCTGTAGCGATCAAGTTATCCATAGATACTTCCGATCTAAATTGCACTATTCAGCAAATTGAAATTTCAAATATGTGAAAGCGAACAGATATAGAAATCAACCTCTTATATTCTATAACGTGAATTCATGTAATCATGAGATGCTTGCGATTGAGGCGCAGTATATTTTTCCCGAAATATCATCTGAAGACATCAGGTATTTCTTACAGACATTGAAAACAACAATCAGAATGCAGTCTCAATAGAATAACTTTTCGAATTGAATTTACAAGTCAATTAACGTTATTATGTCAATATAAAGAGCTATTACTTGATTTTGCCCAGTAGTTATGAGATAATTTTAGCACTCTTATAACGACGCAGCAAAATATGCTAATTTTTTAATTTCGCAATATTTCTAAGTCCTGTAGCGAGCAGGTTATCCGCGAATACTTGCGATCGAACTTTAACTTTCCAGCGAATTGAAATTTTAAATAACCGATAGTGAACAGATACAGAAATACCTCTTATATGCTAACACGTGAATTCGTGTAATCATGAGATACTTGCCATAAAGGCGCTGTATATTTTTCCTGAAATATCATCTTAAGACATCAGGTATTTCTTACAGACATAAAAAACAACAATTAAAATGCAATCTCATTAGAATGACTTTTCGAATTGAATTTTCAAATCAAATAACGTTTTGATGTCACTAAATACAGCCATTCGTTGATTTTTCCCGGGAGTCATTATATCATTTTAGCACTTTTATAACGGCGCAGCAAAATATGCTAATTTTTCAATTTCGCAATATTTCTAAGTCCTGTAGCGAGCAGGTTATCCACGAATACTTGCGATCGAACTTTAACTTTCCAGCAAATTGAAATTTTAAATAACCGATAGTGAACATATACAGAAATACCTCTTATATTCTAACACGTGCATTCGTGTAATCATGAAATTATTGCGATAAAGGCGCAGTATATTTTTTCCGAAATGACATCTGATGGCATCAGGTATGTCTAGCAGACATTGAAAACAACAATCCAAATGCAATCTAAATAGAATAACTTTTCGAATTGAATTTTAAAATTAATTAACGTTATGATGTCACTAAATACAGCTATTCTTTGATTTTTCCCGGGAGTCATAATATCATTTTAGCACTCGTATAACCACGCAGCAAAATATGCTATTTTTTAATTTCGCAATATTACTTAGTTCTGTCGCGAACAGGTTATCTATGAATACTTGCGATCTAAATTGAATTATTCAGCAAATTGATATTTTAAATAACCGATAGTGAACAGATCCAGAAATACCTTTTATATTCTAACACGTGAATTCGTGTAATCATGAGGTTCTCGCGATTGGGGCGCAGTATATTTTTCCCGAAATATTATCTGAAGCCATCAGGTATTTCTTACAGACATTGGAAACAACAATCAAAATGCAATCTCAATAAAATAGCTGTTCGAAATGAATTCTCAAAGCAAATAACGTTATTAATCCACTAAATAGAGCCATTCCTTGATTTTGCCCAGGAGTTATGAGATCATTTTAACTCTTTTATGACCACGCAGCAAAATATGCGAATTTTTCAATTTCGCAATATTATCAAGTCCTGTAGCGAGCAGGTCATCCATAAGTCCTTGCGATCGAAATTGAACTATTTAGCAAATTAAAATTTCAAATATCTGAAAGCCAACAGATATAGAAATCAACCTCTTATATTCTATCACGTGAATTCGTGTAATCATGAGATGCTTGCGATTGAGGCGCAGTATATTTTCCCCGAAATATCATCTGAAGACATCAGGTATTTCTTACAGACATTGAAAACAACAATCAAAATGCAATCTCAATAGAATAACTTTTCGAATTAAATACTTAAATCAAATAACGTTATTATGTCACTAAATAGAGCCATTCTTTGATTTTGCCCAGAAGTTATGATATCATGTTACCAATCTTATAACGACGCAGCAAAAAATGCTAATATCTCAATTTTGCAATATTGTCAAGTCCTGTAGCGAGCAAGTTATTCATAAATACTTGCGATCTAAATTAAACTATCTAGCAAATTGAAATTTCAAAAATCTGAAAGCGAACAGATAAAGAAACCAACCTCTTATATTCTATCACGGGAATTCGTGTAATCATGAGATGCTTGCGATTGAGGCGCAGTATATTCTTATAGAAATATCATCTAAAGACATCTGGTATTTCTTACAGACATTGGAAACAACAATTAAAATGCAATCTCAATAAAATAACTGTTCGAAAGGAATTCTCAAAACGTATAACATTATTATGTCACTAAATAGAGCTATTCCTTGATTTTTCCCAGAAGTTATGGGATCATTTTAGCACTTTTATGACCACGCAGCAAAATATGCGAATTTTTCAATTTCGCAATATTATCAAGTCCTGTAGCGAGCAGGTTATCTATAACGTGCGATCTAAATTGAACTATTTCGCAAATTGAAATTTCAAATATCTGAAAGCGAACAGATATAGAAATCAACCTCTTATGTTCTATAACGTGAATTCATGTAATCATGAGATGCTTGCGATTGAGGCGCAGTATATTTTTCCCGAAATATCATCTGAAGACATCAGGTATTTCTTACAGACATTGAAAACAACAATCAGAATGCAGTCTCAATAGAATAACTTTTTGAATTGAATTTACAAGTCAATTAACGTTATTATGTCAATATATAGAGCTATTACTTGATTTTGCCCAGTAGTTATGAGATCATTTTAGCACTCTTATAACGACGCAGCAAAATATGCTAATTTTTTAATTTCGCAATATTACTAAGTCCTGTAGCGAGCAGGTTATCCACGAATACTTGCGATCGAACTTTTACTTTTTAGCGAATTGATATTTTAAATAACCTATAGTGAACAGATACAGAAAAACCTCTTATATTCTATCACGTGAATTTGTGTAATCATGAGATTGTTGCGATTGTGGCGCAGTATATTTTTCCCGAAATGACATCTGAAGATATCAGGTATTTATAACAGACTTTGAAAACAACGTGCAAAACGCAAACTTAATTGAATAACTTTTCGAATTGAATTTCCAAATCAATTAACTTTAATATGTCAATATATAGATCCATTCCTTTATTTTGCACATAGTAATGCGATCATTTTAGCACTCTTATGACCACGCAGCAAAATAGGCTAATTTTTCAATTTCGCAATGTTACTAAGTCCTGTAGCGAGCATGTGATTCATTAATACTTGCGATCCAAATTTATCTATTCAGCGAATGAAAATTTTAAATAACCGATAGTGAACAGATACAGATATACCTCTTATATGCTAACACGTGAATTCGTGTAATCATGAGATACTTGCCATAAAGGCGCTGTATATTTTTCCTGAAATATCATCTCAAGACATCAGGTATTTCTTACAGACATAGAAAACAACAATTAAAATGCAATCTCATTAGAATGACTTTTCGAATTGAATTTTCAAATCAAATAACGTTTTGATGTCACTAAATACAGCCATTCTTTGATTTTTCCCGGGAGTCATGATATCATTTTAGCACTTTTATAACGGCGCAGCAAAATATGCTAATTTTTCAATTTCGCAATATTTCTAAGTCCTGTAGCGAGCAGGTTATCCACGAATACTTGCGATCGAACTTTAACTTTCCAGCGAATTTAAATTTTAAAAAACCGATAGTGAACAGATACAGAAATACCTCTTATATTCTAACACGTGAATTCGTGTAATCATGAGATTATTGCTATAAAGGCGCAGTATATTTTATCCGAAATGACATCTGATGGCATCAGGTATGTCTAGCAGACATTGAAAACAACAATCAAAATGCAATCTAAATAGAATAACTTTTCGAATTGAATTTACAAATTAATTAACGTTATTATGTTAATACATAGAGCTATTCCTTGATTTCGGCCAGCAGTTATGAGTCCATTTAACACTCATTTAACACTCTTTTAAAATATACTGCGATAAAGACGCAGTATATTTTTTCCGAAATGACATCTGATGGCATCCAGTACGTCTAGCAGACATTGAAAAAAACAATCAAAACGCAATCTCAATAGAATAACCTTTCGAATTGAGTTTTCAAATCAAATAACGTTATTATGTCACTAAATAGAGCCATTCCCTCATTTTGCCCAGGAGTCATGAGATCATTTTAGCACTCTTTTAAAGACGCAGCAAAAAATGCTAATTTTTCAATTTCGCAATATTAATAAGTCCTGTAGCGTGCAGGTTATCCATGAATATTTGCGATCTAACTTTAACTTTTCAGCGAATTGATATTTTAAATAACCGATAGTGAACAGATACAGAAATACCTCTTATATTCTAACACGTGCATTCGGGTAATCATGAGATTATTGCGATAAAGGCGCAGTATATTTTTTCCGAAATGACATCTGATGGCATCAGGTATGTCTAGCAGACATTGAAAACAACAATTCAAAAGCAATCTAAATAGAACAACTTTTCGAATTGAATTTTCAAATCAATTAACGTTATGATGTCACTAAATACAGCCATTCTTTTATTTTTCCCGGGAGTCATAATATCATTTTAGCACTCTTATAACCACGCAGCAAAATATGCTATTTTTTAATTTCGCAATATTACTTAGTTCTGTCGCGAGCAGGTTATCTATGAATACTTGCGATCTAAATTGAATTATTTAGCAAATTGATATTTTAAATAACCGATAGTGAACAGATCCAGAAATACCTTTTATATTCTAACACGTGAATTCGTGTAATCATGAGGTTCTTGCGATTGGGGCGCAGTATATTTTTCCCGAAATATTATCTGAAGCCATCAGGTATTTCTTACAGACATTGGAAACAACAATCAAAATGCAATCTCAATAGAATAGCTGTTCGAAATGAATTCTCAGAGCAAATAACGTTATTAATCCACTAAATAGAGCCATTCCTTGATTTTGCCCAGGAGTTATGAGATCATTTAAGCACTTTTATGACCACGCAGCAAAATATGCGAATTTTTCAATTTCGCAATATTATCAAGTCCTGTAGCGAGCAGGTCATCCATAAGTCCTCGCGATCGAAATTGAACTATTTAGCAAATTGAAATTTCAAATATCTGAAAGCCAACAGATATAGAAATCAACCTTTTATATTCTATCACGTGAATTCGTGTAATCATAAGATGCTTGCGATTGAGGCGCAGTTTATTTTCCCCGAAATATCATCTGGAGACATCAGGTATTTCTTACAGACATTGAAAACAACAATCAAAATGCAATCTCAATAGAATAACTTTTCGAATTAAATTCTTAAATCAAATAACGTTATTATGTCACTAAATAGAGCCATTCCTTGATTTTGCCCAGGAGTTATGAGATCATGTTAGCAATCTTATAACGACGCAGCAAAATATGCTAATTTTTCAATTTCGCAATATTACTAAGTCCTGTAGCAAGCAGGTTATCCACGAATTCTTGCGATCGAACTTTAACTTTTCAGCGAATTGATAATTTAAATAACCGATAGTGAACAGATACAGAAATACCTCTTATATTCTATCACGAGAATTTGTGTAATCATGAGGTTCTTGCGATTAAGGCGCAGTATATTTTTCCCGGAATATTATCTGAAGGCATCAGGTATTTCTTACAGTCATTGAAAACAACAATCAAAATGCAATCTCAATGGAATAACTTTTCGGATTGAATTTTCACATCAATTAACGTTATTATGTCGATATATAGAGTCATTACTTGATTATGCCCAGGAGTCATGAGATCATCTTAGCACTATTATAACGACGCAGCAAAATATGCTAATTATTCAATTTGGCAACATTTCTAAGTCCTGTAGAGAGCAGGTTATTCACGAATACTTGCGATCGAACTTTAACTTTTCAGCGAATTGAAATTTTAAATAACCGATAGTAGACAGATACTGAAATTTCTCCTATATTCTAACACGTGAATTCGTGTAATCATGAGATTATTGCGGTAAAGGCGCAGTATATTGTTTCCGAAATGACATCTAATAGCATCAAGTATGTCTAGCAGACATTGAAAACAACAATCAAAAAGCAATCTCAATAGAATAACTTTTCGAATTGAATTTTCAAATCAAATTACGTTATTATGTCATGAGATAGAGCCATTCCTTGATTATGCCCAGGAGCCATGAGATCATTTTAGCACTCTTTTAACGACGCAGCAAAAAAAGCTAATTTTTCAATTTCGCAATAATATCAAGTCTTGTAGCGAGCAGGTTATCCATGAGTACTTGCGATCTAAATTTAACTATTCAGCGAATTGATATTTTAAATAAATGAAATAGAACGGATACAGAAATAAACCACTTACATTCCATCACGTGAATTCGTGTAATCATAAGATTCTTACGATTAAGGCGCTGTATATTTTTCCCGAATCACCATCCGAAGGCATCAGGTATTTCTTACAGACATTGAAAACAACAATCAAAATGCAATCTAAATAGAATAACTTTTCGAATTGAATTTACAAATCAATTAACGATATTATGTCACCAAATAGAGCCTTTCCTTGATTTTGCCCAGGAGTTATGAGATCATGTTAGCACTCATATAACCACGCAGCAAAAAATGCTAATTTCTCAATTTTGCAATATTGTCAAGTCCTGTAGCGAGCAAGTTATGCATAAATACTTGCGATCTAGATTAAACTATCTAGCAAATTGGAATTTCAAAAATCTGAAAGCGAACAGATAAAGAAACCAACCTCTTATATTCTATCACGTGAATTCGTGTAATCATGAGATGCTTGCGATTGAGGCGCAGTATATTTTTATAGAAATATCATCTAAAGACATCTGGTATTTCTTACAGACATTGGAAACAACAATGAAAATGCAATCTCAATAAAATAACTGTTCGAAAGGAATTCTCAAAACAAATAACGTTATTATGTCACTAAATAGAGCTATTCCTTGATTTTGCACAGAAGTTATGGGATCATTTTAGCACTTTTATGACCACGCAGCAAAATATGCGAATTTTTCAATTTCGCAATATTATCAAGTCCTGTAGCGAGCAGGTTATCTATAAATACGTGCGATCTAAATTGAACTATTTCGCAAATTGAAATTTCAAATATCTGAAAGCGAACAGATATAGAAATCAACCTCTTATATTCTATAACGTGAATTCATGTAATCATGAGATGCTTGCGATTGAGGCGCAGTATATTTTTCCCGAAATATCATCTGAAGACATCAGGTATTTCGCACAGACATTGAAAACAACAATCAGAATGCAGTCTCAATAGAATAACTTTTCGAATTGAATTTACAAGTCAATTAACGTTATTATGTCAATATATAAAGCTATTACTTGATTTTGCCCAGTAGTTATGAGATCATTTTAGCACTCTTATAACGACGCAGCAAAATATGCTAATTTTTTAATTTCGCAATATTACTATGTCCTGTAGCGAGCAGGTTATCCACGAATACTTGCGATCGAACTTTAACTTTTTAGCGAATTGATATTTTAAATAACCTATAGTGAACAGATACAGAAAAACCTCTTATATTCTAACACGTGAATTCGTGTAATCATGAGATTATTGCGATAAAGGCGCAGTAAATTTTTTCCGAAATGAAATCTAATGGCATGAAGTATGTCTAGCAGACATTGAAAACAACAATCAAAAAGCAATCTCAATAGAATAACTTTTCGAATTGAATTTTCAAATCAAATAACGTTATTATGTCACTAAATAGAGCCATTCCTTGATTTTGCCCAGGAGCCATGAGACCATATTAGCACTCTTTTAACGACGCAGCAAAAAATGCTAATTTTTCAATTTCGCAATAATATCAAGCTTTGTAGCGAGCAGGTTAGCCATTAATACTTGCGATCGAAATTTAACTATTCAGTGAATTGATATTTTAAATAAATGAAATCGAACAGATACAGAAATAAACCACTTATATTCCATCACGTGAATTCGTGTAATCATAAGATTCTTGCGATTAAGGCGCTGTATACTTTTCCCGAATCACCATCTGAGGACATCAGGTATTTCTTACAGACATTGAAAACGACAATCAAAATGCAATCTAAATGGAATAACTTTTCGAATTGAATTTACAAATCAATTAACGTTATTATGTCACCAAATAGAGCATATCCTTGATTTTGCCCACGGGTTATGAGATTATTTTAGCACTTTCATGACCACGCAGCAAAAGAGGCTAATTTTTCAATTTCGCAATGTTACCAAGTCCTGTAGCGAGCATGTGATCCATCAATACTTGCGATCGAACTTTAACTTCCAGCGAATTAAAATTTTAAATAACCGATAGTGAACAGATACAGAAATACCTCTTATATTCTAACACGTGAATTCGTGTAATCATGAGATTATTGCTATAAAGGCGCAGTATATTTTTTTCCGAAATGACATCTGATGGCATCAGGTATGTCTAGCAGACATTGAAAAGAACAATTAAAATGCAATCTCAATAGAATAACTTTTCGAATTGAATTTTCAAATCAAATAACGTCATTATATCACTAAATAGAGCTATTCCTTGATTTTGCCCAGGATCATGAGACCATTTTAGCACTCTTATAACGACGCAGCAGAAAATGCTAATTTTTTAATTTCGCAATATTATCTAGTCCTGTAGCGAGCAGGTTATCTATGAATACTTGCGATCTAAGTTTAACTATTCAGCGAATTGATATTTTAAATAACCGAAAGCGAACAGATACAGAAATCAACCACTTATATTCCATTACGTGAATTCGTGTGATCATAAGATTCTTGCGATTAAGGCGCAGTATATTTTTCCCGAAATACCATCTGAAGACTTCAGGTATTTCTTACAGAAATTGAAAACAACAATCAAAATGCAATCTAAATAGAATAACTTTTCGAAATAAATTTACAAATCAATTAACGTTATAACGTCAATATATAGAGTTATACCTTGATTTTGGTCAGAAGTTATGAGATCATTTTAGCACTCTTATGACCACGCAGCAAAATGTGCTAATTTTTTAATTTCGCAATATTACTAAGTCCTGTAGCGTGCAGGTTATCCATGAATATTTGCGATCTAACTTTAACTATTCAGGAATTGATAATTCAAATAACCGAAATAGAACAGATACAGAAATCAACCACTTATATTCCATCACGAGAATTCGTGTAATCATGAAATTATTGCAATAACGGCGCAGTAAATTTTTTCCGAAATGAAATCTAATGGCATCAAGTATGTCTAGCAGACATTGAAAACAACAATCAAAAAGCAGTCTCAATAGAATAACTTTTCGAATTGAATTTTCAAATCAATTAACGTTATGATGTCACTAAATAGAGCCATTCCTTGATTTTGCCCAGGAGCCATGAGATCATATTAGCACTCTTTTAACGACGCAGCAAAAAATGCTAATTTTTCAATTTCGCAATAATATCAAGCTTTGTAGCGAGCAGGTTATCCATGAATACTTGCGATCGAAATTTAACTATTCAGTGAATTGATATTTTAAATAAATGAAATCGAACAGACACAGAAACAAACCACTTATATCCCATCACGTTAATTCGTGTAATCATAAGATTCTTGCGATTAAGGCGCTGTATATTTTTCCCGAATCACCATCTGAGGACATCAGGTATTTCTTACAAACATTGAAAACAACAATCAAAATGCAATCTAAATAGAATAACTTTTCGAATTGAATTTACAAATCAATTAACGTTATTATGTCACCAAATAGAGCCTTTCCTTGATTTTGCCCACGAGTTATGAGATCATTTTAGCACTTTTATGACCACGCAGCAAAATAGGCTAATTTTTCAATTTCGCAATGTTACTAAGTCCTGTAGTGAGCGTGTGATCCATTAATACTTGCGGTCCAAATTTATCTTTTCAGCGAATTGAAATTTTAAATAACCGATAGTGAACGGATACAGGAATACCTCTTATATGCGACCACGTGAATTCGTGTAATCATGAGATACTTGCGATAAAGGCGCTGTATATTTTTCCTGAAATATCATCTCAAGACATCAGGTATTTCTTACAGACATAGAAAACAACAATTAAAATGCAATCTCATTAAAATGACTTTTCGAATTGAATGTTCAAATCAAATAACGTTATGATGTCACTAAATACAGCCATTCTTTGATTTTTCCCGGGAGTCATGATATCATTTTAGCACTATTATAACGGCGCAGCAAAATATGCTAATTTTTCAATTTCGCAATATTTCTAAGTCCTGTAGCGAGCAGGTTATCCACGAATACTTGCGATCGAACATTAACTTTCCAGCGAATTGAAATTTTAAATAACCGATAGTGAACAGATACAGAAATACCTCTTATATTCGAACACGTGAATTCGTGTAATCATGAGATTATTGCGATAAAGGCGCAGTATATTTTTTCCGAAATGACATCTGATGGCATCAGGTATGTCTAGCAGACATTGAAAACAACAATCAAAATGCAATCTCAATAGAATAACTTTCCGAATTGAATTTTCAAATGAAATAACGTTATTATATCACTAAATAGAGACATTCCTTGAATTTGCCCAGGAGTCATGAGATCATTTTAGCACTCTTATGACGAAGCAGCAAAGAATGCTAATTTTTTAATTTCGCAATATTATCCAGTCCTGTAGCGAGCTGGTTATCCATGAATACCTGCGATCCAAATCTAACTATTCAGCGAATTGATATTTTAAATAACCGAAATCGAACAGATACAGAAATCAAACACTTATATTCCATTACGTGAATTCGTGTGATCATAAGATACTTGCGATTAAGGCGCAGTATATTTTTCCCGAAATACCATCTGAAGACATCAGGTATTTCTTACAGACATTAAAAACAACAATCAAAATGCAATCTAAATAGAATAACTTTTCGAATTGAATTTACGAATCAATTAACGTTATTATGTCAATATATAGAGCTATTCCTTGATTTTGGCCAGGAGTTATGAGTTCATTTAACTCTCTTATGACCACGCAGCAAAATGTGCTAATTTTTTAATTTCGCAATATTACTAAGTCCTGTAGCGTGCAGGTTATCCATGAATATTTGCGATCTAACTATAACTATTCAGAGAATTGATATTTTAAATAACCGATAGTGAACAGATACAGAAATACCTCTTATATTCTAACACGTGCATTCGTGTAATCATGAGATTATTGCGATAAAGGCGCAGTATATTTTTTCCGAAATGACATCTGATGGCATCAGGTATGTCTAGCAGACATTGAAAACAACAATCCAATTGCAATCTAAATAGAATAACTTTTCGAATTGAATTTTCAAATCAATTAACGTTATGATGTCACTAAATACAGCCATTCTTTAATTTTTCCCGGGAGTCATAATATCATTTAAGCACTCTTATAACCACGCAGCAAAATATGCTAATTTTTCAATTTCGCAATATTGTCAAGTCCTGTAGCGAGCAAGTTATTCATAAATACTTGCGATCTAAATTAAACTATCCGACAAATTGAAATTTCCAATATCTGAGAGCCAACAGATATAGAAACCAACCTCTTATATTCTATCACGTGAATTCGTGTAATCATGAGATGCTTGCGATTGAGGCGCACTATATTTTTCCCGAAATATCATCTGAAGACATCTGGTATTTCTTACAGACATTGAAAACAACAATCACAATGCAGTCTCAATAGAATAACTGTTCGAAATGATTTCTCAAATCGAATAACGTTATTATGTCACTAAATAGAGCCATTCCTTGATTTTGCCCAGGAGCCATGAGATCATTTTAGCACTCTTCTAACGACGCAGCAAAAAATGCTAATTTTTCAATTTCGCAATAATATCAAGTCTTGTAGCGAGCAGGTTATCCACGAATACTTGCGATCGAACTTTAACTTTTCAGCGAATTGATAATTTAAATAAATGAAATCGAACAGATACAGAAATAAACCACTTATATTCCATTACGTGGATTCGTGTAATCATAAGATTCTTGCGATTAAGGCGCTGTATATTTTTTCCGAATCACCATCTGAAGACATCAGGTATTTCTTACAGACATTGAAAACAACAATCAAAATGCAATCTAAATAGAATAACTTTTCGAATTGAATTTACAAATCAATTAACGTTATTATGTCCTCAAATAGAGCCTTTCCTTGATTTTGCCCAGAAGTTATGAGACCATTTTAGCACTTTTATGACCACGCAGCAAAATATGCGAATTTTTCAATTTCGCAATATTATCAAGTCCTGTAGCGAGCAGGTTATTCACGAATACTTGCGATCGAACTTTAACAAGCCAGCGAATTGAAATTTTAAATAACCGATAGTGAACAGATACAGAAATACCTCTTATATTCTAACACGTAAATTCGTGTAATCATGAGATTATTGCTATAAAGGCGCAGTATACTTTTTCCGAAATGACATCTGATGGCATCAGGTATGTCTAGCAGACATTGAAAACAACAATCAAAAATCAATCTCAATAGAATAACTGTTCGAATTGATTTCTCAAATCGAATAACGTTATTATGTCACTGAAAAGAGCCATTCCTTGATTTTGCCCAGAAATTATGAGATCATTTTAGCACTTTTATGACCACGCAGCAAAATATGCTAATTTTCAATTTTCGCAATATTATCCAGTCCTGTAGCGAGCAGGTCATCTATGAATACTTGCGATCTAAGTTCAACTATTCAGCGAATTGATATTTTAAATAACCGAAATCGAACAGATACAGAAATCAACCACTCATATTCCATTACGTGAATTCATGTGATCATAAGATTCTTGCGATTAAGGCGCAGTATATTTTTCCCGAAATACCATCTGAAGACATCAGGTATTTCTTACAGAAATTGAAAACAAGAATCAAAATGCAATCTAAATAGAATAACTTTTCGAAATGAATTTACAAATCAATTAACGTTATAACGTCAATATATAGAGTTATACCTTGATTTTGGTCAGGAGTTATGAGATCATTTTAGCACTCTTATGACCATGCAGCAAAATGTGCTAATTTTTTAATTTCGCAATATTACTAAGTCCTGTAGCGTGCAGGTTATCCATGAATATTTGCGATCTAACTTTAACTATACAGCGAATTGATATTTTAAATAACCGAAATGGAACGGATACAGAAATCAACCACTTATCTTCCATCACGAGAATTCGTGTAATCATGAGGTTCTTGCGATTGGGGCGCAGTATATTTTTCCCGAAATATTATCTGAAGGCATCAGGTATTTCTTACAGACATTGGAAACAACAATCAAAATGCAATCTGAATAGAATAACTGTTCGAAATGACTTCTCAAATCAAATAACGTTATTAATCCACTAAATAGAGATATTCCTTAATTTTGCCCAGGGGTTATGAGATCATTTTAGCACTTTTATGACCACGCTGCAAAATATGCAAATTTTTTAATTTCGCCATATTAACAAGTCCTGTAGCGAGCAGGTCATCCATAAGTACTTGCGATCGAAATTGAACTATTTAGCAAATTGAAATTTCAAATATCTGAAAGCGAACAGATATAGAAATCAACCTCTTATATTCTATCACGTGAATTCGTGTAATCATGAGATGCTTGCGATTGAGGCGCAGTATATTTTTCCCGAAATATCATCTAAAGACATCAGGTATTTTTTACAGACAGTGAAAACAACAATCACAATGCAGTCTCAATAGAATAACATTTCGAATTGAATTTACATGTCAATTAACGTTATTATGTCAATATATAGAGCTATTCCTTGATTTTGCCCAGGAGTTATGAGATCATTTTAGCAATCTTATAAGGACGCAGCAAAATATGCTTATTTTTTAATTTCGCAATATTACTAAGTCCTGTAGCGAGCAGGTTATGCTCGAATACTTGCGATCGAACATTAACTTTTCAGCGAATTGATATTTTAAATAACCGATAGTGAACAGATACAGAAATACCTCTTTTATTCTAACACGTGAATTCGTGTAAGCATGAGATTATTGCGATAAAGGCACAGTATATTTTTTCAGAAATGACATCTGATGGCATCAGGTATGTCTAGCAGACATTGAAAACAACAATCAAAATGCAATCTCAATAAAATAACCTTTCGAATTGAATTTTTAAATCAAATAACGTTATTATGTCACTAAATAGAGCCATTCCTTGATTTTGCCCAGGAGTCCTGAGATCATTTTAGCACTTTTATAAAGTCGCAGCAAAAAATGCTCATTTTTCAATTTCGCAATATTACCAAGTCCTGTAGCGAGCAGGTGATCCATGAATACCTGCTATACAAATCTAACTATTCAGCGAATTGAAATTTGAAATAACCGAAAGTGAACAGATACAGAAATCAACCTATTATATTCTATGACGAGAATTCGGGTAATCATGAGGAGCTTGCGATTGAGGCGCAGTATATTTTTCCCGAAATATTATCTGAAGGCATCAGGTATTTCTTACAGACATTGAAAACAACAATCAAAATGCCATCTCAATAGAATAACTTTTCGAATTGAATTTTCAACTCAAATAACGTTATGATGTCACTAAATCCAGCCATTCTTTGATTTTTCCCGAGAGTCATAATATCATTTTAGCACTCTTATAACCACGCAGCAAAATATGCTAATTTCTTAATTTCGCAATATTACTAAGTTCTGTCGCGAGCAGGTTATCTATGAATACTTGCGATCTAAATTTAATTATTCAGCAAATTGATATTTTAAATAACCGGAATAGAACAGATGAAGAAATCAACCACGTATATTCCATCACGAGAAATCGTGTAATCATGAAATTATTGCGATAACGGCGCAGTAAATTTTTTCCGAAATGACATCTGATGGCATCAAGTATGTATTGCAGACATTAAAAACAACAATTAAAATGCAATCTCAATAGAATAACTTTTCGACTTGAATTTTCAAATCAAATAACGTTATTATGTCACTAAATAGAGCCATTCCTTTATTTTGCCAAGGAGTCATGAGATCATTTAGCACTCTTATATTGACGCAGCAAAAAATGCTAATTTTTCAATTTCGCAATATTACCAAGTCCTGTAGCGAGCAGGTTACCCATGAATACCTGCTATACAAATCTAACTATTCAGCGAATTGAAATTTTAAATAACCGAAAGCGAACAGATACAGAAATCAACCTATTATATTCTATGACGAGAATTCGGGTAATCATGAGAAGCTTGCGATTGAGGCGCAGTATATTTTTCCCGAAATATTATCTGAAGGCATCAGGTATTTCTTACAGACATTGAAAACAACAATCAAAATGCAATCTTAATAGGATAACTGTTCGAATTATATTTTCAAATCAATATACGTTATAATGTCGATATATAGAGCTATTCCTTGATTTTGCCCAGGAGTTATGTAATCATGTTAGCACTCTTATAACCACGAGGCACAAAATGCTAATTTTTCAATTTTGCAATATTGTCAAGTCCTGTAGCGAGCAAGTTATTCATAAATACTTGCCATCTAAATTAATCTATCCGACAAATTGAAATTACCAATATCTGAAAGCCAACAGATATAGAAATCAACCTCTTATATTCTATCACGTGAATTCGTGTAATCATGAGATGCTTGCGATTGAGGCGCAGTATATTTTTCCCGTAATATCATCTAAAGACATCTGGTATTTGTTACAGACATTGAAAACAACAATCACAATGCAGTCTCAATAGAATAACTGTTCGAAATGATTTCTCAAATCGAATAACGTTATAATGTCACTAAATAGAGCCATTCGTTGATTTTGCCCAGAAGTTATGAGATCATTTGAGCACTCTTATAACGACGCAGCAAAATATGCTAATTTTCTTATTTCGCAATTTTACTAAGTCCTGTAGCGAGCAGGTTATCCACGAATACTTGCGATCGAACTTTAACTTTTGGGCGAATTGATATTTTAAATAACCGATAGTGAACAGATAAAGAAATACCTCTTTTATTCTAACACGTGAATTCGTGTAATCATGAGGTTCTTGCGATTGGGGCGCAGTATATTTTTCCCGAAATATTATCTGAAGCCATCAGGTATTTCTTACAGACATTGGAAACAACATTCAAAATGCAATCTCAATAGAATAACTGTTTGAAATGAATTCTCAAATCAAATAACGTTATTAATCCACTAAATAGAGCCATTCCTCGATTTTTCCCAGGAGTTATGAGATCATTTTAGCACTTTTATGACCACGCAGCAAAATATGCGAATTTTTCAATTAAGCAATATTATCAAGTCCTTAGCGAGCAGGTCATCCATAAGTCCTTGCGATCGAAATTGAACTATTTAGCAAATTAAAATTTTAAATAACCGAAAGCGAACAGATACAGAAATCAACCTATTATATTCTATTACGAAAATTCATGTAATCATGAGGTTCTTGCGATTGAGGCGCAGTATATTTTTCCCGAAATATCATAAGAAGACATCAGGTATTTCTTACAGACATTGGAAACAACAATCAAAATGCAATCTCAATTGAATAACTTTTCGAATTGAATTTACAAATCAATTAACGTTATTATGTCAATATATAGAGCTATTCCTTGATTTTTCCCAGGAGTCATGAGATCATTTTAGCACTCTTATAAAGACGCAGCAAAAAATGCTAATTTTTCAATCTCGCAATATTACTAATTACTGTAGCGAGCAGGTTATCCACGAATACTTGCGATCGAACATTACCTTTCCAGCGAATTGAAATTTTAAATAACCGATAGTGAACATATACAGAAATACCTCTTATATTCTAACACGTGAATTCGTGTAATCATGAGATTATTGCGATAAAGGGGCAGTATATTTTTTCCGAAATGACATCTTATGGCATCAGGTTCGTCTAGCAGACATTGAAAACAACAATCAAAATGCAATCTCAATAGAATAACCTCTTGAATTGAATTTTCAGATGAAATAACGTTATTATGTCACTAAATAAAGCCATTCCTTGATTTTGCCCAGGATTCATGAGATCATTTGAGCACTCTTATGAAGACGCAGCAAATAATGCTAATTTTTCAATTTCGCAATATTACCAAGTGCTGTAGGGAGCAGGTTATCTATGAATACGTGCGATCGAAATATGTTTATTCAGCGAATTGAAATTTTAAGAAACCGAAAGCGAACAGATACAGAAATTAACCTATTATATTCTATCACGACAATTCGTGTAATCATGAGGTTCTTGCGATTGAGGCGCAGTATATTTTTCCCGAAATATCATATGAACACATCAGGTATTTCTTACAGACATTGAAAACAACAATCAAAATGCAATCTCATTAGAATGACTTTTCGAATTGAATTTACAAATCAATTAACGTTATTATGTCAATATATAGTCATTCTTCAATTTTGCCCAGGAGTAAGGAGATCATTTTAGCACTCTTATGACCACGCAGCAAAATATGCTCATTTTTCAATTTCGCTATATTACTAAGTCCTGTAGCGAGCAGGTTATTCATAAATACTTGCGATCGAACTTTACCTTTCCAGCGAATTGAAAATTTTAAATAACCGATAGTGAACATATACAGAAATACCACTTATATTCTAACACGTGAATTCGTGTAACCATGAGATTATTGCGATAAAGGCGCAGTATATTTTTTCCGAAATGACATCAGATGGCATCCAGTACGTCTAGCAGACATTGAAAAAAACAATCAAAATGCAATCTCAATAAAGTAACCTTTCGATTTGATTTTTCAAATCAAATAACGTTATTATGTCACTAAATAGAGACATTCCCTAATTTTGCCCAGGAGTTATGAGATCATTTTAGCACTTTTATGACCACGCAGCAAAATATGCGAATTTTTCGATTTCGCAATATTCTCAAGTCCTGTAGCGAGCAGGTCATCCATAAGTACTTGCGATCGAAATTGAACTATTTAGCAAATTGAAATTTCAAATATCTTAAAGCGAACAGATATAGAAATCAACCTCTTATATTCTATCACGTGAATTCGTGTAATCATGAGGTTCTTGCAATTGAGGGGCAGTATATTTTTCCCGAAACATCATATGAAGACATCAGGGATTTCTACAGACTTTGGAAACAACAATCAAAATGCCATCTCAATTGAATAACTTTTCGAATTGAATTTACAAATCAATTAACGTTATTAATTCAATATATAGAGCTATTCCTTGATTTTCCCCAGGAGTCATGAGATCATTTTAGCACTCTTATAAAAACGCAGCAAAAAATGCTAATTTTTCAATCTCGCAATATTATCAAGTCCTGTAGCGAGCAGGTTATTTATGAATACTTGCGATCGGAATTCAACTATTCAGCGAATTGAAATTTTACTGAACCGAAAGCGAAAATATACAGAAATCAACCTCTTAAATTCTATCACGTGAATTCGTGTAATCGTGAGATTCTTGCGTTCAAGGCGGAGTATATTTTTCCCGAAATATCATCTAAAAACATCAGGTATTTCTTACAGACATTGAAAACTACAATTAAAATGCAAACTCAATAGAATAACTTTTCGAATTGATCTTTCAAATCAAATAACGTTATTATACCACTAAATAGAGACATTCCTTGATTTTGCGCAGGAGTCATGAGATTATTTTAGCACTCTTATGACGACGCAGCAAAAAATGCTAATTTTTTAATTTCGCAATATTATCCAGTCCTGTAGCGAGCAGGTTATCCATGAATACCTGCGATCCAAATCTAACTATTCAGCGAATTGAAATTTTAAATAACCGAAATCGAACAGATACAGAAATCAACCACTTATATTCCATTACGTAAATTCGTGTGATCATAAGATTCTTGCGATTAAGGCGCAGTATATTTTTCCCGAAATACCATCTTAAGACATCAGGTATTTCTTACAGACATTGAAAACAACAATCAAAATGCAATCTAAATAGAATAACTTTTCGAATTGAATTTACAAATCAATTAACGTTATTATGTCAATATATAGAGCTATTCTTTGATTTTGGCCAGGATTTATGAGTTCATTCAACACTCTTATGACCACGCAGCACAATGTGCTATTTTTTTCATTTCGTAATATTACTAAGTCCTGTAGCTTGCAGGTTATCCATGAATATCTGCGATCTAACTTTAACTATTCAGCGAATTGATATTTTAAATAACCGAAATAGAACAGATACAGAAATCAACCACTTATATTCCATCACGAGAATTCGTGTAATCATGAGGTTCTTGCGATTGGGGCGCAGTATATTTTTCCCGAAATATTATCTGAAGGCATCAGGTATTTCTTACAGACATTTGAACCAACAATCAAAATGCGATCTGAATAGAATAACTGTTCGAATTGAAATTACAAGTCAATTAACGTTATTATGTCACTAAATAGAGCCATTCCTTGATTTTGCCCAGAAGTTATGAGATCATTTTAGCACTCATATGACCACGCAGCAAAATATGCTAATTGTTTAATTTCGCAATATTACTAAGTCCTGTAGCGAGCAGGTTATTTATGAATACTTGCGATCGAAATTCAACTGTTCAGCAAATTGAGATTTTCCTGAACCGAAAGCGAAAATATACAGAAATCAGCCTCTTAAATTCTATCACGTGAATTCGTGTAATCATGAGATTCTTGCGATCAAGGCGCAGTATATTTTTCCCTAAATGTTATCTAAAAACATCAGGTATTTCTTACAGACATTGAAAACAACAATCAAAATGCAATCTCATTAGAATAACTTTTCGAATTTAATTTACAAATCAATTAACGTTATTATGTCAATATATAGAGCTATTCCTTGATTTTGCCCAGGAGTTATGAGATCATTTCAGCACTTTTATGACCACGCAGCAAAATGTGCTAATTTTTCAATTTTGCAAAAATATCAAGTCTTGTAGCGAGCAGGTTATCCATGAATACTTGCGATCTAAATTTAACTATTCAGCAAATTGATATTTTAAATAAATAAAATCGAACAGATACAGAAATCAACCACTTATATTCCATCACGTGAATTCGTGTAATCATGAGATGCTTGCGATTGAGGCGCAATATATTTTTCCCGAAATATCATCTGAAGACATCAAGTTATTCTTACATAAATTGAAAACAAAAATCACAATGCAGTCTCAATAGAATAACTTTTCGAATTGAATATACAAGTCAATTAACGTTATTATGTCAATATATAGAGCTATTCCTTGATTTTGCCCATGAGTTATGAGACCATTTTAGCACTCTTATAACGACGCAGCAAAATATGCTAATTTTTTATTTCGCAATATTACTTAGTCCTGTATTGAGCAGGTTATCCACGAAAACTTGTGATCAAACTTTAACTTTTCAGCGAATTGATATTTTAAATATCCGATAGTGAACAGATACAGAAATACCTCGTATATTCTAACACGTGCATTCGTGTAATCATGTGATTATTGCGATAAAGGCGCTGTATATTTTTCCTGAAATATTATTTCACGACATCAGGTATTTCTTACAGACATAGAAAACAACAATTAAAATGCAATCTCATTAGAATGACTTTTCGAATTGAATTTTTAAATCAAATAACGTGATGATGTGACTAAATACAGCCATTCTTTGATTTTTCCCGGGAGTCATAATATCATTTTAGCACTCTTATAACCACGCAGCAAAATATGATAATTTATTCATTTCGCAATATTATGGACTCCTGTCGCGAACAGGTTATCTATGAATAGTTGCGATCTGAATTTAACCATTACGCGAATTGAAATAATAAATAACCGAAAGCGAACCGATACAGAAATCAATCTATTATATTCTATCACTAGAATTTCTGTAATCATGAGGTTCTTGCGATTGATGCGCAGTATATTTTTCCGAAATATTATCTGAAGGCATCAGGTATTACTTACAGTCATTGAAAACAACAATAAAAATGCAATCTCAATAGAATAACTTTTCGGTTTGAATTTTCACATCAATTAACGTTTTTATGTCGATATATAGAGTCATTACTTGATTATGCCCAGGAGTCATGAGATCATCTTAGCACTATTAAAACGACGCAGCAAAATATGCTTATTTTTCAATCTCGCAATATTTCTAAATCCTTTAGCGAGCAGGTTATTTACGAATACTTGCGATCGAACTTTAACTTTCCAGCGAATTGAAATTTAAAATAACCGATAGTGTACAGATACTGAAATTTCTCCTATATTCTAACACGTGAATTCGTGTAATCATGAGATTATTGCGGTAAAGGCGCAGTATATTTTTTACGAAATGACATCTGATGGCATCAGGTATATCTAGCAGACATTGAAAACAACATTCAAAAAGCAATCAGTAGAATAACTTTTCGAATTGAATTTTCAAATCAAATATCATTATTATGTCACTAAATAGAGTCATTCCTTGATTTTGCCCAGGAGCCATGAGATCATTTTAGCACTCTTTTAACGACGCAGCAAAAAATGCTAATCTTTCAATTTCGCTATATTATCAAGTCCTGTAGCGAGCAGGTTATCCATGAATACTTGTGATCCAAATTTAACTATTCAGCGAATTGATATTTTAAATAAATGAAATCGAACAGATACAGAAATCAACCACTTATCTTCCATCACGTGAATTCGTGTAATCATAAGATTCTTGCGATTAAGGCGCTGTATATTTTTCCCGAAATACCATCTGAAGACATCAGGTATTTCTTACAGACATTGAAAACAAAAATCAAAATGGAATCTAAATAGAATAACTTTTCGAATTGAATTTACAAATTAATTAACGTTATTATGTAACTAAATAGAGTCATTCCTTGATTTTGCCCAGGAGTTATGATATCATTTTAGCACTTTTATGACCACGCAGAAAAATGTGCTAATTTTTTAATTTCGCAATATTACTGAGTCCTGTAGCGTGCAAGTTATCTACGAATACTTGCGATCTAAATTGAACTATTTAGCGAATTGAAATGTTAAATAACCGAAAGCAAACAGATACAGAAATCAACCTCTTCCATTCTATAACGTGAATTTGTGTAATCATGAGATTGTTGCGATTGTGGCGCAGTATATTTTTCCCGAAATGACATCTGAAGATATCAGGTATTTCTAACAGACTTTGAAAACAACGAGCAAAACGCAAACTCAATAGAATAACTTTTCGAATTGAATGTACAAATCAATTAACGTTAATAAGACAATATATGGAGCCATTCCTTTATTTTGCTCATAGTAAAGAGATCATTTTAGCACTCTTATAACAACGCAGCAAAATATGCGAATTTTTCAATTTCGCAATATTATCAAGTCCTGTAGCGAGCAGGTCATCCATAAGTCCTTGCGATCGAAATTGAACTATTTAGCAAATTGAAATTTCAAATATCTGAAACCCAACAGATATAGAAATCAACCTCTTATATTCTATCACGTGAATTCGTGTAATCATAAGATGCTTGCGATTGAGGCGCAGTTTATTTTCCCCGAAATATCATCTGGAGACATCAGGTATTTCTTACAGACATTGAAAACAACAATCAAAATGCAATCTCAATAGAATAACTTTTCGAATTAAATTCTTAAATCAAATAACGTTATTATGTCACTAAAAAGAGCCATTCCTTGATTTTGCCCAGGAGTTATGAGATCATGTTAGCAATCTTATAACGACGCAGCAAAATATGCTAATTTTTCAATTTCGCAATATTACTAAGTCCTGTAGCAAGCAGGTTATCCACGAATTCTTGGGATCGAACTTTAACTTTTCAGCGAATTGATAATTTAAATAACCGATAGTGAACAGATGCAGAAATACCTCTTATATTCTATCACGAGAATTTGTGTAATCATGAGGTTCTTGCGATTGAGGCGCAGTATATTTTTCCCGGAATATTATCTGAAGGCATCAGGTATTTCTTACAGTCATTGAAAACAACAATCAAAATGCAATCTCAATGGAATAACTTTTCGGATTGAATTTTCACATCAATGAACGTTATTATGTCACTAAATAGAGCCATTCCTTGATTTTGCCCAGGAGCCATGAGATCATCTTAGCACTATTATAACGACGCAGCAAAATATGCTAATTATTCAATTTGGCAACATTTCTAAGTCCTGTAGAGAGCAGGTTATTCACGAATACTTGCGATCGAACTTTAACTTTTCAGCGAATTGAAATTTTAAATAACCGATAGTAGACAGATACTGAAATTTCTCCTATATTCTAACACGTGAATTCGTGTAATCATGAGATTATTGCGGTAAAGGCGCAGTATATTTTTCCGAAATGACATCTAATGGCATCAAGTATGTCTAGCAGACATTGAAAACATCAATCAAAAAGCAATCTCAATAGAATAACTTTTCGAATTGAATTTTCAAATCAAATAACGTTATTATGTCACTAAATAGAGCCATTCCTTGATTTTGCCCAGGAGCCATGAGATCATTTTAGCACTCTTTTAACGACGCAGCAAAAAATGCTAATTTTTCAATTTCGCAATAATATCAAGTCTTGTAGCGAGCAGGTTATCCATGAATACTTGCGATCTAAATTTAACTATTCAGTCAATTGATATTTTAAATAAATGAAATCGAACAGATACAGAAATAAACCACTTATATTCCATCACGAGAATTCGTGTAATCATAAGATTCTTGCGATTAAGGCGCTGTATATTTTTCCCGAATCACCATCTGAAGACATCAGGTATTTCTTACACACATTAAAAACAACAATCAAAATGCAATCTAAATAGAATAACTTTTCGAATTGAATTTACAAAACAATTAACGATATTATGTCACCAAATAGAGCCTTTCCTTGATTTCGCGCACGAGTTATGAGATCATTTTAGCACTATCATGACCACGCAGCAAAATATGCGAATTTTTTAATTTCGCAATATTATCAAGTCCTGTAGCGATCAAGTTATCCATAGATACTTCCGATCTAAATTGCACTATTCAGCAAATTGAAATTTCAAATATCTGAAAGCGAACAGATATAGAAATCAACCTCTTATATTCTATAACGTGAATTCATGTAATCATGAGATGCTTGCGATTGAGGCGCAGTATATTTTTCCCGAAATATCATCTGAAGACATCAGGTATTTCTTACAGACATTGAAAACAACAATCAGAATGCAGTCTCAATAGAATAACTTTTCGAATTGAATTTACAAGTCAATTAACGTTATTATGTCAATATAAAGAGCTATTACTTGATTTTGCCCAGTAGTTATGAGATAATTTTAGCACTCTTATAACGACGCAGCAAAATATGCTAATTTTTTAATTTCGCAATATTTCTAAGTCCTGTAGCGAGCAGGTTATCCGCGAATACTTGCGATCGAACTTTAACTTTCCAGCGAATTGAAATTTTAAATAACCGATAGTGAACAGATACAGAAATACCTCTTATATGCTAACACGTGAATTCGTGTAATCATGAGATACTTGCCATAAAGGCGCTGTATATTTTTCCTGAAATATCATCTTAAGACATCAGGTATTTCTTACAGACATAAAAAACAACAATTAAAATGCAATCTCATTAGAATGACTTTTCGAATTGAATTTTCAAATCAAATAACGTTTTGATGTCACTAAATACAGCCATTCGTTGATTTTTCCCGGGAGTCATTATATCATTTTAGCACTTTTATAACGGCGCAGCAAAATATGCTAATTTTTCAATTTCGCAATATTTCTAAGTCCTGTAGCGAGCAGGTTATCCACGAATACTTGCGATCGAACTTTAACTTTCCAGCAAATTGAAATTTTAAATAACCGATAGTGAACATATACAGAAATACCTCTTATATTCTAACACGTGCATTCGTGTAATCATGAAATTATTGCGATAAAGGCGCAGTATATTTTTTCCGAAATGACATCTGATGGCATCAGGTATGTCTAGCAGACATTGAAAACAACAATCCAAATGCAATCTAAATAGAATAACTTTTCGAATTGAATTTTAAAATTAATTAACGTTATGATGTCACTAAATACAGCTATTCTTTAATTTTTCCCGGGAGTCATAATATCATTTTAGCACTCGTATAACCACGCAGCAAAATATGCTATTTTTTAATTTCGCAATATTACTTAGTTCTGTCGCGAACAGGTTATCTATGAATACTTGCGATCTAAATTGAATTATTCAGCAAATTGATATTTTAAATAACCGATAGTGAACAGATCCAGAAATACCTTTTATATTCTAACACGTGAATTCGTGTAATCATGAGGTTCTCGCGATTGGGGCGCAGTATATTTTTCCCGAAATATTATCTGAAGCCATCAGGTATTTCTTACAGACATTGGAAACAACAATCAAAATGCAATCTTAATAAAATAGCTGTTCGAAATGAATTCTCAAAGCAAATAACGTTATTAATCCACTAAATAGAGCCATTCCTTGATTTTGCCCAGGAGTTATGAGATCATTTTAACTCTTTTATGACCACGCAGCAAAATATGCGAATTTTTCAATTTCGCAATATTATCAAGTCCTGTAGCGAGCAGGTCATCCATAAGTCCTTGCGATCGAAATTGAACTATTTAGCAAATTAAAATTTCAAATATCTGAAAGCCAACAGATATAGAAATCAACCTCTTATATTCTATCACGTGAATTCGTGTAATCATGAGATGCTTGCGATTGAGGCGCAGTATATTTTCCCCGAAATATCATCTGAAGACATCAGGTATTTCTTACAGACATTGAAAACAACAATCAAAATGCAATCTCAATAGAATAACTTTTCGAATTAAATACTTAAATCAAATAACGTTATTATGTCACTAAATAGAGCCATTCTTTGATTTTGCCCAGAAGTTATGATATCATGTTACCAATCTTATAACGACGCAGCAAAAAATGCTAATATCTCAATTTTGCAATATTGTCAAGTCCTGTAGCGAGCAAGTTATTCATAAATACTTGCGATCTAAATTAAACTATCTAGCAAATTGAAATTTCAAAAATCTGAAAGCGAACAGATAAAGAAACCAACCTCTTATATTCTATCACGGGAATTCGTGTAATCATGAGATGCTTGCGATTGAGGCGCAGTATATTCTTATAGAAATATCATCTAAAGACATCTGGTATTTCTTACAGACATTGGAAACAACAATTAAAATGCAATCTCAATAAAATAACTGTTCGAAAGGAATTCTCAAAACGTATAACATTATTATGTCACTAAATAGAGCTATTCCTTGATTTTTCCCAGAAGTTATGGGATCATTTTAGCACTTTTATGACCACGCAGCAAAATATGCGAATTTTTCAATTTCGCAATATTACTAAGTCCTGTAGCGAGCAGGTTATCCACGAATACTTGCGATCGAACTTTTACTTTTTAGCGAATTGATATTTTAAATAACCTATAGTGAACAGATACAGAAAAACCTCTTATATTCTATCACGTGAATTTGTGTAATCATGAGATTGTTGCGATTGTGGCGCAGTATATTTTTCCCGAAATGACATCTGAAGATATCAGGTATTTATAACAGACTTTGAAAACAACGTGCAAAACGCAAACTTAATTGAATAACTTTTCGAATTGAATTTCCAAATCAATTAACTTTAATATGTCAATATATAGATCCATTCCTTTATTTTGCACATAGTAATGCGATCATTTTAGCACTCTTATGACCACGCAGCAAAATAGGCTAATTTTTCAATTTCGCAATGTTACTAAGTCCTGTAGCGAGCATGTGATTCATTAATACTTGCGATCCAAATTTATCTATTCAGCGAATGAAAATTTTAAATAACCGATAGTGAACAGATACAGAAATACCTCTTATATGCTAACACGTGAATTCGTGTAATCATGAGATACTTGCCATAAAGGCGCTGTATATTTTTCCTGAAATATCATCTCAATACATCAGGTATTTCTTACAGACATAGAAAACAACAATTAAAATGCAATCTCATTAGAATGACTTTTCGAATTGAATTTTCAAATCAAATAACGTTTTGATGTCACTAAATACAGCCATTCTTTGATTTTTCCCGGGAGTCATGATATCATTTTAGCACTTTTATAACGGCGCAGCAAAATATGCTAATTTTTCAATTTCGCAATATTTCTAAGTCCTGTAGCGAGCAGGTTATCCACGAATACTTGCGATCGAACTTTAACTTTCCAGCGAATTTAAATTTTAAAAAACCGATAGTGAACAGATACA
Organism: Platygaster robiniae; assembly: GCA_028476575.1. Classification (NCBI taxonomy): domain Eukaryota; kingdom Metazoa; phylum Arthropoda; class Insecta; order Hymenoptera; family Platygastridae; genus Platygaster; species Platygaster robiniae. Next base: position 20,627,817 of record CM052021.1, read on the forward strand.
GAAATACCTCTTATATTCTAACACGTGAATTCGTGTAATCATGAGATTATTGCTATAAAGGCGCAGTATATTTTATCCGAAATGACATCTGATGGCATCAGGTATGTCTAGCAGACATTGAAAACAACAATCAAAATGCAATCTAAATAGAATAACTTTTCGAATTGAATTTACAAATTAATTAACGTTATTATGTTAATACATAGAGCTATTCCTTGATTTCGGCCAGCAGTTATGAGTCCATTTAACACTCATTTAACACTCTTTTAAAATATACTGCGATAAAGACGCAGTATATTTTTTCCGAAATGACATCTGATGGCATCCAGTACGTCTAGCAGACATTGAAAAAAACAATCAAAACGCAATCTCAATAGAATAACCTTTCGAATTGAGTTTTCAAATCAAATAACGTTATTATGTCACTAAATAGAGCCATTCCCTCATTTTGCCCAGGAGTCATGAGATCATTTTAGCACTCTTTTAAAGACGCAGCAAAAAATGCTAATTTTTCAATTTCGCAATATTAATAAGTCCTGTAGCGTGCAGGTTATCCATGAATATTTGCGATCTAACTTTAACTTTTCAGCGAATTGATATTTTAAATAACCGATAGTGAACAGATACAGAAATACCTCTTATATTCTAACACGTGCATTCGGGTAATCATGAGATTATTGCGATAAAGGCGCAGTATATTTTTTCCGAAATGACATCTGATGGCATCAGGTATGTCTAGCAGACATTGAAAACAACAATTCAAAAGCAATCTAAATAGAACAACTTTTTGAATTGAATTTTCAAATCAATTAACGTTATGATGTCACTAAATACAGCCATTCTTTTATTTTTCCCGGGAGTCATAATATCATTTTAGCACTCTTATAACCACGCAGCAAAATATGCTATTTTTTAATTTCGCAATATTACTTAGTTCTGTCGCGAGCAGGTTATCTATGAATACTTGCGATCTAAATTGAATTATTTAGCAAATTGATATTTTAAATAACCGATAGTGAACAGATCCAGAAATACCTTTTATATTCTAACACGTGAATTCGTGTAATCATGAGGTTCTTGCGATTGGGGCGCAGTATATTTTTCCCGAAATATTATCTGAATCCATCAGGTATTTCTTACAGACATTGGAAACAACAATCAAAATGCAATCTCAATAGAATAGCTGTTCGAAATGAATTCTCAGAGCAAATAACGTTATTAATCCACTAAATAGAGCCATTCCTTGATTTTGCCCAGGAGTTATGAGATCATTTAAGCACTTTTATGACCACGCAGCAAAATATGCGAATTTTTCAATTTCGCAATATTATCAAGTCCTGTAGCGAGCAGGTCATCCATAAGTCCTCGCGATCGAAATTGAACTATTTAGCAAATTGAAATTTCAAATATCTGAAAGCCAACAGATATAGAAATCAACCTTTTATATTCTATCACGTGAATTCGTGTAATCATAAGATGCTTGCGATTGAGGCGCAGTTTATTTTCCCCGAAATATCATCTGGAGACATCAGGTATTTCTTACAGACATTGAAAACAACAATCAAAATGCAATCTCAATAGAATAACTTTTCGAATTAAATTCTTAAATCAAATAACGTTATTATGTCACTAAATAGAGCCATTCCTTGATTTTGCCCAGGAGTTATGAGATCATGTTAGCAATCTTATAACGACGCAGCAAAATATGCTAATTTTTCAATTTCGCAATATTACTAAGTCCTGTAGCAAGCAGGTTATCCACGAATTCTTGCGATCGAACTTTAACTTTTCAGCGAATTGATAATTTAAATAACCGATAGTGAACAGATACAGAAATACCTCTTATATTCTATCACGAGAATTTGTGTAATCATGAGGTTCTTGCGATTGAGGCGCAGTATATTTTTCCCGGAATATTATCTGAAGGCATCAGGTATTTCTTACAGTCATTGAAAACAACAATCAAAATGCAATCTCAATGGAATAACTTTTCGGATTGAATTTTCACATCAATTAACGTTATTATGTCGATATATAGAGTCATTACTTGATTATGCCCAGGAGTCATGAGATCATCTTAGCACTATTATAACGACGCAGCAAAATATGCTAATTATTCAATTTGGCAACATTTCTAAGTCCTGTAGAGAGCAGGTTATTCACGAATACTTGCGATCGAACTTTAACTTTTCAGCGAATTGAAATTTTAAATAACCGATAGTAGACAGATACTGAAATTTCTCCTATATTCTAACACGTGAATTCGTGTAATCATGAGATTATTGCGGTAAAGGCGCAGTATATTGTTTCCGAAATGACATCTAATAGCATCAAGTATGTCTAGCAGACATTGAAAACAACAATCAAAAAGCAATCTCAATAGAATAACTTTTCGAATTGAATTTTCAAATCAAATTACGTTATTATGTCATGAGATAGAGCCATTCCTTGATTATGCCCAGGAGCCATGAGATCATTTTAGCACTCTTTTAACGACGCAGCAAAAAAAGCTAATTTTTCAATTTCGCAATAATATCAAGTCTTGTAGCGAGCAGGTTATCCATGAGTACTTGCGATCTAAATTTAACTATTCAGCGAATTGATATTTTAAATAAATGAAATAGAACAGATACAGAAATAAACCACTTATATTCCATCACGTGAATTCGTGTAATCATAAGATTCTTACGATTAAGGCGCTGTATATTTTTCCCGAATCACCATCCGAAGGCATCAGGTATTTCTTACAGACATTGAAAACAACAATCAAAATGCAATCTAAATAGAATAACTTTTCGAATTGAATTTACAAATCAATTAACGATATTATGTCACCAAATAGAGCCTTTCCTTGATTTTGCCCAGGAGTTATGAGATCATGTTAGCACTCATATAACCACGCAGCAAAAAATGCTAATTTCTCAATTTTGCAATATTGTCAAGTCCTGTAGCGAGCAAGTTATTCATAAATACTTGCGATCTAGATTAAACTATCTAGCAAATTGGAATTTCAAAAATCTGAAAGCGAACAGATAAAGAAACCAACCTCTTATATTCTATCACGTGAATTCGTGTAATCATGGGATGCTTGCGATTGAGGCGCAGTATATTTTTATAGAAATATCATCTAAAGACATCTGGTATTTCTTACAGACATTGGAAACAACAATGAAAATGCAATCTCAATAAAATAACTGTTCGAAAGGAATTCTCAAAACAAATAACGTTATTATGTCACTAAATAGAGCTATTCCTTGATTTTGCACAGAAGTTATGGGATCATTTTAGCACTTTTATGACCACGCAGCAAAATATGCGAATTTTTCAATTTCGCAATATTATCAAGTCCTGTAGCGAGCAGGTTATCTATAAATACGTGCGATCTAAATTTGTCTATTCAGCGAATTGAAATTTTAAATAACCGAAAGCGAACAAATACAGAAATCAACCTATTATATTCTATTACGAAAATTCGTGTAATCATGAGGTTCTTGCGATCAAGGCGCAGTATATTTTTCCCGAAATATCATCTAAAAACATCAGGTATTTCTTACAGACATTGAAAACAACACCAAACGCAATCTCAATAGAATAACTGTTCGAATTATATTTCCAAATTAATTAACGTTATTATGTCGATATATAGAGCTATTCCTCGATTTTGCCCAGAAGTTATGAGATCATTACAGCACTTTTATAACCACGCAGCAAAATGTGCTAATTTTTCAATTTCGCAATATTACCAAGTCCTGTAGCTAGAAGGTTATCCATAAATACTTGCGATCTAAATTTGTCTATTCAGCGAATTGAAATTTTAAATAACCGGAAGCGAACAGATACAGAAATCAACCTATGATATTCTATCACGAGAATTCGTGTAATCATGAGGTTCTTGCGATTGAGGAGCAGTAATTTTTTCTCGAAATATCATATGAAGACATCAGGTATTTCTACAGACTTTGTTAACAACAATCAAAATGCAATCTCATTAGAATGACTTTTCGAATTGAATTTACAAATCAATTATCGTTATTTTGTCAATATATAGAGCTATTCCTTGAATTTACCCAGGAGTCATGAGATCATTTTAGCACTCTGATAAAGACGCAGCAAAAAATGCTAATTTTTCAATCTCGCAATATTACTAAGTACTGTAGCGAGCAGGTTATCCACGAATACTTGCGATCGAACATTACCTTTCCAGCGAAATGAAATTTTAAATAACCGATAGTGAACATATACAGAAATACCTCTTATATTCTAACACGTGAATTCGTGTAATCATGAGATTATTGCGATAAAGAGGCATTATATTTTTTCCGAAATGACATCTTATGGCATCAGGTTCGTCTAGCAGACATTGAAAACAACAATCAAAATGCAATCTCAATAGAATAACCTCTTGAATTGAATTTTCAAATGAAATAACGTTATTATGTTACTAAATAAAGCCATTCCTTGATTTTGCCCAGGATTCATGAGATCATTTTAGCACTCTTATGAAGACGCAGCAAAAAATGCTAATTTTTCAATTTCGCAATATTACCAAGTGCTGTAGGGAGCAGGTTATCTATGAATACGTGCGATCTAAATATGTTTATTCAGCGAATTGAAATTTCAAGAATCCGAAAGCGAACAGATACAGAAATGAACCTATTATATTCTATCACGACAATTCGTGTAATCATGAGGTTCTTGCGATTGAGGCGCAGTATATTTATCCCGAAATATTATCTGAAGGCATCAGGTATTTCTTACAGACATTGAAAACAACACCAAACGCAATCTCAATAGAATAACTGTACGAAATGATTTCTCAAATCGAATGACGTTATTATGTCACTGAATAGAGCCATTCCTTGATTTTGCCCAAGAGTTATGAGATCATTTTAGCACTTTTATGACAACGCAGCAAAATATGCGAATTTTTCAATTTCACCGTATTATCAAGTCCTGTAGCGAGCACGTTATTCATAAATAACTGCGATCTAAATTGAACTATCTAGCAAATTGAAATTTCAAATATCTGAAAGCGAACAGATATAGAAATCAACCTCTTATATTCTATCACGTGAATTCGTGTAATCATGAGATGCTCGCGATTAAGGCGCAGTATATTTTTCCCGAAATATCATCTGAAGACATCTGGTATTTCTTACAGACATTGAAAACAACAATCACAATGCAGTCTCAATAGAATAACTTTTCGAATTGAATTTACAAGTCAATTAACGTTATTATGTCACTAAAGCGAGCCATTCCTTGATTTTGCCCAGAAGTTATGAGATCATTTTAGCACTCATATGACCACGCAGCAAAATATGCTAATTGTTCAATTTCGCAATATTACTAAGTCCTGTAGCGTGCAGGTTATCCATGATCATTTGCTATCTAACTTTAACTATTCAGCGAATTGATTTTTTTAATAACCGAAATAGAACAGATACAGAAATCAACCACTTATATTCCATCACGAGAATTCGTATAATCATGAGGTTCTTGCGATTGGGGCGCAGTATATTGTTCCCGAAATATTATCTGAAGGCATCAGGTATTTCTTACAGACATTGGAAACAACAATCAAAATGCAATCTGAATAGAATAACTGTTCGAAATGACTTCTCAAATCAAATAACGTTATTAATCCACTAAATAGAGCCATTCCCTAATTTTGCCCAGGAGTTATGAGATCATTTTAGCACTTTTATGACCACGCAGCAAAATATGCGAATTTTTCGATTTCGCAATATTATCAAGTCCTGTAGCGAGCAGGTCATTCATAAGTACTTGCGATCGAAATTGAACTATTTAGCAAATTAAAATTTCAAATATCTCAAAGCGAACAGATATAGAAATCAACCTCTTATATTCTATCACGTGAATTCGTGTAATCATGAGATGCTTGCGATAAAGGCGCAGTATATTTTTCCCTAAATGTTATCTAAAAACATCAGGTATTTCTTACAGACATTGAAAACAACAATCAAAATGCAGTCTCATTAGAATAACTTTTCGAAATTAATTTACAAATCAATTAACGTTATTATGTCAATATATAGAGCTATTCCTTGATTTTCCCCAGGAGTCATGAGATCATTTTAGCACTCTTATAACGACGCAGCAAAATATGATAATTTTTAAATTTCGCAATATTACTAAGTCCTGTAGCGAGCAGGTTATCCACGAATACTTGCGATCGAACTTTACCTTTCAAGCGAATTGAAATTTTAAATAACCGAAAGCGAAAAGATACAGAAATCAACCTATTATATTCTATCACGAAAATTCGTGAAATCATGAGGTTCTTGCAATTGAGGGGCAGTATATTTTTCCCGAAACATCATATGAAGACATCAGGTATTTCTACAGACTTTGGAAACAACAATCAAAATGCAATCTCATTAGAATGACTTTTCGAATTGAATTTACAAATCAATTATCGTTATTTTGTCAATATATAGAGCTATTCCTTGAATTTACCCAGGAGTCATGAGATCATTTTAGCACTCTTATGAAGACGCAGCAAAAAATGCTAATTTTTCAATTTCGCAATATTACCAAGTGCTGTAGGGAGCAGGTTATCTATGAATACGTGCGATCTAAATATGTTTATTCAGCGAATTGAAATTTTAAGAAACCGAAAGCGAACAAATACAGAAATTAACCTATTATATTCTATCACGACAATTCGTGTAATCATGAGGTTCTTGTGATTGAGGCGCAGTATATTTATCCCGAAATATTATCTGAAGGCATCAGGTATTTCTTACAGACATTGAAAACAACACCAAACGCAATCTTAATAGAATAACTGTACGAAATGATTTCTCAAATCGAATGACGTTATTATGTCACTGAATAGAGCCATTCCTTGATTTTGCCCAAGAGTTATGAGATCATTTTAGCACTTTTATGACAACGCAGCAAAATATGCGAATTTTTCAATTTCACCGTATTATCAAGTCCTGTAGCGAGCAGGTTATTTATGAATACTTGCGATCGAAATTCAACTATTCAGCGAATTGAAATTTTACTGAACCGAAAGCGAAAATATACAGAAATCAACCTCTTAAATTCTATCACGTGGATTCGTGTAATCATGAGATTCTTGCGATCAAGGCGCAGTATGTTTTTCCTGAAATATCATCAAAAAACATCGGGTATTTCTTACAGACATTGGAAACAACAATCAAAATGCAAACTCAATAGAATACCTTTTCGATTTGAATTTTCAAATCAAATAACGTTATTATATCACTAAATAGAGACATTCCTTGATTTTGCTCAGGAGTCATGAGATCATTTTAGCACTTTTTTGACGACGCAGCAAAAAATGCTAATTTTTTTATTTCGCAATATAATCCAGTCCTGTAGGGAGCAGGTTATCCATGAATACCTGCGATCCAAATCTAACTATCCAGCGAATTGAAATTTTAAATAACCGAATTCGAACAGATACAGAAATCAACCACTTATATTCCATTAAGTGAATTCGTGTGATCATAAGATTCTTGCGATTAAGGCGCAGTATATTTTTCCCGAAATACCATCTGAAGACATCAGGTATTTCTTACAGACATTGAAAACAACAATCAAAATGCAATCTAAATAGAATAACTTTTCGAATTAAATTCCTAAATCAAATAACGGTATTATGTCACTAAATAGAGCCATTCCTTGATTTTGCCCAGGAGTTATGAGATCATGTTAGCAATCTTATAACGACGCAGCAAAATATGCTAATTTTTCAATTTCGCAATATTACTAAGTCCTGTAGCAAGCAGGTTATCCACGAATACTTGCGATCGAACTTTAACTTTTCAGCGAATTGATAATTTAAATAACCGATAGTGAACAGATACAGAAATACCTCTTATATTCTATCACGAGAATTTGTGTAATCATCAGGTTCTTGCGATTGAGGCGCAGTATATTTTTCCCGAAATATTATCTGAAGGCATCAGGTATTTCTTACAGTCATTGAAAACAACAATCAAAATGCAATCTTAATGGAATAACTTTTCGGATTGAATTTTCACATCAATTAACGTTATTATGTCGATATATAGAGTCATTACTTGATTATGCCCAGGAGTCTTGAGATCATCTTAGCACTATTATAACGACGCAGCAAAATATGCTAATTTTTCAATTTCGCAACATTTCTAAGTCCGGTAGCGGGCAGGTTATTCACGAATACTTGCGATCGAACTTTAACTTTTCAGTGAATTGAAATTTTAAATAACCGATAGTGAACAGATACTGAAATTTCTCCTATATTCTAACACGTGAATTCGTGTAATCATGAGATTATTGCGGCAAAGGCGCAGTATATTTTTTCCGAAATGACATCTAATGGCATCAAGTATGTCTAGAAGACATTGAAAACATCAATCAAAAAGCAATCTCAATAGAATAACTTTTCGAATTGAATTTTCAAATCAAATAACGTTATTATGTCACTAAATAGAGCCATTCCTTGATTTTGCCCAGGAGCCATGAGATCATTTTAGCACTCTTTTAACGACGCAGCAAAAAATGCTAATTTTTCAATTTCGCAATAATGTCAAGTCTTGTAGCGAGCAGGTTATCCATGAATACTTGCGATCTAAATTTAACTATCCAGCGAATTGATATTTTAAATAAATGAAATCGAACAGATACAGAAATAAACCACTTATATTCCATCACGTGAATTCGTGTAATCATAAGATTCTTGCGATTAATGCGCTGTATATTTTTCCCGAATCACCATCTGAAGACATCAGGTATTTCTTACACACATTGAAAACAACAATCAAAATGCAATCTAAATAGAATAACTTTTCGAATTGAATTTACAAAACAATTAAAGATATTATGTCACCAAATAGAGCCTTTCCTTGATTTCGCGCACGAGTTATGAGATCATTTTAGCACTATTATGACCACGCAGCAAAATATGCGAATTTCTTAATTTCGCAATATTATCAAGTCCTGTAGCGATCAGGTTATCCATAGATACTTGCGATTTAAATTGCACTATTCAGCAAATTGAAATTTCAAATATCTGAAAGCGAACAGATATAGAAATCAACCTCTTATATTCTATAACGTGAATTCATGTAATCATGAGATGCTTGCGATTGAGGCGCAGTATATTTTTCCCGAAATATCATCTGAAGACATCAGGTATATCTAACAGACATTGAAAACAACAATCAGAATGCAGTCTCAGTAGAATAACTTTTCGAATTGAATTTTCAAATCAATTAACGTTATGATGTCACTAAATACAGCTATTCTTTAATTTCTCCCGGGAGTCATAATATCATTTTAGCACTCTTATAACCACGCAGCAAAATATGCTAATTTTTTAATTTCGCAATATTACTTAGTTCTGTCGCGAGCAGGTTATCTATGAATACTTGCGATCTCAATTGAATTATTCAGCAAATTGATATTTTAAATAACCGATAGTGAACAGATCCAGAAATACCTCTTATATTCTAACACGTGAATTCGTGTAATCATGAGGTTCTCGCGATTGAGGCGCAGTATATTTTTCCCGAAATATTATCTGAAGCCATCAGGTATTTCTTACAGACATTGGAAACAACAATCAAAATGCAATCTCAATAGAATAGCTGTTCGAAATGAATTCTCAAAGCAAATAACATTATTAATCCACTAAATAGAGCCATTCCTTGATTTTGCCCAGGAGTTATGAGATCATTATAGCACTTTTATGACCACGCAGCAAAATATGCGAATTTTTCAATTTCGCAATATTATCAAGTCCTGTAGCGAGCAGGTCATCCATAAGTCCTTGCGATCGAAATTGAACTATTTAGCAAATTGAAATTTCTAATATCTGAAAGCCAACAGATATAGAAATCAACCTCTTATATTCTATCACGTGAATTCGTGTAATCATGAGATGCTTGCTATTGAGGCGCAGTATATTTTCCCCGAAATATCATCTGAAGACATCAGGTATTTCTTACAGACATTGAAAACAACAATCAAAATGCAATCTCAATAGAATAACTTTTCGAATTAAATTCTTAAATCAAATAACGTTATTATGTCACTAAATAGAGTCATTCCTTGATTTTGCCCAGGAGTTATGAGATCATGTTAGCAATCTTATAACGACGCAGCAAAATATGCTAATTTTTCAATTTCGCAATATTACTAAGTCCTGGAGCAAGCAGGTTATCCACGAGTACTTGCGATCGAACTTTAACTTTTCAGCGAATTGATAATTTAAATAACCGATAGTGAACAGATACAGAAATACCACTTATATTCTATCACGAGAATTTGTGTAATCATGAGGTTCTTGCGATTGAGGCGCAGTATATTTTTCCCGGAATATTATCTGAAGGCATCAGGTATTTCTTACAGTCATTGAAAACAACAATCAAAATGCAATCTCAATGGAATAACTTCTCGGATTGAATTTTCACATCAATTAACGTTATTATGTCGATATATAGAGTCATTACTTGATTATGCCCAGGAGCCATGAGATCATTTTAGCACTCTTTTAACGACGCTGCAAAAAATGCTAATTTTTCAATTTCGCAATAATATCAAGTCTTGTAGCGAGCAGGTTATCCATGAGTACTTGCGATCTAAATTTAACTATTCAGCGAATTGATATTTTAAATAAATGAAATCGAACAGATACAGAAATAAAACACTTATATTCCATCACGTGAATTCGTGTTATCATAAGATTCGTGCGATTAAGGCGCTGTATATTTTTCCCGAATCACCATCTGAAGACATCAGGTATTTCTTACAGACATTGAAAACAACATTAAAAATGCAATCTAAATAGAATAACTTTTCGAATTGAATTTACAAATCAATTAACGATATTATGTCACCAAATAGAGCCTTTCCTTGATTTTGCCCAGGAGTTATGAGATCATGTTAGCACTCATATAACCACGCAGCAAAAAATGCTAATTTCTCAATTTTGCAATATTGTCAAGTCCTGTAGCGAGCAAGTTATTCATAAATACTTGCGATCTAAATTAAACTATCAAGCAAATTGAAATTTCAAAAATCTGAAAGCGAACAGATAAAGAAACCAACCTCTTATATTCTATCACGTGAATTCGTGTAATCATGAGATGTTTGCGATTGAGGCGCAGTATATTTTTCTCGAAATATCATCTGAAGACATCAGGTATTTCTTACAGACATTGAAAACAACAATCAGAATGCAGTCTCAATAGAATAACTTTTCGAATTGAATTTACAAGTCAATTAACGTTATTATGTCAATATATAGAGCTATTACATGATTTCGCCCAGTAGTTATGAGATCATTTTAGCACTCTTATAACGACGCAGCAAAATATGCTTATTTTTTAACTTCGCAATATTACTAAGTCCTGTAGCGAGCAGGTTATCCACGAATACTTGCGATCGAACTTTTACTTTTTAGCGAATTGATATTTTAAATAACCTATAGTGAACAGATACAGAAAAACCTCTGATATTCTATCACGTGAATTTGTGTAATCATGAGATTGTTGCGATTATGGCGCAGTATATTTTTCCCGAAATGACATCTGAAGATATCAGGTATTTATAACAGACTTTGAAAACAACGTGCAAAACGCAAACTTAATTGAATAACTTTTCGAATTGAATTTTCAAATCAATTGACTTTAATATGTCAATATATAGATCCATTCCTTTATTTTGCACATAGTAAGGCGATCATTTTAGCACTCTTATGACCACGCAGCAAAATAGGCTAATTTTTCAATTTCGCAATGTTACTAAGTCCTGTAGCGAGCATGTGATTTATTAATACTTGCGATCCAAATTTATCTATTCAGCGAATGGAAATTTTAAATAACCGATAGTGAACGGATACAGGAATACCTCTTATATGCTAACACGTGAATTCGTGTAATCATGAGATACTTGCGATAAAGGCGCTGTATATTTTTCCTGAAATATCATCTCAAGACATCAGGTATTTCTCACAGACATAGAAAACAACAATTAAAATGCAATCTCATTAGAATGACTTTTCGAATTGAATTTTCAAATCAAATAACGTTTTGATGTCACTAAATACAGCCATTCTTTGATTTTTCCCGGGAGTCATGATATCATTTTAGCACTATTATAACGGCGCAGCAAAATATGCTAATTTTTCAATTTCGCAATATTTCTAAGTCCTGTAGCGAGCAGGTTATCCACGAATACTTGCGATCGAACTTTAACTTTCCAGCGAATTGAAATTTTAAATAACCGATAGTGAACAGATACAGAAATACCTCTTATATTCTAACACGTGAATTCGTGTAATCATGAGATTATTGCTATAAAGGCGCAGTATATTTTTTCCGAAATGACATCTGATGGCATCAGGTATGTATAGCAGACATTGAAAACAACAATCAAAATGCAATCTCAATAGAATAACTTTTCGAATTGAATTTTCAAATCAGATAACGTTATTATATCACTAAATAGAGACATTCCTTGATTTTGCCCAGGAGTCATGAGATCATTTTAGCACTCTTATGACGACGCAGCAAAAAATGCTAATTCTTTTATTTCGCAATATTATCCAGTCCTGTAGCGAGCAGGTTATCCATGAATACCTGCGATCCAAATCTAACTATTCAGCGAATTGAAATTTTGAATAACCGAAATCGAACAGATACAGAAATCAACCACCTATATTCCATAACGTGAATTCGTGTGATCATAAGATTCTTGCGATTATGGCGCAGTATATTTTTCCCGAAATACCATCTGAAGACATCAGGTATTTCTTACAGACATTGAAAACAACAATCAAAATGCAATCTAAATAGAATAACTTTTCGAATTAAATTCCTAAATCAAATAACGGTATTATGTCACTAAATAGAGCCATTCCTTGATTTTGCCCAGGAGTTATGAGATCATGTTAGCAATCTTATAACGACGCAGCAAAATATGCTAATTTTTCAATTTCGCAATATTACTAAGTCCTGTAGCAAGCAGGTTATCCACGAATACTTGCGATCGAACTTTAACTTTTCAGCGAATTGATAATTTAAATAACCGATAGTGAACAGATACAGAAATACCTCTTATATTCTATCACGAGAATTTGTGTAATCATCAGGTTCTTGCGATTGAGGCGCAGTATATTTTTCCCGAAATATTATCTGAAGGCATCAGGTATTTCTTACAGTCATTGAAAACAACAATCAAAATGCAATCTTAATGGAATAACTTTTCGGATTGAATTTTCACATCAATTAACGTTATTATGTCGATATATAGAGTCATTACTTGATTATGCCCAGGAGTCTTGAGATCATCTTAGCACTATTATAACGACGCAGCAAAATATGCTAATTTTTCAATTTCGCAACATTTCTAAGTCCGGTAGCGGGCAGGTTATTCACGAATACTTGCGATCGAACTTTAACTTTTCAGTGAATTGAAATTTTAAATAACCGATAGTGAACAGATACTGAAATTTCTCCTATATTCTAACACGTGAATTCGTGTAATCATGAGATTATTGCGGCAAAGGCGCAGTATATTTTTTCCGAAATGACATCTAATGGCATCAAGTATGTCTAGAAGACATTGAAAACATCAATCAAAAAGCAATCTCAATAGAATAACTTTTCGAATTGAATTTTCAAATCAAATAACGTTATTATGTCACTAAATAGAGCCATTCCTTGATTTTGCCCAGGAGCCATGAGATCATTTTAGCACTCTTTTAACGACGCAGCAAAAAATGCTAATTTTTCAATTTCGCAATAATGTCAAGTCTTGTAGCGAGCAGGTTATCCATGAATACTTGCGATCTAAATTTAACTATCCAGCGAATTGATATTTTAAATAAATGAAATCGAACAGATACAGAAATAAACCACTTATATTCCATCACGTGAATTCGTGTAATCATAAGATTCTTGCGATTAATGCGCTGTATATTTTTCCCGAATCACCATCTGAAGACATCAGGTATTTCTTACACACATTGAAAACAACAATCAAAATGCAATCTAAATAGAATAACTTTTCGAATTGAATTTACAAAACAATTAAAGATATTATGTCACCAAATAGAGCCTTTCCTTGATTTCGCGCACGAGTTATGAGATCATTTTAGCACTATTATGACCACGCAGCAAAATATGCGAATTTCTTAATTTCGCAATATTATCAAGTCCTGTAGCGATCAGGTTATCCATAGATACTTGCGATTTAAATTGCACTATTCAGCAAATTGAAATTTCAAATATCTGAAAGCGAACAGATATAGAAATCAACCTCTTATATTCTATAACGTGAATTCATGTAATCATGAGATGCTTGCGATTGAGGCGCAGTATATTTTTCCCGAAATATCATCTGAAGACATCAGGTATTTCTAACAGACATTGAAAACAACAATCAGAATGCAGTCTCAGTAGAATAACTTTTCGAATTGAATTTTCAAATCAATTAACGTTATGATGTCACTAAATACAGCCATTCTTTAATTTCTCCCGGGAGTCATAATATCATTTTAGCACTCTTATAACCACGCAGCAAAATATGCTAATTTTTTAATTTCGCAATATTACTTAGTTCTGTCGCGAGCAGGTTATCTATGAATACTTGCGATCTCAATTGAATTATTCAGCAAATTGATATTTTAAATAACCGATAGTGAACAGATCCAGAAATACCTCTTATATTCTAACACGTGAATTCGTGTAATCATGAGGTTCTCGCGATTGAGGCGCAGTATATTTTTCCCGAAATATTATCTGAAGCCATCAGGTATTTCTTACAGACATTGGAAACAACAATCAAAATGCAATCTCAATAGAATAGCTGTTCGAAATGAATTCTCAAAGCAAATAACATTATTAATCCACTAAATAGAGCCATTCCTTGATTTTGCCCAGGAGTTATGAGATCATTATAGCACTTTTATGACCACGCAGCAAAATATGCGAATTTTTCATTTTCGCAATATTATCAAGTCCTGTAGCGAGCAGGTCATCCATAAGTCCTTGCGATCGAAATTGAACTATTTAGCAAATTGAAATTTCAAATATCTGAAAGCCAACAGATATAGAAATCAACCTCTTATATTCTATCACGTGAATTCGTGTAATCATGAGATGCTTGCTATTGAGGCGCAGTATATTTTCCCCGAAATATCATCTGAAGACATCAGGTATTTCTTACAGACATTGAAAACAACAATCAAAATGCAATCTCAATAGAATAACTTTTCGAATTAAATTCTTAAATCAAATAACGTTATTATGTCACTAAATAGAGTCATTCCTTGATTTTGCCCAGGAGTTATGAGATCATGTTAGCAATCTTATAACGACGCAGCAAAATATGCTAATTTTTCAATTTCGCAATATTACTAAGTCCTGGAGCAAGCAGGTTATCCACGAGTACTTGCGATCGAACTTTAACTTTTCAGCGAATTGATAATTTAAATAACCGATAGTGAACAGATACAGAAATACCACTTATATTCTATCACGAGAATTTGTGTAATCATGAGGTTCTTGCGATTGAGGCGCAGTATATTTTTCCCGGAATATTATCTGAAGGCATCAGGTATTTCTTACAGTCATTGAAAACAACAATCAAAATGCAATCTCAATGGAATAACTTCTCGGATTGAATTTTCACATCAATTAACGTTATTATGTCGATATATAGAGTCATTACTTGATTATGCCCAGGAGCCATGAGATCATTTTAGCACTCTTTTAACGACGCTGCAAAAAATGCTAATTTTTCAATTTCGCAATAATATCAAGTCTTGTAGCGAGCAGGTTATCCATGAGTACTTGCGATCTAAATTTAACTATTCAGCGAATTGATATTTTAAATAAATGAAATCGAACAGATACAGAAATAAAACACTTATATTCCATCACGTGAATTCGTGTTATCATAAGATTCTTGCGATTAAGGCGCTGTATATTTTTCCCGAATCACCAACTGAAGACATCAGGTATTTCTTACAGACATTGAAAACAACAATCAAAATGCAATCTAAATAGAATAACTTTTCGAATTGAATTTACAAATCAATTAACGATATTATGTCACCAAATAGAGCCTTTCCTTGATTTTGCCCAGGAGTTATGAGATCATGTTAGCACTCATATAACCACGCAGCAAAAAATGCTAATTTCTCAATTTTGCAATATTGTCAAGTCCTGTAGCGAGCAAGTTATTCATAAATACTTGCGATCTAAATTAAACTATCAAGCAAATTGAAATTTCAAAAATCTGAAAGCGAACAGATAAAGAAACCAACCTCTTATATTCTATCACGTGAATTCGTGTAATCATGAGATGTTTGCGATTGAGGCGCAGTATATTTTTCTCGAAATATCATCTGAAGACATCAGGTATTTCTTACAGACATTGAAAACAACAATCAGAATGCAGTCTCAATAGAATAACTTTTCGACTTGAATTTACAAGTCAATTAACGTTATTATGTCAATATATAGAGCTATTACATGATTTTGCCCAGTAGTTATGAGATCATTTTAGCACTCTTATAACGACGCAGCAAAATATGCTTATTTTTTAATTTCGCAATATTACTAAGTCCTGTAGCGAGCAGGTTATCCACGAATACTTGCGATCGAACTTTTACTTTTTAGCGAATTGATATTTTAAATAACCTATAGTGAACAGATACAGAAAAACCTCTGATATTCTATCACGTGAATTTGTGTAATCATGAGATTTTTGCGATTATGGCGCAGTATATTTTTCCCGAAATTACATCTGAAGATATCAGGTATTTATAACAGACTTTGAAAACAACGTGCAAAACGCAAACTTAATTGAATAACTTTTCGAATTGAATTTTCAAATCAAATAACGTTTTGATGTCACTAAATACAGCCATTCTTTGATTTTTCCCGGGAGTCATGATATCATTTTAGCACTATTATAACGGCGCAGCAAAATATGCTAATTTTTCAATTTCGCAATATTTCTAAGTCCTGTAGCGAGCAGGTTATCCACGAATACTTGCGATCGAACTTTAACTTTCCAGCGAATTGAAATTTTAAATAACCGATAGTGAACAGATACAGAAATACCTCTTATATTCTAACACGTGAATTCGTGTAATCATGAGATTATTGCTATAAAGGCGCAGTATATTTTTTCCGAAATGACATCTGATGGCATCAGGTATGTATAGCAGACATTGAAAACAACAATCAAAATGCAATCTCAATAGAATAACTTTTCCGAATTGAATTTTCAAATCAGATAACGTTATTATATCACTAAATAGAGACATTCCTTGATTTTGCCCAGGAGTCATGAGATCATTTTAGCACTCTTATGACGACGCAGCAAAAAATGCTAATTCTTTTATTTCGCAATATTATCCAGTCCTGTAGCGTGCAGGTTATCTACGAATACTTGCGATCTAAATTGAACTGTTCAGCGAATTGAAATTTTAAATAACCAAAAGCAAACAGATACAGAAATCAACCTCTTCTATTCTATCACGTGAATTTGTGTAATCATGAGATTGTTGCGATTGTGGCGCAGTATATTTTTCCGAAATGACATCTGATGGCGTCAGGTATGTATACCAGACATTGCAAACAACAATTAAAATGCAATCTCAATAGAATAACTTTTCGAATTGAATTTTCAAATCAAATAACGTTATTATGTCACTAAATAGAGCCTTTCCTTGATTTTGCCCAGGAGTCATGAGATCATTTTAGCACTCTTATGACGACGCAGCAAAAAATGCTAATTCTTTTATTTCGCAATATTATCCAGTCCTGTAGCGAGCAGGTTATCCATGAATACCTGCGATCCAAATCTAACTATTCAGCGAATTGAAATTTTGAATAACCGAAATCGAACAGATACAGAAATCAACCACCTATATTCCATAACGTGAATTCGTGTGATCATAAGATTCTTGCGATTATGGCGCAGTATATTTTTCCCGAAATACCATCTGAAGACATCAGGTATTTCTTACAGACATTGAAAACAACAATCAAAATGCAATCTAAATAGAATAACTTTTCGAATTGAATTTACAAATCAATTAACGTTATTATGTCAATACATAGAGCTATTCCTTGATTTCGGCCAGGAGTTATGAGTCCATTTAACACTCATTTAACACTCTTTTAAAATATACTGCGATAAAGACGCAGTATATTTTTTCCGAAATGACATCTGATGGCATCCAGTACGTCTAGCAGACATTGAAAAAAACAATCAAAACGCAATCTCAATAGAATAACCTTTCGAATTGAGTTTTCAAATCAAATATCGTTATTATGTCACTAAATAGAGCCATTCCCTTATTTTGCCCAGGAGTCATGAGATCATTTTAGCACTCTTTTAAAGACGCAGCAAAAAATGCTAATTTTTCAATTTCGCAATATTAATAAGTCCTGTAGCGTGCAGGTTATCCATGAATATTTGCGATCTAACTTTAACTATTCAGCGAATTGATATTTTAAATAACCGATAGTGAACAGATACAGAAATACCTCTTATATTCTAACACGTGCATTCGGGTAATCATGAGATTATTGCGATAAAGGCGCAGTATATTTTTTCCGAAATGACATCTGATGGCATCAGGTATGTCTAGCAGACATTGAAAACAACAATTCAAATGCAATTTAAATAGAACAACTTTTCGAATTGAATTTTCAAATCAATTAACGTTATGATGTCACTAAATACAGCAATTCTTTAATTTTTCCCGGGAGTCATAATATCATTTTAGCACTCTTATAACCACGCAGCAAAATATGCTATTTTTTTAATTTCGCAATATTCCTTAGTTCTGTCGCGAGCTGGTTATCTATGAATACTTGCGATCTAAATTTAATTATTCAGCAAATTGATATTTTAAATAACTGATAGTGAACAGATCCAGAAATACCTCTTATATTCTAACACGTAAATTCGTGTAATCATGAGATTATTGCGTAAAAGGCGCAGTATATTTTTCCCGAAATGACATCCGATGGCATGAGGTATGTCTAGCAGACATTGAAAACAACAATCAAAATGCAATCTAAATAGAATAACTTTTCGAATTGAATTTACAAGTCAATTAACGTTATTATGTCAATATAAAGAGCTATTACTTGATTTTGCCCAGTAGTTATGAGATAATTTTAGCACTCTTATAACGACGCAGCAAAATATGCTAATTTTTTAATTTCGCAATATTTCTAAGTCCTGTAGCGAGCAGGTTATCCGCGAATACTTGCGATCGAACTTTAACTTTCCAGCGAATTGAAATTTAAAATAACCGATAGTGAACAGATACAGAAATACCTCTTATATGCTAACACGTGAATTCGTGTAATCATGAGATACTTGCCATAAAGGCGCTGTATATTTTTCCTGAAATATCATCTCAAGACATCAGGTATTTCTTACAGACATAAAAAACAACAATTAAAATGCAATCTCATTAGAATGACTTTTCGAATTGAATTTTCAAATCAAATAACGTTTTGATGTCACTAAATACAGCCATTCGTTGATTTTTCCCGGGAGTCATTATATCATTTTAGCACTTTTATAACGGCGCGGCAAAATATGCTAATTTTTCAATTTCGCAATATTCCTAAGTCCTGTAGCGTGCAGGTTATCTACGAATACTTGCGATCTAAATTGAACTGTTCAGCGAATTGAAATTTTAAATAACCAAAAGCAAACAGATACAGAAATCAACCTCTTCTATTCTATCACGTGAATTTGTGTAATCATGAGATTGTTGCGATTGTGGCGCAGTATATTTTTCCGAAATGACATCTGATGGCGTCAGGTATTTCTTACAGACATTGAAAACAACAATCAAAATGCAATCTAAATAGAATAACTTTTCGAATTGAATTTACAAATCAATTAACGTTATTATGTC
Organism: Platygaster robiniae; assembly: GCA_028476575.1. NCBI lineage: Eukaryota > Metazoa > Arthropoda > Insecta > Hymenoptera > Platygastridae > Platygaster > Platygaster robiniae. Next base: position 20,647,759 of record CM052021.1, read on the forward strand.
AATATATAGAGCTATTCTTTGATTTTGGCCAGGATTTATGAGTTCATTCAACACTCTTATGACCACGCAGCACAATGTGCTATTTTTTTCATTTCGCAATATTACTAAGTCCTGTAGCTTGCAGGTTATCCATGAATATCTGCGATCTAACTTTAACTATTCAGCGAATTGATATTTTAAATAACCGAAATAGAACAGATACAGAAATCAACCACTTATATTCCATCACGAGAATTCGTGTAATCATGAGGTTCTTGCGATTGGGGCGCAGTATATTTTTCCCGAAATATTATCTGAAGGCATCAGGTATTTCTTACAGACATTGGAACCAACAATCAAAATGCGATCTGAATAGAATAACTGTTCGAATTGAAATTACAAGTCAATTAACGTTATTATGTCACTAAATAGAGCCATTCCTTGATTTTGCCCAGAAGTTATGAGATCATTTTAGCACTCATATGACCACGCAGCAAAATATGCTAATTGTTTAATTTCGCAATATTACTAAGTCCTGTAGCGAGCAGGTTATTTATGAATACTTGCGATCGAAATTCAACTGTTCAGCAAATTGAGATTTTCCTGAACCGAAAGCGAAAATATACAGAAATCAGCCTCTTAAATTCTATCACGTGAATTCGTGTAATCATGAGATTCTTGCGATCAAGGCGCAGTATATTTTTCCCTAAATGTTATCTAAAAACATCAGGTATTTCTTACAGACATTGAAAACAACAATCAAAATGCAATCTCATTAGAATAACTTTTCGAATTTAATTTATAAATCAATTAACGTTATTATGTCAATATATAGAGCTATTCCTTGATTTTCCCCGGGAGTCATGAGATCATTTTAGCACTCTTATAACGACGCAGCAAAATATGCTAATTTTTCAATTTCACAATATTACTAAGTCCTGTAGCGAGCAGGTTATCCACGAATACTTGCGATCGAACTTTACCTTTCAAGCGAATTGAAATTTTGAATAACCGAAAGCGAAGAGATACAGAAATCAACCTATTATATTCTATCACGAAAATTTGTGTAATCATGAGGTTCTTGCAATTGAGGCGCAGTATATTTTTCCCGAATTATCATATGAAGACATCAGGTATTTCTTACAGACATTAAAAACAACAATCACAATGCAGTCTCAATAGAATAACTTTTCGAATTGAATTTACAAGTCAATTAACGTTATTATGTCAATATATAGAGCTATTACTTGATTTTGGCCAGGAGTTATGAGTTCATTTAACACTCTTATGACCACGCAGCAAAATGTGCTAATTTTCAAATTTCGCACTATTACTAAGTCCTGTAGCGTGCAGGTTATCCATGAATATTTGCGATCTAACTTTAACTATTCAGCGAATTGATATTTTAAATAACCGAAATAGAACAGATACAGAAATCAACCACTTATATTCCATCACGAGAATTCGTGTAATCATGAGGTTCTTGCGATTGGGGCGCAGTATATTTTTCCCGAAATATTATCTGAAGGCATCAGATATTTCTTACAGACATTGGAACCAACAATCGAAATGCAATCAGAATAGAATAACTGTTCGAAATGACTTCTCAAATCAAATAACGTTATTAATCCACTAAATAGAGCCATTCCTTAATTTTGCCTAGGAGTTATGAGATCATTTTAACACTTTTATGACCACGCAGCAAAATATGCTAATTCTTTTATTTCGCAATTTTACTAAGTCCTGTAGCGAGCAGGTTATCCACGAATACTTGCGTTCCAAATCTAACTATTCAGTGAATTGAAATTTTAAATAACCGAAAGCGAACAGATACAGAAATCAACCTATTATATTCTATCACGAGAATTCGTGTATTCATGAGGTTCTTGCGATTGAGGCGCAGTAAATTTTTTCCGTAATATCATATGAACACATCAGGTATTTCATACAGACATTGAAAACAACAATCGAAATGCAATCTCATTAGAATAACTTTTTGAATTGAATTTACAAATCAATGAACGTTAACATGTCAATATATAGAACCATTCTTTAATTTTGCCCAGGAGTAAGGAGATCATTTTAGCACTCTTATGACTACGCAGCAAAATATGCTAATTTCTCAATTTCGCAATATTACTAAGTCCTGTAGCGAGCAGGTTATCCACGAATACTTGCGATCGAACTTTAACTTTTCAGCGAATTGATATTTTAAATAACCGATAGTGAAAATATACAGAAATACAACATATATTCTAACACGTGAATTCGTGTAATCATGAGATTATTGCGATAAAGGCGCAGTATATTTTTTCCGAAATGACATCTGATGGCATCCAGTACGTCTAGCAGACATTGAAAAAAACAATCAAAATGTAATCTCAATAGAGTAACCTTTCGATTTGATTTTTCAAATCCAATAACGTTATTATGTCACTAAATAGAGCCATTCCCTCATTTTGCCCAGGAGTCATGAGATCATTTTGGCACACTTTCAAAGACGCAGCAAATAATGCTCATTTTTCAATTTCGCAATATTATCAAGTGCTGTAGCGAGCAGGTTATCTATGAATACTTGCGATCTAAATTTGTCTATTCAGCGAATTGAAATTTTAAGTAAAGGAAAGCGAACAGATACAGAATTCAACCTATTATATTCTATCACGAGAATTCGTGTAATCATGAGGTTCTTGCGATTGAGGCACAGTATATTTTTCTAAATATTATCTGAAGGCATCAGGTATTTCTTACAGACATTGAAAACAACAATCAAAATGCAATCTCAATAGAATAACTGTTCGAAATGATTTCTCAAATCGAATATCGTTATTATGTCACTGAAAAGAGCCATTCCTTGATTTTGCCCAGTAATTATGAGATCATTTTAGCACTTTTATGACCACGCAGCAAAATATGCTAATTTTCAATTTTCGCAATATTGGCAAGTCCTGTAGCGAGAAAGTTATTCATAAATACTGGCGATCTAAATTGAACTATTAAGCAAATTGAAATTTCAAATATCTGAAAGCGAACAGATATAGAAATCAACCTCTTATATTCTATCACGTGAATTCGTGTAATCATAAGATGCTTGCGGTTGAGGCGCAGTATATTTTTCCCGAGATATCATCTGAAGACATCTGGTATTTCTTACAGACATTGAAAACAACAATCAAAATGCAATCTTCATAGAATAACTGTTCGAATTATATTTTCAAATTAATAAACGTTAGTATGTCGATATATAGAGCTATTCCTTGATTTTGCCCAGGAGTTATGAGATCATTTTAGCACTCTTATAACAACGCAGCAAAATATGCTAATTTTTTAATTTCGCAATATTACCAAGTCCTGTAGCGAGCAGGTTATCCACGAATACTTGCGATCGAACTTAGCTTCGCAGCGAATTAATATTTGAAATAACCGATAGTGAACAGATACAGAAATACCTCTTATATTGTAACACGAGAATTCGTGTAATCATGAGATTATAGCGATAAAGGCGCAGTATATTTTTTCAGAAATGTCATCTGATGGCATCAGGTATGTCTAGCAGACATTGAAAACAACAATCAAAATGCAATCTCAATAGAATAACTTTTCAAATTGAATTCTTAAATCAAATAACGTTATTATGTCACTTAATAGAGCCATACCTTGATTTTGCCCAGGAGTTATGAAATCATGTTAGCACTCTTATAACCACGCAGCAAAAAATGCTAATTTTTCAATTTTGCAATATTGTCAAGTCCTGTAGCGAGCAAATTATTCATAAATACTTGCGATCTAAATTAAACTATCCGACAAATTTAAATTTCCAATATCTGAAAGCCAACAGATATAGAAATCAACCTCTTATATTCTATCACGTGAATTCGTGTAATCATGAGATGCTTGCGATTGAGGCGCAGTATATTTTTCACGTAATATCATCTATAGACATCCGGTATTTCTTACAGACATTGAAAACAACAATCACAATGCAGTCTCAATAGAATAACTGTTCGAAATGATTTCTCAAATCGAATAACGTTATTATGTCACTAAATAGAGCCATTCCTCGATTTTTCCCAGGAGTTATGAGAGCATTTTAGTACTTTTATGACCACGCAGCAAAATATGCGAATTTTTCAATTTCGCAATATTATCAAGTCCTTAGCGAGCAGGTCATCCATAAGTCCTTGCGATCGAAATTGAACTATTTAGCAAATTGAAATTTCAAATATCTGAAAGCGAACAGATTAGGAAATCAACCTCTTATATTCTATCACGTGAATTCGTGTAATCATGAGATGCTTGCGATTGAGGCGCAGTATATTTTTCCCGAAATATCATCTAAAGACATCTCGTATTTCTTACAGACATTGAAAACAACAATCACAATGCAGTCTCAATAAAATAACTTTTCGAATTGAATTTACAAGTCAATTAACGTTATAATGTCACTAAATAGAGCCATTCCTTCATTTTGCCCAGGAGTTATGAGATCATTTCAGCACTTTTATGACCACGCAGCAAAATGTGCTAATTTTTCAATTTCGCAATTTTACCAAGACCTGTCGCGAGCAGGTTATCTATGAATACTTGCGATCTAAATTTGTCTATTCAGCGAATTGAAATTTTAAATAACCGAAAGCGAACAGATACAGAAATCAACCTATGATATTCTATCACGAGAATTCGTGTAATCATGAGGTTCTTGCGATTGAGGCGCAGTAATTTTTTCTCGAAATATCATATGAAGACATCAGGTATTTCTACAGACTTTGTTAACAACAATCAAAATGCAATCTCATTAGAATGACTTTTCGAATTGAATTTACAAATCAATTATCGTTATTTTGTCAATATATAGAGCTATTCCTTGAATTTACCCAGGAGTCATGAGATCATTTTAGCACTCTGATAAAGACGCAGCAAAAAATGCTAATTTTTCAATCTCGCAATATTACTAAGTACTGTAGCGAGCAGGTTATCCACGAATACTTGCGATCGAACATTACCTTTCCAGCGAATTGAAATTTTAAATAACCGATAGTGAACATATACAGAAATACCTCTTATATTCTAACACGTGAATTCGTGTAATCATGAGATTATTGCGATAAAGGGGCATTATATTTTTTCCGAAATGACATCTTATGGCATCAGGTTCGTCTAGCAGACATTGAAAACAACAATCAAAATGCAATCTCAATAGAATAACCTCTTGAATTGAATTTTCAAATGAAATAACGTTATTATGTTACTAAATAAAGCCATTCCTTGATTTTGCCCAGGATTCATGAGATCATTTTAGCACTCTTATGAAGACGCAGCAAAAAATGCTAATTTTTCAATTTCGCAATATTACCAAGTGCTGTAGGGAGCAGGTTATCTATGAATACGTGCGATCTAAATATGTTTATTCAGCGAATTGAAATTTCAAGAATCCGAAAGCGAACAGATACAGAAATGAACCTATTATATTCTATCACGACAATTCGTGTAATCATGAGGTTCTTGCGATTGAGGCGCAGTATATTTATCCCGAAATATTATCTGAAGGCATCAGGTATTTCTTACAGACATTGAAAACAACACCAAACGCAATCTCAATAGAATAACTGTACGAAATGATTTCTCAAATCGAATGACGTTATTATGTCACTGAATAGAGCCATTCCTTGATTTTGCCCAAGAGTTATGAGATCATTTTAGCACTTTTATGACAACGCAGCAAAATATGCGAATTTTTCGATTTCACCGTATTATCAAGTCCTGTAGCGAGCACGTTATTCATAAATAACTGCGATCTAAATTGAACTATCTAGCAAATTGAAATTTCAAATATCTGAAAGCGAACAGATATAGAAATCAACCTCTTATATTCTATCACGTGAATTCGTGTAATCATGAGATGCTCGCGATTAAGGCGCAGTATATTTTTCCCGAAATATCATCTGAAGACATCTGGTATTTCTTACAGACATTGAAAACAACAATCACAATGCAGTCTCAATAGAATAACTTTTCGAATTGAATTTACAAGTCAATTAACGTTATTATGTCACTAAAGCGAGCCATTCCTTGATTTTGCCCAGAAGTTATGAGATCATTTTAGCACTCATATGACCACGCAGCAAAATATGCTAATTGTTCAATTTCGCAATATTACTAAGTCCTGTAGCGTGCAGGTTATCCATGATCATTTGCTATCTAACTTTAACTATTCAGCGAATTGATTTTTTTAATAACCGAAATAGAACAGATACAGAAATCAACCACTTATATTCCATCACGAGAATTCGTATAATCATGAGGTTCTTGCGATTGGGGCGCAGTATATTGTTCCCGAAATATTATCTGAAGGCATCAGGTATTTCTTACAGACATTGGAAACAACAATCAAAATGCAAACTCAATAGAATACCTTTTCGATTTGAATTTTCAAATCAAATAACGTTATTATATCACTAAATAGAGACATTCCTTGATTTTGCTCAGGAGTCATGAGATCATTTTAGCACTTTTTTGACGACGCAGCAAAAAATGCTAATTTTTTTATTTCGCAATATAATCCAGTCCTGTAGGGAGCAGGTTATCCATGAATACCTGCGATCCAAATCTAACTATCCAGCGAATTGAAATTTTAAATAACCGAATTCGAACAGATACAGAAATCAACCACTTATATTCCATTAAGTGAATTCGTGTGATCATAAGATTCTTGCGATTAAGGCGCAGTATATTTTTCCCGAAATACCATCTGAAGACATCAGGTATTTCTTACAGACATTGAAAACAACAATCAAAATGCAATCTAAATAGAATAACTTTTCGAATTGAATTTACAAATCAATTAACGTTATTATGTCAATATATAGAGCTATTCCTTGATTTTGGCCAGGAGTTATGGGTTCATTTAACACTCTTATGACCACGCAGCAAAATGTGCTTATTTTTTAATTTCGCAATATTCTTAAGTCCTGTCGCGTGCAGGTAATCTATGAATATTTACGATCTAACTTTAACTATTCAGCGAATTGATATTTTAAATAACCGAAATAGAGCAGATACAGAAATCAACCACTTATATTCCATCACGAGAATTCGTGTAATCATGAGGTTCTTGCGATTGGGGCGCAGTATATTTTTCCCGAAATATTATCTGAAGGCATCAGGTATTTCTTACAGACATTGGAAACAACACTCAAAATGCAATCTGAATAGAATAACTGTTCGAAATGACTTCTCAAATCAAATAACGTTATTAATCCACTAAATAGAGCTATTCCTTAATTTTGCCCAGGAGTTATGAGATCATTTTAGCACTTTTTTGACGACGCAGCAAAAAATGCTAATTTTTTTATTTCGCAATATAATCCAGTCCTGTAGCGAGCAGGTTATCCACGAATACTTGCGATCGAACTTTACCTTTCAAGCGAATTGAAATTTTAAATAACCGAAAGCGAAAAGATACAGAAATCAACCTATTATATTCTATCACGAAAATTCGTGAAATCATGAGGTTCTTGCAATTGAGGGGCAGTATATTTTTCCCGAAACATCATATGAAGACATCAGGTATTTCTACAGACTATGGAAACAACAATCAAAATGCAATCTCATTAGAATGACTTTTCGAATTGAATTTACAAATCAATTATCGTTATTTTGTCAATATATAGAGCTATTCCTTGAATTTACCCAGAAGTCATGAGATCATTTTAGCACTCTTATGAAGACGCAGCAAAAAATGCTAATTTTTCAATTTCGCAATATTACCAAGTGCTGTAGGGAGCAGGTTATCTATGAATACGTGCGATCTAAATATGTTTATTCAGCGAATTGAAATTTTAAGAAACCGAAAGCGAACAGATACAGAAATTAACCTATTATATTCTATCACGACAATTCGTGTAATCATGAGGTTCTTGCGATTGAGGCGCAGTATATTTATCCCGAAATATTATCTGAAGGCATCACGTATTTCTTACAGACATTGAAAACAACACCAAACGCAATCTCAATAGAATAACTGTACGAAATGATTTCTCAAATCGAATGACGTTATTATGTCACTGAATAGAGCCATTCCTTGATTTTGCCCAAGAGTTATGAGATCATTTTAGCACTTTTATGACAACGCAGCAAAATATGCGAATTTTTCAATTTCACCGTATTATCAAGTCCTGTAGCGAGCACGTTATTCATAAATAACTGCGATCTAAATTGAACTATCTAGCAAATTGAAATTTCAAATATCTGAAAGCGAACAGATATAGAAATCAACCTCTTATATTCAATCACGTGAATTCGTGTAATCATGAGATGCTCGCGATTAAGGCGCAGTATATTTTTCCCGAAATATCATCTGAAGACATCTGGTATTTCTTACAGACATTGAAAACAACAATCACAATGCAGTCTCAATAGAATAACTTTTCGAATTGAATTTACAAATCAATTAACGTTATTAGGTCAATATATAGAGCTATTCCTTGATTTTCCCCAGGAGTCATGAGATCATTTTAGCACAAGTATAAGGACGCAGCAAGTAATGTTAATTTTTCAATCTCGCAATATTCCTAAGTCCTGTAGCGAGCAGGTTATTTATGAATACTTGCGATCGAAATTCAACTATTCAGCGAATTGAAATTTTACTGAACCGAAAGCGAAAATATACAGAAATCAACCTCTTAAATTCTATCACGTGGATTCGTGTAATCATGAGATTCTTGCGATCAAGGCGCAGTATGTTTTTCCTGAAATATCATCAAAAAACATCGGGTATTTCTTACAGACATTGGAAACAACAATCAAAATGCAAACGCAATAGAATACCTTTTCGATTTGAATTTTCAAATCAAATAACGTTATTATATCACTAACTAGAGACATTCCTTGATTTTGCTCAGGAGTCATGAGATCATTTTAGCACTTTTTTGACGACGCAGCAAAAAATGCTAATTTTTTTATTTCGCAATATAATCCAGTCCTGTAGGGAGCAGGTTATCCATGAATACCTGCGATCCAAATCTAACTATCCAGCGAATTGAAATTTTAAATAACCGAATTCGAACAGATACAGAAATCAACCACTTATATTCCATTAAGTGAATTCGTGTGATCATAAGATTCTTGCGATTAAGGCGCAGTATATTTTTCCCGAAATACCATCTGAAGACATCAGGTATTTCTTACAGACATTGAAAACAACAATCAAAATGCAATCTAAATAGAATAACTTTTCGAATTAAATTCCTAAATCAAATAACGGTATTATGTCACTAAATAGAGCCATTCCTTGATTTTGCCCAGGAGTTATGAGATCATGTTAGCAATCTTATAACGACGCAGCAAAATATGCTAATTTTTCAATTTCGCAATATTACTAAGTCCTGTAGCAAGCAGGTTATCCACGAATACTTGCGATCGAACTTTAACTTTTCAGCGAATTGATAATTTAAATAACCGATAGTGAACACATACAGAAATACCTCTTATATTCTATCACGAGAATTTGTGTAATCATCAGGTTCTTGCGATTGAGGCGCAGTATATTTTTCCCGAAATATTATCTGAAGGCATCAGGTATTTCTTACAGTCATTGAAAACAACAATCAAAATGCAATCTTAATGGAATAACTTTTCGGATTGAATTTTCACATCAATTAACGTTATTATGTCGATATATAGAGTCATTACTTGATTATGCCCAGGAGTCTTGAGATCATCTTAGCACTATTATAACGACGCAGCAAAATATGCTAATTTTTCAATTTCGCAACATTTCTAAGTCCGGTAGCGGGCAGGTTATTCACGAATACTTGCGATCGAACTTTAACTTTTCAGTGAATTGAAATTTTAAATAACCGATAGTGAACAGATACTGAAATTTCTCCTATATTCTAACACGTGAATTCGTGTAATCATGAGATTATTGCGGCAAAGGCGCAGTATATTTTTTCCGAAATGACATCTAATGGCATCAAGTATGTCTAGAAGACATTGAAAACATCAATCAAAAAGCAATCTCAATAGAATAACTTTTCGAATTGAATTTTCAAATCAAATAACGTTATTATGTCACTAAATAGAGCCATTCCTTGATTTTGCCCAGGAGCCATGAGATCATTTTAGCACTCTTTTAACGACGCAGCAAAAAATGCTAATTTTTCAATTTCGCAATAATGTCAAGTCTTGTAGCGAGCAGGTTATCCATGAATACTTGCGATCTAAATTTAACTATCCAGCGAATTGATATTTTAAATAAATGAAATCGAACAGATACAGAAATAAACCACTTATATTCCATCACGTGAATTCGTGTAATCATAAGATTCTTGCGATTAATGCGCTGTATATTTTTCCCGAATCACCATCTGAAGACATCAGGTATTTCTTACACACATTGAAAACAACAATCAAAATGCAATCTAAATAGAATAACTTTTCGAATTGAATTTACAAAACAATTAAAGATATTATGTCACCAAATAGAGCCTTTCCTTGATTTCGCGCACGAGTTATGAGATCATTTTAGCACTATTATGACCACGCAGCAAAATATGCGAATTTCTTAATTTCGCAATATTATCAAGTCCTGTAGCGATCAGGTTATCCATAGATACTTGCGATTTAAATTGCACTATTCAGCAAATTGAAATTTCAAATATCTGAAAGCGAACAGATATAGAAATCAACCTCTTATATTCTATAACGTGAATTCATGTAATCATGAGATGCTTGCGATTCTGGCGCAGTATATTTTTCCCGAAATATCATCTGAAGACATCAGGTATTTCTAACAGACATTGAAAACAACAATCAGAATGCAGTCTCAGTAGAATAACTTTTCGAATTGAATTTTCAAATCAATTAACGTTATGATGTCACTAAATACAGCTATTCTTTAATTTCTCCCGGGAGTCATAATATCATTTTAGCACTCTTATAACCACGCAGCAAAATATGCTAATTTTTTAATTTCGCAACATTACTTAGTTCTGTCGCGAGCAGGTTATCTATGAATACTTGCGATCTCAATTGAATTATTCAGCAAATTGATATTTTAAATAACCGATAGTGAACAGATCCAGAAATACCTCTTATATTCTAACACGTGAATTCGTGTAATCATGAGGTTCTCGCGATTGAGGCGCAGTATATTTTTCCCGAAATATTATCTGAAGCCATCAGGTATTTCTTACAGACATTTGAAACAACAATCAAAATGCAATCTCAATAGAATAGCTGTTCGAAATGAATTCTCAAAGCAAATAACATTATTAATCCACTAAATAGTGCCATTCCTTGATTTTGCCCAGGAGTTATGAGATCATTATAGCACTTTTATGACCACGCAGCAAAATATGCGAATTTTTCAATTTCGCAATATTATCAAGTCCTGTAGCGAGCAGGTCATCCATAAGTCCTTGCGATCGAAATTGAACTATTTAGCAAATTGAAATTTCAAATATCTGAAAGCCAACAGATATAGAAATCAACCTCTTATATTCTATCACGTGAATTCGTGTAATCATGAGATGCTTGCTATTGAGGCGCAGTATATTTTCCCCGAAATATCATCTGAAGACATCAGGTATTTCTTACAGACATTGAAAACAACAATCAAAATGCAATCTCAATAGAATAACTTTTCGAATTAAATTCTTAAATCAAATAACGTTATTATGTCACTAAATAGAGTCATTCCTTGATTTTGCCCAGGAGTTATGAGATCATGTTAGCAATCTTATAACGACGCAGCAAAATATGCTAAGTTTTCAATTTCGCAATATTACTAAGTCCTGGAGCAAGCAGGTTATCCACGAGTACTTGCGATCGAACTTTAACTTTTCAGCGAATTGATAATTTAAATAACCGATAGTGAACAGATACAGAAATACCACTTATATTCTATCACGAGAATTTGTGTAATCATGAGGTTCTTGCGATTGAGGCGCAGTATATTTTTCCCGGAATATTATCTGAAGGCATCAGGTATTTCTTACAGTCATTGAAAACAACAATCAAAATGCAATCTCAATGGAATAACTTCTCGGATTGAATTTTCACATCAATTAACGTTATTATGTCGATATATAGAGTCATTACTTGATTATGCCCAGGAGCCATGAGATCATTTTAGCACTCTTTTAACGACGCTGCAAAAAATGCTAATTTTTCAATTTCGCAATAATATCAAGTCTTGTAGCGAGCAGGTTATCCATGAGTACTTGCGATCTAAATTTAACTATTCAGCGAATTGATATTTTAAATAAATGAAATCGAACAGATACAGAAATAAAACACTTATATTCCATCACGTGAATTCGTGTTATCATAAGATTCTTGCGATTAAGGCGCTGTATATTTTTCCCGAATCACCATCTGAAGACATCAGGTATTTCTTACAGACATTGAAAACAACAATCAAAATGCAATCTAAATAGAATAACTTTTCGAATTGAATTTACAAATCAATTAACGATATTATGTCACCAAATAGAGCCTTTCCTTGATTTTGCCCAGGAGTTATGAGATCATGTTAGCACTCATATAACCACGCAGCAAAAAATGCTAATTTCTCAATTTTGCAATATTGTCAAGTCCTGTAGCGAGCAAGTTATTCATAAATACTTGCGATCTAAATTAAACTATCAAGCAAATTGAAATTTCAAAAATCTGAAAGCGAACAGATAAAGAAACCAACCTCTTATATTCTATCACGTGAATTCGTGTAATCATGAGATGTTTGCGATTGAGGCGCAGTATATTTTTCTCGAAATATCATCTGAAGACATCAGGTATTTCTTACAGACATTGAAAACAACAATCAGAATGCAGTCCCAATAGAATAACTTTTCGAATTGAATTTACAAGTCAATTAACGTTATTATGTCAATATATAGAGCTATTACATGATTTTGCCCAGTAGTTATGAGATCATTTTAGCACTCTTATAACGACGCAGCAAAATATGCTTATTTTTTAATTTCGCAATATTACTAAGTCCTGTAGCGAGCAGGTTATCCACGAATACTTGCGATCGAACTTTTACTTTTTAGCGAATTGATATTTTAAATAACGTATAGTGAACAGATACAGAAAAACCTCTGATATTCTATCACGTGAATTTGTGTAATCATGAGATTGTTGCGATTATGGCGCAGTATATTTTTCCCGAAATTACATCTGAAGATATCAGGTATTTATAACAGACTTTGAAAACAACGTGCAAAACGCAAACTTAATTGAATAACTTTTCGAATTGAATTTTCAAATCAATTGACTTTAATATGTCAATATATAGATCCATTCCTTTATTTTGCACATAGTAAGGCGATCATTTTAGCACTCTTATAACCACGCAGCAAAATAGGCTAATTTTTCAATTTCGCAATGTTACTAAGTCCTGTAGCGAGCATGTGATTTATTAATACTTGCGATCCAAATTTATCTATTCAGCGAATGAGAATTTTAAATAACCGATAGTGAACGGATACAGGAATACCTCTTATATGCTAACACGTGAATTCGTGTAATCATGAGATACTTGCGATAAAGGCGCTGTATATTTTTCCTGAAATATCATCTCAAGACATCAGGTATTTCTTACAGACATAGAAAACAACAATTAAAATGCAATCTCATTAGAATGACTTTTCGAATTGAATTTTCAAATCAAATAACGTTTTGATGTCACTAAATACAGCCATTCTTTGATTTTTCCCGGGAGTCATGATATCATTTTAGCACTATTATAACGGCGCAGCAAAATATGCTAATTTTTCAATTTCGCAATATTTCTAAGTCCTGTAGCGAGCAGGTTATCCACGAATACTTGCGATCGAACTTTAACTTTCCAGCGAATTGAAATTTTAAATAACCGATAGTGAACAGATACAGAAATACCTCTTATATTCTAACACGTGAATTCGTGTAATCATGAGATTATTGCTATAAAGGCGCAGTATATTTTTTCCGAAATGACATCTGATGGCATCAGGTATGTATAGCAGACATTGAAAACAACAATCAAAATGCAATCTCAATAGAATAACTTTTCCGAATTGAATTTTCAAATCAGATAACGTTATTATATCACTAAATAGAGACATTCCTTGATTTTGCCCAGGAGTCATGAGATCATTTTAGCACTCTTATGACGACGCAGCAAAAAATGCTAATTCTTTTATTTCGCAATATTATCCAGTCCTGTAGCGAGCAGGTTATCCATGAATACCTGCGATCCAAATCTAACTATTCAGCGAATTGAAATTTTGAATAACCGAAATCGAACAGATACAGAAATCAACCACCTATATTCCATAACGTGAATTCGTGTGATCATAAGATTCTTGCGATTATGGCGCAGTATATTTTTCCCGAAATACCATCTGAAGACATCAGGTATTTCTTACAGACATTGAAAACAACAATCAAAATGCAATCTAAATAGAATAACTTTTCGAATTGAATTTACAAATCAATTAACGTTATTATGTCAATACATAGAGCTATTCCTTGATTTCGGCCAGGAGTTATGAGTCCATTTAACACTCATTTAACACTCTTTTAAAATATACTGCGATAAAGACGCAGTATATTTTTTCCGAAATGACATCTGATGGCATCCAGTACGTCTAGCAGACATTGAAAAAAACAATCAAAACGCAATCTCAATAGAATAACCTTTCGAATTGAGTTTTCAAATCAAATAACGTTATTATGTCACTAAATAGAGCCATTCCCTCATTTTGCCCAGGAGTCATGAGATCATTTTAGCACTCTTTTAAAGACGCAGCAAAAAATGCTAATTTTTCAATTTTGCAATATTAATAAGTCCTGTAGCGTGCAGGTTATCCATGAATATTTGCGATCTAACTTTAACTATTCAGCGAATTGATATTTTAAATAACCGATAGTGAACAGATACAGAAATACCTCTTATATTCTAACACGTGCATTCGGGTAATCATGAGATTATTGCGATAAAGGCGCAGTATATTTTTTCCGAAATGACATCTGATGGCATCAGGTATGTCTAGCAGACATTGAAAACAACAATTCAAATGCAATTTAAATAGAACAACTTTTCGAATTGAATCTACAAATCAATTAACGTTATGATGTCACTAAATACAGCAATTCTTTAATTTTTCCCGGGAGTCATAATATCATTTTAGCACTCTTATAACCACGCAGCAAAATATGCTATTTTATTAATTTCGCAATATTCCTTAGTTCTGTCGCGAGCTGGTTATCTATAAATACTTGCGATCTAAATTTAATTATTCAGCAAATTGATATTTTAAATAACTGATAGTGAACAGATCCAGAAATACCTCTTATATTCTAACACGTAAATTCGTGTAATCATGAGATTATTGCGTAAAAGGCGCAGTATATTTTTCCCGAAATGACATCCGATGGCATGAGGTATGTCTAGCAGACATTGAAAACAACAATCAAAATGCAATCTCAATAGAATAACTTTTCGAATTGAATTCTTAAATCAAATAACGTTATTATGTCACTAAATAAAGCGATTCCTTGATTTTGCCCAGGAGTTATGAGATCATGTTAGCACTCATATAACCACACAGCAAAAAATGCTAATTTTTCATTTTCGCAATATTGTCAAGTCCTGTAGCGAGCAAGTTATTCATAAATACTTGCGATCTAAATTAAACTATCTAGCAAATTGAAATTTCAAAAATCTGAAAGCGAACAGATATAGAAACCAACCTCTTATATTCTATCACGTGAATTCGTGTAATTATGAGATTCTTGCGATTAAGGCGCTGCATATTTTTCCCGAATCACCATCTGAAGACATCAGGTATTTCTTACACACATTGAAAACAACAATCAAAATGCAATCTAAATAGAATAACTTTTCGAATTGAATTTACAAGTCAATTAACGTTATTATGTCAATATAAAGAGCTATTACTTGATTTTGCCCAGTAGTTATGAGATAATTTTAGCACTCTTATAACGACGCAGCAAAATATGCTAATTTTTTAATTTCGCAATATTTCTAAGTCCTGTAGCGAGCAGGTTATCCGCGAATACTTGCGATCGAACTTTAACTTTCCAGCGAATTGAAATTTAAAATAACCGATAGTGAACAGATACAGAAATACCTCTTATATGCTAACACGTGAATTCGTGTAATCATGAGATACTTGCCATAAAGGCGCTGTATATTTTTCCTGAAATATCATCTCAAGACATCAGGTATTTCTTACAGACATAAAAAACAACAATTAAAATGCAATCTCATTAGAATGACTTTTCGAATTGAATTTTCAAATCAAATAACGTTTTGATGTCACTAAATACAGCCATTCGTTGATTTTTCCCGGGAGTCATTATATCATTTTAGCACTTTTATAACGGCGCAGCAAAATATGCTAATTTTTCAATTTCGCAATATTACTAAGTCCTGTAGCGTGCAGGTTATCTACGAATACTTGCGATCTAAATTGAACTGTTCAGCGAATTGAAATTTTAAATAACCAAAAGCAAACAGATACAGAAATCAACCTCTTCTATATTATCACGTGAATTTGTGTAATCATGAGATTGTTGCGATTGTGGCGCAGTATATTTTTCCGAAATGACATCTGATGGCGTCAGGTATGTATACCAGACATTGCAAACAACAATTAAAATGCAATCTCAATAGAATAACTTTTCGAATTGAATTTTCAAATCAAATAACGTTATTATGTCACTAAATAGAGCCTTTCCTCGATTTTGCCCAGGAGTCATGAGATCATTTTAGCACTCTTATGACGACGCAGCAAAAATTGCTAATTCTTTTATTTCGCAATATTATCCAGTCCTGTAGCGAGCAGGTTATCCATGAATACCTGCGATCCAAATCTAACTATTCAGCGAATTGAAATTTTGAATAACCGAAATCGAACAGATACAGAAATCAACCACCTATATTCCATAACGTGAATTCGTGTGATCATAAGATTCTTGCGATTATGGCGCAGTATATTTTTCCCGAAATACCATCTGAAGACATCAGGTATTTCTTACAGACATTGAAAACAACAATCAAAATGCAATCTAAATAGAATAACTTTTCGAATTGAATTTACAAATCAATTAACGTTATTATGTCAATACATAGAGCTATTCCTTGATTTCGGCCAGGAGTTATGAGTCCATTTAACACTCATTTAACACTCTTTTAAAATATACTGCGATAAAGACGCAGTATATTTTTTCCGAAATGACATCTGATGGCATCCAGTACGTCTAGCAGACATTGAAAAAAACAATCAAAACGCAATCTCAATAGAATAACCTTTCGAATTGAGTTTTCAAATCAAATAACGTTATTATGTCACTAAATAGAGCCATTCCCTCATTTTGCCCAGGAGTCATGAGATCATTTTAGCACTCTTTTAAAGACGCAGCAAAAAATGCTAATTTTTCAATTTCGCAATATTAATAAGTCCTGTAGCGTGCAGGTTATCCATGAATATTTGCGATCTAACTTTAACTATTCAGCGAATTGATATTTTAAATAACCGATAGTGAACAGATACAGAAATACCTCTTATATTCTAACACGTGCATTCGGGTAATCATGAGATTATTGCGATAAAGGCGCAGTATATTTTTTCCGAAATGACATCTGATGGCATCAGGTATGTCTAGCAGACATTGAAAACAACAATTCAAATGCAATTTAAATAGAACAACTTTTCGAATTGAATTTTCAAATCAATTAACGTTATGATGTCACTAAATACAGCAATTCTTTAATTTTTCCCGGGAATCATAATATCATTTTAGCACTCTTATAACCACGCAGCAAAATATGCTATTTTTTTAATTTCGCAATATTCCTTAGTTCTGTCGCGAGCTGGTTATCTATGAATACTCGCGATCTAAATTTAATTATTCAGCAAATTGATATTTTAAATAACTGATAGTGAACAGATCCAGAAATACCTCTTATATTCTAACACGTAAATTCGTGTAATCATGAGATTATTGCGTAAAAGGCGCAGTATATTTTTCCCGAAATGACATCCGATGGCATGAGGTATGTCTAGCAGACATTGAAAACAACAATCAACATGCAATCTAAATAGAATAACTTTTCGAATTGAATTTACAAGTCAATTAACGTTATTATGTCAATATAAAGAGCTATTACTTGATTTTGCCCAGTAGTTATGAGATAATTTTAGCACTCTTATAACGACGCAGCAAAATATGCTAATTTTTTAATTTCGCAATATTTCTAAGTCCTGTAGCGAGCAGGTTATCCGCGAATACTTGCGATCGAACTTTAACTTTCCAGCGAATTGAAATTTAAAATAACCGATAGTGAACAGATACAGAAATACCTCTTATATGCTAACACGTGAATTCGTGTAATCATGAGATACTTGCCATAAAGGCGCTGTATATTTTTCCTGAAATATCATCTCAAGACATCAGGTATTTCTTACAGACATAAAAAACAACAATTAAAATGCAATCTCATTAGAATGACTTTTCGAATTGAATTTTCAAATCAAATAACGTTTTGATGTCACTAAATACAGCCATTCGTTGATTTTTCCCGGGAGTCATTATATCATTTTAGCACTTTTATAACGGCGCAGCAAAATATGCTAATTTTTCAATTTCGCAATATTACTAAGTCCTGTAGCGTGCAGGTTATCTACGAATACTTGCGATCTAAATTGAACTGTTCAGCGAATTGAAATTTTAAATAACCAAAAGCAAACAGATACAGAAATCAACCTCTTCTATTCTATCACGTGAATTTGTGTAATCATGAGATTGTTGCGATTGTGGCGCAGTATATTTTTCCGAAATGACATCTGATGTCGTCAGGTATTTCTTACAGACATTGAAAACAACAATCAAAATGCAATCTAAATAGAATAACTTTTCGAATTGAATTTACAAATCAATTAACGTTATTATGTCAATATATAGAGCTATTCTTTGATTTTGGCCAGGATTTATGAGTTCATTCAACACTCTTATGACCACGCAGCACAATGTGCTATTTTTTTCATTTCGCAATATTACTAAGTCCTGTAGCTTGCAGGTTATCCATGAATATCTGCGATCTAACTTTAACTATTCAGCGAATTGATATTTTAAATAACCGAAATAGAACAGATACAGAAATCAACCACTTATATTCCATCACGAGAATTCGTGTAATCATGAGGTTCTTGCGATTGGGGCGCAGTATATTTTTCCCGAAATATTATCTGAAGGCATCAGGTATTTCTTACAGACATTGGAACCAACAATCAAAATGCGATCTGAATAGAATAACTGTTCGAATTGAAATTACAAGTCAATTAACGTTATTATGTCACTAAATAGAGCCATTCCTTGATTTTGCCCAGAAGTTATGAGATCATTTTAGCACTCATATGACCACGCAGCAAAATATGCTAATTGTTTAATTTCGCAATATTACTAAGTCCTGTAGCGAGCAGGTTATTTATGAATACTTGCGATCGAAATTCAACTGTTCAGCAAATTGAGATTTTCCTGAACCGAAAGCGAAAATATACAGAAATCAGCCTCTTAAATTCTATCACGTGAATTCGTGTAATCATGAGATTCTTGCGATCAAGGCGCAGTATATTTTTCCCTAAATGTTATCTAAAAACATCAGGTATTTCTTACAGACATTGAAAACAACAATCAAAATGCAATCTCATTAGAATAACTTTTCGAATTTAATTTACAAATCAATTAACGTTATTATGTCAATATATAGAGCTATTCCTTGATTTTCCCCGGGAGTCATGAGATCATTTTAGCACTCTTATAACGACGCAGCAAAATATGCTAATTTTTCAATTTCACAATATTACTAAGTCCTGTAGCGAGCAGGTTATCCACGAATACTTGCGATCGAACTTTACCTTTCAAGCGAATTGAAATTTTGAATAACCGAAAGCGAAGAGATACAGAAATCAACCTATTATATTCTATCACGAAAATTCGTGTAATCATGAGGTTCTTGCAATTGAGGCGCAGTATATTTTTCCCGAATTATCATATGAAGACATCAGGTATTTCTTACAGACATTAAAAACAACAATCACAATGCAGTCTCAATAGAATAACTTTTCGAATTGAATTTACAAGTCAATTAACGTTATTATGTCAATATATAGAGCTATTACTTGATTTTGGCCAGGAGTTATGAGTTCATTTAACACTCTTATGACCACGCAGCAAAATGTGCTAATTTTTAAATTTCGCACTATTACTAAGTCCTGTAGCGTGCAGGTTATCCATGAATATTTGCGATCTAACTTTAACCATTCAGCGAATTGATATTTTAAATAACCGAAATAGAACAGATACAGAAATCAACCACTTATATTCCATCACGAGAATTCGTGTAATCATGAGGTTCTTGCGATTGGGGAGCAGTATATTTTTCCCGAAATATTATCTGAAGGCATCAGATATTTCTTACAGACATTGGAACCAACAATCGAAATGCAATCAGAATAGAATAACTGTTCGAAATGACTTCTCAAATCAAATAACGTTATTAATCCACTAAATAGAGCCATTCCTTAATTTTGCCCAGGAGTTATGAGATCATTTTAGCACTTTCATGACCACGCAGCAAAATATGCTAATTCTTTTATTTCGCAATTTTACTAAGTCCTGTAGCGAGCAGGTTATCCACGAATACTTGCGTTCCAAATCTAACTATTCAGTGAATTGAAATTTTAAATAACCGAAAGCGAACAGATACAGAAATCAACCTATCATATTCTATCACGAGAATTCGTGTATTCATGAGGTTCTTGCGATTGAGGCGCAGTAAATTTTTTCCGTAATATCATATGAACACATCAGGTATTTCATACAGACATTGAAAACAACAATCGAAATGCAATCTCATTAGAATAACTTTTTGAATTGAATTTACAAATCAATGAACGTTAACATGTCAATATATAGAACCATTCTTTAATTTTGCCCAGGAGTAAGGAGATCATTTTAGCACTCTTATGACTACGCAGCAAAATATGCTAATTTCTCAATTTCGCAATATTACTAAGTCCTGTAGCGAGCAGGTTATCCACGAATACTTGCGATCGAACTTTAACTTTTCAGCGAATTGATATTTTAAATAACCGATAGTGAAAATATACAGAAATACAACATATATTCTAACACGTGAATTCGTGTAATCATGAGATTATTGCGATAAAGGCGCAGTATATTTTTTCCGAAATGACATCTGATGGCATCCAGTACGTCTAGCAGACATTGAAAAAAACAATCAAAATGTAATCTCAATAGAGTAACCTTTCGATTTGATTTTTCAAATCCAATAACGTTATTATGTCACTAAATAGAGCCATTCCCTCATTTTGCCCAGGAGTCATGAGATCATTTTGGCACACTTTCAAAGACGCAGCAAATAATGCTCATTTTTCAATTTCGCAATATTATCAAGTGCTGTAGCGAGCAGGTTATCTATGAATACTTGCGATCTAAATTTGTCTATTCAGCGAATTGAAATTTTAAGTAAAGGAAAGCGAACAGATACAGAATTCAACCTATTATATTCTATCACGAGAATTCGTGTAATCATGAGGTTCTTGCGATTGAGGCACAGTATATTTTTCTAAATATTATCTGAAGGCATCAGGTATTTCTTACAGACATTGAAAACAACAATCAAAATGCAATCTCAATAGAATAACTGTTCGAAATGATTTCTCAAATCGAATATCGTTATTATGTCACTGAAAAGAGCCATTCCTTGATTTTGCCCAGAAATTATGAGATCATTTTAGCACTTTTATGACCACGCAGCAAAATATGCTAATTTTCAATTTTCGCAATATTGGCAAGTCCTGTAGCGAGAAAGTTATTCATAAATACTGGCGATCTAAATTGAACTATTAAGCAAATTGAAATTTCAAATATCTGAAAGCGAACAGATATAGAAATCAACCTCTTATATTCTATCACGTGAATTCGTGTAATCATAAGATGCTTGCGGTTGAGGCGCAGTATATTTTTCCCGAGATATCATCTGAAGACATCTGGTATTTCTTACAGACATTGAAAACAACAATCAAAATGCAATCTTCATAGAATAACTGTTCGAATTATATTTTCAAATTAATAAACGTTAGTATGTCGATATATAGAGCTATTCCTTGATTTTGCCCAGGAGTTATGAGATCATTTTAGCACTCTTATAACAACGCAGCAAAATATGCTAATTTTTTAATTTCGCAATATTACCAAGTCCTGTAGCGAGCAGGTTATCCACGAATACTTGCGATCGAACTTAGCTTCGCAGCGAATTAATATTTGAAATAACCGATAGTGAACAGATACAGAAATACCTCTTATATTGTAACACGAGAATTCGTGTAATCATGAGATTATAGCGATAAAGGCGCAGTATATTTTTTCCGAAATGTCATCTGATGGCATCAGGTATGTCTAGCAGACATTGAAAACAACAATCAAAATGCAATCTCAATAGAATAACTTTTCAAATTGAATTCTTAAATCAAATAACGTTATTATGTCACTTAATAGAGCCATACCTTGATTTTGCCCAGGAGTTATGAAATCATGTTAGCACTCTTATAACCACGCAGCAAAAAATGCTAATTTTTCAATTTTGCAATATTGTCAAGTCCTGTAGCGAGCAAGTTATTCATAAATACTTGCGATCTAAATTAAACTATCCGACAAATTTAAATTTCCAATATCTGAAAGCCAACAGATATAGAAATCAACCTCTTATATTCTATCACGTGAATTCTTGTAATCATGAGATGCTTGCGATTGAGGCGCAGTATATTTTTCACGTAATATCATCTATAGACATCTGGTATTTCTTACAGACATTGAAAACAACAATCACAATGCAGTCTCAATAGAATAACTGTTCGAAATGATTTCTCAAATCGAATAACGTTATTATGTCACTAAATAGAGCCATTCCTCGATTTTTCCCAGGAGTTATGAGAGCATTTTAGTACTTTTATGACCACGCAGCAAAATATGCGAATTTTTCAATTTCGCAATATTATCAAGTCCTTAGCGAGCAGGTCATCCATAAGTCCTTGCGATCGAAATTGAACTATTTAGCAAATTGAAATTTCAAATATCTGAAAGCGAACAGATTAGGAAATCAACCTCTTATATTCTATCACGTGAATTCGTGTAATCATGAGATGCTTGCGATTGAGGCGCAGTATATTTTTCCCGAAATATCATCTAAAGACATCTCGTATTTCTTACAGACATTGAAAACAACAATCACAATGCAGTCTCAATAAAATAACTTTTCGAATTGAATTTACAAGTCAATTAACGTTATAATGTCACTAAATAGAGCCATTCCTTCATTTTGCCCAGGAGTTATGAGATCATTTCAGCACTTTTATGACCACGCAGCAAAATGTGCTAATTTTTCAATTTCGCAATTTTACCAAGACCTGTCGCGAGCAGGTTATCTATGAATACTTGCGATCTAAATTTGTCTATTCAGCGAATTGAAATTTTAAATAACCGAAAGCGAACAAATACAGAAATCAACCTATTATATTCTATTACGAAAATTCGTGTAATCATGAGGTTCTTGCGATTGAGGCGCAGTATATTTTTCCCGAAATATCATAAGAAGACATCAGGTATTTCTTACAGACATTGAAAACAACAATCAAAATGCAATCTCAATTGAATAACTTTTCGAATTGAATTTACAAATCAATTAACGTTATTATGTCAATATATAGAGCTATTTCTTGATTTTTCCCAGGAGTCATGAGATCATTTTAGCACTCTTATAAGGACGCAGCAAAAAATGCTAATTCTTCAATCTTGCAATATTACTAATTCCTGGAGCGAGCAGGTTATTTATGAATACTTGCGATCGAAATTCAACTATTCAGCGAATTGAAATTTTACTGAACCGAAAGCGAAAATATACAGAAATCAACCTCTTAAATTCTATCACGTGAATTCGTGTAATCATGAGATTCTTGCGATCAAGGCGCAGTATATTTTTCCCGAAATATCATCTAAAAACATCAGGTATTTCTTACAGACATTGAAAACAACACCAAACGCAATCTCAATAGAATAACTGTTCGAATTATATTTCCAAATTAATTAACGTTATTATGTCGATATATAGAGCTATTCCTCGATTTTGCCCAGGAGTTATGAGATCATTACAGCACTTTTATAACCACGCAGCAAAATGTGCTAATTTTTCAATTTCGCAATATTACCAAGTCCTGTAGCGAGCAGGTTATCTATGAATACAAGCGATCTAAATTTGTCTATTCAGCGAATTGAAATTTTAAATAACCGAAAGCGAACAGATACAGAAATCAACCTATTATATTCTATCACGACAATTCGTGTAATCATGACGTTCTTGCGATTGAGGCGCAGTATATTTATCCCGAAATATTATCTGAAGGCATCAGGTATTTCTTACAGACATTGAAAACAACACCAAACGCAATCTCAATAGAATAACTGTACGAAATGATTTCTCAAATCGAATGACGTTATTATGTCACTGAATAGAGCCATTCCTTGATTTTGCCCAAGAGTTATGAGATCATTTTAGCACTTTTATGACAACGCAGCAAAATATGCGAATTTTTCAATTTCACCGTATTATCAAGTCCTGTAGCGAGCACGTTATTCATAAATAACTGCGATCTAAATTGAACTATCTAGCAAATTGAAATTTCAAATATCTGAAAGCGAACAGATATAGAAATCAACCTCTTATATTCTATCACGTGAATTCGTGTAATCATGAGATGCTCGCGATTAAGGCGCAGTATATTTTTCCCGAAATATCATCTGAAGACATCTGGTATTTCTTACAGACATTGAAAACAACAATCACAATGCAGTCTCAATAGAATAACTTTTCGAATTGAATTTACAAGTCAATTAACGTTATTATGTCACTAAAGCGAGCCATTCCTTGATTTTGCCCAGAAGTTATGAGATCATTTTGGCACTCATATGACCACGCAGCAAAATATGCTAATTGTTCAATTTCGCAATATTACTAAGTCCTGTAGCGTGCAGGTTATCCATGATCATTTGCTATCTAACTTTAACTATTCAGCGAATTGATTTTTTTAATAACCGAAATAGAACAGATACAGAAATCAACCACTTATATTCCATCACGAGAATTCGTATAATCATGAGGTTCTTGCGATTGGGGCGCAGTATATTGTTCCCGAAATATTATCTGAAGGCATCAGGTATTTCTTACAGACATTGGAAACAACAATCAAAATGCAAACTCAATAGAATACCTTTTCGATTTGAATTTTCAAATCAAATAACGTTATTATATCACTAAATAGAGACATTCCTTGATTTTGCTCAGGAGTCATGAGATCATTTTAGCACTTTTTTGACGACGCAGCAAAAAATGCTAATTTTTTTATTTCGCAATATAATCCAGTCCTGTAGGGAGCAGGTTATCCATGAATACCTGCGATCCAAATCTAACTATCCAGCGAATTGAAATTTTAAATAACCGAATTCGAACAGATACAGAAATCAACCACTTATATTCCATTAAGTGAATTCGTGTGATCATAAGATTCTTGCGATTAAGGCGCAGTATATTTTTCCCGAAATACCATCTGAAGACATCAGGTATTTCGTACAGACATTGAAAACAACAATCAAAATGCAATCTAAATAGAATAACTTTTCGAATTGAATTTACAAATCAATTAACGTTATTATGTCAATATATAGAGCTATTCCTTGATTTTGGCCAGGAGTTATGGGTTCATTTAACACTCTTATGACCACGCAGCAAAATGTGCTAATTTTTTAATTTCGCAATATTCTTAAGTCCTGTCGCGTGCAGGTTATCTATGAATATTTACGATCTAACTTTAACTATTCAGCGAATTGATATTTTAAATAACCGAAATAGAGCAGATACAGAAATCAACCACTTATATTCCATCACGAGAATTCGTGTAATCATGAGGTTCTTGCGATTGGGGCGCAGTATATTTTTCCCGAAATATTATCTGAAGGCATCAGGTATTTCTTACAGACATTGGAAAAAACACTCAAAATGCAATCTGAATAGAATAACTGTTCGAAATGACTTCTCAAATCAAATAACGTTATTAATCCACTAAATAGAGCTATTCCTTAATTTTGCCCAGGAGTTATGAGATCATTTTAGCACTTTTATGACCACGCAGCAAAATATGCGAATTTTTCAATTTCGCAATATTATCAAGTCCTGTAGCGAGCAGGTCATCCATAAGTACTTGCGATCGAAATTGAAGTATTGAGCAAATTGAAATTTCAAATATCTGAAAGCGAACAGATATAGAAATCAACCTCTTATATTCTATCACGTGAATTCGTGTAATCATGAGATGCTCGCGATTAAGGCGCAGTATATTTTTCCCGAAATATGATCTGAAGACATCTGGTATTTCTTACAGACATTGAAAACAACAATCACAATGCAGTCTCAATTGAATAACTTTTCGAATTGAATTTACAAATCAATTAACGTTATTATGTCACTAAAGCGAGCCATTCCCTGATTTTGCCCAGAAGTTATGAGATCATTTTAGCACTCATATGACCACGCAGCAAAATATGCTAATTGTTTAATTTCGCAATAGTACTAAGTCCTGTAGCGAGCAGGTTATTTATGAATACTTGCGATCGAAATTCAACTGTTTAGCAAATTGAAATTTTACTGAACCGAAAGCGAAAATATACAGAAATCAGCCTCTTAAATTCTATAACGTGAATTCGTGTTATCATGAGATTCTTGCGATCAAGGCGCAGTATATTTTTCCCTTAATGTTATCTAAAAACATCAGGTATTTCTTACAGACATTGAAAACAACAATCAAAATGCAATCTCAATAGAATAACCTTTCGAATTGAGTTTTCAAATCAAATAACGTTATTATGTCACTAAATAGAGCCATTTCTTGATTTTGCCCAGGAGTTATGAGATCATTTTAGCACTCATATGACCACGCAGCAAAATATGCGAATTTTTCAATTT
The DNA here is from genome assembly GCA_028476575.1 of Platygaster robiniae. Taxonomy (NCBI): domain Eukaryota; kingdom Metazoa; phylum Arthropoda; class Insecta; order Hymenoptera; family Platygastridae; genus Platygaster; species Platygaster robiniae. Next base: position 20,674,844 of record CM052021.1, read on the forward strand.
CGCAATATTACAAAGTCCTGTAGCGAGCAGGTTATCTATGAATACTTGCGCTCTAAATTTGTCTATTCAGCGAATTGAAATTTTAAATAACCGAAAGCGAAGAGATACAGAAATCAACCTATTATATTCTATCACGAAAATTCGTGTAATCATGAGGTTCTTGCAATTGAGGCGCAGTATATTTTTCCCGAAATAACATATGAAGACTTCAGGTATTTCTTACAGACATTGGAAACAACAATCAAAATGCAATCTCAATTGAATAACTTTTCGAATTGAATTTACAAATCAATTAACGTTATTATGTCAATATATAGAGCTATTCCTTGATTTTCCCCAGAAGTCATGAGATCATTTGGCGCTGTTATAAGGACGCAGCAACACATGCTAATTTTTCAATCTCGCAATATTACTAAGTCCTGTAGCGAGCAGGTTATTTATGAATACTTGCGATCGAAATTCAACTATTCAGCGAATTGAAATTTTACTGAACCGAAAGCGGAAATAAACAGAAATCAACCTCTAAAATTCTATCACGTGGATTCGTGTAATCATGAAATTATTGCGATAACGGCGCAGTAAAATTTTTCCGAAATGACATCTAATGGCATCAAGTATGTCCAGCAGACATTGCAAACAACAATCAATAAGCAATCTCAACAGAATAACTTTTCGAATTGAGTTTTCAAATCAAATAACGTTATTATGTCACTAAATAGAGCTATTCCTTGATTTTGCCCAGGAGCCATGAGATCATATTAGCACTATTTCAACGACGCAGCAAAAAATGCTAATTTTTCAATTTCGCAATAATATCAAGCTTTGTAGCGAGCAGGTTATCAATGAATACTTGCGATCTAAATTTAACTATTCAGTGAATTGATATTTTAAATAAATGAAATCGAACAGATACAGAAATAAACCACTTATATTCCATCACGTGAATTCGTGTTATCATAAGATTCTTGCGATTTAGGCGCTGTATATTTTTCCTGAATCACCATCTGAGGACATCAGGTATTTCTTACAGACATTGAAAACAACAATCAAAATGCAATCTAAATAGAATAACTTTTCGAATTGAATTTACAAATCAATTAACGTTCTTATGTCAACATATAGAGCTATTCCTTTATTTTTGCCAGGAGTTATGAGTTCATTTAACACTCTTATGACCACGCAGCAAAATGTGCTAATTTTTTAATTTCGCAATATTACTAAGTCCTGTAGCGTGCAGGTTATCCATGAATATTTGCGATCTAACTTTAACTATTCACCGAATTGATATTTTAAATAACCGATAGTGAACAGATACAGAAATACCTCTTATATTCTAACACGTGCATTCGTGTAATCATGAGATTATTGCGATAAAGGCGCAGTATATTTTTTCCGAAATGACATCTGATGGCATCAGGTATGTCTAGCAGACATTGAAAACAACAATCCAAATGCAATCTAAATAGAATAACTTTTCGAATTGAATTTTCAAATCAATTAACGTTATGATGTCACTAAATACAGCCATTCTTTAATTTTTTCCGGGCGTCATAGTATCATTTTAGCACTCTTATAACCACGCAGCAAAATATGCTAATTTTTTAATTTTGCAATATTACTTAGTTCTGTCGCGAGCAGGTTATCTATGAATACTTGCGATCTAAATTTAATTATTCAGCAAATTGATATTTTAAATAACCGATAGGGAACAGACCCAGAAATACCTCTTATATTCTAACACGTGAATTCGTGTAATCATGAGATTATTGCGATAAAGGCGCAGTATATTTTTTCCGAAATGACATCTGATGGCATCAGGTATGTCTAGCAGACATTGAAAACAACAATCAAAATGCAATCTCAATTGAATAACTTTTCGAATTAAATTCTTAAATCAAATAACGTTATTATGTCACTAAATAGAGCCATTCCTTGATTTTGCCCAGGAGTTATGAGATCATGTTAGCACTCATATAACCACGCTGCAAAAAATGCTAATTTTTCAATTTCGCAATTTTGTCAAGTCCTGTAGCGAGCAAGTTATCCATAAATACTTGCGATCTAAATTGAACTATCTAGCAAATTGAAATTTCAAAAATCTGAAAGCGAACAGATATAGCAACCAACCTCTTATATTCTATAACGTAAATTCGTGTAATCATGAGATGCTTGCGATTGAGGCGCAGTATATTTTTCCCGAAATATCATCTGAAGACATCTGGTATTACTTACAGACATTGAAAACAACAATCACAATGCAGTCTCAATAGAATAACTGTTCGAAATGATTTCTCAAATCGAATAACGTTATTATGTCACTAAATAGAGCCATTCCTTGATTTTGCACAGAAGTTATGCGATCATTTTAGCACTCTTATAACGACGCAGCAAAATATGCTAATTTTTTAATTTCGCAATTTTACTAAGTCCTGTAGCGAGCAGGTTATCCACGAATACTTGCGGTCAAACTTTAACTTTTGGGCGAATTGATATTTTAAATAACCGATAGTGAACAGACACAGAAATACCTCTTATATTCTAACACGTGAATTCGTGTAATCATGAGGTTCTTGCGATTGGGGCGCAGTATATTTTTCCCGAAATATTATCTGAAGCCATCAGGTATTTCTTACAGACCTTGGAAACAACAATGAAAAGGAAATCTCAATAGATTAACTGTTCGAAATGAATTCTCAAATCAAATAACGTTATTAATCCACTAAATAGAGCCATTCCTTGATTTTGCCCAGGAGTTATGAGATCATTTTAGCACTTTTATGACCACGCAGCAAAATTTGCGAATTTTTCAATTTCGCGATATTATCAATTCCTGTAGCGAGCAGGTCATCCACAAGTCCTTGCGATAGAAATTGAACTATTTAGCAAATTGCAATTTCAAATATCTGAAAGCGAACAGATATAGAAATCAACCTCTTATATGCTATCACGTGAATTCGTGTAATCATGAGATGCTTGCGATTGAGGCGCAGTATATTTTTCCCGAAATATCATCTGAAGACATCAGGTATTTCTAACAGACATTGAAAACAACAATCAAAATGCAATCTCAATAGAATAACTTTTCGAATTAAATTCTTAAATCAAATAACGTTATTATGTCACTAAATAGAGCCATTCCTTGATTTTGCCCAGGAGCCATGAGATCATTTTAGCACTTTTTTAACGACGCAGCAAAAAATGCTAATTTTTCAATTTCGCAATAATATCAAGTCTTGTAGCGAGCAGGTTATCCATGAATACTTGCGATCTAAATTTAACTATTCAGCGAATTGATATTTTAAATAAATGAAATCGAACAGATACAGAAATCAACTACTTATATTCCATCACGAGAAATCGTGTAATCATAAGATTCTTGCGATTAAGGCGCAGTATATTTTTCCCGAAATACCATCTGAAGACATCAGGTATTTCTTACAGACATTGAAAACAACAAACAAAATGCAATCTAAATAGAATAACTTTTCGAATTGAATTTACGAATCATTTAACGTTATTATGTCAATATATAGAGCTATTCCTTGATTTTGCCCAGGAGTTATGAAATCATTTCAGCACTCTTATGACCACGCAGCAAAATATGCTTATTTTTCAATTTCGCAATGTTACTAAGTCCTGCAGCGAGCAGGTGATCCATTAATACTTGCGATCTAAATTTATCTTTTCAGCGTATTGGAATTATAAATAACCGATAGTGAACGGATACAGAAATACCTTTTATATGCTAACACGTGAATTCGTGTAATCATGAGATACTTGCGATAAAGGCGCTGTATATTTTTCCTGAAATCTCATCTCAAGACATCAGGTATTTCTTACAGACATAGAAAACAACAATCAAAATGCAATCTCAATAGAATAACTTTTCGAATTGAATTTTCAAATCAAATAACGTTATGATGTCACTAAATACAGCCATTCTTTGATTTTTCCCGGGAGTCATAATATCATTTTAGCACTCTTATAACCATGCAGCAAAATATGCTAATTTTTTAATTTCGCAATATTACTAAGTTCTGTCGCGAGCAGGTTATCTATGAATACTTGCGATCTAAATTTAATTATTCAGCAAATTGATATTTTAAATAACCGAAATAGAACAGATAAAGAAATCAACCACTTATATTCCATCACGAGAAATCGTGTAATCATGAAATTATTGCGATAACGGCGCAGTAAATTTTTTCCGAAATGACATCTGATGGCATCAAGTATGTATTGCAGACATTAAAAACAACAATTAAAATGCAATCTCAATAGAATAACTTTTCGACTTGAATTTTCAAATCAAATAACGTTATTATGTCACTAAATAGAGCCATTCCTTTATTTTGCCCAGGAGTCATGAGATCATTTAGCACTCTTATATTGACGCAGCAAAAAATGCTAATTTTTCAATTTGGCAATATTACCAAGTCCTGTAGCGAGCAGGTTATCCATGAATACCTGCTATACAAATCTAACTATTCAGCGAATTGAAATTTTAAATAACCAAAAGCGAACAGATACAGAAATCAACCTATTATATTCTATCACGAGAATTCGGGTAATCATGAGGAGCTTGCGATTGAGGCGCAGTATATTTTTCCCGAAATATTATCTGAAGGCATCAGGTATTTCTTACAGACATTGAAAACAACAATCAAAATGCAATCTTAATAGAATAACTGTTCGAATTATATTTTCAAATCAATAAACGTTATTATGTCGATATATAGAGCTATTCCTTGATTTTGCCCAGGAGTTATGAGATCATGTTAGCACTCATATAACCACGCTGCAAAAAATGCTAATTTTTCGATTTCGCAATTTTGTCAAGTCCTGTAGCGAGCAAGTTATCCATTAATACTTGCGATCTAAATTGAACTATCTAGCAAATTGAAATTTCAAAAATCTGAAAGCGAACAGATATAGCAAACAACCTCTTATATTCTATAACGTAAATTCGTGTAATCATAAGATGCTTGCGATTGAGGCGCAGTATATTTTTCCCGAAATATCATCTGAAGACATCTGGTATTACTTACAGACATTGAAAACAACAATCACAATGCAGTCTTAATAAAATAACTGTTCGAATTATATTTTCAAATCAATAAACGTTATTATGTCGATATATAGAGCTATTCCTTGATTTTGCCCAGGAGTTATGAGATCATGTTAGCACTCATATAACCACGCAGCACGAAATGCTAATTTTTCAATTTTGCAATATTGTCAAGTCCTGTAGCGAGCAAGTTATCCATAAACACTTGCGATCTAAATTAAACTATCCGACAAATTGAAATTTCCAATATCTGAAAGCCAACAGATATAGAAATCAACCTCTTATATTCTATCACGTGAATTCGTGTAATCATGAGATGCTTGCGATTGAGGCGCAGTATATTTTTCCCGTAATATCATCTAAAGACATCTGGTATTTGTAACAGACATTGAAAACAACAATCACAATGCAGTCTCAATAGAATAACTGTTCGAAATGATTTCTCAAATCGAATAACGTTATAATGTCACTAAATAGAGCCATTCCTTGATTTTGCCCAGAAGTTATGAGATCATTTGAGCACTCTTATAACGACGCAGCAAAATATGCTAATTTTTTTATTTCGCAATTTTACTAAGTCCTGTAGCGAGCAGGTTATCCACGAATACTTGCGATCGAACTTTAACTTTTGGGCGAATTGATATTTTAAATAACCGATAGTGAACAGATAAAGAAATACCTCTTCTATTCTAACACGTGACTTCGTGTAATCATGAGGTTCTTGCGATTGGGGCGCAGTATATTTTTCCCGAAATATTATCTGAAGGCATCAGGTATTTCTTACAGACATTGAAAACAACAATCAAAATGCAATCTTAATAGAATAACTGTTCGAATTATATTTTCAAATCAATAAACGTTATTATGTCGATATATAGAGCTATTCCTTGATTTTGCCCAGGAGTTATGAGATCATGTTAGCACTCATATAACCACGCTGCAAAAAATGCTAATTTTTCAATTTCGCAATTTTGTCAAGTCCTGTAGCGAGCAAGTTATCCATTAATACTTGCGATCTAAATTGAACTATCTAGCAAATTGAAATTTCAAAAATCTGAAAGCGAACAGATATAGCAACCAACCTCTTATATTCTATAACGTAAATTCGTGTAATCATAAGATGCTTGCGATTGAGGCGCAGTATATTTTTCCCGAAATATCATAAGAAGACATCAGGTATTTCTTACAGACATTGGAAACAACAATAAAAATGCAATCTCAATTGAATAACTTTTCGAATTGAATTTACAAATCAATTAACGTTATTATATCAATATATAGAGCTATTCCTTGATTTTTCCCAGGAGTCATGAGATCATTTTAGCACTCTTATAAGGACGCGGCGAAAAATGCTAATTCTTCAATCTCGCAATATTACTAAGTCCTGGAGCGAGCAGGTTATTGATGAATACTTGCGATCGAAATTCAACTATTCAGCGAATTGAAATTTTACTGAACCGAAAGCGAAAATATACAGAAATCAACCTCTTAAATTCTATCACGTGAATTCGTGTAATCATGAGATTCTTGTGATCCAGGCGCAGTATATTTTTCCCGAAATATTATCTGAAGGCATCAGGTATTTCTTACAGACATTGGAAACAACAATCAAATTGCAATCTCAATAGAATAACTGTTCGAAATGATTTCTCAAATCGAATAACGTTATTTTGTCACTGAAAAGAGCCATTCCTTGATTTTGCCCAGAAATTATGAGATCATTTTAGCACTATTATGACCACGCAGCAAAATATGCTAATTTTTAATTTTCGCAATATTGGCATGTCCTGTAGCGAGAAAGTTATTCATAAATACTGGCGATCTAAATTGAACTATTAAGCAAATTGAAATTTCAAATATCTGAAAGCGAACAGATATAGAAATCAACCTCTTATATTCTATCACGTGAATTCGTGTAATCATGAGATGCTTGCGGTTGAGGCGCAGTATATTTTTCCCGAAATATCATCTGAAGACATCTGGTATTTCTTACAGACATTGAAAACAACAATCAAAATGCAATCTTCATACAATAACTTTTCGAATTATATTTTCAAATTAATAAACGTTAGTATGTCGATATATAGAGCTATTCCTTGATTTCGCCCAGGAGTTATGAGATCATTTTAGCACTCTTATAACAACGCAGCAAAATATGCTAATTTTTTAATTTCGCAATATTACCAAGTCCTGTAGCGAGCAGGTTATCCACGAATACTTGCGATCGAACTTAGCTTCGCAGCGAATTAATATTTGAAATAACCGATAGTGAACAGATACAGAAATACCTCTTATATTGTAACACGAGAATTCGTGTAATCATGAGATTATAGCGATAAAGGCGCAGTATATTTTTTCCGAAATGTCATCTGATGGCATCAGGTATGTCTAGCAGACATTGAAAACAACAATCAAAATGCAATCTCAATAGAATAACTTTTCGAATTGAATTTACAAGTCAATTAACGTTATTATGTCACTAAAGCGAGCCATTCCTTGATTTTGCCCAGAAGTTATGAGATCATTTTAGCACTCATATGACCACGCAGCAAAATATGCTAATTGTTTAATTTCGCAATATTACTAAGTCCTGTAGCGAGCAGGTTATTTATGAATACTTGCGATCGAAATTCAACTGTTTAGCAAATTGAAATTTTAGTGAATCGAAAGCGAAAATATACAGAAATCAGCCTCTTAAATTCTATAACGTGAATTCGTGTTATCATGAGATTCTTGCGATCAAGGCGCAGTATATTTTTCCCTTAATGTTATCTAAAAACATCAGGTATTTCTTACAGACATTGAAAACAACAATCAAAATGCAATCTCATTAGAATAACTTTTCGAATTGAAGTTACAAATCAATTAACGTTATTAGGTCAATATATAGAGCCATTCCTTGATTTTCCCCAGGAGTCATGAGATCATTTTAGCACATTTATAAGGACGCAGCAAGAAATGCTAATTTTTCAATCTCGCAATATTACTAAGTCCTGTAGCGAGCAGGTTATTTATGAATACTTGCGATCGAAATTCAACTATTCAGCGAATTGAAATTTTACTGAACCGAAAGCGAAAATATACAGAAATCATCCTCTTTAATTCTATCACGTGGATTCGTGTAATCATGAGATTCTTGCGATCAAGGCGCAGTATATTTTTCCCGAAATATCATCTAAAAACAAAAGGTATTTCCTACAGACATTGAAAACAACAATCAAAATGCAATCTCAATAGAATAACCTTTCGAATTGAGTTTTCAAATCAAATAACGTTATTATGTCACTAAATAGAGCCATTTCTTGATTTTGCCCAGGAGTTATGAGATCATTTTAGCACTCATATGACCACGCAGCAAAATATGCGAATTTTTCAATTTCGCAATATTACCAAGTCCTGTAGCGAGCAGGTTATCTATGAATACTTGCGCTCTAAATTTGTCTATTCAGCGAATTGAAATTTTAAATAACCGAAAGCGAAGAGATACAGAAATCAACCTATTATATTCTATCACGAAAATTCGTGTAATCATGAGGTTCTTGCAATTGAGACGCAGTATATTTTTCCCGAAATAACATATGAAGACTTCAGGTATTTCTTACAGACATTGGAAACAACAATCAAAATGCAATCTCAATTAAATAACTTTTCGAATTGAATTTACAAATCAATTAACGTTATTAGGTCAATATATAGAGCTATTCCTTGATTTTCCCCAGAAGTCATGAGATCATTTTAGCGCTGTTATAAGGACGCAGCAACAAATGCTAATTTTTCAATCTCGCAATATTACTAAGTCCTGTAGCGAGCAGGTTATTTATGAATACTTGCGATCGAAATTCAACTATTCAGCGAATTGAAATTTTACTGAACCGAGAGCGGAAATAAACAGAAATCAACCTCTAAAATTCTATCACGTGGATTCGTGTAATCATGAAATTATTGCGATAACGGCGCAGTAAAATTTTTCCGAAATGACATCTAATGGCATCAAGTATGTCCAGCAGACATTGCAAACAACAATCAATAAGCAATCTCAACAGAATAACTTTTCGAATTGAGTTTTCAAATCAAATAACGTTATTATGTCACTAAATAGAGCTATTCCTTGATTTTGCCCAGGAGCCATGAGATCATATTAGCACTCTTTTAACGACGCAGCAAAAAATGCTAATTTTTCAATTTCGCAATAATATCAAGCTTTGTAGCGAGCAGGTTATCCATGAATACTTGCGATCTAAATTTAACTATTCAGTGAATTGATATTTTAAATAAATGAAATCGAACAGATACAGAAATAAACCACTTATATTCCATCACGTGAATTCGTGTTATCATAAGATTCTTGCGATTTAGGCGCTGTATATTTTTCCTGAATCACCATCTGAGGACATCAGGTATTTCTTACAGACATTGAAAACAACAATCAAAATGCAATCTAAATAGAATAACTTTTCGAATTGAATTTACAAATCAATTAACGTTATTATGTCAACATATAGAGCTATTCCTTTATTTTTGCCAGGAGTTATGAGTTCATTTAACACTTTTATGACCACGCAGCAAAATGTGCTAATTTTTTAATTTCGCAATATTACTAAGTCCTGTAGCGTGCAGGTTATCCATGAATATTTGCGATGTAACTTTAACTATTCACCGAATTGATATTTTAAATAACCGATAGTGAACAGATACAGAAATACCTCTTATATTCTAACACGTGCATTCGTGTTATCATGAGATTATTGCGATAAAGGCGCAGTATATTTTTTCCGAAATGACATCTGATGGCATCAGGTATGTCTAGCAGACATTGAAAACAACAATCAAAATGCAATCTCAATAGAATAACTTTTCGAATTGAATTCTTAAATCAAATAACGTTATTATGTCACTAAATAGAGCCATTCCTTGATTTTGCCCAGGAGTTATGAGATCATGTTAGCACTTATATAACCACGCTGCAAAAAATGCTAATTTTTCAATTTCGCAATTTTGTCAAGTCCTGTAGCGAGCAATTTATTCATAAATACTTGCGATCTAAATTGAACTATCTAGCATATTGAAATTTCAAAAATCTGAAAGCGAACAGATATAGCAACCAACCTCTTATATTCTATCACGTAAATTCGTGTAATCATGAGATGCTTGCGATTGAGGCGCAGTATATTTTTCCCGAAATATCATCTGAAGACATCTGGTATTACTTACAGACATTAAAAACAACAATCACAATGCAGTCTCAATAGAATAACTGTTCGAAATGATTTCTCAAATCGAATAACGTTATTATGTCACTAAATAGAGCTATTCCTTGATTTTGCACAGAAGTTATGCGATCATTTTAGCACTCTTATAACGACGCAGCAAAATATGCTAATTTTTTAATTTCGCAATTTTACTAAGTCCTGTAGCGAGCAGGTTATCCACGAATACTTGCGATCGAACTTTAACTTTTGGGCGAATTGATATTTTAAATAACCGATATTGAACAGAATAAGAAATACCTCTTCTATTCTAACACGTGAATTCGTGTAATCATGAGGTTCTTGCGATTGGGGCGCAGTATATTTTTCCCGAAATATTATCTGAAGCCATCAGGTATTTCTTACAGACATTGGAAACAACATTCAAAATGCAATCTAAATAGAATAACTGTTCGAAATGAATTCTCAAATCAAATAACGTTATTAATCCACTAAATAGAGCCATTCTTCGATTTTTCCCAGGAGTTATGAGATCATTTTAGCACTTTTATGACCACGCAGCAAAATATGCGAATTTTTCAATTAAGCAATATTATCAACTCCTTAGCGAGCAGGTCATCCATAAGTCCTTGCGATCGAAATTGAACTATTTAGCAAATTGAATTTTTAAATAACCGAAAGCGAACAGATACAGAAATCAACCTATTGTATTCTATTACGAAAATTCATGTAATCATGAGGTTCTTGCGATTGAGGCGCAGTATATTTTTCCCGAAATATCATAAGAAGACATCAGGTATTTCTTACAGACATTGGAAACAACAATCAAAATGCAATCTTAATTGAATAACTTTTCGAATTGAATTTACAAATCAATTATCGTTATTATGTCAATATAGAGAGCTATTCCTTGAATTTACCCAGGAGTCATGAGATCATTTTAGCACTCTTATAAAGACGCAGCAGAAAATGCTAATTTTTCAATCTCGCAATATTACTAAGTACTGTAGCGAGCAGGTTATCCACGAATACTTGCGATCGAACATTACCTTTCCAGCGAATTGAAATTTGAAATAACCGATAGTGAACATATACAGAAATACCTCTTATATTCTAACACGTGAATTCATGTAATCATGAGATTATTGCGATAAAGGGGCAGTATATTTATTCCGAAATGACATCTTATGGCATCAGGTTCGTCTAGCAGACATTGAAAACAACAATCAAAATGCAATCTCAATAGAATAACCTCTTGAATTGAATTTTCAAATGAAATAACGTTATTATGTCACTAAATAAAGCCATTCCTTGATTTTGCCCAGGATTCATGAGATCATTTTAGCACTCTTATGAAGACGCAGCAAAAAATGCTAATTTTTCAATTTCGCAATATTACCAAGTGCTGTAGGGAGCAGGTTATCTATGAATACGTGCGATCTAAATATGTTTTTTCAGCGAATTGAAATTTTAAGAAACCGAAAGCGAACAGATACAGAAATTAACCTATTATATTCTATCACGACAATTCGTGTAATCATGAGGTTCTTGCGATTGAGGCGCAGTATATTTATCCTGAAATATTATCTGAAGGCATCAGGTATTTCTTACAGACATTGAAAACAACACCAAACGAAATCTCAATAGAATAACTGTACGAAATGATTCCTTAAATCGAATGACGTTATTATGTCACTGAATATAGCCATTCCTTGATTTTGCCCAAGAGTTATGAGATCATTTTAGCACTTTTATGACAACGCAGCAAAATATGCGAATTTTTCAATTTCACCGTATTATCAAGTCCTGTAGCGAGCACGTTATTCATAAATAACTGCGATCTAAATTGAACTATCTAGCAAATTGAAATTTCAAATATCTGAAAGCGAACAGATATAGAAATCAACCGCTTATATTCTATCACGTGAATTCGTGTAATCATGAGATGCTCGCGATTAAGGCGCAGTATATTTTTCCCGAAATATCATCTGAAGACATCTGGTATTTCTTACAGACATTGAAAACAACAATCACAATGCAATCTAAATAGAATAACTGTTCGAAATGACTTCTCAAATCAAATAACGTTATTAATCCACTAAATAGAGCCATTCCCTAATTTTGCCCAGGAGTTATGAGATCATTTTAGCACTTTTATGACCACGCAGCAAAATATGCGAATCTTCCGATTTCGCAATATTTTCAAGTCCTGTAGCGAGCAGGTCATCCATAAGTACTTGCGATCGAAATTGAACTATTTAGCAAATTGAAATTTCAAATATCTTAAAGCGAACAGATATAGAAATTAACCTCTTATATTCTATCACGTGAATTCGTGTAATCATGAGATGCTTGCGATCAAGGCGGAGTATATTTTTCCCGAAATATCATCTAAAAACATCGAGTATTTCTTACAGACATTGAAAACAACAATTAAAATGCAAACTCAATAGAATAACTTTTCGAATTGATCTTTCAAATCAAATAACGTTATTATATCACTAAATAGAGACATTTCTTGATTTTGCGCAGGAGTCATGAGATTATCTTAGCACTCTTATGACGACGCAGCAAAAAATGCTAATTTTTGAATTTCGCAATATTATCCAGTCCTGTAGCGAGCAGGTTACCCATGAATACCTGCGATCCAAATCTAACTATTCAGCGAATTGAAATTTTAAATAACCGAAATCGAACAGATACAGAAATCAACCACTTATATTCCATTACGTAAATTCGTGTGATCTTAAGATTCTTGCGATTAAGGCGCAGTATATTATTCCCGAAATACCATCTTAAGACATCAGGTATTTCTTACAGACATTGGAACCAACAATCAAAATGCGATCTGAATAGAATAACTGTTCGAATTGAAATTACAAGTCAATTAACGTTATTATGTCACTATATAGAGCTATTCTTTGATTTTGGCCAGGAGTTATGAGTTCATTCAACACTCTTATGACCACGCAGCAAAATGTGCTATTTTTTTAATTTCGCAATATTACTAAGTCCTGTAGCTTGCAGGTTATCCATGAATATTTGCGATCTAACTTTAACTATTCAGCGAATTGATATTTTAAATAACCGAAATAGAACAGATACAGAAATCAACCACTTATATTCCATCACGAGAATTCGTGTAATCATGAGGTTCTTGCGATTGGGGCGCAGTATATTTTTCCCGAAATATTATCTGAAGGCATCAGGTATTTCTTACAGACATTAGAACCAACAATCAAAATGCAATCTGAATAGAATAACTGTTCGAATTGAATTTACAAGTCAATTAACGTTATTATGTCACTAAATAGAGCCATTCCTTGATTTTGCCCAGAAGTTATGAGATCATTTTAGCACTCATATGACCACGCAGCAAAATATGCTAATTGTTTAATTTCGCAATATTACTAAGTCCTGTAGCGAGCAGGTTATTTATGAATACTTGCGATAGAAATTCAACTGTTCAGCAAATTGAAATTTTACTAAACCGAAAGCGAAAATATACAGAAATCAGCCTCTTAAATTCTATCACTTGAATTCGTGTAATCATGAGATTCTTGCGATCAAGGCGCAGTATATTTTTCCCTAAATGTTATCTAAAAACATCAGGTATTTCTTACAGACATTGAAAACAACAATCAAAATGCAATCTCATTAGAATAACTTTTCGAATTTAATTTACAAGTCAATTAACGTTATTATGTCAATATATAGAGCTATTCCTTGATTTGCCAGGAGTTATGAGTTCATTTAACACTCTTATGACCACGCAGCAAAATGTGCTAATTTTTTAATTTCGCAATATTACTAAGTCCTGTAGCGTGCAGGTTATCCATGAATATTTGCGATCTAACTTTAACTATTTAGCAAATTGATATTTTAAATAACCGAAATAGTACAGATACAGAAATCAACCAGTTATATTCCATCATGAGAATTCGTGTAATCATGAAATTATTGCGATAACGGCGCAGTAAATTTTTTCCGAAATGACATCTGATGGCATCAGGTATCTATAGCAGACATTGAAAACAACAATTTAAATGCAATCTCAATAGAATAACTTTTCGACTCGAATTTTCAAATCAAATAACGTTATTATGTCACTAAATAGAGCCATTCCTTGATTTTGCCCAGGAGTTATGAGATCATTTTAGCACTCTTATAACGACGCAGCAAAATATGCTAATTCTTTTATTTCGCAATTTTACTAAGTCCTGTAGCGAGCAGGTTATCCACGAATACTTGCGTTCCAAATCTAACTATTCAGTGAATTGAAATTTTAAATAACCGAAAGCGAACAGATACAGAAATCAACCTATTATATTCTATCACGAGAATTCGTGTAATCATGAGGTTCTTGCGATTGAGGCGCAGTAAATTTTTTCCGTAATATCATATGAACACATCAGGTATTTCATACAGACATTGAAAACAACAATCAAAATGCAATCTCATTAGAATAACTTTTTGAATTGAATTTACAAATCAATGAACGTTAACATGTCAATATATAGAACCATTCTTTAATTTTGCCCAGGAGTAAGGAGATCATTTTAGCACTCTTATGACTACGCAGCAAAATATGCTAATTTTTCAATTTCGCAATATTACTAAGTCCTGTAGCGAGCAGGTTATCCACGAATACTTGCGATCGAACTTTAACTTTTCAGCGAATTGATATTTTAAATAACCGATAGTAAAAATATACAGAAATACAACATATATTCTAACACGTGAATTCGTGTAATCATGAGATTATTGCGATAAAGGCGCAGTATATTTTTTTCGAAATGACATCTGATGGCATCCAGTACGTCTAGCAGACATTGAAAAAAACAATCAAAATGCAATCTCAATAGAGTAACCTTTCGATTTGATTTTTCAAATCAAATAACGTTATTATGTCACTAAATAGAGCCATTCCCTCATTTTGCCCAGGAGTCATGAGATCATTTTGGCACTCTTTCAAAGACGCAGCAAATAATGCCCATTTTTCAATTTCGCAATATTATCAAGTGCTGTAGCGAGCAGGTTATCTATGAATACTTGCGATCTAAATTTGTCTATTCAGCGAATTGAAATTTTAAGTAAAGGAAAGCGAACAGATACAGAATTCAACTTATTATATTCTATCACGAGAATTCGTGTAATCATGAGGTTCTTGTGATTGAGGCACAGTATATTTTTCCCAAAATATTATCTGAAGGCATCAGGTATTTCTTATAGACATTGGAAACAACAATCAACATGCAATCTCAATAGAATAACTGTTCGAAATGATTTCTCAAATCGAATAACGTTATTATGTCACTGAAAAGAGCCATTCCTTGATTTTGCCCAGAAATTATGAGATCATTTTAGCACTTTCATGACCACGCAGCAAAATATGCTAATTTTCAATTTTCGCAATATTGGCAAGTCCTGTAGCGAGAAAGTTATTCATAAATACTGGCGATCTAAATTGAACTATTAAGCAAATTGAAATTTCAAATATCTGAAAGCGAACAGATATAGAAATCAACCTCTTATATTCTATCACGTGAATTCGTGTAATCATGAGATGCTTGCGGTTGAGGCGCAGTATATTTTTCCCGAAATATCATCTGAAGACTTCTGGTATTTCTTACAGACATTGAAAACAACAATCAAAATGCAATCTTCATAGAATAACTGTTCGAATTATATTTTCAAATTAATAAACGTTAGTATGTCGATATATAGAGCTATTCCTTGATTTTGCCCAGGAGTAATAAGATCATATTAGCACTCTTATAACAACGCAGCAAAATATGCTAATTTTTTAATTTCGCAATATTACCAAGTCCTGTAGCGAGCAGGTTATCCACGAATACTTGCGATCGAACTTAGCTTCGCAGCGAATTAATATTTTAAATAACAGATAGTGAACAGATACAGAAATACCTCTTATATTGTAACACGAGAATTCGTGTAATCATGAGATTATAGCGATAAAGGCGCAGTATATTTTTTCCGAAATGTCATCTGATGGCATCAGGTATGTCTAGCAGACATTGAAAACAACAATCAAAATGCAATCTCAATAGAATAACTTTTTAAATTGAATTCTTAAATCAAATAACGTTATTATGTCACTTAATAGAGCCATACCTTGATTTTGCCCAGGAATTATGAAATCATGTTAGCACTCTTATAACCACGCAGCAAAAAATGCTAATTTTTCAATTTTGCAATATTGTCAAGTCCTGTAGCGAGCAAGTTATTCATAAATACTTGCGATCTAAATAAAACTATCCGACAAATTGAAATTTCCAATATCTGAAAGCCAACAGATATAGAAATCAACGTCTTATATTCTATCACGTGAATTCGTGTAATCATGAGATGCTTGCGATTGAGGCGCAGTATATTTTTCCCGTAATATCATCTAAAGACATCTGGTATTTCTTACAGACATTGAAATCAACAATCACAATGCAGTCTCAATGGAATAACTGTTCGAAATGATTTCTCAAATCGAATAACGTTATTATGTCACTAAATAGAGCCATTCCTCGATTTTTCCCAGGAGTTATGAGATCATTTTAGCACATTTATGACCACGCAGCAAAATATGCGAATTTTTCAATTTCGCAATATTATCAAGTCCTTAGCGAGCAGGTCATCCATAAGTCCTTGCGATCGAAATTGAACAATTTAGCAAATTGAAATTCCAAATATCTGAAAGCGAACAGATTAGGAAATCAACCTCTTATATTCTATCACGTGAATTCGTGTAATCATGAGATGCTTGCGATTGAGGCGCAGTATATTTTTCCCGAAATATCATCTAAAGACATCTGGTATTTCTTACATACATTGAAAACAACAATCACAATGCAGTCTCAATAAAATAACTTTTCGAATTGAATTTACAAGTCAATTAACGTTATAATGTCACTAAATAGAGCCATTCCTTGATTTTGCCCAGGAGTTATGAGATCATTTCAGCACTTTTATGACCACGCAGCAAAATGTGCTAATTTTTCAATTTCGCAATTTTACCAAGTCCTGTAGCGAGAAGGTTATCTATGAATACTTGCGATCTAAATTTGTCTATTCAGCGAATTGAAATTTTAAGTAAAGAAAAGCGAACAGATACAGAATTTAACCTATTATATTCTATCACGAGAATTCGTGTAATCATGAGGTTCCTGCGATTGAGGCGCAGTATATTTTTCCCGGAATACTATCTGAAGGCATCAGGTATTTCTTACAGACATTGGAAACAACAATCAAAATGCAATCTCAATAGAATAACTGTTCGAAATGATTTCTCAAATCGAATAACGTTATCATGTCACTGAAAAGAGCCATTCCTTAATTTTGCCCAGAAGTTATGAGATTATTTTAGCACTTTTATGACCACGCGGCAAAATATGCTAATTTTTAATTTCCGCAATATTACCAAGACCTGTCGCGAGCAGTTTATCTATGAATACTTGCGATCGAAATTTGTCTATCCAGCGAATTGAAATTTTAAATAACCGAAAGCGAACAGATACAGAAATTAACCTATTATATTCTATTACGAAAATTCGTGTAATCATGAGGTTCTTGCGATTGAGGCGCAGTATATTTTTCCCGAAATATCATAAGAAGACATCAGGTATTTCTTACAGACATTGGAAACAACAATCAAAATGCAATCTCAATTGAATAACTTTTCGAATTAAATTTACAAATCAATTAACGTTATTATGTCAATATATAGAGCTATTCCTTGATTTTTCCCAGGAGTCATGAGATCATTTTAGCACTTTTATAAGGACGCAGCAAAAAATGCTAATTCTTCAATCTCGCAATATTACTAATTCCTGGAGCGAGCAGGTTATTTATGAATACTTGCGATCGAAATTCAACTATTCAGCGAATTGAAATTTTAAATAACCGGAAGCGAACAGATACAGAAATCAACCTATGATATTCTATCACGAGAATTCGTGTAATCATGAGGTTCTTGCGATTGAGGCGCAGTAATTTTTTCTCGAAATATCATATGAAGACATCAGGTATTTCTTACAGACATTAAAAACAACAATCAAAATGCAATCTCAATAGAATTACCTTTCGAATTGAATTTTCAAATGAAATAACGTTATTATGTTACTAAATAAAGCCATTCCTTGATTTTGCCCAGGATTCATGAGATCATTTTAGCACTTTTATGACCACGCAGCAAAATGTGCTAATTTTTCAATTTCGCAATTTTACCAAGTCCTGTAGCGAGAAGGTTATCTATGAATACTTGCGATCTAAATTTGTCTATTCAGCGAATTGAAATTTTAATTAAAGAAAAGCGAACAGATACAGAATTTAACCTATTATATTCTATCACGACAATTCGTGTAATCATGAGGTTCCTGCGATTGAGGCGCAGTATATTTATCCCGAAATATTATCTGAAGGCATCAGGTATTTCTTACAGACATTGAAAACAACACCAAACGCAATCTCAATAGAATAACTGTACGAAATGATTTCTCAAATCGAATGACGTTATTATGTCACTGAATAGAGCCATTCCTTGATTTTGCCCAAGAGTTATGAGATCATTTTAGCACTTTTATGACAACGCAGCAAAATATGCGAATTTTTCAATTTCACCGTATTATCAAGTCCTGTAGCGAGCACGTTATTCATAAATAACTGCGATCTAAATTGAACTATCTAGCAAATTGAAATTTCAAATATCTGAAAGCGAACAGATATAGAAATCAACCTCTTATATTCTATAACGTGAATTCGTGTAATCATGAGATGCTCGCGATTAAGGCGCAGTATATTTATCCCGAAATATCATCTGAAGACATCTGGTATTTCTTACAGACATTGAAAACAACAATCACAATGCAGTCTCAATAGAATAACTTTTCGAATTGAATTTACAAGTCAATTAACGTTATTATGTCACTAAAGCGAGCCATTCCTTGATTTTGCCCAGAAGTTATGAGATCATTTTAGCACTCATATGACCACGCAGCAAAATATGCTAATTGTTCAATTTCGCAATATTACTAAGTCCTGTAGCGTGCAGGTTATCCATGATCATTTGCTATCTAACTTTAACTATTCAGCGAATTGATATTTTAAATAACCGAAATAGAACAGATACAGAAATCAACCACTTATATTCCATCACGAGGATTCGTATAATCATGAGGTTCTTGCGATTGGGGCGCAGTATATTTTTCCCGAAATATTATCTGAAGGCATCAGGTATTTCTTACAGACATTGGAAACAACAATCAAAATGCAATCTGAATAGAATAACTGTTCGAAATGACTTCTCAAATCAAATAACGTTATTAATCCACTAAATAGAGCCATTCCCTAATTTTGCCCAGGAGTTATGAGATCATTTTAGCACTTTTATGACCACGCAGCAAAATATGCGAATTCTTCGATTTCGCAATATTATCAAGTCCTGTAGCGAGCAGGTTATCAACGAATACTTGCGATCGAAATTGAACTATTTAGCAAATTGAAATTTCAAATATCTTAAAGCGAACAGATATAGAAATCAACCTCTTATATTCTATCACGTGAATTCGTGTAATCATGAGATGCTTGCGATCAAGGCGCAGTATATTTTTCCCTAAATGTTATCTAAAAACATCAGGTATTTCTTACAGACATTGAAAACAACAATCAAAATGCAATCTCATTAGAATAACTTTTCGAAATTAATTTACAAATCAATTAACGTTATTATGTCAATATATAGAGCTATTCCTTGATTTTCCCCAGGAGTCATGAGATCATTTTAGCACACTTATAACGACGCAGCAAAATATGCTAATTTTTAAATTTCGCAATATTACTAAGTCCTGTAGCGAGCAGGTTATCCACGAATACTTGCGATCGAACATTACCTTTCAAGCGAATTGAAATTTTAAATAACCGAAAGCGAAGAGATACAGAAATCAACCTATTATATTCTATCACGAAAATTCGTGTAATCATGAGGTTCTTGCAATTGAGGGGCAGTATATTTTTCCCGAAACATCATATGAAGACATCAGGTATTCCTACAGACTTTGGAAACAACAATCAAAATGCAATCTCATTAGAATGACTTTTCGAATTGAATTTACAAATCAATTATCGTTATTTTGTCAATATATAGAGCTATTCCTTGAATTTACCCAGGAGTCATGAGATCATTTTAGCACTCTTATAAAGACGCAGCAAAAAATGCTAATTTTTCAATCTCGCAATATTACTAAGTACTGTAGCGAGCAGGTTATCCACGAATACTTGCGATCGAACATTACCTTTCCAGCGAATTGAAATTTTAAATAACCGATAGTGAACATATACAGAAATACCTCTTATATTCTAACACGTGAATTCGTGTAATCATGAGATTATTGCGATAAAGGGGCATTATATTTTTTCCGAAATATTATCTGAAGGCATCAGGTATTTCTTACAGACATTGAAAACAACACCAAACGCAATCTCAATAGAATAACTGTACGAAATGATTTCTCAAATCGAATGACGTTATTATGTCACTGAATAGAGCCATTCCTTGATTTTGCCCAAGAGTTATGAGATCATTTTAGCACTTTTATGACAACGCAGCAAAATATGCGAATTTTTCAATTTCACCGTATTATCAAGTCCTGTAGCGAGCACGTTATTCATAAATAACTGCGATCTAAATTGAACTATCTAGCAAATTGAAATTTCAAATATCTGAAAGCGAACAGATATAGAAATCAACCTCTTATATTCTATCACGTGAATTCGTGTAATCATGAGATGCTCGCGATTAAGGCGCAGTATATTTTTCCCGAAATACCATCTGAAGACATCAGGTATTTTTTACAGACATTGAAAACAACAATCACAATGCAGTCTCAATTGAATAACTTTTCGAATTGAATTTACAAGTCAATTAACGTTATTATGTCACTAAAGCGAGCCATTCCTTGATTTTGCTCAGGAGTCATGAGATCATTTTAGCACTTTTTTGACGACGCAGCAAAAAATGCTTATTTTTTAATTTCGCAATATAATCCAGTCCTGTAGGGAGCAGGTTATCCATAAATACCTGCGATCCAAATCTTACTATCCAGCGAATTGAAATTTTAAATAACCGAAATCGAACAGATACAGAAATCAACCACTTATATTCCATTACGTGAATTCGTGTGATCATAAGATTCTTGCGATAAAGGCGCAGTATATTTTTCCCGAAATACCATCTGAAGACATCAGGTATTTTTTACAGACATTGAAAACAACAATCACAATGCAGTCTCAATTGAATAACTTTTCGAATTGAATTTACAAGTCAATTAACGTTATTAGGTCAATATATAGAGCCATTCCTTGATATTCCCCAGGAGTCATGAGATCATTTTAGCACATTTATAAGGACGCAGCAAGAAATGCTAATTTTTCAATCTCGCAATATTACTAAGTCCTGTAGCGAGCAGGTTATTTATGAATACTTGCGATCGAAATTTAACTATTCAGCGAATTGAAATTTTACTGAACCGAAAGCGAAAATATACAGAAATCAACCTCTTTAATTCTATCACGTGGATTCGTGTAATCATGAGATTATTGCGATCAAGGCGCAGTATATTTTTCCCGGAATATCATCTAAAAACATCAGGTATTTCTTACAGACATTGAAAACAACAATCAAAATGCAATCTCAATAGAATAACCTTTCGAATTGAGTTTTCAAATCAAATAACGTTATTATGTCACTAAATAGAGCCATTTCTTGATTTTGCCCAGGAGTTATGAGATCATTTTAGCACTCATATGACCACGCAGCAAAATATGCGAATTTTTCAATTTCGCAATATTACCAAGTCCTGTAGCGAGCAGGTTATCTATGAATACTTGCGCTCTAAATTTGTCTATTCAGCGAATTGAAATTTTAAATAACCGAAAGCGAAGAGATACAGGAATCAACCTATTATATTCTATCACAAAAATTCGTGTAATCGTGACGTTCTTGCAATTGAGGCGCAGTATATTTTTCCCGAAATAACATATGAAGACTTCAGGTATTTCTTACAGACATTGGAAACAACAATCAAAATGCAATCTCAATTGAATAACTTTTCGAATTGAATTTACAAATCAATTAACGTTATTATGTCAATATATAGAGCTATTCCTTGATTTTCCCCAGAAGTCATGAGATCATTTTAGCGCTGTTATAAGGACGCAGCAACAAATGCTAATTTTTCAATCTCGCAATATTACTAAGTCCTGTAGCGAGCATGTTATTTATGAATACTTGCGATCGAAATTCAACTATTCAGCGAATTGAAATTTTACTGAACCGAAAGCGGAAATAAACAGAAATCAACCTCTAAAATTCTATCACGTGGATTCGTGTAATCATGAACTTATTGCGATAACGGCGCAGTAAAATTTTTCCGAAATGACATCTAATGGCATCAAGTATGTCCAGCAGACATTGCAAACAACAATCAATAAGCAATCTCAACAGAATAACTTTTCGAATTGAGTTTTCAAATCAAATAACGTTATTATGTCACTAAATAGAGCTATTCCTTGATTTTGCCCAGGAGCCATGAGATCATATTAGCACTCTTCTAACGACGCAGCAAAAAATGCTAATTTTTCAATTTCGCAATAATATCAAGCTTTGTAGCGAGCAGGTTATCCATGAATACTTGCGATCTAAATTTAACTACTCAGTGAATTGATATTTTAAATAAATGAAATCGAACAGATACAGAAATAAACCACTTATATTCCATCACGTGAATTCGTGTTATCATAAGATTCTTGCGATTAAGGCGCTGTATATTTTTCCTGAATCACCATCTGAGGACATCAGGTATTTCTTACAGACATTGAAAACAACAATCAATATGCAATCTAAATAGAATAACTTTTCGAATTGAATTTACAAATCAATTAACGTTATTATGTCAACATATAGAGCTATTCCTTTATTTTTGCCAGGAGTTATGAGTTCATTCAACACTCTTATGACCACGCAGCAAAATGTGCTAATTTTTTAATTTCGCAATATTACTAAGTCCTGTAGCGTGCAGGTTATCCATGAATATTTGCGATCTAACTTTAACTATTCACCGAATTGATATTTTAAATAACCGATAGTGAACAGATACAGAAATACCTCTTATATTCTAACACTTGCATTCGTGTAATCATGAGATTATTGCGATAAAGGCGCAGTATATTTTTTCCGAAAAGACATCTGATGGCATCAGGTATGTCTAGCAGACATTGAAAACAACAATCCAAATGCAATCTAAATAGAATAACTTTTCGAATTGAATTTTCAAATCAATTAACGTTATGATGTCACTAAATACAGCCATTCTTCAATTTTTCCCGGGAGTCATGATATCATTTTACCACTCTTATAACCACGCGGCAAAATATGCTAATTTTTTAATTTTGCAATATTAATTAGTTCTGTCGCGAGCAGGTTATCTATGAATACTTGCGATCTAAATTAAATTATTCAGCAAATTGATATTTTAAATAACCGATAGGGAACAGATCCAGAAATACCTCTTATATTCTAACACGTGAATTCGTGTAATCATGAGATTATTGCGATAAAGGCGCAGTATATTTTTTCCGAAATGACATCTGATGGAATCAGGTATGTCTAGCAGACATTGAAAACAACAATCAAAATGCAATCTCAATAGAATAACTTTTCGAATTGAATTCTAAAATCAAATAACGTTATTATGTCACTAAATAGAGCCATTCCTTGATTTTGCCCAGGAGTTATGAGATCATGTTAGCACTCATAAAACCACGCTGCAAAAAATGCTAATTTTTCAATTTCGCAATATTGTCAAGTCCTGTAGCGAGCAAGTTATTCATAAATACTTGCGATCTAAATTAAACTATCTAGCAAATTGAAATTTAAAAAATCTGAAAGCGAACAGATATAGCAACCAACCTCTTATATTCTATCACGTAAATTCGTGTAATCATGAGATGCTTGCGATTGAGGCGCAGTATATTTTTCCCGAAATATCATCTGAAGACATCTGGTATTACTTACAGACATTGAAAACAACAATCACAATGCAGTCTCAATAGAATAACTGTTCAAAATGATTTCTCAAATCGAATAACGTTATTATGTCACTAAATAGAGCCATTCCTTGATTTTGCACAGAAGTTATGCGATCATTTTAGCACTCTTATAACGACGCAGCAAAATATGCTAATTTTTTAATTTCGCAATTTTACTAAATCCTGTAGCGAGCAGGTTATCCACGAATACTTGCGATCGAACTTTAAGTTTTGGGCGAATTGATATTTTAAATAACCAATAGTGAACAGATACAGAAATACCTCTTATATTCTAACACGTGAATTCGTGTAATCATGAGGTTCTTGCGATTGGGGCGCAGTATATTTTTCCCGAAATATTATCTGAAGCCATCAGGTATTTCTTACAGACATTGGAAACAACAATGAAAAGGAAATCTCAATAGATTAACTGTTCGAAATGAATTCTCAAATCAAATAACGTTATTAATCTACTAAATAGAGCCATTCCTTGATTTTGCCCAGGAGTTATGAGATCATTTTAGCGCTTTTATGACCACGCAGCAAAATTTGCGAATTTTTAAATTTCGCAATATTATCAAGTCCTGTAGCGAGCAGGTCATCCACAAGTCCTTGCGATAGAAATTGTACTATTTGGCAAATTGCAATTTCAAATATCTGAAAGCGAACACATATAGAAATCAACCTCTTATATTCTATCACGTGAATTCGTGTAATCATGAGATGCTTGCGATTGAGGCGCAGTATATTTTTCCCGAAATATCATCTGAAGACATCAGGTATTTCTTACAGACATTGAAAACAACAATCAAAATGCAATCTCAATAGAATAACTTTTTGAATTAAATTCTTAAATCAAATAACGTTATTATGTCACTAAATAGAGCCATTCCTTGATTTTGCCCAGGAGCCATGAGATCATTTTAGCACTCTTTTAACGACGCAGCAAAAAATGCTAATTTTTCAATTTCGCAATAATATCAAGTCTTGTAGCGAGCAGGTTATCCATGAATACTTGCGATCTAAATTTAACTATTCAGCGAATTGATATTTTAAATAAATGAAATCGAACAGATACAGAAATAAACCACTTATATTCCATCACGTGAATTCGTGTAATCATAAGATTCTTGCGATTAAGGCGCAGTAAATTTTTTCCGAAATGACATCTGATGGCATCAAGTATGTCTAGCAGACATTGAAAACAACAATCAAAAAGCAATCTCAATAGAATAACTTTTCGAATTGAATTTACAAATCAATTAACGTTATTATGTCACCAAATAGAGCCTTTCCTTGATTTTGCCCACGAGTTATGAGATCATTTTAGCACTTTTATGACCACGCAGCAAAATATGCGAATTTTTTAATTTCGCAATATTATCAAGTCCTGTAGCGAGCAGGTTATCCATAGATACTTGCGATCTAAATTGCACTATTCAGCAAATTGAAATTTCAAATATCTGAAAGCGAACAGATATAAAAATTAACCTATTATATTCCATCACGAGAATTCGTGTAATCATGAGGTTCTTGCGATTGGGGCGCAGTATATTTTTCCCGAAATATTATCTGAAGGCATCAGGTATTTCTTACAGACATTGGAAACAACAATTAAAATGCAATCTCAATAGAATAACTGTTCGAAATGAATTCTCAAATCAAATAACGTTATTATGTCACTAAATAGAGCTATTCCTTGATTTTGCCTAGAAGTTATGAGATCATTTTAGCACTTTTATGACCACAAAGCAAAGTATGCGAATTTTTCAATTTCGCAATATTATCGAGTCCTGTAGCGAGCAGGTTATCTATAAATACGTGCGATCTGAATTGAACTATTTAGCAAATTGAAATTTCAAATATCTGAAAGCGAACAGATATAGAAATCAACCTCTTATATTCTATAACGTGAATTCGTGTAATCATGAGATGCTTGCGATTAAGGCGCAGTATATTTTTCCCGAAATATCATCTGAAGACATCAGGTATTTCTTACAGACATTGAAAACAACAATCACAATGCAGTCTCAATAGAATAACTTTTCGAATTGAATTTACAAGTCAATTAACGTCATTATGTCAATATATAGAGCTATTACTTGATTTTGCCCAGTAGTTATGATATTATTTTAGCACTCTTATAACGACGCAGCAAAATATGGTAATTTTTTAATTTCGAAATATTACTAAGTCCTGTAGCGAGCAGGTTATCCACGAATACTTGCGATCGAACTTTAATTTTTAGCGAATTGATATTTCAAATAACCTATAGTGAACAGATACAGAAAAACCTCTTATATTCTAACACGTGAATTCGTGTAATCATGAGATTGTTGCGATTGTGGCGCAGTATATTTTTCCCGAAATGACATCTGAAGATATCAGGTATTTATAACAGAATTTGAAAACAACGTGCAAAACGCAAACTTAATTGAATAACTGTTCGAATTGAATTTCCAAATCAATTAACGTTAATATGTCAATATATAGATTCATTCCTTTATTTTGCCCATAGTAAGGCGATCATTTTAGCACTCTTATGACCAGGCAGCAAAATAGGCTAATTTTTCAATTTCGCAATGTTACTAAGTCCTGTAGCGAGCATGTGATTCATTAATACTTGCGATCTAAATTTATCTATTCAGCGAATTGAAATTTAAATTACCGATAGTGAACGGATACAGGAATACCTCTTATATGCTAACACGTGAATTCGTGTAATCATGAGATACTTGCGATAAAGGCGCTGTATATTTTTCCTGAAATATCATCTCAAGACATCAGGTATTTCTTACAGACATACAAAACAACAATTAAAATGCAATCTCATTAGAATGACTCTCGGAATTGAATTTTGAAATTAAATAACGTTATGATGTCACTAAATAGAGACATTCCTTGATTTTGCCCAGGAGTCATGAGATCACTTTAGCACGCTTATGACGAAGCAGCAAAAAATGGTAATTTTTTAATTTCGCAATATTATCCAGTCCTGTAGCGAGCAGGTTATCCATGAATACCTGCGATCCAAATCTAACTATTCAGCGAATTGATATTTTAAATAACCGAAATCGTACAGATACAGAAATCAACCACTTATATTCCATTACGTAAATTCGTGTGATCATAAGATTCTTGCGATTAAGGCGCAGTATATTTTTCCCGAAATACCATCTGAAGACATCAGGTATGTCTAGCAGACATTGAAAACAACAATCCAAATGCAATATGAATAGAATAACTTTTCGAATTGAATTTTCAAATCAATTAACGTTATGATGTCACTAAATACAGCCATCCTTTAATTTTTCCCGGGAGTCATAATATCATTTTAGCACTCTTATAACCACGCAGCAAAATATGCTAATTTTTTAATTTTGTAATATTACTTAGTTCTGTCGCGAGCAGGTTATCTATGAATACTTGCGATCTTAATTTAATTATTCAGCAAATTGATATTTTAAATAACCGATAGTGAACAGATCCAGAAATACCTCTTATATTCTAACACGTGAATTCGTGTAATCATGAGATTATTGCGATAAAGGCGCAGTATATTTTTTTCGAAATGACATCTGATGGCATCAGGTATGTCTAGCAGACATTGAAAACAACAATGAAAATGCAATCTCAATTGAATAACTTTTCGAATTGAATTCTTTAATCAAATAACGTTATTATGTCAGTAAATAGAGCCATTCCTTGATTTTGCCCAGGAGTTATGAGATCATGTTAGCACTCATATAACCACACAGCAAAAAATGCTAATTTTTCAATTTCGCAATATTGTCAAGTCCTGTAGCGAGCAAGTTATTCATAAATACTTGCGATCTAAATGAAACTATCTAACAAATTGAAATTTTAAAAATCTGAAAGCGATCAGATATAGAAACCAACCTCTTATATTCTATCACGTGAATTCGTGTAATCATGAGATGCTTATGATTGAGGCGCAGTATATTTTTCCCGAAATATCATCTGAAGACATCTGGTATTTCTTACAGACATTGAAAACAACAATCACAAATCAGTCTCAATAGAATAACTGTTCGAAATGATTTCTCAAATCGAATAACGTTATTATGTCACTAAATAGAGCCATTCCTTGATTTTGCACAGAAGTTATAAGATCATTTTAGCACTCTTATAACGACGCAGCAAAATATGCTAATTTTTTAATTTCGCAATTTTACGAAGTCCTGTAGCGAGCAGGTTATCCACGAATACTTGCGATCGAACTTTAACTTTTGGGCGAATTGATATTTTGAATAACCGATAGTGAACAGATACAGAAATACCTCTTATATTCTAACACGTGAATTTGTGTAATCATGAGGTTCTTGCGATAAGGGCGCAGTATATTTTTCCCGAAATAATATCTAAAGCCATCAGGTATTTCTTACAGACATTGGAAACAACAATCAAAATGCAATCTTAGTAGAATAACTGTTCGAAATGAATTCTCAAATCAAATAACGTTATTAATCCATTAAATAGAGCCATTCCTTGATTTTGCCCAGGAGTTATGAGATCATTTTAGCACTTTTATGACCACGCAGCAAAATATGCGAATTTTTCAATTTCGCAATATTATCAAGTCCTGTAGCGAGCAGGTCATCCATAAGTCCTTGCGATTTAAATTGAACTATTAAGCAAATTGGAATTTCAAATATCTGAAAGCGAACAGATATAGAAATCAACCTCTTATATTCTAACACGTGAATTCGTGTAATCATGAGATGCTTGCGATTGAGGCGCAGTATATTTTTCCCGAAATATCATCTGAAGACATCAGGTATTTCTTACAGACATTGAAAACAACAATCAAAATGCAATCTCAATAGAATAACTTTTCGAATTAAATTCTTAAATCAAATAACGTTATTATGTCACTAAATAGAGCCATTCCTTGATTTTGCCCAGGAGTTATGAGATCATGTTAGCAATCTTATAACGACGCAGCAAAATATGCTAATTTTTTAATTTCGCAATAATATCAAGTCTTGTAGCGAGCAGGTTATCCATGAATACTTGCGATCTAAATTTAACTATTCAGCGAATTGATATTTTAAATAAATGAAATCGAACAGATACTGAAATTTCTCCTATATTCTAACACGTGAATTCGTGTAATCATGAGATTTTTGCGGTAAAGGAGCAGTATATTTTTTCCGAAATGACATCTAATGGCATCAAGTATGTCTAGCAGACATTGAAAACAACAATCAAAAAGCAATCTCAATAGAATAACTTTTCGAATTGAATTTTCAAATCAAATAACGTTATTATGTCACTAAATAGAGCCATTCCTTGAGTTTGCCCAGGAGCCATGAGATCATTTTAGCACTCTTTTAACGACGCAGCAAAAAATGGTAGATTTTCAATTTCGCAATAATATCAAGTCTTGTAGCGAGCAGGTTATCCATGAATACTTGCGATCTAAATTTAACTATTCAGCGAATTGATATTTTAAATAAATGAAATCGAACAGATACAGAAATAAACCACTTATATTCCATCACGTGAATTCGTGTAATCATAAGATTCTTGCGATTAAGGCGCTGTATATTTTTCCCGAATCACCATCCGAAGACATCAGGTATTTCTTACAGACATTGAAAACAACAATCAAAATGCAATCTAAATAGAATAACTTTTCGAATTGAATTTACAAATCAATTAACGTTATTATGTCACCAAATAGAGCCTTTCCTTGATTTTGCCCACGAGTTATGAGATCATTTTAGCACTTTTATGACCACGCAGCAAAATATGCGAATTTTTTAATTTCGCAATATTATCAAGTCCTGTAACGAGCAGGTTATCCATAGATACTTGCGATCTGAATTGCACTATTCAGCAAATTGAAATTTCAAATATCTGAAAGCGAACAGATATAAAAATTAACCTATCATATTCTATCACGAGAATTCGTGTAATCATGAGGTTCTTGCGATTGGGGCGCAGTATATTTTCCCCGAAATATTATCTGAAGGAATCAGGTATTTCTTACAGACATTGGAAACAGCAATTAAAATGCAATCTCAATAGAATAACTGTTCGAAATGAATTCTCGAATCAAATAACGTTATTATGTCACTAAATAGAGCTATTCCTTGATTTTGCCCAGAAGTTACGAGATCATTTTAGCACTTTTATGACCACGCAGCAAAATATGCGAATTTTTCAATTTCGCAATATTCTCAAGTCCTGTAGCGAGCAGGTTATCAACGAATACTTGCGATCGAACTTAAACTTTCCAGCGAATCGAAATTTGAAATAACCGATAGTGAACAGATACAGAAATACCTCTTATATTTTAACACGTGAATTCGTGTAATCATGAGATTATTGCGATAAAGGCACAGTATATTTTTTCCAAAATGACATCTGATGGCATCAGGTCGCCTAGCAGACATTGAAAACAACAATCAAAATGCAATCTCAATAAAATAACCTTTCAAATTGAATTTTTAAATCGAATAACGCTATTATGTCACTAAATAGAGCTATTCCGTGATTTTGCCCAGGGGTTATGAGATCATTTTAGCACTCTTATGACCACGCAACAAAATGTGCTAATTTTTTAATTTCGCAATATTATCAAGTCCTGTAGCGAGCAGGTTATCTATGAATACTTGCGATCTAAATTGAACTATTCAGCAAATTGAAATTTCAAATATCTGAAAGCGAACAGATATAGAAAACAACCTCTTATATTCTATCTCGTGAATTTGTGTAATCATGAGATTGTTGCGATTGTGGCGCAGTATATTTTTCCCGAAATGACATCTGAAGATATCAGGTATTTCTAACAGACTTTGAAAACAACGTGCCAAACGCAAACGTAATTGAATAACTTTTCGAATTGAATTTCCAAATCAATTAACGTTAATATACCAATATATAGATCCATTCCTTTATTTTGCCCATAGTAAGGAGATCATTTTAGCATTATTATGACCACGCAGCAAAATAGGCTAATTTTTCAATTTCGCAATGTTACTAAGTACTGTAGCAAGCATGTGATCCATTAATACTTGCGATCCAAATTTATCTATTCAGCGAATTGGAATTTCAAATAACCGATAGTTAACGGATACAGAAATCAACCTATTATATTCTATCACGAGAATTTGTGTAATCATGAGGTTCTTCCGATTGAGGCGCAGTATATTTTTCCCGAAATCTTATCTGAAAGCATCAGGTATTTCTTACAGTCATTGAAAACAACAATCAAAATGCAATCTCAATAGAATAACCTTTCGGATTGAATTTTCACATCAATGAACGTTAATATGTCGATATATAGAGTCATTACTTGATTATGTCCAGGAGTCATGAAATCATTTTAGCACTATTATAGCGACGCAGCAAAATATGCTAATTTTTCAATTTTGCAATATTTCTAAGTCCTGTAGCGAGCAGGTTATTCACTAATACTTGTGATCGAACTTTAACTTCCCAGCGAATTGAAATTTTAAATAACCGATAGTGAACAGATACAGAAATACCTCTTATATTCTAACACGTGAATTCGTGTAATCATGAGATTATTGCGATAAAGGCGCAGTATATTTTTTCCGAAATGACATCTGATGGCACCAGGTATGTCTAGCAGACATTAAAAACAACAATTGAAATGCAATCCCGATAGAATAACTTTTCGAATTGAATTTTCAAATCAAATAACGTTATTATGTCACTAAATAGAGCTATTCCTTGATTTTGCCCAGGAGTCATGAGATCATTTTAGCACTCTTATAACGACGCAGCAAAAAATCCTAATTTTTCAATTTTGCAATATTATCAAGTCCTGTAGCAAGCAGGTTATCCATGAATACTAGGACCTAAATTTAACTATTCAGCGAATAGATATTTTAAATAACCGAAATCGAACAGATACAGAAATCAACCACTTATATTCCATCACGTGAATTCGTGTAATCATAAGATTCTCGCGATTTAGGCGCAGTATATTTTTCCCGAAATACCATCTGAAGACATCAGGTATTTCATACAGACATTGAAAACAACAAACAAAATGCAATCTGAATAGAATAACTTTTCGAATTGAATTTACAAATCAATTAACGTTATTATGTCAATATATAGAGCTTTTCCATTATTTTGCCCAGGAGTTATAAAATCATTTCAGCACTCTTATGACCACGCAGCAAAATATGCTAATTTTTTAATTTCGAAAAATTACTTAGTTCGGTCGCGAGCAGGTTATCTATAAAAACTTGCGATCTAAATTTAATTATTCAGCAAATTGATATTCTAAATAACCGAAATAGAACAGATGAAGAAATTAACCACTTATATTCCATCACGAGAAATCGTGTAATCATGAAATTATTGCGATAACGGCGCAGTACATTTTTTCCGAAATGACATCTGATGGCATCAGGTATGTATAGCAGACATTAAAAACAACAATTAAAATGCAATCTGAATAGAATAACTTTTCGACTTGAATTTTCAAATCAAATAACGTTATTATGTCACTAAATAGAGCCATTCCTTTATTTTGCCCAGGAGTCATGAGATCATTTAGCACTCTTATATTGACGCAGCAAAAAATGCTAATTTTTCAATTTCGCAATATTACCAAGTCCTGTAGCGAGCAGGTTATCCATGAATACCTGCTATCCAAATCTAACTATTCAGCGAATTGAAATTTT
Source organism: Platygaster robiniae (assembly GCA_028476575.1). Lineage (NCBI taxonomy): Eukaryota > Metazoa > Arthropoda > Insecta > Hymenoptera > Platygastridae > Platygaster > Platygaster robiniae. Next base: position 20,707,903 of record CM052021.1, read on the forward strand.
AATAACCGAAAGTGAACAGATACAGAAATCAACCTATTATATTCTATCACGAGAATTCGTGTAATCATGAGATTCTTGCGATTGAGGCGCAGTATATTTTTCCCGAAATATTATCTGAAGGCATCAGGTATTTCTAACAGACATTGAAAACAACAATCAAAATGCAATCTTAATAGAATAACTGTTCGAATTATATTTTTAAATCAATAAACGTTATTATGTCGATATATAGAGCTATTCCTAGATTTTGCCCAGGAGTTATGAGATCATTTTAGCACTCTTATAACGACGCAGCAAAGTATGCTAATTTTTTAATTTCGCAATATCACTAAGTCCTGTAGCGAGCAGGTTATCCACGAATACTTGCGATCGAACTTTAACTTTTCAGCGAATTGATATTTTAAATAACCGATAGTGAACAGATACAGAAATACCACTTTTATTCTAACACGTGAATTCGTGTAATCATGAGATTATTGCGATAAAGGCGCAGTATATTTTTTCCAAAATGACATCTGATGGCATCCAGTACGTCTAGCAGACATTAAAAAAAACAATCAAAATACAATCTCAATAGAGTAACCTTTCGATTTGATTTTTCAAATCAAATGACGTTATTATGTCACTAAATAGAGCCATTCCCTCATTTTGCCCAGGAGTCATGAGATCATTTTGGCACTCTTTTGAACACGCAGCAAAAAATGCTCATTTTTCAATTTCGCAATATTACCAAGTGCTGTAGCGAGCAGGTTATCTATGAATACTTGCGACCTAAATTTGTCTATTCAGCGAATTGATATTTTACATAACCGAAATTGAACAGCTTCCGAAATCAACCACTTATATTCCATCACGTGAATTCGTGTAATCATAAAATTCTTGCGATTAAGGCGCTGTATATTTTTCCCGAAATACCATCTGAAGACATCAGGTATTTCTTACAGACATTGAAAACAACAATCAAAATGCAATCTAAATAGAATAACTTTTCGAATTGAATTTACAAATCAATTAACGTTATTATGTCACTAAATAGAGCCATTCCTTGGATTCGCCCAGGAGTTATGAAATCATTTTAGCACTATTATGACTACGCAGCAAAATGTGCTAATTTTTCAATTTCGCAATGTTACTAAGTCCTGTAGCGAGCAGGTGATCCATTAATACTTGCGATCTAAATTTATCTATTCAGCGAATTGGAATTTTTAATAACCGATAGTAAACGGATACAGAAATACCTCTTATATGCTAACACGTGAATTCGTGTAATCATGAGATACTTGCGATAAAGTCGCTGTATATTTTTCCTAATATATCATCTCAAGACATCAGGTATTTCTTACAGACAGGGAAAACAACAATTAAAATGCAATCTCATTAGAATGACTTTTCGAATTGAATTTTCAAATCAAATAACGTTATGATGTCACTAAATACAGCCATTCTTTGATTTTTCCCGGGAGTCATGATATCATTTTAGTACTCTTATAACCACGCAGCAAAAAAGGCTAATTTTTCAATTTCACAATTTTACTAAGTCCTGTAGCGAGCAGGTTATCCATGAATACTAGGACCTAAATTTAACTATTCAGCGAATTGAAATTTTAAATAACCGTAAGCGAACAGATAGAGAAATCGACCTATTATATTCTTTCACGAGAATTCGTGTAATCATGTGGTTCGTGCGATTAAGGCGCAGTATATTTTTCCCGAAATATTATCTAAAGGCATCAGGTATTTCTTACAGACATTGGAAACAACAATCAAAATGCAATCTAAAGATAATAACTTTTCGAATTGAATTTACAAATCAATTAACGTTATTATGTCAAGATATAGAGCTATTCCTTGATTTTGCCCAGGAGTTATGAGATCATTTTAGCACTCTTATGACAGCGCAGCAAAATGTGCTAATTTTTGAATTTTGCAATATTACTAAGTCCGGTAGCCTGCAGTTTAATTACGAATACTTGCGACCTAATTAAACTATTAGCGAATTGAAATTTTAAATAACCGAAAGCAAACAGATACAGAAATCAACTCTTCTATTCTATTCTATTCTATTCTATCACGTGAATTTGTGTAATCATGAGATTGTTGCGATTTTGGCGCAGTATATTTTTCCCGAAATGACATCTGAAGATATCAGGTATTTCTAACAGACTTTGAAAACAACGAGCAAAACGCAAACTCAATAGAATAACTCTTCGAATTGAATTTCCAAATCAATTAACGTTAATTTGTCAATATATAGAGCAATTCCTTTATTTTGCACATAGTAAGGAAATCATTTTAGAACTATTATGACCACGCAGCAAAATATGCTAATTTTATTTCGCAATGTTACTAAGTCCTGTAGCGAGCAGGTAATCTATTTATACTTGCTATCTCAATTTATCTATTCAGCGAATTGGAATTTTTAATAACTGATAGTGAACGGATACAGAAATACCTCTTATATGCTAACACGTGAATTCGTGTAATCATGAGATACTTGCGATAAAGGCGCTGTATATTTTTCCTGAAATATCATCTCAAGACATCAGGTATTTCTTACAGACATAGAAAACAACAATTAAAATGCAATCTCATTAGAATGACTTTTAGAATTAAATTTTTAAATCAAATAACGTTATGATGTAACTTAATACAGCCATTCTTTGATTTGTCCCGGGAGTCATGATATCATTTTAGCACTTTTACAACCACGCAGCAAAAAAGGCTAATTTTTCAATTTCGCAATTTTACCAAGTCCTGTAGTGAGCAGGTTATCCATGAATACTTGGGATCTAAATCTAACTATTCAGCGGATTGAAATTTTAAATAACCGTAAGCGAACAGATACAGAAATGAACCTATTATATTCTATCACGAGAATTCGTGTAATCATGTGGTTCTTGCGATTAGGGCGCAGTATATTTTTCCCGAAATATTATCCGAAGGCATCAGGTATTTCTTACTGACATTGGAAACAACAATCAAAATGCAATCTGAATAGAATAACTGTTCGAAATAAATTCTCAAATCAAATAACATTATTATGTCAATAAATAGAGCCATTCCTTGATTTTGCCCAGAAGTTATGAGATCATTTTAGCACTCTTATGACCACGTAGCAAAGGATGCGAATTTTTCAATTTCGCAATATTATCGAGTCCTGTAGCGAGCAGTTTATCCATAAATACTTGCGATCTGAATTAAACTTTTTAGCAATTCGAAATTTCAAATATCTGAAAGCGAGCAGATATAGAAATCAACCTCTTATATTCTATCACGTGAATTCGTGTGATCATAAGATTCTTGCGATTAAGGCGCAGTATATTTTTCCCGAAATACCATCTGAAGACATCAGGTATTTCTTACAGATATTGAAAACAACATTCAAAATGCAATCTAAATAGAATAACTTTTCGAAATGTATTTACAAATTAATTAACGTTATTACGTCAATATATAGAGCTATTTCTTGATTTTGGTCAGGAGTTATGCGATCATTTTAGCACTCTTATATTAACGCAGCAAAACGGCTAATTTTTCAATTTCGCAATGTTACGGAGTCCTGTAGCGAGCAGGTTATCCATGAATACCTGCGATCCAAATCTAACGATTCTGCGAATTGAAATTTTAAGTAACCGAAAGCGAACAGATACAGAAATCAACTTATTATATTCTGTCACGAGAATTCGTGTAATCATAAGGTTCTTGCGATTGAGGCGCAGTATATTTTTCGCGAAATGTTATCTGAAGGCATCAGGTATTTCTTACAGACATTGAAAACAACACCAAACGCAATCTCAATAGAATAACTGTTCGAATTATATTTTCAAATTATTAACGTTATTATGTCGATATATAGAGCTATTCCTTGATTTTGCCCAGGAGTTATGAGATCATTTTAGCACTTTTATGACCACGCAGCAAAATGTGCTAATTTATTAATTTCGCAATATTACTAAGTCCTGAAACGAGAAGGTTATCCACGAATACTTGCGATCGAACTTTAACTTTTCAGCGAATTGATATTTTAAATAACCGATAGTGAACAGATACAGAAATACCTCCTATATTCTTACACGTGAATTCGTGTAATCATGAGATTATTGCGATAAAGGGGCAGTATATTTTTTCCGAAATAACATCTGAAGGCATCAGGTATTTCTAACAGACATTAAAGACAACAATCAAAATGCAATCTAAATAGAATAACTTTTCGAATTGAATTCTCAAATCAAATAACGTTATTATGTCACTAAATAGAGCCACTCCTTGATTTTGTCCAGGAGTTATGAGATCATTTCAGCACTATTACGGCCACGCAGCAAAATAAGCTAATTTTTCATTTTCGCAATATTATCATGTCCTGTAACGAGCAAGTTATCCATAAATACTTGCGATCTAAATTAAACTATCTAGCAAATTGAAATTTCTAATATCTGAAAGCGAACAGATAAAGAAATCAACCTCTTATATTCTATCACGTGAATTCGTGTAATCATGAGATGCTTGCGATTGAGGTGCAGTATATTTTTCCCGAAATATCATCTGAAGACATCTGGTATTTCTTACAGACATTGAAAACAACAATCACAATGCAGTCTCAATAAAATAACTTTTCGAATTGAATTTACAAGTCAATTAAAGTTATAATGTTACTAAATAGAGCCATTTCTTGATTTTGCCCAGGAGTTATGAGATCATTTTAGCACTTATATGACCACGCAGCAAAATATGCATATTTTTCAATTTCGTAATATTACTATGTCTTGTAGCGAGCAGGTTATTTATGAATACTTGCGATCGAAATTCAACTATTCAGCGAATTGAAATTATACTGAACGGAAAGCGAAAATACACAGAAATCAACCTCTTAAATTCTATCACGTGAATTCGTGGAATCATGAGATTCTTGTGATCAAGGCGCAGTAATTTTTTCTCGAAATATCATATGAAGACATCAGGTATTTCTTACAGACATTGAAAACAACAATCAAAATGCAATCTCATTAGAATGACTTTTCGAATTGAATTTACAAATCAATCAACGTTATTATGTCAATATATAGCCATTCTTTGATTTTGCTCAGGAGTAAGGAGATCATTTTAGCACTCTTATAACCACGCAGCAAAATATGCTAATTTTTCAATTTCGCTATATTACTAAGTCCGGTAGCGAGCAGGTTATCCACGAATACTTGCAATCAAACTTTACCTTCCCAGCGTATCGAAATTTTAAATAACCGATAGTGAACATATACAGAAATACCTCTTATATTCTAACGCGTGAATTCGTGTAATCATGAGATTATTGCAATAAAGGCGCAGTACATTTTTACCGAAATGACATCTGATGGCATCAGGTCGCCTAGCAGACATTGAAAACAACAATCAAAATGCAATCTCAATAAAATAACCTTTCAAATTGAATTTTTAAATCGAATAACGCTATTATGTCACTAAATAGAGCCATTCCTTGATTTTGCCGAAGAGTCCTGAGATCATTTTAGCACTTTTTTAAAGACGCAGCAAAAAATGCTAATTTTTTAATTTTGCAATATTACCAAGTTCTATACTGAGCAGGTTATTCACTAATACTTGCGATCCAAATCTAACTATTCAGGAAATTGAAATTTTAAATAACCGAAAGCGAACAGATACAGAAATCAACGTATTATATTCTATCACGAGAATGCGTGTAGTCATGAGGTTCTTGCGATTGAGGCGCAGTATCTTTTTCCCGAAATATCATATGAACACATCAGGTATTTCATACAGACATTGAAAACAACAATCAAAATGCAATCTCATTAGAATAACTTTTCGAATTGAATTTACAAATCAATGAACGTTAATATGTCAAAATATAGAGCCATTCTTTAAGTTTGCCCAGGAGTAAGGAGATCATTTTAGCACTTTTATGACTACGCAGCAAAATATGCTAATTTTTCAATTTCGCAATATTACTAAGTCTTGTAGCGAGCAGGTTATTCACGAATACTTGTGATCGAACTTTATCTTTTCAGCGAATTGATATTTTAAATAACCGATAGTGAACATATACAGAAATACCACTTATATTCTAACACGTGTATTCGTGTAATCATGAGATTATTGCGATAAAGGCGCAGTATATTTTTTCCGAAATGACATCTGATGGCATCCAGTACGTCTAGCAGACATTTAAAAAAACAATTTAAATGCAATCTCAATAGAGTAACCTTTCGATTTGATTTTTCAAATCAAATAACGTTATTATGTCACTAAATAGAGCCATTCCCTCATTTTGCCCAGGAGTCATGAGATCATTTTGGCACTTTTTTAAAGACGCAGCAAAAAATGCTAATTTTTTAATTTCGCAATATTACCAAGTCCTGTAGCGAGCAGGTTATCCACGAATACTTGTGATCGAACTTTAACTTTTCAGCGAATTGATATTTTAAATAACCGATAGTGAACATATACAGAAATACCACTTATATTCTAACACGTGTATTCGTGTAATCATGAGATTATTGCGATAAAAGCGCAGTATATTTTTCCCGAAATATCATCTGAAGACATCTGGTATTTCTTCCAGACATTGAAAACAACAATCACAATGCAGTCTTAATAGAATAACTTTTCGAATTGAATTTACAAGTCAATTATCGTTATTATGTCACTGAATAGAGCCATACCTTGATTTTGCCCAGGAGTTATGAGATCATTTTAGCACTCATATGACCACGCAGCAAAATATGCGAATTTTTCAATTTCGCAATATTACCAAGACCTGTAGCGAGCAGGTTATCTATGAATACTTGCGATCTGAATTTGTCTATTCAGCGAATTAAAATTTTTAATAACCGAAAGCGAACAGATACAGAAATCAACCTATTATATTCTATTACGAAAATTCGTGTCATCATGAGGTTCTTGCGATTGAGGCGCAGTATATTTTTCCCGAAATATCATCTAAAAACATCGCGTATTTCTTACAGACCTTGAAAACAACACCAAACGCAATCTCAACAGAATAACTGTTCGAATTATATTTTCAATTTAATTAACGTTATTATGTCGATATATAGAGCTATTCGTTAATTTTGCCCAGGAGTTATGAGATTATTACAGCACTTTTATAACCACGCAGCAACATACGCTAATTTTTCAATTTCGCAATATCACTAAGTCCTGTAGCGAGCAGGTTATCCCCGAATACTTGCGATCGAACTTTACCTTTCCAGCGAATTGAAATTTTGAATAACCGATAGTGAACAGATACAGAAATACCTCTTATATTCTAACACGTGAAATCGTGTATTCATGAGATTATTGCGATAAAAGCGCAGTATATTTTATCCGAAATGAAATCTGATGGCATCAGGTACGTCTAGCAGACATTAAAAACAACAATCAAAATGCAAACTCAATGGATAACTTTTCGAATTGAATTTTTAAATCAAATAACGTTATTATGTCACTAAATAGAGCCATTCCTTGATTTTGCCCAGGAGTCATGAGATCATTTTAGAACTATTATGACCACGCAGCAAAATATGCAAATTTTTCCAATTTCGCAATATTATCAAGTCCTGTGGCGAGCAGGTTATCTTCAAATTTTTGCGATCTAAATTGAACTATTTAGCAAATTGAAATTTCAAATATCTGAGAGCGAACAGAAATAGAAATCAACATCTTATATTCTATCACGTGAATTCGTGTAAACATGAGATGCTTGCGATTGAGGCGCAGTATATTTTTCCCAAAATATCATCTGAAGACATCTGGTATTTCTTACAGACATTGAAAACAACAATCACAATGCATTCTCAATAGAATAACTTTTCGAATTAAATTTACAAGTCAATTAACGTTATTATGTCAATATATAGAGCTATTCCTTGATTTTGCCCAGGAGTTATGAGATCATTTTAGCACTCTTATAACGACGCAGCAAAATATGCTAATTTTTTAATTTCGCAATATTACTAAGTCCTTAAACGAGAAGGTTATCCACGAATACTTGCGATCGAACTTTAACTTTTCAGCGAATTGATATTTTAAATAACAGATAGTGAACAGATACAGAGATACCTCTTATATTCTTACACGTGAATTCGTGTAATCATGAGATTATTGCGATAAAGGGGCTGTATATTTTTCCGAAATAACATCTGAAGGCATCAGGTATTGCTAACAGACATTGAAGACAACAATCGACATGCAATCTAAATAGAATAACTTTTCGAATTGAATTTCCAAATCAATTAACGTTAATATGTCAATATATAGAGCCATTCTTTGATTTTGCCCAGGAGTAAGGAGATCATTTTAACACTCTTATGACCACGCAGCAAAATATGCTAATTTTTCAATTTCGCTATATTACTAAGTCCTGTAGCGAGCAGGTTATCTACGAATACTTGCGGTTGAACTTTACCTTTCTAGCGAATTGAAATTTTAAATAACCGATAGTGAACTTATGCAGAAATACCTCTTATATTCTAACACGTGAATTCGTGTAATCATGAGATGCTTGCGATTGAGGCGCGATATATTTTTCCCGAAATATCATCTGAAGACATCAAGTATTTCTTACAGTCATTGAAAACAACAATCAAAATGCAATCTCAATAGAATAACTTTTTGGATTGAATTTTCACATCAATTAATGTTATTATGTCGATATACAGAGTCATTACTTGAATATGCCCAGGAGTCATGAGATCATCTTAGCACTATTATAACGACGCAGCAAAATATGCTAATTTTTCAATTTCGCAATATTTCTAAGTCCTGTAGCAAGCAGGTTATTCACGAATACTTGTGATCGTACTTTAACTTTTCAGCGAATTGAAATTTTAAATAACCGACAGTGAACAGGTACTGAAATTTCTCCTATATGCTATCACGTGAATTCGTGTAATCATGAGATTATTGCGGTAAAGGCGCAGTATATTTTTTTTCCGAAATGACATCTGAAGATATCAGGTATTTCTAACAGACTTTGAAAACAACGAGCAAAACGTGAACTCAAGAGAATAACTTTTCGAATTGAATTTCCAAATCAATTAACGTTAATATGTCAATATATAGAACCATTCCTTTATTTTGCCCAGGGCTTATGAAATCATTTCAGCACTCTCATGACTATGCAGCAAAATATGCTGATTTTTCAATTTCGCAATGTTACTAAGTCCTGTAGCGAGCAGGTGATCCATTACTACTTGCGATCTAAGTTTATCTGTTCAGCGGATTGGAATTATAAATAACCGATAGTGAACGGATACAGAAATACCTTTTATATGCTAACACGTGAATTAGTGTAATCATGAGATACTTGCGATAACGGCGCTGTATATATTTCCTTAAATATCATCTCAAGACATCAGGTATTTCTTACAGACATAGAAAACAACAATCAAAATGCAATCTCAATAGAATAACTTTTCGAATTGAATTTTCAAATGAAATAACGTTATGATGTCACTAAATACAGCCATTCTTTGATTTTTCCCGGGAGTCATAATATCATTTTAGCACTCTTATAACCACGCAGCAAAATATGCTAATTTTTTAATTTCGCAATATTACTAAGTTCTGTCGCGAGCAGGTTATCTATAAATACTTGCGATCTAAATTTAATTATTCAGCAAATTGATATTTTAAATAACCGAAATAGAACAGATACAGAAATCAACCACTTATCTTCCATCACGAGAAATCGTGTAATCAGGAAATTATTGCGATAACGGCGCAGTAATTTTTCTCCGAAATGACATCTGATGGCATCAGGTATGTATAGCAGACATTGAAAACAACAATTAAAATGCAATCTCAATAGAATAACTTTTAGACTTGAATTTTCAAATCAAATAACGTTATTATGTCGCTAAATAGAGCCATTCGTTTATTTTGCCCAGGAGTCATGAGATCATTTAGCACTCTTATATTGACGCAGCAAAAAATGCTAATTTTTCAATTTCGCAATATTACCAAGTCCTGCATAGAGCAGGTTATCCATGAATACCTGCGATCCAAATTCAACTATTCAGCGAATTGAAATTTTAAATAACCGAAAGCGAACAGATACAGAAATCAACCTATTATATTCTATCACGAGAATTCGTGTAATCATGAGGTTCTTGCGATTGAGGCGCAGTATATTTTTCCCGAAATATTATCTGAAGGCATCAGGTATTTCTTACAGACATTAGAAACAACAATCAAAATGCAATCTTAATGGAATAACTGTTCGAATTATATTTTCAAATTAATAAACGCTATTATGTCGATATATAGAGCTATTCCTTGATTTTGCCCAGGAGTTATGAGATCATTTTAGCACTCTTATAACGACTCAGCAAAACATGCTAATTTTTTAATTTCGCAATATTACTAAGTCCTGTAGCGAGCAGGTTATTTACGAATACTTGCGATCGAACTTTAACGTTTCAGCGAATTGATATTTTAAATAACCGATAGTGGACAGATACAGAAATACCTCTTATATTCTAACACGTGAATTCGTGTAATCATGAGGTTCTGGCGATTGGGGCGCAGTATATTTTTCCCGAAATATTATCTGAAGGAATCAGGTATTTCTTACAGACATAGGAAACAACAATCAAAATGCAATCTCAATAGAATAACTGTTCGAAATGAATTCTCAAATCAAACAACGTTATAAATCCACTAAATAGAGCCATTCCCTGATTTTGCCCCGGAGTTATAAGATCATTTTAGCACTTTTATGACCACGCAGCAAAATATGCAAATTTTTTAGTTTCGCAATATTATTAAGTCCTGTAGCGAGCAGGTCATCCATAAGTACTTGCGATCTAAATTTATCTATTCAGCGAATTGGAATTTTAAATAACCGATAGTTAACGGATACAGAAATCAACGTATTATATGCTATCACGAGAATTTGTGTAATCATGAGGTTCTTGCGATTGAGGCGCAGTATATTTTACCCGAAATATTATCTGAAGGCATCAGGTATTTCTTACAGTCATCGAAAAAAACAATCAAAATGCAATCTCAATAGAATAACCTTTCGGATTGAATTTTCACATCAATTCACGTTAATATGTCGATATATAGTGTCATTACTTGATTATGTCCAGGAGTCATGACATCATTTTAGCACTATTATAACGACGCAGCAAAATATGCTAATTTTTCAATTTCGCAATATTTCTAAGTCCTGTAGCGAGCAGGTTATTCACGAATACTTGCGATCGTACTTTAAGTTTCCAGCGAATTGAAATTTTAAATAACCGATAGTGAACAGATACAGAAATACCTCTTATATTCTAACATGTAAATTCGTGTAATCATGCGATTATTGCGATAAAGGCGCAGTATATTTTTTCCGAAATGACATCTGATGGCATCAGGTATGTCTAGCAGACATTGAAAACAACAATCAAAATGCAATCTCAAAAGAATAACTTTTCGAATTGAATTTTCAAATCAAATAACGTTATTATGTCACTAAATAGAGCCATTCCTTGATTTTGCCCAGGAGTTATGAAATCATTTTAGCACTCTTATAACGACGCAGAAAAATATGCTAATTCTTTAATTTCGCAATATTACTAAGTCCTGTAGCGAGCAGGTTATCCACGAATACTTGCGATCGAACTTTAACTTTTCAGCGAATTGATATTTTAAATAACCGATAGTGAACAGATACAGAAATACCTCTTATATTCTAACACGTGAATTCGTGTAATCATGAGGTTCTTGCGATTGGGGCGCAGTATATTTTACCCGAAATATTATCTGAAGGCATCAGGTATTTCTTACAGACATTGGAAACAACAATCAAAATGCAATCTCAATAGAATAACTGTTCGAAATGAATTCTCAAATCAAACAACGTTATAAATCCACTAAATAGAGCCTTTCCTTGATTTTGCCCAGGAGTTATGAGATCATTTTAGCACTCTTATAACCACCGAGCAAAATATGCTAATTTTTTAATTTCGCAATAATATGAAGTCCTGTCGCGAGCAGGTTATTCACGAATACTTGCGATCGAACTTTAACTTTCCAGCGAATTGAAATTTTAAATAACCGATAGTGAACAGATACAGAAGTACCTCTTATATTCTATCACGAGAATTTCTGTAATCATGAGGTTATTGCGATTGAGGCGCAGTATATTTTTCCCGAAATATTATCTGAAGGCATCAGGTATTTCTTACAGTCATTGAAAACAACAATCAAAAAGCAATCTCAATAGTATAACTTTTCGAATTGAATTTTCAAATTAAATAATGTTATAATGTCACTAAATAGAGCCATACCTTGATTTTGCCCAAGAGCAATGAGATCATTTTAGCACTCTTATAACGGCGCAGCAATAAATGCTAATTTTTCAATTTCGCAATATTATTAAGTCCTGTAGCGAGCAGGTTATCCATAAATCCTTGCGATCTAAATTTAACTATTCACCGAATTGATATTTCACATAACCAAAAGCAAACAGATACAGAAATCAACCTCTTCTATTCTATCGCATGAATTTGTGTAATCATGAGATTGTTGCGATTGTGGCGCACTATATTTTTTTTCCGTAATGACATCTGAAGATATCAGGTATTTCTAACAGACTTTGAAAACAACGAGCAAAACGTAAACTCAATAGAAAAACTTTTCGAATTGAATTTCCAAATCAATTAACGTTAATATGTAATACCGAGATTGTTGCGATTGTGGCGCAATATATTTTTCCGAAATGACATCTGATGGCGTCAGGTTTGTATAGCAGACATTGCAAACAACAATTAAAATGCAATCTTAATAGAATACCTTTTCGAATTGAATTTCGAATCAAATAACGTTATTATGTCACTAAATAGAGCCTTTCCTTGATTATGCCCACGAGTTATGAGATCATTTTAGCACTTTCATGACCACGCAGCAAAATATGCGAATTTTTTAATTTCGCAATATAATCAAGTCCTGTAGCGAGCAGGTTATTCATAGATACTTGCGATCTAAATTGAACTATTCAGCAAATTAAAATTTCAAATATCTGAAAGCGAACAGATATAAAAATTAACCTATTATATTCTATCACGAGAATTCCTGTAATCATGAGGTTCTTGCGATTGCGGCGCAGTATATTTTTCCCGATATATTATCTGAAGGCATCAGGTATTTCTTACAGACATTAGAAACAAAAATAAAATGCAATCTCAATAGAATAACTTTTCGAATTGAATTTTCAAATCAAATAACATTATAATGTCACTAACTAGAGCCATTCCGTGATTTTGCCCAGGGATTATGAGATCATTTTAGCACTCTTATGACCACGCAAAAAAATATGCTAATTTTTTAATTTCCCAATATTATCAAGTCCTGGAGCGAGCAGGTTATCTTTGAATACTTGCGATCTAAATTAAACTATTTAGCAAATTGAAATTTCAAATATCTGAAGCGAACAGATATAGAAATCAACCTCTTATATTCTTTCACGTGAATTTGTCTAATCATGAGATTGTTGCGATTGTGGCGCAGTATATTTTTCCCGAAATGACATCTGAAGATATCAGGTATTTCTAACAGACTTTGAAAACAACGTGCAAAACGCAAACTTAATTGAATAACTTTTCGAATTGAATTTCCAAATCAATTAACGTTAATATGTCGATATATAGAGTCATTACTTGATTATGCCCAGGAGTCATGAGATCATATTAGCACTATTATAACGACACAGCAATAAATGCTAATTTTTTAATTTCGCAATATTATTGAGTCCTGTAGCGAGCAGGTTATCCATAAATCCTTGCGATCTAAATTTAACTATTCAGCGAATTGATATTTCAAATAACTGAAATCGAACAGATACAGAAATCAACCACTTATATTCCATCACGTGAATTCGTGTAATCATAAGATACTTGCGATTAAGGCGCTGTATATTTTTCCCGAAATACCATCTGAAGACATCAGGTACTTCTCACAGACATTGAAAACAACAATCAAAATGCAATCTAAATAGAATAACTTTTCGAATTGAATTTACAAATCAATTAACGTTATTATGTCACTAAATAGAGCCATTCCTTGATTTTGCCCAGGAGTTATGATATCAGTTTAGCACTCTTATGACCACGTAGCAAAATGGGCTAATTTTTGAATTTCGCAATATTACTAAGTCCTGTTGCGTGCAGGTTATCTATGAATACTTGCGATCTAAATTGAACTATTCAGCGAATCGAGATTTCAAATAACCAAAAGCAAACAGATACAGAAATCAACCTCTTCTATTCTATCGCATGAATTTGTGTAATCATGAGATTGTTGCGATTGTGGCGCACTATATTTTTTTTCCGTAATGACATATGAAGATATCAGGTATTTCTAACAGACTTTGAAAACAACGAGCAAAACGTAAACTCGATAGAAAAACTTTTCGAATTGAATTTCCAAATCAATTAACGTTAATATGTAATAATGAGATTGTTGCGATTGTGGCGCAATATATTTTTCCGAAATGACATCTGATGGCGTCAGGTATGTATAGCAGACATTGCAAACAACAATTAAAATGCAATCTTAATAGAATAACTTTTCGAATTGAATTTCAAATCAAATAACTTTATTATGTCACTAAATACAGCTATTCTTTGATTTTTTCCGGGAGTCTTAATATCATTTTAGCACTCTTATAACCACCTAGCAAAATATGCAAATTTTTTAATTTCGCAATAATATGAAGTCCTGTCGCGAGCAGGTTATTCACGAATACTTGCGATCTAACTTTAACTTCCCAGCGAATTGAAATTTTAAATAACCGATACTGAACAGATACAGAAGTACCTCTTATATTCTATCACTAGAATTTCTGTAATCATGAGGTTATTGCGATTGAGGCGCAGTATATTTTTCCCGAAATATTATCTGAAGGCATCAGGTTTTTCTTAAAGTCATTGAAAACAACATTCAGAATGCAATCGCAATAGAATAAATTTTCGGATTGAATTTTCACATCAATTAACGTTATTATGTCGATATATAGAGTCATTACTTGATTATGCCCAGGAGTCATGAGATCATATCAGCACTATTATAACGACGCAGCAATAAATGCTAATTTTTCAATTTCGCAATATTATTGAGTCCTGTAGCGAGCAGGTTATCCATAAATCCTTGCGATCTAAATTCAACTATTCAGCGAATTGATATTTCAAATAACTGAAATCGAACAGATACAGAAATCAACCACTTATATTCCATCACGTGAATTCGTGTAATCATAAGATTCTTGCGATTGAGGCGCTGTATATTTTTCCCGAAATACCATCTGAAGACATCAGGTACTTCTCACAGACATTGAAAACAACAATCAAAATGCAATCTAAATAGAATAACTTCTCGAATTGAATTTACAAATCAATTAAAGTTATTATGTCACTAAATAGAGCCATTCCTTGATTTTGCCCAGGAGTTATGATATCAGTTTAGCACTCTTATGACCACGCAGTAAAATGTGCTAATTTTTGAATTTCGCAATATTACTAAGTTCTGTGGCGTGCAGGTTATCTACGAATACTTGCGATCTAAATTGAACTATTTGGCGAAACGAAATTTCAAATAACCGAAAGCAAACAGATACAGAAATCAACCTCTTCTATTCTATCGCATGAATTTGTGTAATCATGAGATTGTTGCGATTGTGGCGCACTATATTTTTTTTCCGTAATGACATCAGAAGATATCAGGTATTTCTAACAGACTTTGAAAACAACGAGCAAAACGTAGACTCAATAGAATAACTTTTCGAATTGGATTTCCAAATCAATTAACGTTAATATGTAATAATGAGATTGTTGCGATTGTGGCGCAATATATTTTCCGAAATGACATCTGATGGCGTCAGGTTTGTATAGCAGACATTGCAAACAACAATTAAAATGCAATCTTAATAGAATACCTTTTCGAATTGAATTTCAAATCAAATAACGTTATTATGTCACTAAATAGAGCCTTTCCTTGATTTTGCCCACGAGTTATGAGATCATTTTAGCACTTTTATGACCACGCAGCAAAATATGCGAATTTTTTAATTTCGCAATATTATCAAGTCCTGTAGCGAGCAGGTTATTCATAGATACTTGCGATCTAAATTGAACTATTCAGCAAATTAAAATTTCAAATATCTGAAAGCGAACAGATATAAAAATTAACCTATTATATTCTATCACGAGAATTCCTGTAATCATGAGGTTCTTGCGATTGCGGCGCAGTATATTTTTCCCGAAATATTATCTGAAGGCATCAGGTATTTCTTACAGACATTAGAAACAAAAATAAAATGCAATCTCAATAGAATAACTTTTCGAAATGAATTTTCAAATCAAATAACGTTATAATGTCACTAACTAGAGCCATTCCGTGATTTTGCCCAGGGATTATGAGATCATTTTAGCACTCTTATGACCACGCAAAAAAATATGCTAATTTTTTAATTTCCCAATATTATCAAGTCCTGCAGCGAGCAGGTTATCTATGAATACTTGCGATCTAAATTAAACTATTTAGCAAATTGAAATTCCAAATATCTGACGCGAACAGATATAGAAATCAACCTCTTATATTCTTTCACGTGAATTTGTGTAATCATGAGATTGTTGCGATTGTGGCGCAGAATATTTTTCCCGAAATGACATCTGAAGATATCAGGTATTTCTAACAGACTTTGAAAACAACGTGCAAAACGCAAACTTAATTGAATAACTTTTCGAATTGAATTTCCAAATCAATTAACGTTAATATGTCAATATATAGATCCATTCCTTTATTTTGCCCATAGTAAATAGATCATTTTAGCACTCTTATGACCACGCAGCAAAATAGGCTAATTTTACAATTTAGCAATGTTACTAAGTCCTGTAGCGAGCACGTGATCCATTAATTCTTGCGATCCAAATGTATCTATTCAGCGAATTGAAATTTTAAATAATCGATCGTGAACGGATACAGGAATACCTCTTATATGCAAACACGTGAATTCGTGTAATCATGAGATACTTGCGATAAAGGCGCTGTATATTTTTCCTGAAATATCATCTTAAGACATGAGGTATTTCTTACAGACATAGAAAACAACAATTAAAATGCAATCTCATTAGAATGACTTTTCGAATTGAATTTTCAAATCAAATAACGTTATGATGTCACTAAATACAGCCATTCTTTGATTTTTCCCGGGAGTCATGATATCATTTTAGCACTATTATAACGACGCAGCAAAATATGCTAATTTTTCAATTTCGCAATATTTCTAAGTCCTGTAGCGAGCAAGTTATTCACAAATACATGCGATCGAACTTTAACTTTTCAGCGAATTGAAATTTTAAATAACCGATACTGAACAGATACTGAAATTTCTCCTATATTCTAACACGTGAATTCGTGTAATCATGAGATTATTAAGGTAAAGGCGCAGTATATTTTTTCCGAAATGACATCTGATGGCATCAAGTATGTCTAGCAGACATTGAAAACAACAATCAAAAAGCAATCTCAATAGAATAACTTTTCGAATTGAATTTTCAAATCAAATAACGTTATTATGTCACTAAATAGAGCCATTCCTTGATTTTGCCCAGGAGCCATGAGATCATTTTAGCACTCTTTTAACGACGCGGCAAAAAATGCTTATTTTTCAATTTCGCAATATTATCAAGTCCTGTAGCGAGCAGGTTATCCATAGATACTTGCGATCTAAATCGAACTATTCAGCAAATTGAAATTTTAAATATCTGAAAGCGAACAGATATAAAAATTAACCTATTATATTCTATTACGAGAATTCGTGTAATCATGAGGTTCTTGCGATTGGGGCGCAGTATATTTTTTCCGAAATATTATCTGAAGGCATCAGGTATTTCTTACAGACATTGAAAACAACAATCACAATGCAGTCTCAATAGAATAACTGTTCGGAATGATTTCTCAAATCGAATAACGTTATTATGTCACTAAATAAAGCAATTCCATGATTTTGCCCAGAAGTTTTGAGATCATTTTAGCACTCTTATAACGACGCAGCAAAATATGCTGATTTTTTAATTTCGCAATTTTACTAAGTCCTGTAGCGAGCAGGTTATATACGAATACTTGCGATCGAACTTTAACTTTTCAGCGAATTGAAATTTTAAATAACCGATACTGAACAGATACTGAAATTTCTCCTATATTCTAACACGTGAATTCGTGTAATCATGAGATTATTGCGGTAAAGGCGCAGTATATTTTTTCCGAAATGACATCTGATGGCATCAAGTATGTCTAGCAGACATTGAAAACAACAATCAAAAACAATCTCAATAGAATAACTTTTCGAATTGAATTTTCAAATCAAATAACGTTATTATGTCACTAAATAGAGCCATTCCTTGATTTTGGCCAGGAGCCATGAGTTCATTTTAGCACTCTTTTAACTACGCAGCAAAAAATGCTAATTTTTCAATTCCGCAATAATATCAAGTCTTGTAGCAAGCAGGTTATCCATGAATACTTGCGATCTAAATTTACCTATTTAGCGAATTGGTATTTTGAATAAATGAAATTGAACAGAAACAGAAATCAACCACTTATATTCCATCACGTGAATTCGTGAAATCATAAGATTCTTGCGATTGAGGCGCAGTAAATTTTTTCCGAAATGACATCTGATGGCATCAGGTATGTATAGCAGACAATGCAAACAACAATAAGAATGCAATCTCAATAGAATAACTTTTCGAATTAAATTTTCAAATCAAAAAACGTTATTATGTCACTAAATAGAGCCTTTCCTTGATTTTGCCCACGAGTAATAAGATCATTTTAGCACTTTTATGACCACGCAGCAAAATATGCGAATTTTTTAATTTCGCAATATTATCAAGTCCTGTAGCGAGCAGGTTATCCATAGATACTTGCGATCTAAATTGAACTATTCAGCAAATTGAAATTTTAAATATCTGAAAGCGAACAGATATAAAAATTAACCTATTATATTCTATCACGAGAATTCGTGTAATCATGAGGTTCTTGCGATTGGGGCGCAGTATATTTTTTCCGAAATATTATCTGAAGGCATCAGGTATTTCTTACAGACATTGAAAACAACAATCACAATGCAGTCTCAATAGAATAACTGTTCGAAATGATTTCTAAAATCGAATAACGTTATTATGTCACTAAATAAAGCAATTCCATGATTTTGCCCAGAAGTTATGAGATCATTTTAGCACTCTTATGACCACGCAGCAAAAAATGCTAATTTTTCAATTTCGCAATATTTTCAAGTCCTGTAGCGAGCAGGTTATCTATAAATACTTGCGATCGAACTTCAACTTTTTAGCGAATTGATATTTTGAATAACCGATAGTGAACAGATACAGAAATACCTCTTATATTCTAACACGTGAATTCGTGTAATAATGAGATTATTGCGATAAAGGCGCAGTATATTTTTTTCGGAATGACATCTGATGGCATCAGGTATGTCTAGCAGACATTGAAAACAACAATCAAAATGCAATCTCAATAGAATAACTTTTCGAATTGAATTTTCAATTCAAATAACGTTATAATGTCACTAAATAGAGCCATTCCGTGATTTTGCCCAGGGGTTATGAGATCATTTTAGCACTCTTATGACTACGCAGCAAAAAATGCTAATTTTTTAATTTCGCAATATTTTTAAGTCCTGTAGCGAGCAGGTTATTTATAAATACTTGCGATATAAATTGGACTATTTAGCAAATTGAAATTTCAACTATCTGAAGCGAACAGATATAGAAATCAACCTCTTATATTCTATCACGTGAATTTGTGTAATCATGAGATGGTTGCGATTGTGGCGCAGTATGTTTTTCCCGAAATGACATCTGAAGATATCAGGTATTTTTAACAGACTTTGAAAACAACGTGCAAAACGCAAACTTAATTGAATACTTTTTCGAATTGAATTTTCAAATCAACTAACGTTAATATGTCAATATATAGATCCATTCCTTTATTTTGCCCATAGAAAGGAGATCATTTTAGCACTCTTACGACCACGCAGCAAAATAGGCTGATTTTTCAATTTCGCAATGTTACTATGTCCAGTAGCGAGCATGTGATCCATTAATACTCGCGATCCAAATTTATCTATTCAGCGAATTGAAATTTTAAATAACCGATAGTGAACGGATACAGGAATACCTCCTATATGCTAACACGTGAATTCGTGTAATGATGAGATACTTGCGACAAAGGCGCTGTATATTTTTCCTGAAATATCATCTCAAGACATCAAGTATTTCTTACAGACATAGAAAACAACAATTAAAATGCAATCTCATTAGAATGACTTTTCGAATTGAATTTTCGAATCAAATAACGTTATGATGTCACTAAATACAGCCATTCTTTGATTTTTCCCGGGAGTCATAATATCATTTTAGCACTCTTGTAACCACGCAGCAGAATATGCTAATTTTTTTAATTTGGCAATATTACTAAGTTCTCTCGCGAGCAGGTTATCTATAAATACTTGCGATCTAAATTTATCTATTCAGCGTATTGGAATTATAAATAACCGATAGTAAACGGATACAGAAATACCTTTTATATGCTAACACGTGGATTTGTGTAATCATGAGATACTTGCGATAAAGGCGCTGTATATTTTTCCTGAAATATCATCTCAAGATATCAGGTATTTCTTACAGACATAGAAAACAACAATCAAAATGCAATCTCAATAGAATAACTTTTCGAATTGAATTTTCAAATCAAATAACGTTATGATGTCACTAAATACAGCCATTCTTTGATTTTTCCCGGGAGTCATAATATCATTTTAGCACTCTTGTAACCACGCAGCAGAATATGCTAATTTTTTTAATTTGGCAATATTACTAAGTTCTGTCGCGAGCAGGTTATCTATAAATACTTGCGATCTAAATTTAATTATTCAGCAAATTGATATTTTAAATAACCGAAATAGAACAGATACAGAAATCAACCACTTTTATTCCATCACGAGAAATCGTGTAATCATGAAATTATTGCGATAACGGCGCAGTAAATTTTTTCCGAAAAGACATCTGATGGCATCAGGTATGTATAGCAGACATTGAAAACAACAATTAAAATGCAATCTCAATAGAAGAACTTTTCGACTTGAAATTTCAAATCAAATAACGTTATTTTGTCACTAAATAGAGCCATTCCTATATTTTGCCCAGGAGTCATGAGATCATTTAGCACTCTTATATTGACGCAGCAAAAAATGCTAATTTTTCAATTTCGCAATATTACCAAGTCCTGTAGCGAGCAGGTTATCCATTAATACCTGCGATCCAAATCTTACTATTCAGCGAATTGAAATTTTAAATAACCGAAAGCGAACAGATACAGAAATCAACCTATTATATTCTATCACGACAATTCGTGTAATCATCAGGTTCTTGCGATTGAGGCGCAGTATATTTTTTCCGAAATATTATCTGAAGGCATCAGGTATTTCTTACAGACATTAAAAACAACAATCAAAATGCAATCTTAATAAAATAACTGTTCGAATTATATTTTCAAATTAATAAACGTTATTATGTCAATATATAGAGCTATTCCTTGATTTTGCCCATGAGTTATGAGATCATTGTAGCACTCTTGCAACGACGCAGCAAAATATGCTAATTTTTTAATTTCGCAATATTACTAAGTCCTGTAGCGAGCAGGTTATCCACGAATACTTGCGATCGAATTTCAACTTTTCAGCGAATTGATATTTTAAATAACCGATAGTGAACAGATACAGAAATACGTAATATATTCTAACACGTGAATTCGTGTAATCATGAGGTTCTCGCGATTGAGGCGCAGTATATTTTTCCCGAAAAAATATCAGAAGGCATCAGGTATTTCTAACAGACTTTGAAAACAACGTGCAAAACGCAAACTTAATTGAATAACTTTTCGAATTAAATTTCCAAATCAATTAACGTTAATATGTCAATATATAGATCAATTCCTTTATTTTGCCCCTAGTAAGGAGATCATTTTAGCACTCTTATGACCACGCAGCAAAATAGGCTAACTTTTCAATTTCGCAATGTCACTAAGTCCTGTAGCGAGCATGTGATTCATTAATACTTGCGATCCAAATTTATCTATCCAGCGAATTGAAATTTTAAATAACCGATACTGAACGGATACAGGAATACCTCTTATATGCTAATACGTGAATTCGTGTAATCATGAGATTATTGCTATAAAGGCGCAGTATATTTTTTCCGAAATGACATCTGATGGCATCAGGTATGTCTAGCAGACATCGAAAACAACAATCAAAATGCAATCTCAATAGAATAACTTTTCGAATTGAATTTTCAAATGAAATAAAGTTATTATATCACTAAATAGAGGCATTCCTTGATTTTGCCCAGGAGTCATGAGATCATTTTAGCACTCTTATAACAACGCAGCAAAAAATGCTAATTTTTGAATTTCGCAATATTATCCAGTCCTGTAGCGAGCAGGTTATCCATGAATACTTGCGATCTAAGGTTAACTGTTCAGCGAATTGATATTTTAAATAACCGAAATCGAACAGATACAGAAATCAACCACTTATATTCCATAACGAGAATTCGTGTAATCATGAAATTATTGCGATAACGGCGCAGTAAATTTTTTCCGAAATGACATCTGATGGCATCAGGTATGTATAGCAGACATTGAAAACAACAATTAAAATGCAATCTCAATAGAATAACTTTTTGAATTGAATTTACAAGTCAATTAACGTTATAATGTCACTAAATAGAGTCATTCCTTGATTTTGCCCAGGAGTTATGAGATCATTTTAGCACTTATAAGACCACGCAGCAAAATATGCGAATTTTTCAATTCTGTAATATTACCAAGTCCTGTAGCGAGCAGGTTATTTATGAATACTTGTGATCGAAATTCAAATATTCAGCGAATTGAAATTTTACTGAACGGAAAGCGAAAATATACAGAAATCAACCTCTTTAATTCTATCACGTGAATTCGTGTAATCATGAGATTCTTGCGATCAAGGCGCAGTATATTTTCCCCGAAACATCATCTAAAAACATCAGGTATTTCTTACAGACATTGAAAACAACACCAAACGCAATCTCAATAGAATAACTGTTCGAATTATATTTTCAAATTAATTAACGTTATTATGTCGATATATAGAGCTATTCCTGGATTTTGCCCAGGAGTTATGAGATCATTTTAGCACTCTTATATTGACGCAGCAAATAATGCTAATTTTTCAATTTCGCAATATTACCAAGTCCTGTAGCGAGCAGGTTATCCATTAATACCTGCAATCCAAATCTAACGATTCAGCAAATTGAAATTTTACATAACCGAAAGCGAATAGATACAGAAATCAACCTATTATATTCTATCACGAGAATTCGTGTAATCATGAGGTTCTTGCGATTGAGGCGCAGTATATTTTTCCCGAAATATTATCTGAAGACATCTGGTATTTCTTACAGACATTGAAAACAACAATCAAAATGCAATCTTAATAGAATAACTGTTCGAATTATATTTTCAAATTTATAAACGTTAGTATGTCGATATATAGAGCTATTCTTTGATTTTGAACAGGAGTTATGAGATCATTTTAGCACTCTTATAACGACGCAGCTAAATATGCTTATTTTTTAATTTCGCAATATTACTAAGTCCTGTAGCGAGCAGGTTATCCACGAATACTTGCGATCGAACTTTACCTTTCCAGCGAATTGAAATTTTAAATAACCGATAGTGAACATATGCAGAAATACCTCTTATATTCTAACACGTGAATTCGTGTGATCATGAGATTATTGCGATAAAGGCGCAGTATATTTTTTCCGAAATGACATCTGATGGCATCAGGTATGTCTAGCAGACATTGAAAACAACAATCAAAATGCAATCTCAATAGAATAACTTTTCGAATTCAATTCTCAAATCAAATAACGTTATTATGTTACTAAATAGAGCCATTTCTTGATTTTGCTCAGGAGTTATGAGATCATTTCTGCACTATTATGACCACGCAGCAAAATATGCTAATTTTTCATTTTCGCAATATTGTCAAGTCCTGTAGCGAGCAAGTTATTCATAAATACTTGCGATCTAAATTAAACTATTTAGCAAATTGAAATTTCAAATATCTGAAAGCGAACAGATATAAAAATCAACCTGTTATATTCTATCACGTGAATTCGTGTAATCATTAGATGCTTGCGATTGAGGCGCAGTATATTTTCCCCGAAATATCATCTAAAAACATCAGGTATTTCTTACAGACATTGAAAACAACACCAAACGCAATCTCAATAGAATAACTGTCCGAATTATATTTTTAAATTAATTAACGTTATTATGTCGATATATAGAGCTATTCCTAGATTTCGCCCAGGAGTTATGAGATCATTACAGCACTTTTATAACCATGCAGCAAAATGTGCTAATTTTTCAATTTCGCAATATAACCAAGTCCTGTAGCGAGAAGGTTATCTATAAATACTTGCGATCTAAATTTGTCCATTTAGCGAATTGAAATTTTAAATAACCGGAAGCGAACAGATACAGAAATCAACCTATTATATTCTATCTTGAGAATTCGTGTAATCATGAGATTCTTGCGATTGAGGCGCAGTAATTTTTTCTCGAAATATCATATGAAGACATCAGGTATTTCTTACAGACATTAAAAACAACAATCAAAATGCAATCTCATTAGAATGACTTTTCGAATTGAATTTACAAATCAATTATCGTTATTATGTCAATATATAGAGCTATTCCTTGATTTTTCCCAGGAGTCATGAGATCATTTTAGCACTCTTATAAGGACGCAGCATAAAATGCTAATTTCTCAATCTCGCAATATTACTAAGTCCTGTAGCGAGCAGGTTATCCACGAATACTTGCGATCGAACTTTACCTTTCCAGCGAATTGAAATTTTAAATAACCGATAGTGAACATATACAGAAATACCTCTTATATTCTAACACGTGAATTCGTGTAATCATGAGATTCTTGCGATCAAGGTGCAGTATATTTTTTCCTAAATATAATCTAAAAACATCAGGTATTTCTTACAGACATTGAAAACAACAATCAAAATGCAATCTCATTAGAATAACTTTTCGAGCTGAATTTACAAATCAATTAACGTTATTATGTCAATATATAGAGCTACTCCTAGATTTTCCCCAGGAGTCATGAGATCATTTTAGCACTCTTATAAGGACGCAGCAAAATATGCGAATTTTTCAATTTCGCAATTATACCAAGTCCTGTAGCGAGCAGGTTATCTATGAATACTTGCGCTCTAAATTTGTCTATTCAGCGAATTGAAATTTTAAATAACCGAAAGCGAAGAGATACAGAAATAAACCTATTATATTCTATCACGAAAATTCGTGTAATCATGAGGTTCTTGCGATTGAGGCGCAGTATATTTTTCCCGAAATATCATATGTAGACATCAGGTATTTCTTACAGACATTGGAAACAACAATCAAAATGCAATCTCACTTGAATAACTTTTCGAATTGAATTTACAAATCAATTAACGTTTTTATGTCAATATATAGAGCTATTCCTTGATTTTCCCCAGGAGTCATGAGATCATTTTAGCACTCTTATAAGGACGCAGCAAAAAATGATAATTTTTCAATCTCGCAATATTACTTAGTCCTGCAGCGAGCAAGTTATTTATGAATACTTGCGATCGAAATTCAACTATTCAGCTAATTGAAATTTTACTGAACCGAAAGCAAAAATATACAGAAATCAACCTCTTAAATTCTATCACGTGAATTCGTGTAATCATGAGATTCTTGCGATCAAGGTGCAGTATATTTTTCCCGAAATATCATCTAAAAACTTCAGGTATTTTTTACAGACATTGAAAACAACAATCAAAATGCAAACTCAATAAAATAACTTTTCGAATTGAATTTCCAAATCAATTAACGTTGATATGTCGAGATATAGCCTTTCTTTTATTTTGCTCAAGAGTAAGGAGATCATTTTAGCACCCTTATGACCACGCAGCAAAATATGCTAACTTTTCAATTTCGCTATATTACTAAGTCCTGTAGCGAGCAGGTTATCCACGAATACTTGCGATCGAACTTTACCTTTCCTGCAAATTGAAATTTTAAATAACCGATAGTGAACATATACAAAAATACTTCTTATATTCTAACACGTGAAATCGTGTAATCATGAGATTATTGCGATAAAAGCGCAGTATATTCTTTTCGAAATGACATCTGATGGCATCAGGTACGTCTAGCTGCCATTGAAAACAACAATCAAAATGCAATCTCAATGGAATAACCTTTCGAATTGAATTTTCAAATCAAATAACGTTATTATGTCACTAAATAGAGCCATTCCTTGATTTTGCCCAGGAGTCATGAGATCATTTTAGCACTCTTATAACGACGTAGCAAAAAATCCTAATTTTTTAATTTCGCAATATTATCAAGTCCTGCAGCAAGCAGGTTATCCATGAATACTAGGACCTAAATTTAACTATTCAGCGAATTGATATTTTAAATAACCGAAATAGAACAGATACAGAAATCAACCTATTATATTCTATCACGAAAATTCGTGTAATCATGAGGTTCTTGCGATTGAGGCGCAGTATATTTTTCCCGAAATATCATATGAAGACATCAGGTATTTCTTACAGACATTGGAAACAACAATCAAAATGCAATCTCAATTGAATAACTTTTCGAATTGATTGTACAATTCAATTTACGTTATTATGTCAATATAATGAGCTATTCCGTGATTTTGCCCAGGAGTTATGAGATCATTTTAGCACTCTTATAAAGACGCAGCAAAAAATGCTAATTTTTTAATTTCGCAATATTACCAAGTGCTGTAGCGAGCAGGTTATCTATGAATACTTGAGATCTAAATTCGTCTATTCAGCGAATTGAAATTTTAAGTAACCGAAAGCGAACAGATACAAAAATCAACCTATTATATTCTATCACGAGAATTCGTGTAATCATGAGGTTCTTGCGATTGAGGCGCAGTATATTTTTCCCGAAATATTATCTGAAGGCATCAGGTATTTCTTACAGACATTGAAAACAACACCAAACGCAATCTCAATAGAAGAACTGTTCGAATTATATTTTCAAATTAATTAACGTTACTATGTCGATATATAGTGTTATTCCTTGATTTTTCTCAGGAGTTATGAGATCATTTCAGCACTTTTATGACCACGCTGCAAAATGTGCTAATTTATTAATTTCTCAGTATTATCAAGCCCTGTAGCGAGCAGGCTATCCATAAATACTTGCGATCTAAATTGAACTATCTATTAAATTGAAATTTTAAATATTTGAAAGCGAACAGATATAGAAATCAACCTCTTATATTCGATCACGTGAATTCCTGTAATCATGAGATGCTTGCGATTGAGGCGCAGTATATTTTTCCCGAAATATCATCTGAAGACGTGAGATATTTCTTACAGACATTGAAAACCACAATCACAATGCAGTCTCAATAGAATAACGTTTCGAATTGAATTTACAAGTCAATTAACGTTATTATGTCAATATTTAGAGCTATTCCTTGATTTTGCCCAGGAGTTATGAGATCATTTTAGCACTCTTATAACGACGCAGCAAAATATGTTAAATTTTTAATTTCGCAATATTACTAAGTCCTGAAACGAGAAGGTCATCCACGAATACTTGCGATCGAACTTTAACTTTTCAGCGAATTGATATTTTAAATTACCGATAGTGTACAGATACAAAAATACCTTTTATATTCTTACACGTGAATTCGTGTAATCATGAGATTATTGCGATAAAGGCGCAGTATATTTTTTCCGAAATGACATCTGATGGCATCAGGTACGTCTAGCAGACATTGAAAACAACAATCAAAATGCAATCTCAATAGAATAACCTTTCGAATTGAATTTTCAAATCAAATAACATTATTATGTTACTAAATAGAGCCATTCCTTGATTTTGCCCAGGAGTCATGAGATCATTTTAGCACTCTTATGAAAACGCAGCAAAAAATGCTAATTTTTTAATTTCGTAATATTACTAAGTCCTGAATCGAGAAGGGTATCCACGAATTCTTGCGATCGAACTTTAATTTTTCAGCGAATTAATATTTTAAATAACCGATAGTGAACAGATACAGAAATACCTCTTATATTCTTACACGTGAATTCGTGTAATCATGAGATTATTGCGATAAAGGCGCAGTATATTTTTTCCGAAATGACATCTAAGGCATCAGGTATTTCTAACAGACGTTGGAGACAACAATCAGAATGCAATCTAAATAGAATAACTTTTCGAATTGAATTCTCAGAACAAATAACGTTATTATGTCACTAAATATAGCCATTCCTTGATTTCGCCCAGAAGTTATGAGATCATTTTAGCACTCTTATGACCACGCAGCAAAATATGCTAATTTTTCAATTTCACAATATTTCCAAGTCCTGAAGCGAAAAGGTTATCCACGAATACCTGCGATCGAACTTTAACTTTTAAGCGAATTGATATTTTAAATAACCGATAGTAAACAGATACAGAAATACCTCTTATATTCTAACACGTCAATACGTGTAATCATGAGATTATTGCGATAAAGGCGCAGAATATTTTTTCCCAAATGACATCTGATGGCATCAGGTATGTCTAGCAGACATTAAAAACAACAATCAAAATGCAATCTCAATAGAATAACTTTTCGAATTGAATTTTCAAATCAAATAACGTTATTATGTCACTTAATAGAGCAATTCCGTGATTTTGCCCAGGGGTTATGAGATCATTTTAGCACTCTTATGACCACGCAGCAAAATCTGGTAATTTTTCAATTTCGCAATATTATCAAGTCCTGTAGCGAGCAGGTTGTCTATAAATACTTGCGGTCTAAATTGAACTATTTATCAAATTGGAATTTTAAATATCTGTAAGCGAACAGATATAGAAATGAACCTCTTATATTCTATCACGTGAATTCGTGTAATCATGAGATGCTTGCGATTGAGGCGCAATATATTTTTTCCGAAATATTATCTGAAGACATCAAGTATTTCTTACAGTCATTGAAAACAACAATCAAAATGCAATCTCAATAGAATAACTTTGTGGATTGAATTTTCACATCAATTAATGTTAATATGTCGATATATAGAGTCATTACTTGAATATGCCCAGGAGTCATGAGATCATCTTAGCACTATTATAACCACGTAATAAAATATACTAATTTTTCAATTCCGCAATATTTCTAAGTCCTGTAGCGAGCAGGTAATTCACGAATACTTGCGATCGAACTTTAACTTTCCAGCGAAATGAAATTATAATAACCGATAGTGAACAGATACAGAAATACCTCTTATATTATCACACGTGAATTCGTGTAATCATGAGATTATTGCGATAAAGGCGCAGTATGTTTTTTCTGAAATAACATCTGATGGCATCGGGTATGTCTAGCAGACATTGAAAACAACAATCAAAAAGCAATGTCAATAGAATAACTTTTTGAATTGAATTTTCAAATCAAATAACGTTATTATGTCACTAAATAGAGCTTTTCCTTGATTTTACTAAGGAGCCATGAGATCATTTTAGCACTCTTTTAACGACGCAGCAAAAAATGCTAATTTTTCAATTTCGCAATAATATCAAGTCTTGTAGCGAGCAGGTTATCCATGAATACTTGCGATCTAAATTTAACTATACAGCGAATTGATATTTTAGATAAATGAAATCGAACAGATATAGAAATCATCCTCTTATATTCTATCACGTGAATTCGTGTAGTCATAAGATTCTTGCGATTAAGGCGCTGTATATTTTTCCCGAATCACTATCTGAAGACATCAGATATTTCTTACAGACATTAAAAACAACAATGAAAATGCAATCTAAATAGAATAACTTTTCGAATTGAATTCACAAATCAATTAACGTTATTATGTCACTAAATAGAGCCATTCCTTGATTTTGCCCAGGAGTTATGATATCTTTTTAGCACTCTTATGACCACGCAGGAAAATGTGCTAATTTTTTAATTTCGCAATATTACTAAGTTCGGTAGCGTGCAGGTTATCTACGAATACTTGCGATCTAAATTAAACTGTTCAGCGTATGGAAATGTTAAATAACCGAAAGCAAACAGATACAGAAATCAACCTCTTCTATTCTATCACGTGAATTTGTGTAATCATGAGATTGTTGCGATTGTGGCGCAGTATATTTTTCCGAAATGACATCTGATGGCGTCAGGTATGTATAGCAGACATTGCAAAAAACAATTCATATGCAATCTCAGTGGAATAACTGTTCGAAATGAATTCTCAAATCAAATAACGTTATTATGTCACTAAATAGAGCTTTTCCTTGATTTTGCCCAGAAGTTGTGAGATCATTTTAGCACTTTTATGACCACGCAGCAAAAAATGCGAATTTTTCAATTTCGCAATATTATCAAGTCCTGTAGCGAGCAGGTTATCCATAAATACGTGCGATCTAAATTGAACTATTTAGCAAATTGAAATTTGAAATATCTGAAAGCGAACAGATATAGAAATCAACCTCTTATATTCTATCACGTGAATTCGTGTAATCATGAGATGCTTGCGATTGAGGGGCAGTATATTTTTCCCGAAATATCATCTGAAGACATCAGGTATTTCTTACAGACATTGAAAACAACAACCACAATGCAGTCTCAATAGAATAACTTTTCGAATTGAATTTACAAGTCAATTAACGTTATTATGTCAATATGTAGAGCTATACCTTGATTTTGCTCAGGAGTTATGAGATCATTTTAGCAATCTTATAACGACGCAGCAAAATATGCTAATTTTTTAATTTCGCAATATTACTAAGTCCTGTAGCGAGCAGGTTATCCTCGAATACTTGCGATCGAACTTTAACTTTTCAGCAAATTGATATTTTAAATAACCGATAGTGAACAGATACAGAAATACCTCTTATATTCTAACACGTCAATTCGTGTAATCATGAGATTATTGCGATAAAGGCGCAGAATATTTTTTCCGAAATGACATCTGATGGCATCAGGTATGTCTAGCAGACATTGAAAACAACAATTAAAATGCAATCTCAATAGAATAACTTTTCGAATTGAATTTTCAAATCAAATAAGGTTATCATGTCACTAAATAGAGTCATTCCGTGATTTTGCTCAGGGGTTATGAGATCATTTTAGCACTCTTATGACCACGCAGCAAAATATGCTAATCGTTTAATTTTGCAATATTATTAAGTCCTGTCGCTAACAGGTGATCCATTAATACTTGCGATCTAAATTCATCCATTCAGCGAATTGGAATTTTAAATAACCGATAGTTAACGGATACAGAAATCAACCTATTATATTCTATCACGAGAATTTGTGTAATCATGAGGTTCTTGCGATTGAGGCGCAGTATATTTTTCCCAAAATATTATCCGAAGGCATCAAGTATTTCTTACAGTCATTGAAAACAACAATCAAAATGCAATCTCAATAGAATAACTTTTCGAATCGAATTTACAAATCAATTAACGTTATTATCTCAATATCTAGAGCTATTCCTTGATTTTGCCCAGGAGTTATGAAATCATTTCAGCACTCTCATGACTATGCAGCAAAATATGCTAATTTTTCAATTTCGCAATGTTACTAAGTCCTGTAGCGAGCAGGTGATCCATTACTACTTGCGATCTAAGTTTATCTGTTCAGCGTATTGGAATTATAAATAACCGATAGTGAACGGATACAGAAATACCTTTTATATGCTAACACGTGAATTCGTGTAATCATGAGATACTTGCGATAAAGGCGCTGTATATTTTTCCTTAAATATCATCTCAAGACATCAGGTATTTCTTACAGACATAGAAAACAACAATCAAAATGCAATCTCAATAGAATAACTTTTCGAATTGAATTTTCAAATGAAATAACGTTATGATGTCACTAAATACAGCCATTCTTTGATTTTTCCCGGGAGTCATAATATCATTTTAGCACTCTTATAATCACGCAGCAAAATATGCTAATTTTTCAATTTCGCAATATTACTAAGTTCTGTCGCGAGCAGGTTATCTATAAATACTTGCGATCTAAATTTAATTATTTAGCAAATTTATATTTTAAATAACCGAAATAGAACAGATACAGAAATCAACCACTTATATTCCATCACGAGAAATCGTGTAATCAGGAAATTATTGCGATAACGGCGCAGTAATTTTTCTCCGAAATGACATCTGATGGCATCAGGTATGTATAGCAGACATTGAAAACAACAATTAAAATGCAATCTCAATAGAATAACTTTTCGACTTGAATTTTCAAATCAAATAACGTTATTATGTCACTAAATAGAGCCATTCGTTTATTTTGCCCAGGAGTCATGAGATCATTTAGCACTCTTATATTGACGCAGCAAAAAATGCTAATTTTTCAATTTCGCAATATTACCAAGTCCTGTAGCGAGCAGGTTATCCATGAATACCTGCGATCCAAATTTAACTATTCAGCGAATTGAAATTTTAAATAACCGAAAGCGAACAGATACAGAAATCAACCTATTATATTCTATCACGAGAATTTGTGTAATCATGAGGTTCTTGCGATTGAGGCGCAGTATATTTTTCCCGAAATATTATCTGAAGGCATCAGGTATTTCCTACAGATATTGGAAACCACAATCAAAATGCAATCTTAATAGAATAACCTTTCGAATTGAATTTTCAAATCAAATAACATTATTATGTCACTAAATAGAGCCATTTCTTGATTTTGCCCCGGAGTCATGAGATCATTTTAGCACTCTTATGAAGACGCAGCCAAAAATGCTAATTTATTAATTTCGCAATACTACTAAGTCCTGAATCGAGAAGGGTATCCACGAATTCTTGCGATCGAACTTTAATTTTTCAGCGAACTGATATTTGAAATAACTGATAGTGAACAGATACAGAAATACCTCTTATATTCTAACACGTGAATTCGTGTAATCATGAGATTATTGCGATAAAGGCGCAGTATATTTTTTCTGAAATGACATCTGATGGCATCAGGTATGTCTAGCAGACATTGAAAACAACAATCAAAAAGCAATCTCAATAGAATAACTTTTTGAATTGAATTTTCAAATCAAATAACGTTATTATGTCACTAAATAGAGCCATTCCTTGATTTTGCCCAGGAGCCATGAGATCATTTTAGCACTCTTATAACGACGCAGCAAAAAATGCTAATTTTTCAATTTCGCAATATTTCTATGTCCTGTAGCGAGCAGGTTATCCAGGAATAATTGCGATCGAACTTTAACTTTCCAGCGAATTGAAATTTTAAATAACCGATAGTGAACAGATACAGAAATACCTCTTATATTCTAACACGTGAATTCGTGTAATCATGAGATTATTGCGATAAAGGCGCAGTATATTTTTTCGGAAATGACATCTGATGGCATCAGGTATGTCTAGCAGACATTGAAAACAACAATCAAAATGCAATCTCAATAGAATAACTTTTCGAATTGAATTTACAAATCAATTAACGTTATTATGTCAATATATAGAGCTATTCCTTGATTTTCCCCAGGAGTCATGAGATCATTTTAGCACTCTTATAAGGACGCAGCAAAAAATGATAATTTTTCAATCTCGCAATATTACTAAGTCCTGCAGCGAGCAAGTTATTTATGAATACTTGCGATCGAAATTCAACTATTCAGCGAATTGAAATTTTACTGAACCGAAAGCGAAAATATACAGAAAAGAACCTCTTAAATTCTAACACGTGAATTCGTGTAATCATGAGATTCTTGCGATCAAGGTGCAGTATATTTTTCTCGAAATATCATCTAAAAACATCAGGTATTTTTTACAGACATTGAAAACAACAATCAAAATGCAAACTCAATAGAATATTTCTTCGAATTGAATTTCCAAATAAATTAACGTTAATATGTCAAGATATAGCCTTCCTTTGATTTTGCTCAAGAGTATGGAGATCATTTTAGCACTCTTATGACCATGCAGCAAAATATGCTAACTTTTCAATTTCGCTATATTACTAAGTCCTGTAGCGAGCAGGTTATTCACGAATACTTGCGATCGAACTTTACCTTTCCAGCGAAGTGAAATTTTAAATAACCGAAAGTGAACATATACAGAAATACTTCTTATATTCTAACACTTGAAATCGTGTAATCATCAGATTATTGCGATAAAAGCGCAGTATATTTTTTCCGAAATGACATCTGATGGCATCAGGTACGTCTAGCAGACTTTGAAAACAACAATCAAAATGCAATCTCAATGGAATAACCTTTCGAATTGAATTTTCAAATCAAATAACATTATTATGTCACTAAATAGAGTTTTTCCTTGATTGTGCCCAAAAGTTATGATATCATTTTAGCAATTTTATGACCACGCAGCAAAATGTGCTAATTTTTGAATTTCGCAATATTACTTAGTCCTGTAGCGTGCGGGTTATCTACGAATACTTGCGATCTAAGTTAAACTATTCAGCAAATTGAAATTTTAAATAACCGAAAGCAAACACATACAGAAATCAACCTCTTCTATTCTATCACGTGAATTTGTGTAATCATGAGATTGTTGCGATTGTGGCGCAGTATAACGTAAAAAATCCACTGAATAGAGCTATTCCTTGATTTTGCCCAGGAGTTATGAGATCATTTTAGCACTTTTATGACCACGCAGCAAAATATGCGAATTTTTCAATTTCGCAATATTATCAAGTTCTGTAGCGAGCAGGTCATCCATAAGTACTTGCGATCGAAATTGAACTATTTAGCAAATTGAAATTTCAAATATCTGAAAGCGAACAGATATAGAAATCAACCTCTTATCATCTATCACGTGAATTCGTGTAATCATGAGATGCTTGCGATTGAGGCGCAGTATATTTTTTCCGAAATGACATCTGATGGCAGATCAGATTTTTCAATGTCTAGCAGACATTGAAAACAACAATCAAAATGCAATCTCAATAGAATAACTTTTCGAATTGAATTTTCAAATTAAATAACGTCATTATGTCACTAAATAGAGCCATTCCGTGATTTTGCCCAGGGGTTATGAGATTATTTTAGCACTTTTATGACCACGCAGCAAAATATGCTAATTGTTGAATTTCGCAATATTACTAAGTCCTGTCGCGAGCAGGTGATCCATTAATACTTGCGATCTGAATTTATCTATTCAGCGAATTGGAATTTTAAATAACCGATAGTTAACGGATACAGAAATCAACCTATTATATTCTATCACGAGAATTTGTGTAATCATGAGGTTCTTGCGATTGAGGCGCAGTATATTTTTCCCGAAATATTATCTGAAGGCATCAGGTATTTCTTACAGTCATTGAAAACAACAATCAAATGCAATCTCAATAGAATAACCTTTCGGATTGAATTTTCACATCAATTAACGTTAATATGTCGATATATAGAGTCATTACTTGATTATGTCGAGGAGTCATGACATCATTTTAGCACTATTATAACGACGCAGCAAAATATGCTAATTTTTCAATTTCGCAATATTTCTAAGTCCTGTAGCGAGCAGGTTATTCACGAATACTTGCGATCGAACTATAACTTTCCAGAGAAATGAAATTTTAAATAACCGATAGTGAACAGATACAGAAAGACCTCTTATATTCTAACACGTGAATTCGTGTAATCATGAGATTATTGCGATAAAGGCGCAGTATATTTTTTCCGAAATGACATCTGATGGCATCAGGTATGTCTAGCAGACATTGAAAACAACAATTAAAAAGCAATCTCAATAGAATAACTTTTCGAATTGAATTTTCAAATCAAATAACGTTAGTAGTTCACTAAATAGAGCCATTCATTGATTGTGCCCAAAAGTTATGATATCATTTGAGCAATTTTATGACCACGCAGCAAAATGTGCTAATTTTTTGATTTCGCAATATTACTTAGTCCTGTAGCGTGCGGGTTATCTACGAATACTTGCGATCTAAATTAAACTATTCAGCGAATTAAAATTTTAAATAACCGAAAGCAAACAGATACAGAAATCAACCTCTTCTATTCTATCACGTGAATTTGTGTAATCATGAGATTGTTGCGATTGTGGCGCAGTATATTTTTTTTCAGAAATGACATCTTAAGATATCAGGTATTTCGACCAGACTTTGAAAACAACGAGCAAAACGCAAACTCAATAGAATAACTTTTCGAATTGAATATCCAAATCAATTAACGTTAATATGTCAGTATATAGAGCCATTCCTTTATTTTGCCCATAGTAAGGAGATCATTTCAGCACCCTTATGACCACGCAGCAAAGTATGCTAATTTTTCAATTCCGCAATGTTACTAAGTCCTGTAGCGAGTAGGTGATGCATTAATACTTGCGATCTAAATTTATCTATTTAGCGAATTGGAATTTTAAATAACCGATAGTGAACGGTTATAGAAATACCTCTTATATGCTAACACGTGAATTCGTGTAATCATGATATACTTGCGATAAAGGCGCTGTATATTTTTCCTGAAATATCATCTCAAGACATCAGGTATTTCTTACAGACATAGAAAACAACAATTAAAATGCAATCCCATTAGAATGACTTTTCGAATTGAATTTTCAAATCAAATAACGTTATGATGTCACTAAATACAGCCGTTCTTTGATTTTTCCCCGGAGTCATAATATCATTTTAGCACTCTTATAACCACGCAGCAAAATATGCTAATTTTTCAATTTCGCAATATTACTAAGTCCTGTAGTGAGCAGGTTATCCGTAAATACTAGCGATCTAAATTGAACTATTTAGCAAATTGAAATTTCAAATATCTGAAGGCGAACAGATATAGAAATCAACCTATCATATTCTATCACGAGAATTCGTGTAATCATGAGGATCTTGCGATTGAGGAGCAGTATATTTTTCCCGAAATATTATCTGAAGGCATCAGGTATTTCTTACAGTCATTGAAAACAACAATTAAAATGCAATCTCAATAGAATAACTTTTCGGATTGAATTTTCACATCAATTAACGTTATTATGTCGATATATAGAGTCATTACTTGATTATGCCCAGGAGTCATGAGATCATCTTAGCACTATTATAACGACGAAGCAAAATATGCTAATTTTCCAATTTCGCAATATTTCTAAGTCCTGTAGCGAGCAGGTTATTCACGAATACTTGCGATCGAACTTTAACTTTCCAGCGAATTGAAATTTTAAATAACCGATAGTGAACAGATACAGAAATTTCTCCTATATTCTAACACGTGAATTCGTGTTATCATGAGACTATTGCGATTAAGGCACTGTATATTTTTTCCGAAATACCATCTGAAGACATCAGGTATTTCTTACAGACATAGAAAACAACAATCAAAAAGCAATCTCAATAGAATAACTTTTCGAATTGAATTTTCAAATCAAATAACGTTATTATGCCACTAAATAGAGCCATACCTTAATTTTGCCCAGGAGCCATAAGATCATTTTAGCACTTTTATAACGACGCAGCAAAAAATGCTAATTTTTCAATTTCGCAATATTACTAAGTCCTGTACCGAGCTGGTAATCCATTAATACTTGCGATCTAAATTTATCTATTCAGCGAATTGGAATTTTAAATAACTGATAGTGAACGGATACAGAAATACCCCTTATATGCTAACACAAGAATTCGTGTAATCATGAGATACTTGCGATAAAGGCGCTGTATATTTTTCCTGAAATATCATCTCAAGACATCAGGTATTTCTTACAGACATAGGAAACAACAATTAAAATGCAATCTCATTAGAATGACTTTTCGAATTGAATTTTCAAATCAAATAACGTTATTATGTCACTAAATACAGCCATTCTTTGATTTTCCCCGGGAGTCATAATAGCATTTTCGCACTTTTATAACCACGCAGCAAAATATGCTAATTTTTTAATTCCGCAATATTATGGAGTCCTGTCGCGAGCAGGTTATCTTGAATAGTTGCAATCTGAATTTAACCATTACGCGAATTGAAATTTTAAATAACCGAAAGCGAACAGATACAGAAATCAACCTATTATATTCTATCACGAGAATTTGTGTAATCATGAGGTTCATGCGATTGAGGCGCAGTATATTTTTCCCGAAATATTATCTGAAGGCATCAGGTATTTCTTACAGTCATTGAATACAACAATCAAAATGCAATCTCAATAGAATAACTTTTCGGATTGAATTTCCACATCAATTCACGTTATTATGTCGATATATAGAGTCATTACTTGATTATGCCCCGGAGTCATGTGATCATCTTAGCACTATTATAACGACGCAGCAAAATATGCTAATTTCTCAATTTCGCAATATTTCTAAGTCCTGTAGCGAGCAGGTTATCCATGAATACTTGCGATCTAAATTTAACTATTCAGCGAATTGATATTTTCAATAAATGAAATCGAACAGATACAGAAATACCTCTTATATTCTAACACGTGAATTCGTGTAATCATGAGATTTTTGCATTAAGGGCGCAGTATATTTTTTCCGAAATGACATCTGATGGCATCAGATATGTCTAGCAGACATTGAAAACAACATTCAAAAGCAATCTCAATTGAATAACTTTTCGAATTGAATTTTCAAATCAAATATCGTTATTATGTCACTAAATAGAGCTATTCCTTGATTTTGCCCAGGAGCCATGAGATCATTTTAGCACTTTTTTAACGACGCAGCAAAAAATGCTAATTTTTCAATTTCGCAATATTATCAAGTCCTGTAGCAAGCAGGTTATCCATGAATACTTGCGATCTAAATTAAACTATTCAGCGAATTGATATTTTAAATAAATGAAATCGAACAAATACAGAAATCAACCACTTATATTCCATTACGTGAATTCGTGTAATCATAAGATTCTTGCGATTGAGGCGCTGTATATTTTTCTCGAATGACCATCTGAAGACATCAGGTATTTCTTACAGACATTGAAAACAACAATCAAAATGCAATCTAAATAGAATTACTTTTCGAATTGAATTTACAAATCAATTAACGTTATTATGTCACTAAATAGAGCCATTCCTTGATTTTGCCCAAAAGTTATGATATCATTTTAGCACTTTTATGACCACGCAGCAAAATGTGCTAATTTTTTAATTTCGCAATATTACTTAGTCCTGTAACGTGCGGGTTATCTACGAATACTTGCGATCTATATTAAACTATTCAGCGAATTGAAATTTTAAATAACCGAAAGCAAACAGACACAGAAATCAACCTTTTCTATTCTATCACGTGAATTTGTGTAATTATGAGATTGTTGCGATTGTGGCGCAGTATATTTTTTTTCCGAAATGACATCTGAAGATATCAGGTATTTCGAACAGACTTTGAAAACAACGAGCATAACGCAAACTCGATAGAATAACTTTTGGAATTAAATTTCCAAATCAATTAACGTTAATATGTCAATATATAGAGCCATTTCTTCATTTTGCCCATAGTAAGGAGATCATTTCAGCACTCTTATGACCACGCAGAGAAATATGCTAATTTTTCAATTCCGCAATGTTACTAAGTCCTGTAGCGAGCAGGTGATCCATTAATACTTGCGATCTAAATTTATCTATTTAGCGAATTAGAATTTTAAATAACCGATAGTGAACGGATACAGAAATACCTCCTATATGCTAACACGTGAATTCGTGTAATCATGATATACTTGCGATAAAGGCGCTGTATATTTTTCCTGAAATATCATCTCAAGACATCAGGTATTTCTTACAGACATAGAAAACAACAATTAAAATGCAATCTGATTAGAATGACTTTTCGAATTGAATTTTCAAATCAAATAACGTTATGATGTCAATAAATACAGCCATTATTTGATTTTTCCCCGGAGTCATGATATTATTTTAGCACTTTTATAACTACGCAGCAAAATATGCTAATTTTTGAATTTCGCAATATTACTAAGTTCTGTCGCGAGCAGGTTATCTATGAATACTTGCGATCTAAATTTAATTATTCAGCAAATTGATATTTTAAATAACCGAAATAGAACAGATACCGAAATCAACCACTTATATTCCATCACGAGAAATCGTGTAATCATGAAATTATTGCGATAACGGCGCAGTAAATTTTTTCCGAAATGACATCTGATGGCATCAGGTATGTATAGCAGACATTGAGAACAACAATTAAAATGCAATCTCAATAGAATAACATTTCGACTTGAATTTTCAAATCAAATAACGTTATTATGTCACTAAATGGAGCCATTCCTTTATTTTGCCAAGGAGTCATGAGATCATTTAGCAATCTTATATTGACGCAGCAAAAAATGCTAATTTTTCAATTTCGCATCATTACCAAGTCCTGTAGCGAGCAGGTTATCCATGAATACCTGCGATCCAAATCTAACTATTCAGCGAATTGAAATTTTGAATAACCGAAGGCGAACAGATACAGAAATCAACCTATTATATTCTATCACGAGAATTCGTGTAATAATGAGGTTCTTGCGATTGAGGCGCAGTATATTTTTCCCGAAATATTATCTGCAGGCATCAGGTATTTCTTACAGACATTGGAAACAACAATCACAATGCAGTCTCAATAGTATAACTGTTCGAAATGATTTCTCAAATCGAATAACGTTATTATGTCACTAAATAGAGCCATTCCTTGATTTTGCCCAGAAGTTATGAGAGCATTTTAGCACTCTAATAACGACGAAGCAAAATATGCTAATTTTTTAATTTTGCAATTCTACTAAGTCCTGTAGCGAGCAGGTTATCCACGAATACTTGCGATCGAACTTTAACTATATAGCGAATTGATATTTTAAATAACCGATAGTGAACAGATACAGAAATACCTCTTATATTCTAACACGTGAATTCGTGTAATCATGAGGTTCTTGCGATTGGGGCGCAGTATATTTTTCCCGAAATATTATCTGAAGGCATCAGGTATTTCGTACAGACATTGGAAACAACAATTAAAATGCAATCTCAATAGAATAACTGTTCGAAATGAATTCTCAAATCAAATAACGTTAAAAATCCACTGAATAGAGCTATTCCTTGATTTTGCCTAGGAGTTATGAGATCATTTTAGCACTTTTATGACCACGCAGCAAAATATGCTAATTGTTGAATTTCGCAATATTACTAAGTCCTGTCGCGAGCAGGTGATCCATTAATACTTGCGATCTAAATTTATCTATTCAGCGAATTGGAATTTTAAATAACCGATAGTTAACGGATACAGAAATCAACCTATTATATTCTATCACGAGAATTTGTGTAATCATGAGGTTCTTGCGATTGAGGCGCAGTATATTTTTCCCGAAATATTATCTGAAGGCATCAGGTATTTCTTACAGTCATTGAAAACAACAATCAAATGCAATCTCAATAGAATAACCTTTCGGATTGAATTTTCACATCAATTAACGTTAATATGTCGATATATAGAGTCATTACTTGATTATGTCGAGGAGTCATGACATCATTTTAGCACTATTATAACGACGCAGCAAAATATGCTAATTTTTCAATTTCGCAATATTTCCAAGTCCTGTAGCGAGCAGGTTATTCACGAATACTTGCGATCAAACTATAACTTTCCAGAGAAATGAAATTTTAAATAACCGATAGTGAACAGATACAGAAAGACCTCTTATATTCTAACACGTGAATTCGTGTAATCATGAGATTATTGCGATAAAGGCGCAGTATATTTTTTCCGAAATGACATCTGATGGCATCAGGTATGTCTAGCAGACATTGAAAACAACAATTAAGAAGCAATCTCAATAGAATAACTTTTCGAATTGAATTTTCAAATCAAATAACGTTATTATGTCACTGTATAGAGCCATTCATTGATTGTGCCCAAAAGTTATGATATCATTTGAGCAATTTTATGACCACGCAGCAAAATGTGCTAATTTTTTGATTTCGCAATATTACTTAGTCCTGTAGCGTGCGGGTTATCTACGAATACTTGCGATCTAAATTAAACTATTCAGCGAATTAAAATTTTAAATAACCGAAAGCAAACAGATACAGAAATCAACCTCTTCTATTCTATCACGTGAATTTGTGTAATCATGAGATTGTTGCGATTGTGGCGCAGTATATTTTTTTTCAGAAATGACATCTTAAGATATCAGGTATTTCGACCATACTTTGAAAACAACGAGCAAAACGCAAACTCAATAGAATAACTTTTCGAATTGAATATCCAAATCAATTAACGTTAATATGTCAATATATAGAGCCATTCCTTTATTTTGCCCATAGTAAGGAGATCATTTCAGCACCCTTATGACCACGCA
Organism: Platygaster robiniae; assembly: GCA_028476575.1. Lineage (NCBI taxonomy): Eukaryota > Metazoa > Arthropoda > Insecta > Hymenoptera > Platygastridae > Platygaster > Platygaster robiniae. The sequence goes on from CM052021.1 coordinate 20,750,364, forward strand.
GCAAAGTATGCTAATTTTTCAATTCCGCAATGTTACTAAGTCCTGTAGCGAGTAGGTGATGCATTAATACTTGCGATCTAAATTCATCTATTTAGCGAATTGGAATTTTAAATAACCGATAGTGAACGGTTATAGAAATACCTCTTATATGCTAACACGTGAATTCGTGTAATCATGATATACTTGCGATAAAGGCGCTGTATATTTTTCCTGAAATATCATCTCAAGACATCAGGTATTTCTTACAGACATAGAAAACAACAATTAAAATGCAATCCCATTAGAATGACTTTTCGAATTGAATTTTCAAATCAAATAACGTTATGATGTCACTAAATAAAGCCGTTCTTTGATTTTTCCCCGGAGTCATAATATCATTTTAGCACTCTTATAACCACGCAGCAAAATATGCTAATTTTTCAATTTCGCAATATTACTAAGTCCTGTAGTGAGCAGGTTATCCGTAAATACTAGCGATCTAAATTGAACTATTTAGCAAATTGATATTTCAAATATCTGAAAGCGAACAGATATAGAAATCAACCTATCATATTCTATCACGAGAATTCGTGTAATCATGAGGATCTTGCGATTGAGGAGCAGTATATTTTTCCCGAAATATTATCTGAAGGCATCAGGTATTTCTTACAGTCATTGAAAACAACAATTAAAATGCAATCTCAATAGAATAACTTTTCGGATTGAATTTTCACATCAATTAACGTTATTATGTCGATATATAGAGTCATTACTTGATTATGCCCAGGAGTCATGAGATCATCTTAGCACTATTATAACGACGAAGCAAAATATGCTAATTTTTCAATTTCGCAATATTTCTAAGTCCTGTAGCGAGCAAGTTATTCACGAATACTTGCGATCGAACTTTAACTTTCCAGCGAATTGAAATTTTAAATAACCGATAGTGAACAGATACAGAAATACCTCTTATATTCTAACACGTGAATTCGTGTAATCATGAGGTTCTTGCGATTGGGGCGCAGTATATTTTTCCCGAAATATTATCTGAAGGCATCAGGTATTTCGTACAGACATTGGAAACAACAATTAAAATGCAATCTCAATAGAATAACTGTTCGAAATGAATTCTCAAATCAAATAACGTTAAAAATCCACTGAATAGAGCTATTCCTTGATTTTGCCCAGGAGTTATGAGATAATTTTAGCACTTTTATGACCACGCAGCAAAATATGCGAATTTTTCAATTTCGCAATATTATCAAGTTCTGTAGCGAGCAGGTCATCCATAAGTACTTGCGATCGAAATTGAACTATTTAGCAAATTGAAATTTCAAATATCTGAAAGCGAACAGATATAGAAATCAACCTCTTATCATCTATCACGTGAATTCGTGTAATCATGAGATGCTTGCGATTGAGGCGCAGTATATTTTTTCCGAAATGACATCTGATGGCATCAGGTATGTCTAGCAGACATTGAAAACAACAATCAAAATGCAATCTCAATAGAATAACTTTTCGAATTGAATTTTCAAATTAAATAACGTTATTATGTCACTAAATAGAGCCATTCCGTGATTTTGCCCAGGGGTTATGAGATCATTTTAGCACTTTTATGACCACGCAGCAGAATATGCTAATTGTTGAATTTCGCAATATTACTAAGTCCTGTCGCGAGCAGGTGATCCATTAATACTTGCGATCTAAATTTATCTATTCAGCGAATTGGAATTTTAAATAACCGATAGTTAACGGATACAGAAATCAACCTATTATATTCTATCACGAGAATTTGTGTAATCATGAGGTTCTTGCGATTGAGGCGCAGTATATTTTTCCCGAAATATTATCTGAAGGCATCAGGTATTTCTTACAGTCATTGAAAACAACAATCAAATGCAATCTCAATAGAATAACCTTTCGGATTGAATTTTCACATCAATTAACGTTAATATGTCGATATATAGAGTCATTACTTGATTATGTCGAGGAGTCATGACATCATTTTAGCACTATTATAACGACGCAGCAAAATATGCTAATTTTTCAATTTCGCAATATTTCCAAGTCCTGTAGCGAGCAGGTTATTCACGAATACTTGCGATCAAACTATAACTTTCCAGAGAAATGAAATTTTAAATAACCGATAGTGAACAGATACAGAAAGACCTCTTATATTCTAACACGTGAATTCGTGTAATCATGAGATTATTGCGATAAAGGCGCAGTATATTTTTTCCGAAATGACATCTGATGGCATCAGGTATGTCTAGCAGACATTGAAAACAACAATTAAAAAGCAATCTTAATAGAATAACTTTTCGAATTGAATTTTCAAATCAAATAACGTTATTATGTCACTGTATAGAGCCATTCATTGATTGTGCCCAAAAGTTATGATATCATTTGAGCAATTTTATGACCACGCAGCAAAATGTGCTAATTTTTTGATTTCGCAATATTACTTAGTCCTGTAGCGTGCGGGTTATCTACGAATACTTGCGATCTAAATTAAACTATTCAGCGAATTAAAATTTTAAATAACCGAAAGCAAACAGATACAGAAATCAACCTCTTCTATTCTATCACGTGAATTTGTGTAATCATGAGATTGTTGCGATTGTGGCGCAGTATATTTTTTTTCAGAAATGACATCTTAAGATATCAGGTATTTCGACCAGACTTTGAAAACAACGAGCAAAACGCAAACTCAATAGAATAACTTTTCGAATTGAATATCCAAATCAATTAACGTTAATATGTCAATATATAGAGCCATTCCTTTATTTTGCCCATAGTAAGGAGATCATTTCAGCACCCTTATGACCACGCAGCAAAGTATGCTAATTTTTCAATTCCGCAATGTTACTAAGTCCTGTAGCGAGTAGGTGATGCATTAATACTTGCGATCTAAATTCATCTATTTAGCGAATTGGAATTTTAAATAACCGATAGTGAACGGTTATAGAAATACCTCTTATATGCTAACACGTGAATTCGTGTAATCATGATATACTTGCGATAAAGGCGCTGTATATTTTTCCTGAAATATCATCTCAAGACATCAGGTATTTCTTACAGACATAGAAAACAACAATTTAAATGCAATCCCATTAGAATGACTTTTCAAATTGAATTTTCAAATCAAATAACGTTATGATGTCACTAAATACAGCCGTTCTTTGATTTTTCCCCGGAGTCATAATATCATTTTAGCACTCTTATAACCACGCAGCAAAATATGCTAATTTTTCAATTTCGCAATATTACTAAGTCCTGTAGTGAGCAGGTTATCCGTAAATACTAGCGATCTAAATTGAACTATTTAGCAAATTGAAATTTCAAATATCTGAAAGCGAACAGATATAGAAATCAACCTATCATATTCTATCACGAGAATTCGTGTAATCATGAGGATCTTGCGATTGAGGAGCAGTATATTTTTCCCGAAATATTATCTGAAGGCATCAGGTATTCCTTACAGTCATTGAAAACAACAATTAAAATGCAATCTCAATAGAATAACTTTTCGGATTGAATTTTCACATCAATTAACGTTATTATGTCGATATATAGAGTCATTACTTGATTATGCCCAGGAGTCATGAGATCATCTTAGCACTATTATAACGACGAAGCAAAATATGCTAATTTTTCAATTTCGCAATATTTCTAAGTCCTGTAGCGAGCAGGTTATTCACGAATACTTGCGATCGAACTTTAACTTTCCAGCGAATTGAAATTTTAAATAACCGATAGTGAACAGATACAGAAATACCTCTTATATTCTAACACGTGAATTCGTGTAATCATGAGGTTCTTGCGATTGGGGCGCAGTATATTTTTCCCGAAATATTATCTGAAGGCATCAGGTATTTCGTACAGACATTGGAAACAACAATTAAAATGCAATCTCAATAGAATAACTGTTCGAAATGAATTCTCAAATCAAATAACGTTAAAAATCCACTGAAAAGAGCTATTCCTTGATTTTGCCCAGGAGTTATGAGATCATTTTAGCACTTTTATGACCACGCAGCAAAATATGCGAATTTTTCAATTTCGCAATATTATCAAGGTCTGTAGCGAGCAGGTCATCCATAAGTACTTGCGATCGAAATTGAACTATTTAGCAAATTGAAATTTCAAATATCTGAAAGCGAACAGATATAGAAATCAACCTCTTATCATCTATCACGTGAATTCGTGTAATCATGAGATGCTTGCGATTGAGGCGCAGTATATTTTTTCCGAAATGACATCTGATGGCATCAGGTATGTCTAGCAGACATTGAAAACAACAATCAAAATGCAATCTCAATAGAATAACTTTTCGAAATGAATTTTCAAATTAAATAACGTTATTATGTCACTAAATAGAGCCATTCCGTGATTTTGCCCAGGGGTTATGAGATCATTTTAGCACTTTTAGGACCACGCAGCAGAATATGCTAATTGTTGAATTTCGCAATATTACTAAGTCCTGTCGCGAGCAGGTGATCCATTAATACTTGCGATCTAAATTTATCTATTCAGCGAATTGGAATTTTAAATAACCGATAGTTATCGGATACAGAAATCAACCTATTATATTCTATCACGAGAATTTGTGTAATCATGAGGTTCTTGCGATTGAGGCGCAGTATATTTTTCCCGAAATATTATCTGAAGGCATCAGGTATTTCTTACAGTCATTGAAAACAACAATCAAATGCAATCTCAATAGAATAACCTTTCGGATTGAATTTTCACATCAATTAACGTTAATATGTCGATATATAGAGTCATTACTTGATTATGTCGAGGAGTCATGACATCATTTTAGCACTATTATAACGACGCAGCAAAATATGCTAATTTTTCAATTTCGCAATATTTCCAAGTCCTGTAGCGAGCAGGTTATTCACGAATACTTGCGATCAAACTATAACTTTCCAGAGAAATGAAATTTTAAATAACCGATAGTGAACAGATACAGAAAGACGTCTTATATTCTAACACGTGAATTCGTGTAATCATGAGATTATTGCGATAAAGGCGCAGTATATTTTTTCCGAAATGACATCTGATGGCATCAGGTATGTCTAGCAGACATTGAAAACAACAATTAAAAAGCAATCTCAATAGAATAACTTTTCGAATTGAATTTTCAAATCAAATAACGTTATTATGTCACTGTATAGAGCCATTCATTGATTGTGCCCAAAAGTTATGATATCATTTGAGCAATTTTATGACCACGCAGCAAAATGTGCTAATTTTTTGATTTCGCAATATTACTTAGTCCTGTAGCGTGCGGGTTATCTACGAATACTTGCGATCTAAATTAAACTATTCAGCGAATTAAAATTTTAAATAACCGAAAGCAAACAGATACAGAAATCAACCTCTTCTATTCTATCACGTGAATTTGTGTAATCATGAGATTGTTGCGATTGTGGCGCAGTATATTTTTTTTCAGAAATGACATCTTAAGATATCAGGTATTTCGACCAGACTTTGAAAACAACGAGCAAAACGCAAACTCAATAGAATAACTTTTCGAATTGAATATCCAAATCAATTAACGTTAATATGTCAATATATAGAGCCATTCCTTTATTTTGCCCATAGTAAGGAGATCATTTCAGCACCCTTATGACCACGCAGCAAAGTATGCTAATTTTTCAATTCCGCAATGTTACTAAGTCCTGTAGCGAGTAGGTGATGCATTAATACTTGCGATCTAAATTTATGTATTTAGCGAATTGGAATTTTAAATAACCGATAGTGAACGGTTATAGAAATACCTCTTATATGCTAACACGTGAATTCGTGTAATCATGATATACTTGCGATAAAGGCGCTGTATATTTTTCCTGAAATATCATCTCAAGACATCAGGTATTTCTTACAGACATAGAAAACAACAATTTAAATGCAATCCCATTAGAATGACTTTTCAAATTGAATTTTCAAATCAAATAACGTTATGATGTCACTAAATACAGCCGTTCTTTGATTTTTCCCCGGAGTCATAATATCATTTTAGCACTCTTATAACCACGCAGCAAAATATGATAATTTTTCAATTTCGCAATATTACTAAGTCCTGTAGTGAGCAGGTTATCCGTAAATACTAGCGATCTAAATTGAACTATTTAGCAAATTGAAATTTCAAATATCTGAAAGCGAACAGATATAGAAATCAACCTATCATATTCTATCACGAGAATTCGTGTAATCATGAGGATCTTGCGATTGAGGAGCAGTATATTTTTCCCGAAATATTATCTGAAGGCATCAGGTATTTCTTACAGTCATTGAAAACAACAATTAAAATGCAATCTCAATAGAATAACTTTTCGGATTGAATTTTCACATCAATTAACGTTATTATGTCGATATATAGAGTCATTACTTGATTATGCCCAGGAGTCATGAGATCATCTTAGCACTATTATAACGACGAAGCAAAATATGCTAATTTTCCAATTTCGCAATATTTCTAAGTCCTGTAGCGAGCAGGTTATTCACGAATACTTGCGATCGAACTTTAACTTTCCAGCGAATTGAAATTTTAAATAACCGATAGTGAACAGATACAGAAATTTCTCCTATATTCTAACACGTGAATTCGTGTAATCATGAGACTATTGCGATTAAGGCACTGTATATTTTTTACGAAATACCATCTGAAGACATCAGGTATTTCTTACAGACATAGAAAACAACAATCAAAAAGCAATCTCAATAGAATAACTTTTCGAATTGAATTTTCAAATCAAATAACGTTATTATGCCACTAAATAGAGCCATACCTTAATTTTGCCCAGGAGCCATAAGATCATTTTAGCACTTTTATAACGACGCAGCAAAAAATGCTAATTTTTCAATTTCGCAATATTACTAAGTCCTGTACCGAGCTGGTAATCCATTAATACTTGCGATCTAAATTTATCTATTCAGCGAATTGGAATTTCAAATAACTGATAGTGAACGGATACAGAAATACCCCTTATATGCTAACACAAGAATTCGTGTAATCATGAGATACTTGCGGTAAAGGCGCTGTATATTTTTCCTGAAATATCATCTCAAGACATCAGGTATTTCTTACAGACATAGGAAACAACAATTAAAATGCAATCTCATTAGAATGACTTTTCGAATTGAATTTTCAAATCAAATAACGTTATTATGTCACTAAATACAGCCATTCTTTGATTTTCCCCGGGAGTCATAATAGCATTTTCGCACTTTTATAACCACGCAGCAAAATATGCTAATTTTTCCGCAATATTATGGAGTCCTGTCGCGAGCAGGTTATCTTGAATAGTTGCAATCTGAATTTAACCATTACGCAAATTGAAATTTTAAATAACCGAAAGCGAACAGATACAGAAATCAACCTATTATATTCTATCACGAGAATTTGTGTAATCATGAGGTTCTTGCGATTGAGGCGCAGTATATTTTTCCCGAAATATTATCTGAAGGCATCAGGTATTTCTTACAGTCATTGAATACAACAATCAAAATGCAATCTCAATAGAATAACTTTTCGGATTGAATTTTCACATCAATTCACGTTATTATGTCGATATATAGAGTCATTACTTGATTTTCCCCAGGAGTCATGTGATCATCTTAGCACTCTTATAACGACGCAGCAAAATATGCTAATTTTTCAATTTCGCAATATTTCTAAGTCCTGTAGCGAGCAGGTTATCCATGAATACTTGCGATCTAAATTTAACTATTCAGCGAATTGATATTTTCAATAAATGAAATCGAACAGATACAGAAATACCTCTTATATTCTAACACGTGAATTCGTGTAATCATGAGATTATTGCGATTAGGGCGCAGTATATTTTTTCCGAAATGACATCTGATAGCATCAGGTAGGTCTAGCAGACATTGAAAACAACATTCAAAAGCAATCTCAATTGAATAACTTTTCGAATTGAATTTTCAAATCAAATATCGTTATTATGTCACTAAATAGAGCCATTCCTTGATTTTGCCTAGGAGCCATGAGATCATTTTAGCACTCTTTTAACGACGCAGCAAAAAATGCTAATTTTCCAATTTCGCAATATTATCGAGTCCTGTAGCGAGCAGGTTATCCATGAATACTTGCGATCTAAATTTAACTATTCAGCGAATTGATATTCTCAATAAATGAATTGAACAGATACAGAAATCAACCACTTATATTCCATCACGTGAATTCGTGTAATCATAAGATTCTTGCGATTAAGGCGCTGTATATTTTTCCCGAATGACCATCTGAAGATATCAGGTATTTCTTACAGACATTGAAAACAACAATCAAAATGAAATCTAAATAGAATAACTTTTCGAATTGAATTAACAAATCAATTAACGTTATTATGTCACTAAATAGAGCCATTCCTTGATTTTGCCCAGGAGTTATGATATCATTTTAGCACTTTTATGACCACGCAGCGAAATGTGCTAATTTTTATATTCCGCAATATTACTATGTCCTGTAGCGTGCAGGTTATCTACATATACTTGCGATCTAAATTGAACTGTTCAGCGAATTGAAATTTTAAATAACCGAAAGCAAACAGATACAGAAATCAACCACTTATATACCATCACGTGAATTCGTGTAATCATAAGATTCTTGCGATTAAGGCACTTTATATTTTTTCCGAAAAGACATCTGAAGATATCAGGTATTTCTTACAGACTTTGAAAACAACGAGCAAAACGCAAACCTAATAGAATAACTTTTCGAATTGAATTTCAAAATCAATTAACGTTAATATGTCAATATATAGAGCCATTCCTTTATTTTGCCCATAGTAAGGAGATCATTTTAGCACTCTTATGACCACGTAGCAAAATGTGCTAACTTTTCAATTTCGCAATGTTACTGAGTCCTGTAGCGAGCAGGTGATTCATTCATACTGGCGATCTAAATTTATCTATTCAGCGAATTCGAATTTTCAATAACCGATCGTGAACGGATACAGAAATACCTCTTATATGCTAACACGTGAATTCGTGTAATCATGAGATTCTTGCGATAAAGGCGCTGTATATTTGTCGTGAAATATCATCTCAAGACATCAGGTATTTCTTACAGACATAGAAAACAACAATTAAAATGCAATCTCATTAGAATGACTTTTCGAATTGAATTTCAAATCAAATAACGTTATGATGTCACTAAATACAGCCATTCTTTGATTTTTCCGGGAGTCATAATATCATTTTAGCACTTTTATAACCACCCAGCAAAATATGCTAATTTTTTAATTTCGCAATATTATGGAGTCCTGTCGCGAGCAGGTGATCTATGAATAATTGCGATCTGAATTTAACCATTACGCGAATTAAAATTTTAAATAACCGAAAGCGAACAGATACAGAAATCAACCTATTATATTCTATCACGAGAATTTGTGTAATCATGAGGTTATTGCAATTGAGGCGCAGTATATTTTTCCCGAAATATTATCTGAAGGCATCAGGTATTTCTTACAGTCATTGAATACAACAATCAAAATGCAATCTCAATAGAATAACTTTTCGGATTGAATTTTCGCATCAATTAACTTTATTATGTCGATATATAGAGTCATTACTTGATTATGCCCAGAAGTCATGAGATCATCTTAGCACTATTATAACGACGCAGCAAAATATGCTAATTTTTCAATTTCGCAATATTTCTAAGTCCTGTAGCGAGAAGGTTATTTACGAATTCTTGCGATCGAACTTTAACTTTCCAGCGAATTGAAATTTTAAATAACCGATTGTGAACAGATACAGAAATACCTCTTATATTTTAACACGTGAATTCGTGTAATCATGAGATTATTGCGATTAGGGCGCAGTAAATTTTTTCCGAAATGACATCTGATAGCATCAGGTAGGTCTAGCAGACATTGAAAACAACATTCAAAAGCAATCTCAATTGAATAACTTTTCGAATTGAATTTTCAAATCAAATATCGTTATTATGTCACTAAATAGAGCTATTCCTTGATTTTGCCCAGGAGCCATGAGATCATTTTAGCACTCTTTTAACGACGCAGCAAAAAATGCTAATTTTTCAATTTCGCAATATTATCAAGTCCTGTAGCAAGCTGGTTATCCATGAATACTTGCGATCTAAATTAAACTATTCAGCGAATTGATATTTTAAATAAATGAAATCGAACAGATACAGAAATCAACCACTTATATTCCATTACGTGAATTCGTGTAATCATAAGGTTCTTGCGATTAAGGCGCTGTATATTTTTCTCGAATGACCATCTGAAGACATCAGGTATTTCTTACAGACATTGAAAACAACAATCAAAATGCAATATAAATAGAATTACTTTTCGAATTGAATTTACAAATCAATTAACGTTATTATGTCACTAAATAGAGCCATTCCTTGATTTTGCCCAAAAGATATGATATCATTTTAGCACTTTTATGACCACGCAGCAAAATGTGCTAATTTTTTAATTTCGCAATATTTCTTGGTCCTGTACCGTGCGGGTTATCTACGAATACTTGCGATCTATATTAAACTATTCAGCGAATTGAAATTTTAAATAACCGAAAGCAAACAGACATAGAAATCAACCTTTTCTATTCTATCACGTGAATTTGTGTAATTATGAGATTGTTGCGATTGTGGCGCAGTATATTTTTTTTCCGAAATGACATCTGAAGATATCAGGTATTTCGAACAGACTTTGAAAACAACGAGCATAACGCAAACTCGATAGAATAACTTTTGGAATTGAATTTCCAAATCAATTAACGTTAATATGTCAATATATAGAGCCATTTCTTCATTTTGCCCATAGTAAGGAGATCATTTCAGCACCCTTATGACCACGCAGAGAAATATGCTAATTTTTCAATTCCGCAATGTTACTAAGTCCTGTAGCGAGCAGGTGATCCATTAATACTTGCGATCTAAATTTATCTATTTAGCGAATTAGAATTTTAAATAACCGATAGTGAACGGATACAGAAATACCTCCTATATGCTAACACGTGAATTCGTGTAATCATGATATACTTGCGATAAAGGCGCTGTATATTTTTCCTGAAATATCATCTCAAGACATCAGGTATATCTTACAGACATAGAAAACAACAATTAAAATGCAATCTCATTAGAATGACTTTTCGAATTGAATTTTCAAATCAAATAACGTTATGATGTCAATAAATACAGCCATTATTCGATTTTTCCCCGGAGTCATGATATTATTTTAGCACTTTTTTAATCACGCAGCAAAATATGCTAATTTTTCAATTTCGCATCATTACCAAGTCCTGTAGCGAGCAGGTTATCCATGAATACCTGCGATCCAAATCTAACTATTTAGCGAATTGAAATTTTGAATAACCGAAGGCGAACAGATACAGAAATCAACCTATTATATTCTATCACGAGAATTCGTGTAATCATGAGGTTCTTGCGATTGAGGCGCAGTATATTTTTCCCGAAATATTATCTGCAGGCATCAGGTATTTCTTACAGACATTGGAAACAACAATCACAATGCAGTCTCAATAGTATAACTGTTCGAAATGATTTCTCAAATCGAATAACGTTATTATGTCACTAAATAGAGCCATTCCTTGATTTTGCCCAGAAGTTATGAGAGCATTTTAGCACTCTTATAACGACGAAGCAAAATATGCTAATTTATTAATTTCGCAATTCTACTAAGTCCTGTAGCGAGCAGGTTATCCACGAATACTTGCGATCGAACTTTAACTTTATAGCGAATTGATATTTTAAATAACCGATAGTGAACAGATACAGAAATACCTCTTATATTCTAACACGTGAATTCGTGTAATCATGAGGTTCTTGCGATTGGGGCGCAGTATATTTTTCCCGAAATATTATCTGAAGGCATCAGGTATTTCGTACAGACATTGGAAACAACAATTAAAATGCAATCTCAATAGAATAACTGTTCGAAATGAATTCTCAAATTAAATAACGTTATTAATCCACTAAATAGAGCTATTCCTTGATTTTGCCCAGGAGTTATGAGATCATCTTAGCACTTTTATGACCACGCTGCAAAATATGCGAATTTTTCAATTTCGCAATATTATCAAGTCCTGTAGCGAGCAGGTTATCTTTAAATACTTGCAATCTAAATTAAACTATTAAGCAAATTGAAATTTCAAATATCTGAAAGCGAACAGATATAGAAATCAACCTCTTATATTCTATCATGTGAATTTGTGTAATCATGAGATTGTTGCGATTGTGGCGCAGTATATTTTTCCCGAAATGACATCTGAAGATATCAGGTATTTCTAACAGACTTTGAAAACAACAATCAGAATGCAGTCTCAATAGAATAACATTTCGAATTGAATTTACAAGTCAATTAACGTTATTATGTCAATATATAGAGCTATTCCTTGATTTTGCCCAGGAGTTATGAGATCATTTTAGCAATCTTATAACGACGCAGCAAAATATGCTAATTTTTTAATTTCGCAATATTACTAAGTCCTGTAGCGAGCAGGTTATCCACGGATACTTGCGATCGAACTTTAACTTTTTAGCGAATTGATATTTTGAATAACCGATTGTGAACAGATACAGAAATACCTCTTATATTCTAACACGTGAATTCGTGTAATCATGAGATTATTGCGATAAAAGCGCAGCATATTTTTTCCGAAATGACATCTGATGGCATCAGGTATGTCTAGCAGACATTGAAAACAACAATCAAAATGCAATCTCAATAGAATAACTTTTCGAATTGAATTTTCAAACCAAATAACGTTATAATGTCACTAAATATAGCCATTCCGTGATTTTGCCCAGGGGTTATGAGATCATTTTAGCACTCTTATGACCACGCAGCAAAATATGCTAATTTTTGAATTTCGCAATATTATCAAGTTCTGTAGCGAGCAGGTAATCTACGGATACTTGCGATCTAAATTAAACTATTCATGGAATTGAAATTTTACATAACCGAAAGCAAACAGATACAGAAATCAGCCTCTTCTATTCTATCACGTGAATTTGTGTAATCATGAGATTGTTGCGATTGTGGCGCAGTATATTTTTTTTCCGAAATGACATCTGAAGATATCAGGTATTTCTAACAGACTTTGAAAACAACGAGCAAAACGCGAACTCAATAGAATAACTTTTCGAATTGAATTTCCAAATCAATTAACGTTAATATGTCAATATATAGAGCCATTCCTTTATTTTGCCCATAGTAAGGAGATCATTTTAGCACTCTTATGACCACGTAGCAAAATGTGCTAACTTTTCAATTTCGCAATTTTACTGAGTCCTGTAGCGAGCAGGTGATTCATTCATACTGGCGATCTAAATTTATCTATTCAGCGAATTTGAATTTTCAATAAACGATCGTGAACGGATACAGAAATACCTCTTATATGCTAACACGTGAATTCGTGTAATCATGAGATTCTTGCGATAAAGGCGCTGTATATTTGTCGTGAAATATCATCTCAAGACATCAGGTATTTCTTACAGACATAGAAAACAACAATTAAAATGCAATCTCATTAGAATGACTTTTCGAATTGAATTTTAAATCAAATAACGTTATGATGTCACTAAATACAGCCATTCTTTGATTTTTCCGGGAGTCATAATATCATTTTAGCACTTTTATAACCACCCAGCAAAATATGCTAATTTTTTAATTCCGCAATATTATGGAGTCCTGTCGCGAGCAGGTGATCTATGAATAATTGCGATCTGAATTTAACCATTACGCGAATTAAAATTTTAAATAACCGAAAGCGAACAGATACAGAAATCAACCTATTATATTCTATCACGAGAATTTGTGTAATCATGAGGTTATTGCAATTGAGGCGCAGTATATTTTTCCCAAAATATTATCTGAAGGCATCAGGTATTTCTTACAGTCATTGAATACAACAATCAAAATGCAATCTCAATAGAATAACTTTTCGGATTGAATTTTCGCATCAATTAACTTTATTATGTCGATATATAGAGTCATTACTTAATTATGCCCAGAAGTCATGAGATCATCTTAGCACTATTATAACGACGCAGCAAAATATGCTAATTTTTCATTTTCGCAATATTTCTAAGTCCTGTAGCGAGAAGGTTATTTACGAATACTTGCGATCGAACTTTAACTTTCCAGCGAATTGAAATTTTAAATAACCGATTGTGAACAGATACAGAAATACCTCTTATATTCTAACACGTGAATTCGTGTAATCATGAGATTATTGCGATTAGGGCGCAGTATATTTTTTCCGAAATGACATCTGATAGCATCAGGTAGGTCTAGCAGACATTGAAAACAACATTCAAAAGCAATCTCAATTGAATAACTTTTCGAATTGAATTTTCAAATCAAATATCGTTATTATGTCACTAAATAGAGCTATTCCTTGATTTTGCCCAGGAGCCATGAGATCATTTTAGCACTCTTTTAACGACGCAGCAAAAAATGCTAATTTTTCAATTTCGCAATATTATCAAGTCCTGTAGCAAGCTGGTTATCCATGAATACTTGCGATCTAAATTAAACTATTCAGCGAATTGATATTTTAAATAAATGAAATCGAACAGATACAGAAATCAACCACTTATATTCCATTACGTGAATTCGTGTAATCATAAGATTCTTGCGATTAAGGCGCTGTATATTTTTCTTGAATGACCATCTGAAGACATCAGGTATTTCTTACAGACATTGAAAACAACAATCAAAATTAAATCTAAATAGAATTACTTTTCGAATTGAATTTACAAATCAATTAACGTTATTATGTCACTAAATAGAGCCATTCCTTGATTTTGCCCAAAAGATATGATATCATTTTAGCACTTTTATGACCACGCAGCAAAATGTGCTAATTTTTTAATTCTGCAATATTACTTGGTCCTGTACCGTGCGGGTTATCTACGAATACTTGCGATCTATATTAAACTATTCAGCGAATTGAAATTTTAAATAACCGAAAGCAAACAGACATAGAAATCAACCTTTTCTATTCTATCACGTGAATTTGTGTAATTATGAGATTGTTGCGATTGTGGCGCAGTATATTTTTTTTCCGAAATGACATCTGAAGATATCAGGTATTTCGAACAGACTTTGAAAACAACGAGCATAACGCAAACTCGATAGAATAACTTTTGGAATTGAATTTCCAAATCAATTAACGTTAATATGTCAATATATAGAGCCATTTCTTCATTTTGCCCATAGTAAGGAGATCATTTCAGCACCCTTATGACCACGCAGAGAAATATGCTAATTTTTCAATTCCGCAATGTTACTAAGTCCTGTAGCGAGCAGGTGATCCATTAATACTTGCGATCTAAATTTATCTATTTAGCGAATTAGAATTTTAAATAACCGATAGTGAACGGATACAGAAATACCTCCTATATGCTAACACGTGAATTCGTGTAATCATGATATACTTGCGATAAAGGCGCTGTATATTTTTCCTGAAATATCATCTCAAGACATCAGGTATATCTTACAGACATAGAAAACAACAATTAAAATGCAATCTCATTAGAATGACTTTTCGAATTGAATTTTCAAATCAAATAACGTTATGATGTCAATAAATACAGCCATTATTCGATTTTTCCCCGGAGTCATGATATTATTTTAGCACTTTTTTAACCACGCAGCAAAATATGCTAATTTTTCAATTTCGCATCATTACCAAGTCCTGTAGCGAGCAGGTTATCCATGAATACCTGCGATCCAAATCTAACTATTGAGCGAATTAAAATTTTGAATAACCGAAGGCGAACAGATACAGAAATCAACCTATTATATTCTATCACGAGAATTCGTGTAATCATGAGGTTCTTGCGATTGAGGCGCAGTATATTTTTCCCGAAATATTATCTGCAGGCATCAGGTATTTCTTACAGACATTGGAAACAACAATCACAATGCAGTCTCAATAGTATAACTGTTCGAAATGATTTCTCAAATCGAATAACGTTATTATGTCACTAAATAGAGCCATTCCTTGATTTTGCCCAGAAGTTATGAGATCATTTTAGCACTCTTATAACGACGAAGCAAAATATGCTAATTTATTAATTTCGCAAATCTACTAAGTCCTGTAGCGAGCAGGTTATCCACGAATACTTGCGATCGAACTTTAACTTTATAGCGAATTGATATTTTAAATAACCGATAGTGAACAGATACAGAAATACCTCTTATATTCTAACACGTGAATTCGTGTAATCATGAGGTTCTTGCGATTGGGGCGCAGTATATTTTTCCCGAAATATTATCTGAAGGCATCAGGTATTTCGTACAGACATTGGAAACAACAATTAAAATGCAATCTCAATAGAATAACTGTTCGAATTGAATTTACAAGTCAATTAACGTTATTATGTCAATATATAGAGCTATTCCTTGATTTTGCCCAGGAGTTATGAGATCATTTTAGCAATCTTATAACGACGCAGCAAAATATGCTAATTTTTTAATTTCGCAATATTACTAAGTCCTGTAGCGAGCAGGTTATCCACGGATACTTGCGATCGAACTTTAACTTTTTAGCGAATTGATATTTTGAATAACCGATTGTGAACAGATACAGAAATACCTCTTATATTCTAACACGTGAATTCGTGTAATCATGAGATTATTGCGATAAAAGCGCAGCATATTTTTTCCGAAATGACATCTGATGGCATCAGGTATGTCTAGCAGACATTGAAAACAACAATCAAAATGCAATCTCAATAGAATAACTTTTCGAATTGAATTTTCAAACCAAATAACGTTATAATATCACTAAATATAGCCATTCCGTGATTTTGCCCAGGGGTTATGAAATCATTTTAGCACTCTTATGACCACGCAGCAAAATATGCTAATTTTTGAATTTCGCAATATTATCAAGTTCTGTAGCGAGCAGGTTATCTACGGATACTTGCGATCTAAATTAAACTATTCATGGAATTAAAATTTTACATAACCGAAAGCAAACAGATACAGAAATCAGCCTCTTCTATTCTATCACGTGAATTTGTGTAATCATGAGATTGTTGCGATTGTGGCGCAGTATATTTTTTTTCCGAAATGACATCTGAAGATATCAGGTATTTCTAACAGACTTTGAAAACAACGAGCAAAACGCGAACTCAATAGAATAACTTTTCGAATTGAATTTCCAAATCAATTAACGTAAATATGTCAATATATAGAGCAATTCCTTTATTTTGCCCATAGGGAGGAAATCATTTTAGCACTTTTATGGCCACGCAGCAAAATATGCCAATTTTTCAATTTCGCAAAGTTACTAAGTCCTGTACCGGGCAGGTGATCCATTAATACTTGCGATCTAAATTTATCTATTCAGCGAATTGGAATTTCAAATAACCGATATTGAACGGATACAGAAATACCTCTTATATGCTAACACGTGAATTCGTGTAATCATGAGATACTTGCGATAAAGGCGCTGTATATTTTTCCTGAAATATCATCTCAAGACATCAGATATTTCTTACAGACATAGAAAACAACAATTAAAATGCAATCTCATTAGAATGACTTTTCGAATTGAATTTTCAAATCAAAAAACGTTATGATGTCACTAAATACAGCCATTCTTTGATTTTTCCTGGGAGTCATGATATCATATTAGCACTATTATAACGACGCAGCAAAATATGCTAATTTTTCAATTTCGCAATATTTCTAAGTCCTGTAGCGAGCAGGTTATTCACGAATACATGCGATCGAACTTTAACTTTCCAGCGAATTGAAATTTGAAATAACCGATAGTGAACGGATACAGAAATACCTCTTATATTCTAACACGTGAATTCGGGTAATCATGAGATTATTGCTATAAAGGCGCAGTATATTTTTTCCGAAATGACATCTGATATCATCAGGTACGTCTAGCAGACATTGAAAACAACAATCAAAATGCAATCTCAATAGAATAACTTTTCGAATTGAATTTTCAAATTAAATTACGTTATAATGTCACTAAATAGAGCCATTCCGTGATTTTGCCCAGGGGTTATGAGATCATTTTAGCACTCTTAGGACCACGCAGACAAATATGCTAATTTCTGAATTTCGCGTTATTATCAAGTTCTGTAGCGAGCAGGTTATCTATAAATACTTGCAATCTAAATTAAACTATTTATCAAATTGAAATTTCAAATATCTGAAAGCGAACAGATATAGAAATCAACCTCTTATATTCTATCACGTGAATTTGTGTAATCATGAGATTGTTGCGATTGTGGCGCAGTATATTTTTCCCGGAATGACATCTGAAGATATCAGGTATTTCTAACAGACTTTGAAAACAACGAGCAAAACGTAAACTCAATAGAATAACTTTTCGATTTGAATTTCCAAATCAATTAACGTTAATATGTCAATATATAGAGCTATTTCTTTATTTTGCCCATAGTAAGGAGATCATTTTAGCCCTCTTATGACAACGCAGCAAAATATGCTAATTTTTTAATTTCGCAATATTACTCAGTCCTGTAGCGTGCAGGTTGTCTACGAATACTTGCGATCTAAATTGAACTATTCATGGAATTGAAATTTTACATAACCGAAAGCAAACAGATACAGAAATCAGCCTCTTCTATTCTATCACGTGAATTTGTGTAATCATGAGATTGTTGCGATTGTGGCGCAGTATATTTTTTTTCCAAAATGACATCTGAAGATATCAGGTATTCCTAACAGACTTTGAAAACAACGAGCAAAATGCAAACTCAATAGAATAACTTTTCGAATTGAATTTCCAAATCAATTAACGTTAATATGTCAATATATAGAGCCATTCCTTTATTTTGCCCATAGTAAGGAGATCATTTTAGCACTCTTATGACCACGTAGCAAAATGTGCTAACTTTTCAATTTCGCAATGTTACTGAGTCCTGTAGCGAGCAGGTGATTCATTCATACTGGCGATCTAAATTTATCTATTCAGCGAATTTGAATTTTCAATAACCGATCGTGAACGGATACAGAAATACCTCTTATATGCTAACACGTGAATTCGTGTAATCATGAGATTCTTGCGATAAAGGCGCTGTATATTTGTCGTGAAATATCATCTCAAGACATCAGGTATTTCTTACAGACATAGAAAACAACAATTAAAATGCAATCTCATTAGAATGACTTTTCGAATTGAATTTTAAATCAAATAACGTTATGATGTCACTAAATACAGCCATTCTTTGATTTTTCCGGGAGTCATAATATCATTTTAGCACTTTTATAACCACCCAGCAAAATATGCTAATTTTTTAATTTCGCAATATTATGGAGTCCTGTCGCGAGCAGGTGATCTATGAATAATTGCGATCTGAATTTAACCATTACGCGAATTAAAATTTTAAATAACCGAAAGCGAACAGATACAGAAATCAACCTATTATATTCTATCACGAGAATTTGTGTAATCATGAGGTTATTGCAATTGAGGCGCAGTATATTTTTCCCGAAATATTATCTGAAGGCATCAGGTATTTCTTACAGTCATTGAATACAACAATCAAAATGCAATCTCAATAGAATAACTTTTCGGATTGAATTTTCGCATCAATTAACTTTATTATGTCGATATATAGAGTCATTACTTGATTATGCCCAGAAGTCATGAGATCATCTTAGCACTTTTATAACGACGCAGCAAAATATGCTAATTTTTCAATTTCGCAATATTTCTAAGTCCTGTAGCGAGAAGGTTATTTACGAATACTTGCGATCGAACTTTAACTTTCCAGCGAATTGAAATTTTAAATAACCGATTGTGAACAGATACAGAAATACCTCTTATATTCTAACACGTGAATTCGTGTAATCATGAGATTATTGCGATTAGGGCGCAGTATATTTTTTCCGAAATGACATCTGATAGCATCAGGTAGGTCTAGCAGACATTGAAAACAACATTCAAAAGCAATCTCAATTGAATAACTTTTCGAATTGAATTTTCAAATCAAATATCGTTATTATGTCACTAAATAGAGCTATTCCTTGATTTTGCCCAGGAGCCATGAGATCATTTTAGCACTCTTTTAACGACGCAGCAAAAAATGCTAATTTTTCAATTTCGCAATATTATCAAGTCCTGTAGCAAGCTGGTTATCCATGAATACTTGCGATCTAAATTAAACTATTCAGCGAATTGATATTTTGAATAAATGAAATCGAACAGATACAGAAATCAACCACTTATATTCCATTACGTGAATTCGTGTAATCATAAGATTCTTGCGATTAAGGCGCTGTATATTTTTCTCGAATGACCATCTGAAGACATCAGGTATTTCTTACAGACATTGAAAACAACAATCAAAATTAAAACTAAATAGAATTACTTTTCGAATTGAATTTACAAATCAATTAACGTTATTATGTCACTAAATAGAGCCATTCCTTGATTTTGCCCAAAAGATATGATATCATTTTAGCACTTTTATGACCACGCAGCAAAATGTGCTAATTTTTTAATTCCGCAATATTACTTGGTCCTGTACCGTGCGGGTTATCTACGAATACTTGCGATCTATATTAAACTATTCAGCGAATTGAAATTTTAAATAACCGAATGCAAACAGACATAGAAATCAACCTTTTCTATTCTATCACGTGAATTTGTGTAATTATGAGATTGTTGCGATTGTGGCGCAGTATATTTTTTTTCCGAAATGACATCTGAAGATATCAGGTATTTCGAACAGACTTTGAAAACAACGAGCATAACGCAAACTCGATAGAATAACTTTTGGAATTGAATTTCCAAATCAATTAACGTTAATATGTCAATATATAGAGCCATTTCTTCATTTTGCCCATAGTAAGGAGATCATTTCAGCACCCTTATGACCACGCAGAGAAATATGCTAATTTTTCAATTCCGCAATGTTACTAAGTCCTGTAGCGAGCAGGTGATCCATTAATACTTGCGATCTAAATTTATCTATTTAGCGAATTAGAATTTTAAATAACCGATAGTGAACGGATACAGAAATACCTCCTATATGCTAACACGTGAATTCGTGTAATCATGATATACTTGCGATAAAGGCGCTGTATATTTTTCCTGAAATATCATCTCAAGACATCAGGTATATCTTACAGACATAGAAAACAACAATTAAAATGCAATCTCATTAGAATGACTTTTCGAATTGAATTTTCAAATCAAATAACGTTATGATGTCAATAAATACAGCCATTATTCGATTTTTCCCCGGAGTCATGATATTATTTTAGCACTTTTTTAACCACGCAGCAAAATATGCTAATTTTTCAATTTCGCATCATTACCAAGTCCTGTAGCGAGCAGGTTATCCATGAATACCTGCGATCCAAATCTAACTATTGAGCGAATTAAAATTTTGAATAACCGAAGGCGAACAGATACAGAAATCAACCTATTATATTCTATCACGAGAATTCGTGTAATCATGAGGTTCTTGCGATTGAGGCGCAGTATATTTTTCCCGAAATATTATCTGCAGGCATCAGGTATTTCTTACAGACATTGGAAACAACAATCACAATGCAGTCTCAATAGTATAACTGTTCGAAATGATTTCTCAAATCGAATAACGTTATTATGTCACTAAATAGAGCCATTCCTTGATTTTGCCCAGAAGTTATGAGAGCATTTTAGCACTCTTATAACGACGAAGCAAAATATGCTAATTTATTAATTTCGCAATTCTACTAAGTCCTGTAGCGAGCAGGTTATCCACGAATACTTGCGATCGAACTTTAACTTTATAGCGAATTGATATTTTAAATAACCGATAGTGAACAGATACAGAAATACCTCTTATATTCTAACACGTGAATTCGTGTAATCATGAGGTTCTTGCGATTGGGGCGCAGTATATTTTTCCCGAAATATTATCTGAAGGCATCAGGTATTTCGTACAGACATTGGAAACAACAATTAAAATGCAATCTCAATAGAATAACTGTTCGAAATGAATTCTCAAATTAAATAACGTTATTAATCCACTAAATAGAGCTATTCCTTGATTTTGCCCAGGAGTTATGAGATCATCTTAGCACTTTTATGACCACGCTGCAAAATATGCGAATTTTTCAATTTCGCAATATTATCAAGTCCTGTAGCGAGCAGGTTATCTTTAAATACTTGCAATCTAAATTAAACTATTAAGCAAATTGAAATTTCAAATATCTGAAAGCGAACAGATATAGAAATCAACCTCTTATATTCTATCATGTGAATTTGTGTAATCATGAGATTGTTGCGATTGTGGCGCAGTATATTTTTCCCGAAATGACATCTGAAGATATCAGGTATTTCTAACAGACTTTGAAAACAACAATCAGAATGCAGTCTCAATAGAATAACATTTTGAATTGAATTTACAAGTCAATTAACGTTATTATGTCAATATATAGAGCTATTCCTTGATTTTGCCCAGGAGTTATGAGATCATTTTAGCAATCTTATAACGACGCAGCAAAATATGCTAATTTTTTAATTTCGCAATATTACTAAGTCCTGTAGCGAGCAGGTTATCCACGGATACTTGCGATCGAACTTTAACTTTTTAGCGAATTGATATTTTGAATAACCGATTGTGAACAGATACAGAAATACCTCTTATATTCTAACACGTGAATTCGTGTAATCATGAGATTATTGCGATAAAAGCGCAGCATATTTTTTCCGAAATGACATCTGATGGCATCAGGTATGTCTAGCAGACATTGAAAACAACAATCAAAATGCAATCTCAATAGAATAACTTTTCGAATTGAATTTTCAAACCAAATAACGTTATAATGTCACTAAATATAGCCATTCCGTGATTTTGCCCAGGGGTTATGAGATCATTTTAGCACTCTTATGACCACGCAGCAAAATATGCTAATTTTTGAATTTCGCAATATTATCAAGTTCTGTAGCGAGCAGGTTATCTACGGATACTTGCGATCAAAATTAAACTATTCATGGAATTAAAATTTTACATAACCGAAAGCGAACAGATACAGAAATCAGCCTCTTCTATTCTATCACGTGAATTTGTGTAATCATGAGATTGTTGCGATTGTGGCGCAGTATATTTTTTTTCCGAAATGACATCTGAAGATATCAGGTATTTCTAACAGACTTTGAAAACAACGAGCAAAACGCGAACTCAATAGAATAACTTTTCGAATTGAATTTCCAAATCAATTAACGTTAATATGTCAATATATAGAGCAATTCCTTTATTTTGCCCATAGGGAGGAAATCATTTTAGCACTTTTATGGCCACGCAGCAAAATATGCCAATTTTTCAATTTCGCAAAGTTACTAAGTCCTGTACCGGGCAGGTGATCCATTAATACTTGCGATCTAAATTTATCTATTCAGCGAATTGGAATTTCAAATAACCGATATTGAACGGATACAGAAATACCTCTTATATGCTAACACGTGAATTCGTGTAATCATGAGATACTTGCGATAAAGGCGCTGTATATTTTTCCTGAAATATCATCTCAAGACATCAGATATTTCTTACAGACATAGAAAACAACAATTAAAATGCAATCTCATTAGAATGACTTTTCGAATTGAATTTTCAAATCAAAAAACGTTATGATGTCACTAAATACAGCCATTCTTTGATTTTTCCTGGGAGTCATGATATCATATTAGCACTATTATAACGACGCAGCAAAATATGCTAATTTTTCAATTTCGCAATATTTCTAAGTCCTGTAGCGAGCAGGTTATTCACGAATACATGCGATCGAACTTTAACTTTCCAGCGAATTGAAATTTGAAATAACCGATAGTGAACGGATACAGAAATACCTCTTATATTCTAACACGTGAATTCGGGTAATCATGAGATTATTGCTATAAAGGCGCAGTATATTTTTTCCGAAATGACATCTGATATCATCAGGTACGTCTAGCAGACATTGAAAACAACAATCAAAATGCAATCTCAATAGAATAACTTTTCGAATTGAATTTTCAAATTAAATTACGTTATAATGTCACTAAATAGAGCCATTCCGTGATTTTGCCCAGGGGTTATGAGATCATTTTAGCACTCTTAGGACCACGCAGACAAATATGCTAATTTCTGAATTTCGCGTTATTATCAAGTTCTGTAGCGAGCAGGTTATCTATAAATACTTGCAATCTAAATTAAACTATTTATCAAATTGAAATTTCAAATATCTGAAAGCGAACAGATATAGAAATCAACCTCTTATATTCTATCACGTGAATTTGTGTAATCATGAGATTGTTGCGATTGTGGCGCAGTATATTTTTCCCGGAATGACATCTGAAGATATCAGGTATTTCTAACAGACTTTGAAAACAACGAGCAAAACGTAAACTCAATAGAATAACTTTTCGAATTGAATTTCCAAATCAATTAACGTTAATATGTCAATATATAGAGCTATTTCTTTATTTTGCCCATAGTAAGGAGATCATTTTAGCCCTCTTATGACAACGCAGCAAAATATGCTAATTTTTTAATTTCGCAATATTACTCAGTCCTGTAGCGTGCAGGTTGTCTACGAATACTTGCGATCTAAATTTATCTATTTAGCGAATTGGAATTTTCAATAACCAATAGTGAACGGATACAGAAATACCTCTTATATCCTAACACGTGAATTTGTGTAATCATGAGGTTCTTGCGATTGGGGCGCAGTATATTTTTCCCGAAATATTATCTGAAGGCATCAGGTATTTCTTACAGATATTGGAAACAACAATTAAAATGCAATCTCAATAGAATAACTGTTCGAAATGAATTCTCAAATGAAATAACGTTATTATGTCACTAAATAGAGCTTTTCCTTGATTTTGCCCAGAAGTTATGAGATTATTTTAGCACTTTTATGACCACGCAGCAGAATATGCTAATTTTTCAATTTCGCAATATTATAAAGTCCTGTAGCGAGCAGGTTATCCATAAATACGTGCGATCGAACTTTAACTATTTAGCGAATTGATATTTTGAATAACCGATAGTGAACAGATACAGTAATACCTCTTATATTCTAACACGTGAATTCGTGTGATCATGAGATACTTGCGAAAAAGGCGCTGTATATTTTTTCTAAAATATCATCTCAAGACATCAGGTATTTCTTACAGACATAGAAAACAACAATTAAAATGCAATCTCATTAGAATGACTTTTCGAATTGAATTTCCGAATCAAATAACGTTATGATGTCACTAAATACAGCCATTCTTTGATTTTTCCCGGGAGTCATGATATCATATTAGCACTATTATAACGACGCAGCAAAATATGCTAATTTTTCAATTTCGCAATATTTCTTAGTCCTGTAGCGAGCAGGTTATTCACGAATACTTGCGATCGAACTTTAACTTTCCAGCGAATTGAAATTTTAAATAACCGATAGTGAACAGATACGGAAATACCTCTTATTTTCTAACACGTGAATTCGTGTTATAATGAGATTATTGCGATAAAGGCGCAGTATATTTTTTCCGAACTGACATCTGATGGCATCAGGTATGTATAGCAGACATTGAAAACAACAATCAAAATGCAATCTAAATGGAATAACTCATCGAATTGAATTTACAAATCAAGTAACGTTATTATGTCACTAAATAGAGCCATTCCTTGATTTTGCCAAGGAGTTATGATATCATGTTAGCACTCTTATATTGACGCAGCAAAAAATGCTAATTTTTCAATTTCGCAATATTACCAAGTCCTGTAGCGAGCATGTTATCCATGAATACCTGCGATCCAAATCTAACTATTCAGCGAATTGAAATTTTAAATAACCGAAAGCGAACAGATACAGAAATCAACCTATTATATTCTATCACTTGAATTGGTGTAATCATGAGATGCTTGCGATTGAGGCGCAGTATATTTTTTTCCGAAATATCATCCGAAGACATCTGGTATTTCTTACAGACATTGAAAACAACAATCAAAATGCAACCTTAATAGAATAACTGTTCGAATTATATTTTCAAATCAATAAACGTTATTATGTCGATATATAGAGCTATTCCTTGATTTTGCCCAGGAGTTATGAGATCATTTTAGCACTATTATAACGACGCAGCAAAATATGCTAATTTTTTAATTTCGCAATATTACTAAGTCCTGTAGCGAGCAGGTTATCCACGAATACTTGCGATCGAACTTTAACTTTTCAGCGAATTGATATTTTGAATAACCGATACTGAACAGATACAGAAATACCTCTTATATTCTAACACGTGAATTCGTGTAATCATGAGGTTCTTGCGATTGGGGCGCAGTATATTTTTCCCGAAATATTATCTGAAGGCATCAGGTACTTCTTACAGACATTGGAAACAACAATTTAAATGCAATCTCAATAGAATAACTGTTCGAAATGAATTCTCAAATCAAATATTGTTATTAATCCACTAAATAGAGCTATTCCTTGATTTTGCCCAGGAGTTATGAGATCATTTTAGAACTTCTATGACCACGCAGCAAAATATGCGAATTTTTTAATTTCGCAATATTATCAAGTCCTGTAGCGAGCAGGTCATCCATAAGAACTTGCGATCGAAATTGAACTATTAAGCAAATTGAAATTTGAAATATCTGAAAGCGAACAGATATAGAAATCAACCTCTTATATTCTATCACGTGAATTCATGCAATCATGAGATGCTTGCGAATGAGGCGCAGTATATTTTTCCCGAAATATCATCTGAAGACATCAGGTATTTCTTACAGACATTGAAAACAACAATCAGAATGCAGTCTCAATAGAATAACATTCCGAATTGAATTTACAAGTCAATTAACGTTATTATGTCAATATATAGAGCTATTCCTTGATTTTGCCCAGGAGTTATGAGATCATTTTAGCAATCTTATGACGAGGAAGCAAAATATGCTAATTTTTTAATTTCGCAATATTACTAAGTCCTGTAGCGAGCAGGTTATCCACGAATACTTGCGATCGAACTTTAACTTTTTGGCGAATTGATATTTTGAATAAACGATAGTGAACAGATACAGAAACTCCTCTTATATTCTAACACGTGAATTCGTGTAATCATGAGATTATTGCGATAAAGGCGCAGTATATTTTTTCCGAAATGACATCTGATGGCATGTGGTATGTCTAGCAGACATTGAAAACGACAATCAAAATGCAATCTCAATAGAATAACTTTTCGAATTGAATTTTCAAATCAAATAACGTTATAATGTCACTAAATAAAGCCATTCCGTGATTTTGCCCAGGGGTTATGAGATCATTTTAGCACTCTTATGACCACGCAGCAAAATATGCTAATTTTTGAATTTCGCAATATTATCAAGTCCCGTAGCGAGCAGGTTATCTATAAATACTTGCGATCTAAATTAAACTATTTAGCAAATTGAAATTTCAAATATCTGAAAGCGAACAGATATAGACATCAACCTCTTATATTCTATCACGTGAATTTGTGTAATCATGAGATTGTTGCGATTGTGGCACAGTATATTTTTCCCGAAATGACATCTGAAGATATCAGGTATTTCTAACAGACTTTGAAAACAACGTGCAAAACGCAATCCTAATTGAATAACTTTTCGAATAGAATTTCCAAATCAATTAACGTTTATATGTCAATATATAGATCCATTCTTTTATTTTGCCCATAGTGAGGAGATCATTTTAGCACTCTTATGACCACGCATTAAAATAGGCTAATTTTTCAATTTCGCAATGTTACTAAGTCCTGTAGCGAGCATGTGATCCATTAATACTTGCGATCCAAATTTATCTATTCAGCGAATTGAAATTTTTAATAACCGATAGTGAACGGATACAGGAATACGTCTTATATGCTAACACGTGAATTCGTGTAATCATGAGATACTTGCGATAAAGGCGCTGTATATTTTTCCTAAAATATCATCTCAAGACATCAGGTATGTCTTACAGACATAGAAAACAACAATTAAAATGTAATCTCATTAAAATGACTTTTCGAATTGAATTTTCAAATCAAATAACGTTATGATGTCACTAAATACAGCCATTCTTTGATTTTTCCCGGGAGTCATGATATCATATTAGCACTATTATAACGACGCAGCAAAATATGCTAATTTTTCAATTTCGCAATATTTCTAAGTCCTGTAGCGAGCAGGTTATTCACGAATACTTGCGATCGAACTTTAACTTTCCAGCGAATTGAAATTTTAAATAACCGATAGTGAACATATACGGAATTACCTCTTATATTCTAACACGTGAATTCGTGTAATAATGAGATTATTGCGGAAAAGGCGCAGTATATTTTTTCCGAAATGACATCTGGTGGGATCAGGTATGTATAGCAGACATTTAAAACAACAATCAGAAAGCAATCTCAATAGAATAACTTTTCGTATTGAATTTTCAAATCGAATAACCTTATTATATTACTAAAAAGAGCCATACCTTGATTTTGCCGAAGAGCCATGAGATCATTTTAGCACTCTTATAACGACGCAGCAAAAAATGCTAATTTTTCAATTTCGCAATATTATCAAGTCCCGTAGCGAGCAGGTTATCCATAAATACTTGCGATCTAAATTTAACTATGCAGCGAATTAATATTTTAAATAACCGAAATCGAACAGATACAGAAATCAACCACTTATATTACATCACGTGAATTCGTGTAATCATAAGATTTTTGCGATTAAGGCGCTGTATATTTTTCCCGAAATACCATCTGAAGACATCAGGTATTTCTCACAAACATTGAAAACAACAATCAAAATGCAATCTAAATAGAATAACTTTTCGAATTGAATTTACAAATCAATTAACGTTATTATGTCACTAAATAGAGCTATTCCTTGATTTTGCCAAGGAGTTATGATATCATGTTAGCACTCTTATGACCACGCAGCAAAATGTGCTAATTTTTTAATTTCGCAATATTACTAAGTCCTGTAGCGTGCAGGTTATCTACGAATACTTGCGATCTAAATTGAACTATCCAGCGAATCGAAATTTCAAATAACCGAAAGCAAACAGATACAGAAATCAACCTCTTCTATTCTATCGCATGAATTTGTGTAATCATAAGGTTCTTGCGATTAAGGCGCAGTATATTGTTCCCGAAATATCATCTGAAGACATCGGGTATTTCTTACAGACATTGAAAACAACAATCACAATGCAGTCTCAATAGAATAACTTTTCGAATTGAATTTACAAGTCAATTAACGTTATTATGTCAATGTATAGAGCTATTACTTGATTTTGCTCAGTAGTTATGAGATCATTTTAGCACTCTTATAACGACGCAGAAAAATATGCTGATTTTTTAATTTCGCAATATTACTAAGTCCTGTATCGAGCAGGTTATCCACGAATACTTGCGATCGAACTTTAACTTTTTAGCGAATTGATATTTTAAATAACCGATAGTGAACAGATACAGAAATACCTCTTATATTCTAACACGTGAATTCGTGTAATCATGAGATTATTGCGATAAAGGCGCTGTATATTTTTTCCGAAATGACATCTGATGGCATCAGGTATGTCTAGCAGACATTGAAAACAACAATCAAAATGCAATCTCAATAGAATAACTTTTCGAATTGAATTTTCAAATCGAATAACCTTATTATATCACTAAAAAGAGCCATACCTTGATTTTGCCAAAGAGGCATGAGATCATTTTAGCACTCTTATAACGACGCAGCAAAAAATGCTAATTTTTCAATTTCGCAATATAATCAAGTCCCGTAGCGAGCAGGTTATCCATAAATACTTGCGATCTAAATTTAACTATTCAGCGAATTAATATTTTAAATAACAGAAATCGAACAGATACAGAAATCAACCACTTATATTACATCACGTGAATTCGTGTAATCATAAGATTTTTGCGATTAAGGCGCTGTATATTTTTCCCGAAATACCATCTGAAGACATCAGGTATTTCTCACAGACATTGAAAACAACAATCAAAATGCAATCTAAATAGAATAACTTTTCGAATTGAATTTACAAGTCAATTATCGTTATTATGTCAATATATAGAGCTATTACTTGATTTCGCCCAGTAGTTATGAGACCATTTTAGCACTCTTATACCGACGCAGCAAAATATGCTAATTTTTTTATTTCGCAATATTACTAAGTCTTGTAGCGAGCAGGTTATCCACGAATACTTGCGATCGAACTTTAACTATTTAGCGAATTGATATTTTAAATAACCGATAATGAACGTATACAGAAATACCTCTTATATGCTAACACGTGAATTCGTGTAATCATGAGATACTTGCGATAAAGGCGCTGTATATTTTTCCTGAAATATCATCTCAAGACATCAGGTATTTCTTACAGACATAAAAAACAATAGTCACAATGCAGTCTCAATAGAATAACTTTTCGAATTGAATTTACAAGTCAATTATCGTTATTATGTCAATATATAGAGCTATTACTTGATTTTGCACAGTAGTTATGAGACCATTTTGGCACTCTTCTACCGACGCAGCAAAATATGCTAATTTTTTAATTTCGCAATATTACTAATTCCTGTAGCGAGCAGGTTATCCACGAATACTTGCGATCGAACTTTAACTTTTTAGCAAATTGATATTTTAAATAACCGATAGTGAACAGATACAGAAATACCTCTTATATTCTAACACGTGAATTCGTGTAATCATGAGATAATTGCGATAAAGGCGCAGTATATTTTTTCCGAAATGACATCTGATGGCATCAGGTATGTCTAGCAGACATTAAAAACAACAATCAAAATGCAATCTCAATAGAATAACTTTTCGAATTGAATTTTCAAATCAACTAACGTTAATATGTCAATATATAGATCTATTCCTTCATTTTGCTCATAGAAAGGAGATCATTTTAGCACTCTTATGACAGCAAAATAGGCTAATTTGTCAATTTTGCATTGTTACTAAGTCCTGAAGCGAGCATGTGATTTATTAATACTTGCGATCCAAATTTATCTATACAGCGAATTGAAATTTTAAATAACCGATAGTGAACGGATACAGGAATACCTCTTATATGCTATCACGTGAATTCGTGTAATCATGAGATACTTGCGATAAAGGCGCTGTATATTTTTCCTGAAATATCATATCAAGACATCAGGTATTTCTTACAGACATAGAAACCAACAATTAAAATGCAATCTGATTAGAATGACTTTTCGAATTGAATTTTCAAATCAAATAACGTTATGATGTCACTAAATACAGCCATTCTTTGATTTTTCCCGGGAGTCATGATATCAATTTGGCACTATTATAACGACGCAGCAAAATATGCTAATTTTTTAATTTCGCAATATTTCTCAGTCCTGTAGCGAGCAGGTTATTCACGAATTCTTGCGATCGAACTTTCACTTTCCAGCGAATTGAAATTTTAAATAACTGATAGTGAACAGATACAGAAATACCTCTTATATTCTATCATGAGAATTTGTGTAATCTTGAGGTTCTTGCAATTGAGGCGCAGTATATTTTTCCCGAAATATTATCTGAAGGCATCAGGTATTTCTAACAGTCATTGAAAACAACAATCACAATGCAGTCTCAATAGAATAACTGTTCGAAATGATTTCTCAAATCGAATAACGTTATTATGTCACTAAATGGAGCCATTCCTTGATTTTGCCCAGAAGTTATGAGATAATTTTAGCACTCTTATAACGACGCAGCGAAGTATGCTAATTTTTTAATTTCGCAATTTTACTAAGTCCTGTAGCGAGCAGGTTATCCACGAATACTCGCGATCGAACTTTAACTTTTCAGCATATTGATATTTTAAATAACCGATAGTGAACAGATACAGAAATACCTCTTATATTCTAACACGTAAATTCGTGTAATCATGAGATTATTGCGATAAAAGCGCAGTATATTTTTTCCGAAATGACATCTGATGGCATCAGGTATGTCTAGCAGACATTGAAAACAACAATCAAAATGCAATCTCAATAGAATAATATTTCGAATTGAATTTTCAAATCAAATAACGTTATATTGTCACTAAATAGAGCTATTCCGTGATTTTGCCCAGGGGTTATGAGATCATTTTAGCACTCTTATGACCACGCAGCAAAGTATGCTAATTTTTTAATTCCGCAATATTTTAAAGTCCTGTAGCGAGCAGGTTATCTATAAATACTTGCGATCTAAATTGAACTATTTAGCAAATTGAAATTTCAAATATCTGAAAGCGAACAGATATAGAAATCAACTTCTTGTATTCTATCACGTGAATTTGTGTAATCATGAGATTGTTGCGATTGTGGCGCAGTATATTTTTCCCGAAATGACATTTGAAGATATCATGTATTTTTAACAGACTTTGAAAACAACGTGCAAAACGCAAACTTAATTGAATAACTTTTCGAATTGAATTTCCAAATCAACTAACGTTAATATGTCAATATATAGATACATTCCTTTATTTTGCCCATAGAGAGGAGATCATTTTAGCACTCTTATGACCACGCAGCAAAATAGGCTGATTTTTCAATTTCGCAATGTTACCAAGTCCTGTAGCGAGCAGGTTATTCACGAATACTTGCGATCGAACTTTAACTTTCCAGCGAATTGAAATTTTAAATAACCGATAGTGAACAGATACAGAAATACCTCTTATATTCTAACACGTGAATTCGTGTAATCATGAGATTATTGCTATAAAGGCGCAGTATATTTTTTCCGAAATGACATCTGATTGCATCAGGTATGTCTAGCAGACATTGAAAACAACAATCAAAATGCAATCTCAATAGAATAACTTTTCGAATTGAATTTTCAAATCAAATAACGTTATTATATCACTAAATAGAGCCATTGCTTGATTTTGCTCAGGA
Organism: Platygaster robiniae; assembly: GCA_028476575.1. Classification (NCBI taxonomy): domain Eukaryota; kingdom Metazoa; phylum Arthropoda; class Insecta; order Hymenoptera; family Platygastridae; genus Platygaster; species Platygaster robiniae. Next base: position 20,783,268 of record CM052021.1, read on the forward strand.
GTCATGAGATCATTTTAGCACTTTTATAACGACTCAGCAAAAAATGCTAATTTTTTAATTTCGCAGTATTATCCAGTCCTGTCGCGAGCAGGTTATCCATGAATACTTGCGATCTAAGTTTAACTATTCAGCGAATTGATATTTTAAATAACCGAAATCGAACAGATACAGAAATCAACCACTTATATTCCATTACGTGAATTCGTGTGATCATAAGATTCTTGCGATTAAGGCGCAGTATATTTTTCCCGAAATACCATCTGAAGACATCAGGTATTTCTTACAGACATTGAAATCAACAATCACAATGCAGTCTCAATAGAATAACATTTCGAATTGAATTTACAAGTCTATTAACGATATTATGTCAATATATAGAGCCATTCCGTGATTTTGTCCAGGGGTTATGAGATCATTTTAGCACTCTTATGACCACGCAGCAAAATATGCTAATTTCTCAATTTCGCAATATTACTAAGTCCTGTAGCGAGCAGGTTATCCACGAATACTTGCGATCGAAATTTAACTTTTCAGCGAATTGATATTTTAAATAACCGATAGTGAACAGATACAGAAATCCCTCTTATATTCTAACACGTGCATTCGTGTAATCATGAGGTTCTTGCGATTGAGGCGCAGTATATTTTTCCCGAAATATTATCTAAAGGCATCAGGTATTTCTTACAGTCATTGAAAACAACAATCAAAATGCAATCTCAATAGAATAACTTTTTCGATTAAATTTTCACATCAATTAATGTTATTATGCCGATATATAGAGTCATTACTTGAATATGCCCAGGAGTCATGAGATCATCTTAGCGCTATTATAACGACGCAATAAAATATACTAATTTTTCAATTTCGCAATATTTCAAAGTCCTGTAGCGAGCAGGATAGTCACGAATACTTGCGATCGAACTTTAACTTTCCAGCGAATTGAAATTTTAAATAACCGATAGTGAACAGATAAGAAAATACCTCGTATATTCTAACACGTGCATTCGTGTAATCATAAGGTTCTTGCGATTGAGGCGCAGTATATTTTTCCCGAAATATTATCTGAAGGCATCAGGTATTTCTTACAGACATTGAAAACAACAATCAAAATGCAATCTTAATAGAATAACTGTTCGAATTATATTTTCAAATTAATAAACGTTATTATGTCGATATATAGAGCTATTCCTTGATTTTGCCCAGGAGTTATGAGATCATTTTAGCACTCTTATAACGACGCAGCAAAATATGCTAATTTTTCAATTTCGCTATATTACTAAGTCCTGTAGCGAGCAGGTTATCCACGAATACTTGCGATAGAACTTTACCTTTCCAGCAAATTGAAATTTAAAATAACCGATAGTGAACATATACAGAAATACCTCTTATATTCTAACCCGTGAATTCGTGTAATCATGAGATTATTGCAATAAAGGCGCAGTACATTTTTTCCGAAATGACATCTGATGGCACCAGGTCGTCTAGCAGACATTGAAAACAACAATCAAAATGCAATCTCAATAAAATAACCTTTCGAATTGAATTTTCAAATCAAATAACGTTATTATGTTACTAAATAGAGCAATTCCTTGATTTTGCCCAGGAGTCCTGAGATCATTTTAGCACTTTTATAAAGACGCAGCAAAAAATGCTAATTTTTTAATTTCGCAATATTACCAAGTCCTGTAGCGAGCAGGTTATCCATTAATACTTGCGATCCAAATCCAACTTTTCAGCGAATTGAAATTTTGAATAACCAAAAGCGAACAGATACAGAAATCAACCTATTATATTCTATCACGAGAATTCGTGTAATCATGAGGTTCTTGCGATTAAGGCTCAGTATATTTTTCCCGAAATATCATATGAACACATCAGGTATTTCATACAGACATTGAAAACAACAATCAAAATGCAATCTCATTAGAATAACTTTTCGAATTGAATTTACAAATCAATGAACGTTAATATGTCAATATATAGAGCCATTCTTTAATTTTGCCCAGGAGTAAGGAGATCATTTTAGCACTTTTATGACTACGCAGCAAAATATGCTAATTTCTCAATTTCGCAATATTACTAAGTCCTGTAGCGAGCAGGTTATCCACGAATACTTGCGATCTAAATTTGTCTATCCAGCGAATTGAAATTTTAAATAACCGAAAGCGAACAGTTACAGAAATCAACCTATTATATTCTATTACGAAAATTCGTGTAATCATGAGGTTCTTGCGATTGAGGCGCAGTATATTTTTCCTGAAATATCATATGAAGACATCAGGTATTTCTTACAGACATTGGAAACAACAATCAAAATGCAATCTCAATTGAATAACTTTTTGAATTGAATTTACAAATCAATTAACGTTATAATGTCAATATATAGAGCTTCCCTTGATTTTCCCCAGGAGTCATGAGATTATTTTAGCACTCTTATAAGGACGCAGCAAAAAATGCTAATTCTTCAATCTCGCAATATTACTTAGTCCTGGAGCGAGCAGGTTATTTATGAATACTTGCGACCGAAATGCAACTATCCAGCGAATTGAAATTTTACTGAACCGAAAGCGAAAATATACAGAAATCAACCTCTTAAATTCTATCACGTGAATTCGTGTAATCATGAGATTCTTGCGAACAAGGCGCAGTATATTTTTCCCGAAATATCATCTGAAGACATCTGGTATTTCTTACAGACATTGAAAACAACACCAAACGCAATCTCAATAGAATAACTGTTCGAATTATATTTTCAAATTAATTAACGTTATTATGTCAATATATAGAGCCATTCCTTGATTTTGCCCAAGAGTTATGAGATCATTCTAGCACTTATATGACAACGCAGCAAATTATGCGAATTTTTCAATTTCGCCGTATTATCAAGTCCTGTAGCAAGCACGTTATTCATAAGTACTTGCGATCTAAATTGAACTATCTAGCAAATTGAAATTTCAAATATCTGAAAGCGAACAGATATAGAAATCAACATCTTATATTCTATCACGTGAATTCGTGAAATCATGAGATGCTCGCAATTAAGGCGCAGTATATTTTTCCCGAAATATCATCTGAAGACATCTGGTATTTCTTACAGACATTGAAAACAACAATTAAAATGCAATCTCATTAGAATAACTTTTCGAATTGAATTTTCAAATCAACTAACGTTATTATGTCAATATATAGAGCTATTCCTTGATTTTCCCCAGGAGTCATGAGATCATTTTAGCACTCTTATAACGACGCAGCACAAAATGCTAATTTTTCAATTTCGCAATATTACCAAGTGCTAAAGCGAGCAGGTTATCTATGAATACTTGCGATCTAAATTTGTCTATTCAGCGAATTGAAATTTTAAGTAACCGAAAGCGAACAGATACAGAAATCAACCTATTATATTCTATCACGGAATTCGTGTAATCATGAGATTATTGCGATAAAGGCGCAGTATATTTTCTCCGAAATGATATCTGAAGGCGTCAGGTATTTCTAACAGACATTGAAGACAACAATCAAAATGCAATCTAAATAGAATACTTTTCGAATTGAATTCTCAAATCAAATAACGTTATTATGTCACTAAATAGAGCCATTACTTGATTTTGCCGAGGAGTTATGAGATCACTTTAGCACTATTATGACCACGCAGCAAAGTATGCTAATTTTTTAATTTCGCAATATTTTCAAGTCCTGTAGCGAGCAGGTTATTCATGAATACTTGCGATCTAAGTTTAATTATTCAGCGAATTGATATTTTAAAAAACCGAAATCGAACGGATACAGAAATCAACCACTTATATTCCATTACGTGAATTCGTGTGATCATAAGATTCTTGCGATTAAGGCGCAGTATATTTTTCCCGAAATACCATCTGAAGACATCAGGTATTTCTTACAGACATTAAAATCAACAATCACAATGCAGTCTTAATAGAATAACATTTCGAATTGCATTTACAAGTCAATTAACGTTATTATGTCAATATATAGAGTTATAACTTGATTATGCCGAGGAGTCATGAGATCATCTTAGCACTATTATAGCGACGCAGCAAAATATGCTAATTTTTCAATTTCGCAATATTTCTCAGTCCTGTAGCGAGCAGGTTATCTACGAATAATTGCGATCGAACTTCAACTTTCCAGCGAATTGAAATTTTAAATAACCGATAGTGAACAGATACAGACATACCTCTTATATTCTCACACGTGAATTCGTGTAATCATGAGATTATTGCGATAAAGGCGCAGTATATTTTTTCCGAAATGACATCTAATGGCATCAGGTATGTCTAGCAGACATTGAAAACAACAATTAAAAAGCAATCTCAATAGAATAACTTTTTGAATTGAATTTTCAAATCAAATAACGTTATTAATCCACTAAATAGAGCCATTCCTTAATTTTGCCCAGGAGTTATGAGATCATTTTAGCACTTTTATGACCACGCAGCAAAATATGCGAATTTTTCAATTTTGCAATATTATCAAGTCCTGTAGCGAGCAGGTCATCCATAAGTTCTTGCGATCGAAATTGAACTATCTAGCAAATTGAAATTTCAAATATCTGAAAGCAGACAAATATAGAAATCAACCTCTTATATTCTATCACGTGAATTCGTGTAATCATGAGATGCTTGCGATTGAGGCTCGGTTTATTTTTCCCGAAATATCATCTGAAGACATCAGGTATTTCTTACAGACATTGAAAACAACAATCACAATGCAGTCTCAATAGAATAACATTTCGAATTGAATTTACAAGTCAATTAACGTTATTATGTCAATATATAGAGCTAATCCTTGATTTTGCCCAGGAGTTATGAGAACATTTTAGCAATCTTAAAACGACGCAGCAAAATATGCTAATTTTTTAATTTCGCAATATTACTAAGTCCTGTAGCGAGCAGGTTATGCTCGAATACTTGCGATCGAACTTTAACTTTTCAGCGAATTGATATTCAAAATAACCGATAGTGAACAGATACAGAAATACATCTTATATTCTAACACGTCAATTCGTGTAATCATGAGATTATTGCGATAAAGGCGCAGTATATTTTTTCCGAAATGACATCTGATGGCATCAGGTATGTCTAGCAGGCATTGAAAACAACAATCAAAATGCAATCTCAATAGAATAACTTTTCGAATTGAATTTTCAAATCAAATAACGTTATTATGTCACTAAATAGAGCCATTCCTTGATTTTGCCCAGGAGTTTGAGATCATTTTAGCACTTTTATGTCCACGCAGCAAAATATGCTAATTTTTCAATTTAGCAATATTATTAAGTCCCGTAGCGAGCAGGTTATCCATCAATACTTGCGATATAAATTTAACTATTCAGCGAATTGAAATTTTAAATAACCGATAGTGAACAGATACAGAAATACCTCTTATATTCTAACACGTGAATTCGTGTAATCATGAGATTATTGCTATAAAGGCGCAGTATATTTTTTCCGAAATGACATCTGATGGCATCAGGTATTTCTCCCAGACATTGAAAACAACAATCAAAATGCAATCTAAATAGAATAACTTTTCGAATTGAATTTACAAATCAATGAACGTTATTATGTCACTAAATAGAGCCATTCCTTGATTTTGCCCAGGAGTTATGATATCATTTTAGCACTCTTATGACCACGCAGCAAAATGTGCTAATTTTTAAATTTCGTTATATTACTAAGTCCTGTGGCGTGCAGGTTCTTTACGAATACTTGCGATCTAAATTGAACTATTCAGCGAATCGAAATTTCAAATAACCGAAAGCAAACAGATACAGAAATCAACCTCTTCTATTCTATCGCATGAATTTGTGTAATCATGAGATTGTTGCGATTGTGGCGCACTATATTTTTTTTCCGTAATGACATCTGAAGATATCAGGTATTTCTAACAGACTTTGAAAACAACGAGCAAAACGTAAACTCAGTAGAATAACTTTTCGAATTGAATTTCCAAATCAATTAACGTTAATATGTCAATATATAGAGCCATTCTTTTATTTTGCCCATATTAAGGAGATCATTTTAGTACTCATATGACCACGCAGCAAAATATGCTAATTTTTCAATTTCGCAATGTTCCTGAGTCCTGTAGCGAGCAGGTGATCCATTAATTCTTGCGATCTAAGATTATCTATTTAGCGAATTGGAATTTTAAATAACCGATAGTGAACCGATACAGAAATACCTCTTATATGCTAACACGTGAATTCGTGTAATCATGAGATACTTTCGATAAAGGCGCTGTATATTTTTCCTGAAATATCATCTCAAGACATCAGGTATTTCTTACAGACATAGAAAACAACAATTAAAATGCTATCTCATTAGAATGACTTTTCGAATTGAATTTTAAAATCAAATAACGTTATGATGTCACTAAATACAGCCATTCTTTGATTTTTCCCGGGAGTCATAGTATCATTTTAGCACTCTTATAACCACGCAGCAAAATATGCTAATTTTTTAATTTCGCAATATTATGGAGTCCTGTCGCGAGCAGGTTATCTATTAATAGTTGCGGTCTGAATTTAATCATTACGCGAATTAAAATTTCAAATAACCGAAAGCGAACAAATACAGAAATCAACCTATTATATTCTATCACGAGAATTTGTGTAATCATGAGGTTCTTGCGATTGAGGCGCAGTATATTTTTCCCGAAATATTATCTGAAGGCATCATGTATTTCTTACAGTCATTGAAAACAACAATCAAAATGCAATCTCAATAGAATAACCATTCGGATTGAATTTTCACATCAATTAACGTTAATATGTCGATATATAGAGTCATTACTTGATTATGTCCAGGAGTCATGACATCATTTTAGCACTATTATAACGACGCAGCAAAATATGCTAATTTTTCAATTTCGCAATATTTCTAAGTCCTGTAGCGAGCTGGTTATTCACGAATACTTGCGATCGAACTTTAACCTTTCAGCGAATTGAAATTTTAAATAACCGATAGTGAACAGATACAGAAATACCTCTTTTATTCTAACACGTGAAATCGTGTAATCATGAGGTTATTGCGATAAGGGCGCAGTATATGTTTTCCGAAATGACATCTGATGGCATCAGGTATGTCTAGCAGACATTGAAAACAACAATCAAAATGCAGTCTCAATAGAATACCTTTTCGAATTGAATTTTCAAATCAAATAACGTTATTATGTCACTAAATAGAGCCATTCCTTGATTTTGCCCAGGAGTCATGAGATCATTTTAGCACTCCTATAACGACGCAGCAAAAATTCCTAATTTTTTAATTTCGCAATATTATCAAGTCCTGTAGCAAGCAGATTATCCATGAATACTAGGACCTAAATTTAACTATTCAGCGGATTGATATTTTAAATAACTGAAATCGAACAGATACAGAAATCAACCACTTATATTCCATCACGTGAATTCGTGTAATCATAAGATTCTTGCGATTAAGGCGCAGTATTTTTTTCCCGAAATACCATCTGAAGACATCAGGTATTTCTGACAGACATTGAAAACGACAAAAAAAATGCAATCTAAATAGAATAACTTTTCGAATTGAATTTACAAATCAATTAACGTTATTATATCAATATATAGAGCTATTCCTTGATTTTACCCAGGAGTTATGAAATCATTTCAGCTCTCTTATGACCACGCAGCAAAATATGCTAATTTTTCAATTTCGCAATGTTACTAAGTCCTGCAGCGAGCAGGTGATCCATTAATACTTGCGATCTAAATTTATCTATTCAGCGTATTGGAATTATAAATAACCGATAGTGAACGGATACAGAAATACCTTTTATATGCTAACACGTGAATTCGTGTAATCATGAAATTATTGCGATAGCGGCGCAGTAAATTTTTTCCGAAATGACATCTGATGGCATCAGGTATGTATAGCAGACATTGAAAACAACAATTAAAATGCAATCTCAATAGAAGAACTTTTCGACTTGAATTTTCAAATCAAATAACGTTATTATGTCACTAAATAGAGCCATTCCTTTATTTTGCCCAGGAGTCATGAGATCATTTAGCACTCTTATATTGACGCAGAAAAAAATGCTAATTTTTCAATTTCGCAATATTACCAAGTCCTGTAGCGAGCAGGTTATCCATGAATACCTGCGATCCAAATCTAACTATTCAGCGAATTGAAATTTTAAATAACCGAAAGCGAACAGATACAGAAATACCTCTTATATTCTAACACGTGAATTCGTGTAATCATGAGATTATTGCGATAAAGGCGCAGTATATTTTTTCCGAAATGACATCTGATGGCATCAGGTATGTCTAGCAGACATTGAAAACGACAATCAAAATGCAACCTTAATAGAATAACTGTTCGAATTATATTTTCAAATCAATAAACGTTATTATGTCGATATATAGAGCTATTCTTTGATTTTGCCCAGGAGTTATGAGATCATTTTAGCACTCTTATAACGACGCAGCAAAATTAGCTAATTTTTTAATTTCGCAATATTACTAAGTCCTGTAGCGAGCAGATTATCCACGAATACTTGCGATCGAACTTTAACTTTTTAGCGAATTGATATTTTGAATAACCGATAGTGAACAGATACAGAAATACCTCTTATATTCTAACACGTGAATTCGTGTAATCATGAGATTATTGCGATAAAGGCGCAGTATATTTTTTCCGAAATGACATCTGATGGCATCAGGTATGTCTAGCAGACATTGAAAACGACAATCAAAATGCAATCTCAATAGAATAACTTTTCGAATTAAATTTTCAAATCAAATAACGTTATAATGTCACTAAATAGAGCCATTCCGTGATTTTGCCCAGGGGTTATGAGATCATTTTAGCACTCTTATGACCACGCAGCAAAATATGCTAATTTTTGAATTTCGCATTATTATCAAGTCCTGTAGCGAGCAGGTTATCTATAAATACTTGCGATCTAAATTAAACTATTCAGCAAATTGATATTTTAAATAACTGAAATCGAACAGATACAGAAATCAACCACTTATATTCCATCACGTGAATTCGTGTTATCATAAGATTCTTGGGATAAAGGCGCTGTATATTTTTCCCGAAATACCATCTGAAGACATCAGGTAATTCTCACAGACATTGAAAACAACAATCAAAATGCAATCTAAATAGAATAACTTTTCGAATTGAATTTCCAAATCAATTAACGTTAATATGTCAATATATAGAGCTATTCCGTTAATTTGCCCATAGTAAGGAGATCATTTTAGCACTCTTATGACCACATAGAAAAATATGCTAATTTTTGAATTTCGCAATATTACTAAGTCTTGTGGCGTGCAGGTTATCCATGAATACTCGCGATCTAAGTTTAACTATTCAGCGAATTGATATTTTAAATAACCGAAATCGAACAGATACAGAAATCAACCACTTATATTCCATTACGTGAATTCGTGTGATGATAAGATTCTTGCTATTAAGGCGCAGTATATTTTTCCCGAAATACCATCTGAAGTCATCAGGTATTTCTTACAGACATTGAAAACAACAATCACAAGGCAGTCTCAATAGAATAACATTTCGAATTAAATTCACAAGTCAATTAACGTTATTATGTCAATATATAGAGTTATTCCGTGATTTTGCCCAGGGGTTATGAGATCATTTTAGCACTCTTATGACCACGCAGCAAAATATGCTAATTTTTCAATTTCGCAATATTATCAAGTCCTGTAGCGAGCAGGTTATCTACAAATACTTGCGGTCTAAATTGAACTATTTATCAAATTGGAATTTCAAATATCTGAAAGCGAACAGATATAGAAATGAACCTCTTATATTATATCACATGAATTCGTGTAATCATGAGATGCTTGCGATATAGGCGCAATATATTTCTCCCGAAATATCATCTAAAGACCTAAAGTATTTCTTACAGACATTGAAAACAACAAACAGAATGCAATCTAAATAGAATAACTTTTCGAATTAAATTTACAAGTCAATTAACGTTATTATGTCAATATATAGAGCCATTCCTTGATTTTGCCCAGGAGTTATGAGATCATTTTAGCACTCTTATAACGACGCAGCAAAATATGCTAATTTTTTATTTCGCAATATTACTAAGTCCTGTATTGAGCAGGTTATCCATTCATACTTGCGATCTAAATTCATCTATTCAGCGAATTGGAATTTTAAATAACCGATAGTGAACAGATACAGAAATACCTCTTATATTCTATCACGAGAATTTGTGTAATCATGAGGTTCTTGCGATTGAGGCGCAGTATATTTTTCCTGAAATATCATCTCAAGGCATCAGGTATTTCTTACAGTCATTGAAAACAACATTCAGAATGCAATCTCAATAGAATAAATTTTCGGCTTGAATTTTCACATCAATTAACGTTATTATGTCGATATACAGAGTCATTACTTGATTATGCCGAGGAGTCATGAGATCATCTTAGCACTATTATAGCGACGCAGCAAAATATGCTAATTTTTCAATTTCGCAATATTTCTCAGTCCTGTAGCGAGCAGGTTATCCACGAATATTTGCGATCGGACTTTAACTTTCCAGCGAATTGAAATTTTAAATAACCGATAGTGGACAGATACAGTAATACCTCTTATATTCTAACACGTGAATTCGTGTAATCATGAGATTATTGCGATAAAGGCGCAGTATATTTCTTCCGAAATGACATCTAATTGCATCAGGTATGTCTAGCAGACATTGAAAACAACAATTAAAAAGCAATCTCAATAGAATAACTTTTCGAATTGAATTTCCAAATCAATTAACGTTAATATGTCAATATATAGAGCTATTCCTTTAATTTGCCCATAGTAAGGAGATCATTTTAGCACTCTTATGACCACGTAGAAAAATATGCTAATTTTTCAATTTCGCAATGTTACTAAGTCCTGTAGCGAGCAGGTGATCCATTAATACTTGCGATCTAAATTTAACTATTCAGCAAATTGATATTTTAAATAACTGAAATCGAACAGATACAGAAATCAACCACTTATATTCCATCACGTGAATTCGTGTTATCATAAGATTCTTGGGATAAAGGCGCTGTATATTTTTCCCGAAATACCATCTGAAGACATCAGGTAATTCTCACAGACATTGAAAACAACAATCAAAATGCAATCTAAATAGAATAACTTTTCGAATTGAATTTCCAAATCAATTAACGTTAATATGTCAATATATAGAGCTATTCCTTTAATTTGCCCATAGTAAGGAGATCATTTTAGCACTCTTATGACCACGTAGAAAAATATGCTAATTTTTCAATTTCGCAATGTTACTAAGTCCTGTAGCGAGCAGGTGATCCATTAATACTTGCGATCTAAATTTATCTATTTAGCGAATTGGAATTTTCAATAACCGATAGTGAACGGATACAGAAATACCTCTTATATGCTTACACGTGAATTCGTGTAATTATGAGGTTCTTGCGATTGGGGCGCAGTATATTTTTCCCGAAATATTATCTGAAGGCATCAGGTATTTCTTACAGATATTGGAAACAACAATTAAAATGCAATCTCAATAGAATAACTGTTCGAAATGAATTCTCAAATGAAATAACGTTATTATGTCACTAAATAGAGCTATTCCTTGATTTTGCCCAGAAGTTATGAGATCATTTTAGCACTTTTATGACCACGCAGCAAAATATGCTAATTTTTCAATTTCGCAATATTATCAAGTCCTGTAGCGAGCAGGTTATCCATAAATACGAGCGATCCAAATTGAACTATTTAGCAAATTAAAATTTCAAATATCCGAAAGCGAACAGATATAAAAATCAACCTCTTATATTCTATCACGTGAATTCGTGTAATTATGAGATTGTTGCGATTGTGGCGCACTATATTTTTTTTCCGTAATGACATCTAAAGATATCAGGTATTTCTAACAGACTTTGAAAACAACGAGCGAAACGTAAACTCAATAGAATAACTTTTCGAATTGAATTTTCAAATCAATTAACGTAATTATATCACTAAATAGAGCCATTCCTTGATTTTGCCCAGGAGTCATGAGATCATTTTAGCACTCTTATAACGACGCAGCGAAAAATGCTATTTTTTCAATTTCGCAATATTACCAAGTCCTGTAGCGAGCAGGTTATCCATGAATACCTGCGATCCAAATCTAACTATTCAGCGAATGGAAATTTTAAATAACCGAAAGCGAACAGATACAGAAATCAACCTATTATATTCTATCACGAGAATTCGTGTAATCATGAGGTTCTTGCGATTGAGGCGCAGTATATTTTTCCCGAAATATTATCCGAAGGCATCAGGTATTTCTTACAGACATTGAAAACAACAATCAAAATGCAATCTTATTAGAATAACTGTTCGAATTATATTTTCAAATCAATAAACGTTATTATGTCGATATATAGAGCTATTACTTGATTTTGCTAAGTTGTTATGAGATCATTTTAGCACTCTTATAACGACGCAGCAAAATATGCTAATTTTTTAATTTCGCAATATTACTTAGTCCTGTAGCGAGCAGGTTATCCACGAATACTTGCGATCGAACTTTAACTTTTTAGCGAATTGATATTTTTAATAAACAATAGTGAACAGATACAGAAATACCTCTTATATTCTAACACGTGAATTCGTGTAATCATGAGATTATTGCGATAAAGGCGCAGAATATTTTTTCCGAAATGACATCTGATGGCATCAGGTATGTCTAGCAGACATTGAAAACAACAATCAAAATGCAATCTCAATAGAATAACTTTTGGAATTGAATTTTCAAATCAAATAACGTTATAATGTCACTAAAAAGAGCCATTCCGTGATTTTGCCCAGGGGTTATGAGATCATTTTATTACTTTTATGACCACGCATTAAAATAGGCTAATTTTTCAAATTCGCAATGTTACTAAGTCCTGTAGCGAGCACGCGATCCGTTAATACTTTCGATTCAAATTTATCTATTCAGCGAATTGAAATTTCAAATAACCGATAGTGAACGGATACAGGAATACCTCTTATATGCAAACACGTGAATTCGTGTAATCATGAGATACTTGCGATAAAGGCGCTGTATATTTTTCCTGAAATATCATCTCAAGACATCAGGTATTTCTTACAGACATAGAAAACAACAATTAAAATGCAATCTAATTAGAATGACTTTTCGAATTGAATTTTCAAATCAAATAACGTTATGATGTCACTAAATACAGCCATTCTTTGATTTTTCCCGGGAGTCATGATATCATTTTAGCACTATTATAACGACGCAGCAAAATATGCTAATTTTTCAATTTCGCAAAATTTTAAAGTCCTGTAGCGAGCAGGTTATTCACGAATACTTGCGATCGAACTTTATCTTTCCAGCGAATTGAAATTTTAAATAACCGATAGTGAACAGATACAGAAATACCTCTTATATTCTAACACGTGAATTCGTGTAATCATGAGATTATTGCTATAAAGGCGCAGTATATTTTTTCCGAAATGACATCTGATGGCATCAGGTATGTCTGGCAGACATTGAAAACAACAATCAAAATGCAATCTCAATAGATTAACTTTTCGAATTGAATTTTCAAATCAAATAACGTAATTATATCACTAAATAGAGCTATTCCTTGATTTTGCCCAGGAGTCATGAGATCATTTTAGCACTCTTATAACGACGCAGCAAAAAATGCTATTTTTTCAATTTCGCAATATTACCAAGTCCTGTAGCGAGCAGGTTATCCATGAATACCTGCGATTCAAATCTAACTATTCAGCGAATTGAAATTTTAAATAACTGAAAGCGAACAGATACAGAAATCAACCTATTATATTCTATCATGAGAATTCGTGTAATCATGAGGTTCTTGCGATTGAGGCGCAGTATATTTTTCCCGAAATATTATCTGAAGGCATCAGGTATTTCTTACAGACATTGAAAACAACAATCAAAATGCAATCTTATTAGAATAACTGTTCGAATTATATTTTCAAATCAATAAACGTTATTATGTCGATCTATAGAGCTATTCCTTAATTTTGCCCAGGAGTTATGAGATCATTTAAGCACTTTTATAACGACGCAGCAAAATATGCTAATTTTTCAAATTCGCAATATTGTCAAGTCCTTTAGCGAGCAAGTTATTCATAAATACTTGCGATCTAAATTAAAATATTTAGCAAATTGCTATTTCAAATATCTGAAAGCGAACAGATATAGAAATCAACCTCTTATATTCTATCACTTGAATTCGTGTAATCACGAGATGCTTGCGATTGAGGCGCAGTGTATTTTTCCCGAAATATCATCTGAAGACATCTGGTATTTCTTACAGACATTGAAAACAACAATCACAATGCAGTCTCAATAGAATAACTGTTCGAAATGATTTCTCAAATCGAATAACGTTATTATGTCACTAAATAGAGCTATTCCTTGATTTTGCCCAGAAGTTATGAGATCATTTTTGCACTCTTATAACGACGCAGCAAAATATAATAATTTCTTAATTTCGCAATTTTACTAAGTCCTGTAGCGAGCAGGTTATCCACGAATACTTGCGATCGAACTTTAACTTTTCAGCGAATTGATATTTTAAATAACCGATAGTGAACAGATACAGAAATACCTCTTATATTCTAACACGTGAATTCGTGTAATCATGAGGTTCTTGCGATTGGGGCGCAGTATATTTTTCCCGAAATATTATCTGAAGGCATCAGGTATTTCTTACAGACATTGGAAACAACAATCAAAATGCAATCTCAATAGAATAACTGTTCGAAACGAATTCTCAAATCAAATAACGTTATTAATCCACTAAATAGAGCCATTCCTTAATTTTGCCCAGGAGTTATGAGATCATTTTAGCACTTTTATGACCACGCAGCAAAATATGCGAATTTTTCAATTTCGCAATATCATCAAGTCCTGTAGCGAGCAGGTCATCCATAAGTACCTGCGATCGAAATTGAACTATTTAGCGAATTGAAATTTCAAATATCTGAAAGCGAACAGATATAGAAATCAACCTCTTATATTTTATCACGTGAATTCGTGTAATCATGAGATGCTTGCGATTGAGGCGCAGTATATTTTTCCCGAAATATTATCTGAAGGCATCAGGTATTTCTTACAGTCATTGAAAACAACAATCAAAATGCAATCTCAAAAAAATAACCTTTCGGATTGAATTTTCACATCAATTAACGTTAATATGTCGATATATAGAGTCATTACTTGATTATGTCCAGGAGTCATGACATCATTTTAGCACTATTATAACGACGCAGCAAAATATGCTAATTTTTCAATTTCGCAATATTTCTAAATCCCGTAGCGAGCAGGTTATTCACGAAAACTTGCGATCGAACTTTAACTTTCCAGCGAATTGAAATTTTAAATAACCGATAGTGAACAGATACAGAAATACCTCTTATATTCTAACACGTGAATTCATGTAATCATGAGGTTCTTGCGATTGGGGCGCAGTATATTTTTCCCGAAATATTATCTGAAGGCATCAGGTATTTCTTACAGACATTGGAAACAACAATCAAAATGCAATCTCAATAGAATAACTGTTCGAAATGAATTCTCAAATCAAATAACGTTATTAATCCACCTAAAAGAGCCATTCCTTAATTTTGCCCAGGAGTTATGAGATCATTTTAGCACTTTTATGACCACGCAGCAAAATATGCGAATTTTTAATTTCGCAATATTATCAAGTCCTGTAGAGAGCAGGTCATCCATAAGTACTTGCGATCGAAAATGAACTATTTAGCAAATTGGAATTTCAAATATCTGAAAGCGAGCAGATATAGAAATCAACCTCTTATATTCTATCACGAGAATTTGTGTAATCGTGAGGTTCTTGCGATAGAGGCGCAGTATATTTTTCCCGAAAAATTATCTGAAGGCATCAGGTATTTCTTACAGTCATTGAAAACAACAATCAAAATGCAATCTCAATAGAATAACTTTTCGAATTGAATTTTCCAATCAAATAACGTTATTATGTCAATATATAGAGCTATTCCTTGATTTTACCCAGGAGTTATGAAATCATTTCAGCACTCTTATGACCACGCAGCAAAATATGCTAATTTCTCAATTTTGCAATGTTACTAAGTCCTGCAGCGAGCAGGTGATCCATTAATACTTGCGATCTAAATCTATCTATTCAGCGTATTGGAATTATAAATAACCGATAGTGAACGGATACAGAAATACCTTTTATATGCTAACACGTGAATTCGTGTAATCATGAAATTATTGCGATAACGGCGCAGTAAATTTTTTTCCGAAATGACATCTGATGGCATCAGGTATGTATAGCAGACATTGAAAACAACAATTAAAATGCAATCTCAATAGAAGAACTTTTCGACTTGAATTTTCAAATCAAATAACGTTATTATGTCACTAAATAGAGCCATTCCTTTATTTTGCCCAGGAGTCATGAGATCATTTAGCACTCTCATATTGACGCAGCAAAAAATGCTAATTTTTCAATATCGCAATATTACCAAGTCCTGTAGCGAGCAGGTCATCCATGAATACCTGCGATCCAAATCTAACTATTCAGCGAATTGAAATTTTAAATAACCGAAAGCGAACAGATACAGAAATCAACCTATTATATTCTATCACTTGAATTCGTGTAGTCATGAGATGCTTGCGATTGAGGCGCAGTATATTTTTTTCCGAAATATCATCTGAAGACATCTGGTATTTCTTACAGACATTGAAAACAACAATCAAAATGCAACCTTAATAGAATAACTGTTCGAATTATATTTACAAATCAATAAACGTTATTATGTCGATATATAGAGCTATTCCTTGATTTTGCCCAGGAGTTATGAGATCATTTTAGCACTCTTATAACGACGCAGCAAAATTAGCTTATTTTTTAATTTCGCAATATTACTAAGTCCTGTAGCGAGCAGGTTATCCACGAATACTTGCGATCGAACTTTAACTTTTCAGCGAATTGATATTTTTAATAACCGATACTGAACAGATACAGAAATACCTCTTATATTCTAACACGTGAATTCGTGTAATCATGAGGTTCTTGCGATTGGGGCGCAGTATATTTTTCCCGAAATATTATCTGAAGGCATCAGGTACTTCTTACAGACATTGGAAACAACAATTTAAATGCAATCTCAATAGAATAACTGTTCGAAATGAATTCTCAAATCAAATAATGTTTTTAATCCACTAAATAGAGCTATTCCTTGATTTTGCCCAGGAGTTATGAGATCATTTTAGCACTTCTATGACCACGCAGCAAAATATGCGAATTTTTTAATTTCGCAATATTATCAAGTCCTGTAGCGAGCAGGTCATCCATTAGAACTTGCGATCGAAGTTGAACTATTTAGCAAATTGAAATTTCAAATATCTGAAAGCGAACAGATATAGAAATCAACCTCTTATATTCTATCACGTGAATTCATGTAATCATGAGATGCTTGCGATTGAGGCGCAGTATAATTTTCCCGAAATATCATCTGAAGACATCAGGTATTTCTTACAGACATTGAAAACAACAATCAGAATGCAGTCTCAATAGAATAACATTTCGAATTGAATTTACAAGTCAATTAACGTTATTATGTCAATATATAGAGCTATTCCTTGATTTTTCCCAGGAGTTATGAGATCATTTTAGCAATCTTATGACGACAAAGCAAAATATGCTAATTTTTTAATTTCGCTATATTACTAAGTCCTGTAGCGAGCAGGTTATCCACGAATACTTGCGATCGAACTTTATCTTTTAAGCGAATCGATATTTTAAATAACTGATAGTGAACAGATACAGAAATTCCTCTTCTATTCTATCATGAGAATTTGTGTAATAATGAGGTTCTTGCAATTGAGGCGCAGTATATTTTTCCCGAAATATTATCTGAAGGCATCAGGTATTTCTAACGGTCATTGAAAACAACATTCAGAATGCAATCTCAATAGAATTAATTTTCGGATTGAATTTTCACATCAATTAACGTTATTATGTCGATATATAAAGTCATTACTTGATTATGCCCAGGAGTCATGAGATCATCTTAGCACTATTATAACGACGCAGCAAAATATGCTAATTTTTCAATTTCGCAATATTATTAAGTCCCGTAGAGAGCAGGTTATTCATAAATCCTTGCGATCTAAATCTCACTATTCAGCGAATTGATATTTTAAATAACTGAAATCGAACAGATACAGAAATCAACCACTTATATTCTATCACGTGAATTCGTTTAATCATAAGATTCTTGCGATTAAGGCGCTGTATATTTTTCCCGAAATACCAGCTGAAGACATCAAGTATTTCTCACAGACATTGAAAACAACAATCAAAATGCAATCTAAATAGAATAAATTTTCGAATTGAATTTACAAATCAATGAACGTTATTATGTCACTAAATAGAGCCATTCCTTGATTTTGCCCAGGCGTTATGATATCATTTCAGCACTCTTATGACCACGCAGCAAAATGTGCTAATTTTTGAATTTCGCAATATTACTAAGTCCTGTGGCGTGCAGGTTATCTACGAATACTTGCGATCTAAATTGAACTATTCAGCGAATCGAAATTTCAAATAACCGAAAGCAAACAGATACAGAAATCAATCTCTTCTATTCTATCGCATGAATTTTTGTAAACATGAGATTGTTGCGATTGTGGCGCACTATATTTTTTTTCCGTAATGACATCTGAAGATATCAGGTATTTCTTACAGACATTGAAAACAGCAATCACAATGCAGTCTCAATAGAATAACTTTTCGAATTGAATTTACAAGTCAATTAACGTTATTATTGTTGAAGTAAAAGAAGTAAATTTTGTATTTGAATTCTCCCGCTCTCCAAACTAGGAATATTTTGTCACCACCCTCCCCGTGCCCTACCGAGAGCACACAGGTGTACCACAACGGGAGAAAGTTCTCCTCCCTCACTCCCTAACATTAGCTCTCTCTCTTTCATTTTAGGTTCACTCTCACCAGTTTTTTTGTTCACTTTGCTCTGGAACCGAAATCTGTAAAGACCTCTCTACAAAATAAATCCGAAGTTTTCTTTTAAATCAGTGAAATATCTTGTTATTTGGACCCTTAATTTAACAGGTTATGGGCCCAGGTTCGCGAATTAACAGATATTTCTGAGGGTCTGAAATTAATTGCGCGCGAAGTGCGGGTTTGAAATTTATTTCCGTCAAGTGCACGCCGAGAAGCTTTTTCGTGCATCCGCGATGGAATCTGAAAATGTTCGCCTCCCGAAATTGACTGGAAACGAGGACTGGGCGATGTGGAAATTCCGGGCCCGCGTGGCACTGAGGGCGTCGGGGACATGGGACGTCGTCGACGGCACCCAGGTGAAACCGGAAGTGGCGGCCGGGGCCGACGAAGCGCCCATCAAGGCATGGAAGAAGCTGGACAACACGGCCCAGAGGATAATCGTGACGTCCATCGACGAGAGACCACTCCTGCATATCATCAACTGCGATACCTCCAGGTCCATGTGGGACAAACTTCAATCCGTGTACGAGCAGAAATCCGAGGTCAGCATCCACACACTAATGCAGAAATGGTACAGCATCGAGAAAGACCCCAGGGACGACATAGCAACCCACGTCGCTCGTCTCGAGGATCTCGCCCACCGCCTTGAAAACCTGGGTGAGAAAATTCCTGAAAGCATGATCATGACGAAGGTTATTATGACCCTCCCCCCCACTATGAAGCACTTTATCAGCGCGTGGGACTCGGCTCCCTCGGGAGACCGCACGTTGTCGAACCTGATATCGCAACTGACGATCGAGGAATCCCGCACCAGCCCTAACCATAATCGGGAAAGCGCGGCATTCACTGTTCGTAAGACCACTCACGGCAAATCAAACCCCAAGTCTAGGAGGCCAGGGAACTGCAACTACTGTCACAAACCAGGACACTGGGTGGCGGAGTGTTGGAAGAAGAAAACGGCTGGCACCAGGAGAGGTGCAGAGGACAGGGGCGAGGCCCTCATCGGGGAAGCCATGACATCGAGGGACATCATCCACGGGGTCGAGGCCGAGGCCTGGTTCATGGACTCCGGGGCGACAGACCACATGTCGAATAGGCGATCCTGGTTTCGCTCGTTCACCAACCTCCAGGGGAAGTCCATCAAGGTCGGGGATGGAAAATTGATTCCGGCCTTGGGGAGGGGTGAAATAGACATTCTGGCTTTTAACGGTCACAAGTGGGAACGAAAGTTCCTGAGGAATGTTCTGTACGTGCCTGACCTCACTTACAACCTTTTTTCACTAGGCGCGGCGCTAGATAATGGCATTGAGCATCAATCCGACCGAAATTCATGCAGACTCGTGAAGGACGGGGACGTGGTTGCGGTGGGAGTAAGGACAGGAAAACTGTTCAGCATGAGGTTCCAGGTCATCGAAGCGGTCCAGGGGCAGCCCGAGGCGAACATGGCAACGCAGGTCGACCTCCACACCTGGCATCAGAGGATGTCGCATCAGAACATGGCCCAGGTCAAGGATGTTCTAAAGAGGTCGGGGATCAAGTGTCCTGGCGAGGGCATAAGCTGCGAGGACTGCATCCTGGGGAAAATGCATCGTCTACCACTTCCAAGAAGGGGCTCGAGGTCAGCGAAAATAGGTGAGGTGATCCACACCGACCTCTGTGGGCCCATGCAGGAAAAGTCTCTGGGAGGCGCGAGGTATTTCTTAATGTTTAAGGATGACTATAGCCACCACAGGTCAATATATTTTCTGAAGACCAAGGCCGAGACCCCCACCTGGATCGACCACTACCTTAGGAAGGCTGAGAAACACCTTGATACTGGAATAAAGGTCCTGAGGAGCGACAACGGGCTCGAGTACGTCAACCAGGAAGTGGCTGACCTGACACGTCGACTGGGCATCACGCACCAAAGGACTGCTCCATACACACCTGAGCAGAATGGATCGGCAGAGCGCGAAAACCGAACTGTCGTCGAACTGGCCAGGACCTCTTTGCACGCCTGTGGAATTCCCCTGAGGATGTGGGCCGAGGCCATCAACTACTCGGTGCACTCGCTCAACCAGACGGGAACAAGCTCTCGTGCAGGGAGCACGCCGAACGAGCTCTGGCTGGGAAAACCACCTGACATGGACCTCCTTCACATTTTTGGCGAGCTGGTCTACGTCCATGTTCCAAAGGAGAAGCGCCGGAAATGGGACGTCAAGGCGGAGAAGGGATTCTTCGTGGGGTACGACGGCAACACCAAGGGTTTTCGTGTCTGGTTCCCAGAAAGAGACCAAGTCAAGATTCACCGGGACATCGTCTTCACTGGAAGATTATTCAAGGACGAAATGCCAAGTGAAACACAGGAGGAGACAATAGATCTCTCAATACTACCTGCAGACGTCACCGACGACCAGGAACCTGAGGACGTCATCGAGGACGCCGTCGAGGACGAGGCTCAAGAATACGAACCAGCGCGGGAAAATGCACCACCACCAGTCGGACAGGATCAGGCTCCAGGTGGAGATCGGCCCAGATATAACTTAAGAAATCGCGAGGACATCCAGATGCCGACAAGGTACTCGACGGCCATGTTTTCCGCCGTGGACACCAGTGAGCCAGAAGATTTCGAACAGGCCATGGCATCACAGACCTCGGGGCAGTGGAAAGCAGCTATGGATGATGAGATGAAATCCCTGCTGGAGAACAGCACCTGGACCTTGGTCGACCCACCTCACGATCAGAAGATAATTGACAGCCGCTGGACTTATAAACTGAAGCGAGGGGGCGATGGAAGGATCGAAAGGTTCAAGGCCAGGCTAGTGGCGAGGGGCTTCAGGCAAACTGCGGGAGTCGACTACCACGAGACGTTCAGCCCGGTCACGAAATTCGACTCCATTAGAACAATCCTGGCAATGGCAGCATCGGAGAATTTATACCTGAAACAGTTTGACATAAAGACTGCGTTCCTGTACGGGGAAATCGAGGAGGCCATCTTCATGCATCAGCCAGAGGGATACGAGGATGGCACAGGACGAGTCTGTAAGCTGAACCAGAGCCTGTACGGGCTCAAGCAGGCATCAAGGTGCTGGAACCAACGCCTTACGTCGGCTCTGAACAACCTAGGTCTCCAGCCCACGGATGCCGATCCATGTGTGTTCACAAACAACAACAAGGAAAATCTCCTGGTCCTGGCCATCCACGTCGACGACGGACTCATCGCAGCGACAAGAGAAGAAGCGGCAAGTCAGATTCTCATGGACCTGGAGAAGGAATTCAGCGTGACCTCAGGCGAGGTCTCAACATACCTCGGAGTGCAGATTCGACGACTTCACGACGGGTCCATCTTCCTACACCAGGAGGCTTACGCCATGACGGTTTTACGGCGTTTCAAAATGGACGAGGCCAACGCAGTTGCCACCCCCGCTGACCGACACCACGAGATGTGCGCCGACGCCCACGTAAACGGCGGCAAAGACACACCCGGGACGGCATTTCGGCGAGTAGTGGGGAGTCTCATGTACCTGTCGATCGCTACGAGGCCGGACATCACGTACTCTGTAAATGCTGCCAGTCAACATCTCGAGGACCCAAAGAGCATCCATTGGAGCGCGGTCAAGAGGATACTGAAATATTTGAAAGGCACTACAGGTTTTGGTTTGTATTTTCCGGTTCGCAAAAATCACTGTTTACAGGTTTACAGCGACGCGGACTACGCCGGGGATACTGAGACGCGACGGTCGACAAGCGGGGTCGTGATTAAGTTTGGAGATTCCACGGTTACCTGGAGTTCGGCGAGGCAGAAATCCGTGGCACTCTCCACCACTGAAGCCGAGTACGTCGCAGCGAGCACGGCCGTCAAGGAGATTGTCTGGTTCAAGGTCGCGGAGCTTGGGATTCCCGTTGAGAAAACAACGCTGAACATCGATAACTTAAGCGCTGTGAAACTCATTCGAAATCCCGAGTTTCACAAGCGTACAAAACATATCGACGTGCGCTACCACTTCATTCGCGAGAAATATCAGAGCCATGTTTTTGTTTTAGAACATGTACCGTCGGAGAAACAGCAGGCAGATCTCCTCACGAAACCTCTGCCTCGGGTAAACTTCGAGATGCAGAGAAATATGCTGAACGTCACGAACTTTGAAGAAGCGAAAAAACGACACCAGCATTCAGCATAACAACAACAAACAACGAGCGACATTGCAGCCGACGTCCGACGAAGGTACACGAACACGCTTCGGGACTCGAGCAGGCTCGAGCACAGTCGACGCGGAGGAAAATGCAGGGGCGTCTACACTCAACCCAGCACCCTGCGGCACACGAGATGACCGCATCAACCTACACCGGGCGGGCTCAAAACGCACGAGTTGCAGCGTACGACACAACAGAGAATAAAGAAGAATATAGACAATAAGGAAATAAAAATTTGATTCTTTGGTGGGAGTGTTGAAGTGAAAGAAGTAAATTTTGTATTTGAATTCTCCCGCTCTCCAAACTAGGAATATTTTGTCACCACCCTCCCCGTGCCCTACCGAGAGCACACAGGTGTACCACAACGGGAGAAAGTTCTCCTCCCTCACTCCCTAGCATTAGCTCTCTCTCTTTCATTTTAGGTTCACTCTCACCAGTTTTTTTGTTCACTTTGCTCTGGGACCGAAATCTGTAAAGACCTCTCTACAAAATAAATCCGAAGTTTTCTTTTAAATCAGTGAAATATCTTGTTATTTGGACCCTTAATTTAACAATTATGTCAATGTATAGAGCTATTACTTGATTTTGCTCAGTAGTTATGAGATCATTTTAGCACTCTTATAACGACGCAGCAAAATATGCTGATTTTTTAATTTCGCAATATTACTAAGTCCTGTAGCGAGCAGGTTATCCACGAATACTTGCGATCGAACTTTAACTTTTTAGCGAATTGATATTTTAAATAACCGATAGTGAACAGATACATAAATACCTCTTATATTCTAACACGTGAATTCGTGTATTCATGAGATTATTGCGATAAAGGCGCTGTATATTTTTTCCGAAATGACATCTGATGGCATCAGGTATGTCTAGCAGACATTGAAAACAACAATCAAAATGCAATCTCAATAGAATAACTTTTCGAATTGAATTTTCAAATCGAATAACCTTATTATATCACTAAAAAGAGCCATACCTTGATTTTGCCAAAGAGCCATGAGATCATTTTAGCACTCTTATAACGACGCAGCAAAAAATGCTAATTTTTCAATTTCACAATATTATCAAGTCCCGTAGCGAGCAGGTTATCCATAAATACTTGCGATCTAAATTTAACTATTCAGCGAATTAATATTTTAAATAACCGAAATCGAACAGATACAGAAATTAACCACTTATATTACATCACGTGAATTCGTGTAATCATAAGATTTTTGCGATTAAGGCGCTGTATATTTTTCCCGAAATACCATCTGAAGACATCAGGTATTTCTCACAGACATTGAAAACAACAATCAAAATGCAATCTAAATAGAATAACTTTTCGAATTGAATTTACAAATCAATTAACGTTATTATGTCACTAAATAGAGCTATTCCTTGATTTTGCCAAGGAGTTATGATATCATGTTAGCACTCTTATGACCACGCAGCAAAATGTGCTAATTTTTTAATTTCACAATATAACTAAGTCCTGTAGCGTGCAGGTTATCTACGAATACTTGCGATCTAAATTGAACTATCCAGCGAATCGAAATTTCAAATAACCGAAAGCAAACAGATACAGAAATCAACCTCTTCTATTCTATCGCATAAATTTGTGTAATCATAAGGTTCTTGCGATTAAGGCGCAGTATATTTTTCCCGAAATATCATCTGAAGACATCAGGTATTTCTTACAGACATTGAAAACAACGAGCAAAACGTAAACTCAATAAAAAAACTTTTCGAATTGAATTTACAAGTCAATTATCGTTATTATGTCAATATATAGAGCTATTACTTGATTTCGCCCAGTAGTTATGAGACCATTTTAGCACTCTTATGCCGACGCAGCAAAATATGCTAATTTTTTTATTTCGCAATATTACTAAGTCCTGTAGCGAGCAGGTTATCCACGAATACTTGCGATTGAACTTTAACTATCTAGCGAATTGATATTTTAAATAACCGATAATGAACGTATACAGAAATACCTCTTATATGCTAACACGTGAATTCGTGTAATCATGAGATACTTGCGATAAAGGCGCTGTATATTTTTCCTGAAATATCATCTCAAGACATCAGGTATTTCTTACACACATAGAAAACAACAATCACAATGCAGTCTCAATAGAATAACTTTTCGAATTGAATTTACAAGTCAATTATCGTTATTATGTCAATATATAGAGCTATTACTTGATTTTGCCCAGTAGTTATGAGACCATTTTAGCACTCTTATACCGACGCAGCAAAATATGCTAATTTTTTAATTTCGCAATATTACTAAGTCCTGTAGCGAGCAGGTTATCCACGAATACTTGCGATCGAACTTTAACTTTTTAGCGAATTGATATTTTAAATAACCGATAGTGAACAGATACAGAAATACCTCTTATATTCTAACACGTGAATTCGTGTAATCATGAGATAATTGCGATAAAGGCGCAGTATATTTTTTCCGAAATGACATCTGATGGCATCAGGTATGTCTAGCAGACATTAAAAACAACAATCAAAATGCAATCTCAATAGAATAACATTTCGAATTGAATTTTCAAATCAACTAACGTTAATATGTCAATATATAGATCTATTCCTTTATTTTGCTCATAGAAAGGAGATCATTTTAGCACTCTTATGACCACGCAGCAAAATAGGCTAATTTGTCAATTTTGCAATGTTACTAAGTCCTGAAGCGAGCATGTGATTCATTAATACTTGCGATCCAAATTTATCTATACAGCGAATTGAAATTTTAAATAACCGATAGTGAACGGATACAGGAATACCTCTTATATGCTATCACGTGAATTCGTGTAATCATGAGATACTTGCGATAAAGGCGCTGTATATTTTTCCTGAAATATCATATCAAGTCATCAGGTATTTCTTACAGACATAGAAACCAACAATTAAAATGCAATCTGATTAGAATGACTTTTCGAATTAAATTTTCAAATCAAATAACGTTATGATGTCACTAAATACAGCCATTCTTTGATTTTTCCCGGGAGTCATGATATCATTTTGGCACTATTATAACGACGCAGCAAAATATGCTAATTTTTTAATTTCGCAATATTTCTCAGTCCTGTAGCGAGCAGGTTATTCACGAATTCTTGCGATCAAACTTTCACTTTCCAGCGAATTGAAATTTTAAATAACTGATAGTGAACAGATACAGAAATACCTCTTTTATTCTAACACGTGAATTCGTGTAATCATGAGATTATTGCGATAAAGGCGCAGTATATTTTTTCCGAAATGATATCTGATGGCATCAGGTATGTCTAGCAGACATTGAAAACAACAATCAAAATGCAATCTCAATAGAATAACTTTTCGAATTGAATTTTCAAATCAAATAACGTTATTATGTCAATAAATAGAGCCATTCCTTGATTTCGCCCAGGAGTCATGAAATCATTTTAGCACTCTTATAACGACGCAGCAAAAATTCCTAATTTTTTAATTTCGCAATATTATCAAGTCCTGTAGCAAGCAGGTTATCCATGAATACTAGGACCTAAATTTAACTATTCAGCGAATTGATATTTTAAATAACCGAAATCGAACAGATACAGAAATCAACCACTTATATTTCATCACGAGAAATCGTGTAATCATGAAATTATTGCGATAAAGGCGCAGTAAATTTTTTCCGAAATGACTTCTGATGGCATCAGGTATGTATAGCAGACATTTAAAACAACAATTAAAATGCAATCTTAATAGGATAACTTTTCGACTTGAATTTTCAAATCAAATAACGTTATTATGTCACTAAATAGAGCCATTCCGTGATTTTGCCCAGGAGTCATGGGATCATTTAGCACTCTTATATTGACGCAGCAAAAAATGCTAATTTTTCAATTTCGCAATATTACCAAGTCCTGTAGCGAACCGGTTATCCATGAATACCTGCGATCCAAATCTAACTATTCAGCGAATTGAATTTTTAAATAACCGAAAGCGAACAGATACAGAAATCAACCTATTATATTCTATCACGAGAATTCGTGTAATCATGAGATTATTGCGATAAAGGCGCAGTATATTTTTTCCGAAATGACATCTGATGGCATCAGGTATGTCTAGCAGACATTGAAAACAACAATCAGAATGCAATCTCAATAGAATAACTTTTCGAATTGAATTTTCAAATCAAATAACGTTTTTATATCACTAAATAGAGTCATTGCTTGATTTTGCTCAGGAGTTATGAGATCATCTTAGCACTCTTATAACGACGCAGCAAAATATGCTAATTTTTGAATTTCGAAATATTTCTAAGTCCTGTAGCGAGCAGGTTATTTACGAATACTTGCGATCGAACTTTAACTTTCCAGCGAATTGAAATTTTAAATAACCGATAGTGAACAGATACAGAAATACTTCTTATATTCTAACACGTGAATTCGTGTAATCATGAGATTATTGCGATAAAGGCGCAGTATATTTTTTCCGAAATGATATCTGATGGCATCAGGTATGTCTAGCAGACATTGAAAACAACAATCAAAATGCAATCTCAATAGAATAACTTTTCGAATTGAATTTTTAAATCAAATAACTTTATTATGTCAATAAATAGAGCCATTCCTTGATTTCGCCCAGGAGTCATGAAATCATTTTAGCACTCTTATAACAACGCAGCAAAAAATCCTAATTTTTTAATTTCACAATATTATCAAGTCCTGTAGCAAGCAGGTTATCCATGAATACTAGGACCTAAATTTAACTATTCAGCGAATTGATATTTTAAATAACCGAAAGCAAACAGATACAGAAATCAACCTATTATATTCTATCACGAGAATTCGTGTAATCATGAGGTTCTTGCGATTGAGGCGCAGTATATTTTTCCCGGAATATTATCTGAAGGCATCAGGTATTTCTTACAGACATTGAAAACAACAATCGAAATGCAATCTCAATAGAATAACTTTTTCGATTAAATTTTCACATCAATTAATGTTATTATGCCGATATATAGAGTCATTACTTGAATATGCCCAGGAGTCATGAGATCATCTTAGCGCTATTATAACGACGCAATAAAATATACTAATTTTTCAATTTCGCAATATTTCTAAGTCCTGTAGCGAGCAGGTTATCCACGAATACTTGCGATCGAACTTTAACTTTTCAGCGAATTGATATTTTAAATAACCGATAGTGAACAGATACAGAAATACCCCTTATATTCTAACACGTGAATTCGTGTATTCATGAGATTATTGCGATAAAGGTGCAGTATATTTTTTCTGAAACGTCATCTGATAGCATCAGGTATGTCTAGCAGACATTAAAAACAACAATCAAAATGCAATCTCAATAGAATAACTTTTAAATTGAATTCTTAAATCAAATAACGTTATTATGTCACTAAATAGAGCCATTCCTTGATTTTGCCCAGGAGTTATGTGATCATGTTAGCACTCTTATAACCACGCAGCAAAAAATGCTTATTTTTTAATTTCGCAATATTGTCAGGTCCTGTAGCGAGCAAGTTATTCAGAAATAGTTTCGATCTAAATTTGACTATCTAGCAAATTGAAATTTCAAAGATCTGAAAGCGAACAGATATAGAAATCGACCTCTTATATTCTATCACTTGAATTCGTGTAATCATGAGATGCTTGCGATTGAGGCGCAGTATATTTTTCCCATAACATCATCTGAAGACATCTGGTCTTTCTTACAGACATTGAAAACAACAATCACAATGCAGTCTCAATAGAATAACTGTTCGAAATGATTCCTCAAATCGAATAACGTTATTATGTCACTAAATAGAGCCATTCCTTGATTTTGCCCAGAAGTTATGAGATAATTTTAGCACTCTTATAACGACGCAGCAAAAAATGCTAATTTTTTAATTTCGCAATTTTACTAAGTCCTGTAGCGAGCAGGTTATCCACGAATACTTGCGATCGAACTTTAACTTTTCAGCATATTGATATTTTAAATAACCGATAGTGAACAGATACAGAAATACCTCTTATATTCTAACACGTAAATTCGTGTAATCATGAGATTATTGCGATAAAAGCGCAGTATATTTTTTCCGAAATGACATCTGATGGCATCAGGTATGTCTAGCAGACATTGAAAACAACAATCAAAATGCAATCTCAATAGAATAACTTTTCGAATTGAATTTTCAAATCAAATAACGTTATATTGTCACTAAATAGAGCTATTCCGTGATTTTGCCCAGGGGTTATGAGATCATTTTAGCACTCTTATGATCACGCAGCAAAGTATGCTAATTTTTTAATTTCGCAATATTTTAAAGTCCTGTAGCGAGCAGGT
The DNA here is from genome assembly GCA_028476575.1 of Platygaster robiniae. NCBI lineage: Eukaryota > Metazoa > Arthropoda > Insecta > Hymenoptera > Platygastridae > Platygaster > Platygaster robiniae. The sequence continues at coordinate 20,812,795 of CM052021.1, forward strand.
TATCTAAAAATACTTGCGATCTAAATTGAACTATTTAGCAAATTGAAATTTCAAATATCTGAAAGCGAACAGATATAGAAATCAACCTCTTGTATTCTATCACGTGAATTTGTGTAATCATGAGATTGTTGCGATTGTGGCGCAGTATATTTTTCCCGAAATGACATCTGAAGATATCAGGTATTTCTAACAGACTTTGAAAACAACGTGCAAAACGCAAACTTAATTGAATAACTTTTCGAATTGAATTTCCAAATCAACTAACGTTAATATGTCAATATATAGATACATTCCTTTATTTTGCCCATAGAGAGGAGATCATTTTAGCACTCTTATGACCACGCAGCAAAATAGGCTAATTATTCAATTTCGCAATGTTACCAAGTCCTGTAGCGAGCAGGTTATTCACGAATACTTGCGATCGAACTTTAACTTTCCAGCGAATTGAAATTTTAAATAACCGATAGTGAACAGATACAGAAATACTCCTTATATTCTAACACGTGAATTCGTGTAATCATGAGATTATTGCTATAAAGGCGCAGTATATTTTTTCCGAAATGACATCTGATTGCATCAGGTATGTCTAGCAGACATTGAAAACAACAATCAAAATGCAATCTCAATAGAATAACTTTTCGAATTGAATTTTCAAATCAAATAACGTTATTATATCACTAAATAGAGCCATTGCTTCATTTTGCTCAGGAGTCATGAGATCATTTTAGCACTTTTATAACGATTCAGCAAAAAATGCTAATTTTTTAATTTCGCAGTATTATCCAGTCCTGTCGCGAGCAGGTTATCCATGAATACTTGCGATCTAAGTTTAACTATTCAGCGAATTGATATTTTAAAAAACCGAAATCGAACAGATACAGAAATCAACCACTTATATTCCATTACGTGAATTCGTGTGATCATAAGATTCTTGCGATTAAGGCGCAGTATATTTTTCCCGAACCACCATCTGAAGACATCAGGTATTTCTTACAGACATTGAAATCAACAATCACAATGCAGTCTCAATAGAATAACATTTCGAATTGAATTTACAAGTCAATTAACGATATTATGTCAATATATAGAGCCATTCCGTGATTTTGTCCAGGGGTTATGAGATCATTTTAGCACTCTTATGACCACGCAGCAAAATATGCTAATTTCTCAATTTCGCAATATTACTAAGTCCTGTAGCGAGCAGGTTATCCACGAATACTTGCGATCGAAATTTAACTTTTCAGCGAATTGATATTTTAAATAACCGATATTGAACAGATACAGAAATCCCTCTTACGAGGGGGGACTCAAAAGTAACGGGAATTAGGCGGTGGGGGGACCGCGGAGGGGGGGATCGGGTTCTCCACTGGTTCTCTTCCAAGCTGCTACTATCCCAAGTCAGTGTGCAAAGTTAATTTGCTGTGAGTGTATTCGTTCGTCTGTAAGAATTTTTCTAGTGAAACGACTTTTTCCGTTTCGGCGAAAACGTGAAATGGCTGAGTGCGGAGAGCAACGCGCGGCTGTAAAATTTTGTTTTTTGTTAGGAAAAACACCCGCGGAAACCCTTGTGATGCTGAAAACAGCTTATGGGGATAATGCTTTGAGTAAAACGCGTGTGTACGACTGGTATTCGCGTTTCAAGAATGGAGAGATGTCAATAGAAGACCAACCTCGTTCTGGGCGCCCCTCGACTTCAAGAACGGACGAAACCATTGAAAAAATCAACACTCTTGTTCATGAAGACCGTCGCCGAACCATCGATCAACTTTGTGAGATGTCTGGATTGTCATGGAGTTCAATTCAGAGGATTTTAACTGAAGATTCGAGCATGAGGAGGATTGCAGCCAAATTTGTTCCTCGCCTTCTCTTCGACGATCAAAAGGAGCGTCGACTTCAGGCCTGCCTTGAACTGCAAAATCAGTTGGATGAAGACCCAGATTTTTTTCTCAAGGTTATAACTGGCGATGAATCATGGTGCTATGGCTACGACCCCGAAACAAAGCAGCAATCAAGCCAATGGAAGACACCTCTCTCGCCTCGTCCAAAAAGGCACGCCAAGTGAAGTCCAACATCAAGACATTGCTCATTTGTTTCTTCGATTGCAGAGGTATTGTGCACGCAGAATTTGTTCCTCCAGGCCAAACGGTCAACCAACACTTCTACTTGGAGGTTTTGAAAAGGTTGAGGGAGAACATCCGGAAGAAAAGAGCGGATCTTTGGCGCACAGGAGATTGGTTCTTCCACCACGACAATGCACCTGCCCACACAGCGCTGTCCGTGAAGAAATTTTTGACCAAAAACGGCATGACACCGATTGTTCACCCCCCCTATTCACCGGACCTTGCCCCCTGTGACTTTTTTTGTTCCCTAGACTCAAAAGGGACATGAAAGGAAAACGTTTTGGGACTGTAGAAGAGGTGAAACAAAAATCGCTGGAAGGTTTAAAAAACATTGAAAAAAATGAATTTCAGAACTGTTTTGAACACTGGAAAAAAAGATTGAACAAGTGTATTACAGTCAATGAGGGTTACTTTGAAGGTGATAAAAATTGTGTGTAAAAAAATTTGTTAATAAAAAAGTTGTAACACAATTCCCGTTACTTTTGGGTCCCCCCTCGTATATTCTAACACGTGCATTCGTGTAATCATGAGGTTCTTGCGATTGAGGCGCAGTATATTTTTTCCGAAATATTATCTAAAGTCATCAGGTATTTCTTACAGTCATTGAAAACAACAATCAAAATGCAATCTCAATAGAATAACTTTTTCGATTAAATTTTCACATCAATTAATGTTATTATGGCGATATATAGAGTCATTACCTGAATATGCCCAGGAGTCATGAGATCATCTTAGCGCTATTATAACGACGCAATAAAATATACTAATTTTTCAATTTCGCAATATTTCTAAGTCCTGTAGCGAGCAGGATAGTCACGAATACTTGCGATCGAACTTTAACTTTCCAGCGAATTGAAATTTTAAATAACCGATAGTGAACAGATAAGAAAATACCTCGTATATTCTAACACGTGCATTCGTGTAATCATAAGGTTCTTGCGATTGAGGCGCAGTATATTTTTCCCGAAATATTATCTGAAGGCATCAGGTATTTCTTACAGACATTGAAAACAACTATCAAAATGCAATCTTAATAGAATAACTGTTCGAATTATATTTTCAAATTAATAAACGTTATTATGTCGATATATAGAGCTATTCCTTGATTTTGCCCAGGAGTTATGAGATCATTTTAGCACTCTTATAACGACGCGGCAAAATATGCTAATTTTTAATTTCGCAATATTACTAAGTCCTGTAGCGAGCAGGTTATCCACGAATACTTGCGATCGAACTTTAACTTTTCAGCGAATTGATACTTTAAATAACCGATAGTGAACAGATACAGAAATACCTCTTATATTCTAACACGTGAATTCGTGTAATCATGAGATTATTGCGATAAAGGCACAGTATATTTTTTCCGAAATGATATCTGAAGGCATCAGGTATTTCTAACAGACATTGGAGACAACAATCAAAATGCAATCTAAATAGAATAACTTTTCGAATTGAATTCTCAAATCAAATAACGTTATTATGTCACTAAATAGAGACATTCCTTGATTTTGCCCAGGAGTTATGAGATCATTTCTGCACTATTATGACCACGCAGCAAAATATGCTAATTTTTCATTCTCGCAATATCGTCAAGTCCTGTAGCGAGCAAGTTATTCATAAATACTTGCGATCTAAATTAGACTATCTAGCAAATTGAAATTTCAAATATCTGAAAGCGAACAGATATAAAAATCAACCTCTTATATTCTATCACATGAATTCGTGTAATCATGAGATGCTTGCAATTGAGGTGCAGTATATTTTTCCCGAAATATCATCTGAAGACATCTGGTATTTCTTACAGACATTGAAAACAACAATCACAATGCAGTCTCAATAAAATAACTTTTCGAAGTGAATTTACAAGTAAATTAACGTTATAATGTCACTAAATAGAGCCATTCCTTGATTTCGCCCAGGAGTTATGAGATCATTTTAGCACTTATATGACCACGCAGCCAAATTTGCGAATTTTTCAATTTCGTAATATTAACATGTCCTGTAGCGAGCAGGTTATTTATGAATACTTGCGATCGAAATTCAACTATTCAGCGAATTGAATTTTTACTGAACGGAAATCGAAAATATACAGAAATCAACCTCTTAAATTCTATCACGTGAATTCGTGTAATCATGAGATTCTTGCGATCAAGGCGCAGTATATTTTTTCTCAAAATATCATATGAAGACATCAGGTATTTCTTACAGACATTGAAAACAACACCAAACGCAATCTGAATAGAATGACTTTTCGAATTATATTTTCAAATTAATTAACGTTATTATGTCGATATATAGAGCTATTCCATGATTTTGCCCAGGACTTATGAGATCATTTCAGCACTTTTATGACCACGCAGCAAAATGTGCTAATTTTTCAATTTCGTAATTTTACCAAGTCTTGTAGCGAGAAGGTTATTTATAAATACTTAAGATCTAAACTTGTCTATTCAGCGAATTGAAATTTTAAATAACCGGAAGCGAACAGATACAGAAATCAACCTATTGTATTCTACCACGAGAATTCGTGTAATCATGAGGTTCTTGCGATTGAGGCGCAGTAATTTTTTCTCGAAAAATCATATGAAGACATCAGGTATTTCTTACAGACATTGAAAACAACAATCAAAATGCAATCTCATTAGAATGACTTTTCAAATTGAATTTACAAATCAATTAACGTTATTATCTCAATATATAGCCAGTCTTTGATTTTGCCCAGGAGTAAGGAGATCATTTTAGCACTCTTATGACCACGCAGCAAAATATGCTAATTTTTCAATTTCGCTATATTACTAAGTCCTGTAGCGAGCAGGTTATCCACGAATACTTGCGATAGAACTTTACCTTTCCAGCAAATTGAAATTTTAAATAACCGATAGTGAACATATACAGAAATACCTCTTATATTCTAACCCGTGAATTCGTGTAATCATGAGATTATTGCAATAAAGGCGCAGTACATTTTTTCCGAAATGACATCTGTTGGCACCAGGTCGTCTAGCAGACATTGAAAACAACAATCAAAATGCAATCTCAATAAAATAACCTTTCGAATTGAATTTTCAAATCAAATAACGTTATTATGTCACTAAATAAAGCCATTCCTTGATTTTGCCCAGGAGTCATGAGATCATTTTAGCACTCTTATAAAGACGCAGCAAAAAATGCTAATTCTTCAATTTCGCAATATTACCAAGTGCTGTAGGGAGCAGGTTCTCTATAAATACTTGCGATCTAAACTTGTTTATTCAGCGAATTGAAATTTTGAGAAATCGAAAGCGAACAGATACAGAAATTAACCTATTATATTCAATCACGACAATTTGTGTAATCATGAGGTTCTTACGATTGAGGCGCAGTATATTTATCTCGAAATATTATCTGAAGTCATCAGGTATTTCTTACAGACATTGAAAACCACACCAAACGCAATCTCAATAGAATAACTGTTCGAAATGATTTCTTAAATCGAATAACGTTATTATGTCACTGAATAGAGCCATTCCTTGATTTTGCCCAAGAGTTATGAGATCATTCTAGCACTTTTATGACAACGCAGCAAATTATGCGAATTTTTCAATTTCGCCGTATTATCAAGTCCTGTAGCAAGCACGTTATTCATAAGTACTTGCGATCTAAATTGAACTATCTAGCAAATTGAAATTTCAAATATCTGAAAGCGAACAGATATAGAAATCAACATCTTATATTCTATCACGTGAATTCGTGAAATCATGAGATGCTCGCGATAAAGGCGCAGTATATTTTTCCCGAAATATCATCTGAAGACATCTGGTATTTCTTACAGACATTGAAAACAACAATTAAAATGCAATCTCATTAGAATAACTTTTCGAATTGAATTTTCAAATCAACTAACGTTATTATGTCAATATATAGAGCTATTCCTTGATTTTCCCCAGGAGTCATGAGATCATTTTAGCACTCTTATAACGACGCAGCACAAAATGCTAATTTTTCAATTTCGCAATATTACCAAGTGCTAAAGCGAGCAGGTTATCTATAAATACTTGCGATCTAAATTTGTCTATTCAGCGAATTGAAATTTTAAGTAACCGAAAGCGAACAGATACAGAAATCAACCTATTATATTCTATCACGGAATTCGTGTAATCATGAGATTATTGCGATAAAGGCGCAGTATATTTTTTCCGAAATGACATCTGAAGGCGTCAGGTATTTCTAACAGACAGTGAAGACAACAATCAAAATGCAATCTAAATAGAATACTTTTCGAATTGAATTCTCAAATCAAATAACGTTATTATGTCACTAAATAGAGCCATTACTTGATTTTGCCGAGGAGTTATGAGATCACTTTAGCACTATTATGACCACGCAGCAAAGTATGCTAATTTTTTAATTTCGCAATATTTTCAAGTCCTGTAGCGAGCAGGTTATTCATGAATACTTGCGATCTGAGTTTAACTATTCAGCGAATTGATATTTTAAATAACCGAAATCGAACAGATACAGAAATCAACCACTTATATTCCATTACGTGAATTCGTGTGATCATAAGATTCTTGCGATAAAGGCGCAGTATATTTTTCCCGAAATACCATCTGAAGACATCAGGTATTTCTTACAGACATTAAAATCAACAATCACAATGCAGTCTTAATAGAATAACATTTCGAATTGAATTTACAAGTCAATTAACGTTATTATGTCAATATATAGAGCTATTCCTTGATTTTGCCCAGGAGTTATGAGATCATTTTAGCACTCTTATAACGACGCAGCAAAATATGCTAATTTTTTATTTCGCAATATTACTAAGTCCTGTATTGAGCAGGTTATCCATTCATACTTGCGATCTAAATTCATCTATTCAGCAAATTGGAATTTTAAATAACCGATAGTGAACAGATACAGAAATACCTCTTATATTCTATCACGAGAATTTGTGTAATCATGAGGTTCTTGCGATTGAGGCGCAGTATATTATTCCCGAACTATCATCTCAAGACATCAGGTATTTCTTACAGTCATTGAAAACAACATTCAGAATGCAATCTCAATAGAATAAATTTTCGGATTGAATTTTCACATCAATTAACGTTATTATGTCGATATATATAGTCATAACTTGATTATGCCGAGGAGTCATGAGATCATCTAAGCACTATTATAGCGACGCAGCAAAATATGCTAATTTTTCAATTTCGCAATATTTCTCAGTCCGGTAGCGAGCAGGTTATCCACGAATAATTGCGATCGAACTTCAACTTTCCAGCGAATTGAAATTTTAAATAACCGATAGTGAACAGATACAGACATACCTCTTATATTCTCACACGTGAATTCGTGTAATCATGAGATTATTGCGATGAAGGCGCAGTATATTTTTTCCGAAATGACATCTAATGGCATCAGGTATGTCTAGCAGACATTGAAAACAACAATTAAAAAGCAATCTCAATAGAATAACTTTTTGAATTGAATTTTCAAATCAAATAACGTTATTTATCCACTAAATAGAGCCATTCCTTAATTTTGCCCAGGAGTTATGAGATCATTTTAGCACTTTTATGACCACGCAGCAAAATATGCGAATTTTTCAATTTTGCAATATTATCAAGTCCTGTAGCGAGCAGGTCATCCATAAGTACTTGCGATCGAAATTGAACTATTTATCAAATTGAAATTTCAAATATCTGAAAGCGAACAGATATAGAAATCAACCTCTTATATTCTATCACGTGAATTCGTGTAATCATGAGATGCTTGCGATTGAGGCTCAGTATATTTTTCCCGAAATATCATCTGAAGACATCAGGTATTTCTTACAGACATTGAAAACAACAATCACAATGCAGTCTCAATAGAATAACATTTCGAATTGAATTTACAAGTCAATTAACGTTATTATGTCAATATATAGAGCTATACCTTGATTTTGCCCAGGAGTTATGAGATCATTTTAGCAATCTTAAAACGACGCAGCAAAATATGCTAATTTTTTAATTTCGCAATATTACTAAGTCCTGTAGCGAGCAGGTTATGCTCGAATACTTGCGATCGAACTTTAACTTTTCAGCGAATTGATATTCAAAATAACCGATAGTGAACAAATACAGAAATACCTCTTATATTCTAACACGTCAATTCGTGTAATCATGAGATTATTGCGATAAAGGCGCAGTATATTTTTTCCGAAATGACATCTGATGGCATCAGGTATGTCTAGCAGGCATTGAAAACAACAATCAAAATGCAATCTCAATAGAATAACTTTTCGAATTGAATTTTCAAATCAAATAACGTTATTATGTCACTAAATAGAGCCATTCCTTGATTTTGCCCAGGAGTTTGAGATCATTTTAGCACTTTTATGTCCACGCAGCAAAATATGCCAATTTTTCAATTTAGCAATATTATTAAGTCCCGTAGCGAGCAGGTTATTCATCAATACTTGCGATATAAATTTAACTATTCAGCGAATTGAAATTTTAAATAACCGATAGTGAACAGATACAGAAATACCTCTTATATTCTAACACGTGAATTCGTGTAATCATGAGATGCTTGCAATTGAGGCGCAGTATATTTTTCCCGAAATATCATCTGAAGACATCTGGTATTTCTTACAGACATTGAAAACAACAATCACAATGCAGTCTCAATAAAATAACTTTTCGAAGTGAATTTACAAGTAAATTAACGTTATAATGTCACTAAATAGAGCCATTCCTAGATTTTGCCCAGGAGTTATGAGATCATTTTAGCACTTATATGACCACGCAGCGAAATATGCGAATTTTTCAATTTCGTAATATTAACAAGTCCTGTAGCGAGCAGGTTATTTAAGAATACTTGCGATCGAAATTCAACTATTCAGCGAATTGAAATTTTGAATAACCAAAGGCGAACTGATACAGAAATCAACCTATTATATTCTATCACGAGAATTCGTGTAATCATGAGGTTCTTGCGATTGAGGCTCAGTATATTTTTCCCGAAATATCATATGAACACATCAAGTATTTCATACAGACATTGAAAACAACAATCAAAATGCAATCTCATTAGAATAATTTTTCGAATTGAATTTACAAATCAATGAACGTTAATATGTCAATATATAGAGCCATTCCTTGATTTTGCCCAAGAGTTATGAGATCATCCTACCACTTTTATGACAACGCAGCAAAATATGCGAATTTTTCAATTTCGCCGTATTATCAAGTCCTGTAGCGAGCACGTTATTCATAAATACTTGCGATCTAAATTGAACTATCTAGCAAATTGAAATTTCAAATATCTGAAAGCGAAGAGATATAGAAATCAACATCTTAGATTCTATCACGTGAATTCGTGAAATCATGAGATGCTCGCGATTAAGGCGCAGTATATTTTTCCCGAAATATCATCTGAAGACATCTGGTATTTCTTACAGACATTGAAAACAACAATTAAAATGCAATCTCATTAGAATAACTTTTCGAATTGAATTTTCAAATCAACTAACGTTATTATGTCAATATATAGAGCTATTCCTTGATTTTCCCCAGGAGTCATGAGATCATTTTAGCACTCTTATAACGACGCAGCAGAAAATGCTAATTTTTCAATTTCGCAATATTACCAAGTGCTAAAGCGAGCAGGTTATCTATGAATACTTGCGATCTAAATTTGTCTATTCAGCGAATTGAAATTTGAAGTAACCGAAAGCGAACAGATACAGAAATCAACCTATTATATTCTATCACGGAATCCGTGTAATCATGAGATTATTGCGATAAAGGCGCAGTATATTTTTTCCGAAATGACATCTGAAGGCGTCAGGTATTTCTAACAGACATTGAAGACAACAATCAAAATGCAATCTAAATAGAATACTTTTCGAATTGAATTCTCAAATCAAATAACGTTATTATGTCACTAAATAGAGCCATTACTTGATTTTGCTGAGGAGTTATGAGATCACATTAGCACTATTATGACCACGCAGCAAAGTATGCTAATTTTTTAATTTCGCAATATTTTCAAGTCCTGTAGCGAGCAGGTTATCCATGAATACTTGCGATCTAAGTTTAACTATTCAGCGAATTGATATTTGAAATAACCGAAATCGAACAGATACAGAAATCAACCACTTATATTCCATTACGTGAATTCGTGTGATCATAAGATTCTTGCGATTAAGGCGCAGTATATTTTTCCCGAAATACCATCTGAAGACATCAGGTATTTCTTACAGTCATTGAAAACAACAATCAAAATGCAATCTCAATAGAATAACTTTTTGGATTGAAATTTCACATCAATTAATGTTATTATGCCGATATATAGAGTCATTACTTAAATATGCCCAGGAGTCATGAGATCATCTTAGCGCTATTATAACGACGCAGCAAAATATGCTAATTTGTCAATTTCGCAATGTTACTCGGTCCTGTAGCGAGCATGTGATCCATTAATACTTGCGATCCAAATTTATCTTTTCAGCGAATTGAAATTTTAAATAACTGATAGTGAACGGATACAGGAATACCTCTCATATGCTAACACGTGAATTCGTGTAATGATGAGATACTTGCGATAAAGGCGCTGTATATTTTTCCTGAAATATCATCTCAAGACATCAGGTATTTCTTACAGACATAGAAAACAACAATTAAAATGCAATCTCATTAGAATGACTTTTCGAATTGAATTTTCAAATCAAATAACGTTATGATGTCACTAAATACAGCCATTCTTTGATTTTTCCCGGGAGTCATGATATCATTTTAGCACTATTATAACGACGCAGCAAAATATGCAAATTTTTCAATTTCGCAATATTTCTAAGTCCTGTAGCGAGCAGGTTATTCACGAATACTTGCGATCGAACTTTAACTTTCTAGCGAATCGAAATTTTCAATAACCGATAGTGAACAGATACAGAAATACCTCTTATATTCTAACACGTGAATTCGTGTAATCATGAGATTATTGCGATAAAGGCGCAGTATTTTTTTTCCGAAATGATATCTGATCGCATCAGGTATGTCTAGCAGACATTGAAAACAACAATCAAAATGCAATCTCAATAGAATAGCTTTTCGAATTAAATGTACAAGTCAATTAACGTTATTATGTCAATATATAGAGCTATTCCTTGATTTTGCCCAGGAGTTATGAGATCATTTTAGCACTCTTATAACGACACAGCAAAATATGCTAATTTTTTATTTCGCAATGTTACTCAGTCCTGTATTCAGCAGGTTATCCACGAATACTTGTGATCGAACTTTAACTTTTCAGCGAATTGATATTTTAAATAACCGATAGTGAACAGATACAGAAATACCTCTTATATTCTAACACGTGCATTCGTGTAATCATGAGGTTCTTGCGATTGAGGGGCTGTATATTTTTCCCGAAATATTATCTAAAGGCATCAGGTATTTCTTACAGTCATTGAAAACAACAATCAAAATGCAATCTCAATAGAATAACTTTTTGGATTGAATTTTCACATCAATTAAAGTTATTATACCGATATATAGAGTCATTACTTAATTATGCCCAGGAGTCATGAGATCACCTTAGCGCTATTATAGCGACGCAATAAAATATGCTAATTTTTCAATTTCGCAATGTTACTCAGTCCTGTAGCGAGCATGTGATCCATTAATACTTGCGATCCAAATTTATCTTTTCAGCGAATTGAAATTTTAAATAACTGATAGTGAACGGATACAGGAATACCTCTCATATGCTAACACGTGAATTCGTATAATCATGAGATACTTGCGATAAAGGCGCAGTATATTTTTTCCGAAATCACATCTGATGGCATCAAGTATGTCTAGCAGACATTGAAAACAACAATCAAAATGCAATCTCAATAGAATAACTTTTCGAATTGAATTTACAAATCAATGAACGTTATTATGTCACTAAATAGAGCCATTCCGTTATTTTGCCAGGAGTCATGAGAACATTCAGCACTCCTATATTGACGCAGCAAAAAATGCTAAATTTCAATTTCGCAATATTACCAAGTCCTGTAGCGAGCAGGTTATCCATGAATACCTGCGATCCAAATCTAACTATTCAGCGAATTGAAATTTTAAATAACCGATAGTGAACAGATACAGAAATCAACCACTTATATTCCATCACGAGAAATCGTGTAATCATGAATATATTACGATAACAGCGCAGTAAATTTCTTCCGAAATGACTTCTGATGGCATCAGGTATGTTTAGCAGACATTGAGAACAACAATTAAAATGCAATCTCAATAGAATAACTTTTCGACTTGAATTTTCAAATCAAATAACGTTATTATGTCACTAAATAGAGCTATTCCGTTATTTTGCCAGGAGTCATGAGATCATTCAGCACTCTTATATTGACGCAGCAAAAAATGCTAATTTTTTAATTTTGCAATATTACCAAGTCCTGTAGCGAGCAGGTTATCGATGAATACCTGCGATCCAAATCTAACTATTCAGCGAATTGAAATTTTAAATAACCAATAGTGAACAGATACAGAAATACCTCTTATATTCTAACACGTGAATTCGTGTAATCATGAGATTATTGCGATAAAGGCGCAGTATATTTTTTCCGAAATAACATCTGATGGCATCAGGTATGTCTAGCAGACATTGAAAACAACAATCAAAATGCTATCTTAATAGAATAACTGTCCGAATTATATTTTCAAATCAATAAACTTTATTATGTCGATATATAGAGCTATTTCTTGATTTTGCCCAGGAGTTATGAGATCATTTTAGCACTCTTATAACGACGCAGCAAAATGTGCTAATTTTTTAATTTCGCAATATTCCTAAGTCCTGTAGCGAGCAGGTTATCCACGAATACTTGCGATCAAACTTTAACTTTTCAGCGAATTGATATTTTAAATAACCGATAGTGAACAGATACAGAAATACCTCTTATATTCTATCACGTGAATTCGTGAAATCAGGAGATGCTCGCGATTAAGGCGCAGTATATTTTTCCCGAAATATCATCTGAAGACATCTGGTATTTCTTACAGACATTGAAAACAACAATTAAAATGCAATCTCATTAGAATAACTTTTCGAATTGAATTTTCAAATCAACTAACGTTATTATGTCAATATATAGAGCTATTCCTTGATTTTCCCCAGGAGTCATGAGATCATTTTAGCACTCTTATAACGACGCAGCAGAAAACGCTAATTTTTCAATTTCGCAATATTACCAAGTGCTAAAGCGAGCAGGTTATCTATGAATACTTGCGATCTAAATTTGTCTATTCAGCGAATTGAAATTTGAAGTAACCGAAAGCGAACAGATACAGAAATCAACCTATAATATTCTATCACGGAATTCGTGTAATCATGAGATTATTGCGATAAAGGCGCAGTATATTTTTTCCGAAATGACATCTAATGGCATCAGGTATGTCTAGCAGACATTGAAAACAACAATTAAAAAGCAATCTCAATAGAATAACTTTTTGAATTGAATTTTCAAATCAAATAACGTTATTTATCCACTAAATAGAGCCATTCCTTAATTTTGCCCAGGAGTTATGAGATCATTTTAGCACTTTTATGACCACGCAGCAAAATATGCGAATTTTTCAATTTTGCAATATTATCAAGTCCTGTAGCGAGCAGGTCATCCATAAGTACTTGCGATCGAAATTGAACTATTTATCAAATTGAAATTTCAAATATCTGAAAGCGAACAGATATAGAAATCAACCTCTTATATTCTATCACGTGAATTCGTGTAATCATGAGATGCTTGCGATTGAGGCTCAGTATATTTTTCCCGAAATATCATCTGAAGACATCAGGTATTTCTTACAGACATTGAAAACAACAATCACAATGCAGTCTCAATAGAATAACATTTCGAATTGAATTTACAAGTCAATTAACGTTATTATGTCAATATATAGAGCTATACCTTGATTTTGCCCAGGAGTTATGAGATCATTTTAGCAATCTTAAAACGACGCAGCAAAATATGCTAATTTTTTAATTTCGCAATATTACTAAGTCCTGTAGCGAGCAGGTTATGCTCGAATACTTGCGATCGAACTTTAACTTTTCAGCGAATTGATATTCAAAATAACCGATAGTGAACAGATACAGAAATACCTCTTATATTCTAACACGTCAATTCGTGTAATCATGAGATTATTGCGATAAAGGCGCAGTATATTTTTTCCGAAATGACATCTGATGGCATCAGGTATGTCTAGCAGGCATTGAAAACAACAATCAAAATGCAATCTCAATAGAATAACTTTTCGAATTGAATTTTCAAATCAAATAACGTTATTATGTCACTAAATAGAGCCATTCCTTGATTTTGCCCAGGAGTTTGAGATCATTTTAGCACTTTTATGTCCACGCAGCAAAATATGCCAATTTTTCAATTTAGCAATATTATTAAGTCCCGTAGCGAGCAGGTTATTCATCAATACTTGCGATATAAATTTAACTATTCAGCGAATTGAAATTTTAAATAACCGATAGTGAACAGATACAGAAATACCTCTTATATTCTAACACGTGAATTCGTGTAATCATGAGATGCTTGCAATTGAGGCGCAGTATATTTTTCCCGAAATATCATCTGAAGACATCTGGTATTTCTTACAGACATTGAAAACAACAATCACAATGCAGTCTCAATAAAATAACTTTTCGATGTGAATTTACAAGTAAATTAACGTTATAATGTCACTAAACAGAGCCATTCCTAGATTTTGCCCAGGAGTTATGAGATCATTTTAGCACTTATATGACCACGCAGCGAAATATGCGAATTTTTCAATTTCGTAATATTAACAAGTCCTGTAGCGAGCAGGTTATTTAAGAATACTTGCGATCGAAATTCAACTATTCAGCGAATTGAAATTTTGAATAACCAAAGGCGAACTGATACAGAAATCAACCTATTATATTCTATCACGAGAATTCGTGTAATCATGAGGTTCTTGCGATTGAGGCTCAGTATATTTTTCCCGAAATATCATATGAACACATCAAGTATTTCATACAGACATTGAAAACAACAATCAAAATGCAATCTCATTAGAATAATTTTTCGAATTGAATTTACAAATCAATGAACGTTAATATGTCAATATATAGAGCCATTCTTTAATTTTGCCCAGTAGGAAGGAGATCATTTCAGCTCTTTTATGACTACGCAGCAAAATATGCTAATTTCTCAATTTCGCAATATTACTAAGTCCTGTAGCGAGCAGGTTATCCACGAATACTTGCGATCTAAATTTGTCTATCCAGCGAATTGAAATTTTAAATAACCGAAAGCGAACAGTTACAGAAATCAACCTATTATATTCTATTACGAAAATTAGTGTAATCATGAGGTTCTTACGATTAAGGCGCAGTATATTTATGTCGAAATATTATCTGAAGGCATCAGGTATTCCTTACAGACATTGAAAACCACACCAAACGCAATCTCAATAGAATAACTGTTCGAAATGATTTCTTAAATCGAATAACGTTATTATGTCACTGAATAGAGCCATTCCTTGATTTTGCTCAAGAGTTATGAGATCATCCTAGCACTTTTATGACAACGCAGCAAAATATGCGAATTTTTCAATTTCGCCGTATTATCAAGTCCTGTAGCGAGCACGTTATTCATAAATACTTGCGATCTAAATTGAACTATCTAGCAAATTGAAATTTCAAATATCTGAAAGCGAAGAGATATAGAAATCAACATCTTATATTCTATCACGTGAATTCGTGAAATCATGAGATGCTCGCGATTAAGGCGCAGTATATTTTTCCCGAAATATCATCTGAAGACATCTGGTATTTCTTACAGACATTGAAAACAACAATTAAAATGCAATCTCATTAGAATAACTTTTCGAATTGAATTTTCAAATCAACTAACGTTATTATGTCAATATATAGAGCTATTCCTTGATTTTCCCCAGGAGTCATGAGATCATTTTAGCACTCTTATAACGACGCAGCAGAAAATGCTAATTTTTCAATTTCGCAATATTACCAAGTGCTAAAGCGAGCAGGTTATCTATGAATACTTGCGATCTAAATTTGTCTATTCAGCGAATTGAAATTTGAAGTAACCGAAAGCGAACAGATACAGAAATCAACCTATTATATTCTATCACGGAATCCGTGTAATCATGAGATTATTGCGATAAAGGCGCAGTATATTTTTTCCGAAATGACATCTGAAGGCGTCAGGTATTTCTAACAGACATTGAAGACAACAATCAAAATGCAATCTAAATAGAATACTTTTCGAATTGAATTCTCAAATCAAATAACGTTATTATGTCACTAAATAGAGCCATTACTTGATTTTGCTGAGGAGTTATGAGATCACATTAGCACTATTATGACCACGCAGCAAAGTATGCTAATTTTTTAATTTCGCAATATTTTCAAGTCCTGTAGCGAGCAGGTTATCCATGAATACTTGCGATCTAAGTTTAACTATTCAGCGAATTGATATTTGAAATAACCGAAATCGAACAGATACAGAAATCAACCACTTATATTCCATTACGTGAATTCGTGTGATCATAAGATTCTTGCGATTAAGGCGCAGTATATTTTTCCCGAAATACCATCTGAAGACATCAGGTATTTCTTACAGTCATTGAAAACAACAATCAAAATGCAATCTCAATAGAATAACTTTTTGGATTGAAATTTCACATCAATTAATGTTATTATGCCGATATATAGAGTCATTACTTAAATATGCCCAGGAGTCATGAGATCATCTTAGCGCTATTATAACGACGCAGCAAAATATGCTAATTTGTCAATTTCGCAATGTTACTCGGTCCTGTAGCGAGCATGTGATCCATTAATACTTGCGATCCAAATTTATCTTTTCAGCGAATTGAAATTTTAAATAACTGATAGTGAACGGATACAGGAATACCTCTCATATGCTAACACGTGAATTCGTGTAATGATGAGATACTTGCGATAAAGGCGCTGTATATTTTTCCTGAAATATCATCTCAAGACATCAGGTATTTCTTACAGACATAGAAAACAACAATTAAAATGCAATCTCATTAGAATGACTTTTCGAATTGAATTTTCAAATCAAATAACGTTATGATGTCACTAAATACAGCCATTCTTTGATTTTTCCCGGGAGTCATGATATCATTTTAGCACTATTATAACGACGCAGCAAAATATGCAAATTTTTCAATTTCGCAATATTTCTAAGTCCTGTAGCGAGCAGGTTATTCACGAATACTTGCGATCGAACTTTAACTTTCTAGCGAATCGAAATTTTCAATAACCGATAGTGAACAGATACAGAAATACCTCTTATATTCTAACACGTGAATTCGTGTAATCATGAGATTATTGCGATAAAGGCGCAGTATTTTTTTTCCGAAATGATGATCGCATCAGGTATGTCTAGCAGACATTGAAAACAACAATCAAAATGCAATCTCAATAGAATAGCTTTTCGAATTAAATGTACAAGTCAATTAACGTTATTATGTCAATATATAGAGCTATTCCTTGATTTTGCCCAGAAGTTATGAGATCATTTTAGCACTCTTATAACGACACAGCAAAATATGCTAATTTTTTATTTCGCAATATTACTCAGTCCTGTATTCAGCAGGTTATCCACGAATACTTGTGATCGAACTTTAACTTTTCAGCGAATTGATATTTTAAATAACCGATAGTGAACAGATACAGAAATACCTCTTATATTCTAACACGTGCATTCGTGTAATCATGAGGTTCTTGCGATTGAGGGGCTGTATATTTTTCCCGAAATATTATCTAAAGGCATCAGGTATTTCTTACAGTCATTGAAAACAACAATCAAAATGCAATCTCAATAGAATAACTTTTCGAATTGAATTTACAAATCAATGAACGTTATTATGTCACTAAATAGAGCCATTCCGTTATTTTGCCAGGAGTCATGAGAACATTCAGCACTCCTATATTGACGCAGCAAAAAATGCTAAATTTCAATTTCGCAATATTACCAAGTCCTGTAGCGAGCAGGTTATCCATGAATACCTGCGATCCAAATCTAACTATTCAGCGAATTGAAATTTTAAATAACCGATAGTGAACAGATACAGAAATCAACCACTTATATTCCATCACGAGAAATCGTGTAATCATGAATATATTGCGATAACGGCGCAGTAAATTTCTTCCGAAATGACTTCTGATGGCATCAGGTATGTTTAGCAGACATTGAGAACAACAATTAAAATGCAATCTCAATAGAATAACTTTTCGACTTGAATTTTCAAATCAAATAACGTTATTATGTCACTAAATAGAGCTATTCCGTTATTTTGCCAGGAGTCATGAGATCATTCAGCACTCTTATATTGACGCAGCAAAAAATGCTAATTTTTTAATTTTGCAATATTACCAAGTCCTGTAGCGAGCAGGTTATCCATGAATACCTGCGATCCAAATCTAACTATTCAGCGAATTGAAATTTTAAATAACCGAAAGCGAACAGATACAGAAATCAACCTATTATATTCTATCACGAGAATTCGTGTAATCATGAGGTTCTTGCGATTGAGGCGCAGTATATTTTTCCCGAAATATTATCTGAAGGCATCAGGTATTTCTTACAGACATTGAAAACAACAATCGAAATGCAATCTTAATAGAATAACTGTTCGAATTATATTTTTAAATCAATGAACGTTATTATGTCGATATATAGAGCTATTCCTTGATTTTGCCCAGGAGTTATCAGATCATTTTAGCACTCTTATAACGACGCAGCAAAATATGCTAATTTTTGAATTTCGCAATATTACTAAGTCCTGTAGCGAGCAGGTTATCCACGAATACTTGCGATCGAACTTTAACTTTTCAGCGAATTGATATTTTAAATAACCGATTGTGAACAGATACAGAAATACCCCTTATATTCTAACACGTGAATTCGTGTAATCATGAGATTATTGCGATAAAGGCGCAGTATATTTTTTTCGAAATGATATATGATGGCATCAGGTATGTCTAGCAGACATTGAAAACAACAATCAAAATGCAATCTCAATAGAATAACTTTTCGAATTGAATTTTCAAATCAAATAACGTTATTATGTCACTGAATAGAGCCATTCCTTGATTTTGCCCAGGAGTTATGAGATCATGTTAGCACTCTGATAACCACGCAGCAAAAAAAGCTAATTTTTCAATTTCGCAATATTGTCAAGTCCTGTAGCGAGCAAGTTATTCATAAATACTTGCGATCTAAATTTGACTATCTAGCAAATTGAAATTTCAAAGATCTGAAAGCGAACAGATATAGAAATCAACCTCTTATATTCTATCACTTGAATTCGTGTAATCATGAGATGCTTGCGATTGAGGCGCAGTATATTTTTCCCGAAATATCATCTGAAGACATCTGGTATTTCTTACAGACATTGAAAACAACAATCACAATGCAGTGTCAATAAAATAACTTTTCGAATTGAATTTACAAGTCAATTATCGTTATTATGTCAATATATAGAGCTATTCCTTGATTTTGCCCAGGAGTTATCAGATCATTTTAGCACTCTTATAACGACGCAGCAAAATATGCTAATTTTTAAATTTCGCAATATTACTAAGTCCTGTAGCGAGCAGGTTATCCACGAATACTTGCGATCGAACTTTAACTTTTTAGCGAATTGATATTTTAAATAACCGATAGTGAACAAATACAGAAATACCTCTTATATTCTAACACGTAAATTCGTGTAATCATGAGATTATTGCGATAAAGGCGCAGTATATTTTTTCCGAAATGACATCTGATGGCATCAGGTATTTCTTGCAGACATTGGAAACAACAATTAAAATGCAATCACAATAGAATAACTGTTCAAAATGAATTCTCAAATCAAATAACGATATTAATCCACTACATAGAGCCATTCCTTGATTTTGCCCAGGAGTTATGAGATTATTTTTGCACTTCTATGACCACGCAGCAAAATATGCTAATTTTTCAATTTCGCAATATTATCAAGTCCTGTAGCGAGCAGGTCATCCATAAGTACTTGCGATCGAAATTGAACTATTTAGCAAATCGAAATTTCGAATATCTGAAAGCGAACAGATATAGAAATCAACCTCTTATATTCTATCACGTGAATTCGTGTAATCATGAGGTGCTTGCGATTGAGGCGCAGTATATTTTTCCCGAAATATCATCTGAAGACATCTGGTATTTCTTACAGACATTGAAAACAACAATCACAATGCAGTCTCAATAAAATAACTTTTCGAAGTGAATTTACAAGTAAATTAACGTTATAATGTCACTAAATAGAGCCATTCCTTGATTTTATCCAGGAGTTATGAGATCATTTTAGCACTTATATGACCACGCAGCAAAATATGCGAATTTTTCAATTTCGTAATATTAACATGTCCTGTAGCGAGCAGGTTATTCATGAATACTTGCGATCGAAATTCAACTATTCAGCGAATTGAATTTTTACTGAACGGAAAGCGAAAATATACAGAAATCAACCTCTTAAATTCTATCACGTGAATTCGTGTAATCATGAGATTCTTGCGATCAAGGCGCAGTATATTTTTTCTCGAAATATCATATGAAGACATCAGGTATTTTTTACAGACATTGAAAACAACACCAAACGCAATCTGAATAGAATGACTTTTCGAATTATATTTTCAAATTAATTAACGTTATTCTGTCGATATATAGAGCTATTCCATGATTTTGCCCAGGACTTATGAGATCATTTCAGCACTTTTATGACCACGCAGCAAAATGTGCTAATTTTCCAATTTCGTAATTTTACCAAGTCCTGTAGCGAGAAGGTTATTTATAAATACTTGCGATCTAAATTTTTCTATTCAGCGAATTGAAATTTTAAATAACCGGAAGCGAACAGATACAGAAATCAACCTATTATATTCTATCACGAGAATTCGTGTAATCATGAGGTTCTTGCGATTGAGGCGCAGTAATTTTTTCTCGAAAAATCATATGAAGACATCAGGTATTTCTTACAGACATTGAAAACAACAATCAAAATGCAATCTCATTAGAATGACTTTTCGAATTAAATTTACAAATCAATTAACGTTATTATCTCATTATATAGCCAGTCTTTGATTTTGCCCAGGAGTAAGGAGATCATTTTAGCACTCTTATGACCACGCAGCAAAATATGCTAATTTTTCAATTTCGCTATATTACTAAGTCCTGTAGCGAGCAGGTTATCCACGAATACTTGCGATCGAACTTTACCTTTCCAGCAAATTGAAATTTTAAATAACCAATAGTGAACATATACAGAAATACCTCTTATATTCTAACCTGTGAATTCGTGTAATCATGAGATTATTGCAATAAAGGCGCAGTACATTTTTTCCGAAATGACATCTGATGGCACCAGGTCGTCTAGCAGTCATTGAAAACAACAATCAAAATGCAATCTTAATAAAATAACCTTTCGAATTGAATTTTCAAATCAAATAACGTTATTATGTCACTAAATAGAGCAATTCCTTGATTTTGCCCAGGAGTCCTCAGATCATTTTAGCACTTCTATAAAGACGCAGCAAAAAATGCTAATTTTCTAAATTCGCAATATTACCAAGTCCTGTAGCGAGCAGGTTATCCATTAATACTTGCGATCCAAATCCAACTATTCAGCGAATTGAAATTTTGAATAACCAAAAGCGAACAGATACAGAAATCAACCTATTATATTCTATCACGAGAATTCGTGTAATCATGAGGTTCTTGCGATTAAGGCTCAGTATATTTTTCACGAAATATCATATGAACACATCAGGTATTTCATACAGACATTGAAAACAACAATCAAAATGCAATCTCATTAGAATAACTTTTCGAATTGAATTTACAAATCAATGAACGTTAATATGTCAATATATAGAGCCATTCTTTAATTTTGCCCAGGAGTAAGGAGATCATTTTAGCACTTTTATGACTACGCAGCAAAATATGCTAATTTCTCAATTCCGCAATATTACTAAGTCCTGTAGCGAGCAGGTTATCCACGAATACTTGCGATCTAAATTTGTCTATCCAGCGAATTGAAACTTTAAATAACCGAAAGCGAACAGTTACAGAAATCAACCTATTATATTCTATCACGTGAATTCGTGTAATCATGAGATTCTTGCGATCAAGGCGCAGTATATTTTTCCCGAAATATCATCTGAAGACATCTAGTATTTCTCACAGACATTGAAAACAACACCAAACGCAATCTCAATAGAATAACTGTTCGAATTATATTTTCGAATTAATACACGTTATTATGTCAATATATAGAGCTATTCCTTGATTTTGCCCAGGAGTTATGAGATCATTACAGCACTTTTATAACCACGCAGCAAAATGTGCTAATTTTCCAATTTCGCAATATTACTAAGTCCTGTAGCGAGCAGGTTATCCACGAATACTTGCAATCGAACTTTACCTTTCCAGCGAATTGAAATTTTAAATAACCGAGAGTGAACAGATACAGAGATACCTCTTATATTCTAACACGTGAATTCGTGTAATCATGAGATTATTGCGATAAAGGCGCAGTATATTTTTTCCGAAATGACATCTAATGGCATCAGGTATGTCTAGCAGACATTGAAAACAACAATTAAAAAGCTATCTCAATAGAATAACTTTTTGAATTGAATTTTCAAATCAAATAACGTTATTATGTCACTGAATAGAGCCATACCTTGAATTTGCCCAAGAGCCATGAGATCATTTTAGCACTCTCATAACGACGCTGCAAAATATGCTAATTTTTCGATTTCGCAATGTTACTAAGTCCTGTAGCGAGCAGGTGATCCATTAATACTTGCGATCTAAATTTATCTATTTAGCGAATTGGAATTTTCAATAACCGATAGTGAACAGATACAGAAATACCTCTTATATGATTACACCTGAACTCGTGTAATCATGAGGTTCTTGCGATTGGGGCGCAGTATATTTTTCCCGAAATATTATCTGAAGGCATCAGGTATTTCTTACAGATATTGGAAACAACAATTAAAATGCAATCTCAATAGAATAACTGTTCGAAATGAATTCTCAAATGAAATAACGTTATTATGTCACTAAATAGAGCTATTCCTTGATTTTGCCCAGAAGTTATTAGATCATTTTAGCACTTTTATGACCACGCAGCAAAATATGCTAATTTTTCTATTTCGCAATATTATCAAGTCCTGTAGCGAGCAGGTTATCCATAAATACGAGCGATCCAAATTGAACTATTTAGCAAATTGAAATTTCAAATATCCGAAAGCGAACAGATATAAAAATCAACCTCTTATATTCTATCACGTGAATTCGTGTAATCATGAGATTGTTGCGATTGTGGCGCACTATATTTTTTTTCCGTAATGACATCTAAAGATATCAGGTATTTCTAACAGACTTTGAAAACAACGTGCAAATCGCAAACTTAATTGAATAACTTTTCAAATTGAATTTCCAAATAAATTAACGTTAATATGTCAATATATAGATCCATTCCTTTATTTTGCCCATAGTAAGGAGATCATTTTAGCACTTTTATGACAACGCATCAAAATATGCTAATTTTTCAATTTCGCGATATTACCAAGTCCTGTAGCGAGCAGGTTATCCATGAATACCTGCGATCCAAATCTAACTATCCAGCGAATTGAAATTTTTCAATAACCAAAAGTGAACAGATACAGAAATCAACCTATTATATTCTATCACGAGAATTCGTGTAATCATGAGGTTCTTGCGATTGAGGCGCAGTATATTTTTCCCGAAATATTATCTGAAGGCATCAGGTATTTCTTACAGACATTGAAAACAACAATCAAAATGCAGTCTCAATAGAATAAGTGTTCGAAATGATTTCTCAAATCAAATAACGTTATTATGTCACTAAATAGAGCCATTCCTTGATTTCGCCCAGAAGTTGTGCGATCATTTTAGCACTCTTAAAACGACCCAGCAAAATATGCTAATTTTTTAATTTCGCAATTTTACTAAGTCCTGTTGCGAGCAGGTTATCCACGAATACTTGCAATCGAACTTTAAGTTTTCAGCGAATTGATATTTTAAATAACCGATAGTGAACATATACAGAAATACCTCTTATATTCTAGCACGTGAATTCGTGTAATCATGAGGTTCTTGCGATTGGGGCGCAGTGTATTTTTCCCGAAATATTATCTGAAGGCATTAGGTATTTCTTACAGACATTGGAAACGACAATCAAAATGCAATCTCAATAGAATAACTTTTCGAATTGAATTTTCAAATCAAATAACGTTATTATGTCACTAAATAGAGCCATTCCTTGATTTAGCCCAGGAGTTTGAGATCATTTTAGCACTTTTATGTTCACGCAGCAAAATATGCTAATTTTTCAATTTAGCAATATTATTAGGTCCCGTAGCGTGCAGGTTATCCATCAATTCTTGCGATATAAATTTAACTATTCAGCGAATTGAAATTTTAAATAACCGATAGTGAACAGATACAGAAATACCTCTTATATTCTGACACGTGAATTCGTGTAATCATGAGATTATTGCTATAAAGGCGCAGTATATTTTTTCCGAAATGACATCTGAAGACATCAGGTATTTCTTACAGTCATTGAAAACAACATTCAGAATGCAATCTCAATAGAATAAATTTTCGGATTGAATTTTCACTTCAATTAACGTTATTATGTCGATATATAGAGTCATTACTTGATTATGTCGAGGAGTCATGAGATCATCTTAGCACTATTATAGCGACGAAGCAAAATATGCTAATTTTTCAATTTCGCAATACTTCTCAGTCCTGTAGCGAGCAGGTTATCCACGAATAATTGCGATCGAACTTTAACTTTCCAGCGAATTGAAATTTTAAATAACCGATAGTGAACAGATACAGAAATACCTCTTATATTCTAACACGTGAATTCGTGTAATCATGAGATTATTGCGATAAAGGCGCAGTATATGTTTTCCGAAATGACATCTAATGGCATCAGGTATGTCTAGCAGACATTGAAAACAACAATCAAAATGCAATCTCAATAGAATACCTTTTCGAATTGAATTTTCAAATCAAATAACGTTATTATGTCACTAAATAGAGTTATTCCTTGATTTTGCCCAGGAGTCATGAGATCATTTTAGCACTCCTATAACGACGCAGCAAAAATTCCTAATTTTTTAATTTCGCAATATTATCAAGTTCTGTAGCAAGCAGGTTATACATGAATACTAGGACCTAAATTTAACTATTCAGCGAATTGATATTTTAAATAACTGAAATCGAACAGATACAGAAATCAACCACTTATATTCCATCACGTGAATTCGTGTAATCATAAGATTCTTGCGATTAAGGCGCAGTATATTTTTCCCGAAATACCATCTGATGGCATGAGGTATGTATAGCAGACATTGAAAACAACAATTAAAATGCAATCTCAATAGAAGAACTTTTCGACCCGAATTTTCAAATTAAATAACGTTATTATGTCACTAAATAGAGCCATTCCTTTATTTTGCCCAGGAGTCATGAGACCATTTAGCACTCTTATATTGACGCAGCAAAAAATGCTAATTTTTCAATTTCGCAATATTACCAAGTCCTGTAGCGAGCATGTTATCCATGAATACCTGCGATCCAAATCTAACTATTCAGCGAATTGAAATTTTAAATAACCGAAAGCGAACAGATACAGAAATCAACCTATTATATTCTATCACTTGAATTCGTGTAATCATGAGATGCATGTGATTGAGGCGCAGTATATTTTTTTCCGAAATATCATCTGAAGAAATCTGGTATTTCTTACAGACTTTGAAAACAACAATCAAAATGCAACCTTAATAGAATAACTGT
Organism: Platygaster robiniae; assembly: GCA_028476575.1. Taxonomy (NCBI): domain Eukaryota; kingdom Metazoa; phylum Arthropoda; class Insecta; order Hymenoptera; family Platygastridae; genus Platygaster; species Platygaster robiniae. The sequence goes on from CM052021.1 coordinate 20,838,841, forward strand.
TCGAATTATATTTTCAAATCAATAAACGTTATTATGTCGATATATAGAGCTATTCCTTGATTTTGCCCAGGAGTTATGAGATCATTTTAGCACTCTTATAACGACGCAGCAAAATTAGCTAATTTTTTAATTTCGCAATATTACTAAGTCCTGTAGCGAGCAGGTTATCCACGAATACTTGCGATCGAACTTTAACTTTTCAGCGAATTGATATTTTAAATAACCGATACTGAACAGATACAGAAATACCTCTTATATTCTAACACGTGAATTCGTGTAATCATGAGGTTCTTGCGATTGGGGCGCAGTATATTTTTCCCGAAATATTATCTGAAGGCATCAGTTACTTCTTACAGACATTGGAAACAACAATTTAAAGACAATCTCAATAGAATAACTGTTCGAAATTAATTCTCAAATCAAATAATGTTCTTAATCCACTAAATAGAGCTATTCCTTGATTTTGCCCAGGAGTTATGAGATCATTTTAGCACTTCTATGACCACGCAGCAAAATATGCGAATTTTTTTATTTCGCAATATTATCAAGTCCTGTAGCGAGCAGGTCATCCATAAGAACTTGCGATCGAAATTGAACTATTTAGCAAATTGAAATTTCAAATATCTGAAAGCGAACAGATATAGAAATCAACCTCTTATATTCTATCACGTGAATTCATGTAATCATGAGATGCTTCCGATTGAGGCGCAGTATATTTTTCCCGAAATATCATCTGAAGATATCAGGTATTTCTTACAGACATTGAAAACAACAATCAGAATGCAGTCTCAATAGAATAACATTTCGAATTGAATTTACAAGTCAATTAACGTTATTATGTCAATATATAGAGCTATTCCTTGATTTTGCCCAGGAGTTATGAGATCATTTGAGCAATCTTATGACGACGAAGCAAAATATGCTAATTTTTGAATTTCGCAATATTACTAAGTCCTGTAGCGAGCAGGTTATCCACGAATACTTGCGATCGAACTTTAACTTTTAAGCGAATTGATATTTTGAATAACCGATAGTGAACAGATACAGAAATACCTCTTATTTTCTAACACGTGAATTCGTGTAATCATTAGATTATTGCGATAAAGGCGCAGTATATTTTTTCCGAAATGACATCTGATGGCATCAGGTATGTCTAGCAGACATTGAAAACGACAATCAAAATGCAATCTCAATAGAATAACTTTTCGAATTGAATTTTCAAATCAAATAAAGTTATAATGTCACTAAATAGAGCCATTCCGTGATTTTGCCCAGGGGTTATGAGATCATTTTAGCACTCTTATGACCACGCAGCAAAATATGCTAATTTTTGAATTTCGCATTATTATCAAGTCCTGTAGCGAGCAGGTTATCTATAAATACTTGCGATCTAAATTAAACTATTTAGCAAATTGAAATTTCAAATATCTGAAAGCGAACAGATATAGAAATCAACCTCTTATATTCTATCACGTGAATTTGTGTAATCATGAGATTGTTGCGATTGTGGCACAGTATATTTTTCCCGAAATGACATCTGAAGATATCAGGAATTTCTAACAGACTTCGAAAACAACGTGCAAAACGCAAACTTGATTGAATAACTTTTCGAATTGAATTTCCAAATCAATTAACGTTAATATGTCAATATATAGATCCATTCCTTTATTTTGCCCATAGTAAGGAGATCATTTTAGCACTCTTATGACCACGCATTAAAATAGGCTTATTTTTCAATTTCGCAATGTTACTAAGTCCTGTAGCGAGCATGTGATCCATTAATACTTGCGATCCAAATTTATCTATTCAGCGAATTGAAATTTTAAATAACCGATAGTGAACGGATACAAGAATACCTCTTATATGCCAACACGTGAATTTGTGTGATCATGAGATACTTGCGATAAAGGCGCTGTATATTTTTTCTAAAATATCATCTCAAGACATCAGGTATTTCTTACAGACATAGAAAACAACAATTAAAATGCAATCTCATTAGAATGACTTTTCGAATTGAATTTTCAAATCAAATAACGTTATGATGTCACTAAATACAGCCATTCTTTGATTTTTCCCGGGAGTCATGATATCATATTAGCACTATTATAACGACGCAGCAAAATATGCTAATTTTTCAATTTCGCAATATTTCTAAGTCCTGTAGCGAGCAGGTTATCCACGAATACTTGCGATCGAACGTTAACTATTTAGCGAATTGATATTTTGAATAACCGATAGTGAACAGATACAGAAATACCTCTTATATTCTAACACGTGAATTCGTGTAATCATGAGATTATTGCGATAAAGGCGCAGTATATTTTTTCCGAAATGACATCTAATGGCATCAGGTATGTCTAGCAGACATTGAAAACAACAATTAAAAAGCTATCTCAATAGAATAACTTTTTGAATTGAATTTTCAAATCAAATAACGTTATTATGTCACTGAATAGAGCCATACCTTGAATTTGCCCAAGAGCCATGAGATCATTTTAGCACTCTCATAACGACGCTGCAAAATATGCTAATTTTTCGATTTCGCAATGTTACTAAGTCCTGTAGCGAGCAGGTGATCCATTAATACTTGCGATCTAAATTTATCTATTTAGCGAATTGGAATTTTCAATAACCGATAGTGAACAGATACAGAAATACCTCTTTCATGATTACACCTGAACTCGTGTAATCATGAGGTTCTTGCGATTGGGGCGCAGTATATTTTTCCCGAAATATTATCTGAAGGCATCAGGTATTTCTTACAGATATTGGAAACAACAATTAAAATGCAATCTCAATAGAATAACTGTTCGAAATGAATTCTCAAATGAAATAACGTTATTATGTCACTAAATAGAGCTATTCCTTGATTTTGCCCAGAAGTTATTAGATCATTTTAGCACTTTTATGACCACGCAGCAAAATATGCTAATTTTTCTATTTCGCAATATTATCAAGTCCTGTAGCGAGCAGGTTATCCATAAATACGAGCGATCCAAATTGAACTATTTAGCAAATTGAAATTTCAAATATCCGAAAGCGAACAGATATAAAAATCAACCTCTTATATTCTATCACGTGAATTCGTGTAATCATGAGATTGTTGCGATTGTGGCGCACTATATTTTTTTTCCGTAATGACATCTAAAGATATCAGGTATTTCTAACAGACTTTGAAAACAACGTGCAAATCGCAAACTTAATTGAATAACTTTTCAAATTGAATTTCCAAATAAATTAACGTTAATATGTCAATATATAGATCCATTCCTTTATTTTGCCCATAGTAAGGAGATCATTTTAGCACTTTTATGACAACGCATCAAAATATGCTAATTTTTCAATTTCGCGATATTACCAAGTCCTGTAGCGAGCAGGTTATCCATGAATACCTGCGATCCAAATCTAACTATCCAGCGAATTGAAATTTTTCAATAACCAAAAGTGAACAGATACAGAAATCAACCTATTATATTCTATCACGAGAATTCGTGTAATCATGAGGTTCTTGCGATTGAGGCGCAGTATATTTTTCCCGAAATATTATCTGAAGGCATCAGGTATTTCTTACAGACATTGAAAACAACAATCAAAATGCAGTCTCAATAGAATAAGTGTTCGAAATGATTTCTCAAATCAAATAACGTTATTATGTCACTAAATAGAGCCATTCCTTGATTTCGCCCAGAAGTTGTGCGATCATTTTAGCACTCTTAAAACGACCCAGCAAAATATGCTAATTTTTTAATTTCGCAATTTTACTAAGTCCTGTTGCGAGCAGGTTATCCACGAATACTTGCAATCGAACTTTAAGTTTTCAGCGAATTGATATTTTAAATAACCGATAGTGAACATATACAGAAATACCTCTTATATTCTAGCACGTGAATTCGTGTAATCATGAGGTTCTTGCGATTGGGGCGCAGTGTATTTTTCCCGAAATATTATCTGAAGGCATTAGGTATTTCTTACAGACATTGGAAACGACAATCAAAATGCAATCTTAATAGAATAACTTTTCGAATTGAATTTTCAAATCAAATAACGTTATTATGTCACTAAATAGAGCCATTCCTTGATTTAGCCCAGGAGTTTGAGATCATTTTAGCACTTTTATGTTCACGCAGCAAAATATGCTAATTTTTCAATTTAGCAATATTATTAGGTCCCGTAGCGTGCAGGTTATCCATCAATTCTTGCGATATAAATTTAACTATTCAGCGAATTGAAATTTTAAATAACCGATAGTGAACAGATACAGAAATACCTCTTATATTCTGACACGTGAATTCGTGTAATCATGAGATTATTGCTATAAAGGCGCAGTATATTTTTTCCGAAATGACATCTGAAGACATCAGGTATTTCTTACAGTCATTGAAAACAACATTCAGAATGCAATCTCAATAGAATAAATTTTCGGATTGAATTTTCACTTCAATTAACGTTATTATGTCGATATATAGAGTCATTACTTGATTATGTCGAGGAGTCATGAGATCATCTTAGCACTATTATAGCGACGAAGCAAAATATGCTAATTTTTCAATTTCGCAATATTTCTCAGTCCTGTAGCGAGCAGGTTATCCACGAATAATTGCGATCGAACTTTAACTTTCCAGCGAATTGAAATTTTAAATAACCGATAGTGAACAGATACAGAAATACCTCTTATATTCTAACACGTGAAATCGTGTAATCATGAGATTATTGCGATAAAGGCGCAGTATATGTTTTCCGAAATGACATCTAATGGCATCAGGTATGTCTAGCAGACATTGAAAACAACAATCAAAATGCAATCTCAATAGAATACCTTTTCGAATTGAATTTTCAAATCAAATAACGTTATTATGTCACTAAATAGAGTTATTCCTTGATTTTGCCCAGGAGTCATGAGATCATTTTAGCACTCCTATAACGACGCAGCAAAAATTCCTAATTTTTTAATTTCGCAATATTATCAAGTTCTGTAGCAAGCAGGTTATACATGAATACTAGGACCTAAATTTAACTATTCAGCGAATTGATATTTTAAATAACTGAAATCGAACAGATACAGAAATCAACCACTTATATTCCATCACGTGAATTCGTGTAATCATAAGATTCTTGCGATTAAGGCGCAGTATATTTTTCCCGAAATACCATCTGATGGCATGAGGTATGTATAGCAGACATTGAAAACAACAATTAAAATGCAATCTCAATAGAAGAACTTTTCGACCCGAATTTTCAAATTAAATAACGTTATTATGTCACTAAATAGAGCCATTCCTTTATTTTGCCCAGGAGTCATGAGACCATTTAGCACTCTTATATTGACGCAGCAAAAAATGCTAATTTTTCAATTTCGCAATATTACCAAGTCCTGTAGCGAGCATGTTATCCATGAATACCTGCGATCCAAATCTAACTATTCAGCGAATTGAAATTTTAAATAACCGAAAGCGAACAGATACAGAAATCAACCTATTATATTCTATCACTTGAATTCGTGTAATCATGAGATGCATGTGATTGAGGCGCAGTATATTTTTTTCCGAAATATCATCTGAAGAAATCTGGTATTTCTTACAGACTTTGAAAACAACAATCAAAATGCAACCTTAATAGAATAACTGTTCGAATTATATTTTCAAATCAATAAACGTTATTATGTCGATATATAGAGCTATTCCTTGATTTTGCCCAGGAGTTATGAGATCATTTTAGCACTCTTATAACGACGCAGCAAAATTAGCTAATTTTTTAATTTCGCAATATTACTAAGTCCTGTAGCGAGCAGGTTATCCACGAATACTTGCGATCGAACTTTAACTTTTCAGCGAATTGATATTTTAAATAACCGATACTGAACAGATACAGAAATACCTCTTATATTCTAACACGTGAATTCGTGTAATCATGAGGTTCTTGCGATTGGGGCGCAGTATATTTTTCCCGAAATATTATCTGAAGGCATCAGTTACTTCTTACAGACATTGGAAACAACAATTTAAAGACAATCTCAATAGAATAACTGTTCGAAATTAATTCTCAAATCAAATAATGTTCTTAATCCACTAAATAGAGCTATTCCTTGATTTTGCCCAGGAGTTATGAGATCATTTTAGCACTTCTATGACCACGCAGCAAAATATGCGAATTTTTTTATTTCGCAATATTATCAAGTCCTGTAGCGAGCAGGTCATCCATAAGAACTTGCGATCGAAATTGAACTATTTAGCAAATTGAAATTTCAAATATCTGAAAGCGAACAGATATAGAAATCAACCTCTTATATTCTATCACGTGAATTCATGTAATCATGAGATGCTTCCGATTGAGGCGCAGTATATTTTTCCCGAAATATCATCTGAAGATATCAGGTATTTCTTACAGACATTGAAAACAACAATCAGAATGCAGTCTCAATAGAATAACATTTCGAATTGAATTTACAAGTCAATTAACGTTATTATGTCAATATATAGAGCTATTCCTTGATTTTGCCCAGGAGTTATGAGATCATTTGAGCAATCTTATGACGACGAAGCAAAATATGCTAATTTTTGAATTTCGCAATATTACTAAGTCCTGTAGCGAGCAGGTTATCCACGAATACTTGCGATCGAACTTGAACTTTTAAGCGAATTGATATTTTGAATAACCGATAGTGAACAGATACAGAAATACCTCTTATTTTCTAACACGTGAATTCGTGTAATCATTAGATTATTGCGATAAAGGCGCAGTATATTTTTTCCGAAATGACATCTGATGGCATCAGGTATGTCTAGCAGACATTGAAAACGACAATCAAAATGCAATCTCAATAGAATAACTTTTCGAATTGAATTTTCAAATCAAATAAAGTTATAATGTCACTAAATAGAGCCATTCCGTGATTTTGCCCAGGGGTTATGAGATCATTTTAGCACTCTTATGACCACGCAGCAAAATATGCTAATTTTTGAATTTCGCATTATTATCAAGTCCTGTAGCGAGCAGGTTATCTATAAATACTTGCGATCTAAATTAAACTATTTAGCAAATTGAAATTTCAAATATCTGAAAGCGAACAGATATAGAAATCAACCTCTTATATTCTATCACGTGAATTTGTGTAATCATGAGATTGTTGCGATTGTGGCACAGTATATTTTTCCCGAAATGACATCTGAAGATATCAGGAATTTCTAACAGACTTCGAAAACAACGTGCAAAACGCAAACTTGATTGAATAACTTTTCGAATTGAATTTCCAAATCAATTAACGTTAATATGTCAATATATAGATCCATTCCTTTATTTTGCCCATAGTAAGGAGATCATTTTAGCACTCTTATGACCACGCATTAAAATAGGCTTATTTTTCAATTTCGCAATGTTACTAAGTCCTGTAGCGAGCATGTGATCCATTAATACTTGCGATCCAAATTTATCTATTCAGCGAATTGAAATTTTAAATAACCGATAGTGAACGGATACAAGAATACCTCTTATATGCCAACACGTGAATTTGTGTGATCATGAGATACTTGCGATAAAGGCGCTGTATATTTTTTCTAAAATATCATCTCAAGACATCAGGTATTTCTTACAGACATAGAAAACAACAATTAAAATGCAATCTCATTAGAATGACTTTTCGAATTGAATTTTCAAATCAAATAACGTTATGATGTCACTAAATACAGCCATTCTTTGATTTTTCCCGGGAGTCATGATATCATATTAGCACTATTATAACGACGCAGCAAAATATGCTAATTTTTCAATTTCGCAATATTTCTAAGTCCTGTAGCGAGCAGGTTATCCACGAATACTTGCGATCGAACGTTAACTATTTAGCGAATTGATATTTTGAATAACCGATAGTGAACAGATACAGAAATACCTCTTATATTCTAACACGTGAATTCGTGTAATCATGAGATTATTGCGATAAAGGCGCAGTATATTTTTTCCGAAATGACATCTGATGGCATCAGGTATATCTAGCAGACATTGAAAACAACAATAAAAATGCAATCTCAATAGAATAACTTCTCGAATTGAATTTCCAAATCAAATAACGTTATAATGTCACTAAATAGAGCCATTCCGTAATTTTGCCCAGGGGTTATGAGATCATTTAAGCACTTTTATGACCACGCAGCAAAGTATGCTAATTTTTTGATTTCGCAATATTATCAAGTCCTGTAGCGAGCAGGATATCTATAAATAGATGCGATCTAAATTGAACTATTTAGCAAATTGAAATTTTAAATAACCGATAGTGAACAGATACAGATATACCTCTTATATTCTAACACGTGAATTCGTGTAATCATGAGATTATTGCTATAAAGGCGCAGTATATTTTTTCCGAAATTACATCTGATGGCATCAGGTATTTCTCACAGACATTGAAAACAACAATCAAAATGCAATCTAAATAGAATAACTTTTCGAAATGAATTTACAAATCAATGAACGTTATTATGTCACTAAATAGAGCCATTCCTTGATTTTGCCCAGGAGTTATGATATCATTTTAGCACTCTTATGACCACGCAGCAAAATGTGCTAATTTTTGAATTTCGCAATATTACTAAGTCTTGTGGCGTGCAGGTTATCCATGAATACTTGCGATCTAAGTTTAACTGTTCAGCGAATTGATATTTTAAATAACCGAAATCGAACAGATACAGAAATCAACCACTTATATTCCATTACGTGAATTCGTGTAATCATGAGATTATTGCGATAAAGGCGCAGTATATTTCTTCCGAAATGACATCTAATGGCATCAGGTATGTCTAGCAGACATTGAAAACAACAAAAAAAAGCATCTCAACAGAATAACTTTTTGAATTGAATTTTCAAATCAAATAACGTTATTATGTCACTAAATAGAGCATCCCTTGAATTTGCCCAAGAGCCATGAGATCATTTTAGCACTCTTATAAGGACGCAGCAAAAAATGCTAATTTTTCAATTTCGCAATATTATTAAGTCCCGTAGCGAGCAGGTTATCCATAAATCCTTGCGATCTAAATTTTAGCTATTCAGCAAATTGATATTTTAAATAACTGAAATCGAACAGATACAGAAATCAACCACTTATATTCCATCACGTGAATTCGTGTTATCATAAGATTCTTGCGATTAAGGCGCTGTATATTTTTCCCGAAATACCATCTGAAGACATCAGGTAATTCTCACAGACATTGAAAACAACAATCAAAATGCAATCTAAATAGAATAACTTTTCGAATTGAATTTCCAAATCAATTAACGTTAATATGTCAATATATAGAGCCATTCCTTTATTTTGCCCATAGTAAGGAGATCATTTTAGCACTCTTATGACCACGTAGAAAAATATGCTGATTTTTCAATTTTGCAATGTTACTAAGTCCTGTAGCGAGCTGGTGATCCATTAATACTTGCGATCTAAATTTATCTATTTAGCGAATTGGAATTTTCAATAACCGATAGTGAACGGATACAGAAATACCTCTTATATGCTTACACGTGAATTCGTGTAATCATTAGGTTCTTGCGATTAGGGCGCAGTATATTTTTCCCGAAATATTATCTGAAGGCATCAGGTATTTCTTACAGATATTGGAAACAACAATTAAAATGCAATCTCAATAGAATAACTGTTCGAAATGAATTCTCAAACGAAATAACGTTATTATGTCACTAAATAGAGCTATTCCTTGATTTTGCCCAGAAGTTATGAGATCATTTTAGCACTCTTATGACCACGCAGCAAAATAGGCTAATTTTCCAATTTCGCAATATTACTTAGTCCTGTAGCGAGCAGGTTATCCACGAATACTTGCGATCGAACTTTAACTTTTCAGCGAATTGATATTTTAAATAACCGATAGTGAACAGATACAGAAATACCTCTTATATTCTAACACGTGAATTCGTGTAATCATGAGGTTCTTGCGATTGGGGCGCAGTATATTTTTCCCGAAATATTATCTGAAGGCATCATGTATTTCTTACAGACATTGGAAACAACAATCAAAATGCAATCTCAATAGAATAACTGTTCGAAACGAATTCTCAAATCAAATAACGTTATTAATCCACTAAATATTGCCATTCCTTAATTTTGCCCAGGAGCTATGAGATCATTTCAGCACTTTTATGACCACGCAGCAAAATATGCGAATTTTTCAATTTCGCAATATTATCAAGTCCTGTAGCGAGCAGGTCATCCATAAGTACTTGCGATCGAAATTGAACTATTTAGCAAATTGAAATTTCAAATATCTGAAAGCGAACAGATATAGAAATCAACCTCTTATATTCTATCACGTGAATTCGTGTAATCATAAGATTCTTGCGATTAAGGCGCAGTATATTTTTCCCGAAATACCATCTGAAGACATCAGGTATTTCTTACAGACATTAAAAACAACAAACAAAATGCAATCTAAATACAATAACTTTTCGAATTGAATTTACAAATCAATTAACGTTATAATGTCAATATATAGAGCTATTCCTTGATTTTGCCCAGGAGTTATGAAATGATTTTAGCACTATTATGACCACGCAGCAAAATATGCTAATTTTTCAATTTCGAAATGTTATCAAGTCCTGTAGCGAGCAGGTCATCCATAAGAACTTGCGATCGAAATTGAACTATTTAGCAAATTGAAATTTCAAATATCTGAAAGCGAACAGATATAGAAATCAACCTCTTATATTCTATCACGTGAATTCATGTAATCATGAGATGCTTCCGATTGAGGCGCAGTATATTTTTCCCGAAATATCATCTGAAGATATCAGGTATTTCTTACAGACATTGAAAACAACAATCAGAATGCAGTCTCAATAGAATAACATTTCGAATTGAATTTACAAGTCAATTAACGTTATTATGTCAATATATAGAGCTATTCCTTGATTTTGCCCAGGAGTTATGAGATCATTTGAGCAATCTTATGACGACGAAGCAAAATATGCTAATTTTTTAATTTCGCAATATTACTAAGTCCTGTAGCGAGCAGGTTATCCACGAATACTTGCGATCGAACTCTAACTTTTAAGCGAATTGATATTTTGAATAACCGATAGTGAACAGATACAGAAATACCTCTTATTTTCTAACACGTGAATTCGTGTAATCATTAGATTATTGCGATAAAGGCGCAGTATATTTTTTCCGAAATGACATCTGATGGCATCAGGTATGTCTAGCAGACATTGAAAACGACAATCAAAATGCAATCTCAATAGAATAACTTTTCGAATTGAATTTTCAAATCAAATAAAGTTATAATGTCACTAAATAGAGCCATTCCGTGATTTTGCCCAGGGGTTATGAGATCATTTTAGCACTCTTATGACCACGCAGCAAAATATGCTAATTTTTGAATTTCGCATTATTATCAAGTCCTGTAGCGAGCAGGTTATCTATAAATACTTGCGATCTAAATTGAACTATTTAGCAAATTGAAATTTCAAATATCTGAAAGCGAACAGATATAGAAATCAACCTCTTATATTCTATCACGTGAATTTGTGTAATCATGAGATTGTTGCGATTGTGGCACAGTATATTTTTCCCGAAATGACATCTGAAGATATCAGGAATTTCTAACAGACTTTGAAAACAACGTGCAAATCGCAAACTTAATTGAATAACTTTTCAAATTGAATTTCCAAATAAATTAACGTTAATATGTCAATATATAGATCCATTCCTTTATTTTGCCCATAGTAAGGAGATCATTTTAGCACTTTTATGACAACGCATCAAAATATGCTAATTTTTCAATTTCGCCATATTACCAAGTCCTGTAGCGAGCAGGTTATCCATGAATACCTGCGATCCAAATCTAACTATCCAGCGAATTGAAATTTTTCAATAACCAAAAGTGAACAGATACAGAAATCAACCTATTATATTCTATCACGAGAATTCGTGTAATCATGAGGTTCTTGCGATTGAGGCGCAGTATATTTTTCCCGAAATATTATCTGAAGGCATCAGGTATTTCTTACAGACATTGAAAACAACAATCAAAATGCAATCTTATTAGAATAACTGTTCGAATTATATTTTCCAATCAATAAACGTTATTATGTCGATATATAGAGCTATTTCTTGAATTTGCCTAGGAGTTATGAGATCATTTTAGAACTTTTATAACGACGCAGCAAAATATGCTAATTTTTCAAAATCGCAATATTGTCAAGTCCTGTAGCGAACAAGTTATTCATAAAAACTTGCGATCTAAATTAAAATATTTAGCAAATTGAAATTTCAAATATCTGAAAGCGAACAGATATAGAAATCAACCTCTTATATTCTATCACTTGAATTCGTGTAATCATGAGATGCTTGCGATTGAGGCGCAGTATATTTTTCCCGAAATATCATCTGAAGACATCTGGTATTTCTTACAGACATTGAAAACATCAATCACAATGCAGTCTCAATAGAATAAGTGTTCGAAATGATTTCTCAAATCAAATAACGTTATTATGTCACTAAATAGAGCCATTCCTTGATTTCGCCCAGAAGTAGTGCAATCATTTTAGCACTCTTAAAACGACCCAGCAAAATATGCTAATTTTTTAATTTCGCAATTTTACTAAGTCCTGTTGCGAGCAGGTTATCCACGAATACTTGCAATCGAACTTTAAGTTTTCAGCGAATTGATATTTTAAATAACCGATAGTGAACAGATACAGAAATACCTCTTATATTCTAACACGTGAATTCGTGTAATCATGAGATTATTGCTATAAAGGCGCAGTATATTTTTTCCGAAATGACATCTGAAGACATCAGGTATTTCTTACAGTCATTGAAAACAACATTCAGAATGCAATCTCAATAGAATAAATTTTCGGATTGAATTTTCACATCAATTAACGTTATTATGTCGATATATAGAGTCATTACTCGATTATGTCGAGGAGTCATGAGATCATCTTAGCACTATTATAGCGACGAAGCAAAATATGCTAATTTTTCAATTTCGCAATATTTCTCAGTCCTGTAGCGAGCAGGTTATCCACGAATAATTGCGATCGAACTTTAACTTTCCAGCGAATTGAAATTTTAAATAACCGATAGTGAACAGATACAGAAATACCTCTTATATTCTAACACGTGAAATCGTGTAATCATGAGATTATTGCGATAAAGGCGCAGTATATGTTTTCCGAAATGACATCTAATGGCATCAGGTATGTCTAGCAGACATTGAAAACAACAATCAAAATGCAATCTCAATAGAATACCTTTTCGAATTGAATTTTCAAATCAAATAACGTTATTATGTCACTAAATAGAGTTATTCCTTGATTTTGCCCAGGAGTCATGAGATCATTTTAGCACTCCTATAACGACGCAGCAAAAATTCCTAATTTTTTAATTTCGCAATATTATCAAGTTCTGTAGCAAGCAGGTTATACATGAATACTAGGACCTAAATTTAACTATTCAGCGAATTGATATTTTAAATAACTGAAATCGAACAGATACAGAAATCAACCACTTATATTCCATCACGTGAATTCGTGTAATCATAAGATTCTTGCGATTAAGGCGCAGTATATTTTTCCCGAAATACCATCTGATGGCATGAGGTATGTATAGCAGACATTGAAAACAACAATTAAAATGCAATCTCAATAGAAGAACTTTTCGACCCGAATTTTCAAATTAAATAACGTTATTATGTCACTAAATAGAGCCATTCCTTTATTTTGCCCAGGAGTCATGAGACCATTTAGCACTCTTATATTGACGCAGCAAAAAATGCTAATTTTTTAATTTCGCAATATTACCAAGTCCTGTAGCGAGCATGTTATCCATGAATACCTGCGATCCAAATCTAACTATTCAGCGAATTGAAATTTTAAATAACCGAAAGCGAACAGATACAGAAATCAACCTTTTATATTCTATCACTTGAATTCGTGTAATCATGAGATGCATGCGATTGAGGCACAGTATATTTTTTTCCGAAATATCATCTGAAGAAATCTGGTATTTCTTACAGACATTGAAAACAACAATCAAAATGCAACCTTAATAGAATAACTGTTCGAATTATATTTTCAAATCAATAAACGTTATTATGTCGATATATAGAGCTATTCCTTGATTTTGCCCAGGAGTTATGAGATCATTTAAGCACTCTTATAACGACGCAGCAAAATTAGCTAATTTTTTAATTTCGCAATATTACTAAGTCCTGTAGCGAGCAGGTTATCCACGAATACTTGCGATCGAACTTTAACTTTTCAGCGAATTGATATTTTAAATAACCGATACTGAACAGATACAGAAATACCTCTTATATTCTAACACGTGAATTCGTGTAATCATGAGGTTCTTGCGATTGGGGCGCAGTATATTTTTCCCGAAATATTATCTGAAGGCATCAGTTACTTCTTACAGACATTGGAAACAACAATTTAAAGACAATCTCAATAGAATAACTGTTCGAAATTAATTCTCAAATCAAATAATGTTCTTAATCCACTAAATAGAGATATTCCTTGATTTTGCCCAGGAGTTATGAGATCATTTTAGCACTTCTATGACCACGCAGCAAAATATGCGAATTTTTTTATTTCGCAATATTATCAAGTCCTGTAGCGAGCAGGTCATCCATAAGAACTTGCGATCGAAATTGAACTATTTAGCAAATTGAAATTTCAAATATCTGAAAGCGAACAGATATAGAAATCAACCTCTTATATTCTATCACGTGAATTCATGTAATCATGAGATGCTTCCGATTGAGGCGCAGTATATTTTTCCCGAAATATCATCTGAAGATATCAGGTATTTCTTACAGACATTGAAAACAACAATCAGAATGCAGTCTCAATAGAATAACATTTCGAATTGAATTTACAAGTCAATTAACGTTATTATGTCAATATATAGAGCTATTCCTTGATTTTGCCCAGGAGTTATGAGATCATTTGAGCAATCTTATGACGACGAAGCAAAATATGCTAATTTTTGAATTTCGCAATATTACTAAGTCCTGTAGCGAGCAGGTTATCCACGAATACTTGCGATCGAACTTTAACTTTTAAGCGAATTGATATTTTGAATAACCGATAGTGAACAGATACAGAAATACCTCTTATTTTCTAACACGTGAATTCGTGTAATCATTAGATTATTGCGATAAAGGCGCAGTATATTTTTTCCGAAATGACATCTGATGGCATTAGGTATGTCTAGCAGACATTGAAAACGACAATCAAAATGCAATCTCAATAGAATAACTTTTCGAATTGAATTTTCAAATCAAATAAAGTTATAATGTCACTAAATAGAGCCATTCCGTGATTTTGCCCAGGGGTTATGAGATCATTTTAGCACTCTTATGACCACGCAGCAAAATATGCTAATTTTTGAATTTCGCATTATTATCAAGTCCTGTAGCGAGCAGGTTATCTATAAATACTTGCGATCTAAATTAAACTATTTAGCAAATTGAAATTTCAAATATCTGAAAGCGAACAGATATAGAAATCAACCTCTTATATTCTATCACGTGAATTTGTGTAATCATGAGATTGTTGCGATTGTGGCACAGTATATTTTTCCCGAAATGACATCTGAAGATATCAGGAATTTCTAACAGACTTCGAAAACAACGTGCAAAACGCAAACTTGATTGAATAACTTTTCGAATTGAATTTCCAAATCAATTAACGTTAATATGTCAATATATAGATCCATTCCTTTATTTTGCCCATAGTAAGGAGATCATTTTAGCACTCTTATGACCACGCATTAAAATAGGCTTATTTTTCAATTTCGCAATGTTACTAAGTCCTGTAGCGAGCATGTGATCCATTAATACTTGCGATCCAAATTTATCTATTCAGCGAATTGAAATTTTAAATAACCGATAGTGAACGGATACAAGAATACCTCTTATATGCCAACACGTGAATTCGTGTGATCATGAGATACTTGCGATAAAGGCGCTGTATATTTTTTCTAAAATATCATCTCAAGACATCAGGTATTTCTTACAGACATAGAAAACAACAATTAAAATGCAATCTCATTAGAATGACTTTTCGAATTGAATTTTCAAATCAAATAACGTTATGATGTCACTAAATACAGCCATTCTTTGATTTTTCCCGGGAGTCATGATATCATATTAGCACTATTATAACGACGCAGCAAAATATGCTAATTTTTCAATTTCGCAATATTTCTAAGTCCTGTAGCGAGCAGGTTATCCACGAATACTTGCGATCGAACGTTAACTATTTAGCGAATTGATATTTTGAATAACCGATAGTGAACAGATACAGAAATACCTCTTATATTCTAACACGTGAATTCGTGTAATCATGAGATTATTGCGATAAAGGCGCAGTATATTTTTTCCGAAATGACATCTGATGGCATCAGGTATATCTAGCAGACATTGAAAACAACAATCAAAATGCAATCTCAATAGAATAACTTCTCGAATTGAATTTCCAAATCAAATAACGTTATAATGTCACTAAATAGAGCCATTCCGTAATTTTGCCCAGGGGTTATGAGATCATTTAAGCACTTATATGACCACGCAGCAAAGTATGCTAATTTTTTGATTTCGCAATATTATCAAGTCCTGTAGCGAGCAGGATATCTATAAATACATGCGATCTAAATTGAACTATTTAGCAAATTGAAATTTTAAATAACCGATAGTGAACAGATACAGATATACCTCTTATATTCTAACACGTGAATTCGTGTAATCATGAGATTATTGCTATAAAGGCGCAGTATATTTTTTCCGAAATTACATCTGATGGCATCAGGTATTTCTCACAGACATTGAAAACAACAATCAAAATGCAATCTAAATAGAATAACTTTTCGAAATGAATTTACAAATCAATGAACGTTATTATGTCACTAAATAGAGCCATTCCTTGATTTTGCCCAGGAGTTATGATATCATTTTAGCACTCTTATGACCACGCTGCAAAATGTGCTAATTTTTGAATTTCGCAATATTACTAAGTCTTGTGGCGTGCAGGTTATCCGTGAATACTTGCGATCTAAGTTTAACTGTTCAGCGAATTGATATTTTAAATAACCGAAATCGAACAGATACAGAAATCAACCACTTATATTCCATTACGTGAATTCGTGTAATCATGAGATTATTGCGATAAAGGCGCAGTATATTTCTTCCGAAATGACATCTAATGGCATCAGGTATGTCTAGCAGACATTGAAAACAACAAAAAAAAGCATCTCAACAGAATAACTTTTTGAATTGAATTTTCAAATCAAATAACGTTATTATGTCACTAAATAGAGCATCCCTTGAATTTGCCCAAGAGCCATGAGATCATTTTAGCACTCTTATAAGGACGCAGCAAAAAATGCTAATTTTTCAATTTCGCAATATTATTAAGTCCCGTAGCGAGCAGGTTATCCATAAATCCTTGCGATCTAAATTTTAGCTATTCAGCAAATTGATATTTTAAATAACTGAAATCGAACAGATACAGAAATCAACCACTTATATTCCATCACGTGAATTCGTGTTATCATAAGATTCTTGCGATTAAGGCGCTGTATATTTTTCCCGAAATACCATCTGAAGACATCAGGTAATTCTCACAGACATTGAAAACAACAATCAAAATGCAATCTAAATAGAATAACTTTTCGAATTGAATTTCCAAATCAATTAACGTTAATATGTCAATATATAGAGCCATTCCTTTATTTTGCCCATAGTAAGGAGATCATTTTAGCACTCTTATGACCACGTAGAAAAATATGCTAATTTTTCAATTTTGCAATGTTACTAAGTCCTGTAGCGAGCTGGTGATCCATTAATACTTGCGATCTAAATTTATCTATTTAGCGAATTGGAATTTTCAATAACCGATAGTGAACGGATACAGAAATACCTCTTATATGCTTACACGTGAATTCGTGTAATCATTAGGTTCTTGCGATTGGGGCGCAGTATATTTTTCCCGAAATATTATCTGAAGGCATCAGGTATTTCTTACAGATATTGGAAACAACAATTAAAATGCAATCTCAATAGAATAACTGTTCGAAATGAATTCTCAAACGAAATAACGTTATTATGTCACTAAATAGAGCTATTCCTTGATTTTGCCCAGAAGTTATGAGATCATTTTAGCACTCTTATGACCACGCAGCAAAATAGGCTAATTTTCCAATTTCGCAATATTACTTAGTCCTGTAGCGAGCAGGTTATCCACGAATACTTGCGATCGAACTTTAACTTTTCAGCGAATTGATATTTTAAATAACCGATAGTGAACAGATACAGAAATACCTCTTATATTCTAACACGTGAATTCGTGTAATCATGAGGTTCTTGCGATTGGGGCGCAGTATATTTTTCCCGAAATATTATCTGAAGGCATCATGTATTTCTTACAGACATTGGAAACAACAATCAAAATGCAATCTCAATAGAATAACTGTTCGAAACGAATTCTCAAATCAAATAACGTTATTAATCCACTAAATATTGCCATTCCTTAATTTTGCCCAGGAGCTATGAGATCATTTCAGCACTTTTATGACCACGCAGCAAAATATGCGAATTTTTCAATTTCGCAATATTATCAAGTCCTGTAGGGAGCAGGTCATCCATAAGTACTTGCGATCGAAATTGAACTATTTAGCAAATTGAAATTTCAAATATCTGAAAGCGAACAGATATAGAAATCAACCTCTTATATTCTATCACGTGAATTCGTGTAATCATAAGATTCTTGCGATTAAGGCGCAGTATATTTTTCCCGAAATACCATCTGAAGACATCAGGTATTTCTTACAGACATTAAAAACAACAAACAAAATGCAATCTAAATACAATAACTTTTCGAATTGAATTTACAAATCAATTAACGTTATAATGTCAATATATAGAGCTATTCCTTGATTTTGCCCAGGAGTTATGAAATGATTTTAGCACTATTATGACCACGCAGCAAAATATGCTAATTTTTCAATTTCGAAATGTTATCAAGTCCTGTAGCGAGCAGGTGATCCATTTATACTTGCGATCTGAATTTATCTATTCAGCGTATTGGAATTATAAATAACCGATAGTTAACGGATACAGAAATCAACCTGTTATATTCTATCAGGAGAATTCGTGTAATCATGAGGTTCTTCCGATTGAGGCGCAGTATATTTTTCCCGAAATATTATCTGAAGGCATCAGGTATTTCTTACAGTCATTGAAAACAACAATCAAAATGCAATCTCAATAGAATAACCTTTCGGATTGAATTTTCACATCAATTAACGTTAATATGTCGATATATAGAGTCATTACTTGATTATGTCCAGGAGTCATGACATCATTTTAGCACTATTATAACGACGCAGCAAAATATGCTAATTTTTTAATTTCGCAATTTTACTAAGTCCTGTAGCGAGCAGGTTATCCACGAATACTTGCGATCGAACTTTAACTTTTCAGCGAATTGATATTTTAAATAACCGATAGTGAACAGATACAGAAATACCTCTTATATTCTAACACGTGAATTCGTGTAATCATGAGGTTCTTGCGATTGGGGCGCAGTATATTTTTCCCGAAATATTATCTGAAGGCATCAGGTATTTCTTACAGACATTGGAAACAACAATCAAAATGCAATCTCAATAGAATAACTGTTCGAAACGAATTCTAAAATCAAATAACGTTATTAATCCACTAAATAGAGCCATTCCTTAATTTTGCCCAGGAGTTATGAGATCATTTTAGCACTTTTATGACCACGCAGCAAAATATGCGAATTTTTCAATTTCGCAATATTATCAAGTCCTGTAGCGAGCAGGTTATTTACAAATACTTGCGATCGAACTTTAACTTTCCAGCGAATTGAAATTTTGAATAACCGACAGGGAACAGATACAGAAATACCTTTTATATTCTAACACGTGAATTTGTGTAATCATGAGATGCTTGCGATTGAGGCGCAGTATATTTTTCCCGAAATATCATCTGAAGACATCAGGTATTTCTAACAGACATTGAAAACAACAATCACAATGCAGTCTAAATAGAATAACATTTCGAATTGAATTTACAAGTCAGTTAACGTTATTATGTCAATATATAGAGCTATTCCTTGATTTTGCTCAGCAGTTATGAGATCATTTTAGCAATCTTATGACCACGCAGCAAAGTATGCTAATTTTTTCATTTCGCAATATTACCAAGTCCTGTAGCGAGCAGGTTATCCACAAATACTTGCGATCGAACTTTAACTTTTTAGCGAATTGATATTTTGAATAACCGATAGTGAACAGATACAGATATACCTCTTATATTCTAACACGTGAATTCGTGTAATCATGAGATTATTGCGATAAAGGCGCAGTATATTTTTTCCGAAATGACATTTGATGGCATCAGTTATGTCTAGCAATCGCAATCGAATAGAATAACAGCAAATGCAATCGCAATAGAATAACTTTTCGAATTGAATTTTCAAATCAAATAACGTTATTATGTCAATAAATAGAGCCATTCCTTGATTTCGCCCAGGAGTCATGAAATCATTTTAGCACTCTTATAACAACGCAGCAAAAAATCCTAATTTTTTAATTTCGCAATATTATCAAGTCCTGTAGCAAGCAGGTTATCCATGAATACCTGCGATCTTAATTTAATTATTCAGCAAATTGATATTTTGAATAACTGAAATAAAACAGATACAGAAATCAACCTATTATGTTCTATCACGAGAATTCGTGTAATCATGAGGTTCTTGCGATTGAGGCGCAGTATATTTTTCCCGAAATATTATCTGAAGGCATCAGGTATTTCTTACAGACATTGAAAACAACAATCGAAATGCAATCTTAATAGAATAACTGTTCGAATTATATTTTTAAATCAATGAACGTTATTATGTCGATATATAGAGCTATACCTTGATTTTGCCCAGGAGTTATCAGATCATTTTAGCACTCTTATAACGACGCAGCAAAATATGCTAATTTTTTAATATCGCAATATTACTAAGTCCTGTAGCGAGCAGGTTATCCACGAATACTTGCGATCGAACTTTAACTTTTCAGCGAATTGATATTTTAAATAATCGATAGTGAACAGATACAGAAATACCTCGTATATTCTAACACGTGAATTCGTGTAATCATGAGGTTCTTGCGATTGGGCGCAGTATATTTTTCCCGAAATATTATCTGAAGGCATCAGGTATTTCTTGCAGACATTGGAAACAACAATTAAAATGCAATCACAATAGAATAACTGTTCAAAATGAATTCTCAAATCAAATAACGATATTAATCCACTACATAGAGCCATTCCTTGATTTTGCCCAGGAGTTATGGGATTATTTTTGCACTTGTATGACCACGCAGCAAAATATGCGAATTTTTCAATTTCGCAATATTATCAAGTCCTGTAGCGAGCAGGTCATCCATAAGTACTTGCGATCGAAATTGATCTATTTAGCAAATTGAAATTTCAAATATCTGAAAGCGAACAGATATAGAAATCAACCTCTTATATTCTATCACGTGAATTCGTGTAATCATGAGATGCTTGCGATTGAGGCGCAGTATATTTTTCCGAAATATCATCTGAAGACATCAGGTATTTCTTACAGACATTGAAAACAACAATCACAATGCAGTGTCAATAAATTAACTTTTCGAATTGAATTTACAAGTCAATTATCGTTATTATGTCAATATATAGAGCTATTACTTGATTTTGCCTAGTAGTTATGAGACCATTTTAGCATTCTTATAACGACGCAGCAAAATATGCTAATTTTTTAATTTCGCAATATTACTAAGTCCTGTAGCGAGCAGGTTATCCACGAATACTTGCGATCGAACTTTAACTTTTTAGCAAATTGATATTTTAAATAACCGATAGTGAACAGATACAGAAATACCTCTTATATTCTAACACGTAAATTCGTGTACTCATGAGATTATTGCGATAAAGGCGCAGTATATTTTTTCCGAAATGACATCTGATGGCGTCAGGTATGTCTAGCAGACATTGAAAACAACAATCAAAATGCAATCTCAATAGAATAACTTTTCGAATTGAATTTTCAAATCAAATAACGTTATATTGTCACTAAATAGAGCTATTCCGTGATTTTGCCCAGGGGTTATGAGATCATTTTAGCACTCTTATGACCACGCAGCAAAGTATGCTAATTTTTTAATTTCACAATATTTTAAAGTCCTGTAGCGAGAAGGTTATTTATAAATACTTGCGATCTAAATTGAACTATTTAGCAAATTGAAATTTCAAATATCTAAAAGCGAACAGATATAGAAATCAACCTCTTATATTCTATCACGTGAATTTGTGTAATCATGAGATTGTTGCGATTGTGGCGCAGTATAATTTTCCCGAAATGACATCTGAAGATATCAGGTATTTCTAACAGACTTTGAAAACAACGTGCAAAACGCAAACTTAATTGAATAACTTTTCGAATTGTATTTCCAAATCAACTAACGTTAATATGTCAATATATAGATACATTCATTTATTTTGCCCATAGAAAGGAGATCATTTTAGCACTCTTATGACCACGCAGCAAAATAGGCTAATTTTTCAATTTCGCAATGTTACGAAGTCCTGTAGCGAGCAGGTTATTCACGAATACTTGCGATCGAACTTTAACTTTCCAGCGAATTGAAATTTTAAATAACCGATAGTGAACAGGAACAGAAATCCCTGTTATATTCTAACACGTGAATTCGTGTAATCATGAGATTATTGCTATAAAGGCGCAGTATATTTTTTCCGAAATGACATCTGATTGCATCAGGTATGTCTAGCAGACATTGAAAACAACAATCAAAATGCAATCTCAATAGAATAACTTTTCGAATTGAATTTTTAATTCAAATAACGTTATTATATCACTAAATAGAGCCATTGCTTGATTTTGCTCAGGAGTCATGAGATCATTTTAGCACTCTTATAACGACGCAGCAAAAAATGCTAATTTTTTAATTTCGCAGTATTGTCCAGTCCTGTAGCGAGCAGGTTATCCATGAATACTTGCGATCTAAGTTTAACTATTCAGCGAATTGATATTTTAAATAACCGAAATCGAACAGATACAGAAATCAACCCCTTATATTCCATTACGTGAATTCGAGTGATCATAAGATTCTTGCGATTAAGGCGCAGTATATTTTTCCCGAAATACCATCTGAAGACATCAGGTATTTCTTACAGACATTGAAATCAACAATCACAATGCAGTCTCAAGAGAATAACATTTCGAATTGAATTTACAAGTCAATTAACGTTATTATGTCAATATATAGAGCCATTCCGTGATTTTGTCCAGGGGTTATGAGATCATTTAAGCACTCTTATGACCACGCAGCAAAATATGCTAATTTCTCAATTTCGCAATATTACTAAGTCCTGTAGCGAGCAGGTTATCCACGAATACTTGCGATCGAAATTTAACTTTTCAGCGAATTGATATTTTAAATAACCGATAGTGAACAGATACAGAAATACCTCTTATATTCTAACACGTGCATTCGTGTAATCATGAGGTTCTTGCGATTGAGGCGCAGTATATTTTTCCCGAAATATTATCTAAAGGCATCAGGTATTTCTTACAGTCATTGAAAACAACAATCAAAATGCAATCTCAATAGAATAACTTTTTCGATTGAATTTTCACATCAATTAATGTTATTATGCCGATATATAGAGTCATTACTTGAATATGCCCGGGAGTCATGAGATCATCTTAGCGCTATTATAACGACGCAATAAAATATACTAATTTTTCAATTTCGCAATATTTCTAAGTCCTGTAGCGAGCAGGTTAGTCACGAATACTTGCGATCGAACTTTAACTTTCCAGCGAATTGAAATTTTAAATAACCGATAGTGAACAGATAAGAAAAAACCTCGTATATTCTAACACGTGCATTCGTTTGATCATAAGGTTCTTGCGATTGAGGCGCAGTATATTTTTCCCGAAATATTATCAGAAGGCATCAGGTATTTCTTACAGACATTGAAAACAACAATCAAAATGCAATCTTAATAGAATAACTGTTCGAATTATATTTTCTAATTAATAAACGTTATTATGTCGATATATAGAGCTATTCCTTGATTTTGCCCAGGAGTTATGAGATCATTTTAGCACTCTTATAACGACGCAGCAAAATATGCTAATTTTCAATTTCGCAATATTACTAAGTCCTGTAGCGAGCAGGTTATCCACGAATACTTGCGATCGAACTTTAACTTTTCAGCGAATTGATACTTTAAATAACCGATAGTGAACAGATACAGAAATACCTCTTATATTCTAACACGTGAATTCGTGTAATCATGAGATTATTGCGATAAAGGCGCAGTATATTTTTTCCGAAATCACATCTGATGGCATCAGGTTTGTCTAGCAGACATTGAAAACAACAATCAAAATGCAATCTTAATAGAATAACTGTTCGAATTATATTTTCAAATCAATAAACTTTATTATGTCGATATATAGAGCTATTCCTTGATTTTGCCCAGGAGTTATGAGATCATTTTAGCACTCTTATAACGACGCAGCAAAATGTGCTAATTTTTTAATTTCGCAATATTCCTAAGTCCTGTAGCGAGCAGGTTATCCACGAATACTTGCGATCGAACTTTAAATTTTCAGCGAATTGATATTTTAAATAACCGATAGTGAACAGATACAGAAATGCCTCTTATATTCTATCACGTGAATTCGTGAAATCATGAGATGCTCGCGATTAAGGCGCAGTATATTTTTCCCGAAATATCATCTGAAGACATCTGGTATTCCTTACAGACATTGAAAACAACAATTAAAATGCAATCTCATTAGAATAACTTTTCGAATTGAATTTTCAAATCAACTAACGTTATTATGTCAATATATAGAGCTATTCCTTGATTTTCCCCAGGAGTCATGAGATCATTTTAGCACTCTTATAACGACGCAGCAAAATATGCTAATTTTTTATTTCGCAATATTACTCAGTCCTGTATTCAGCAGGTTATCCACGAATACTTGTGATCGAACTTTAACTTTTCAGCGAATTGATATTTTAAATAACCGATAGTGAACAGATACAGAAATACCTCTTATATTCTAACACGTGCATTCGTGTAATCATGAGGTTCTTGCGATTGAGGCGCAGTATATTTTTCCGAAATATCATCTGAAGACATCAGGTATTTCTTACAGACATTGAAAACAACAATCACAATGCAGTATCAATAAATTAACTTTTCGAATTGAATTTACAAGTCAATTATCGTTATTATGTCAATATATAGAGCTATTACTTGATTTTGTCCAGTAGTTATGAGACCATTTTAGCATTCTTATAACGACGCAGCAAAATATGCTAATTTTTTAATTTCGCAATATTACTAAGTCCTGTAGCGAGCAGGTTATCCACGAATACTTGCGATCGAACTTTAACTTTTGAGCAAATTGATATTTTAAATAACCGATAGTGAACAGATACAGAAATACCTCTTATATTCTAACACGTAAATTCGTGTACTCATGAGATTATTGCGATAAAGGCGCAGTATATTTTTTCCGAAATGACATCTGATGGCGTCAGGTATGTCTAGCAGACATTGAAAACAACAATCAAAATGCAATCTCAATAGAATAACTTTTCGAATTGAATTTTCAAATCAAATAACGTTATATTGTCACTAAATAGAGCTATTCCGTGATTTTGCCCAGGGGTTATGAGATCATTTTAGCACTCTTATGACCACGCAGCAAAGTATGCTAATTTTTTAATTTCACAATATTTTAAAGTCCTGTAGCGAGAAGGTTATTTATAAATACTTGCGATCTAAATTGAACTATTTAGCAAATTGAAATTTCAAATATCTAAAAGCGAACAGATATAGAAATCAACCTCTTATATTCTATCACGTGAATTTGTGTAATCATGAGATTGTTGCGATTGTGGCGCAGTATATTTTTCCCGAAATGACATCTGAAGATATCAGGTATTTCTAACAGACTTTGAAAACAACGTGCAAAACGCAAACTTAATTGAATAACTTTTCGAATTGTATTTCCAAATCAACTAACGTTAATATGTCAATATATAGATACATTCATTTATTTTGCCCATAGAAAGGAGATCATTTTAGCACTCTTATGACCACGCAGCAAAATAGGCTAATTTTTCAATTTCGCAATGTTACCAAGTCCTGTAGCGAGCAGGTTATTCACGAATACTTGCGATCGAACTTTAACTTTCCAGCGAATTGAAATTTTAAATAACCGATAGTGAACAGGAACAGAAATCCCTGTTATATTCTAACACGTGAATTCGTGTAATCATGAGATTATTGCTATAAAGGCGCAGTATATTTTTTCCGAAATGACATCTGATTGCATCAGGTATGTCTAGCAGACATTGAAAACAACAATCAAAATGCAATCTCAATAGAATAACTTTTCGAATTAAATTTTTAATTCAAATAACGTTATTATATCACTAAATAGAGCCATTGCTTGATTTTGCTCAGGAGTCATGAGATCATTTTAGCACTCTTATAACGACGCAGCAAAAAATGCTAATTTTTTAATTTCGCAGTATTATCCAGTCCTGTAGCGAGCAGGTTATCCATGAATACTTGCGATCTAAGTTTAACTATTCAGCGAATTGATATTTTAAATAACCGAAATCGAACAGATACAGAAATCAACCCCTTATATTCCATTACGTGAATTCGAGTGATCATAAGATTCTTGCGATTAAGGCGCAGTATATTTTTCCCGAAATACCATCTGAAGACATCAGGTATTTCTTACAGACATTGAAATCAACAATCACAATGCAGTCTCAAGAGAATAACATTTCGAATTGAATTTACAAGTCAATTAACGTTATTATGTCAATATATAGAGTCATTCCGTGATTTTGTCCAGGGGTTATGAGATCATTTAAGCACTCTTATGACCACGCAGCAAAATATGCTAATTTCTCAATTTCGCAATATTACTAAGTCCTGTAGCGAGCAGGTTATCCACGAATACTTGCGATCGAAATTTAACTTTCCAGCGAATTGAAATTTTAAATAACCGATAGTGAACAGATACAGAAATACCTCTTATATTCTAACACGTGCATTCGTGTAATCATGAGGTTCTTGCGATTGAGGCGCAGTATATTTTTCCCGAAATATTATCTAAAGGCATCAGGTATTTCTTACAGACATTGAAAACAACAATCAAAATGCAATCTTAATAGAATAACTGTTCGAATTATATTTTCTAATTAATAAACGTTATTATGTCGATATATAGAGCTATTCCTTGATTTTGCCCAGGAGTTATGAGATTATTTTAGCACTCTTATAACGACGCAGCAAAATATGCTAATTTTCAATTTCGCAATATTACTAAGTCCTGTAGCGAGCAGGTTATCCACGAATACTTGCGATCGAACTTTAACTTTTCAGCGAATTGATACTTTAAATAACCGATAGTGAACAGATACAGAAATACCTCTTATATTCTAACACGTGAATTCGTGTAATCATGAGATTATTGCGATAAAGGCGCAGTATATTTTTTCCGAAATCACATCTGATGGCATCAGGTATGTCTAGCAGACATTGAAAACAACAATCAAAATGCAATCTTAATAGAATAACTGTTCGAATTATATTTTCAAATCAATAAACTTTATTATGTCGATATATAGAGCTATTCCTTGATTTTGCCCAGGAGTTATGAGATCATTTTAGCACTCTTATAACGACGCAGCAAAATGTGCTAATTTTTTAATTTCGCAATATTCCTAAGTCCTGTAGCGAGCAGGTTATCCACGAATACTTGCGATCGAACTTTAAATTTTCAGCGAATTGATATTTTAAATAACCGATAGTGAACAGATACAGAAATACCTCTTATATTCTATCACGTGAATTCGTGAAATCATGAGATGCTCGCGATTAAGGCGCAGTATATTTTTCCCGAAATATCATCTGAAGACATCTGGTATTCCTTACAGACATTGAAAACAACAATTAAAATGCAATCTCATTAGAATAACTTTTCGAATTGAATTTTCAAATCAACTAACGTTATTATGTCAATATATAGAGCTATTCCTTGATTTTCCCCAGGAGTCATGAGATCATTTTAGCACTCTTATAACGACGCAGCAAAATATGCTAATTTTTTATTTCGCAATATTACTCATTCCTGTATTCAGCAGGTTATCCACGAATACTTGTGATCGAACTTTAACTTTTCAGCGAATTGATATTTTAAATAACCGATAGTGAACAGATACAGAAATACCTCTTATATTCTAACACGTGCATTCGTGTAATCATGAGGTTCTTGCGATTGAGGCGCAGTATATTTTTCCGAAATATCATCTGAAGACATCAGGTATTTCTTACAGACATTGAAAACAACAATCACAATGCAGTGTCAATAAATTAACTTTTCGAATTGAATTTACAAGTCAATTATCGTTATTATGTCAATATATAGAGCTATTACTTGATTTTGCCCAGTAGTTATGAGACCATTTTAGCATTCTTATAACGACGCAGCAAAATATGCTAATTTTTTAATTTCGCAATATTACTAAGTCCTGTAGCGAGCAGGTTATCCACGAATACTTGCGATCGAACTTTAACTTTTGAGCAAATTGATATTTTAAATAACCGATAGTGAACAGATACAGAAATACCTCTTATATTCTAACACGTAAATTCGTGTACTCATGAGATTATTGCGATAAAGGCGCAGTATATTTTTTCCGAAATGACATCTGATGGCGTCAGGTATGTCTAGCAGACATTGAAAACAACAATCAAAATGCAATCTCAATAGAATAACTTTTCGAATTGAATTTTCAAATCAAATAACGTTATATTGTCACTAAATAGAGCTATTCCGTGATTTTGCCCAGGGGTTATGAGATCATTTTAGCACTCTTATGACCACGCAGCAAAGTATGCTAATTTTTTAATTTCACAATATTTTAAAGTCCTGTAGCGAGAAGGTTATTTATAAATACTTGCGATCTAAATTGAACTATTTAGCAAATTGAAATTTCAAATATCTAAAAGCGAACAGATATAGAAATCAACCTCTTATATTCTATCACGTGAATTTGTGTAATCATGAGATTGTTGCGATTGTGGCGCAGTATATTTTTCCCGAAATGACATCTGAAGATATCAGGTATTTCTAACAGACTTTGAAAACAACGTGCAAAACGCAAACTTAATTGAATAACTTTTCGAATTGTATTTCCAAATCAACTAACGTTAATATGTTAATATATAGATACATTCATTTATTTTGCCCATAGAAAGGAGATCATTTTAGCACTCTTATGACCACGCAGCAAAATAGGCTAATTTTTCAATTTCGCAATGTTACCAAGTCCTGTAGCGAGCAGGTTATTCACGAATACTTGCGATCGAACTTTAACTTTCCAGCGAATTGAAATTTTAAATAACCGATAGTGAACAGATACAGAAATCAACCCCTTATATTCCATTACGTGAATTCGAGTGATCATAAGATTCTTGCGATTAAGGCGCAGTATATTTTTCCCGAAATACCATCTGAAGACATCAGGTATTTCTTACAGACATTGAAATCAACAATCACAATGCAGTCTCAAGAGAATAACATTTCGAATTGAATTTACAAGTCAATTAACGTTATTATGTCAATATATAGAGTCATTCCGTGATTTTGTCCAGGGGTTATGAGATCATTTAAGCACTCTTATGACCACGCAGCAAAATATGCTAATTTCTCAATTTCGCAATATTACTAAGTCCTGTAGCGAGCAGGTTATCCACGAATACTTGCGATCGAAATTTAACTTTTCAGCGAATTGATATTTTAAATAACCGATAGTGAACAGATACAGAAATACCTCTTATATTCTAACACGTGCATTCGTGTAATCATGAGGTTCTTGCGATTGAGGCGCAGTATATTTTTCCCGAAATATTATCTAAAGGCATCAGGTATTTCTTACAGTCATTGAAAACAACAATCAAAATGCAATCTCAATAGAATAACTTTTTCGATTAAATTTTCACATCAATTAATGTTATTATGCCGATATATAGAGTCATTACTTGAATATGCCCGGGAGTCATGAGATCATCTTAGCGCTATTATAACGACGCAATAAAATATACTAATTTTTCAATTTCGCAATATTTCTAAGTCCTGTAGCGAGCAGGTTAATCACGAATACTTGCGATCGAACTTTAACTTTCCAGCGAATTGAAATTTTAAATAATCGATAGTGAACAGATAAGAAAAAACCTCGTATATTCTAACACGTGCATTCGTTTAATCATAAGGTTCTTGCGATTGAGGCGCAGTATATTTTTCCCGAAATATTATCAGAAGGCATCAGGTATTTCTTACAGACATTGAAAACAACAATCAAAATGCAATCTTAATAGAATAACTGTTCGAATTATATTTTCTAATTAATAAACGTTATTATGTCGATATATAGAGCTGTTCCTTGATTTTGCCCAGGAGTTATGAGATCATTTTAGCACTCTTATAACGACGCAGCAAAATGTGCTAATTTTTTAATTTCGCAATATTCCTAAGTCCTGTAGCGAGCAGGTTATCCACGAATACTTGCGATCGAACTTTAAATTTTCAGCGAAATGATATTTTAAATAACCGATAGTGAACAGATACAGAAATACCTCTTATATTCTATCACGTGAATTCGTGAAATCATGAGATGCTCGCGATTAAGGCGCAGTATATTTTTCCCGAAATATCATCTGAAGACATCTGGTATTCCTTACAGACATTGAAAACAACAATTAAAATGCAATCTCATTAGAATAACTTTTCGAATTGAATTTTCAAATCAACTAACGTTATTATGTCAATATATAGAGCTATTCCTTGATTTTCCCCAGGAGTCATGAGATCATTTTAGCACTCTTATAACGACGCAGCAAAATATGCTAATTTTTTATTTCGCAATATTACTCAGTCCTGTATTCAGCAGGTTATCCACGAATACTTGTGATCGAACTTTAACTTTTCAGCGAATTGATATTTTAAATAACCGATAGTGAACAGATACAGAAATACCTCTTATATTCTAACACGTGCATTCGTGTAATCATGAGGTTCTTGCGATTGAGGCGCTGTATATTTTTCCCGAAATATCATCTAAAGGCATCAGGTATTTCTTACAGTCATTGAAAACAACAATCAAAATGCAATCTCAATAGAATAACTTTTTGGATTGAATTTTCACATCAATTAATGTTATTATGCCGATATATAGAGTTATTACTTAAATATGCCCAGGAGTCATGAGATCATCTTAGCGCTATTATAACGACGCAATAAAATATGCTAATTTTTCAATTTCGCAATGTTACTCAGTCCTGTAGCGAGCATGTGATCTATTAATACTTGCGATCTAAATTTATCTATTCAGCGAATTGAAATTTTAAATAACTGATAGTGAACGGATACAGGAATACCTCTCATATGCTAACACGTGAATTCGTGTAATCATGAGATACTCGCGATAAAGGCGCTGTATATTTTTCCTGAAATATCATCTCAAGACATCAGGTATTTCTTACAGACATAGAAAACAACAAGCAAAATGCAATCTCAATAGAATAACTTTTCGAATTGAATTTTCAAATCAAATAACGTTATTATGTCACTAAATAGAGCCATTCCTTGATTTTGCCCAGGAGTCATGAGATCATTCAGCACTCGTATATTGACGCAGCAAAAAATGCTATTTTTTCAATTTCGCAATATTACCAAGTCCTGTAGCGAGCAGGTTATCCATCAATACTTGCGATATAAATTTAACTATTCAGCGAATTGAAATTTTAAATAACCGATAGTGAACAGATACAGAAATACCTCTTATATTCTAACACGTGAATTCGTGTAATCATGAGATTATTGCGATGAAGGCGCAGTATATTTTTCCCGAAATCACATCTGATGGCATCAGGTATGTCTAGCAGACATTGAAAACAACAATCAAAATGCAATCTTAATAGAATAACTATTCGAATTATATTTTCAAATCAATAAACTTTATTATGTCGATATATAGAGCTATTCCTTGATTTTGCCCAGGAGTTATGAGATCATCTTAGCACTCTTATAACGACGCAGCAAAATGTGCTAATTTTTGAATTTCGCAATATTCCTAAGTCCTGTAGCTAGCAGGTTATCCACGAATACTTGCGATCGAACTTTAACTTTTCAGCGAATTGATATTTTAAATAACCGATAGTGAACAGATACAGAAATACCTCTTATATTCTAACACGTGAATTCGTGTAATCATGAGATTATTGCGATAAAGGCGCAGTATATTTTTTCCGAAATGATATCTGATGTCATCAGGTATGGCTAGCAGACATTGAAAACAACAATCAAAATGCAATCTCAATAGAATAACTTTTCGAATTGAATTTCCAAATCAATTAACGTTAATGTGTCAATATATAAACCATTCTTTGATTTTTCCCAGGAGTAAGGAGATCATTTTAGCACCTTTATGACCACGCAGCAAAATATGCTATATTTTCAATTTCGCAATATTACTAAGTCCTGTAGCGAGCAAGTTATCCACGAATACTTGCGATCGAACTTCACCTTTCCAGCGAATTGAAATTTTAAATAACCGATAGTGAACATATACAGAAATACCTCTTATATTCTAACACGTGAATTCGTGTAATCATGAGATTCTTGCGATAAAGGCGCAGTATATTTTTTCCGAAATGATATCTGATGGCATCAGGTACGTCTAGCAGACATTGAAAACAACAATCAAAATGCAATCTCAATAGAATAACCTTTCGAATTGAATTTTCAAATCAAATAACGGTATTATTTCACTAAATAGAGCCATTCCGTGATTTTGCCCAGGGGTTATGAGATCATTTTATCACTCTTATGACCACGTAGCAATATATGCTAATTTTTCAATTTCGCAATATTATCAAATCCTGCAGCGAGCAGGTTATCCATGAATACGTGCGATCTAAATTGAACTATTTATCAAATTATAATTTCAAATATCTGAAAGCGAACGGATATTGAAATGAGCCTCTTATATTCTATCACGTGAATTCGTGTAATCATGAGATGCTTGCGTTTGAGGCGCAGTATATTTTTCCCGAAATATCATTTGGAGACATCTGGTATTTCTTACAGACATTGAAAACAACAATCTCAATGCAGTCTCAATAGAATAACTTTTCGAATTGAATTTACAAGTCAATTAACGTTATTATTTTACTAAATAGAGCCATTCTTTGATTTTGCCCAGGAGTTATGAGATCATTTTAGCACTCTTATAAAGACTCAGCAAAAAATGCTAATTTTTTAATTTCGCAATATTACCAAGTGCTGTAGCGAGCAGGGTATCTATGAATACTTGCGATCTAAATTTGTCTATTCAGCGAATTGAAATTTTAAATAACCGAAAGCGAACAAATACAAAAATCAACCTATTATATTCTATCACGTGAATTCGTGTAATCATGAGATGCTTTCGATTGAGGCGCAGTATATTTTTTCCGAAATGACATCTAATGGCATCAGTTACGTCTAGCAGACATTGACAACAACAATCAAAATGCAATCTCAATAAAATAACCTTTCGAATTAAATTTTCAAATCAAATAACGTTATTGTGTCACTAAATAGAGCCATTCCTTGATTTTGCCCAGGAGTCATGAGATCATTTTAGCACTTATATGACCACGCAGCAAAATATGCGAATTTTTCAATTCCGCAATATTACAAAGTGCTGTAGCGAGAAGGTTATCCATGAATACTTGCGATCTAAATTTGTCTTTTCAGCGAATTGAAATTTTAAGTAACCGAAAGCGAATAGATACAGAAATCAACCTATTATATTCTATCACGAGAATTCGTGTAATCATGAGGTTCTTGCGATTGAGGCGCAGTATATATTTCCCGAAATATCATCTGAAGACATCAGGTATTTCTTACAGAAAATGAAAACAAAAATCACAATGCAGTCTCAAAAGAATAACTTTTCGAATTGAATTAACAAGACAATTAACGTTATTATGTCAATATATTGATGTATTCCTTGATTTTGTCCAGGAGTTATGAGATCATTTTAGCACTCTTATAACGACGCAGCAAAATATGCTAATTTTTTAATTTCGCAATATTACTAAGTCCTGAATCGATAAGGGTATCCACGAATTCGTGCGAACCAACTTTATTTTTCAGCGAATTGATATTTTAAATAACCGATAGTGAACAGATACAGAAAAACCTCTTATATACTAACACGTGAATTCGTGTAATCATGAGATTATTGCGATAATGCCGCAGTATATTTTTTCTGAAATGACATCTGATGGCATCAAGTACGTCTAGCAGACATTGAAAACAACAATCAAAATGCAATCTCGATAGAATAACCTTTCGAATTGAATTTTCAAATCAAATAACGTTATTATGTCACCAAATAGAGCCCTTCCTTGATTTTGCCCAGGAGTCATGAGATCATTTTAGCACTCTTATAAAGACGCAGCAAAAAATGCAAATTATTCAATTTCGCAATATTACCAGGTGCTGTAGCGAGCAGGTTATCTATGAATACTTGCGATCTAAATTTGTCTGTTCAGCGAATTGAAATTTTAAATAACCGAAACCGAACAGATACAGAAATCAACCTATTATATTATATCACGAGAATTCGTGGAATCATGAAGTTCTTGCGATTGAGGTGCAGTATATTTTTCCCGAAATAATATCTGAAGGCATCAGGTATTTCTTTCAGACATTGAAAACAACAATCACAATGCAGTCTCAATAGAATAACTTTTCGAATTGAATTTACAAGTCAATTAACGTTATTATGTCAATATATAGAGCTATTTCTTGATTTTGCCCAGGAGATATGAGATCATTTTAGCACTCATATGACCACGCAGCAAAATATGCGAATTTTCCAAACTCGCAATATTACTCAGTCCTGTAGCGAGCAGGTTATTTATGAATACTTGCGATCAAAATTCAACTATTCAGCGAATTAAAATTTTACTGAACCGAAAGCGAAAATATACAGAAATTAACCTCTTAAATTCTATCACGTGAATTCGTGTAATCATGAGATTCTTACAATCAAGGCGCAGTATATTTTTTCCGAAATATCATCTCAAAACATCAGGTATTTCTTACAGAAATTGAAACCAACAATCAAAATGCAAACTTAATAGAATAACTTTTCGAATTGAATTTCCAAATCAATTAACGTTAATATGTCAATATATAAACCATTCTTTGATTTTGCCCAGGAGTAAGGAGATCATTTTAGCACTTTTATGACCACGCAGCAAAATATGCTATATTTCAATTCCGCAATATTCTTAAGTCCTGTAGCGAGCGGGTTATCTATGAATACGTGCGATATAAATTGAACTATTTATCAAATTGGAATTTCAAATATCTGAAAGCGATCAGATATAGAAATGAACCTCTTATATTCTATCACGTGAATTCGTGTAATCATGAGATGCTTGCGTTTGAGGCGCAGTATATTTTTCCCGAAATATCATTTGGAGACATCTGGTATTTCTTACAGACATTGAAAACAACAATCACAATGCAGTCTCAATAGAATAACTTTTCGAATTGAATTTACAAGTCAATTAACGTTATTATGTTACTGAATAGAGCCATTTTTTGATTTTGCCCAGGAGTTATGAGATCATTTTAGCACTCATATGACCACGCAGCCAAATATGCGAATTTTTTAATTTCGTATTATTACCAAGTCCTGTAGCGAGCAGGCTATTTAGGAATACTTGCGCTCTAAATTTGTCTTTTCAGCGAATTGAAAGTTTAAATAACCGAAAGCGAACAGATACAGAAATCAACCTCTTCTATTCTATCACGTGAATTCGTGTAATCATGAGATGCTTGCGATTGAGGCGCAGTATATTTTTCCCGAACTATTATCTGAAGGCATCAGGTATTTCTTACAGACATTGATAACAACACCAAACGCAATCTCAATAAAATAACTGTTCGAATTATATTTTCAAATTAATTAACGTTATTATGTCGATATATAGAGCTATTCCTTAATTTTGCCCAGGAGTTATGAGATCATTTCAGCACTTTTATCACCACGCAGCAAAATGTGCTAATTTATTAATTTCGCAATATAAAAAAGCCCTGTAGCGAGCAGGCTATCCATAAATACTTGCGATCTAAATAAAACTATCTAGCAAATTGAAATTCCAAATATCTGAAAGTGAACAGATATAGTAATCAACCTCTTATATTCTATCACGTGAATTCGTGTAATCATGAGATGCTTGCGATTGAGGCGCAGTATATTTTTCCCGAAATATCATCTAAAGACATCCGGTATTTCTTACAGACATCGAAAACAACAATCACAATGCAGTCTCTATAAAATATTTTTTCGAATTGAATTTACAAGTCAATTAACGTTATTATGTCTTTAAATAGAGCCATTCCTTGATTTTGCCCAGGAGTTATGAGATTATTTCAGCACTCATATGACCACGCAGCAAAATATGCTAATTTTTCAATTTCGCAATATTATTAAGTTCTGTAGCGAGAAGGTTATCTATGAATTCTTGCGATCTAAATTTGTCTATTCAGCGAATGGAAATTTTACTGAACCGAAAGCGAAAATATACAGAAATCAACCTCTTAAATTCTATCACGTGAATTCGTGTAATCATGAGGTTCTTGCGATTGAGGTGCAGTATATTTTTCCCGAAATATTATCTGAAGGCATCAGGTATTTCTTACAGACATTGAAAACAACAATCACAATGCAGTGTCAATAGAATAACTTTTCGAATTGAATTTACAAGTCAATTAACGTTATCATGTCAATATATAGAGCTATTCCTTGATTTTGCGCAGGAGTTATGAGATGATTTCAGCACTTTTATGACAACGCAGCAAAATGTGCTAATTTATTAATTTCGCAATATTATCAAGTCCTGTAGCGAGCATTCTATCCATTAATACTTGCGATCCAAATTGAACTATCTAACAAATTGAAATTTCAAATATCTGAAAGCAAACAGATATAGAAATCAACCTTTTATATTCTATCAGGTGAATTCGTGTAATCATGAGGTTCTTGCGATTAAGGCGCAGTATATTTTTCCCGTAATATCATCTGAAGACATCAAGTATTTCTTACAGACATTGAAAACAACAATCACAATGCAGTCTCAATAGAATAACTTTTCGAATTAAATTTACAAGTCAATTAACGTTATTATGTCAATATATAGAGCTATTCCTTGATTTTGCCCAGGAGTTATAAGATCATTTTAGCACTCTTATAACGACGCAGCAAAAAATGCTAATTTTTTAATTTCGCAGTATTATCCAGTCCTGTAGCGAGCAGGTTATCCATGAATACTTGCGATCTAAGTTTAACTTTTCAGCGAATTGATATTTTAAATAACCGAAATCGAACAGATACAGAAATCAACCACTTATATTCCATTACGTGAATTCGTGTGACCAAAAGATTCTTGCGATTAAGGCGCAGTATATTTTTCCCGAAATACCATCTGAAGACATCAGGTATTTCTTACAGACATTAAAATCAACAATCACAATGCAGTCTCAATAGAATAACATTTCGAATTGAATTTACAAGTCAATTAACGTTATTATGTCAATATATAGAGCCATTCCGTGATTTTGTCCAGGGGTTATGAGATCATTTTAGCACTCTTATGACCACGCAGCAAAATATGCTAATTTCTCAATTTCGCAATATTACTAAGTCCTGTAGCGAGCAGGTTATCCACGAATACTAGCGATCGAAATTTAACTTTTCAGCGAATTGATATTTTAAATAACCGATAGTGAACAGATACAGTAATACCTCTTATATTCTAACACGTGCATTCGTGTAATCATGAGGTACTTGCGATTGAGGTGCAGTATATTTTTCCCGAAATATTATCTAAAGGCATCAGGTATTCCTGACAGTCATTGAAAACAACAATCAAAATGCAATCTCAATAGAATAACTTTTTCGATCAAATTTTCACATCAATAAATGTTATTATGCCGATATATAGAGTCATTACTTGAATATGCCCAGGAGTCATGAGATCATCTTAGCGCTATTATAACGACGCAATAAAATATACTAATTTTTCAATTTCGCAATATTTCTAAGTCCTGTAGCGAGCAGGTTAGTCACGAATACTTGCGGTCGAACTTTAACTTTCCAGCGAATTGAAATTTTAAATAACCGATAGTGAACAGATAAGAAAAAACCTGGTATATTCTAACACGAGCATTCGTGTAATCATAAGGTTCTTGCGATTGAGGCGCAGTATATTTTTCCCGAAATATTATCTGAAGGCATCAGGTATTTCTTACAGACATTGAAAACAACAATCAAAATGCCATCTTAATAGAATAACTGTTAGAATTATATTTTCAAATAAATAAACGTTATTATGTCGATATATAGAGCTATTCCTTGATTTTGCCCAGGAGTTATGAGATCATTTTAGCACTCTTATAACGACGCAGCAAAATATGCTAATTTTTAATTTCGCAATATTACTAAGTCCTTTAGCGAGCAGGTTATCCACGAATACTTGCGATCGAACTTTAACTTTTCAGCGAATTGATACTTTAAATAACCGATAGTGAACAGATACAGAAATACCTCTTATATTCTAACACGTGAATTCGTGTAAGCATGAGATTATTGCGATAAAGGCGCAGTATATTTTCTCCGAAATGATATCTGAAGGCATCAGGTATTTCTAACAGACATTGGAGACAACAATCAAAATGCAATCTAAATAGAATAACTTTTCGAATTGAATTCTCAAATCAAATAACGTTATTATGTCACTAAATAGAGCTATTCCTTGATTTTGCCCAGGAGTTATGAGATCATTTCTGCACTATTATGACCACGCAGCAAAATATGCTAATTTTTCATTCTCGCAATATTGTCGAGTCCTGTAGCGAGCAAGTTATTCATGAATACTTGCGATCTAAATTAGACTATCTTGCAAATTGAAATTTCAAATATCTGAAAGCGAACAGATATAAAATTCAACCTCTTATATTCTATCACGTGAATTCGTGTAATCATGAGATGCTTGCAATTGAGGCGCAGTATATTTTTCCCGAAATATCATCTGAAGACATCTGGTATTTCTTACAGACATTGAAAACAACAATCACAATGCAGTCTCAATAAAATAACTTTTCGAAGTGAATTTACAAGTAAATTAACGTTATAATGTCACTAAATAGAGCCATTCCTAGATTTTGCCCAGGAGTTATGAGATCATTTTAGCACTTATATGACCACGCAGCGAAATATGCGAATT
This sequence comes from Platygaster robiniae, assembly GCA_028476575.1. NCBI lineage: Eukaryota > Metazoa > Arthropoda > Insecta > Hymenoptera > Platygastridae > Platygaster > Platygaster robiniae. The sequence continues at coordinate 20,878,323 of CM052021.1, forward strand.
TTTCAATTTCGTAATATTAACAAGTCCTGTAGCGAGCAGGTTATTTAAGAATACTTGCGATCGAAATTCAACTATTCAGCGAATTGAAATTTTGAATAACCAAAGGCGAACAGATACAGAAATCAACCTATTATATTCTATCACGAGAATTCGTGTAATCATGAGGTTCTTGCGATTGAGGCTCAGTATATTTTTCCCGAAATATCATATGAACACATCAAGTATTTCATACAGACATTGAAAACAACAATCAAAATGCAATCTCATTAGAATAATTTTTCGAATTGAATTTACAAATCAATGAACGTTAATATGTCAATATATAGAGCCATTCTTTAATTTTGCCCAGGAGGAAGGAGATCATTTTAGCTCTTTTATGACTACGCAGCAAAATATGCTAATTTCTCAATTTCGCAATATTACTAAGTCCTGTAGCGAGCAGGTTATCCACGAATACTTGCGATCTAAATTTGTCTATCCAGCGAATTGAAATTTTAAATAACCGAAAGCGAACAGTTACAGAAATCAACCTATTATATTCTATTACGAAAATTAGTGTAATCATGAGGTTCTTACGATTAAGGCGCAGTATATTTATGTCGAAATATTATCTGAAGGCATCAGGTATTCCTTACAGACATTGAAAACCACACCAAACGCAATCTCAATAGAATAACTGTTCGAAATGATTTCTTAAATCGAATAACGTTATTATGTCACTGAATAGAGCCATTCCTTGATTTTGCCCAAGAGTTATGAGATCATCCTAGCACTTTTATGACAACGCAGCAAAATATGCGAATTTTTCAATTTCGCCGTATTATCAAGTCCTGTAGCGAGCACGTTATTCATAAATACTTGCGATCTAAATTGAACTATCTAGCAAATTGAAATTTCAAATATCTGAAAGCGAAGAGATATAGAAATCAACATCTTATATTCTATCACGTGAATTCGTGAAATCATGAGATGCTCGCGATTAAGGCGCAGTATATTTTTCCCGAAATATCATCTGAAGACATCTGGTATTCCTTACAGACATTGAAAACAACAATTAAAATGCAATCTCATTAGAATAACTTTTCGAATTGAATTTTCAAATCAACTAACGTTATTATGTCAATATATAGAGCTATTCCTTGATTTTCCCCAGGAGTCATGAGATCATTTTAGCACTCTTATAACGACGCAGCAAAATATGCTAATTTTTTATTTCGCAATATTACTCAGTCCTGTATTCAGCAGGTTATCCACGAATACTTGTGATCGAACTTTAACTTTTCAGCGAATTGATATTTTAAATAACCGATAGTGAACAGATACAGAAATACCTCTTATATTCTAACACGTGCATTCGTGTAATCATGAGGTTCTTGCGATTGAGGCGCTGTATATTTTTCCCGAAATATCATCTAAAGGCATCAGGTATTTCTTACAGTCATTGAAAACAACAATCAAAATGCAATCTCAATAGAATAACTTTTTGGATTGAATTTTCACATCAATTAATGTTATTATGCCGATATATAGAGTTATTACTTAAATATGCCCAGGAGTCATGAGATCATCTTAGCGCTATTATAACGACGCAATAAAATATGCTAATTTTTCAATTTCGCAATGTTACTCAGTCCTGTAGCGAGCATGTGATCTATTAATACTTGCGATCTAAATTTATCTATTCAGCGAATTGAAATTTTAAATAACTGATAGTGAACGGATACAGGAATACCTCTCATATGCTAACACGTGAATTCGTGTAATCATGAGATACTCGCGATAAAGGCGCTGTATATTTTTCCTGAAATATCATCTCAAGACATCAGGTATTTCTTACAGACATAGAAAACAACAAGCAAAATGCAATCTCAATAGAATAACTTTTCGAATTGAATTTTCAAATCAAATAACGTTATTATGTCACTAAATAGAGCCATTCCTTGATTTTGCCCAGGAGTCATGAGATCATTCAGCACTCGTATATTGACGCAGCAAAAAATGCTATTTTTTCAATTTCGCAATATTACCAAGTCCTGTAGCGAGCAGGTTATCCATCAATACTTGCGATATAAATTTAACTATTCAGCGAATTGAAATTTTAAATAACCGATAGTGAACAGATACAGAAATACCTCTTATATTCTAACACGTGAATTCGTGTAATCATGAGATTATTGCGATGAAGGCGCAGTATATTTTTCCCGAAATCACATCTGATGGCATCAGGTATGTCTAGCAGACATTGAAAACAACAATCAAAATGCAATCTTAATAGAATAACTATTCGAATTATATTTTCAAATCAATAAACTTTATTATGTCGATATATAGAGCTATTCCTTGATTTTGCCCAGGAGTTATGAGATCATCTTAGCACTCTTATAACGACGCAGCAAAATGTGCTAATTTTTGAATTTCGCAATATTCCTAAGTCCTGTAGCTAGCAGGTTATCCACGAATACTTGCGATCGAACTTTAACTTTTCAGCGAATTGATATTTTAAATAACCGATAGTGAACAGATACAGAAATACCTCTTATATTCTAACACGTGAGTTCGTGTAATCATGAGATTATTGCGATAAAGGCGCAGTATATTTTTTCCGAAATGATATCTGATGTCATCAGGTATGGCTAGCAGACATTGAAAACAACAATCAAAATGCAATCTCAATAGAATAACTTTTCGAATTGAATTTCCAAATCAATTAACGTTAATGTGTCAATATATAAACCATTCTTTGATTTTTCCCAGGAGTAAGGAGATCATTTTAGCACCTTTATGACCACGCAGCAAAATATGCTATATTTTCAATTTCGCAATATTACTAAGTCCTGTAGCGAGCAAGTTATCCACGAATACTTGCGATCGAACTTCACCTTTCCAGCGAATTGAAATTTTAAATAACCGATAGTGAACATATACAGAAATACCTCTTATATTCTAACACGTGAATTCGTGTAATCATGAGATTCTTGCGATAAAGGCGCAGTATATTTTTTCCGAAATGATATCTGATGGCATCAGGTACGTCTAGCAGACATTGAAAACAACAATCAAAATGCAATCTCAATAGAATAACCTTTCGAATTGAATTTTCAAATCAAATAACGGTATTATTTCACTAAATAGAGCCATTCCGTGATTTTGCCCAGGGGTTATGAGATCATTTTATCACTCTTATGACCACGTAGCAATATATGCTAATTTTTCAATTTCGCAATATTATCAAATCCTGCAGCGAGCAGGTTATCCATGAATACGTGCGATCTAAATTGAACTATTTATCAAATTATAATTTCAAATATCTGAAAGCGAACGGATATTGAAATGAGCCTCTTATATTCTATCACGTGAATTCGTGTAATCATGAGATGCTTGCGTTTGAGGCGCAGTATATTTTTCCCGAAATATCATTTGGAGACATCTGGTATTTCTTACAGACATTGAAAACAACAATCTCAATGCAGTCTCAATAGAATAACTTTTCGAATTGAATTTACAAGTCAATTAACGTTATTATTTTACTAAATAGAGCCATTCTTTGATTTTGCCCAGGAGTTATGAGATCATTTTAGCACTCTTATAAAGACTCAGCAAAAAATGCTAATTTTTTAATTTCGCAATATTACCAAGTGCTGTAGCGAGCAGGGTATCTATGAATACTTGCGATCTAAATTTGTCTATTCAGCGAATTGAAATTTTAAATAACCGAAAGCGAACAAATACAAAAATCAACCTATTATATTCTATCACGTGAATTCGTGTAATCATGAGATGCTTTCGATTGAGGCGCAGTATATTTTTTCCGAAATGACATCTAATGGCATCAGTTACGTCTAGCAGACATTGACAACAACAATCAAAATGCAATCTCAATAAAATAACCTTTCGAATTAAATTTTCAAATCAAATAACGTTATTGTGTCACTAAATAGAGCCATTCCTTGATTTTGCCCAGGAGTCATGAGATCATTTTAGCACTTATATGACCACGCAGCAAAATATGCGAATTTTTCAATTCCGCAATATTACAAAGTGCTGTAGCGAGAAGGTTATCCATGAATACTTGCGATCTAAATTTGTCTTTTCAGCGAATTGAAATTTTAAGTAACCGAAAGCGAATAGATACAGAAATCAACCTATTATATTCTATCACGAGAATTCGTGTAATCATGAGGTTCTTGCGATTGAGGCGCAGTATATATTTCCCGAAATATCATCTGAAGACATCAGGTATTTCTTACAGAAAATGAAAACAAAAATCACAATGCAGTCTCAAAAGAATAACTTTTCGAATTGAATTAACAAGACAATTAACGTTATTATGTCAATATATTGATGTATTCCTTGATTTTGTCCAGGAGTTATGAGATCATTTTAGCACTCTTATAACGACGCAGCAAAATATGCTAATTTTTTAATTTCGCAATATTACTAAGTCCTGAATCGATAAGGGTATCCACGAATTCGTGCGAACCAACTTTAATTTTTCAGCGAATTGATATTTTAAATAACCGATAGTGAACAGATACAGAAAAACCTCTTATATACTAACACGTGAATTCGTGTAATCATGAGATTATTGCGATAATGCCGCAGTATATTTTTTCTGAAATGACATCTGATGGCATCAAGTACGTCTAGCAGACATTGAAAACAACAATCAAAATGCAATCTCGATAGAATAACCTTTCGAATTGAATTTTCAAATCAAATAACGTTATTATTTCACCAAATAGAGCCCTTCCTTGATTTTGCCCAGGAGTCATGAGATCATTTTAGCACTCTTATAAAGACGCAGCAAAAAATGCAAATTATTCAATTTCGCAATATTACCAGGTGCTGTAGCGAGCAGGTTATCTATGAATACTTGCGATCTAAATTTGTCTGTTCAGCGAATTGAAATTTTAAATAACCGAAACCGAACAGATACAGAAATCAACCTATTATATTATATCACGAGAATTCGTGGAATCATGAAGTTCTTGCGATTGAGGTGCAGTATATTTTTCCCGAAATAATATCTGAAGGCATCAGGTATTTCTTTCAGACATTGAAAACAACAATCACAATGCAGTCTCAATAGAATAACTTTTCGAATTGAATTTACAAGTCAATTAACGTTATTATGTCAATATATAGAGCTATTTCTTGATTTTGCCCAGGAGATATGAGATCATTTTAGCACTCATATGACCACGCAGCAAAATATGCGAATTTTCCAAACTCGCAATATTACTCAGTCCTGTAGCGAGCAGGTTATTTATGAATACTTGCGATCAAAATTCAACTATTCAGCGAATTAAAATTTTACTGAACCGAAAGCGAAAATATACAGAAATTAACCTCTTAAATTCTATCACGTGAATTCGTGTAATCATGAGATTCTTACAATCAAGGCGCAGTATATTTTTTCCGAAATATCATCTCAAAACATCAGGTATTTCTTACAGAAATTGAAACCAACAATCAAAATGCAAACTTAATAGAATAACTTTTCGAATTGAATTTCCAAATCAATTAACGTTAATATGTCAATATATAAACCATTCTTTGATTTTGCCCAGGAGTAAGGAGATCATTTTAGCACTTTTATGACCACGCAGCAAAATATGCTATATTTCAATTCCGCAATATTCTTAAGTCCTGTAGCGAGCGGGTTATCTATGAATACGTGCGATATAAATTGAACTATTTATCAAATTGGAATTTCAAATATCTGAAAGCGATCAGATATAGAAATGAACCTCTTATATTCTATCACGTGAATTCGTGTAATCATGAGATGCTTGCGTTTGAGGCGCAGTATATTTTTCCCGAAATATCATTTGGAGACATCTGGTATTTCTTACAGACATTGAAAACAACAATCACAATGCAGTCTCAATAGAATAACTTTTCGAATTGAATTTACAAGTCAATTAACGTTATTATGTTACTGAATAGAGCCATTTTTTGATTTTGCCCAGGAGTTATGAGATCATTTTAGCACTCATATGACCACGCAGCCAAATATGCGAATTTTTTAATTTCGTATTATTACCAAGTCCTGTAGCGAGCAGGCTATTTAGGAATACTTGCGCTCTAAATTTGTCTTTTCAGCGAATTGAAAGTTTAAATAACCGAAAGCGAACAGATACAGAAATCAACCTCTTCTATTCTATCACGTGAATTCGTGTAATCATGAGATGCTTGCGATTGAGGCGCAGTATATTTTTCCCGAACTATTATCTGAAGGCATCAGGTATTTCTTACAGACATTGATAACAACACCAAACGCAATCTCAATAAAATAACTGTTCGAATTATATTTTCAAATTAATTAACGTTATTATGTCGATATATAGAGCTATTCCTTAATTTTGCCCAGGAGTTATGAGATCATTTCAGCACTTTTATCACCACGCAGCAAAATGTGCTAATTTATTAATTTCGCAATATAAAAAAGCCCTGTAGCGAGCAGGCTATCCATAAATACTTGCGATCTAAATAAAACTATCTAGCAAATTGAAATTCCAAATATCTGAAAGTGAACAGATATAGTAATCAACCTCTTATATTCTATCACGTGAATTCGTGTAATCATGAGATGCTTGCGATTGAGGCGCAGTATATTTTTCCCGAAATATCATCTAAAGACATCCGGTATTTCTTACAGACATCGAAAACAACAATCACAATGCAGTCTCTATAAAATATTTTTTCGAATTGAATTTACAAGTCAATTAACGTTATTATGTCTTTAAATAGAGCCATTCCTTGATTTTGCCCAGGAGTTATGAGATTATTTCAGCACTCATATGACCACGCAGCAAAATATGCTAATTTTTCAATTTCGCAATATTATTAAGTTCTGTAGCGAGAAGGTTATCTATGAATTCTTGCGATCTAAATTTGTCTATTCAGCGAATGGAAATTTTACTGAACCGAAAGCGAAAATATACAGAAATCAACCTCTTAAATTCTATCACGTGAATTCGTGTAATCATGAGGTTCTTGCGATTGAGGTGCAGTATATTTTTCCCGAAATATTATCTGAAGGCATCAGGTATTTCTTACAGACATTGAAAACAACAATCACAATGCAGTGTCAATAGAATAACTTTTCGAATTGAATTTACAAGTCAATTAACGTTATCATGTCAATATATAGAGCTATTCCTTGATTTTGCGCAGGAGTTATGAGATGATTTCAGCACTTTTATGACAACGCAGCAAAATGTGCTAATTTATTAATTTCGCAATATTATCAAGTCCTGTAGCGAGCATTCTATCCATTAATACTTGCGATCCAAATTGAACTATCTAACAAATTGAAATTTCAAATATCTGAAAGCAAACAGATATAGAAATCAACCTTTTATATTCTATCAGGTGAATTCGTGTAATCATGAGGTTCTTGCGATTAAGGCGCAGTATATTTTTCCCGTAATATCATCTGAAGACATCAAGTATTTCTTACAGACATTGAAAACAACAATCACAATGCAGTCTCAATAGAATAACTTTTCGAATTAAATTTACAAGTCAATTAACGTTATTATGTCAATATATAGAGCTATTCCTTGATTTTGCCCAGGAGTTATAAGATCATTTTAGCACTCTTATAACGACGCAGCAAAAAATGCTAATTTTTTAATTTCGCAGTATTATCCAGTCCTGTAGCGAGCAGGTTATCCATGAATACTTGCGATCTAAGTTTAACTTTTCAGCGAATTGATATTTTAAATAACCGAAATCGAACAGATACAGAAATCAACCACTTATATTCCATTACGTGAATTCGTGTGACCAAAAGATTCTTGCGATTAAGGCGCAGTATATTTTTCCCGAAATACCATCTGAAGACATCAGGTATTTCTTACAGACATTAAAATCAACAATCACAATGCAGTCTCAATAGAATAACATTTCGAATTGAATTTACAAGTCAATTAACGTTATTATGTCAATATATAGAGCCATTCCGTGATTTTGTCCAGGGGTTATGAGATCATTTTAGCACTCTTATGACCACGCAGCAAAATATGCTAATTTCTCAATTTCGCAATATTACTAAGTCCTGTAGCGAGCAGGTTATCCACGAATACTAGCGATCGAAATTTAACTTTTCAGCGAATTGATATTTTAAATAACCGATAGTGAACAGATACAGTAATACCTCTTATATTCTAACACGTGCATTCGTGTAATCATGAGGTACTTGCGATTGAGGTGCAGTATATTTTTCCCGAAATATTATCTAAAGGCATCAGGTATTCCTGACAGTCATTGAAAACAACAATCAAAATGCAATCTCAATAGAATAACTTTTTCGATCAAATTTTCACGTCAATAAATGTTATTATGCCGATATATAGAGTCATTACTTGAATATGCCCAGGAGTCATGAGATCATCTTAGCGCTATTATAACGACGCAATAAAATATACTAATTTTTCAATTTCGCAATATTTCTAAGTCCTGTAGCGAGCAGGTTAGTCACGAATACTTGCGGTCGAACTTTAACTTTCCAGCGAATTGAAATTTTAAATAACCGATAGTGAACAGATAAGAAAAAACCTGGTATATTCTAACACGAGCATTCGTGTAATCATAAGGTTCTTGCGATTGAGGCGCAGTATATTTTTCCCGAAATATTATCTGAAGGCATCAGGTATTTCTTACAGACATTGAAAACAACAATCAAAATGCCATCTTAATAGAATAACTGTTAGAATTATATTTTCAAATAAATAAACGTTATTATGTCGATATATAGAGCTATTCCTTGATTTTGCCCAGGAGTTATGAGATCATTTTAGCACTCTTATAACGACGCAGCAAAATATGCTAATTTTTAATTTCGCAATATTACTAAGTCCTTTAGCGAGCAGGTTATCCACGAATACTTGCGATCGAACTTTAACTTTTCAGCGAATTGATACTTTAAATAACCGATAGTGAACAGATACAGAAATACCTCTTATATTCTAACACGTGAATTCGTGTAAGCATGAGATTATTGCGATAAAGGCGCAGTATATTTTCTCCGAAATGATATCTGAAGGCATCAGGTATTTCTAACAGACATTGGAGACAACAATCAAAATGCAATCTAAATAGAATAACTTTTCGAATTGAATTCTCAAATCAAATAACGTTATTATGTCACTAAATAGAGCTATTCCTTGATTTTGCCCAGGAGTTATGAGATCATTTCTGCACTATTATGACCACGCAGCAAAATATGCTAATTTTTCATTCTCGCAATATTGTCGAGTCCTGTAGCGAGCAAGTTATTCATGAATACTTGCGATCTAAATTAGACTATCTTGCAAATTGAAATTTCAAATATCTGAAAGCGAACAGATATAAAATTCAACCTCTTATATTCTATCACGTGAATTCGTGTAATCATGAGATGCTTGCAATTGAGGCGCAGTATATTTTTCCCGAAATATCATCTGAAGACATCTGGTATTTCTTACAGACATTGAAAACAACAATCACAATGCAGTCTCAATAAAATAACTTTTCGAAGTGAATTTACAAGTAAATTAACGTTATAATGTCACTAAATAGAGCCATTCCTAGATTTTGCCCAGGAGTTATGAGATCATTTTAGCACTTATATGACCACGCAGCGAAATATGCGAATTTTTCAATTTCGTAATATTAACAAGTCCTGTAGCGAGCAGGTTATTTAAGAATACTTGCGATCGAAATTCAACTATTCAGCGAATTGAAATTTTGAATAACCAAAGGCGAACAGATACAGAAATCAACCTATTATATTCTATCACGAGAATTCGTGTAATCATGAGGTTCTTGCGATTGAGGCTCAGTATATTTTTCCCGAAATATCATATGAACACATCAAGTATTTCATACAGACATTGAAAACAACAATCAAAATGCAATCTCATTAGAATAATTTTTCGAATTGAATTTACAAATCAATGAACGTTAATATGTCAATATATAGAGCCATTCTTTAATTTTGCCCAGGAGGAAGGAGATCATTTTAGCTCTTTTATGACTACGCAGCAAAATATGCTAATTTCTCAATTTCGCAATATTACTAAGTCCTGTAGCGAGCAGGTTATCCACGAATACTTGCGATCTAAATTTGTCTATCCAGCGAATTGAAATTTTAAATAACCGAAAGCGAACAGTTACAGAAATCAACCTATTATATTCTATTACGAAAATTAGTGTAATCATGAGGTTCTTACGATTAAGGCGCAGTATATTTATGTCGAAATATTATCTGAAGGCATCAGGTATTCCTTACAGACATTGAAAACCACACCAAACGCAATCTCAATAGAATAACTGTTCGAAATGATTTCTTAAATCGAATAACGTTATTATGTCACTGAATAGAGCCATTCCTTGATTTTGCCCAAGAGTTATGAGATCATCCTAGCACTTTTATGACAACGCAGCAAAATATGCGAATTTTTCAATTTCGCCGTATTATCAAGTCCTGTAGCGAGCACGTTATTCATAAATACTTGCGATCTAAATTGAACTATCTAGCAAATTGAAATTTCAAATATCTGAAAGCGAAGAGATATAGAAATCAACATCTTATATTCTATCACGTGAATTCGTGAAATCATGAGATGCTCGCGATTAAGGCGCAGTATATTTTTCCCGAAATATCATCTGAAGACATCTGGTATTTCTTACAGACATTGAAAACAACAATTAAAATGCAATCTCATTAGAATAACTTTTCGAATTGAATTTTCAAATCAACTAACGTTATTATGTCAATATATAGAGCTATTCCTTGATTTTCCCCAGGAGTCATGAGATCATTTTAGCACTCTTATAACGACGCAGCAGAAAATGCTAATTTTTCAATTTCGCAATATTACCAAGTGCTAAAGCGAGCAGGTTATCTATGAATACTTGCGATCTAAATTTGTCTATTCAGCGAATTGAAATTTTAAGTAACCGAAAGCGAACAGATACAGAAATCAACCTATTATATTCTATCACGGAATCCGTGTAATCATGAGATTATTGCGATAAAGGCGCAGTATATTTTTTCCGAAATGACATCTGAAGGCGTCAGGTATTTCTAACAGACATTGAAGACAACAATCAAAATGCAATCTAAATAGAATACTTTTCGAATTGAATTCTCAAATCAAATAACGTTATTATGTCACTAAATAGAGCCATTACTTGATTTTGCTGAGGAGTTATGAGATCACATTAGCACTATTATGACCACGCAGCAAAGTATGCTAATTTTTTAATTTCGCTATATTTTCAAGTCCTGTAGCGAGCAGGTTATTCATAAATACTTGCGATCTAAGTTTAACTATTCAGCGAATTGATATTTTAAATAACCGAAATCGAACAGATACAGAAATCAACCACTTATATTCCATTACGTGAATTCGTGTGATCATAAGATTCTTGCGATTAAGGCGCAGTATATTTTTCCCGAAATACCATCTGAAGACATCAGGTATTTCTTACAGACATTAAAATCAACAATCACGATGCAGTCTAAATAGAATAACATTTCGAATTGAATTTACAAGTCAATTGACGTTATTATGTCAATATATAGAGCTATTCCTTGATTTTGCCCAGGAGTTATGAGATCATTTTAGCACTCTTATAACGACGCAGCAAAATATGCTAATTTTTTATTTCGCAATATTACTCAGTCCTGTATTCAGCAGGTTATCCACGAATACTTGTGATCGAACTTTAACTTTTCAGCGAATTGATATTTTAAATAACTGATCGTGAACAGATACAGAAATACTTCTTATATTCTAACACGTGCATTCGTGTAATCATGAGGTTTTTGCGATTGAGGCGCTGTATATTTTTCCCGAAATATTATCCAAAGGCATCAGGTATTTCTTACAGTCATTGAAAACAACAATCAAAATGCAATCTCAATAGAATAACTTTTTGGATTGAAATTTCACATCAATTAATGTTATTATGCCGATATATAGAGTCATTACTTAAATATGCCCAGGAGTCATGAGATCATCTTAGCGCTATTATAACGACGCAGCAAAATATGCTAATGTGTCAATTTCGCAATGTTACTCGGTCCTGTAGCGAGCATGTGATCCATTAATACTTGCGATCCAAATTTATCTTTTCAGCGAATTGAAATTTTAAATAACTGATAGTGAACGGATACAGGAATACCTCTCATATGCTAACACGTGAATTCGTGTAATCATGAGATACTTGCGATAAAGGCGCTGTATATTTTTCCTGAAATATCTTCTCAAGACATCAGGTATTTCTTACAGACATAGAAAACAACAATTAAAATGCAATCTCATTAGAATGACTTTTCGAATTGAATTTTCAAATCAAATAACGTTATGATGTCACTAAATACAGCCATTCTTTGATTTTTCCCGAGAATCATGATATCATTTTAGCACTATTATAACGACGCAGCAAAATATGCAAATTTTTCAATTTCGCAATATTTCTAAGTCCTGTAGCGAGCAGGTTATTCACGAATACTTGCGATCGAACTTTAACTTTCTAGCGAATCGAAATTTTCAATAACCGATAGTGGACAGATACAGAAATACCTCTTATATTCTAACACGTGCATTCGTGTAATCATGAGATTATTGCGATAAAGGCGCAGTATATTTTTTCCGAAATGATATTTGATGGCATCAGGTATGTCTAGCAGACATTGAAAACAACAATCAAAATGCAATCTCAATAGAATAACTTTTCGAATTGAATTTTCAAATCAAATAACGTTATTATGTCACTAAATAGAGCCATTCCTTGATTTTGCCCAGGAGTCATGAGATCATTCAGCACTCTTATATTGACGCAGCAAAAAATGCTATTTTTTCAATTTCGCAATATTACCAAGTCCTGTAGCGAGCAGGTTATCCATGAATACCTGCGATCGAAATCTAACTATTCAGCGAATTGAAATTTTAAATAACCGATAGTGAACAGATACAGAAATACCTCTTATATTCTAACACGTGAATTCGTGTAATCATGAGATTATTGCGATAAAGGCGCAGTATATTTTTTCCGAAATCACATCTGATGGCATCAGGTATGTCTAGCAGACATTAAAAACAACAATCAAAATGCAATCTCAATAGAATAACTTTTCGAATTGAATATACAAATCAATGAACGTTATTATGTCACTAAATAGAGCCATTCCGTTATTTTGCCAGTAGTCATGAGATCATTCAGCACTCCTATATTGCCGCAGCAAAAAATGCTAAATTTCAATTTCGCAATATGACCAAGTCCTGTAGCGAGCAGGTTATCCATGAATACCTGCGATCCAAATCTAACTATTCAGCGAATTGAAATTTTAAATAACCGATAGTGAACAGATACAGAAATCAACCACTGATATTCCATCACGAGAAATCGTGTAATCATGAATATATTGCGATAACGGCGCAGTAAATTTTTTCCGAAATGACTTCTGATGGCTTCAGGTATGTATAGCAGACATTGAGAACAACAATTAAAATGGAATCTCAATAGAATAACTTTTCGACTTGAATTTTCAAATCAAATAACGTTATTATGTCACTAAATAGAGCTATTCCGTTATTTTACCAGGAGTCATGAGATCATTCAGCACTCTTATATTGACGCAGCAAAAAATGCTATTTTTTCAATTTCGCAATATTACCAAGTCCTGTAGCGAGCAGGTTATCCATGAATACCTGCGATCGAAATCTAACTATTCAGCGAATTGAAATTTTAAATAACCGATAGTGAACAGATACAGAAATACCTCTTATATTCTAACACGTGAATTCGTGTAATCATGAGATTATTGCGATAAAGGCGCAGTATATTTTTTCCGAAATCACATCTGACGGCATCAGGTATGTCTAGCAGACATTGAAAACAACAATCAAAATGCAATCTCAATAGAATAGCTTTTCGAATTAAATGTACAAGTCAATTAACGTTATTATGTCAATATATAGAGCTATTCCTTGATTTTGCCCAGGAGTTATGAGATCATTTTAGCACTCTTATAACGACACAGCAAAATATGCTAATTTTTAATTTCGCAATATTACTCAGTCCTGTATTCAGCAGGTTATCCACGAATACTTGTGATCGAACTTTAACTTTTCAGCGAATTGATATTTTAAATAACCGATAGTGAACAGATACAGAAATACCTCTTATATTCTAACACGTGCATTCGTGTAATCATGAGGTTCTTGCGATTGAGGCGCTGTATATTTTTCCCGAAATATTATCTAAAGGCATCAGGTATTTCTTACAGTCATTGAAAACAACAATCAAAATGCAATCTCAATAGAATAACTTTTTGGATTGAATTTTCACATCAATCAATGTTATTATGCCGATATATAGAGTCATTACTTAAATATGCCCAGGTGTCATGAGATCATCTTAGCGCTATTATAACGACGCAGCAAAATATGCTAATTTTTCAATTTCGCAATGTTACTCAGTCCTGTAGCGAGCATGTGATCCATTAATACTTGCGATCCAAATTTATCTTTTCAGCGAATTGAAATTTTAAATAACTGATAGTGAACGGATACAGGAATACCTCTCATATGCTAACACGTGAATTCGTGTAATCATGAGATACTTGCGATAAAGGCGCTGTATATTTTTCCTGAAATATCATCTCAAGACATCAGGTATTTCTTTGAGACATAGAAAACAACAATTAAAATGCAATCTCATTACAATGACTTTTCGAATTGAATTTTCAAATCAAATAACTTTATGATGTCACTAAATACAGCCATTCTTTGATTTTTCCCGGGAGTCATGATATCATTTTAGCACTATTATAACGACGCAGCAAAATATGCTAATTTTTCAATTTCGCAATATTTCTAAGCCCTGTAGCGAGCAGGTTATCCATGAATACCTGCGATCCAAATCTAACTATTCAGCGAATTGAAATTTTAAATAACCGATAGTGAACAGATACAGAAATCAACCACTTATATTCCATCACGAGAAATCGTGTAATCATGAATATATTGCGATAACGGCGCAGTAAATTTTTTCCGAAATGACTTCTGATGGCATCAGGTATGTTTAGCAGACATTGAGAACAACAATTAAAATGCTATCTCAATAGAATAACTTTTCGACTTGAATTTTCAAATCAAATAACGTTATTATGTCACTAATTAGAGCTATTCCTTGATTTTCCCCAGGAGTCATGAGATCATTTTAGCACTCTTATAACGACGCAGCAGAAAATGCTAATTTTTCAATTTCGCAATATTACCAAGTGCTAAAGCGAGCAGGTTATCTATGAATACTTGCGATCTAAATTTGTCTATTCAGCGAATTGAAATTTTAAGTAACCGAAAGCGAACAGATACAGAAATCAACCTATAATATTCTATCACGGAATTCGTGTAATCATGAGATTATTGCGATAAAGGCGCAGTATATTTTTTCCGAAATGACATCTGAAGGCGTCAGGTATTTCTAACAGACATTGAAGACAACAATCAAAATGCAATCTAAATAGAATACTTTTCAAATTGAATTCTCAAATCAAATAACGTTATTATGTCACTAAATAGAGCCATTACTTGATTTTGCCGAGAAGTTATGAGATCACTTTAGCACTATTATGACCACGCAGCAAAGTATGCTAATTTTTCAATTTCGCAATATTTTCAAGTCCTGTAGCGAGCAGGTTATTCATGAATACTTGCGATCTAAGTTTAACTATTCAGCGAATTGATATTTTAAATAACCGAAGTCGAACAGATACAGAAATCAACCACTTATATTCCATTACGTGAATTCGTGTGATCATAAGATTCTTGCGATTAAGGCGCAGTATATTTTTCCCTAAATACCATCTGAAGACATCAGGTATTTCTTACAGACATTAAAATCAACAATCACAATGCAGTCTTAATAGAATAACATTTCGAATTGAATTTACAAGTCAATTAACGTTATTATGTCAATATATAGAGCTATTCCGTGATTTTGTCCAGGGGTTATGAGATCATTTTAGCACTCTTATAACCACGCAGCAAAATATGCTAATTTTTTAATTTCGCAATATTTTCAAGTCCTGTAGCGAGCAGGTTATTCATGAATACTTGCGATCTAAGTTTAACTATTCAGCGAATTGATATTTCAAATAACCGAAATCGAACAGATACAGAAATCAACCTCTTATATTATATCACGTGAATTCGTGTAATCATGAGATGCTTGCGATTGAGGCGCAATATATTTTTCCCAAAATATCATCTGAAGAAATCAAGTATTTCTTACAGACATTGAAAACAACAATCACAATGCAGTCTCAATAGAATAGCTTTTCGAATTAAATTTACAAGTCAATTAACGTTATTATGTCAATATATAGAGCTATTCCTTGATTTTGCCCAGGAGTTATGAGATCATTTTAGCACTCTTATAACGACGCAGCAAAATATGCTAATTTTTTATTTCGCAATATTACTCAGTCCTGTATTCAGCAGGTTATCCACGAATACTTGTGATCGAACTTTAACTTTTCAGCGAATTGATATTTTAAATAACCGATAGTGAACAAATACAGAAATACCTCTTATATTCTAACACGTGCATTCGTGTAATCATGAGGTTCTTGCGATTGAGGCGCTGTATATTTTTCCCGAAATATTATCTTAAGGCATCAGGTATTTTTTACAATCATTGAAAACAACAATCAAAATGCAATCTCAATAGAATAACTTTTTGGATTGAATTTTCACATCAATTAAAATTATTATGCCGATATATAGAGTCATTACTTAAATATGCCCAGGAGTCATGAGATCATCTTAGCGCTATTATAGCGACGCAATAAAATATGCTAATTTTTCAATTTCGCAATGTTACTCAGTCCTGTAGCGAGCATGTGATCCATTAATACTTGCGATCCAAATTTATCTATTCAGCGAATTGAAATTTTAAATAACTGATAGTGAACGGATACAGGAATACCTCTCATATGCTAACACGTGAATTCGTGTAATCATGAGATACTTGCGATAAAGGCGCTGTATATTTTTCCTGAAATATCATCTCAAGACATCAGGTATTTTTTACAGACATAGAAAACAACAATTTAAATGCAATCTCATTACAATGACTTTTCGAATTGAATTTTCAAATCAAATAACTTTATGATGTCACTAAATACAGCCATTCTTTGATTTTTCCCGGGAGTCATGATATCATTTTAGCACTAATATAACGACGCAGCAAAATATGCTAATTTTTCAATTTCGCAATATTTCTAAGTCCTGTAGCGAGCAGGTTATTCACGAATACCTGCGATCGAAATCTAACTATTCAGCGAATTGAAATTTTAAATAACCGATAGTGAACAGATACAGAAATACCTCTTATATTCTAACACGTGAATTCGTGTAATCATGAGATTATTGCGATAAAGGCGCAGTATATTTTTTCCGAAATCACATCTGATGGCATCAGGTATGTCTAGCAGACATTGAAAATAACAATCAAAATGCAATCTCAATAGAATAACTTTTCGACTTGAATTTTCAAATCAAATAACGTTATTATGTCACTAAATAGAGCTATTCCGTTATTTTGCCAGGAGTCATGAGATCATTCAGCACTCTTATATTGACGCAGCAAAAAATGCTAATTTTTCAATTTCGCAATATTACCAAGTCCTGTAGCGAGCAGGTTATCCATGAATACCTGTGATCCAAATCTAACTATTCAGCGAATTGAAATTTTAAATAACCAATAGTGAACAGATACAGAAATACCTCTTATATTCTAACACGTGAATTCGTGTAATCATGAGATTATTGCGATAAAGGCGCAGTATATTTTTTCCGAAATCACATCTGATGGCATCAGGTATGTCTAGCAGACATTGAAAACAACAATCAAAATGCAATCTTAATAGAATAACTGTTCGAATTATATTTTCAAATCAATAAACTTTATAATGTCGATATATAGAGCTATTCCTTGATTTTGCCCAGGAGTTATGAGATCATTTTAGCACTCTTATAACGACGCAGCAAAATGTGCTAATTTTTTAATTTCGCAATATTCCTAAGTTCTGTAGCGAGCAGGTTATCCACGAATACTTGCGATCGAACTTTAACTTTTCGGCGAATTGATATTTTAAATAACCGATAGTGAACAGATACAGAAATACCTCTTATATTCTATCACGTGAATTCGTGAAATCATGAGATGCTCGCGATTAAGGCGCAGTATATTTTTCCCGAAATATCATCTGAAGACTTCTGGTATTTCTTACAGACATTGAAAACAACAATTAAAATGCAATCTCATTAGAATAACTTTTCGAATTGAATTTTCAAATCAAATAACGTTATTATGTCACTAAATAGAGCTATTCCTTGATTTTCCCCAGGAGTCATGAGATCATTTTAGCACTCTTATAACGACGCAGCAGAAAATGCTAATTTTTCAATTTCGCAATATTACCAAGTGCTAAAGCGAGCAGGTTATCTATGAATACTTGCGATCTAAATTTGTCTATTCAGCGAATTGAAATTTTAAGTAACCGAAAGCGAACAGATACAGAAATCAACCTATTATATTCTATCACGGAATTCGTGTAATCATGAGATTATTGCGATAAAGGCGCAGTATATTTTTTCCGAAATGACATCTGAAGGCGTCAGGTATTTCTAACAGACATTGAAGACAACAATCAAAATGCAATCTAAATAGAATACTTTTCGAATTGAATTCTCAAATCAAATAACGTTATTATGGCACTTAATAGAGCCATTACTTGATTTTGCCGAGGAGTTATGAGATCACTTTAGCACTATTATGACCACGCAGCAAAGTATGCTAATTTTTTAATTTCGCAGTATTTTCAAGTCCTGTAGTGAGCAGGTTATTCATGAATACTTGCGATCTAAGTTTAACTATTCAGCGAATTGATATTTTAAATAACCGAAATCGAACAGATACAGAAATCAACCACTTATATTCCATTACGTGAATTCGTGTGATCATAAGATTCTTGCGATTAAGGCGCAGTATATTTTTCCCGAAATACCATCTGAAGACATCAGGTATTTCTTACAGACATTAAAATCAACAATCACAATGCAGTCTTTATAGAATAACATTTCGAATTGAATTTACAAGTCAATTAACGTTGTTATGTCAATATATAGAGCTATTCCGTGATTTTGTCCAGGGGTTATGAGATCATTTTAGCACTCTTATGACCACGCAGCAAAATATGCTGATTTTTTAATTTCGCAATATTTTCAAGTCCTGTAGCGAGCAGGTTATTCATGAATACTTGCGATCTAAGTTTAACTATTCAGCGAATTGATATTTCAAATAACCGAAATCGAACAGATACAGAAATCAACCTCTTATATTATATCACGTGAATTCGTGTAATCATGAGATGCTTGCGATTGAGGCGCAATATATTTTTCCCAAAATATCATCTGAAGACATCAAGTATTTCTTACAGACATTGAAAACAACAATCACAATGCAGTCTCAATAGAATAGCTTTTCGAATTAAATTTACAAGTCAATTAACGTTATTATGTCAATATATAGAGCTATTCCTTGATTTTGCCCAGGAGTTATGAGATCATTTTAGCACTCTTATAACGACGCAGCAAAATATGCTAATTTTTTTTTTCGCAATATTACTCAGTCCTGTATTCAGCAGGTTATCCACGAATACTTGTGATCGAACTTTAACTTTTCAGCGAATTGATATTTTAAATAACCGATAGTGAACAGATACAGAAATACCTCTTATATTCTAACACGTGCATTCGTGTAATCATGAGGTTCTTGCGATTGAGGCGCTGTATATTTTTCCCGAAATATTATCTTAAGGCATCAGGTATTTCTTACAGTCATTGAAAACAACAATCAAAATGCAATCTCAATAGAATAACTTTTTGGATTGAATTTTCACATCAATTAATGTTAATATGCCGATATATAGAGTCATTACTTAAATATGCCCAGGAGTCATGAGATCATCTTAGCGCTATTATAACGACGCAATAAAATATGCTAATTTTTCAATTTCGCAATGTTACTCAGTCCTGTAGCGAGCATGTGATCCATTAATACTTGCGATCCAAATTTATCTATTCAGCGAATTGAAATTTCAAATAACTGATAGTGAACGGATACAGGAATACCTCTCATATGCTAACACGTGAATTCGTGTAATCATGAGATACTTGCGATAAAGGCGCTGTATATTTTTCCTGAAATATCATCTCAAGACATCAGGTATTTCTTACAGACATAGAAAACAACAATTTAAATGCAATCTCATTAGAATGACTTTTCGAATTGAATTTTCAAATCAAATGATGTTATGATGTCACTAAATACAGCCATTCTTTGATTTTTCCCGGGAGTCATGATATCATTTTAGCACTATTATAACGACGCAGCAAAATATGCTAATTTTTCAATTTCGCAATATTTCTAAGTCCTGTAGCGAGCAGGTTATCCACGAATACCTGCGATCGAAATCTAACTATTCAGCGAATTGAAATTTTAAATAACCGATAGTGAACGGATACAGAAATACCTCTTATACTCTAACACGTGAATTCGTGTAATCATGAGATTCTTGCGATAAAGGCGCAGTTTATTTTTTCCGAAATGACATCTGATTGCATCAGTTACGTCTAGCAGACATTACAAACAACAATCAAAATGCAATCTCAATAGAATAACTTTTCGAATTGAATTTACAAATCAATTAACGTTATTATGTCACTAAATAGAGCCATTCCGTTATTTTGCCAGGAGTCATGAGATCATTCAGCACTTTTATATTGACGCAGCAAAAAATGCTAATTTTTCAATTTCGCAATATTACCAAGTCCTGTAGCGAGCAAGTTATCCATGAATACCTGCGATCCAAATCTAACTATTCAGCGAATTGAAATTTTAAATAACCGACAGTGAACAGATACAGAAATACCTCTTATATTCTAACACGTGAATTCGTGTAATCATGAGATTATTGCGATAAAGGCGCAGTATATTTTTTCCGAAATCACATCTGATGGCATCAGGTATGTCTAGCAGACATTGAAAACAACAATCAAAATGCAATCTTAATAGAATAACTGTTCGAATTATATTTTCAAATCAATAAACTTTATTATGTCAATATATAGAGCTATTCCTTGATTTTGCCCAGGAGTTATGAGATCATTTTAGCACTCTTATAACGACGCAGCAAAATGTGCTAATTTTTGAATTTCGCAATATTGTCAAGTCCTGTAGCGAGCAAGTTATTCATAAATACTTGCGATCTAAATTTGACTATCTAGCAAATTGAAATTTCAAATATCTTAAAGCGAACAGATATAGAAATCAACCTCTTATATTCTATTACTTGAATTCGTGTAATCATGAGATGCTTGCGATTGAGGCGCAGTATATTTTTCCCGAAATATCATCTGAAGACATCTGGTATTTCTTACAGACATTGAAAACAACAATCACAATGCAGTCTCAATAGAATAACTGTTAGAAATGATTTCTCAAATCGAATAACGTTATTATGTCACTAAATAGAGCCATTCCATGATTTTGCCCAGGAGTCATGAGATCATTTTAGCACTCTTATAAAGACGCAGCAAGAAAAGCCAATTTTTCAATTTCGCAATAATACCAAGTGCTGTAGCGAGCAGGTTATCTATGAATACTTGCGATCTAAATTTGTCTGTTCAGCGAATTGAAATTTTAAGTAACCGAAAGCGAACAGATACAGAAATCAACCTATTATATTCTATCACGAGAATTCGTGTACTCATGAGGTTCTTGCGATTGAGGCGCAGTATATTTTTCCCGAAATGTTATCTAAAAACATCAGGTATTTCTTACAGACATTGAAAACAACAATCACAATGCAATCTCAATAGAATAACTTTTCCAATTGAATTTACAAGTCAATTAACGTTATTATGTCAATATATAGAGCTATTCCTTGATTTTGCCCAGGAATTATGAGATTATTTTAGCACTCTTATAACGACGCAGCAAAATATGCTAATTTTTTAAATTAGCAATATTACTAAGTCCTGAAACGAGAAGGGTATCCACGAATTCTTGCGATCGAACTTAAATTTTCCTGCGAATTGATATTTGAAATAACCGATAGTGAACAGATACAGAAATACCTCTTATATTCTAACACGTGAATTCGTGTAATCATGAGATTATTGCGATAAAGGCGCAGTATATTTTTCCCGAAATATCATATGAAGACATTAGGTAGTTCTTACAGACATTGAAAACAACAATCAAAATGCAATCTCATTAGAATAACTTTTCGAATGAATTTACAAATCAATTAATGTTATTATTTCAATATTTAGAGCTATTCCTTGATTTTCTCCAGGAGTCATGAGATAATATTAGCACTTTTATAAGGACGCAGCAAAAAATGCTAATTTTTCAATCTCGCAATATTACTAAGTCCTGTAGCGAGAAGGTTATCTATAAATACTTGCGATCTAAATTTGTCTATCCAGCGAATTGAAATTTTACTGAACCGAAAGCGTAAATATACCGAAATCAACCTCTTAAATTCTATCACGTGAATTCGTGTAATCATGAGATTCTTGCGATCAAGGCGCAGTATTTTTTTCTCGAAATATCATCTAAAAACATCAGGTATTTCTGACAGACATTGAAAACAACAATCAGAATGCAATCTCAATAGAATAACTTTTCCAATTGAATTTACAAGTCAATTAACGTTATTATGTCAATATATAGAGTTATTCCTTGATTTTGCCCAGGAGTTATAAGATCATTTTAGCTTTCTTATAACGACGCAGCAAAATATGCTAATTTTTCAATTTCGCAATATTACTAAGTCCTGAAACGAGAAGGGTCTCCACGAATTCTTGCGATCGAACTTTAATTTTTCTGCGAATTGATATTTGAAATAACCGATATTGAACAGATACAGAAATACCTCTTATATTCTAACACGTGAATTCGTGTAATCATGAGATTATTGCGATAAAGGCGCAGTATATTTTTTCCGAAATGACATCTGAAGGCATCAGTTAGTTCTAACAGACGTTGGAGACAACAATCGAAATGCAATCTGAATAGAATAACTTTTCTAATTAAATTCTCAAATCAAATAACGTTATTATGTCACTAAATAGAGCTATTCCTTGATTTTGTCCAGGAGTTATGAGATCATTTTAGCACTATTATGACCACGCAGCGAAATAAGCTAATTTTTCATTTTCGCAATATTATCATGTCCTGTAACGAGCAAGTTATCCATAAATACTTGCGATCTAAATTAAACTATCTAGCAAATTGAAATTCCAAATATCTGAAAGCGAACAGATATAGAAATCAACCTCTTATATTCTATCACGAGAATTCGTGTAATCATGAGATGTTTGCGATTGAGGCGCAGTATATTTTTCCCGAAATATCATCTAAAGACATCTGGTATTTCTTACAGACATTGAAAACAACAATCACAATGCAGTCTCAATAAAATATTTTTTCGAATTGAATTTACAAGTCAATTAACGTTATTATGTCTTTAAATAGAGCCATTCCTTGATTTTGCCCAGGAGTTATGAGATTATTTCAGCACCCATATGACCACGCAGCAAAATATGCAAATTTTTCCATTTCGCAATATTACTAAGTTCTGTAGCGAGAAGGTTATCTATAAATACTTGCGATCTAAATTTGTCTATTCAGCGAATTGAAATTTTACTGAACCGAAAGCGAAAATATACCGAAATCAACCTCTTAAATTCTATCACGTGAATTCGTGTAATCATGAGATTCTTGCGATCAAGGCGCAGTATTTTTTTCTCGAAATATCATCTAAAAACATCAGGTATTTCTTACAGACATTGAAAACAACAATCACAATGCAATCTCAATAGAATAACTTTTCCAATTGAATTTACAAGTCAATTAAGGTTATTATGTCAATATATAGAGCTATTCCTTGATTTTGCCCAGGAATTATGAGATCATTTTAGCACTCTTATAACGACGCAGCAAAATATGCTAATTTTTTAATTTCGCAATATTACAAAGTCCTGAAACGAGAAGGGTATCCACGAATTCTTGCGATCGAACTTTAATTTTTCTGCGAATTGATATTTGAAATAACCGATAGTGAACAGATACAGAAATACCTCTTATATTCTAACACGTGAATTCGTGTAATCATGAGATTATTGCGATAAAGACGCAGTAGATTTTTCCCGAAATATCATATGAAGACATCAGGTAGTTCTTACAGACATTGAAAACAACAATCAAAATGCAATCTCATTAGAATAACTTTTCGAATGAATTTACAAATCAATTAATGTTATTATTTCAATATTTAGAGCTATTCCTTGATTTTCCCCAGGAGTCATGAGATAATATTAGCACTTTTATAAGGACGCAGCAAAAAATGCTAATTTTTCAATCTCGCAATATTACTAAGTCCTGTAGCGAGCAGGTTATTTATGAATACTTGCGATCGAAAATCAACTATTTAGCGAATTGAAATTTTACTGAACCGAAAGCGAAAATATACAGAAATCAACCTCTTAAATTCTATTACGTGAATTCGTGTAATCATGTGATTCTTGCGATTAGGGCGCAGTATATTTTTCCCGAAATATCTTCTAAAAACATCAGGTATTTCTTACAGACATTGAAAATAACAATCAAAATTCAAACTCACTAGAATAACTTTTCGAATTGAATTTCCAAATCAAATAACGTCAATATATAGAGCCATTCTTTAATTTTGCCCAGGAGTAAGGAGATCATTTTAGCGCTCTTATGACCACGCAGCAAAATATGCTAATTTTTCAATTTCACAATATTTCTTAGTCCTGTAGCGAGCAGGTTATCCACGAATACTTGCGATCGAACTTTACCTTTCCAGCGAATTGAAATTTTAAATAACCGATAGTGAACATATACAGAAATACCTCTTATATTCTAACACGTGAATTCGTGTAATCATGAGATTATTGCGATAAAGGCGCAGTATATTTTTTCCGAAATGACATCTGATGGCATCAGTTACGTCTAGCAGACATTGAAAACAACAATCAAAATGCAATCTCAATAGAATAACCTTTTGAATTGAATTTTCAAATCAAATAACGTTATTATGTCACTAAATAGAGCCATTCCTTGATTTTGCCCAAGAGTCATGAGATCATTTTAGCACTTTTATAAAGACGCAGCAAAAAATGCCAATTTTTCAATTTCGCAATATTATCAAGTGCTGTAGCGAGCAGGTTATCTATGAATACTTGCGATCTAAATTTGTCTGTTCAGCGAATTGAAATTTTATGTAACCGAAAGCGAACAGATACAAAATCAACCTATTATATTCTATCACGAGAATTCGTGTACTCATGAGGTTCTTGCGATTGAGGCGCAGTATATTTTTCCCGAAATGTTATCTGAATGCATCAGGTATTTCTTACAGACATTGAAAACAACACGAAACGAAATCTCGATAGAATAACTGTTCGAATTATATTTTCAAATTAATTAACGTTATTATGTCGATATATAGAGCTCTTTCTTGATTTTGCCCAGGAGTTATGAGATCATTTCAGCACTTTTATGACCACGCAGCAAAATGTGCTAATTTTCCAATTTCGCAATATTACCAAGTCCTGTAGCGAGCAGGTTACCCCCGAATTCTTGCGATCTAAATTTAACTATCCAGCGAATTGAAATTTTAAATAACCGCAAGCAATCAGATAAGAAATCAACCTCTTCTGTTCTATCACGTGAATTCGTGTAATCATGAGATTGTTGCGATTGTGGCGCAGTATATTTTTCCCGAAACGTCAGCTGAAGTCATCAGGTATTCCTAACAGACATTGAAAACAACAATCAAAATGCAATCTCAATAGAATAACTGTTCGAATTATATTTTCAAATCAATTAACGTTATTATGTAGATATATAGAGCCATTCCTTGATTTTGCCCAGGTGTCATGAAATCCTTTCAGCACTCTTATAACAACGCAGCAAAATATGCCTATTCATTAATTTTGCAATATTACTTAGTCCTGTAGTGAGCAGGTTATCCAGGAACACTTGTGATCTAAATTTAACTTTTCAGCGTATTAAAATTTTAAATAACCGAAAGCGAACAGATACAGAAATAAACCTCATAGATTCTATTACGTGAATTCGTGTAATCATGAGATGCTTGCGATTAAGGCGCAGTATATTTTTCCCGAAATATCATCTGAAGACGTCAGGTATTTCTTACAGACATTGAAATCAACAATCACAATGCAGTCTCAATAGAATAACGTTTCAAATTGAATTTACAAGTCAATTAACGTTATTATGTCAATATATAGAGCTATTTCTTGATATTGCCCAGGAGTTATGAGATCATTTTAGCACTCTTATAACGACGCAGCAAAATATGATAATTTTTTAATTTCGCAATATTACAAAGTCCTGAAACGAGAAGAATATCCACGAATACTTGCGATCGAATTTTAACTTTCCAGCGAATTGATATTTCAAATAACCGATAGTGAACAGATACAGAAATACCTCTTATATTCTTACACGTGGATTCGTGTAATCATGAGATTATTGCGATAAAGGCGCAGTATATTTTTTCCGAAATAACATCTGAAGGCATCAGGTATTCCTTACAGACATTGAAAACAACAATCAAAATGCAATCTAAATAGAATAACTTTTCGAATTGAATTCTCAAATCAAATAACGTTATTATGTCACTAAATAGAGCCATTCCTTGATTTTGTCCAGGAGTTATGAGATCATTTTAGCACTATTATGACCGCGCAGCAAAATAAGCTAATTTTTCATTTTCGCAATATTATCATGTCCTGTAACGAGCAAGTTATCCATAAATACTTGCGATCTAAATTAAACTATCTAGCAAATTGAAATTCTAAATATCTGAAAGCGAACAGATATAAAAATCAACCTCTTATATTCTATCACGAGAATTCGTGTAATCATGAGATGCTTGCGATTGAGGCGCAGTATATTTTTCCCGAAATACCATCTAAAGACATCCGGTATTTCTTACAGACATTGGAAACAACAATCACAATGCAATCTCGATAGAATAACTTTTCCAATTGAATTTACAAGTCAATTAACATTATTATGTCAATATATAGAGCTATTCCTTGATTTTGCCCAGGAGTTATGAGATCATTTTAGCACTCTTATAACGACGCAGCAAAATATGCTAATTTTTCAATTTCGCAATATTACTAAGTCCTGAAACGAGAAGAGTATCCACGAATTCTTGCGATCGAACTTTAATTTTTCTGCGAATTGATATTTGAAATAACCGATATTAAACAGATACAGAAATACCTCTTATATTCTAACACGTGAATTCGTTTAATCATGAGATTATTGCGATAAAGGCGCAGTATATTTTTTCCGAAATGACTACTGAAGGCATCAGGTAGTTCTAACAGACGTTGGAGACAACAATCAAAATGCAATCTAAATAGAATAACTTTTCTAATTGAATTCTCAAATCAAATAACGTTATTATGTCACTAAATAGAGCCATTCGTTGATTTTGCCCAGAAGTTATGAAACCATTTTAGCACTTATATGACCACGCAGCAAAATATGCGAATTTTTCAATTTCGCAATATTACTAAGTCCTGTAGAGAGCAGGTTATCCATGAATACCTGCGATCCAAATCGAACTATTCAGCGAATTGAAATTTTAAATAACCGAAAGCGAACAGATACAGAAATCAACCTATTATATTCTATCACGAGAATTCTTGTAATCATGAGGTTCTTGCGATTGAGGCGCAGTATATTTTTCCCGAAATATCATATGAAGACATCAGGTAGTTCTTACAGACATTGAAAACTACAATCAAAATGCAATCTCATTAGAATAACTTTTCGAATTGAATTTACAAATCAATTAATGTTATTATTTCAATATATAGAGCTATTCCTTGATTTTCTTCAGGAGTCATGAGATAATATTAGCACTTTTATAAGGACGCAGCAAAAAATGCTAATTTTTCAATCTCGCAATATTACTAAGTCCTGTAGCGAGCAGGTTATTTATGAATACTTGCGATCGAAAATCAACTATTCAGCGAATTGAAATTTTACTGAACCGAAAGCGAAAATATACAGAAATCAACCTCTTAAATTCTATTACGTGAATTCGTGTAATCATGTGATTCTTGCAATTAGGGCGCAGTATATTTTTCCCGAAATATCATCTAAAAACATCAGCTATTTCTTACAGACATTGAAAATAACAATCAAAATTCAAACTCACTCGAATAACTTTTCGAATTGAATTTCCAACTCAAATAACGTCAATATATAGAGCCATTCTTTAATTTTGCCAAGGAGTAAGGAGATCATTTTAGCGCTCTTATGACCACGCAGCAAAATATGCTAATTTTTTAATTTCACAATATTTCTTAGTCCTGTAGCGAGCAGGTTATCGACGAATACTTGCGATCGAACTTTACCTTTCCAGCGGATTGAAATTTTAAATAACCGATAGTGAACATATACAGAAATACCTCTTATATTCTAACACGTGAATTCGTGTAATCATGAGATTATTGCGATAAAGGCGCAGTATATTTTTTCCGAACTGACATCTGATGGCATCAGTTACGTCTAGCAGACATTGAAAACAACAATCAAAATGCAATCTCAATAGAATAACCTTTCGAATTGAATTTTCAAATCAAATAACGTTATTATGTCACTAAATAGAGCCATTCCTTGATTTTGCCCAAGAGTCATGAGATCATTTTAGCACTCTTATAAAGACGCAGCAAAAAATGCCAATTTTTCAATTTCGCAATATTAACAAGTGCTGTAACGAGCAGGTTATCTATGAATACTTGCGATCTAAATTTGTCTGTTCAGCGAATTGAAATTTTATGTAACCGAAAGCGAACAGATACAGAAATCAACCTATTATATTCTATCACGAGAATTCGTGTAATCATGAGGTTCTTGCGATTGAGGCGCAGTATATTTTTCCCGAAATGTTATCTGAATGCATCAGGTATTTCATACAGACATTGAAAACAACACGAAACAAAATCTCAATAGAATAACTGTTCGAATTATATTTTCAAATTAATTAACGTTATTATGTCGATATATAGAGCTCTTCCTTGATTTTGCCCAGGAGTTATGAGATCATTTCAGCACTTTTATGACCACGCAGCAAAATGTGCTAATTTTCCAATTTCGCAATATTACCAAGTCCTGTAGCGAGCAGGTTACCCCCGAATACTTGCGATCTAAATTTAACTATCCAGCGAATTGAAATTTTAAATAACCGAAAGCAAACAGATACAGAAATCAACCTCTTCTTTCCTATCACGTGAATTCGTGTAATCATGAGATTGTTGCGATTGTGGCGCAGTATATTTTTCCCGAAACGTCAGCTGAAGTCATCAGGTATTTCTAACAGACATTGAATACAACAATCAAAATGCAATCTCAATAGAATAACTGTTCGAATTATATTTTCAAATCAATTAACGTTATTATGTAGATATATAGAGCTATTCCTTGATTTTGCCCAGGTGTCATGAAATCATTTCAGCACTCTTATAACAACGCAGCAAAATATGCCTATTCATTAATTTTGCAATATTACTTAGTCCTGTAGTGAGCAGGTTATCCATGAACACTTGTGATCTAAATTTAACTTTTCAGCGTATTCAAATTTTAAATAACCGAAAGCGAACAGATACAGAAATCAACCTCATAGATTCTATTACGTGAATTCGTGTAATCATGAGATTCTTGCGATTGAGGCGCAGTATATTCTTTCCGGAATATCATCTGAAGACATCAGGTGTAACTCACAGACATTGAAAACAACAATCAAAATGCAATCTCAATAGAATAACTCTCCGAATTGAATTTTCAAGTCAATAAACGTTATTATGTCAATATAGAGAGCCATTCCTTGATTTTGCCCAAAATTCATGAGATCATTTTAGCAGTCTTATAATTACGCAACAAAATATGCTTATTTTTATATTTTGCAATATTACCATGTCCTGTAGTGAGCAGGTTATCCATGAGTACTTGCGATCTAAATTTAACTATTTAACGAATTGAAATTTCAAATAACCCAAAGCGACCAGGTACAGAAATCAACCTTTTATATTCTATCACGTGAATTCGTGTAATAATGAGATTCTTGCGATTGAGGCGCAGTATATTTTTCCCGAAATATCATCTGAAGACATCAGGTATTTCTTACAGACATTGAAAACAACAATCAAAATGAAATCTCAATAGCATAACTTTTCGAATTGAATTTTCAAATCAATTAACGATTTTATGTCAATATATAGAGCCGTTCCTTGATTTTGCCCAGGAGTCATGAGGTCATTTTAGCTTCCTTATAACCCTGCAGCGAAATATACTAATTTTTTAATTTTGCAATATTACCAAGTTCTGTAGCGAGCAGGTTATCCATGAATACTTGCGATCTAAATTTAACTATTCAGCGAGTTGAAATTTTATATAACCGAAAGCGAGCAGATACAGAAATCAACCTATTATATTCTATCACGTGAATTTGTGTAATCATGAGGTTCTTGCGATTAAGGCGCAGTATATTTTTCCCGCAATGTCATCTAAAGTCATAAGGTATTTTTTACAGGCATTGAAAATGACAATCAAAATGCAATCCCAATAGAATAATTTTTCGAATTGAATTTTCAAATCAATTAACGTTATTATGTCGATATAGAGAGCCCTTCCTTGATTTCCCCCAGGAGTTATGAGATCATTTCAGCACGCTTATAACCACGCAGCAAAATATGCTAATTTTTCAATTTCGCAATATTACCAAGTCCTGTAGCGAGCAGGTTATCTGAATACTTGCGATCTAAATTTAACTATTCAGCGAATTGAAATTTTATATAACCGAAAGCGAACCGATACAGAAATCAACCTATTATATTCTATCACGTGAATTCGTGTAATCATGAGATGCTTGCGATTTAGTCGCAGTATATTTTCCCGAAATATCATCTGAAGACATCAGGTATTACTTACAGACATTGAAAACAACAATCAAAATGCAATCTCAATAGAATAACTTTTCAAATTTAATTTTCAAATCAATTAACTTTATTATGTCAATATATAGAGCCATTCCTTGATTTTGCCCAAGAAAGATGATACCATTTTGGCATTCTTATAACCACGCAGCAAAATATGCTAATTTTTCAATTTCGCAATATTACCAAGTCCTGTAGCGCGCAGGTTATCCAGGAATACTTGCAATCCAAATTTAACTATTCAGCGAATTGAAATTTGATATAACCGAAAGCGAACAGATACAGAAATCAATCTATTATATTCTATCACGTGAATTTGTGTAATCATGAGGTTCTGGCGATTGAGTCGCAGTATATTTTTCCTGAAATATCATCTGAAGTCATCAGGTATTTCTAACAGACATTGAAAACAACAATCAAATTGCAATCTCAATAGAATAACTTTTCGAATTGAATTTTCAAATCAATTAACGTTATTATGTCAATATATAGAGCCATTCCTTGAATGTGCCCAGGAGTCATGAGATAATGTTAGCACTTATAACCAAGCAGCAAAATTTGCTAATTTTCCAATTTCGCAATATTACTATGTCCTGTAGCGCGCAGGTTATTCAGGAATACTTGCGATCTAAATTTAACTATTCAACTAATTGAAATTTTAAATAACTGAAAGCGAACAGATACAGAAATCAACCTTTTATATTCTATCACGTGAATACGTGTAATCATGAGATTCTTGCGATTGAGGCGCAGTATATTTTTCCTGAAATATCATCTGAATACATCAGGTATTTCTTACAGACATTGGAAACAACAATCAAAATGCAATCTCAATGGAATAACTTTTCGAATTGAATTTTCAAATCAATCAACGATATTATGTCAATATATAGAGCTATTCTTTGATTTTGCCCAGGAGTCATGAGGTCATTTTAGCACTTAGAACCACTCAGCAAAATATGCTAATTTTTCAATCTCGCAATATTACTTAGTCATGTCGCAAGCAGGTTATTCGCGAATAATTGCGATCTAAATTTATCTATCTAGCGAATTGAAATTATGAATAACTGAAAGCGAACAGATACAGAAATCAGCCTTTCCTACTTTATCACATAAATTCGTATATGGAAATCATCAGATTCTTGCGATTGAGACGCAGTATTATTTCCACGAAATATTATCTGAAGACACTAGGAATTCATTGGAGACATTGAAATGGACAATCAAAATGCCATTTTAATAGAATATTTTTGCGAAATGGATTTTCAAATCCATTAACGATATTGTGTCAATAAATAGAGCTATTGCTTGATTTTTCCTAGAAGTCATGAATTTATTTTAGCACTTTTATAACCGCGCTGCAAAATATGCTCATTCTTCAATTTTGCAATATTATCGAGTCCTGTAGCGAGCAGGTTATTCGCAAAAAATTGCGATCTGAATTTTTCTATACAGCGAATCGAAATTATGATCAACTAGAAGCGAACCGATACAGAAATCAACCTTTTCTACTTTATCACATAAATTCGTCTGATCATTAGCTTCTTGTGATATAGGCGCAGTATAATTTTCCGGAAATATCATCTTAAGACATCAGGTATTTTTGGGAGACATTAAAAACGACAATTAATATGCAATCTTAACAGAATAACTTTGCGAATTGTTTTTCTTAAATCAAATAACGTTATCATGTCAATATATAGAGCTATTCATGATTTTATTTTGGCACTTTTATAACTGCGCAGCAAAATATGCACATTTTCAAATTTAGCAATAGTACCAAGTCTTGTAACTAGCAAGTTATTCGTAAATAATTGCGATCTAAATTCAAATATCCAGCAAATTTGAATTATGAATAACTGAAAGCGAACAGATACAGAAATCAACTTTTTGTACTCTACCCTAAAATTCATGTCTTCATCAGACTCTTGCGATTGAGGCGCACTATAATTTCCACGACATATTATCTGACGACATTAGGAATTTTTTGGAGACATTGAAATCAACAATCAAACTGCAATCTCAATAGAAAAATTTTGCGAATTGAACTTTCAAATCAATTAACGTTATTATGTTGATATATCGAGCTATTCCTTGATTTTCCCCAGGAGTCTTAAATTTATTTCAGCACTTTTATAAGCGCGCAGTAAAATATGCTTATTTTCTTATTTTGCAATATGATTACGTCCTGTAGCGAGCATATTATCCTTGAATAGTTGCGATCTAAATTTATCTATCCAGCAAATTGGAATTATGAATAACTGAAAGCGAACAGACACAGAAATCAACTTTTTCTACTCTATCAAATAAATTCGTGTAATCAACAGATTTTTGCGATTGAGGCGCTGTAAAATGTTCCCGAAATATCATCTGAAGAATACCGGAATTCTTAAAAGACATTAAAACAGCAATCGAAATGCAGTTTCAATAGAATAGCTTTTCGAATTGAATTTTCAAATCAATTAATGTTATTATTTCAATATTTAGAGCCACTCCTTGATTTTTTTAGGAGTCATGAATTTTTTGCAGCACTCTTATAACCGCGCAGCAAAATATGCTCATTTTCCAATTTTGCAATATTACCAAGTTTTGTAGCGAGCAGGTTATCGGCGTAGAATTGCGATCTGGATATCACATTCCAGCGAATTCATATTATGAATAACTGAAAGCGAACAGATGCAGAAATCAACTTATTCTACTCTATCAAATAAATTCGTGTAATCATCAGATTCTTGCGATTGAGACGCAGTATAATTTTTCTAGTATATCATCTAAAGACATGAGCAATTTTTTAAAGACATCAAAAACAACAATCAAAATGCAATCTAAATAAAATAACGTTGCCAATTGAATTTTCAAATTAATTTACGTTACTATGTCGAAATATGGAGCTATTCCTTGATTTTTCCCGGGTGTCATGAATTCATTTTAGCACTTTTATAACCGCGCAGCAAAACATGCTCATTTTCTAATTTCGCAATAGTACCGAGTCTTGTAGCGAGCTAATTATTTGCAAATAATTGCGATCTGAATTTTTCTATTTAGCGAAGTGGAATTGTGGATAACTGAGAGCGAACAGATACAGAAATTAACTTATTCTACCATTTCATATCAATTCGTGTAATTATCAGATTCTTGCGATTGACGCGCAGTATGATTTCCACGAACTATCATCTGAAGACATTAGGAATTTTTTAGAGACATTAAAATCAACAATCAAAATGCAATCTCAATAGAATAACTTTGCGAATTGAATTTTCAAATCGATTAACGTTATAATGTCAATGTATAGAGCTAATCCTTGCTTTTTCCCAAAAGTCATGAATTTATTTCAGCACTCTCATAACCGCGCAGCATATCATGCTCATTTTCTAATTTTGCGATATTACCGAGTCCTGTTGTGAGCAGATTATTCGCGAATAATTGCGATCTGAATTTTTCTATCCAGCAAATTTGAATTATGGATAACTGAAAGCGAACAGATACAGAAATCACCTTATTCTACTCTATCAAAGAAATTCCCGTATTCATGAGATTCTTGCGATTGAGGCGCAGTATAATTTCTACGAAACATTATCTGAAGTTATAAGGAATTTTTTAGAGATATTTGAATCAACAATCAAAATGCAATCTTAATAGAATAACTTTCCGAATTGAATTCTTGAATCGCTTAGCGCTATTATGTCAATATATAGAAATTATTCTCGATTTTTCCTAGGAGTCATGAGTTGATTTTAGCACTATCATAACCGCTCAGCATAAAATGCTCATTTTCTAATTTCGCAATATTA
Organism: Platygaster robiniae; assembly: GCA_028476575.1. NCBI lineage: Eukaryota > Metazoa > Arthropoda > Insecta > Hymenoptera > Platygastridae > Platygaster > Platygaster robiniae. The sequence continues at coordinate 20,913,259 of CM052021.1, forward strand.
CCTAGTTCTGTAGCGAGCAGAATAGTCGCGAATAATTGCGATCTGAATATATCTTTTCATCGAATTACAATTATGAATAACTGAAAGCGAACAGATCCAGGAATCAACCCATTCTACTTTATCAAAGAAATCTGAGTAATCATCAGATTCTTTCGATTGAGGCGCAGTAGAATTTTCCTGAAATATCATCTGAAGATATTAGGTATTTTTAAGAGACATTAAAAAAAAACAACCAAAATGTTATTTCAAAAAAATAACTTTGCAAATTGAATTTTCAAATCGATTGACGTTATTATATCAATATATGCTATCACTTGGTTTTTCCTAGGAGTCATCAATTTATTTTAGCACTGTTATAATCGCGCAGCAAAATATGCTTATTTTCAAATTTTGCAATATTAGTAAGTCTGGAAGCGAGCAGATTATTCGCGAGTAATTGCGATCTCAATATTTTTTTTCAGCGAATTAAAATAATGAATAACTGAAAGCGAACAGAGACAGACATCAACTTATTCTTGTCTATCAGAGAAATTAGATTGATCATTAGATTCTTGCGATTGAAGCGCAGTATAATTTCTACGAAATAGTATCTGAAGTCATTAGGAATTTTCTAGAGACATTAAAATCAACGATCAAAATGCAATCTTAAAAGAATAATTTTGCGAATTGAATTCTTGAATCGCTTAGTGCTATTATGTCGATATATAAAGCTAAGTAGAAGAGCTATGCCGATTGTAGATACTCCTACTCCTCAACCCATCAAGTGAACCTTTCGCCCCTCCCGGCCTCGCCCACTCCTCCGCCCTCTGCGCGCTGATTGGTCCACTTCTCACCTCCTACTCCATGAATTTTCCGCGATTTTCTGAAAATTCCCTAGATTTTTCCGAATTTTTTTAAAATTTTCGCTAAATTATCCTAGATCTTCCCCAATTTTCCTAGATTTCCCCTAGATTTTTCTGGATTTTTTCGAAATTCTCCAATTTTTTCCCTAGATTTTCCGGGTTTCTCCTTAGAAAAATTGTTGTCAACAAAATGGCGGTCGAAAAATCGAGATGGCGGCGGTCAGTAAATTACCTGTGTCGGTAATAATCACCTGCAGTCGGTAACTATTACCTATGGTAGGTAAGTTTAGGAAATTTTGGTTTTTGTTTTTTATTTTTCTATTTATTTTTTTTTTCTCAGTGTTTATTGACATTTTTTTTTTTTTTTTTATTTAAACAATTTTGTTACATAGTGTTTTGAATTACATTTATTTTTCCGAAGTGAACTCGCAGGCGTTGAATTTCCCTCCGAGAAGACGGAAATGCACTGGATTCGTCGACTTGATGGAGACTTCAATTTTTTGTAGTTCCTTCGGATCTTTTCTCAGAGTTTCGCAGATCCTTTCTGGTAGAAACACCTCAAATTTCTCATCCAGGGCGATGACGAATTTAGTTCCAAATTTAGTGTCAATGGATCGAATCCCAGTCACAGGAAAGCTTTTGTTTACTTCCAACTCGGCAACCCTTTGCTTTGGGAGCAAATGTCCTCTACGGACAAGTTGGTTAAGCTTTGAGAAGTCCATGTTGTTTGTTTGAAAATTGTCTCTGGAATTACGCTCCCGCTCATAGCTGTCATATTTTTAGCTATGCTGCGCATGCGTAGACGTGTGTGAAAGATTTATCAGCATCCATGCGCAGAGGTAGTAAACTCGGATCGTCCAATCGTAGCGCGCGAATGTGGGGGGATTGACCAATCGGAGCATGCGATGACGTCATCACGACAAGTGTCAACACGTTTATTCTAGGAACGATTACATCATCTCGACAAGTTTAAACACGTTTATGTTAGGAAATCATCACGTCATCACATTCCTAAAAGATAACATCTACTGCGCAATACATATTTGACCTTGAAAGTTATTTTTAGAACGATAACTGCGTGAAAGACGACAAGTCTTACATAAAAATTCTAGGAAACGATGACGTCATCACGACAAGTTTAAACACGTTTATTTTTAGCAACGATTACGTCATCACATACAATGATGTCACTTTATTTCAAGTTTTACTGGGGAATAAATAACAATAAAATAATTTTTTTTGTGCAAGGGGCCCCACCCCGCCCCTTGCTGTGAGACTCATCCATCATGTCAGTCCCTCCATTTTTAATACAAAAAATTACAATTTTTCACGCTTACATCTAATTCAATCTTTTATCATCGGAGCTATGCCAATACGATCATCAGACGTCAAATTCCAATGTTTTTTACATCGCGTAAATCTAACAAACTCAGCATCTTTTTGTAATTTTGACGGGAGCTTTTCCCAAGCTCTAGCGATACATTTTTGTTGTAAGTATAATAAAAATTCTCGCGGCAATTCAACGATATCTTCAGAATCCAACTCGTGGAGGAAGACAGTGTATGAGAGTAGAGTAAATGATCTCTTCATTGACGGCGTATCACCAAATTTTTACATTAACCACATCCTGAGACGGCGAGCGTTTTCCGTTGCACAGTGATGAGTAGGCACAGGTCGATGAAAATTGTTGTAGGGACACGCAGAGACTCGCAAATCCTCCAGGGACGGACAGCCCATATCCATCAAATCGATGATGATGGCATTTGTATACTGCTTTAACCATCGCTTTTTGTCTAATCCTTTGACGAATATGAATGTGCCATCCTTCAACTGGTTGCTCAATTCTTGATCAAGTTCCTCGTATGACACATCTCCAGAGTTCCAAGGTACACCATGATAGTTTCTCGTAAGCCACAAATTGCTCGCCTTTGTTTCTGGAGACAAACCATCCCAGACACATGGTGGCTTATATAATGTCGTCAGAGGGTCAGCGTAGAAGGACTCAAGCCTTAACACTGCAAGCTCCTTGACAACAAAGGTTTTTTGTATGAAGAAGCCCTGGATGTCAACGACGTACTTCATCTTGATGTACTGATGCTCTCTGACAACTCCATCGCCTTTTTCATCTTCTCCCCCACCACCACCACTACCAACTACTTGAATCTCTCATACTTGACGGTTGACTTTTTATCTTTATCATCCTTTTCTTTTTTGTCCAGCACAGGTTTATATTTATCCGACGTTTTATCTTTGGACAAAAGACATCGCCGATCATCGGTTAACTTGTCCATCGCGACTGACGATTAATCGAGTTTGAACATAAATATATATATACCTTTTTATGTAGATTTTCACGCACACACACACACTCATACATTTTATAGTTTTCTAACAACGCCGCTGATTGGTTGATACTCGACAATTTTATCATGTATAATAAGACAGTACACCGCAGTTGTGTCGGGAAAAGCTGCTACTGATTCAAATTCGAGACGAACATCAACTGGTCCAGTAATCAATGAATCGTTTTGCTTTGCACAATCAATAATCACAGGACGTGCATTCTCTTTAAATTGAGTTTTTGTCAGCAATGGATCATTTTTCGTTCCATAATACGATGATTGGAAATTTGCAAACATTTCATACAACGTTGCAAACTGGTTCCGTTGAAAATCAATATTAAGATTTGTGTAAGGATAACACTGTGAGTTTAGGTACAATTTCATATCACGCAAATTACACGTATCAAAATTATTTATGTTTCCGGTTCTAATATTCTTTCTACCAGCTTGGAATCCAACGATAACATATCTTGGTTTTTCCAACTGTGTCGAAGTTTTAACGCTCCACACATGCTTAGTCGTTTGCGGCAACAGAGGATATTCGTAGAGTTTCCAGCTTCGGAAACTCATAGCAATGGTTGGATCCGTTGAGATGTAGTTCAGCATATGAATTTTCTCCACATAGGAAACTTTGACGTACGGAATCAGCCATTCCATTTTACTGATTGTTATCTTGTATTGTTCATCGTTTGCAGCTTGCTGTAGGATGGCGTTCACGTCGGTGTTGGCTCGGAGTATGATGAGTTCATGCTTGGCGTTGACAATCACTCGCTGATAGTCTTCAGCGAATCCAAAGATGAAATCCAGAGGAATGCATATATCGAAATATCCATCGTTGTTGATCAATTGTCTGGCATCGTCAACGATCCATCCAGCATTTTCCATGAGATTTTTTTGGTTAGGGTTTTGCGAAACGTAGACTTTCATTGTAGTTGTCAGACCAACGTTTTTCACTCTCTCGATATCAATAGCGTTGAGCTCGTAACGAATCTCCTCGAATAAGTGAGCTATACCATTGTTTATTATAGACGTATGCTCGACATTGGCTACGCCGTCAGCTTTCGTTAAACGTCCTTGAATATGCAGCGAGCTCTTGCTCGGCAACATGTATAAGTCCTGATTCTGGATACTGATACAAATCTCATCGTTATTGTTATACGTTGACGATGCGTACGGCTGATGCGCGTGCACTTCGTATTGTGCTATCGTCTCGTCGAAGACGATTTTCTTTTCGATGGATAACATGGTATCAGACAAATTAAGCAGAAAATTTTCTTTGGACTCTCAGAACGAGACTTTTCAGGAACTGAACGTTCTGTGGTGTGAGCTGTTGAAGAGGTCGACTTCGAATGATGATTTTTGGCCATGTTGCTGGACTTTTATACTCTTCGTAGACGATTCCCATTATTCACTTTTTACATGTAGTCGTATAATGATAACTTCTTCTCGAAAATTCACTAGCTTTCAACTTTGATCGACTATGCGCAGCTGCAGATGATGTATTGACTGTACGACGATTGGATGGTAAGTGGCGTGATTTGGCAATTCGATGATCTTATATCCTGGAGGCACCAATGGGAAGAACTCGTGGATGGTGTGTACACGCTGCTCGTTTATATACGCCCCTGCCGTGATGTTACACTCGATGCGTGAAGCGTTGACGGCGAGAATTCTCACCGGGGAATCCGACTTGTGCGCGACGTGAGCTTCAATGATTCTCGAATCAAAGCCCAGCAGTTTACCGATAGAGTCCTTGAATTGGAAATCAATCTCCCGATTACATTTGATCCCACTGCGTAGTGTGCTGCTGTTGGCCCGCAAACTCAGCTGAATATTTTTTGGAAGTACTTCCTTCAGATATTCCTCGATGTTTCCCAATTCGTAGCTTCCAGATGGTATAGTAATGACGTCATCACCAACATAAAACTTGATGTTTCCCTCGTCAATGTTGGGTATGGAATCAAAAGTCAACAATTCCACTAGTCCCAAGGAATATTTTTTCCGAGCTGACAGTTCGATTGGTGGAAAGTAGTGAGCTTCCAAAACGGATGACGTCCCCGAGAGCGTTAATGTTTATGAGTCCATTGTCACTCGTAGACTGATGCGTGTTCACACCCGAGCAATGCTTATATCGATTGAAAATTGTAGACACAAGTGACCGCAAATGACTAAGTCATAGTTTTGAAATTGATCGTGATTGTATTTGATTTTGCTACCGAAAACAAAATAGTTTAAAATTTCACGAGGCGGTTGTAGATTACCAAAACTGTCGAAATAAACGACTCGATTTTCGGTTTTTCTATAGGCTACCCAATGCGTGCCAGAACCATTTTTATTATCCAAATTCACAATGGCGGCCTCATTTTTTTTCGGACCACTTTTTGGTAAATCGTTGCGCATAAACACACCTCGAAACGATGGAATTTTCGATAGTTTTACATATTTTAGTAAATCCATATCGGTGAGTGCTCGGTTCGGTAGCTCTATACGTTTTTTAAATGAAGTTTCACACCAGCTCCCCAAGGTTTCAAGTACAAGCTTTTTCCCACGGCGATTGATTCCATTTTAAGGTTATGTCGCTTCGCTTCATCCAACTGTCGCTTGGCGGCTTTCGCGTCGTTGATGGCTTTTTCAACGCTAGCAGCGCCACCTGCCAAAGCTTCTATAGCACTCAGTCCGGCAAAAACGGGTAGCAAAATCGCGGGAAGAATGCCTCCAACTTTGCTCGGTACAGGTAATACACGAGGCACTCGAACTTTCTTCTTCCCTCCAGCTTCTTTCACAGCTGCACGTGCAGCTTTTAGAGTTGATGGTATGGATCTAGTAGCTTTTGATGCTATTTTTGCAGCATCGATGACATTCCTCAAAGGGATTTACTTCAATTTCTTCTTCAATTTCTTCGATTTCTTCTTCTTCAAACCCATTCCAAGTTTTGGCTTGACTTTCATGATGCCAGCAACCCCAAGAGCAGCTTCTTTTTCTCCAACTCCGGAATCCCTAGCGTAGATACGTTCGATTTTTGCGAGGGCTTTGTCAGCTTTGTGTCTTGCTGTTAGGTTAGTATGTTCCGAGTACGCGATATCGTGCTCTCTGCAGGCTACGTCCAGAGGGTTTATACCCTGGTCTCCACGCTCCAATCTTTTAGCAAGCTTGGTACCTGGCCCGCAAAATTGGTAACCCGGTATATGAAGTTCAACAGGAAGCTTGTTTACGAGAGTGTTGACGAGACCGTTACCTCTCGCTGCCATTGCTCGACTGAGCTCGATGCTATAAAAGTCGAGTATTTATAGGTTTTCCAATCAGACGCGCGCGAGCAGCCATGGAGTTGACACAGCAAAACGTCAAGTTACCAGTCATCAACTTTGATAATGTAACGGAGAAGCGGGAAAAAATAAAACGTCATGGAAAGCTGCTACCAAACACGGTTCGCTCTATAATTTGCGGCACTTCGAATTGTGGCAAGACCAACGCTCTTCTCACGCTCGTCACGCATCCTAACGGCTTGAGATTTGAAAACGTGTACCTCCACTCAAAGTCGCTCAATCAGCCCGAGTACGAATACTTTAATAAAATCATCGAACCTGTCAAAGGAGTGGGATATTTTTCGTATAGCGACAACGAGCAAGTTGTTAGTGTGGGTGAAGTCAAGCCGAATTCTGTGATGATATTTGACGACGTGGCATGTGAAGAGCAAGACAATATACGCGCATACTTTTGCATGGGACGGCATCGCGATGTGGACAGTTTTTATCCCTGTCAGACTTATGCTCGCATTCCCAAACACTTGGTGAGAGACAATGCCAATATGCTCGTGCTGTTTCGTCAAGATGACATGAATTTGAAACATGTTTACAACGATCATGTAAACACAGACATGACGTTTACACAATTTCGAGAACTGTGCGTGACCTGCTGGAACGACAAGTATGGCTTTCTCGTCATCGACAAGGATAGTGAAATTGATCAAGGTCGATAGAGGAGAGGATTCGATTGCTTCTATAAATTAAAGTTATTCAATGATAATTGCATCGGTATCACTTGAACGTTGCTGAGGGTGACACTATGGAGCGTAAAGATGTACTACATCAGATAGTGCAAGCCAATGAAGCCATGCGACGCAAACATCGTCTGCTGAAACGTGGAAAAGCTTCTGTAGAGTCAACGGTGCGAGAAACGTTCAAGCCCATCATTGATCCCCTTCAGTCATTTACTAGACAGGATTTAAAGTTGGAATCAGTGAAAAAGGAGGAACCTAAAGAAGAATTGCCTACAATGGAAGATACATTCGAGCCACAGAGTGAAGATTTCGAGAGCTTAAATCAAACGGATCAAACCTTTGCACCAGACATGGCTAGTTCACCAGCCGTTGTCGACACTGTGAAGAAATACTTGAAACTGTTGAAAAACAAGAATCAACAAAAGAATCTGGACATGCAGTATGGAGTACGGTCATTGAATAATGGGTTGTTTATTGGAAACACGCCAATCAGTTTCGCAGAAAATACTGTTTATGTTGGGACTGAGGAGTTTGAGAAAACGCCAGGACTCATAGAACTGCTGTTTAAGAAAATACCAAACAATTTGATTGTTAATAGAATCGACGTGGAAAACTATAAAAAAATTGTTCAGCAAACGAGCGCGGATAGAAAAAATTATCTACCTGACAGGAGTTTGCGTGGTGGCAGAGATTAGAAATATCTTACATGCATTGCTGACGAGAAAGTAGGCACAGGAGTTTACAACGTAGTCCAACGAGGACGAGAAATAGATTACGTGCATTGGGATGATCCGAACGAGCTCGTTGATCGTTTGCGACTTATTCTCGCATCTCAAGATGCCGGAAACAATTGTCATACTAACGAAATAAACTCAATCATCGAAGAATTGAGAGAACCTGGGATTATATATTAAAAATCTTCGAGTATGTAATCTCATTCGATAGCTGGACAATGGCTAGTGTAGACGTGTTTGGAAGACATCTGGTCAAGAACCGAGAAATACGTGGGCCACCTGGTATTGGATTCAAACTGACTCCTGAAGGTCATTACGATCTCCAACATAAAAAATTACCCAACGTTGCAAAGGGTGATTACGAGACGGATGATTTTGAAGAAGTCTTGGCAACGGGAATGGAGCAGTTGAGGAAATCATTGGAAACCTTGACTAACATGTACCAAAAACATGTGACTGAAAACGCTGCAATAATTTCATCGATTCAGAATCGTTTGAAGCATATTGAGAAGGAAGTGTTTGTCGATGTTACACCACAAAAGGACGTTTACGAATAAAATCTCGTGTAAACTCGCGTACCAGTCATTACCACCATGGACCTCAAGGAAGCACTAGTGGACGAAGTTCATAAACCTGCACGGAGAAATTATCGACGTCGTCATGTTGATATGCGAGGATTGGATGAAACGTGGCAAGCAGATCTCGTAGACATGACCACCTACAAAGATAAAGGCTACAAATTCCTGCTCACCGTCATCGACGTCTTCTCCAAGTACGCCTGGGCTGTACCAATAAAATCTAAGAATGGTCTTGACGTCACTGCTGCTATGAAGACTGCGCTAAAGGATCGACAACCCAAGAATCTACACGTCGATCAAGGCAAAGAGTTCTACAACAAGGACTTTAAGGCCCTCATGAAACAATATGGAATCAACATGTACTCTACATTCAGCGGCATGAAAGCATCCATCTGTGAACGTTTTATCGCACACTCAAGGGCAGGATGTAGAAACGATTCTCCCTCCAAGGACACTGTAAATGGATAGATATTCTGCCGGAACTTGTATCAAGCTACAATGCAACTTAACATCGAACAATCAAGATGTAGCCTAAGGATGTCACCGCAGCTGATGAAAAACGTCTGCTTGATGAAATTTACCATGTCAAGCAACAGAAAGACAAAAGGAAATTTAATGTTGGTGACAAAGTCCGGATCAGCAAGTACAAGCACGTCTTTGAGAAAGGATATACAGCAAACTGGACAACGGAAATATTCACCATCGCTGCTGTGAAACCAGCACATCCTACGACGTGCAAGCTCAGAGATTATCAAGATCAACCCATCGGAGGAGAATTTCATACCGAAGAACTTACCAAAGTGAAGCATCCAGATATATACCTCGTCGGAAAAGTGCTACGCAAACGAGGAAATAAAGTCTATGTAAAATGGTTGGGGTTTGACAGTGAACATAATAGTTGGATAAATGAGAAGGATATGTAATCAATAAAGAATACGAAATATAGAACAGTTGTTTTTATTTACCAAAATATGCATACATAAGACTAAATTTATAATGCTGAATTCATTTCCGCACCACCAGAGCCCTCTCGCATGGGGTGGTAAAATTCATGGCGCGTTTTATTTTTACGTGGTTTCCCCAGGAGGCCTAATCCACGATACTATCTAAAAAGCTATTTACAGTTTTGCCTAACCTAATGATATTTACAGTTCCTCGTTGACATTCATCAGTTCCCTTTTTCAATTAGAGCAATAGTCATTGATATTTACAATTCCTCGTCGACGTTCATCAATTCTCTTATTTTAAAATGACCGTGAGCCAAAGTGTCAACCATATTTGATTAAATGTATCTTCTGTCATCTGATGGTTTTAGTGAAAGTTTCCTTTGTCGGATTGTTTGAATGTCATGTAAGTGTGATCGGAAAAGATGCTGAGTGCGGTATTCAGTAGCATTGTTGTACAAACAGTTAATGTAATCGTTGAAATAGTTTTAGCTATAACAGATGATTTTATGGTACACCTTTAGCCTTTTTTATTTTATCTTGTCCTTCAACTCGCACGCTGTACATTTTACTGCGAAGCCCGACAAATTCCGTTACAATTTTTCCATTACATTCGTCTTTCATGAGTCCGACTACTTTTTTATTTTTCAACTCTATTTTAAATTGGTTGTCCGCGGGGTAATCAGAGGTATCGAAAAAACTGGAATTTTCTTTCATCAGTTTGTACGGATCCAAATTTTTTACTTCATAGATTAAACTGTCTGTATCTGTATATAAAAGTTTAGCGTTTGTCTTTGGTCTCATGAAATCGTAATGAAATGAATAAAGACATGTTTTTGACAGGTCGAGAACACAGAATCTAATGTAAATGGGTTTGTTCATGGTGACTTGAACACGATCGAGTTTAATCGTCACTGAATTTTCTTCAAATATAACTCGCGAATTGAAATTTGATTTTGAAATGTATGCCTCAGCACCATAGCGTCCAGGCCATTGTGCAACAAGTTTCATGTCCATACGTTTCCTAACGTCTTCCATAGTTTAACCGTAAACCGCGTTGTTTATAAGCTTGAACAAATTCTTTTCAAAATCATTTTTTGCAGATTTTCGCAAATTGCTGTTCAGATCGATATACGCTTGAAGCCAATTGGACTGTTTAAATTTCAGAATTCGATGAATTTTTCGTGACCGTGACTCAAGGCCTGCCTCAAATTTCTATAGTGTATTATATAACGTGACTTTGATTCTAAAGTTGTTAGTAATTTGGACTGTTTTGAACCGGGAGGAATTTTATGTTCCGGACAAAATGGTAAGTCATTGTGAGCATCATGTAAATTTTCGGGATAATCAAGATCAACTTCGAGAATATACCCTTCTTTCGAATCATCAGCTACGTCCCAATCAAAATTTTCATCAAAATTTTCTACCCATTGAAAACCCCCGTGAGGCAGATATTGAGTCATAGCCCAACCGAATAAGTTATTGACGTCAAAGTACATGATATATTTACTATCCTGCTCCGGGTCATAGTTGGCTTCGAAAAATGGATTGTTCGCACAGGAATGTCGACTACTGCATTCACTGACACCTCCTCGAATACCACGTTCAATGAAAAGTAGCTGGTCAATGTCTGTCAAGAGTTGAAGTTCGATCCCGGTATGTTTTAACATCGCATCCCAGCTGAATCCAGGTAAGGTGTAATAATGGGCTGGGTCCAGGTCGTACACTCGCAAACAGCTGTTCCGAAAGTTCTCGAAGACGTCAGCGAGCAGGAGAACGTCGGTTTTGAGGTATAGGTCGGAGTACTCGCCCAGAGTTTGGATGTTGAAATTGTCCCACACTGACTGAGCATGGCTGAAATGAGAAAATGTATTTTGATTTTTGTTCTAAAAAATTTAAAAAGTTTAAAAATAAAAAAATCACCGATAATCGTTGTCTGAAATCCCTTCATCCGTCAAGGTACTATAGAAGGCTTTTTGAGGTGGTAGTTGTTTCTCCTCAAGTTTTTCCCAAGAGTCGAGATGCTCGTACGGAAACACTCCTTTCTTCATAAGAAGCTAAAGATATTCCTCTTCGTAATTTACAAATTCCTTCCTGACGATTGTCTTCTCCTCCTTATTCAAGTAGGAAGCCAACTTATCAAGGGACGAAGCCATAAAGTGGAAAGAGTCAATGAACCGCAACGAAATTTTGTTCTCTTGGATGTACTTAGTGAAGGAAATGTATTTCTCCATGGTCTGTGGTATGAGGTTGATCCTTCTTTCGACACATTTGGCGATTCATTTTATGATAAGATGACTGTCGTATCCACTCAGGTTATGAAAAATTATCTGAAATCACAGTTAAATATCATATGATTGAAAATTGTTCGAGTCCATTTTTTTTTCTCTCTGAAAAATATATGTATTGATAAAATTTACCGGTATCGTTAGAGAATCTCGGTATCGGAGATTGTATTTGCTATGAGCGGCACCTCGAAATTCTCCCGTTAGATAGCAATGATCGCGTACTTTGGTGTCTCCCTGCTTGTCGATTTTCTTGAGGAAAGGCTGCTTGCAGATGTGGCATTTTTGAGCTGTACGCCAGGCCTGTTCTTGATTCGATGTGAGCTGTTTCATTGGTTTTGGATCATCCATTTTTTCTTTGACTCGATGAGATAGAGCTACGAGCTCGTCAGAAAACCATTGTGCTGGATTAGGTCCTCGAAAACTCTTGTATGATGATTGTTCTTCGTCATAGCTACATTTCACATAATATCGTACGCTGTGCGCCTCATGGATTTGTATTACTTTAGTATTTTTTTCACTTTCAGAGTCGACTTTTTGAGAATGCATTCAAAGTCGGCATATACAGCATACGGCACTTTGAGGTTATTTTTCTGATTTTCGAATTCGATTTTATCTTTTCCTTTTTCAGGCAACTTGACTCTGCACTTGTTTAATTCTTTACAATCAATTTCGTGTGAGATGAGTTTTTCTTTATTATAAAAGAAATGTAAGCATCGTTCACAAATCCAATTTTTATGTCCATGTTTAGAAATTTGTGAGCTCACAAGCCTAGAAAGATCTTTAATCCAAACATAATGAAATATCAGTGGTCCACTTTCCTGATTGTCTTCATTATCTTCGTCAATATAGGCATTCTGTACAAGGAGAAGGTTGACGTGTTGATCCTTTTTGTTTGCAGTCACATGAATCGGGGCAACTATATAGTTTTCTTTTTTCTTTTCCAAAATATATACATTCACTGACACGCCATTTTGTTTCTCGAACACTTTTACTTGTTTCGGTGCGACGGGAGAAGCGATTCCTTCGAAGTTCAATTCCCCATCGTATTTCTGATAATTGGAGAGATGGTTCACATTTCTCTCAACCGGATGTAGCGCCGAAAGAATCGCCCATTTAAAACACTCGTCGTCGAAGTTTTTGACATTCACACACGCTTTTTTGCTCTTGATTGATGGAGGTAGATCGATGTAGGAGCTGCCCCTCATGGGGTTGTATTTGCTGATATGAACGGTAAGGCTGATGATCCTACGCAACGTCCATCCGGAATCTTTTTGCTGGAACTCTTCAATGTCACGAGGTAGACGATCTTGAACGTGTTGGAGAAACCACTTTGCCAGGTCCGTAGTAGTCATTATCGGTGCCGTTTTTGTAAAAAAGCTCTTGATTTCGGTCACTTCTTTATCGTCCTTGACAATGGTGAACTCGGCGTCGAGAACCGCGTTGACTTTCAGTGCGTTTTGTCTACGTAGAACTTCTTCAACCTTAGTGACAAAGATAGTTTCCGACTCCACCAGAAAGTCGTTGATGTCCAAGTGGTGGAGGTTGACAATCATCCCGGTTTGTAAGTTATGATTGAATGCCGTTTCGACATCTTCCCAGGAGATTCCGAGGTCTCCACCGCGCACTAGGTATGCACTCAACTCACGATTATAACTGCGTAAGTGGATAATCAATCGCGTACACTGGAGTTTCTGTTCGGGTCTACATCTTCGTCCACATAGCATTAACTCTCGAAAACTCGCGTCGGCTTCCTCGATCAAGGCCGTTACCTCGAGAGTACTGGCCGAACCTGCAGCCAAAAGCTGTCTTTGTCGACGCACCACGTCTTTAGCACCGTTGATAGCCATGATGTTCGCTATAACACTGAGTTACTTCGCGTGAAACACTGTACTTATTGCATGTGACTGTAGCGCGACAACGTAGCGCGACAAATCTTAGCGCGACAAACCGTAGCGCGACAAACCGTAGCGCGACAAACCGTAGCGCGACAAACCATAGCGCGATAAACTGTAGCGCTCAAGTTCGATACTTTATTTGTCAGTTTCGTCAGGAGACTGACTCTTTCCGCGTGAAACGTTGCACTTGTAAATGTTGGCGGTGCGATCGATCACCCGAACATTCACGAACTTAACCGAAAATTGTCAAACATTCACGAACTTTGCCGAACGTTGTAAATTGTTTTCAATTGTTTACGAACGTTTCCAATTGTTCACGTACGTTTTAAATTGTTTACAAACGTTTTCGATCGCACACACTGTTGCCACGTTGACACGCTGTTGCCAAGTCTATCTGCGCGCACTGTCTGTTAAACTTTTCTTGTTTTCTCATACATAAACCTTTTGAATGAAAAAACTGTTTGTTTTCCTCCTCAAAGTAGAAATTTTCCTACGTCAGCAATCTCGGCTTCGATTCTCTCATTAGGAAAAAAAGTGCAAAATTCTTCAATGATTTTGAAATAATCAGGGACGACTCTGTCAACAATTGATTTTTCACAAATTTTTCGAAACTCCAAATTTAGGAATAAATCGGCCGCGCTGTTTGACTCTAAATCGTTTATTACCATTTGATGTTCAAAAGATTCTCTCCACTGATTCGCGAATAAAGTTTCGAAATATCCCGATCGCGCCGCGAGAACCGCACTGTGCACTCTGAACTGACGGGTTGGAGTTTTAATTTTGAAATCTGAAAGATTTTTCGTGAAGAATAAGTTCCTAAAACTTTTCACAAAACCGTCAAGTTTATAAGTTTTCTGAGAGTCGAAACTTCCCCACAAGTGGTAGTATATTCTGAAGCTTATTACAAATCTACCATCTTTCAGTGGTTCCTCTTCTAAAAGTTTATATTCTCCACTGACGGGGTGGAAAATTTTCACATATCCGTCAATTCGCGGTAGGTGTAAGTTTTCAATTATTGTTGCTGCACGCCACTCGGATAAACTGTCAACACGAGCACTACAGTGAACAACGGGTTGCAACTTCTCGTTGTCTGTTTTGCTCACAGTAATTTTCCACGAAAAATAACAATCAGTCTTTACCGCGCACTCGGTACCAATTTCTTTTAGATTGCCACGTAGAATTAAATCAATCGGAGCCATATTCCAAGCGGATAATAAAGAGATTCGCGATGCCGTAATCGCGACTGACTAATGATGGGAGAATTGGGTGGTATTATATAGAGGTAAGGTGACGTCATTGTCAAACCCCACTCCTCAACATGAGTCATAGGTAAAATTATATATTGACTAAGGGAATTGAGCTATAAAGATAATCACTTTTGTAAATAATGGAATCAAATTACTTCTACACATAAGACAAAACAGGATACTCAGGTTACAACTGTAAACAAAAGTATCAAATGATAACTGTGCAGCGAAAAACGCTACGATCATATTACATCTTGGGCCGGAAGTTGATTTGTAAACAAAGGTCATAAATTTGTCACGATCAAAGGATACCGCTGTTGGAAATCACCAATGAGATTGAATTGCATCTACGTCACAATTTTTTCATATAAACACTTGGTTCTATATTTATCGATTCTCAAATTACATTCACATCCGGAAACCCGATACTATAAACAAATGAGGCAAATTTTATGGCAGTGTCATATTTTTAGTGTTTTCGTAGTCTAAATTATAACATGAAATTATCCAACACTCGAATAATGTAAGCATATATAGTATGAATATATAAGTACTAAACTTTAGTGAAATGAAATTAAAAAAAAAAAACAAATGTGTTTAAGAAGCAATTGCTAAACCTCATCTTTTATAAAATATAATACAATTGAATAATAGATTGATAAATTTTTAATTCATCCGTTTGAAAATGGATAAAGCATCTTATCGCGAATCATATATAATGCAAGCATATTTCTTGTTACATGTAATAATCATTCATATATTTTTGAATAATGTTTTATATTGTGGTAGGTTGCACCTTTAATTTCATGAATAACTCTTTTATTTTAAATCAAACATGCACGATGATTCATATGAATGGGAAAAACGAATCGAGTATATTTTTGAGATGTAATTTTATTATGAGTTTAGTTAGATTCTTTGATTGGAAAAAATGATTTTTGATATTTTTCTATGTTTGCTGTGTGTATGGTAACACGTTTTCACGAGATCTTAGGAAATGTCAACAGTTCTCCGCATTGTAGGAATGTATGGTCTTATTGCAGCCCGAAAATTTTATAGGCGCACTTGAGATTATACTGCGCCCGTTGTTTTGGATACGCTAGAAAAGATAGGGTACTCGGACTCTCGCGTGAGGTAATTAGGACCTATGGTGTTTATGAATTTGCGGGCGGTGTTCAATTTCAACATCCAAATATCTTTGGAATAAAATTGGTTCGAGCATAATGCATATTCTTTTTCAATGTCAGTCGTCTAAAACTATTCATAGAAATCACTTCTCGCCTTTTGACTCCAAAAATATTATAATATAAAATGTATCCCTCATTTTTCTTCTGGAGTGAAAAGTTTTTCCTACCTGAAAAATTTTACGATTTTTCAAATGAGGCGTACGTTTTGATAATTGTACGCCTCATACAATCTTTGCTGTTGAATGGGTTGCAAAATACCCATTGGATACTCGGGGAGGAGTACGTGCTCGTCGGCCGATACTTCATTTCGGTAAGTAATTAATTGTGGTTAGTGAGAATTTTTCTTTTTCGTTGTTCTTTGAGGATGCGTGCGAGTGAAATAGGGATTTAAGTCGGGTTAAGGGGTTAGTACACAGTAAAGGTTGCATTTTTAGCGTTAAGTTCGTAAATTTCTACATAGCTCAATATTTCTGTAACAATGCTTATTATTTGATATTTATTTATACATACACTCAAGTACTTTTTCACATTTTTTTTTTTTTTTTTTTATTGTTAAAGAAACGGGAGCTCGATGCACTGAGACGCTTGTTGGTGGTAGAGAAGATCCGAATCGACGTCTTAAGTAAAATGGAGTGATGGACACGAGCGATACGATAGAAAAAGAAATAGATAATTTGAATAACTTGATGGTCGAAAATAATGAAGAGTTTTCGGAACGTCAGGAGGAGTTTAGTCGATTAAGAATGAAATATCAGCTAATGATTGAAGCCTTAGAATTAAGTTTGTTCGAATGTGAGGATGAATGCGAGTGTGATAGAGTATGTGAAATGTTGTTAATTAAAAAACAAATGTTTGACTGGAGTGAAAGTGCGCATGATTTTTTTTGTTTAAACAATTGTAAAGACTCTGTAAATTAAAGTGAACGAATGATTAAAGAGCGTCGAAAGCATGAATTTTTGAAAACAACAGTTGTATGGACAAATGGGTATATGAAAGAAAAGTATGGCGCAGAGGAGTAGATTTAAGGAAAAATAAGTATATATATGTAATGATAAAAAAAAAAAAACCAATGTAATTAAAAACTGAGTAAAAAAAATTGAAGAAAAAATAAAAAAACAAAAACCAAAAAATTTCATAAAATTACCTGCCATAGGTAATAGTTACCGGCTGCAGGTAATTATTACCGACACAGGTAATTTACCGACCACCGCAATCTTGTTTTTCCGAACGCCATTTTGTTAACAGCAATTTTTCTAGGGAAAAACCCGGAAAATCTAGAGTAAAGTTGGAAAATTTTAGACAACTTCGGAAAAATATAGCGAAAATCAGGAAAATCTAGGAAACATCTAGAAAAATTTAGGGACAATTTTGAAAAAATTTGGAAAAATCTAGGACAAATCTAGGGAAAAACCGGGAAATCTATGAAAATTTCAGAAAACCCCAGAAAATCGCGGAAATATCCGGAAAACCCATGAGGTAGGAGAGAAGGAGTGGAACAATCAGCGCACAAGGAGCGGGACCTAAGGGCCGGGAGGGGAGAAGTGGGCCAATCAGCGAACATGGTGAGGGGAAGTGGGCAGGGCAGAGGAGAGGAAAGGAATCACGTGATAGGTGGAGGAGTGAGGGTGTCTAGAATAGCCTATCTACGTATGTTAAGGTCCATCTGACGTCCCTAGAATTCGAAGGAAGGTTCCACAATTGAAGCATTCGTTGAAGTTGAGTTCAATACATGTATTTAAGTGTCAACTAGAAGTATGTGACACGATATCTTGACCATGTAATTAATTTCTAAACTGTTAAATCATTTTTACCTACATTGGATCCTAGCTGTTAAGGGTCATCTTACGTCCCTAGAAATTCACGGTGGGTTCTGAAATGAAAGTGAGTGATGACACTTAGTTCAAAAAACGTATTTTGATGTCAACTGAGAGTATGTGAAACATTATCTTGACCATGTGATAAATTTCTAAATTATTAAAACATTTTTACCGACATGAACATCTAGCTGGTAAGGTCCATCATACATCCCTAGAACTCGATGAAGGGTTCAGAAATTAAAGCGGGTGTGAAAACTCAGTTCAAAACACGTATTTTAATGTCAACTGGAAGTATGTGACACGATATCTTGACCATGTGATTAATTTCTAAACTATTAAATCATGTCTACAAACGTGTAATTCTAGTAGTAGAGGTCCATCTTACATCCCTATAAATTGACGGAGGGTTCCGAAATTGAAACAGGTGCTAATGTTCAGTTCAAAACACATTGGGATATTCAATTAAAGTATATTACACGATATCATAACCATGTAATTAATTTCTAAACTTCAAAATCATTTTTACCCACATGTTATTCTAGCTGTTAAGGTTCTCCTGGCGTCCCTATAATTCGAAGAAGGGTTCCAAATATAGAGCATTTGCTGAAGTAAAATTCAAAACACGTATTTTGCTGTCATTTGGAAGTATGTGACACGAAATGTTGATCATGTAATTAATATCTAAACTTCAAAATCATTTTTACCAACATGTTATTCTAGCTGTTATGGTCAATCTTACGATCTAGGAATCAGCATGGGGTTCCAATATTGCACAACTTATTGAAGTTCAGTTGAAAATAAGTATTTTGATGCCAATTCGAAGTATAGGACACGATATCTTGACCATGTAACAAATTTTTAACAATTAAATCATTTTTACCCATATGTAAGTCTATCTGTTAAGGTCTATCTGACGTCCCTAGAATTCGAAGGTAGGTGTTCAGAAATTGAAGCATGTGTTAAAGTTCAGTTCGGATCACGTATTTTGATGCTAACTAGAAGTATGTGACACGATATCTTGAACATGTAATAAATTTCTAAACTATTAAATCATTTTTACCCACGTGTAATACTAGCTGTTAAGGTCCACCTTACATACCTAGAAATTGACAGAGGGTTCCAATATTGAAGCAGGTATTGAAGTTTAGTTCAAAACGCGTTATGTGATGTCAATTTCATGTATATGACACGATATCTTGACCATGTAATTAATTTCTAAACTTTAAAATCATTTTTACCCACATGTTATTCTAGCTGTTAAGGTTCATCTGACGTCCCTTAAATTCAAAGGAGGGTTCCGAAATTAAAGCATTTGTTAAAGTTCAATTCAAAACACGTTGTTTCGTGTCACCTTGAAGTATGTGCCACGATTCCTTGACCATAAAATTAATTTCTAAACTATTGAATCATTTTTACCTACATGTAATACTAGCTGTTAAGGACCATCTTACATCCCTAGAAATACACGATAGTTTCCAAAATGAAAGTGCGTGATGAAACTTAGTTCGAAACACGTATTTTGATGTGACTAGAAGTATGTGCCACGATATCTTGACCATGTAAATAATTACTGAATTATTAAATCATTTTAACCCACATGTAATTCTAGCTGTTGAGGTCCATCTGCCGTTCCGGAAATTCAAAGAAGGTTTCCGAAAATGAAGCATTTGTTGAAGTTCAGTTCAAAACACGTATTTTATTGTGAACTAGAAGTATGTGATCCGATATCTTGACCATGTAATTAATTTCTAAACTATTTAATCATTTTTACCCACATGTAATTCTAGCTGTTAAGGTCCATCTGACGTCCCTAGCATTCGAAGGAGTGTTCCGAAATTAACGCGTGTGTTGAAGTTTCGTTGAAAACACGTAATTCAATGTTGACTAAGAGTATGTGACACGATATCTTGATCACGTAATTAATTTCAAAACTATGAAATCATTTTTACCTACATGTAATTCTAGCTATAAAGGTTCATCTTACATCCCTAGATATTGATGAAGGGTTCCAAAATTACAGCAGTTGTTGAACTTTAGTTCAAATCACGTATTTAGATGTCAACTAGAAATATGTGACACGATATCTTCACCATGTAATTAGTTTAAAACTATTTAATCATTTTAACCCACGTCTAATTTTAGCTGTTAAAGTTGATCTTACATCCCTAGAAATTGACGGAGAATTCCGAAATTGAAGCAGGTTGTGAAGTTTTCTTCAAAACACTTATTGTGATGTTTATTTAAAGTATATGACACGACATCTGTACCATGTAATTAATTTCTAAACATTAAAATCATTTTTACCCACATGTTATTCTAGCTGTTAAGGTCCATCTAACGTCCCTATAAATGAGCGTAGGATTTAACGACAGCACAGTTTATTAAAAGTCAGTTAAAACTGAGTATTTTGATGCCAATTCGAAGCATACGACATGGTATCTTGACCAATAAATAAATTTCTGAACTATTAAATCATTTTTATCCACGTGTAATTCTAGCTGTTAAGGTCCATCTGTAGTCCCTAGAATTCGAAGAAGGGTTCCGAAATTAACGCGTTTGTTGAAGTTTCATTCAGAACACGTATTTGAATGTCAACTAAGAGTATGTGACACGATATCTTGACCATGTAATTAATTTCTAAACTATTAAATCATTTATACACACGTGTAAATCTAACTGTTTAGGTCTATCGTACATCCTTAGAAATTGACGGAGGGTTTCAAAATTGACACAGGTGTTAATGTTCAGTTCAAAACACGTATTGTGATGTTGATTCGAAGTATATGACACGATATCTTGACATTGTAATAAATTTCTAAACTATTAAAACATTTTCACCCACATCTAATTCTAGCTGTTAAGATCCACATTAGATCGCATGAAATTGACGAAGGGTTCCGAAATTTAAGCAGGTGTTGAAGATCTGTTCATTACACGTATCGTGATGTCAATTTGAAGTATATGGTGCGATATCTGGACCATGTAAATCATTTCTAAATTTCAATATCATTTTTACCCACATGTTATTCTAGCTGTTAAGGTCCATCTTACATCTCTAGAAATTGACGAAGGGTTCCAAAATTGAAGCAGCTGTTAAAGTTCAGTTGAAAACACGTAGTCTGATTTTATTTGAAATATATGACTCGATATCTGGACCATGTAATTAATTTCTAAACATTCAAATCATTTTTACCCACATGTTATTTTAGCTGTTAAGGTCTATCAGACGTCCCTATAAATCAGCGCAAGCTATACATATTGCACAATTTATCGAATTTCAGTTGAATTTGAGTATTTTGATGAACATTCGAAATATGAAACACGATATCTTGACTATGAAATAAATTTCTGAACTATTTAATTATTTTTACCCACGTTCAATTCTAGATTTTAAGGTCCATCTGAGGTCTTTAGAATTCGACAGAACGTTCTAAAATAGAGCATTTGTTGATGTTGTGTTCAAAACACGTATTTTGGTGTCAACCTGAAGTATGTGACACGATATCTTGACCATGAAATAAATTTCTAAACTATTTAATCAGTTTTACCCACGTTTAATTCTAGTTGTTCAGGTTCATCTGACGTCCTTAGAATTCGACGGAAAGTTCCGAACTTGAAGCATTTGTTGATATTGTGTTCAAAACACGTATTTTGATGTCATTTAGAAGTATGTGACTCGATATCTTGTCCATGTAATTAATTTCTAACCTATTAAATCATTTTTACCCACGTGTCATTCTAGCTGTTAAGGTCCATCTGACGTCCATAGATTTCGAAGGAGGTTTCGGAAATTTAAGCATTTGTTGAAGTTCAGTTTAAAACACTTATTTAATTGTCAACTAGAAGTATGAGTATGAATCTCGATATCTTGACTATGTAATAAATTTCTAAACTATTAAATCATTTTTACCCACATGTAATTCGAGCTGTTAAGGTCCATTTGACGTCGCTAGAATCCAAAGGCAGGTTCCGAAATTAAACTATTTTTTGAAGTTTAGTTTAAAACACGTATTTTGATGTCATTCAAAGTATGTGACACGATATCTTAACCATGTAATTAATTTCTGAATTATTAAATCATTTTTGCCCTCTTGTACTTCTAGCTGTTACGGTCTATCTTACATCCCTATAAATTTATGAAGAGTTCCGAAATTAAAGCGGGGGTTAAAGTTCAGTTCAAAACACGTATTTTAATGTCAACTAGGATTATGTGACACGATATCTTGACACTGTAATTAATTTCTAAACTATTAAATCATTTTTACCTATATGTAATTCTAGCAGTTAGGGTCCATCTCACATCCTTAGAAATTGACGGAGGTTTCCAAAACTGGAGCAGCTGATGAAGTTCAGTTTAGAAGACGTGTTAAAATGTCAATTTGAAGTATTAGACACAATATCCTGACGATGTGACTAATCTCTAAATTTCAAAATCATTTTTACCCACATGTTATTCCAGCTGGTAAGGTTCATTTGACGTCCATGGAATTCGAAGGAGGGTTCCAAAATTAAGGTGTTTGTAGGAGTTAAATTCAAAACACGTATTTTGCAGTCATTTAGAAGTATGTGACATGATATCTTGGACATGTAATAAATTTCTAAACTATTAAATCATTTTTACCTACATGTAATTCTAGCTGTTAAGGTCAATCTTACATCCCTAGAAATTGTTGGAAGGATCCGAAATTTCGAGCAAATTTTGAAGAATAGTTCATAACAGGTATTTTGATGTCAACCAGAAGTATGTGACACAATATGTTGACCATGTAATAAATTTCTAAACTATGAAAACATTTCTACCTACATGTGATTCCAGCTGTTAGGATCTACCTAACATCCCAAGAAATTGAAAGGGTTCCAAACCTGAAGCAGGTGTTGACGTCCAGTTCGAAACACGGTCCGTGATGTCAATTTGTAGTATATGATACGATATCTGGACCATGTAATTAATTTATACAATTGAAAATTATTTTTACCCATATGTTATTCTGGCTGTTAAGGTTAATCTTATGTCCCTAGAATCCGAAGGAAGGTTCCAAAATTGAAGCATTAGTTGAAGATCAATTCACTACACGTATTTTGCTGTCATTTAGAAATATGTGACACAATATCATAGAGATGTAATAAATTTCTTAACTATTAAAACATTTTTACCTACATGTAATTC
This sequence comes from Platygaster robiniae, assembly GCA_028476575.1. Lineage (NCBI taxonomy): Eukaryota > Metazoa > Arthropoda > Insecta > Hymenoptera > Platygastridae > Platygaster > Platygaster robiniae. The sequence goes on from CM052021.1 coordinate 20,936,297, forward strand.
TAGCTGTTAAGGACCATCTTACATCCCTAGGAATTGACGATAGGATACGAAATGAAAGTGAGTGAAGATACATGTTCGAAACACGTATGTTGATGTGTCTAGAGTATGTGACACGATATATTGACCAAGTAAATAATTTCTGAATTATTAAATCATTTTTACTTACGAGTAATTCTAGATGTTAAGGTCCATCTGAAGTTCCTAAAATGCTGAGTAAGTTTCCGAAATTGAAGCAAATGTAGAAGATCAGATCAAAACACGTATTCTGATGTCAACTGGAAGTATGTGACACGATATCTTGACCATGTAATTAATTTCTAAACTGTTCAATCATTTTTACCCACATGTAATTCTGGATGTTAAGGTCCATTTGACGTCCCTAGAATTCAAAGGAAGATTCCGAAATTGAACTATTTGTTGAAGTTGAGTTCAAAACACGTATTTAAGTGACAACTAAAAGTATGTGACACGATATCTTGACAATGTTACTAATTTCTTAAATATTAAATCATTTTTACGTCCATGTAATTCTAGCTAATAAGGACCATCTCACATCCCTAAAAATTCACGATAGGTTCCGAAATTTTAGTCGGTGATAAAACTTATTTCAAAACACGTATTTGGATGTGTTTAGAAGTATGTGACACGATTTGACCAAGTAATTAATTTCTGAATTATTAAATCATTTTTACCCGCATGTAATTCTAGCTGGTAAGGTCCATCTTACATCCCTAGAAATTGACGAAGGGTTCCGAAATTGCAGCAGGTTATAAAGTTCAGTTCAAAACACGTATTTTGATGTTAACAAAAAGTATGTGACACAATATCTTGACCATTATATAAATTTCGAAACTATTAAAACATTTTTTCTCACATGTAATTCTAGCTGTTAAGGTCTACCTTTCATCCCATGAAATTGACGAAGGGTATCGAAATGGAAGCAGGTGTTGAAGTTCACTTCATAACACGTATTGTCATGTCAATTTGAATTATATGATACGATATCTGGACCATGTAATTAATTTCTGAACTTCATAAACATTTTTACCCACATGTAATTCTAGCTGTCAAGATCCACCTTACATCCCATGAAATTGACGAAGGGTTTCGAAAAGAAAGCAAGTGTTGAATTTCAGTTCATAACACGTATCGTGATGTCAATTTGATGTATATGATACGATATCTGGACCATGTTATTAATTTCTAGACATCATAATTATTTTTACCCACATGTTATTCTAGCTGTTCGTGTTCATCTGACGTCTCGAGAATTAGTTGTTGTTATTAGATTTAGAAGTATGTGACACAATATCTTGACCATGTAATAAATTTATAATCTATTAAAACATTTTTACCCACATGTTATCCTAGCTGTCAAGGTCGATCTTATATCCCTAGAAATTGATGAAGGGTTCAAAAATTAAAACGGGTGTTTAAGTTTAGTTCAAAACACGTATTTTGATGTCAACTCGATATATATGAAACGATATCTCGACCATGTAATTTTTTCTAAATTATTTAGTCATTTATACCCACGTGTAATTCTAGCTGTTAAGGTCCATCTTACATCTCTAGAAATTGACGGAGGGTTCCGAAATTCAAGCATCTGTTGAAGTGCAGTTCAAATCACGTATTGTGATTTCAATTTGAAGTATATGACACAATATCTGGACCATGTAATTAATTTCTAAACATTAATATCATTTTTACCCACATGTTCTTTAACTTGTTAAGGTCTATCTGACGTCCCTATAAATCAGCGCAGGCTTGAAATATTGCACACTTTATTTAAGTTCAGTTGAATCTGAGTATTTCGATGCAAATTTAAAGTATAAGACACGATTCCTTGACCATAAAAAAATTTCTAAACTATTTAATTATTTTTACCCACGTGTGAATCTAGATGTTGATGTCCATCTGAGGTCCCTAGAATTCGACGAAAAGTTCTGAAATGGAAGTATTTGTTGTTGTTGTGTTAGAATCACGTATTTCAGTGTCAACTTGAAGTATGTGACACGATATCTTGACCATGTTATCGATTTCTAAACAATCAAATAATTTTTACCCACATGTGATCCTAGCTGTTAAGGAATATCTTACATCCCTAGAAATTCACGATAGGTTCCGAAATTGAAGAATTGGTTGAAGTTTAGTTCAAAACACGTATTTTGATGTCAACTAGAAGTCTTTGACCCGATATCTTGACTATGTAATTAAATTCTGAACTATTAATTTATTTTTTCCTACATGTAATTCTAACTGTTAAGGTCCATCTAACATCCCTAGAAATAGATGAAGGGTCCAGAAATTGAAACATGTGTTGAAGGTTAGTTCACAACACGTATGATGATGTTAATTTGAAGTAATGACACGATATCTGGACCATATAATTAATTTCCGAACTTTAAAATCATTTTTATCCACATGTAATTCTAGAAGTTAAGGTCCATTTGACGTCCCTTGAATTCAAAGGAACTTTCCTGAAGTTAACTTTTTATTGAAGTTGAGTTTCAAACACGTATTTTGGTGTCAACTAGAAGTATATGGCACGATATCTTGACGATGTTACTAATTTATAAACTTCAAAATCATTTTTACGCACAAGTTATTTCAGCAGTTAAGGTTCATTAGACGTTCTTAGAATTCAAAAAAGAATTCGGAAATTATTTCTTTTGTTCAAGTTCAATTCAAGACACGTATTTTGCTGTCATTTAGAAGTTCGCGACACGATATCTTGGCCATGTAATAAGTTTCTGAACTATTAAATCATTTTTACCTACATGTAATTCTAGCTGTTAAGGTCCATCTTACATCCATAGGAATTAATGGAAGAATCCGAAATGTAAGCAAATTATCCGTTCAAAACACGTATTTTGATGTCAACCAAAAGTATGTGACACAATATCTTAACTATGTAATAAATTTCTAAACTATGAAGACATTTTTACCCACATGTTATTCTAGCCGATAAGATCTACCTTACATCCTATGGAATTGACGAAGGGTTTCGAAATTGAAGCAGGTGTTGAAGTTCAGTTCATAACACGTATCGTGATGTCAAGTTAAAGTATATGATACAATATCTGGACCATGTTATCAATTTTCAAACTTCATAATTATTTTTTCCCACATGTTATTCTAGTTGTTCGTGTCCATCTGGCGACCCTAGAATTCGAAGAAGGCTTCCGAAATTAAAGCATTTGTTGAATTTTAATTCAAAACAAGTATTTTGCTATCATTTAGAAGTATGTGCCAACAAATCGTGACCATGTAATAAATTTCTAATCTATTAAAATATTGTTACCCACCTAGCTGTTAAGGTCCATCTTTTATCCCTGGAAATTGATCGAGGGTTCAAAAATTAAAACGGGTTTTGAAGTCCAGTTCAAAACACGAATTTTGATGTTAACTCGATGTATGTGACACGATATCTTGACCATGTGATTAATATATTAACTATTAAATCATTTTTACCCACGTGTAATTCTCGCAGTTAAGGTTAATCTTACATTCCTAGAAATCGACAGAGGGTCCGAAATTGAAGCAGGTGTTAAAGTTCAGTTCAAAAAACGTAATTCGCTGTCATTTATAGGGATGTTACACGATATCTTGGAGAATAAAATAATTTCAAAACTATTAAATCATGTTTACCCACTCCAAAAATTAAAACGGGTTTTAAAGTACAGTTCAAAACACGTATTTTGATGTTAACTCGATGTATGTGACACGATATCTTGACCATGTGATCAATATATTAACTATTAAATCATTTTTACCCACGTGTAATTCTCGCTGTTAAGGACCATCTTACATCCCTAGAAATTGACGTTAGGTTCCGGAATGAAATAAATGATGATACTTAATTCAAAACACGTATTTTGAAGTGACTTTAAGTATGTGACACGATATCTTGACCATGTAATAAATTTCTAAACTATTAAAACATTTTTACCTACATGTAATTCCAGCTGTTAAGATCCACCTTAAATCCTAAGAAATTGACGAAGGGTTTCGATCTTGAAGCAAGTGTTAAATTTCAGTTGAAAACACGTATCGTGATGACAATTTTATGTATATGATACGATATCTATACCATGTAATTAATTTTTAAAATTCAAATTATTTTTACCCACATATTATTCTAGCTGTTAAGACTCATCTGACGTCCCTAGAATTCGAAGGAGGGTTACGCAATTATAGCATTTGTTGAAGTTCAATTTAAAACACGTATTTTGCTATCATTTAGAAGTACATAGCACGATATTATGGAGTTGTAATAAATTTCTTATTTTTGAATCATTTTTACCTACATACAATTCTAGCTGTTAACGTCCATTTTACATCCCTAGAAATTGAAGGAAGGATCCGAAATGCGAGCGAATGTTAAAGTTCAGTTAAAAACACGTATTTTGATGTCAACGAAAGGAAGTGACACAATATCTCTATCATGTAATTTATTTCTAAACTATTAAATAATTTTTTCCCACATGTAATTCTAGCTGTACAGGTTCATCTTACACCCCTAGAAATTGACGGAAGGATCCGAAATTAATGCAAATGTTAAAGTTCAGTTCAAAATACGTATTTTGATGTCAACCAAAAGTATGTGACACAATATCTTGACCATGTAATAAATTTCTAAACTATGAAGACACTTTTACCCATATGTAATTCTAGCTGATAAGATCTACCTTACACCTATGAAATTGACGAACGATTCCGAAATCAAAGCATATGTAGAAGTTCAGTTTATAACACGTATCGTGATGTCAAGTTGAAGTATATGATACGATATCTGGACCATGTTATTAATTTCTAAACTGCATAATTATTTTTACCTACATGTTATTCTAGTTGTTCGTGTTCATCTGGCGTCCCTAGAATTCGAAGAAGGCTTCCGAAATTAAAGCATTTATTAAAGTTCAATTCAAAACAAGTATTTTGCTGTCATTTGGAAGTAGTGACACAAAATCTTGACCATGTAATAAATTTCTAATCTATGAAAACATTTTCACCCACATGTAATTCTAGCTGTTAAGGTCCATCTTACATCTCTAGATATTGACGAAGGGTTCCAAAATTAAAGCAGCTGTTAAAGTTTAGTTCAAATCACGTATTGTAATTTCATTTTGAGGTATATGACACGATATCTGGACCATGTTATTAATTTCTAAACATTAAAATCATTTTTACGCACATGTTATTTTAGCTGTTAAAGTCTTACTGACGTCCCGATAAATCAGCGCAGGCTTCAAATATTGCACTATTTTTTAAAGTTCAGTTGAATCTGAGTATCTTGATGCAAATTTGAGGTATAAGTCACGATGTCTTGACCATAAAATAAATTTCTAAACTATTTAAACATTTTCACCCACGTGTAATTCTAGGTGATAAGGTCCATCTAACGTCCCTTGAATTCGACGGAACGTTCCGAAATTTAAGTTTTTGTTGATAATGTGTTTGGAATACGTATTTTAGTGTCAACTTGAAGTATGTGGCACGATATCTTGACCATGTTATTTATTTCTAAACAAACAAATAATTTTTACCCACATGTAATCCTAGCTGTTAAATTCCATCTTACATCCCTAGAAATTGATAAAGAGTTCCGAAATGAAAGCGGGTGTTGAATTTCAGTTTAAAACAAGTATTTAGATGTCAACTAGACGTATGTGATACAATATCGTTACAACTTATTTAATTTCTAAACTAATAAATCATTTTTACCTACGTGTAATTCTAGCTGTTAAGGTCCATCTTACATTCCTAGAAATTGGCGGAGCGTTCCAAAATAGAAGCAGGTGTTGAAGTTCAGCTCAAAAAACGTATTTTTCTGTCATCTATAAGTATGTGACACGATATCTTGGACATGTAATTAATTTCTGAATTATCAAATCATTTTTACTTACGTGTAATTCTAGATGTAAAGGTCCATCTGACGTCCCTAAAATGCGGAGTAGGTTTCCGAAATTGAAGCATTTGGTGAAGTTCAGTTCAAGACACGTATTTTGATGTCAACTAGAAGTATGTGACTCGATATCTTGACTATGTAATTAATTTCTAAACTATAAAATCATTTTTACCCACATGTAATACTAGCTGTTAAGGTCAATCTTACATCCCTAGAAATTAATGAAGGGTTCAGAAAATGAAACATGTGTTGAAGTTCAGTTCAAAACACGTATTCAGATGTTAATTCTAAGTATATGTCACGATATCTGGACAATGTAATCAATTTCTAAACTTGAAAATCAATTTCATCCACATGTAATTCTAGATGTTAAGGTCCGTTTTACATCCCTAGAAATTGAAAGAGGGTTCTAAAATTAATGCGATTGTAGAAGATCAGTTCAAAACAAGTTTTTCGATGTCAACTGGAAGTATGTGAAGCGATACCTTGACCATGTAATTAATTTCTAAACTATTAAATCATTCCTACCCACATTTAATTCTAGAAGTTAAGGTCTATTTGACGTCCTTAGAATTCAAAAAAAGGTTCCGAAATTCAACCATTTGTTGAAGTTGACTTTAAAACACGTATTTTGGTGTCAACTAGAAGTATGTGACACGATATCTTGACCATGTAATTAATTTCTGGATTATTAAATGATTTTTACCCTCACGTAATTCGAGCTGTTAAGGTCCATCTTACATCTCTAGAAATTGATAAAGGGTTCAGAAATTAAAGCGAGTGTTGAAGTTCAGTTTGAACCACGTATTTTGATGTTAACTAGAAGTATGTGACTCGATATTTTGATCATGTAAAAAATTTCTAAACTATTAACACATTTTCACCCACATGTAATTTTAGCTGTTAAGATCCACTTTACATCCTAAGAAATTGACGCAGGGTTCCGAAATCGAAACATTTGTTGAGGTTCAGTTCAAAACACGTATTGTGATGTTAGTTTGAAGTATATGACACGATATCTGGACCATGTAGTTAATTTCTAAACTTTGAACTCATTTTTACACACATTTAATTATAGATGTTAAGTTCCATCTTAGATCCCTAGAAATATATAAAGAGTTCCGAAATCAGAGCGGGTCTTGAAGTTCAGTTCAAAACACGTATTTTGATATTGACTAGGATTATGTGACACGATATCATAATTAATTTCTAAACTATCAAATCATTTTTACCCACGCGTAATTCTAGCAGTTATGGTTCATCTTACATCCCTAGAAATTGACGGAGGGTTCCGAGATTGGAGCAGGTGATGAAGTCCAGTTTAAAAGATGTATTGAGATGTCAATTTAAAGTATATAACACGATATCCTGAAGATGTAATTATTTTCTACACTTCCAAATCATTTTTACCCACCCGTCATTTTAGCTGTTAAGGTTCATCTGACGTCCCTTGAATTCGAAGGAGGGTTCCGAAATGAAAGCATTTGTTGAAGTTCAATTTCAAACACGTATTTTGCTGTCATTCAGAAGTATGTGACACATTATCTCGGACATATAATAAATTTCTAAACTATTTAATCATTTTTACCTACATGTAATTCTAGCTGTTAAGGTCCATCTTACATCCCTAGAAATTGTTGGAAGTATCCGAAATTCAAGCAAATGTTGAAGATCAGTTCATAACTCGTATTTTGATCTCAACCAGAAATATGTGACACAATATCTTGACCATGTAATAAATTTCTACTCTATTAAAACATTTTTACCTACATGTAGCTCTAGCTGTTAAGGTCTATCTCACATCCCTAGAAATCGACAGAAGGTTCCGAAATTGAAGCAGTGTTGAATTTACACTCATTACCTCATTACTGTGATGATTTTCGACGATGTGGCATGTGAAAAACAAAATAATATACGTACATATTACTGTATGGGTCGTCATCGAGATGTAGACAGTTTCTATCTTTGTCAGTCTTACGCACGTATCCCCAAACACTTGGTTCGAGATAATGCTAATATGCTTATACTGTTTCGACAAGACGTCATGAACTTGAAACATATATACAACGATCATGTGTACACTGACATGACATTCGAACAATTTCGAAATTTGTGTGCAACGTGTTGGAATGATAAATATGACTTTACCGTGGTTGACGAAGATAGTGAGATGGATCATGGAAGATACCGAAAAGGATTCGACTGCTTCGAATCTTTAAATTAAGATGTCTCAACGACAAATGACTCAGTATTACCTGAACTCCAATCAAGGTGACATCATGCAGCGCAAAGATATGTTACATCATATCGTGCAGGCTAGTGAAGCCATTCGCCGAAAACATCGTCTGCTAAAGCGTGACAAAGCTGCTGTGGAAATTTCTGTTAATGAAGTCTCCAAACCAATCATAATTCCACTACAATCATTAGCACAAAAACCACAAGATATAGAAATGAAAGAAGTGAAAGAAGAAAAAATTGGAAAAGCTGAAGTAAATGAAGAACCAACGTTGGAAGAAGATGAACAACAGACTGAAGATTTCGAAAGCTTCAATCAAACCATTGGTGATCAATTATTTGCACCAAGTATCGTCAGTTGACTAGCTCCTCTTGACTCTCTGACGACATATTTGAACATGTTAAAAAACAAGACTCAAAGAAAAAATCTTGACATGCAGTATGGAGTACGATCGTTGGAAACTGGATTGTACATTGGAAACGCGCCAATCAGTTTTGCAGAAAATACAGTTCAAGTCGGAGCTGAGGATTTTGAGAAAACACCAGGTCTTATAGAATTGCTGTTTAAGAAAATACCAAACAGTTCAATTATAAACAAAGTCGATGTGGAGAATTGAAGGAAAATCATTCATCAAACGAGTGCGGATAGAAAATATTATCGACACGACAAGAGTCTACGTAGTAGTAGAGATTGGAAATATATCACATACATTGCCGATAAGAAAGTGGGTAAAGGAGTATACAACGTGGTCCAGACATGGCTAGTACACCAGTCGTTGTCGACACTGTTAAGAAATACTTGAAACTGTTGAAAAACAAGAATCAACAAAAGAATCTGGACATGCAGTATGGAGTACGGTTATTGAAAAATGGGTTGTTTATTGGAAACACGCCAATCAGTTTCGCAGAAAATACTGTTTATGTTGGGACTGAGGAGTTTGAGAAAACGCCAGGACTCATAGAACTGCTGTTTAAAAAAATACCAAACAATTTGATTTTTAATAGAATCGACGTGGAAAACTATAAAAAAATTGTTCAGCAAACGAGCGCGGATAGAAAAAATTATCTACCTGACAGGAGTTTGCGTGGTGGCAGAGATTAGAAATATCTTACATGCATTGCTGACAAGAAAGTAGGCACAGGAGTTTACAACGTAGTCCAACGAGGACGAGAAATAGATTACGTGCATTGGGATGATCCGAACGAGCTCGTTGATCGTTTGCGACTTATTCTCGCATCTCAAGATGCCGGAAACAATTGTCATACTAACGAAATAAACTCAATCATCGAAGAATTGAGAGAACCTGGGATTATATATTAAAAATCTTCGAGTATGTAATCTCATTCGATAGCTGGACAATGGCTAGTGTAGACGTGTTTGGAAGACATCTGGTCAAGAACCGAGAAATACGTGGGCCACCTGGTATTGGATTCAAACTGACTCCTGAAGGTCATTACGATCTCCAACATAAAAAATTACCCAACGTTGCAAAGGGTGATTACGAGACGGATGGTGCTTCGTATCAAAATATAATTGATTTTGAAGAAGTGTTGGCAACGGGAATGGAGCAGTTGAAGAAATCGTTGGAAACCTTGACTAACATGTACCGAAAACATGTGACTGAAAACGCTGCAATAATTTCATCGATTCAGAATCTTTTGAAGCATATCGAGAAGGAAGTGTTTGTCGATGTTACACCACAAAATGACGTTAACGAATAAAAGCTCACGTACACACACGCACCATTCACTACCACCATGGACCTCAAGGAAGTACTGGTGGAAGAACTCCATAAACCTGTTCGGAGAAATGACCGACGTCGTCATGTTGATATGCGAGGACTGGATGAAACATGGCAAGCAGATCTCGTAGACATGACCACCTACAAGGATAAATGCTACAAATTCCTGCTCACCGTTATCGACGTCTTCTCCAAGTATGCCTGGGCGGTACCAATAAAATCTAAGAATGGTATTGACGTCACTGCTGCTATGTAGACTGCGCTAAAGGATCGACAACCTAAGAATCTACACGTCGATCAAGGCAAAGAGTTCTACAACAAGGACTTTAAGGCCCTCATGAAACAATATGGAATCAACATGTACTCTACATTCAGCGGCATGAAAGCATCTATATGTGAAATTTTCAATCGCACAATCAAGAGTCTGATGTGGAAAAGATTCTCCCTTCAAGGACACTATAAATTGGTTGACATCTTACCTGACTTGGTGTCGAGCTACAACGCCACCCAGCATCGAACGATTAAGATGAAGCCTAAAGATGTTACACCAGATGATGAAAAATGTTTACTTCATGAAATTTACTCGGAGAAATATACAAAAGAGAAACGAAAGTTTAGACTTGGTGACAAAGTCCGGATCAGCAAGTACAAACATGTTTTTGAGAAGGGATATACACCCAACTGGACAACGGAAATATTCACCATCGTTGCTGTAAAACCACCGCATCCCACAACGTACAAGCTCGAGGATTATCAGGATCGACCCATCGATGGAAGATTCTATACTGAAGAACTCGCCAAAGTGCAACATCTTGATGTATACCTTGTGGAAAAAGTGTTGCGCAAACGTGGGAACAATGTGTTTGTAAAATGGTTGGGTTTTGATAATACTCACAATAGTTGGGTAAATAAATCAGACATGTAATCAATAAACATTTATATGTATCAAGTGTTTCTTTAATCAAACCTATACACATGACTCAACATACAAAAAGTCGGTTAACAATAAGAATTCATTTCCGCACCACCAGAGCCCACAGAGGGTGGTAGAATTCATGATGCGTTTTTGTTGACGTGGTATCCCCAGTAGGCCTAGTCCACGATAATATACATGTTTACAATAATTCACTTTCACAAACAGTAGTAATATTTACAGTTTTACCTAATTCATTAATATCTACAATTCCTCTTCGACATCCATTATTTGTGATATCTTGTAATGGCCATGTGCCAAAGTGTCTGTTGTGTTTGGTAAAATAAACCGTTTGTCATCAAATGGATGTAACGCTAGTTTGTTTCGCTCGGCTGTCTGGATTTCATGGAGGTGTGAACGAAAGAGTCGTTGCGAGCGGAATTTTGTTACCTCATAGTACAACAGCATACATAATCCATGAAATCCAGTGTTTTCGCGACAACAGACATTTTGACACCTTTGGCTCTCTTAATTCTATCCTCACCTTCGACACGTAAACTATACATTTTGCTCCTTAAGCCGACAAACTCTGTAATAATTTTCCCATTACATTCGTCTTTCATGAGACCCACGACTTTTTTGTTTCGTTGTTGAATTCCAAATTGGTTGTCCGCGGGGTAGTCTGATGTATCAAAATGATCGGTATGGTTCATCATCAACTTATATGGATCAAAGTTTTGAATCTCGTAGATGAGACTGTCGGTATCACAATACAAAATTTTTGCTTGACCGTCAGTCGTGGGTCTCATAAAATCATAATGGAAAGCATAAAGACACGTTTTGGATTGATCTAGAACGCTAAAGCCAACGTATATTGGTTTGTTCATGATGATTTGAAGTCGGGTCAATTTAACCGCAACTAAATTGTCATCGAAAATTGTTCGCGCGGTGAAGTTGGGTTTCGCAATAAGAGCTTCCGCGCCGTATCTGCCTAGCCATTGTGTTACAAGTTTAATATCGAGTCGTTTTCGAACATCCTCCAAAGTTTTGCCGTACACAGCATTGTTCATCAAGTTGAATAAATTTTTCTTGAATTCATTGGTTGCTGCCTTACGCATTTCACTGTTGAGGTCTATGTATGATTTTAGCCATTTTGATTGTTTAAATTTGAGGACTCGATGAATTTTTTAAAGAATCAGGCCATGACTCAATGCTTGTTTCAAATTGCGATAGTGAATTATATAACGTGTTTTTAAGTCTAGAGTTGTGACTAATTTTGGATTTTTTGAACCGGGAGGAATTTTGTGTTCAAGACAAAATGGGAGGTCATTGTGGGGATCGTGAAGGTTTTCAGGGTACTCTAGATCAACTTCGAGTATGTACCCCTCTTCAGAGTCTTCCGGAACATCCCATTGAAAATTTCGCTCAAAGTTTTCAACCCATTGGAAACCCCCGTAAGGCAAGCATTGAGTCATTGCCCATCCGTATAAATTATTCACATCATAGTACATGAGATAAGATTCGTCATCAACTGGGTTGTATTTCGCGGGGTAGTATGGGTTGTTGGCAAACGCATATCTATTACTACATTGACTAATGCCTCCACGGATACCCCGCTCGATGAACAATACCATGTCTATGTCTGTGAGAAGTTCCAGTTCGATACATGTATGCATGAGCATAGCATCCCATGTGAGTCCGGGTGTCGTGTAGTAATGTGCTGGGTCGAGTTTGTACGCCTCCATACATTCCTCCCGAAAGTTCTCGAAAACATCTGCCAGAAGAAGAACATCGGTTTTGAGGTAGATGTCAGAGTATTGCCCAAACGTTGTGACGTTGAAGACATTCCACACTGCCTGCGCATGTTCATAGTCTGCGTCCGAAATGTCGGTATCAGTGAGGCTGCTGTGGAAATCGTCTTTGGTTGGAAGCTCGTTGTTGTCAAGTTTTTCCCATGAATCAAGGTATTCATAGGGGAAAACGCCTTTTTTCATAAGAAGTTCGAGTTGCTCCTCACTGTAGCCAATGCAGTTCTTTCGAACGATGACTTTTTCGTTAAGATATGAAGCCAGTTTTTCCAAGGATGATGCCATGAATCTGAAGGAGTCGATAAAGCGCAAGGATATTTTACTGTCTTTGATGAACTTAGTGAATGAGATGTAGCGCTCCATCGCCAGGGCTAGCAGTTGAATACGTCCTTCAATGCATTGTGCAATTAGTTTTACAATGAAATGAGCATCATACCCACTGAGGTTGTGAAACACTACCGGGATGGTGAGTGAATCTCGGTACTGCAAATTGCATCTGTTGTGAGCGGCTCCGCGAAACTTTCTCGTTAGATAACAGTGGTCGCGCACTTTCTTATCATTGGCGGTAAACGGTTGGTGACAGATGTGACATGAGGGAGCTGTTTTCAAGGTTGTAGATTGTTCCAGAGTGAGCGGTGTCATTGCCTTTGGTTTTTTAAAGAGGTCCTCCACGTTGTGGGCGAGGGTCACCAATTCGTTTGCAAACCATTCGCCAGGGTTGTGTCCCGGAAACTCTGATATCTTGATTGCTTGTCGTCATAGCTACACTTTACGTAGTATCCCACGCTGCAAGCCTCATGAATTTGAACTATTTTTGTGTTACGACCAGCTTGTTCATCCACTTTTTTGAGTAAACTCTCAAAGTTGGCGTAAACGATATAGAGCACTCTCTCGGAATTTTCGAAATTTTTGAATCGAAGTTTACTGTGCTTCACTTCAAGTAGTTTAACAGCTTGCGTCTTCATTTCATTGCAATCGACTTCATGTGCAGTCAACTTGTCGTTGGTGTGAAAATAATGAAGGCATCGATCACATATAAACTTTTTTCCATCATGTTTGGACAGTTGTTTGCTGACAAGGCGAGAGAGGTCCTTTATCCAGACATAATGGAAACGCAGAGGCTCGTTATTCTCTTCAGTTTCTTTCTCGTTTTTCTCGTCTTCTTCGACATAGAAATATTGTATAAAGAGAAGGTTCACGTGAATGTGCTGTGACGTGTATTGGGAGAACGTCATATCGTCCTTAATTCATTTGAAGTATATAGACGTTTACGGAAAAGTCATCTTATTGCTCGAAAAGATGCACTTGTCTTGGCATCACAGGAAATTTTATTCCGTCAAAGTTGAGATCATTCTCATATTTCTGGTAGTTGAAGAGACGATGGATATTTGTTTTTGCATGATGTAGCGCCGAAAGAATGGCCCACTTGAAGCACTGATCATCAAAGTTCTTGACATTCACACAAGCCTTCTTATTCTTAATGGATGGAGGTAGTTCCATGTAAGAGCTCCCGTGCATGGGGTTGTATGAATTTATATTCACAGCAAGGCTGATGATGCTGCGCAACGTCCATCCAGAGTCACGCTCTTGAAACTCCTCGATTTTTCTTGGTAATTGAGTCTGTACATGTTTGGTGAACCATTCACCCAGGTCCGTTGTTTGGAGGATGGGCGCGTTTTTCGTGAAGGAGGCCTTGATCTCGGTGACTTCATTGTCGTCCTTGACAACACTGAATTCGACCTCGAGAGAGTTGTTCACTTTCAAAGCGTTATAGCTTTCGAGAACTTTTTGGTTCTTCTCGATAAACACCGTCTTGGCTTCTTCGAGAAAATTTTGCAGGTCCAAATGCCGAAGGTTCGCAATTAGCCCCGTTTGGAGACAATTGTCGAAAGCTGAATCAACATCCTTCCACTTGACGCGCACTGGATTTCGCGCACCAAGATCCCCACAATGTACTTTTTCACTTTGAACATCGCGTACAAGTTTTTCACTTATCAAGCAATTATGGCTCTTCAATTGTAAAATTATTTGCGCGCACTGTAATTTCACTGTTTATCGTTCACGCGGGATCGCGACATGATGCGCAAAGTTTTTCAGTTCCGCGATGGATGTGACGGCCTCCTCGATCAAAGTCGTCGCCTCGAGCGGATCGACTGGACGGATCGACAAAAGCCGACGTTGGCGTCGTACAACTTGTTTTGCTGCGTTTAAAGACATGTTGACGTTCGTGAGAAAAACTGAAGCTCCCGCTAGGAAACTTCGTATTTATGGTATGTGATAGCGCTGCGATGGCGCGCTGTTGTCATGGCAACGCCTGTGCAAGGTTAACTTCGTATGCGCATAATAATGCTCTGTTATTCGTTCAAATGAAAGGAGTGGGGTTGTAATTGATCGATCAAGTTCTAAAAATAGATGTGCGTGATAAGACTTGTCGTGATGACGTCATCGTTTCCTAGAATAAACATGCTTAAGCTTGTCGAGAATTGTTTAGTCTACGCATTCTAAATATATAATTTCAAGGTTCACGCTTGCGTGTTTAAACTTGTCGTGATGACGTCTTCGTTTCTTAGAATAAACGTGTTTAAAATTGTCGTGATGACGCATACTCTGATTGGTCGATCCCCCACTCTCGCACGCTATGATTGGTTGAAATCATTCAGAAGTATGTGACACGATATCTTGGACATGCAATACATTTCTAAACTATTAAATCATTTTTACCTAAATGTGATTATAGCTGTTAAGGTACATCTTACATCCCTACAAATTGACGGAAGGATCCGAAATTGAAGCGAATATTGAGGTTTAGTTCAAAACACGTATTTTAATGTCAACTAGAAGTATGTGACACAATATCTTGACCATGTAATTAATTTCTAAACTAATAAATCATTTTTACCCACATGTAATTCTAGCTGTTAAGGTCCACCTGACCTCCCTAAAATTCGAGGAAGGGTTCCGAAATTAACGCGTTTGTTAAAATTTCGTTCAAAACACGTATTTGAATGTCAACTAAAAGTATGTGACACAATATCTTGACCATGTAATTAATTTCTAAACTATAAAATCATTTTTACACACGTGTAAATCGAAATGTTTAGGTGTATCTTACATCCCTATGAATTGACGAAGGGTTCCGAAATTTAAACAGGTGTTGAAGTTCAGTTCAAAACAGGTATTTAGTTGTTAATTAAAAGTATATGGCACGATATCTAGACCATGTAATTAATTTCTAAACTTTAAAATCATTTTTATCCACATGTAATTCTAGATGTTATGGTCCATCTTACATCCCTAGAAATTGATGGAGGGTTCTAAAATTGAAGCAAGTGTAGAAGATCAGTTCAAAACACGTATTTTGATGTCAACTGAAAGTATGCGACACGATATATTGACCATGTAATAAATTTCTAAACTATTAAAACATTTTTACCCACATGTAATTCTAGCTGTTAAAATCCACCTTACATCCCAAGAAATTGACGAAGGGTTCCGAACTTTAAGCAAGTGTTGAAGTTTAGTTCAAAACACGTATCGTGATGTCAATTTGAAGTATATGATTCGATATCTTGACCATGTAATTTATTTCTAAATTTCAAAATCATTTTTACCCACATGTTATTCTAGCTGTTAACGTCCATTTTACATCCCTAGAAATTGACGGAGGATACGAAATGCGAGCAAATGTTTAAGTTCAGTTCAAAACACGTATGGTGATGTCAATTTGAAGTATATGATACGATATCTGGACCATGTAATTAATTTCTAAACTTACAATCATTTTTAGCCACGTATCACTCTAGATAGTAAGGTCCATCTGACGTCCCTAGAATTCGAAGAAGGTTACTGAAATTGGAGTATTTGTTCAAGTTTGATTAAAAGCATGTATTTTGGTGGTAACTTAATGTATGTGACACGATATCTGGACCATGTAATTAATTTCGAAACATTAAAATCATTTTTACCCGCATGTTATTTTAGCTGTTAAGGTCTATCTGACGTCCTTATTAATCAGCGCAGGCTTCGAAGATTGCACAATTTATGAAAGTTCAGTTTAATCTGAGTATTTTGATGGAAATTCGAAGTATAAATCACGATATCTTGTCCATGAAATAAATTTTAAAACTATTTAATCATTTTTACCCACATGTAATTCTAGCTGTTAAGGTCCATCTAAAGTCCTCTCGAATTCGACAGAAAGTTCCGAAATTGAAGCATTTGTTGAAATTGTGTTCAAAACACGTATTTTAGTGTCAACTTGAAGTATGTGACACGATATATTGACCATGTAATAAATTTCTAAACTATTAAAACATTTTTACCCTCATGTAATTCTAGCTGTTAAAATCCACCTTAGATCCCAAGAAATTGACGAAGGGTTCCGAAATTAAAACTTGTGTTAAAGTTCAGTTCAAAACACATATTGTGATGTTCATTAGAAGTATATGACACGATATCTGGACCATGGAATTAATTTCTAAACTTTAAAATCATTTTTACCCACATGTAATCCTAAAGCTGTCAAGGTCCATCTGACGTCCCTAGAATTCGAAACGGGTTCCGAAATTAACGCGTTTGTTTCAATTTCGTTCAAAACACGTATTTGAATGTCATCCAAGAGTATGTGACACGATATCTTGACCATGTAATGAATTTGTGAACTATTAAATCATTTTTATCTACGTGTAATTCTAGCTGTTAAGGTCCATCTTACATCCCTAGAAATTCTTGAAAGGATCCGAAATTCAAGCAAATGTTGAAGATCAGCTCACAACACGTATTTTGATGTCAACAAGATGTATATGACACGATATCTTGACGATGTAATGAATTTCTTATCTTCAAAATCATTTTTACTCACAGGTTATTTCAACTGTTAAGGTTCATCTGTCGTCCCTAGAATTCGAAGGAGGGTTCTGAATTTAAAGCATTTGTTAAAGTTCTATTTGAAACACGTATTCTGTTATCATTTATAAGTATGTGAAACTATGTCTTGGACATGTAATAAAATTCCAAACTATTGAATCATTTTTACCTATATGTAACTCTAGCTGTAAAGGTTCATCTTACATCCCTAGGAATTGACGGAAGGATCCTAAATTTATGCAAATGTTGAAGTTTAGTTCAAAACACGTAGTTTGATATCAACCAGAAGTATGTGATACTATATCCTGACCAAAAAATTAATTTCAAATTAATTAAATCATTTTTACCAACATGTAATCCTAGCTGTTAAGGACCATCTTACATCCCCAGCAATTCACAATAGGTTTCCAAATGAAAGTGGGAGATAAAACTTAGTTCGAAACACGTATTTAAATGTGACTAGAAGTATATGACACGATATATTGACCATGTAATTAATTTCTGAATTATTAAATCATTTTTACCCACATGTTATTCTAGCTGTTAAGGTCCTTCTGACGACCCTAGAATTCGAAGGAGGTTTCCAAAATTGAAGCATTTGTTGAAGTTTAGTTCAAAGCACGTATTTTATTGTCAACAAGAAGTATGTGACTCGATATCTTGACCATGTAATAAATTTCGAAACTATTAAATCCTTTTTACCCACATGTAATTCTAGCTGTTGAGGTCCATCTGACGTCCCTGGAATTCGAGAGAGGTTTCCGAAATTGGAGCATTTGTTGAAGTTCAGTTCAGAACACGTATATTGATGTTAACTGAAGGTATGTGACTCGATCTCTCGACCATGTAATTAATTTCTAAACTAGTTAATCATTTTTACCCACATGTAATTCTAGCTGTAAAAGTCCATCTGACGTCCCTAGAATTCGAAGGAGGGTTCCGAAATTGAAGCTATTGTTGAAGAATAATTCAAAACATGTATTTCCAAGTCAACTGAAAGTATGTGACACGATATCTTGAACATGTAATTAATTTCTGAATTATTATATCATATTTACCCACATGTAATTCTAGCTGTTAAGGTCATTCTTACATCGATAGAAATAAAAAAAAGGTTTCGAAATTGAAGCAAGTGTTAGATTTCAGTTCAAAACACGTATTGTGATGTCAATCTGAAGTATATGACACGATTTCTGGACCATGTAATTTATTTCAAAACTTCAAAATCATTTTTACCCACATGTTTTTCTAGCTGTTAAAGTTCATCTGACGTCCTCGGAATTCGGAAAAGGGTTCCGAAATTAAAGAATTTGTTGAAGTTTCATTCAAAAAACGTATTTTGCTGTCATTCTTAAGTATGTGACACGATATCTTGATCATGTAAGAAATTACTAAACTATTAAATCATTTTCCACTACATGTAATTTTAGGTGTTAAGGTCCATCTTACATCCCTAGAAATTGACGGAAGGTTCCGAAATTCATGCAAATGTTTAAGTTCAGTTCACAACACGTATTTTGATTTCAACAAGATAAATGCGACACGATATCTTGACAATGTAATGAATTTCTGAACTATTGATTCATTTTTACCCACATGTACTCCTAGCTGTTAAGTCCATCTGACGTCCCTAAAATAGTAAGGAGGGTTTCGAAATTCAAGCATTCGTTGAAGTTCAGTTCGGATAAGGTATTTTGATGCCAAGTAGAAATATGTGACACGATATCTCGACCACCTAATTAATTTCTAAACTTATATATTATTTTTACACACATGTAATTCTAGATGTTAAGGTCCATCTTACATCCCTAGAAATAGACAGAGGGTTTTAATATTGAAGCAGGTATTGAAATTCAGTTTTAAACACGTATTGTGATATCAATTTCATGTATATGACACGATATCTTGACGATGTAATTAATTTCTTAACTTCAAAATCATTTTTACCCACATGTTATTTCAGCTGTTAAGGTTCATCTGTCGCCCCTAGAATTCGATGGAGGGTTCTGAAATTAAAGCATTTGTTAAAGTTCAATTTGAAACACGTATTTTGCTATCATTTATAAGTATGTGACACGATATCTTGGACATTTAATAAATTTTCAAACTATTAAATCATTTTTACCTACATGTAACTCTAACTGTAAAGGTTCATCTTACATCCCTAGAAATTGACGGAAGGATCCGAAATTTATGCAAATGTTGAAGTTAAGTTCAAAACACGTATTTCAATGTCAACCAGAAGTATGTGACACAATTTCTTGACCATGTAATAAATTTCTAAACTATTAAAACATTTTTACCCACATGTAATTCAAGCTGTTTAGGTCCATTTTACATCCCTGGAAGTTGACGAAACGTTCCGAAATTGAAGCAGGTGTTGAAGTTCAGTTAAATCCACGTATCGTGATGACAATTCAAAGTATATGATACGATATTTGGAGCACGTAATTAATTTCTAAACTTCAAAATTATTTTTACTCACATGTTATTCTAGCTGTTAAGGTTCATCTGACGTCCCTAGAATTCTAAGGAGGGTTCCTAATTTAAGGCATTTGCTGACGTTTTATTCAAAACACGTATTTTGGTGTCAACCAGAAGTATGTGACACAATATCCTGACCATAAAATTAATTTCAAATCAATTGAAACATTTTTAACAACATGTAATCCTAGCTGTTAAGGACCATCTTACATCCTTAGAAATTCACGATAGGTTCCGAAATGAAAGTGGGAGATAAAACTTAGTTCAAAACACGTATTTTAATGTGACTGGAAGTATATTACGCGATATCTTGACCATGTAATTAATTTCTGAATTAATAAATAATTTTCACCTACATGTAATTCTAGCTGTTAAGGTCCATCTGACGACCCTAGAAGTCGAAGGAGGTTTCCGAAATTGAAGCATTTGTTGAAGGTAAGTTCAAAACACGTATTTTATTGTCAACTAGAAGTATGTGACTCGGTATCTTGACCATGTAATCAATTTGTAAACTATTAAATCATTTTTACCCACATGTAATTCTAGCTGTTAAGGTCCATCTAACTTCCCTAAAATTCGGAGAAGTGTTGCGAAATTAACGCGTGTGTTAAAGTTTCCTTCAAATCACGTATTTGAATGCCAACTAGAAGTATTTGACACGATATCTTGACCATGTAAATCATTTCAAAACTATTAAATAATTTTCACCCACATGTTATTCTAGCTTTAAAGGTTCATCTTACATCTCTAGAAATTAATGAAGGCTTCAAAAATTACAGCGGTTGTTGAACTTCAGTTCAAATTACGTATTTTGATGTCAACTGGTAGTATGTGACAAGATATCTTGACCATGTTATTAATTTCTACACTATTTAATCATTTCAACCCACGTGTAATTCTAGCTAGTAAGGTCAATCTCACATCCCTTGAAATTGACGGAGGGTAATGAAATTGAAGCAGGTGATGAAGTTTAGTTCAAAACACGCATAGTTATGTTACTTTGAGGTATATGACACGATACCTTGACGATGTGATTAATTTTTAAACTTTATAATCATTTTTACGCACATGTTAATCTAGCTGTTAAGGTTCATCTGACGTCCTTAGAATTCGAAGAAGAATTCGGAAATTAAAGCATTTGTTCAATTTCAATTGAAAACTCGTGTTTTGCTGTCCTTTAGAAGTATGTGACACGATATCTTGGACATGTAATAGATTTCTTTACTATTAAATCATTTTTACCTACATGGAATTCTAGCTGTTAAGGTCCACCTCACATCCTTAGAAATTGATGGAAGAATCCGAAATTCCAGCAAATGTTAGAGATCAGTTCGAAACACGTATTTTCATTCCAATTTGAAGTATGTGACACGATATCTGGAACATGTAATTAATTTCTAAACTATTGAATAATTTTTACCGACATGTGATCCTAGCTGTTAAGGACCATCTTACATCCCTAGAAATTCACGATGGGTTCCGAAATTGGAGCATTTGTTCAAGTTCAGTTTAAAACACTTATTTCTATGTCAACTAGTATGTGACTCGATATCTTGACCATATAATAATTTCTAAACCATTAAATCATTTTTCCAAACGTGTAATTCTAGCTGTTAGGGTCCATCTTACATCCCTAAAAATTGACGAAGGGTTCCGAAATTGAAACAGGTGTTGGAGTTCAGTTCAAAACACGTATTGTGATGTTAATTTTGAGTATATTACACGATATCTTGACAATGTAATTAATTTCTAAACTTTAAAATCATTTTTACCCACATGTTATTCTGGATGTTCAGATCCATCTTACATCCCTATAAATAGATGGAGAGTTCCAAAATTACAGCCGGTGTTCAAGTTTAGTTCGAAAGTGATATTTCGATGTCAATTAGAAGTATGTTGCGCAATATCTTGATCATGTAATAAATTTCTAAACTAATAAAACTTTTTTACTTACATGTATTTCTAGCTGTTAAGGTTTATCTTACATCCCTAGAAATTGATGAAGGGTCCAGAAATTAAAGCGGGCGTTGAAGTACACTTCAAAACATGTATTTTGTTGTCAACTGGAAGTATGTGACACGATATCTAAACCATGTTATTATTTCTAAACTTCAATATCATTTTTACCCACATGTTATCCGAGCTGTTAAGGTTCATCTGACGTCCCTAGAATTTGAAGGGGGGTTCTGAAATTAAAGAATTTGTTGAAGTTCAATTCAAATCACGTATTTTGTTGTCATTAAAAGGTATGTGACACAATATCTTGACCATGTTTTTAATTTCTAAACTATCAAATCATTTTTACAAACGTGTGATTCTAGCTGTTGAAGTCCATCTTACATCCCTTGAAATTGACGGAGAGTTCTGAAATCGAAACAGGTGTTGACGATCAGTACAAAACACGTATTGTGATGTTAATTGTGAGTATATTACACAATATCTTGACCATGTAATTAATTTCTAAACTTTAAAATCATTTTTACTCACATGTAATTCTAGATGTTAAGGTCCATCTTACATCCCTAGAAATTGATGGAGAGTTCCGAAATTACAGCGGGTGTTCAGGTTTAGTAGTAGTTAGCTAAGAGAGTTCTGCCCCCCCCCCACTACTCCTTCCATCACGTAACCCTTCTTCTCACCCTGGCCCCGCCTACTCCCCCCTCCCTTTGCCCCGCCCACTCCTCTCCCTTTCGGGTTTCCCCGCGTTATTTCGCGATTTTCCGGATTTTCCTGCAATTTTCCGGGGTTTTACGCGAATTCGCGCAATTTTCCCGCGTATTCCCTACAATTTTTCCTTGATTTTTCCCTGAATTTTTTACGAATTTTCCGCAGCTTTCTCAGATTTTTTTGGAATGTTTGCGATTTCTTGCTTATTTCATGCAAGTTTTCTCAACATTTCCTGGAATTTTCTACGAATTTTTCGCGATTCCAACAGTTTTTTAATCCTCTATCGCAGTTTTCTACCCCTTTTCCGTTGGTTTTCGCAAACTCTTTCTACCCCTTATCGCGGATTTCCTCCTTTCAAAACAAGTTGCTGGACTGAATAAATTGAAAACAAAATGGCGGTTCGCTTGGCATGATGGCAAACAGAATAAATTAAAACGAAAATGGCGGACTTATGAAGATTAAAAAACTTACCTTTGATCTATTTTTCCCCAGAGTCGGAACGTTGATAGCACTTACACGCACACTCACACACGCATACACATACCCATGCAAATTAATACACAGAAATTTTACATTTTACAAAGGGCCCCACCGCGCCCTTTGTTGTGGAGCACAACCAGCTAATTGCTCCTCCATTTTTATTGTTCAGTTTTTTACAATTGTTCTTACAAAACTCACAAACATTGAATTTACTACTAAGGAATCGGAAACTGACTGTTAGCTCTGACTTCACAGCATCGACAAGTTTTTGAAGCTGATTCAAATCCTCTTCTAATGATTTGCCAAGCCTTGTCGGGAGAAAAATCTCGAATTCCGTATCCAGAGTGATGAGAAATTTCGATCCATACTTGGTTGTAACGGAGAGAATGTTGGTGACGGTGTAACTTTTATTGAGTTCTAACCCGATAATTTTACGCGTTGGCAGAAAATTCTCTACACGAGCTATTTTGTTCAGCTTCGAGAAGTCCATGTTGCTTGATAAATATTTTTCTTAAGACTGACGCTCTGCCGCTCGCGCATCCGTATTTCAAGAATTATATGACCTTGAAAATCTATTGCGCAGTTTCGAAAGTGATGACGTCACCTCGACAAGTTTAAACAAGTCGCCGGAAACGATTACATCATCACATTACTAAGCGATGACATTATCATCAATTTATTTAACCTTGAAAGTATAATACACAGTTACGTAAGCGCTGACGTCACCTCAACAAGTTTGAACATATCGCCGGAAACGATTTCATTCTTGATTGATGACGCTATCATTTGACCTTGAACGATCTATTACGCAGTTTTAAGATATATTTTTAGAAAGTTTATCCCTGACCATGTGGATACAAACAGAAGATTGTCCTAACACTATACGCAATTGTGTTTTGTTTTTTATTTATTTTTTTTTAATTTTTTTTTAAATTTTAAATATTATTATTCATTTTTCTTTTTTTTTCTTCAAACGTTACACAATTTTTCACTTACATCTATTACAATTTTGTCGCAATGGCGGTGGTCCGTCCGGGATGTCACCGATATAATCAGAGCTCCAATGTTCATCACAACGCGTCCAGGCAATAAATTCCTCATCTTCTTGCAATTCTAGCGGAAGCTTATTCCATGCATTGCTTATGTAGTTTGCTTGAAAGTTTAGAAGTTATTCACGAGGTAGAACAGCGATATCTTCGGAATCCAACTTATTGATTCCGTTCACGAAAGAGAGTAACGTAAATGATCTTCTCATCGATGGTGTATCCCCGAATTTCTCCGTCAACCATATTTTGAGTCGACGTGCGTTTTCTGCGGCGCAGTGATGATCATAGACAGGTCGATGATAATTGTTAAATCGACATGCGGAGACGCGCAGCTTGTCGAGTGAAGGACAGCCCATTTCCTGCAGGTCAATTATGATGACTGAGTCCAGATGATTTTGCAACCATTTTTTCTTATCTACTCCTTCGACGAATACGAAACTGGAGTCGATCAGTTGATCCTGCAGCTGTTGATTGAGTTCATCGTATAACACGTCTCCAGAATTCCAAGGAATGCCGTGATAATTACGTGTCAACCACAAGTTGGTTGCCCGCGCTTTTGATGACAAACCATGCCAGGCACATGGTGGCTTGAACAGCGTCATGACCGCATCAGCGTTGGGCTCGAGCCTTAAAACTGCGAGCTCCTTGGCAACGAAGGTATTTTGCACGGAAAATCCTTGAACGTCCACGATGTACTTCATTATGATAACTCTTGACACACTAACGCGCTGCGTCACATCTACATACTTTTATAACCTCATCCCTACTCCATAATGCTACAATCCCCCCCCCCCTTCCTCCATCAACCATTCAGATACTCTCTACGAACTCTCTTACGTTTACATCTTACGAACCAATTTATACCGCTTATTATTCGGTCTTAAAACTAATATCTACTGATTATTGTTCAAATCTTTAGCTTTTCTACGTAAAATAGGATCTAAAACACATTCAATAAAAGCGATTCGCCGTTGAAACTTATAACGGTCACGGGCCGCTTGTTCCCATGGGCCACGTCTCACTAGTCTATACGCAAAATCCCACACATACAGCACATGTACTGTAGGTGAGTTACAATCAAACGTTACTCGCTTTATAGTTTTTTAACAATTCCGCTGATTGGCTGATATTCTATTATACGATCATGTTTAATGAGACAATAAGCTGCGGTTTGAGCAGGGAAATTTTCTCCCGATTCGAATTCAAGACTCAAGTCAACTCGCCCCGTTATGAGGGATTCGTTTTGTTTAGCGCAGTCGATCACTACGAGAGGTGCAATGTCCTTAAATTGTGACTTTGTCAATAATGGAGCATTTTTCTTTCCATAATACCAGGATTGAAAGTTTGCGAACATCTCGTATAACGTAGCGATTGATTTCGTGCATAATTTATATTAAGATTCGTATAAGGATAACACTGCGAATTCAGAAATACTTTCATATCACGTAATTCACAATTGTCAAAGCCACTCATGTTAGCTCTGGGAGCATTCTTCTGCCCTGTTTGAAAGCCTACAATGACATATCTCGGCTTCTCCAGTTGAGTCGTTGTTTTCACACTCCACACATGCTTGGTAGTCTGAGGTAACAATGGATACTCGTAAAGCTCCCAGCTTCGAAAACTCATAGCAATGGTAGGATCGCTCGCGATGTAGTTCAACATTCGAATCTTTTCGAGGTCCGACACCTTGACGTATGGCAACAGCCATTCGATTTTATTGAGTGTTATTTTAAACTGTTCTGGAACGGCAGGAGCAGCAACCGCTGCCTGCACGATAGCGTTTACATCGGTGTTGGCTCGGAGAATGATGAGCTCGTGTTTGGCGTTGACGATGATACGTTGATAATCCTCGGCAAATCCAAAAATGAATTGTAGTGGTATGCAGACATCGAAATATCCATGATTGTCCACCAACGATCTCGTATTGTCCAAAAACCATCCAGCGTTTTCCAGAAGATCTTCTTGATGAGGTGTCTGCGAGATGTAGGCTTTCATTGCACTGGTGAGCCCGACATTTTTCACCCTCTCGATCTCTATAGCGTTGAGCTCGTAACGAATTTCCTCAAACAGGTGGGCTATGCCATTGTTGACAATAGAAGTGTGACCAACATCGGTTCCATCTGCTTTCGTCAAACGTCCTTGAATATGTAGCGAACTCTTGCTCGGCAGCATGTATGAATCCTGGTTCTGTACACTGATGCGAATCTCGTCGTTGTTGTCGTACGTTGACGAGGCGTATGGCTGGTGCGCATGTATTTCATACTGCGCAATCGACTCGTCAAAGATGACCTTGTTCTCAATGGACAGCATGGTATCAGGCAGTAAATCGAATTCTGTAACCTAAACTTTTTAGAAACTGCACGTTCTGCGGTGTGAGCACTTTGAGCGGTTTGTGCCGACTGATGATTCTTGGACGTGATGTGGCACTTTTATAGTCTCCGTAAACGATTCCCATTATTCACTTTTCACATGAAGTCTAATGGTGATGACTTCTCCTCGAAAATTCACCAATTTGCCGTCTTGATCTACAATACGCAGCTGGAGATGATGTATTGCCTGTACGGTGATCGGATGATACATGAGTGCGTTGGCAGTTCGATGATCTTATATCCTGGCGGCACCACGGGAAAGAACTCGTGAATGGTATGCACTCGTCGGTCGTTTATATAGGCTCCTATAGTGATGTTACACTCAACACGCAAGGCGTTGATAGTGAGTATCCTCACTGGTGTTTGTGATTTATGTTCCACGTTGGCAGCAATGACAATTGGATGAAAACCCAAAAGGTTTCCAATTGAATCTTTTGGTCGGAAATCGATTTGTTGATTACATTTGATTTCACTGCGAAGCGTGCTACTGTTCGCTCGTAACTGGAGTTCAATGCCTGTTGGCAGCACTTTTTTCAAAAAACTCTCGATGCTTTCCAACTCGTAACTTCCCGAAGGTATAGTGATTACTGTATTGGCAACATAAAATTTATTGTTACCAACGTCAATGTTAGGTATTGAATTGAAAGTCAACAATTCGACTAACCCTAACGAATACTTTTTCTGGGGTGACAGTTCAATCGGCGGAAAGTAATTAGTCTCCAATGTAGATGATGTCCCCGAGAGTGCCAATGTCAGTGTATCCGCCATGACTGCTTGTTGTCGACTAATACATATTCACACACTATCGTTGCTTTTATCGAGTAAAAACTTGAGACACAAGTGACCACATATGAATTGATTATAGTTTTGATACTGATCACGATTGTATTTAATTACGCTACCGACACCAAAATATTTCACAAGTTCACGAGGTGGTTGTAAATTGCCAAAACTATCAAAATAAACGATTTTATCACCGGTTTTCCTGTAGGCGACCCAATGCGTTCCATAGCTATTTTTATCATCCAAATTGATGATGGCAGCTTCAACTCTCCAGGGTCCATTTTTCGGTAAATCATTTCTCATGAACACACCTCGAAAATGTGGAATTTTCAACAATTTCGCATATTTCAACAAATCTAGGTTGCTGAGTGCTCGGTGCGGTAGCTCTATACGTTTTTTAAATGCAGTCTCATTCCAGTTCCCCATGGTTTCAGATACAATCCTTTTCCCACGGTGATTGATTCCATTTTGAGGTTATGTCGTTTTGATTCCTCCAATTGCCACTTGGCTGCTCTGGCGTCATTAATAGCTTTAGCGATGCTTGCAGCGCCACCTGCCAACGCTCCTGTGGCACTCAATCCAGCGAAGATGGGTAGTAAGAATGCCGGTAAAATACCTCCAATTTTGCTTGGAACAGGAAGTACACGAGGTATTCGAACTTTCTTTTTTCCACCAGCTTCCTTGACGGCCGCTCGTGCTGCTTTTAATGTCGAGTGTACAGAACTTGTAGTTTTAGCTGCTATTTTCGCTGCATCGATGACTTTTCTCAAGGGAATCCTTTTCTTTACCACCTTCCTGGCTTTCTTGGCCAATTTCCTGGCTTTCTTCAGTCCCATTCTGAGTTTTTTCTTCAGCCCCATAATGCTGGCTATACCAAGTGCTGCTGTTTTTTCACCAACTCCCGAATCCTTGGCAAAAACACGTTCGACTGCTCTTCTTGCGAGCAATTGATCAGCTTCGTGTCTTGCTAGCAGATTTTCACGATTTTTTGAGTACGTGATGTCGTGCTCCCTGCACGCTGAATCGAGAGGATTGATTTCACGATCCCCGCGTTCTAGCCTTTTAGCAAGTTTTGTGCCTGGTCCACAAAATTGATATCCTGGTATATGAAGTTCAACGGGGAGCTTGTTGATGAGGGTGTTGACGAGACCTCGTCCTCTCACAGCCATTGCTCGACTAAGCTCGCGACTATAAATACCCTGTATTTATAGGTTTTCGAATCAGTCGCGCGCGCAGTCATGGAGTTTAAACAACAAATCGTTAGGTTACCCGTCACGAATTTCGACAGTGTGACAGAGAGAGAGAAAAAATTTAAACGTCACGGAAAGTTACTACCAAATACAGTTCGCGCTATAATTTGCGGTCCTTCGAATTGTGGTAAAACCAATACTCTGCTTTCACTTCTTACACATCCAAATGGATTGAGATTCGAGAACGTTTACATCAACTCAAAATCTCTGAATCAACCGAAACATTAGTATTTAAAAAAAAGTATTCAACCGGTCAAAGGAGTAGGGTTTTTTCCCTACAATGACAACGAAGAAGTCGTCAGTATCGAAAACGTCAATCCAAATTCTGTGATGATATTTGATGATGTTGCTTGCGAAAAACAAGACAATATTCGTGCATACTTTTGTATGGGGCGACATCGATATGTAGATAGTTTCTATCTCTGTCAGACTTACGCTCGTATACCAAAAGATTTGGTAAGAGATAATGCTAATATGCTCGTACTGTTTCGCCAAGATGATATGAACTTGAAACATGTATATGACGATCATGTAAACACTGGCATGACGTTTACACAGTTTCGGGATTTATGCGCAACATGTTGGGATAACAAGTATGGTTTTGTCGTCATTGACAAGGATAGCGATATAAATCAAGGTCGATATAGAAGAGGGTTTGACTGCTTCTATAAATTAAAGTGACTCCAAGCTTGCGCCATTAGTATCACCTGAACTGTGACAGAGGTGACACCATGGAGCGAAAAGATGTACTACATCACATCTTACAAGCCAGCGAAGCCATTCGCCGCAAACATCGTCTGCTGAAACGTGGAAAAGCTGCCATGGAGACGTCGGTGCGAGAAGTGTTTAAGCCCATCATCGATCCACTTCAGTCATTGGCTAGAAAACCAATAGATCTGAAGATTGAATCTGTCACAAAAGAAGAAGAACCAACGTTTGAAGAAGATGAACCACATAGTGTAGATTTCGAGAGCTTCAGTCAAACCATCGGTGACCCAACATTCGCGCCAAGTTTTGTCAGTTCCCCAGCTCCTGTTGACCCTCTGAATAAATATTTGAACATGTTAAAAAACAAGAATCAACGAAAGAATCTCGACATGCAGTATGGAGTACGATCGTTGGAAACTGGATTGTTCATTGGAAACGCTCCAATCAGTTTCACGGAAAACTCTGTTTAAGTAGGGGCTGAGGAATTTGAGAAAACACCAGGGCTTATCGAACTCTTGTTTAAGAAAATACCAAACAGTTCAATTGTAACTAAAATCGATGTGGAGCATTATAGACAAATCATCCATCAAACGAGTGCAGATAGAAAATATTATCAACCTGACTCGAGTCTGCGCGGTGGTGGTAAAGATCTAACGTACCTCACATACACTGCCGACAAGAAAGTTGGCACAGAAGCTTACAACGTGGTAAATCGTGAACGTGATATTGATTATGTTCATTGGGATGATCCCAACGAACTCGTCGAGCGCTTACGACTCATACTAGCATCTCAAGAGGCTGGCAACACCAGTCATACCAACGAGATAAACTCAATCATCGAAGAACTGAGAGAATCTGACATTATATATTAAGCAACATGGTGCATGAAGCGTTATTCGCAAAGTGGACAATGGCGAGTGTGGACGTTTTCGGACGACAACTAACGAGGGGTCAAGGACTTCGTGGCCCTCCTGGTATTGGATTCCAATTGACTCCTGATGAAAACTATGATATGATGGGAAAAAGGTTATGCAACGTTGGTGAAGCAGAGTCGACTACAGATGCAGCAAACCTCGAAGAAGTCACCAGAATTGTTAGAGAAGAACTTCAATCACTGCGATATGTGATGGACACTGTGACTGACAATTTGACAAAATCGTTGAAATCTTTAGCTGCCACATATCAAAAACATGTGGATGGCAATTCAGCAATTATTTTGAGAATTGGGAATCGATTGAAACGTATCGAGAAGGAAGTATTTGTCGACGTCACTCCTCAGAAAGATGTCTATGAATAAAAGCAAGGGTTAAAACTCGTAACACTCATTGTCATCCTGAACGTCGAAGAGATGGATGTGAAAAAAGCTCTCGTGGAAGAACTTCATAAACCCGTGAGAAGAAATTATCGTCGTCGCCATGTTGATATGCGAGGATTGGATGAAACTTGGCAAGCTGATCTCGTCGATATGACTACGTATACGGACAAAGGTTACAAGTTCCTGCTTACCGTCATCGATGTCTTTTCCAAGTATGCATAGGCCATTCCTCTAAAATCTAAAAATGGTCCTGACGTCACCGCTGCTATGAAGACTGTACTCAAGGATCGTCAATCCAAGAATCTACACGTCGATCAAGGCAAAGAGTTTTACAACAAGGACTTCAAAGCGCTCATGAAGCACCATGAAATCAACATGTACTCTACATTCAGCGGCATAAAAGCATCCATCTGCGAACGTTTCAACCGCACTTTGAAAAGCAAGATGTGGAAAAGATTCTCACTCCAAGGACATTACAAATGGATTGACATCCTACCTGCATTGATGTCAAGCTACAACGCTACTAAACATCGTACTATCAAGATGAAGCCAAAAGATGTTACTGCATCTGATGAAAAACGTTTGCTCCGTGAAATTTATCATACCAAGGATCAGAAAGAGAAGCGTAAATTCAATATTGGTGACAAAGTCCGCATTAGCAAGTATAAACATGTCTTCGAGAAAGGATACACATCCAATTGGACAACGGAAATATTTTCCATAGTTGCTGTGAAACTATCGCATCCAACGACGTACAAACTCAAAGACTACCAAGATCAACCCATCGATGGAAGATTTTACACCGGGTAACTCGCTAAAGTGAAACATCCTGATGTATATCTCGTGGAGAAAGTGTTACGAAAGCATGGAAACAAACTATATGTAAAATCGTTGGGATTCGATAATACCCACAATAGTTGGATTAATAAAACAGACATGTAGATAAAAAATTGTTTTATTCATTTCCGCACCACCAGAGCCCACATGGGGTAGTAGAATATGTGGCGCGTTTTTGGTAACGTGGTATCCCCAGTAGGCCTAATCCTCGATAGTTGCATTATTAGTATATGATCTAAGCGGGTATCGGATCCCCCCACTCCTCCTCCCATCACGTGACCCACCCAGGCCCCGCCCCTTTCCCCCACCCCTTATCTGATTAGTCACCCCTCCCCCCAACCCCGCTGATTAGTCACCCCCACCCCACCCCTTTCCCCACCCCTTCTCTGATTGGTCACCCCCAGACCCCGCCCCATTCCCCACCCATTTTGGCGGCATCCACCCCCCATCACCCACCCCTTTTCGCGGTTTTCCACCCCCATCTCCCACCCCTTCCGTGGTTTTTCGCGGGTTTCCGCAGTTTTCGCGAGTTTCCGCCGTTTTTCGCGAGTTTTCCGCGGTTTAACCCTTTCGCGAGTTTTCGCGGGGTTTTCGCGGGTTTTCCGCGGGATGCAACATCCGCATTTTCGAGAATCTCCCCGTTTCCAGGACGCTTGAACGATCACGCGTCCTTTCACGTCGAAGCTCTGTTGCCTACTAGATCATTTTCGGGAGTCATCCAAATACGTAGGCGGATGGACTTACGTAAGGTGGTAGTGGGAGCGGAAGGGAAAGTTTTGAAAGATACGCGATTCGACAGGTTTCGACACGCGCAGATGTTCAGATTCCATGTAACGTAAACTCAAAAAAAAAAAAAAAAAACAAACGATGATATAATTTTTAGCGCGTAAAAGTTTTTTCCAGCATACAATATTCGACAAAAGTGTTTGGATGTTACGTATTACTTTACGGAATATTCATTATTTCGGGCTGAATTACTCAACCCTAAGAAATCTGTATTTTTTATTTTTCGTCGTTGCTTTAGATAAAAGGTAGCGTTCCGACACTTACAGGAAGATGCTAATAGAAATTGGAAACTCTCGTAGTCATGATCGAGCGTGCAGAGACTTGTTTTTGACTATTACGTATCATTCCACGAAATATTTTTATTCTATTCAGAGCACCCGCGCCTAACTTTGAAAAAAATTTTTTATATATTTTTTTTTTTTTATCACTTTCCCAGTTTTTTATTTTCCGTCTTCCTTTTGAACGAATCATTTAAGTCCTAATCCATTATGCATCGAAACATTCTTCAAACTTCTATATGTTCGAGAATCTTTCACTCTCACGGTATGATAAATAGCCAAATAGAAAAAAGCCAGTGCTCTGACACTTCCGGGAAGATGCTAATAAAAATTAAAAACTCTCGTAGTCATGATCGAGCGTGTAGAGACTTGTTTTTGACTATTACGTATCATTCTACGAAAATGTGTTTATATTTTTTCGAACACTCTCACCATACTTCGTATAATCTTGTTTGCCTAATTTTTTTCTTCTCTTTTTTTCTTTCAAATTTGTTTTGTCCTAATGCATACTATGTCGAAAGATTTGTTGAGGATGGCGGCACTTGTTTTTGACTATTACGTATCATTGTACGAAATATTTTTATTCTGTTCAGAGCACCCAACTCTGAATAATCTTTTTTTTATTGAAATAATCCAGAAGTTTCTACCGCGATACCATCAATAGGAGAATATATAAAAGCTGGTACTCAGGCGATTCCGGGCAAATACAAACTGAATTTTGAAACGTTCGTAGTTATTCTCGAGAGTGTCGCGAATCATTAAACTAAAAAAAAAAAAAGAAACGGTCGCGGAACGGTGTAACTTTAACAGTGATTTGTAAAACTTTTTTTAAAATAATTAGTTCGTGTCAGGTTTGTATTGAATCGGTTTGTCTTGATGCTCTAATCAGTATAGTCGTTCCAGATAATTTTGAAATTCTTGAAAAATTCTGTCGAACATTCGATATTCCAGAACTTGAACTAGAAATCAACAACATTAAATATTTTTTATATACTTCTCACTAATGATTTATCATACACTCATTCGAAACAATTAGCAACAGTGTACAAAATGTTTCACTACTTTGTTGAAAATATCATTCACGTTCAATTAAAAAAAATTTATCTGTTTGACTTTGAAAGCTATAGCGTTTTAAATTTTGAAATATAAAACTCGACTACGCTTTCAGATTAACGATGACGGTTACAGTTCTATAGGCATTTTTGAAGAGGAAGGGAATCATTCGAACGATTTAACATTGTAGCGCGACAACGAAAAAGATTTCACTAGTTGTACCAGTGTCAGTTAATATAAATATAGAATTTTTCAAGCGCGCGTCTCAGTCTAGAAATGGCTATCAACGGTGCTAAAGAAGTAGTGCGTCACCAACGACAACTTCTCGCTTCGCGACCTGTCAATCCTCTCGAGGCCACAGCCTTGATTGAGGATGCTGACGCGTGCATCCGGGAACTGTCAGAGTTTGGCTTAAAGTGTAGACCCGAACTGAAACTTCAGTGTAGTCGTATTATTATAAATTTACGTAGTTATATTCGCGAGTTGAGTGGATACCTAGTGAGTGGTGGGGATCTAGGAACCTCCTGGGAAGATGTCAAAACGGCATTCAATCGCAACCTTGAAACCGGACTCATCGTGCATAAACATCACTTGGATATTCACGGCTTTCTGGAGGAGGCACGAACCATCTTCGTCGACAAGATCGAGGAAGTTCTCCAGCGTCAAAATGCCCTAAAAGTGAATGCTGTACTCGATGCCGAGTTCACTATCGTCAAAGACGGAGAAGAAGTGACTGAAGTGAAAAGCTTTTTCACCAAAACGTCTCCAATCATGAGGACAACGGACTTGTCGCAGTGGTATCCCCAACGCGTCCAGCATTGCCTGCCTCGAGATATGGAGGAATTCCAACACAAAGACTCTGGATGGACACTCCGAAGAATTCTCAGCCTAGCCATTCATATGAATAAATATAACCCGATGCGTGGCAGCTCCTACGTAGAACTCCCAGAAGTCATCAGAAGAAGACGGGCCTGTGTCAATGTTAAAAACTTTGATGATGAGTGTTTCAAATGGGCCATCCTTTCAGCGCTACATCCAGTTGGGAGAAATGTAGATCGTCTCTACAACTATCAGAAATACGACGGAGAACTTAACTTTCATGGACTCTCGTTTCCGTTCGTGCCAAAACAAGTGAAAGTTTTTGAGAAACCAAATGATGTGTCAGTGAATGTGTATGTGTTAGAGAAGAAGAAAAATGACTTTATCGTCGCACCGATCCATGTGACTGACCATAAAAAAGATAAACACGCCAATCTTCTTCTCATACAAAACTATTATACCGATGAAGATGGCGATGAAGATGAAAGTGAATGCGAACCCCTGGTATTCCATTACGTTTGGATCAAAAACCTTTCTCGCTTGGTATTTAATCAACTTTCTAAAACTAACAGCAAACATCGCATTTGCGATAGATGCTTGCATCATTTTCGAACTGAAGAGAAGTTAACTTTTCATGAAACTGACTGTCGAAAAATAAATAAATGCAGTGTTCAGTTACCAAAAGAGGGGAAAGATAAAATTAAGTTTTCCAATCATAAAAACAATCTTAAAGTGCCGTATGTTGTGTATGCGGACTTTGAATGTATTCTCAAAAAAGTTAATTCTCAAAGTCAAGAAAATACCAAAGTCGTTCAAATTCACGAGGCGTAAAGTGTAGGGTATTACATAAAATGTAGTTACGACGAGAACCAATCCCTATACAAGAGCTTTCGAGGATATGATCCAGCGCAATGGCTTTCTAACGAGCTCGTAGCCTTATCACACTGAGTCAAGGAAAAGATAAACAATCCGTAGCCTATGATACCACTGACACCGGACCAAGAGCGGTCTTGGCGCAATGCTCCAAATTGCCACATCTGCAAGCAGCCGTTCCCGAAGACCGACGAGAAGGGGGGTGGTAGAGTTCGAGACCACTGTCACTTGACGGGGGAGTTTAGAGGAGCCGCACATGGCAAATGTAATCTCCTGTACCAAGACGCCCTCACGATTTTTTTCACGATAAGGTGACTGTCGTACCCACTCAAGTTGTGGAATATGATCTGAAATGAAAAAAAAATTTCATGAATGTTAACTCACTTAAATCTGCTTAAATTATACATTTTAAATGAAAAAGAAATGAATGAATCTGTAAATAGGTTTATATATGGATAAAAAATGATAACGATATATGAATAAATATTTTATTGTCACTACATGTCTGTTTTATTTATCCAACTGTTGTGAGTATTATCGAAACCTAACCATTTTACATAAAGTT
Organism: Platygaster robiniae; assembly: GCA_028476575.1. Taxonomy (NCBI): domain Eukaryota; kingdom Metazoa; phylum Arthropoda; class Insecta; order Hymenoptera; family Platygastridae; genus Platygaster; species Platygaster robiniae. The sequence continues at coordinate 20,972,085 of CM052021.1, forward strand.
TATTTGGAATTCTTCGATTCTCCGTGGTAATTGCGTTTGTACATATTCGGTGAACCACTCGTTGAGGTCTGTTGTTTGATACATGGGAGCATTTTTCGTGAAGAAAGCCTTGATCTCCGTGACTTCCTTGTCATCCTTGACTACGCTAAATTCGGCGTCGAGAGAAGTGTTCACTTTCAAGGCGTTGCGGCTCCTTAGAACTTCTTAGATCTGTACGATGAACACTGTCCTGGCTTCTTCGAGGAAATTTTGTACATCCAAATGGCGAAGGTTCACGATTGTTCCCGTTTGGAGACGATTGTCGAAAGCGGAATCGACGTTCTCCCCATTAATGCGCACTGGATTTCGCGCACCAAGATCACCACCGAGTACAAGTTCGTCACTTATTAAGCTATTGTAGCTTTTCAGTTGTAAAATGATTTGCGCACACTGTAATTTCACTGTTTGTCGTTTACGCGATTTCGCGATATGCGAGGCAATGTTTTTCACTTCCGCGATCGACGCGACGGCATCCTCGATCAAGGATGTTGCCGCGAGCGGATCGATCGGACGAGTCGACAACAATTGTTGTTGGCGACGGAGAACTTGTTTTGCTGCGTTAATAGCCATGATGACGTTCGCGAGAAAACTTAAGCTCCTGCTCGAGAACGCCGTACTTATAGGTGGTGGCGCTGCGATCACGCAGAGTTCGGTAACACTCGGAAATGTTCGGGTACGCTCGACAACACTCGGGAATGTTCGGCAATGTTTGGGTACGCTCGGGAATGTTCAGCAATGTTCGACAATGTTCGGAACCGCGCCGATGTCGCGCTACGCTGTCGCGATAATTCTGATTCAACCGACTCGTTCAGGAATGTTCGAGAATATGCAGATACGCTTGGCAACACTTGGAAACGTTCGGTAATGTTCAAATCCGCGCACTGTTTCAAGGTCACGCGCTGCTTCCGCGTATAATCAGTTCAAGTATTTTTTGACTGAATTGATTTCTCGAACAATTGTTTCATTATGAAACATTTTGCAGAACTGTTCTAGAGTTTCTAAATTTTCTGGAATAACTCTATTTACTATTTCTTTTACACATTTTTTAACAAGACTGTCAACAAGCGAAAAATCTCCAATTTGGTAGATTTGAATTAGTTGAGTGAGAGACAAGATCGAAATGTTAGCCTTAGCAGTGTAAATCTATTGTAGAAAAATTTCAACTGTTTTGTCATCAAAATATTCAAAATGTATTTTATCTTCCTGTACTTCATCCCACATGTTTTTAAAAAGTGCTGTAAAGAATGCACATCTTGCATACAAAATATTCTTATGAACTTTGAACTTTTTATTTTATGAAATGATAGTGAAATCACTGAGGGCTTCACTAGAGAGTATATTTTCAAGATCTGCCTTTATTTGATCGCAAGAAGAAGGACATTCTAAAATTGAACGAGAAAGATTTGATGGACGCACTGTGTAGTAAATTTGAATGGTAGGCCATAATATTGTTTCATCTTTCTCACAACAAAGAGGATCCAAATCATGGGTTAGATTTTCTTGATGGAAAATGTGCTTGAACTCTTTAGTCGGACGACCATCAAGTTGTGCTTTAATAGTAGCAAGAATGCGCCAACGTTCACTGAACTGATACTTTCCCGTAGGATCACAATACACTATAAAATGAAATTCATTTCCTGCCACTTTAGTTACTGATTTTTTCCACGTAAAACCTGCGTGATAAAAATCATCTGTATACTTTCTTTCACCAATGTCACTAAGCCACATTAACTCGTCGAAAATTACGCTACTCATGTCTCCTACTACTTCAAACATTGTTCAACTTTTTAAAAAACATCATCTAGTAACGCGTCAAAATAACGATCACGGGAAAACTAATGTTTTTCAACCAAAAAAACTAATCACTAAATACCACAACAATTGTTCAAAAGCACTATCAAACAACTAGTCAATAGAACTTTTGCGAGAGAACCAATGTTTGCCAAGTGTCACAGTATGCATCGCGCTACGGTATCGCGCTATGGTGTCGCGCTATGATGTCGCGCTACAGTGTCGCGCTACTATGACCCGTGACGATTTCGTGTTATGGTTTGAAACGTTCTAAATCGGACTTCTGATCCCAGTTTGAAAATTCGCAACTTATATACTTTGAATCGATTCATTTCTTATTGAAATTTTTTGCTAAATTATGTTTTCTATTCTTTGAATTTCCATATTGACTGATCCTTCTTTTTTTCCAAACTTTCAGAGTTTATAGTTACGTAATGAACATTCAAGGTTCTATTTCATAATATATTTCTTATTTCATATTCTAATTTTCGGTACGTAAAATAGGCTAAGAGCAAATTGATGTTTCCTGTTCCATGAATTCAAAAGAAAAGATGTCGTTTCTATTTCTTATATAACATTCGAAAAATAGATTACGTAATAGAATTTCAAAGTTATATTCGCATAATTTTTTCAACTGCTTGAAAACATGTTTTCTCTTCTTTGAATTTACAGACTGTATGATACTTATTTTTTTCCAAACTTTTAGAGTCGTTAGTCACGTAATAAATATTCAAGGTTCTATTACATAATAAATTTCTCATTACATATTATTATTTTTGACGTATGAAATACAATTAAAGCAAAGTTCCATTCACATTTTATTGAATTTTAAATATAAGCCACCGTTTCTACTTTTTATCTAACGCCTAAAGTGATAGATCACGTAACAGAATTTCGAAGTAATATTAACGTAATTTAATTCACAGCAGAAAATAAATCAATGTTTTGTTCTCTAAAAATGAATGCGTTTAAACTCGATGGAAATTTTTCATCGAAAGTAACATATCTGCGTAAGTGAATTTATAACGAATTTCGTAAAATTTGAATATGCTTTTAAGACTTCGCGGATGATATCATGGAAACAGTCTTTTATGACTATTCCGAACTTGATCTATGTATTGACATATCTTGTACCCTTTCCTGTTTTCTATCGTTGCATTCTTCAGCAACATAAATGGATTATCTTCGATTCTACTTTTACTTTCTTGTCGACACACGTGCTACATCGCATCACGTTGGATTTACGGAATATATTAATTTACTCGACGTCTAGAAGGCGAGCGTTTGTTATCGAGACATTAATCGCTCTTTCATAATACATTTGTTTTAAAAAGTGAACGCTCACATCGATCGCTTTCCTTTAAAATCAGAAAAAGTGATTGAGGTAATAAGAGAACACGCTTCAAACTGATTTCGAAAGAACACAGATTTTTAGAAGTTGGACAAAACTATAATTCATGAATATGATGTAAGCAATCTTCTTCTTTCTAATTAGAAACTTTTGAGAGTGAGGAATTGGAGGTCATTTTTCGAAAGCATTAGACTGCCCTACAAAATTTGACTATATAAAGTGATGCTAGCTGAAATGAAATCAGTCACGGCTTTATCATGAGATTCGTGAGTAAACAAAACGTTACCCAAAAAGATGTGATGAGATATTATAAATTAAATTTAAATTATCCTTGAAATACGGATGCCCGAGCAGTAGAGCGTCAGTCTTAAGAAAAATATTTATCAAGCAACATGGACTTCTCGAAGCTGAACAAAATAGCTCGGGTAGAGAATTTTCTGCCAACGCGTAAAATTATCGAGTTAGAACTCAATGAAAGTTACACCGTCACCAACATTCGCTCCGTTACAACCAAGTATGAATCGAAATTTCTCATCACTCTGGATACGGAATTCGAGATTTTTCTCCCGGCAAGGCTTGGCAAATCATTACAAGAGGATTTGGATCAGCTTCAAAAACTTGCCGACGCTGTGAAGTCAGAGCTAACAGTCAGTTTCCGATTCCTTGGTAGTAAATTCAATGCTTGTGAGTTTTGTAAGAACAATTTTAAAAAACTTAACAATAAAAATGAAGGAGCACACAACAAAGGGCCCCTTTGTTGTGTAAAATGTAAAATTTCTGTGTATTAATTTGCATGGGTATGTGTATGCGTGTGTGAGTGTGCGTGTAAGTGCTATCAACGTTTCGACTCTGGGGAAAAATACATCAAAGGTAAGTATTTCAATCTTCATAAGTCCGCCATTTTGTTTTCAATTTGTTCCGTCCACCATCTTGTTTTGAAGGGAGGAAATCCGCGATAAAGGGTAGAAAAAGTTTGCAAAAACCAACGGAAAAGGGGTAGGAAACTGCGATAAAGGATTGGAAAACTGTTGAAATCGCGGAAAATTTGCGGAAAATTCCAGGAAATTTTAAGAAAACTTGTATGAAATTAGCGAGAAATCGCAAAGATTCCAAAAAAATCTGGGAAAACTGCGGAAAATTCGTGGAAAATTGAGGGAAAATCTAGGAAAAATTGTAGTAAATTCGCGGGAAAATTGCGCAAATTCGCGGAAAACCCCGGAAAAACGCGGGGAAACCCCGAATGGAGGGGAGTGGGCGGGGCCGGGGAGGGGAGGGAGGTTACGTGATGAGAGGAGGAGTGGGGGGGCAGAACTCTCTTAGCATAACTACTTTCAGTTCAAAGCAGGTATTTTAATGTCAACTGGAAGTATGTGACACGATATCTTGATCATGAAATGGAATTTCTAAACTATTAAATCATTTTTACCCACGTGTAATTCTAGCTGTTAAGGTCCATCTTACATCCGTAGAAATTGATGGAGGGTTCCGAAATTAAAGCAGGTGTTGAAGTTCAGTTCAAAACACGTATTGTGATGTTAATTTAAAATATATGACACGATATCTGGACCATGTAATTAATTTATAAACTTCAATATCATTTTTACCCACATGTTATTCTAGCTGTTAAGGTTCATCTGACGTCCCTAGAATTCGAAGGAGAGTTCCGAAATTAAAGCATTTGTTAAAGTTCAATTGAAAACACGTATTTTGCTGTCATTAAAAAGTATGTGACACGATATCTTGGACATGTAATAAATTTCTAAACTATAAAATCATTTTAACTTACATGTAATTCTAGCTGTTAACAGTGGCGGATTTAACAGGTCGGCAAAAGCGCGCTTGCCGACTGGGCCCCCACGACGAAAGGCTTTCAGGGCCCCTCTTGCTGAAAAATACACCTTCGATTTCTTTTTGTTATTTTTTTGTTGAAAAAATGTTTTGGTGAGTCCCTTGTGAACAGCACAAGTTCAATTTTCAATCAGGGGCCCCCTGTTATCAGAATAATTGCCTGATAACTATCGTAAATTAAATATAAAATAAAATAACTTTTGCAATCAATCAGTTATTTAAAACGTCTACAATTTTCTCAAAGTTTGTCGAATATTTCTGACTTTTCAAAAATGTTCTAGAGGCGCCCCCGGGTGCCTTCGTGCATCCAAATTCAGTTGACAGTCAACTGACCATCACTTTCGAAAGTTGGAATTGCCGCGCCCAATAATGAGAATTCATTGAACATGCGCGGGAACTATCACTATAGTTACTGCAAGTTACTGTACTGGATGAGTAATTTCTACGAGTTCTGTCGAGTTCCGTGTCAATCGAGTTCGTTTATCATTTATCCAGTGTTTATGGACAAGTGCCACAGTGGTTTTCAATGTAAAATGTGAATTTATTCGATAAAAAAACCTGATTCCAGATACTCTAGGTATGTCCATTAATAATTGCTGCGTGTGAGAATTTTGCTTACTATAACATAACCTAGTAATTTGTATTTTTTCATGGTAGGTCTGATTCTACTATATATTTTGCTTAAAACTTTTCTTTCATAGTGATCTGTGCGTCCATCATTCAATTACATGATGCATTTTAGAATAAAAAATAAAAACCATGAAAAATTTAGTTGTAGAAAGCAGAAAATTCGTAATTCCAGTTTTGTTCTTCAAGAAAATTTTTATGGAGAGATATCCTATTTTTTTTATTCCCTAGAGCTGACGTTTTTTTTAAGCGAAGAAAATATTGAATTCTCGTGAAATGTCTATTTTTGTTAGTAACATTACTGTTCCAAGACCTTTTAAGAGGACACGGAAGACGTTCTATTCGCTATATTCTTCCTCTCAACGCTCTCAACCGGTTTCCGTTCTATGCGTTTTTTTCGCACTTCAGCATGTTCCGTGTCCTCTTAACACTCATTACATACAATCGCTGATTTTGAAATAAAATATCACTATTTTATGCAGTCAGTTATAAAAATTCTATAAAAAGGCATGCGTTCTATAAGACGCGACTATATGAAATTTTTATTGAAACAGTTTAACATTTTTGTAAAATAATAAAATTACAATGTATTATTTATGCATACATTAAATTTATTCATTATTTAATATTTCATATTTTGATATATATGTATAATATATTTTTCTTAATAATTTTTACAAAATTTTATAAAAGTTATATATTTATTAGCATAAAATTACTTTAAACAAAGCTTAATAGTATAATCTTGTTAAATTAGATGTTATGAATGGAGAAATGAAAAAAAATTATCAGATATCATGTATGTATGTTATTTAAAATTATTTTTAAATTGTTATTTAAATAAAATCAAAATTTCAAGATTTTTAGCAAACAGTTGTTCTTTTATAATTCAAAAATTGTCTATTAATGGTTTTAGATGACATGGAAAAAACAAAAGAAGAAAGTGGATTTGAAAAGAGAAAAATTAGAGAAAAAAGAAAATTAGAAAATGCTGGAATTGACCCTTAGCAGACTAAAGTCAGTAAATTCTTTCCAACTTCAACATCAAAGTCGACATCAGTTGAAGTTCAAAACAACGATGATCAAAACTCCACGGAAATCGGATTTCTTCCAGCAGAACAATAATTCCTATCCACCAGTTCATCCACCAAAAGTCATACCGAATCAAGCAATGAAACATCATCTACAAAATCACCGCTCATCCACCCAGAAATTTATAATGACGAAGGTATGGTATAATTCATACAAATAGTATAAAATAGTATAATTCATACGAATTTTTGGTCCTTATTTCGAAATGTTTATTGAATATGAAATGTTGAGCTGTGAAATCTTGAAAAATGCTACTTCATTTAATATATAAGTTTACATTAGTACGAACATTGGAGTAGAATTTGAATGTAGAATTTTTTTTTTCAATTTTTACAAAAACAATTCAAACATTTTCATAAAGCCTCTACGATTTAGTATGATCAGAGATTCCGTACTACATCAGATAACTGTTTTTCAATTTTGTTTTTTTACTGTTACAGAAAACAAGCAGGAGAACAAGAAAATGAAGAGCGGATACAATGAACCGATAAAAACTGGACCCGAGACTAGTGTTAGTCGAGTAAAATCCTCCGTCGACAAAAGTGTTAATGACCAATCGTTTTTTAATAATGAACAAAAAGATAACTTCGCACTCACTGATTCATTTGATAAAGAACCAATGTCCGAATCTGAATTATTATTTTCTGCAAATGCACTGCCAACAGTTTCAAAATTCAACAATGACAAAGGAATTTATAAAAATCGGATTTTAAACGAAGATCAGAAAAGAATGCTTTTACTTGCTGGCCCTTGTCAACCTGCAGAAGCTGATATGCCCAATGGCCAATTTAAACTCACAGAAAATAGGCGCCATTTCAACTCGCAGTATTATTATAAACGTACGCACAAGCCTTTCGAAGAAAATGATCCTAGTCCTTGGTTATCATACTCACCGACTCTACATCATGCTTATTGCCATTATTGCTGGCTATTTGGAAATGAGGATGCGAAAAAAAGTATATGGTGCACTGGTTACACGAATTGGAAACATGTTCAGAAATCCATTTCAATACACAGTTTGAGCAAGACTCATCTCCAGAATGCAGTTGCAGCAGCAAGTTTTCTCAAGAAAGCTGATATCAGTCATCAACTAAATCAGCAAATTAGCGAAGAAGCGAAAAAATGGCCTTACGTCCTGAACATTTTTTTTGATACCATAAGAACTTTGTCTGGCTTAGGTGTCGCGTTTCGAGGTCATCGTGAAAAAATGGATGAAGAAAATCCTGGTATATATTTGTCTATCATCAAACTCATCTCCCGACATAACTCGACTCTACATGATCACATCGAATCCTCGAATCGGATAAAGTACTTGAGCAAAACGATTACATTCGAATTATTGAATATCTTGGCTGATCAAACGCGAAATTTTATTATTAATGAATGCAAAGAAGCAAAATTTTTCACACTGATCGCTGACTCAACAACTGATGTTGCTCACTTGGACCAAATAGCTATATTGGTGCGATACGTTACAATCCAAAAAAATGAGACAGGAGCCAAGATACTATGCATCAAAGAACGTTTTTTATGTTTCATTCGAATCAAAAAAGGGGATGCTGTCTCGATTTCTCATGACATTATTGGGGTCTTGTTTGAAAAATATCTATTCGAAAAAATTTATCTATGTGGTCAAGCTTTCGATGGCGCGCCCGTTATGTTAGGAGAGCTGAATGGATTACAAGCACTTATAAGGAGATATGTTGGAGAGAAGGCCTTCGTTCCGTACATCCATTGTACAGCGCATCAACTCAACCTGGTTTTATCTCATGCAGCTGAAAAATTCGCCAGTCCTTCAATCAAACTCTTTTTCGCAACACTACAGCGAATTTTCAACTACTTCTCGCAGTCTCATCGGCGATGGGAAAACCTTTTGGAAGAAAGCAAAAATCTGTCTCAAAATACAACATCTTTCGGCATCAAACTTCTGGGAGAATTGAAACTAGAATTTTTTGAGACCAACTCTGACTGTCGATGAGAAACACAAGATGAACAGTGTGCTGTGCCATCAGAAGATATCGAAAGCGAAGCGCTGTCACAGAAACGAAGACTCCACATCAAAGGCTTGAGTGCTACTCGTTGGTCTGCACGGCTGAAAGCAGAAGAAGCAATTATCCAAAATCTTGACTGTGTTGTCAACTGCTTAGAACGAGAAACATCGAGAGAGAAGGCTACTGGAGAAGATATAATGGACGCAAATTCTCTACTTTCGGCGATCAATTAGCTATTTTCACTAAACCTGACATGGTGGCATTCAGTCCTATCATTCATTGACATTGCTGAAGTGCAATTACAGAAAAAAGAAGTTGATCTTTTGATGGCTCAAAATTGTCTCGAAAATGTAATGAAGAACTTGCAAAACTTGCGTGAAGAGAGCAAGTATGATTCTTTCGTTTCGAAAGCTAAATCTCAATGGGAGAAGATGGGATGGAATAATCCGGATTTTCCGATCATTAGACAACGACGAACGAAAAAAATGCCAGGCGAGAAAGCAGAGGATATTTCTCTGGATATAGCAACGAAACATCGCATTGGGTACTTTGAAGTTCTGGACAGAATGTGCAGTGAGTTACAAGAAAGGGCCAAAGGTTTTGATGAGATAAACTCACTTTTCGGATTTCTCAAACCTGAATCCTTCAAAAACATGGAAGAGAAAAAAAATTTGAAACAAATGTGTGCAATTTGATGGAGAAATATCCAACTTTTTTTACAACTGCCCTGAGGTATGAGTTAATCAGTTTTGCGGATATATATTTCTTACAAGAACAAGATTCTACCAAGCATAGTCCATTGCAATATTTGAACTTCATCGTTGAAAAAAATTTGATCAGCAGTTTCCCGGAGTGCTGCAGTTTATTGCGTTTATTCTTGACCCTTCCCGTCAGCACTGCCAGCGCCAAACGAACAATGAGTTCATTGAAGAGAGTCAAAGATCGTCAACGTTCTACAATCAGGGCAGAAGCATTAGACGATTTCAGCATACTTTTCATCGAACGGCAAGTCGCTGATAAAATTGATCTGGATGCAACCATCGAAGTTTTCGCGGAGAAAAACGCGAGAAGAGGATTCAAAAATAAGTAAATTGTCTCGATGTAAAAAAGAATACAACTTTTATAATGCTCGATTAATAAATGAAAAATTTTTTATATTCATGAAATTCTTGAAACATATATCTTTCACTTTCCATGGAACACCTGACACAACATGATTTTCTGGGGGAGGGGGGGGCTGAAGAAATTTTGCCGACTGGGCCTTTATCCATAAATCCGCCACTGGCTGTTAAGGGCCATCGTACATTCCTAGAAATTGACGGAAGGATCCAAAATTCATGCAAACGTTACAGTTCAGTTCGAAACACTTATTTTAATGTCAACCAGAAGTATGTGACACAATATCTTGAACATGTAATAAATTTCCGAACTATTAAAACGTTTTTACCCACATGTAATTCTGGCTGTTAAGGTGTATCTTACATCCCTAGAAATTGACGAAGGGTTCCAAAATTGAAGCATGTGTTAGAGATCAGTTCAAAACACGTATTTTAAAGTCAATTAGATGTATATGAAACGATATCTGGACCATGTAATTAATTTCTGAACTTTAAAATCATTTCCATCCACATGTAATTCTAGACGTTAAGGTCCCTCTTACATCCCTAGAAATTGATGAAGGGTTCCGAAATCAAAGTGGATGTTGAAGATCTGTTCAAAGCACGAATTTTGTCTCATTTGGAAGTATGTGACTCGATATCTTGGACATGTAATAAATTTCTAAACTATTGAATCATTATTACCTACATGTAATTCCAGCTGGTAAAGTCCATCTTTAATCCCTAGAAATTAACGAAAAGATCCGAAATTCAAGCAAATTTTAAAGTTCAATTCAAAAAACGTATTTTAATGTCAACTAGACGTATGTTACACAATATCTTGACCATGTGATACATTTCTGAAATATTAAAACATATTTACCCACATGTAATTCTAGCTGTTAGGGTCCAACTTACATCCCTAGAAATTGATGAAGTGTTCAGAATTAAAGCGTGTGTTGAAGTTCAGTTTAAAACACATATTTTGATGTAAACTGTAAGTATGTAAAACGTAATCTTGACCATTTAATTAATTTCTAAACTATTAAATCATTTTTACAATCGTGTAATTCTAGCTTTTAGGGTGCATCTTACATCCCTAGAAATTAACAGAGGGATCCGAAATTAAAACAGGTGTTGAAGTTCAGTTTAAAACACGTATAGTGATGTTAATTTGACATATATGACACGATATCTGGACCATGTAATTAATTTCGAAACTTTAAAATCATTTTTACCCACACGTAATTCTAGATGTTAAGGTCCATCTTACATTCCTAGAAATTGATGGAAAGTTCCGAAATAAAAGCGCGTGTTTAAGTTCAGTTCAAAACACGTATTTTGATGCCAACAAAGAGTATGTGACACGATATCTTGACAACGTAATTAATTTCTAAACTATTCAATCATTTTCACCCACGCGTAATTCTAGCTGTTAAGGTCTATATCACATCCCTAGAATTCGAAGGAGGGTTCAGGTATCGAAGCATTTGTTGATGTTCAGTTCGGATCACGTATTTTGATGCCAACTAGAAGTATGCGACACGATATCTTGACGATGCAATAAATATCGAAACTATTCAATCATTTTTACTTACATGTAACTCTAGCTGTTCAGGTCTATCTTACATCCCTAGAAATTGACGGAGGGTTCCGAAATTAAAGTGATTGTTGAACATTAGTTCGAAACACCTATTTTGATGACAACTGGAAGTATGTGGCACGATACCTTGACCATGTTATTAATTTCTAAACTATTAAATCATTTTTACCCACATGTTATTCTAGCTGTTAAGGTTCATCTAACGTCCCTAGAATTCGAAGGAGGGTTCCGAAATTAAAGCATATGTTGAAATTCAATTCAAAACACGGATTTTGCTGTCATTTAGAAGTATGCGACACGATATCTTGGACATGTAATAAAATTCTAAACTATTAAAATATTTTTACCCACATGTAATTCTAGCTGTTCAGTTCCAACTTGAATCCCTAGAAATCGATGAAGGATTCAGAATTAAAACGAGTGTTAAAGGTCAGTTATAACACGTATTTTCATATAAACTGTATATGTGAAACGAAATCTTGATCATGTGTATAAATTCTAAACTATTAAATCATTTTTACAAACGCGTATTCTAGCTGTTAGGGTCCATCTTACATCCCTAAAAATTGACGAAGGGTTCCGAAATTGAAACGGGTGTTGGAGTTCAGTTCAAAACACGTATTGTGATGTTAATTTGAAGTATATGACACGATATCTGGACCATGTAATTAACTTCTAAACTTTGAAATCAGTTTTACCTACATGTAATTCTAGATGTTAAGGTCCATCTTACATCCCTACAAATAGATGGAGAGTTCCGAAATGAAAGAGAGTCATGAAACTTAGTTCAAAACACGTATTTTGATGTCAACTAGAAGTATGTGACACGATATCTTGACCGTGTAATTAATTTCCGAATTATTAATTCATTTTTATCCACATATGAATCTAGCTGTTAGGGTCCATCTTACATCCCTAGATATAGAACAAAAGGTACCGAAATTGACGCAGGTGTTAAAGTTCAGTTAAAAACACGTATCGTGATGTCAATTTGAAGTATGTGACACGATATCTTGGACATGTAATAAATTTCACAACTATTGAATCATTTTTATCTACATGTATTTCTAGCTGTTAAGGTCTATTTTACATCCCTAGACATTGGATCCGATATTCATGCAAATGTTGAGTTCAGTTCAAACACGGATTTTGATGTCAACTAAAAGAATGTGACACAATATTTTGAGGATGTAATAGATTTCTAATCTATTAAAACATTTTCACCCACATGCAATTCTAGCTGTTAAGGTCCATCTTAAATCTGTAAAAATTAATGAAGGGTTCATAAATTAAAGCGGGTGTTGAAGTTCAGTTCAAAACACGTATTTTGATGTCAATTTAAAGTATATGACTCGATATCTAGACGATGTAATTAATTTCTAAACTTTAAAATCATTGTCACGCACACGTAATTCTAAATGTTAAGGTCCATCTGACATTCCTAGAAATAAATAAAGAGTTCCGAAATTAAAACGGCTATTAAAGTTTAGTTCAAAATACGTTTTTTGATGTCAACTAGGAGTATGTGATAAAATATCTTGACATTGTAATTTATTTCTAAACTATTAAATCATTTCTACACAGGTGTAATTCTAGCTGTTAAGGTCCATCTTACATTACTTGAAAATGTTGGAAGGATCCGGAATTCTAGCATATGTTTAAAATCAGTTCAAAACACGTATTTTGATGTCAATTATAAGTATGTGACACAATATCTTGACCATGTAATAAATTTCTTAACTATTAAAACATGTTTACCCACATGTAATTCTAGCTGTTAAGATCCACCTTACATCCCAAGTAATTGACGAAAGGGTCCGAAATTGAAGCAGGTGTTGAAGTTCTGTTCGAGCACGTTTCGGAATGTCAATTGAAAGTATATGACACGATATCTGGACCTTGTAATTCATTTCTAAACTTTAAAATCATTTTTACCTACGTGTAATTCTAGCTGTTAAGGTACATCTTACATCCCTAGAAATTAAAGGAGGGTTCTGAAATTGAAGCAGGTGTTGAAGTGTAATTCAAAACACGTATATTGTTGTCATTTATAAGTATGTGAAACGATATTTTGGACATGTAATAAATTTCTAAACTATTAAATCATTTTTACCACTATGTTATTCTAGCTGTTAATGTCTATCTTACATTCCTAGAATTTGACGGAAGGTTCTGAAATTTAAACAGGTGTAGAAGTTCAGTTCAAAACACGTATTGTGATGTTCATTCGAAGTATATGACACGATATCTGGAACATTTAATTAATTTCTAATATTTAAAATCATTTTCATCCACATGTAATTTTAGATGTTAAGGTCCTTATTACATCCTTAGAAATTGATGGACGGTTCCGAAATTAGAGTTAGTGTTAAAGATCAGTTCGGAACGAGTATTTTTATGTCAACTGGAAGTATGTGACACGATATCTTGACCATGTAATTAATTTCTAAACTATTAATTCATTTTTACCCACATGTAATTCTAGATGTCAAGGTCTATCTGACGTCCCTAAAATTTGAAGAATAGTTCTGAAATTAGCATTTGTTCAAGTTGAGTTCAAAACACGTAGTTAAGTGTCAACTAGAAGTATGTGACACGATATCTTGACCATGTAATTAATTTCTATACTATTGAATAATTTTTACCAACATGTAATTATACCTGTTTAGGTTCATCTTACATCCCTAGAAAATGACGAAAGGTTCCAAAATTGAATCAAGTGTTGAAGTTTAGTTCAAAACACGTATCGTTTTGTTAGATTTCAGTAGATTTCACGATATCTAGACCATGTAATTAATTTATAAACTTCAATATCATTTTTACACACATGTTATTCTAGTTGTTCAGGTTCATCTGACGTCCCTAGAATTAGGAGAAGGGTTCCGAAATTAAAGAATTTGTTGATGTTCAATTTAAAACACGTATTTTGCTGTCATTTAGGAGTATTTGAAACGATATTTTTGACATGTAATAAATTTCTTTACTATTAAATCATTTTTACCAACGTGTAATTCTAGCTGTTAAGATCCATCTTACAACCCTAGAAATTGTCAGGGCTCCCAAAATTCAAGCAAGTGTTGGAGATCAGTTCAAAACACGTATTTTGATGGCAATTGGAACTATATCAAACGATATCTGGACCATGTGATTAGTTTCTTAACTTTAGAATCATTTTTATCCACATGTAATTCCAGATGCTAAGGTCCATCTTACATCCCTAGAACTTGATGAAGGGTTCCAAAATTAAAGTGAGTGTTGAAGATCTGTTCAAAACACGTATCTTGCTGTCATTTGGAAGTATTTGACACGATATATTGGACATGTAGTAAATTTCGAAAGGATTAAATCATTTTTACCTACATATAATTCCAGCTGTTAAGGTCCGTCTTACATGCCTAGAAATTGACGAAGGTTTCCGAAATTCAAGGAGGTGTTAAAGTTCAGTTCAATAAACGTATCCTGATGACAGTTTGAAGTATATCAAACGATATCTGTACCATGTAATTAATTTCTAAACTTCAAAATCATTTTTACTCACATGATCTTCTAGATGTTATGGTCAATCTTACGACCTTAAAAATCAGCGCACAGTTCCCAGATTGCACAATTCATTGAAGTACAGTTAAAACTGAGTATTTTTGTGCTAAATCGAAGTAAATGACACGATATCTTGTTCTTGTAATAAATTTCTACACTATGAAATCATTTTTACTCTTATGTAGTATTAGCTGTTAAGGTCTATCTCACGTCTCTAGAATTCAAAGGAGGGTTCATAGATTGAAGCATTTTTCAAAGTTCAGTTCAGATCACGTATTTTAATACCAACTCGAAGTATGTGACATGATATTTTGACCATGTAATATATTTCTGCACTATTTAATCATTTTTACCCACATGTAATCCTAGCAGTTAAGGACCATCTTACATCCCTAGAAATTCACGATAAGGTCCAAAATGATTGTGGGTGATAAAACATAGTTCAAAACACGTATTGTGATGACAATTTGAGGTATATGACACGATAACTGGAAGAAGCAATTAATTTCTAAACTATTAAATCATTTTTACCCACATGAAATTTTAGCTGTTAAGGTCTATCTGACGTCCCTAGAATTCGAAGGAAGGTTCCTAAACTGAAGAATTTGTTGCATTTTTGTTCAAGTCACGTTCGTTGATGCCAACTAGAAGTATGTAACACGATATCTTGACCATGTAATTAATTTCTAAATTATTAAATCATTTATACCCACGTGTAAATCTAGCTGTTAAAGTCTATCTTACATTCCTAGAAATTGACGGAGGGTTCTGAAATTGAAACAGATTTTGCAGCTCAGTTCATAATACGTATTGTGATGTCAATTTGAAATATATGACACGATATCTAGACTATGTAATTTACTTCTAAACTTTGAAATCATTTTTACCCACGTGTTATTTTAGCTGTTAAGGCCCATCTGACGTCCTTAGAAGTCGAAGAAGGGTTCTGAAATTCGAGCATTTGTTGACTTTTAGTTCGAAGCACGTATTTTGATGTCAACTAGGAGTTCGTGACACGATATCTTGACCATGTTATCAATTTCTAAACTATTAAATCATTTTCACCAACGTGTAATACTAGCTGTTAAGGTCCATCTTACATCCCTAGAAATTGATGGAGGGTTCCGAAATTAAAGCGGGTTTTAAAGATCAGTTAAAAACACGTATTGTGATGTCGATTTGAAGTACAGGACAGGATTACTCGACCATGTAATTAACTTCTAAACTTAAAAATCATTTTTACCCACGTGTAATTTTAGCTTTTAAGGTCCATCTTACATATGTAAAAATTGACGAAGGGTGCCGAACATGAAGCAGGTGTTGAAGTTCAGTTCAAAACACGTATTGTGATGTAAATTTGAAGTATATGACACGATATCTAGACTATGTAATTTACTTCTAAACTTGGAAATCATTTTTACCCACATGTTATTTTAGCTGTTAAGGTCCATCTGACGTCCCTAGAATTCGATGAAGGTTTCTCAATTTAAGCATTTGTTACGTTTAGTTCAAAACACGTCTTTTGATGTCAACTAGGAAATCCTGACACGATATCTTGACCATGTTATCAATTTCTAAACTATTAAATCATATTTACCAACGTGTAATTCTAGCTGTTAAGGTCCATCTTACATCCCTAGAAATTTATGGAGGGTTCCGAAATTATAGTGGGTTTTAATGATCAGTTAAGAACACGTATTGTGATGTCGATTTGAAATACATGACACGATATCTGGACCATGTAATTGATTTCTAAACTTTTAAATCATTTTTACCAACATGTTATTCTTGATGCTAAGGTCCGTCTTACGTCCCTAGAAAACAACGCAGGGTTCTATGATTGCAAAATCTTATGAAGTTCAGTTAAAAGCGAGTATTTGAATGACAATTTGAAGTGTATGACAAGATATTTCGACCATGTGATAAATTACTAAACTAATAAATCATTTTCAGCCACATGAAATCCTAGCTGTTAACGTCCATCTGACGTCCCTAGAAGTTAAAGGAGGTTTTCGAAATTAAAGCATTTGTTGAAGTTTAGTTCAAAACACGTATTTTGCTGTCATTCAGAAGTATGTGACACGATATCTTGGACATGTAATACATTTCTAAACTATAAAATCATATTAACCTACATGTCATTCTAGCTGTTAAGGTCCATCTTACATCCCTAGAAATTGACGAAAAAAAACGAAACTAAAGCGAATGTAGAAGTTCAGTGCAAAACACGTATTCTGATGTCAACTGGAAGTATGTGACACGATATCTTGACCATGTAATTAATTTTTAAACTATTAGATCATTTTTACCCACATGTAATTCTAGCTGCTAAAGTTCATCTTACTTCCCTAGAAACTGATGAAGGGTTCCGAAATTAAAACATGTGTTGAAGTTCAGTTCAAAACACGTATGCTGACAATAATTTAAAGTATATCACACGATATCTGAACAATGTAATTAATTTCTAAACATGAAAATAATTGCTTCCAACATGGAATTCTGGATGTTATGGTCCTTCTTACATCCTTAAAAATTGATGAACAGTTCCGAAATTGAAGCGGGTGTTGAAGTTCAGTTCGAAACACGTATTCTGATGTCAACTAGAAGTATGTGACACGATATCTTGACCATGTAATTAATTTCTAAACTATGAAATCATTTTTACCCACATGTAATTCTAGCTGTTAAGGTTCATCTTACATCCTTAGAAATTGACGGAGTGTTCCGAAATTAAAGCACTTCTTAAAGTTTAGATCATAACACGTTACGTGATCTCAAATAAAAGTATATGACACGGTTACTGGACCATGTAATTAATTTGTAAACTTAAAAATTATTTTTAGCAACGTGTAATTTCAGCTGTTAAGGTCCATCTTACATCCCTAGAAATGGATGGAGGGTTCCGAAATTTGAACACTTGATGAAGTTTAGTTAGAAGCTAGTATTTTGATGACAATTTGAAATATATGACAAGATATTTTGACTATGTAATAAATTTCTAAACTATTAAATCATTTTTACCCATATGTAATTTTAGGTGTTAAGATCTATCTGACGTCCCTTGAATTCGAAGGAGGGTTCCGAAATTTAAGCATTTGTTGAAGTTTAGTTCCAAACACGTATTCTGATGTCAACTGAAAGTATCTGACATGATATCTTGACCATGTAATTAATTTCTAAACTATTGAATCATTTTTACCTACATGTAATTCTAGCTGCTAAGGTTCATCTTCTATCCCTAGAAGCTGATGAAGGGTTTCGAAATTAAAACATGTGTTGAAGTTCAGTTTAAAACACGTATTGTGATGATAATTTGAAGTATATCACACGATATCTGAACAATGTAATTAATTTCTAAACATGGAAATAATCCCTTCCAACATTTAATTCTAGTTATTATAGTCCATCTCACATCCCTAAAAATTGATGAAGAGTTCCGAAATTGAAGCGGGTGTTAAAGTTCAGTTCGAAACACGTACTCTGATGTCAACTAGAAGTATGTGACACGATATCTTGACCATGTAATTAATTTCTAAACTATTAAATCATTTTTACCCACATGTAATTCTAGCTGTTAAGGTTCATCTTACATCCCTAGAAATTGACGGAGTGTTTCGAAATTAAAGCACGTCTCGAAGTTTAGATCAAAATACGTTATGTGATGTTAATTAAAAGTATATGACACGCTTACTGGACCATGTGATCAATTTCTAAACTTAAAAATCATTTTTACCCACGTGTAATTTTAGCTGTTAAGGTCCATCTTACATATTTATAAATTGACGAAGGTTGCCGAAATTGAACAGATGTTGAAGTTCAGTTCAAAACACGTATTGTGATGTCAAATTGAAGTATATGACACGGTATCTAGACTATGTAATTTACTTCTAAACTTTGAAATCATTTTTACCCACATGTTATTTTAGCTGTTAAGGTCGATCTGACGTCTTTAGAATTCGAATAAGGTTTCTAAATTCAAGCATTTGTTGACGTTTAATTCAAAACACGTCTTTTTATTTCAACTAGGAGTTCGTGACACGATATCTTGACCATGTTATCAATTTCTAAACTATTAAATCATTTTTACCAACGTGTAATTCTAGCTGTTAAGGTCTATCTTACATCCCTAGAAATGGATGGAGAGTTCCGAAATTAGAACACTTGTTGAAGTTTAGTGCAAAACACGTATTGTTATGTCAATTTGAAGTATGTGACACGATATCTTGACCATGTTATTAATTTCTAAGCTTTAGAATCATTTTTACCCACATTTTATTCTAGCTGCTAAGATCCATCTTACATCCCTAGAAATTGACGGAAGGATCCGAAACTAAAGCGAATGTCGAAGTTCAGTGCAAAACACGTTTTTTGATGTCAACTAAAAGTATGTGACACAATATGTTGACCATGTTATAAATTTCTAAATTATTAAAACATTTTTACCCACATGTAATTCTTGTTGTTAAGGTTCTCCTGACGTCCCTAGAATTCGAAGGAGGGTTCCGAAATTCAAGCGAATATTGAAGTTTAGTTCAAAACACGTATTTTGCTGTCATTTAGAAGTATGTGACACGATATCTTGGACATGCAATAAATTTCTAAACTATTAAATCATTTTTATCTATATGTAATACTAGCTGTTAAGGTCTATCTGACGTCTCTAGAATTCGAAGGAGGGTCCCGAAATTGAAGTCTTAGAAGGTGAGCTGAAGGGGTATTAGACCCTCCCACTCCTACTCCTATCACGCGAATTCCCTCTCCCGTCCTCGCGTCGGTAAGGTAGGGACCTGAGATGGAGACGGTCGGTAAATACGATCAGTTATTATTACCTGTTGTCGGTAACTATTACTTATGCTCGGTGAAACAGGGGTGTATCTACTGCCATGTAAACAGGGGAAGTAAGTACCTGCTTTTAAATTTGATTTTTTGTTTTTGTTTAGTTTTTTTTTTTTTTTTTTTGTTATTTCTTCATTTATTTTTTGTTTAGTTCTTTTTTACATTTGATTTTGTTTTTTTTTATTGAAACAGTTTCGTTACACAGTGTTTTGAAATACATTCATTTTTTAAAGTGAACTCGCAGGCGTTGAATTTCTCTCCGAGAAGACGGAAATGCACTGGATTCGTCTACTTGATGGAGACGTTAATTTTTTGTAGTTCCTTTGGGTTTTTCCTCAGAGTTTTGCAGATTTCTTCTGGTAGAAACACCTCAAATTTCTCATCCAGGGCGATGACGAATTTAGTTCCAAATTTAGTGTCAATGGATCGAATCCCAGTCACAGGAAAGCTTTTGTTTACTTCCAACTCGGCAACCCTTTGCTTTGGGAGCAAATGTCCTCTACGGACAAGTTGGTTAAGCTTTGAGAAGTCCATGTTGTTTGTTTGAAAATTGTCTCTGGAATTACGCTCCCGCTCATAGCTGTCATATTTTTAGCTATGCTGCGCATGCGTAGACGTGTGTGAAAGATTTATCAGCATCCATGCGCAGAGGTAGTGAACGCGAATCGTCCAATCGTAGCGCGCGAATGTGGGGGGATTGACCAATCGGAGCATGCGATGACGTCATCACGACAAGTGTCAACACGTTTATTCTAGGAACGATTACATCATCTCGACAAGTTTAAACACGTTTATGTTAGGAAATCATCACGTCATCACATTCCTAAAAGATAACATCTACTGCGCAATACATATTTGACCTTGAAAGTTATTTTTAGAACGATAACTGCGTGAAAGACGACAAGTCTTACATAAAAATTCTAGGAAACGATGACGTCATCACGACAAGTTTAAACACGTTTATTTTTAGCAACGATTACGTCATCACATACAATGATGTCACTTTATTTCAAGTTTTACTGGGGAATAAATAACAATAAAATAATTTTTTTTGTGCAAGGGGCCCCACCCCGCCCCTTGCTGTGAGACTCATCCATCATGTCAGTCCCTCCATTTTTAATACAAAAAATTACAATTTTTCACGCTTACATCTAATTCAATCTTTTATCATCGGAGCTATGCCAATACGATCATCAGACGTCAAATTCCAATGTTTTTTACATCGCGTAAATCTAACAAACTCAGCATCTTTTTGTAATTTTGACGGGAGCTTTTCCCAAGCTCTAGCGATACATTTTTGTTGTAAGTATAATAAAAATTCTCGCGGCAATTCAACGATATCTTCAGAATCCAACTCGTGGAGGAAGACAGTGTATGAGAGTAGAGTAAATGATCTCTTCATTGACGGCGTATCACCAAATTTTTACATTAACCACATCCTGAGACGGCGAGCGTTTTCCGTTGCACAGTGATGAGTAGGCACAGGTCGATGAAAATTGTTGTAGGGACACGCAGAGACTCGCAAATCCTCCAGGGACGGACAGCCCATATCCATCAAATCGATGATGATGGCATTTGTATACTGCTTTAACCATCGCTTTTTGTCTAATCCTTTGACGAATATGAATGTGCCATCCTTCAACTGGTTGCTCAATTCTTGATCAAGTTCCTCGTATGACACATCTCCAGAGTTCCGAGGCACACCATGATAGTTTTGTGTTAGCCACAAATAAGCAGCCTTGACATTTGGCGACAAATCATCCAAAGCACATGGTGACTTGAATAATGTCGTGACAACACCAGCGTAGGGCTCAAGCCCTACGCATCCAGCGAAGCCCTGGAAGCCCTGATCCAGGAAGCTCTGGATGTCAACGACGTACTTCATCTTGATTTACTGATGCTTTCCGACAACTCCATCGCCTTTTACATCTTTTCCCCCACCACTACCACTACCAACTACTTGAATCTCTCATACATGATGTCCGACTTTTTATCATCATCCTTTTCCTTTTTGTCCGACACCGGTTTATATTTATCCGACGTTTTATCTTTGGACAAAAGACATCGAGGATCATCGGTTAACCTATCCATCGCGACTGACGATTCATCAAGTTTGAACATTAATATATATGTAACCTAACCTTTTTATGTAGATTTTCACGCACACACACACTCATACATTTTATAGTTTTCTAACAACGCCGCTGATTGGTTGATACTCGACAATTTTATCATGTATAATAAGACAGTACACCGCAGTTGTGTCGGGAAAAGCTGCTACTGATTCAAATTCGAGACGAACATCAACTGGTCCAGTAATCAATGAATCGTTTTGCTTTGCACAATCAATAATCACAAGACGTGCATTCTCTTTAAATTGAGTTTTTGTCAGCAATGGATCATTTTTCGTTCCATAATACGATGATTGAAAATTTGCAAACATTTCATACAACGTTGCAAACTGGTTTCGTTAAAAATCAATATTAAGATTTGTGTAAGGATAACACTGTGAGTTTAGGTACAATTTCACATCACGCAAATTACACGTATCAAAATTACTCATGTTTCCGGTTCTAACATTCTTTCTACCAGCTTGGAATCCAACGATAACATATCTTGGTTTTTCGAACTGTGTCGAAGTTTTAACACTCCACACATGCTTAGTCGTTTGCGGCAACAGAGGATATTCGTAGAGTTCCCAGCTTCGGAAACTCATAGCAATGGTTGGATCCGTTGAGATGTAGTTCAGCATACGAATTTTCTCCACATCGGAAACTTTGACGTACGGAATCAGCCATTCCATTTTTCTGATTGTTATCTTGTATTGTTCATCATTCGCAGCTTGCTGTAGAATGGCGTTCACGTCGGTGTTGGCTCGGAGTATGATGAGTTCATGCTTGGCGTTGACAATCACTCGCTGATAGTCCTCAGCGAATCCAAAGATAAAATCCAGAGGAATGCATATATCGAAATATCCATTGTTGTTGATCAATTGTCTGGCATCGTTAATGATCCATACAGCTTTTTCCATGAGATCTTTTTGGTTAGGGTTTTGCGAAACGTAGGCTTTTATTGTAGTTGTCAGACCAACGTTTTTCACCCTCTCGATCTCAATAGCGTTGAGCTCGTAACGAATCTCTTCGAATAAGTGAGCTATACCATTGTTTATTATAGACGTATGCTCGACATTGACTACGTATTCAGCTAACGTCAATCTTCCTTGCACGTGCAGCAAGCTCTTACTCGGCAACATGTACGAATCCTGATTCTGGATACTGATACGAATCTCATCGTTATTGTTGAACGTTGACGATGCGTACGGCTGATGCGCATGCACTTCGTACTGTGCTATCGACTCGTCGAAGACGATCTTCTTTTCGACGGATAACATGGTATCAGGCAAATTAAGCAGCAAATTTTCTTTGGACTCTCAGACCGAGACTTTTCAGGAACTGAACGTTCTGTGGTGTGAGCTGTTGAAGAGGTCGACTTCGAATGATGATTTTTGGCCATGTTGCTGGACTTTTATACTCTTCGTAGACAATTCCCATTATTCACTTTTTACATGTAGTCGTATAATGATAACTTCTTCTCGAAAATTCACTAGCTTTCCACTTTGATCGACTATGCGCAGCTGCAGATGATTTATTGCCTGTACGACGATTGGATGGTAAATGACGTGATTTGGCAATTCGATGATCTTATATCCTGGAGGCACCACTGGGAAGAACTCGTGGATGGTGTGTACACGCTGCTCGTTTATATACGCCCCTGCCGTGATGTTACACTCGATGCGTAAAGCGTTGACGGCGAGAATTCTCACCGGGGAATCCGACTTGTGCGCGACGTGAGCTTCAATGATTCTCGAATCAAAGCCCAGCAGTTTACCGATAGAGTCCTTGAGTTGGAAATCAATCTCTCGATTACATTTGATCTCACTGCGTAGTGTGCTGCTGTTGGCCCGCAAACTCAGCTGAATATTTTTTGGAAGTACTTCCTTCAGATATTCCTCGATGTTTCCCAATTCGTAGCTTCCAGATGGTATAGTTATGACATCATCACCAACATAAAACTTGTTGTTTCCCTCGTCAATGTTGGGTATGGAATTAAAAGTCAACAATTCCACTAGTCCCAAGGAATATTTCTTCCAAGCTGACAGTTCGATTGGTGGAAAGTAGTGAGCTTCCAAAACGGATGACGTCCCCGAGAGCGTTAATGTTTATGAGTCCATTGTCACTCGTAGACTGATGCGTGTTCACACCCGAGCAATGCTTATATCGATTGAAAATTGTAGACACAAGTGACCGCAAATGACTAAGTCATAGTTTTGAAATTGATCGTGATTGTATTTGATTTTGCTACCGAAACCAAAATAGTTTAAAATTTCACGAGGCGGTTGTAGATTACCAAAACTGTCAAAATAAACGACTCGATTTTCGGTTTTTCTATAGGCTACCCAATGCGTGCCAGAACCATTTTTAGTATCCAAATTCACAATGGCGGCCTCATATTTTTTCGGACCACTTTTTGGTAAATCGTTGCGCATAAACACACCTCGAAACGATGGAATTTTCAATAGTTTTACATATTTTAGTAAATCCATATCGGTGAGTGCTCGGTTCGGTAGCTCTATACGTTTTTTAAATGAAGTTTCACACCAGCTCCCCAAGGTTTCAAGTACAAGCCTTTTCCCACGGCGATTGATTCCATTTTAAGGTGATGTTGCTTCGCTTCATCCAACTGTCGCTTGGCGGCTTTTGCGTCGTTGATAGCTTTTGCAACGCTAGCAGCGCCACCTGCCAGAACCCCTGTAGCACTCAGTCCGGCAAAAACAGGTAGCAAAAACGTAGGGAAATGCCTCCAACTTTGCTCGGAACAGGTAATACGCGAAGCACTCGAACTTTCTTCTTTCCTCCAGCTTCTTCCACAGCTGCGCGTGCGGCTTTTAGAGTTGATGGTATGGATCCAGTAGCTTTTGATGCTATTTTTGCAGCATCGATGACTTTCCTCAAAGGAATTTTCTTCGATTTCTTCTTCAAACCCATACCAAGTTTTGGCTTGACTTTCATGATGCCGGCAACTCCAAGAGCAGCTGCTTTTTCTCCAACTCCGGAATCCCTGGCGTAGATACGTTCGATCGCTCTTTTTGCGAGGACTTTGTCAGCTTTGTGTCTTGCTGTTAGGTTAGTATGTTCCGAGTACGCGATATCGTGCTCTCTGCAGGCTACGTCCAGAGGGTTTATACCCTGGTCTCCACGCTCCAATCTTTTAGCAAGCTTGGTACCTGGCCCGCAAAATTGGTAACCCGGTATATGAAGTTCAACAGGAAGCTTGTTTACGAGAGTGTTGACGAGACCGTTACCTCTCGCTGCCATTGCTCGACTGAGCTCGATGCTATAAAAGTCGAGTATTTATAGGTTTTCCAATCAGACGCGCGCGAGCAGCCATGGAGTTGACACAGCAAAACGTCAAGTTACCAGTCATCAACTTTGATAATGTAACGGAGAAGCGGGAAAAAATAAAACGTCATGGAAAGCTGCTACCAAACACGGTTCGCTCTATAATTTGCGGCACTTCGAATTGTGGCAAGACCAACGCTCTTCTCACGCTCGTCACGCATCCTAACGGCTTGAGATTTGAAAACGTGTACCTCCACTCAAAGTCGCTCAATCAGCCCGAGTACGAATACTTTAATAAAATCATCGAACCTGTCAAAGGAGTGGGATATTTTTCGTATAGCGACAACGAGCAAGTTGTTAGTGTGGGTGAAGTCAAGCCGAATTCTGTGATGATATTTGACGACGTGGCATGTGAAGAGCAAGACAATATACGCGCATACTTTTGCATGGGACGGCATCGCGATGTGGACAGTTTTTATCTCTGTCAGACTTATGCTCGCATTCTCAAACACTTGGTGGGAGACAATGCCAATATGCTCGTGCTGTTTTGTCAAGATGTAAACACAGAAGTGACGTTTACACAATTTCGAGAACTGTGCGCGACCTGCTGGAACGACAAGTATGGCTTTCTCGTCATCGACAAGGATAGTGAAATTTATCAAGGTCGATAGAGGAGGGGATTCGATTGCTTCTATAAATTAAAGTGATTCAATGACAATTGCATCAGTATCACTTGAACGTTGCTGAGGGTAACACCATGGAGCGTAAAGATGTACTACATCAGATTGTGCAAGCCAGTGAAGCTATCGGACGCAAACATCGTCTGCTGAAACGAGGAAAAACTGCTGTTGAGACGTCGGTGCGAGAAACGTTCAAGCCCATCATCAATCCGCTCCAGTCATTGACTAAACGGGATGTGGAAATGAAAAAAATCAAAAAGGAAGAAGCCAAAGAAGAATTACCTAGGATGGAGGATACGTTCGAGCAACAGAGTGAAGATTTCGAGAGCTTTGATCAAACCATGGGAGATCAAACTTTCACACCGGGCATCGCAAGTTCACCAGCTCCTGTTGGCACTCTGAAGAAATACTTGAACATGTTAAAAAACAAGACGCAGCAAAAGAATCTCGACATGCAGTATGGAGTACGGGCTTTGAAAAATGAGTTGTATATTGGAAACACGCCAATCAGTTTCGTAGAAAATACTGTTTATGTGGGGACTGAGGAGTTTGAGAAAACGCCGGGACTTATTGAACTTCTGTTTAAGAAAATACCAAACAGTTTGATTGTGAATAAAATTGATGTGGAAAACTATAAAAAAATTATTCAGCAAACGAGTGCAGACAGAAAAAATTATCTACCTGACAGGAGTTTGCGTGTTGGTAGAGATTTGAAGTATCTGACATACGTTGCTGACAAGAAAGTGGGTTCAGGAGTTTACAACGTAGTTAATCGTAGATGTGACATTGACTATGTGCATTGGGATGATCCAAACGAACTTATTGATCGCTTACTTATACTTGCATCTCAAGCCGCTGGAAACAACAGTCATACCAACGAAATTAACTCAATCATCGAAGAATTGAGAGAAGTTGGGATTATATATTAAAAATCTCAGAGTCTGTAATCTCATTCGAGAGCTGCACAATGGCAAGTGTGGACGTGTTTGGAAGACATCTAGCCAAAAACAGCGAAATACGTGGGCCACCGGGTATTGGATTCAAACCAACTCCCGAAGGTCATTACGATCTCCAGTATAAAAAATTACCCAACGTTGCAAAGGGTGATTACGAGACGGATGGTGCTTCGGATCAAAATATAATTGATTTTGAAGAAGTGTTGGCAACGGGAATGGAGCAGTTGAAGGAATCATTGGAAACCTTGACTAACATGTACCAAAAACATGTGACTGAAAACGCTGCAATAATTTCATCGATTCAGAATCATTTGAAGCATATCGAGGAGGAAGTGTTTGTCGATGTTACACCACAAAAGGACGTTTACGAATAAAATCTCGTGTAAACTCGCGTACCAGTCATTACCACCATGGACCTCAAGGAAGCACTAGTGGACGAAGTTCATAAACCTGCACGGAGAAATTATCGACGTCGTCATGTTGATATGCGAGGATTGGATGAAACGTGGCAAGCAGATCTCGTAGACATGACCACCTACAAAGATAAAGGCTACAAATTCCTGCTCACCGTCATCGACGTCTTCTCCAAGTACGCCTGGGCTGTACCAATAAAATCTAAGAATGGTCTTGACGTCACTGCTGCTATGAAGACTGCGCTAAAGGATCGACAACCCAAGAATCTACACGTCGATCAAGGCAAAGAGTTCTACAACAAGGACTTTAAGGCTCTCATGAAACAACATGGAATCAACATGTACTCTACATTCAGCGGCATGAAAGCGTCAATCTGCGAACGTTTTAATCGCACACTCAAGGGCAGGATGTGAAAACGATTTTCTATCCAAGGACGCTATAAATGGATCGACATCTTACCTGATTTGATGACGAGCTACAACTCTACCAAACATCGAACAATCAAGATGAAACCTAAAGATGTTACCGCAGCTGATGAAAGTCGTCTGCTTCTTGAAATTTATTCAAAAAAATATAAAAAAAAGAGCAGAGAACATTTGACGTTGGTGACAAAGTTCGAATCAGCAAATACAAGCACGTCTTTGAAAACGGATACACACCGAACTGGACAGCGGAAATATTCACCATCGCTGCTGTAAAACCAACACATCCAACAACGTACAAGCTCAAGGATTATCAGGAGCAGCCCGTCGAAGGAGGATTCTACGCCGAAGAACTCGCCAAAGTGAAGCATCCTGATGTATATCTCGTTGAAAAAGTGCTACGAAAACGTAGAAATAAAGACTTTGTAGAATGGTTGGGATTTGACAGTGAACACAATAGTTGGATAAATGAGAAGGATATGTAGTCAATAAAGAACATGATATATAAAACAGTTGTTTTTATTTACCAAAACACGCATGCATAAAAATAAATGTATAACGCTGAATTCATTTCCGCACCACCAGAGCCCCGCTCGCATGGGGTGGTAGAATTCGTGGAGCGTTTTTGATGACGTGGTATCCCCAGTAGGCCTAATCCACGATCTATATGCAGCTTATCATCAACTATACCTTACTTGTCTAAAGCAATATTTACATTTTCTGCGTCAATGTTCATCAATTCCTTGATTTTATAATGACCCCAGGGAAGTGTATCCGTGGAATCTTCGAGTCGACACCGTTTGTTGTCAAATGGACTCAACGCCAGTTTGGTTTGTCGCACTGTTTGGATTTGATGTAGCTTGGTCCTGAAGAGGTATTGCTGTCGAATCTGTGTGACGTTTTCCCGCAAGCATTGTACATAGTCGTCAGAATCAATGGTTCGCTTTACGACTGCAGCCTTCACTCCTTTCGCCTTTTTTCATACGGTCCTCGCCTTCGACTCGTACGCTATACATCTTGCTGCGAAGCTCCACAAATTCAGTCATGATTTGGCCGTTGCATTCGTCCTTCACCAAGCCGACGATTTTCTTGTTGGTGAGAGGCAGCTGGAATCTGTTATCCTTCGGGTAGTCGGATGTATCGAAGCAGTGGATGTTGTTCCGCATAATTTCGTAGATGTTTGAGTTTTTCACTTCATAAATGAGGCTGTCGGTGTCTATGTAGAGCAGCTTGCAATCCACCGTCTAGTTCTTCATGAATTTGTAGTGGAAATCGTAAACGCAGGTTCTAGAAAGGTCCAAGACGGCGAATCCAACGTAGATTGGCTTGTTGAGGACTACTTGAACTTGAGAAAGTCGGACAGCTACCAAATTTTCCGCAAAGATGGAGCGAGCTTTGAAGTTGGGCCGGGCGATGAGAGCTTCCGCGCCGTGTCGTCCATCCCACTTCGTCACCAGCTTGACAATTGCTCGTTTTCGCACGTTCTCCATCGTCTTTCCGAATACGGCATTGTTCATGAGTTTAAATAAATTCTTTTCAAACTCGTTAGTGGCACGTTTCCTCATGTTGCTGTTGAGGTCGATGTAAGGCTTGAGCCACGATGATTGATTGAATTGTAGAATACGATGAATTTTTGTGAGCACGAGTCCATGTTTCAAGGCCTGTTTCAAGTTGCGATAATGAATCACGTAGTGCTCTTTTCGCTCCAGGGTAGTCAGTAGCTTCCGTTCTTTAGATCCTGGAGGCGCCTTTTGCTCGGGACAGAAGGGTAAATCTTGATGTTGGTCATAAATCTCATCAGGATATTCGAGATCCACTCCCAAAATATATCCAACGTCGGCGTCATCCTCCACAGCCCAGTTGACGTCATTATCGGCCCATTTGAAGCCATCGCATGGAAGGTGTTGCATCATGGCCCATCCGTAGAGATTGTTCACGTCATAGTATACCAGATACTTTGTTTCCTCATTCGGATCGTATTCGGCCATGTACGGGTTGTTGGCGTGGGAGTATCGGTTGCTACACTGGCTCACTCCTCCCCTGAGTCCATGCTCAATGAACATCATCTGATCGATGTCAGTTAACAGCTCCAATTCCACGCCCGTGTATTTTAGCATGGCATCCCATGCGAGTCCCGGCGTTGTAAAGTAATGTGCGGGGTCCAAGCCGTAAACGTCGATTCATTTATCGCGGAAGTTTTCAAACACGTCACTCAGTAGCAGTATATCAGTCTTCATATACAAATCCGAGTATTCCCCCAGCGTTTCGATGCCGAACGTATTCCAAACATTGCTGGCATGACTGTCAACAAATAAAAAATAATACTAATCATAATGATGATAATTATAAAAATAAGAATAATGATAATTACAATAAGAATAATGATAATGATGATAACAATAAGAATAACGATAATAACAGTAAGAAGAACGATAAAAACAAAAATTATAATGATAAACTTACGAATAGTCTTCTACGGTAATGTTGCTTCCGTTGAGGTGACTGTAGAATTGATCGTGGGATGGTAATTTTTCTTCGTCGACTTTGCTCCAACCGTCCATGTATTCATACGGGAACACTCCTTTTCGCGTCAGCAGTTAAAATTCACCCTCATTCAAGTGATTGAATTCACGACGTGTTATCAGTGTTTCGTGGAGATAGGATGCTTGTTTCTCCAACGACGAGGGCATGAATCGAAACGTATCCAGAAACCTTGAAGACACCTCACTCCCTCTGATGTATTTCGTGAAGGATATGTACTTTTCCATGTTTTCCGGTAGCACGTAAACGCGTCCCTCGATGCAAGTGGCAACTTCTTTTATGAGCAGGTGACTGTCGTAGCCGGTGAGGTTGTGGAACATAACCATGATTGTTCGCGGATCCTTGTAGTTCAGGTTACATGCGTTGTGAGCAGGGCCTCGATACCGTCCGGTAAAATGACAATGGTCACGAACTCTTTCCTTTCCAAGCGGTTTTTCACAAATGTGACACGTAGATGCCTGGATGAATGCAACTTTCTCCTCTTGAGTCAACGAATTCATGATTTTTGGATTGTCATACAGCCCTTCAAGCTCCTTGACCAAATTGAGAAGTTTTTTGGAGAACCAATCGGCGGGTTTAATACCTCGGTAGCTTTTATAGTAAGACCGGCTCGCATCGAAACTACATTGAACAAAACATCCTACACTGTATGGTTCGTGCACTTGACAAACTTGTGTGTTTCCGTTATCGTTTGCTTCCACTTTTTTTAGCAGACACTCGAAATCGGCATACACTACGAACGGAACTCTTTCTTTGTTATTAAAGTTTTTGAATTGTAGAGTGTTTTTTCCCGGTGAAGGTAGGACAACGCCACACTTGTTGATTTTTTGACAATCCACGTCGTGAGCCTCCAATTTTTCGGTGGTTTGAAAGAAATGTAGACATCTATCGCAAATGTAGTGCTTGTTTTTGGATTTTGTTATTTGCGAGCGAACAAGCCTGGAAAGATCCTTGATCCACACGTAATGGAAGATGAGTAGTTCTCCGTCGTCCTCTTCCTCTTCGTTCTCATCATCTACGTAGTAGTTTTGAGCCAACAGAAGATTTACGTACTGATCCTTTTTCTCGGCTGTCATGTATAAAGGTGCAACGATAAAACTTTCTTTCTTCTTTTCCAAAATCTATACGTTGATTGACACTGGATTTTGCTTTTCAAATTTTGAGAAATTCTTTGGCGCGACAAGGAAAGCAATTCCTCCAAAGTTCAACGTATGTTCATGTTTTCTGTAATTGTAGAGTCGATCTAAGTGTGTTTCTACTGGATGAATCGCCGAGAGTACAGCCCACTCAAAACACTTGTCGTCAAAGTTTTTCACGTTAACACACGCTTTTTTAGTCTTGATTGAGGGAGGAAGGTCGACCCAGGAGCTCCCGCGCATCGGGTTGAACTTGTTGATGTTGATGGATAATCTGACTATGCTGCGTAGACTCCAGCCGGATTCACGCTCCTGGAACTCTTCCACTTTGCACAGTAGGGGCCTTTTCACGTTGTCCACGAACCATTTCCCGAGATCTGTGCACCGTAGGATTGGAATGTTTTTTGTGTGAAACGCTTTCAGTTCGAGCACTTCTTCGTCGTTTTTCACTATACTGTACTCGGATTCAAGCATCGTGTTAACCTTGACCGCATTTTTTTCAGTCAAAATATTTTTTATTTTACACTCAAACAAATTTTCCGCCTCGTTTAAAAAGTCTTCGAGGTCTAAATGTCGCTCGTTGACTATCGAGCTGGTTTGGAGACGTCTCGCGAAAGCCGATTCGACGTCTTCCCACTCGATTCGATCGCAAACTTCACCACCGCCGCGCACTGTGCCGCTCCTATGCAGGAGTCTATTGTTTGTATGCAATTGTTGTATAATGTTTGCACACTGCAGTTTTACGACATTGTTATCTTTTTTGAACTTTTGAAGTTCACGAACACTCGCGTTGGCTTCCTCGATTAGGGCCGCTGCCTCGAGAGGATTCACGGGTTGCATCGATAAAAGTTGTCGTTGACGCCGCACCACGTTTTTGACTTTGTTTATAGCCATGATAATGTTTAAAAAAAAAAAAAAAAAAAGCGACAAACCATAGCGCGACAACGTAGTGCGACAAATCGTAGCGCGAGACTAAAATGAGTTCACACAACTTTCACTCGACAATGTTCACTCGGTTATGTTCGGGTACTACCACGACATATTACAACTTTGTATCATAAACTTTTTCGCTTTCGTGATTTCATATGAAATTATATCATCCGGGAAAACGTCACAGAAATCACCAATTATTTTATAATTTTCCGGAACAACTCGGTTTGCAATGGCTTTTGCGCAAAGGTTTCGGGAACATATCAGCGGCTCTATATAAATTAAAAACAGTGTCAAGATGATCCATACGAAAGTCCGCCTTCCCGGTATATAAAAATGATAAAAAGCGTTGAATAATATTACTATTGAATTCATTAATAATAATTTTGTTGTCTTCGGTTTCCTTCCATATGTTGTTTAATAAAGTTTCAAAATATTTCGATTGCGATGCGAGAATGGCTTTATGAACTTTGAATTCTCGATCGGGCGTGATAATCGAAAAATCAGCGTGACTACCCGTTAATAGCAAGTTTTCAAAACTTTGCGCGAAAACGTTGAGTCGCTCACCTTGTTGAGAGTCGCATCTATCCCAATATCTGAAGTATACGTTCACGTCTACAATAAATTTACCATCTTCCCCTAATTTCCCTGCTGGAAGCACAAATCCTCCACTGCCGGCATGGAAAATATGCTTGAAGTCGGGGTCAACAAAAGTTGATCTAGCACATTCTTCGATTTTTGTTGCTAGTCGCCAATCAATTGAAGTATCAATACAAGAGCGACATTCAATAATTGGTTGATATGTGTCTTTGCTGATTTTACGCGCACTCACTTTCCATATGAAATAAGTTCATTGTTATGTTGATGAAAAGTATTTTTCTGCTTTTTCACTATCGGTCTGAAAAATAAATTGAAGTTGACGCGAAGCGAAATTAAGATGCTACGAAAGCACAATTTAAGTTGACGCGGAGTGTTGCGCGAAGCGATATTAAGATGCTTAGAGTGATGCGTGAAATGCGACTGACTAATTATGGTAAAATTGAGTGGACTTATATAGAGGTAAGTGACGACATCACCAATCCCCCACTCCTCAACATGAGTCATAGATGGATTTTGAGAATTGATCGATAAAGATAATCGAATCTGTAACTGATGGAGTCAAATGACTATGACGTCAGAAACAAAACAGGATACTCAAATTATAACTGCACAGAAAGTGTAAGTAAAAGTATCAAATGATAACTACACAGCGAAAAACGCTATGATCATATTACATCTTGGACCGGAAGTTGGTTTGTAAACAAAGGTCATAAATTTGTCACGATCAAAAGATACCGTTGTTAGAAATCATCAATGAAGTTGAATCCCATCTACGTCACAATTTTTTCATATAAACAATTGGATCTATATTTAGCTCGGATCAAATTACATTCACATCCTGAAACTTGATACTATAAACAAATGTGGCAAATCTTATCTTGGTGTAATATTTTTAGTGTTTTTGTAATCTAAATGATAACATGAAATTTGTTGATTCTCGAATTACATTAACATCCAGAAATTTAATATTATAAACGAATGAGGTAAATTTTATCTTAGTGTCATATTTTTATTGTTTTCGTAATCTAAATAATAACATGAAATTTGTTGATTCACAAATTACATTAACATCCAGAAATTTAATATTATAAACAAATGAGGTAAATTTTTTCTCGGTATCATATTTTTAACATTTTTGTAGTATAAATAATTGTCTTAAATTATCCGATACTTGAATTATATTTCTACAGTCATATATCTTGTGAACATTAGACAATCCATCGTTTTCAACCAGAAATTTCAGTATGAATTTAAGTTGGATTCTTTAATATAAAATAATTTCTTCATTCGTGATTCAATTCCTATACGCTTTCATGTGAACTTATGAAATGTTAAAAGTACTCCGCAGAGTAGAAATGTAGGGTCTTATTGTAACCCGAAAATTTTTAAAGGCGCACTTGAGATTTCAAGGCGCTCATTGTTTCGGGCACGCTCGAAAAGATAGGGTGCTCACGTGAGGTGATTAGGTTCCAATGGTGTTTATGAATTTGTACATGGCATTCAATGACATTTCCAAAAATCTGTATCAAACCAAATGCGTGTTCTTTTTTCGATCACAGTCTAACGAAAACCTCCAAAGAGTTAAAATGTATCCATCATTCTTTTTTGAAAACGTGAAATTTTTCCTTCCGAAACGTTTCCGCAATTTTTCAAGTGAGGAATACATTGCAATAGTAGTACACTTGATGTAGTCCCTACTACTAAATGGATAACATACCAGTCATTGGATACTCGGGGAGGAATATGTTGTAATCGCACAACAATTCATTTCGGTGAGTCATTAATTCTAGTGTGTGTGCGCGAGTGAAATAGGAAAATGAGGTGGGTTAAGAATATTTTTTTGTATTATTACATGTTTAAAGAAACGGGAACTCGATCGAATGAGGCGCTTGACCGCGGTGGTAAATATTCTCCGCGACATCAGTCAATTTAATGTGGTGATAGAATCGATTAATCAGATGGAAAATGACATCGAGACTTTGAAGGACTGACTTCAAAAAAACAACGAAGAATCTCAAAAACGTCATAAAGAGTTTAGTGAATCAAGAAAGAATTATCTATCGGAAACTGTATCGTTTGAAAAAAAATTGTCTGAGTGCAAGGATGAATGTGAGCGAATTAGAATATGTAGAGTAATGATATTGAAAGAGCGAATGTTTGTAATGAGTGAAAGTGAACATGATTCGTTTTGTTTAGATAATCTCGATCAATCTTTAGATTTAACTTATCAAATAAAAGAAGAGAGCGAAAAGTATTATTTAATAAAAACTCGACTTTTACGCATGAATAGATATATGCGTGAGGAGTATGGTGCAGAAGAGTAAATTTAAGGAATTATAAGTATATATATGTAATCATTATAAAAAAAAATATATATTAATCATTTAATCAAATAGAAAAGAAGAAAAAAAAATCTAAAAATTGAATTTGATAACGGGGGGCAAAAGCCCTCGGTTTGTACAACAGAGGATACGTCCCCTGTTTGACCAACTGCAGGTGATTATTACCGACACAGGTAATTTACCAACCGCCGCCATCTTAGGTCCCTACCTTACCGACGCGGGGAGGGGAGGGGGGTCACGTGATGGGAGTAAGAGTGGGGGGGTCCAGAACCTCTTCAGCGCACCTTCTAGCTTTTTTTTAAGTTTATTTCAAAACACGTATTTTGTTGCCAATTCGAAGTATATGAAATGATATCTTGACCATGTAATGTATTCTAAACTATTACGATCATTTTTCCCCACATATAATTCTAGCTGTTAAGGTCCATCTTACGTCCCTAGAAATCAACGAAGGGTTCCGTGATAAAAGCTTTTTTTGAAGTTTAGTTCAAAACACGTATTTTGATGCCGATTCGAAGTATATGACACGATATCTCGGCCACGTAATAAATTTCTGAACTATTACGATCACTTTTACCCACATGTAATTCTAGCTGTTCAAGTTCATCTAACGTCCCTGGAAATCAACGGAGTTTTCCGAAATCGAAGCATTTCTTAAAATTTATTTCTAAACACGTGTGTTGATGTTAATTTTGACTATATGTCACGAAATCTGGACCACGTAATAAATTTCTAAACTATTACGATCATTTTTACCCACATGTAATTCTAGATTTTGAGGTCCATCTTACGTCCCTAGAAATCAACGAAAGGTTCCAAAATCGAACCATTTCTTGAAATTTAGTTCAAAACACGTATTCGAATGCCAATTCGGAGTATATGACATGATATCTTGACCATGTGATATATTCTAAACTATTACGATCATTTTTGCCCACATGTAACTTTAGCTTGAAAGGTCCATCTTACGTCCCTAGAAATCAACGGAGGGTTCCGGAATCGGAGCATTTATTGAACTGTAGTTCAAAACACGTTTTTCGATGCGTATTCGGAGTATATGACACGATCTCTTGACCATGTAATGAAATCTAAACTATTATGATCATTTTTACCCACGTGTAATTCAAGCTGTTAAGGTCCTTCTTACGTCCCTAGAAATCAACAGAGGGTTCCGAGATTCAAGCATTTTTTGCAGATTAGTTCGAAACACGTATTCTGATGCCAATTTGGAGTATATGACACGATATCTTGACCATGTAATAAATTCTAAACTATTACGATCATTTTTGCCAACATATTATTCTAGCTGTTTAAGTCCATCTCACGTCCCTAGAAATCAACGGAGGGTTCCGAGATTCATGCATTACTGAAGATTAGTTCGACGCACGTATTTCTATGCCATTTCGAAGTATTTGACCCGATATCTTGACCACGTAATAAATTTTAAAAATATTATGATCATTTTTACCCACATGTAAGTCTAGCTGTTTGAGTCCATCTAACTTGCCTCGAACTCAGCAAGGGTTCCAAGTTATTTGCATTCATCATAGTGTATTGCATAACACGTATTTCGATGTCAATCCGGAGTATGTGACACGATATCTTGACCATGTCATGAATTAAACTATTACAATCATTTTTACCCACCTGTAATTCTAGCTGTTTAAGTCCATCTAACGTCCCTAGAAATCAACGTAGGTTTTCGAGATTCAGGCAGTTTTTGTTGTTTAGATCATAACACGTATTTTGATGTCAATTCAGAGTATATGACACAAGATCTTGACCGTGTAATGAATTTCCAAACTATTACGATTATTTTTACCCCCATGTAATTTTAACTGTTTGAGTCCATCTCACGTGCCTAGAAATCAACAAGGCTTCTTAGTCTAGGTCCTCTTGCATGGTTTAGCGCAATACACATATTAAGATATCCATTCAAAGTAAGTAACTCAATATCTTGACCATAAAATAAATGTCCGAACTGTTACAGACATTTTTACCCATATGCAAATCTAGCTGTTTTGGTTCATCTTACGTGCCTAAAAATCAACAGGGATTTTGTACTAAGCACATTTTGCATGGTTCAGTTCAGACCTCGTATTGCTATGTCCATTCAAAGCATGTCACTTAATATCTTCACATTAAAATAAATATCTAAACTGTTAGATCTTATTTACCCACATGTAATTCTAGCTGTTTAACTCATCTCGCGTGCCTAGAATCAACAAGTGTTCCTAGTCTAAGAACGTTTGCATGGTTTAGCTCGAAACACGTATAACGATTTTTTTCAGGGTATGTGACTCTATATCTTGACTAGAAAAATAATTTCTGAACTATAATGAACATTTTGACCCACGTGCAAATCTAGCTGTTACAGTACCTCTATCGTCCCTAGAAATCACCGAAGAGATCCATAATACAAGCAATTTTCTAAGTTTGAATCAAAACTCGTACAATTATGTCCATTCCGATTATGTGGCTCAATATCTGAATGATATCAATAAAGCTTAAACTATTACGAACATTTTCTCGCACATGGAATTCCAGCTGTTCATGTACATCTAACGCGCCTAGAAATCAACGAGGGGTTGCATGATATTAGCATTTTTTGAAGTTTAGTTTAAAACACGTATTTCGATATCCATTCGGAGTATATGACACAATATCTTGACCATTTGATAAATTTCTAAACTGTTAGGAAAATATTTACCCACATGTAATTCTAGCTTTTTAAGTCCATCTCACGTGCCTAGAAATCAACAAGGGTTCCTAGTATTGGGCCTTTAGCATGGTTTAGCTCAATACACGTATTACGATGTCCATTCGGAGTAAGTGACTCAATATCTTGACTATGAAATAAATGTCTCAACTGTTACGGACATTTTTACCCACATGCAAATCTTGCTGTTCTAGTCTATCTCACGTGCCTATAAATCAACAGAGATTCCATGTTAAGCACATTTTGCATGGTTTAGTTCAGACTACGCGTTCGCACGTCCATTCGGAGCATGTCACTCAATATCTTCACAATAAAATAAATGTCTAAACTGTTTGGATCATATTTACCAACATGTAATTCTAGCTGTTTAAGTCCTTCTCTCGTGCCTAGAAATCAACAAGTGTTCCTAGTCTAGGGCCTTTTGCATGGTTTAGTTCAAAACACGTATTTTGATGTCCATCCAGACTATGTGACCTAATATCTTGACTATAAAAATAATTTCTAAAATATAACGAACATTTTGACATACATGCAAATCTAGCTGTGTAAGTACCTCTAACGTCCCTAAAAATCAATGAAGGGTTCCAAGATAGGAGCATTTTTTCAAGTTTGAATCAAAACTCGTAAAATGATGTCTATTCAGAGTATGTGACTTAATATCTGGAAAATAAAAATAATGCCTAAACTATTACGAACATTTTCTCGCACATGGAATTCTAGCTGTTCCAGTACATCTAACGTGCCTAGAAATCAACAAGGCGTTCCCTGATACAAGCATTTTTTGAAGTTTAGTTTAAAACACGTATGTTGATACCAATTCGGAGTATATGACACAATATCTTGACCATGTAATAAATTTTTAAACTGTTAGGAACATATTTACCCACATGTAATTCTAGCTGTTTAAGTCCATCCCACGTGCATAGAAATCAACAAGGGTTCCTAGTCCAGGGCCTTTTGCATGGTTAAGTTCCAAACACGTATTTCGATGTCCATTCAGAGTATGTGACTCTATATCTTGACTTTAAAAATAATTTCTAAACTGTAACGAACATTTTGACCCACATGCAAATCTAGCTGTTTCAGTACCTCTATCGTCCCTAGAAATCAACGAAGAGTTCCAAGATACAGGCATTTTTCTAAGTTAGAATCAAAACTCGTACAATGATGTCCATTCCGACTATGTGACTCAATATCTAGAAGATAAAATTAATGCCTAAACTATTACGAACATTTTCTTGCACATGGAATTCTAGCTATTAAAGTACATCTAACGTGCCTAGAAATCAACGAGGGGTTGCATGATATTAGCATTTTTTGAAGTTTAGTTTAAAACGCGTATTTTGATATTCATTTGAAGTATATGACACAATATCTTGACTATTTGATGAATTTCTAAACTGTTAGGAACATATTTATCCACATGTAGTTCTAGCTGTTCAAGTCCATTTCACATGCCTAGAAATCAACAATGGTTCCTAGTCCAGGGCCTTTTGCATGGTTTAGCGCAAAAAACGTATTACGATGTCCATTTGGAGTAAGTGACTCAATATCTTGACCATAAAATGAATGTCTAAACTGTTACGGACATTTTTACATACGTGCATATCTAGCTGTTTTAGTCCATCTCGCGTGCCTTAAAATCAATAGGGATTCCATGTTAAGCATATTTTGCATGGTTTAGTTCAGACTACGCGTTCGCATGTCCATTCGGAGCATGTCACTCAATATCTTCACAATAAAATAAATATCTAAACTGTTTGGATCATATTTACCAACATGTAATTCTAGCTGTTTAAGTCCTTCTCTCGTGCCTAGAAATCAACAAGGGTTTCTAGTCCAGGGCCTTTACCTTACCACTTGAGCCATGGTCACTGACTGTACCATTTCGTACAAGTGAAGACTATAACCTCGATCACAGTAATTTTTGTTTTAAGTAATGTTGACCTGAATCATAATAGTGATTCATTTCTGTTCTTATTTATCCTAAAATTACTCAATTCATGATTTTCAAGCACTTGCCGTGTTTGATGCTTCGATAAATATATTGAAATCAATGTGCATTAAATGAATCGATGGAGAATATTAACTTCTACTTCAATTTTTATGAATCGAAAAAAAAAATTTTTCAAATTTCGCAGGCAATATGCAGTGAATAGGAATCTACTATTCTAAGTCAGTAAAAAAAGTGAAGCAAAAGTATTCATTAAAAACATTCAATTTTTCATTCAACGAACCTGGCAAAGCGCTCTACACGTTAAACGTGTGACGAACGTGTTACGAACGTGTAAAGTAAAAATCAGTATTGCAAGCTTTTTTGAGCGGAAAAATTGTATGGTATCATTATCTCGAACAATTTAAGGGGATTCTGCACCAAAAGAATGGCGAAATTCGCTATTATTAGCGATTTTTGGCGAAAAATCGCAATTGTTGTTACCGTCAAATCTCGTTGTATAAGCTTCAGAAAAAGGTGAAAACTATGAAAACGTCCCTACTTTTGCGAAGCAATGCTTATTCAAGCAATTCGGAAGTGATTAGATGCCTAATTACGATTTTATATAAATAAAAAATCCCGTGTTTTTTAGAATGATTTGCGCACCACCTGTAGGAATCCCACCATGTCAGCAACTTGCGTTACCGGCCCGAGGTACACATTGGTACACCTGGTACACCGCTATGGTAACCGGTCAAGCGGCTACGAGGCACGGATAAAAGAATGCCCAGCCACTAGCGCCACCCATATCAGCGAGTCATGCCATCGTCTTTGCTTTTGTGCTTTGCATTTCAGTTGATTACAGTGCTCGCCGGCACTCGCCAGACTGTCCAGGGCTCCGCGACCCTTACGGAGACTTTCGCTAGTAGTAAACAATGGGAAATAGGGAATTCCAAGATGGCGCGTAAGCCATGTATATCTATATACATAATATATTAAGTGATATAAAAAATGAAATTCTTCAGTTCAGAAAGAATTCTTAGACGGCGCTTTTTTGCCTGCCAAATAACACGGTAGTCGCAGAGCCCTGGGACTGTCCGACATACAAGTCGACGTTGGGATGTGGATGATTTGTGCGCTCGAGAAGGAAAGAATCCCAATGGCTTTAGGGTCTATATTCTTCTCAGGTCTATGTTGTTCCTCTCTTAATTTGAGCCTGTTGAATTCAACAGATCAGAGGCGGATCCGGGAAAACTGTAATTTTTTATTAAATTGCATAATGTACATCGACCATTGAAATGGGAAAAGCAAAGTAAGATGTTATAAGTTTAATGAAGATTGTGCGTGAAAAGAGTATTTCTGTTAAGGATAAAACAATTGAATTACAAAAGAAATGAATGATTAAATTTTAATAGTTTAAGATAAATTGAGGCGCTTCGAGCAAGATAAAAACTTGTGTAAGACAGATAAAAAAATACGTATTTTTAATCTCACGCAAGTTTTTCTTTTGCTCTGAGCGCGTCTATTCAGATCCGACCATTATGTAATTAAATGCAAAATACGCGTCTTTCTGAAATACGGGCGTGAGAGCGACTACGCCTAGCGCGATCATTGAGCGCGTTCCGCATATTTGATTAACCATTCCAACCATCATAATTTTCGTCCTGAAACTTTTGAACAATGCCTTGACCAACTTCTTTCATGGAAGT
Source organism: Platygaster robiniae (assembly GCA_028476575.1). Classification (NCBI taxonomy): domain Eukaryota; kingdom Metazoa; phylum Arthropoda; class Insecta; order Hymenoptera; family Platygastridae; genus Platygaster; species Platygaster robiniae. Next base: position 21,013,678 of record CM052021.1, read on the forward strand.
CAACATCAATATAAAAAAACTTTGATGCACTTGGAAAAAAAGTAAAATTATGTTGTACCGTTGTACTGATAGACAAATTGATGTAATTTGATCAAAATTGCGTATTTTTTTGTTCTTTAATTTTTTTTAAATCTGCAAAGGTTTCTTCATTGAAACAATCTGAACAATGTGAAATTAGTATACAGATGAATCTGTTACTTTTGCCATAACAGATTGACTCTGTATTTTTTTGAGCATACGACCTGTGAAATCAAGTGACTCAAATTTAGGTTTTTTGAACCCCCACCCTCTTCTTCCTTATGTCTCGATACTCCATAAGCGTTAACACGGAACGTGTCTTTTGATCTAACCCCCGCCCTCTCCCTTCGCCCTAAAAGGTTACGAGGTTTATGAACGGCCTCTTAGCATACGGTGACAGATTCGATTCGTCAAAAATAACAAATTGAATTTATTCAAAAAACAACAGATTATTCTGTTGCATGATTTAAACAAGTACAATTTGTTATTTTTAACAGATTTTCATTGTGACGATTTCATTTTTTTTAAATCTGATGCTGGCGCGGATACGGGGATGGGGCTGCAGGAGGTTCAAACACCCCCGAAATATTTGAACCTACATTATACCTACCGTTCCCGCCCGTTTACGCAAAAAAACCACCTCATCCTACCGTTTTTTGTAGGAACGAGTGAGAACAGGTGAACGCTCCCGATGCACAAAGTTTTACCCGTTCGGAAAGAGTAAAATTTTGTGCATCAACTACGTCAAACCCTCCCCACCCATTCTTGCCCTTTCTCGTCCGTTTTCACCCGTTCCTGCCCGCTTTCGCCGAAAAGCAACTTTTTGCCACCGTTTTGGGTAGAAACGGGTGTAAACGGGTGGTCATTCTCGATACACAATTTTCGCCGTTCCAAACTGGTGGAACAAGTCGAACGGGTTAGTACAAATAGACACAAATATTGTTTATTCGTACTCACCCATTCCACCCGTTCCACCAGTTCGGAACTGTAAAATTTTGGGCATCAAGAACGTCCACCCGTTCCACCCAATCCTGATTTTCTCGTCTTTTTCACCCGTCCCTGCTCATTTTCGCCCAAAAACAACCCGTTCCCAACGGTTTGCGTAAGAACGAGTTAGAACGGGTAGACGTTTTCGATGCACAAAATTTTACCTGTTCTAAACGGTCGGAACGTATGAGTACAAATAATCACGAATAGTGTCTATTCGTACTCACCTGTTCTCGCCCGTTTTAGCCCAAAACAACCCGTTCCCACCGTTTTTACGCGTTCTCGCCCCATTCATAGCGTTCGCACCCGTACCGAATTTAGTAAATTTCTAAAACGATAAAAACATAAATAATAATAAAATTCGTAGGTATGCCCGAACGGTTCGGACGGGTGGGTGAGAGCAAACGTCTTCCCGTTCTCACACGTTCCTGCCCTTTCTCTACCGTTTTCACCCGTTTCTGCCCGTTTTTGCCAAAAACAACCCGTTTCCACCCGTTCTCGCCCCGTTCATACCGTTCTCACCTGTTTCAAATTTAGTAAATTTCCAAAATGATAAAAAAATAAATAATGGTGAAATTTTTAGGTTTGCCCGAACGGATGTAACGGGTCAGTACGAATGAACGTCCACCTTTCCCACCCGTTCCTACCTTTTCTCATTCATTCTCACTCGTTCCCGCCCATTTTCGACCAAAAACAACTTGCTCCAACTGTTTGAACCTGTTCTCGCCCAGTTTATACCGTTCTCACCCGTTTCAAATTTGGTAAATGTCTAAAATTATAAGAAAATAAATAATGATGAAATACGTAGGTTCGCCCGAACGTCTGGAACGGGTGAGTACGAATAGACATCCGTCCTCTACCGTTCCTGCCCTTTCTCGTCCATTTTCACCCGTTTCCGCTCGTTTTCGCCTAAAAACGACCCGTTTCCACCGTTTTTTCCCGTTTTCGTCCTGTTCAGACCGTTCTTACTCGTTTAAAATTTAGTACATTCCTATCATGACAATAAAATAAATAATGATAAAATTCATAGGTATGCCCGAACGGGTGGAACTGGTAAGTATGAACAGACGTCCACCCGTTTCTACCCGTTCCTACATTTTCTCGTTCGATTTCAACCGTTCTCGCCCCTTACATACCATTCTCACCCGTTTTTAATTTAGGAAATTTCTTTAATATTAATAAAATTAATAATGATAAAATTCGCAGGTTTGCCCGAACGGCTAGAACGAATCAGTACGAATAGACGCGTACCCGTTACCGCCTATTACTTCTTTTTCTTGTTCGTTCTCAACCTTTCCCGCGAGTTTTCGACGAATAGCAATCCGTCTCTATGTTGTTAACCATTTACACCCCGTTCATACCGATCGTACCCGTTTTGAATTTAATAAATTTCTAAAATGATAATAAAATAAATATCGATAAAGGTCGAAAGGTTTGCTTGAACGAGAAAAACGTGTGAGTACAAAGAGACGTCCAACCATTCCCGCCCATTTCTACATTTTCTCGTTCGTTTCCATCCATTCTCGCCCCGTTCAGACCGTTTTCACTTGTTTTAAATTTAGTAAATTTCTAAAATGATAATAAAATAACGAATGATGAAATTCGTAGGTTTGCCCGATCGTGTAGGACGGGAAAGTACGAATAGACGTCCACCCTTTCCAACCCGTTCCTACCTTTTCTTGTTAGTTTTTTCCCGTTCTCGCTTAGTTCATACCGTTTTCACCCGTTTTAAATTCGGTGAATGTCAAAAATCGTAATAATATAAATAATGATGGAATCCGTAGGTTTGCCTGAACGAGTGGGACGTGTGAATACTAATAGACGTCCACCCGTTCCCAACCGTTTCATTCTTTTCTCGTCCGTTTTCGGCCGTTCCTGCCCGTTTTTGTTCAAAAACAACCTGTTTCTACCGTTTTCACCAGTTCTCGCCCCGTCTATACCGTTTTTGTCTGTTTTTTATTTGATACATTTTTATTATGATAATAAAATAAATAAAGTTCAAATTCTTAGGTTTACCCGAACGGATGAAACGGGTGAGTACGAAAAGACGTCCTCTTGTTCCCACCTGTTCTTACCTTTTCTCGTTCGTTTTCACCCGTTCTCGCTCCGTTCATACCTTTTTCACCCGTTTCAAAATTAGTACCTCTCTGAAATGATAATAAAATAAATAAACAAAAAATTCGTCGGTTTGCCCGAATGGCTAGAACGGATACGTACAAATAGACGTCTACCGGTTTCGACCCGTTACTGCCTATTCTCGTCTGTTCTTACCCGTTCCTGCCCGTTTTTGCCCAAAAACAACCCTTTCCCACTGTTTTAACCTGTTTTCGGCCCGTTCACACCGTTTTCACCCGTTTCAAATTTGGTGAATGTCTAGAATCATAATAAAATAAATATTAATGAAATTCGTAGGTTTGCCCGAACGGCTGGAGCGGGTAAGTACGGATAGACATCCAGCTCCCTAGCCGTTTCTGCCCTTTCTGGTCCGTTCTCACCCATAACCGCTCGTTTTCGCCCAAAACCAACCAGTTCCCACCATTTTTACCCGTTTTCGCCCCGTTGATATTGTTCTTACCCGTTTTCAATTTAGTGAATTTCTCTTATGATAATAAAATGAATAATGATTATATTCGTAGGTTTGCCCGAACGGGTAAAACGTGTAGGTACGAATAAACGTCCGCCCGTTCCCAACCGTTCCAGCTTTTTCACGTCCGTTTCCACCCGTTTCTGCCCTTTTTCGACCAAAAACAACCCGTTCCCACCATTTTCACCCGTTCTCGCCCCGTCTGTACCGTACTTACCAGTTTTAAATATAGTGAATTTCTTCAACGATTATAAAATAAATTATGATAAAATTCTTAGGTTTGCCTGAATGAGCAGAACGAGTGAGTACGAAAAGACGTCCACCCGTTCTAACTTGTTACTATCTTTTCTTGTTCGTTTTTACCCGTTTTCGCCCCGTTTATACCGTTCTCAGCTGTTTCAAAGTTGGTAAATTTCTTAAATGATGATAAACTAAATAATGATAAAATTCGTAGGTTTGCCCGAATGGGTGAGGCAAGTAAGTACGAATAGACGTCCACCCGTTCCATCCCGTTCCTGACCTTTTTGTACCGTTCTCAGCCGTTCCTGCCTGTTTTCGTCCGAAAACAACCAGTTCCTACCGTTTTCATCCCTTTTCGCCTGGTCCATACCGAAATTTCCTGTTCAGATTTGATAAATTGCTTACATGAGAGTAAAATATATAATGATAAAATTCGTAGGTGTGCCCAAACGGGTAGAACGGTCAGGTACGAATAAACGTCTACTTGTTTCCACTCGTTTGTGACCTTTTTCGTTCGTTTTCACCCGTTCTCGCCCGGTTCATACCGTTTTCACCTGTTTCAGGTTAAGTGAATTTCTAAAACGATAATAAAATAAATAATAATTAAAATCGTAGGTTTACCTGAACAGGTTAAATGGGTGAGTACGAAAGGACGTCCACCCATTCCTACGCGTTCCTTCATTTATTCGTTCGTTTTTAAATGTTCTCGGCCTGTTTATACCGTTCCAAACTTTTTCAAATTTACTTAATTTCTAAAATCATAATTAAAAAAATAATGATAAAATTCATAGGTTTTCCCGAACGGCTATAACGGATGAGTACAAATAGACGTTCACCTGTACCTTCCCGTTCCTACTCACCCGTTTCGCCCAAAAACAACCTGTTTTCACAGTTTTTACCTGTTCTCGCCCTGTTCATTTCGTTCTCAACCGTTTCAAATCTGATAAATTTCTAAAATGATTATAAAATCAATAATAATAAAGTTCGTAGGTTTAAACGAAAGGGTAGAACGGCTGAGTACAAAAAGACGTCCACCCGTTCCCACCCGTTCTTACCATTTCTCGTTCGTTTTCACCCGTTCTCGCCCCGTTCAAACCGTTCTCACCCGTTTTGAATTAAATAAATTTTCAATATGATAATAAAATAGATAATGATAAAATTCATCGGTTGGCCCAAACGGGTGGAACGGGTAAGTACGAACAGTCGTCCACCAATTCCCAACCGATTCTGCCCTTTCTCCTTCGATTTCACCCGTTCCTAACCGTTTTCGCCAAAAACAACTCCTTCCTACCAGTCTTATCCGTTCTCGCCCCGTCCACTCCGTTTTTACCTGTTTTAAATTTGATACATTTCTAACATAATAATAAAATAAATAATAATTAAATTCGTAGGTTTGCTTGAACGGAATGAACAGGTAAGTACGAATAGACGTCCACCCGTTACCAGCTGCTCCAGTCCTTTCTCATCCGTTCTTACCTGTTCCTGCCCGTTTTCACCCAAAAACACCCCGTTCTTACTGTTTTAACCTGTTCTCGCCCAGTTCATGCCGTTCTCACCCGTTTCAAATTTAGTAAATTTTTAAAATGGTAATAAAATAAATAATGATAAACTTCGGAGGTACACCCGAACGGGTGGGCCGGGTAAGTACGAATAGACTTCCATCCGTTCCCATCCGTTCCTGCCTTTTCTCGTCCGTTTTCACCCTTTCCTACACGTTTTCGCCAAAAAACAACTCGTTTTCTCTGTTTCGTATGCTCTCGCCCGGTCGATACCGTTTTTACCAGTTTTTAATTTGATAAATTTCTTACATGACGATAAAACAAATAATGATAAAATTTGTAGGTTTGCCCGAACGGCTGAAACGGTCGAGTATGAATAGATGTCAACCCGTTCTCACCCGTTCCTACCTTTTCTTGTTCGTTCTTGCCCGTTCCTGCCCCGTTCATACTGTTCTAAATCGTTTCGAATTTAGTAAATTTCAAAAATGATAATAAAATAAATTATGATAAAATTCGTTGAATTGCTCGAACGGCTAGAACGGATGAGTGCGAATAGACGTCAATTCGTTTTCACTCGTTCCTGCCATTTCTCCTGCGTTCTCGACCGATCCCGCCCGTTTTCGCCCAAAAGCAACCCGTTCTCTTCGTGATGAGTGTGAACGAGTGGAAACGGGTAAGAGTTCTAGATGCACATAATTTTACTCGTTCTGAACGGGTGGAACTGTAAAATTTCGTGCATCGAGAACTTCCAGCCATTTCTACCCGTTCCTGCCTTTTCTTGTCCGTTCTTACCCGTTCTTACCCGTTGTTGCCCAGAAACAACCCGTTTCCATCGTGTTGTGCATCGAGAACATCCGGCCATTCCCACCCGTTCTTACCCGTTACTGCTTTTTCTCGTCTATTCTTACCGTTTCCGCCCATTTTCGCCCAAAAATAACATGTTCCCTCCGTTTTAGATGAGACCGGGTGGAAACGGGTGGACGTTCTCGAAGCACAAAATTTTACCTGTTCCAAACGGGTGGAACGTGTGGAACGGGTGAGTACAAATAGACACAAATATTGTTCATTTGTACTCAACCGTCCAACCCGTTCCGCCCGTTCGGTACGGGTCACTTTTCGTGCATCGTGAACGTCCATCCGTTTCCAAACGTTCCCACGAGTTCCTTCTTTTTCTCGTCTATTCTCACCCGTTCACGCCGTTCTCGCCTAAAAACAACCCGTTCCCCCCGTTTTGGATAGGAACGGGTGGGAACGGGTAAATGTTCTTGATGCCCAAAATTTCACCTGTTCCGAACAAGTAGAACGTATTAGTTTAAATAGACACGCGTAGTGTCTATTCGCACTCATACGTTCCACCCGTTTCACTCGTTCGGAACGGGTACAATTTTGTGTATCAAGAACGTCCACCTGTTACCACCCGTTCCTGCCATTTCTCGTCCGTTCTCACCCGTTTCCGCCCGTTTTCGTCCAAAAACAACCTGCTCCTAGCGTTTTTTGTGAGAACAGGTAGGAGCGGATAGACGTTTTCGATTCATAAAGTTTTACTCGTTCCAAACGAGTGGAACGGGTGAAACGAGTAAAAACAAATAGACACTAATATTGTTTATTCGTACTCAACTATTCCACCCGTTCCACCAATTCAAAACGGGTGAAATTTTGTGCCACGAGAACGTCCACTCGTTCCCACCCGTTGCTGCACTTTCTCGTCCGTTCCCACCCGTTCCCGTCCGTTTTGAACCTAAAACGGGCGGGAAAGGGTGAGAACGGTATGAACCGGGCGAAAACGGGCGGAAACGAACGAGAGAAGGTAGGAACGGGTAAAAACGAGTGAACGACTGTTGGTACTAAACCGTTTCACCAGTTCGGGCAAACTAACGGATTATATAATTATTTATTTTGTTATCATTTTAGACATTCAACAAATAACAAAAAAGTGAGGAAAATATAAATGGAGTGAGAACAGGTAAAACAGTAGGAACGGGTTGTTTTTGGGCGAAAACGGGTGGAAACGAACGACAAAAGGTAGGAACGGGTGGGAACGGGTAAACGTCTATTCATACTTATCCGTTCTAGCCGTTCGGGCAAACCAACGAATTTTATCATTATTCATTTTATTATCATTTTAGAAATTGACTAAATTTGAAACGGGTGAAAATGGTATGAACGGGGCGAGATCGCGTGAGAACGAACGAGATGAGGTAGGAACAAGTGGGAACGGCAGGACGTCGATTCGTACTCTCCGTTCCACCCGTTCGGGCAAACCTACGAATTTTATCATTATCTATTTTATTAACATTTTAAAATTTACTGAATTTGAAACGTGTGAAAACGGTATAAACGAGGTAAGAATGGGCGAGAACGAACGAGAAAAGGTAGGAATGGGTGGGAAAGGGTGGACGTCTATTCGTACTCTCCTGTTCCACTCGTTCAGGCGAACCTACGAATTTTATCGTTGTTTATTATATTTTTATGTTAGAAATTTATCAAATCGGAAACATGTAAAACCGGTATAGATGGGGCGAGAACGGGTAAAAACTGTGGAAACGGGTTGTTTTTGGGCAAAAACGGGCAGGAACGGGCGAGAACGGACGAGAAAGGGCAGGAATGGGCCGAAAAAAGATACAGATCAACCTCTTCTATTCTATCACGTGAATTTGTGTAATCATGAGATTGTTGCGATTGTGGCGCAGTATATTTTTTTTCCGAAATGACATCTGAAGATATCAGGTATTTCTAACAGACTTTGAAAACAACGAGCAAAACGCAAACTCAATAGAATAACTTTTCGTATTGAATTTCCAAATAAATTAACGTTAATATGTCAATATATAGAGCCATTCCTTTATTTTGCCCATAGTAAGAAGATCATTTTGGCACTCTTATGACCACGCAGCAAAATATGCTAATTTTTCAATTTCGCAATGTTACTAAGTCCTGTAGCGAGCAGGTGATTCATTAATACTTGCGATCTAAATTTATCTATTCAGCGAATTGGAATTTTAAATAACCGATAGTGAACGGATACAGAAATACCTCTTATATGCTAACACGTGATTTCGCGGAATCATGAGATACTTGCGATAAAGGCGCTGTATATTTTTCCTGGAATATCATCTCAAGACATCAGGTATTTCTTACAGACATAGAAAACAACAATTAAAATGCAATCTCATTAGAATGACTTTTCGAATTGAATTTTCAAATCAAATAACGTTATGATGTCACTAAATACAGCCATTCTTTGATTTTTCCCGGGAGTCATGATATCGTTTTAGCACTCTTATTACCACGCAACAAAAAATGCTAATTTTTCAATTTTGCAATATTACCAAGTCCTGGAGCGAGCAGGTTATCCATAAATACTCGCGATCTAAATTAAACTATTTAGCAAATTGAAATTTCAAATATCTGAAAGCGAACAGATATTAAAATCAACCTATTATATTCTATCACGAGAATTCGTGTAATCATGAGGTTCTTGCGATTGGGGCGCAGTATATTTTTCCCGAAATATTATCTGAAAGCATCAGGTATTTCTTACAGACATTGGAAACAACAATCAAAAGGCAATCGCAATAAAATAACTGTTCTAAATGAATTCTCAAATCAAATAACCCTATTATGTCACTAAATAGAGCAATTCCTTGATTTTGCCCAGAAGTTAAGGGATCATTTGAGCACTTTTATGACCACGCAGCAAAAAATGCGAATTTTTGAATTTCGCAATATTATCAAGTCCTGTAATGAGGAGGTTATCAATAAATACTTGCGATCTAAATTGAACTATTTAGCAAATTGAAATTTCAAATATCTGAAAGGGAACAGATATAGAAATCAACATCTTATATTCTATCACGTGAATTCGTGTAATCATGAGATGCTTGCGATTGAGGCGCAGTATATTTTTCCCGAAATATCATCTGAAGACATCAGGTATTTCTTACAGACATTTAAAACAACAATCACAATGCAGTCTCAATAGAATAACTTTTCGAATTGAATTTACAAGTCAATTAACGTTGGTATGTCAATATATAGAGCTATTCCTTGATTTTGCCCAGGAGTTATGAGATCATTTTAGCACTTTTATAACTACGCAGCAAAATATGCTATTTTTTAATTTCGCAAAATTACTAAGTCCTGTAGCGAGCAGGTTATCCACGAATACTTGCGATCGAACTTTCACTTTTCAGCGAATTGATATTTTAAATAACCGATAGTGAACAGATACAGACATACCTCTTATATTCTAACACGTGAATTCGTGTAATCATGAGATTATTGCGAGAATGCCGCAGTATATTTTTTCCGAAATGATATCTGAAGGCATCAGGTATGTCTAGCAGACATTGAAAACAACAATCATAATGCAATCTCAATAGAATAACTTTTCGGATTAAAGTTTCAAATCAAATAACGTTATTATGTCATTAAATGGAGCCATTCCTTTATTTTGCCAAGGAGTCATGAGATCATTTTAGCACTTTTATAACGACGCAGCAAAAAATGCTAATTTTTCAATTTCGCAATATTATTAGGTCCTGTAGCGAGCAGGTAATCCATGAATACTTGCGATCTAAATTAAACTATTTAGCGAATTGATATTTTAAATAACCGAAATCGATCAGATACAGAAATCAACCACTTTTATTCCATCACGTGAATTCGTGTAATCATGAGATTCTTGCGATTAAGGTGCAGTATATTTTTCCCGAAATACCATCTGTAGACATCAGGTATTTCTTACAGACATTGAAAACAACAATCAAAATGCAATCTCAATAGAATAACTTTTCGAATTGAAGTTTCAAATCAAATACCGTTATTATGTCATTATATAGAGCCATTCCTTTATTTTGCCCAGGAGTTATGAGATCATTTTAGCACTTTTATAACGACGCAGCAAAAAATGCTAATTTTTCAATTTCGCGATATTATCAGGTCCTGTAGAGAGCAGGTTATCCATGAATACTTGCGATCTAAATTTAACTATTCAGCGAATTGATATTTTAAATAACCGATATCGAACAGATACAGAAATCAACCACTTATATTCAATTACGTGAATTCGTGTAATCATAAGATTCTTGCGATTAAGGCGCAGTATATTTTTCCCGAAATACCATCTGTAGACATCAGGTATTTCATACAGACATTGAAAAGAACAATCAAAATGCATTCTAAATAGAATAACTTTTCAAATTGAATTTACAAATCAATTAACGTTATTATGTCAATATATAGAGCTATTCCTTGATTTTGCCCAGGAGTTATGAGATCATTTTAGCACTCCTATGACCACGCAGCAAAATGTGCTAATTTTTAAATTTCGCAATATTACTTAGTCCTGTAGCGAGCAAGTTATCAACGAATACTTGGGATCGAACTTTAACTTTTCAGCGAATTGAAATTTTAAATAACCGATAGTGAACAGATACAGAAATACCTCTTATATTCTAACACGTGAACTCGTGTAATCATGAAATTATTGCGATAAAGCCGCAGTATATTTTTTCCGAAGTGACATCTGAAGGCATCAGGTATGTCTATCAGACAATGAAAACAACAATCAAAATGCAATCTCAACAGAATAACTTTTCGAATTGAATTTTCAAATCAAATAACCTTATTATGTCATTAAATAGAGCCATTCCTTTATTTTTCCCAGGAGTCATGAGATCATATTAGCACTATTATAACGACGCAGCAAAAAATGCTAATTTTTCAATTTCGCGATATTATCAGGTCCTGTAGAGAGCAGGTTATCCATGAAAACTTGCGATCTAAATTTAACTATTCAGCGAATTGATATTTTAATTAACCTATATCGAACAGATACAGAAATCAACTACTTATATTCAATTACGTGAATTAGTGTAATCATAAGATTCTTGCGATTAAGGCGCAGTATATTTTTCCCGAAATACCATCTTAAGACATCAGGTATTTCTCACAGACATTGAAAACAACAATCAAAATGCAATCTAAATAGAATAACTTTTCGAATTGAATTTACAAATCAATTAACGTTATTATGTCACTAAATAGAGCCATTCCTTGATTTTGCCCATGAGTTATGATATCATTTTAGCACTTTTATAACGACGCAGCAAAATATGCTGATCTTTTAATTTCGCAATATTACTAAGTCCTGTAGCGAGCAGGTTATCCACGAATACTTGCGATCGAACTTAAACTTTTCAGCGAATTGATATTTTAAATAACCGATAGTGAACAGATACAGAAATACCTCTTATATTCTAACACGTGAATTCGTGTAATCATGAGATTCTTGCGATTAAGGCGCAGTATATTTTTCCCGAAATACCATCTGTAGACATCAGGTATTTCTTACAGACATTGAAAACAACAATCAAAATGCAATCTCAATAGAATAACTTTTCGAATTGAAGTTTCAAATCAAATACCGTTATTATGTCATTATATAGAGCCATTCCTTTATTTTGCCCAGGAGTCATGAGATCATTTTAGCACTTTTATAACGACGCAGCAAAAAATGCTAATTTTTCAATTTCGCGATATTATCAGGTCCTGTAGAGAGCAGGTTATCCATGAATACTTGCGATCTAAATTTAACTATTCAGCGAATTGATATTTTAAATAACCGATATCGAACAGATACAGAAATCAACCACTTATATTCAATTACGTGAATTCGTGTAATCATAAGATTCTTGCGATTAAGGCGCAGTATATTTTTCCCGAAATACCATCTGTAGACATCAGGTATTTCATACAGACATTGAAAAGAACAATTAAAATGCATTCTAAATAGAATAACTTTTCAAATTGAATTTACAAATCAATTAACGTTATTATGTCAATATATAGAGCTATTCCTTGATTTTGCCCAGGAGTTATGAGATCATTTTAGCACTCCTATGACCACGCAGCAAAATGTGCTAATTTTTAAATTTCGCAATATTACTTAGTCCTGTAGCGAGCAAGTTATCGACGAATACTTGGGATCGAACTTTAACTTTTCAGCGAATTGAAATTTAAAATAACCGATAGTGAACAGATACAGAAATACCTCTTATATTCTAACACGTGAACTCGTGTAATCATGAAATTATTGCGATAAAGCCGCAGTATATTTTTTCCGAAGTGACATCTGAAGGCATCAGGTATGTCTATCAGACAATGAAAACAACAATCAAAATGCAATCTCAACAGAATAACTTTTCGAATTGAATTTTCAAATCAAATAACCTTATTATGTCATTAAATAGAGCCATTCCTTTATTTTTTCCAGGAGTCATGAGATCATATTAGCACTATTATAACGACGCAGCAAAAAATGCTAATTTTTCAATTTCGCGATATTATCAGGTCCTGTAGAGAGCAGGTTATCCATGAAAACTTGCGATCTAAATTTAACTATTCAGCGAATTGATATTTTAATTAACCTATATCGAACAGATACAGAAATCAACCACTTATATTCAATTACGTGAATTCGTGTAATCATAAGATTCTTGCGATTAAGGCGCAGTATATTTTTCCCGAAATACCATCTAAAGACATCAGGTATTTCTCACAGACATTGAAAACAACAATCAAAATGCAATCTAAATAGAATAACTTTTCGAATTGAATTTACAAATCAATTAACGTTATTATGTCACTAAATAGAGCCATTCCTTGATTTTGCCCATGAGTTATGATATCATTTTAGCACTTTTATAACGACGCAGCAAAATATGCTGATCTTTTAATTTCGCAATATTACTAAGTCCTGTAGCGAGCAGGTTATCCACGAATACTTGCGATCGAACTTAAACTTTTCAGCGAATTGATATTTTAAATAACCGATAGTGAACAGATACAGAAATACCTCTTATATTCTAACACGTGAATTCGTGTAATCATGAGATTATTGCGGTAAAGGCGCAGTATATTTTTTCCGAAATGAAATCTGATGGCATCAGGTATGTCTAGCAGAAATTGAAAATAACAATCAAAATGCAATCTCAGTAGAATAACTTTTCGAAATGAATTTTCAAATTAAATAACGTTATTATGTCACTAAATAGAGCCTTCCCTTGATTTTGCCCAGGAGTCATAAGATCATTTTAGCACTTTTATAACCACGCAGCAAAAAATGCTAATTTTTCAATTTCGCTATATTACCAAGTCCTGTAGCTATCAGGTTATCCAAAAATACTTGCGATCTAAATTTAACTATTCAGCGAATCAATATTTCAAATAACCGAAATAGAACAGATACAGAAATTAACCACTTATATTCCATTGTGAATTCGTGTAATCATAAGGTTCTTGCGATTAAGGCGCAGTATATTTTTCCCGAAATACCATCTGAAGACATCAGTTATTTCTTACAGACATTGAAAACAACAATCAAAATGCAATCTCATTAGAATGACTTATCGAATTTAATTTCCAAATCAATTAACGTTAATATGTCAATATATAGAGCCATTCCTTTATTTTGCCCATAGTAAGGAGATCATTTTAGCACTTATATGACCACACAGCAAAATATGCTAATTTTTCAATTTCGCAATGTTACTAAGTCCTGTAGCGAGCAGGTGATCTATTAATACTTGCGTTCTAAATTTATCTATTCTGCGAATTGGAATTTCAAATAACCGATAGTGAACGGATACATAAATACCTCTTATATGCTAACACGTGAATTCGTGTAATCATGAGATACTTGCGATAAAGGCGCTGTATATTTTTCCTGAAATATCATCTCAAGACATCAGGTATGTCTAGCAACCATTGAAAACAACAATCAAAATGCAATCTCAATAGAATAACTTTTCGAATTGAATTTTCAAATCAAATAACGATATTATGTCACTAAATAGAGCCATTCCGTGATTTTGCCCAGGGGTTATGAGATCATTTTAGCACTCTTATGGACATGCAGCAAAATATGCGAATTTGTTAATTTCGCAATAAGACTAAGTCCTGTAGCGAGCAGGTTGTTTATAAATACTCGCGATCTAAATTAAACTATTGAGCAAATCGAAATTTCAAATATCTGAAAGCGAACAGATATAGAAATCAACAACTTTCATTCTATCACGTGAATTCGTGTAATCATGAGATGCTTGCGATTGAGGCGCAGTAAATTTTTCCCGAAATATCATCTGAAGACGTCAGGTATTTCTTACAGACATTGAAAACAACAATCACAATGCAGTCTCAATAGAATAACTTTTCGAATTGAATTTACAAGTCAATTAACGTTATTATGTCAATATATAGAGCTATTCCTTGATTTTGCCCAGGAGTTATGAGATCATTTTAGCACCCATATGACGACGAAGCAAAATATGCTAATTTTTTATTTCGCAATATTACTCAGTCCTGTAGCGAGCAGGTTATCCACGAAAACTTGCGATCGAACTCTAACATTTCAGCGAATTGATATTTATATAACCGATAGTGAACAGATACAGACATACCTCTTATATTCTAACACGTGAATTCGTGTAATCATGGGATTATTGCGATAAAGGCGCAGTATATTTTTTCCGAAATGACATCTGATGGCATCAGGTATGTCTAGCAGACATTGAAAACAACAATCATAATGCAATCTCAATAGAATAACTTTTCGAATTGAAGTTTCAAATCAAATAACGTAATTATGTCATTAAATAGAGCCATTCCTTTATTTTTCCCAGGAGTCATGAGATCATTTTAGCACTCTTATAATGACGAAGAAAAATATGCTAATTTTTAATTTCGCAATATTATTAGGTCCTGTAGCGAGCAGGTTATACATGAATACTTGCGATCTAAATTTAACTATTCAGCGAATTGATATTTTAAATAACCGAAATCGAACAGATACAGAAATCAACCACTTATATTCCATCACGTGAATTCGTGTAATCATGAGATTCTTGCGATTAAGGCGCAGTATATTTTTCCCGAAATACCATCTAAAGACATCAGGTATTTCTTACAGACATTGAAAACAACAATCAAAATGCAATCTAAATAGAATGACTTATCAAATTTAATTTCCAAATCAATTAACCTTAATATGACAATATATAGAGCCATTCCTTTATTTTGCCCATAGTAAGGAGATCATTTTAGCACTTATATGACCACACAGCAAAATATGCTAATTTTTCAATTTCGCAATGTTACTAAGTCCTGTAGCGAGCAGGTGATCTATTAATACTTGCGTTCTAAATTTATCTATTCTGCGAATTGGAATTTCAAATAACCGATAGTGAACGGATACATAAATACCTCTTATATGCTAACACGTGAATTCGTGTAATCATGAGATACTTGCGATAAAGGCGCTGTATATTTTTCCTGAAATATCATCTCAAGACATCAGGTATGTCTAGCAGCCATTGAAAACAACAATCAAAATTTAATCTCAATAGAATAACTTTTCGAATTGAATTTTCAAATCAAATAACGATATTATGTCACTAAATAGAGCCATTCCGTGATTTTGCCCAGGGGTTATGAGATCATTTTAGCACTCTTAAGACCACGCAGCAAAATATGCTAATTTTTCGATTTCGCAATATTATCAAATCCTGTAGCGAGCAGGTTATCTATAAATGCTTGCGATCTAAATTGAACTATTTATTAAATTGAAATTTCAAATATCTGAAAGCGAACAGAAATAGAAATGATCCTCTTATATTCTATCACGTGAATTCGTGTAATTATGAGATGCTTGCGATTGAGGCGCAGTATATTTTTCCCGAAATATCATCTGAAGACATCAGGTATTTCTTACAGACATTGAGAACAACAATCACAATGCAGTCTCAATAGAATAACTTTTCAAATTGAATTTACAAGTCAATTAACGTTATTATGTCAATCTATAAAGGTATTCCTTGATTTTGCCCAGGAGTTATGAGATCATTTTAGCACTTTTATAACGACGCAGCAAAATATGCTAATTTTTTAATTTCGCGATATTACTTAGTCCTGTAGCGAGCAATTTATCCACAAATACTTGCGATCGAACTTGAACTATTCAGCGAATTGATATTTTAAATAACCGAAATAGAACAGATACAGAAATCAACCACTTATATTCCATCACGTGAATTCGTGTAATCATAAGGTTCTTGCGATTAAGGCGCAGTATATTTTTCCCGAAATACCATCTGAAGACATCAGTTATTTCTTCCAGACATTAAAAACAACAATCAAAATGCAATCGCAATAGAATAACTTTTCGAATAGAATTCTCAAATCAAATAACGTTATTATGTCACTAAATAGAGCCATTCCGTGATTTTGCCCAGGGGTTATGAGATCATTTTAACACTCTTATGGACACGCAGCGAAATATGCGAATTTGTAAATTTCGCAATAAGACTAAGTCCTGTAGCGAGCAGGTTGTTTATAAATACTCGCGATCTAAATTAAACTATTTAGCAAATCGAAATTTCAAATATCTGAAAGCGAACAGATATAGAAATCAACAACTTTTATTCTATCACGTGAATTCGTGTAATCATGAGATGCTTGCGATTGAGGCGCAGTAAATTTTTCCCGAAATATCATCTGAAGACGTCAGGTATTTCTTACAGACATTGAAAACAACAATCACAATGCAGTCTCAATAGAATAACTTTTCGAATTGAATTGACAAGTCAATTAACGTTATTATGTCAATATATAGAGCTATTCCTTGATTTTGCCCAGGAGTTATGAGATCATTTTAGCACCCATATGACGACGAAGCAAAATATGCTAATTTTTTATTTCGCAATATTACTCAGTCCTGTAGCGAGCAGGTTATCCACGAAAACTTGCGATCGAACTCTAACATTTCAGCGAATTGATATTTATATAACCGATAGTGAACAGATACAGACATACCTCTTATATTCTAACACGTGAATTCGTGTAATCATGGGATTATTGCGATAAAGGCGCAGTATATTTTTTCCGAAATGACATCTGATGGCATCAGGTATGTCTAGCAGACATTGAAAACAACAATCATAATGCAATCTCAATAGAATAACTTTTCGAATTGAAGTTTCAAATCAAATAACGTAATTATGTCATTAAATAGAGCCATTCCTTTATTTTTCCCAGGAGTCATGAGATCATTTTAGCACTCTTATAATGACGAAGAAAAATATGCTAATTTTTAATTTCGCAATATTATTAGGTCCTGTAGCGAGCAGGTTATACATGAATACTTGCGATCTAAATTTAACTATTCAGCGAATTGATATTTTAAATAACCGAAATCGAACAGATACAGAAATCAACCACTTATATTCCATCACGTGAATTCGTGTAATCATGAGATTCTTGCGATTAAGGCGCAGTATATTTTTCCCGAAATACCATCTAAAGACATCAGGTATTTCTTACAGACATTGAAAACAACAATCAAAATGCAATCTAAATAGAATGACTTATCAAATTTAATTTCCAAATCAATTAACCTTAATATGACAATATATAGAGCCATTCCTTTATTTTGCCCATAGTAAGGAGATCATTTTAGCACTTATATGACCACACAGCAAAATATGCTAATTTTTCAATTTCGCAATGTTACTAAGTCCTGTAGCGAGCAGGTGATCTATTAATACTTGCGTTCTAAATTTATCTATTCTGCGAATTGGAATTTCAAATAACCGATAGTGAACGGATACATAAATACCTCTTATATGCTAACACGTGAATTCGTGTAATCATGAGATACTTGCGATAAAGGCGCTGTATATTTTTCCTGAAATATCATCTCAAGACATCAGGTATGTCTAGCAGCCATTGAAAACAACAATCAAAATTTAATCTCAATAGAATAACTTTTCGAATTGAATTTTCAAATCAAATAACGATATTATGTCACTAAATAGAGCCATTCCGTGATTTTGCCCAGGGGTTATGAGATCATTTTAGCACTCTTAAGACCACGCAGCAAAATATGCTAATTTTTCGATTTCGCAATATTATCAAATCCTGTAGCGAGCAGGTTATCTATAAATGCTTGCGATCTAAATTGAACTATTTATTAAATTGAAATTTCAAATATCTGAAAGCGAACAGAAATAGAAATGATCCTCTTATATTCTATCACGTGAATTCGTGTAATTATGAGATGCTTGCGATTGAGGCGCAGTATATTTTTCCCGAAATATCATCTGAAGACATCAGGTATTTCTTACAGACATTGAGAACAACAATCACAATGCAGTCTCAATAGAATAACTTTTCAAATTGAATTTACAAGTCAATTAACGTTATTATGTCAATCTATAAAGGTATTCCTTGATTTTGCCCAGGAGTTATGAGATCATTTTAGCACTTTTATAACGACGCAGCAAAATATGCTAATTTTTTAATTTCGCGATATTACTTAGTCCTGTAGCGAGCAATTTATCCACAAATACTTGCGATCGAACTTGAACTATTCAGCGAATTGATATTTTAAATAACCGAAATAGAACAGATACAGAAATCAACCACTTATATTCCATCACGTGAATTCGTGTAATCATAAGGTTCTTGCGATTAAGGCGCAGTATATTTTTCCCGAAATACCATCTGAAGACATCAGTTATTTCTTCCAGACATTAAAAACAACAATCAAAATGCAATCGCAATAGAATAACTTTTCGAATAGAATTCTCAAATCAAATAACGTTATTATGTCACTAAATAGAGCCATTCCGTGATTTTGCCCAGGGGTTATGAGATCATTTTAACACTCTTATGGACACGCAGCAAAATATGCGAATTTGTAAATTTCGCAATAAGACTAAGTCCTGTAGCGAGCAGGTTGTTTATAAATACTCGCGATCTAAATTAAACTATTTAGCAAATCGAAATTTCAAATATCTGAAAGCGAACAGATATAGAAATCAACAACTTTTATTCTATCACGTGAATTCGTGTAATCATGAGATGCTTGCGATTGAGGCGCAGTAAATTTTTCCCGAAATATCATCTGAAGACGTCAGGTATTTCTTACAGACATTGAAAACAACAATCACAATGCAGTCTCAATAGAATAACTTTTCGAATTGAATTGACAAGTCAATTAACGTTATTATGTCAATATATAGAGCTATTCCTTGATTTTGCCCAGGAGTTATGAGATCATTTCAGCACCCATATAACGACGAAGCAAAATATGCTAATTTTTTATTTCGCAATATTACTCAGTCCTGTAGCGAGCAGGTTATCCACGAAAACTTGCGATCGAACTCTAACATTTCAGCCAATTGATATTTATATAACCGATAGTGAACAGATACAGACATACCTCTTATATTCTAACACGTGAATTCGTGTAATCATGGGATTATTGCGATAAAGGCGCAGTATATTTTTTCCGAAATGACATCTGATGGCATCAGGTATGTCTAGCAGACATTGAAAACAACAATCAAAATGCAATCTCAATAGAATAACTTTTCGAATTGAAGTTTCAAATCAAATAACGTAATTATGTCATTAAATAGAGCCATTCCTTTATTTTGCCCAGGAGTCATGAGATCATTTTAGCACTCTTATAACGACGAAGCAAAATATGCTAATTTTTTAATTTCGCAATATTATTAGGTCCTTTAGCGAGCAGTTTATACATGAATACTTGCGATCTAAATTTAACTATTCAGCGAATTGATATTTTAAATAACCGAAATCGAACAGATACAGAAATCAACCACTTATGTTCCATCACGAAAATTCGTGTAATCATAAGATTCTTGCGATTAAGGCGCAGTATATTTTTCCCGAAATACCATCTAAAGACATCAGGTATTTCTTACAGACATTGAAAACAACAATCAAAATGCGATCTAAATAGAATAACTTTTCGAATTGAATTTACAAATCAATTAACGTTATTATGTCACCAAATAGAGCATTTCCTTGAATTTGCCCACGAGTTATGAGATCATTTTAGCACTTTTATGACCACGCAGCAAAATAGGCTAATTTTTCAATTTTGCAATGTTACTAAGTCCTGTAGCGAGCATGTGATCCATTAA
Source organism: Platygaster robiniae (assembly GCA_028476575.1). Taxonomy (NCBI): domain Eukaryota; kingdom Metazoa; phylum Arthropoda; class Insecta; order Hymenoptera; family Platygastridae; genus Platygaster; species Platygaster robiniae. The sequence goes on from CM052021.1 coordinate 21,034,017, forward strand.
TACTTGCGATCTAAATTTATCTTTTCAGCGAATTGCAATTTTAAATAACCGATAGTGAACGGATACAGGAATACCCCTTATATGCTAACACGTGAATTCGTGTAATCATGAGATACTTGCGATAAAGGCGCTGTATATTTTTCCTGAAATATCATCTCAAGACATCAGGTATTTCTTACAGACATAGAAAACAACAATTAAAATGCAATCTCATTAGAATGACTTTTCGAATTGAATTTTCAAATCAAATAACGTTATGATGTCACTAAATACAGCCATTCATTGATTTTTCCCGGGAGTCATAATATCGTTTTAGCACTCTTATAACCACGCAACAAAAAATGCCAATTTTTCAATTTTGCAATATTACCAAGTCCTGGAGCGAGCAGGTTATCCATAAATACTCGCGATCTAAATTAAACTATTTAGCAAATTGAAATTTCAAATATCTGAAAGCGAACAGATATAGAAATGACCATCTTATGTTCTATCACGTGAATTCGTGTAATCATGAGATGCTTGCGATTGAGGCGCAGTATATTTTTCCCGAAATATCATCTGAAGTCATCAGGTATTTCTTACAGACATTGAAAAAAACAATCACAATGCAGTCTCAAAAGAATAACTTTCCGAATTGAATTTACAAGTTAATTAACGTTATTATGTCAATATATACAGCTATTCCTTGATTTTGCCCAGGAGTTATAAGATCATTTTAGCACTTTTATAACGACGCAGCAAAATATGCTTATTTTTTATTTCGCAATATTACTATGTCCTGCAGCGAGCAGGTTATCCACGAATACTTGCGATCGAACTTTAACTTTTCAGCGAATTGATATTTTAAATAACTGATAGTGAACAGATACAGAAATACCTCTTATATTCTAACACGTGAATTCGTGTAATCATGAGATTATTGCGATAAAGGCGTAGTATATTTTTTCCGAAATGACATCTGATGGCATTAGGTATGTCTAGCAGACATTGAAAACAACATTCGAAATGCAATCTCAACAGAATAACTTTTCGAATTGAATTTTCAAATCAAATAACCTTATTATGTCATTAAATAGAGCCATTCCTTTATTTTGGCCAGGAGTCATGAGATCATTTTAGCACTCTTATAACGACGCAGCAAAAAATGCTAATTTTTCAATTTCGCGATATTATCAGGTCCTGTAGAGAGCAGGTTATTCATGAATACTTGCGATCTAAATTTAACTATCCAGCGAATTGATATTTTAAATAACCGAAATCGAACAGATACAAAAATCAACCACTTATATTCCATCACGTGAATTCGTGTAATCATAAGATTCTTGCGATTAAGGCGCAGTTATTTTTCCCGAATTACCATCTAAAGACATCAGGTATTACTTACAGACATTGAAAACAACAATCAAAATGCAATCTAAATAGAATAACTTTTCGAATTGAATTTACAAATCAATTAACGTTATTATGTCAATATGTAGAGCTATTCCTTGATTTTGCCCAGGAGTTATGAGATCATTTTAGCACTCTTATAACCACGCAACAAAATATGCTAATTTTTTAATTTCGCAATATTATTAGGTCCTGTCGCGAGCAGGTTAGCTATGAATAGTTGCGATCTGAATTTAACCATTATGCGAATTGAAATTTTAAATAACCGAAAGCGAACAGATACAGAAATCAACCTATTATATTCTATCACGAGAATTTGTGTAATCCTGAGGTTCTTGCGATTGAGGCGCAGTATATTTTTCCCGAAATATTATCTGAAGGCATCAGGTATTTCTTACAGTCATTGAAAACAACAATCAAAATGCAATCTCAATAGAATAACTGTTCTAAATGAATTCTCAAATCAAATAACCCTATTATGTCACTAAATAGAGCCATTCCTTGATTTTGCCCAGAAGTTAAGAGATCATTTTAGCACTTTTATGACCACGCTGCAAAAAATGCGAATTTTTGAATTTCGCAATATTATCAAGTCCTGTAATGAGGAGGTTATCCATAAATACTTGCGATCTAAATTGAACTATTTAGCAAATTGAAATTTCAAATATCTGAAAGGGAACAGATATAGAAATCAACATCTTATTTTCTATCACGTGAATTCGTGTAATCATGAGATGCTTGCGATTGAGGCGCAGTATATTTTTCCCGAAATATCATCTGAAGACAACAGGTATTTCTTACAGACATTGAAAACAACAATCACAATGCAGTCTCAATAGAATAACTTTTCGAATTGAATTTACAAGTCAATTAACGTTGGTATGTCAATATATAGAGCTATTCCTTGATTTTGCCCAGGAGTTATGAGATCATTTTAACACTTTTATAACTACGCAGCAAAATATGCTATTTTTTATTTTCGCAAAATTACTAAGTCCTGTAGCGAGCAGGTTATCCACGAATACTTGCGATCGAACTTTAACTTTTCAGCGAATTGATATTTTCAATAACCGATAGTGAACAGATACAGACATACCTCTTATATTCTAACACGTGAATTCGTGTAATCATGAGATTACTAGATACTTTTCGGATTAAAGTTTCAAATTAAATAACGTTATTATGTCATTAAATAGAGCTATTCCTTTATTTTGCCCAGGAGTCATGAGATCATTTTAGCACTCTTATAACGACGCAGCAAAAAATGCTAATTTTTCAATTTCGCAATATTATTAGGTCCTGTAGCGAGCAGGTTATCCATGAATACTTCCGATCTAAATTTAACTTTTTGGCGAATTGATATTTAAAAAACCGAAATCGAACAGATTCAGAAATCAACCACTTATATTTCATCACGTGAATTCTTGTTATCATAAGATTCTTGCGATTAAGGCGCAGTATATTTTTCCCGAAATACCATCTGTAGACATCAGGTATTTCTTACAGACATTGAAAACAACAATCAAAATGCATCCTAAATAGAATAACTTTTCGAATTGAACTTACTAATCAATTAACGTTATTATGTCAATATAGAGAGCTATTCCTTGATTTTGCCCAGGAGTTATGATATCATTGTAGCACTTTTATAACGACGCAGCAAAATATGCTAATTTTTTAATTTCGCAACATTACTAAGTCCTGTAGCGAGCAGGTTATCCACGAATACTTGCGATCGAACTTTAACTTTTCAGCGAATTGATATTTTAAATAACCGATAGTGAACAGATACAGAAATACCTCTTATATTCTAACACGTGAATTCGTGTAATCATGAGATTATTGCGGTAAAGGCGCAGTATATTTTTTCCGAAATGAAATCTGATGGCATCAGGTATGTCTAGCAGAAATTGAAAACAACAATCAAAATGCAATCTTAGTAGAATAACTTTTCGAAATGAATTTTCAAATTAAATAACGTTATTATGTCACTAAATAGAGCCTTCCCTTGATTTTGCCCAGGAGTCATAAGATCATTTCAGCACTTTTATAACCACGCAGCAAAAAATGCTAATTTTTCAATTTCGCTATATTACCAAGTCCTGTAGCTATCAGGTTATCCATAAAAACTTGCGATCTAAATTTAACTATTCAGCGAATTAATATTTCAAATAACCGAAATAGAACAGATACAGAAATCAACCACTTATATTCCATTGTGAATTCGTGTAATCATAAGGTTCTTGCGATTAAGGCGCAGTATATTTTTCCCGAAATACCATCTGAAGACATCAGTTATTTCTTACAGACATTGAAAACAACAATCAAAATCCAATCTCAATAGAATAACTTTTCGAATTGAATTTTCAAATCAAATAACGATATTATGTCACTTAATAGAGCCATTCCGTGATTTTGCCCAGGGGTTATGAGATCATTTTAGCACTCTTAAGACCACGCAGCAAAATATGCTAATTTTTCGATTTCGCAATATTATCAAATCCTGTAGCGAGCAGGTTATCTATAAATGCTTGCGATCTAAATTGAACTATTTATTAAATTGAAATTTCAAATATCTGAAAGCGAACAGATATAGAAATGATCCTCTTATATTCTAGCACGTGAATTCGTGTAATTATGAGATGCTTGCGATTGAGGCGCTGTATGTTTTTCCCGAAATATCATCTGAAGTCATCAGGTATTTCTTACAGACATTGAAAACAACAATCACAATGCAGTCTCAATAGAATAACTTTTCAAATTGAATTTACAAGTCAATTAACGTTATTATGTCAATCTATAGAGCTATTCCTTGATTTTGCCCAGGAGTTATGAGATCATTTTAGCACTTTTATAACAACGCAGCAAAATATGCTAATTTTTTAATTTCGCAATATTACTAAGTCCTGTAGCGAGCAATTAGTCCACAAATACTTGCGATCGAACTTGAACTATGCAGCGAATTGATATTTTAAATAACCGAAATAGAACAGATACAGAAATCAACCACTTATATTCCATCTCGTGAATTCGTGTAATCATAAGCTTCTTGCGATTAAGGCGCAGTATATTTTTCCCGAAATACCATCTAAAGACATCAGTTATTTCTTACAGACATTGAAAACAACAATCAAAATGCAATCTCAATAGAATAACTTTTCGAATTGAATTTTCAAATCAAATAACGTTATTAAGTCACTAAATAGAGCCATTCCGTGATTTTGCCCAGGGGTTATGAGATCATTTTAGCACTCGAATGGACACGCAGCAAAATATGCGAATTTGTTAATTTCGCAATAAGACCAAAATAAGTCCTGTAGCGAGCAGGTTGTTTATAAATACTCGCGATCTAAATTAAACTATTTAGCAAATCGAAATTTCAAATATCTGAAAGCGAACAGATATAGAAATCAACAACTTTTATTCTATCACGTGAATTCGTGTAATCATGAGATGCTTGCGATTGAGGCGCAGTAAATTTTTCTCGAAATGACATCTGATGGCATCAGGTATGTCTAGCAGACATTGAAAACAACAATCACAATGCAGTCTCAATAGAATAACTTTTCGAATTGAATTTACAAGTCAATTAACGTTATTATGTCAATATATAGAGCTATTCCTTGATTTTGCCCAGGAGTTATGAGATCATTTTAGCACCCTTATAACGACGAAGCAAAATATGCTAATTTTTTATTTCGCAATATTACTCAGTCCTGTAGCGAGCAGGGTATCCACGAAAACTTGCGATCGAACTTTAACTTTTCAGCGAATTGAAATTTTAAATAACCGAAATCGAACAGATACAGAAATCAACCACTTATATTCCATCACGTGAATTCGTGTAATCATAAGATTCTAGCGATTAAGGCGCAGTATATTTTTCCCGAAATACTATCTGTAGACATCAGGTATTTCTTACAGACATTGAAAACAACAATCAAAATGCAATCTAAATAGAATAACTTTTCGAATTGAATTTACAAATCAATTAACGTTATTATGTCAATATATGGAGCTATTCCTTGATTTTGCCAAGGAGTTATGAGATCATTTTAGCACTCTTATAACGACGCAGCAAAAAATGCTAATTATTTAATTTCGCGATATTATCAGGTCCTGTAGAGAGCAGGTAATCCATGAATACTTGCGATCAAAATTTAACTATTCAGCGAATTGATATTTTAAATAAACGATAGTGTACAGATACAGAAATACCTCTTATATTCTAACACGTGAACTCGTTTATTCATGAGATTATTGCGAGAAAGCTGCAGTATATTTTTTCCGAAATGACATCTGAAGGCATCAGGTATGTCTAGCAGACATTGAAAACAACAATCAAAATGCAGTCTCAATAGAATAACTTTTCGAATTGAATTTACAAGTCAATTAACGTTATTATGTCAATATATAGAGCTATTCCTTGATTTGGCCCAGAAGTTATGAGATCATTTTAGCACTTTTATAACGACAAAGCAAAATATGCTAATTTTTGAATTTCGCAATATTACTGAGTCCTGTAGCGAGCAGTTTATCCACGATTACTTGCGATCGAACTTGAACTATTTAGCAAATTGAAATTTCAAATATCTGAAAGCGAACAGATTTAGAAATCAACCTATTATATTTTATCACGAGAATTCGTGTGATCATGAGTTTCTTGCGATTGGGGCGCAGTATATTTTCCCCGAAATATTATCTGAAGGCATCAGGTATTTCTTACAGACATTGGAAACAACAAACAAAATGCAATCGCAATAGAATAACTGTTCGAAATGAATTCTCAAATCAAATAACGTTATTATGTCACTAAATAGAGCCATTCCTTAATTTTGCCGAGAAGTTATGAGATCATTTTAGCACTTTTATGACCACGCCGCAAAAAATGCGAATTTTTCGATTTCGCAATATTATCAAGTCCTGTAGCGAGCAGGTTATCCATAAATACTTGCGATCTAAATTAAACTATTTAGCAAATTGAAATTTCAAATATCTGAAAGCGACCAGATATAGAAATCAACATCTTATATTCTATCACGTGAATTCGTGTAATCATGAGATGCTTGCGATTGAGGCGCAGTATATTTTTCCCGAAATATCATCTGAAGACATCAGGTATTTCTTACAGACATCGAAAACAACAATTACAATGCAGTCTCAATAGAATAACTTTTCGAATTGAATTTACAAGTCAATTAACGTTATTATGTCAATATATAGAGCTATTCTTTGATTTTGCCCAGGAGTTATGAGATCATTTTAGCACTTTTATAACGACGCAGCAAAATATGCTAATTTATTAATTTCGCAATATTACTAAGTCCTGTAGCGAGCAGGTTATCTACGAATACTTGCGATCGAACTTTAACTTTTCAGCGAATTGATATTTTAAGTAACCGATAGTGAACGGATACAGAAATACCTCTTATGTTCTAACACGTGAATTCGTGTAATCATGAGATTCTTGCGGTAAAGGCGCAGTATATTTTTTCCGAAATGAAATCTGATGGCATCGGTTATGTCTAGCAGACATTGAAAACAACAATCAAAATGCAATCTCAGTAGAATAACTTTTCGTATTGAATTTTCAAATCAAATAACGTTAATATGTCAATATATAGAGTCATTCCTTTATTTTGCCCATAGTAAGGAGATCATTTTAGCACTTATATGACCACACAGCAAAATATGCTAATTTTCCAATTTCGCAATGTTACTAAGTCCTGTAGCGAGCAGGTGATCCATTAATACTTGCGATCTAAATTTATCTATTCACCGAATTGGAATTTTAAATAACCGATAGTGAACGGATACATAAATACCTCTTATATGCTAACACGTGAATTCGTGTAATCATGAGATACTTGCGATAAAGGCGCTGTATATTTTTCCTGAAATATCATCTCAAGACCTTAGGTATTTCTTACAGACATAGAAAACAACAATTAAAATGCAATCTCATTAGAATGACCTTTCGAATTGAATTTACAAATCAATTAACGTTATTATGTCAATATATAGAGCTATTCTTTGATTTTGCCCAGGAGTTATGAGATCATTTTAGCACTCCTATGACCACGCAGCAAAATGTGCTAATTTTTAAATTTCGCTATATTACTAAGTCCTGTAGCGGGCAAGTTATCGACGAATACTTGCGATCGAACTTTAACTTTTCAGCGAATTGAAATTTTAAATAACCGATAGTGAACAGATACAGAAATACCTCTCATATTCTAACACGTGAATTCGTGTAATCATGAGATTATTGCGATAAAGGCGCAGTATATTTTTTCTAAAATGACATCTGATGGCATTAGGTATGTCTAGCAGACATTGAAAACAACAATCAAAATGCAATCTCAACAGAATAACTTTTCGAATTGAATTTTCAAATCAAATAACCTTATTATGTCATTAAATAGACCCATTTCTCCATTTTGCCCAGGTGTCATGGGATCATTTCAGCACTCTTATAACGACGCAGCAAAAAATGCTAATTTTTCAATTTCGCGATATTATCAGGTCCTGTAGAGAGCAGGTTATCCGTGAATACTTGCGATCTAAATTTAACTATTCAGCGAATTGATATTTTAAATAACCGATAGAGAACAGATACAGAAATCAACTACTTATATTCTATTACGTGAATTCGTGTAATCATGAGATTATTGCGATAAAGGCGCAGTATATTTTTTCTAAAATGACATCTGATGGCATTAGGTATGTCTAGCAGACATTGAAAACAACAATCGGAATGCAATCTAAATAGAATAACTTTTCGAATTGAATTTACAAATCAATTAACGTTATTATGTCACTAAATAGAGCCATTCCGTGATTTTGCCCAGCGGTTATGAGATCATTTTAGCACTTTTATAACGACGTAGCAACATATGCTAATTTTTTAATTTCGCAATATTACTTAGTCCTGTAGCGAGCAGGTTATCCACGAATACTTGCGATCGAACTTTAACTTTTCAGCGAATTGATATTTCAAATAACCGATAGTGAACAGATACAGAAATAACTCTCATATTCTAACACGTGAACTCGTGTAATCATGAGATTATTGCCAGAAAGCCGCAGTATATTTTTTCCGAAATGACATCTAAAGGCATCAGGTATGTCTAGCAGACATTGAAAACAACAATCAACATGCAATCTCAATAGAATAACTTTTCGAATTGAATTTTCGAATCAAATAACGTTATTATGTCATTAAATAGAGCTATTCCGTGATTTTGCCCAGCGGTTATGAGATCATTTTAGCACTCTTATGACCACGCAGCAAAAAATGCAAATTTCTCAATTTCGCAAGATTATCAAGTCCTGTAGAGAGCAGGTTATCCATAAATACTGACGATTTAAATTGAACTATTTAGCAAATTGAAATTTAAAATATCTGAAAGCGAACAGATATAGAAATCAACCTATTATATTCTATCACGAGAATTCGTGTAATCATGAGGTTCTTGCGATTGGGGCGCAGTATATTTTTCCCGTAATATTATCTGAAGGCATCAGGTATTTCTTACAGACATTGGAAACAACAATCAAAATGCAATCGCAATAGAATAACTGTTCGAAATGAATTCTCAAATCAAATAACGTTATTATGTCACTAAATAGAGCCATTCCTTGATTTTGACCAGAAGTTATGAGATCATTTTAGCACTTTTATGACCACGCAGCAAAAAATGCAAATTTCTCAATTTTGCAATATTATCAAGTCCTGTAGCGAGCAGGTTATTCATAAATACTTGCGATCTAAATTGAACTATTTAGCAAATTGAAATTTCAAATATCTGAAAGCGACCAGATATAGAAATCAACATCTTATATTCTATGACGTGAATTCGTGTAATCATGAGACACTTGCGATTGAGGCGCAGTATATTTTTCCCGGAATATCATCTGACGACATCAGGTATTTCTCACAGACATTGAAAACAACAATCACAATGCAGTCTCAATAGAATAACTTTTCAAATTGAATTTACAAGTCAATTAACGTTATTATGTCAATCTATAGAGCTATTACTTGATTTTGCCCAGGAGTTATGAGATCATTTTAGCACTTTTATAACGACGCAGCAAAATATGCTAATTTTTTAATTTCGCAATATTACTAAGTCCCGTAGCGAGCAATTTATCCACAAATACTTGCGATCGAACTTGAACTATTCAGCGAATTGATATTTTAAATAACCGAAATAGAACAGATGCTGAAATCAACCACTTATATTCCATCACGTGAATTCGTGTAATCATAAGGTTCTTGCGATCAAGGCGCAGTATATTTTTCCCGAAATACCATATGAAGACATCAGTTATTTCTTACAGACATTGAAAACAACAATCAAAATGCAATCTCAATAGAATAACTTTTCGAATTGAATTTTCAAATCAAATAACGTTATTATGTCACTAAATAGAGCCATTCCTAGATTTTGCCCAGGAGTTATGATATAATTTTAGCACTCTTACGACCACGCAGCAAAATGTGCTAATTTTTTTAATTTCGCAATATTTCTAAGTCCTGTAGCGTGCAGGTTATCTACGAATACTTGCGATCTAAATTGAACTATTCAGCGAATTGAAATTTTGAATAACCGAAAGCAAACAGATACAGAAATCAACCTCTTCTATTCTATCACGTGAATTTGTGTAATCATGAGATTGTTGCGATTGTGGCGCAGTAGATTTTTCCCGAAATGACATCTGAAGATATCAGGTATTTCTATCAGACTTTGAAAACAACGAGCAAAACGCAAACTCAATAGAATAACTTTTCGAATTTAATTTCCAAATCAATTAACGTTAGTATGACAATATATAGAGACATTCCTTAATTTTTCCCATAGTAAGGAGATCATTTTAGCACTCTTATGACCACGCAGCAAAATATGCTAATTTTTTAATTTCGCAATTTTACTAAGTCCTGTAGCGAGAAGGTTATCTATGAATACATGGGATCTAAATCTAACTATTCAGCGAATTGAAATTTTAAATAATCGTAAGCGAACAGATACAGAAATCAACCTATTATATTCTATCACGAGAATTCGTGTAATCATGTGGTTCTTGCGATTGGGGCGCAGTATATTTTTCCCGAAATATTATCCGAAGACATCAGGTATTACTGACAGACATTGAAAACAACAATCAAAATGCAATCGCAAAAGAATAACTGTTAAAAATGAATTCTCAAATCAAATAACGTTATTACGTCACTAACTAGAGCCATTCCTTGATTTTGCCCAGAAGTTATGAGATCATTTTTGCACTTTTATGACCACGCAGCAAAAAATGCGAATTTTTCAATTTTGCAATATTATCAAGTCTATATCATATCTATATCTATTATCAATACTAGTAAATACTAAGTCCTGTAGCGAGCAATTTATCCACAAATACTTGCGATCGAACTTGAACTATTCAGCGAATTGATATTTTTAATAACCGAAATAGAACAGATACAGAAATCAACCACTTATATTCCATCACGTGAATTCGTGTAATCATAAGTTTCTTGCGATTAAGGCGCAGTATATTTTTCCCGAAATACCATCTGAAGACATCAGTTAATTCTTACAGACATTAAAACAACAATCAAAATGCAATCTCAATAGAATAACTTTTCGAATTGAATTTTCAAATCAAATAACGTTATTATGTCACTAAATAGAGCCATTCCGTGATTTTGCCCAGGGGTTATGAGATCATTTTAGCACTCTTATGGACACGCAGCAAAATGGACGAATTTGTTAATTTCGCAATAAGACTAAGTCCTGTAGCGAGCAGGTTGTTTATAAATACTCGCGATCTAAATTGAACTATTTAGCAAATTGAAATATCAAATATCTGAAAGCGAACAGATATAGAAATCAACATCTTATATTCTATCACGTGAATTCGTGTAATCATGAGATGCTTGCGATTGAGGCGCAGTATATTTTTCCCAAAATATCATCTGAAGTCATCAGGTATTTCTTACAGACATTGAAAAAAACAATCACAATGCAGTCTCGATAGAATAACTTTTCGAATTGAATTTACAAGTCAATTAAAATTATTATGTCAATCTATAGAGCTATTCCTTGATTTTGCCCAGGAGTTATGAGATCATTTTAGCACTTTTATAACGACGCAGCAAAATATGCTAATTTTTTAATTTCGCAATATTACTAAGTCCTGTAGCGAGCAGTTTATCCACAAATACTTGCGATCGAACTTGAACTATTCAGCGAATTGATATTTTAAATAACCGAAATAGAACAGATACAGAAATCAACCACTTATATTCCATCACGTGAATTCGTGTAATCATAAGGTTCTTGCGATTAAGGCGCAGTATATTTTTCCCGAAATATCATCTGAAGACATCAGTTATTTCTTACAGACATTGAAAACAACAATCAAAATGCAATCTCATTAGAATGACTTTTCGAATTTAATTTCCGAATCAATTAACGATAATATGTCAATATATAGAGCCATTCCTTTATTTTGCCCATAGTAAGAAGATCATTTTAGCACGTATATGACCACACAGCAAAATATGCTAATTTTTCAATTTCGCAATGTTACTAAGTCCTGTAGCGAGCAGGTGATCCATTAATACTTGCGATCTAAATTTATCTATTCAGCGAATTTGAATTTTAAATAACCGATTCTGAACGGATACATAAATACCTCTTATATGCTAACACGTTAATTCGTGTAATCATGAGATACTTGCGATAAAGGCGCTGTACATTTTTCTTGAAATATCATCTCAAGATATCAGGTATTTCTTACAGACATAGAAAACAACAATTAAAATGCAATCTCATTAGAATGACCTGTCGAATTGAATTTACAAATCAATTAACGTTATTATGTCAATATATAGAGCTATTCCTTGATTTTGCCCATAAGTTATGAGATCATTTTAGCACCCCTATGACCACGCAGCAAAATGTGCTAATTTTTAAATTTCGCAATATTACTAAGTCCTGTAGCGAGCAAGTTATCGGCGAATACTTGCGATCGAACTTAACCTTTTCAGCGTATTGAAATTTTAAATAACCGATAGTGAACAGATACAGAAATACCTCTTATATTCTAACACGTGAAATCGTGTAATCATGAGATTATTGCAAGAAAGCCGCAGTATATTTTTCCCGAAATGACATCTGAAGGCATCAGGTATGTCTAGCAGACATTAAAAACAACAATCAAAATGCAATCTCAATAGAATAACTTTTCGAATTGAATTTTCAAATCAAATTACGTTATTATGTCACTGAATAGAGCCATTCCGTGATTTTGCCCAGGGGTTATGAGATCATTTTAGCACTTTTAAGACCACGCAGCAAAATATGCTAATTTTTCGATTTTGCAATATTATCAAATCCTGTAGCGAGCAAGTAATCTATAAATACTTGCGATCTAAATTGAACTATTTATAAAATTGAAATTTCAAATATCTGAAAGCGAACAGATATATAAATGAACCTCTTATATTCTATCACGTGAATTCGTGTAATTATGAGATGCTTGCGATGGAGGCGCAGTAAATTTTTCTCGAAATATCATCTGAAGACGTCAGGTATTTCTTACAGACATTGAAAACAACAATCACAATGCAGTCTCAATAGAATAACTTTTCGAATTGAATTTACAAGTCAATAAACGTTATTATGTCAATATATAAAGCTATTCCTTGATTTTGCCCAGGAGTTATGGGATCATTTTAGCACCCTTATAACGACGAAGCAAAATATGCTAATTTTTTATTTCGCAATATTACTCAGTCCTGTAGCGAGCAGGTTATCCACGAAAACTTGCGATCGAACTCTAACATTTCAGCGAATTGATATTTATATAACCGATAGTGAACAGATACAGACATACCTCTTATATTCTAACACGTGAATTCGTGTAATCATGAGATTATTGCGATAAAGGCGCAGTATATTTTTTCCGAAATGACATCTGATGGCATCAGGTATGTCTAGCAGACATTGAAAACAACAATCAAAATGCAATCTCAATAGAATAACTTTTCGAATCGAAGTTTCAAATCAAATAACGTAATTATGTCATTAAATAGAGCCATTCCTTTATTTTGCCCAGGAGTCATGAGATCATTTTAGCACTCTTATAACGACGCAGCAAAAAATGCTTATTTTTTAATTTCGCAATATTATTAGGTCCTGTAGCGAGCAGGTTATGCATGAATACTTGCGATCTAAATTTAACTATTCAGCGAATTGATATTTCAAATAACCGAAATCGAACAGATACAGAAATCAACCACTTATATTCCATCACGTGAATTCGTGTAATCATAAGATTCTTGCGATTAAGGCGCAGTACATTTTTCCCGAAATACCATCTGTAGACATCAGGTATTTCTTACAGACATTGAAAACAACAATCAAAATGCAATCTAAATAGAATAACTTTTCGAATTGAATTTACAAATCAATTAACGTTATTTTGTCAATATATGGAGCTATTCCTTGATTTTGCCCAGGAGTTATGAGATCATTTTAGCACTCTTATAACGACGCAGCAAAAAATGCTAATTTTTTAATTTCGCGATATTATCAGGTCGTGTAGAGAGCAGGTTATCCATGAATACTTGCGATCAAAATTTAACTATTCAGCGAATTGATATTTTAAATAACCGATAGTGTACAGATACAGAAATACCTCTTATATTCTAACACGTGAACTCGTGTAATCATGAGATTATTGCTATAAAGGCGCAGTATATTTTTTCCGAAATGACATCTGAAAGCATCAGGTATGTCTAGCAGACATTGAAAAGAACAATCAAAATGCAGTCTCAATAGAATAACTTTTCGAATTGAATTTACAAGTCAATTAACGTTATTATGTCAATATATAGAGCTATTCCTTGATTTTGCCCAGGAGTTATGAGATCATTTTAGCACCCTTATAACGACGAAGCAAAATATGCTAATTTTTTATTTCGCAATATTACTCAGTCCTGTAGCGAGCAGGTTATCCACGAAAACTTGCGATCAAACTTTAACTTTTCAGCGAATTGATATTTTAAATAACCGATAGTGAACAGATACAGACATACCTCTTATATTCTAACACGTGAATTCATGTAATCATGAGATTATTGCGATAAAGGCGCAGTATATTTTTTCCGAAATGACATCTGATGGCATCAGGTATGTCTAGCAGACATTGAAAACAACAATCAAAATGCAATCTCAATAGAATAACTTTTCGAATTGAAGTTTCAAATCAAATAACGTAATTATGTCATTAAATAGAGCCATTCCTTTATTTTGCCCAGGAGTCATGAGATCATTTTAGCACTCTTATAACGACGCAGCAAAAAATGCTAATTTTTTAATTTTGCAATATTATTAGGTCCTGTAGCGAGCAGGTTATCCATGAATACTTGCGATCTAAATTTAACTATTCAGCGAATTGATATTTTAAATAACCGAAATCGAACAGATACAGAAATCAACCACTTATATTGCATCACGTGAATTCGTGTAATCATAAGATTCTTGCGATTAAGGCGCAGTATATTTTTCCCGAAATACCATCTGTAGACATCAGGTATTTCTTACAGACATTGAAAACAACAATCAAAATGCAATCTAAATAGAATAACTTTTCGAATTGAATTTACAAATCAATTAACGTTATTATGTCAATATATGGAGCTATTCCTTGATTTTGCCCAGGAGTTATGAGATCATTTTAGCACTCTTATAACGACGCAGCAAAAAATGCTAATTTTTTAATTTCGCGATATTATCAGGTCCTGTAGAGAGCAGGTTATCCATGAATACTTGCGATCAAAATTTAACTATTCAGCGAATTGATATTTTAAATAACCGATAGTGTACAGATACAGTAATACCTCTTATATTCTAACACGTGAACTCGTGTAATCATGAGATTATTGCGAGAAAGCCGCAGTATATTTTTTCCGAAATGACATCTGAAGGCATCAGGTATGTCTAGCAGACATTAAAAACAACAATCAAAATGCAGTCTCAATAGAATAACTTTTCGAATTGAATTTACAAGTCAATTAACGTTATTATGTCAATATATAGAGCTATTCCTTGATTTTGCCCAGAAGTTATGAGATCATTTTAGCACTTTTATAACGACAAAGCAAAATATGCTAATTTTTTATTTTCGCAATATTACTGAGTCCTGTAGCGAGCAGTTTATCCACGATTACTTGTGATCGAACTTGAACTATTTAGCAAATTGAAAGTTCAAATATCTGAAAGCGAACAGATTTAGAAATCAACCTATTATATTTTATCACGAGAATTCGTGTAATCATGAGGTTCTTGCGATTGGGGCGCAGTATATTTTCCCCGAAATATTATCTGAAGGCATCAGGTTTTTTTACAGACATTGGAAACAACAATCGAAATGCAATCGCAATAGAATAACTGTTCGAAATGAATTCTCAAATCCAATAACGTTATTATGTCACTAAATAGAGCCATTTCTTAATTTTGCCCAGAAGTTATGAGATCATTTTAGCACTTTTATGACCACGCCGCAAAAAATGCGAATTTTTCGATTTCGCAATATTATCAAGTCCTGTAGCGAGCAGGTTATCCATAAATACTTGCGATCTAAATTGAACTATTTAGCAAATTGAAATTTCAAATATCTGAAAGCGACCAGATATAGAAATCAACATCTTATATTCTATCACGTGAATTCGTGTAATCATGAGATGCTTGCGATTGAGGCGCAGTATATTTTTCCCGAAATATCATCTGAAGACATCAGGTATTTCTTACAGACATTGAAAACAACAATCAAAATGCAATCTCAATAGAATAACTTTTCGAATTGAATTTTCAAATCAAATAACGTTATTATGTCACTAAATAGAGCCATTCCTAGATTTTGCCCAGAAGTTATGATATAATTTTAGCACTCTTACGATCACGCAGCAAAATGTGCTAATTTTTTTAATTTCGCAATATTACTAAGTCCTGTAGCGTGCAGGTTATCTACGAATACTTGCGATCTAAATTGAACCCTTCGAATTGAAATTTCGAATAACCGAAAGCAAACAGATACAGAAATCAACCTCTTCTATTCTATCACGTGAATTTGTGTAATCATGAGATTGTTGCGATTGTGGCGCAGTAGATTTTTCCCGAAATGACATCTGAAGATATCAGGTATTTCTATCAGACTTTGAAAACAACGAGGAAAACGCAAACTCAATAGAATAACTTTTCGAGTTTAATTTCCAAATCAATTAACGTTAGTATGACAATATATAGAGACATTCCTTAATTTTTCCCATAGTAAGGAGATCATTTTAGCACTCTTATGACCACGCAGCAAAATATGCTAATTTTTCAATTTCGCAATTTTACTAAGTCCTGTAGCGAGAAGGTTATCTATGAATACATGGGATCTAAATCTAACTATTCAGCGAATTGAAATTTTAAATAATCGTAAGCGAACAGATACAGAAATCAACCTATTATATTCTATCACGAGAATTCGTGTAATCATGTGGTTCTTGCGATTGGGGCGCAGTATATTTTTCCCGAAATATTATCCGAAGACATCAGGTATTACTGACAGACATTGAGAACAACAATCAAAATGCAATCGCAAAAGAATAACTGTTAAAAATGAATTCTCAAATCAAATAACGTTATTACGTCACTAAATAGAGCCATTCCTTGATTTTGCCCAGAAGTTATGAGATCATTTTTGCACTTTTATGACCACGCAGAAAAAAATGCGAATTTTTCAATTTTGCAATATTATCAAGTCTATATCATATCTATATCTATTATCAATACTAGTAAATACTAAGTCCTGTAGCGAGCAATTTATCCACAAATACTTGCGATCGAACTTGAACTATTCAGCGAATTGATATTTTAAATAACCGAAAAAGAACAGATACAGAAATCAACCACTTATATTCCATCACGTGAATTTTTGTAATCATAAGTTTCTTGCGATTAAGGCGCAGTATATTTTTCCCGAAATACCATCTGAAGACATCAGTTAATTCTTACAGACATTGAAACAACAATCAAAATGCAATCTCAATAGAATAACTTTTCGAATTGAATTTTCAAATCAAATAACGTTAATATGTCAATATATAGAGTCATTTCTTTATTTTGCCCATAGTAAGGAGATCATTTTAGCACTTATATGACCACACAGCAAAATATGCTAATTTTCCAATTTCGCAATGTTACTAAGTCCTGTAGCGAGCAGGTGATCCATTAATACTTGCGATCTAAATTTATCTATTCACCGAATTGGAATTTTAAATAACCGATAGTGAACGGATACATAAATACCTCTTATATGCTAACACGTGAATTCGTGTAATCATAAGATACTTGCGATAAAGGCGCTGTATATTTTTCCTGAAATATCATCTCAAGACCTTAGGTATTTCTTACAGACATAGAAAACAACAGTCAAAATGCAATCTCATTAGAATGACCTTTCAAATTGAATTTACAAATCAATTAACGTTATTATGTCAATATATAGAGCTATTTTTTGATTTTGCCAAGGAGTTATGAGATCATTTTAGCACTCATATGACCACGCAGCAAAATGTGCTAATTTTTAAATTTCGCAATATTACTAAGTCCTGTAGCGAGCAAGTTATCGACGAATACTTGCGATCGAACTTTAACTTTTCAGCGAATTGAAATTTTAAATAACCGATAGTGAACAGATACAGAAATACCTCTTATATTCTAACACGTGAACTCGTGTAATCATGAGATTATTGCAAGAAAGCCGCAGTATATTTTTTCCGAAATGACATTTGAAGGCATCAGGTATGTCTAGCAGACATTGAAAACAACAATCAAAATGCAATCTCAATAGAATAACTTTTCGAATTGGATTTTCAAATCAAATAACGTTATTATGTCACTAAATAGAGCCATTCCGTGATTTTGCCCAGGGGTTATGAGTTCATTTTAGCACTTTTAAGGCCACGCAGCAAAATATGCTAATTTTTCGATTTTGCAATATTATCAAATCCTGTAGCGAGCAGGTAATCTATAAATACTTGCGATCTAAATTGAACTATTTATTTAATTGAAATTTCAAATATCTGAAAGCGAACAGATATATAAATGAACCTCTTATATTCTATCACGTGAATTCGTGTAATTATGAGATGCTTGCGATGGAGGCGCAGTAAATTTTTCTCGAAATATCATCTGAAGACGTCAGGTATTTCTCACAGACATTGAAAACAACAATCACAATGCAGTCTCAATAGAATAACTTTTCGAATTGAATTTACAAGTCAATAAACGTTATTATGTCACTATATAGAGCTATTCCTTGATTTTGCCCAGGAGTTATGGGATCATTTTAGCACCCTTATAACGACGAAGCAAAATATGCTAATTTTTTATTTCGCAATATTACTCAGTCCTGTAGCGAGCAGGTTATCCACGAAAACTTGCGATCGAACTCTAACATTTCAGAGAATTGATATTTATATAACCGATAGTGAACAGATACAGACATACCTCTTATATTCTAACACGTGAATTCGTGTAATCATGAGATTATTGCGATAACGGCGCAGTATATTTTTTCCGAAATGACATCTGATGGCATCAGGTATGTCTAGCAGACATTGAAAACAACAATCAAAATGCAATCTCAATAGAATAACTTTTCGAATTGAAGTTTCAAATCAAATAACGTAATTAAGTCATTAAATAGAGCCATTCCTTTATTTTGCCCAGGAGTCATGAGATCATTTTAGCACTCTTATAACGACGCAGCAAAAAATGCTAATTTTTTAATTTCGCAATATTATCAGGTCCTGTAGCGAGTAGGTTATCGATGAATACTTGCGATATAAATTTAACTATTCAGCGAATTGATATTATAAATAACCGAAATCGAACAGATACAGAAATCAACCACTTATATTGCATCACGTGAATTCGTGTAATCATAAGATTCTTGCGATTAAGGCGCAGTATATTTTTCCCGAAATACCATCTGTAGACATCAGGTATTTCTTACAAACATTGAAAACAACAATCAAAATGCAATCTAAATAGAATAACTTTTCGAATTGAATTTACAAATCAATTAACGTTATTGTGTCAATATATGGAGCTATTCCTTGATTTTGCCCAGGAGTTATGAGATCATTTTAGCACTCTTATAACGACGCAGCAAAAAATGCTAATTTTTTAATTTCGCGATATTATCAGGTCGTGTAGAGAGCAGGTTATCCATGAATACTTGCGATCAAAATTTAACTATTCAGCGAATTGATATTTTAAATAACCGATAGTGTACAGATACAGAAATACCTCTTATATTCTAACACGTGAACTCGTGTAATCATGAGATTATTGCGAGAAAGCCGCAGTATATTTTTTCCGAAATGACATCTGAAGGCATCAGGTATGTCTAGTTGACATTGAAAACAACAATCAAAATGCAGTCTCAATAGAATAACTTTTCGAATTGAATTTACAAGTCAATTAACGTTATTACGTCAATATATAGAGCTATTCCTTGATTTTGCCCAGGAGTTATGAGATCATTTTAGCACCCTTATAACGACGAAGCAAAATATGCTAATTTTTTATTTCGCAATATTACTCAGTCCTGTAGCGAGCAGGTTATCCACGAATACTTGCGATCGAACTCTAGCATTTCAGCGTATTGATATTTATATAACCGATAGTGAACAGATACAGACATACCTCTTATATTCTAATACGTGAATTCGTGTAATCATGAGATTATTGCGATAAAGGCGCAGTATATTTTTTCCGAAATGAAATCTGATGGCATCGGGTATGACTAGCAGACATTGAAAACAACAATCAAAATGCAATCTCAGTAGAATAACTTTTCGAATTGAATTTTCAAATCAAATAACGTTAATATGTCAATATATAGAGTCATTCCTTTATTTTGCCCATAGTAAGGAGATCATTTTAGCACTTATATGACCACACAGCAAAATATGCTAATTTTTCAATTTCGCAATGTTACTAAGTCCTGTAGCGAGCAGGTGGTCCATTAATACTTGCGATCTAAATTTATCTATTCAGCGAATTGGAATTTTAAATGACCGATAGTGAACGGATACATAAATACCTCTTTTATGCTAACACGTGAATTTGTGTAATCATGAGATACTTGCGATAAAGGCGCTGTATATTTTTCCTGAAATATCATCTCAAGACATTGGGTATTTCTTACAGACATAGAAAACAACAATTAAAATGCAATCTCATTAGAATGACCTTTCGAATTGAATTTACAAATCAATTAACGTTATTATGTCAATATATAGAGCTATTCCTTGATTTTGCCCAGGAGTTATGAGATCATTTTAGCACTCCTATGACCACGCAGCAAAATGTGCTAATTTTTAAATTTCGCAATATTACTAAGTCTTGTAGCGAGCAAGTTATCGACGAATACTTGCGATCGAACTTTAACTTTTCAGCGAATTGAAATTTTAAATAACCGATAGTGAACAGATACAGAAATACCTCTTTTATTCTAACACGTGAATTCGTGTAATCATGAGATTATTGCGATAAAGGCGCAGTATATTTTTTCTAAAATGACATCTGATGGCATTAGGTATGTCTAGCAGACATTGAAAACAACAATCAAAATGCAATCTCAACAGAATAACTTTTCGAATTGAATTTTCAAATCATATAACTTTATTATGTCATTATATAGAGCTATTCCTTCATTTTGCCCGGGTGTCATGAGATCATTTTAGCACTCTTTTAACGACGCAGCAAAAAATGCTAATTTTTCAATTTCGCGATATTATCAGGTCCTGTAGAGAGCAGGTCATCCATGAATACTTGCGATCTAAATTTAACTATTCAGCGAATTGATATTTTAAGTAACCGATAGAGAACAGATACAGAAATCAACCACTTATATTCAATTACGTGAATTCGTGTAATCATGATATACTTGCGATAAAGGCGCTGTATATTTTTCCTGAAATATCATCTCAAGACATCAGGTATTTCTTCCAGACATTGAAAACAACAATCAAAATGCAATCTAAATAGAATAACTTTTCGAATTGAATTTACAAATCAATTAACGTTATTATGTCACTAAATAGAGCCATTCCTTGATTTTGCCCAGAAGTTATGATATCATTTTAGCACTTTTATAACGACGCAGCAAAATATGCTGATTTTTTAATTTCGCAATATTACTAAGTCCTGTAGCGAGCAGGTTATCCACGAATACTTGCGATCGAACTTTAACTTTTCAGCGAATTGAACTTTTAAATAACCGAAATAGAACAGATACAGAAATCAACCACTTATATTCCATCACGTGAATTCGTGTAATCATAAGGTTTTTGCGATTAAGGCGGAGTATATTTTTTTCCCGAAATACCATCTGAAGACATTAGTTATTTCTTACAGACATTGAAAACAACAATTAAAATGCAATCTCATTAGAATCACTTTTCGAATTTAATTTCCGAATCAATTAACGATAATATGTCAATATATAGAGCCATTCCTTTATTTTGCCCATAGTAAGGAGATCATTTTAGCACTTATATGACCACACAGCAAAATATGCTAATTTTTAAATTTTGCAATGTTACTAAGTCCTGTAGCGAGCAGGTGATCCATTAATACTTGCGATCTAAATTTATCTATTCAGCGAATTAGAATTTTAAATAACCGATTCTGAACGGATACATAAATACCTCTTATATGCTAACACGTTAATTCGTGTAATCATGAGATACTTGCGATAAAGGCGCTGTTTTTTTTATTGAAATATCATCTCAAGATATCAGGTATTTCTTACAGACATAGAAAACAACAATTAAAATGCAATCTCATTAGAATGACCTGTCGACTTGAATTTACAAATCAATTAACGTTATGATGTCAATATATAGAGTTATTTCTTGATTTTGCCCAGGAGTTATTAGATCATTTTAGCACTCCTATGACCACGCAGCAAAATGTGCTAATTTTTAAATTTCGCAATATTACTAAGTCCTGTAGCGAGCAAGTTATCGGCGAATACTTGCGATCGAACTTTAACTTTTCAGCGAATTGAAATTTTAAATAACCGATAGTGAACAGATACAGAAATACCTCTTATATTCTAACACGTGAACTCGTGTAATCATGAGATTATTGCAAGAAAGCCGCAGTATATTTTTTCCGAAATGACATCTGAAGGCATCAGGTATGTCTAGCAGACATTGAAAACAACAATCAAAATGCAATCTCGATAGAATAACTTTTCGAATTGAATTTTCAAATCAAATAACGTTATTATGTCACTACATAGAGCCATTCCGTGATTTTGCCCAGGGGTTATGAGATCATTTTAGCACTTTTAAGACCACGCAGCAAAATATGCTAATTTTTTAATTTCGCAATATTATTGGGTCCTGTAGCGAGCAGGTTATCCATGAATACTTGCGATCTAAATTTAACTATTCAGCGAATTGATATTTTAAATAACCAAAATCGAACAGATACAGAAATCAACCACTTATATTCTATCACGTGAATTCGTGTAATCATAAGATTCTTGCGATTAAGGCGCAGTATATTTTTCCCCAAATACCATCTGTAGACATCAGGTATTTCTTACAGACATTGAAAACAACAATCAAAATGCAATCTAAATAGAATAACTTTTCGAATTGAATTTACAAATCAATTAACGTTATTATGTCAATATATGGAGCAATTCCTTGATTTTGCCCAGGAGTTATGAGATCATTTTAGCACTCTTATAACGACGCAGCAAAAAATGCTAATTTTTTAATTTCGCGATATTATCAGGTCGTGTAGAGAGCAGGTTATCCATGAATACTTGCGATCAAAATTTAACTATTCAGCGAATTGTTATTTTAAATAACCGATAGTGTACAGATACAGAAATACCTCCTATATTCTAACACGAGAACTCGTGTAATCATGAGATTATTGCGAGAAAGCCGCAGTATATTTTTTCCGAAATGACATTTAAAGGCATCAGGTATGTCTAGCAGACATTGAAAACAACAATCAAAATGCAGTTTCAATAGAATAACTTTTCGAATTGAATTTACAAGTCAATTAACGTTATTATGTCAATATATAGAGCTATTCCTTAATTTTGCCCAGGAGTTATGAGATAATTTTAGCACCCTTATAACGACGAAGCATAATATGCTAATTTTTTATTTTGCAATATTACTCAGTCCTGTAGCGAGCAGGTTATCCACGAAAACTTGCGATCGAACTTTAACTTTTCAGCGAATTGATATTTTAAATAACCGATAGTGAACAGATACAGACATACCTCTTATATTCTAACACGTGAATTCGTGTAATCATGAGATTATTGCGATAAAGGCGCAGTATATTTTTTCCAAAATGACATCTGATGGCATCAGGTATGTCTAGCAGACATTGAAAACAACAATCAAGATGCAATCTCAATAGAATAACTTTTCGAATTGAAGTTTCAAATCAAATAACGTCATTATGTCATTAAATAGAGCTATTCCTTTATTTTGCCCAGGAGTCATGAGATCATTTTAGCACTCTTATTACGACGCAGCAAAAAATGCTAATTTTTTAATACCGCAATATTATAAGGTCCTGTAGCGAGCAGGTTATCGATGAATACTTGCGATATAAATTTAACTATTCAGCGAATTGATATTTTAAATAACCGAAATCGAACAGATACAGAAATCAACCACTTATATTCCATCACGTGAATTCGTGTAATCATAAGATTCTTGCGATTAAGGCGCAGTATATTTTTCCCGGAATTCCATCTGTAGACATCAGGTATTTTTTACAGACATTGAAAACAACAATCAAAATGCAAAATAAATAGAATAACTTTTCGAATTTAATTTACAAATCAATTAACGTCATTGTGTCAATATATGGAGCTATTCCTTGATTTTGCCCAGGAGTTATGAGATCATTTTAGCACTCTTATAACGATGCAGCAAAAAATGCTAATTTTTTAATTTCGCGATATTATCAGGTCGTGTAGAGAGCAGGTTATCCATAAATACTTGCGATCAAAATTTACCTATTCAGCGAATTGATATTTTAAATAACCGATAGTGTACAGATACAGAAGTACCTCTTATATTCTAACACGTGAACTCGTGTAATCATGAGATTATTGCGAGAAAGCCGCAGTATATTTTTTCCGAAATGACATCTGAAGGCATCAGGTATGTCTAGTTGACATTGAAAACAACAATCAAAATGCAGTCTCAATAGAATAACTTTTCGAATTGAATTTACAAGTCAATTAACGTTATAACGTCAATATATAGAGCTATTCCTTGATTTTGCCCAGGAGTTATGAGATCATTTTAGCACTTTTATAACGACAAAGCAAAATATACTAATTTTTTAATTTCGCAATATTACTAAGTCCTGTAGCGAGCAGTTTATCCACGAATACTTGCGATCGAACTTGAACTATTTAGCAGATTGAAATTTCAAATATCTGAAAGCGAACAGATTTAGAAATCAATTAATATATTCTATCACGAGAATTCGTGTAATCATGAGGTTCTTGCAATTGGGGCGCAGTATATTTTCCCCGAAATATTATCTGATGGCATCAGGTATTTCTTACAGACATTGGAAACAACAATCAAAATGCAATCGCAATAGAATAACTGTTCGAAATGAATTCTCAAATCAAATAACGTTATTATGTCACTAAATAGAGCCATTCTTTAATTTTGCCCAGAAGTTATGAGATCATTTTAGCACTTTTATGACCACGCCGCGAAAAATGCGAATTTTTTAATTTCGCAATATTATCAAGTCCTGTAGCGAGCAGGTTATCTATAAATACTTGCGATCTAAATTGAACTATTTATTAAATTGAAATTTCAAATATCTGAAAACGAACAGATATAGAAATGATCCTCTTATATTCTATCACATGAATTCGTGTAATTATGAGATGCTTGCGATTGAGGCGCAGTAAATTTTTCTCGAAATATCATCTGAAGACGTCAGGTATTTCTCACAGACATTGAAAACAACAATCACAATGCAGTCTCAATAGAATAACTTTTCGAATTGAATTTACAAGTCAATAAACGTTATTATGTCAATGTATAGAGCTATTCCTCGATTTTGCCCAGGAGTTATGGGATCATTTTAGCACCCTTATAACGACGAAGCAAAATATGCTAATTTTTTATTTCGCAATATTACTCAGTCCTGTAGCGAGCAGGTTATCCACGAAAACTTGCGATCGAACTGTAACATTTCAGCGAATTGATATTTATATAACCGATAGTGAACAGATACAGACATACCTCTTATATTCTAACACGTGAATTCGTGTAATCATGAGATTATTGCGATAAAGGCGCAGTATATTTTTTCCGAAATGACATCTGATGGCATCAGGTATGTCTAGCAGACATTGAAAACAACAATCAAAATGCAGTCTCAATAGAATAACTTTTCGAATTGAATTTACAAGTCAATTAACGTTATTATGTCAATATATAGAGCTATTCCTTGATTTTGCCCAGGAGTTATGAGATCATTTTAGCACCCTTATAACGACGAAGCATAATATGCTAATTTTTTATTTTGCAATATTACTCAGTCCTGTAGCGAGCAGGTTATCCACGAAAACTTGCGATCAAACTTTAACTTTTCAGCGAATTGATATTTTGAATAACCGATAGTGAACAGATACAGACATACCTCTTATATTCTAACACGTGAATTCGTGTAATCATGAGATTATTGCGATAAAGGCGCAGTATATTTTTTCCAAAATGACATCTGATGGCATCAGGTATGTCTAGCAGACATTGAAAACAACAATCAAAATGCAATCTCAATAGAATAACTTTTCGAATTGAAGTTTCAAATCAAATAACGTCATTATGTCATGAAATAGAGCCATTCCTTTATTTTGCCCAGGAGTCATAAGATCATTTTCGCACTCTTATAACGACGCAGCAAAAAATGCTAATTTTTTAATTTCGCAATATTATTAGGTCCTGTAGCGAGCAGGTTATCCATGAATACTTGCGATATAAATTCAACTGTTCAGCGAATTGATATTTTCAATAACCGAAATCGAAGAGATACAGAAATCAACAAATTATATTCCATCACGTGAATTCGTGTAATCATAAGATTCTTGCGATTCAGGCACTGTATATTTTTCCCGAAATACCATCTGAAGACATCAGGTATTTCTTACAGACATTGAAAACAACAATCAAAATGCTATCTAAATAGAATAACTTTTCGAATTGAATTTACAAATCAATTAACGTTAATATGTCAATATATAGAGCCATTCCTTTATTTTGCCCATAGTAGAGAATCATTTTAGCACTCTTATGACCACGCAGCAAAATATGCTAATTTTTCAATTTCGCAATGTTACTAAGTCCTGTAGCGAGCAGGTGATCCATTAATACTTGCGATCTAAATTCATCTATTCAGCGAATTGGAATTTTAAATAACCGATAGTTAACGGATACAGAAATACCTCTTATATGCTAACACGTGAATTCGTGTAATCATGAGAGAATTGCGATTAAGGCGCTGTATATTTTTCCTGAAATATCATTTCAAGACATCAGGTATTTCTTACAGACATAGAAACAACAATTAAAATGCAATCTCATTAGAATGACTTTTCGAATTTAATTTTCAAATCAAATAACGTTATGATGTCACTAAATACAGCCATTCCTCGATTTTTCCCAGGAGTCATAATATCATTTTAGCACTCTTATAACCACGCAGCAAAATATGCTAATTTTTGAATTTCGCAATATTATGAAGTCCTGACGCGAGCAGGTTATCTATGAATAGTTGCGATCTGAATTTAACCATTACGCGAATTGGAATTTTAAATAACCGAAAGCGAACAGATACAGAAAGCAACCTATTATATTCTATCACGAGAATTTGTGTAATCATGAAGTTCTTGCGATTGAGGCGCAGTATATTTTTCCTGAATATTATCTGAAGGCATCAGGTATTTCTTACAGTCATCGAAAACAACAATCAAAATGCAATCTTAATAGAATAACTTTTCGGATTGAATTTTCACATCAATTAACGTTTTTATGTCGATATATAGAGTCATTACTTGATTTTGCCCATGAGTCATGAGATCATCTTAGCACTATTAAAACGACGCAGCAAAATATGCTAATTTTTTAATTTCGCAATATTTTTAAGTCCTGTAGCGAGCAGGTTATTTACAAATACTTGCGATCGAACTTTAACTTTCCAGCGAATTGAAATTTTAAATAACCGATAGTGTACGGATACTAAAATTTCTCCTATATTCTAACACGTGAATTCGTGAAATCATGAGATTATTGCGGTAAAGGCGCAGTATATTTTTTCCGAAATGACATTCGATGGCATCAGGTATGTCTAGCAGACATTGAAAACAACAATCGAAAAGCAATGTCAATATAATAACTTTTCGAATTGAATTTTTAAATCAACTAACGTTATTATGTCACTAAATAGAGCCATTCCTTGATTTTGCCCAGGAGCCATGAGATCATTTTAGCACTCTTATAACGACGCAGCAAAATATGCTAATTTTTCAATTTCACAATGTTACTAAGTCCTGTAGCGAGCAGGTGATCCATTAATACTTGCGATCAAAATTTATCTATTTAGCGAATTGGAATTTTAAATAACCGATAGTGAACGGATACAGAAATACCTCTTATATGCTAACACGTGAATTCGTGTAATCATGAGATACTTGCGATAAAGGCGCTGTATATTTTTCCTGAAATATCATCTCAAGACATCAGGTTTTTCTTACAGACATAGAAAACAACAATTAAAATGCAATCTCATTAAAATGACTTTTCGAATTGAATTTTCAAATCATATAACGTTATGATGTCACTAAATACAGCCTTTCCTTGATTTTTCCCGGGAGTCATAATATCATTTTAGCACTCTTATAACCACGCAGCATAATATGCTAATTTTTTAATTTCGCAATATTACGAATTCCTGACGCGAGCAGGTTGTCTATGAATATTTGCGATCCGAATTTAACCATTACGCGAATCGAAATTTTAAATAACCGAAAGCGAACAGATACAGAAATCAACCTATTATATTCTATCACGAGAATTTGTGTAATCATGAGGTTTTTGCGATTAAGGCGCAGTATATTTTTCCGAAATATTATCTGAAGGCATCAGGTATTTCTTACAGTCATTGAAAACAACAATCAAAATGCAATCTCAATAGAATAACTTTTCGGATTGAATTTTCACATCAATGAACGTTATTATGTCCATATATAGAGTCATTACTTGATTATGCCAAGGAGTCATGAGATCTTCTTAGCACTATTATAACGACGCAGCAAAATATGCTAATTTTTCAATTTCGCAATATTTTTAAGTCCTCTAGCGAGCAGGTTATCCACGAATAATTGCGTTCGAACTTTAACTTTCTAGCGAATTGGAATTTCAAATAACCGATAGTGAACGGATACAGAAATACATCTTATATGCTAACACGTGAATTCGTGTAATCATAAGATACTTGCGATAAAGGCGATGTATATTTTTCCTGAAATATCATTTCAAGACATCAGGTATTTCTTACAGACATAGAAAACAACAATTAAAATGCAATCTCATTAGAATGACTTTTCGAATTGAATTTTCAAATCAAATAACGTTATGATGTCACTAAATACAGCCTTTCCTTGATTTTTCCCGGGAGTCATAATATCATTTTAGCACTCTTATAACCACGCAGAAAAATATGCTAATTTTTTAATTTCGCAATATTATGAAGTCCTGTCGCGAGCAGGTTATCTATGAATAGTTGCGATCTGAATTTAACCATTACGCGAATTGAAATTTTAAATAACCGAAAGCGAACAGATACAGAAATCAACCCATTATATTCTATCACGAGAATTTGTGTAATCATGAGGTTCTTGCGATTGAGGCGCAGTATTTTTTTTCTAAATATTATCTGAAGGCATCAGGTATTTCTTACAGTCATTGAAAACAACAATCAAAATGCAATCTCAATAGAATAACTTTTCGGATTATATTTTCACATCAATTAACGTTATTATGTCGATATATAGGGTCATTACTTGATTATGCCTAGGAGTCATGAGATTATCTTAGCACTATTATAACGACGCAGCAAAATATGCTAATTTTTCAATTTCGCAATATTTCTAAGTCCTGTACCGAGCAGGTTATTCACGAATACTTGCGATCGAACTTTAACTTTTCAGCGAATTGAAATTTTAAATAACCGATAGTGAACAGATACAGAAATACCTCTTATATTCTAAAACGTGAATTCGTGTAATCATGAGATTATTGCGATAAGGGCGCAGTATATTTTTTCTGAAATGACATCTGATGGCATCAGGTATGTCTCGCGGACATTAAAAACAACATTCAAAAAGCAATGTCAATAGAATATTTTTTCGAATTGAATTTTAAAATCAAATATCGTTATTATGTCACTAAATAGAGCCATTCCTTGATTTTGCCCAGGAGCCATGAGATCATTTTAGCACTCTTTTAACGACGCAGAAAAAAATGCTTATTTTTCAATTTCGCAATATTATCAAGTCCTGTAGCGAGCAGGTTATCCATGAATACTTGCGATCTAAATTTAACTATTCAGCGAATTGATATTTTAAATAAATGAAATCGAACAGATAGAGAAATCAACCACTTATCTTCTATCACGTGAATTCGTGTAATCATAAGATTCTTGCGATTAAGGCGCTGTATACTTTTCCCGAATAACCATCTGAAGACATCAGGTATTTCTTACAGACATAGAAAACAACAATCAGAATGCAATCAAAATAGAATAACTTTTTGAATTGAATTTACAAATCAATTAACGTTATTATGTCACTGAATAGAGCCATTCATTATTTTTCCCCAGGAGTTATGATATCATTTTAGCACTTTTATGACCACGCAGCAAAATGTGCTAATTTTTCAATTTTGCAAAAATATCAAGTCTTGTAGCGAGCAGGTTATCTATGAATACTTGCGATCTAAATTTAACTATTTAGCAAATTGATATTTTAAATAAATAAAATCGAACAGATACAGAAATCAACCACTTATATTCCATCACGTGAATTCGTGTAATCATGAGATGCTTGCGATTGAGGCGCAATATATTTTTCCCGAAATATCATCTGAAGACATCAAGTTATTCTTACAGATATTGAAAACAAAAATCACAATGCAGTCTCAATAGAATAACTTTTCGAATTGAATATACAAGTCAATTAACGTTATTATGTCAATATATAGAGCTATTCCTTGATTTTGCCCATGAGTTATGAGACCATTTTAGCACTCTTATAACGACGCAGCAAAATATGCTAATTTTTTATTTCGCAATGTTACTTAGTCCTGTATTGAGCAGGTTATCCACGAAAACTTGTGATCGAACTTTAACTTTTCAGCGAATTAATATTTTAAATATCCGATAGTGAACAAATACAGAAATACCTCGTATATTCTAACACGTGCATTCGTGTAATCATGTGATTATTGCGATAAAGGCGCTGTATATTTTTCCTGAAATATTATTTCACGACATCAGGTATTTCTTACAGACATAGAAAACAACAATTAAAATGCAATCTCATTAGAATGACTTTTCAAATTGAATTTTTAAATCAAATAACGTGATGATGTCACTAAATACAGCCATTCTTTGATTTTTCCCGGAAGTCATAATATTATTTTAGCACTCTTATAACCACGCAGCAAAATATGATAATTTATTCATTTCGCAATATTATGGACTCCTGTCGCGAACAGGTTATCTATGAATAGTTGCGATCTGAATTTAACCATTACGCGAATTGAAATAATAAATAACCGAAAGCGAACAGATACAGAAATCAATCTATTATATTCTATCACTAGAATTTGTGTAATCATGAGGTTCTTGCGATTGAGGCGCAGTATATTTTTCCGAAATATTATCTGAAGGCATCAGGTATTTCTTACAGTCATTGAAAACAACAATAAAAATGCGATCTCAATAGAATAACTTTTCGGTTTGAATTTTCACATCAATTAACGTTTTTATGTCGATATATAGAGTCATTACTTGATTATGCCCAGGAGTCATGAGATCATCTTAGCACTATTAAAACGACGCAGCAAAATATGCTTATTTTTCAATTTCGCAATATTTCTAAGTCCTGTAGCGAGCAGGTTATTTACGAATACTTGCGATCGAACTTTAACTTTCCAGCGAATTGAAATTTTAAATAACCGATAGTGTACAGATACTGAAATTTCTCCTATATTCTAACACGTGAATTCGTGTAATCATGAGATTATTGCGGTAAAGGCGCAGTATATTTTTTACGAAATGACATCTGATGGCATCAGGTATATCTAGCAGACATTGAAAACAACATTCAAAAAGCAATCTCAATAGAATAACTTTTCGAATTGAATTTTCAAATCAAATATCATTATTATGTCACTAAATAGAGTCATTCCTTGATTTTGCCCAGGAGCCATGAGATCATTTTAGCACTCTTTTAACGACGCAGCAAAAAATGCTAATTTTTCAATTTCGCAATATTATTAAGTCCTGTAGCGAGCAGGTTATCCATGAATACTTGCGATCTAAATTTAACTATTCAGCGAATTGATATTTTAAATAAATGAAATCGAACAGATACAGAAATCAACCACTTATCTTCAATCACGTGAATTCGTGTAATCATAAGATTCTTGCGATTAAGGCGCTGTATATTTTTCCCGAAATACCATCTGAAGACATCAGGTATTTCTTACAGACATTGAAAACAAAAATCAAAATGGAATCTAAATAGAATAACTTTTCGAATTGAATTTACAAATTAATTAACGTTATTATGTAACTAAATAGAGTCATTCCTTGATTTTGCCCAGGAGTTATGATATCATTTTAGCACTTTTATGACCACGCAGCAAAATGTGCTAATTTTTTAATTACGCAATATTACTGAGTCCTGTAGCGTGCAAGTTATCTACGAATACTTGCGATCTAAATTGAACTATTTAGTGAATTGAAATGTTAAATAACCGAAAGCAAACAGATACAGAAATCAACCTCTTCCTTTCTATAACGTGAATTTGTGTAATCATGAGATTGTTGCGATTGTGGCGCAGTATATTTTTCCAGAAATGACATCTGAAGATATCAGGTATTTCTAACAGACTTTGAAAACAACGAGCAAAACGCAAACTCAATAGAATAACTTTTCGAATTGAATGTCCAAATCAATTAACGTTAATAAGACAATATATGGAGCCATTCCTTTATTTTGCTCATAGTAAAGAGATCATTTTAGCACTCTTATAACAACGCAGCAAAATATGCTAATTTTTCAATTTCGCAATGTTACTAAGTCCTGTAGCGAGCAGGTGATCTAATAATACTTGCGATGTAAATTTATCTATTCAGCGAATTGGAATTTTTAATAACCGATAGTGAACGGATACAGAAATACCTCTTATATGCTAACACGTAAATTTGTGTAATCATGAAATACTTGCGATAAAGGCGCTGTATATTTTTCCTGAAATATCATCTCAAGACATCAGGTATTTCTTACAGACATAGAAAACAACAATTAAATCGCAATCTCATTAGAATGAGTTTTCGAATTGAATTTTCAAATCAAATAACGTTATGGTGTCACTAAATACAGCCATTCTTTGATTTTTCCCGGGAGTCATGATATCATTTTAGCACTCTTATAACCACG
Source organism: Platygaster robiniae (assembly GCA_028476575.1). Lineage (NCBI taxonomy): Eukaryota > Metazoa > Arthropoda > Insecta > Hymenoptera > Platygastridae > Platygaster > Platygaster robiniae. The sequence continues at coordinate 21,067,281 of CM052021.1, forward strand.
CAGCAAAAAAGGCTAATTTTTAAATTTCGCAATTTTACCAAGTCCTGTAGCGAGCAGGTTATCCATGAATACTTGGGATCTAAATCTAACTATTCAGCGAATTGAAATTTTAAAAAACCGTAAGCGAACAGATACAGAAATCAACCTATTATATTCTATCACGAGAATTCGTGTAATCATGTGGTTCTTGCGATTGTGGCGCAGTATATTTTCCCCGAAATATTATCTGAAGGCATCAGGTATTTCTTACAGACATTGGAAACAACAATCAAAGTGCAATGTCAATAGAATAATTGTTCGAAATGAATTCTCAAATCAAATAACGTTATTATGTCATTAAATAGAGCCATTCCTTGATTTTGCCCAGAAGTTATGAGATCATTTTAGCACTCTTATGACCACGCAGCAAACGATGCGAATTTTTCAATTTCGCAATATTATCAAGTCCTGTAGCGAGCAGGTTATCTAGAAATACTTGCGATCTAAATTAAACTATTTAGCCATTCGAAATTTCAAATATCTGAAAGCGAGCAGATATAGAATTCAACCTCTTATATTCTATCACGAGAATTCGTGTAATCATGAGGGTTTCGCGATTGAGGCACAGTATATTTTTCCCGAAATATCATCTGAAGACATCAGGTATTTCTTACAGACATTGGAAACAACAATCAAAAAGCAATCTCAATAGAATAACTGTTCGAAATGAATTCTGAAATCAAAAAACGTTATTATGTCATTAAATAGAGCCATTCCTTGATATTGCCCAGAAGTTATGAGATCATTTTAGCACTCTTATGACCACGCAGCAAACGATGCGAATTTTTCAATTTCGCAATATTATCAAGTCCTGTAGCGAGCAGGTTATCCAAAAATACTTGCGATCTAAATTAAACTATTTAGCAATTCGAAATTTCAAATATCTGAAAGCGAGCAGATACAGAAATCAACCTCTTATATTCTATCACGTGAATTTGTGTAATCATGAGATGCTTGCGATTAAGGCGCAGTATATTTTTCCCGAAATTTCTTCTGAAGACATCAGGTATTTCTTACAGACATCGAAAACAACCATCAAAATGCAATCTAAAGAGAATAACTTTTCGAATTGAATTTACAAATCAATTAACGTTATTATGTCAATATATAGAGCTATTCCTTGATTTCGCCCAGGAGTTATGAGATCATTTCAGCACTCTTATGACAGCGCAGCAAAATGTGCTAATTTTTTAATTTTGCAATATTCCTCAGTCCGGTAGCGTGCAGTTCAATTACGAAAACTTGCGATCTAAATTAAACTATTTAGCGAATTGAAATTTTAAATAACCGAAAGCAAACAGATACAGAAATCAACCTCTTCTATTCTATCACGTGAATTTGTGTTATCATGAGATTGTTGCGATTGTGGCGCAGTATATTTTACCCGAAATGATATCTGAAGATATCAGGTATTTCTAACAGACTTTGAAAACAACGAGCAAAACGCAAACTCAATAGAATAACCTTTCGAATTGAATTTCCAAATCAATTAACGTTAATATGTCAATATATAGAGCAATTCCTTTATTTTGCTCATAGTTAGGAAATCATTTTAGCACTTTTATGACCACGCAGCAAAATATGCTAATTTTATTTCGCAATGTTACTAAGTCTTGTAGCGAGCAGGTTATCCATGAATACTTGGGATCTAAATCCAACTATTCAGCGAATTGAAATTTTAAATAACCGTAAGCGAACACATACAGAAATCAACCTATTATATTCTATCACCAGAATTTGTGTAATCATGAGGTTCTTGCGATTGAGGCGCAGTATATTTTTCCGAAATATCATCTGAAGGCTTCAGGTATTTCTTACAGTCATTGAAAACAACAATCAAAATGCAATCTCAATAGAATAACTTTTCGGATTGAATTTTCACATCAATGAACGTTATTATGTCCATATATAGAGTCATTACTTGATTATGCCCAGGAGTCATGAGATCTTCTTAGCGCTATTATAACGACGCAGCAAAATATGCTAATTTTTCAATTTCGCAATATTTTTAAGTCCTGTAGCGAGCAGGTTATCCACGAATTATTGCGTTCGAACTTTAACTTTCTAGCGAATTGGAATTTCGAATAACCGATAGTGAACGGATACGGAAATACCTCTTATATGCTAACACGTGAATTCGTGTAATCATAAGATACTTGCGATAAAGGCGCTGTACATTTTTCCTGAAATATCATCTCAAGACATCAGGTATTTCTTACAGACATAGAAAACAACAATTAATATGCAATCTCATTAGAATGACTTTTCGAATTGAATTTTCAAATCAAATAACGTTATGATGTCACTAAATACAGCTATTCCTCGATTTTTCTCGGGAGTCATAATATCATTTCAGCACTCTTATAACCACGCAGCAAAATATGCTAATTTTTTAATTTCGCAATATTATGAAGTCCTGTCGCGAGCAGGTTATCTATGAATAGTTGCGATCTGAATTTAACCATTACGCGAATTCAAATTTTAAATAACCGAAAGCGAACAGATACAGAAATCAACCTATTATATTCTATCACGAGAATTTGTGTAATCATAAGGTTCTTGCGATTGGGGCGCAGTATATTTTTCCTAAATATTATCTGAAGGCATCAGGTATTTCTTACAGTCATTGAAAACAACAATCAAAATGCAAACTCAATAGAATAACTTTTCGGATTGAATTTTCACATCAATATACGTTATTATGTCCATATATAGAGTGATTACTTGATTATGCCCAGGAGTCGTGAGATTATCTTAGCACTATTATAACGATGCAGCAAAATATGCTAATTTTTCAATTTCGCAATATTTCTAAGTCCTGTAGCGAGCAGGTTATTCACGAATACTTGCGATCGAACTTTAACTATTCAGCGAATTGAAATTTTAAATAACCGTAAGCGAACAGATACAGAAATCAACCTATTATATTCTATCACGAGAATTCGTGTAATCATGTGGTTCTTGCGATTAGGGCGCAGTATATATTTCCCGAAATATTATCTGAAGGCATCAGGTATTTCTTACAGACATTGGAAACAACAATCAAAATGCAATCTCAATAAAATAACTTTTCGAATTGAATTTTCAAATCAAATAACGTTATTATGTCACTAAATAGAGCCATTCCGTGATTTTTCCCAGGGGTTATGAGATCATTTTAGCACTCTTAAGACCACGCAGCAAAATATGCTAATTTTTCGTTTTCGCAATATTATCAAATCCTGTAGCGAGCAGGTTATCTATGAATACTTGCGATCTAAATTGAACTATTTATCAAATTGAAATTTCAAATATCTGAAAGCGAACAGATATAGAAATGAACCTCTTATATTCTCTCACGTGAATTCGTGTAATTAAGAGGTGCACGCGATTAAGGCGCAGTATATTTTTCCCGAAATATCATCTGAAGACGTCAGGTATTTCTTACAGACATTGAAAACAACCATCAAAATGCAATCTCAATAGAATAACTGTTCGAAATGATTTCTGAAATCAAAAAACGTTATTATGTCATTAAATAGAGCCATTCCGTGATTTTTCCCAGGGGTTATGAGATCATTTTAGCACTCTTATGACCACGCAGCAAACGATGCGAATTTTTCAATTTCGCAATATTATCAAGTCCTGTAGCGAGCAGGTTATCCAAAAATACTTGCGATCTAAATTAAACTATTTAGTAATTCGAAATTTCAAATATCTGAAAGCGAGCAGATACAGAAATCAACCTCTTATATTCTATCACGTGAATTTGTGTAATCATGAGATGCTTGCGATTGAGGCGCAGTATATTTTTCCCGAAATTTCTTCTGAAGACATCAGGTATTTCTTACAGACATTCAAAACAACCATCAAAATGCAATCTAAAGAGAATAACTTTTCGAATTGAATTTACAAATCAATTAACGTTATTATGTCAATATATAGAGCTATTCCTTGATTTCGCCCAGGAGTTATGAGATCATTTCAGCACTCTTATGACAGCGCAGCAAAATGTGCTAATTTTTTAATTTTGCAATATTCCTCAGTCCGGTAGCGTGCAGTTCAATTACGAAAACTTGCGATCTAAATTAAACTATTTAGCGAATTGAAATTTTAAATAACCGAAAGCAAACAGATACAGAAATCAACCTCTTCTATTCTATCACGTGAATTTGTGTTATCATGAGATTGTTGCGATTGTGGCGCAGTATATTTTACCCGAAATGATATCTGAAGATATCAGGTATTTCTAACAGACTTTGAAAACAACGAGCAAAACGCAAACTCAATAGAATAACCTTTCGAATTGAATTTCCAAATCAATTAACGTTAATATGTCAATATATAGAGCAATTTCTTTATTTTGCTCATAGTTAGGAAATCATTTTAGCACTTTTATGACCACGCAGCAAAATATGCTAATTTTATTTCGCAATGTTACTAAGTCTTGTAGCGAGCAGGTTATCCATGAATACTTGGGATCTAAATCCAACTATTCAGCGAATTGAAATTTTAAATAACCGTAAGCGAACACATACAGAAATCAACTTATTATATTCTATCACCAGAATTTGTGTAATCATGAGGTTCTTGCGATTGAGGCGCAGTATATTTTTCCGAAATATCATCCGAAGGCTTCAGGTATTTCTTACAGTCATTGAAAACAACAATCAAAATGCAATCTCAATAGAATAACTTTTCGGATTGAATTTTCACATCAATGAACGTTATTATGTCCATATATAGAGTCATTACTTGATTATGCCCAGGAGTCATGAGATCTTCTTAGCACTATTATAACGACGCAGCAAAATATGCTAATTTTTCAATTTCGCAATATTTTTAAGTCCTGTAGCGAGCAGGTTATCCACGAATATTTGCGTTCGAACTTTAACTTTCTAGCGAATTGGAATTTCAAATAACCGATAGTGAACGGATACGGAAATACCTCTTATATGCTAACACGTGAATTCGTGTAATCATAAGATACTTGCGATAAAGGCGCTGTACATTTTTCCTGAAATATCATCTCAAGACATCAGGTATTTCTTACAGACATAGAAAACAACAATTAATATGCAATCTCATTAGAATGACATTTCGAATTGAATTTTCAAATCAAATAACGTTATGATGTCACTAAATACAGCTATTCCTCGATTTTTCTCGGGAGTCATAATATCATTTCAGCACTCTTATAACCACGCAGCAAAATATGCTAATTTTTTAATTTCGCAATATTATGAAGTCCTGTCGCGAGCAGGTTATCTATGAATAGTTGCGAACTGAATTTAACCATTACGCGAATTCAAATTTTAAATAACCGAAAGCGAACAGATACAGAAATCAACCTATTATATTCTATCACGAGAATTTGTGTAATCATAAGGTTCTTGCGATTGGGGCGCAGTATATTTTTCCTAAATATTATCTGAAGGCATCAGGTATTTCTTACAGATATTGGAAACAACAATTAAAATGCAATCTCAATAGAATAACTGTTCGAAATGAATTTTCAAATCAAATAACGTTATTATGTCACTAAATAGAGCCATTCCTTGATTTTGCCCAGGAGTTATGAAATCATTTTAGCACTGTTATGACCACGCAGCAAAATATCCGAATTTTTCAATTTCGCCATATTATCAAGTTCTGTAGCGAGCAAGTTATCCATAAATACTCGCGATCTATATTGAATTATTTAGCAAATTGAAATTTCAAATATCTGAAAGCGAACAGATATATAAATCATCCTATTATATTCTATCACGAGAATTCGCGTAATCATGAGGTTTTTGCGATTGGGGCGCAGTATATTTTTCCCGAAATATTATCTGAAGGCATCAGGTATTTCTTACAGACTTTGAAAACAACAATCAAAATGCAATCTAAATAGAATAACTTTTCGGATTAAATTTACAAATCAATTAACGTTAATATGACAATATATAGAGCCATTCCTTTATTTTGCCCACAGTAAGGAGATTATTTTAGCACTCTTATAACTACGCAGCAAAATATGCTAATTTTTCAATTTCGCAATGTTACTAAGTCCTGTAGCGAGCAGGTGATCTATTAATACTTCCAATCTAAATTTATCTATTCAGCGAATTAAAATTTTTAATAACCGATAGTGAACGGATACAGAAATACCTCTTATATGCTAACACGTGAATTCGTGTAATTATGAGATACTTGCGATAAAGGCGCTGTATATTTTTCCTGGAATATCATCTCAAGACATCAGGTATTTCTTACAGACATAGGAATCAACAATTAAAATGCAATCTCATTAGAATGACTTTTCGAATTGAATTTACAAATCAAATAACGTTATGATGTCACTAAATACAGCCATTCTTTGATTTTTCCCGGGAAACATGATATCATTTTGGCACTCTTATAACCACGCAGCAAAAAAGGCTAATTTCTCAATTTCGCAATTTTATCAAGTCCTGTAGCGAGCAGGTTATCCATGAATACTTGGGATCTAAATCTAACTATTCAGCGAATTGAAATTTTAAATAACCGTAAGCGAACAGATACAGAAATGAACCTATTATATTCTATCACGAGAATTCGTGTAATCATGTGGTTCTTGCGATTGAGACGCAGTATATTTGTCCCGAAATATTATCTGAAGGCATCAGGTATTTCTTACGGACATTGAAAACAACAATCAAAATGCAATCTCAATAGAATAACTTTTCGAATTGAATTTTCGAATCAAATAACGTTATTATGTCACTAAATAGAGCCATTCCGTGATTTTTCCCAGGGGTTATGAGATCATTTTAGCACTCTTAAGACCACGCAGCAAAATATGCTAATTTCTCGATTTCGCAATATTATCAAATCCTGTAGCGAGCAGGTTATCTATGAATACTTGCGATCTAAATTGAACTATTTATCAAATTGAAATTTCAAATATCTGAAAGCAAACAGATATAGAAATGAACCTCTTATATTCTCTCACGTGAATTCGTGTAATTAAGAGGTGCTCGCGATTGGGGCGCAGTATATTTTTCCCGAAATATCATCTGAAGACGTCAGGTATTTCTTACAGACATTGAAAACAACAATCACAATGCAATCTCATTAGAATGACTTTTCGAATTGAATTTTCAAATCAAATAACGTTTATATGTCATTAAATAGAGCTATTCCTTTATTTTGCCCAGGATTCATGAGATCATTTTAGCACTCTTATAACGACGCAGCAAAAAAAGCTAATTTTTCAATTTCGCAATGTTACTAAGTCCTGTAGCGAGCAGGTGATCTATTAATACTTCCAATCTAAATTTATCTATTCAGCGGATTGGAATTTTTAATAACCGATAGTAAACGGATACAGAAATACCTCTTATATGCTAACACGTGAATTCGTGTAATCATGAGATACTTGCGATAAAGGCGCTGTACATTTTTCCTGAAATATCATCTCAAGACATCAGGTATTTCTTACAGACATAGAAAACAACAATTAAAATGCAATCTCATTAGAATGACTTTTCGAATTGAATTTTCAAATCAAATAACGTTATGATGTCACTAAATACAGCCATTCTTTGATTTTTCCCGGGAGTCATAATATCATTTTAGCACTCTTATAACCACGCAGAAAAAAAGGCTAATTTTTCAATTTCGCAATTTTACCAAGTCCTGTAGCGAGCAGGTTATCCATGAATATTTGGGATTGAACTTTATCTTTTCAGTGAATTGATATTTTAAATAACCGATAGTGAACAGATACAGAAAGACATCTTATATTCTAACACGTGAATTCGTGTATTCATGTGATTATTGCGATAAAGGCGCAGTATATTTTTTCCGAAATGACATCTGATGGCATCAGGTATGTCTAGCAGACATTGAAAACAACAATCAAAATGCAATCTCATTAGAATGACTTTTCGAATTGAATTTTCACATCAATTAACGTTATTACGTCGATATATAGAGTCATTACTTGATTATGCCCAGGAGTCATGAGATCATTCTAGCACTATTATAACGACGCAGAAAAATATGCTAATTTTTCAATTTCGCAATATTTCTTAGTCCTGTAGCGAGCAGGTTATGCACGAATACTTGCGATCGAACTTCAACTTTCCAGCGAATTGAAATTTTTAATAACCGATAGTGAACAGATACAGAAACTTCTCTTATATTCTAACACGTGAATTCGTGTAATCATGACGTTATTGCGATAAAGGCGCAGTATATTTTTTCCGAAATGACATCTGAAGATATCAGGTATTCCGAACAGACTTTGAAAACAACGAGCAAAACGCAAACTCAATAGAATAACTTTTCGAATTGAATTTCGAAATCAATTAACGTTAATATGTCAATATATAGAGCCATTCCTTTATTTTGCCCATAGTAAGGAGATCATTTCAGCACCCTTATGACCACGCAGCAAAATATGCTAATTTTTCAATTCCGCAATATTGTCAAGACCTGTAGCGAGCAAGTTATTCATAAACACTGCGATCTAAACTAAACTATCAAGCAAATTGAAATTTCAAATATCTAAAAGTGAACAGATATAGAAATCAACCTCTTATATTCTATCACTTGAATTCGTGTAATCATGATATGCTTGCGATTGAGGCGCAGTATATTTTTCCCGAAATATCATCTGAAGACATCTGGTATTTCTTACAGTCATTGAAAACAACAATAAAAATGCAATCTCAATAGAATAACTTTTCGGATTAAATTTTCACATCAATTAACGTTTTTATGTCGATATATAGGGTCATTACTTGATTATGCCCAGGAATCATGAGATCATTTTAGCACTATTATAACGACGCAGCAATTAATGCTAATTTTTTAATTTCACAATATTATCAAGTCCTGTAGCGAGCAGGTTACCCATGAATACTTGCGATCTAAATTTAACTATTCAGCGAATTGATATTTTAAATAACCTAAATCGAACAGCTACAGAAATCAACCACTTATATTCCATCACGTGAATTCGTGTAATCATAAGATTCTTGCGATTAAGGCGCTGTATATTTTTCTCGAAATACCATCTGAAGACATCAGGTATTTCTTACAGACATTGAAAACAACAATCAAAATGCAATCTAAATAGAATAACTTTTCGAATTGAATTTGCAAATCAATTAACGTTATCATGTCAATATATACAGCTATTCCTTGATTTTGCCCAGGAGTTATGAGATCATTTTAGCACTCTTATGACCACGCAGCAAACGATGCGAATTTTTCAATTTCGCAATATTATCAAGTCCTGTAGCGAGCAGGTGATCTATTAATACTTCCAATCTAAATTTATCTATTCAGCGAATTAGAATTTTTAATAACCGATAGTGAACGGATACAGAAATACCTCTTATATGCTAACACGTGAATTCGTGTAATTATGAGATACTTGCGATAAAGGCGCTGTATATTTTTCCTGGAATATCATCTCAAGACATCAGGTATTTCTTACAGACATAGGAATCAACAATTAAAATGCAATCTCATTAGAATGACTTTTCGAATTGAATTTACAAATCAAATAACGTTATGATGTCACTAAATACAGCCATTCTTTGATTTTTCCCGGGAAACATGATATCATTTTGGCACTCTTATAACCACGCAGCAAAAAAGGCTAATTTCTCAATTTCGCAATTTTATCAAGTCCTGTAGCGAGCAGGTTATCCATGAATACTTGGGATCTAAATCTAACTATTCAGCGAATTGAAATTTTAAATAACCGTAAGCGAACAGATACAGAAATGAACCTATTATATTCTATCACGAGAATTCGTGTAATCATGTGGTTCTTGCGATTGAGACGCAGTATATTTGTCCCGAAATATTATCTGAAGGCATCAGGTATTTCTTACGGACATTGAAAACAACAATCAAAATGCAATCTCAATAGAATAACTTTTCGAATTGAATTTTCGAATCAAATAACGTTATTATGTCACTAAATAGAGCCATTCCGTGATTTTTCCCAGGGGTTATGAGATCATTTTAGCACTCTTAAGACCACGCAGCAAAATATGCTAATTTCTCGATTTCGCAATATTATCAAATCCTGTAGCGAGCAGGTTATCTATGAATACTTGCGATCTAAATTGAACTATTTATCAAATTGAAATTTCAAATATCTGAAAGCAAACAGATATAGAAATGAACCTCTTATATTCTCTCACGTGAATTCGTGTAATTAAGAGGTGCTCGCGATTGGGGCGCAGTATATTTTTCCCGAAATATCATCTGAAGACGTCAGGTATTTCTTACAGACATTGAAAACAACAATCACAATGCAATCTCATTAGAATGACTTTTCGAATTGAATTTTCAAATCAAATAACGTTTATATGTCATTAAATAGAGCTATTCCTTTATTTTGCCCAGGATTCATGAGATCATTTTAGCACTCTTATAACGACGCAGCAAAAAAAGCTAATTTTTCAATTTCGCAATGTTACTAAGTCCTGTAGCGAGCAGGTGATCTATTAATACTTCCAATCTAAATTTATCTATTCAGCGGATTGGAATTTTTAATAACCGATAGTAAACGGATACAGAAATACCTCTTATATGCTAACACGTGAATTCGTGTAATCATGAGATACTTGCGATAAAGGCGCTGTACATTTTTCCTGAAATATCATCTCAAGACATCAGGTATTTCTTACAGACATAGAAAACAACAATTAAAATGCAATCTCATTAGAATGACTTTTCGAATTGAATTTTCAAATCAAATAACGTTATGATGTCACTAAATACAGCCATTCTTTGATTTTTCCCGGGAGTCATAATATCATTTTAGCACTCTTATAACCACGCAGAAAAAAAGGCTAATTTTTCAATTTCGCAATTTTACCAAGTCCTGTAGCGAGCAGGTTATCCATGAATATTTGGGATTGAACTTTATCTTTTCAGTGAATTGATATTTTAAATAACCGATAGTGAACAGATACAGAAAGACATCTTATATTCTAACACGTGAATTCGTGTATTCATGTGATTATTGCGATAAAGGCGCAGTATATTTTTTCCGAAATGACATCTGATGGCATCAGGTATGTCTAGCAGACATTGAAAACAACAATCAAAATGCAATCTCATTAGAATGACTTTTCGAATTGAATTTTCACATCAATTAACGTTATTACGTCGATATATAGAGTCATTACTTGATTATGCCCAGGAGTCATGAGATCATTCTAGCACTATTATAACGACGCAGAAAAATATGCTAATTTTTCAATTTCGCAATATTTCTTAGTCCTGTAGCGAGCAGGTTATGCACGAATACTTGCGATCGAACTTCAACTTTCCAGCGAATTGAAATTTTTAATAACCGATAGTGAACAGATACAGAAACTTCTCTTATATTCTAACACGTGAATTCGTGTAATCATGACGTTATTGCGATAAAGGCGCAGTATATTTTTTCCGAAATGACATCTGAAGATATCAGGTATTCCGAACAGACTTTGAAAACAACGAGCAAAACGCAAACTCAATAGAATAACTTTTCGAATTGAATTTCGAAATCAATTAACGTTAATATGTCAATATATAGAGCCATTCCTTTATTTTGCCCATAGTAAGGAGATCATTTCAGCACCCTTATGACCACGCAGCAAAATATGCTAATTTTTCAATTCCGCAATATTGTCAAGACCTGTAGCGAGCAAGTTATTCATAAACACTGCGATCTAAACTAAACTATCAAGCAAATTGAAATTTCAAATATCTAAAAGTGAACAGATATAGAAATCAACCTCTTATATTCTATCACTTGAATTCGTGTAATCATGATATGCTTGCGATTGAGGCGCAGTATATTTTTCCCGAAATATCATCTGAAGACATCTGGTATTTCTTACAGTCATTGAAAACAACAATAAAAATGCAATCTCAATAGAATAACTTTTCGGATTAAATTTTCACATCAATTAACGTTTTTATGTCGATATATAGGGTCATTACTTGATTATGCCCAGGAATCATGAGATCATTTTAGCACTATTATAACGACGCAGCAATTAATGCTAATTTTTTAATTTCACAATATTATCAAGTCCTGTAGCGAGCAGGTTACCCATGAATACTTGCGATCTAAATTTAACTATTCAGCGAATTGATATTTTAAATAACCTAAATCGAACAGCTACAGAAATCAACCACTTATATTCCATCACGTGAATTCGTGTAATCATAAGATTCTTGCGATTAAGGCGCTGTATATTTTTCTCGAAATACCATCTGAAGACATCAGGTATTTCTTACAGACATTGAAAACAACAATCAAAATGCAATCTAAATAGAATAACTTTTCGAATTGAATTTGCAAATCAATTAACGTTATCATGTCAATATATACAGCTATTCCTTGATTTTGCCCAGGAGTTATGAGATCATTTTAGCACTCTTATGACCACGCAGCAAACGATGCGAATTTTTCAATTTCGCAATATTATCAAGTCCTGTAGCGAGCAGGTTATCCATGAATACTTGGGATCTAAATATAACTATTCAGCGAATTGAAATTTTAAATAACCGTAAGCGAACAGATACAGAAATCAACCTATTTTATTCTATCACTTGAATTCGTGTAATCATGAGATGCTTGCGATTGTGGCGCAGTATATTTTTCCCGATATGACATCTGAAGATATCAGGTATTTCTAACAGACTTTGAAAACAACGAGTAAAACGCAAACTCAATAGAATAACTCTTCGAATTGAATTTCCAAATCAATTAACGTTAATATGTAAATATATAGAGCAATTCCTTTATTTAGCCCATAGTAAGGAAATCGTTTTAGCACTTTTATGACTACGCAGCAAAATATGCTAATATTATTTCGCAATGTTACCCTGTCCTGTAGCGAGCAGGTAATCCATTAATACTTGCTATCTAAATTTACCTATTCAGCGAGTTGGAATTTTTAATAACCGATAGTGAACGGATACAGAAATACCTCTTATATGCTAACACGTGAATTCGTGTAATCATGAGATACTTGCGATAAAGGCGCTGTATATTTTTCCTGAAATATCATCGCAAGACATCAAGTATTTCTTACAGACATAGAAAACACCAATTAAAATGCAATCTCATTAGAATGACTTTTCGAATTGAATTTTCAAATCAAATAACGTTATGATGTCACTAAATACAGCCATTCTTTGATTTTTCCCGGGAGTCATGATATCATTTTAGCACTCTTATAACCACGCAGCAAAAAAGGCTAATTTTTCAATTTCGCAATTTCACCAAGTCCTGTAGCGAGCAGGTTATCCATGAATACTTGGGATCTGAATCTAAATATTCAGCGAATTGAAATTTTAAATAACCGTAAGCGAACAGATGCAGAAATGAACCTATTATATTCTATCACGAGAATTCGTGTAATCATGTGGTTCTTGCGATTTAGGCGCAGTATATTTTTCCCGAAATATCATCTGAAGACATCTGGTATTTCTTACAGTCATTGAAAACAACAATAAAAATGCAATCTCAATAGAATAACTTTTCGGATTATATTTTCACATCAATTAACGTTATTATGTCGATATATAGGGTCATTACTTGATTATGCCCAGGAGTCATGAGATCATTTTAGCACTATTATAACGACGCAGCAAAAAATGCTAATTTTTCAATTTCCCAATATTATCAAGTCCTGTAGCGTGCAGGTTATCCATGAATATTTGCGATCTAACTTTAACTATTCAGCGAATTGATATTTCAAATAACCGAAAAAGAACAGATACAGAAATTAACCACTTATATTTTATCACGTGAATTCGTGTAATCATAAGATTCTCGCGATTAAGGCGCTGTATATTTTTTCCGAAGTACCATCTGAAGACATCAGGTATTTCTTACAGACATTGAAAACAACAATCAAAATGCAATCTAAATATAATAACTTTTCGAATTGAATTTACAAATTAATTAACGTTATTATTTCACTAAATACAGCCATTCTTTGATTTTTCCCGGGAGTCATGATATCATTTTAGCACTCTTATCACCACGCAGCAAAAAAGGCTAATTTTTCAATTTCGCAATTTTACCATTCCTGTGGCGAGCAGGTTATCCATGAACACTTGGGATCTGAATCTAACTATTCAGCGAATTGAAATTTTAAATAACCGTAAGCGAACAGATACAGAAATCAACCTATTATATTCTATCACGAGAATTCGTGTAATCATGTGGTTCTTGCGATTAGGGCGCAGTATATATTTCCCGAAATATTATCTGAAGGCATCAGGTATTTCTTACAGACATTGAAAACAACAATCAAAATGCAATCTCAATAAAATAACTTTTCGAATTGAATTTTCAAATCAAATAACGTTATTATGTCACTAAATAGAGCCATTCCGTGATTTTTCCCAGGGGTTATGAGATCATTTTAGCACTCTTAAGACCACGCAGCAAAATATGCTAATTTTTCGATTTCGCAATATTATCAAATCCTGTAGCGAGCAGGTTATCTATGAATACTTGCGATCTAAATTGAACTATTTATCAAATTGAAATTTCAAATATCTGAAAGCGAACAGATATAGAAATGAACCTCTTATATTCTCTCACGTGAATTCGTGTTATTAAGAGGTGCACGCGATTAAGGCGCAGTATATTTTTCCCGAAATATCATCTGAAGACGTCAGGTATTTCTTACAGACATTGAAAACAACAATCACAATGCAGTCTAAATAGAATAACTTTTCGAATTGAATTTACAAGTCAATTAACGTTATTATGTCAATATATAGAGCTATTCCTTGATTTTGCCCCGGAGTTATGAGATCATTTTAGCACCCTTATAACGACAAAGCAAAATATGCTAATTTTTTATTTCGCAATATTACTAAGTCCTGTAGCGAGCAGGTTATCCACGAATACTTGCGATCGAACTTTAACTTTTTAGCGAATTGTTATTTTAAATAACCGATAGTGAACAGATACAGACATACCTCTTATATTCTAACACGTGAATTCGTGTAATCAAGAGATTATTGCGATAAAGGCGCAGTATATTTTTTCCGAAATGACATCTGATGGTATTAGGTATGTCTAGCAGACATTGAAAACAACAATCAAAATGCAATCTCAATGGAATAACTTTTCGAATTGAAGTTTCAAATCAAATAACGTTTATATGTCATTAAATAGAGCTATTCCTTTATTTTGCCCAGGAGTCATAAGATCATTTTAGCACTATTATAACGACGCAGCAAAAAAAGCTAATTTTTCAATTTCGCAATGTTACTAAGTCCTGTAGCGAGCAGGTGATCTATTAATACTTCCAATCTAAATTTATCTATTTAGCGAATTGGAATTTTCAATAACCGATAGTGAACGGATACAGAAATACCTCTTATATGCTAACACGTGAATTCGTGTAATCATGAGATACTTGCGATAAAGGCGCTGTATATTTTCCCTGAAATATCATCTCAAGACATCAGGTATTTCTTACAGACATAGAAAACAACAATTAAAATGCAATCTCATTAGAATGACTTTTCGAATTGAATTTTCAAATCAAATAACGTTATGATGTCACTATATACAGCCATTCTTTGATTTTTCCCGGGAGTCATGATATTATTTTAGCACTCTTATAACCACGCAGTAAAAAAGGCTAATTTTTCAATTTGGCAATTTTACCAAGTCCTGTAGCGAGCAGGATACCCATGAGTACTTGCGATCTAAATTTAACTATTCAGCAAATTGATATTTTAAATAACCGAAATCGAAAAGCTACAGAAATCAACCACTTATATTCCATCACGTGAATTCGTGTAATCATAAGATTCTTGCGATTAAGGCGCTGTATATTTTTCCCGAAATACCATCTGAAGACATCAGGTATTTCTTTCAGACATTTGAAACAACAATCAAAATGCAATCTAAAGAGAATGACTTTTCGAATTGAATTTACATATCAATTAACTTTATTATGTCAAGATATAGAGCTATTCCTTGATTTTTCCCAGGAGTTATGATATCATTTTAGCACTCTCATAACCACGCAGCAAAATATGCTAATTTCCCGATTTCGCACTGTTACTAAGTCCTGTAGCGAGCAGATGATCCATTAATACTTGCGATCTAAATTCATCTATCCAGCGAATTAATATTTTAAATAACCGATAGTGAACGGATACAGAAGGACCTAGTAAATGCTAACACGTGAATTCGTGTATTCATGAGATACCTGCGCTAAAGGCGCTGTATATTTTTCCTGAAATATCATCTCAAGACATCAGGTATTTCTTACAGACATAGAAAACAACAATTAAAATGCAATCTCATTAGAATGACTTTTCGAATTGAATTTTCAAATCGAATAACGTTATGATGTCACTAAATACAGCCATTCTTTGATTTTTCCCGGGAGTCATGATATCATTTTAGCACTCTTATAACCACGCAGAATAAAAGGCTAATTTTTCAATTTCGCAATTTTACCAAGTCCTGTAGCGAGCAGGTTATCCATGAATATTTGAGATCGAACTTTAACTTTTCAGTGAATTGATATTTTAAATAACCGATAGTGAACAGATACAGAAACTTCTCTTATATTCTAACACGTGAATTCGTGTAATCATGACGTTATTGCGATAAAGGCGCAGTATATTTTTTCCGAAATGACATCTGAAGATATCAGGTATTCCGAACAGACTTTGAAAACAACGAGCAAAACGCAAACTCAATAGAATAACTTTTCGAATTGAATTTCGAAATCAATTAACGTTAATATGTCAATATATAGAGCCATTCCTTTATTTTGCCCATAGTAAGGAGATCATTTCAGCACCCTTATGACCACGCAGCAAAATATGCTAATTTTTCAATTCCGCAATATTGTCAAGACCTGTAGCGAGCAAGTTATTCATAAACACTTGCGATCTAAACTAAACTATCAAGCAAATTGAAATTTCAAATATCTGAAAGTGAACAGATATAGAAATCAACCTCTTATATTCTATCACTTGAATTCGTGTAATCATGATATGCTTGCGATTGAGGCGCAGTATATTTTTCCCGAAATATCATCTGAAGACATCTGGTATTTCTTACAGTCATTGAAAACAACAATAAAAATGCAATCTCAATAGAATAACTTTTCGGATTAAATTTTCACATCAATTAACGTTTTTATGTCGATATATAGGGTCATTACTTGATTATGCCCAGGAGTCATGAGATCATTTTAGCACTATTATAACGACGCAGCAAAAAATGCTAATTTTTCAATTTCCCAATTTTATCAAGTCCTGTAGCGAGCAGGTTACCCATGAATACTTGCGATCTAAATTTAACTATTCAGCGAATTGATATATTAAATAACCTAAATCGAACAGCTACAGAAATCAACCACTTATATTCCATCACGTGAATTCGTGTAATCATAAGATTCTTGCGATTAAGGCGCTGTATATTTTTCTCGAAATACCATCTGAAGACATCAGGTATTTCTTACAGACATTGAAAACAACAATCAAAATGCAATCTAAATAGAATTACTTTTCGAATTGAATTTACAAATCAATTAACGTTATCATGTCAATATTTACAGCTATTCCTTGATTTCGCCTAGAAGTTATGAGATCATTTTAGCACTCTTATGACCACGCAGCAAACGATGCGAATTTTTCAATTTCGCAATATTATCAAGTCCTGTAGCGAGCAGGTTATCCATGAATACTTTGGATCTAAATATAACTATTCAGCGAATTGAAATTTTAAATAACCCTAAGCGAACAGATACAGAAATCAACCTATTTTATTCTATCACTTGAATTCGTGTAATCATGAGATGCTTGCGATTGTGGCGCAGTATATTTTTCCCGATATGACATCTGAAGATATCAGGTATTTCTCACAGACTTTGAAAACAACGAGTAAAACGCAAACTCAATAGAATAACTCTTCGAATTGAATTTCCAAATCAATTAACGTTAATATGTCAATATATAGAGCAATTCCTTTATTTAGCCCATAGTAAGGAAATCGTTTTAGCAATTTTATGACCACGCAGCAAAATATGCTAATATTATTTCGCAATGTTACCCTGTCCTGTAGCGAGCAGGTAATCCATTAATACTTGCTATCTAAATTTACCTATTCAGCGAATTGGAATTTTTAATAACCGATAGTGAACGGATACAGAAATACCTCTTATATGCTAACACGTGAATTCGTGTAATCATGAGATACTTGCGATAAAGGCGCTGTATATTTTGCCTGAAATATCATCTCAAGACATCAGGTATTTCTTACAGACATAGAAAACACCAATTAAAATGCAATCTCATTAGAATGACTTTTCGAATTGAATTTTCAAATCAAATAACGTTATGATGTCACTAAATACAGCCATTCTTTGATTTTACCCGGGAGTCAGGATATCATTTTAGCACTCTTATAACCACGCAGCAAAAAAGGCTAATTTTTCAATTTCGCAATTTTACCAAGTCCTGTAGCGAGCAGGTTATCCATGAATACTTGGGATCTAAATCTAACTATTCAGCGAATTGAAATTTTAAATAACCGTAAGCGAACAGATGCAGAAATGAACCTATTATATTCTATCACGAGAATTCGTGTAATCATGTGGTTCTTGCGATTGAGGCGCAGTATATTTTTCCCGAAATATCATCTGAAGACATCTGGTATTTCTTACAGTCATTGAAAACAACAATAAAAATGCAATCTCAATAGAATAACTTTTCGGATTAAATTTTCACATCAATTAACGTTATTATGTCGATATATAGGGTCATTACTTGATTATGCCCAGGAGTCATGAGATCATTTTAGCACTATTATAACGACGCAGCAAAAAATGCTAATTTTTCAATTTCCGAATATTATCAAGTCCTGTAGCGTGCAGGTTATCCATGAATATTTGCGATCTAACTTTAACTATTCAGCGAATTGATATTTCAAATAACCGAAATAGAACAGATACAGACATTGACCACTTATATTCCATCACGTGAATTCGTGTAATCATAAGATTCTCGCGATTAAGGCGCTGTATATTTTTCCCGAAATACCATCTGAAGACATCAGGTATTTCTTACAGACATTGAAAACAACAATCAAAATGCAATTTAAATATAATAACTTTTCGAATTGAATTTACAAATTAATTAACGTTATTATTTCACTAAATACAGCCATTCTTTGATTTTTCCCGGGAGTCATGATATCATTTTAGCACTCTTATCACCATGCAGCAAAAAAGGCTAATTTTTCAATTTCGCAATTTTACCATTCCTGTGACGAGCAGGTTATCCATGAACACTTGGGATCTGAATCTAACTATTCAGCGAATTGAAATTTTAAATAACCGTAAGCGAACAGATACAGAAATCAACCTATTATATTCTATCACGAGAATTCGTGTAATCATGTGGTTCTTGCGATTGGGGCGCAGTATATATTTCCCGAAATATTATCTGAAGGCATCAGGTATTTCTAACAGACATTGGAAACAACAATCAAAATGCAATCTCAATAGAATAACTGTTCGAAATGAATTCTCAAATCAAATAACGTTATTATGTCATTAAATAGAGCCATTCCTTGATTTTGCCCAGAAGTTATGAGATCATTCTAGCACTCTTATGACCACGCAGCAAACGATGCGAATTTTTCAATTTCGCAATATTATCAAGTCCTGTAGCGAGCAGGTTATCCATAAATACTTGCGATCTAAATTAAACTATTTAGCAATTCGAAATTTCAAATATCTGAAAGCGAGCAGATATAGAAATCAACCTCTTATATTCTATCACGTGAATTTGTGTAACCATGAGATGCTTGCGATTGAGGCGCAGTATATTTTTCCCGAAATATCATCTGAAGACATCAGGTATTTCTTACAGACATTGAAAACAACATTCAAAATGCAATCTAAAGAGAATGACTTTTCGAATTGAATTTACAAATCAATTAACGTTATTATGTCAAGATATAGAGCTATTCCTTGATTTTGCCCAGGAGTTATGGGATCATTTTAGCACTCTTATGACAAGGGCAGCAAAATGTGCTAATTTTCAAATTTTGCAATATTATCAAGTCCGGTAGCGTGCAGTTTAATTACGAATACTTGCGATCTAAATTGAACTATTAGCGAATTGAAATTTTAAATAACCGAAAGCAAACAGATACAGAAATCAACCTCTTCTATTCTATCACGTGAATTTGTGTAATCATGAGATTGTTGCGATTATGGCGCAGTATATTTTTCCCGAAATGACATCTGAAGATATCAGGTATTTCTAACAGACTTTGAAAACAACGAGCAAAACGCAAACTCAATAGAATAACTCTTCGAATTGTATTTTCAAATCAATTAACGTTAATATGTCAATATATAGAGCAATTCCTTTATTTTGCCTATAGTAAGGAAATCATTTCAGCACTTTTATGACCACGCAGCAAAATATGCTAATTTTATTTCTCAATGTTACTCAGTCATGTAGCGAGCAAGTAATCCATTAATACTTGCTATCTAAATTTATCTATTCAGCGAACTGGAATTTTTAATAACCGATAGTGAACGGATACAGAAATACCTCTTATATGCTAACACGTGAATTCGTGTAATCATGAGATACTTGCGATAAAGGCGCTGTATATTTTTCCTGAAATATCATCTCAATACATCAGGTATTTCTTACAGACATTGAAAACAACACCAAACGCAATCTCAATAGAATAACTGTTCGAAATGATTTCTCAAATCGAATGACGTTATTATGTCACTGAATAGAGCCATTCCTTGATTTTGCCCAAGAGTTATGAGATCATTTTAGCACTTTTATGACAACGCAGCAAAATATGCGAATATTTCAATTTCACCCTATTATCAAGTCCTGTAGCGAGCACGTTATTCATAAATAACTGCGATCTAAATTGAACTATCTAGCAAATTGAAATTTCAAATATCTGAAAGCGAACAAATATAGAAATCAACCTCTTATATTCTATCACGTGAATTCGTGTAATCATGAGATGCTCGCGATTGAGGCGCAGTATATTTTTCCCGAAATATCATCTGAAGACATCTGGTATTTCTTACAGACATTGAAAACAACAATCACAATGCAGTCTCAATAGAATAACTTGTCGAATTGAATTTACAAGTCAATTAACGTTATTATGTCACTAAAGCGAGCCATTCCTTGATTTTGCCAAGAAGTTATGAGATCATTTTGGCACTCATATGACCACGCAGCAAAATATGCTAAATGTTTGATTTCGCAATATTACTAATTCCTGTAGCTAGCAGGTTATTTATGAATACTTGCGATCGAAATTCAACTATTCAGCGAATTGAAATTTTACTGAACCGAAAGCGAAAGTATACAGACATCAACCTCTCAAATTCTATCACGTGGATTCGTGTAATCATGAGATTCATGCGATCAAGGCGCAGTATATTTTTCCCGAAATATCATCTAAAAACATCAGGTATTTATTACAGACATTGAAAACAACAATCAAAATGCAAACTCAATAGAATAACTTTTCGAATTGAATTTTCAAATCAAATAACGTTATTATATCACTAACTAAAGACATTCCTTGATTTTGCCCAGGAGTCATGAGATCATTTTAGCACCCTTATGACGACGCAGCAAAAAATGCTAATTTTTTAATTTCGCAATATTATCCAGTCCTGTAGCGAGCAGGTTATCCATGAATACCTGCGATCCAAATCTAACTATTCAGCGAATTGAAATTTTAAATAACCGAAATCGAACAGATACAGAAATCAACCACTTAAATTGAATCACGTGAATTCGTGTAATCATGAGATTCTTGAGATCAAGGCGCAGTATATTTTTCCCTAAATGTTATCTAAAAACATCAGGTATTTTTACAGACATTGAAAACAACAATCAAAATGCAATCTCATTAGAATAACTTTTCGAATTTAATTTACAAATCAATTAACGTTATTATGTCAATATATAGAGCTATTCCTTGATTTTCCCCAGGAGTCATGAGATCATTTTAGCACATTTATAAGGACGCAGCAAGAAATGCTAATTTTTCAATCTCGCAATATTACTAAGTCCTGTAGCGAGCAGGTTATTTATGAATACTTGCGATCGAACTTTACCTTTCAAGCGAATTGAAATTTTAAATAACCGATATTGAACATATACAGAAATACCTCTTATATTCTAATCCGTGAATTCGTGTAATCATGAGATTATTGCGATAAAGGCGCAGTATATTTTTTCCGAAATGACATCTGAAGGCGTCAGGTATTTCTAACAGACATTGAAGACAACAATCAAAATGCAATCTCGATAGAATAACTTTTCGAATTGAATTTACAAGTCAACTAACGTTATAATGTCACTAAATAGAGCTATTCCTTGATTTTGCCCAGGATTTATGAGATCATTTCAGCACTTATATGACCACGCAGCAAAATATGCGATGTTTTCAATTTCGCAATATTACCAAGTCCTGTAGCGAGCAGGTTATCTATGAATACTTGCGCTCTAAATTTGTCTATTCAGCGAATTGAAATTTTAAATGACCGAAAGCGAAGAGATACAGAAATCAACCTATTATATCCTATCACGAAAATTCGTGTAATCATGTGGTTCTTGCAATTGAGGCGCAGTATATTTTTTCCCGAAATATCATATGAAGCCATCAGGTATTTCTTTCAGACATTGAAAACAACAATCAAAATGCAATCTCAATTGAATAACTTTTCGAATTGAATTTACAAATCAATTAACATTATTATGTCAATATATAGAGCTATTCCTTGATTTTCCCCAGAAGTCATGAGATCATTTTAGCACTTTTATAAGGGCGCAGCAAAAAATGCTAATTTTTCAATCTCGCAATATTACTAATTCCTGTAGTGAGCAGGTTATTTATGAATACTTGCGATCGAAATTCAACTATTCAGCGAATTGAAATTTTACTGAACCGAAAGCGAAAGTATACAGACATCAACCTCTCAAATTCTATAACGTGGATTCGTGTAATCATGAGATTCTTGCGATCAAGGCGCAGTATATTTTTCCCGAAATATCATCTAAAAACATCAGGTATTTCTTACAGACATTGAAAACAACAATCAAAATGCAAACTCAAAAGAATAACTTTTCGAATTGAATTTTCAAATCAAATAACGTTATTATATCACTAACTAGAGACATTCCTTGATTTTGCCCAGGAGTCATGAGATCATTTTAGCACCCTTATGACGACGCAGCAAAAAATGCTAATTTTTTAATTTCGCAATATTATCCAGTCCTGTAGCGAGCAGGTTATCCATGAATACCTGCAATCCAAATCTAACTATTCAGCGAATTGAAATTTTAAATAACCGAAATCGAACAGTTACAGAAATCAACCACTTATATTCCATTACGTGAATTCGTGTGATCATAAGATTCTTGCGATTAAGGCGCAGTATATTTTTCCCGAAATACCATCTGAAGACATCATGTATTTCTTACAGACATTGAAAACAACAATCCAAATGCAATCTAAATAGAATAACTTTTCGAATTGAATTTTCAAATCAATTAACGTTATGATGTCACTAAATACAGCCATTCTTTTATTTTTTCCGGGAGTCATAATATCATTTTAGCACTCTTATAACCACGCAGCAAAATATGCTATTTTTTTAATTTCGCAATATTACTTAGTTCTGTCGCGAGCTGGTTATCTATGAATACTTGCGATCTAAATTTAATTATTCAGCAAATTGATATTTTAAATAACCGATAGTGAACAGATCCAGAAATACCTCTTATATTCTAACACGTGAATTCGTGTAATCATGAGATTATTGCGTAAAAGGCGCAGTATATTTTTCCCGAAATGACATCCGATGGCATCAGGTATGTCTAGCAGACATTGAAAACGACAATCAAAATGCAATCTCAATAGAATAACTTTTCGAATTGAATTCTTAAATCAAATAACGTTGTTATGTCACTAAATAGAGCCATTCCTTGATTTTGCCCAGGAGTTATGAGATCATGTTAGCACTCATATAACCACACAGCAAAAAATGCTAATTTTTCAATTTCGCAATATTGTCAAGTCCTGTAGCGAGCAAGTTATTCATAAATACTTGCGATCTAAATTAAACTATCTGGCAAATTGAAATTTAAAAAATCGGAAAGCGAACAGATATAGAAACCAACCTCTTATATTCTATCACGTGAATTCGTGTAATCATGAGATGCTTGCGATTGAGGCGCAGTATATTTTTCCCGAAATATCATCCAAAGACATCTGGTATTTCTTACAGACATTGAAAACAACAATCACAATGCAGTCTCAATAAAATAACTGTTCGAAATGATTTCTCAAATCGAATAACGTTATTATGTCTCTAAATAGAGCCATTTCTTGATTTTGCACAGAAGTTATGAGATCATTTTAGCACTCTTATAACGACGCAGCAAATTATGCTGTATTTTTTAATTTCGCAATATTACTAAGTCCTGTAGCGAGCAGGTTATCCACGAATACTTGCGATCGAACTTTAACTTTTGGGCGAATTGATATTTTAAATAACCGATAGTGAACAGATACAGAAATACCTCTTATATTCTAACACGTGAATTCGTGTAATCATGAGGTTCTTGCGATTGGGGCGCAGTATATTTCTCTCGAAATATTATCTGAAGCCATCAAGTATTTCTTACAGACATTTGAAACAACAATCAAAATGCAATCTCAATAGAATAACTTCTCGAATTAAATTCTTAAATCAAATAACGGTATGATGTCACTAAATAGAGCCATTCCTTGATTTTGCCCAGGAGTTATGAGATCATTTTAGCACTTTTATGACCACGCAGCGAAATATGCAAATTTTTCAATTTCGCAATATTATCAAGTCCTGTAGCGAGCAGGTCATCCATAAGTCCTTGCGATCGAAATTGAACTATTTAGCAAATTGAAATTTCAAATATCTGAAAGCGAACAGATATAGAAATCAACCTCTTATATTCTATCACGTGAATTCGTTTAATCATGAGATGCTTGCGATTGAGGCGCAGTATATTTTTCCCGAAATATCATCTGAAGACATCAGGTATTTCTTACAGACATTGAAAACAACAATCAAAATGCAATCTCAATAGAATAACTTTTCGAATTAAATTCTTAAATCAAATAACGGTATTATGTCACTAAATAGAGCCATTCCTTGATTTTGCCCAGGAGTTATGAGATCATGTTAGCAATCTTATAACGACGCAGAAAAATATGCTAATTTTTCAATTTCGCAATATTACTAAGTCCTGTAGCAAGCAGGTTATCCACGAATACTTGCGATCGAACTTTAACTTTTCAGCGAATTGATAATTTAAATAACCGATAGTGAACAGATACAGAAATACCTCTTATATTCTATCACGAGAATTTGTGTAATCATCAGGTTCTTGCGATTGAGGCGCAGTATATTTTACCCGAAATATTATCTGAAGGCATCAGGTATTTCTTACAGTCATTGAAAACAACAATCAAAATGCAATCTTAATGGAATAACTTTTCGGATTGAATTTTCGAATCAATTAACGTTATTATGTCGATATATAGAGTCATTACTTGATTATGCCCAGGAGTCATGAGATCATCTTAGCACTATTATAACGACGCAGCAAAATATGCTAATTTTTCAATTTCGCAACATTTCTAAGTCCGGTAGCGGGCAGGTTATTCACGAATACTTGCGATCGAACTTTAACTTTTCAGTGAATTGAAATTTTAAATAACCGATAGTGAACAGATACTGAAATTTCTCCTATATTCTAACACGTGAATTCGTGTAATCATGAGATTATTGCGGCAAAGGCGCAGTATATTTTTTCCGAAATGACATCTAATGGCATCAAGTATGTCTAGAAGACATTGAAAACATCAATCAAAAAGCAATCTCAATAGAATAACTTTTCGAATTGAATTTTCAAGTCAAATAACGTTATTATGTCACTAAATAGAGCCATTCCTTGATTTTGCCCAGGAGTTATGAGATCATTTAAGCACTATTATGACCACGCAGCAAAATATGCGAATTTTTAATTTCGCAATATTATCAAGTCCTGTAGCGATCAGGTTATCCATAGATACTTGCGATCTAAATTGCACTATTCAGCAAATTGAAATTTCAAATATCTGAAAGCGAACAGATATAGAAATCAACCTCTTATATTCTATAACGTGAATTCATGTAATCATGAGATGCTTGCGATTGAGGCGCAGTATATTTTTCCCGAAATATCATCTGAAGACATCAGGTATTTCTTACAGACATTGAAAACAACAATCAGAATGCAGTCTTAGTAGAATAACTTTTCGAATTGAATTTACAAGTCAATTAACGTTATTATGTCAATATATAGAGCTATCACTTGATTTTGCCCAGTAGTTATGAGATAATTTTAGCACTCTTATAACGACGCAGCAAAATATGCTAATTTTTTTATTTTGCAATATTTCTAAGTCCTGTAGCGAGCAGGTTATCCACGAATACTTGCGATCGAACTTTAACTTTCCAGCGAATTGAAATTTTAAATAACCGATAGTGAACAGATACAGAAATACCGCTTATATGCTAACACGTGAATTCGTGTAATCATGAGATACTTGCCATAAAGGCGCTGTATATTTTTCCTGAAATATCATCTCAAGACATCAGGTATTTCTTACAGACATAGAAAACAACAATTAAAATGCAATCTCATTAGAATGACTTTTCGAATTGAATTTTCAAATTAAATAAAGGTTTGATGTCACTAAATACAGCCATTCTTTGATTTTTCCCGGGAGTCATGATATCATTTTAGCACTTTTATAACGGCGCAGCAAAATATGCTAATTTTTCAATTTCGCAATATTTCTAAGTCCTGTAGCGAGCAGGTGATCCACGAATACTTGCGATCGAACTTTAACTTTCCAGCGAATTGAAATTTTAAATAACCGATAGTGAACATATACAGAAATACCTCTTATATTCTAACACGTGCATTCGTGTAATCATGAGATTATTGCGATAAAGGCGCAGTATATTTTTTCCGAAATGACATCTGATGGCATCAGGTATGTCTAGCAGACATTGAAAACAACAATCCAAATGCAATCTAAATAGAATAACTTTTCGAATTGAATTTTCAAATCAATTAACGTTATGATGTCTCTAAATACAGCCATTCTTTAATTTCTCCCGGGAGTCATAATATCATTTTAGCACTCTTATAACCACGCAGCAAAATATGCTAATTTTTTAATTTCGCAATATTACTTAGTTCTGTCGCGAGCAGGTTATCTATGAATACTTGCGATCTCAATTGAATTATTCAGCAAATTGATATTTTAAATAACCGATAGTGAACAGATCCAGAAATACCTCTTATATTCTAACACGTGAATTCGTGTAATCATGAGGTTCTCGCGATTGAGGCGCAGTATATTTTTCCCGAAATATTATCTGAAGCCATCAGGTATTTCTTACAGACATTGGAAACAACAATCAAAATGCAATCTCAATAGAATAGCTGTTCGAAATGAATTCTCAAAACAAATAACGTTATTAATCCACTAAATAGAGCCATTCCTTGATTTTGCCCAGGAGTTATGAGATCATTATAGCACTTTTATGACCACGCAGCAAAATATGCGAATTTTTCAATTTCGCAATATTATCAAGTCCTGTAGCGAGCAGGTCATCCATAAGTCCTTGCGATCGAAATTAAACTATTTAGCAAATTGAAATTTCAAATGTCTGAAAGCCAACAGATATAGAAATCAACCTCTTATATTCTATCACGTGAATTCGTGTAATCATGAGATGCTTGCTATTGAGGCGCAGTATATTTTCCCCGAAATATCATCTGAAGACATCAGGTATTTCTTACAGACATTGAAAACAACAATCAAAATGCAATCTCAATAGAATAACTTTTCGAATTAAATTCTTAAATCAAATAACGTTATTATGTCACTAAATAGAGTCATTCCTTGATTTTGCCCAGGAGTTATGAGATCATGTTAGCAATCTTATAACGACGCAGCAAAATATGCTTATTTTTCAATTTCGCAATATTACTAAGTCCTGTAGCAAGCAGGTTATCCACGAGTACTTGCGATCGAACTTTAACTTTTCAGCGAATTGATAATTTAAATAACCGATAGTGAACAGATACAGAAATACCACTTATATTCTATCACGAGAATTTGTGTAATCATGAGGTTCTTGCGATTGAGGCGCAGTATATTTTTCCCGGAATATTATCTGAAGGCATCAGGTATTTCTTACAGTCATTGAAAACAACAAGCAAAATGCAATCTCAATGGAATAACTTTTCGGATTGAATTTTCACATCAATTAACGTTATTATGTCGATATATAGAGTCATTACTTGATTATGCCCAGGAGCCATGAGATCATTTAAGCACTCTTTTAACGACGCAGCAAAAAATGCTAATTTTTCAATTTCGCAATAATATCAAGTCTTGTAGCGTGCAGGTTATCCATGAGTACTTGCGATCTAAATTCAACTATTCAGCGAATTGATATTTTAAATAAATGAAATCGAACACATACAGAAATAAAACACTTATATTCCATCACGTGAATTCGTGTTATCATAAGATTCTTGCGATTAAGGGGCTGTATATTTTTCCCGAATCACCATCTGAAGACATCAGGTATTTCTTACAGACATTGAAAACAACAATCAAAATGCAATCTAAATAGAATGACTTTTCGAATTAAATTTTCAAATCAAATAACGTTTTGATGTCACTAAATACAGCCATTCTTTGATTTTTCCCGGGAGTCATGATATCATTTTAGCACTATTATAACGGCGCAGCAAAATATGCTAATTTTTCAATTTCGCAATATTTCTAAGTCCTGTAGCGAGCAGGTTATCCACGAATACTTGCGATCGAACTTTAACTTTCCAGCGAATTGAAATTTTGAATAACCGAAATCGAACAGATACAGAAATCAACCACCTATATTCCATAACGTGAATTCGTGTGATCATAAGATTCTTGCGATTATGGCGCAGTATATTTTTCCCGAAATACCATCTGAAGACATCAGGTATTTCTTACAGACATTGAAAACAACAATCAAAATGCAATCTAAATAGAATAACTTTTCGAATTGAATTTACAAATCAATTAACGTTATTATGTCAATACATAGAGCTATTCCTTGATTTCGGCCAGGAGTTATGAGTCCATTTAACACTCATTTAACACTCTTTTAAAATATACTGCGATAAAGACGCAGTATATTTTTTCCGAAATGTCATCTGATGGCATCCAGTACGTCTAGCAGACATTGAAAAAAACAATCAAAACGCAATCTCAATAGAATAACCTTTCGAATTGAGTTTTCAAATCAAATAACGTTATTATGTCACTAAATAGAGCCATTCCCTCATTTTGCCCAGGAGTCATGAGATCATTTTAGCACTCTTTTAAAGACGCAGCAAAAAATGCTAATTTTTCAATTTCGCAATATTAATAAGTCCTGTAGCGTGCAGGTTATCCATGAATATTTGCGATCTAACTTTAACTATTCAGCGAATTGATATTTTAAATAACCGATAGTGAACAGATACAGAAATACCTCTTATATTCTATCACGAGAATTTGTGTAATCATGAGGTTCTTGCGATTGAGGCGCGGTATATTTTTCCCGAAATATTATCTGAAGGCATCAGGTATTTCTTACAGTCATTGAAAACAACAATCAAAATGCAATCTTGATGGAATAACTTTGTGGATTGAATTTTCACATCAGTTAACGTTATTATGTCACTAAATAGAGCCATACCTTGATTTTGCCCAGGAGCCATGAAATCATTTTAGCACTCTTTTAACGACGCAGCAAAAAATGCTAATTTTTCAATTTCGCAATAATATCAAGTCTTGTAGCGAGCAGGTTATCCATGAATACTTGCGATCTAAATTTAACTATTCAGTCAATTGATATTTTAAATAAATGAAATCGAACAGATACAGAAATAAACCACTTATATTCCATCACGAGAATTCGTGTAATCATAAGATTCTTGCGATTAAGGCGCTGTATATTTTTCCCGAATCACCATCTGAAGACATCAGGTATTTCTTACACACATTGAAAACAACAATAAAAATGCAATCTAAATAGAATAACTTTTCGAATTGAATTTACAAAACAATTAACGATATTATGTCACCAAATAGAGCCTTTCCTTGATATCGCGCACGAGTTATGAGATCATTTTAGCACTATCATGACCACGCAGCAAAATATGCGAATTTTTTAATTTCGCAATATTATCAAGTCCTGTAGCGATCAGGTTATCCATAGATACTTGCGATCTAAATTGCACTATTCAGCAAATTGAAATTTCAAATATCTGAAAGCGAACAGATATAGAAATCAACCTCTTATATTCTATAACGTGAATTCATGTAATCATGAGATGCTTGCGATTGAGGCGCAGTATATTTTTCCCGAAATATCATCTGAAGACATCAGGTATTTCTTACCGACATTGAAAACAACAATCAGAATGCAGTCTCAATAGAATAACTTTTCGAATTGAATTTACAAGTCAATTAACGTTATTATGTCAATATAAAGAGCTATTACTTGATTTTGCCCAGTAGTTATGAGATAATTTTAGCACTCTTATAACGACGCAGCAAAATATGCTAATTTTTTAATGTCGCAATATTTCTAAGTCCTGTAGCGAGCAGGTTATCCACGAATACTGGCGATCGAACTTTAACTTTCCAGCGAATTGAAATTTTAAATAACCGATAGTGAACAGATACAGAAATACCTCTTATATGCTAACACGTGAATTCGTGTAATCATGAGATACTTGCCATAAAGGCGCTGTATATTTTTCCTGAAATATCATCTCAAGACATCAGGTATTTCTTACAGACATAAAAAACAACAATTAAAATGCAATCTCATTAGAATGACTTTTCGAATTGAATTTTCAAATCAAATAACGTTTTGATGTCACTAAATACAGCCATTCTTTGATTTTTCCCGGGAGTCATGATATCATTTTAGCACTATTATAACGGCGCAGCAAAATATGCTAATTTTTCAATTTCGCAATATTTCTAAGTCCTGTAGCGAGCAGGTTATCCACGAATACTTGCGATCGAACTTTAACTTTCCAGCGAATTGAAATTTTAAATAAATGATAGTGAACAGATACAGAAATACCTCTTATATTCTAACACGTGAATTCGTGTAATCATGAGATTATTGCTATAAAGGCGCAGTATATTTTTTCCGAAATGACATCTGATGGCATCAGGTATGTCTAGCAGACATTGAAAACAACAATCAAAATGCAATCTCAATAGAATAACTTTTCGAATTGAATTTTCAAATCAGATAACGTTATTATATCACTAAATAGAGACATTCCTTGATTTTGCCCAGGAGTCATGAGATCATTTTAGCACTCTTATGACGACGCAGCAAAAAATGCTAATTCTTTTATTTCGCAATATTATCCAGTCCTGTAGCGAGCAGGTTATCCATGAATACCTGCGATCCAAATCTAACTATTCAGCGAATTGAAATTTTGAATAACCGAAATCGAACAGATACAGAAATCAACCACCTATATTCCATAACGTGAATTCGTGTGATCATAAGATTCTTGCGATTATGGCGCAGTATATTTTTCCCGAAATACCATCTGAAGACATCAGGTATTTCTTACAGACATTGAAAACAACAATCAAAAAGCAATCTCAATAGAATAACTTTTCGAATTGAATTTTCAAATCAAATAACGTTATTATGTCACTAAATAGAGCCATTCCTTGATTTTGCCCAGGAGCCATGAGATCATTTTAGCACTCTTTTAACGACGCAGCAAAAAATGCTAATTTTTCAATTTCGCAATAATATCAAGTCTTGTAGCGAGCAGGTTATCCATGAATACTTGCGATCTAAATTTAACTATTCAGTCAATTGATATTTTAAATAAATGAAATCGAACAGATACAGAAATAAACCACTTATATTCCATCACGAGAATTCGTGTAATCATAAGATTCTTGCGATTAAGGCGCTGTATATTTTTCCCGAATCACCATCTGAAGACATCAGGTATTTCTTACACACATTGAAAACAACAATCAAAATGCAATCTAAATAGAATAACTTTTCGAATTGAATTTACAAAACAATTAACGATATTATGTCACCAAATAGAGCCTTTCCTTGATTTCGCGCACGAGTTATGAGATCATTTTAGCACTATCATGACCACGCAGCAAAATATGCGAATTTTTTAATTTCGCAATATTATCAAGTCCTGTAGCGATCAGGTTATCCATAGATACTTGCGATCTAAATTGCACTATTCAGCAAATTGAAATTTAAAATATCTGAAAGCGAACAGATATAGAAATCAACCTCTTATATTCTATAACGTGAATTCATGTAATCATGAGATGCTTGCGATTGAGGCGCAGTATATTTTTCCCGAAATATCATCTGAAGACATCAGGTATTTCTTACAGACATTGAAAACAACAATCAGAATGCAGTCTCAATAGAATAACTTTTCGAATTGAATTTACAAGTCAATTAACGTTATTATGTCAATATAAAGAGCTATTACTTGATTTTGCCCAGTAGTTATGAGATAATTTTAGCACTCTTGTAACGACGCAGCAAAATATGCTAATTTTTTAATTTCGCAATATTTCTAAGTCCTGTAGCGAGCAGGTTATCCACGAATACTTGCGATCGAACTTTAACTTTCCAGCGAATTGAAATTTTAAATAACCGATAGTGAACATATACAGAAATACCTCTTATATTCTAACACGTGCATTCGTGTAATCATGAAATTATTGCGATAAAGGCGCAGTATATTTTTTCCGAAATGACATCTGATGGCATCAGGTATGTCTAGCAGACATTGAAAACAACAATCCAAATGCAATCTAAATAGAATAACTTTTCGAATTGAATTTTAAAATTAATTAACGTTATAATGTCACTAAATACAGCTATACTTTAATTTTTCCCGGGAGTCATAATATCATTTTAGCACTCTTATAACCACGCAGCAAAATATGCTATTTTTTAATTTCGCAATATTACTTAGTTCTCTCGCGAACAGGTTATCTAGGAATACTTGCGATCTAAATTGAATTATTCAGCAAATTGATATTTTAAATAACCGATAGTGAACAGATCCAGAAATACCTTTTATATTCTAACACGTGAATTCGTGTAATCATGAGGTTCTCGCGATTGGGGCGCAGTATATTTTTCCCGAAATATTATCTGAAGCCATCAGGTATTTCTTACAGACATTGGAAACAACAATCAAAATGCAATCTCAATAGAATAGCTGTTCGAAATGAATTCTCAAAGCAAAAAACGTTATTAATCCACTAAATAGAGCCATTCCTTGATTTTGCCCAGGAGTTATGAGATCATTTTAGCTCTTTTATGACCACGCAGCAAAATATGCGAATTTTTCAATTTTGCAATATTATCAAGTCCTGTAGCGAGCAGGTCATCCATAAGTCCTTGCGATCGAAATTGAACTATTTAGCAAATTGAAATTTCAAATATCTGAAAGCCAACAGATATAGAAATCAACCTCTTATATTCTATCACGTGAATTCGTGTAATCATGAGATGCTTGCGATTGAGGCGCAGTATATTTTCCCCGAAATATCATCTGAAGACATCAGGTATTTCTTACAGACATTGAAAGCCACAATCAAAATGCAATCTCAATAGAATAACTTTTCGAATTAAATTCTTAAATCAAATAACGTTATTATGTCACTAAATAGAGCCATTCTTTGATTT
Source organism: Platygaster robiniae (assembly GCA_028476575.1). Classification (NCBI taxonomy): domain Eukaryota; kingdom Metazoa; phylum Arthropoda; class Insecta; order Hymenoptera; family Platygastridae; genus Platygaster; species Platygaster robiniae. Next base: position 21,101,219 of record CM052021.1, read on the forward strand.
TGCCCAGGAGTTATGATATCATGTTACCAATCTTATAACGACGCAGCAAAATATGCTAATTTTTTAATTTCGCAATATTACTAAGTCCTGTAGCGAGCAGGTTATCCACGAATACTTGCGATCGAACTTTTACTTTTTAGCGAATTGATATTTTAAATAACCTATAGTGAACAGATACAGAAAAACCTCTTATATTCTATCACGTGAATTTGTGTAATCATGAGATTGTTGCGATTGTGGCGCAGTATATTTTTTCCGAAAAGACATCTGAAGATATCAGGTATTTATAACAGACTTTGAAAACAACGTGCAAAACGCAAACTTAATTGAATAACTTTTCGAATTGAATTTCCAAATCAATTAACTTTAATATGTCAATATATAGATCCATTCCTTTATTTTGCACAGTGTAAGGCGATCATTTTAGCACTCTTATGACCACGCAGCAAAATAGGCTAATTTTTCAATTTCGCAATGTTACTAAGTCCTGTAGCGAGCATGTGATCCATTAATACTTGCGATCCAAATTTATCTATTCAGCGAATGGAAATTTTAAATAACCGATAGTGAACGGATACAGGAATACCTCTTATATGCTAAGACGTGAATTCGTGTAATTATGAGATACTTGCGATAAAGGCGCTGTATATTTTTCCTGAAATATCATCTCAAGACATCAGGTATTTCTTACAGACATAGAAAACATTAATTAAAATGCAATCTCATTAGAATGACTTTTCGAATTGAATTTTCAAATCAAATAACGTTTTGATGTCACTAAATACAGCCATTCTTTGATTTTTCCCGGGAGTCATGATATCATTTTAGCACTATTATAACGGCGCAGCAAAATATGCTAATTTTTCAATTTCGCAATATTTCTAAGTCCTGTAGCGAGCAGGTTATCCACGAATACTTGCGGTCGAACTTTAACTTTCCAGCGAATTTAAATTTTAAAAAACCGATAGTGAACAGATACAGAAATACCTCTTATATTCTAACACGTGAATTCGTGTAATCATGAGATTATTGCTATAAAGGCGCAGTATATTCTATCCGAAATGACATCTGATGGCATCAGGTATGTCTAGCAGACATTGAAAACAACAATCAAAATGCAATCTAAATAGAATAACTTTTCGAATTGAATTTTCAAATCAGATAACGTTATTATATCACTAAATAGAGACATTCCTTGATTTTGCCCAGGAGTCATGAGATCATTTTAGCACTCTTATGACGACGCAGCAAAAAATGCTAATTTTTTTATTTCGCAATATTATCCAGTCCTGTAGCGAGCAGGTTATCCATGAATACCTGCGATCCAAATCTAACTATTCAGCGAATTGAAATTTTAAATAACCGAAATCGAACAGATACGGAAATAAACCACTTATATTCCATCACGTGAATTCGTGTAATCATAAGATTCTTGCGATTAAGGCGCTGTATATTTTTCCCGAATCACCATCTGAAGACATCAGGTATTTCTTACAGACATTGAAAACAACAATCAAAATGCAATCTAAATAGAATAACTTTTCGAATTGAATTTACAAATCAATTAACCATATTATGTCACCAAATAGAGCTTTTCCTTGATTTTGCCCAGGAGTTATGAGATCATGTTAGCACTTATATAACCACGCAGCAAAAAATGCTAATTTCTCAATTTTGCAATATTGTCAAGTCCTGTAGCGAGCAAGTTATTCATAAATACTTGCGATCTAAATTAAACTATCTAGCAAATTGGAATTTCAAAAATCTGAAAGCGAACAGATAAAGAAACCAACCTCTTATATTCTATCACGTAAATTCGTGTAATCATGAGATGCTTGCGATTGAGGCGCAGTATATTTTTATAGAAATATTATCTAAAGACATCTGATATTTCTTACAGACATTGGAAACAACAATCAAAATGCAATCTCAATAAAATAACTGTTCGAAAGGAATTCGCAAAACAAATAACGTTATAATGTCACTAAATAGAGCTATTCCTTGATTTTGCACAGAAGTTATGGGATCATTTTAGCACTTTTATGACCACGCAGCAAAATATGCGAATTTTTCAATTTCGCAATATTATCAAGTCCTGTAGCGAGCAGGTTATCTATAAATACGTGCGATCTAAATTGAACTATTTCGCAAATTGAAATTTCAAATATCTGAAAGCGAACAGATATAGAAATCAACCTCTTATATTCTATAACGTGAATTCATGTAATCATGAGATGCTTGCGATTGAGGCGCAGTATATTTTTCCCGAAATATCATCTGAAGACATCAGGTATTTCTTACAGACATTGAAAACAACAATCAGAATGCAGTCTCAATAGAACAACTTTTCGAATTGAATTTACAAGTCAATTAACGTTATTATGTCAATATATAGAGCTATTACTTGATTTTGCCCAGTAGTTATGAGATCATTTTAGCACTCTTATAACGACGCAGCAAAATATGCTAATTTTTTAATTTCGCAATATTACTAAGTCCTGTAGCGAGCAGGTTATCCACGAATACTTGCGATCGAACTTTTACTTTTTAGCGAATTGATATTTTGAATAACCTATAGTGAACAGATACAGAAAAACCTCTTATATTCTATCTCGTGAATTTGTGTAATCATGAGATTGTTGCGGTAAAGGTGCAGTATATTTTTTCTGAAATCACATCGAATGGCATCAAGTATGTTTAGCAGACATTGAAAACATCAATCAAAAAGCAATCTCAATAGAATAACTCTTCGAATTGAATTTTCAAATCAAATAACGTTATTATATCACTAAATAGAGCCATTTCTTGAATTTGCCCAGGAGCCATGAGATCATTTTAGCACTCTTCTAACGACGCAGCAAAAAATGCTAATTTTTCAATTTCGCAATAATATCAAGTCTTGCAGCGAGCAGGTTATCCATGAATTCTTGCGATCTAAATTTAACTATTCAGCGAATTGATATTTTAAATAAATGAAATCGAACAGATACAGAAATAAACCACTTATATTCCATCACGTGAATTCGTGTAATCATAAGATTCTTGCGATTAAGGCGCTGTATATTTTTCCCGACTCACCATCTGAAGACATCAGGTATTTCTTACAGACATTTAAAACAACAATCAAAATGCAATCTAAATAGAATAACTTTTCGAATTGAATTTTCAAATCAATTAACGATATTATGTCACCAAATAGAGCCTTTCTTTGGTTTGCGCACAAAATCAAAGAAAGAGTTATGAGATCATTTTAGCACTTTTATGACCACGCAGCAAAATATGCGAATTTTTTAATTTCGCAATATTATTAAGTCCTGTAGCGATCAGGTTATTTATAGATACTTGCGATCTAAATTGCACTATTTAGCAAATTGAAATTTCAAATATCTGAACGCGAACAGATATAGAAATCAACCTGTTTTATTCTATAACGTGAATTCATGTAGTCATGAGATGCTTGCGATTGAGGCGCAGTATATTTTTCCCGAAATATCATCTGAAGACATCATGTATTTCTTACAGAAATTGAAAACAACAATCAGAATGCAGTCTCAATAGAATAACTTTTCGAATTGAATTTACAAGTCAATTAACGTTATTATGTCAATATATAAAGCTATTACTTGATTTTGCCCAGTAGTTATGAGATCATTTTAGCACTCTTATAACGACGCAGCAAAATATGCTAATTTTTTAATTTCGCAATATTACTATGTCCTGTAGCGAGCAGGTTATCCACGAATACTTGCGATCGAACTTTAACTTTTTAGCGAATTGATATTTTAAATAACCTATAGTGAACAGATACAGAAAAACCTCTTATATTCTAACACGTGAATTCGTGTAATCATGAGATTATTGCGATAAAGGCGCAGTATATTTTTTCCGAAATGACATCTGATGGCATCAGGTATGTCTAGCAGACATTAAAAACAACAATCAAAATGAAATCTTAATAGAATAACTTTTCGAATTGAATTTTCAAATCAAATAACTTTATAATGTCACTAAATAGAGCCATTCCGTAATTTTGCCCAGGTGTTATGAGATAATTTTAGCACTTTTATGACCACGCAGCAAAATATGCTTATTTTTTAAATTCGCAATATTATCAAGTCCTCTAGCGAGCAGGTTATCAATTAATACTTGCGATCTAAATTAAACTATTTAGCAAATTGAAATTTCAAATATCTGAAAGCGAACAGATATGGAAATCAACCTCTTATATTCTACATATCACGTGAATTTGTGTAATCATGAGATTGTTGCGATTGTGGCGCAGTATATTTTTCCCGAAATGACATCTGAAGATATCAGGAATTTATAACAGACTTTGAAAACAACGTGCAAAACGCAAACTTAATTGAATAACTTTTCGAATTGAATTTCCAAATCAATTAACGTTAATATGTCAATATATAGATCCATTCCTTTATTTTGCCCATAGTAAGGCGTCATTTTAGCACTATTATGACCACGCAGCAAAATAGGCTAATTTTTCAATTTCGCAATGTTACTAAGTCCTGTAGCGAGCATGTGATCCATTAATACTTGCGATCCAAATTCATCTATTCAGCGAATTGAAATTTTAAATAACCGATAGTGAACGGATACAGGAATACCTCTTATATGCTGACACGTGAATTCGTGTAATCATGAGATACTTGCGATAAAGGCGCTGTATATTTTTCCTGAAATATCATCTCAAGACATCAGGTATTTCTTAGAGACATAGAAAACAACAATTAAAATGCAATCTCATTAGAATGACTTTTCGAATTGAATTTTCAAATCAAATAACGTTATGATGTCACTAAATACAGCCATTCTTTGATTTTTCCCGGGAGTCATGATATCATTTTAGCACTATTATAACGACGCAGCAAAATATGCTAATTTTTCAATTTCGCAATATTTCTAAGTCCTGTAGCGAGCAGGTTATTCACGAATACTTGCGATCGAACTTTAACTTCCAGCGAATTAAAATTTCAAATAACCGATAGTGAACAGATACAGAAATACCTCTTATATTCTTACACGTGAATTCGTGTAATCATGAGATTATTGCTATAAAGGCGCAGTATATTTTTTCCGAAATGACATCTGATGGCAACAGGTATGTCTAGCAGACATTGAAAAGAACAATCAAAATGCAATCTCAATAGAATAACTTTTCGAATTGAATTTTCAAATCAAATAACGTCATTATATCACTAAATAGAGCCATTCCTTGATTTTGCCCAAGAGTCATGAGATCATTTTAGCACTCTTATAACGACGCAGCAAAAAATGCTAATTTTTTAATTTCGCAATATTATACAGTCCTGCAGCGAGCAGGTTATCTATGAATACTTGCGATCTAAGTTTAACTATTCAGCGAATTGATATTTTAAATAACCGAAAGCGGACAGATACAGAAATCAACCACTTATATTCCATCACGTGAATTCGTGTGATCATAAGATTCTTGCGATTAAGGCGCAGTATATTTTTCCCGAAATACCATCTGAAGACTTCAGGTATTTCTTACAGAAATTGAAAACAACTATCAAAATGCAATCTAAATAGAATAACTTTTCGAAATGAATTTACAAATCAATTAACGTTATTACGTCAATATATAGAGTTATACCTTGATTTTGGTCAGGAGTTATGAGATCATTTTAGCACTCTTATGACCACTCAGCAAAATGTGCTAATTTTTTAATTTCGCAATATTACTAAGTCCTGTAGCGTGTAGGTTATCCATGAATATTTGCGATCTAACTTTAACTATTCAGCGAATTGATAATTTAAATAACCGAGATAGAACAGATACAGAAATCAACCACTTATATTCCATCACGAGAATTCGTGTAATCATGAAATTATTGCGATAACGGCGCAGTAAATTTTTTCCGAAATGAAATCTAATGGCATCAAGTATGTCTAGCAGACATTAAAACAACAATCAAAAAGCAATCTCAATAGAATAACTTTTCGAATTGAATTTTCAAATCAAATAACGTTATTATGTCACTAAATAGAGCCATTTCTTGATTTTGCCTAGGAGCCATGAGACCATATTAGCACTCTTTTAACGACGCAGCAAAAAATGCTAATTTTTCAATTTCGCAATAATATCAAGCTTTGTAGCGAGCAGGTTATCCATGAATACTTGCGATCGAAATTTAACTATTCAGTGAATTGATATTTTAAATAAATGAAATCGAACAGATACAGAAATAAACCACTTATATTCCATCACGTGAATTCGTGTAATCATAAGATTCTTGCGATTAAGGCGCTGTATACTTTTCCCGAATCACCATCTGAGGACATCAGGTATTTCTTACAAACATTGAAAACAACAATCAAAATGCAATCTAAATAGAATAACTTTTCGAATTGAATTTACAAATCAATTAACGTTATTATGTCACCAAATAGAGCCTTTCCTTGATTTTGCCCACGAGTTATGAGATCATTTTAGCACTTTTATGACAACGCAGCAAAATAGGCTAATTTTTCAATTTCGCAATGTTACTAAGTCCTGTAGTGAGCATGTGATCCATTAATACTTGCGGTCCAAATTTATCTTTTCAGCGAATTGAAATTTTAAATAACCGATAGTGAACGGATACAGGAATACCTCTTATATGCGACCACGTGAATTCGTGTAATCATGAGATACTTGCGATAAAGGCGCTGTATATTTTTCCTGAAATATCATCTCAAGACATCAGGTATCTCTTACAGACATAGAAAACAACAATTAAAATGCAATCTCATTAAAATGACTTTTCGAATTGAATGTTCAAATCAAATAACGTTATGATGTCACTAAATACAGCGATTCTTTGATTTTTCCCGGGAGTCATGATATCATTTTAGCACTATTATAACGGCGCAGCAAAATATGCTAATTTTTCAATTTCGCAATATTTCTAAGTCCTGTAGCGAGCAGGTTATCCACGAATACTTGCGATCGAACATTAACTTTCCAGCGAATTGAAATTTTAAATAACCGATAGTGAACAGATACAGAAATACCTCTCATATTCTAACACGTGAATTCGTGTCATCATAAGATTATTGCTATAAAGGCGCAGTATATTTTTTCCGAAATGACATCTGATGGCATCAGGTATGTCTAGCAGACATTGAAAACAACAATCAAAATGCAATCTCAATAGAATAACTTTTCGAATTGAATTTTCAAATGAAATAACGTTATTATATCACTAAATAGAGACATTCCTTGAATTTGCCCAGGAGTCATGAGATCATTTTAGCACTCTTATGACGAAGCAGCAAAGAATGCTAATTTTTTAATTTCGCAATATTATCCAGTCCTGTAGCGAGCAGGTTATCCATGAATACCTGCGATCCAAATCTAACTATTCAGCGAATTGAAATTTTAAATAACCGAAATCGAACAGATACAGAAATCAAACACTTATATTCCATTACGTGAATTCGTGTGATCATAAGATTCTTGCGATTAAGGCGCAGTATATTTTTCCCGAAATACCATCTGAAGACATCAGGTATTTCTTACAGACATTAAAAACAACAATCAAAATGCAATCTAAATAGAATAACTTTTCGAATTGAATTTACGAATCAATTAACGTTATTATGTCAATATATAGAGCTATTTCTTGATTTTGGCCAGGAGTTATGAGTTCATTTAACTCTCTTATGACCACGCAGCAAAATGTGCTAATTTTTTAATTTCGCAATATTACTAAGTCCTGTAGCGTGCAGGTTATCCATGAATATTTGCGATCTAACTATAACTATTCAGAGAATTGATATTTTAAATAACCGATAGTGAACAGATACAGAAATACCTCTTATATTCTAACACGTGCATTCGTGTAATCATGAGATTATTGCGATAAAGGCGCAGTATATTTTTTCCGAAATGACATCTGATGGCATCAGGTATGTCTAGCAGACATTGAAAACAACAATCCAAATGCAATCTAAATAGAATAACTTTTCGAATTGAATTTTCAAATCAATTAACGTTATGATGTCACTAAATACAGCCATTCTTTATTTTTTCCCGGGAGTCATAATATCATTTAAGCACTCTTATAACCACGCAGCAAAATATGCTAATTTTTAAATATTGCAATATTACTTAGTTCTGTCGCGAGCAGGTTATGTATAAATACTTGCGATCTAAATTTAATTATTCAGCAAATTGATATTTTAAATAACCGATAGTGAACAGATCCAGAAATACCTCTTATATTCTAACACGTGAATTCGTGTAATCATGAGATTATTGCGATAAAGGCGCAGTATATTTTTTCCGAAATGACATCTGATGGCATCAGGTATGTCTAGCAGACATTGAAAACAACAATCGAAATGCAATCTCAATAGAATAACTTTTCGAATTGAATTCTTAAATCAAATAACGTTATTATGTCACTAAATAGAGCCATTCCTTGATTTTGCCCAGGAGTTATGAGATCATGTTAGCACTCATATAACCACGCAGAAAAAAATGCTAATTTTTCAATTTCGCAATATTGTCAAGTCTTGTAGCGAGCAAGTTATTCATAAATACTTGCGATCTAAATTAAACTATCCGACAAATTGAAATTTCCAATATCTGAAAGCCAACAGATATAGAAACCAACCTCTTATATTCTATCACGTGAATTCGTGTAATCATGAGATGCTTGCGATTGAGGCGCACTATATTTTTCCCGAAATATCAGCTGAAGACATCTGGTATTTCTTACAGACATTGAAAACAACAATCACAATGCAGTCTCAATAGAATAACTGTTCGAAATGATTTCTCAAATCGAATAACGTTATTATGTCACTAAATAGAGCCATTCCTTGATTTTGCCCAGGAGCCATGAGATCATTTTAGCACTCTTCTAACGACGCAGCAAAAAATGCTCATTTTTCAATTTCGCAATAATATCAAGTCTTGTAGCGAGCAGGTTATCCACGAATACTTGCGATCGAACTTTAACTTTTCAGCGAATTGATAATTTAAATAAATGAAATCGAACAGATACAGAAATAAACCACTTATATTCCATTACGTGAATTCGTGTAATCATAAGATTCTTGCGATTAAGGTGCTGTATATTTTTCCCGAATCACCATCTGAAGACATCAGGTATTTCTTACAGACATTGAAAACAACAATCAAAATGCAATCTAAATAGAATAACTTTTCGAATTGAATTTACAAATCAATTAACGTTATTATGTCCCCAAATAGAGCCTTTCCTTGATTTCGCCCAGAAGTTATGAGACCATTTTAGCACTTTTATGACCACGCAGCAAAATATGCGAATTTTTCAATTTCGCAATATTATCAAGTCCTGTAGCGAGCAGGTTATTCACGAATACTTGCGATCGAACTTTAACAAGCCAGCGAATTGATATTTTAAATAACCGATAGTGTACAGATACAGAAATACCTCTTATATTCTAACACGTGAACTCGTGTAATCATGAGATTATTGCTATAAAGGCGCAGTATACTTTTTCCGAAATGACATCTGATGGCATCAGGTATGTCTAGCAGACATTGAAAACAACAATCAAAAATCAATCTCAATAGAATAACTTTTCGAATTGAATTTTCATATCAAATAACGTTATTATATCACTAAATAGAGCTATTCCTTGATTTTGCCCAGGGGTCATGAGATCATTTTAGCACTCTTATAACGACGCAGCAAAAAATGCTAATTTGTTAATTTCGCAATATTATCCAGTCCTGTAGCGAGCAGGTAATCTATAAATACTTGCGATCTAAGTTCAACTATTCAGCGAATTGATATTTTAAATAACCGAAATCGAACAGATACAGAAATCAACCACTCATATTCCATTACGTGAATTCATGTGATCATAAGATTCTTGCGATTAAGGCGCAGTATATTTTTCCCGAAATACCATCTGAAGACATTAGGTATTTCTTACAGAAATTGAAAACAAGAATCAAAATGCAATCTAAATAGAATAACTTTTCGAAATGAATTTACAAATCAATTAACGTTATAACGTCAATATATAGAGTTATACCTTGATTTTGGTCAGGAGTTATGAGATCATTTTAGCACTCTTATGACCATGCAGCAAAATGTGCTAATTTTTTAATTTCGCAATATTACTAAGTCCTGTAGCGTGCAGGTTATCCATGAATATTTGCGATCTAACTTTAACTATTCAGCGAATTGATATTTTAAATAACCGAAATAGAACGGATACAGAAATCAACCACTTATCTTCCATCACGAGAATTCGTGTAATCATGAGGTTCTTGCGATTGGGGCGCAGTATATTTTTCCCGAAATATTATTTGAAGGCATCAGGTATTTCTTACAGACATTGGAAACAACAATCAAAATGCAATCTGAATAGAATAACTGTTCGAAATGACTTCTCAAATCAAATAACGTTATTAATCTACTAAATAGAGATATTCCTTAATTTTGCCCAGGGGTTACGAGATCATTTTAGCACTTTTATGACCACGCTGCAAAATATGCAAATTTTTCAATTTCGCCATATTAACAAGTCCTGTAGCGAGCAGGTCATCCATAAGTACTTGCGATCGAAATTGAACTATTTAGCAAATTGAAATTTCAGATATCTGAAAGCGAACAGATATAGAAATCAACCTCTTATATTCTATCACGTGAATTCGTGTAATCATGAGATGCTTGCTATTGAGGCGCAGTATATTTTTCCCGAAATATCATCTAAAGACATCAGGTATTTTTTACAGACAGTGAAAACAACAATCACAATGCAGTCTCAATAGAATAACATTTCGAAATGAATTTACATGTCAATTAACGTTATTATGTCAATATATAGAGCTATTCCTTGATTTTGCCCAGGAGTTATGAGATCATTTTAGCAATCTTATAAGGACGCAGCAAAATATGCTTATTTTTTAATTTCGCAATATTACTAAGTCCTGTAGCGAGCAGGTTATCCTCGAATACTTGCGATCGAACATTAACTTTACAGCGAATTGATATTTTAAATAACCGATAGTGAACAGATACAGAAATACCTCTTTTATTCTAACACGTGCATTCGTGTAATCATGAGATCATTGCGATAAAGGCGCAGTATATTTTTTCCGAAATGACATCTGATGGCATCGGGTATGTCTAGCAGACATTGAAAACAACAATCCAAATGCAATCTAAATAGAATAACTTTTCGAATTGAATTCTTAAATCAAATAACGTTATTATGTCACTAAATACAGCCATTCATTAATTTTTCCCGGGAGTCATAATATCATTTTAGCACTCTTATAACCACGCAGCAAAATATGCTAATTTTTCAATTTCGCAATATTACTAAGTTCTGTCGCGAGCAGGTTATCTATGAATACTTGCGATCTAAATTTAATTATTCAGCAAATGCATATTTTAAATAACCGATAGTGAACAGATCCAGAAATACCTCTTATATTCTAACACGTGAATTCGTGTAAGCATGAGATTATTGCGATAAAGGCACAGTATATTTTTTCAGAAATGACATCTGATGGCATCAGGTATGTCTAGCAGACATTGAAAACAACAATCAAAATGCAATCTCATTAGAATGACTTTTCGAATTGAATTTACAAATCAATTAAAGTTATTATGTCAATATATAGCCATTCTTTGATTTTGCCCAGGAGTAAGGAGATCATTTGAGCACTTTTATGACCACGCAGCAAAATATGCTAATTTTTCAATTTGCTATATTACTAAATCCTGTAGCGTGTAGGTTATCCACGAATACTTGCGATCGAACTTTACCTTTCCAGCGAATTGAAATTTTAAATAACCGATAGTGAACATATACAGAAATACCTCTTATATTCTAACCCGTGAATTCGTGTAAATATGAGATTATTGCAATAAAGGCGCAGTACATTTTTTCCAAAATGACATCTGATGGCATCAGGTCGTCTAGCAGACTTTGAAAACAACAATCAAAATGCAATCTCAATGAAATAACCTTCCGAATTGAATTTTTAAATCAAATAACGTTATTATGTCACTAAATAGAGCCATTCCTTGATTTTGCCCAGGAGTCCTGAGATCATTTTAGCACTTTTATAAAGTCGCAGCAAAAAATGCTAATTTTTCAATTTCGCAATATTACCAAGTCCTGTAGCGAGCAGGTTATCTATTAATACATGCGATCCAAATCTAACTTTTCAGCGAATTGAAATTTTCAATAACCGAAAGCGAACAGATACAGAAATCAACCTATTATATTCTATCACGAGAATTCGTGTAATCATGAGGTTCTTGCGATTGAGGCGCAGTATATTTTTCCCGAAATATCATATGAACACATCAGGTATTTCTTACAGACATTGAAAACAACAATCAAAATGCAATCTCATTAGAATGACTTTTCGAATTGAATTTACAAATCAATTAACGTTATTATGTCAATATATAGTCATTCTTTAATTTTGCCCAGGAGTAAGGAGATCATTTTAGCACTCTTATGACCACGCAGCAAAATATGCTAATTTTTCAATTTCGCTATATTACTAAGTCCTGTAGCGAGCAGGTTATTCATAAATACTTGCGATCGAACTTTACCTTTCCAGCGAATTGAAAATTTTAAATAACCGATAGTGAACATATACAGAAATACCACTTATATTCTAACACGTGAATTCGTGTAACCATGAGATTATTGCGATAAAGGCGCAGTATATTTTTCCCGAAATATTATCTGAAGGCATCAGGTTTTTCTTACAGACATTAAAAACAACAATCAAAATGCAATCTAAATAGAATAACTTTTCGAATTGAATTCACAAATCAATTAACGTTATTATGTCGCTAAATAGAGCCATTCCTTGATTTTGCCCAGGAGTTCTGATATCATTTTAGCACTTTTATGACCACGCAGCAAAATGGGCTAATTTTTAAATTTCGCAATATTACTATGTCCTGTAGTGTGCAAGTTATCTACGAATACTTGCGATCTAAATTAAACTGTTCATCGAATTGAAATTTTAAATAACTGAAATCGAACAGATACAGAAATCAACCACTTATATTCCATCACGAGAAATCGTGTAATCATAAGATTCTTGCGATTAAGGCGCAGTATATTTTTCCCGAAATACCATCTGAAGACATCAGGTATTTCTTACAGACATTGAAAACAACAAACAAAATGCAATCTAATTAAAATAACTTTTCGAATTGAATTTACAAATCATTTAACGTTATTATGTCAATATTTAGAGCTATTCCTTGATTTTGCCCAGGAGTTATGAAATCATTTCAGCACTCTTATGACCACGCAGCAAAATATGCTAATTTTTCAATTTCGCAATGTTACTAAGTCCTGTAGCGAGCAGGTGATCCATGAATACCTGCTATACAAATCTAACTATTCAGCGAATTGAAATTTTAAATAACCGAAAGTGAACAGATACAGAAATCAACCTATTATATTCCATGATGAGAATTCGGGTAATCATGAGGAGCTTGCGATTGAGGCGCAGTATATTTTTCCCGAAATATTATCTGAAGGCATCAGGTATTTCTTACAGACATTGAAAACAACAATCAAAATGCAATCTCAATAGAATAACTTTTCGAATTGAATTTTCAAATCAACCAACGTTATGATGTCACTAAATACAGTTATTCTTTGATTTTTCCCGGGAGTCATAATATCATTTTAGCACTCTTATAACCACGCAGCAAAATATGCTAATTTCTTAATTTCGCAATATTACTAAGTTCTGTCGCGAGCAGGTTATCTATGAATACTTGCGATCTAAATTTAATTATTCAGCAAATTGATATTTTAAATAACCGAAATAGAACAGATGAAGAAATCAACCACTTATATTCCATCGCGAGAAATCGTGTAATCATGAAATTATTGCGATAACGGCGCAGTAAATTTTTTCCGAAATGACATCTGATGGCATCAAGTATGTATTGCAGACATTAAAAACAACAATTAAAATGCAATCTCAATAGAATAACTTTTCGACTTGAATTTTCAAATCAAATAACGTTATTATGTCACTAAATAGAGCCATTCCTTTATTTTGCCCAAGAGTCATGAGATCATTTAGCACTCTTATATTGACGCAGCAAAAAATGCTAATTTTTCAATTTCGCAATATTACCAAGTCCTGTAGCGAGCAGGTTATCCATGAATACCTGCTATACAAATCTAACTATTCAGCGAATTGAAATTTTAAATAACCGAAAGCGAACAGATACAGAAATCAACCTATTATATTCTATGACGAGAATTCGGGTAATCATGAGGTTCTTGCAATTGAGGCGCAGTATATTTTTCCCGAAATATTATCTGAAGGCATCAGGTATTTCTTACAGACATTGAAAACAACAATCAAAATGCAATCTTAATAGAATAACTGTTCGAATTATATTTTCAAATCAATAAACGTTATTATGTCGATATATAGAGCTATTCCTTGATTTTGCCCAGGAGTTATGTAATCATGTTAGCACTCTTATAACCACGCAGCACAAAATGCTAATTTTTCAATTTTGCAATATTGTCAAGTCCTGTAGCGAGCAAGTTATTCATAAATACTTGCGATCTAAATTAATCTATCCGACAAATTGAAATTTCCAATATCTGAAAGCCAACAGATATAGAAATCAACCTCTTATATTCTATCACGTGAATTCGTGTAATCATGAGATGCTTGCGATTGAGGCGCAGTATATTTTTCCCGTAATATCATCTAAAGACATCTGGTATTTGTTACAGACATTGAAAACAACAATCACAATGCAGTCTCAATAGAATAACTGTTCGAAATGATTTCTCAAATCGAATAACGTTATAATGTCACTAAATAGAGCCATTTCTTGATTTTGCCCAGAAGTTATGAGATCATTTGAGCACTCTTATAACGACGCAGCAAAATTTGCTAATTTTTTTATTTCGCAATTTTACTAAGTCCTGTAGCGAGCAGGTTATCCACGAATACTTGCGATCGAACTTTAACTTTTGGGCGAATTGATATTTTAAATAACCGATAGTGAACAGATAAAGAAATACCTCTTCTATTCTAACGCGTGAATTCGTGTAATCATGAGGTTCTTGCGATAGGGGCGCAGTATATTTTTCCCGAAATATTATCTGAAGCTATCAGGTATTTCTTACAGACATTGGAAACAACATTCAAAATGCAATCTCAATAGAATAACTGTTTGAAATGAATTCTCAAATCAAATAACGTTATTAATCCACTAAATAGAGCCATTCCTCGATTTTTCCCAGGAGTTATGAGATCATTTTAGCACTTTTATGACCACGCAGCAAAATATGCGAATTTTTCAATTAAGCAATATTATCAAGTCCTTAGCGAGCAGGTCATCCATAAGTCCTTGCGATCGAAATTGAACTATTTAGCAAATTAAAATTTTAAATAACCGAAAGCGAACAGATACAGAAATCAACCTATTATATTCTATTACGAAAATTCATGTAATCATGAGGTTCTTGCGATTGAGGCGCAGTATATTTTTCCCAAAATATCATAAGAAGACATTAGGTATTTCTTACAGACATTGGAAACAACAATCAAAATGCAATCTCAATTGAATAACTTTTCGAATTGAATTTACAAATCAATTAACGTTATTATGTCAATATATAGAGCTATTCCTTGAATTTTCCCAGGAGTCATGAGATCATTTTAGCACTCTTATAAAGACGCAGCAAAAAATGCTAATTTTTCAATCTCGCAATATTACTAAGTACTGTAGCGAGCAGGTTATCCACGAATACTTGCGATCGAACATTACCTTCCCAGCGAATTGAAATTTTAAATAACCGATAGTGAACATATACAGAAATACCTCTTATATTCTAACACGTGAATTCGTGTAATCATGAGATTATTGCGATAAAGGGGCAGTATATTTTTTCCGAAATGACATCTTATGGCATCAGGTTCGTCTAGCAGACATTGAAAACAACAATCAAAATGCAATCTCAATAGAATAACCTCTTGAATTGAATTTTCAAATGAAATAACGTTATTATGTCACTAAATAAAGCCATTCCTTGATTTTGCCCAGGATTCATGAGATCATTTTAGCTCTCTTATGAAGACGCAGCAAAAAATGCTAATTTTTCAATTTCGCAATATTACCAAGTGCTGTAGGGAGCAGGTTATCTATGAATACGTGCGATCGAAATATGTTTAGTCAGCGAATTGAAATTTTAAGAAACCGAAAGCGAACAGATACAGAAATTAACCTATTATATTCTATCACGACAATTCGTGTAATCATGAGGTTCTTGCGATTGAGGCGCAGTATATTTTTCCCGAAATATCATATAAACACATCAGGTATTTCTTACAGACATTGAAAACAACAATCAAAATGCAATCTTATTAGAATGACTTTTCGAATTGAATTTACAAATCAATTAACGTTATTATGTCAATATATAGTCATTCTTTAATTTTGCCCAGGAGTAAGGAGATCATTTTAGCACTCTTATGACCACGCAGCAAAATATGCTAATTTTTCAATTTCGCTATATTACTAAGTCCTGTAGCGAGCAGGTTATTCATAAGTACTGGAGATCGAACTTTACCTTTCCAGCGAATTGAAAATTTTAAATAACCGATAGTGAACATATACAGAAATACCACTTATATTCTAACACGTGAATTCGTGTAACCATGAGATTATTGCGATAAAGGCGCAGTATATTTTTTCCGAAATGACATCAGATGGCATCCAGTACGTCTAGCAGACATTGAAAAAAACAATCAAAATGCAATCTCAATAAAGTAACCTTTCGATTTGATTTTTCAAATCAAATAACGTTATTATGTCACTAAATAGAGCCATTCCCTTATTTTGCCCAGGAGTTATGTGATCATTTTAGCACTTTTATGACCACGCAGCAAAATATGCGAATTTCTCGATTTCGCAATATTCTCAAGTCCTGTAGCGAGCAGGTCATCCATAAGTACTTGCGATCGAAATTGAACTATTTAGCAAATTGAAATTTCAAATATCTTAAAGCGAACAGATATAGAAATCAACCTCTTATATTCTATCACGTAAATTCGTGTAATCATGAGGTTCTTGCAATTGAGGGGCAGTATATTTTTCCCGAAACATCATATGAAGACATCAGGGATTTCTACAGACTTTGGAAACAACAATCAAAATGCCATCTCAATTGAATAACTTTTCGAATTAAATTTACAAATCAATTAACGTTATTATGTCAATATATAGAGCTATTTCTTGATTTTCCCCAGAAGTCATGAGATCATTTTAGCACTCTTATAAAAACGCAGCAAAAAATGCTAATTTTTCAATCTCGCAATATTACTAAGTCCTGTAGCGAGCAGGTTATTTATGAATACTTGCGATCGGAATTCAACTATTCAGCGAATTGAAATTTTACTGAACGAAAGCGAAAATATACAGAAATCAACCTCTTAAATTCTATCACGTGAATTCGTGTAATCGTGAGATTCTTGCGATCAAGGCGGAGTATATTTTTCCCGAAATATCATCTAAAAACATCAGGTATTTCTTACAGACATTGAAAACAACAATCAAAATGCAAACTCAATAGAATAACTTTTCGAATTGATCTTTCGCATCAAATAACGTTATTATATCACTAAATAGAGACATTCCTTGATTTTGCGCAGGAGTCATGGGATTATTTTAGCACTCTTATGACGACGCAGCAAAAAATGCTAATTTTTTAATTTCGCAATATTATCCAGTCCTGTAGCGAGCAGGTTATCAATGAATACCTGCGATCCAAATCTAACTATTCAGCGAATTGAAATTTTAAATAACCGAAATCGAACAGATACAGAAATCAACCACTTATATTCCATTACGTAAATTCGTGTGATCATAAGATTCTTGCGATTAAGGCGCAGTATATTTTTCCCGAAATACCATCTTAAGACATCAGGTATTTCTTACAGACATTGAAAACAACAATCAAAATGCAATCTAAATAGAATAACTTTTCGAATTGAATTTACAAATCAATTAACGTTATTATGTCAATATATAGGGCTATTCTTTGATTTTGGCCAGGAGTTATGAGTTCATTCAACACTCTTATGACCACGCAGCAGAATGTGCTATTTTTTTCATTTCGCAATATTACTAAGTCCTGTAGCTTGCAGGTTATCCATGAATATCTGCGATCTAACTTTAACTATTCAGCGAATTGATATTTTAAATAACCGAAATAGAACAGATACAGAAATCAACCACTTATATTCCATCACGAGAATTCGTTTAATCATGAGGTTCTTGCGATTGGGGCGCAGTATATTTTTCCCGAAATATTATCTGAAGGCATCAGGTATTCCTTACAGACATTGGAAACAACACTCAAAATGCAATCTGAATAGAATAACTGTTCGAAATGACTTCTCAAATCAAATAACGTTATTAATCCACTAAATAGAGCTATTCCTTAATTTTGCCCAGGAGTTATGAGATCCTTTTAGCACTTTTATGACCACGCAGCAAAATATGCGAATTTTTCAATTTCGCAATATTATCAAGTCCTGTAGCGAGCAGGTCATCCATAAGTACCTGCGATCGAAATTGAAGTATTGAGCAAATTGAAATTTCAAATATCTGAAAGCGAACAGATATAGAAATCAACCTCTTATATTCTATCACGTGAATTCGTGTAATCATGAGATGCTCGCGATTAAGACGCAGTATATTTTTCCCGAAATATCATCTGAAGACATCTGGTATTTCTTACAGACATTGAAAACAACAATCACAATGCAGTCTCAATTGAATAACTTTTCGAATTGAATTTACAAGTCAATTAACGTTATTATGTCACTAAAGCGAGCCATTCCTTGATTTTGCCCAGAAGTTATGAGATCATTTTAGCACTCATATGACCACGCAGCAAAATATGCTAATTGTTTAATTTCGCAATATTACTAAGTCCTGTAGCGAGCAGGTTATTTATGAATACTTGCGATCGAAATTCAACTGTTTAGCAAATTGAAATTTTACTGAACCGAAAGCGAAAATATACAGAAATCAGCCTCTTAAATTCTATAACGTGAATTTGTGTTATCATGAGATTCTTGCGATCAAGGCGCAGTATATTTTTCCCTTAATGTTATCTAAAAACATCAGGTATTTCTTACAGACATTGAAAACAACAATCAAAATGCAATCTCATTAGAATAACTTTTCGAATTGAAGTTACAAATCAATTAACGTTATTAGGTCAATATATAGAGCCATTCCTTGATTTTCCCCAGGAGTCATGAGATCATTTTAGCACATTTATAAGGACGCAGCAAGAAATGCTAATTTTTCAATTTCGCAATATTACTAAGTCCTGTAGCGAGCAGGTTATTTATGAATACTTGCGATCGAAATTCAACTATTCAGCGAATTGAAATTTTACTGAACCGAAAGCGAAAATATACAGAAATCAACCTCTTTAATTCTATCACGTGGATTCGTGTAATCATGAGATTCTTGCGATCAAGGCGCAGTATATTTTTCCCGAAATATCATCTAAAAACATCAGGTATTTCTTACAGACATTGAAAACAACAATCAAAATGCAATCTCAATAGAATAACCTTTCGAATTGAGTTTTCAAATCAAATAACGTTATTATGTCACTAAATAGAGCCATTTCTTGATTTTGCCCAGGAGTTATGAGATCATTTTAGCACTCATATGACCACGCAGCAAAATATGCGAATTTTTCAATTTCGCAATATTACCAAGTCCTGTAGCGAGCAGGTTATCTATGAATACTTGCGCTCTAAATTTGTCTATTCAGCGAATTGAAATTTTAAATAACCGAAAGCGAAGAGATACAGAAATCAACTTATTATATTCTATCACGAAAATTCGTGTAATCATGAGGTTCTTGCAATTGAGGGGCAGTATATTTTTCCCGAAACATCATATGAAGACATCAGGTATTTCTACAGACTTTGGAAACAACAATCAAAATGCCATCTCAATTGAATAACTTTTCGAATTGAATTTACAAATCAATTAACGTTATTATGTCAATATATAGAGCTATTCCTTGATTTTCCCCAGGAGTCATGAGATCATTTTAGCACTCTTATAAAAACGCAGCAAAAAATGCTAATTTTTCAATCTCGCAATATTACTAAGTCCTGTAGCGAGCCGGTTATTTATGAATACTTGCGATCGAAATTCAACTATTCAGCGAATTGAAATTTTACTGAACCGAAAGCGAAAATATACAGAAATCAACCTCTTTAATTCTATCACGTGGATTCGTGTAATCATGAGATTCTTGCGATCAAGGCGCAGTATATTTTTCCCGAAATATCATCTAAAAACATCAGGTATTTCTTACAGACATTGAAAACAACAATCAAAATGCAATCTCAATAGAATAACTTTTCGAATTGATCTTTCAAATCAAATAACGTTATTATGTCACTAAATAGAGCCATTTCTTGATTTTGCCCAGGAGTTATGAGATCATTTTAGCACTCATATGACCACGCAGCAAAATATGCGAATTTTTCAATTTCGCAATATTACCAAGTCCTGTAGCGAGCAGGTTATCTATGAATACTTCCGCTCTAAATTTGTCTATTCAGCGAATTGAAATTTTAAATAACCGAAAGCGAAGAGATACAGAAATCAACCTATTATATTCTATCACGAAAATTCGTGTAATCATGAGGTTCTTGCAATTGAGGCGCAGTATATTTTTCCCGAAATAACATATGAAGACTTCAGGTATTTCTTACAGACATTGGAAACAACAATCAAAATGCAATCTCAATTAAATAACTTTTCGAATTGAATTTACAAATCAATTAACGTTATTAGGTCAATATATAGAGCTATTCCTTGATTTTCCCCAGAAGTCATAAGATCATTTTAGCGCTGTTATAAGGACGCAGCAACAAATGCTAATTTTTCAATCTGGCAATATTACTAAGTCCTGTAGCGAGCAGGTTATTTATGAATACTTGCGATCGAAATTCAACTATTCAGCGAATTGAAATTTTACTGAACCGAAAGCGGAAATAAACAGAAACCAACCTCTAAAATTCTATCACGTGTATTCGTGTAATCATGAAATTATTGCGATAACGGCGCAGTAAAATTTTTCCGAAATGACATCTAATGGCATCAAGTATGTCCAGCAGACATTGCAAACAACAATCAATAAGCAATCTCAACAGAATAACATTTCGAATTGAGTTTTCCAATCAAATAACGTTATTATGTCACTAAATAGAGCTATTCCTTGATTTTGCCCAGGAGCCATGAGATCATATTAGCACTCTTTTAACGACGCAGCAAAAAATGCTAATTTTTCAATTTCGCAATAATATCAAGCTTTGTAGCGAGCAGGTTATCCATAAATACTTGCGATCTAAATTTAACTATTCAGTGAATTGATATTTTAAATAAATGAAATCGAACAGATACAGAAATAAACCACTTATATTCCATCACGTGAATTCGTGTTATAATAAGATTCTTGCGATTTAGGCGCTGTATATTTTTCCTGAATCACCATCTGAGGACATCAGGTATTTCTTACAGACATTGAAAACAACAATTAAAATGCAATCTAAATAGAATAACTTTTCGAATTGAATTTACAAATCAATTAACGTTATTATGTCAACATATAGAGCTATTCCTTTATTTTTGCCAGGAGTTATGAGTTCATTTAACACTCTTATGACCACGCAGCAAAATGTGCTAATTTTTTAATTTCGCAATATTACTAAGTCCTGTAGCGTGCAGGTAATCCATGAATATTTGCGATGTTACTTTAACTATTCACCGAATTGATATTTTAAATAACCGATAGTGAACAGATACAGAAATACCTCTTATATTCTAACACGTGCATTCGTGTAATCATGAGATTATTGCGATAAAGGCGCAGTATATTTTTTCCGAAATGACATCTGATGGCATCAGGTATGTCTAGCAGACATTGAAAACAACAATCAAAATGCAATCTCAATAGAATAACTTTTCGAATTGAATTCTTAAATCAAATAACGTTATTATGTCACTAAATAGAGCCATTCCTTGATTTTGCCCAGGAGTTATGAGATCATGTTAGCACTCATATAACCACGCTGCAAAAAATGCTAATTTTTCAATTTCGCAATTTTGTCAAGTCCTGTAGCGAGCAAGTTATTCATAAATACTTGCGATCTAAATTGAACTATCTAGCAAATTGAAATTTCAAAAATCTTAAAGCGAACAGATATAGCAACCAACCTCTTATATTCTATCACGTAAATTCGTGTAATCATGAGATGCTTGCGATTGAGGCGCAGTATATTTTTCCCGAAATATCATCTGAAGACATCTGGTATTACTTACAGACATTAAAAACAACAATCACAATGCAGTCTCAATAGAATAACTGTTCGAAATGATTTCTCAAATCGAATAACGTTATTATGTCACTAAATAAAGCTATTCCTTGATTTTGCACAGAAGTTATGCGATCATTTCAGCACTCTTATAACGACGCAGCAAAATATGCTAATTTTTTAATTTCGCAATTTTACTAAGTCCTGTAGCGAGCAGGTTATCCACGAATACTTGCGGTCGAACTTGAACTTTTGGGCGAATTGATATTTTAAATAACCGATAGTGAACAGATACAGAAATACCTCTTATATTCTAACACGTAAATTCGTGTAATCATGAGGTTCTTGCGATTGGGGCGCAGTATATTTTTCCCGAAATATTATCTGAAGCCATCAGGTATTTCTTACAGACATTGGAAACAACAATGAAAAGGAAATCTCAATAGATCAACTGTTCGAAATGAATTCTCAAATCAAATAACGTTATTAATCCACTAAATAGAGCCATTCCTTGATTTTGCCTAGGAGTTATGAGATCATTTTAGCACTTTTATGACCACGCAGCAAAATTTGCGAATTTTTCAATTTCGCGATATTATCAAGTCCTGTAGCGAGCAGGTCATCCACAAGTCCTTGCGATAGAAATTGAACTATTTAGCAAATTGCAATTTCAAATATCTGAAAGCGAACAGATATAGAAATCAACCTCTTATATTCTATCACGTGAATTTGTGTAATCATGAGATGCTTGCGATTGAGGCGCAGTATATTTTTCCCGGAATATCATCTGAAGACATCAGGTATTTCTAACAGACATTGAAAACAACAATCAAAATGCAATCTCAATAGAATAACTTTTCGAATTAAATTCTTAAATCAAATAACGTTATTATGTCACTAACTAGAGCCATTCCTTGATTTTGCCCAGGAGCCATGAGATCATTTTAGCACTCTTTTAACGACGCAGCAAAAAATGCTAATTTTTCAATTTCGCAATAATATCAAGTCTTGTAGAGAGCAGGTTATCCATGAATACTTGCGATCTAAATTTAACTATTCAGCGAATTGATATTTTAAATAAATGAAATCGAACAGATACAGAAATCAACTACTTATATTCCATCACGAGAAATCGTGTAATCATAAGATTCTTGCGATTAAGGCGCAGTATATTTTTCCCGAAATACCATCTGAAGACATCAGGTATTTCTTACAGACATTGAAAACAACAAACAAAATGCAATCTAAATAGAATAACTTTTCGAATTGAATTTACAAATCATTTAACGTTATTAAGTCAATATATAGAGCTATTTCTTGATTTTGCCCAGGAGTTACGAAATCATTTCAGCACTCTTATGACCACGCAGCAAAATATGCTAATTTTTCAATTTCGCAATGTTACTAAGTCCTGTAGCGAGCAGGTGATCCATTAATACTTGCGATCTAAATTTATCTTTTCAGCGTATTGGAATTATAAATAACCGATAGTGAACGGATACAGAAATACCTTTTATATGCTAACACGTGAATTCGTGTAATCATGAGATACTTGCGATAAAGGCGCTGTATATCTTTCCTGAAATATCATCTCAAGACATCAGGTATTTCTTACAGACATAGAAAACAACAATCAAAATGCAATCTCAATAGAATAACTTTTCGAATTGAATTTTCAAATCAAATAAAGTTATGATGTCACTAAATACAGCCATTCTTTGATTTTTCCCGGGAGTCATAATATCATTTTAGCACTCTTATAACCACGCAGCAAAATATGCTAATTTTTTAATTTCGCAATATTACTAAGTTCTGTCGCGAGCAGGTTATCTATGAATACTTGCGATCTAAATTTAATTATTCAGCAAATTGATATTTTAAATAACCGAAATTAAACAGATGAAGAAATCAACCACTTATATTCCATCACGAGAAATCGTGTAATCATGAAATTATTGCGATAACAGCGCAGTAAATTTTTTCCGAAATGACATCTGATGGCATCAAGTATGTATTGCAGACATTAAAAACAACAAATAAAATGCAATCTCATTAGAATAACTTTTCGACTTGAATTTTCTAATCAAATAACGTTATTATGTCACTAAATAGAGCCATTCCTTTATTTTGCCCAGGAGTCATGAGATCATTTAGCACTCTTATATTGACGCAGCAAAAAATGCTAATTTTTCAATTTCGCAATATTACCAAGTCCTGTAGCGAGCAGGTTATCCATGAATACCTGCTATACAAATCTAACTATTAAGCGAATTGAAATTATAAATAACTGAAAGCGAACAGATACAGAAATCAACCTATTATATTCTATCACTAGAATTCGGGTTATCATGAGGAGCTTGCGATTGAGGCGCAGTATATTTTTCCCGAAATATTATCTGAAGGCATCAGGTATTTCTTACAGACATTGAAAACAACAATCAAAATGCAATCTTAATAGAATAACTGTTCGAATTATATTTTTAAATCAATAAACGTTATTATGTCGATATATAGAGCTATTCCTTGATTTTGCCCAGGAGTTATGAAATCATGTTAGCACTCTTATAACCACGCAGCACAAAATGCTAATTTTTCAATTTTGCAATATTGTCAAGTCCTGTAGCGAGCAAGTTATTCATAAATACTTGCGATCTAAATTAAACTATCCGACAAATCGAAATTTCCAATATCTGAAAGCCAACAGATATAGAAATCAACCTCTTATATTCTATCACGTGAATTCGTGTAATCATGAGATGCTTGCGATTGAGGCGCAGTATATTTTTCCCGTAATATCCTCTAAAGACATCTGGTATTTGTTACAGACATTGAAAACAACAATCACAATGCAGTCTCAATAGAATAACTGTTCGAAATGATTTCTCAAATCGAATATCGTTATAATGTCACTAAATAGAGCCATTTCTTGATTTTGCCCAGAAGTTATGAGATCATTTGAGCACTCCTATAACGACGCAGCAAAATATGCTAATTTTTTTATTTCGCAATTTTACTAAGTCCTGTAGCGAGCAGGTTATCCACGAATACTTGCAATCGAACTTTAACTTTTGGGCGAATTGATATTTTAAATAACCGATAGTGAACAGATAAAGAAATACCTCTTCTATTCTAACACGTGAATTCGTGTAATCATGAGGTTCTTGCGATTGGGGCGCAGTATATTTTTCCCGAAATATTATCTGAAGCCATCAGGTATTTTTTACAGACATTGGAAACAACATTCAAAATGCAATTTCAATAGAATAACTGTCCGAAATGAATTCTAAAATCAAATAACGTTATTAATCCACTAAATAGAGCCATTCCTCGATTTTTCCCAGGAGTTATGAGATCATTTTAGCACTTTTATGACCACGCAGCAAAATATGCGAATTTTTCAATTAAGCAATATTATCAAGTCCTTAGCGAGCAGGTCATCCATAAGTCCTTGCGATCGAAATTGAACTATTTAGCATATTGAAATTTTAAATAACCGAAAGCGAACAGATACAGAAATCAACCTATTATATTCTATTACGAAAATTCATGTAATCATGAGGTTCTTGCGATTGAGGCGCAGTATATTTTTCCCGAAATATCATAAGAAGACATCAGGTATTTCTTACAGACATTGGAAACAACAATCAAAATGCAATCTCAATTGAATAACTTTTCGAATTGAATTTACAAATCAATTATCGTTATTATGTCAATATAGAGAGCTATTCCTTGAATTTACCCAGGAGTCATGAGATCATTTTAGCACTCTTATAAAGACGCAGCAAAAAATGCTAATTTTTCAATCTCGCAATATTACTAAGAACTGTAGCGAGCAGTTTATCCACGAATACTTGCGATCGAACATTACCTTTCCAGCGAATTGAAATTTTAAATAACCGATAGTGAACATATACAGAAATACCTCTTATATTCTAACACGTGAATTCGTGTAATCATGAGATTATTGCGATAAAGGGGCAGTATATTTATTCCGAAATGACATCTTATGGCATCAGGTTCGTCTAGCAGACATTGAAAACAACAATCAAAATGCAATCTCAATAGAATAACCTTTCGATTTGATTTTTCAAATCAAATAACGTTATTATGTCACTAAATAGAGCCATTGCCTTATTTTGCCCAGGAGTTATGAGATCATTTTAGCACTTTTATGACCACGCAGCAAAATATGCGAATTTCTCGATTTCGCAATATTCTCAAGTCCTGTAGCGAGCAGGTCATCCATAAGTACTTGCGATCGAAATTGAACTATTTAGCAAATTGAAATTTCAAATATCTTAAAGCGAACAGATATAGAAATCAACCTCTTATATTCTATCACGTAAATTCGTGTAATCATGAGGTTCTTGCAATTGAGGGGCAGTATATTTTTCCCGAAACATCATATGAAGACATCAGGGATTTCTACAGACTTTGGAAACAACAATCAAAATGCCATCTCAATCGAATAACTTTTCGAATTAAATTTACAAATCAATTAACGTTATTATGTCAATATATAGAGCTATTTCTTGATTTTCCCCAGGAGTCATGTGATCATTTTAGCACTCTTATAAAAACGCAGCAAAAAATGCTAATTTTTCAATCTCGCAATATTACTAAGTCCTGTAGCGAGCAGGTTATTTATGAATACTTGCGATCGGAATTCAACTATTCAGCGAATTGAAATTTTACTGAACCGAAAGCGAAAATATACAGAAATCAACCTCTTAAATTCTATCACGTGAATTCGTGTAATCGTGAGATTCTTGCGATCAAGGCGGAGTATATTTTTCCCGAAATATCATCTAAAAACATCAGGTATTTCTTACAGACATTGAAAACAACAATCGAAATGCAAACTCAATAGAATAACTTTTCGAATTGATCTTTCGCATCAAATAACGTTATTATATCACTAAATAGAGACATTCCTTGATTTTGCGCAGGAGTCATGGGATTATTTTAGCACTCTTATGACGACGCAGCAAAAAATGCTAATTTTTTAATTTCGCAATATTATCCAGTCCTGTAGCGAGCAGGTTATCCATGAATACCTGCGATCCAAATCTAACTATTCAGCGAATTGAAATTTTAAATAACCGAAATCGAACAGATACAGAAATCAACCACTTATATTCCATTACGTAAATTCGTGTGATCATAAGATTCTTGCGATTAAGGCGCAGTATATTTTTCCCGAAATACCATCTTAAGACATCAGGTATTTCTTACAGACATTGAAAACAACAATCAAAATGCAATCTAAATAGAATAACTTTTCGAATTGAATTTACAAATCAATTAACGTTATTATGTCAATATATAGAGCTATTCTTTGATTTTGGCCAGGAGTTATGAGTTCATTCAACACTCTTATGACCACGCAGCAGAATGTGCTATTTTTTTCATTTCGCAATATTACTAAGTCCTGTAGCTTGCAGGTTATCCATGAATATCTGCGATCTAACTTTAACTATTCAGCGAATTGATATTTTAAATAACCGAAATAGAACAGATACAGAAATCAACCACTTATATTCCATCACGAGAATTCGTTTAATCATGAGGTTCTTGCGATTGGGGCGCAGTATATTTTTCCCGAAATATTATCTGAAGGCATCAGGTATTCCTTACAGACATTGGAAACAACACTCAAAATGCAATCTGAATAGAATAACTGTTCGAAATGACTTCTCAAATCAAATAACGTTATTAATCCACTAAATAGAGCTATTCCTTAATTTTGCCCAGGAGTTATGAGATCATTTTAGCACTTTTATGACCACGCAGCAAAATATGCGAATTTTTCAATTTCGCAATATTATCAAGTCCTGTAGCGAGCAGGTCATCCATAAGTACTTGCGATCGAAATTGAAGTATTGAGCAAATTGAAATTTCAAATATCTGAAAGCGAACAGATATAGAAATCAACCTCTTATATTCTATCACGTGAATTCGTGTAATCATGAGATGCTCGCGATTAAGACGCAGTATATTTTTCCCGAAATATCATCTGAAGACATCTGGTATTTCTTACAGACATTGAAAACAACAATCACAATGCAGTCTCAATTGAATAACTTTTCGAATTGAATTTACAAGTCAATTAACGTTATTATGTCACTAAAGCGAGCCATTCCTTGATTTTGCCCAGAAGTTATGAGATCATTTTAGCACTCATATGACCACGCAGCAAAATATGCTAATTGTTTAATTTCGCAATATTACTAAGTCCTGTAGCGAGCAGGTTATTTATGAATACTTGCGATCGAAATTCAACTGTTTAGCAAATTGAAATTTTACTGAACCGAAAGCGAAAATATACAGAAATCAGCCTCTTAAATTCTATAACGTGAATTTGTGTTATCATGAGATTCTTGCGATCAAGGCGCAGTATATTTTTCCCTTAATGTTATCTAAAAACATCAGGTATTTCTTACAGACATTGAAAACAACAATCAAAATGCAATCTCATTAGAATAACTTTTCGAATTGAAGTAACAAATCAATTAACGTTATTAGGTCAATATATAGAGCCATTCCTTGATTTTCCCCAGGAGTCATGAGATCATTTTAGCACATTTATAAGGACGCAGCAAGAAATGCTAATTTTTCAATTTCGCAATATTACTAAGTCCTGTAGCGAGCAGGTTATTTATGAATACTTGCGATCGAAATTCAACTATTCAGCGAATTGAAATTTTACTGAACCGAAAGCGAAAATATACAGAAATCAACCTCTTTAATTCTATCACGTGGATTCGTGTAATCATGAGATTCTTGCGATCAAGGCGCAGTATATTTTTCCCGAAATATCATCTAAAAACATCAGGTATTTCTTACAGACATTGAAAACAACAATCAAAATGCAATCTCAATAGAATAACCTTTCGAATTGAGTTTTCAAATCAAATAACGTTATTATGTCACTAAATAGAGCCATTTCTTGATTTTGCCCAGGAGTTATGAGATCATTTTAGCACTCATATGACCACGCAGCAAAATATGCGAATTTTTCAATTTCGCAATATTACCAAGTCCTGTAGCGAGCAGGTTATCTATGAATACTTGCGCTCTAAATTTGTCTATTCAGCGAATTGAAATTTTAAATAACCGAAAGCGAAGAGATACAGAAATCAACTTATTATATTCTATCACGAAAATTCGTGTAATCATGAGGTTCTTGCAATTGAGGGGCAGTATATTTTTCCCGAAACATCATATGAAGACATCAGGTATTTCTACAGACTTTGGAAACAACAATCAAAATGCCATCTCAATTGAATAACTTTTCGAATTGAATTTACAAATCAATTAACGTTATTATGTCAATATATAGAGCTATTCCTTGATTTTCCCCAGGAGTCATGAGATCATTTTAGCACTCTTAAAAAACGCAGCAAAAAATGCTAATTTTTCAATCTCGCAATATTACTAAGTCCTGTAGCGAGCCGGTTATTTATGAATACTTGCGATCGAAATTCAACTATTCAGCGAATTGAAATTTTACTGAACCGAAAGCGAAAATATACAGAAATCAACCTCTTAAATTCTATCACGTGAATTCGTGTAATCGTGAGATTCTTGCGATCAAGGCGGAGTATATTTTTCCCGAAATATCATCTAAAAACATCAGGTATTTCTTACAGACATTGAAAACAACAATCAAAATGCAAACTCAATAGAATAACTTTTCGAATTGATCTTTCGCATCAAATAACGTTATTATATCACTAAATAGAGACATTCCTTGATTTTGCGCAGGAGTCATGGGATTATTTTAGCACTCTTATGACGACGCAGCAAAAAATGCTAATTTTTTAATTTCGCAATATTATCCAGTCCTGTAGCGAGCAGGTTATCCATGAATACCTGCGATCCAAATCTAACTATTCAGCGAATTGAAATTTTAAATAACCGAAATCGAACAGATACAGAAATCAACCACTTATATTCCATTACGTAAATTCGTGTGATCATAAGATTCTTGCGATTAAGGCGCAGTATATTTTTCCCGAAATACCATCTTAAGACATCAGGTATTTCTTACAGACATTGAAAACAACAATCAAAATGCAATCTAAATAGAATAACTTTTCGAATTGAATTTACAAATCAATTAACGTTATTATGTCAATATATAGAGCTATTCTTTGATTTTGGCCAGGAGTTATGAGTTCATTCAACACTCTTATGACCACGCAGCAGAATGTGCTATTTTTTTCATTTCGCAATATTACTAAGTCCTGTAGCTTGCAGGTTATCCATGAATATCTGCGATCTAACTTTAACTATTCAGCGAATTGATATTTTAAATAACCGAAATAGAACAGATACAGAAATCAACCACTTATATTCCATCACGAGAATTCGTTTAATCATGAGGTTCTTGCGATTGGGGCGCAGTATATTTTTCCCGAAATATTATCTGAAGGCATCAGGTATTCCTTACAGACATTGGAAACAACACTCAAAATGCAATCTGAATAGAATAACTGTTCGAAATGACTTCTCAAATCAAATAACGTTATTAATCCACTAAATAGAGCTATTCCTTAATTTTGCCCAGGAGTTATGAGATCATTTTAGCACTTTTATGACCACGCAGCAAAATATGCGAATTTTTCAATTTCGCAATATTATCAAGTCCTGTAGCGAGCAGGTCATCCATAAGTACTTGCGATCGAAATTGAAGTATTGAGCAAATTGAAATTTCAAATATCTGAAAGCGAACAGATATAGAAATCAACCTCTTATATTCTATCACGTGAATTCGTGTAATCATGAGATGCTCGCGATTAAGACGCAGTATATTTTTCCCGAAATATCATCTGAAGACATCTGGTATTTCTTACAGACATTGAAAACAACAATCACAATGCAGTCTCAATTGAATAACTTTTCGAATTGAATTTACAAGTCAATTAAGGTTATTATGTCACTAAAGCGAGCCATTCCTTGATTTTGCCCAGAAGTTATGAGATCATTTTAGCACTCATATGACCACGCAGCAAAATATGCTAATTGTTTAATTTCGCAATATTACTAAGTCCTGTAGCGAGCAGGTTATTTATGAATACTTGCGATCGAAATTCAACTGTTTAGCAAATTGAAATTTTACTGAACCGAAAGCGAAAATATACAGAAATCAGCCTCTTAAATTCTATAACGTGAATTTGTGTTATCATGAGATTCTTGCGATCAAGGCGCAGTATATTTTTCCCTTAATGTTATCTAAAAACATCAGGTATTTCTTACAGACATTGAAAACAACAATCAAAATGCAATCTCATTAGAATAACTTTTCGAATTGAAGTTACAAATCAATTAACGTTATTAGGTCAATATATAGAGCCATTCCTTGATTTTCCCCAGGAGTCATGAGATCATTTTAGCACATTTATAAGGACGCAGCAAGAAATGCTAATTTTTCAATTTCGCAATATTACTAAGTCCTGTAGCGAGCAGGTTATTTATGAATACTTGCGATCGAAATTCAACTATTCAGCGAATTGAAATTTTACTGAACCGAAAGCGAAAATATACAGAAATCAACCTCTTTAATTCTATCACGTGGATTCGTGTAATCATGAGATTCTTGCGATCAAGGCGCAGTATATTTTTCCCGAAATATCATCTAAAAACATCAGGTATTTCTTACAGACATTGAAAACAACAATCAAAATGCAATCTCAATAGAATAACCTTTCGAATTGAGTTTTCAAATCAAATAACGTTATTATGTCACTAAATAGAGCCATTTCTTGATTTTGCCCAGGAGTTATGAGATCATTTTAGCACTCATATGACCACGCAGCAAAATATGCGAATTTTTCAATTTCGCAATATTACCAAGTCCTGTAGCGAGCAGGTTATCTATGAATACTTGCGCTCTAAATTTGTCTATTCAGCGAATTGAAATTTTAAATAACCGAAAGCGAAGAGATACAGAAATCAACTTATTATATTCTATCACGAAAATTCGTGTAATCATGAGGTTCTTGCAATTGAGGGGCAGTATATTTTTCCCGAAACATCATATGAAGACATCAGGTATTTCTACAGACTTTGGAAACAACAATCAAAATGCCATCTCAATTGAATAACTTTTCGAATTGAATTTACAAATCAATTAACGTTATTATGTCAATATATAGAGCTATTCCTTGATTTTCCCCAGGAGTCATGAGATCATTTTAGCACTCTTATAAAAACGCAGCAAAAAATGCTAATTTTTCAATCTCGCAATATTACTAAGTCCTGTAGCGAGCCGGTTATTTATGAATACTTGCGATCGAAATTCAACTATTCAGCGAATTGAAATTTTACTGAACCGAAAGCGAAAATATACAGAAATCAACCTCTTTAATTCTATCACGTGGATTCGTGTAATCATGAGATTCTTGCGATCAAGGCGCAGTATATTTTTCCCGAAATATCATCTAAAAACATCAGGTATTTCTTACAGACATTGAAAACAACAATCAAAATGCAATCTCAATAGAATAACTTTTCGAATTGATCTTTCAAATCAAATAACGTTATTATGTCACTAAATAGAGCCATTTCTTGATTTTGCCCAGGAGTTATGAGATCATTTTAGCACTCATATGACCACGCAGCAAAATATGCGAATTTTTCAATTTCGCAATATTACCAAGTCCTGTAGCGAGCAGGTTATCTATGAATACTTCCGCTCTAAATTTGTCTATTCAGCGAATTGAAATTTTAAATAACCGAAAGCGAAGAGATACAGAAATCAACCTATTATATTCTATCACGAAAATTCGTGTAATCATGAGGTTCTTGCAATTGAGGCGCAGTATATTTTTCCCGAAATAACATATGAAGACTTCAGGTATTTCTTACAGACATTGGAAACAACAATCAAAATGCAATCTCAATTAAATAACTTTTCGAATTGAATTTACAAATCAATTAACGTTATTAGGTCAATATATAGAGCTATTCCTTGATTTTCCCCAGAAGTCATAAGATCATTTTAGCGCTGTTATAAGGACGCAGCAACAAATGCTAATTTTTCAATCTGGCAATATTACTAAGTCCTGTAGCGAGCAGGTTATTTATGAATACTTGCGATCGAAATTCAACTATTCAGCGAATTGAAATTTTACTGAACCGAAAGCGGAAATAAACAGAAACCAACCTCTAAAATTCTATCACGTGGATTCGTGTAATCATGAAATTATTGCGATAACGGCGCAGTAAAATTTTTCCGAAATGACATCTAATGGCATCAAGTATGTCCAGCAGACATTGCAAACAACAATCAATAAGCAATCTCAACAGAATAACATTTCGAATTGAGTTTTCCAATCAAATAACGTTATTATGTCACTAAATAGAGCTATTCCTTGATTTTGCCCAGGAGCCATGAGATCATATTAGCACTCTTTTAACGACGCAGCAAAAAATGCTAATTTTTCAATTTCGCAATAATATCAAGCTTTGTAGCGAGCAGGTTATCCATAAATACTTGCGATCTAAATTTAACTATTCAGTGAATTGATATTTTAAATAAATGAAATCGAACAGATACAGAAATAAACCACTTATATTCCATCACGTGAATTCGTGTTATAATAAGATTCTTGCGATTTAGGCGCTGTATATTTTTCCTGAATCACCATCTGAGGACATCAGGTATTTCTTACAGACATTGAAAACAACAATTAAAATGCAATCTAAATAGAATAACTTTTCGAATTGAATTTACAAATCAATTAACGTTATTATGTCAACATATAGAGCTATTCCTTTATTTTTGCCAGGAGTTATGAGTTCATTTAACACTCTTATGACCACGCAGCAAAATGTGCTAATTTTTTAATTTCGCAATATTACTAAGTCCTGTAGCGTGCAGGTAATCCATGAATATTTGCGATGTTACTTTAACTATTCACCGAATTGATATTTTAAATAACCGATAGTGAACAGATACAGAAATACCTCTTATATTCTAACACGTGCATTCGTGTAATCATGAGATTATTGCGATAAAGGCGCAGTATATTTTTTCCGAAATGACATCTGATGGCATCAGGTATGTCTAGCAGACATTGAAAACAACAATCAAAATGCAATCTCAATAGAATAACTTTTCGAATTGAATTCTTAAATCAAATAACGTTATTATGTCACTAAATAGAGCCATTCCTTGATTTTGCCCAGGAGTTATGAGATCATGTTAGCACTCATATAACCACGCTGCAAAAAATGCTAATTTTTCAATTTCGCAATTTTGTCAAGTCCTGTAGCGAGCAAGTTATTCATAAATACTTGCGATCTAAATTGAACTATCTAGCAAATTGAAATTTCAAAAATCTTAAAGCGAACAGATATAGCAACCAACCTCTTATATTCTATCACGTAAATTCGTGTAATCATGAGATGCTTGCGATTGAGGCGCAGTATATTTTTCCCGAAATATCATCTGAAGACATCTGGTATTACTTACAGACATTAAAAACAACAATCACAATGCAGTCTCAATAGAATAACTGTTCGAAATGATTTCTCAAATCGAATAACGTTATTATGTCACTAAATAAAGCTATTCCTTGATTTTGCACAGAAGTTATGCGATCATTTCAGCACTCTTATAACGACGCAGCAAAATATGCTAATTTTTTAATTTCGCAATTTTACTAAGTCCTGTAGCGAGCAGGTTATCCACGAATACTTGCGGTCGAACTTGAACTTTTGGGCGAATTGATATTTTAAATAACCGATAGTGAACAGATACAGAAATACCTCTTATATTCTAACACGTAAATTCGTGTAATCATGAGGTTCTTGCGATTGGGGCGCAGTATATTTTTCCCGAAATATTATCTGAAGCCATCAGGTATTTCTTACAGACATTGGAAACAACAATGAAAAGGAAATCTCAATAGATTAACTGTTCGAAATGAATTCTCAAATCAAATAACGTTATTAATCCACTAAATAGAGCCATTCCTTGATTTTGCCTAGGAGTTATGAGATCATTTTAGCACTTTTATGACCACGCAGCAAAATTTGCGAATTTTTCAATTTCGCGATATTATCAAGTCCTGTAGCGAGCAGGTCATCCACAAGTCCTTGCGATAGAAATTGAACTATTTAGCAAATTGCAATTTCAAATATCTGAAAGCGAACAGATATAGAAATCAACCTCTTATATTCTATCACGTGAATTTGTGTAATCATGAGATGCTTGCGATTGAGGCGCAGTATATTTTTCCCGGAATATCATCTGAAGACATCAGGTATTTCTAACAGACATTGAAAACAACAATCAAAATGCAATCTCAATAGAATAACTTTTCGAATTAAATTCTTAAATCAAATAACGTTATTATGTCACTAACTAGAGCCATTCCTTGATTTTGCCCAGGAGCCATGAGATCATTTTAGCACTCTTTTAACGACGCAGCAAAAAATGCTAATTTTTCAATTTCGCAATAATATCAAGTCTTGTAGAGAGCAGGTTATCCATGAATACTTGCGATCTAAATTTAACTATTCAGCGAATTGATATTTTAAATAAATGAAATCGAACAGATACAGAAATCAACTACTTATATTCCATCACGAGAAATCGTGTAATCATAAGATTCTTGCGATTAAGGCGCAGTATATTTTTCCCGAAATACCATCTGAAGACATCAGGTATTTCTTACAGACATTGAAAACAACAAACAAAATGCAATCTAAATAGAATAACTTTTCGAATTGAATTTACAAATCATTTAACGTTATTAAGTCAATATATAGAGCTATTTCTTGATTTTGCCCAGGAGTTATGAAATCATTTCAGCACTCTTATGACCACGCAGCAAAATATGCTAATTTTTCAATTTCGCAATGTTACTAAGTCCTGTAGCGAGCAGGTGATCCATTAATACTTGCGATCTAAATTTATCTTTTCAGCGTATTGGAATTATCAATAACCGATAGTGAACGGATACAGAAATACCTTTTATATGCTAACACGTGAATTCGTGTAATCATGAGATACTTGCGATAAAGGCGCTGTATATCTTTCCTGAAATATCATCTCAAGACATCAGGTATTTCTTACAGACATAGAAAACAACAATCAAAATGCAATCTCAATAGAATAACTTTTCGAATTGAATTTTCAAATCAAATAAAGTTATGATGTCACTAAATACAGCCATTCTTTGATTTTTCCCGGGAGTCATAATATCATTTTAGCACTCTTATAACCACGCAGCAAAATATGCTAATTTTTTAATTTCGCAATATTACTAAGTTCTGTCGCGAGCAGGTTATCTATGAATACTTGCGATCTAAATTTAATTATTCAGCAAATTGATATTTTAAATAACCGAAATTAAACAGATGAAGAAATCAACCACTTATATTCCATCACGAGAAATCGTGTAATCATGAAATTATTGCGATAACAGCGCAGTAAATTTTTTCCGAAATGACATCTGATGGCATCAAGTATGTATTGCAGACATTAAAAACAACAAATAAAATGCAATCTCATTAGAATAACTTTTCGACTTGAATTTTCAAATCAAATAACGTTATTATGTCACTAAATAGAGCCATTCCTTTATTTTGCCCAGGAGTCATGAGATCATTTAGCACTCTTATATTGACGCAGCAAAAAATGCTAATTTTTCAATTTCGCAATATTACCAAGTCCTGTAGCGAGCAGGTTATCCATGAATACCTGCTATACAAATCTAACTATTAAGCGAATTGAAATTATAAATAACTGAAAGCGAACAGATACAGAAATCAACCTATTATATTCTATCACTAGAATTCGGGTTATCATGAGGAGCTTGCGATTGAGGCGCAGTATATTTTTCCCGAAATATTATCTGAAGGCATCAGGTATTTCTTACAGACATTGAAAACAACAATCAAAATGCAATCTTAATAGAATAACTGTTCGAATTATATTTTTAAATCAATAAACGTTATTATGTCGATATATAGAGCTATTCCTTGATTTTGCCCAGGAGTTATGAAATCATGTTAGCACTCTTATAACCACGCAGCAAAATTTGCGAATTTTTCAATTTCGCGATATTATCAAGTCCTGTAGCGAGCAGGTCATCCACAAGTCCTTGCGATAGAAATTGAACTATTTAGCAAATTGCAATTTCAAATATCTGAAAGCGAACAGATATAGAAATCAACCTCTTATATTCTATCACGTGAATTTGTGTAATCATGAGATGCTTGCGATTGAGGCGCAGTATATTTTTCCCGGAATATCATCTGAAGACATCAGGTATTTCTAACAGACATTGAAAACAACAATCAAAATGCAATCTCAATAGAATAACTTTTCGAATTAAATTCTTAAATGAAATAACGTTATTATGTCACTAACTAGAGCCATTCCTTGATTTTGCCCAGGAGCCATGAGATCATTTTAGCACTCTTTTAACGACGCAGCAAAAAATGCTAATTTTTCAATTTCGCAATAATATCAAGTCTTGTAGCGAGCAGGTTATCCATGAATACTTGCGATCTAAATTTAACTATTCAGCGAATTGATATTTTAAATAAATGAAATCGAACAGATACAGAAATCAACTACTTATATTCCATCACGAGAAATCGTGTAATCATAAGATTCTTGCGATTAAGGCGCAGTATATTTTTCCCGAAATACCATCTGAAGACATCAGGTATTTCTTACAGACATTGAAAACAACAAACAAAATGCAATCTAAATAGAATAACTTTTCGAATTGAATTTACAAATCATTTAACGTTATTAAGTCAATATATAGAGCTATTTCTTGATTTTGCCCAGGAGTTATGAAATCATTTCAGCACTCTTATGACCACGCAGCAAAATATGCTAATTTTTCAATTTCGCAATGTTACTAAGTCCTGTAGCGAGCAGGTGATCCATTAATACTTGCGATCTAAATTTATCTTTTCAGCGTATTGGAATTATAAATAACCGATAGTGAACGGATACAGAAATACCTTTTATATGCTAACACGTGAATTCGTGTAATCATGAGATACTTGCGATAAAGGCGCTGTATATCTTTCCTGAAATATCATCTCAAGACATCAGGTATTTCTTACAGACATAGAAAAAAACAATCAAAATGCAATCTCAATAGAATAACTTTTCGAATTGAATTTTCAAATCAAATAAAGTTATGATGTCACTAAATACAGCCATTCTTTGATTTTTCCCGGGAGTCATAATATCATTTTAGCACTCTTATAACCACGCAGCAAAATATGCTAATTTTTTAATTTCGCAATATTACTAAGTTCTGTCGCGAGCAGGTTATCTATGAATACTTGCGATCTAAATTTAATTATTCAGCAAATTGATATTTTAAATAACCGAAATTAAACAGATGAAGAAATCAACCACTTATATTCCATCACGAGAAATCGTGTAATCATGAAATTATTGCGATAACAGCGCAGTAAATTTTTTCCGAAATGACATCTGATGGCATCAAGTATGTATTGCAGACATTAAAAACAACAAATAAAATGCAATCTCAATAGAATAACTTTTCGACTTGAATTTTCAAATCAAATAACGTTATTATGTCACTAAATAGAGCCATTCCTTTATTTTGCCCAGGAGTCATGAGATCATTTAGCACTCTTATATTGACGCAGCAAAAAATGCTAATTTTTCAATTTCGCAATATTACCAAGTCCTGTAGCGAGCAGGTTATCCATGAATACCTGCTATACAAATCTAACTATTAAGCGAATTGAAATTATAAATAACCGAAAGCGAACAGATACAGAAATCAACCTATTATATTCTATCACTAGAATTCGGGTAATCATGAGGAGCTTGCGATTGAGGCGCAGTATATTTTTCCCGAAATATTATCTGAAGGCATCAGGTATTTCTTACAGACATTGAAAACAACAATCAAAATGCAATCTTAATAGAATAACTGTTCGAATTATATTTTTAAATCAATAAACGTTATTATGTCGATATATAGAGCTATTCCTTGATTTTGCCCAGGAGTTATGAAATCATGTTAGCACTCTTATAACCACGCAGCACAAAATGCTAATTTTTCAATTTTGCAATATTGTCAAGTCCTGTAGCGAGCAAGTTATTCATAAATACTTGCGATCTAAATTAAACTATCCGACAAATCGAAATTTCCAATATCTGAAAGCCAACAGATATAGAAATCAACCTCTTATATTCTATCACGTGAATTCGTGTAATCATGAGATGCTTGCGATTGAGGCGCAGTATATTTTTCCCGTAATATCATCTAAAGACATCTGGTATTTGTTACAGACATTGAAAACAACAATCACAATGCAGTCTCAATAGAATAACTGTTCGAAATGATTTCTCAAATCGAATATCGTTATAATGTCACTAAATAGAGCCATTTCTTGATTTTGCCCAGAAGTTATGAGATCATTTGAGCACTCCTATAACGACGCAGCAAAATATGCTAATTTTTTTATTTCGCAATTTTACTAAGTCCTGTAGCGAGCAGGTTATCCACGAATACTTGCAATCGAACTTTAACTTTTGGGCGAATTGATATTTTAAATAACCGATAGTGAACAGATAAAGAAATACCTCTTCTATTCTAACACGTGAATTCGTGTAATCATGAGGTTCTTGCGATTGGGGCGCAGTATATTTTTCCCGAAATATTATCTGAAGCCATCAGGTATTTCTTACAGACATTGGAAACAACATTCAAAATGCAATCTCAATAGAATAACTGTTCGAAATGAATTCTCAAATCAAATAACGTTATTAATCCACTAAATAGAGCCATTCCTCGATTTTTCCCAGGAGCTATGAGATCATTTTAGCACTTTTATGACCACGCAGCAAAATATGCGAATTTTTCAATTAAGCAATATTATCAAGTCCTTAGCGAGCAGGTCATCCATAAGTCCTTGCGATCGAAATTGAACTATTTAGCATATTGAAATTTTAAATAACCGAAAGCGAACAGATACAGAAATCAACCTATTATATTCTATTACGAAAATTCATGTAATCATGAGGTTCTTGCGATTGAGGCGCAGTATATTTTTCCCGAAATATCATAAGAAGACATCAGGTATTTCTTACAGACATTGGAAACAACAATCAAAATGCAATCTCAATTGAATAACTTTTCGAATTGAATTTACAAATCAATTATCGTTATTATGTCAATATAGAGAGCTATTCCTTGAATTTACCCAGGAGTCATGAGATCATTTTAGCACTCTTATAAAGACGCAGCAAAAAATGCTAATTTTTCAATCTCGCAATATTACTAAGAACTGTAGCGAGCAGTTTATCCACGAATACTTGCGATCGAACATTACCTTTCCAGCGAATTGAAATTTTAAATAACCGATAGTGAACATATACAGAAATACCTCTTATATTCTAACACGTGAATTCGTGTAATCATGAGATTATTGCGATAAAGGGGCAGTATATTTATTCCGAAATGACATCTTATGGCATCAGGTTCGTCTAGCAGACATTGAAAACAACAATCAAAATGCAATCTCAATAGAATAACCTCTTGAATTGAATTTTCAAATGAAATAACGTTATTATGTCACTAAATAAAGCCATTCCTTGATTTTGCCCAGGATTCATGAGATCATTTTAGCACCCTTATGAAGACGCAGCAAAAAATGCTAATTTTTCAATTTCGCAATATTACCAAGTGCTGTAGGGAGCAGGTTATCTATGAATACGTGCGATCTAAATATTTTTTTCCAGCGAATTGAAATTTTAAGAAACCGAAAGCGAACAGATACAGAAATTAACCTATTATATTCTATCACGACAATCCGTGTAATCATGAGGTTCTTGCGATTGAGGCGCAGTATATTTATCCCGAAATATTATCTGAAGGCATCAGGTATTTCTTACAGACATTGAAAACAACACCAAACGAAATCTCAATAGAATAACTGTACGAAATGATTCCTTAAATCGAATGACGTTATTATGTCACTGAATAGAGCCATTCCTTGATTTTGCCCAAGAGTTATGAGATCATTTTAGCACTTTTATGACAACGCAGCAAAATATGCGAATTTTTTAATTTCACCGTATTATTAAGTCCTGTAGCGAGCACGTTATTCATAAATAACTGCGATCTAAATTGTACTATCTAGCAAATTGAAATTTCAAATATCTGAAAGCGAACAGATATAGAAATTAACCGCTTATATTCTATCACGTGAATTCGTGTAATCATGAGATGCTTGCGATCAAGGCGCAGTATATTTTTCCCTAAATGTTATCTAAAAACATCAGGTATTTCTTACAGACATTGAAAACAACAATCAAAATGCAATCTCATTAGAATAACTTTTCGAAATTAATTTACAAATCAATTAACGTTATTATGTCAATATATAGAGCTATTCCTTGATTTTCCCCGGGAGTCATGAGATCATTTTAGCACCTTTTATAACGACGCAGCAAAATATGCTAATTTTTCAATTTCGCAATATTACTAAGTCCTGTAACGAGCAGGTTATCCACGAATACTTGCGATCGAACTTTACCTTTCAAGCGAATTGAAATTTTAAATAACCGAAAGCGAAGAGATACAGAAATCAACCTATTATATTCTATCACGAAAATTCGTGTAATCATGAGGTTCTTGCAATTGAGGGGCAGTATATTTTTCCCGAAACATCATATGAAGACATCAGGTATTTCTACAGACTTTGGAAACAACAATCAAAATGCCATCTCAATTGAATAACTTTTCGAATTGAATTGACAAATCAATTAACGTTATTATGTCAATATATAGAGCTATTCCTTGATTTTCCCCAGGAGTCATGAGATCATTTTAGCACTCTTATAAAAACGCAGCAAAAAATGCTAATTTTTCAATCTCGCAATATTACTAAGTCCTGTAGCGAGCAGGTTATTTATGAATACTTACGATCGGAATTCAACTATTCAGCGAATTGAAATTTTACTGAACCGAAAGCGAAAATATACAGAAATCAACCTCTTTAATTCTATCACGTGAATTCGTGTAATCGTGAGATTCTTGCGATCAAGGCGGAGTATATTTTTCCCGAAATATCATCTAAAAACATCAGGTATTTCTTACAGACATTGAAAACAACAATTAAAATGCAAACTCAATAGAATAACTTTTCGGATTGATCTTTCAAATCAAATAACGTTATTATATCACTAAATAGAGACATTCCTTGATTTTGCGCAGGAGTCATGAGATTATCTTAGCACTCTTATGACGACGCAGCAAAAAATGCTAATTTTTTAATTTCGCAATATTATCCAGTCCTGTAGCGAGCAGGTTATCCATGAATACCTGCGATCCAAATTTAACTATTCAGCGAATTGAAATTTTAAATAACCGAAATCGAACAGATACAGAAATCAACCACTTATATTCCATTACGTTAATTCGTGTGATCTTAAGATTCTTGCGATTAAGGCGCAGTATATTATTCCCGAAATACCATCTTAAGACATCAGGTATTTCTTACAGACATTGAAAACAACAATCAAAATGCAATCTAAATAGAATAACTTTTCGAATTGAATTTACAAATCAATTAACGTTATTATGTCAATATATAGAGCTATTCTTTGATTTTGGCCAGGAGTTATGAGTTCATTCAACACTCTTATGACCACGCAGCAAAATGTGCTATTTTTTAAATTTCGCAATATTACTAAGTCCTGTAGCTTGCAGGTTATCCATGAATATTTGCGATCTAACTTTAACTATTCAGCGAATTGATATTTTAAATAACCGAAATAGAACAGATACAGAAATCAACCACTTATATTCCATCACGAGAATTCGTGTAATCATGAGGTTCTTGCGATTGGGGCGCAGTATATTTTTCCCGAAATATTATCTGAAGGCATCAGGTATTTCTTACAGACATTGGAACCAACAATCAAAATGCAATCTCATTAGAATAACTGTTCGAATTGAATTTACAAGTCAATTAACGTTATTATGTCACTAAATAGAGCCATTCCTCGATTTTGCCCAGAAGTTATGAGATCATTTTAGCACTCATATGACCACGCAGCAAAATATGCTAATTGTTTAATTTCGCAATATTACTAAGTCCTGTAGCAAGCAGGTTATTTATGAATACTTGCGATCGAAATTCAACTGTTCAGCAAATTGAAATTTTACTGAACCGAAAGCGAAAATATACAGAAATCGGCCTCTTAAATTCTATCACTTGAATTCGTGTAATCATGAGATTCTTGCGATCAAGGCGCAGTATATTTTTCCCTAAATGTTATCTAAAAACATCAGGTATTTCTTACAGACATTGAAAACAACAATTAAAATGCAAACTCAATAGAATAACTTTTCGGATTGATCTTTCAAATCAAATAACGTTATTATATCACTAAATAGAGACATTCCTTGATTTTGCGCAGGAGTCATGAGATTATCTTAGCACTCTTATGACGACGCAGCAAAAAATGCTAATTTTTTAATTTCGCAATATTATCCAGTCCTGTAGCGAGCAGGTTATCCATGAATACCTGCGATCCAAATTTAACTATTCAGCGAATTGAAATTTTAAATAACCGAAATCGAACAGATACAGAAATCAACCACTTATATTCCATTACGTTAATTCGTGTGATCTTAAGATTCTTGCGATTAAGGCGCAGTATATTATTCCCGAAATACCATCTTAAGACATCAGGTATTTCTTACAGACATTGAAAACAACAATCAAAATGCAATCTAAATAGAATAACTTTTCGAATTGAATTTACAAATCAATTAACGTTATTATGTCAATATATAGAGCTATTCTTTGATTTTGGCCAGGAGTTATGAGTTCATTCAACACTCTTATGACCACGCAGCAAAATGTGCTATTTTTTAAATTTCGCAATATTACTAAGTCCTGTAGCTTGCAGGTTATCCATGAATATTTGCGATCTAACTTTAACTATTCAGCGAATTGATATTTTAAATAACCGAAATAGAACAGATACAGAAATCAACCACTTATATTCCATCACGAGAATTCGTGTAATCATGAGGTTCTTGCGATTGGGGCGCAGTATATTTTTCCCGAAATATTATCTGAAGGCATCAGGTATTTCTTACAGACATTGGAACCAA
Organism: Platygaster robiniae; assembly: GCA_028476575.1. Classification (NCBI taxonomy): domain Eukaryota; kingdom Metazoa; phylum Arthropoda; class Insecta; order Hymenoptera; family Platygastridae; genus Platygaster; species Platygaster robiniae. The sequence continues at coordinate 21,145,778 of CM052021.1, forward strand.
CAATCAAAATGCAATCTCATTAGAATAACTGTTCGAATTGAATTTACAAGTCAATTAACGTTATTATGTCACTAAATAGAGCCATTCCTCGATTTTGCCCAGAAGTTATGAGATCATTTTAGCACTCATATGACCACGCAGCAAAATATGCTAATTGTTTAATTTCGCAATATTACTAAGTCCTGTAGCAAGCAGGTTATTTATGAATACTTGCGATCGAAATTCAACTGTTCAGCAAATTGAAATTTTACTGAACCGAAAGCGAAAATATACAGAAATCGGCCTCTTAAATTCTATCACTTGAATTCGTGTAATCATGAGATTCTTGCGATCAAGGCGCAGTATATTTTTCCCTAAATGTTATCTAAAAACATCAGGTATTTCTTACAGACATTGAAAACAACAATCAAAATGCAATCTCATTAGAATAACTTTTCGAATTTAATTTACAAGTCAATTAACGTTATTATGTCAATATATAGAGCTATTCCTTGATTTGCTAGGAGTTATGAGTTCATTTAACACTCTTATGACCACGCAGCAAAATGTGCTAATTTTTTAATTTCGCAATATTACTAAGTCCTGTAGCGTGCAGGTTATTCATGAATATTTGCGATCTAACTTTAACTATTTAGCAAATTGATATTTTAAATAACCGAAATAGTACAGATACAGAAATCAACCACGTATATTCCATCATGAGAATTCGTGTAATCATGAAATTATTGCGATAACGGCGCAGTAGATTTTTTCCGAAATGACATCTGATGGCATCAGGTATCTATAGCAGACATTGAAAACAACAATTTCAATGCAATCTCAATAGAATAACTTTTCGACTCGAATTTTCAAATCAAATAACGTTATTATGTCACTAAATAGAGCCATTCCTTGATTTTGCCCAGGAGTTAAGAGATCATTTTAGCACTCTTATAACGACGCAGCAAAATATGCTAATTCTTTTATTTCGCAATTTTACTAAGTCCTGTAGCGAGCAGGTTATCCACGAATACTTGCGTTCCAAATCTAACTATTCAGTGAATTGAAATTTTAAATAACCGAAAGCGAACAGATACAGAAATCAACCTATTATATTCTATCACGAGAATTCGTGTAATCATGAGGTTCTTGCGATTGAGGCGCAGTAAATTTTTTCCGTAATATCATATGAACACATCAGGTATTTCATACAGACATTGAAAACAACAATCAAAATGCAATCTCATTAGAATAACTTTTTGAATTGAATTTACAAATCAATGAACGTTAACATGTCAATATATAGAACCATTCTTTAATTTTGCCCAGGGGTAAGGAGATCATTTTAGCACTCTTATGACTACGCAGCAAAATATGCTAATTTTTCAATTTCGCAATATTACTAAGTCCTGTAGCGAGCAGGTTATCCACGAATACTTGCGATCGAACTTTAACTTTTCAGCGAATTGATATTTCAAATAACCGATAGTAAAAATATACAGAAATACAACATATATTCCAACACGTGAATTCGTGTAATCATGAGATTATTGCGATAAAGGCGCAGTATATTTTTTTCGAAATGACATCTGATGGCATCCAGTACGTCTAGCAGACATTGAAAAAAACAATCAAAATGCAATCTCAATAGAGTAACCTTTCGATTTGATTTTTCAAATCAAATAACGTTATTATGTCACTAAATAGAGCCATTCCTTGATTTTGCTCAGGAGTTAAGAGATCATTTTAGCACTCTTATAACGACGCAGCATAATATGCTAATTCTTTTATTTCGCAATTTTACTAAGTCCTGTAGCGAGCAGGTTATCCACGAATACTTGCGTTCCAAATCTAACTATTCAGTGAATTGAAATTTTAAATAACCGAAAGCGAACAGATACAGAAATCAACCTATTATATTCTATCACGAGAATTCGTGTAATCCTGAGGTTCTTGCGATTGAGGCGCAGTAAATTTTTTCCGTAATATCATATGAACACATCAGGTATTTCATACAGACATTGAAAACAACAATCAAAATGCAATCTCATTAGAATAACTTTTTGAATTGAATTTACAAATCAATGAACGTTAACATGTCAATATATAGAACCATTCTTTAATTTTGCCCAGGAGTAAGGAGATCATTTTAGCACTCTTATGACTACGCAGCAAAATATGCTAATTTTTCAATTTCGCAATATTACTAAGTCCTGTAGCGAGCAGGTTATCCACGAATACTTGCGATCGAACTTTAACTTTTCAGCGAATTGATATTTCAAATAACCGATAGTAAAAATATACAGAAATACAACATATATTCCAACACGTGAATTCGTGTAATCATGAGATTATTGCGATAAAGGCGCAGTATATTTTTTTCGAAATGACATCTGATGGCATCCAGTACGTCTAGCAGACATTGAAAAAAACAATCAAAATGCAATCTCAATAGAGTAACCTTTCGATTTGATTTTTCAAATCAAATAACGTTATTATGTCACTAAATAGAGCCATTCCCTCATTTTGCCCAGGAGTCATGAGATCATTTTGGCACTCTTTCAAAGACGCAGCAAATAATGCCCATTTTTCAATTTCGCAATATTACCAAGTGCTGTAGCGAGCAGGTTATCTATGAATACTTGCGATCTAAATTTGTCTATTCAGCGAATTGAAATTTTAAGTAAAGGAAAGCGAACAGATACAGAATTCAACCTATTATATTCTATCACGAGAATTCGTGTAATCATGAAGTTCTTGCGATTGAGGCACAGTATATTTTTCCCAAAATATTATCTGAAGGCATCAGGTATTTCTTACAGACATTGGAAACAACAATCAAAATACAATCTCAATAGAATAACTGTTCGAAATGATTTCTCAAATCGAATAACGTTATTATGTCACTGAAAAGAGCCATTCCTTGATTTTGCCCAAAAATTATGAGATCATTTTAGCACTTTTATGACCACGCAGCAAAATATGCTAATTTTCAATTTTCGCAATATTGGCAAGTCCTGTAGCGAGAAAGTTATTCATAAATACTGGCGATCTAAATTGAACTATTAAGCAAATTGAAATTTCAAATATCTGAAAGCGAACAGATATAGAAATCAACCTCTTATATTCTATCACGTGAATTCGTGTAATCATGAGATGCTTGCGGTTGAGGCGCAGTATATTTTTCCCGAAATATCATCTGAAGACATCTGGTATTTCTTACAGACATTGAAAACAACAATCAAAATGCAATCTTCATAGAATAACTGTTCGAATTATATTTTCAAATTAATAAACGTTAGTATGTCGATATATAGAGCTATTCCTTGATTTTGCCCAGGAGTTATGAGATCATTTTAGCACTCTTATAACAACGCAGCAAAATATGCTAATTTTTTAATTTCGCAATATTACCAAGTCCTGTAGCGAGCAGGTTATCCACGAATACTTGCGATCGAACTTAGCTTCGCAGCGAATTAATATTTTAAATAACAGATAGTGAACAGATACAGAAATACCTCTTATATTGTAACACGAGAATTCGTGTAATCATGAGATTATAGCGATAAAGGCGCAGTATATTTTTTCCGAAATGTCATCTGATGGCATCAGGTATGTCTAGCAGACATTGAAAACAACAATCAAAATGCAATCTCAATAGAATAACTTTTCAAATTGAATTCTTAAATCAAATAACGTTATTATGTCACTTAATAGAGCCATACCTTGATTTTGCCCAGGAGTTATGAAATCATGTTAGCACTCTTATAACCACGCAGCAAAAAATGCTAATTTTTCAATTTTGCAATATTGTCAAGTCCTGTAGCGAGCAAGTTATTCATAAATACTTGCGATCTAAATTAAACTATCCGACAAATTGAAATTTCCAATATCTGAAAGCCAACAGATATAGAAATCAACCTCTTATATTCTATCACGTGAATTCGTGTAATCATGAGATGCTTGCGATTGAGGCGCAGTATATTTTTCCAGAAATATCATCTAAAGACATCTGGTATTTCTTACAGACATTGAAAACAACAATCACAATGCAGTCTCAATAAAATAACTTTTCGAATTGAATTTACAAGTCAATTAACGTTATAATGTCACTAAATAGAGCCATTCCTTGATTTTGCCCAGGAGTTATGAGATCATTTCAGCACTTTTATGACCACGCAGCAAAATGTGCTAATTTTTCAATTGCGCAATTTTACCAAGTCCTGTAGCGAGAAGGTTATCTATGAATACTTGCGATCTAAATTTGTCTATTCAGCGAATTGAAATTTTAAGTAAAGAAAAGCGAACAGATACAGAATTTAACCTATTATATTCTATCACGAGAATTAGTGTAATCATGAGGTTCCTGCGATTGAGGCGCAGTATATTTTTCCCGGAATATTATCTGAAGGCATCAGGTATTTCTTACAGACATTGGAAACAACAATCAAAATGCAATCTCAATAGAATAACTGTTCGAAATGATTTCTCAAATCGAATAACGTTATCATGTCACTGAAAAGAGCCATTCCTTAATTTTGCCCAGAAGTTATGAGATTATTTTAGCACTTTTATGACCACGCAGCAAAATATGCTAATTTTTAATTCCCGCAATATTACCAGGACCTGTCGCGAGCAGGTTATCTATGAATACTTGCGATCTAAATTTGTCTATTCAGCGAATTGAAATTTTAAATAACCGAAAGCGAACAGATACAGAAATTAACCTATTATATTCTATTACGAAAACTCGTGTAATCATGAGGTTCTTGCGATTGAGGCGCAGTATATTTTTCCCGAAATATCATAAGAAGACATCAGGTATTTCTTACAGACATTGGAAACAACAATCAAAATACAATCTCAATTGAATAACTTTTCGAATTAAATTTACAAATCAATTAACGTTATTATGTCAATATATAGAGCTATTCCTTGATTTTTCCCAGGAGTCATGAGATCATTTTAGCACTTTTATAAGGTCGCAGCAAAAAATGCTAATTCTTCAATCTCGCAATATTACTAATTCCTGGAGCGAGCAGGTTATTTAAAAATACTTGCGATCGAAATTCAACTATTCAGCGAATTGAAATTTTAAATAACCGGAAGCGAACAGATACAGAAATCATCCTATGATATTCTATCACGAGAATTCGTGTAATCATGAGGTTCTTGCGATTGAGGCGCAGTAATTTTTTCTCGAAATATCATATGAAGACATCAGGTATTTCTTACAGACATTAAAAACAACAATCAAAATGCAATCTCAATAGAATTACCTTTTGAATTGAATTTTCAAATGAAATAACGTTATTATGTTACTAAATAAAGCCATTCCTTGATTTTGCCCAGGATTCATGAGATCATTTTAGCACTCTTATGAAGACGCAGCAAAAAATGCTAATTTTTCAATTTCGCAATATTACCAAGTGCTGTAGGGAGCAGGTTATCTATGAATACGTGCGATCTAAATATGTTTATTCAGCGAATTGAAATTTTAAGAAACCGAAAGCGAACAGATACGGAAATTAACCTATTATATTCTATCACGACAATTCGTGTAATCATGAGGTTCTTGCGATTGAGGCGCAGTATATTTATCCCGAAATATTATCTGAAGGCATCAGGTATTTATTACAGACATTGAAAACAACACCAAACGCAATCTCAATAGAATAACTGTACGAAATGATTTCTCAAATCGAATGACGTTATTATGTCACTGAATAGAGCCATTCCTTGATTTTGCCCAAGAGTTATGAGATCATTTTAGCACTTTTATGACAACGCAGCAAAATATGCGAATTTTTCAATTTCACCGTATTATCAAGTCCTGTAGCGAGCACGTTATTCATAAATAACTGCGATCTAAATTGAACTATCTAGCAAATTGAAATTTCAAATATCTGAAAGCGAACAGATATAGAAATCAACCTCTTATATTCTATCACGTGAATTCGTGTAATCATGAGATGCTCGCGATTAAGGCGCAGTATATTTTTCCCGAAATATCATCTGAAGACATCTGGTATTTCTTACAGACATTAAAAACAACAATCACAATGCAGTCTCAATAGAATAACTTTTCGAATTGAATTTACAAGTCAATTAACGTTATTATGTCACTAAAGCGAGCCATTCCTTGATTTTGCCCAGGAGTTATGAGATCATTTTAGCACTCATATGACTACGCAGCAAAATATGCTAATCGTTCAATTTCGCAATATTACTAAGTCCTGTAGCGTGCAGGTTATCCATGATCATTTGCTATCTAACTTTAACTATTCAGCGAATTGATATTTTAAATAACCGAAATAGAACAGATACAGAAATCAACCACTTATATTCCATCACGAGAATTCGTATAATCATGAGGTTCTTGCGATTGGGGCGCAGTATATTTTTCCCGAAATATTATCTGAAGGCATCAGGTATTTCTTACAGACATTGGAAACAACAATCGAAATGCAATCTGAATAGAATAACTGTTCGAAATGACTTATCAAATCAAATAACGTTATTAATCCACTAAATAGAGCCATTCCCTAATTTTGCCCAGGAGTTATGAGATCATTTTAGCACTTTTATGACCACGCAGCAAAATATGCGAATTTTTCGATTTCGCAATATTATCAAGTCCTGTAGCGAGCAGGTCATCCATAAGTACTTGCGATCGAAATTGAACTATTTAGCAAATTGAAATTTCAAATATCTTAAAGCGAACAGATATAGAAATCAACCTCTTATATTCTATCACGTGAATTCGTGTAATCATGAGATGCTTGCGATCAAGGCGCAGTATATTTTTCCCTAAATGTTATCTAAAAACATCAGGTATTTCTTACAGACATTTCAAACAACAATCAAAATGCAATCTCATTAGAATAACTTTTCGAAATTAATTTACAAATCAATTAACGTTATTATGTCAATATATAGAGCTATTCCTTGATTTTCCCCAGGAGTCATGAGATCATTTTAGCACTCTTATAACGACGCAGCAAAATATGCTAATTTTTCAATTTCGCAATATTACTAAGTCCTGTAGCGAGCAGGTTATCCACGAATACTTGCGATCGAACTTTAACTTTTCAGCGAATTGATATTTTAAATAACCGATAGTAAAAATATACAGAAATACAACATATATTCTAACACGTGAATTCGTGTAATTATGAGATTATTGCGATAAAGGCGCAGTATATTTTTTTCGAAATGACATCTGATGGCATCCAGTACGTCTAGCAGACATTGAAAAAAACAATCAAAATGCAATCTCAATAGAGTAACCTTTTGATTTGATTTTTCAAATCAAATAACGTTATTATGTCACTAAATAGAGCCATTCCCTCATTTTGCCCAGGAGTCATGAGATCATTTTGGCACTCTTTCAAAGACGCAGCAAATAATGCCCATTTTTCAATTTCGCAATATTACCAAGTGCTGTAGCGAGCAGGTTATCTATGAATACTTGCGATCTAAATTTGTCTATTCAGCGAATTGAAATTTTAAGTAAAGGAAAGCGAACAGATACAGAATTCAACCTATTATATTCTATCACGAGAATTCGTGTAATCATGAGGTTCTTGCGATTGAGGCACAGTATATTTTTCCCAAAATATTATCTGAAGGCATCAGGTATTTCTTACAGACATTGGAAACAACAATCAAAATGCAATCTCAATAGAATAACTGTTCGAAATGATTTCTCAAATCGAATAACGTTATTATGTCACTGAAAAGAGCCATTCCTTGATTTTGCCCAAAAATTATGAGATCATTTTAGCACTTTTATGACCACGCAGCAAAATATGCTAATTTTCAATTTTCGCAATATTGGCAAGTCCTGTAGCGAGAAAGTTATTCATAAATACTGTCGATCTAAATTGAACTATTAAGCAAATTGAAATTTCAAATATCTGAAAGCGAACAGATATAGAAATCAACCTCTTATATTCTATCACGTGAATTCGTGTAATCATGAGATGCTTGCGGTTGAGGCGCAGTATATTTTTCCCGAAATATCATCTGAAGACATCTGGTATTTCTTACAGACATTGAAAACAACAATCAAAATGCAATCTTCATAGAATAACTGTTCGAATTATATTTTCAAATTAATAAACGTTAGTATGTCGATATATAGAGCTATTCCTTGATTTTGCCCAGGAGTTATGAGATCATTTTAGCACTCTTATAACAACGCAGCAAAATATGCTAATTTTTTAATTTCGCAATATTACCAAGTCCTGTAGCGAGCAGGTTATCCACGAATACTTGCGATCGAACTTAGCTTCGCAGCGAATTAATATTTTAAATAACAGATTGTGAACAGATACAGAAATACCTCTTATATTGTAACACGAGAATTCGTGTAATCATGAGATTATAGCGATAAAGGCGCAGTATATTTTTTCCGAAATGTCATCTGATGGCATCAGGTATGTCTAGCAGACATTGAAAACAACAATCAAAATGCAATCTCAATAGAATAACTTTTCAAATTGAATTCTTAAATCAAATAACGTTATTATGTCACTTAATAGAGCCATACCTTGATTTTGCCCAGGAGTTATGAAATCATGTTAGCACTCTTATAACCACGCAGCAAAAAATGCTAATTTTTCAATTTTGCTATATTGTCAAGTCCTGTAGCGAGCAAGTTATTCATAAATACTTGCGATCTAAATTAAACTATCCGACAAATTGAAATTTCCAATATCTGAAAGCCAACAGATATAGAAATCAACCTCTTATATTCTATCACGTGAATTCGTGTAATCATGAGATGCTTGCGATTGAGGCGCAGTATATTTTTCCCGTAATATCATCTAAAGACATCTGGTATTTCTTACAGACATTGAAATCAACAATCACAATGCAGTCTCAATAGAATTACTGTTCGAAATGATATCTCAAATCGAATAACGTTATTATGTCACTAAATAGAGCCATTCCTCGATTTTTCCCAGGAGTTATGAGATCATTTTAGCACATTTATGACCACGCAGCAAAATATGCGAATTTTTCAATTTCGCAATATTATCAAGTCCTTAGCGAGCAGGTCATCCATAAGTCCTTGCGATCGAAATTGAACTATTTAGCAAATTGAAATTTCAAATATCTGAAAGCGAACAGATTAGGAAATCAACCTCTTATATTCTATCACGTGAATTCGTGTAATCATGAGATGCTTGCGATTGAGGCGCAGTATATTTTTCCCGAAATATCATCTAAAGACATCTGGTATTTCTTACAGACATTGAAAACAACAATCACAATGCAGTCTCAATAAAATAACTTTTCGAATTGAATTTACAAGTCAATTAACGTTATAATGTCACTAAATAGAGCCATTCCTTGATTTTGCCCAGGAGTTATGAGATCATTTCAGCACTTTTATGACCACGCAGCAAAATGTGCTAATTTTTCAATTGCGCAATTTTACCAAGTCCTGTAGCGAGAAGGTTATCTATGAATACTTGCGATCTAAATTTGTCTATTCAGCGAATTGAAATTTTAAGTAAAGAAAAGCGAACAGATACAGAATTTAACCTATTATATTCGATCACGAGAATTCGTGTAATCATGAGGTTCCTGCGATTGAGGCGCAGTATATTTTTCCCGGAATATTATCTGAAGGCATCAGGTATTTCTTACAGACATTGGAAACAACAATCAAAATGCAATCTCAATAGAATAACTGTTCGAAATGATTTCTCAAATCGAATAACGTTATCATGTCACTGAAAAGAGCCATTTCTTAATTTTGCCCAGAAGTTATGAGATTATTTTAGCACTTTTATGACCACGCAGCAAAATATGCTAATTTTTAATTCCCGCAATATTACCAAGACCTGTCGCGAGCAGGTTATCTATGAATACTTGCGATCTAAATTTGTCTATTTAGCGAATTGAATTTTTAAATAACCGAAAGCGAACAGATACAGAAATTAACCTATTATATTCTATTACGAAAATTCTTGTAATCATGAGGTTCTTGCGATTGAGGCGCAGTATATTTTTCCCGAAATATCATAAGAAGACATCAGGTATTTCTTACAGACATTGGAAACAACAATCAAAATGCAATCTCAATTGAATAACTTTTCGAATTAAATTTACAAATCAATTAACGTTATTATGTCAATATATAGAGCTATTCCTTGATTTTTCCCAGGAGTCATGAGATCATTTTAGCACTTTTATAAGGACGCAGCAAAAAATGCTAATTCTTCAATCTCGCAATATTACTAATTCCTGGAGCGAGCAGGTTATTTATAAATACTTGCGATCGAAATTCAACTATTCAGCGAATTGAAATTTTAAATAACCGGAAGCGAACAGATACAGAAATCAACCTATGATATTCTATCACGAGAAGTCGTGTAATCATGAGGTTCTTGCGATTGAGGCGCAGTAATTTTTTCTCGAAATATCATATGAAGACATCAGGTATTTCTTACAGACATTAAAAACAACAATCAAAATGCAATCTCAATAGAATTACCTTTTGAATTGAATTTTCAAATGAAATAACGTTATTATGTTACTAAATAAAGCCATTCCTTGATTTTGCCCAGGATTCATGAGATCATTTAAGCACTCTTATGAAGACGCAGCAAAAAATGCTAATTTTTCAATTTCGCAATATTACCAAGTGCTGTAGGGAGCAGGTTATCTATGAATACGTGCGATCTAAATATGTTTATTCAGCGAATTGAAATTTTAAGAAACCGAAAGCGAACAGATACAGAAATGAACCTATTATATTCTATCACGACAATTCGTGTAATCATGAGGTTCTTGCGATTGAGGCGCAGTATATTTATCCCGAAATATTATCTGAAGGCATCAGGTATTTATTACAGACATTGAAAACAACACCAAACGCAATCTCAATAGAATAACTGTACGAAATGATTTCTCAAATCGAATGACGTTATTATGTCACTGAATAGAGCCATTCCTTGATTTTGCCCAAGAGTTATGAGATCATTTTAGCACTTTTATGACAACGCAGCAAAATATGCGAATTTTTCAATTTCACCGTATTATCAAGTCCTGTAGCGAGCACGTTATTCATAAAGAACTGCGATCTAAATTGAACTATCTAGCAAATTGAAATTTCAAATATCTGAAAGCGAACAGATATAGAAATCAACCTCTTATATTCTATCACGTGAATTCGTGTAATCATGAGATGCTCGCGATTAAGGCGCAGTATATTTTTCCCGAAATATCATCTGAAGACATCTGGTATTTCTTACAGACATTGAAAACAACAATCACAATGCAGTCTCAATAGAATAACTTTTCGAATTGAATTTACAAGTCAATTAACGTTATTATGTCACTAAAGCGAGCCATTCCTTGATTTTGCCCAGGAGTTATGAGATCATTTTAGCACTCATATGACCACGCAGCAAAATATGCTAATTGTTCAATTTCGCAATATTACTAAGTCCTGTAGCGTGCAGGTTATCCATGATCATTTGCTATCTAACTTTAACTATTCAGCGAATTGATATTTTAAATAACCGAAATAGAACAGATACAGAAATCAACCACTTATATTCCATCACGAGAATTCGTATAATCATGAGGTTCTTGCGATTGGGGCGCAGTATATTTTTCCCGAAATATTATCTGAAGGCATCAGGTATTTCTTACAGACATTGGAAACAACAATCAAAATGCAATCTGAATAGAATAACTGTTCGAAATGACTTATCAAATCAAATAACGTTATTAATCCACTAAATAGAGCCATTCCCTAATTTTGCCCAGGAGTTATGAGATCACTTTAGCACTTTTATAACCACGCAGCAAAATATGCGAATTTTTCGATTTCGCAATATTATCAAGTCCTGTAGCGAGCAGGTCATCCATAAGTACTTGCGATCGAAATTGAACTATTTAGCAAATTGAAATTTCAAATATCTTAAAGCGAACAGATATAGAAATCAACCTCTTATATTCTATCACGTGAATTCTTGGAATCATGAGATGCTTGCGATCAAGGCGCAGTATATTTTTCCCTAAATGATATCTAAAAACATCAGGTATTTCTTACAGACATTGAAAACAACAATCAAAATGCAATCTCATTAGAATAACTTTTCGAAATTAATTTACAAATCAATTAACGTTATTATGTCAATATATAGAGCTATTCCTTGATTTTCCCCAGGAGTCATGAGATCATTTTAGCACTCTTATAACGACGCAGCAAAATATGCTAATTTTTAAATTTCGCAATATTACTAAGTCCTGTAGCGAGCAGGTTATCCACGAATACTTGCGATCGAACTTTACCTTTCAAGCGAATTGAAATTTTAAATAACCGAAAGCGAAGAGATACAGAAATCAACCTATTATATTCTATCACGAAAATTCGTGTAATCATGAGGTTCTTGCAATTGAGGGGCAGTATATTTTTCCCGAAACATCATATGAAGACATCAGGTATTTCTACAGACTTTGGAAACAACAATCAAAATGCAATCTCATTAGAATGACTTTTCGAATTGAATTTACAAATCAATTATCGTTATTTTTCAATATATAGAGCTATTCCTTGAATTTACCCAGAAGTCATGAGATCATTTTAGCACTCTTATAAAGACGCAGCAAAAAATGCTAATTTTTCAATCTCGCAATATTACTAAGTACTGTAGCGAGCAGGTTATCCACGAATACTTGCGATCGAACATTACCTTTCCAGCGAATTGAAATTTTAAATAACCGATAGTGAACATATACAGAAATACCTCTTATATTCTAACACGTGAATTCGTGTAATCATGAGATTATTGCGATAAAGGGGCATTATATTTTTTCCGAAATGACATCTTATGGCATCAGGTTCGTCTAGCAGACATTGAAAACAACAATCAAAATGCAATCTCAATAGAATAACCTCTAGAATTGAATTTTCAAATGAAATAACGTTATTATGTTACTAAATAAAGCCATTCCTTGATTTTGCCCAGGATTCATGAGATCATTTTAGCACTCTTATGAAGACGCAGCAAAAAATGCTAATTTTTCAATTTCGCAATATTGCCAAGTGCTGTAGGGAGCAGGTTATCTATGAATACGTGCGATCTTAATATGTTTATTCAGCCAATTGAAATTTTAAGAAACCGAAAGCGAACAGATACAGAAATTAACCTATTATATTCTATCACGACAATTCGTGTAATCATGAGGTTCTTGCGATTGAGGCGCAGTATATTTATCCCGAAATATTATCTGAAGGCATCAGGTATTTCTTACAGACATTGAAAACAACACCAAACGCAATCTCAATAGAATAACTGTACGAAATGATTTCTCAAATCGAATGACGTTATTATGTCACTGAATAGAGCCATTCCTAGATTTTGCCCAAGAGTTATGAGATCATTTTAGCACTTTTATGACAACGCAGCAAAATATGCGAATTTTTCAATTTCACCGTATTATCAAGTCCTGTAGCGATTACGTTATTCATAAATAACTGCGATCTAAATTGAACTATCTAGCAAATTGTAATTTCAAATATCTGAACGCGAACAGATATAGAAATCAACCTCTTATATTCTATCACGTGATTTCGTGTAATCATGAGATGCTCGCGATTAAGGCGCAGTATATTTTTCCCGAAATATCATCTGAAGACAGCTGGTATTTCTTACAGACATTGAAAACAACAATCACAATGCAGTCTCAATAGAATAACTTTTCGAATTGAATTTACAAGTCAATTAACGTTATTATATCACTAAAGCGAGCCATTCCTTGATTTTGCCCAGAAGTTATGAGATCGTTTTAGCACTCATATAACCACGCAGCAAAATATGCTAATTGTTTAATTTCGCAATATTACTAAGTCCTGTAGCGTCCAGGTTATCCATGATCATTTGCTATCTAACTTTAACTATTCAGCGAATTGATATTTTAAATAACCGAAATAGAACAGATACAGAAATCAACCACTTATATTCCATCACGAGAATTCGTATAATCATGAGGTTCTTGCGATTGGGGCGCAGTATATTTTTCCCGAAATATTATCTGAAGGCATCAGGTATTTCTTACAGACATTGGAAACAACAATCAAAATGCAATCTGAATAGAATAACTGTTCGAAATGACTTATCAAATCAAATAACGTTATTAATCCACTAAATAGAGCCATTCCCTAATTTTGCCCAGGAGTTATGAGATCATTTTAGCACTTTTATGACCACGCAGCAAAATATGCGAATTTTTCGATTTCGCAATATTATCAAGTCCTGTAGCGAGCAGGTCATCCATAAGTACTTGCGATCGAAATTGAACTATTTAGCAAATTGAAATTTCAAATATCTTAAAGCGAACAGATATAGAAATCAACCTCTTATATTCTATCACGTGAATTCGTGTAATCATGAGATGCTTGCGATCAAGGCGCAGTATATTTTTCCCTAAATGTTATCTAAAAACATCAGGTATTTCTTACAGACATTGAAAACAACAATCAAAATGCAATCTCATTAGAATAACTTTTCGAAATTAATTTACAAATCAATTAACGTTATTATGTCAATATATAGAGCTATTCCTTGATTTTCCCCAGGAGTCATGAGATCATTTTAGCACTCTTATAACGACGCAGCAAAATATGCTAATTTTTCAATTTCGCAATATTACTAAGTCCTGTAGCGAGCAGGTTATCCACGAATACTTGCGATCGAACTTTACCTTTCAAGCGAATTGAAATTTTAAATAACCGAAAGCGAAGAGATACAGAAATCAACCTATTATATTCTATCACGAAAATTCGTGTAATCATGAGGTTCTTGCAATTGAGGGGCAGTATATTTTTCCCGAAACATCATATGAAGACATCAGGTATTTCTACAGACTTTGGAAACAACAATCAAAATGCAATCTCATTAGAATGACTTTTCGAATTGAATTTACAAATCAATTATCGTTATTTTGTCAATATATAGAGCTATTCCTTGATTTTTCCCAGGAGTCATGAGATCATTTTAGCACTTTTATAAGGAAGCAGCAAAAAATGCTAATTTTTCAATCTCGCAATATTACTAAGTCCTGTAGCGAGCAGTTTATTTATGAATACTTGCGATCGAAAATCAACTATTCAGCGAATTGAAATTTTAAATAACCGAAAGCGAACAGATACAGAAATCAACCTATTATATTCTATTACGAAAATTCATGTAATCATGAGGTTCTTGCGATTGAGGCGCAGTATATTTTTCCCGAAATATCATCTAAAAACATCAGGTATTTCTTACAGACATTGAAAACAACACCAAACGCAATCTCAATAGAATAACTGTTCGAATTATATTTCCAAATTAATTAACGTTATTATGTCGATATATAGAGCTATTCCTTGATTTTGCCCGGGAGTTATGAGATCATTACAGCACTTTTATAACCACGCAGCAAAATGTGCTAATTTTTCAATTTCGCAATATTACCAAGTCCTGTAGCGAGAAGGTTATCTATAAATACTTGCGATCTAAATTTGTCTATTCAGCGAATTGAAATTTTAAATAACCGGAAGCGAACAGATACAGAAATCAACCTATGATATTCTATCACGAGAATTCGTGTAATCATGAGGTTCTTGCGATTGAGGCGCAGTAATTTTTTCTCGAAATATCATATGAAGACATCAGGTATTTCTTACAGACATTAAAAACAACAATCAAAATGCAATTTCAATAGAATTACCTTTTGAATTGAATTTTCAAATGAAATAACGTTATTATGTTACTAAATAAAGCCATTCCTTGATTTTGCCCAGGATTCATGAGATTATTTTAGCACTCTTATGAAGACGCAGCAAAAAATGCAAATTCTTCAATTTCGCAATATTACCAAGTGCTGTAGGGAGCAGGTTATCTATGAATACGTGCGATCTAAATATGTTTATTCAGCGAATTGAAATTTTAAGAAACCGAAAGCGAACAGATACAGAAATGAACCTATTATATTCTATCACGACAATTCGTGTAATCATGAGGTTCTTGCGATTGAGGCGCAGTATATTTATCCCGAAATATTATCTGAAGGCATCAGGTATTTATTACAGACATTGAAAACAACACCAAACGCAATCTCAATAGAATAACTGTACGAAATGATTTCTCAAATCGAATGACGTTATTATGTCACTGAATAGAGCCATTCCTTGATTTTGCCCAAGAGTTATGAGATCATTTTAGCACTTTTATGACAACGCAGCAAAATATGCGAATTTTTCAATTTCACCGTATTATCAAGTCCTGTAGCGAGCACGTTATTCATAAATAACTGCGATCTAAATTGAACTATCTAGCAAATTGAAATTTCAAATATCTGAAAGCGAACAGATATAGAAATCAACCTCTTATATTCTATCACGTGAATTCGTGTAATCATGAGATGCTCGCGATTAAGGCGCAGTATATTTTTCCCGAAATATCATCTGAAGACATCTGGTATTTCTTACAGACATTGAAAACAACAATCACAATGCAGTCTCAATAGAATAACTTTTCGAATTGAATTTACAAGTCAATTAACGTTATTATGTCACTAAAGCGAGCCATTCCTTGATTTTGCCCAGGAGTTATGAGATCGTTTTAGCACTCATATGACCACGCAGCAAAATATGCTAATTGTTCAATTTTGCAATATTACTAAGTCCTGTAGCGTGCATGTTATCCATGGTCATTTGCTATCTAACTTTAACTATTCAGCGAATTGATATTTTAAATAACCGAAATAGAACAGATACAGAAATCAACCACTTATATTCCATCACGAGAATTCGTATAATCATGAGGTTCTTGCGATTGGGACGCAGTATATTTTTCCCGAAATATTATCTGAAGGCATCAGGTATTTCTTACAGACATTGGAAACAACAATCAAAATGCAATTTGAATAGAATAACTGTCCGAAATGACTTCTCAAATCAAATAACGTTATTAATCCACTAAATAGAGCCATTCCCTAATTTTGCCCAGGAGTTATGAGATCATTTTAGCACTTTTATAACCACGCAGCAAAATATGCGAATTTTTCGATTTCGCTATATTATCAAGTCCTGTAGCGAGCAGGTCATCCATAAGTACTTGCGATCGAAATTGAACTATTTAGCAAATTGAAATTTCAAATATCTTAAAGCGAACAGATATAGAAATAAACCTCTTATATTCTATCACGTGAATTCGTGTAATCATGAGATGCTTGCGATTGAGGCGCAGTATATTTTTCCCGAAATATCATCTGAAGACATCAGGTATTTCTTACAGACATTGAAAACAACAATCAAAATGCAATCTCAATAGAATAACTTTTCGAATTAAATTCTTAAATCAAATAACGTTATTATGTCACTAAATAGAGCCATTCCTTGATTTTGCCCATGAGCCATGAGATCATTTTAGCACTCTTTTAACGACGCAGCAAAAAATGCTAATTTTTCAATTTCGCAATAATATCAAGTCTTGTAGCGAGCAGGTTATCCATGAATACTTGCGATCTAAATTTAACTATTCAGCGAATTGATATTTTAAATAAATGAAATCGAACAGATATAAAAATCAACCTCTTATATTCTATAACGTGTATTCGTGTAATCATGAGATGCTTGCGATTAAGGCGCAGTATATTTTTCCCGAAATATCATCTGAAGACATCAGGTATTTCTTACAGACATTGAAAACAACAATCACAATGCAGTCTCAATAGAATAACTTTTCGAATTGAATTTTCAAATCAATTAACGTTATGATGTCACTGAATACAGCCATTCTTTAATTTTTCCCGGGAGTCATAATATCATTTTAGCACTCTTATAACCACGCAGCAAAATATGCTAATTTTTCAATTTTGTAATATTACTTAGTTCTGTCGCGAGCAGGTTATCTATGAATACTTGCGATCTAAATTTAATTATTCAGCAAATTGATATTTTAAATAACCGATAGTGAACAGTTCCAGAAATACCTCTTATATTCTAACACGTGAATTCGTGTAATCATGAGATGCTTGCGATTGAGGCGCAGTATATTTTTCCCGAAATATCATCTGAAGACATCAGGTATTTCTTACAGACATTGAAAACAACAATCAAAATGCAATCTCAATAGAATAACTTTTCGAATTGAATTTTCAAATCAAATAACGTTATTATGTCACTAAATAGAGCCATTCCTTGAGTTTGCCCAGGAGCCATGAGATCATTATAGCACTCTTTTAACGACGCAGCAAAAAATGGTAATTTTTCAATTTCGCAATAATATCAAGTCTTGTAGCGAGCAGATTATCCATGAATACTTGCGATCTAAATTTAACTATTCAGCGAATTGATATTTTAAATAAATGAAATCGAACAGATACAGAAATAAACCACTTATATTCCATTACGTGAATTCGTGTAATCATAAGATTCTTGCGATTAAGGCGCTGTATATTTTTCCCGAATCACCATCCGAAGACATCAGGTATTTCTTACAGACATTGAAAACAACAATCAAAATGCAATCTAAATATAATAACTTTTCGAATTGAATTTACAAATCAATTAACGTTATTATGTCACCAAATAGAGCCTTTCCTTGATTTTGCCCACGAGTTATGAGATCATTTTAGCACTTTTATGACCACGCAGCAAAATATGCGAATTTTTTTATTTCTCAATATTATCAAGTCCTGTAGCGAGCAGGTTATCCATAGATACTTGCGATCTAAATTGCACTATTCAGCAAATTGAAATTTCAAATATCTGAAAGCGAACAGATATAAAAATTAACCTATTATATTCTATCACGAGAATTCGTGTAATCATGAGGTTCATGCGATTGGGGCGCAGTATATTTTCCCCGAAATATTATTTGAAGGCATCAGGTATTTCTTACAGACATTGGAAACAACAATTAAAATGCAATCTCAATAGAATAACTGTTCGAAATGAATTCTCGAATCAAATAACGTTATTATGTCACTAAATAGAGCTATTCCTTGATTTTGCCCAGAAGTTATGAGATCATTTTAGCACTTTTATGACCACGCAGCAAAATATGCGAATTTTTCAATTTCGCAATATTCTCAAGTCCTGTAGCGAACAGGTTATCCACGAATACTTGCGATCGAACTTTAACTTTCCAGCGAATTGAAATTTTAAATAACCGATAGTGAACAGATACAGAAATACCTCTTATATTCTAACACGTGAATTCGTGTAATCATGAGATTATTGCGATAAAGGCACAGTATATTTTTTCCGAAATGACATCTGATGGCATCAGGTATGTCTAGCAGACATTCAAAACAACAATCAAAATGCAATCTCAATAGAATAACTTTTCGAATTGAATTTTCAAATCAAATAACGTTATTATGTCACTAAATAGAGCTATTCCTTGATTTTGCCCAGGAGTCATGAGATCATTTTAGCACTCTTATAACGACGCAGCAAAAAATCCTAATTTTTTAATTTCGCAATATTATCAAGTCCTGTAGCAAGCAGGTTATCCATGAATACTAGGACCTAAATTTAACTATTCAGCGAATAGATATTTTAAATAACCGAAATCGAACAGATACAGAAATCAACCACTTATATTCCATCACGTGAATTCGTGTAATCATAAGATTCTCGCGATTTAGGCGCAGTATATTTTTCCCGAAATACCATCTGAAGACATCAGGTATTTCATACAGACATTGAAAACAACAAACAAAATGCAATCTGAATAGAATAACTTTTCGAATTGAATTTACAAATCAATTAACGTTATTATGTCAATATATAGAGCTTTTCCATTATTTTGCCCAGGAGTTATAAAATCATTTCAGCACTCTTATGACCACGAAGCAAAATATGCTAATTTTTTAATTTCGCAATATTACTTAGTTCGGTCGCGAGCAGGTTATCTATAAAAACTTGCGATCTAAATTTAATTATTCAGCAAATTGATATTCTAAATAACCGAAATAGAACAGATGAAGAAATTAACCACTTATATTCCATCACGAGAAATCGTGTAATCATGAAATTATTGCGATAACGGCGCAGTACATTTTTTCCGAAATGACATCTGATGGCATCAGGTATGTATAGCAGACATTAAAAACAACAATTAAAATGCAATCTTAATAGAATAACTTTTCGACTTGAATTTTCAAATCGAATAACGTTATTATGTCACTAAATAGAGCCATTCCTTTATTTTGCCCAGGAGTCATGAGATCATTTAGCACTCTTATATTGACGCAGCAAAAAAAGCTAATTTTTCAATTTCGCAATATTACCAAGTCCTGTAGCGAGCAGGTTATCCATGAATACCTGCTATCCAAATCTCACTATTCAGCGAATTGAAATTTTATTAACCGAAAGTGAACAGATACAGAAATCAACCTATTATATTCTATCACGAGAATTCGTGTAATCATGAGATTCTTGCGATTGAGGCGCAGTATATTTTTCCCGAAATATTATCTGAAGGCATCAGGTATTTCTAACAGACATTGAAAACAACAATCAAAATGCAATCTCAATAGAATAACTGTTCGAATTATATTTTCAAATCAATAAACGTTATTATGTCGATATATAGAGCTATTCCTAGATTTTGCCCAGGAGTTATGAGATCATTTTAGCACTCTTATAACGACGCAGCAAAGTATGCTAATTTTTTAATTTCGCAATATTACTAAGTCCTGTAGCGAGCAGGTTATCCACGAATACTTGCGATCGAACTTTAACTTTTCAGCGAATTGATATTTTAAATAATCGATAGTGAACAGATACAGAAATACCACTTTTATTCTAACACGTGAATTCGTGTAATCATGAGATTATTGCGATAAAGGCGCAGTATATTTTTTCCAAAATGACATCTGATGGCATCCAGTACGTCTAGCAGACATTGAAAAATACAATCTCAATAGAGTAACCTTTCGATTTGATTTTTCAAATCAAATAACGTTATTATGTCACTAAATAGAGCCATTCCCTCATTTTGCCCAGGAGTCATGAGATCATTTTGGCACTCTTTTGAACACGCAGCAAAAAATGCTCATTTTTCAATTTCGCAATATTACCAAGTGCTGTAGCGAGCAGGTTATCTATGAATACTTGCGATCTAAATTTGTCTATTCAGCGAATTGATATTTTACATAACCGAAATTGAACACCTCCCGAAATCAACCACTTATATTCCATCACGTGAATTCGTGTAATCATAAAATTCTTGCGATTAAGGCGCTGTATATTTTTCCCGAAATACCATCTGAAGACATCAGGTATTTCTTACAGACATTGAAAACAACAATCAAAATGCAATCTAAATAGAATAACTTTTCGAATTGAATTTACAAATCAATTAACGTTATTATGTCACTCAATAGAGCCATTCCTTGATTTTGCCCAGGAGTTATGAGATCATGTTAGCACTCATATAACCACGCAAAAAAAAAGGCTAATTTTTCAATTTCGCAATATTGTCAAGTCCTGTCGCGAGCAAGTTATTCATAAATACTTGCGATCTAAATTAAACTATCTAACAAATTGAAATTTTAAATATCTGAAAGCGATCAGATATAGAAACCAACCTCTTATATTCTATCACGTGAATTCGTGTAATCATGAGATGCTTATGATTGAGGCGCAGTATATTTTGGATTCGCCCAGGAGTTATGAAATCATTTTAGCACTATTATGACTACGCAGCAAAATGTGCTAATTTTTCAATTTCGCAATGTTACTAAGTCCTGTAGCGAGCAGGTGATCCATTAATACTTGCGATCTAAATTTATCTATTCAGCGAATTGGAATTTTTAATAACCGATAGTGAACGGATACAGAAATACCTCTTATATGCTAACACGTGAATTCGTGTAATCATGAGATACTTGCGATAAAGGCGCTGTATATTTTTCCTAATATATCATCTCAAGACATCAGGTATTTCTTACAGACAGGGAAAACAACAATTAAAATGCAATCTCATTAGAATGACTTTTCGAATTGAATTTTCAAATCAAATAACGTTATGATGTCACTAAATACAGCCATTCTTTGATTTTTCCCGGGAGTCATGATATCATTTTAGTACTCTTATAACCACGCAGCAAAAAAGGCTAATTTTTCAATTTCACAATTTTACTAAGTCCTGTAGCGAGCAGGTTATCCATGAATACTAGGACCTAAATTTATCTATTCAGCGAATTGAAGTTTTAAATAACCGTAAGCGAACAGATACAGAAATCGACCTATTATATTCTTTCACGAGAATTCGTGTAATCATGTGGTTCGTGCGATTAAGGCGCAGTATATTTTTCCCGAAATATTATCTAAAGGCATCAGGTATTTCTTACAGACATTGGAAACAACAATCAAAATGCAATCTAAAGATAATAACTTTTCGAATTGAATTTACAAATCAATTAACGTTATTATGTCAAGATATAGAGCTATTCCTTGATTTTGCCCAGGAGTTATGAGATCATTTTAGCACTCTTATGACAGCGCAGCAAAATGTGCTAATTTTTTAATTTTGCAATATTACTAAGTCCGGTAGCGTGCAGTTTAATTACGAATACTTGCGACCTAATTAAACTATTAGCAAATTGAAATTTTAAATAACCGAAAGCAAACAGATACAGAAATCAACTCTTCTATTCTATTCTATTCTATTCTATCACGTAAATTTGTGTAATCATGAGATTGTTGCGATTGTGGCGCAGTATATTTTTCCCGAAATGACATCTGAAGATATCAGATATTTCTAACAGACTTTGAAAACAACGAGCAGAACGCTAACTCAATAGAATAACTCTTCGAATTGAATTTCCAAATCAATTAACGTTAATTTGTCAATATATAGAGCAATTCCTTTATTTTGCACATAGTAAGGAAATCATTTTAGCACTATTATGACCACGCAGCAAAATATGCTAATTTTATTTCGCAATGTTACTAAGTCCTGTAGCGAGCAGGTAATCTATTTATACTTGCTATCTCAATTTATCTATTCAGCGAATTGGAATTCTTAATAACCGATAGTGAACGGATACAGAAATACCTCTTATATGCTAACACGTGAGTTCGTGTAATCATGAGATACTTGCGATAAAGGCGCTGTATATTTTTCCTGAAATATCATCTCAAGACATCAGGTATTTCTTACAGACATAGAAAACAACAATTAAAATGCAATCTCATTAGAATGACTTTTAGAATTACATTTTCAAATCAAATAAGGTTATGATGTAACTTAATACAGCTATTCTTTAATTTGTCCCGGGAGTCATGATATCATTTTAGCACTTTTATAACCACGCAGCAAAAAAGGCTAATTTTTCAATTTCGCAATTTTACCAAGTCCTGTAGTGAGCAGGTTATCCATGAATACTTGGGATCTAAATCTTACTATTCAGCGAATTGAAATTTTAAATAACCGTAAGCGAACAGATACAGAAATGAACCTATTATATTCTATCACGAGAATTCGTGTAATCATGTGGTTCTTGCGATTAGGGCGCAGTATATTTTTCCCAAAATATTATCCGAAGGCATCAGGTATTTCTTACTGACATTGGAAACAACAATCAAAATGCAATCTGAATAGAATAACTGTTCGAAATAAATTCTCAAATCAAATAACATTATTATGTCAATAAATAGAGCCATTCCTTGATTTTGCCCAGAAGTTATGAGATCATTCTAGCACTCTTATGACCACGTAGCAAAGGATGCGAATTTTTCAATTTCGCAATATTATCAAGTCCTGTAGCGAGCAGGTTATCCATAAATACTTGCGATCTGAATTAAACTTTTTAGCAATTCGAAATTTCAAATATCTGAAAGCGAGCAGATATAGAAATCAACCTCTTATATTCTATCACGTGAATTCGTGTGAACATAAGATTCTTGCGATTAAGGCGCAGTATATTTTTCCCGAAATACCATCTGAAGACATCAGGTATTTCTTACAGATATTGAAAACAACATTCAAAATGCAATCTAAATAGAATAACTTTTCGAAATGTATTTACAAATTAATTAACGTTATTACGTCAATATATAGAGCTATTGCTTGATTTTAGTCAGGAGTTATGCGATCATTTTAGCACTCTTATATTGACGCAGCAAAGCGGCTAATTTTTCAATTTCGCAATATTACCAAGTCCTGTAGCGAGCAGGTTATCCATGAATACCTGCGATCCAAATCTAACGATTCTGCGAATTGAAATTTTAAATAACCGAAAGCGAACAGATACAGAAATCAACCTATTATATTCTATTACGAAAATTCGTGTCATCATGAGGTTCTTGCGATTGAGGCGCAGTATATTTTTCCCGAAATATCATCTAAAAACATCGCGTATTTCTTACAGACATTGAAAACAACACCAAACGCAATCTCAACAGAATAACTGTTCGAATTATATTTTCAATTTAATTAACGTTATTATGTCGATATATAGAGCTATTCGTTAATTTTGCCCAGAAGTTATGAGATTATTACAGCACTTTTATAACCACGCAGCAACATACGCTAATTTTTCAATTTCGCAATATCACTAAGTCCTGTAGCGAGCAGGTTATCCACGAATACTTGCGATCGAACTTTACCTTTCCAGCGAATTGAAATTTTAAATAACCGATAGTGAACATATACAGAAATACCTCTTATATTCTAACACGTGAATTCGTGTAATCATGAGATTCGTGCGATCAAGGCGCCGTATATTTTCCCCGAAATATCATCTAAAAACATCAGGTATTTCTTACAGACATTAAAAACAACAATCATAATGCAAACTCAATAGAATAACTTTTCGAATTGAATTTCCAAATCAATTAAGGTTAATATGTCAATATATAGCCTTTCTTTGATTTTGCTCAGGAGTAAGGAGATCATTTTAGCACTCTTATGACCACGCAGCAAAATATGCTAACTTCTCAATTTCACTATTTTACTAAGTCCTGTAGCGAGCAGGTTATCCCCGAATCCACGAATACTTGCGATCGAACTTTACCTTTCCAGCGAATTGAAATTTTGAATAACCGATAGTGAACAGATACAGAAATACCTCTTATATTCTAACACGTGAAATTGTGTATTCATGAGATTATTGCGATAAAAGCGCAGTATATTTTATCCGAAATGACATCTGATGGCATCAGGTACGTCTAGCAGACATTAAAAACAACAATCAAAATGCAATCTCAATGGAATAACTTTTCGAATTGAATTTTTAAATCAAATAACGTTATTATGTCACTAAATAGAGCCATTCCTTGATTTTGCCCAGGAGTCATGAGATCATTTTAGCACTATTATGACCACGCAGCAAAATATGCAAATTTTTCCAATTTCGCAATATTATCAAGTCCTGTGGCGAGCAGGTTATCTTTAAATTTTTGCGATCTAAATTGAACTATTTAGCAAATTGAAATTTCAAATATCTGAGAGCGAACAGATATAGAAATCAACATCTTATATTCTATCACGTGAATTCGTGTAAACATGAGATGCTTGCGATTGAGGCGCAGTATATTTTTCCCGAAATATCATCTGAAGGCATCAGGTATTTCTTACAGACATTAAAAACAACAATCAAAATGCAATCTTAATAGAATAACTGTTCGAATTATATTTTCAAATTAATAAACGTTATTATGTCAATATATAGAGCTATTCCTTGATTTTGCCCATGAGTTATGAGATCATTGTAGCACTCTTGCAACGACGCAGCAAAATATGCTATTTTTTTAATTTCGCAATATTACTAAGTCCTGTAGCGAGCAGGTTATCCACGAATACTTGCGATCGAATTTCAACTTTTCAGCGAATTGATATTTTAAATAACCGATAGTGAACAGATACAGAAATACGTATTATATTCTGACACGTGAATTCGTGTTATCATGAGAAAATTGCGATAAAGGCGCAGTATATTTTTTCCGAAATGTCATCTGCTGGCATCAGGTATGTCTAGCAGACATTGAAAACAACAATCAAAATGCAATCTCAATAGAATAACTTTTCGAATTAAATTTTCAAATCAAATAACATTATTATGTCACTAAATATAGCCTTTCCTTGATGTTGCCCACGAGTTATAAGATCATTCTAGCACTTTTATGACCACGCAGCAAAATATGCAAATTTTTTAATTTCGCAATATTAACAAGTCCTGTAGCGAGCAGATTATCCATGGATACTTGCGATCTAAATTGAACTATTCAGCAAATTGAAATTTTAAATATCTGAAAGCGAACGGATATAAAAATTAACCTATTATATTCTATCACGCGAATTCGTGTAATCATGAGGTTCTTGCGATTGGGGCGCAGTATATTTTTTCCGAAATATTATCTGAAGGCATCAGGTATTTCTTACATACATTGAAAACAACAATCACAATGCAGTCTCAATAGAATAACTGTTCGAAATGATTTCTCAAATCGAATAACGTTATTATGTCACTAAACAAAGCCATTCCATGATTTTGCCCAGAAGTTATGAGATCATTTTAGCACTCTTATAACGACGCAGCAAAATATGCTGATTTTTTAATTTCGCAATTTTACTAAGTCCTGTAGCGAGCAGGTTATCCACGAATACTTGCGATCGAACTTTAACTTTTCAGCGAATTGATATTTTAAATAACCGATAGTGAACAGATACAGAAATACCTCTTATATTCTAACACGTGAATTCGTGTAATCATGAGGTTCTTGCGATTGGGGCGCAGCATATTTTTCCCGAAAAAATATCAGAAGGCATCAGGTATTTCTAACAGACTTTGAAAACAACGTGCAAGACGCAAACTTATTTGAATAACTTTTCGAATTAAATTTCCAAATCAATTAACGTTAATATGTCAATATATAGATCGATTCCTTTATTTTGCCCCTAGTAAGAAGATCATTTTAGCACTCTTATGACCACGCAGCAAAATAGGCTAACTTTTTAATTTCGCAATGTTACTAAGTCCTGTAGCGAGCATGTGATCCATTAATACTTGCGATCCAAATTTATCTATCCAGCGAATTGAAATTTTAAATAACCGATACTGAACGGATACAGGAATACCTCTTATATGCTAATACGTGAATTCGTGTAATCATGAGATAATTGCCATAAAGGCGCTGTATATTTTTCCTGAAATATCATCTCAAGACATTAGGTATTTTCTACAGACATAGAAAACAACAACTAAAATGCAATCTCATTAGAATGACTTTTCGAATTCAATTTTCAAATCAAATAACGTTATGATGTCACTAAATACAGAAATTCTTTGATTTTTCCCGGGAGTCATGATATCATTTTAGCACTATTATAACGACGCAGCAAAATATGCTAATTTTTCAATTTCGCAATATTTCTAAGTCCTGTAGCGAGCAGGTTATTCACTAATACTAGCGATCGAACTTTACCTTTCCAGCTAATTGAAATTTTAAATAACTGATAGTGAACAGATACAGAAATACCTCTTATATTCTAACATGTGAATTCGTGTAATCATGAGATTATTGCTATAAAGGCGCAGTATATTTTTTCCGAAATGACATCTGATAGCATCAGGTATGTCTAGCAGACATTGAAAACAACAATCAAAATGCAATCTCAATAGAATAACTTTTCGAATTGAATTTTCAAATCAAATAAAGTTATTATATCACTAAATAGAGGCATTCCTTGATTTTGCCCAGGAGTCATGAGATCATTTTAGCACTCTTTTAACAACGCAGCAAAAAATGCTAATTTTTGAATTTCGCAATATTATCCAGTCCTGTAGCGAGCAGGTTATCCATGAATACTTGCGATCTAAGGTTAACTATTCAGCGAATTGATATTTTAAATAACCGAAATCGAACAGATACAGAAATCAACCACTTATATTCCATCACGAGAATTCGTGTAATCATGAAATTATTGCGATAACGGCGCAGTAAATTTTTTCCGAAATGACATCTGATGGCATCAGGTATGTATAGCAGACATTGAAAACAACAATTAAAATGCAATCTCAATAGAATAACTTTTTGAATTGAATTTACAAGTCAATTAACGTTATAATGTCACTAAATAGAGTCATTCCTGGATTTTGCCCAGGAGTTATGAGATCATTTTAGCACTCTTATATTGACGCAGCAAATAATGCTAATTTTTCAATTTCGCAATATTACCAAGTCCTGTAGCGAGCAGGTTATCCATGAATACCTGCAATCCAAATCTAACGATTCAGCAAATTGAAATTTTACATAACCGAAACCGAATAGATACAGAAATCAACCTATTATATTCTATCACGAGAATTCGTGTAATCATGAGGTTCTTTCGATTGAGGTGCAGTATATTTTTCCCGAAATATTATCTGAAGACATCTGGTATTTCTTACAGACATTGAAAACAACAATCAAAATGCAATCTTAATAGAATAACTGTTCGAATTATATTTTCAAATTAATAAACGTTAGTATGTCGATATATAGAGCTATTCTTTGATTTTGAACAGGAGTTATGAGATCATTTTAGCACTCTTATAACGACGCAGCTAAATATGCTTATTTTTTAATTTCGCAATATTACTAAGTCCTGTAGCGAGCAGGTTATCCACGAATACTTGCGATCGAACTTTACCTTTCCAGCGAATTGAAATTTTAAATAACCGATAGTGAACATATGCAGAAATACCTCTTATATTCTAACACGTGAATTCGTGTGATCATGAGATTATTGCGATAAAGGCGCAGTATATTTTTTCCGAAATGACATCTGATGGCATCAGGTATGTCTAGCAGACATTGAAAACAACAATCAAAATGCAATCTCAATAGAATAACTTTTCGAATTCAATTCTCAAATCAAATAACGTTATTATGTCACTTAATAGAGCCATTTCTTGATTTTGCTCAGGAGTTATGAGATCATTTCTGCACTATTATGACCACGCAGCAAAATATGCTAATTTTTCATTTTTGCAATATTGTCAAGTCCTGTAGCGAGCAAGTTATTCATAAATATTTGCGATCTAAATTAAACTATTTAGCAAATTGAAATTTCAAATATCTGAAAGCGAACAGATATAAAAATCAACCTGTTATATTCTATCACGTGAATTCGTGTAATCATTAGATGCTTGCGATTGAGGCGCAGTATATTTTCCCCGAAATATCATCTAAAAACATCAGGTATTTCTTACAGACATTGAAAACAACACCAAACGCAATCTCAATAGAATAACTGTCCGAATTATATTTTCAAATTAATTAACGTTATTATGTCGATATATAGAGCTATTCCTAGATTTCGCCCAGGAGTTATGAGATCATTACAGCACTTTTATAACCATGCAGCAAAATGTGCTAATTTTTCAATTTCGCAATATAACCAAGTCCTGTAGCGAGAAGGTTATCTATAAATACTTGCGATCTAAATTTGTCCATTTAGCGAATTGAAATTTTAAATAACCGGAAGCGAACAGATACAGAAATCAACCTATTATATTCTATCACGAAAATTCGTGTAATCATGAGGTTCTTGCGATTGAGGCGCAGTATATTTTTCCCGAAATATCATATGTAGACATCAGGTATTTCTTACAGACATTGGAAACAACAATCAAAATGCAATCTCACTTGAATAACTTTTCGAATTGAATTTACAAATCAATTAACGTTTTTATGTCAATATATAGAGCTATTCCTTGATTTTCCCCAGGAGTCATGAGATTATTTTAGCACTCTTATAAGGACGCAGCAAAAAATGATAATTTTTCAATCTCGCAATATTACTTAGTCCTGCAGCGAGCAAGTTATTTATGAATACTTGCGATCGAAATTCAACTATTCAGCTAATTGAAATTTTACTGAACCGAAAGCAAAAATATACAGAAATCAACCTCTCAAATTCTATCACGTGAATTCGTGTAATCATGAGATTCTTGCGATCAAGGTGCAGTATATTTTTCCCGAAATATCATCTTAAAACTTCAGGTATTTTTTACAGACATTGAAAACAACAATCAAAATGCAAACTCAATAAAATAACTTTTCGAATTGAATTTCCAAATCAATTAACGTTAATATGTCGAGATATAGCCTTTCTTTTATTTTGCTCAAGAGTAAGGAGATCATTTTAGCACCCTTATGACCACGCAGCAAAATATGCTAACTTTTCAATTTCGCTATATTACTAAGTCCTGTAGCGTGCAGGTTATCCACGAATACTTGCGATCGAACTTTACCTTTCCTGCAAATTGAAATTTTAAATAACCGATAGTGAACATATACAAAAATACTTCTTATATTCTAACACGTGAAATCGTGTAATCATGAGATTATTGCGATAAAAGCGCAGTATATTTTTTTCGAAATGACATCTGATGGCATCAGGTACGTCTAGCTGCCATTGAAAACAACAATCAAAATGCAATCTCAATGGAATAACCTTTCGAATTGAATTTTCAAATCAAATAACGTTATTATGTCACTAAATAGAGCCATTCCTTGATTTTGCCCAGGAGTCATGAGATCATATTAGCACTCTTATAACGACGTAGCAAAAAATCCTAATTTTTTAATTTCGCAATATTATCAAGTCCTGCAGCAAGCAGGTTATCCATGAATACTAGGACCTAAATTTAACTATTCAGCGAATTGATATTTTAAATAACCGAAATAGAACAGATACAGAAATCAACCTATTATATTCTATCACGAAAATTCGTGTAATCATGAGGTTCTTGCGATTGAGGCGCAGTATATTTTTCCCGAAATATCATATGAAGACATCAGGTATTTCTTACAGACATTGGAAACAACAATTTCCACTTTTAATTTTTTAATTTCGCAATATTACTCAGTCCTGTAGCGAGCAGGTTATCCACGAATACTTGCGATCGAACTTTAACGTTTCAGCGAATTGATATTTCAAATAACCGATAGTGAACACATACAGAAATACCTCTTATATTTTATCACGTGAATTCGTGTAATCATGAGGTTCTGGCGATTGGGGCGCAGTATATTTTTCCCGAAATATTATCTGAAGGAATCAGGTATTTCTTACAGACATAGGAAACAACAATCATAATGCAATCTCAATAGAATAACTGTTCGAAATGAATTCTCAAATCAAACAACGTTATAAATCCATTAAATAGAGCCATTCCCTGATTTTGCCCCGGAGTTATGAGATCATTTTAGCACTTTTATGACCACGCAGCAAAATATGCAAATTTTTTAGTTTTGCAATATTATTAAGTCCTGTAGCGAGCAGGTCATCCATAAGTACTTGCGATCTAAATTTATCTATTCAGCGAATTGGAATTTTAAATAACCGATAGTTAACGGATACAGAAATCAACCTATTATATTCTATCACGAGAATTTGTGTAATCATGAGGTTCTTGCGATTGAGGCGCAGTATATTTTACCCGAAATATTATCTGAAGGCATCAGGTATTTCTTACAGTCATTGAAAACAACAATCAAAATGCAATCTCAATAGAATAACCTTTCGGATTGAATTTTCACATCAATTAACGTTAATATGTCGATATATAGTGTTATTACTTGATTATGTCCAGGAGTCATGACATCATTTTAGCACTATTATAACGACGCAGCAAAATATGCTAATTTTTCAATTTCGCAATATTTCTAAGTCCTGTAGCGAGCAGGTTATTCACGAATACTTGCGATCATACTTTAAGTTTCCAGCGAATTGAAATTTTAAATAACCGATAGTGAACGGATACAGAAATACCTCTTATATTCTAACACGTAAATTCGTGTAATCATGCGATTATTGCGATAAAGGCGCAGTATATTTTTTCCGAAATGACATCTGATGGCATCAGGTATGTCTAGCAGACATTGAAAACAACAATCAAAATGCAATCTCAATAGAATAACTTTTCGAATTGAATTTTCAAATCAAATGACGTTATTATGTCACTAAATAGAGCCATTCCTTGATTTTGCCCAGGAGTCATGAGATCATTTTAGCACTCTTATAACGACGTAGCAAAAAATCCTAATTTTTTAATTTCGCAATATTATCAAGTCCTGTAGCAAGCAGGTTATCCACGAATACTAGGACCTAAATTTAACTATTCAGCGAATTGATATTTTAAATAACCGAAATCGAACAGATACAGAAATCAACCACTTATATTTGATCACGTGAATTCGTGTAATCATAAGATTCTTGCGATCAAGGCGCAGTATATTTTTCCCGAAATATTATCTGCAGGCATCAGGTATTTCTTACAGACATTGAAAACAACAATCAAAATGCAATCTTAATAGAATAACTGTTCGAATTATATTTTCAAATCAATAAACGTTATTATGTCGATATATAGAGCTATTCCTTGATTTTGCCCAGGAGTTATGAGATCATTTTAGCACTCTTACAACGACGCAGCAAAATATGCTAATTCTTTAATTTCGCAATATTACTGAGTCCTGTAGCGAGCAGGTTATCCACGAATACTTGCGATCGAACTTTAACTTTTCAGCGAATTGATATTTTAAATAACCGATAGTGAACAGATACAGAAATACCTCTTATGTTCTAACACGTGAATTCGTGTAATCATGAGATTATTGCGATAAAGGTGCAGTATATTTTTTCCGAAATGTCATCTGATGGCATCAGGTATGTCTAGCAGACATTGAAAACAACAATCAAAATGCAATCTCAATAGAATAACTTTTCGAATTGAATTCTTAAATCAAATAACGTTATTATGTCACTAAATAGAGCCATTCCTTGATTTTGCCCAGGAGTTATGAGATCATTTAAGCACTTTTATGACCACGCAGCAAAATATGCAAATTTTTCAATTTCGCAATATTATCAAGTCCTGTAGCGAGCAGGTCATCCATAAGTACTTGCGATCGAAATTGAACTATTTAGCAAATTGAAATTTCAAATATCTGAAAGCGAACAGATATAGAAATCAACCTCTTATATTCTATCACGTGAATTTGTGTAATCATGAGATTGTTGCGATTGTGGCGCAGTATATTTTTCCCGAAATGACATCTGAAGATATCAGGTATTTCTAACAGACTTTGAAAACAACGTGCAAAACGCAATCTTAATTGAATAACTTTTCGAATAGAATTTCCAAATCAATTAACGTTAATATGTGAATATATAGATCCATTTCTTTATTTTGCCCATAGTAAGGAGATCATTTTAGCACTCTTATGACCACGCATTAAAATAGGCTAATTTTTCAATTTCGCAATGTTACTAAGTCCTGTAGTGAGCATGTAATCCATTAATACTTGCGATCCAAATTTATCTATTCAGCGAATTGAAATTTTTAATAACCGATAGTGAACGGATACAGGAATACGTCTTATATGCTAACACGTGAATTCTTGTAATCATGAGATACTTGCGATAAGGGCGCTGTATATTTTTCCTAAAATATCATCTCAAGACATCAGGTATTTCTTACAGACATAGAAAACAACAATTAAAATGCAATCTCATTAAAATGACTTTTCGAATTGAATTTTCAAATCAAATAACGTTATGATGTCACTAAATACAGCCATTCTTTGATTTTTCCCGGGAGTCATGATATCGTATTAGCACTATTATAACGACGCAGCAAAATATGCTAATTTTTCAATTACGCAATATTTATAAGTCCTGTAGCGAGCAGGTTATTCACGAATACTTGCGATCGAACTTTCACTTTCCAGCGAATTGAAATTTTAAATAACTGATAGTGAACAGATAAAGAAATACCTCTTATATTCTATCATGAGAATTTGTGTAATAATGAGGTTCTTGCAATTGAGGCGCAGTATATTTTTCCCGAAATATTATCTGAAGGCATCAGGTATTTCTAACAGTCATTGAAAACAACATTCAGAATGCAATCTCAATAGAATAACTTTTCAAATTAAATTTACAAGTCAATTAACGTTATTATGTCAATATATAGAGCTATTCCTTGATTTTGCCAGGAGTCATGAGATCATTTTAGCAATCTTATAACGACGCAGCAAAATAAGCTAATTTTTTATTTCGCAATATTACTAAGTTCTGTATTGAGCAGGTTATCCACGAATACTTGTGATCGAACTTTAACTTTTCAGCGAATTGATATTTTAAATAACCGATAGTGAATAGATACATAAATACCTTTTGTATTCTAACACGTGCATTCGTGTATTCATGAGATTATTGCGATAAAGGCGCAGTATATTTTTTTTGAAATGACATCTGATTGCAGCAGGTATGTCTAGCAGACATTGAAAACAACAATCTAATTGCAATCTAAATAGAATAACTTTTTGAATTGAATTTTCAAATCAATTAACGTTATGATGTCACTAAATACAGCCATTCTTTAATTTTTCCCGGGAGTCATGATATCATTTTAGCACTTTTATAACCACGCAGCAAAATATGCTTATTGTTTAATTTCGCAATATTATTAGGTCCTGTCGCGAGCAGGTGATCCATTAATACTTGCGATCTAAATTTATCTATTCAGCGAATTGAAATTTTAAATAACCGATAGTGCACAGATACAGAAATACCTTTTTTATTCTAACACGTGCATTCGTGTATTCATGAGATTATTGCGATAAAGGCGCAGTATATTTTTTCCGAAATGACATCTGATTGCATCAGGTATATCTAGCAGACATTGAAAACAACAATCAAAATGCAATCTCAATAGAATAACTTTTCGAATTGAATTTTCAAATCAAATAACGTTATTATGTCAGTAAATAGAGCTACTCCTTGATTTTGCCCAGGAGTTAGAAGATCATTTTAGCACTCTTATAACGACGCAGCAAAAAATCCTATTTTTTTGATTTCGCAATATTATCAAGTCCTGTAGCGAGCAGGATATCCATAAATACTTGCAATCTAAATTTAACTATACAGCGAATTAATATTTTAAATAACCGTAATCGAACAGATACAGAAATCTACCACTTATATTCCATCACGTAAATTCGTGTAATCATAAGATTCTTGCGATTGAGGCGCTGTATATTTTTCCCGAAATACCATCTAAAGACATCAGGTATTTCTCACAGACATTGAAAACAACAATCAAAATGCAATCTAAATAGAATAACTTTTCGAATTGAATTTACAAATCAATTAACATTATTATGTCAATATATAGAGCTATTCCTTGATTTTGCCCAGGAGTTAGAAGATCATTTTAGCACTCTTATGACCACGCAGCAAAATCTGCTAATATTTCAATTTATTAATGTTACTGAGTCCTGTAGCGAGCAGGTAATTCATTAATACTTGCTATCTAAATTTATCTATCCAGCGAATTGGAATTTTAAATAACCGATAGTGAACGGATACAGAAATAGCTATTATATGCTAACACGTGAATTCGTGTAATCATCAGATACTTGCGATAAAGGCGCTGTATATTTATCCTGAAATATCATCTCAAGACATCAGGTATTTCTTACAGTCATTGAAAACAACAATCAAAATGCAATCTCAATAAAATAACTTTTCGGATTGAATTTTCACATCAATTAACGTTAGTATGTTGATATATAGAGTCATTACTTGATTATGTCGAGGAGTCGAGACATCATTTTAGCACTATTATAACGACGCAGCAAAATATGCTAATTTTTCAATTTCGCAATATTTCTAAGTCCTGTAGCGAGCAGGTTATACACGAATACTTGCGATCGAACTTTAACTTTCCAGCAAATTAAAACTTTAAATAACCGATAGTGAACAGATACAGAAATACCTCTTATATTCTACCACGTGAATTCGTGTAATCATCAGATTATTGCGATAAAGGCGCAGTATATTTTTTCCGAAATGACATCTGATGGCACCAGGTATGTCTAGCAGACATTGAAAACAACAATTAAAATGCAATCTCAATAGAATTACTTTTCGAATTGTATTTTCAAACCACATAACGTTATTATGTCACTAAATAGAGCCATTTCTTGATTTAGCCCAGGAGTCATGAGATCATTTTAGCACTCTTATAACGACGCAGCAAAAAATCCAAATTTTTTAATTTCACAATATTATCAAGTCCTGTAGCAAGCAGGTTATCCATGAATACTAGGACCTCAATTTAACTATTCAGCGAATTGATATTTTAAATAACCGAAATCGAACAGATACAGAAAGCAACCACTTATATTCCATTACGTGAATTCATGTAATCATAAGATCCTTGCGATTAAGGCGCAGTACATTTTTTCCGAAATGACATCTGATGGAATCAGGTATGTATAGCAGACATTGAAAACAACAAACAAAATGCAATCCTAATAGAATAACTTTTCGAATCGAATTTACAAATCAATTAACGTTATTATGTCAATATATAGAGCTATTCCTTGATTTTGCCCAGGAGTTATGGAATCATTTCAGCACTTTTATGACCACGCAGCAAAATATGCTAATTTTTCAATTTTGCAATGTAACTGAGTCCTGTAGAGAGCAGGTGATCCATTAATACTTGCGATCTAAATTTAACTATTCAGCGTATTGGAATTATAAATAACCGATAGTAAACGGATACAGAATTACCTTTTATATGCTAACACGTGAATTCGTGTAATCATGAGATACTTGCGATAAAGGCGCTGGATATTTTTCCTGAAATATCATCTCAAGACATCAGGTATTTCTTACAGACATAGAAAACAACAATCGAAATGCAATCTCAATAGAATAACTTTTCGAATTGAATTTTCAAATCAAATAACGTTATGATGTCACTAAATACAGCCATTCTTTGATTTTTCCCGGGAGTCATGATATCATTTTAGCACTCTTATAACCACGCAGCAAAATATGCTAATTTTTTTATTATTCAATATTACTAAGTTCTGTCGCGAGCAGGTTATCTATAAATACTTGCGATCTAAATTTAATTATCCAGCAAATTGATATTTTAAATAACCGAAATAGAACAGATACAGAAATCAACCACTTATATTCCATCACGAGAAATCGTGTAATCATGAAATTATTGCGATAACGGCCCAGAAAATTTTTTCCGAAATGACATCTGATGGCATCAGGTATGTATAGCAGACATTGAAAACAACAATTAAAATGCAATCTCAATAGAATAACTTTTCGACTTGAATTTTCAAATCAAATAACGTTATTATGTCACTAAATAGAGCCATACCTTGATTTTGCCCAGGAGTCATGAGATCATTTTAGCACTCTTATATTGACGCAGCAAAAAATGTTAATTTTTCAATTTCGCAATATTATCAAGTCCTGTAGCGAGCAGGTTATCCATGAATACCTGCGATCCAAATCTAACGATTCAGCGAATTGAAATTTGAAATAACCGAAAGCGAATAGATACAGAAATCAACCTATTATATTCTATCACGAGAATTCGGGTAATCATGAGGTTCTTGCGATTGAGGCGCAGTACATTTTTCCCGAAATATTATCTGAAGGCATCAGGTTTTTCTTACAGACATTGAAAACAACAATCAAAATGCAATGTTAATCGAATAACTGTTCGAATTATATTTTCAAATTAATAAACGTTAGTATGTCGATATATAGAGCTTTTCATTGATTTTGATCAGGAGTTATGAGTTCATTTTAGCACTCTCATAACAACGCAGCTAAATATGCTAATTTTTTAATTTCGCAATATTACTAAGTCCCGTAGCGAGCAGGTTATCCACGAATACTTGCGATCGAAATTTAACTTCTCAGCGAATTGATATTTTAAATAACCGATAGTGAACGGATACAGAAATACCTCTTATATTGTAACACGTGAATTCGTGTAATCATGAGATTATTGCGATGAAGGCGCAGTATATTTTTTCCGAAATGACATCTGATGGCATCAGGTATGTCTAGCAGACATTGAAAACAACAATCAAAATGCAATCCCAATAGAATAACTTTTGGAATTGAATTTCCAAATCAATTAACGTTAATATGTCAAGATATAGAGCCATTCCTTTATTTTGCCCATAGTAAGGAGATCATTTCAGCACCCTAATGACCACGCAGCAAAGTATGCTAATTTTTCAATTCCGCAATGTTACTAAGTCCTGTAGCGAGTAGGTGATGCATTAATACTTGCGATCTAAATTTATCTATTTAGCGAATTGGAATTTTAAATTAACGATAGTGAACGGTTATAGAAATACCTCTTATATGCTAACACGTGAATTCGTGTAATCATGATATACTTGCGATAAAGGCGCTGTATATTTTTCCTGAAATATCATCTCAAGACATCAGGTATTTCTTACAGACATAGAAAACAACAATTAAAATGCATTCCCATTAGAATGACTTTTCCAATTGAATTTTCAAATCAAATAACGTTATGATGTCACTAAATACAGCCGTTCTTTGATTTTTCCCCGGAGTCATAATATCATTTTAGCACTCTTATAACCACGCAGCAAAATATGCTAATTTTTCAATTTCGCAATATTACTAAGTCCTGTAGTGAGCAGGTTATCCGTAAATACTAGCGATCTAAATTGAACTATTTAGCAAATTGAAATTTCAAATATCTGAAAGCGAACAGATATAGAAATCAACCCATCATATTCTATCACGAGAATTCGTGTAATCATGAGGATCTTGCGATTGAGGAGCAGTATATTTTTCCCGAAATATTATCTGAAGGCATCAGGTATTTCTTACAGTCATTGAAAACAACAATTAAAATGCAATCTCAATAGAATAACTTTTCGGATTGAATTTTCACATCAATTAACGTTATTATGTCGATATATAGAGTCATTACTTGATTATGCCCAGGAGTCATGAGATCATCTAAGCACTATTATAACGACGAAGCAAAATATGCTAATTTTTCAATTTCGCAATATTTCTAAGTCCTGTAGCGAGCAGGTTATTCACGAATACTTGCGATCGAACTTTAACTTTCCAGCGAATTGAAATTTTAAATAACCGATAGTGAACAGATACAGAAATTTCTCCTATATTCTAACACGTGAATTCGTGTAATCATGAGACTATTGCGATTAAGGCACTGTATATTTTTTCCGAAATACCATCTGAAGACATCAGGTATTTCTTACAGACATAGAAAACAACAATCAAAAAGCAATCTCAATAGAATAACTTTTCGAATTGAATTTTCAAATCAAATAACGTTATTATGCCACTTAATAGAGCCATACCTTAATTTTGCCCAGGAGCCATAAGATCATTTTAGCACTTTTATAACGACGCAGCAAAAAATGCTAATTTTTCAATTTCGCAATATTACCAAGTCCTGTACCGAGCTGGTAATCCATTAATACTTGCGATCTAAATTTATCTATTCAGCGAATTGGAATTTCAAATAACTGATAGTGAACGGATACAGAAATACCCCTTATATGCTAACACAAGAATTCGTGTAATCATGAGATACTTGCGATAAAGGCGCTGTATATTTTTTCTGAAATATTATCTCAAGACATCAGGTATTTCTTACAGACATAGAAAACAACAATTAAAATGCAATCCGATTAGAATGACTTTTCCAATTGAATTTTCAAATCAAATAACGTTATGATGTCACTAATTACAGCCATTCTTTGATTTTTCCCTGTAGTCATGATATCATTTTAGCACTCTCATATTGACTCAGCAAAAAATGCTAATTTTTTAATTTCGCAATATTACCAAGTCCTGTAGCGAGCAGGTTATCCATAAATACCTGCGATCTAAATCTAACTATTCAGCGAATTGAAATTTTAAATAACCGAAAGCGAACAGATACAGAAATCAACCTATTATATTCTATCACGAGAATTCGTGTAATCATGAGTTCCTTGCGATTGAGGCGCAGTATATTTTTCTCGAAATATTATCTGAAGGCATCAGGTATTTCTGACAGTCATTGAAAACAACAATCAAAATGCAATCTCAATAGAATAACTTTTCGGATTGAATTTTCACATCAATTAACGTTATTATGTCGATATATAGAGTCATTACTTGATTATGCCCAGGAGTCATGAGATCATCTTAGCACTATTATAACGACGCAGCAAAATATGCTAATTTTTCAATTTTGCAATATTTCTAAGTCCTGCAGCGAGCAGGTTATCCATAAATACCTGCGATCCAAATCTAACTTTTCACCGAATTGATATTTAAAATAACCGATAGTGAACAGATACAGAAATACCTCTTATATTCTGACACGTAAATTCGTGTAATCATGAGGTTCTTGCGATTGGGGCGCAGTATTTTTTTCCCAAAATATTATCTGAAGGCATCAGGTATCTCTTACAGACATTGGAAACAACAATCAAAATGCAATCTCAATAGAATAACTGTTCGAAATGAATTCTCAAATCAAATAACGTTAAAAATCCACTGAATGGAGCTATTCCTTGATTTTGCCCAGGAGTTATGAGATCATTTTAGCACTTTTATGACCACGCAGCAAAATATGCGAATTTTTCAATTTCGCAATATTACTAAGTCCTGTCGCGAGCAGGTGATCCATTAATACTGGCGATCTAAATTTATCTATTCAGCGAATTGGAATTTTAAATAACCGATAGTTAACGGATACAGAAATCAACCTATTATATTCTATCACGAGAATTTGTGTAATCATGAGGTTCTTGCGATTGAGGCGCAGTATATTTTTCCCGAAATATTATCTGAAGGCATCAGGTATTTCTTACAGTCATTGAAAACAACAATCAAATGCAATCTCAATAGAATAACCTTTCGGATTGAATTTTCACA
Organism: Platygaster robiniae; assembly: GCA_028476575.1. Taxonomy (NCBI): domain Eukaryota; kingdom Metazoa; phylum Arthropoda; class Insecta; order Hymenoptera; family Platygastridae; genus Platygaster; species Platygaster robiniae. Next base: position 21,186,550 of record CM052021.1, read on the forward strand.
TCAATTAACGTTAATATGTCGATATATAGAGTCATCACTTGATTATGTCGAGGAGTCATGACATCATTTTAGCACTATTATAACGACGCAGCAAAATATGCTAATTTTTCAATTTCGCAATATTTCTAAGTCCCGTAGCGAGCAGGTTATTCACGAATACTTGCGATCGAACTATAACTTTCTAGAGAAATGAAATTTTAAATAACCGATAGTGAACAGATACAGAAATACCTCTTATATTCTAACACGAGAATTCGTGTAATCATGAGATCATTGCGATAAAGGCGCAGTATATTTTTTCCGAAATGACATCTGATGGCATCAGGTATGTCTAGCAGACATTGAAAACAACAATTAAAAAGCAATCTCAATAGAATAACTTTTCGAATTGAATTTTCAAATCAAATAACGTTATTATGTCACTAAATAGAGCCATTCATTGATTGTGCTCAAAAGTTATGATATCATTTGAGCAATTTTATGACCACGCAGCAAAATGTGCTAATTTTTTGATTTCGCAATATTACTTAGTCCTGTAGCGTGCGGGTTATCTACGAATACTTGCGATCTAAATTAAACTATTCAGCGAATTAAAATTTTAAATAACCGAAAGCAAACAGATACAGAAATCAACCTCTTCTATTCTATCACGTTAATTTGTGTAATCATGAGATTGTTGCGATTGTGGCGCAATATATTTTTTTTCAGAAATGACATCTTAAGATATCAGGTATTTCGACCAGACTTTGAAAACAACGAGCAAAACGCAAACTCAATAGAATAACTTTTCGAATTAAATTTCCAAATCAATTAACGTTAATATGTCAATATATAGAGCCATTCCTTTATTTTGCCCATATTAAGGAGATCATTTCAGCACCCTTATGACCACGCAGCAAAGTATGCTAATTTTTCAATTCCGCAATGTTACTAAGTCCTGTAGCGAGTAGGTGATGCATTAATACTTGCGATCTAAATTTATCTATTTAGCGAATTGGAATTTTAAATTAACGATAGTGAACGGTTATAGAAATACCTCTTATATGCTAACACGTGAATTCGTGTAATCATGATATACTTGCGATAAAGGCGCTGTATATTTTTCCTGAAATATCATCTCAAGACATCAGGTATTTCTTACAGACATAGAAAACAACAATTAAAATGCAATCCCATTAGAATGACTTTTCGAATTGAATTTTCAAATCAAATAACGTTATGATGTCACTAAATACAGCCGTTGTTTGATTTTTCCCCGGAGTCATAATATCATTTTAGCACTCTTATAACCACGCAGCAAAATATGCTAATTTTTCAATTTCGCATTATTTCTAAGTCCTGTAGCGAGCAGGTTATTCACGAATACTTGCGATCGAACTTTAACTTTCCAGCGAATTGAAATTTAGAATAACCGATAGTGAAAAGATACAGAAATTTCTCCTATATTCTAACACGTGAATTCGTGTAATCATGAGACTATTGCGATTAAGGCACTGTATATTTTTTCCGAAATACCGTCTGAAGACATCAGGTATTTCTTACAGACATAGAAAACAACAATCAAAAAGCAATCTCAATAGAATAACTTTTCGAATTGAATTTTCAAATCAAATAACGTTATTATGTCACTAAATAGAGCCATTCCTTGATTTTGCCTAGGAGCCATGAGATCATTTTAGCACTCTTTTAACGACGCAGCAAAAAATGCTAATTTTTCAATTTCGCAATATTATCGAGTCCTGTAGCGAGCAGGTTATCCATGAATACTTGCGATCTAAATTTAACTATTCAGCGAATTGATATTCTCAATAAATGAATTGAACAGATACAGAAATCAACCACTTATATTCCATCACGTGAATTCGTGTAATCATAAGATTCTTGCGATTAAGGCGCTGTATATTTTTCCCGAATGACCATCTGAAGATATCAGGTATTTCTTACAGACATTGAAAACAACAATCAAAATGAAATCTAAATAGAATAACTTTTCGAATTGAATTAACAAATCAATTAACGTTATTATGTCACTAAATAGAGCCATTCCTTGATTTTGCCCAGGAGTTATGATATCATTTTAGCACTTTTATGACCACGCAGCGAAATGTGCTAATTTTTAAATTCCGCAATATTACTAAGTCCTGTAGCGTGCAGGTTATCTACATATACTTGCGATCTAAATTGAACTGTTCAGCGAATTGAAATTTTAAATAACCGAAAGCAAACAGATACAGAAATCAACCACTTATATTCCATCACGTGAATTCGTGTAATCATAAGATTCTTGCGATTAAGGCACTGTATATTTTTTTCGAAAAGACATCTGAAGATATCAGGTATTTCTTACAGACTTTGAAAACAACGAGCAAAACGCAAACCTAATAGAATAACTTTTCTAATTGAATTTCAAAATCAATTAACGTTAATATGTCAATATATAGAGCCATTCCTTTATTTTGCCCATAGTAAGGAGATCATTTTAGCACTCTTATGACCACGTAGCAAAATGTGCTAACTTTTCAATTTCGCAATGTTACTAAGTCCTGTAGCGAGCAGGTGATTCATTCATACTGGCGATCTAAATTTATCTATTCAGCGAATTTGAATTTTCAATAACCGATAGTGAACGGATACAGAAATACCTCTTATATGCTAACACGTGAATTCGTGTAATCATGAGATTCTTGCGATAAAGGCGCTGTATATTTGTCGTGGAATATCATCTCAAGACATCAGGTATTTCTTACAGACATAGAAAACAACAATTAAAATGCAATCTCATTAGAATGACTTTTCGAATTGAATTTCAAATCAAATAACGTTATGATGTCACTAAATACAGCCATTCTTTGATTTTTCCGGGAGTCATAATATCATTTTAGCACTTTTATAACCACCCAGCAAAATATGCTAATTTTTTAATTCCGCAATATTATGGAGTCCTGTCGCGAGCAGGTTATCTTGAATAGTTGCAATCTGAATTTAACCATTACGCGAATTGAAATTTTAAATAACCGAAAGCGAACAGATACAGAAATCAACCTATTATATTCTATCACGAGAATTTGTGTAATCATGAGGTTCTTGCGATTGAGGCGCAGTATATTTTTCCCGAAATATTATCTGAAGGCATCAGGTATTTCTTACAGTCATTGAATACTACAATCAAAATGCAATCTCAATAGAATAACTTTTCGGATTGAATTTTCCCATCAATTCACGTTATTATGTCGATATATAGAGTCATTACTTGATTATGCCCAGGAGTCATGTGATCATCTTAGCACTATTATAACGACGCAGCAAAATATGCTAATTTTTCAATTTCGCAATATTTCTGAGTCCTGTAGCGAGCATTTTATCCATGAATACTTGCGATCTAAATTTACCTATTCAGCGAATTGATATTTTCAATAAATGAAATCGAACAGATACAGAAATACCTCTTATATTCTAACACGTGAATTCGTGTAATCATGAGATTTTTGCATTAAGGGCGCAGTATATTTTTCCCGAAATGACATCTGATGGCATCAGATATGTCTAGCAGACATTGAAAACAACATTCAAAAGCAATCTCAATAGAATAACTTTTCGAATTGAATTTTCAAATCAAATATCGTTATTATGTCACTAAATAGAGCCATTCCTTGATTTTGCCTAGGAGCCATGAGATCATTTTAGCACTCTTTTAACGACGCAGCAAAAAATGCTAATTTTTAAATTTCGCAATATTATCGAGTCCTGTAGCGAGCAGGTTATCCATGAATACTTGCGATCTAAATTTAACTATTCAGCGAATTGATATTCTCAATAAATGAATTGAACAGATACAGAAATCAACCACTTATATTCCATCACGTGAATTCGTGTAATCATAAGATTCTTGCGATTAAGGCGCTGTATATTTTTCCCGAATGACCATCTGAAGATATCAGGTATTTCTTACAGACATTGAAAACAACGAGCAAAACGCAAACCTAATAGAATAACTTTTCGAATTGAATTTCAAAATCAATTAACGTTAATATGTCAATATATAGAGCCATTCCTTTATTTTGCCCATAGTAAGGAGATCATTTTAGCACTCTTATGACCACGTAGCAAAATGTGCTAACTTTTCAATTTCGCAATGTTACTGAGTCCTGTAGCGAGCAGGTGATTCATTCATACTGGCGATCTAAATTTATCTATTCAGCGAATTTGAATTTTCAATAACCGATAGTGAACGGATACAGAAATACCTCTTATATGCTAACACGTGAATTCGTGTAATCATGAGATTCTTGCGATAAAGGCGCTGTATATTTGTCGTGAAATATCATCTCAAGACATCAGGTATTTCTTACAGACATAGAAAACAACAATTAAAATGCAATCTCATTAGAATGACTTTTCGAATTGAATTTCAAATCAAATAACGTTATGATGTCACTAAATACAGCCATTCTTTGATTTTTCCGGGAGTCATAATATCATTTTAGCACTTTTATAACCACCCAGCAAAATATGCTAATTTTTTAATTTCGCAATATTATGGAGTCCTGTCGCGAGCAGGTGATCTATGAATAATTGCGATCTGAATTTAACCTTTACGCGAATTAAAATTTTAGATAACCGAAAGCGAACAGATACAGAAATCAACCTATTATATTTTATCACGAGAATTTGTGTAATCATGAGGTTATTGCGATTGAGGCGCAGTATATTTTTCCCGAAATATTATCTGAAGGCATCAGGTATTTCTTACAGTCATTGAATACAACAATCAAAATGCAATCCCAATAGAATAACTTTTCGGATTGAATTTTCGCATCAATTAACTTTATTATGTCGATATATAGAGTCATTACTTGATTATGCCCAGAAGTCATGAGATCATCTTAGCACTATTATAACGACGCAGCAAAATATGCTAATTTTTCAATTTCGCAATATTTCTAAGTCCTGTAGCGAGAAGGTTATTTACGAATACTTGCGATCGAACTTTATCTTTCCAGCGAATTGAAATTTTAAATAACCGATTGTGAACAGATACAGAAATACCTCTTATATTCTAACACGTAAATTCGTGTAATCATGAGATTATTGCGATTAGGGCGCAGTATATTTTTTCCGAAATGACATCTGATAGCATCAGGTAGGTCTAGCAGACATTGAAAACAACATTCAAAAGCAATCTCAATTGAATAACTTTTCGAATTGAATTTTCAAATCAAATATCGTTATTATGTCACTAAATAGAGCTATTCCTTGATTTTGCCCAGGAGCCATGAGATCATTTTAGCACTCTTTTAACGACGCAGCAAAAAATGCTAATTTTTCAATTTCACGAAATTATCAAGTCCTGTAGCAAGCTGGTTATCCATGAATACTTGCGATCTAAATTAAACTATTCAGCGAATTGATATTTTAAATAAATGAAATCGAACAGATACAGAAATCAACCACTTATATTCCATTACGTGAATTCGTGTAATCATAAGATTCTTGCGATTAAGGCGCTGTATATTTTTCTCGAATGACCATCTGAAGACATCAGGTATTTCTTACAGACATTGAAAACAACAATCAAAATGCAATCTAAATAGAATTACTTTTCGAATTGAATTTACAAATCAATTAACGTTATTATGTCACTAAATAGAGCCATTCCTTGATTTTGCCCAAAAGTTATGATATCATCTTAGCACTTTAATGACCACGCAGCAAAATGTGCTAATTTTTTAATTTCGCAATATTACTTAGTCCTGTAACGTGCGGGTTATCTACGAATACTTGCGATCTATATTAAACTATTCAGCGAATTGAAATTTTAAATAACCGAAAGCAAACAGACATAGAAATCAACCTTTTCTATTCTATCACATGAATTTGTGTAATTATGAGATTGTTGCGATTGTGGCGCAGTATATTTTTTTTCCGAAATGACATCTGAAGATATCAGGTATATCGAACAGACTTTGAAAACAACGAGCATAACGCAAACTCGATAGAATAACTTTTGGAATTGAATTTCCAAATCAATTAACGTTAATATGTAAATATATAGAGCCATTTCTTCATTTTGCCCATAGTAAGGAGATCATTTCAGCACCCTTATGACCACGCAGAGAAATATGCTAATTTTTCAATTCCGCAATGTTACTAAGTCCTGTAGCGAGCAGGTGATCCATTAATACTTGCGATCTAAATTTATCTATTTAGCGAATTAGAATTTTAAATAACCGATAGTGAACGGATACAGAAATACCTCCTATATGCTAACACGTGAATTCGTGTAATCATGATATACTTGCGATAAAGGCGCTGTATATTTTTCCTGAAATATCATCTCAAGACATCAGGTATTTCTTACAGACATAGAAAACAACAATTAAAATGCAATCTCATTAGAATGACTTTTCGAATTGAATTTTCAAATCAAATAACGTTATGATGTCAATAAATACAGCCATTATTTGATTTTTCCCCGGAGTCATGATATTATTTTAGCACTTTTATAACCACGCAGCAAAATATGCTAATTTTTGAATTTCGCAATATTACCAAGTTCTGTCGCGAGCAGGTTATCTATGAATACTTGCGATCTAAATTTAATTATTCAGCAAATTGATATTTTAAATAACCGAAATAGAACAGATACCGAAATCAACCACTTATATTCCATCACGAGAAATCGTGTAATCATGAAATTATTGCGATAACGGCGCAGTAAATTTTTTCCGCAATGACATCTGATGGCATCAGGTATGTATAGCAGACATTGAGAACAACAATTAAAATGCAATCTCAATAGTATAACTGTTCGAAATGATTTCTCAAATCGAATAACGTTATTATGTCACTAAATAGAGCCATTCCTTGATTTTGCCCAGAAGTTATGAGAGCATTTTAGCACTCTTATAACGACGAAGCAAAATATGCTAATTTTTTAATTTCGCAATTCTACTAAGTCCTGTAGCGAGCAGGTTATCCACGAATACTTGCGATCGAACTTTATCTTTATAGCGAATTGATATTTTAAATAACCGATAGTGAACAGATACAGAAAAACCTCTTATATTCTAACACGTGAATTCGTGTAATCATGAGGTTCTTGCGATTGGGGCGCAGTATATTCTTCCCGAAATATTATCTGAAGGCATCAGGTATTTCGTATAGACATTGGGAACAACAATTAAAATGCAATCTCAATAGAATAACTGTTCGAAATGAATTCTCAAATTAAATAACGTTATTAATCTACTAAATAGAGCTATTCCTTGATTTTGCCCAGGAGTTATGAGATCATCTTAGCACTTTTATGACCACGCTGCAAAATATGCGAATTTTTCAATTTCGCAATATTATCAAGTCCTGTAGCGAGCAGGTTATCTTTAAATACTTGCAATCTAAATTAAACTATTTAGCAAATTGAAATTTCAAATATCGGAAAGCGAACAGATATAGAAATCAACCTCTTATATTCTATCATGTGAATTTGTGTAATCATGAGATTGTTGCGATTGTGGCGCAGTATATTTTTCCCGAAATGACATCTGAAGATATCAGGTATTTCTAAAAGACTTTGAAAACAACAATCAGAATGCAGTCTCAATAGAATAACATTTCGAATTGAATTTACAAGTCAATTAACGTTATTATGTCAATATATAGAGCCATTCCTTGATTTTGCCCAGAAGTTATGAGAGCATTTTAGCACTCTTATAACGACGAAGCAAAATATGCTAATTTTTTAATTTCGCAATTCTACTAAGTCCTGTAGCGAGCAGGTTATCCACGAATACTTGCGATCGAACTTTATCTTTATAGCGAATTGATATTTTAAATAACCGATAGTGAACAGATACAGAAAAACCTCTTATATTCTAACACGTGAATTCGTGTAATCATGAGGTTCTTGCGATTGGGGCGCAGTATATTCTTCCCGAAATATTATCTGAAGGCATCAGGTATTTCGTATAGACATTGGGAACAACAATTAAAATGCAATCTCAATAGAATAACTGTTCGAAATGAATTCTCAAATTAAATAACGTTATTAATCTACTAAATAGAGCTATTCCTTGATTTTGCCCAGGAGTTATGAGATCATCTTAGCACTTTTATGACCACGCTGCAAAATATGCGAATTTTTCAATTTCGCAATATTATCAAGTCCTGTAGCGAGCAGGTTATCTTTAAATACTTGCAATCTAAATTAAACTATTTAGCAAATTGAAATTCCAAATATCGGAAAGCGAACAGATATAGAAATCAACCTCTTATATTCTATCATGTGAATTTGTGTAATCATGAGATTGTTGCGATTGTGGCGCAGTATATTTTTCCCGAAATGACATCTGAAGATATCAGGTATTTCTAACAGACTTTGAAAACAACGTGCAAAACGCAAACTTAATTGAATAACTTTTCGAATTGAATTTCCAAATCAATTAACGTTAATATGTCAATATATAGATCCATTCCTTTATTTTGCCCATAGTAAGGAGATCATTTTAGCACTCTTATGACCACGCATTAAAATAGGCTAATTTTTCAATTTCGCAATGTTACTAAGTCCTGTAGCGAGCATGTGATCCATTAATACTTGCGAACCAAATTTATCTATTTAGCGAATTGAAATTTTAAATAACCGATAGTGATCGGATACAGGAATACCTCTTATATGCTAACACGTGAATTCGTGTAATCATGAGATACTTGCGATAAAGGCGCTGTATATTTTTCCTAAAATATCATCTCAAGACATCAGGTATTTCTTACAGACATAGAAAACAACAATTAAAATGCAATCTCATTAGAATGACTTTTCGAATTGAATTTTCAAATCAGATAACGTTATGATGTCACTAAATACAGCCATTATTTGATTTTTCCTGGGAGTCATGATATCATATTAGCACTATTATAACGACGCAGCAAAATATGCTAATTTTTCAATTTCGCAATATTTCTAAGTCCTGTAGCGAGCAGGTTATTCACGAATACATGCGATCGAACTGTAACTTTCCAGCGAATTGAAATTTGAAATAACCGATAGTGAACGGATACAGAAATACCTCTTATATTCTAACACGTGAATTCGGGTAATCATGAGATTATTGCTATAAAGGCGCAGTATATTTTTTCCGAAATGACATCTGATATCATCAGGTACGTCCAGCAGACATTGAAAACAACAATCAAAATGCAATCTCAATAGAATAACTTTTTGAATTGAATTTTCAAATTCAATTACGTTATAATGTCACTAAATAGAGCCATTCCGTGATTTTGCCCAGGGGTTATGAGATCATTTTAGCACTCTTAGGACCACGCAGCAAAATATGCTAATTTCTGAATTTCGCATTATTATCAAGTTCTGTAGCGAGCAGGTTATCTATAAATACTTGCAATCTAAATTAAACTATTTAGCAAATTGAAATTTCAAATATCTGAAAGCGAACAGATATAGAAATCAACCTCTTATATTCTATCACGTGAATTTGTGTATTCATGAGATTGTTGCGATTGTGGCGCAGTATATTTTTCCCGAAATGACATCTGAAGATATCAGGTATTTCTAACAGACTTTGAAAACAACGAGCAAAACGTAAACTCAATAGAATAACTTTTTGAATTGAATTTCCAAATCAATTAACGTTAATATGTCAATATATAGAGCTATTTCTTTATTTTGCCCATAGTAAGGAGATCAATTTAGCCCTCTTATGACAACGCAGCAAAATATGCTAATTTTTTAATTTCGCAATATTACTCAGTCCTGTAGCGTGCAGGTTGTCTACGAATACTTGCGATCTAAATTGAACTATTCATGGAATTGAAATTTTACATAACCGAAAGCAAACAGATACAGAAATCAGCCTCTTCTATTCTATCACGTGAATTTGTGTAATCATGAGATTGTTGCGATTGTGGCGCAGTATATTTTTTTTCCAAAATGACATCTGAAGATATCAGGTATTCCTAACAGACTTTGAAAACAACGAGCAAAATGCAAACTCAATAGAATAACTTTTCGAATTGAATTTCCAAATCAATTAACGTTAATATGTCAATATATAGAGCCATTCCTTTATTTTGCCCATAGGAAGGAAATCATTTTAGCACTTTTATGACCACGCAGCATAATATGCTAATTTTTCAATTTCGCAAAGTTACTAAGTCCTGTACCGAGCAGGTGATCCATTAATACTTGCGATCTTAATTTATCTATTCAGCGAATTGGAATTTCAAATAACCGATAGTGAACGGATACAGAAATACCTCTTATATGCTAACACGTGAATTCGTGTAATCATGAGATACTTGCGATAAAGGCGCTGTATATTTTTCCTAAAATATCATCTCAAGAAATCAGATATTTCTTACAGACATAGAAAACAACAATTCAAATGCAATCTCATTAGAATGACTTTTCGAATTGAATTTTCAAATCAAATAACGTAATGATGTCACTACATACAGCCATTCTTTGATTTTTCCCGGGAGTCATAATATCATTTTAGCACTCTTATAACCACCTAGCAAAATATGCTAATTTTTTAATTTCGCAATAATATGAAGACGTGTCGCGAGCAGGTTATTCGCGAATACTTGCGATCGAACTTTAACTTTCCAGCGAATTGATATTTTAAATAACCGATAGTGAACAGATACGGAAATACCTCTTATATTCTATCACGAGAATTCGTGTAATAATGAGATTATTGCGATAAAGGCGCAGTATATTTTCTCCGAAATGACATCTGATGGCATTAGGTATGTATAGCAGACATTGAAAACAACAATAAAAAAGCAATCTCAATAGAATAACTTTTCGAATTGAATTTACAAATCAAGTAACGTTATGATGTCACTAAATACAGCCATTCTTTGATTTTTCCCGGGAGTCATAATATCATTTTAGCACTCTTATAACCACGCAGAAAAATATGCTAATTTTTTAATTTCGCAATATTATGAAGTTCTGTCGCGAGCAGGTTATCTATGAATAGTTGCGTTCTTAATTTAACCATTACGCGAATTGAAATTTTACATAACCGAAATCGAACAGATACAGAAATCAACCACTTATATTCCATCACGTGAATTCGTGTAATCATAAGATTCTTGCGATTAAGGCGCTGTATATTTTTCCCGAAATACCATCTGAAGACATCAGGTATTTCTCACAGACATTGAAAACAACAATCAAAATGCAATCTCAATAGAATAACTTTTCGAATGGAATTTACAAGTCAATTATCGTCATTATGTCAATATATAGGGCTATTACTTGATTTTGCCCAGTAGTTATGAGACCATTTTAGTACTCTTATACCGACGCAGCAAAATATGCTAATTTTTCAATTTTTTAATGTTACTAAGTCCTGTAGCGAGCAGGTTATTCATTGATACTTACGATCTAAATTTATCTATTCAGCGAATTGGAATTTAAAATAACCGATAATGAACGGATACAGAAATACCTCTTATATGCTAACACGTGAATTCGTGTAATCATGAGATACTTGCGATAAAGGCGATGTATATTTTTCCTGAAATATCATCTCAAGACATCAGGTATTTCTTACCGACATAGAAAACAACAATTAAAATGCAATCTCATTAGAATGACTTTTCGAATTGAATTTTCAAATCAAATAACGTTATCATGTCACTTAATACAGCGATTCTTTGATTTTTCCCGGGAGTCATAATATCATTTTAGCACTCTTATAACCACGCAGCAAAATATGCTAATTTTTTAATTTCGCAATATTATGGAGTCCTGTCGCGAGCAGGTTATCTATGAATAGTTGCGATCTGAATTTAACCATTAAGTGAATTGAAATTTTAAATAACCGAAAGCGAACAGATACAGAAATCAACCTATGATATTCTATCACGAGAATTTGTGTAATCATGAGATGCTTGCGATTGAGGCGCAGTATATTTTTCCCGAAATATCATCTGAAGACATCAGGTATTTCTTACAGACATTGAAAACAACAATCAAAATGCAGTCTCAATAGAATAACTTTTCGAATTGAATTTACAAGTCAATTATCGTTATTATGTCAATATATAGGGCTATTACTTGATTTTGCCCAGTAGTTATGAGACCATTTTAGTACTCTTATACCGACGCAGCAAAATATGCTAATTTTTAATTTCGCAATATTACTAAGTCCTGCAGCGTGCAGGTTATCCACGAATACTTGCGATCGAACTTTAACTTTTTAGCGAATTGATATTTTAAATAACCGATAGTGAACAGATACAGAAATACCTCTTATATTCTAACACGTGAATTCGTGTAATCATGAGATAATTTCGATAAAGGCGCAGTATATTTTTTCCGAGATGACATCTGATGGCATCAGGTATGTCTAGCAGACATTGAAAACAACAATCAAAATGCAATCTCAATAGAATAACTTTTCGAATTGAATTTTCAAATCAAATAACGTTATTATATCACTAAATAGAGCCATTCCTTGATTTTTCCCAGGAGTCATGAGATCATTTTAGCACTCTTATAACGACGCAGCAAAAAATGCTAATTTTTTAATTTCGCAATATTATCCAGTCCTGTAGCGAGCAGGTTATCTACAAATACTTGCGGTCTAAATTGAACTATTTATCAAATTGGAATTTCACATATATGAAAGCGAACAGATATAGAAATGAACCTCTTATATTATATCACGTGAATTCGTGTAATCATGAGATGCTTGCGATTGAGGCGCAATATATTTTTCCCGAAATACCATCTGGAGACATCAGGTATTTCTCACAGACATTGAAAACAACAATCAAAATGCAATCTAAATAGAATAACTTTTCGAATTGAATTTACAAATCAGTTAACGTTATCATGTCACTAAATAGAGCCATTCCTTGATTTTGCCCAGGAGTTATGATATCATGTTAGCACTCTTAGGACCACGCAGCAAAATGTGCTAATTTTTTAATTTCGCAATATTACTAAGTCCTGTGGCGTGCAGGTTATCTACGAATACTTGCGATCTAAATTGAACTATTCAGCGAATCGAAATTTCAAATAACCGAAAGCAAACAGATACAGAAATCAACCTCTTCTATTCTATCGCATGAATTTGTGTAATCATGAGATTGTTGCGATTGTGGCGCACTATATTTTTTTTCCGTAATGACATCTGAAGATATCAGGTATATCTAACAGACTTTGAAAACAACGAGCAAAACGTAAACTCAATAGAATAACTTTTCGAATTGAATTTCCAAATCAATTAACGTTAATATGTCAATATATAGAGCAATTCCTTTATTTTGCCCATAGTAAGAAGATCGTTTTAGCACTTTTATGACCACGCAGCAAAATATGCTAATTTTTCAATTTCGCAATGTTACTAAGTCCTGTAGCGAGCAGGTGATCCATTAATATTTGCGATCTAAATTTATCTATTTAGCGAATTGGAATTTTCAATAACCAATAGTGAACGGATACAGAAATACCTCTTATATCCTAACACGTGAATTCGTGTAATCATGAGGTTCTTGCGATTGGGGCGCAGTATATTTTTCCCGAAATATTATCTGAAGGCATCAGGTATTTCTTACAGATATTGGAAACAACAATTAAAATGCAATCTCAATAGAATAACTGTTCGAAATGAATTCTCAAATGAAATAACGTTATTAATATACTAAATAGAACTATTCCTTGATTTTGCCCAGGAGTTATGAGATCATTTCAGCACTTCTATGACCACGCAGCAAAATATGCGAATTTTTCAATTTCGCAATATTATCAAGTTCTGTAGCGAGCAGGTTATCTTTAAATACTTGCAATCTAAATTAAACTATTTAGCAAATTGAAATTCCAAATATCGGAAAGCGAACAGATATAGAAATCAACCTCTTATATTCTGTCATGTGAATTTGTGTAATCATGAGATTGTTGCGATTGTGGCGCAGTATATTTTTCCCGAAATGACATCTGAAGATATCAGGTATTTCTAACAGACTTTGAAAACAACGTGCAAAACGCAAACTTAATTGAATAACTTTTCGAATTGAATTTCCAAATCAATTAACGTTAATATGTCAATATATAGATCCATTCCTTTATTTTGCCCATAGTAAGGAGATCATTTTAGCACTCTTATGACCACGCATTAAAATAGGCTAATTTTTCAATTTCGCAATGTTACTAAGTCCTGTAGCGAGCATGTGATCCATTAATACTTGCGATCCAAATTTATCTATTCAGCGAATTGAAATTTTAAATAACCGATAGTGAACGGATACAGGAATACCTCTTATATGCTAACACGTGAATTCGGGTAATCATGAGATTATTGCTATAAAGGCGCAGTATATTTTTTCCGAAATGACATCTGATATCATCAGGTACGTCTAGCAGACATTGAAAACAACAATCAAAATGCAATCTCAATAGAATAACTTTTCGAATTGAATTTTCAAATTCAATTACGTTATAATGTCACTAAATAGAGCCATTCCGTGATTTTGCCCAGGGGTTATGAGATCATTTTAGCACTCTTAGGACCACGCAGCAAAATATGCTAATTTCTGAATTTCGCATTATTATCAAGTTCTGTAGCGAGCAGGTTATCTATAAATACTTGCAATCTAAATTAAACTATTTAGCAAATTGAAATTTCAAATATCTGAAAGCGAACAGATATAGAAATCAACCTCTTATATTCTATCACGTAAATTTGTGTAATCATGAGATTGTTGCGATTGTGGCGCAGTATATTTTTCCCGAAATGACATCTGAAGATATCAGGTATTTCTAACAGAATTTGAAAACAACGAGCAAAACGTAAACTCAATAGAATAACTTTTTGAGTTGAATTTCCAAATCAATTAACGTTAATATGTCAATATATAGAGCTATTTCTTTATATTGCCCATAGTAAGGAGATCAATTTAGCCCTCTTATGACAACGCAGCAAAATATGCTAATTTTTTAATTTCGCAATATTACTCAGTCCTGTAGCGTGCAGGTTGTCTACGAATACTTGCGATCTAAATTGAACTATTCATGAAATTGAAATTTTACATAACCGAAAGCAAACAGATACAGAAATCAGCCTCTTCTATTCTATCACGTGAATTTGTGTAATCATGAGATTGTTGCGATTGTGGCGCAGTATATTTTTTTTCCAAAATGACATCTGAAGATATCAGGTATTCCTAACAGACTTTGAAAACAACGAGCAAAATGCAAACTCAATAGAATAACTTTTCGAATTGAATTTCCAAATCAATTAACGTTAATATGTCAATATATAGAGCCATTCCTTTATTTTGCCCATAGGAAGGAAATCATTTTAGCACTTTTATGACCACGCAGCATAATATGCTAATTTTTCAATTTCGCAATGTTACTAAGTCCTGTACCGAGCAGGTGATCCATTAATACTTGCGATCTTAATTTATCTATTCAGCGAATTGGAATTTCAAATAACCGATAGTGAACGGATACAGAAATACCTCTTATATGCTAACACGTGAATTCGTGTAATCATTAGATACTTGCGATAAAGGCGCTGTATATTTTTCCTAAAATATCATCTCAAGAAATCAGATATTTCTTACAGACATAGAAAACAACAATTCAAATGCAATCTCATTAGAATGACTTTTCGAATTGAATTTTCAAATCAAATAACGTTATGATGTCACTACATACAGCCATTCTTTGATTTTTCCCGGGAGTCATAATATCATTTTAGCACTCTTATAACCACCTAGCAAAATATGCTAATTTTTTAATTTCGCAATAATATGAAGACGTGTCGCGAGCAGGTTATTCGCGAATACTTGCGATCGAACTTTAACTTTCCAGCGAATTGATATTTTAAATAACCGATAGTGAACAGATACGGAAATACCTCTTATATTCTATCACGAGAATTCGTGTAATAATGAGATTATTGCGATAAAGGCGCAGTATATTTTCTCCGAAATGACATCTGATGGCATTAGGTATGTATAGCAGACATTGAAAACAACAATAAAAAAGCAATCTCAATAGAATAACTTTTCGAATTGAATTTACAAATCAAGTAACGTTATGATGTCACTAAATACAGCCATTCTTTGATTTTTCCCGGGAGTCATAATATCATTTTAGCACTCTTATAACCACGCAGAAAAATATGCTAATTTTTTAATTTCGCAATATTTCTTAGTCCTGTAGCGAGCAGGTTATGCACGAATACTTGCGATCGAACTTCAACTTTCCAGCGAATTGAAATTTTTAATAACCGATAGTGAACAGATACAGAAACTTCTCTTATATTCTAACACGTGAATTCGTGTAATCATGACGTTATTGCGATAAAGGCGCAGTATATTTTTTCCGAAATGACATCTGAAGATATCAGGTATTCCGAACAGACTTTGAAAACAACGAGCAAAACGCAAACTCAATAGAATAACTTTTCGAATTGAATTTCGAAATCAATTAACGTTAATATGTCAATATATAGAGCCATTCCTTTATTTTGCCCATAGTAAGGAGATCATTTCAGCACCCTTATGACCACGCAGCAAAATATGCTAATTTTTCAATTCCGCAATATTGTCAAGACCTGTAGCGAGCAAGTTATTCATAAACACTGCGATCTAAACTAAACTATCAAGCAAATTGAAATTTCAAATATCTAAAAGTGAACAGATATAGAAATCAACCTCTTATATTCTATCACTTGAATTCGTGTAATCATGATATGCTTGCGATTGAGGCGCAGTATATTTTTCCCGAAATATCATCTGAAGACATCTGGTATTTCTTACAGTCATTGAAAACAACAATAAAAATGCAATCTCAATAGAATAACTTTTCGGATTAAATTTTCACATCAATTAACGTTTTTATGTCGATATATAGGGTCATTACTTGATTATGCCCAGGAATCATGAGATCATTTTAGCACTATTATAACGACGCAGCAATAAATGCTAATTTTTTAATTTCCCAATATTATCAAGTCCTGTAGCGAGCAGGTTACCCATGAATACTTGCGATCTAAATTTAACTATTCAGCGAATTGATATTTTAAATAACCTAAATCGAACAGCTACAGAAATCAACCACTTATATTCCATCACGTGAATTCGTGTAAGCATAAGATTCTTGCGATTAAGGCGCTGTATATTTTTCTCGAAATACCATCTGAAGACATCAGGTATTTCTTACAGACATTGAAAACAACAATCAAAATGCAATCTAAATAGAATAACTTTTCGAATTGAATTTACAAATCAATTAACGTTATCATGTCAATATATACAGCTATTCCTTGATTTTGCCCAGGAGTTATGAGATCATTTTAGCACTCTTATGACCACGCAGCAAACGATGCGAATTTTTCAATTTCGCAATATTATCAAGTCCTGTAGCGAGCAGGTTATCCATGAATACTTGGGATCTAAATATAACTATTCAGCGAATTGAAATGTTAAATAACCCTAAGCGAACAGATACAGAAATCAACCTATTTTATTCTATCACTTGAATTCGTGTAATCATGAGATGCTTGCGATTGTGGCGCAGTATATTTTTCCCGATATGACATCTGAAGATATCAGGTATTTCTAACAGACTTTGAAAACAACGAGTAAAACGCAAACTCAATAGAATAACTCTTCGAATTGAATTTCCAAATCAATTAACGTTAATATGTAAATATATAGAGCAATTCCTTTATTTAGCCCATAGTAAGGAAATCGTTTTAGCACTTTTATGACTACGCAGCAAAATATGCTAATATTATTTCGCAATGTTACCCCGTCCTGTAGCGAGCAGGTAATCCATTAATACTTGCTATCTAAATTTACCTATTCAGCGAATTGGAATTTTTAATAACCGATAGTGAACGGATACAGAAATACCTCTTATATGCTAACACGTGAATTCGTGTAATCATGAGATACTTGCGATAAAGGCGCTGTATATTTTTCCTGAAATATCATCTCAAGACATCAAGTATTTCTTACAGACATAGAAAACACCAATTAAAATGCAATCTCATTAGAATGACTTTTCGAATTGAATTTTCAAATCAAATAACGTTATGATGTCACTAAATACAGCCATTCTTTGATTTTTCCCGGGAGTCATGATATCATTTTAGCACTCTTATAACCACGCAGCACAAAAGGCTAATTTTTCAATTTCGCAATTTCACCAAGTCCTGTAGCGAGCAGGTTATCCATGAATACTTGGGATCTAAATCTAACTATTCAGCGAATTGAAATTTTAAATAACCGTAAGCGAACAGATGCAGAAATGAACCTATTATATTCTATCACGAGAATTCGTGTAATCATGTGGTTCTTGCGATTTAGGCGCAGTATATTTTTCCCGAAATATCATCTGAAGACATCTGGTATTTCTTACAGTCATTGAAAACAACAATAAAAATGCAATCTCAATAGAATAACTTTTCGGATTATATTTTCACATCAATTAACGTTATTATGTCGATATATAGGGTCATTACTTGATTATGCTTAGGAGTCATGAGATCATTTTAGCACTATTATAACGACGCAGCAAAAAATGCTAATTTTTCAATTTCCCAATATTATCAAGTCCTGTAGCGTGCAGGTTATCCATGAATATTTGCGATCTAACTTTAACTATTCAGCGAATTGATATTTCAAATAACCGAAATAGAACAGATACAGAAATTAACCACTTATATTCCATCACGTGAATTCGTGTAATCATAAGATTCTCGCGATTAAGGCGCTGTATATTTTTCCCGAAGTACCATCTGAAGACATCAGGTATTTCTTACAGACATTGAAAACAACAATCAAAATGCAATCTAAATATAATAACTTTTCGAATTGAATTTACAAATTAATTAACGTTATTATTTCACTAAATACAGCCATTCTTTGATTTTTCCCGGGAGTCATGATATCATTTTAGCACTATTATCACCACGCAGCAAAAAAGGCTAATTTTTCAATTTCGCAATTTTACCATTCCTGTGGCGAGCAGGTTATCCATGAACACTTGGGATCTGAATCTAACTATTCAGCGAGTTGAAATTTTAAATAACCGTAAGCGAACAGATACAGAAATCAACCTATTATATTCTATCACGAGAATTCGTGTAATCATGTGGTTCTTGCGATTAGGGCGCAGTATATATTTCCCGAAATATTATCTGAAGGCATCAGGTATTTCTTACAGACATTGAAAACAACAATCAAAATGCAATCTCAATAAAATAACTTTTCGAATTGAATTTTCAAATCAAATAACGTTATTATGTCACTAAATAGAGCCATTCCGTGATTTTTCCCAGGGGTTATGAGATCATTTTAGCACTCTTAAGACCACGCAGCAAAATATGCTAATTTTTCGATTTCGCAATATTATCAAATCCTGTAGCGAGCAGGTTATCTATGAATACTTGCGATCTAAATTGAAATATTTATCAAATTGAAATTTCAAATATCTGAAAGCGAGCAGATATAGAAATCAAACTCTTATATTCTATCACGTGAATTCGTGTAATCATGAGATGCTTGCGATTGAGGCGCAGTATATTTTTCCCGAAATATCATCTGAAGACGTCAGGTATTTCTTACAGACATTGAAAACAACAATCACAATGCAGTCTAAATAGAATAACTTTTCGAATTGAATTTACAAGTCAATTAACGTTATTATGTCAATATATAGAGCTATTCCTTGATTTTGCCCCGGAGTTATGAGATCATTTTAGCACCCTTATAACGACAAAGCAAAATATGCTAATTTTTTATTTCGCAATATTACTAAGTCCTGTAGCGAGCAGGTTATCCATGAATACTTGCGATCGAACTTTAACTTTTTAGCGAATTGTTATTTTAAATAACCGATAGTGAACAGATACAGACATACCTCTTATATTCTAACACGTGAATTCGTGTAATCAAGAGATTATTGCGATAAAGGCGCAGTATATTTTTTCCGAAATGACATCTGATGGTATTAGGTATGTCTAGCAGACATTGAAAACAACAATCAAAATGCAATCTCAATGGAATAACTTTTCGAATTGAAGTTTCAAATCAAATAACGTTTATATGTCATTAAATAGAGCTATTCCTTTATTTTGCCCAGGAGTCATAAGATCATTTTAGCACTATTATAACGACGCAGCAAAAAAAGCTAATTTTTCAATTTCGCAATGTTACTAAGTCCTGTAGCGAGCAGGTGATCTATTAATACTTCCAATCTAAATTTATCTATTTAGCGAATTGGAATTTTCAATAACCGATAGTGAACGGATACAGAAATACCTCTTATATGCTAACACGTGAATTCGTGTAATCATGAGATACTTGCGATAAAGGCGCTGTATATTTTCCCTGAAATATCATCTCAAGACATCAGGTATTTCTTACAGACATAGAAAACAACAATTAAAATGCAATCTCATTAGAATGACTTTTCGAATTGAATTTTCAAATCAAATAACGTTATGATGTCACTATATACAGCCATTCTTTGATTTTTCCCGGGAGTCATGATATCATTTTAGCACTCTTATAACCACGCAGTAAAAAAGGCTAATTTTTCAATTTGGCAATTTTACCAAGTCCTGTAGCGAGCAGGATACCCATGAGTACTTGCGATCTAAATTTAACTATTCAGCAAATTGATATTTTAAATAACCGAAATCGAAAAGCTACAGAAATCAACCACTTATATTCCATCACGTGAATTCGTGTAATCATAAGATTCTTGCGATTAAGGCGCTGTATATTTTTCCCGAAATACCATCTGAAGACATCAGGTATTTCTTACAGACATTGAAAACAACAATCAAAATGCAATCTAAAGAGAATGACTTTTCGAATTGAATTTACAAATCAATTAACTTTATTATGTCAAGATATAGAGCTATTCCTTGATTTTTCCCAGGAGTTATGATATCATTTTAGCACTCTCATAACCACGCAGCAAAATATGCTAATTTCCCGATTTCGCACTGTTACTAAGTCCTGTAGCGAGCAGATGATCCATTAATACTTGCGATCTAAATTCATCTATCCAGCGAATTAATATTTTAAATAACCGATAGTGAACGGATACAGAAGAACCTAGTAAATAATAACACGTGAATTCGTCTATTCATGAGATACCTGCGCTAAAGGCGCTGTATATTTTTCCTGAAATATCATCTCAAGACATCAGGTATTTCTTACAGACATAGAAAACAACAATTAAAATGCAATCTCATTAGAATGACTTTTCGAATTGAATTTTCAAATCAAATAACGTTATGATGTCACTAAATACAGCCATTCTTTGATTTTTCCCGGGAGTCATGATATCATTTTAGCACTCTTATAACCACGCAGAAAAAAAGGCTAATTTTTCAATTTCGCAATTTTACCAAGTCCTGTAGCGAGCAGGTTATCCATGAATATTTGAGATCGAACTTTAACTTTTCAGTGAATTGATATTTTAAATAACCGATAGTGAACAGATACAGAAACTTCTCTTATATTCTAACACGTGAATTCGTGTAATCATGACGTTATTGCGATAAAGGCGCAGTATATTTTTTCCAAAATGACATCTGAAGATATCAGGTATTCCGAACAGACTTTGAAAACAACGAGCAAAACGCAAACTCAATAGAATAACTTTTCGAATTGAATTTCGAAATCAATTAACGTTAATATGTCAATATATAGAGCCATTCCTTTATTTTGCCCATAGTAAGGAGATCATTTCAGCACCCTTATGACCACGCAGCAAAATATGCTGATTTTTCAATTCCGCAATATTGTCAAGACCTGTAGCGAGCAAGTTATTCATAAACACTTGCGATCTAAACTAAACTATCAAGCAAATTGAAATTTCAAATATCTGAAAGTGAACAGATATAGAAATCAACCTCTTATATTCTATCACTTGAATTCGTGTAATCATGAAATGCTTGCGATTGAGGCGCAGTATATTTTTCCCGAAATATCATCTGAAGACATCTGGTATTTCTTACAGTCATTGAAAACAACAATAAAAATGCAATCTCAATAGAATAACTTTTCGGATTAAACTTTCACATCAATTAACGTTTTTATGTCGATATATAGGGTCATTACTTGATTATGCCCAGGAGTCATGAGATCATTTTAGCACTATTATAACGACGCAGCAAAAAATGCTAATTTTTCAATTTCCCAATTTTGTCAAGTCCTATAGCGAGCAGGTTACCCATGAATACTTGCGATCTAAATTTAACTATTCAGCGAATTGATATTTTAAATAACCTAAATCGAACAGCTACAGAAATCAACCACTTATATTCCATCACGTGAATTCGTGTAATCATAAGATTCTTGCGATTAAGGCGCTGTATATTTTTCTCGAAATACCATCTGAAGACATCAGGTATTTCTTACAGACATTGAAAACAACAATCAAAATGCAATCTAAATAGAATTACTTTTCGAATTGAATTTACAAATCAATTAACGTTATCATGTCAATATTTACAGCTATTCCTTGATTTTGCCTAAAAGTTATGAGATCATTTTAGCACTCTTATGACCACGCAGCAAACGATGCGAATTTTTCAATTTCGCAATATTATCAAGTCCTGTAGCGAGCAGGTTATCCATGAATACTTGGGATCTAAATATAACTATTCAGCGAATTGAAATTTTAAATAACCCTAAGCGAACAGATACAGAAATCAACCTATTTTATTCTATCACTTGAATTCGTGTAATCATGAGATGCTTGCGATTGTGGCGCAGTATATTTTTCCCGATATGACATCTGAAGATATCAGGTATTTTTCACAGACTTTGAAAACAACGAGTAAAACGCAAACTCAATAGAATAACTCTTCGAATTGAATTTCCAAATCAATTAACGTTAATATGTCAATATATAGAGCAATTCCTTTATTTAGCCCATAGTAAGGAAATCGTTTTAGCAATTTTATGACCACGCAGCAAAATATGCTAATATTATTTCGCAATGTTACCCTGTCCTGTAGCGAGCAGGTAATCCATTAATACTTGCTATCTAAATTTACCTATTCAGCGAATTGGAATTTTTAATAACCGATAGTGAACGGATACAGAAATACCTCTTATATGCTAACACGTGAATTCGTGTAATCATGAGATACTTGCGATAAAGGCGCTGTATATTTTTCCTGAAATATCATCTCAAGACATCAGGTATTTCTTACAGACATAGAAAACACCAATTAAAATGCAATCTCATTAGAATGACTTTTCGAATTGAATTTTCAAATCAAATAACGTTATGATGTCACTAAATACAGCCATTCTTTGATTTTTCCCGGGAGTCATGATATCATTTTAGCACTCTTATAACCACGCAGCAAAAAAGGCTAATTTTTCAATTTCGCAATTTTACCAAGTCCTGTAGCGAGCAGGTTATCCATGAATACTTGGGATCTAAATCTAACTATTCAGCGAATTGAAATTTTAAATAACCGTAAGCGAACAGATGCAGAAATGAACCTATTATATTCTATCACGAGAATTCGTGTAATCATGTGGTTCTTGCGATTGAGGCGCAGTATATCTTTCCCGAAATATCATCTGAAGACATCTGGTATTTCATACAGTCATTGAAAACAACAATAAAAATGCAATCTCAATAGAATAACTTTTCGGATTAAATTTTCACATCAATTAACGTTATTATGTCGATATATAGGGTCATTACTTGATTATGCCCAGGAGTCATGAGATCATTTTAGCACTATTATAACGACGCAGCAAAAAATGCTAATTTTTCAATTTCCCAATATTATCAAGTCCTGTAGCGTGCAGGTTATCCATGAATATTTGCGATCTAACTTTAACTATTCAGCGAATTGATATTTCAAATAACCGAAATAGAACAGATACAGACATTAACCACTTATATTCCATCACGTGAATTCGTGTAATCATAAGATTCTCGCGATTAAGGCGCTGTATATTTTTCCCGAAATACTATCTGAAGACATCAGGTATTTCTTACAGACATTGAAAACAACAATCAAAATGCAATTTAAATATAATAACTTTTCGAATTGAATTTACAAATTAATTAACGTTATTATTTCACTTAATACAGCCATTCTTTGATTTTTCCCGGGAGTCATGATATCATTTTAGCACTCTTATCACCACGCAGCAAAAAAGGCTAATTTTTCAATTTCGCAATTTTACCATTCCTGTGACGAGCAGGTTATCCATGAACACTTGGGACCTGAATCTAACTATTCAGCGAATTGAAATTTTAAATAACCGTAAGCGAACAGATACAGAAATCAACCTATTATATTCTATCACGAGAATTCGTGTAATCATGTGGTTCTTGCGATTGGGGCGCAGTATATATTTCCCGAAATATTATCTGAAGGCATCAGGTATTTCTAACAGACATTGGAAACAACAATCAAAATGCAATCTCAATAGAATAACTGTTCGAAATGAATTCTCAAATCAAATAACGTTATTATGTCATTAAATAGAGCCATTCCTTGATTTTGCCCAGAAGTTATGAGATCATTCTAGCACTCCTATGACCACGCAGCAAACGATGCGAATTTTTCAATTTCGCAATATTATCAAGTCCTGTAGCGAGCAGGTTATCCATAAATACTTGCGATCTAAATTAAACTATTTAGCAATTCGAAATTTCAAATATCTGAAAGCGAGCAGATATAGAAATCAAACTCTTATATTCTATCACGTGAATTTGTGTAATCATGAGATGCTTGCGATTGAGGCGCAGTATATTTTTCCCGAAATATCATCTGAAGACATCAGGTATTTCTTACAGACATTGAAAACAACATTCAAAATGCAATCTAAAGAGAATGACTTTTCGAATTGAATTTACAAATCAATTAACGTTATTATGTCAATATATAGAGCTATTACTTGATTTTGCCCAGTAGTTATGAGATCATTTTAGCACTCTTATAACGACGCAGCAAAATATGCTAATTTTTTAATTTCGCAATATTACTAAGTCCTGTAGCGAGCAGGTTATCCACGAATACTTGCGATCGAACTTTTACTTTTTAGCGAATTGATATTTTAAATAACCTATAGTGAACAGATATAGAAAAACCTCTTATATTCTATCACGTGAATTTGTGTAATCATGAGATTGTTGCGATTATGGCGCAGTATATTTTTCCCGAAATGACATCTGAAGATATCAGGTATTTCTAACAGACTTTGAAAACAACGAGCAAAACGCAAACTCAATAGAATAACTCTTCGAATTGTATTTTCAAATCAATTAACGTTAATATGTCAATATATAGAGCAATTCCTTAATTTTGCCTATAGTAAGGAAATCATTTCAGCACTTTTATGACCACGCAGCAAAATATGCTAATTTTATTTCTCAATGTTACTAAGTCATGTAGCGAGCAAGTAATCCATTAATACTTGCTATCTAAATTTATCTATTCAGCGAATTGGAATTTTTAATAACCGATAGTGAACGGATACAGAAATACCTCTTATATGCTAACACGTGAATTCGTGTAATCATGAGATACTTGCGATAAAGGCGCTGTATATTTTTCCTGAAATATCATCTCAAGACATCAGGTATTTCTTACAGACATAGAAAACAACAATTAAAATGGAATCTCATTAGAATGACTTTTCGAATTGAATTTTCAAATCAAATAACGTTATGATGTCACTAAATACAGCCATTCTTTGATTTTGCCCAAAAGTCATAATATCATTTTAGCACTCTTATGACCACGCAGGAAAATATGCTAATTTTTTGATTTCGCAATATTATAAAGTTCTGTCGCGAGCAGGTTATCTATGAATAGTTGCGATCTGAATTGAACTATTTAGCGAATTGAAATGTTAAATAACCGAAAGCAAACAGATACAGAAATCAACCTCTTCCATTCTATAACGTGAATTTGTGTAATCATGAGGCTCTTGCGATTGAGGCGCAGTATAGTTTTTCCGAAATATTATCTAAAGGCATCAGGTATTTCTTACAGACATTGAAAACAACAATCACAATGCAGTCTCAATAGAATAACTTTTCAAATTGAATTTACAAGTCAATTAACGTTATTATGTCAATCTATAGAGCTATTCCTTGATTTTGCCCAGGAGTCAAGAGATCATTTTAGCACTCTTATAACGACGCAGCAAAAGATGCTAATTTTTCAATTTTCTAATATAATCAAGTCCTGTAGCGAGCAGGTTACCCATGAATACTTGCGATCTAAAATTAATTATTCAGCGAATTGATATTTTCAATAACCGAAATCGAACAGCTTCCGAAATCAACCAGTTATATTCCATCATGTGAATTCGTGTAATCATAAGATTCTTTCGATTAAGGCGCTGTATATTTTTCCCGAGATACCATCTGAAGACATCAGGTATTTCTTACAGACATTGAAAACAACAATCAAAATGCAATCTAAATAGAATAACTTTTCGAATTGAATTTACTAATTAATTAACGTTATTATGTAACTAAATAGAGTCATTCCTTGATTTTGCCCAGGAGTTATGATATCATTTTAGCACTTCTATGACCACGCAGCAAAATGTGCTAATTTTTTAATCTCGCATTATTACTGAGTCCTGTAGCGTGCAAGTTATCTACGAATACTTGCGATCTAAATTGAACTATTTAGCGAATTGAAATGTTAAATAACCGAAAGCAAACAGATACAGAAATCAACCTCTTCCATTCTATAACGTGAATTTGTGTAATCATGAGATTGTTGCGATTGTGGCGCAGTATATTTTTCCCGAAATGACATCTGAAGATATCAGGTATTTCTTACAGACATTGAAAACAACAATCAAAATGCAAAATAAATAGAATAACTTTTCGAATTGAATGTCCAAATCAATTAACGTTAATAAGACAATATATGGAGCCATTCCTTTATTTTGCCCATAGTGAAGAGATCATATTAGCACTCTTATAACAACGCAGCAAAATATGCTAATTTTTCAATTTCGCAATGTTACTAAGTCCTGTAGCGAGCAGGTGATTTATTAATACTTGCGATCTAAATTTATCTATTCAGCGAATTGGAATTTTTAATAACCGATAGTGAACGGATACAGAAATACCTCTTATATGCTAACACGTAAATTCGTGTAATCATAAAATACTTGCGATAAAGGCGCTGTATATTTTTCCTGAAATATCATCTCAAGACATCAGGTATTTCTTACAGACATAGAAAACAACAATTAAAATGCAATCTCATTAGAATGAGTTTTCGAATTGAATTTTCAAATCAAATAACGTTATGGTGTCACTTAATACAGCCATTCTTTGATTTTTCCCGGGAGTCATGATATCATTTTAGCACTCTTATAACCACGCAGCAAAAAAGGCTAATTTTTAAATTTCGCAATTTTACCAAGTCCTGTAGCGAGCAGGTTATCCATGAATACTTGGAATCTAAATCTAACTATTCAGCGAATTGAAATTTTAAATAACCGTAAGCGAACAGATACAGAAATCAACCTATTATATTCTATCACCAGAATTTGTGTAATCATGTGGTTCTTGCGATTGTGGCGCAGTATATTTTTCCCGAAATATTATCTGAAGGCATCAGGTATTTCTTACAGACATAGAAAACAACAATTAAAATGGAATCTCATTAGAATGACTTTTCGAATTGAATTTTCAAATCAAATAACGTTATGATGTCACTAAATACAGCCATTCTTTGATTTTGCCCAAAAGTCATAATATCATTTTAGCACTCTTATGACCACGCAGGAAAATATGCTAATTTTTTGATTTCGCAATATTATAAAGTTCTGTCGCGAGCAGGTTATCTATGAATAGTTGCGATCTGAATTTAACCATTACGCGAATTGAAATTTTACATAACCGAAAGCGAACAGATACAGAAATCAACCTATTATATTCTATCACGAGAATTTGTGTAATCATGAGGCTCTTGCGATTGAGGCGCAGTATAGTTTTTCCGAAATATTATCTAAAGGCATCAGGTATTTCTTACAGACATTGAAAACAACAATCACAATGCAGTCTCAATAGAATAACTTTTCAAATTGAATTTACAAGTCAATTAACGTTATTATGTCAATCTATAGAGCTATTCCTTGATTTTGCCCAGGAGTCAAGAGATCATTTTAGCACTCTTATAACGACGCAGCAAAAGATGCTAATTTTTCAATTTTCTAATATAATCAAGTCCTGTAGCGAGCAGGTTACCCATGAATACTTGCGATCTAAAATTAATTATTCAGCGAATTGATATTTTCAATAACCGAAATCGAACAGCTTCCGAAATCAACCAGTTATATTCCATCATGTGAATTCGTGTAATCATAAGATTCTTTCGATTAAGGCGCTGTATATTTTTCCCGAGATACCATCTGAAGACATCAGGTATTTCTTACAGACATTGAAAACAACAATCAAAATGCAATCTAAATAGAATAACTTTTCGAATTGAATTTACTAATTAATTAACGTTATTATGTAACTAAATAGAGTCATTCCTTGATTTTGCCCAGGAGTTATGATATCATTTTAGCACTTCTATGACCACGCAGCAAAATGTGCTAATTTTTTAATCTCGCATTATTACTGAGTCCTGTAGCGTGCAAGTTATCTACGAATACTTGCGATCTAAATTGAACTATTTAGCGAATTGAAATGTTAAATAACCGAAAGCAAACAGATACAGAAATCAACCTCTTCCATTCTATAACGTGAATTTGTGTAATCATGAGATTGTTGCGATTGTGGCGCAGTATATTTTTCCCGAAATGACATCTGAAGATATCAGGTATTTCTTACAGACATTGAAAACAACAATCAAAATGCAAAATAAATAGAATAACTTTTCGAATTGAATGTCCAAATCAATTAACGTTAATAAGACAATATATGGAGCCATTCCTTTATTTTGCCCATAGTGAAGAGATCATATTAGCACTCTTATAACAACGCAGCAAAATATGCTAATTTTTCAATTTCGCAATGTTACTAAGTCCTGTAGCGAGCAGGTGATCTATTAATACTTGCGATCTAAATTTATCTATTCAGCGAATTGGAATTTTTAATAACCGATAGTGAACGGATACAGAAATACCTCTTATATGCTAACACGTAAATTCGTGTAATCATAAAATACTTGCCATAAAGGCGCTGTATATTTTTCCTGAAATATCATCTCAAGACATCAGGTATTTCTTACAGACATAGAAAACAACAATTAAAATGCAATCTCATTAGAATGAGTTTTCGAATTGAATTTTCAAATCAAATAACGTAATGGTGTCACTTAATACAGCCATTCTTTGATTTTTCCCGGGAGTCATGATATCATTTTAGCACTCTTATAACCACGCAGCAAAAAAGGCTAATTTTTAAATTTCGCAATTTTACCAAGTCCTGTAGCGAGCAGGTTATCCATGAATACTTGGAATCTAAATCTAACTATTCAGCGAATTGAAATTTTAAATAACCGTAAGCGAACAGATACAGAAATCAACCTATTATATTCTATCACCAGAATTCGTGTAATCATGTGGTTCTTGCGATTGTGGCGCAGTATATTTTTCCCGAAATATTATCTGAAGGCATCAGGTATTTCTTACAGACATTGGAAACAACAATCAAAAAGCAATCTCAATAGAATAACTGTTCGAAATGAATTCTCAAATCAAAAAACGTTATTATGTCATTAAATAGAGCCATTCCTTGATTTTGCCCAGAAGTTATGAGATCATTTTAGCACTCTCATGACCACGCAGCAAATGATGCGAATTTCTCAATTTCGCAATATTATCAAGTCCTGTAGCGAGCAGGTTATCAAAAAATACTTGCGATCTAAATTAAACTATTTAGCAATTCGAAATTCCAAATATCTGAAAGCGAGCAGATATAGAAATCAACCTCTTATATTCTATCACGTGAATTTGTGTAATCATGAGATGCTTGCGATTGAGGCGCAGTATATTTTTCCCGAAATTTCTTCTGAAGACATCAGGTATTTCTTACAGACATTGAAAACAACGATCAAAATGCAATCTAAAGAGAATAACTTTTCGAATTGTATTTACAAATCAATTAACGTTATTATGTCAATATATAGAGCTATTCCTTGATTTTGCCCAGGAGTTATGAGATCATTTCAGCACTCTTATGACAGCGCAGCAAAATGTGCTAATTTTTTAATTATGCAATATTACTCAGTCCGGTAGCGTGCAGTTCAATTACGAAAACTTGCGATCTAAATTAAACTATTTAGCGAATTGAAATTTTAAATAACCGAAAGCAAACAGATACAGAAATCAACCTCTTTTATTCTATTACGTGAATTTGTGTTATCATGAGATTGTCGCGATTGTGGCGCAGTAAATTTTACCCGAAATGATATCTGAAGATATCAGGTATTTCTAACAGACTTTGAAAACAACGAGCAAAACGCAAACTCAATAGAATAACCTTTCGAATTGAATTTCCAAATCAATTAACGTTAATATGTCAATATATAGAGCAATTCCTTTATTTTGCTCATAGTCCGGAAATCATTTTAGCACTTTTATGACCACGCAGCAAAATATGCTAAATTTATTTCGCAATGTTACTAAGTCTTGTGGCGAGCAGGTTATCCATGAATACTTGGGATCTAAATCCAACTATCCAGTGAATTGAAATTTTAAATAACCGTAAGCGAACACATACAGAAATCAACCTATTATATTCTATCACCAGAATTTGTGTAATCATCAGGTTCTTGCGATTGAGGCGCAGTACATTTTTCCGAAATATCATCTGAAGGCTTCAGGTATTTCTTACAGTCATTGAAAACAACAATCAAAATGCAATCTCAATATAATAACTTTTCGGTTTGAATTTTCACATCAATGAACGTTATTATGTCCATATATAGAGTCATTACTTGATTATGCCCAGGAGTCATGAGATCTTCTAAGCACTATTATAACGACGCAGCAAAATATGCTAATTTTTCAATTTCGCAATATTTTTCAGTCCTGTAGCGAGCAGGTTATCCACGAATAATTGCGTTCGAACTTTAACTTTCTAGCGAATTGGAATTTCAAATAACCGATAGTGAACGGATACAGAAATACCTCTTATATGCTAACACGTGAATTCGTGTAATCATAAGATACTTGCGATAAAGGCGCTGTACATTTTTCCTGAAATATCATCTCAAGACATCAGGTATTTCTTACAGACATAGAAAACAACAATCAAAATGCAATCTCAATAGAATAACTTTTCGGATTAAATTTTCAAATCAATTTACGTTATTATGTCGATATATAGAGTCATTACTTGATTATGCCAAGGAGTCATGAGATCATTTTAGCACTATTATAACGACGCAGCAAAATATGCTAATTTTTGAATTTCGCAATATTTCTAAGTCCTGTAGCGAGCAGGTTATTCACGAATTCTTGCGATCGAACTTTAACTTTTCAGCGAATTGAAATTTTGAATAACCGATATTGAACAGATACAGAAATACCTCTTATATTCTAACACGTGAATTCGTGTAATCATTAGATTATTGCGAGAAAGGCGCTGTATATTTTTTCCGAAATGCCATTTGATGGCATAAGGTATGTCTAGCAGACATTAAAAACAACAATCAAAATGCAATCTCAATAGAATAACTTTTCGAATTGAATTTTCAAATCAAATAACGTTATTATGTCACTAAATAGAGCCATACCTTGATTTTGCCCAGGAGTCAAGAGATCATTTTAGCACTTTTATAACGACGCAGCAAAATATGCTAATTTTTGAATTTCGCAATATTTCTAAGTCCTGTAGCGAGCAGGTTACCCATGAATACTTGCGATCTAAATTAAACTATTCAGCGAATTGATACTTTGAATAACCGAAATCGAACAGCTACAGAAATTAACCACTTATATTCCATCACGGGAATTCGTGTAATCATAAGATTCTTGCGATTAAGGCGCTGAATATTTTTCCCGAAATACCATCTGAAGACATCAGGTATTTCTTACAGACATTGAAAACAACAATCAAAATGCAAACTAAATAGATAACTTTTCGAATTGAATTTACAAATCAAATAACGTTATTATGTCACTAAATAGAGCCATTCCTTGATTTTGCCCAGGAGTTATGATATCATTTTAGCACTCTTATGTCCACGCAGGAAAATGTGATAATTTTTTAATTTTGCAATTTTACTGAGTCCTGTAGCGTGCAAGTTATCTACGAATACTTCCAATCTAAATTTATCTATTCAGCGAATTAGAATTTTTAATAAACGATAGTGAACGGATAGAGAAATACCTCTTATATGCTAACACGTGAATTCGTGTAATCATGAGATACTTGCGATAAAGGCGCTGTATATTTTTCCTGAAATATCATCTCAAGACATCAGGTATTTCTTACAGACATAGAAAACAACAATTAAAATGCAATCTCATTAGAATGACTTTTCGAATTGAATTTTCAAATCAAATAACGTTATGATGTCACTGAATACAGCCATTCTTTGATTTTTCCCGGGAAACATGATATCATTTTGGCACTCTTATAACCACGCAGCAAAAAAGGCTAATTTCTCAATTTCGCAATTTTACCAAGTCCTGTAGCGAGCAGGTCATCCATGAATACTTGGGATCTAAATCTAACTTTTCAGCGAATTGAAATTTTAAATAACCGTAAGCGAACAGATACAGAAATGAACCTATTATATTCTACCACGAGAATTCGTATAATCATGTGGTTCTTGCGATTGAGACGCAGTATATTTGTCCCGAAATATTATCTGAAGGCATCAGGTATTTCTTACGGACATTGGAAACAACAATCAAAATGCAATCTCAATAGAATAACGGTTCGAAATGAATTCTCAAATCAAATAACGTTATTATGTCATTGAATAGAGTCATTCCTTGATTTTGCCCAGAAGTTATGAGATCATTTTAGCACGCTTATGACCACGTAGCAAACGATGCGAATTTTTCAATTTCGCAATATCATCAAGTCCTGTAGCGAGCAGGTTTTCCATGAATACTTGCGATCTGAATTTAGCTATTTAGCAATTCGAAATTTCAAATATCTGAAAGCGAGCAGATATAGAAATCAACCACTTATATTCCATCACGTGAATTCGTGTAATCATAAGGTTCTTGCGATTAAGGCGCAGTATATTTTTCCCGAAATACCATCTGAAGACATCAGTTATTTCTTACAGACATTGAAAACAACAATCAAAATGCAATCTCATTAGAATGACTTTTCGAATTTAATTTCCGAATCAATTAACGTTAATATATCAATATATAGAGCAATTCCTTTATTTTGCCCATAGTAAGGAGATCATTTTAGCACTTATATGACCACACAGCAAAATATCCTAATTTTTCAATTTCGCAATGTTACTAAGTCCTGTAGCGAGCAGGTGATCCATTAATAATTGCGATCTAAATTTATCTATTCAGCGAATTGGAATTTTAAATAACCGATAGTGAACGGATCCATAAATACCTCTCATATGCTAACACGTGAATTCGTGTAATCATGAGATACTGGCGATAAAGGCGCTGTTTATTTTTCCTGAAATATCATCTCAAGACATCAGGTATTTCTTACAGACATAGAAAACAACAATTAAAATGCAATCTCATTAGAATGACCTTTCGAATTGAATTTACAAATCAATTAACGTTATTTTGTCAATATATAGAGCTATTCCTTGATTTTGCCCAGAAGTTATGAGATCATTTTAGCACTCCTATGACCACGCAGTAAAATGTGCTAATTTTTAAATTTCGCAATATAACTAAGTCCTGTAGCGAGCAAGTTATCGACGAATACTTGCGTTCGAACTTAGACTTTTCTGCAAATTGAAATTTTAAATAACCGATAGTGAACAGATACAGAAATACCTCTTATATTCTAACACGTGAACTCGTGTAATCATGAGATTATTGCGAGAAATCCGCAGTATATTTTTTCCGAAGTGACATCCGAAGGCATCAGGTATGTCTAGCAGACATTGAAAACAACAATCAAAATGCAATCTTAATAGAATAACTTTTCGAATTGAATTTTCAAATCAAATAACGTTATTATGTCACTAAATAGAGCCATTCCTTGATTTTTCCCAGGGGTTATGAGATCATTTTAGCACTCTTAAGACCACGCAGCAAAATATGCTAATTTTTCGATTTCGCAATATTATCAAATCCTGTAGCGAGCAGGTTCTCTATGAATACTTGCGATCTAAATTGAACTATTTATCAAATTGAAATTTCAAATATCTGAAAGCGAACAGATATAGAAATGAACCTCTTATATTCTCTCACGTGAATTCGTGTAATTAAGAGGTGCTCGCGATTGAGGCGCAGTATATTTTTCCCGAAATATCATCTGAAGACGTCAGGTATTTCTTACAGACATTGAAAACAACAATCACAATGCTGTCTAAATAGAATAACTTTTCGAATTGAATTTACAAGTCAATTAACGTTATTATGTCAATATATAGAGCTATTCCTTTATTTTGCCCCGGAGTTATGAGATCATTTCAGCACCCTTATAACGACGAAGCAAAATATGCTAATTTTTTATTTCGCAATATTACTAAGTCCTGAGGCGAGCAAGTTATCCACGAATACTTGCGATCGAACTTTAGCTTTTTAGCGAATTGTTATTTTAAATAACCGATAGTGAACAGATACAGACATACCTCTTATATTCTAACACGTGAATTCGTGTAATCAAGAGATAATTGCGATAAAGGCGCAGTATATTTTTCCCGAAATATCATCTGAAGACGTCAGGTATTTCTTACAGACATTGAAAACAACAATCAAAATGCAATCTCAATAGAATAACTTTTCGAATTGAAGTTTCAAATCAAATAACGTTTATATGTCATTAAATAGAGCCATTCCTTTATTTTGCCCAGGAGTCATGAGATCATTATAGCACTCTTATAACGACGCAGCAAAAAAAGCTAATTTTTCAATTTCGCAATGTTACTAAGTCCTGTAGCGAGCAGGTGATCTATTAATACTTCCAATCTAAATTTATCTATTTAGCGAATTGATATTTTAAATAACCGAAATCGAACAGCTACAGAAATCAACCACTTATATTCCATCACGTGAATTTGTGTAATCATAAGATTCTTGCGATTAAGGCGCTGTATATTTTTCCCGAAATACCATCTGAAGACATCAGGTATTTCTTACAGACATTGAAAACAACAATCAAAATGCAATCTAAAGAGAATGACTTTTCGAATTGAATTTACAAATTAATTAACTTTATTATGTCAAGATATAGAGCTATTCCTTGATTTTTCCCAGGAGTTATGATATCATTTTTGCACTCGTATAACCACGCAGCAAAATATGCTAATTTTCCAATTTCGCAATGTTACTAAGTCCTGTATCGAGCAGGTGATCCATTTATACTTGCGATCTAAATTTATCTATTCAGCGAATTGGAATTTTAAATAACCAATAGTGAACGGATACAGAAATACCTCTTATATGCTAACACGTGAATTCGTGTACTCATGAGATACCTGCGCTAAAGGCGCTGTATATTTTTCCTGAAATATCATCTCAAGACATCAGGTATTTCTTACAG
Organism: Platygaster robiniae; assembly: GCA_028476575.1. Classification (NCBI taxonomy): domain Eukaryota; kingdom Metazoa; phylum Arthropoda; class Insecta; order Hymenoptera; family Platygastridae; genus Platygaster; species Platygaster robiniae. The sequence continues at coordinate 21,222,239 of CM052021.1, forward strand.
ACATAGAAAACAACAATTAAAATGCAATCACATTAGAATGCCTTTTCGAATTGAATTTCCAAATCAAATAACGTTTTGATGTCACTAAATACAGCCATTCTTTGATTTTTCCCGGGAGTCATGATATCATTTTAGCACTCTTATAACCACGCAGAAAAAAAGGCTAATTTTTCAATTTCGCAATTTTACCAAGTCCTGTGCGAGCAGGTTATCCATGAATATTTGGGATCGAACTTTAACTTTTCAGTGAATTGATATTTTAAATAACCGATAGTGAACAGATACAGAAAGACTTCTTATATTCTAACACGTGAATTCGTGTATTCATGTGATTATTGCGATAAAGGCGCAGTATATTTTTTCCGAAAAGATATCTGATGGCATCAGGTATGTCTAGCAGACATTGAAAACAACAATCAAAATGCAATCTCAATAGATCAACCTTTCGAATTGAATGTACAAGTCAATTAACGTTATTATGTCAATATATAGAGCTATTCCTCGATTTTGCCCAGGAGTTATGAGATCATTTTAGTACTCTTATAACGACGCAGCAAAATATGCTAATTTTTTGATTTCGCAATATTACTTAGTCTAGTAGCGAGCAGGTTATCCACGAATACTTGCGATCTAAATTTAACTATTCAGCGAATTGATATTTTAAATAACCGAAATAGAACATATACAGAAATCAACCACTTATATTCCATCACGTAAATTCGTGTAATCATAAGGATCTTGCGATTCAGGCGCAGCATATTTTTCCCGAAATACCATCTGAAGACATCAGTTATTTCTTACAGACATTGAAAACAACAATCAAAATGCAATCTAAATAGAATAACTTTTCGAATTGAATTTACAAATCAATTAACATTATTATGTCAATATATAGAGCTATTCCTTGATTTTGCCCAGGAGTTAGGAGATCTCTTTAGCACTCTTATGATTACGCAGCAAAATATGCTAATTTTTCAAATTCTTAATGTTACTAAGTCCTGTAGCTAGCAGGTAATCCATTAATACTTGCGATCTAAATTTATCTATTCAGCGAATTGAAATTTTAAATAACCGATAGAGAACGGATACAGAAATACCTCTTATATGCTAACACGTGAATTCGTGTAATCATGAGATACTTGCGAGGAAGGCGCTGTATATTTTTTCTGAAATATCATCTCAAGACATCAGGTATTTCTTACAGACATAGAAAACAACAATTAAAATGCAATCTCATTAGAATGACTTTTCAAATTGAATTTTCAAATCAAATAACGTTATGATGTCACTAAATTCAGCTATTCTTTGATTTTTCCCGAGAGTCATAATATCATTTTAGCACTTTTATAACCACGCAGCAAAATATGCTAATTTTTTAATTTCGCAATATTATGAAGTTCTGTCGCGAGCAGGTTATCTATGAATAGTTGCGATCTGAATTTAACGATTACGCGAATTGAAACTTTACATAACCGAAAGCGAACAGATACAGAAATCAACCTATTATATTCTATCACGAGAATTTGTGTAATTATGAGGTTCTTGCGATTGAGGCGCAGTATATTTTTCCCGAAATATTATCTGAAGGCATCAGGTATTTCTTACAGTCATTGGAAACAACAATCAAAATGAAATCTCAATAGAATAACTTTTTGGATTGAATTTTCACATCAATTAACGTTATTATGTCGATATATAGAGTCATTACTTGATTATGCCCAGGAGTCATGAGATCATTCTAGCACTATTATAACGACGCAGAAAAATATGCTTATTTTTCAATTTCGCAATATTTCTGAGTCCTGCAGCGAGCAGGTTATGCACGAATACTTGCGATCGAACTTTAACTTTCCAGCAAATTGAAATTTTTAATAACCGATAGTGAACAGATACAGAAACTTCTCTTATATTCTAACACGTGAATTCGTGTAATCATGAAGTTATTGCGATAAAGGCGCAGTATATTTTTTCCGAAATGACATCTGAAGATATCAGGTATTCCGAACAGACTTTGAAAACAACGAGCAAAACGCAAACTCGATAGAATAACTTTTCGAATTGAATTTCCAAATCAATTAACGTTAATATGTCAATATATAGAGCCATTCCTTTATTTGCCCATAATAAGGAGATCATTTCAGCACCCTTATGACCACGCAGAAAATATGCTAATTTTTCAATTCCGCAATATTGTCAAGACCTGTAGCGAGCAAGTTATTCATAAACACTTGCGATCTAAACTAAACTATCAAGCAAATTGAAATTTCAAATATCTGAAAGTGAACAGATATAGAAATCAACCTCTTATATTCTATCACTTGAATTCGTGTAATCATGATATGCTTGCGATTAAGGCGCAGTATGTTTTTCCCGAAATATCATCTGAAGACATCTGGTATTTCTTACAGTCATTGATAACAACAATAAAAATGCAATCTCAATAGAATAACTTTTCGGATTTAATTTTCACATCAATTAACGTTTTTATGTCGATTTATAGGGTCATTACTTGATTATTCCCAGGAGTCATGAGATCATTTTAGCACTATTATAACGACGCAGCAAAAAATGCTAATTTTTCAATTTCCCAATATGATCAAGTCCTGTAGCGAGCAGGTTACCCATGAATACTTGCGATCTAAATTTAACTATTCAGCGAATTGATATCTTAAATAACCTAAATCGAACAGCTACAGAAATCAACCACTTATATTCCATCACGTGAATTCGTGTAATCATAAGATTCTTGCGATTGAGGCGCTGTATATTTTTCTCGAAATACCATCTGAAGACATCAGGTATTTCTTACAGACATTGAAAACAACAATCAAAATGCAATCTAAATAGAATAACTTTTCGAATTGAATTTACAAATCAATTAACGTTATCATGTCAATATATACAGCTATTCCTTGATTTTGCCCAGGAGTTATGAGATCATTTTAGCAATCTTATGACCACGCAGCAAACGATGCGAATTTTTCAATTTCGCAATATTATCAAGTCCTGTAGCGAGCAGGTTATCCATGAATAATTGGGATCTAAATATAACTATTCAGCGAATTGAAATTTTAAATAACCGTAAGCGAACAGATACAGAAATCAACCTATTTTATTCTATCACTTGAATTCGTGTCATCATGAGATGCTTGCGATTGTGGCGCAGTATATTTTTCCCGATATGTCATCTGAAGATATCAGGTATTTCTAACAGACTTTGAAAACAACGAGTAAAACGCAAACTCAATAGAATAACTCTTCGAATTGAATTTCCAAATCAATGAACGTTAATATGTCAATATATAGAGTAATTCCTTTATTTTGCCCATAGTAAGGAAATCGTTTTAGCACTTTTATGACCACGCAGCAAAATATGCTAATATTATTTCGCAATGTTACCCTGTCCTGTAGCGAGCAGGTAATCCATTAATACTTGCTATCTAAATTTACCTATTCAGCTAATTGAAATTTTTAATAACCGATAGTGAACAGATACAGAAATTTCTCTTATATTCTAACACGTGAATTCGTGTAATCATGACGCTATTGCGATAAAGGCGCAGTATATTTTTTCCGAAATGACATCTGATGCAACAGGTATGTCGAGCAGACTTTGAAAACAACGAGCAAAACGCAATCTCATTAGAATGACTTTTCGAATAGAATTTTCTAATCAAATAACGTTATGATGTCACTAAATACAGCCATTCTTTGATTTTTCCCCGGAGACATGATATCATTTTAGCACTTTTATAACCACGCAGCAAAATATGCTAATTTTTCAATTTCGCAAAATTACTAAGTCCTGTAGTGAGCAGGTTATCCGTGAATACTGGCGATTAAAATTGAACTATTGAGCAAATTGAAATTCCAAATAACCGAAAGCGAACAGATACAGAAATCAACCTATTATATTCTATCACGAGAATTTGTGTAATCATGAGGTTCTTGCGATTGAGGCGCAGTATATTTTTCCCGAAATATTATCTGAAGGCATCAGGTATTTCTTACAGTCATTAAAAACAACAATAAAAATGCAATTTCAATAGAATAACTTTTCGGAATCAATTTTCACATTAATTAATGTTATTATGTCGATATATAGAGTCATTACTTGATTATGCCCAGGAGTCATGAGATCATTTTAGCACTCTTTTAACGACGCAGCAAAAAATGCTAATTTTTCCATTTCGCAATAATAACAAGTCATGTAGCGAGCAGGTTATCCATGAATACTTGCGATCTAAATTTAACTAGTCACCGAATGGATATTTTAAATAAATGAAATCGAACAGATACAGAAATCAACCACTTATATTCCATCACGTAAATTCGTGTAATCATAAGATTCTTGCGATTAAGGCGCTGTATATTTTTCTCGAATCACCATCTGAAGACATCAGGTATTTCTTAAAGACATAGAAAACAACAATCAAAATGCAATCTAAATAGAATAACTTTTCGAATTGAATTCACAAATCAATTAACGTTATTATGTCACTAAATAGAGCCATTCCTCAATTTTGCCCAGGAGTTATGATATCATTTTAGCACTCTTATGACCACGCAGCAAAATGTGCTAATTTTTTAATTTCGCAATATTACTAAGTCCTGTAGCGTGCAGGTTATCTACGAATACTTGCGATCTAAATTAAACTGTTCAGCGAATTGAAATTTTAAATAACCAAAAGCAAACAGATACAGAAATCAACCTCTTCTATTCTATCACGTGAATTTGTGTAATCATGAGATTGTTGCGATTGTGGCGCAGTATATTTTTCCGAAATGACATCTGATGGCGTCAGGTATGTATACCAGACATTGCAAACAACAATTAGAATGCAATCTCAATAGAATAACTTTTCGAATTGAATTTTCAAATCAAATAACGTTATTATGTCACTAAATAGAGCCTTTCCTTGATTTTGCCGACGAGTTATGAGATCATTTTAGCACTTTTATGACCACGCAGCAAAATATGCTAATTTTTCAATTTCGCAATATTATCAACTCCTGTAGCGAGCAGGTTATCTATAAATACTTGCGATCTAAATTAAACTATTTAGCAAATTGAAATTTCAAATATCTGAAAGCGAACAGATATAGAAATCAACCTCTTATATTCTATCACGTGAATTTGTGTAATCATGAGATTGTTGCGATTGCGGCGCAGTATATTTTTCCCGAAATGACATCTGAAGATATCAGGTATTTATAACAGACTTTGAAAACAACGTGCAAAACGCAAACTTAATTGAATAACTTTTCGAATTGAATTTCCAAATCAATTAACGTTAATATGTCAATATATAGATCCATTCCTTTATTTTGCCCATAGTAAGGAGATCATTTTAGCACTCTTATGACCACGCAGCAAAAAAGGCTAATTTTTCAATTTCGCAATGTTACTAAGTCCTGTAGCGAGCAGGTGATTTTTTAATACTTGCGATCTAAATTTATCTGTTTAGCGAATTGGAACTTTAAATAACCGATAGTGAACGGATACAGGAATACCTCTTATATTCTAACATGTGAATTCGTGTAATCATGAGATTATTGCGATAAAGGCGAAGTATATTTTTTCCGAAATGACATCTGATGGCATATGGTATGTCTAGCAGACATTGAAAACAACAATCAAAATGCAATCTCAATAGAATAACTTTTCGAATTGAATTTTCAAACCAAACAACGTTATTATGTCACTAAATAGAGCCATTCCGTGATTTTGCCCAGGTGTTATGAAATCATTTTAGCACTATTATGACCACGCAGCAAAATATGCTAATTGTTTAATTGCGCAATATTATTAAGTCCTGTCGCGAGCAGGTGATCTATTAATACTTGCGATCTAAATTTATCTAGTCAGCGTATTGGAATTATAAATAACCGACTGTTAACGGATACAGAAATATCTTTTATATGCTAACACGTGAATTCGTGTAATCATGAGATACTTGCGATAAAGGCGCTGTATATTTTTCCTGAAATAACATCTCAAGACATCAGGTATTTCTTACAGACATAGAAAACAACAATCAAAATGCAATCTCAATAGAATAACTTTGCGAATTGAATTTTCAAATCAAATAACGTTATGATGTCACTAAATACAGCCATTCTTCGATTTTTCCCGGGAGTCATAATATCATGTGAGCACTCTTATAACCACGCAGCAAGATATGCTAATTGTTCAATTTCGCAATATTACCAAGTCCTGTAGCGAGCAGGTTATCCACAAATACTTGCGATCGAACTTTAACTTTTCAGCGAATTGAAATTTTAAATAACCGAAAGCGAACAGATACAGAAATCAACCTACTATATTCTATCACGAGAATTCGTGTAATCATGAGGTTCTTGCGATTGAGGCGCAGTATATTTTTCCCGAAATATTATCTGAAGGTATCAGGTATTTCTTACAGACATTGAAAACAACAATCAAAATGCAATCTTAATAGAATAACTCTTCGAATTATATTTTCAAATCAATAAACGTTATAATGTCGATATATAGAGCTATTCCTTGATTTTGCCCAGGAGTTATGAGATCATTTCAGCACTCTTATAACGACGAAGCACAATATGCTAATTTTTGAATTTCGCAATATTACTAAGTCCTGTAGCGAGCAGGTTATCTACGAATACTACGATCGAACTTTAACTTTTCAGCGAAATGATATTTTAAATAACCGATAGTGAACTGAAACAGAAATACCTCTTATATTCTAACACGTGAATTCGTGTAATCATGAGATTATTGCGATAAAGGCGCAGTATATTTTTTCCGAAATGACATCTGAAGGCATCAGGTACTTCTAACAGACATTGGAGACAACAATCAAAATGCAATCTAAATAAAATAACTTTTCGAATTGAATTCTCAAATCAAATAACGTTATTATGTCACTAAATAGAGCCATTCCTTGATTTCGCCTAGGAGTTATGAGATCATTTCTTCACTTTTATGACCACGCAGCAAAATATGCGAATTTTTCAATTTCGTAATATTACCAAGTCCTGTAGCGAGCAGGTTATTTATGAATACTTGCGATCGAAGATCAGCTATTCAGCGAATTGAAATTTTACCGAACGGAAAGCGAAAATATACAGAAAACAACCTCTCAAATTCTATCACGTGAATTCGTGTAATCATGAGATTCTTGCGATCAAGGCGCAGTATATTTTTTCTCGAAATATCATATGAAGACATCAGGTATTTCTTACAGACATTGATAAATACACCAAACGCAATCTCAATAGAATGACTTTTCGAATTATATTTTTAAATTAATTAACGTTATTATGTCGATATATAGAGCTATTCCATGATTTTGCCCAGGAGTTATGAGATCAGGTCAGCACTTTTATGACCACGCAGCAAAATGTGCTAATTTTTCGATTTCGCAATATAACCAAGTCCTGTAGCGAGAAGGTTATCTATAAATACTTGTGATCTAAATTTGTCTATTCAGCGAATTGAAATTTTAAATAACCGAAAGCGAACAGATACAGAAATCAACCGATTATATTCTATCACGAGAATTCGTGTAATCATGAGGTTCTTGCGATTGAGGCGTAATAATTTTTTCTCGAAATATCATATGATGACATCAGGTATTTCTTACAGACATTGAAAACAACAATCAAAATGCAATCTCATTAGAATGACTTTGCTAATTGAATTTACAAATCAATTAACCTTATTATGTCAATATATAGCCATTCTTTGATTTTGCCCAGGAGTTAGGAGATCATTTTAGCACTCTTATGACCACGCAGCAAAATATGCTAATTTTTCAATTTCGCTATATTACCAAGTCCTGTAGCGAGCAGGTTATCCACAAATACTTGCGATGGAACTTTACCTTTCCAGCGAATTGAAATTTTTAATAACCGATAGTGAACATATACAGAAATACCTCTTATATTCTAACCCGTGAATTCGTGTAATCATAAGATTATTGCAATAAAGGCGCAGTACATTTTTTCCGAAATGACATCTGATGGCATCAGGTCGTCTAGCAGACATTGAAAACAACAATCAAAATGCAATCTCAATAGAATAACTTTTCGAATTGAATTCTTAAATCAAATAACGTTATTATGTCACTAAATAGAGCCATTCCTTGATTTTGCACAGGAGTTATGAGATCATTTTAGCATTCTTATAACGACGCAGCAAAATATGCTAATTTTTTTATTTCGCAATTTTACTAAGTCCTGTAGCGAGCAGGTTATCCACGAATACTTGCGTTCCAAATCTAACTATTCAGCGAATTGAAATTTTAAATAACCGAAAGCGAACAGATACAGAAATCAACCTACTATGTTCTATCACGAGAATTCGTGTAATCATGAGGTTCTTGCGATTGAGGCGCAGTAAATTTTTCCCGAAATATCATATGAACACATCAGGTATTTCTTACAGATATTGAAAACAACAATCAAAATGCAATCTCAATAGAATAACTGTTCGAATTATATTTTCAAATTTATAAACGTTAGTATGTCGATATATAGAGCTATTCCTTGATTTTGCCCAGGAGTTATGAGATCATTTTAGCACTCTTATAACGATGCAGCAAAATATGCTAATTTTTTAATTTCGCAATATTACCAAGTCCTGTAGCGAGCAGGTTATTTACGAATACTTGCGATCGAACTTTAACTTCTCAGCGAATTGATATTTTAAATAACCGATAGTGAACAGATACAGAAATACCTCTTATATTGTAACAAGTGAATTCGTGTAATCATGAGATTATTGCGATAAAGGCGCAGTATATTTTTTCCGAAATGACATCTGATGGCATCAGGTATGTCTAGCAGACATTGAAAACAACAATCAAAATGCAATCTCAATAGAATAACTTTTCAAATTGAATTCTTAAATCAAATAACGTTATTATGTCACTAAATAGAGCCATTCCTTGATTGTGCCCAGAAGTTATGAGATCATGTGAGCACTCTTATAACGACGCAGCAAAATATGCTAATTTTTTTATTTCGCAATTTTACTAAGTCCTGTAGCGAGCAGGTTATCCACGAATACTTGCGATCGAACTCTAACTTTTGGGCGAATTGATATTTTAAATAACCGATAGTGAACAAATACAGAAATCCCTCTTATATTCTAACACGTGAATTCGAGTAATCATGAGGTTCTTGCGATTAGGGCGCAGTATATTTTTCCCGAAATATTATCTGAAGCCATCAGGTATTTCTTACAGACATTGGAAACAACATTCAAAATGCAGTCTCAATAAAATAACTTTTCGAATTGAATTTACAAGTCAATGAAAGTTATTATGTCACTAAATAGATCCATTCCTTGATTTTGCCCAGGATTTATGAGATCATTTTAGCACTTATATGTCCACGCAGCAAAATATGCGAATTTTTCAATTCCGTAATATTACCAAGTCCTGTAGCGAGCAGATTATTTACGAATGGTTGCGATCGAAATTCAACTATTCAGCGAATTGGAATTCTAAATAACCGAAAGCGAACAGATACAGAAATCAATTTATTATATTCTATTACGTAAATTCGTGTAATCATGAGATGCTTGCGATTGAGGAGCAGTATATTTTTCCCGAAATATCATATGAAGACATCAGGTATTTCTTACAGACATCGAAAACAACAATCAAAATACAATCTCAATTGAATAACTTTTCGAATTGAATTTACAAATCAATTAACGTTATTATGTCAATATATAGATCTATTCCTTGATTTTCCCCAGGAGTCATGAGATCATTTTAGCACTTTTGTAAGGACGCAGCAAAAAATGCTAATTCTTCAATCTCGCAATATTACCAAGTCCTGTCGCGAGCAGGTTATCAATGAATACTTGCGAACTAAATTTGTCTATTCAGCGAATTGAAATTTTAAATAACCGGAAGCGAACAGATACAGAAATCAACCTATGATATTCTATCACGAGAATTCGTGTAATCATAAGTTTCTTGCGATTGAGGCGCAGTAATTTTTTCTCGAAATATCATATGAAGACATCAGGTATTGTTTACAGACATTAAAAACAACAATCAAAATGCAATCTCATTAGAATGACTTTTCGAATTGAATTTACAAATCAATTACCGTTATTATGTCAATATCTAGAGCTATTCCTTGAATTTCCCCAGGATTCATGAGATCATTTTAGCACTCTTATGAAGACGCAGCAAAAAATGCTAATTTTTCAATTTCGCAATATTACCAAGTGCTGTATGGAGCAGGTTATCTATGAATACGTGCGATCTAAATTTGTTTATTCAGCGAATTGAAATTTTAAGGAACCGAAAGCGAACAGATACAGAAATTAACCTATTATATTCTATCACGACAATTCGTGTAATCATGAGGTTCTTGCGATTGAGGCGCAGTATATTTATCCCGAAATATTATCTGAAGGCATCAGGTATTTCTTACAGACATTGAAAACAACACCAAACGCAATCTCAATAGAATAACTGTTCGAAATGATTTCTCAAATCGAATGACGTTATTATGTCACTGAATAGAGCCATTCCTTGATTTTGCCCAAGAGTTATGAGATCATTTTAGCACTTTTATGACAACGCAGCAAAATATGCGAATATTTCAATTTCACCGTATTATCAAGTCCTGTAGCGAGCACGTTATTCATAAATAACTGCGATCTAAATTGAACTATCTAGCAAATTGAAATTTCAAATATCTGAAAGCGAACAGATATAGAAATCAACCTCTTATATTCTATCACGTGAATTCGTGTAATCATGAGATGCTCGCAATTGAGGCGCAGTATATTTTTCCCGAAATATCATCTGAAGACATCTGGTATTTCTTACAGACATTGAAAACAACAATCACAATGCAGTCTCAATAGAATAACTTGTCGAATTGAATTTACAAGTCAATTAACGTTATTATGTCACTAAAGCGAGCCATTCCTTGATTTTGCCAAGAAGTTATAAGATCATTTTGGCACTCATATGACCACGCAGCAAAATATGCTAAATGTTTAATTTCGCAATATTACTTAGTCCTGTAGCGTGCAGGTTATCCATGAATATTTGCGATCTAACTTAAACTATTCAGCGAATTGATATTTTAAATAACCGAAATAGAACAGATACAGAAATCAACCACTTATATTCCATCACGAGAATTCGTGTAATCATGAGGTTCTTGCGATTGGGGCGCAGTATATTTTTCCCGAAATATTGTCTGAAGGGATCAGGTATTTCTGACAAACATTGGAAACAACAATCAAAATGCAATCTGAATAGAATAACTGTTCGAAATGACTTCTCAAATCAAATAACGTTATTAATCCACTAAATAGAGCCATTCCCTAATTTTGCCCAGGAGTTATGAGATCATTTTAGCACTTTTATGACCACGCATCAAAATATGCGAATTTTTCAATTTCGCAATATTATCAAGTCCTGTAGCGAGCAGGTCATCCATAAGTACTTGCGATCAAAATTGAACTATTTAGCAAATTGAAATTCAAATATCTGAAAGCGAACAGATATAGAAATCAACCTCCTATATTCTATCACGTGAATTCGTGTAATCATGAGATGCTTGCGATCAAGGCGCAGTATATTTTTCTCTAAATGTTATCTAAAAACATCAGGTATTTCTTACAGACATTGAAAACAACAATCAAAATGCAATCTCATTAGAATAACTTTTCGAATTTAATTTACAAATCAATTAACGTTATTATGTCAATATATGGAGCCATTCCTTGATTTTTGCCAGGAGTTATGAGATCATTTTAGCACTTTAATGACCAATCAGCAAAATATGCGAATTTTTCAATTTCACAATATTATCAAGTCCTGTAGCGAGCAGGTCATTCGTAAGTACTTGCAATCGAAATTGAACTATTTAGCAAATTGAAATTTCAAATATCTGAAAGCGAACAGATATAGAAATCAACCTCTTATATTCCATCACGTGAATTCGTGTAATCATGAGATGCTTGCGATTGAGGCGCAGTATATTTTTCCCGAAATATCATCTAAAGACATCAGGTATTTCTTACAGACATTGAAAAAAACAATCACAATGCAGTCTCAAAAGAATACCTTTTCGAATTGAATTTACAAGTCAATCAACGTTATTATGTCACTAAATAGAGCCATTCCTTGATTTTGCCCAGAAGTTATGAGATCATTCTAGCACTCATATGACCACGCAGCAAAATATGCTAATTGTTTGATTTCGCAATATTACTAATTCCTGTAGCTAGCAGGTTATTTATGAATACTTGCGATCGAAATTCAACTATTCAGCGAATTGAAATTTTACTGAACCGAAAGCGAAAGTATACAGACATCAACCTCTCAAATTCTATCACGTGGTATCGTGTAATCATGAGATTCATGCGATCAAGGCGCAGTATATTTTTCCCGAAATATCATCTAAAAACATCAGGTATTTCTTACAGACATTGAAAACAACAATCAAAATGCAAACTCAATAGAATAACTTTTCGAATTGAATTTTCAAATTAAATAACGTTATTATATCACTAACTAGAGACATTCCTTGATTTTGCCCAGGAGTCATGAGATCATTTTAGCACCCTTATGACGACGCAGCAAAAAATGCTAATTTTTTAATTTCGCAATATTATCCAGTCCTGTAGCGAGCAGGTTATCCATGAATACCTGCGATCCAAATCTAACTATTCAGCGAATTGAAATTTTAAATAACCGAAATCGAACAGATACAGAAATCAACCACTTAAATTGAATCACGTGAATTCGTGTAATCATGAGATTCTTGAGATCAAGGCGCAGTATATTTTTCCCTAAATGTTATCTTAAAACATCAGGTATTTTTACAGACATTGAAAACAACAATCAAAATGCAATCTCATTAGAATAACTTTTCGAATTTAATTTACAAATCAATTAACGTTATTATGTCAATATATAGAGCTATTCCTTGATTTTTCCCGGGAGTCATGATATCATTTTAGCACTATTATAACGGCGCAGCAAAATATGCTAATTTCTCAATTTCGCAATATTTCTAAGTCCTGTAGCGAGCAGGTTATCCACGAATACTTGCGATCGAACTTTAACTTTCCAGCGAATTGAAATTTTAAATAACCGATAGTGAACAGATACAGAAATACCTCTTATATTCTAACACGTGAATTCGTGTAATCATGAGATTATTGCTATAAGGGCGCAGTATATTTTTTCCGAAATGACATCTGATGGCATCAGGTATGTCTAGCAGACATTGAAAACAACAATCAAAATGCAATCTCAATAGAATAACTTTTCGAATTGAATTTTCAAATCAGATAACGTTATTATATCACTAAATAGAGACATTCCTTGATTTTGCCCAGGAGTCATGAGATCATTTTAGCACTCTTATGACGACGCAGCAAAAAATGCTAATTCTTTTATTTCGCAATATTATCCAGTCCTGTAGCGAGCAGGTTATCCATGAATACCTGCGATCCAAATCTAACTATTCAGCGAATTGAAATTTTGAATAACCGAAATCGAACAGATACAGAAATCAACCACCTATATTCCATAACGTGAATTCGTGTGATCATAAGATTCTTGCGATTATGGCGCAGTATATTTTTCCCGAAATACCATCTGAAGACATCAGGTATTTCTTACAGACATTGAAAACAACAATCAAAATGCAATCTAAATAGAATAAATTTTCGAATTGAATTTACAAATCAATTAACGTTATTATGTCAATACATAGAGCTATTCCTTGATTTCGGCCAGGAGTTATGAGTCCATTTAACACTCATTTAACACTCTTTTAAAATATACTGCGATAAAGACGCAGTATATTTTTTCCGAAATGTCATCTGATGGCATCCAGTACGTCTAGCAGACATTGAAAAAAACAATCAAAACGCAATCTCAATAGAATAACCTTTCGAATTGAGTTTTCAAATCAAATAACGTTATTATGTCACTAAATAGAGCCATTCCCTCATTTTGCCCAGGAGTCATGAGATCATTTTAGCACTCTTTTAAAGACGCAGCAAAAAATGCTAATTTTTCAATTTCGCAATATTAATAAGTCCTGTAGCGTGCAGGTTATCCATGAATATTTGCGATCTAACTTTAACTATTTAGCGAATTGATATTTTAAATAACCGATAGTGAACAGATACAGAAATACCTCTTATATTCTATCACGAGAATTTGTGTAATCATGAGGTTCTTGCGATTGAGGCGCGGTATATTTTTCCCGAAATATTATCTGAAGGCATCAGGTATTTCTTACAGTCATTGAAAACAACAATCAAAATGCAATCTTAATGGAATAACTTTGTGGATTGAATTTTCACATCAGTTAACGTTATTATGTCGATATATAGAGTCATTACTTGATTATGCTTAGGAGTCATGAGATCATCTTAGCACTATTATAACGACGCAGCAAAATATGCTAATTTTTCAATTTCGCAACATTTCTAAGTCCTGTAGCGAGCAGGTTTTTCACGAATACTTGCGATCGAACTTTAACTTTTCAGCGAATTGAAATTTTAAATAACCGATAGTGAACAGATACTGAAATTTCTCCTATATTCTAACACGTGAATACGTGTAATCATGAGATTATTGCGGTAAAGGCGCAGTATATTTTTTCCGAAATGACATCTAATGGCATCAAGTATGTCTAGCAGACATTGAAAACACCAATCAAAAAGCAATCTCAATAGAATAACTTTTCGAATTGAATTTTCAAATCAAATAACGTTATTATGTCACTAAATAGAGCCATTCCTTGATTTTGCCCAGGAGCCATGAGATCATTTTAGCACTCTTTTAACGACGCAGCAAAAAATGCTAATTTTTCAATTTCGCAATAATATCAAGTCTTGTAGCGAGCAGGTTATCCATGAATACTTGCGATCTAAATTTAACTATTCAGTCAATTGATATTTTAAATAAATGAAATCGAACAGATACAGAAATAAACCACTTATATTCCATCACGAGAATTCGTGTAATCATAAGATTCTTGCGATTAAGGCGCTGTATATTTTTCCCGAATCAGCATCCGAAGACATCAGGTATTTCTTACACACATTGAAAACAACAATCAAAATGCAATCTAAATAGAATAACTTTTCAAATTGAATTTACAAAACAATTAACGATATTATGTCACCAAATAGAGCCTTTCCTTGATTTCGCGCACGAGTTATGAGATCATTTTAGCACTATCATGACCACGCAGCAAAATATGCGAATTTTTTAATTTCGCAATATTATCAAGTCCTGTAGCGATCAGGTTATCCATAGATACTTGCGATCTAAATTGCACTATTCAGCAAATTGAAATTTCAAATATCTGAAAGCGAACAGATATAGAAATCAACCTCTTATATTCTATAACGTGAATTCATGTAATCATGAGATGCTTGCGATTGAGGCGCAGTATATTTTTCCCGAAATATCATCTGAAGACATCAGGTATTTCTTACAGACATTGAAAACAACAATCAGAATGCAGTCTCAATAGAATAACTTTTCGAATTGAATTTACAAGTCAATTAACGTTATTATGTCAATATAAAGAGCTATTACTTGATTTTGCCCAGTAGTTATGAGATAATTTTAGCACTCTTATAACGACGCAGCAAAATATGCTAATTTTTTAATTTCGCAATTTTTCTAAGTCCTGTAGCGAGCAGGTTATCCACGAATACTTGCGATCGAACTTTAACTTTCCAGCGAATTGAAATTTTAAATAACCGATAGTGAACATATACAGAAATACCTCTTATATTCTAACACGTGCATTCGTGTAATCATGAAATTATTGCGATAAAGGCGCAGTATATTTTTTTCGAAATGACATCTGATGGCATCAGGTATGTCTAGCAGACATTGAAAACAACAATCCAAATGCAATCTAAATAGAATAACTTTTCGAATTGAATTTTAAAATTAATTAACGTTATGATGTCACTAAATACAGCTATACTTTAATTTTTCCCGGGAGTCATAATATCATTTTAGCACTCTTATAACCACGCAGCAAAATATGCTATTTTTTAATATCGCAATATTACTTAGTTCTGTCGCGAACAGGTTATCTATGAATACTTGCGATCTAAATTGAATTATTCAGCAAATTGATATTTTAAATAACCGATAGTGAACAGATCCAGAAATACCTTTTATATTCTAACACGTGAATTCGTGTAATCATGAGGTTCTCGCGATTGGGGCGCAGTATATTTTTCCCGAAATATCATCTGAAGCCATCAGGTATTTCTTACAGACATTGGAAACAACAATCAAAATGCAATCTCAATAGAATAGCTGTTCGAAATGAATTCTCAAAGCAAATAACGTTATTAATCCACTAAATAGAGCCATTCCTTGATTTTGCCCAGGAGTTATGAGATCATTTTAGCTCTTTTATGACCACGCAGCAAAATATGCGAATTTTTCAATTTCGCAATATTATCAAGTCCTGTAGCGAGCAGGTCATCCATAAGTCCTTGCGATCGAAATTGAACTATTTAGCAAATTGAAATTTCAAATATCTGAAAGCCAACAGATATAGAAATCAACCTCTTATATTCTATCACGTGAATTCGTGTAATCATGAGATGCTTGCGATTGAGGCGCAGTATATTTTCCCCGAAATATCATCTAAAGACATCAGGTATTTCTTACAGACATTGAAAACAACAATCAAAATGCAATCTCAATAGAATAACTTTTCGAATTAAATTCTTAAATCAAATAACGTTATTATGTCACTAAATAGAGCCATTCTTTGATTTTGCCCAGGAGTTATGAGATCATTTTAGCTCTTTTATAACGACGCAGCAAAAAATGCTAATATCTCAATTTTGCAATATTGTCAAGTCCTGTAGCGAGCAAGTTATTCATAAATACTTGCGATCTAAATCAAACTATCTAGCAAATTGAAATTTCAAAAATCTGAAAGCGAACAGATAAAGAAACCAACCTCTTATATTCTATCACGGGAATTCGTGTAATCATGAGATGCTTGCGATTGAGGCGCAGTATATTTTTATAGAAATATCATCTAAAGACATCTGGTATTTCTTACAGACATTGGAAACAACAATTAAAATGCAATCCCAATAAAATAACTGTTCGAAAGGAATTCTCAAAACGAATAACGTTATTATGTCACTAAATAGAGCTATTCCTTGATTTTTCCCAGAAGTTATGGGATCATTTTAGCACTTTTATGACCACGCAGCAAAATATGCGAATTTTTTAATTTCGCAATATTATCAAGTCCTGTAGCGAGCAGGTTATCTATAAATACGTGCGATCTAAATTGAACTATTTCGCAAATTGAAATTTCAAATATCTGAAAGCGAACAGATATAGAAATCAACCTCTTATATTCTATAACGTGAATTCATGTAATCATGAGATGCTTGCGATTGAGGCGCAGTATATTTTTCCCGAAATATCATCTGAAGACATCAGGTATTTCTTACAGACATTGAAAACAACAATCAGAATGCAGTCTCAATAGAATAACTTTTCGAATTGAATTTACAAGTCAATTAACGTTATTATGTCAATATATAGAGCTATTACTTGATTTTGCCCAGTAGTTATGAGATCATTTTAGCACTCTTATAACGACGCAGCAAAATATGCTAATTTTTTAATTTCGCAATATTACTAAGTCCTGTAGCGAGCAGGTTATCCACGAATACTTGCGATCGAACTTTTACTTTTTAGCGAATTGATATTTTAAATAACCTATAGTGAACAGATATAGAAAAACCTCTTATATTCTATCACGTGAATTTGTGTAATCATGAGATTGTTGCGATTGTGGCGCAGTATATTTTTTCCGAAAAGACATCTGAAGATATCAGGTATTTATAACAGACTTTGAAAACAACGTGCAAAACGCAAACTTAATTGAATAACTTTTCGAATTGAATTTCCAAATCAATTAACTTTAATATGTCAATATATAGATCCATTCCTTTATTTTGCACATAGTAAGGCGATCATTTTAGCACTCTTATGACCACGCAGCAAAATAGGCTAATTTTTCAATTTCGCAATGTTACTAAGTCCTGTAGCGAGCATGTGATCCATTAATACTTGCGATCCAAATTTATCTATTCAGCGAATGGGAATTTTAAATAACCGATAGTGAACAGATACAGGAATACCTCTTATATGCTAAGACGTGAATTCGTGTAATTATGAGATACTTGCGATAAAGGCGCTGTATATTTTTCCTGAAATATCATCTCAAGACATCAGGTATTTCTTACAGACATAGAAAACAACAATTAAAATGCAATCTCATTAGAATGACTTTTCGAATTGAATTTTCAAATCAAATAACGTTTTGATGTCACTAAATACAGCCATTCTTTGATTTTTCCCGGGAGTCATGATATCATTTTAGCACTATTATAACGGCGCAGCAAAATATGCTAATTTTTCAATTTCGCAATATTTCTAAGTCCTGTAGCGAGCAGGTTATCCACGAATACTTGCGATCGAACTTTAACTTTCCAGCGAATTTAAATTTTAAAAAACCGATAGTGAACAGATACAGAAATACCTCTTATATTCTAACACGTGAATTCGTGTAATCATGAGATTATTGCTATAAAGGCGCAGTATATTTTATCCGAAATGACATCTGATGGCATCAGGTATGTCTAGCAGACATTGAAAACAACAATCAAAATGCAATCTAAATAGAATAACTTTTCGAATTGAATTTTCAAATCAGATAACGTTATTATATCACTAAATAGAGCCATTTCTTGAATTTGCCCAGGAGCCATGAGATCATTTTAGCACTCTTCTAACGACGCAGCAAAAAATGCTAATTTTTCAATTTCGCAATAATATCAAGTCTTGTAGCGAGCAGGTTATCCATGAATTCTTGCGATCTAAATTTAACTATTCAGCGAATTGATATTTTAAATAAATGAAATCGAACAGATACAGAAATAAACCACTTATATTCCATCACGTGAATTCGTGTAATCATAAGATTCTTGCGATTAAGGCGCTGTATATTTTTCCCGACTCACCATCTGAAGACATCAGGTATTTCTTACAGACATTGAAAACAACAATCAAAATGCAATCTAAATAGAATAACTTTTCGAATTGAATTTTCAAATTAATTAACGATATTATGTCACCAAATAGAGCCTTTCTTTGATTTTGCGCACAAAATCAAAGAAAGAGTTATGAGATCATTTTAGCACTTTTATGACCACGCAGCAAAATATGCGAATTTTTTAATTTCGCAATATTATTAAGTCCTGTAGCGATCAGGTTATTTATAGATACTTGCGATCTAAATTGCACTATTCAGCAAATTGAAATTTCAAATATCTGAACGCGAACAGATATAGAAATCAACCTGTTTTATTTTATAACGTGAATTCATGTAGTCATGAGATGCTTGCGATTGAGGCGCAGTATATTTTTCCCGAAATATCATCTGAAGACATCAGGTATTTCTTACAGAAATTGAAAACAACAATCAGAATGCAGTCTCAATAGAATAACTTTTCGAATTAAATTTACAAGTCAATTAACGTTATTATGTCAATATATAAAGCTATTACTTGATTTTGCCCAGTAGTTATGAGATCATTTTAGCACTCTTATAACGACGCAGCAAAATATGCTAATTTTTTAATTTCGCAATATTACTATGTCCTGTAGCGAGCAGGTTATCCACGAATACTTGCGATCGAACTTTAACTTTTTAGCGAATTGATATTTTAAATAACCTATAGTGAACAGATACAGAAAAACCTCTTATATTCTAACACGTGAATTCGTGTAATCATGAGATTATTGCGATAAAGGCGCAGTATATTTTTTCCGAAATGACATCTGATGGCATCAGGTATGTCTAGCAGACATTAAAAACAACAATCAAAATGAAATCTAAATAGAATAACTTTTCGAATTGAATTTTCAAATCAAATAACTTTATAATGTCACTAAATAGAGCCATTCCGTAATTTTGCCCAGGTGTTATGAGATAATTTTAGCACTTTCATGACCACGCAGCAAAATATGCTTATTTTTTAAATTCGCAATATTGCCAAGTCCTCTAGCGAGCAGGTTATCAATTAATACTTGCGATCTAAATTAAACTATTTAGCAAATTGAAATTTCAAATATCTGAAAGCGAACAGATATGGAAATCAACCTCTTATATTCTACATATCACGTGAATTTGTGTAATCATGAGATTGTTGCGATTGTGGCGCAGTATATTTTTCCCGAAATGACATCTGAAGATATCAGGAATTTATAACAGACTTTGAAAACAACGTGCAAAACGCAAACTTAATTGAATAACTTTTCGAATTGAATTTCCAAATCAATTAACGTTAATATGTCAATATATAGATCCATTCCTTTATTTTGCCCATAGTAAGGCGTCATTTTAGCACTATTATGACCACGCAGCAAAATAGGCTAATTTTTTAATTTCGCAATGTTACTAAGTCCTGTAGCGAGCATGTGATCCATTAATACTTGCGATCCAAATTCATCTATTCAGCGAATTGAAATTTTAAATAACCGATAGTGAACGGATACAGGAATACCTCTTATATGCTGACACGTGAATTCGTGTAATCATGAGATACTTGCGATAAAGGCGCTGTATATTTTTCCTGAAATATCATCTCAAGACATCAGGTATTTCTTAGAGACATAGAAAACAACAATTAAAATGCAATCTCATTAGAATGACTTTTCGAATTGAATTCTCAAATCAAATAACGTTATGATGTCACTAAATACAGCCATTCTTTGATTTTTCCCGGGAGTCATGATATCATTTTAGCACTTTTATAACGACGCAGCAAAATATGCTAATTTTTCAATTTCGCAATATTTCTAAGTCCTGTAGCGAGCAGGTTATTCACGAATACTTGCGATCGAACTTTAACTTCCAGCGAATTAAAATTTTAAATAACCGATAGTGAACAGATACAGAAATACCTCTTATATTCTTACACGTGAATTCGTGTAATCATGAGATTATTGCTATAAAGGCGCAGTATATTTTTTCCGAAATGACATCTGATGGCATCAGGTATGTCTAGCAGACATTGAAAAGAACAATCAAAATGCAATCTCAATAGAATAACTTTTCGAATTGAATTTTCAAATCAAATAACGTCATTATATCACTAAATAGAGCCATTCCTTGATTTTGCCCAGGAGTCATGAGATCATTTTAGCACTCTTATGAAGACGCAGCAAAAAATGCTAATTTTTTAATTTCGCAATATTATACAGTCCTGCAGCGAGCAGGTTATCTATGAATACTTGCGATCTAAGTTTAACTATTCAGCGAATTGATATTTTAAATAACCGAAAGCGGACAGATACAGAAATCAACCACTTATATTCCATTACGTGAATTCGTGTGATCATAAGATTCTTGCGATTAAGGCGCAGTATATTTTTCCCGAAATACCATCTGAAGACTCCAGGTATTTCTTACAGAAATTGAAAAAAACTATCAAAATGCAATCTAAATAGAATAACTTTTCGAAATGAATTTACAAATCAATTAACGTTATTACGTCAATATATAGAGTTATACCTTGATTTTGGTCAGGAGTTATGAGATCATTTTAGCACTCTTATGACCACTCAGCAAAATGTGCTAATTTTTTAATTTCGCAATATTACTAAGTCCTGTAGCGTGTAGGTTATCCATGAATATTTGCGATCTAACTTTAACTATTCAGCGAATTGATAATTTAAATAACCGAGATAGAACAGATACAGAAATCAACCACTTCTATTCCATCACGAGAATTCGTGTAATCATGAAATTATTGCGATAACGGCGCAGTACATTTTTTCCGAAATGAAATCTAATGGCATCAAGTATGTCTAGCAGACATTGAAAACAACAATCAAAAAGCAATCTCAATAGAATAACTTTCCGAATTGAATTTTCAAATCAAATAACGTTATTATGTCACTAAATAGAGCCATTTCTTGATTTTGCCTAGGAGCCATGAGACCATATTAGCACTCTTTTAACGACGCAGCAAAAAATGCTAATTTTTCAATTTCGCAATTATATCAAGCTTTGTAGCGAGCAGGTTATCCATGAATACTTGCGATCGAAATTTAACTATTCAGTGAATTGATATTTTAAATAAATGAAATCGAACAGATACAGAAATAAACCACTTATATTCCATCACGTGAATTCGTGTAATCATAAGATTCTTGCGATTAAGGCGCTGTATACTTTTCCCGAATCACCATCTGAGGACATCAGGTATTTCTTACAAACATTGAAAACAACAATCAAAATGAAATCTAAATAGAATAACTTTTCGAATTGAATTTACAAATCAATTAACGTTATTATGTCACCAAATAGAGCCTTTCCTTGATTTTGCCCACGAGTTATGAGATCATTTTAGCACTTTTATGACCACGCAGCAAAATAGGCTAATTTTTCAATTTCGCAATGTTACTAAGTCCTGTAGTGAGCATGTGATCCATTAATACTTGCGGTCCAAATTTATCTTTTCAGCGAATTGAAATTTTAAATAACCGAT
The DNA here is from genome assembly GCA_028476575.1 of Platygaster robiniae. Taxonomy (NCBI): domain Eukaryota; kingdom Metazoa; phylum Arthropoda; class Insecta; order Hymenoptera; family Platygastridae; genus Platygaster; species Platygaster robiniae. The sequence continues at coordinate 21,244,854 of CM052021.1, forward strand.
AGTGAACGGATACAGGAATACCTCTTATATGCGACCACGTGAATTCGTGTAATCATGAGATACTTGCGATAAAGGCGCTGTATATTTTTCCTGAAATATCATCTCAAGACATCAGGTATTTCTCACAGACATAGAAAACAACAATTAAAATGGAATCTCATTAAAATGACTTTTCGAATTGAATGTTCAAATCAAATAACGTTATGATGTCACTAAATACAGCGATTCTTTGATTTTTCCCGGGAGTCATGATATCATTTTAGCACTATTATAACGGCGCAGCAAAATATGCTAATTTTTCAATTTCGCAATATTTCTAAGTCCTGTAGCGAGCAGGTTATCCACGAATACTTGCGATCGAACATTAACTTTCCAGCGAATTGAAATTTTAAATAACCGATAGTGAACAGATACAGAAATACCCCTCATATTCTAACACGTGAATTCGTGTCATCATAAGATTATTGCTATAAAGGCGCAGTATATTTTTTCCGAAATGGCATCTGATGGCATCAGGTATGTCTAGCAGACATTGAAAACAACAATCAAAATGCAATCTCAATAGAATAACTTTTCGAATTGAATTTTCAAATGAAATAACGTTATTATATCACTAAATAGAGACATTCCTTGAATTTGCCCAGGAGTCATGAGATCATTTTAGCACTCTTATGACGAAGCAGCAAAGAATGCTAATTTTTTAATTTCGCAATATTATCCAGTCCTGTAGCGAGCAGGTTATCCATGAATACCTGCGATCCAAATCTAACTATTCAGCGAATTGAAATTTTAAATAACCGAAATCGAACAGATACAGAAATCAAACACTTATATTCCATTACGTGAATTCGTGTGATCATAAGATTCTTGCGATTAAGGCGCAGTATATTTTTCCCGAAATACCATCTGAAGACATCAGGTATTTCTTACAGACATTAAAAACAACAATCAAAATGCAATCTAAATAGCATAACTTTTCGAATTGAATTTACGAATCAATTAACGTTATTATGTCAATATATAGAGCTATTCCTTGATTTTGGCCAGGAGTTATGAGTTCATTTAACTCTCTTATGACCACGCAGCAAAATGTGCTAATTTTTTAATTTCGCAATATTACTAAGTCCTGTAGCGTGCAGGTTATCCATGAATATTTGCGATCTAACTATAACTATTCAGAGAATTGATATTTTAAATAACCGATAGTGAACAGATACAGAAATACCTCTTATATTCTAACACGTGCATTCGTGTAATCATGAGATTATTGCGATAAAGGCGGAGTATATTTTTTCCGAAATGACATCTAATGGCATCAGGGATGTCTAGCAGACATTGAAAACAACAATCGAAATGCAATCTCAATAGAATAACTTTTCGAATTGAATTCTTAAATCAAATAACGTTATTATGTCACTAAATAGAGCCATTCCTTGATTTTGCCCAGGAGTTATGAGATCATGTTAGCACTCATATAACCACGCAGAAAAAAATGCTAATTTTTCAATTTCGCAATATTGTCAAGTCCTGTAGCGAGCAAGTTATTCATAAATACTTGCGATCTAAATTAAACTATCCGACAAATTGAAATTTCCAATATCTGAAAGCCAACAGATATAGAAACCAACCTCTTATATTTTATCACGTGAATTCGTGTAATCATGAGATGCTTGCGATTGAGGCGCACTATATTTTTCCCGAAATATCAGCTGAAGACATCTGGTATTTCTTACAGACATTGAAAACAACAATCACAATGCAGTCTCAATAGAATAACTGTTCGAAATGATTTCTCAAATCGAATAACGTTATTATGTCACTAAATAGAGCCATTCCTTGATTTTGCCCAGGAGCCATGAGATCATTTTAGCACTCTTCTAACGACGCAGCAAAAAATGCTAATTTTTCAATTTCGCAATAATATCAAGTCTTGTAGCGAGCAGGTTATCCACGAATACTTGCGATCGAACTTTAACTTTTCAGCGAATTGATAATTTAAATAAATGAAATCGAACAGATACAGAAATAAACCACTTATATTCCATTACGTGAATTCGTGTAATCATAAGATTCTTGCGATTAAGGCGCTGTATATTTTTCCCGAATCACTATCTGAAGACATCAGGTATTTCTTACAGACATTGAAAACAACAATCAAAATGCAATCTAAATAGAATAACTTTTCGAATTGAATTTACAAGTCAATTAACGTTATTATGTCACTAAATAGATCCATTGCTTGATTTGGCCCAGGATTTATGAGATCATTTTAGCACTTATATTTCCACGCAGCAAAATATGCGAATTTTTCAATTCCGTAATATTACCAAGTCCTGTAGCGAGCAGATTATTTACGAATGGTTGCGATCGAAATTCAACTATTCAGCGAATTGGAATTTTAAATAACCGAAAGCGAACAGATACAGAAATCAATTTATTATATTCTATAAAGTAAATTCGTGTAATCATGAGATGCTTGCGATTGAGGAGCAGTATATTTTTCCCGAAATATCATATGAAGACATCAGGTATTTCTTACAGACATCGAAAACAACAATCAAAATACAATCTCAATTGAATAAATTTTCGAATTGAATTTACAAATCAATTAACGTTATTATGTCAATATATAGATCTATTCCTTGATTTTCCCCAGGAGTCATGAGATCATTTTAGCACTTTTGTAAGGACGCAGCAAAAAATGCTAATTCTTCAATCTCGCAATATTACCAAGTCCTGTCGCGAGCAGGCTATCAATGAATACTTGCGAACTAAATTTGTCTATTCAGCGAATTGAAATTTTAAATAACCGGAAGCGAACAGATACAGAAATCAACCTATGATATTCTATCACGAGAATTCGTGTAATCATAAGTTTCTTGCGATTGAGGCGCAGTAATTTTTTCTCGAAATATCATATGAAGACATCAGGTATTGTTTACAGACATTAAAAACAACAATCAAAATGCAATCTCATTAGAATGACTTTTCGAATTGAATTTACAAATCAATTATCGTTATTATGTCAATATATAGAGCTATTCCTTGAATTTCCCCAGGATTCATGAGATCATTTTAGCACTCTTATGAAGACGCAGCAAAAAATGCTAATTTTTCAATTTCGCAATATTACCAAGTGCTGTATGGAGCAGGTTATCTATGAATACGTGCGATCTAAATTTGTTTATTCAGCGAATTGAAATTTTAAGGAACCGAAAGCGAACAGATACAGAAATTAACCTATTATATTCTATCACGACAATTCGTGTAATCATGAGGTTCTTGCGATTGAGGCGCAGTATATTTATCCCGAAATATTATCTGAAGGCATCAGGTATTTCTTACAGACATTAAAAACAACACCAAACGCAATCTCAATAGAATAACTGTTCGAAATGATTTCTCAAATCGAATGACGTTATTATGTCACTGAATAGAGCCATTCCTTGATTTTGCCCAAGAGTTATGAGATCATTTTAGCACTTTTATGACAACGCAGCAAAATATGCGAATATTTCAATTTCACCGTATTATCAAGTCCTGTAGCGAGCACGTTATTCATAAATAACTGCGATCTAAATTGAACTATCTAGCAAATTGAAATTTCAAATATCTGAAAGCGAACAAATATAGAAATCAACCTCTTATATTCTATCACGTGAATTCGTGTAATCATGAGATGCTCGCGATTGAGGCGCAGTATATTTTTCCCGAAATATCATCTGAAGACATCTGGTATTTCTTACAGACATTGAAAACAACAATCACAAAGCAATCTCAATAGAATAACTTGTCGAATTGAATTTACAAGTCAATTAACGTTATTATGTCACTAAAGCGAGCCATTCCTTGATTTTGCCAAGAAGTTATGAGATCATTTTGGCACTCATATGACCACGCAGCAAAATATGCTAAATGTTTAATTTCGCAATATTACTTAGTCCTGTAGCGTGCAGGTTATCCATGAATATTTGCGATCTAACTTAAACTATTCAGCGAATTGATATTTTAAATAACCGAAATAGAACAGATACAGAAATCAACCACTTATATTCCATCACGAGAATTCGTGTTATCATGAGGTTCTTGCGATTGGGGCGCAGTATATTTTTCCCGAAATATTGTCTGAAGGCATCAGGTATTTCTGACAGACATTGGAAACAACAATCAAAATGCAATCTGAATGGAATAACTGTTCGAAATGACTTCTCAAATCAAATAACGTTATTAATCCACTAAATAGAGCCATTCCCTAATTTTGCCCAGGAGTTATGAGATCATTTTAGCACTTTTATGACCACGCAGCAAAATATGCGAATTTTTCAATTTCGCAATATTATCAAGTCCTGTAGCGAGCAGGTCATCCATAAGTACTTGCGATCAAAATTGAACTATTTAGCAAATTGAAATTCAAATATCTGAAAGCGAACAGATATAGAAATCAACCTCCTATATTCTATCACGTGAAATAGTGTAATCATGAGATGCTTGCGATCAAGGCGCAGTATATTTTTCCCTAAATGTTATCTAAAAACATCAGGTATTTCTTACAGACATTGAAAACAACAATCAAAATGCAATCTCATTAGAATAACTTTTTGAATTTAATTTACAAATCAATTAACGTTATTATGTCAATATATAGAGCTATTCCTTGATTTTGGCCAGGAGTTATGAGATCATTTTAGCACTTTTATGACCAATCAGCAAAATATGCGAATTCTTCAATTTCACAATATTATCAAGTCCTGTAGCGAGCAGGTCATTCGTAAGTACTTGCAATCGAAATTGAACTATTTAGCAAATTGCAATTTCAAATATCTGAAAGCGAACAGATATAGAAATCAACTTCTTATATTCCATCACGTGAATTCGTGTAATCATGAGATGCTTGCGATTGAGGCGCAGTATATTTTTCCCGAAATATCATCTGAAGACATCAGGTATTTCTTACAGACATTGAAAAAAACAATCACAATACAGTCTCAAAAGAATACCTTTTCGAATTGAATTTACAAGTCAATTAACGTTATTATGTCACTAAATAGAGCCATTCCTTGATTTTGCCCAGAAGTTATGAGATCATTTTAGCACTCATATGACCACGCAGCAAAATATGCTAATTGTTTGATTTCGCAATATTACTTATTCCTGTAGCTAGCAGGTTATTTATGAATACTTGCGATCGAAATTCAACTATTCAGCGAATTGAAATTTTACTGAACCGAAAGCGAAAGTATACAGACATCAACCTCTTAAATTCTATCACGTGGATTCGTGTAATCATGAGATTCATGCGATCAAGGCGCAGTATATTTTTCCCGAAATATCATCTAAAAACATCAGGTATTTCTTACAGACATTGAAAACAACAATCAAAATGCAAACTCAATAGAATAACTTTTCGAATTGAATTTTCAAATCAAATAACGTTATTATATCACTAACTAGAGACATTCCTTGATTTTGCCCAGGAGTCATGAGATCATTTTAGCACCCTTATGACGACGCAGCAAAAAATGCTAATTTTTTAATTTCGCAATATTATCCAGTCCTGTAGCGAGCAGGTTATCCATGAATACCTGCGATCCAAATCTAACTATTCAGCGAATTGAAATTTTAAATAACCGAAATCGAACAGATACAGAAATCAACCACTTAAATTGAATCACGTGAATTCGTGTAATCATGAGATTCTTGAGATCAAGGCGCAGTATATTTTTCCCTAAATGTTATCTAAAAACATCAGGTATTTTTACAGACATTGAAAACAACAATCAAAATGCAATCTCAATTGAATAACTTTTCGAATTGAATTTACAAATCAATTAACATTATTATGTCAATATATAGAGCTATTCCTTGATTTTCCCCAGAAGTCATGAGATCATTTTAGCACTTTTATAAGGGCGCAGCAAAAAATGCTAATTTTTCAATCTCGCAATATTACTAAGTCCTGTAGCGAGCAGGTTATTTATGAATACTTGCGATCGAAATTCAACTATTCAGCGAATTGAAATTTTACTGAACCGAAAGCGAAAGTATACAGACATCAACCTCTTAAATTCTATAACGTGGATTCGTGTAATCATGAGATTCTTGCGATCAAGGCGCAGTATATTTTTCCCGAAATATCATCTAAAAACATCAGGTATTTCTTACAGACATTGAAAACAACAATCAAAATGCAAACTCAATAGAATAACTTTTCGAATTGAATTTTCAAATCAAATAACGTTATTATATCACTAACTAGAGACATTCCTTGATTTTGCCCAGGAGTCATGAGATCATTTTAGCACCCTTATGACGACGCAGCAAAAAATGCTACTTTTTTAATTTCGCAATATTATCCAGTCCTGTAGCGAGCAGGTTATCCATGAATACCTGCGATCCAAATCTAACTATTCAGCGAATTGAAATTTTAAATAACCGAAATCGAACAGATACAGAAATCAACCACTTATATTCCATTACGTGAATTCGTGTGATCATAAGATTCTTGCGATTAAGGCGCAGTATATTTTTCCCGAAATACCATCTGAAGACATCATGTATTTCTTACAGACATTGAAAACAACAATCGAAATGCAATCTAAATAGAATCACTTTTCGAATTGAATTTACAAATCAATTAACGTTATTATGTCAATATATAGAGCTATTCCTTGATTTTGGCCACGAGTTATGAGTTCATTTAACACTCGTATGACCACGTAGCAAAATGTGCTAATTTTTTAATTTCGCAATATTACTAAGTCCTGTAGCGTGCAGGTTATCCATGAATATTTGCAATCTAACTTTAACTATTCGGCGAATTGATATTTTAAATAACCGATAGTGAACAGATACAGAAATACCTCTTATATTCTAACACGTGCTTTCGTGTAATCATGAGATTATTGCAATAAAGGCGCAGTATATTTTTTCCGAAATGACATCTGATGGCATCAGGTATGTCTAGCAGACATTGAAAACAACAATCCAAATGCAATCTAAATAGAATAACTTTTCGAATTGAATTTTCAAATCAATTAACGTTATGATGTCACTAAATACAGCCATTCTTTTATTTTTTCCGGGAGTCATAATATCATTTTAGCACTCTTATAACCACGCAGCAAAATATGCTATTTTTTTAATTTCGCAATATTACTTAGTTCTGTCGCGAACTGGTTATCTATGAATACTTGGGATCTAAATTTAATTATTCAGCAAATTGATATTTTAAATAACCGATAGTGAACAGATCCAGAAATACCTCTTATATTCTAACACGAGAATTCGTGTAATCATGAGATTATTGCGTAAAAGGCGCAGTATATTTTTCCCGAAATGACATCCGATGGCATCAGGTATGTCTAGCAGACATTGAAAACGACAATCAAAATGCAATCTCAATAGAATAACTTTTCGAATTGAATTCTTAAATCAAATAACGTTATTATGTCACTAAATAGAGCCATTCCTTGATTTTGCCCAGGAGTTATGAGATCATGTTAGCACTCATATAACCACACAGCAAAAAATGCTAATTTTTCAATTTCGCAATATTGTCAAGTCCTGTAGCGAGCAAGTTATTCATAAATACTTGCGATCTAAATAAAACTATCTGGCAAATTGAAATTTAAAAAATCTGAAAGCGAACAGATATAGAAACCAACCTTTTATATTCTATCACGTGAATTCGTGTAATCATGAGATGCTTGCGATTGAGGCGCAGTATATTTTTCCCGAAATATCATCTAAAGACATCTGGTATTTCTTACAGACATTGAAAACAACAATCACAATGCAGTCTCAATAGAATAACTGTTCGAAATGATTTTTCAAATCGAATAACGTTATTATGTCTCTAAATAGAGCCATTTCTTGATTTTGCACAGAAGTTATGAGATCATTTTAGCACTCTTATAACGACGCAGCAAATTATGCTGTATTTTTTAATTTCGCAATATTACTAAGTCCTGTAGCGAGCAGGTTATCCACGAATACTTGCGATCGAACTTTAACTTTTGGGCGAATTGATATTTTAAATAACCGATAGTGAACAGATACAGAAATACCTCTTATATTCTAACACGTGAATTCGTGTAATCATGAGGTTCTTGCGATTGGGGCGCAGTATATTTCTCTCGAAATATTATCTGAAGCCATCAAGTATTTCTTACAGACATTTGAAACAATAATCAAAATGCAATCTCAATAGAATAACTTTTCGAATTGAATTCTTAAATCAAATAACGGTATGATGTCACTAAATAGAGCCATTCCTTGATTTTGCCCAGGAGTTATGAGATCATTTTAGCACTTTTATGACCACGCAGCGAAATATGCAAATTTTTCAATTTCTCAATATTATCAAGTCCTGTAGCGAGCAGGTCATCCATAAGTCCTTGCGATCGAAATTGAACTATTTAGCAAATTGAAATTTCAAATATCTGAAAGCGAACAGATATAGAAATCAACCTCTTATATTCTATCACGTGAATTCGTTCAATCATGAGATGCTTGCGATTGAGGCGCAGTATATTTTTCCCGAAATATCATCTGAAGACATCAGGTATTTCTTACAGACATTGAAAACAACAATCAAAATGCAATCTTAATAGAATAACTTTTCGAATTAAATTCCTAAATCAAATAACGGTATTATGTCACTAAATAGAGCCATTCCTTGATTTTGCCCAGGAGTTATGAGATCATGTTAGCAATCTTATAACGACGCAGCAAAATATGCTAATTTCTCAATTTCGCAATATTACTAAGTCCTGTAGCTAGCAGGTTATCCACGAATACTTGCGATCGAACTTTAACTTTTCAGCGAATTGATAATTTAAATAACCGATAGTGAACAGATACAGAAATACCTCTTATATTCTATCACGAGAATTTGTGTAATCATCAGGTTCTTGCGATTGAGGCGCAGTATATTTTTCCCGAAATATTATCTGAAGGCATCAGGTATTTCTTACAGTCATTGAAAACAACAATCAAAATGCAATCTTAATGGAATAACTTTTCGGATTGAATTTTCACATCAATGAACGTTATTATGTCGATATATAGAGTCATTACTTGATTATGCCCAGGAGTCATGAGATCATCTTAGCACTATTATAACGACGCAGCAAAATATGCTAATTTTTCAATTTCGCAACATTTCTAAGTCCGGTAGCGGGCAGGTTATTCACGAATACTTGCGATCGAACTTTAACTTTTCAGTGAATTGAAATTTTAAATAACCGATAGTGAACAGATACTGAAATTTCTCCTATATTCTAACACGTGAATTCGTGTAATCATGAGATTATTGCGGCAAAGGCGCAGTATATTTTTTCCGAAATGACATCTAATGGCATCAAGTATGTCTAGAAGACATTGAAAACATCAATCAAAAAGCAATCTCAATAGAATAACTTTTCGAATTGAATTTTCAAGTCAAATAACGTTATTATGTCACTAAATAGAGCCATTCCTTGATTTTGCCCAGGAGCCATGAGATCATTTTAGCACTCTTTTAACGACGCAGCAAAAAATGCTAATTTTTCAATTTCGCAATAATATCAAGTCTTGTAGCGAGCAGGTTATCTATGAATACTTGCGATCTAAATTTAACTATTCAGCGAATTGATATTTTAAATAAATGAAATCGAACAGATACAGAAATAAACCACTTATATTCCATCACGTGAATTCGTGTAATCATAAGATTCTTGCGATTAATGCGCTGTATATTTTTCCCGAAATATTATCTGAAGGCATCAGGTATTTCTTACAGTCATTGAAAACAACAATCAAAATGCAATCTAAATAGAATAACTTTACGAATTGAATTTACACAACAATTAACGATATTATGTCACCAAATAGAGCCTTTCCTTGATTTCGCGCACGAGTTATGAGATCATTTTAGCACTATTATGACCACGCAGCAAAATATGCGAATTTTTAATTTCGCAATATTATCAAGTCCTGTAGCGATCAGGTTATCCATAGATACTTGCGATCTAAATTTCACTATTCAGCAAATTGAAATTTCAAATATCTGAAAGCGAACAGATATAGAAATCAAGCTCTTATATCCTATAACGTGAATTCATGTAATCATGAGATGCTTGCGATTGAGGCGCTGTATATTTTTCCCGAAATACCATCTGAAGACATCAGGTATTTCTTACAGACATTGAAAACAACAATCAGAATGCAGTCTTAGTAGAATAACTTTTCGAATTGAATTTACAAGTCAATTAACGTTATTATGTCAATATATAGAGCTATTACTTGATTTTGCCCAGTAGTTATGAGATAATTTTAGCACTCTTATAACGACGCAGCAAAATATGCTAATTTTTTTATTTTGCAATATTTCTAAGTCCTGTAGCGAGCAGGTTATCCACGAATACTTGCGATCGAACTTTAACTTTCCAGCGAATTCAAATTTTAAATAACCGATAGTGAACAGATACAGAAATACCGCTTATATGCTAACACGTGAATTCGTGTAATCATGAGATACTTGCCATAAAGGCGCTGTATATTTTTCCTGAAATATCATCTCAAGACATCAGGTATTTCTTACAGACATAGAAAACAACAATTAAAATGCAATCTCATTAGAATGACTTTTCGAATTGAATTTTCAAATTAAATAACCTTTTGATGTCACTAAATACAGCCATTCTTTGATTTTTCCCGGGAGTCATGATATCATTTTAGCACTTTTATAACGGCGCAGCAAAATATGCTAATTTTTCAATTTCGCAATATTTCTAAGTCCTGTAGCGAGCAGGTGATCCACGAATACTTGCGATCGAACTTTAACTTTCCAGCGAATTGAAATTTTAAATAACCGATAGTGAACATATACAGAAATACCTCTTATATTCTCACACGTGCATTCGTGTAATCATGAGATTATTGCGATAAAGGCGCAGTATATTTTTTCCGAAATGACATCTGATGGCATCAGGTATGTCTAGCAGACATTGAAAACAACAATCCAAATGCAATCTAAATAGAATAACTTTTCGAATTGAATTTTCAAATCAATTAACGTTATGATGTCTCTAAATACAGCCATTCTTTAATTTCTCCCGGGATTCATAATATCATTTTAGCACTCTTATAACCACGCAGCAAAATATGCTAATTTTTTAATTCCGCAATATTACTTAGTTCTGTCGCGAGCAGGTTATCTATGAATACTTGCGATCTCAATTGAATCATTCAGCAAATTGATATTTTAAATAACCGATAGTGAACAGATCCAGAAATACCTCTTATATTCTAACACGTGAATTCGTGTAATCATGAGGTTCTCGCGATTGAGGCGCAGTATATTTTTCCCGAAATATTATCTGAAGCCATCAGGTATTTCTTACAGACATTGGAAACAACAATCAAAATGCAATCTCAATAGAATGGCTGTTCGAAATGAATTCTCAAAGCAAATAACGTTATTAATCCACTAAATAGAGCCATTCCTTGATTTTGCCCAGGAGTTATGAGATCATTATAGCACTTTTATGACCACGCAGCAAAATATGCGAATTTTTCAATTTCGCAATATTATCAAGTCCTGTAGCGAGCAGGTCATCCATAAGTCCTTGCGATCGAAATTGAACTATTTAGCAAATTGAAATTTCAAATGTCTGAAAGCCAACAGATATAGAAATCAACCTCTTATATTCTATTACGTGAATTCGTGTAATCATGAGATGCTTGCTATTGAGGCGCAGTATATTTTCCCCGAAATATCATCTGAAGACATCAGGTATTTCTTACAGACATTGAAAACAACAATCAAAATGCAATCTCAATAGAATAACTTTTCGAATTAAATTCTTAAATCAAATAACGTTATTATGTCACTAAATAGAGTCATTCCTTGATTTTGCCCAGTAGTTATGAGATCATGTTAGCAATCTTATAACGACGCAGCAAAATATGCTTATTTTTTAATTTCGCAATATTACTAAGTCCTGTAGCAAGCAGGTTATCCACGAGTACTTGCGATCGAACTTTAACTTTTCAGCGAATTGATAATTTAAATAACCGATAGTGAACAGATACAGTAATACCACTTATATTCTATCACGAGAATTTGTGTAATCATGAGGTACTTGCGATTGAGGCGCAGTATATTTTTCCCGGAATATTATCTGAAGGCATCAGGTATTTCTTACAGTCATTGAAAACAACAATCAAAATGCAATCTCAATGGAATAACTTTTCGGATTGAATTTTCACATCAATTAACGTTATTATGTCGATATATAGAGTCATTACTTGATTATGCCCAGGAGCCATGAGATCATTTTAGCACTCTTTTAACGACGCAGCAAAAAATGCTAATTTTTCAATTTCGCAATAATATCAAGTCTTGTAGCGAGCAGGTTATCCATGAATACTTGCGATCTAAATTTAACTATTCAGTCAATTGATATTTTAAATAAATGAAATCGAACAGATACAGAAATAAACCACTTATATTCCATCACGAGAATTCGTGTAATCATAAGATTCTTGCGATTAAGGCGCTGTATATTTTTCCCGAATCACCATCTGAAGACATCAGGTATTTCTTACACACATTGAAAACAACAATCAAAATGCAATCTAAATAGAATAACTTTTCGAATTGAATTTACAAAACAATTAACGATATTATGTCACCAAATAGAGCCTTTCCTTGATTTCGCGCACGAGTTATGAGATCATTTTAGCACTATCATGACCACGCAGCAAAATATGCGAATTTTTTAATTTCGCAATATTATCAAGTCCTGTAGCGATCAGGTTATCCATAGATACTTGCGATCTAAATTGCACTATTTAGCAAATTGAAATTTCAAATATCTGAAAGCGAACAGATATAGAAATCAACCTCTTATATTCTATAACGTGAATTCATGTAATCATGAGATGCTTGCGATTGAGGCGCAGTATATTTTTCCCGAAATATCATCTGAAGACATCAGGTATTTCTTACAGACATTGAAAACAACAATCAGAATGCAGTCTCAATAGAATAACTTTTCGAATTGAATTTACAAGTCAATTAACGTTATTATGTCAATATAAAGAGCTATTACTTGATTTTGCCCAGTAGTTATGAGATAATTTTAGCACTCTTATAACGACGCAGCAAAATATGCTAATTTTTTAATTTCGCAATATTTCTAAGTCCTGTAGCGAGCAGGTCATCCACGAATACTTGCGATCGAACTTTCACTTTCCAGCGAATTGAAATTTGAAATAACCGATAGTGAACATATACAGAAATACCTCTTATATTCTAACACGTGCATTCGTGTAATCATGAAATTATTGCGATAAAGGCGCAGTATATTTTTTCCGAAATGACATCTGATGGCATCAGGTATGTCTAGCAGACATTGAAAACAACAATCCATATGCAATCTAAATAGAATAACTTTTCGAATTGAATTTTAAAATTAATTAACGTTATGATGTCACTAAATACAGCTATACTTTAATTTTTCCCGGGAGTCATAATATCATTTTAGCACTCTTATAACCACGCAGCAAAATATGCTATTTTTTAATATCGCAATATTACTTAGTTCTGTCGCGAACAGGTTATCTATGAATACTTGCGATCTAAATTGAATTATTCAGCAAATTGATATTTTAAATAACCGATAGTGAACAGATTCAGAAATACCTTTTATATTCTAACACGTGAATTCGTGTAATCATGAGGTTCTCGCGATTGGGGCGCAGTATATTTTTCCCGAAATATTATCTGAAGCCATCAGGTATTTCTTACAGACATTGGAAACAACAATCAAAATGCAATCTCAATAGAATAACTGTTTGAAATGAATTCTCAAATCAAATAACGTTATTAATCCACTAAATAGAGCCATTCCTCGATTTTTCCCAGGAGTTATGAGATCATTTTAGCACTTTTATGACCACGCAGCAAAATATGCGAATTTTTCAATTTCGCAATATTATCAAGTCCTGTAGCGAGCAGGTTATCTATAAATACGTGCGATCTAAATTGAACTATTTCGCAAATTGAAATTTCAAATATCTGAAAGCGAACAGATATAGAAATCAACCTCTTATATTCTATAACGTGAATTCATGTAATCATGAGATGCTTGCGATTGAGGCGCAGTATATTTTTCCCGAAATATCATCTGAAGACATCAGGTATTTCTTACAGACATTGAAAACAACAATCAGAATGCAGTCTCAATAGAATAACTTTTCGAATTGAATTTACAAGTCAATTAACGTTATTATGTCAATATATAGAGCTATTACTTGATTTTGCCCAGTAGTTATGAGATCATTTTAGCACTCTTATAACAACGCAGCAAAATATGCTAATTTTTTAATTTCGCAATATTACTAAGTCCTGTAGCGAGCAGGTTATCCACGAATACTTGCGATCGAACTTTTACTTTTTAGCGAATTGATATTTTAAATAACCTATAGTGAACAGATACAGAAAAACCTCTTATATTCTATCACGTGAATTTGTGTAATCATGAGATTGTTGCGATTGTGGCGCAGTATATTTTTTCCGAAAAGACATCTGAAGATATCAGGTATTTATAACAGACTTTGAAAACAACGTGCAAAACGCAAACTTAATTGAATAACTTTTCGAATTGAATTTCCAAATCAATTAACTTTAATATGTCAATATATAGATCCATTCCTTTATTTTGCACATAGTAAGGCGATCATTTTAGCACTCTTATGACCACGCAGCAAAATAGGCTAATTTTTCAATTTCGCAATGTTACTAAGTCCTGTAGCGAGCATGTGATCCATTAATACTTGCGATCCAAATTTATCTATTCAGCGAATGAAAATTTTAAATAACCGATAGTGAACGGATACAGGAATACCTCTTATATGCTAAGACGTGAATTCGTGTAATTATGAGATACTTGCGATAAAGGCGCTGTATATTTTTCCTGAAATATCATCTCAAGACATTAGGTATTTCTTACAGACATAGAAAACAACAATTAAAATGCAATCTCATTAGAATGACTTTTCGAATTGAATTTTCAAATCAAATAACGTTTTGATGTCACTAAATACAGCCATTCTTTGATTTTTCCCGGGAGTCATGATATCATTTTAGCACTATTATAACGGCGCAGCAAAATATGCTAATTTTTCAATTTCGCAATATTTCTAAGTCCTGTAGCGAGCAGGTTATCCACGAATACTTGCGATCGAACTTTAACTTTCCAGCGAATTTAAATTTTAAAAAACCGATAGTGAACAGATACAGAAATACCTCTTATATTCTAACACGTGAATTCGTGTAATCATGAGATTATTGCTATAAAGGCGCAGTATATTTTATCCGAAATGACATCTGATGGCATCAGGTATGTCTAGCAGACATTGAAAACAACAATCAAAATGCAATCTAAATAGAATAACTTTTCGAATTGAATTTTAAAATTAATTAACGTTATGATGTCACTAAATACAGCTATACTTTAATTTTTCCCGGGAGTCATAATATCATTTTAGCACTCTTATAACCACGCAGCAAAATATGCTATTTTTTAATATCGCAATATTACTTAGTTCTGTCGCGAACAGGTTATCTATGAATACTTGCGATCTAAATTGAATTATTCAGCAAATTGATATTTTAAATAACCGATAGTGAACAGATTCAGAAATACCTTTTATATTCTAACACGTGAATTCGTGTAATCATGAGGTTCTCGCGATTGGGGCGCAGTATATTTTTCCCGAAATATTATCTGAAGCCATCAGGTATTTCTTACAGACATTGGAAACAACAATCAAAATGCAATCTCAATAGAATAACTTTTCGAATTAAATTCTTAAATCAAATAACGTTATTATGTCACTAAATAGAGCCATTATTTGATTTTGCCCAAGAGTTATGATATCATGTTACCAATCTTATAACGACGCAGCAAAAAATGCTAATATCTCAATTTTGCAATATTGTCAAGTCCTGTAGCGAGCAAGTTATTCATAAATACTTGCGATCTAAATTAAACTATCTAGCAAATTGAAATTTCAAAAATCTGAAAGCGAACAGATAAAGAAACCAACCTCTTATATTCTATCACGGGAATTCGTGTAATCATGAGATGCTTGCGATTGAGGCGCAGTATATTTTTATAGAAATATCATCTAAAGACATCTGGTATTTCTTACAGACATTGGAAACAACAATTAAAATGCAATCCCAATAAAATAACTGTTCGAAAGGAATTCTCAAAACGAATAACGTTATTATGTCACTAAATAGAGCTATTCCTTGATTTTTCCCAGAAGTTATGGGATCATTTTAGCACTTTTATGACCACGCAGCAAAATATGCGAATTTTTCAATTTCGCAATATTATCAAGTCCTGTAGCGAGCAGGTTATCTATAAATACGTGCGATCTAAATTGAACTATTTCGCAAATTGAAATTTCAAATATCTGAAAGCGAACAGATATAGAAATCAACCTCTTATATTCTATAACGTGAATTCATGTAATCATGAGATGCTTGCGATTGAGGCGCAGTATATTTTTCCCGAAATATCATCTGAAGACATCAGGTATTTCTTACAGACATTGAAAACAACAATCAGAATGCAGTCTCAATAGAATAACTTTTCGAATTGAATTTACAAGTCAATTAACGTTATTATGTCAATATATAGAGCTATTACTTGATTTTGCCCAGTAGTTATGAGATCATTTTAGCACTCTTATAACAACGCAGCAAAATATGCTAATTTTTTAATTTCGCAATATTACTAAGTCCTGTAGCGAGCAGGTTATCCACGAATACTTGCGATCGAACTTTTACTTTTTAGCGAATTGATATTTTAAATAACCTATAGTGAACAGATACAGAAAAACCTCTTATATTCTATCACGTGAATTTGTGTAATCATGAGATTGTTGCGATTGTGGCGCAGTATATTTTTTCCGAAAAGACATCTGAAGATATCAGGTATTTATAACAGACTTTGAAAACAACGTGCAAAACGCAAACTTAATTGAATAACTTTTCGAATTGAATTTCCAAATCAATTAACTTTAATATGTCAATATATAGATCCATTCCTTTATTTTGCACATAGTAAGGCGATCATTTTAGCACTCTTATGACCACGCAGCAAAATAGGCTAATTTTTCAATTTCGCAATGTTACTAAGTCCTGTAGCGAGCATGTGATCCATTAATACTTGCGATCCAAATTTATCTATTCAGCGAATGAAAATTTTAAATAACCGATAGTGAACGGATACAGGAATACCTCTTATATGCTAAGACGTGAATTCGTGTAATTATGAGATACTTGCGATAAAGGCGCTGTATATTTTTCCTGAAATATCATCTCAAGACATTAGGTATTTCTTACAGACATAGAAAACAACAATTAAAATGCAATCTCATTAGAATGACTTTTCGAATTGAATTTTCAAATCAAATAACGTTTTGATGTCACTAAATACAGCCATTCTTTGATTTTTCCCGGGAGTCATGATATCATTTTAGCACTATTATAACGGCGCAGCAAAATATGCTAATTTTTCAATTTCGCAATATTTCTAAGTCCTGTAGCGAGCAGGTTATCCACGAATACTTGCGATCGAACTTTAACTTTCCAGCGAATTTAAATTTTAAAAAACCGATAGTGAACAGATACAGAAATACCTCTTATATTCTAACACGTGAATTCGTGTAATCATGAGATTATTGCTATAAAGGCGCAGTATATTTTATCCGAAATGACATCTGATGGCATCAGGTATGTCTAGCAGACATTGAAAACAACAATCAAAATGCAATCTAAATAGAATAACTTTTCGAATTGAATTTTAAAATTAATTAACGTTATGATGTCACTAAATACAGCTATACTTTAATTTTTCCCGGGAGTCATAATATCATTTTAGCACTCTTATAACCACGCAGCAAAATATGCTATTTTTTAATATCGCAATATTACTTAGTTCTGTCGCGAACAGGTTATCTATGAATACTTGCGATCTAAATTGAATTATTCAGCAAATTGATATTTTAAATAACCGATAGTGAACAGATTCAGAAATACCTTTTATATTCTAACACGTGAATTCGTGTAATCATGAGGTTCTCGCGATTGGGGCGCAGTATATTTTTCCCGAAATATTATCTGAAGCCATCAGGTATTTCTTACAGACATTGGAAACAACAATCAAAATGCAATCTCAATAGAATAACTTTTCGAATTAAATTCTTAAATCAAATAACGTTATTATGTCACTAAATAGAGCCATTATTTGATTTTGCCCAAGAGTTATGATATCATGTTACCAATCTTATAACGACGCAGCAAAAAATGCTAATATCTCAATTTTGCAATATTGTCAAGTCCTGTAGCGAGCAAGTTATTCATAAATACTTGCGATCTAAATTAAACTATCTAGCAAATTGAAATTTCAAAAATCTGAAAGCGAACAGATAAAGAAACCAACCTCTTATATTCTATCACGGGAATTCGTGTAATCATGAGATGCTTGCGATTGAGGCGCAGTATATTTTTATAGAAATATCATCTAAAGACATCTGGTATTTCTTACAGACATTGGAAACAACAATTAAAATGCAATCCCAATAAAATAACTGTTCGAAAGGAATTCTCAAAACGAATAACGTTATTATGTCACTAAATAGAGCTATTCCTTGATTTTTCCCAGAAGTTATGGGATCATTTTAGCACTTTTATGACCACGCAGCAAAATATGCGAATTTTTCAATTTCGCAATATTATCAAGTCCTGTAGCGAGCAGGTTATCTATAAATACGTGCGATCTAAATTGAACTATTTCGCAAATTGAAATTTCAAATATCTGAAAGCGAACAGATATAGAAATCAACCTCTTATATTCTATAACGTGAATTCATGTAATCATGAGATGCTTGCGATTGAGGCGCAGTATATTTTTCCCGAAATATCATCTGAAGACATCAGGTATTTCTTACAGACATTGAAAACAACAATCAGAATGCAGTCTCAATAGAATAACTTTTCGAATTGAATTTACAAGTCAATTAACGTTATTATGTCAATATATAGAGCTATTACTTGATTTTGCCCAGTAGATATGAGATCATTTTAGCACTCTTATAACAACGCAGCAAAATATGCTAATTTTTTAATTTCGCAATATTACTAAGTCCTGTAGCGAGCAGGTTATCCACGAATACTTGCGATCGAACTTTTACTTTTTAGCGAATTGATATTTTAAATAACCTATAGTGAACAGATACAGAAAAACCTCTTATATTCTATCACGTGAATTTGTGTAATCATGGAATTGTTGCGATTGTGGCGCAGTATATTTTTTCCGAAAAGACATCTGAAGATATCAGGTATTTATAACAGACTTTGAAAACAACGTGCAAAACGCAAACTTAATTGAATAACTTTTCGAATTGAATTTCCAAATCAATTAACTTTAATATGTCAATATATAGATCCATTCCTTTATTTTGCACATAGTAAGGCGATCATTTTAGCACTCTTATGACCACGCAGCAAAATAGGCTAATTTTTCAATTTCGCAATGTTACTAAGTCCTGTAGCGAGCATGTGATCCATTAATACTTGCGATCCAAATTTATCTATTCAGCGAATGAAAATTTTAAATAACCGATAGTGAACGGATACAGGAATACCTCTTATATGCTAAGACGTGAATTCGTGTAATTATGAGATACTTGCGATAAAGGCGCTGTATATTTTTCCTGAAATATCATCTCAAGACATTAGGTATTTCTTACAGACATAGAAAACAACAATTAAAATGCAATCTCATTAGAATGACTTTTCGAATTGAATTTTCAAATCAAATAACGTTTTGATGTCACTAAATACAGCCATTCTTTGATTTTTCCCGGGAGTCATGATATCATTTTAGCACTATTATAACGGCGCAGCAAAATATGCTAATTTTTCAATTTCGCAATATTTCTAAGTCCTGTAGCGAGCAGGTTATCCACGAATACTTGCGATCGAACTTTAACTTTCCAGCGAATTTAAATTTTAAAAAACCGATAGTGAACAGATACAGAAATACCTCTTATATTCTAACACGTGAATTCGTGTAATCATGAGATTATTGCTATAAAGGCGCAGTATATTTTATCCGAAATGACATCTGATGGCATCAGGTATGTCTAGCAGACATTGAAAACAACAATCAAAATGCAATCTAAATAGAATAACTTTTCGAATTGAATTTTAAAATTAATTAACGTTATGATGTCACTAAATACAGCTATACTTTAATTTTTCCCGGGAGTCATAATATCATTTTAGCACTCTTATAACCACGCAGCAAAATATGCTATTTTTTAATATCGCAATATTACTTAGTTCTGTCGCGAACAGGTTATCTATGAATACTTGCGATCTAAATTGAATTATTCAGCAAATTGATATTTTAAATAACCGATAGTGAACAGATTCAGAAATACCTTTTATATTCTAACACGTGAATTCGTGTAATCATGAGGTTCTCGCGATTGGGGCGCAGTATATTTTTCCCGAAATATTATCTGAAGCCATCAGGTATTTCTTACAGACATTGGAAACAACAATCAAAATGCAATCTCAATAGAATAACTTTTCGAATTAAATTCTTAAATCAAATAACGTTATTATGTCACTAAATAGAGCCATTATTTGATTTTGCCCAAGAGTTATGATATCATGTTACCAATCTTATAACGACGCAGCAAAAAATGCTAATATCTCAATTTTGCAATATTGTCAAGTCCTGTAGCGAGCAAGTTATTCATAAATACTTGCGATCTAAATTAAACTATCTAGCAAATTGAAATTTCAAAAATCTGAAAGCGAACAGATAAAGAAACCAACCTCTTATATTCTATCACGGGAATTCGTGTAATCATGAGATGCTTGCGATTGAGGCGCAGTATATTTTTATAGAAATATCATCTAAAGACATCTGGTATTTCTTACAGACATTGGAAACAACAATTAAAATGCAATCCCAATAAAATAACTGTTCGAAATGAATTCTCAAATCAAATAACGTTATTATGTCACTAAATAGAGCTATTCCTTGATTTTTCCCAGAAGTTATGGGATCATTTTAGCACTTTTATGACCACGCAGCAAAATATGCGAATTTTTCAATTTCGCAATATTATCAAGTCCTGTAGCGAGCAGGTTATCTATAAATACGTGCGATCTAAATTGAACTATTTCGCAAATTGAAATTTCAAATATCTGAAAGCGAACAGATATAGAAATCAACCTCTTATATTCTATAACGTGAATTCATGTAATCATGAGATGCTTGCGATTGAGGCGCAGTATATTTTTCCCGAAATATCATCTGAAGACATCAGGTATTTCTTACAGACATTGAAAACAACAATCAGAATGCAGTCTCAATAGAATAACTTTTCGAATTGAATTTACAAGTCAATTAACGTTATTATGTCAATATATAGAGCTATTACTTGATTTTGCCCAGTAGTTATGAGATCATTTTAGCACTCTTATAACAACGCAGCAAAATATGCTAATTTTTTAATTTCGCAATATTACTAAGTCCTGTAGCGAGCAGGTTATCCACGAATACTTGCGATCGAACTTTTACTTTTTAGCGAATTGATATTTTAAATAACCTATAGTGAACAGATACAGAAAAACCTCTTATATTCTATCACGTGAATTTGTGTAATCATGAGATTGTTGCGATTGTGGCGCAGTATATTTTTTCCGAAAAGACATCTGAAGATATCAGGTATTTATAACAGACTTTGAAAACAACGTGCAAAACGCAAACTTAATTGAATAACTTTTCGAATTGAATTTCCAAATCAATTAACTTTAATATGTCAATATATAGATCCATTCCTTTATTTTGCACATAGTAAGGCGATCATTTTAGCACTCTTATGACCACGCAGCAAAATAGGCTAATTTTTCAATTTCGCAATGTTACTAAGTCCTGTAGCGAGCATGTGATCCATTAATACTTGCGATCCAAATTTATCTATTCAGCGAATGAAAATTTTAAATAACCGATAGTGAACGGATACAGGAATACCTCTTATATGCTAAGACGTGAATTCGTGTAATTATGAGATACTTGCGATAAAGGCGCTGTATATTTTTCCTGAAATATCATCTCAAGACATTAGGTATTTCTTACAGACATAGAAAACAACAATTAAAATGCAATCTCATTAGAATGACTTTTCGAATTGAATTTTCAAATCAAATAACGTTTTGATGTCACTAAATACAGCCATTCTTTGATTTTTCCCGGGAGTCATGATATCATTTTAGCACTATTATAACGGCGCAGCAAAATATGCTAATTTTTCAATTTCGCAATATTTCTAAGTCCTGTAGCGAGCAGGTTATCCACGAATACTTGCGATCGAACTTTAACTTTCCAGCGAATTTAAATTTTAAAAAACCGATAGTGAACAGATACAGAAATACCTCTTATATTCTAACACGTGAATTCGTGTAATCATGAGATTATTGCTATAAAGGCGCAGTATATTTTATCCGAAATGACATCTGATGGCATCAGGTATGTCTAGCAGACATTGAAAACAACAATCAAAATGCAATCTAAATAGAATAACTTTTCGAATTGAATTTTAAAATTAATTAACGTTATGATGTCACTAAATACAGCTATACTTTAATTTTTCCCGGGAGTCATAATATCATTTTAGCACTCTTATAACCACGCAGCAAAATATGCTATTTTTTAATATCGCAATATTACTTAGTTCTGTCGCGAACAGGTTATCTATGAATACTTGCGATCTAAATTGAATTATTCAGCAAATTGATATTTTAAATAACCGATAGTGAACAGATTCAGAAATACCTTTTATATTCTAACACGTGAATTCGTGTAATCATGAGGTTCTCGCGATTGGGGCGCAGTATATTTTTCCCGAAATATTATCTGAAGCCATCAGGTATTTCTTACAGACATTGGAAACAACAATCAAAATGCAATCTCAATAGAATAACTTTTCGAATTAAATTCTTAAATCAAATAACGTTATTATGTCACTAAATAGAGCCATTATTTGATTTTGCCCAAGAGTTATGATATCATGTTACCAATCTTATAACGACGCAGCAAAAAATGCTAATATCTCAATTTTGCAATATTGTCAAGTCCTGTAGCGAGCAAGTTATTCATAAATACTTGCGATCTAAATTAAACTATCTAGCAAATTGAAATTTCAAAAATCTGAAAGCGAACAGATAAAGAAACCAACCTCTTATATTCTATCACGGGAATTCGTGTAATCATGAGATGCTTGCGATTGAGGCGCAGTATATTTTTATAGAAATATCATCTAAAGACATCTGGTATTTCTTACAGACATTGGAAACAACAATTAAAATGCAATCCCAATAAAATAACTGTTCGAAAGGAATTCTCAAAACGAATAACGTTATTATGTCACTAAATAGAGCTATTCCTTGATTTTTCCCAGAAGTTATGGGATCATTTTAGCACTTTTATGACCACGCAGCAAAATATGCGAATTTTTCAATTTCGCAATATTATCAAGTCCTGTAGCGAGCAGGTTATCTATAAATACGTGCGATCTAAATTGAACTATTTCGCAAATTGAAATTTCAAATATCTGAAAGCGAACAGATATAGAAATCAACCTCTTATATTCTATAACGTGAATTCATGTAATCATGAGATGCTTGCGATTGAGGCGCAGTATATTTTTCCCGAAATATCATCTGAAGACATCAGGTATTTCTTACAGACATTGAAAACAACAATCAGAATGCAGTCTCAATAGAATAACTTTTCGAATTGAATTTACAAGTCAATTAACGTTATTATGTCAATATATAGAGCTATTACTTGATTTTGCCCAGTAGTTATGAGATCATTTTAGCACTCTTATAACAACGCAGCAAAATATGCTAATTTTTTAATTTCGCAATATTACTAAGTCCTGTAGCGAGCAGGTTATCCACGAATACTTGCGATCGAACTTTTACTTTTTAGCGAATTGATATTTTAAATAACCTATAGTGAACAGATACAGAAAAACCTCTTATATTCTATCACGTGAATTTGTGTAATCATGAGATTGTTGCGATTGTGGCGCAGTATATTTTTTCCGAAAAGACATCTGAAGATATCAGGTATTTATAACAGACTTTGAAAACAACGTGCAAAACGCAAACTTAATTGAATAACTTTTCGAATTGAATTTCCAAATCAATTAACTTTAATATGTCAATATATAGATCCATTCCTTTATTTTGCACATAGTAAGGCGATCATTTTAGCACTCTTATGACCACGCAGCAAAATAGGCTAATTTTTCAATTTCGCAATGTTACTAAGTCCTGTAGCGAGCATGTGATCCATTAATACTTGCGATCCAAATTTATCTATTCAGCGAATGAAAATTTTAAATAACCGATAGTGAACGGATACAGGAATACCTCTTATATGCTAAGACGTGAATTCGTGTAATTATGAGATACTTGCGATAAAGGCGCTGTATATTTTTCCTGAAATATCATCTCAAGACATTAGGTATTTCTTACAGACATAGAAAACAACAATTAAAATGCAATCTCATTAGAATGACTTTTCGAATTGAATTTTCAAATCAAATAACGTTTTGATGTCACTAAATACAGCCATTCTTTGATTTTTCCCGGGAGTCATGATATCATTTTAGCACTATTATAACGGCGCAGCAAAATATGCTAATTTTTCAATTTCGCAATATTTCTAAGTCCTGTAGCGAGCAGGTTATCCACGAATACTTGCGATCGAACTTTAACTTTCCAGCGAATTTAAATTTTAAAAAACCGATAGTGAACAGATACAGAAATACCTCTTATATTCTAACACGTGAATTCGTGTAATCATGAGATTATTGCTATAAAGGCGCAGTATATTTTATCCGAAATGACATCTGATGGCATCAGGTATGTCTAGCAGACATTGAAAACAACAATCAAAATGCAATCTAAATAGAATAACTTTTCGAATTGAATTTTCAAATCAGATAACGTTATTATATCACTAAATAGAGACATTCCTTGATTTTGCCCAGGAGTCATGAGATCATTTTAGCACTCTTATGACGACGCAGCAAAAAATGCTAATTTTTTTATTTCGCAATATTATCCAGTCCTGTAGCGAGCAGGTTATCCATGAATACCTGCGATCCAAATCTAACTATTCAGCGAATTGAAATTTTAAATAACCGAAATCGAACAGATACAGAAATAAACCACTTATATTCCATCACGTGAATTCGTGTAATCATAAGATTCTTGCGATTAAGGCGCTGTATATTTTTCCCGAATCACCATCTGAAGACATCAGGTATTTCTTACAGACATTGAAAACAACAATCAAAATGCAATCTAAATAGAATAACTTTTCGAATTGAATTTACAAATCAATTAACGATATTATGTCACCAAATAGAGCCTTTCCTTGATTTTGCCCAGGAGTTAGGAGATCATGTTAGCACTTATATAATCACGCAGCAAAAAATGCTAATTTCTCAATTTTGCAATATTGTCAAGTCCTGTAGCGAGCAAGTTATTCATAAATACTTGCGATCTAAATTAAACTATCTAGCAAATTGGAATTTCAAAAATCTGAAAGCGAACAGATAAAGAAACCAACCTCTTATATTCTATCACGTGAATTCGTGTAATCATGAGATGCTTGCGATTGAGGCGCAGTATATTTTTATAGAAATATCATCTAAAGACATCTGGTATTTCTTACAGACATTGGAAACAACAATCAAAATGCAATCTCAATAAAATAACTGTTCAAAAGGAATTCGCAAAACAAATAACGTTATTATGTCACTAAATAGAGCTATTCCTTGATTTTGCACAGAAGTTATGGGATCATTTTAGCACTTTTATGACCACGCAGCAAAATATGCGAATTTTTCAATTTCGCAATATTATCAAGTCCTGTAGCGAGCAGGTTATCTATAAATACGTGCGATCTAAATTGAACTATTTCGCAAATTGAAATTTCAAATATCTGAAAGCGAACAGATATAGAAATCAACCTCTTATATTCTATAACGTGAATTCATGTAATCATGAGATGCTTGCGATTGAGGCGCAGTATATTTTTCCCGAAATATCATCTGAAGACATCAGGTATTTCTTACAGACATTGAAAACAACAATCAGAATGCAGTCTCAATAGAATAACTTTTCGAATTGAATTTACAAGTCAATTAACGTTATTATGTCAATATATAGAGCTATTACTTGATTTTGCCCAGTAGTTATGAGATCATTTTAGCACTCTTATAACGACGCAGCAAAATATGCTAATTTTTTAATTTCGCAATATTACTAAGTCCTGTAGCGAGCAGGTTATCCACGAATACTTGCGATCGAACTTTTACTTTTTAGCGAATTGATATTTTAAATAACCTATAGTGAAAAGATACAGAAAAACCTCTTATATTCTATCTCGTGAATTTGTGTAATCATGAGATTGTTGCGGTAAAGGTGCAGTATATTTTTTCTGAAATCACATCGAATGGCATCAAGTATGTTTAGCAGACATTGAAAACATCAATCAAAAAGCAATCTCAATAGAATAACTCTTCGAATTGAATTTTCAAATCAAATAACGTTATTATATCACTAAATAGAGCCATTTCTTGAATTTGCCCAGGAGCCATGAGATCATTTTAGCACTCTTCTAACGACGCAGCAAAAAATGCTAATTTTTCAATTTCGCAATAATATCAAGTCTTGTAGCGAGCAGGTTATCCATGAATTCTTGCGATCTAAATTTAACTATTCAGCGAATTGATATTTTAAATAAATGAAATCGAACAGATACAGAAATAAACCACTTATATTCCATCACGTGAATTCGTGTAATCATAAGATTCTTGCGATTAAGGCGCTGTATATTTTTCCCGACTCACCATCTAAAGACATCAGGTATTTCTTACAGACATTGAAAACAACAATCAAAATGCAATCTAAATAGAATAACTTTTCGAATTGAATTTTCAAATCAATTAACGATATTATGTCACCAAATAGAGCCTTTCTTTGATTTTGCGCACAAAATCAAAGAAAGAGTTATGAGATCATTTTAGCACTTTTATGACCACGCAGCAAAATATGCGAATTTTTTAATTTCGCAATATTATTAAGTCCTGTAGCGATCAGGTTATTTATAGATACTTGCGATCTAAATTGCACTATTCAGCAAATTGAAATTTCAAATATCTGAACGCGAACAGATATAGAAATCAACCTGTTTTATTCTATAACGTGAATTCATGTAGTCATGAGATGCTTGCGATTGAGGCGCAGTATATTTTTCCCGAAATATCATCTGAAGACATCAGGTATTTCTTACAGAAATTGAAAACAACAATCAGAATGCAGTCTCAATAGAATAACTTTTCGAATTGAATTTACAAGTCAATTAACGTTATTATGTCAATATATAAAGCTATTACTTGATTTTGCCCAGTAGTTATGAGATCATTTTAGCACTCTTATAACGACGCAGCAAAATATGCTAATTTTTTAATTTCGCAATATTACTATGTCCTGTAGCGAGCAGGTTATCCACGAATACTTGCGATCGAACTTTAACTTTTTAGCGAATTGATATTTTAAATAACCTATAGTGAACAGATACAGAAAAACCTCTTATATTCTAACACGTGAATTCGTGTAATCATGAGATTATTGCGATAAAGGCGCAGTATATTTTTTCCGAAATGACATCTGATGGCATCAGGTATGTCTAGCAGACATTAAAAACAACAATCAAAATGAAATCTTAATAGAATAACTTTTCGAATTGAATTTTCAAATCAAATAACTTTATAATGTCACTAAATAGAGCCATTCCGTAATTTTGCCCAGGTGTTATGAGATAATTTTAGCACTTTTATGACCACGCAGCAAAATATGCTTATTTTTTAAATTCGCAATATTGCCAAGTCCTCTAGCGAGCAGGTTATCAATTAATACTTGCGATCTAAATTAAACTATTTAGCAAATTGAAATTTCAAATATCTGAAAGCGAACAGATATGGAAATCAACCTCTTATATTCTACATATCACGTGAATTTGTGTAATCATGAGATTGTTGCGATTGTGGCGCAGTATATTTTTCCCGAAATGACATCTGAAGATATCAGGAATTTATAACAGACTTTGAAAACAACGTGCAAAACGCAAACTTAATTGAATAACTTTTCGAATTGAATTTCCAAATCAATTAACGTTAATATATCAATATATAGATCCATTCCTTTATTTTGCCCATAGTAAGGCGTCATTTTAGCACTATTATGACCACGCAGCAAAATAGGCTAATTTTTCAATTTCGCAATGTTACTAAGTCCTGTAGCGAGCATGTGATCCATTAATACTTGCGATCCAAATTCATCTATTCAGCGAATTGAAATTTTAAATAACCGATAGTGAACAGATACAGGAATACCTCTTATATGCTGACACGTGAATTCGTGTAATCATGAGATACTTGCGATAAAGGCGCTGTATATTTTTCCTGAAATATCATCTCAAGACATCAGGTATTTCTTAGAGACATAGAAAACAACAATTAAAATGCAATCTCATTAGAATGACTTTTCGAATTGAATTTTTAAATCAAATAACGTTATGATGTCACTAAATACAGCTATTCTTTGATTTTTCCCGGGAGTCATGATATCATTTTAGCACTATTATAACGACGCAGCAAAATATGCTAATTTTTCAATTTCGCAATATTTCTAAGTCCTGTAGCGAGCAGGTTATTCACGAATACTTGCGATCGAACTTTAACTTCCAGCGAATTAAAATTTTAAATAACCGATAGTGAACAGATACAGAAATACCTCTTATATTCTTACACGTGAATTCGTGTAATCATGAGATTATTGCTATAAAGGCGCAGTATATTTTTTCCGAAATGACATCTGATGGCATCAGGTATGTCTAGCAGACATTGAAAAGAACAATCAAAATGCAATCTCAATAGAATAACTTTTCGAATTGAATTTTCAAATCAAATAACGTCATTATATCACTAAATAGAGCCATTCCTTGATTTTGCCCAGGAGTCATGAGATCATTTTAGCACTCTTATAACGACGCAGCAAAAAATGCTAATTTTTTAATTTCGCAATATTATACAGTCCTGCAGCGAGCAGGTTATCTATGAATACTTGCGATCTAAGTTTAACTATTCAGCGAATTGATATTTTAAATAACCGAAAGCGGACAGATACAGAAATCAACCACTTATATTCCATTACGTGAATTCGTGTGATCATAAGATTCTTGCGATTAAGGCGCAGTATATTTTTCCCGAAATACCATCTGAAGACTTCAGGTATTTCTTACAGAAATTGGAAACAACTATCAAAATGAAATCTAAATAGAATAACTTTTCGAAATGAATTTACAAATCAATTAACGTTATTACGTCAATATATAGAGTTATACCTTGATTTTGGTCAGGAGTTATGAGATCATTTTAGCACTCTTATGACCACTCAGCAAAATGTGCTAATTTTTTAATTTCGCAATATTACTAAGTCCTGTAGCGTGTAGGTTATCCATGAATATTTGCGATCTAACTTTAACTATTCAGCGAATTGATAATTTAAATAACCGAGATAGAACAGATACAGAAATCAACCACTTATATTCCATCACGTGAATTCGTGTAATCATGAGATTATTGCTATAAAGGCGCAGTATATTTTTTCCGAAATGACATCTGATGGCATCAGGTATGTCTAGCAGACATTGAAAAGAACAATCAAAATGCAATCTCAATAGAATAACTTTTCGAATTGAATTTTCAAATCAAATAACGTTATTATGTCACTAAATAGAGCCATTTCTTGATTTTGCCCAGGAGCCATGAGACCATATTAGCACTCTTTTAACGACGCAGCAAAAAATGCTAATTTTTCAATTTCGCAATAATATCAAGCTTTGTAGCGAGCAGGTTATCCATGAATACTTGCGATCGAAATTTAACTATTCAGTGAATTGATATTTTAAATAAATGAAATCGAACAGATACAGAAATAAACCACTTATATTCCATCACGTGATTTCGTGTAATCATAAGATTCTCGCGATTAAGGCGCTGTATACTTTTCCCGAATCACCATCTGAGGACATCAGGTATTTCTTACAGAAATTGGAAACAACTATCAAAATGCAATCTAAATAGAATAACTTTTCGAAATGAATTTACAAATCAATTAACGTTATTATGTCACCAAATAGAGCCTTTCCTTGATTTTGCCCACGAGTTATGAGATCATTTTAGCACTTTTATGACCACGCAGCAAAATAGGCTAATTTTTCAATTTCGCAATGTTACTAAGTCCTGTAGTGAGCATGTGATCCATTAATACTTGCGGTCCAAATTTATCTTTTCAGCGAATTGAAATTTTAAATAACCGATAGTGAACGGATACAGGAATACCTCTTATATGCGACCACGTGAATTCGTGTAATCATGAGATACTTGCGATAAAGGCGCTGTATATTTTTCCTGAAATATCATCTCAAGACATCAGGTATTTCTTACAGACATAGAAAACAACAATTAAAATGCAATCTCATTAAAATGACTTTTCGAATTGAATGTTCAAATCAAATAACGTTATGATGTCACTAAATACAGCGATTCTTTGATTTTTCCCGGGAGTCATGATATCATTTTAGCACTATTATAACGGCGCAGCAAAATATGCTAATTTTTCAATTTCGCAATATTTCTAAGTCCTGTAGCGAGCAGGTTATCCACGAATACTTGCGATCGAACTTTAACTTTTGGGCGAATTGATATTTTAAATAACCGATAGTGAACAGATAAAGAAATACCTCTTCTATTCTAACACGTGAATTCGTGTAATCATGAGGTTCTTGCGATTCGGGCGCAGTATATTTTTCCCGAAATATTATCTGAAGCCATCAGGTATTTCTTACAGACATTGGAAACAACATTCAAAATGCAATCTCAATAGAATAACTGTTTGAAATGAATTCTCAAATCAAATAACGTTATTAATCCACTAAATAGAGCCATTCCTCGATTTTTCCCAGGAGTTATGAGATCATTTTAGCACTTTTATGACCACGCAGCAAAATATGCGAATTTTTCAATTAAGCAATATTATCAAGTCCTTAGCGAGCAGGTCATCCATAAGTCCTTGCGATCGAAATTGAACTATTTAGCAAATTAAAATTTTAAATAACCGAAAGCGAACAGATACAGAAATCAACCTATTATATTCTATTACGAAAATTCATGTAATCATGAGGTTCTTGCGATTGAGGCGCAGTATATTTTTCCCGAAATATCATAAGAAGACATCAGGTATTTCTTACAGACATTGGAAACAACAATCAAAATGCAATCTCAATTGAATAACTTTTCGAATTGAATTTACAAATCAATTAACGTTATCATGTCAATATATAGAGCTATTTCTTGATTTTTCCCAGGAGTCATGAGATCATTTTAGCACTCTTATAAAGACGCAGCAAAAAATGCTAATTTTTCAATCTCGCAATATTACTAAGTACTGTAGCGAGCAGGTTATCCACGAATACTTGCGATCGAACATTACCTTTCCAGCGAATTGAAATTTTAAATAACCGATAGTGAACATATACAGAAATACCTCTTATATTCTAACACGTGAATTCGTGTAATCATGAGATTATTGCGATAAAGGGGCAGTATATTTTTTCCGAAATGACATCTTATGGCATCAGGTTCGTCTAGCAGACATTGAAAACAACAATCAAAATGCAATCTCAATAGAATAACCTCTTGAATTGAATTTTCAAATGAAATAACGTTATTATGTCACTAAATAAAGCCATTCCTTGATTTTGCCCAGGATTCATGAGATCATTTTAGCACTCTTATGAAGACGCAGCAAAAAATGCTAATTTTTCAATTTCGCAATATTACCAAGTGCTGTAGGGAGCAGGTTATCTATGAATACGTGCGATCGAAATATGTTTAGTCAGCGAATTGAAATTTTAAGGAACCGAAAGCGAACAGATACAGAAATTAACCTATTATATTCTATCACGACAATTCGTGTAATCATGAGGTTCTTGCGATTGGGGCGCAGTATATTTTTCCCGAAATATCATATGAACACATCAGGTATTTCTTACAGACATTGAAAACAACAATCAAAATGCAATCTCATTAGAATGACTTTTCGAATTGAATTTACAAATCAATTAACGTTATTATGTCAATATATAGTCATTCTTTAATTTTGCCCAGGAGTAAGGAGATCATTTTAGCACTCTTATGACCACGCAGCAAAATATGCTAATTTTTCAATTTCGCTATATTACTAAGTCCTGTAGCGAGCAGGTTATTCATAAATACTTGCGATCGAACTTTACCTTTCCAGCGAATTAAAAATTTTAAATAACCGATAGTGAACATATACAGAAATACCACTTATATTCTAACACGTGAATTCGTGTAACCATGAGATTATTGCGATAAAGGCGCAGTATATTTTTTCCAAAATGACATCAGATGGCATCCAGTACGTCTAGCAGACATTGAAAAAAACAATCAAAATGCAATCTCAATAAAGTAACCTTTCGATTTGATTTTTCAAATCAAATAACGTTATTATGTCACTAAATAGAGCCATTCCCTTATTTTGCCCAGGAGTTATGAGATCATTTTAGCACCTTTATGACCACGCAGCAAAATATGCGAATTTTTCGATTTCGCAATATTCTCAAGTCCTGTAGCGAGCAGGTCATCCATAAGTATTTGCGATCGAAATTGAACTATTTAGCAAATTGAAATTTCAAATATCTTAAAGCGAACAGATATAGAAATCAACCTCTTATATTCTATCACGTGAATTCGTGTAATCATGAGGTTCTTGCAATTGAGGGGCAGTATATTTTTCCCGAAACATCATATGAAGACATCAGGGATTTCTACAGACTTTGGAAACAACAATCAAAATGCCATCTCAATTGAATAACTTTTCGAATTAAATTTACAAATCTATTAACGTTATTATGTCAATATATAGAGCTATTCCTTGATTTTCCCCAGGAGTCATGAGATCATTTTAGCACTCTTATAAAAACGCAGCAAAAAATGCTAATTTTTCAATCTCGCAATATTACTAACTCCTGTAGCGAGCAGGTTATTTATGAATACTTGCGATCGGAATTCAACTATTCAGCGAATTGAAATTTTACTGAACCGAAAGCGAAAATATACAGAAATCAACCTCTTAAATTCTATCACGTGAATTCGTGTAATCGTGAGATTCTTGCGATCAAGGCGGAGTATATTTTTCCCGAAATATCATCTAAAAACATCAGGTATTTCTTACAGACATTGAAAACAACAATCAAAATGCAAACTCAATAGAATAACTTTTCGAATTGATCTTTCGCATCAAATAACGTTATTATATCACTAAATAGAGACATTCCTTGATTTTGCGCAGGAGTCATGAGATTATTTTAGCACTCTTATGACGACGCAGCAAAAAATGCTAATTTTTTAATTTCGCAATATTATCCAGTCCTGTAGCGAGCAGGTTATCCATGAATACCTGCGATCCAAATCTAACTATTCAGCGAATTGAAATTTTAAATAACTCAAATCGAACAGATACAGAAATCAACCACTTATATTCCATTACGTAAATTCGTGTGATCATAAGATTCTTGCGATTAAGGCGCAGTATATTTTTCCCGAAATACCATCTTAAGACATCAGGTATTTCTTACAGACATTGAAAACAACAATCAAAATGCAATCTAAATAGAATAACTTTTCGAATTGAATTTACAAATCAATTAACGTTATTATGTCAATATATAGAGCTATTCTTTGATTTTGGCCAGGAGTTATGAGTTCATTCAACACTCTTATGACCACGCAGCAGAATGTGCTATTTTTTTCATTTCGCAATATTACTAAGTCCTGTAGCTTGCAGGTTATCCATGAATATCTGCGATCTAACTTTAACTATTCAGCGAATTGATATTTTAAATAACCGAAATAGAACAGATACAGAAATCAACCACTTATATTCCATCACGAGAATTCGTGTAATCATGAGGTTCTTGCGATTGGGGCGCAGTATATTTTTCCCGAAATATTATCTGAAGGCATCAGGTATTCCTTACAGACATTGGAAACAACACTCAAAATGCAATCTGAATAGAATAACTGTTCGAAATGACTTCTCAAATCAAATAACGTTATTAATCCACTAAATAGAGCTATTCCTTAATTTTACCCAGGAGTTATGAGATCATTTTAGCACTTTTATGACCACGCAGCAAAATATGCAAATTTTTCAATTTCGCAATATTATCAAGTTCTGTAGCAAGCAGGTCATCCATAAGTACTTGCGATCGAAATTGAAGTATTGAGCAAATTGAAATTTCAAATATCTGAAAGCGAACAGATATAGAAATCAACCTCTTATATTCTATCACGTGAATTCGTGTAATCATGAGATGCTCGCGATTAAGACGCAGTATATTTTTCCCGAAATATCATCTGAAGACATCTGGTATTTCTTACAGACATTGAAAACAACAATCACAATGCAGTCTCAATTGAATAACTTTTCGAATTGAATTTACAAGTCAATTAACGTTATTATGTCACTAAAGCGAGCCATTCCTTGATTTTGCCCAGAAGTTATGAGATCATTTTAGCACTCATATGACCACGCAGCAAAATATGCTAATTGTTTAATTTCGCAATATTACTAAGTCCTGTAGCGAGCAGGTTATTTATGAATACTTGCGATCGAAATTCAACTGTTTAGCAAATTGAAATTTTACTGAACCGAAAGCGAAAATATACAGAAATCAGCCTCTTAAATTCTATAACGTGAATTTGTGTTATCATGAGATTCTTGCGATCAAGGCGCAGTATATTTTTCCCTTAATGTTATCTAAAAACATCAGGTATTTCTTAGAGACATTGAAAACAACAATCAAAATGCAATCTCATTAGAATAACTTTTCGAATTGAAGTTACAAATCAATTAACGTTATTAGGTCAATATATAGAGCCATTCCTTGATTTTCCCCAGGAGTCATGAGATCATTTTAGCACATTTATAAGGACGCAGCAAGAAATGCTAATCTTTCAATTTCGCAATATTACTAAGTCCTGTAGCGAGCAGGTTATTTATGAATACTTGCGATCGAAATTCAACTATTCAGCGAATTGAAATTTTACTGAACCGAAAGCGAAAATATACAGAAATCAACCTCTTTAATTCTATCACGTGGATTCGTGTAATCATGAGATTCTTGCGATCAAGGCGCAGTATATTTTTCCCGCAATATCATCTAAAAACATCAGGTATTTCTTACAGACATTGAAAACAACAATCAAAATGCAATCTCAATAGAAAAACCTTTCGAATTGAGTTTTCAAATCAAATAACGTTATTATGTCACTAAATAGAGCCATTTCTTGATTTGCCCAGGAGTTATGAGATCATTTTAGCACTCATATGACCACGCAGCAAAATATGCGAATTTTTCAATTTCGCAATATTACCAAGTCCTGTAGCGAGCAGGTTATCTATGAATACTTGCGCTCTAAATTTGTCTATTCAGCGAATTGAAATTTTAAATTACCGAAAGCGAAGAGATACAGAAATCAACTTATTATATTCTATCACGAAAATTCGTGTAATCATGAGGTTGTTGCAATTGAGGCGCAGTATATTTTTCCCGAAATAACATCTGAAGACTTCAGGTATTTCTTACAGACATTGGAAACAACAATCAAAATGCAATCTCAATTGAATAACTTTTCGAATTGAATTTACAAATCAATTAACGTTATTATGTCAATATATAGAGCTATTCCTTGATTTTCCCCAGAAGTCATGAGATCATTTGGCGCTGTTATAAGGACGCAGCAACAAATGCTAATTTTTCAATCTCGCAATATTACTAAGTCCTGTAGCGAGCAGGTTATTTATGAATACTTGCGATCGAAATTCAACTATTCAGCGAATTGGAATTTTACTGAACCGAAAGCGGAAATAAACAGAAATCCACCTCTAAAATTCTATCACGTGGATTCGTGTAATCATGAAATTATTGCGATAACGGCGCAGTAAAATTTTTCCGAAATGACATCTAATGGCATTAAGTATGTCCAGCAGACATTGCAAACAACAATCAATAAGCAATCTCAACAGAATAACTTTTCGAATTGAGTTTTCAAATCAAATAACGTTATTATGTCACTAAATAGAGCTATTCCTTGATTTTGCCCAGGAGCCATGAGATCATATTAGCACTCTTTTAACGACGCAGCAAAAAATGCTAATTTTTCAATTTCGCAATAATATCAAGCTTTGTAGCGAG
This sequence comes from Platygaster robiniae, assembly GCA_028476575.1. NCBI lineage: Eukaryota > Metazoa > Arthropoda > Insecta > Hymenoptera > Platygastridae > Platygaster > Platygaster robiniae. The sequence goes on from CM052021.1 coordinate 21,281,369, forward strand.
CAGGTTATCAATGAATACTTGCGATCTAAATTTAACTATTCAGTGAATTGATATTTTAAATAAATGAAATCGAACAGATACAGAAATAAACCACTTATATTCCATCACGTGAATTCGTGTTATCATAAGATTCTTGCGATTTAGGCGCTTTATATTTTTCCTGAATCACCATCTGAGGACATCAGGTATTTCTTACAGACATTGAAAACAACAATCAAAATGCAATCTAAATAGAATAACTTTTCGAATTGAATTTACAAATCAATTAACGTTATTATGTCAACATATAGAGCTATTCCTTTATTTTTGCCAGGAGTTATGAGTTCATTTAACACTCTTATGACCACGCAGCAAAATGTGCTAATTTTTTAATTTCGCAATATTTCTAAGTCCTGTAGCGTGCAGGTTATCCATGAATATTTGCGATCTAAGTTTTACTATTCACCGAATTGATATTTTAAATAACCGATAGTGAACGGATACAGAAATACCTCTTATATTCTAACACGAGCATTAGTGTAATCATGAGATTATTGCGATAAAGGCGCAGTATATATTTTCCGAAATGACATCTGATGGCATCAGGTATGTCTAGCAGACATTGAAAACAACAATCCAAATGCAATCTAAATAGAATATCTTTTCGAATTGAATTTTCAAATCAATTAACGTTATGATGTCACTAAATACAGCCATTCTTTAATTTTTTCCGGGAGTCATAGTATCATTTTAGCACTCTTATAACCACGCAGCAAAATATGCTAATTTTTTAATTTTGCAATATTACTTAGTTCTGTCGCGAGCAGGTTATCTATGAATACTTGCGATCTAAATTTAATTATTCAGCAAATTGATATTTTAAATAACCGATAGGGAACAGACCCAGAAATACCTCTTATATTCTAACACGTGAATTCGTGTAATCATGAGATTATTGCGATAAAAGCGCAGTATATTTTTTCCGAAATGACATCTGATGGCATCAGGTATGTCTAGCAGACATTGAAAACAACAATCAAAATGCAATCTCAATTGAATAACTTTTCGAATTAAATTCTTAAATCAAATAACGTTATTATGTCACTAAATAGAGCCATTCCTTGATTTTGCCCAGGAGTTATGAGATCATGTTAGCACTCATATAACCACGCTGCAAAAAATGCTAATTTTTCAATTTCGCAATTTTGTCAAGTCCTGTAGCGAGCAAGTTATCCATAAATACTTGCGATCTAAATTGAACTATCTAGCAAATTGAAATTTCGAAAATCTGAAAGCGAACAGATATAGCAACTAACCTCTTATATTCTATAACGTAAATTCGTGTAATCATGAGATGCTTGCGATTGAGCCGCAGTATAATTTTCCCGAAATATTATCTGAAGCCATCAGGTATTTCTTACAGACATTGGAAACAACAATGAAAAGGAAATCTCAATAGATTAACTGTTCGAAATGAATTCTCAAATCAAATAACGTTATTAATCCACTAAATAGAGCCATTCCTTGATTTTGCCCAGGAGTTATGAGATCATTTTAGCACTTTTATGACCACGCAGCAAAATTTGCGAATTTTTCAATTTCGCGATATTATTAAGTCCTGTAGCGAGCAGGTCATCCACAAGTCCTTGCGATAGAAATTGAACTATTTAGCAAATTGCAATTTCAAATATCTGAAAGCGAACAGATATAGAAATCAACCTCTTATATTCTATCACGTGAATTCGTGTAATCATGAGATGCTTGCGATTGAGGCGCAGTATATTTTTCCCGAAATATCATCTAAAGACATCAGGTATTTCTAACAGACATTGAAAACAACAATCACAATGCAGTCTCAATAGAATAATTTTTCGAATTAAATTCTTAAATCAAATAACGTTATTATGTCACTAAATAGAGCCATTCCTTGATTTTGCCCAGGAGCCATGAGATCAATTTGGCACTCTTTTAACGACGCAGCAAAAAATGCTAATTTTTCAATTTCGCAATAATATCAAGTCTTGTAGCGAGCAGGTTATCCATGAATACTTGCGATCTAAATTTAACTATTCAGCGAATTGATATTTTAAATAAATGAAATCGAACAGATACAGAAATCAACTACTTATATTCCATCACGAGAAATCGTGTAATCATAAGATTCTTGCGATTAAGGCGCAGTATATTTTTCCCGAAATACCATCTGAAGACATCAGGTATTTCTTACAGACATTGAAAACAACAAACAAAATGCAATCTAAATAGAATAACTTTTCGAATTGAATTTACAAATCATTCAACGTTATTATGTCAATATATAGAGCTATTCCTTGATTTTGCCCAGGAGTTATGAAATCATTTCAGCACTCTTATGACCACGCAGCAAAATATGCTTATTTTTCAATTTCGCAATGTTACTAAGTCCTGTAGCGAGCAGGTGATCCATTAATACTTGCGATCTAAATTTATCTTTTCAGCGTATTGGAATTATAAATAACCGATAGTGAACGGATACAGAAATACCTTTTATATGCTAACACGTGAATTCGTGTAATCATGAGATACTTGCGATAAAGGCGCTGTATATTTTTCCTGAAATATCATCTCAAGACATCAGGTATTTCTTACAGACATAGAAAACAACAATCAAAATGCAATCTCAATAGAATAACTTTTCGAATTGAATTTTCAAATCAAATAACGTTATGATGTCACTAAATACAGCCATTCTTTGATTTTTCCCGGGAGTCATGATATCATTTTAGCACTATTATAACGGCGCAGCAAAATATGCTAATTTTTCAATTTCGCAATATTTCTAAGTCCTGTAGCGAGCAGGTTATCCACGAATACTTGCGATCGAACATTAACTTTCCAGCGAATTGAAATTTTAAATAACCGATAGTGAACAGATACAGAAATACCTCTCATATTCTAACACGTGAATTCGTGTCATCATAAGATTATTGCTATAAAGGCGCAGTATATTTTTTCCGAAATGACATCTGATGGCATCAGGTATGTCTAGCAGACATTGAAAACAACAATCAAAATGCAATCTCAATAGAATAACTTTTCGAATTGAATTTTCAAATGAAATAACGTTATTATATCACTAAATTGAGACATTCCTTGAATTTGCCCAGGAGTCATGAGATCATTTTAGCACTCTTATGACGAAGCAGCAAAGAATGCTAATTTTTTAATTTCGCAATATTATCCAGTCCTGTAGCGAGCAGGTTATCCATGAATACCTGCGATCCAAATCTAACTATTCAGCGAATTGAAATTTTAAATAACCGAAATCGAACAGATACAGAAATCAAACACTTATATTCCATTACGTGAATTCGTGTGATCATAAGATTCTTGCGATTAAGGCGCAGTATATTTTTCCCGAAATACCATCTGAAGACATCAGGTATTTCTTACAGACATTAAAAACAACAATCAAAATGCAATCTAAATAGAATAACTTTTCGAATTGAATTTACGAATCAATTAACGTTATTATGTCAATATATAGAGCTATTCCTTGATTTTGGCCAGGAGTTATGAGTTCATTTAACTCTCTTATGACCACGCAGCAAAATGTGCTAATTTTTTAATTTCGCAATATTACTAAGTCCTGTAGCGTGCAGGTTATCCATGAATATTTGCGATCTAACTATAACTATTCAGAGAATTGATATTTTAAATAACCGATAGTGAACGGATACAGAAATACCTCTTATATTCTAACACGAGCATTCGTGTAATCATGAGATTATTGCGATAAAGGCGCAGTATATATTTTCCGAAATGACATCTGATGGCATCAGGTATGTCTAGCAGACATTGAAAACAACAATCCAAATGCAATCTAAATAGAATATCTTTTCGAATTGAATTTTCAAATCAATTAACGTTATGATGTCACTAAATACAGCCATTCTTTAATTTTTTCCGGGAGTCATAGTATCATTTTAGCACTCTTATAACCACGCAGCAAAATATGCTAATTTTTTAATTTTGCAATATTACTTAGTTCTGTCGCGAGCAGGTTATCTATGAATACTTGCGATCTAAATTTAATTATTCAGCAAATTGATATTTTAAATAACCGATAGGGAACAGACCCAGAAATACCTCTTATATTCTAACACGTGAATTCGTGTAATCATGAGATTATTGCGATAAAAGCGCAGTATATTTTTTCCGAAATGACATCTGATGGCATCAGGTATGTCTAGCAGACATTGAAAACAACAATCAAAATGCAATCTCAATTGAATAACTTTTCGAATTAAATTCTTAAATCAAATAACGTTATTATGTCACTAAATAGAGCCATTCCTTGATTTTGCCCAGGAGTTATGAGATCATGTTAGCACTCATATAACCACGCTGCAAAAAATGCTAATTTTTCAATTTCGCAATTTTGTCAAGTCCTGTAGCGAGCAAGTTATCCATAAATACTTGCGATCTAAATTGAACTATCTAGCAAATTGAAATTTCAAAAATCTGAAAGCGAACAGATATAGCAACTAACCTCTTATATTCTATAACGTAAATTCGTGTAATCATGAGATGCTTGCGATTGAGCCGCAGTATAATTTTCCCGAAATATTATCTGAAGCCATCAGGTATTTCTTACAGACATTGGAAACAACAATGAAAAGGAAATCTCAATAGATTAACTGTTCGAAATGAATTCTCAAATCAAATAACGTTATTAATCCACTAAATAGAGCCATTCCTTGATTTTGCCCAGGAGTTATGAGATCATTTTAGCACTTTTATGACCACGCAGCAAAATTTGCGAATTTTTCAATTTCGCGATATTATTAAGTCCTGTAGCGAGCAGGTCATCCACAAGTCCTTGCGATAGAAATTGAACTATTTAGCAAATTGCAATTTCAAATATCTGAAAGCGAACATATACAGAAATCAACCTATTATATTCTATTACGAAAATTCATGTAATCATGAGGTTCTTGCGATTGAGGCGCAGTATATTTTTCCCGAAATATCATAAGAAGACATCAGGTATTTCTTACAGACATTGGAAACAACAATCAAAATGCAATCTCAATTGAATAACTTTTCGAATTGAATTTACAAATCAATTATCGTTATTATGTCAATATAGAGAGCTATTCCTTGAATTTACCCAGGAGTCATGAGATCATTTTAGCACTCTTATAAAGACGCAGCAAAAAATGCTAATTTTTCAATCTCGCAATATTACTAAGTACTGTAGCGAGCAGGTTATCCACGAATACTTGCGATCAAACATTACCTTTCCAGCGAATTGAAATTTTAAATAACCGATAGTGAACATATACAGAAATACCTCTTATATTCTAACACGTGAATTCGTGTAATCATGAGATTATTGCGATAAAGGGGCAGTATATTTATTCCGAAATGACATCTTATGGCATCAGGTTCGTCTAGCAGACATTGAAAACAACAATCAAAATGCAATCTCAATAGAATAACCTCTTGAATTGAATTTTCAAATGAAATAACGTTATTATGTCACTAAATAAAGCTATTCCTTGATTTTGCCCAGGATTCATGAGATCATTTTAGCACCCTTATGAAGACGCAGCAAACAATGCTAATTTTTCAATTTCGCAATATTACCAAGTGCTGTAGGGAGCAGGTTATCTATGAATACGTGCGATCTAAATATGTTTTTTCAGCGAATTTAAATTTTAAGAAACCGAAAGCGAACAGATACAGAAATTAACCTATTATATTCTATCACGACAATTCGTGTAATCATGAGGTTCTTGCGATTGAGGCGCAGTATATTTATCCCGAAATATTATCTGAAGGCATCAGGTATTTCTTACAGACATTGAAAACAACAATCAAAATGCAATCTCATTAGAATAACTTTTCGAAATTAATTTACAAATCAATTAACGTTATTATGTCAATATATAGAGCTATTCCTTGATTTTCCCCAGGAGTCATGAGATCATTTTAGCACTCTTATAAAAACGCAGCAAAAAATGCTAATTTTTCAATCTCGCAATATTACTAAGTCCTGTAGCGAGCAGGTTATTTATGAATACTTGCGATCGGAATTCAACTATTCAGCGAATTGAAATTTTACTGAACCGAAAGCGAAAATATACAGAAATCAACCTCTTTAATTCTATCACGTGAATTCGTGTAATCGTGAGATTCTTGCGATCAAGGCGGAGTATATTTTTTCCGAAATATCATCTAAAAACATCAGGTATTTCTTACAGACATTGAAAACAACAATTAAAATGCAAACTCAATAGAATAACTTTTCGGATTGATCTTTCAAATCAAATAACGTTATTATATCACTAAATAGAGACATTCCTTGATTTTGCGCAGGAGTCATGAGATTATCTTAGCACTCTTATGACGACGCAGCAAAAAATGCTAATTTTTTAATTTCGCAATATTATCCAGTCCTGTAGCGAGCAGGTTATCCATGAATACCTGCGATCCAAATTTAACTATTCAGCGAATTGATATTTTAAATAACCGAAATAGAACAGATACAGAAATCAACCACTTATATTCCATCACGAGAATTCGTGTAATCATGAGGTTCTTGCGATTGGGGCGCAGTATATTTTTCCCGAAATATTATCTGAAGGCATCAGGTATTTCTTACAGACATTGGAACCAACAATCAAAATGCAATCTTAATAGAATAACTGTTCGAATTGAATTTACAAGTCAATTAACGTTATTATGTCACTAAATAGAGCCATTCCTTGATTTTGCCCAGAAGTTATGAGATCATTTTAGCACTCATATGACCACGCAGCAAAATATGCTAATTGTTTAATTTCGCAATATTACCAAGTCCTGTAGCGAGCAGGTTATTTATGAATACTTGCGATCGAAATTCAACTGTTCAGCAAATTGAAATTTTACTGAACCGAAAGCGAAAATATACAGAAATCGGCCTCTTAAATTCTATCACTTGAATTCGTGTAATCATGAGATTCTTGCGATCAAGGCGCAGTATATTTTTCCCTGAATGTTATCTAAAAACATCAGGTATTTCTTACAGACATTGAAAACAACAATCAAAATGCAATCTCATTAGAATAACTTTTCGAATTTAATTTACAAGTCAATTAACGTTATTATGTCAATATATAGAGCTATTCCTTGATTTGCTAGGAGTTATGAGTTCATTTAACACTCTTATGACCACGCAGCAAAATGTGCTAATTTTTTAATTTCGCAATATTACTAAGTCCTGTAGCGTGCAGGTTATTCATGAATATTTGCGATCTAACTTTAACTATTTAGCAAATTGATATTTTAAATAACCGAAATAGTACAGATACAGAAATCAACCACGTATATTCCATCATGAGAATTCGTGTAATCATGAAATTATTGCGATAACGGCGCAGTAGATTTTTTCCGAAATGACATCTGATGGCATCAGGTATCTATAGCAGACATTGAAAACAACAATTTAAATGCAATCTCAATAGAATAACTTTTCGACTCGAATTTTCAAATCAAATTACGTTATTATGTCACTAAATAGAGCCATTCCTTGATTTTGCCCAGGAGTTATGAGATCATTTTAGCACTCTTATAACGACGCAGCAAAATATGCTAATTCTTTTATTTCGCAATTTTACTAAGTCCTGTAGCGAGCAGGTTATCCACGAATACTTGCGTTCCAAATCTAACTATTCAGTGAATTGAAATTTTAAATAACCGAAAGCGAACAGATACAGAAATCAACCTATTATATTCTATCACGAGAATTCGTGTAATCATGAGGTTCTTGCGATTGAGGCGCAGTAAATTTTTTCCGTAATATCATATGAACACATCAGGTATTTCATACAGACATTGAAAACAACAATCAAAATGCAATCTCATTAGAATAACTTTTTGAATTGAATTTACAAATCAATGAACGTTAACATGTCAATATATAGAACCATTCTTTAATTTTGCCCAGGAGTAAGGAGATCATTTTAGCACTCTTATGACTACGCAGCAAAATATGCTAATTTTTCAATTTCGCAATATTACTAAGTCCTGTAGCGAGCAGGTTATCCACGAATACTTGCGATCGAACTTTAACTTTTCAGCGAATTGATATTCTAAATAACCGATAGTAAAAATATACAGAAATACAACATATATTCTAACACGTGAATTCGTGTAATCATGAGATTATTGCGATAAAGGCGCAGTATATTTTTTTCGAAATGACATCTGATGGCATCCAGTACGTCTAGCAGACATTGAAAAAAACAATCAAAATGCAATCTCAATAGAGTAACCTTTCGATTTGATTTTTCAAATCAAATAACGTTATTATGTCACTAAATAGAGCCATTCCCTCATTTTGCCCAGGAGTCATGAGATCATTTTGGCACTCTTTCAAAGACGCAGCAAATAATGCCCATTTTTCAATTTCGCAATATTACCAAGTGCTGTAGCGAGCAGGTTATCTATGAATACTTGCGATCTAAATTTGTCTATTCAGCGAATTGAAATTTTAAGTAAAGGAAAGCGAACAGATACAGAATTCAACCTATTATATTCTATCACGAGAATTCGTGTAATCATGAGGTTCTTGCGATTGAGGCACAGGATATTTTTCCCAAAATATTATCTGAAGGCATCAGGTATTTCTTACAGACATTGGAAACAACAATCAAAATGCAATCTCAATAGAATAACTGTTCGAAATGATTTCTCAAATCGAATAACGTTATTATGTCACTGAAAAGAGCCATTCCTTGATTTTGCCCAAAAATTATGAGATCATTTTAGCACTTTTATGACCACGCAGCAAAATATGCTAATTTTCAATTTTCGCAATATTGGCAAGTCCTGTAGCGAGCAAGTTATTCATAAATACTGGCGATCTAAATTGAACTATTAAGCAAATTGAAATTTCAAATATCTGAAAGCGAACAGATATAGAAATCAACCTCTTATATTCTATCACGTGAATTCGTGTAATCATGAGATGCTTGCGGTTGAAGCGCAGTATATTTTTCCCGAAATATCATCTGAAGACATCTGGTATTTCTTACAGACATTGAAAACAACAATCAAAATGCAATCTTCATAGAATAACTGTTCGAATTATATTTTCAGATTAATAAACGTTAGTATGTCGATATATAGAGCTATTCCTTGATTTTTCCCAGGAGTTATGAGATCATTTTAGCACTCTTATAACAACGCAGCAAAATATGCTAATTTTTTAATTTCGCAATATTACCAAGTCCTGTAGCGAGCAGGTTATCCACGAATACTTGCGATCGAACTTAGCTTCGCAGCGAATTAATATTTTAAATAACAGATAGTGAACAGATACAGAAATACCTCTTATATTGTAACACGAGAATTCGTGTAATCATGAGATTATAGCGATAAAGGCGCAGTATATTTTTTCCGAAATGTCATCTGATGGCATCAGGTATGTCTAGCAGACATTGAAAACAACAATCAAAATGCAATCTCAATAGAATAACTTTTCAAATTGAATTCTTAAATCAAATAACGTTATTATGTCACTTAATAGAGCCATACCTTGATTTTGCCCAGGAGTTATGAAATCATGTTAGCACTCTTATAACAACGCAGCAAAAAATGCTAATTTTTCAATTTTGCAATATTGTCAAGTCCTGTAGCGAGCAAGTTATTCATAAATACTGGCGATCTAAATTGAACTATTAAGCAAATTGAAATTTCAAATATCTGAAAGCGAACAGATATAGAAATCAACCTCTTATATTCTATCACGTGAATTCGTGTAATCATGAGATGCTTGCGGTTGAAGCGCAGTATATTTTTCCCGAAATATCATCTGAAGACATCTGGTATTTCTTACAGACATTGAAAACAACAATCAAAATGCAATCTTCATAGAATAACTGTTCGAATTATATTTTCAAATTAATAAACGTTAGTATGTCGATATATAGAGCTATTCCTTGATTTTTCCCAGGAGTTATGAGATCATTTTAGCACTCTTATAACAACGCAGCAAAATATGCTAATTTTTTAATTTCGCAATATTACCAAGTCCTGTAGCGAGCAGGTTATCCACGAATACTTGCGATCGAACTTAGCTTCGCAGCGAATTAATATTTTAAATAACAGATAGTGAACAGATACAGAAATACCTCTTATATTGTAACACGAGAATTCGTGTAATCATGAGATTATAGCGATAAAGGCGCAGTATATTTTTTCCGAAATGTCATCTGATGGCATCAGGTATGTCTAGCAGACATTGAAAACAACAATCAAAATGCAATCTCAATAGAATAACTTTTCAAATTGAATTCTTAAATCAAATAACGTTATTATGTCACTTAATAGAGCCATACCTTGATTTTGCCCAGGAGTTATGAAATCATGTTAGCACTCTTATAACAACGCAGCAAAAAATGCTAATTTTTCAATTTTGCAATATTGTCAAGTTCTGTAGCGAGCAAGTTATTCATAAATACTTGCGATCTAAATTAAACTATCCGACAGATTGAAATTTCCAATATCTGAAAGCCAACAGATATAGAAATCAAACTCTTATATTATGTCACGTGAATTCGTGTAATCATGAGATGCTTGCGATTGAGGCGCAGTATATTTTTCCCGTAATATCATCTAAAGACATCTGGTATTTCTTACAGACATTGAAATCAACTATCACAATGCAGTCTCAATAGAATTACTGTTCGAAATGATTTCTCAAATCGAATAACGTTATTATGTCACTAAATAGAGCCATTCCTCGATTTTTCCCAGGAGTTATGAGATCATTTTAGCACATTTATGACCACGCAGCAAAATATGCGAATTTTTCAATTTCGCAATATTATCAAGTCCTTAGCGAGCAGGTCATCCATAAGTCCTTGCGATCGAAATTGAACTATTTAGCAAATTGAAATTTCAAATATCTGAAAGCGAACAGATTAGGAAATCAACCTCTTATATTCTATCACGTGAATTCGTGTAATCATGAGATGCTTGCGATTGAGGCGCAGTATATTTTTCCCGAAATATCATCTAAAGACATCTGGTATTTCTTACAGACATTGAAAACAACAATCACAATGCAGTCTCAATAAAATAACTTTTCGAATTGAATTTACAAGACAATTAACGTTATAATGTCACTAAATAGAGCCATTCCTTGATTTTGCCCAGGAGTTATGAGATCATTTCAGCACTTTTATGACCACGCAGCAAAATGTGCTAATTTTTCAATTGCGCAATTTTACCAAGTCCTGTAGCGAGTAGGTTATCTATGAATACTTGCGATCTAAATTTGTCTAATCAGCGAATTGAAATTTTAAGTAAAGAAAAGCGAACAGATACAGAATTTAACCTATTATATTCTATCACGAGAATTCGTGTAATCATGAGGTTCCTGCGATTGAGGCGCAGTATATTTTTCCCGGAATATTATCTGAAGGCATCAGGTATTTCTTACAGACATTGGAAACAACAATCGAAATGCAATCTCAATAGAATAACTGTTCGAAATGATTTCTCAAATCGAATAACGTTATCATGTCACTGAAAAGAGCCATTCCTTAATTTTGCCCAGAAGTTATGAGATTATTTTAGCACTTTTATGACCACGCAGCAAAATATGCTAATTTTTAATTTCCGCAATATTACCAAGACCTGTCGCGAGCAGGTTATCTATGAATACTTGCGATCTAAATTTGTCTATTCAGCGAATTGAAATTTTAAATAACCGAAAGCGAACAGATACAGAAATTAACCTATTATATTCTATTACGAAAATTCGTGTAATCATGAGGTTCTTGCGATTGAGGCGCAGTATATTTTTCCCGAAATATCATAAGAAGACATCAGGTATTTCTTACAGATATTGGAAACAACAATCAAAATGCAATCTCAATTGAATAACTTTTCGAATTAAATTTACAAATCAATTAACGTTATTATGTCAATATATAGAGCTATTCCTTGATTTTTCCCAGGAGTCATGAGATCATTTTAGCACTTTTATAAGGACGCAGCAAAAAATGCTAATTCTTCAATCTCGCAATATTACTGATTCCTGGAGCGAGCAGGTTATTTATAAATACTTGCGATCGAAATTCAACTATTCAGCGAATTGAAATTTTAAATAACCGGAAGCGAACAGATACAGAAATCAACCTATGATATTCTATCACGAGAATTCGTGTAATCATGAGGTTCTTGCGATTGAGGCGCAGTAATTTTTTCTCGAAATATCATATGAAGACATCAGGTATTTCTTACAGACATTAAAAACAACAATAAAATGCAATCTCAATAGAATTACCTTTTGAATTGAATTTTCAAATGAAATAACGTTATTATGTTACTAAATAAAGCCATTCCTTGATTTTGCCCAGGATTCATGAGATCATTTTAGCACTCTTATGAAGACGCAGCAAAAAATGCTAATTTTTCAATTTCGCAATATTACCAAGTGCTGTAGGGAGCAGGTTATCTATGAATACGTGCGATCTAAATATGTTTATTCAGCGAATTGAAATTTTAAGAAACCGAAAGCGAACAGATACAGAAATTAACCTATTATATTCTATCACGACAATTCGTGTAATCATGAGGTTCTTGCGATTGAGGCGCAGTATATTTATCCCGAAATATTATCTGAAGGCATCAGGTATTTATTACAGACATTGAAAACAACACCAAACGCAATCTCAATAGAATAACTGTACGAAATGATTTCTCAAATCGAAAGACGTTATTATGTCACTGAATAGAGCCATTCCTTGATTTTGCCCAAGAGTTATGAGATCATTTTAGCACTTTTATGACAACGCAGCAAAATATGCGAATTTTTCAATTTCACCGTATTATCAAGTCCTGTAGCGAGCACGTTATTCATAAATAACTGCGATCTAAATTGAACTATCTAGCAAATTGAAATTTCAAATATCTGAAAGCGAACAGATATAGAAATCAACCTCTTATATTCTATCACGTGAATTTGTGTAATCATGAGATGCTCGCGATTAAGGCGCAGTATATTTTTCCCGAAATATCATCTGAAGACATCTGGTATTTCTTACAGACATTGAAAACAACAATCACAATGCAGTCTCAATAGAATAACTTTTCGAATTGAATTTACAAGTCAATTAACGTTATTATGTCACTAAAGCGAGCCATTCCTTGATTTTGCCCAGGAGTTATGAGATCATTTTAGCACTCATATGACCACGCAGCAAAATATGCTAATTGTTCAATTTCGCAATATTACTAAGTCCTGTAGCGTGCAGGTTATCCATGATCATTTGCTATCTAACTTTAACTATTCAGCGAATTGATATTTTAAATAACCGAAATAGAACAGATACAGAAATCAACCACTTATATTCCATCACGAGAATTCGTATAATCATGAGGTTCTTGCGATTGGGGCGCAGTATATTTTTCCCGAAATATTATCTGAAGGCATCAGGTATTTCTTACAGACATTGGAAACAACAATCAAAATGCAATCTGAATAGAATAACTGTTCGAAATGACTTCTCAAATCAAATAACGTTATTAATCCACTAAATAGAGCCATTCCCTAATTTTGCCCAGGAGTTATGAGATCACTTTAGCACTTTTATAACCACGCAGCAAAATATGCGAATTTTTCGATTTCGCAATATTATCAAGTCCTGTAGCGAGCAGGTCATCCATAAGTACTTGCGATCGAAATTGAACTATTTAGCAAATTGAAATTTCAAATATCTTGATGCGAACAGATATGGAAATCAACCTCTTATATTCTATCACGTGAATTCTTGTAATCATGAGATGCTTGCGATCAAGGCGCAGTATATTTTTCCCTAAATGTTATCTAAAAACATCAGGTATTTCTTACAGACATTGAAAACAACAATTAAAATGCAATCTCATTAGAATAACTTTTCGAAATTAATTTACAAATCAATTAACGTTATTATGTCAATATATAGAGCTATTCCTTGATTTTCCCCAGGAGTCATGAGATCATTTTAGCACTCTTATAACGACGCAGCAAAATATGCTAATTTTTAAATTTCGCAATATTACTAAGTCCTGTAGCGAGCAGGTTATCCACGAATACTTGCGATCGAACTTTACCTTTCAAGCGAATTGAAATTTTAAATAACCGAAAGCGAAGAGATACAGAAATCAACCTATTATATTCTATCACGAAAATTCGTGTAATCATGAGGTTCTTGCAATTGAGGGGCAGTATATTTTTCCCGAAACATCATATGAAGACATCAGGTATTTCTACAGACTTTGGAAACAACAATCAAAATGCAATCTCATTAGAATGACTTTTCGAATTGAATTTACAAATCAATTATCGTTATTTTGTCAATATATAGAGCTATTCTTTGAATTTACCCAGAAGTCATGAGATCATTTTAGCACTCTTATAAAGACGCAGCAAAAAATGCTAATTTTTCAATCTCGCAATATTACTAAGTACTGTAGCGAGCAGGTTATCGCCGAATACTTGCGATCGAACATTACCTTTCCAGCGAATTGAAATTTTAAATAACCGATAGTGAACATATACAGAAATACCTCTTATATTCTAACACGTGAATTCGTGTAATCATGAGGTTATTGCGATAAAGGGGCATTATATTTTTTCCGAAATGACATCTTATGGCATCAGGTTCGTCTAGCAGACATTGAAAACAACAATCAAAATGCAATCTCAATAGAATAACCTCTTGAATTGAATTTTCAAATGAAATAACGTTATTATGTTACTAAATAAAGCCATTCCTTGATTTTGCCCAGGATTCATGAGATCATTTTAGCACTCTTATGAAGACGCAGCAAAAAATGCTAATTTTTCAATTTCGCAATATTACCAAGTGCTGCAGGGAGCAGGTTATCTATGAATACGTGCGATCTTAATATGTTTATTCAGCCAATTGAAATTTTAAGAAACCGAAAGCGAACAGATACAGAAATTAACCTATTATATTCTATCACGACAATTCGTGTAATCATGAGGTTCTTGCGATTGAGGCGCAGTATATTTATCCCGAAATATTATCTGAAGGCATCAGGTATTTCTTACAGACATTGAAAACAACACCAAACGCAATCTCAATAGAATAACTGTACGAAATGATTTCTCAAATCGAATGACGTTATTATGTCACTGAATAGAGCCATTCCTAGATTTTGCCCAAGAGTTATGAGATCATTTTAGCACTTTTATGACAACGCAGCAAAATATGCGAATTTTTCAATTTCACCGTATTATCAAGTCCTGTAGCGAGCACGTTATTCATAAATAACTGCGATCTAAATTGAACTATCTAGCAAATTGAAATTTCAAATATCTGAACGCGAACAGATATAGAAATCAACCTCTTATATTCTATCACGTGATTTCGTGTAATCATGAGATGCTCGCGATTAAGGCGCAGTATATGTTTCCCGAAATATCATCTGAAGACAGCTGGTATTTCTTACAGACATTGAAAACAACAATCACAATGCAGTCTCAATAGAAATACTTTTCGAATTGAATTTACAAGTCAATTAACGTTATTATGTCACTAAAGCGAGCCATTCCTTGATTTTGCCCAGAAGTTATGAGATCGTTTTAGCACTCATATGACCACGCAGCAAAATATGCTAATTGTTTAATTTCGCAATATTACTAAGTCCTGTAGCGTGCAGGTTATCCATGATCATTTGCTATCTAACTTCAACTATTCAGCGAATTGATATTTTAAATAACAGAAATAGAACAGATACAGAAATCAACCACTTATATTCCATCACGAGAATTCGTATAATCATGAGGTTCTTGCGATTGGGGCGCAGTATATTTTTCCCGAAATATTATCTGAAGGCATCAGGTATTTCTACAGACTTTGGAAACAACAATCAAAATGCAATCTCATTAGAATGACTTTTCGAATTGAATTTACAAATCAATTATCGTTATTTTGTCAATATATAGAGCTATTCTTTGAATTTACCCAGAAGTCATGAGATCATTTTAGCACTCTTATAAAGACGCAGCAAAAAATGCTAATTTTTCAATCTCGCAATATTACTAAGTACTGTAGCGAGCAGGTTATCGCCGAATACTTGCGATCGAACATTACCTTTCCAGCGAATTGAAATTTTAAATAACCGATAGTGAACATATACAGAAATACCTCTTATATTCTAACACGTGAATTCGTGTAATCATGAGATTATTGCGATAAAGGGGCAGTATATTTATTCCGAAATGACATCTTATGGCATCAGGTTCGTCTAGCAGACATTGAAAACAACAATCAAAATGCAATCTCAATAGAATAACCTCTTGAATTGAATTTTCAAATGAAATAACGTTATTATGTCACTAAATAAAGCTATTCCTTGATTTTGCCCAGGATTCATGAGATCATTTTAGCACCCTTATGAAGACGCAGCAAACAATGCTAATTTTTCAATTTCGCAATATTACCAAGTGCTGTAGGGAGCAGGTTATCTATGAATACGTGCGATCTAAATATGTTTTTTCAGCGAATTTAAATTTTAAGAAACCGAAAGCGAACAGATACAGAAATTAACCTATTATATTCTATCACGACAATTCGTGTAATCATGAGGTTCTTGCGATTGAGGCGCAGTATATTTATCCCGAAATATTATCTGAAGGCATCAGGTATTTCTTACAGACATTGAAAACAACAATCAAAATGCAATCTCATTAGAATAACTTTTCGAAATTAATTTACAAATCAATTAACGTTATTATGTCAATATATAGAGCTATTCCTTGATTTTCCCCGGGAGTCATGAGATCATTTTAGCACCTTTTATAACGACGCAGCAAAATATGCTAATTTTTCAATTTCGCAATATTACTAAGTCCTGTAACGAGCAGGTTATCCACGAATACTTGCGATCGAACTTTACCTTTCAAGCGAATTGAAATTTTAAATAACCGAAAGCCAAGAGATACAGAAATCAACCTATTATATTCTATCACGAAAATTCGTGTAATCATGAGGTTCTTGCAATTGAGGGGCAGTATATTTTTCCCGAAACATCATATGAAGACATCAGGTATTTCTACAGACTTTGGAAACAACAATCAAAATGCCATCTCAATTGAATAACTTTTCGAATTGAATTTACAAATCAATTAACGTTATTATGTCAATATATAGAGCTATTCCTTGATTTTCCCCAGGAGTCATGAGATCATTTTAGCACTCTTATAAAAACGCAGCAAAAAATGCTAATTTTTCAATCTCGCAATATTACTAAGTCCTGTAGCGAGCAGGTTATTTATGAATACTTGCGATCGGAATTCAACTATTCAGCGAATTGAAATTTTACTGAACCGAAAGCGAAAATATACAGAAATCAACCTCTTTAATTCTATCACGTGAATTCGTGTAATCGTGAGATTCTTGCGATCAAGGCGGAGTATATTTTTTCCGAAATATCATCTAAAAACATCAGGTATTTCTTACAGACATTGAAAACAACAATTAAAATGCAAACTCAATAGAATAACTTTTCGGATTGATCTTTCAAATCAAATAACGTTATTATATCACTAAATAGAGACATTCCTTGATTTTGCGCAGGAGTCATGAGATTATCTTAGCACTCTTATGACGACGCAGCAAAAAATGCTAATTTTTTAATTTCGCAATATTATCCAGTCCTGTAGCGAGCAGGTTATCCATGAATACCTGCGATCCAAATTTAACTATTCAGCGAATTGATATTTTAAATAACCGAAATAGAACAGATACAGAAATCAACCACTTATATTCCATCACGAGAATTCGTGTAATCATGAGGTTCTTGCGATTGGGGCGCAGTATATTTTTCCCGAAATATTATCTGAAGGCATCAGGTATTTCTTACAGACATTGGAACCAACAATCAAAATGCAATCTTAATAGAATAACTGTTCGAATTGAATTTACAAGTCAATTAACGTTATTATGTCACTAAATAGAGCCATTCCTTGATTTTGCCCAGAAGTTATGAGATCATTTTAGCACTCATATGACCACGCAGCAAAATATGCTAATTGTTTAATTTCGCAATATTACCAAGTCCTGTAGCGAGCAGGTTATTTATGAATACTTGCGATCGAAATTCAACTGTTCAGCAAATTGAAATTTTACTGAACCGAAAGCGAAAATATACAGAAATCGGCCTCTTAAATTCTATCACTTGAATTCGTGTAATCATGAGATTCTTGCGATCAAGGCGCAGTATATTTTTCCCTAAATGTTATCTAAAAACATCAGGTATTTCTTACAGACATTGAAAACAACAATCAAAATGCAATCTCATTAGAATAACTTTTCGAATTTAATTTACAAGTCAATTAACGTTATTATGTCAATATATAGAGCTATTCCTTGATTTGCTAGGAGTTATGAGTTCATTTAACACTCTTATGACCACGCAGCAAAATGTGCTAATTTTTTAATTTCGCAATATTACTAAGTCCTGTAGCGTGCAGGTTATTCATGAATATTTGCGATCTAACTTTAACTATTTAGCAAATTGATATTTTAAATAACCGAAATAGTACAGATACAGAAATCAACCACGTATATTCCATCATGAGAATTCGTGTAATCATGAAATTATTGCGATAACGGCGCAGTAGATTTTTTCCGAAATGACATCTGATGGCATCAGGTATCTATAGCAGACATTGAAAACAACAATTTAAATGCAATCTCAATAGAATAACTTTTCGACTCGAATTTTCAAATTAAATTACGTTATTATGTCACTAAATAGAGCCATTCCTTGATTTTGCCCAGGAGTTATGAGATCATTTTAGCACTCTTATAACGACGCAGCAAAATATGCTAATTCTTTTATTTCGCAATTTTACTAAGTCCTGTAGCGAGCAGGTTATCCACGAATACTTGCGTTCCAAATCTAACTATTCAGTGAATTGAAATTTTAAATAACCGAAAGCGAACAGATACAGAAATCAACCTATTATATTCTATCACGAGAATTCGTGTAATCATGAGGTTCTTGCGATTGAGGCGCAGTAAATTTTTTCCGTAATATCATATGAACACATCAGGTATTTCATACAGACATTGAAAACAACAATCAAAATGCAATCTCATTAGAATAACTTTTTGAATTGAATTTACAAATCAATGAACGTTAACATGTCAATATATAGAACCATTCTTTAATTTTGCCCAGGAGTAAGGAGATCATTTTAGCACTCTTATGACTACGCAGCAAAATATGCTAATTTTTCAATTTCGCAATATTACTAAGTCCTGTAGCGAGCAGGTTATCCACGAATACTTGCGATCGAACTTTAACTTTTCAGCGAATTGATATTCTAAATAACCGATAGTAAAAATATACAGAAATACAACATATATTCTAACACGTGAATTCGTGTAATCATGAGATTATTGCGATAAAGGCGCAGTATATTTTTTTCGAAATGACATCTGATGGCATCCAGTACGTCTAGCAGACATTGAAAAAAACAATCAAAATGCAATCTCAATAGAGTAACCTTTCGATTTGATTTTTCAAATCAAATAACGTTATTATGTCACTAAATAGAGCCATTCCCTCATTTTGCCCAGGAGTCATGAGATCATTTTGGCACTCTTTCAAAGACGCAGCAAATAATGCCCATTTTTCAATTTCGCAATATTACCAAGTGCTGTAGCGAGCAGGTTATCTATGAATACTTGCGATCTAAATTTGTCTATTCAGCGAATTGAAATTTTAAGTAAAGGAAAGCGAACAGATACAGAATTCAACCTATTATATTCTATCACGAGAATTCGTGTAATCATGAGGTTCTTGCGATTGAGGCACAGGATATTTTTCCCAAAATATTATCTGAAGGCATCAGGTATTTCTTACAGACATTGGAAACAACAATCAAAATGCAATCTCAATAGAATAACTGTTCGAAATGATTTCTCAAATCGAATAACGTTATTATGTCACTGAAAAGAGCCATTCCTTGATTTTGCCCAAAAATTATGAGATCATTTTAGCACTTTTATGACCACGCAGCAAAATATGCTAATTTTCAATTTTCGCAATATTGGCAAGTCCTGTAGCGAGAAAGTTATTCATAAATACTGGCGATCTAAATTGAACTATTAAGCAAATTGAAATTTCAAATATCTGAAAGCGAACAGATATAGAAATCAACCTCTTATATTCTATCACGTGAATTCGTGTAATCATGAGATGCTTGCGGTTGAAGCGCAGTATATTTTTCCCGAAATATCATCTGAAGACATCTGGTATTTCTTACAGACATTGAAAACAACAATCAAAATGCAATCTTCATAGAATAACTGTTCGAATTATATTTTCAAATTAATAAACGTTAGTATGTCGATATATAGAGCTATTCCTTGATTTTTCCCAGGAGTTATGAGATCATTTTAGCACTCTTATAACAACGCAGCAAAATATGCTAATTTTTTAATTTCGCAATATTACCAAGTCCTGTAGCGAGCAGGTTATCCACGAATACTTGCGATCGAACTTAGCTTCGCAGCGAATTAATATTTTAAATAACAGATAGTGAACAGATACAGAAATACCTCTTATATTGTAACACGAGAATTCGTGTAATCATGAGATTATAGCGATAAAGGCGCAGTATATTTTTTCCGAAATGTCATCTGATGGCATCAGGTATGTCTAGCAGACATTGAAAACAACAATCAAAATGCAATCTCAATAGAATAACTTTTCAAATTGAATTCTTAAATCAAATAACGTTATTATGTCACTTAATAGAGCCATACCTTGATTTTGCCCAGGAGTTATGAAATCATGTTAGCACTCTTATAACAACGCAGCAAAAAATGCTAATTTTTCAATTTTGCAATATTGTCAAGTCCTGTAGCGAGCAAGTTATTCATAAATACTGGCGATCTAAATTGAACTATTAAGCAAATTGAAATTTCAAATATCTGAAAGCGAACAGATATAGAAATCAACCTCTTATATTCTATCACGTGAATTCGTGTAATCATGAGATGCTTGCGGTTGAAGCGCAGTATATTTTTCCCGAAATATCATCTGAAGACATCTGGTATTTCTTACAGACATTGAAAACAACAATCAAAATGCAATCTTCATAGAATAACTGTTCGAATTATATTTTCAAATTAATAAACGTTAGTATGTCGATATATAGAGCTATTCCTTGATTTTTCCCAGGAGTTATGAGATCATTTTAGCACTCTTATAACAACGCAGCAAAATATGCTAATTTTTTAATTTCGCAATATTACCAAGTCCTGTAGCGAGCAGGTTATCCACGAATACTTGCGATCGAACTTAGCTTCGCAGCGAATTAATATTTTAAATAACAGATAGTGAACAGATACAGAAATACCTCTTATATTGTAACACGAGAATTCGTGTAATCATGAGATTATAGCGATAAAGGCGCAGTATATTTTTTCCGAAATGTCATCTGATGGCATCAGGTATGTCTAGCAGACATTGAAAACAACAATCAAAATGCAATCTCAATAGAATAACTTTTCAAATTGAATTCTTAAATCAAATAACGTTATTATGTCACTTAATAGAGCCATACCTTGATTTTGCCCAGGAGTTATGAAATCATGTTAGCACTCTTATAACAACGCAGCAAAAAATGCTAATTTTTCAATTTTGCAATATTGTCAAGTTCTGTAGCGAGCAAGTTATTCATAAATACTTGCGATCTAAATTAAACTATCCGACAGATTGAAATTTCCAATATCTGAAAGCCAACAGATATAGAAATCAAACTCTTATATTATGTCACGTGAATTCGTGTAATCATGAGATGCTTGCGATTGAGGCGCAGTATATTTTTCCCGTAATATCATCTAAAGACATCTGGTATTTCTTACAGACATTGAAATCAACTATCACAATGCAGTCTCAATAGAATTACTGTTCGAAATGATTTCTCAAATCGAATAACGTTATTATGTCACTAAATAGAGCCATTCCTCGATTTTTCCCAGGAGTTATGAGATCATTTTAGCACATTTATGACCACGCAGCAAAATATGCGAATTTTTCAATTTCGCAATATTATCAAGTCCTTAGCGAGCAGGTCATCCATAAGTCCTTGCGATCGAAATTGAACTATTTAGCAAATTGAAATTTCAAATATCTGAAAGCGAACAGATTAGGAAATCAACCTCTTATATTCTATCACGTGAATTCGTGTAATCATGAGATGCTTGCGATTGAGGCGCAGTATATTTTTCCCGAAATATCATCTAAAGACATCTGGTATTTCTTACAGACATTGAAAACAACAATCACAATGCAGTCTCAATAAAATAACTTTTCGAATTGAATTTACAAGACAATTAACGTTATAATGTCACTAAATAGAGCCATTCCTTGATTTTGCCCAGGAGTTATGAGATCATTTCAGCACTTTTATGACCACGCAGCAAAATGTGCTAATTTTTCAATTGCGCAATTTTACCAAGTCCTGTAGCGAGTAGGTTATCTATGAATACTTGCGATCTAAATTTGTCTAATCAGCGAATTGAAATTTTAAGTAAAGAAAAGCGAACAGATACAGAATTTAACCTATTATATTCTATCACGAGAATTCGTGTAATCATGAGGTTCCTGCGATTGAGGCGCAGTATATTTTTCCCGGAATATTATCTGAAGGCATCAGGTATTTCTTACAGACATTGGAAACAACAATCGAAATGCAATCTCAATAGAATAACTGTTCGAAATGATTTCTCAAATCGAATAACGTTATCATGTCACTGAAAAGAGCCATTCCTTAATTTTGCCCAGAAGTTATGAGATTATTTTAGCACTTTTATGACCACGCAGCAAAATATGCTAATTTTTAATTTCCGCAATATTACCAAGACCTGTCGCGAGCAGGTTATCTATGAATACTTGCGATCTAAATTTGTCTATTCAGCGAATTGAAATTTTAAATAACCGAAAGCGAACAGATACAGAAATTAACCTATTATATTCTATTACGAAAATTCGTGTAATCATGAGGTTCTTGCGATTGAGGCGCAGTATATTTTTCCCGAAATATCATAAGAAGACATCAGGTATTTCTTACAGATATTGGAAACAACAATCAAAATGCAATCTCAATTGAATAACTTTTCGAATTAAATTTACAAATCAATTAACGTTATTATGTCAATATATAGAGCTATTCCTTGATTTTTCCCAGGAGTCATGAGATCATTTTAGCACTTTTATAAGGACGCAGCAAAAAATGCTAATTCTTCAATCTCGCAATATTACTGATTCCTGGAGCGAGCAGGTTATTTATAAATACTTGCGATCGAAATTCAACTATTCAGCGAATTGAAATTTTAAATAACCGGAAGCGAACAGATACAGAAATCAACCTATGATATTCTATCACGAGAATTCGTGTAATCATGAGGTTCTTGCGATTGAGGCGCAGTAATTTTTTCTCGAAATATCATATGAAGACATCAGGTATTTCTTACAGACATTAAAAACAACAATAAAATGCAATCTCAATAGAATTACCTTTTGAATTGAATTTTCAAATGAAATAACGTTATTATGTTACTAAATAAAGCCATTCCTTGATTTTGCCCAGGATTCATGAGATCATTTTAGCACTCTTATGAAGACGCAGCAAAAAATGCTAATTTTTCAATTTCGCAATATTACCAAGTGCTGTAGGGAGCAGGTTATCTATGAATACGTGCGATCTAAATATGTTTATTCAGCGAATTGAAATTTTAAGAAACCGAAAGCGAACAGATACAGAAATTAACCTATTATATTCTATCACGACAATTCGTGTAATCATGAGGTTCTTGCGATTGAGGCGCAGTATATTTATCCCGAAATATTATCTAAAGGCATCAGGTATTTATTACAGACATTGAAAACAACACCAAACGCAATCTCAATAGAATAACTGTACGAAATGATTTCTCAAATCGAAAGACGTTATTATGTCACTGAATAGAGCCATTCCTTGATTTTGCCCAAGAGTTATGAGATCATTTTAGCACTTTTATGACAACGCAGCAAAATATGCGAATTTTTCAATTTCACCGTATTATCAAGTCCTGTAGCGAGCACGTTATTCATAAATAACTGCGATCTAAATTGAACTATCTAGCAAATTGAAATTTCAAATATCTGAAAGCGAACAGATATAGAAATCAACCTCTTATATTCTATCACGTGAATTTGTGTAATCATGAGATGCTCGCGATTAAGGCGCAGTATATTTTTCCCGAAATATCATCTGAAGACATCTGGTATTTCTTACAGACATTGAAAACAACAATCACAATGCAGTCTCAATAGAATAACTTTTCGAATTGAATTTACAAGTCAATTAACGTTATTATGTCACTAAAGCGAGCCATTCCTTGATTTTGCCCAGGAGTTATGAGATCATTTTAGCACTCATATGACCACGCAGCAAAATATGCTAATTGTTCAATTTCGCAATATTACTAAGTCCTGTAGCGTGCAGGTTATCCATGATCATTTGCTATCTAACTTTAACTATTCAGCGAATTGATATTTTAAATAACCGAAATAGAACAGATACAGAAATCAACCACTTATATTCCATCACGAGAATTCGTATAATCATGAGGTTCTTGCGATTGGGGCGCAGTATATTTTTCCCGAAATATTATCTGAAGGCATCAGGTATTTCTTACAGACATTGGAAACAACAATCAAAATGCAATCTGAATAGAATAACTGTTCGAAATGACTTCTCAAATCAAATAACGTTATTAATCCACTAAATAGAGCCATTCCCTAATTTTGCCCAGGAGTTATGAGATCACTTTAGCACTTTTATAACCACGCAGCAAAATATGCGAATTTTTCGATTTCGCAATATTATCAAGTCCTGTAGCGAGCAGGTCATCCATAAGTACTTGCGATCGAAATTGAACTATTTAGCAAATTGAAATTTCAAATATCTTGATGCGAACAGATATGGAAATCAACCTCTTATATTCTATCACGTGAATTCTTGTAATCATGAGATGCTTGCGATCAAGGCGCAGTATATTTTTCCCTAAATGTTATCTAAAAACATCAGGTATTTCTTACAGACATTGAAAACAACAATTAAAATGCAATCTCATTAGAATAACTTTTCGAAATTAATTTACAAATCAATTAACGTTATTATGTCAATATATAGAGCTATTCCTTGATTTTCCCCAGGAGTCATGAGATCATTTTAGCACTCTTATAACGACGCAGCAAAATATGCTAATTTTTAAATTTCGCAATATTACTAAGTCCTGTAGCGAGCAGGTTATCCACGAATACTTGCGATCGAACTTTACCTTTCAAGCGAATTGAAATTTTAAATAACCGAAAGCGAAGAGATACAGAAATCAACCTATTATATTCTATCACGAAAATTCGTGTAATCATGAGGTTCTTGCAATTGAGGGGCAGTATATTTTTCCCGAAACATCATATGAAGACATCAGGTATTTCTACAGACTTTGGAAACAACAATCAAAATGCAATCTCATTAGAATGACTTTTCGAATTGAATTTACAAATCAATTATCGTTATTTTGTCAATATATAGAGCTATTCTTTGAATTTACCCAGAAGTCATGAGATCATTTTAGCACTCTTATAAAGACGCAGCAAAAAATGCTAATTTTTCAATCTCGCAATATTACTAAGTACTGTAGCGAGCAGGTTATCGCCGAATACTTGCGATCGAACATTACCTTTCCAGCGAATTGAAATTTTAAATAACCGATAGTGAACATATACAGAAATACCTCTTATATTCTAACACGTGAATTCGTGTAATCATGAGGTTATTGCGATAAAGGGGCATTATATTTTTTCCGAAATGACATCTTATGGCATCAGGTTCGTCTAGCAGACATTGAAAACAACAATCAAAATGCAATCTCAATAGAATAACCTCTTGAATTGAATTTTCAAATGAAATAACGTTATTATGTTACTAAATAAAGCCATTCCTTGATTTTGCCCAGGATTCATGAGATCATTTTAGCACTCTTATGAAGACGCAGCAAAAAATGCTAATTTTTCAATTTCGCAATATTACCAAGTGCTGCAGGGAGCAGGTTATCTATGAATACGTGCGATCTTAATATGTTTATTCAGCCAATTGAAATTTTAAGAAACCGAAAGCGAACAGATACAGAAATTAACCTATTATATTCTATCACGACAATTCGTGTAATCATGAGGTTCTTGCGATTGAGGCGCAGTATATTTATCCCGAAATATTATCTGAAGGCATCAGGTATTTCTTACAGACATTGAAAACAACACCAAACGCAATCTCAATAGAATAACTGTACGAAATGATTTCTCAAATCGAATGACGTTATTATGTCACTGAATAGAGCCATTCCTAGATTTTGCCCAAGAGTTATGAGATCATTTTAGCACTTTTATGACAACGCAGCAAAATATGCGAATTTTTCAATTTCACCGTATTATCAAGTCCTGTAGCGAGCACGTTATTCATAAATAACTGCGATCTAAATTGAACTATCTAGCAAATTGAAATTTCAAATATCTGAACGCGAACAGATATAGAAATCAACCTCTTATATTCTATCACGTGATTTCGTGTAATCATGAGATGCTCGCGATTAAGGCGCAGTATATGTTTCCCGAAATATCATCTGAAGACAGCTGGTATTTCTTACAGACATTGAAAACAACAATCACAATGCAGTCTCAATAGAAATACTTTTCGAATTGAATTTACAAGTCAATTAACGTTATTATGTCACTAAAGCGAGCCATTCCTTGATTTTGCCCAGAAGTTATGAGATCGTTTTAGCACTCATATGACCACGCAGCAAAATATGCTAATTGTTTAATTTCGCAATATTACTAAGTCCTGTAGCGTGCAGGTTATCCATGATCATTTGCTATCTAACTTCAACTATTCAGCGAATTGATATTTTAAATAACAGAAATAGAACAGATACAGAAATCAACCACTTATATTCCATCACGAGAATTCGTATAATCATGAGGTTCTTGCGATTGGGGCGCAGTATATTTTTCCCGAAATATTATCTGAAGGCATCAGGTATTTCTTACAGACATTGGAAACAACAATCAAAATGCAATCTGAATAGAATAACTGTTCGAAATGACTTATCAAATCAAAGAACGTTATTAATCCACTAAATAGAGCCATTCCCTAATTTTGCCCAGGAGTTATGAGATCATTTTAGCACTTTTATGACCACGCAGCAAAATATGCGAATTTTTCGATTTCGCAATATTATCAAGTCCTGTAGCGAGCAGGTCATCCATAAGTACTTGCGATCGAAATTGAACTATTTAGCAAATTGAAATTTCAAATATCTTAAAGCGAACAGATATAGAAATCAACCTCTTATATTCTATCACGTGAATTCGTGTAATCATGAGATGCTTGCGATCAAGGCGCAGTATATTTTTCCCGAAATATTATCTGAAGGCATCAGGTATTTCTTACAGACATTGGAAACAACAATCAAAATGCAATCTCATTAGAATAACTTTTCGAAATTAATTTACAAATCAATTAACGTTATTATGTCAATATATAGAGCTATTACTTGATTTTCCCCAGGAGTCATGAGATCATTTTAGCACTCTTATAACGACGCAGCAAAATATGCTAATTTTTAAATTTCGCAATATTACTAAGTCCTGTAGCGAGCAGGTTATCCACGAATACTTGCGATCGAACTTTACCTTTCAAGCGAATTGAAATTTTAAATAACCGAAAGCGAAGAGATACAGAAATCAACCTATTATATTCTATCATGAAAATTCGTGTAATCATGAGGTTCTTGCAATTGAGGGGCAGTATATTTTTCCCGAAACATCATATGAAGACATCAGGTATTTCTACAGACTTTGGAAACAACAATCAAAATGCAATCTCATTAGAATGACTTTTCGAATTGAATTTACAAATCAATTATCGTTATTTTGTCAATATATAGAGCTATTCCTTGAATTTACCCAGAAGTCATGAGATCATTTTAGCACTCTTATAAAGTCGCAGCAAAAAATGCTAATTTTTCAATCTCGCAATATTACTAAGTACTGTAGCGAGCAGGTTATCGCCGAATACTTGCGATCGAACATTACCTTTCCAGCGAATTGAAATTTTAAATAACCGATAGTGAACATATACAGAAATACCTCTTATATTCTAACACGTGAATTCGTGTAATCATGAGATTATTGCGATAAAGGGGCATTATATTTTTTCCGAAATGACATCTTATGGCATCAGGTTCGTCTAGCAGACATTGAAAACAACAATCAAAATGCAATCTCAATAGAATAACCTCTTGAATTGAATTTTCAAATGAAATAACGTTATTATGTTACTAAATAAAGCCATTCCTTGATTTTGCCCAGGATTCATGAGATCATTTTAGCACTCTTATGAAGACGCAGCAAAAAATGCTAATTTTTCAATTTCGCAATATTACCAAGTGCTGTAGGGAGCAGGTTATCTATGAATACGTGCGATCTAAATATGTTTATTCAGCCAATTGAAATTTTAAGAAACCGAAAGCGAACAGATACGGAAATTAACCTATTATATTCTATCACGACAATTCGTGTAATCATGAGGTTCTTGCGATTGAGGCGCAGTATATTTATCCCGAAATATTATCTGAAGGTATCAGGTATTTCTTACAGACATTGAAAACAACACCAAACGCAATCTCAATAGAATAACTGTACGAAATGATTTCTCAAATCGAATGACGTTATTATGTCACTGAATAGAGCCATTCCTAGATTTTGCCCAAGAGTTATGAGATCATTTTTGCACTTTTATGACAACGCAGCAAAATATGCGAATTTTTCAATTTCACCGTATTATCAAGTCCTGTAGCGAGCACGTTATTCATAAATAACTGCGATCTAAATTGAACTATCTAGCAAATTGAAATTTCAAATTTCTGAAAGCGAACAGATATAGAAATCAACCTCTTATATTCTATCACGTGAATTCGTGTAATCATGAGATGCTCGCGATTAAGGCGCAGTATATTTTTCCCGAAATATCATCTTAAGACATCTGGTATTTCTTACAGACTTTGAAAACAACAATCACAATGCAGTCTCAATAGAATAACTTTTCGAATTGAATTTACAAGTCAATTAACGTTATTATGTCACTAAAGCGAGCCATTCCGTGATTTTGCCCAGAAGTTATGAGATCGTTTTAGCACTCATATGACCACGCAGCAAAATATGCTAATTGTTCAATTTCGCAATATTACTAAGTCCTGTAGCGTGCATGTTATCCATGATCATTTGCTATCTAACTTTAACTATTCAGCGAATTAATATTTTAAATAAACGAAATAGAACAGATACAGAAATCAACCACTTATATTCCATCACGAGAATTCGTATAATCATGAGGTTCTTGCGATTGGGGCGCAGTATATTTTTCCCGAAATATTATCTGAAGGCATCAGGTATTTCTTACAGACATTGGAAACAACAATCAAAATGCAATCTGAATAGAATAACTGTTCGAAATGACTTCTCAAATCAAATAACGTTATTAATCCACTAAATAGAGCCATTCCCTAATTTTGCCCAGGAGATATGAGATCATTTTAGCACTTTTATGACCACGCAGCAAAATATGCGAATTTTTCGATTTCGCTATATTATCAAGTCCTGTAGCGAGCAGGTCATCCATAAGTACTTGCGATCGAAATTGAACTATTTAGCAAATTGAAATTTCAAATATCTTTAAGCGAACAGATATAGAAATCAACCTCTTATATTCTATCACGTGAATTCGTGTAATCATGAGATGCTTGCGATTGAGGCGCAGTATATTTTACCCGAAATATCATCTGAAGACATCAGGTATTTCTTACAGACATTGAAAACAACAATCAAAATGCAATCTCAATAGAATAACTTTTCGAATTAAATTCTTAAATCAAATAACGTTATTATGTCACTAAATAGAGCTATTCCTTGATTTTGCCCAGGAGCCATGAGATCATTTTAGCACTCCTTTAACGACGCAGCAAAAAATGCTAATTTTTCAATTTCGCAATAATATCAAGTCTTGTAGCGAGCAGGTTATCCATGAATACTTGCGATCTAAATTTAACTATTCAGCGAATTGATATTTTAAATAAATGAAATCGAACAGATACAGAAATAAACCACTTACATTCCATCACTTGAATTCGTGTAATCATAAGATTCTTGCGATTAAGGCGCAGTAAATTTTTTCCGAAATGACATCTGATGGCATCAAGTATGTCTAGCAGACATTGAAAACAACAATCAAAAAGCAATCTCAATAGAATAACTTTTCGAATTGAATTTACAAATCAATTAACGTTATTATGTCACCAAATAGAGCCTTTCCTTGATTTTGCCCACGAGTTATGAGATCATTTTAGCACTTTTATGACCACGCAGCAAAATATGCGAATTTTTTAATTTCGCTATATTATCAAGTCCTGTAGCGAGCAGGTTATCCATAGATACTTGCGATCTAAATTGCACTATTCAGCAAATTGAAATTTCAAATATCTGAAAGCGAACAGATATAAAAATTAACCTATTATATTCCATCACGAGAATTCGTGTAATCATGAGGTTCTTGCGATTGGGGCGCAGTATATTTTTCCCGAAATATTATCTGAAGGCATCAGGTATTTCTTACAGACATTGGAAACAACAATTAAAATGCAATCTCAATAGAATAACTGTTCGAAATGAATTCTCAAATCAAATAACGTTATTATGTCACTAAATAGAGCTATTCCTTGATTTTGCCCAGAAGTTATAAGATCATTTTAGCACTTTTATGACCACGCAGCAAAGTATGCGAATTTTTCAATTTCGCAATATTATCGAGTCCTGTAGCGAGCAGGTTGTCTATAAATACGTGCGATCTAAATTGAACTATTTAGCAAATTGAAATTTCAAATATCTGAAAGCGAACAGATATAGAAATCAACCTCTTATATTCTATAACGTGTATTCGTGTAATCATGAGATGCTTGCGATTAAGGCGCAGTATATTTTTCCCGAAATATCATCTGAAGACATCAGGTATTTCTTACAGACATTGAAAACAACAATCACAATGCAGTCTCAATAGAATAACTTTTCGATATTAATTTTCAAATCAATTAACGTTATGATGTCACTGAATACAGCCATTCTTTAATTTTTCCCGGGAGTCATAATATCATTTTAGCACTCTTATAACCACGCAGCAAAATATGCTAATTTTTCAATTTTGTAATATTACTTAGTTCTGTCGCGAGCAGGTTATCTATGAATACTTGCGATCTAAATTTAATTATTCAGCAAATTGATATTTTAAATAACCGATAGTGAACAGATCCAGAAATACCTCTTATATTCTAACACGTGAATTCGTGTAATCATGAGATTATTGCGATAAAGGCGCAGTATATTTTTTCCGAAATGACATCTGATGGCATCAGGTATGTCTAGCAGACATTGAAAACAACAATGAAAATGCAATCTCAATTGAATAACTTTTCGAATTGAATTCCTTAATCAAATAACGTTATTATGTCAGTAAATAGAGCCATTCCTTGATTTTGCCCAGGAGTTATGAGATCATGTTAGCACTCATATAACCACGCAAAAAAAAAGGCTAATTTTTCAATTTCGCAATATTGTCAAGTCCTGTCGCGAGCAAGTTATTCATAAATACTTGCGATCTAAATTAAACTATCTAACAAATTGAAATTTTAAAAATCTGAAAGCGATCAGATATAGAAACCAACCTCTTATATTCTATCACGTGAATTCGTGTAATCATGAGATGCTTATGATTGAGGCGCAGTATATTTTTCCCGAAATATCATCTGAAGACATCTGGTATTTCTTACAGACATTGAAAACAACAATCACAAATCAGTCTCAATAGAATAACTGTTCGAAATGATTTCTCAAATCGAATAACGTTATTATGTCACTAAATAGAGCCATTCCTTGATTTTGCACGGAAGTTATAAGATCATTTTAGCACTCTTATAACGACGCAGCAAAATATGCTAATTTTTTAATTTCGCAATTTTACGAAGTCCTGTAGCGAGCAGGTTATCCACGAATACTTGGGATCGAACTTTAACTTTTGGGCGAATTGATATTTTGAATAACCGATAGTGAACAGATACAGAAATACCTCTTATATTCTAACACGTGAATTTGTGTAATCATGAGGTTCTTGCGATAAGGGCGCAGTATATTTTTCCCGAAATACTATCTAAAGCCATCAGGTATTTCTTACAGACATTGGAAACAACAATCAAAATGCAATCTTAGTAAAATAACTGTTCGAAATGAATTCTCAAATCAAATAACGTTATTAATCCACTAAATAGAGCCATTCCTTGATTTTGCCCAGGAGTTATGAGATCATTTTAGCACTTTTATGACCACGCAGCAAAATATGCGAATTTTTCAATTTCGCAATATTATCAAGTCCTGTAGCGAGCAGGTCATCCATAAGTCCTTGCGATCGAAATTGAACTATTAAGCAAATTGGAATTTCAAATATCTGAAAGCGAACAGATATAGTAATCAACCTCTTATATTCTAACACGTGAATTCGTGTAGTCATGAGATGCTTGCGATTGAGGCGCAGTATATTTTTCCCGAAATATCATCTGAAGACATCAGGTATTTCTTACAGACATTGAAAACAACAATCAAAATGCAATCTCAATAGAATAACTTTTCGAATTAAATTCTTAAATCAAATAACGTTATTATGTCACTAAATAGAGCCATTCCTTGATTTTGCCCAGGAGTTATGAGATCATGTTAGCAATCTTATAACGACGCAGCAAAATATGCTAATTTTTTAATTTCGCAATAATATCAAGTCTTGTAGCGAGCAGGTTATCCATGAATACTTGCGATCTAAATTTAACTATTCAGCGAATTGATATTTTAAATAAATGAAATCGAACAGATACTGAAATTTCTCCTATATTCTAACACGTGAATTCGTGTAATCATGAGATTTTTGCGGTAAAGGAGCAGTATATTTTTTCCTAAATGACATCTAATGGCATCAAGTATGTCTAGCAGACAATGAAAACAACAATCAAAAAGCAATCTCAATAGAATAACTTTTCGAATTGAATTTTCAAATCAAATAACGTTATTATGTCACTAAATAGAGCCATTCCTTGAGTTTGCCCAGGAGCCATGAGATCATTTTAGCACTCTTTTAACGACGCAGCAAAAAATGGTAATTTTTCAATTTCGCAATAATATCAAGTCTTGTAGCGAGCGGGTTATCCATGAATACTTGCGATCTAAATTTAACTATTCAGCGAATTGATATTTTAAATAAATGAAATCGAACAGATACAGAAATAAACCACTTATATTCCATCACGTGAATTCGTGTAATCATAAGATTCTTGCGATTAAGGCGCTGTATATTTTTCCCGAATCACCATCCGAAGACATCAGGTATTTCTTACAGACATTGAAAACAACAATCAAAATGCAATCTAAATATAATAACTTTTCGAATTGAATTTACAAATCAATTAACGTTATTATGTCACCAAATAGAGCCTTTCCTTGATTTTGCCCACGAGTTATGAGATCATTTTAGCACTTTTATGACCACGCAGCAAAATATGCGAATTTTTTAATTTCGCAATATTATCAAGTCCTGTAGCGAGCAGGTTATCCATAGATACTTGCGATCTAAATTGCACTATTCAGCAAATTGAAATTTCAAATATCTGAAAGCGAACAGATATAAAAATTAACCTATTATATTCTATCACGAGAATTCGTGTAATCATGAGGTTCTTGCGATTGGGGCGCAGTATATTTTCCCCGAAATATTATTTGAAGGCATCAGGTATTTCTTACAGACATTGGAAACAACAATTAAAATGCAATCTCAATAGAATAACTGTTCGAAATGAATTCTCGAATCAAATTACGTTATTATGTCACTAAATAGAGCTATTCCTTGATTTTGCCCAGAAGTTATGAGATCATTTTAGCACTTTTATGACCACGCAGCAAAATATGCGAATTTTTCAATTTCGCAATATTCTCAAGTCCTGTAGCGAACAGGTTATCCACGAATACTTGCGATCGAACTTTAACTTTCCAGCGAATTGAAATTTTAAATAACCGATAGTGAACAAATACAGAAATACCTCTTATATTCTAACACGTGAATTCGTGTAATCATGAGATTATTGCGATAAAGGCACAGTATATTTTTTCCGAAATGACATCTGATGGCATCAGGTATGTCTAGCAGACATTCAAAACAACAATCAAAATGCAATCTCAATAGAATAACTTTTCGAATTGAATTCTTCAATCAAATAACGTTATTATGTCACTAAATAGAGCTATTCCGTGATTTTGCCCAGGGGTTATGAGATCATTTTAGCACTCTTATGACCACGCAACAAAATGTGCTAATTTTTTAATTTCGCAATATTATCAAGTCCTGTAGCGAGCAGGTTATCTATGAATACTTGCGATCTAAATTGAACTATTCAGCAAATTGAAATTTCAAATATCTGAAAGCGAACAGATATAGAAATCAACCTCTTATATTCTATCACGTGAATTTGTGTAATCATGAGATTGTTGCGATTGTGGTGCAGTATATTTTTACCGAAATGACATCTGAAGATATCAGGTATTTCTAACAGACTTTGAAAACAACGTGCCAAACGCAAACGTAATTGAATAACTTTTCGAATTGAATTTCCAAATCAATTAACGTTAATATACCAATATATAGATCCATTCCTTTATTTTGCCCATAGTAAGGAGATCATTTTAGCATTATTATGACCACGCAGCAAAATAGGCTAATTTTTCAATTTCGCAATGTTACTAAGTACTGTAGCAAGCATGTGATCCGTTTATACTTGCGATCCAAATTTATCTATTCAGCGAATTGGAATTTTAAATAACTGATAGTTAACGGATACAGAAATCAACCTATTATATTCTATCACGAGAATTTGTGTAATCATGAGGTTCTTGCGATTGAGGCGCAGTATATTTTTCCCGAAATCTTATCTGAAAGCATCAGGTATTTCTTACAGTCATTGAAAACAACAATCAAAATGCAATCTCAATAGAATAACCCTTCGGATTGAATTTTCACATCAATGAACGTTAATATGTCGATATATAGAGTCATTACTTGATTATGTCCAGGAGTCATGAAATCATTTTAGCACTATTATAGCGACGCAGCAAAATATGCTAATTTTTTAATTTCGCAATATTACTTAGTTCGGTCGCGAGCAGGTTATCTATAAAAACTTGCGATCTAAATTTAATTATTCAGCAAATTGATATTCTAAATAACCGAAATAGAACAGATGAAGAAATTAACCACTTATATTCCATCACGAGAAATCGTGTAATCATGAAATTATTGCGATAACGGCGCAGTACATTTTTTCCGAAATGACATCTGATGGCACCAGGTATGTCTAGCAGACATTAAAAACAACAATTGAAATGCAATCCCGATAGAATAACTTTTCGAATTGAATTTTCAAATCAAATAACGTTATTATGTCACTAAATAGAGCTATTCCTTGATTTTGCCCAGGAGTCATGAGATCATTTTAGCACTCTTATAACGACGCAGCAAAAAATCCTAATTTTTTAATTTCGCAATATTATCAAGTCCTGTAGCAAGCAGGTTATCCATGAATACTAGGACCTAAATTTAACTATTCAGCGAATAGATATTTTAAATAACCGAAATCGAACAGATACAGAAATCAACCACTTATATTCCATCACGTGAATTCGTGTAATCATAAGATTCTCGCGATTTAGGCGCAGTATATTTTTCCCGAAATACCATCTGAAGACATCAGGTATTTCATACAGACATTGAAAACAACAAACAAAATGCAATCTGAATAGAATAACTTTTCGAATTGAATTTACAAATCAATTAACGTTATTATGTCAATATATAGAGCTTTTCCATTATTTTGCCCAGGAGTTATAAAATCATTTCAGCACTCTTATGACCACGCAGCAAAATATGCTAATTTTTTAATTTCGCAATATTACTTAGTTCGGTCGCGAGCAGGTTATCTATAAAAACTTGCGATCTAAATTTAATTATTCAGCAAATTGATATTCTAAATAACCGAAATAGAACAGATGAAGAAATTAACCACTTATATTCCATCACGAGAAATCGTGTAATCATGAAATTATTGCGATAACGGCGCAGTACATTTTTTCCGAAATGACATCTGATGGCATCAGGTATGTATAGCAGACATTAAAAACAACAATTAAAATGCAATCTCAATAGAATAACTTTTCGACTTGAATTTTCAAATCGAATAACGTTATTATGTCACTAAATAGAGCCATTCCTTTATTTTGCCCAGGAGTCATAAGATCATTTAGCACTCTTATATTGACGCAGCAAAAAATGCTAATTTTTCAATTTCGCAATATTACCAAGTCCTGTAGCGAGCAGGTTATCCATGAATACCTGCTATCCAAATCTAACTATTCAGCGAATTGAAATTTTATTAACCAAAAGTGAACAGATACAGAAATCAACCTATTATATTCTATCACGAGAATTCGTGTAATCATGAGATTCTTGCGATTGAGGCGCAGTATATTTTTCCCGAAATATTATCTGAAGGCATCAGGTATTTCTAACAGACATTGAAAACAACAATCAAAATGCAATCTTAATAGAATAACTGTTCGAATTATATTTTCAAATCAACAAACGTTATTATGTCGATATATAGAGCTATTCCTAGATTTTTCCCAGGAGTTATGAGATCATTTTAGCACTCTTATAACGACGCAGCAAAGTATGCTAATTTTTTAATTTCGCAATATTACTAAGTCCTGTAGCGAGCAGGTTATCCACGAATACTTGCGATCGAACTTTAACTTTTCAGCGAATTGATATTTTAAATAACCGATAGTGAACAGATACAGAAATACCACTTTTATTCTAACACGTGAATTCGTGTAATCATGAGATTATTGCGATAAAGGCGCAGTATATTTTTTCCAAAATGACATCTGATGGCATCCAGTACGTCTAGCAGACATTGAAAAATACAATCTCAATAGAGTAACCTTTCGATTTGATTTTTCAAATCAAATAACGTTATTATGTCACTAAATAGAGCCATTCCCTCATTTTGCCCAGGAGTCATGAGATCATTTTGGCACTCTTTTGAACACGCAGCAAAAAATGCTCATTTTTCAATTTCGCAATATTACCAAGTGCTGTAGCGAGCAGGTTATCTATGAATATTTGCGATCTAAATTTGTCTATTCAGCGAATTGATATTTTACATAACCGAAATTGAACAGCTTCCGAAATCAACCACTTATATTCCATCACGTGAATTCGTGTAATCATAAAATTCTTGCGATTAAGGCGCTGTATATTTTTCCCGAAATACCATCTGAAGACATCAGGTATTTCTTACAGACATTGAAAACAACAATCAAAATGCAATCTAAATAGAATAACTTTTCGAATTGAATTTACAAATCAATTAACGTTATTATGTCACTAAATAGAGCCATTCCTTGATTTTGCCCAGGAGTTATGAGATCATGTTAGCACTCATATAACCACGCAAAAAAAAAGGCTAATTTTTCAATTTCGCAATATTGTCAAGTCCTGTCGCGAGCAAGTTATTCATAAATACTTGCGATCTAAATTAAACTATCTAACAAATTGAAATTTTAAAAATCTGAAAGCGATCAGATATAGAAACCAACCTCTTATATTCTATCACGTGAATTCGTGTAATCATGAGATGCTTATGATTGAGGCGCAGTATATTTTGGATTCGCCCAGGAGTTATGAAATCATTTTAGCACTATTATGACTACGCAGCAAAATGTGCTAATTTTTCAATTTCGCAATGTTACTAAGTCCTGTAGCGAGCAGGTGATCCATTAATACTTGCGATCTAAATTTATCTATTCAGCGAATTGGAATTTTTAATAACCGATAGTGAACGGATACAGAAATACCTCTTATATGCTACCACGTTAATTCGTGTAATCATGAGATACTTGCGATAAAGGCGCTGTATATTTTTCCTAATATATCATCTCAAGACATCAGGTATTTCTTACAGACAGGGAAAACAACAATTAAAATGCAATCTCATTAGAATGACTTTTCGAATTGAATTTTCAAATCAAATAACGTTATGATGTCACTAAATACAGCCATTCTTTGATTTTTCCCGGGAGTCATGATATCATTTTAGTACTCTTATAACCACGCAGCAAAAAAGGCTAATTTTTCAATTTCACAATTTTACTAAGTCCTGTAGCGAGCAGGTTATCCATGAATACTAGGACCTAAATTTAACTATTCAGCGAATGAAGTTTTAAATAACCATAAGCGAACAGATACAGAAATCGATCTATTATATTCTTTCACGAGAATTCGTGTAATCATGTGGTTCGTGCGATTAAGGCGCAGTATATTTTTCCCGAAATATTATCTAAAG
Organism: Platygaster robiniae; assembly: GCA_028476575.1. NCBI lineage: Eukaryota > Metazoa > Arthropoda > Insecta > Hymenoptera > Platygastridae > Platygaster > Platygaster robiniae. The sequence goes on from CM052021.1 coordinate 21,319,999, forward strand.
GCATCAGGTATTTCTTACAGACATTGGAAACAACAATCAAAATGCAATCTTAAGATAATCACTTTTCGAATTGAATTTACAAATCAATTAACGTTATTATGTCAAGATATAGAGCTATTCCTTGATTTTGCCCAGGAGTTATGAGATCATTTTAGCACTCTTATGACAGCGCAGCAAAATGTGCTAATTTTTTAATTTTGCAATATTACTAAGTCCGGTAGCGTGCAGTTTAATTACGAATACTTGCGACCTAATTAAACTATTAGCGAATTGAAATTTTAAATAACCGAAAGCAAACAGATACAGAAATCAACTCTTCTATTCTATTCTATTCTATTCTATCACGTAAATTTGTGTAATCATGAGATTGTTGCGATTGTGGCGCAGTATATTTTTCCCGAAATGACATCTGAAGATATCAGGTATTTCTAACAGACTTTGAAAACAACGAGCAAAACGCTAACTCAATAGAATAACTCTTCGAATTGAATTTCCAAATCAATTAACGTTAATTTGTCAATTAATAGAGCAATTCCTTTATTTTGCACATAGTAAGGAAATCATTTTAGCACTATTACGACCACGCAGCAAAATATGCTAATTTTATTTCGCAATGTTACTAAGTCCTGTAGCGAGCAGGTAATCTATTTATACTTGCTATCTCAATTTATCTATTCAGCGAATTGGAATTTTTAATAACCGATAGTGAACGGATACAGAAATACCTCTTATATGCTAACACGTGAATTCGTGTAATCATGAGATACTTGCGATAAAGGCGCTGTATATTTTTCCTGAAATATCATCTTAAGACATCAGGTATTTCTTACAGACATAGAAAACAACAATTATAATGCAATCTCATTAGAATGACTTTTAGAATTAAATTTTCAAATCAAATAACGTTACGATGTAACTTAATACAGCCATTCTTTGATTTGTCCCGGGAGTCATGATATCATTTTAGCACTTTTATAACCACGCAGCAAAAAAGGCTAATTTTTCAATTTCGCAATTTTACCAAGTCCTGTAGTGAGCAGGTTATCCATGAATACTTGGGATCTAAATCTAACTATTCAGCGAATTGAAATTTTAAATAACCGTAAGCGAACAGATACAGAAATGAACCTATTATATTCTATCACGAGAATTCGTGTAATCATGTGGTTCTTGCGATTAGGGCGCAGTATATTTTTCCCAAAATATTATCCGAAGGCATCAGGTATTTCTTACTGACATTGGAAACAACAATCAAAATGCAATCTGAATAGAATAACTGTTCGAAATAAATTCTCAAATCAAATAACATTATTATGTCAATAAATAGAGCCATTCGTTGATTTTGCCCAGAAGTTATGAGATCATTCTAGCACTCTTATGACCACGTAGCAAAGGATGCGAATTTTTCAATTTCGCAATATTATCAAGTCCTGTAGCGAGCAGGTTATCCATAAATACTTGCGATCTGAATTACACTTTTTAGCAATTCGAAATTTCAAATATCTGAAAGCGAGCAGATATAGAAATTAACCTCTTATATTCTATCACGTGAATTCGTGTGATCATAAGATTCTTGCGATTAAGGCGCAGTATATTTTTCCCGAAATACCATCTGAAGACATCAGGTATTTCTTACAGATATTGAAAACAACATTCAAAATGCAATCTAAATAGAATAACTTTTCGAAATGTATTTACAAATTAATTAACGTTATTACGTCAATATATAGAGCTATTGCTTGATTTTAGTCAGGAGTTATGCGATCATTTTAGCACTCTTATATTGACGCAGCAAAGCGGCTAATTTTTCAATTTCGCAATATTACCAAGTCCTGTAGCGAGCAAGTTATCCATGAATACCTGCGATCCAAATCTAACGATTCTGCGAATTGAAATTTTAAATATCCGAAAGCGAACAGATACAGAAATCAACTTATTATATTCTGTCACGAGAATTCGTGTAATCATGAGGTTCTTGCGATTGAGGCGCAGTATATTTTTCGCGAAATGTTATCTGAAGGCATCAGGTATTTCTTACAGACATTGAAAACAACACCAAACGCAATCTCAATAGAATAACTGTTCGAATTATATTTTCAAATTATTAACGTGATTATGTCGATATATAGAGCTATTCCTTGATTTTGCCCAGGAGTTATGAGATCATTTCAGCACTTTTATGACCACTCAGCAAAATGTGCTAATTTATTAATTTCGCAATATTACTAAGTCCTGAAACGAGAAGGTTATCCACGAATACTTGCGATCGAACTTTAACTTTTCAGCGAATTGATATTTTAAATAACCGATAGTGAACAGATACAGAAATACCTCTCATATTCTTACACGTGAATTCGTGTAATCATGAGATTATTGCGATAAAGGGGCAGTATATTTTTTCCGAAATAACATCTAAAAACATCAGGTATTTCTTACAGACATTAAAAACAACAATCATAATGCAAACTCAATAGAATAACTTTTCGAATTGAATTTCCAAATCAATTAATGTTAATATTTCAATATATAGCCTTTCTTTGATTTTGCTCAGGAGTAAGGAGATCATTTTAGCACTCTTATGACCACGCAGCAAAATATGCTAACTTCTCATTTTCACTATTTTACTAAGTCCTGTAGCGAGCAGGTTATCCCCGAATACTTGCGATCGAACTTTACCTTTCCAGCGAATTGAAATTTTGAATAACCGATAGTGAACAGATACAGAAATACCTCTTATATTCTAACACGTGAAATTGTGTATTCATGAGATTATTGCGATAAAAGCGCAGTATATTTTATCCGAAATGACATCTGATGGCATCAGGTACGTCTAGCAGACATTAAAAACAACAATCAAAATGCAATCTCAATGGAATAACTTTTCGAATTGAATTTTTAAATCAAATAACGTTATTATGTCACTAAATAGAGCCATTCCTTGATTTTGCCCAGGAGTCATGAGTTAATTTTAGCACTATTATGACCACGCAGCAAAATATGCAAATTTTTCCAATTTCGCAATATTATCAAGTCCTGTGGCGAGCAGGTTATCTTTAAATTTTTGCGATCTAAATTGAACTATTTAGCAAATTGAAATTTCAAATATCTGAGAGCGAACAGATATAGAAATCAACATCTTATATTCTATCACGTGAATTCGTGTAAACATGAGATGCTTGCGATTGAGGCGCAGTATATTTTTCCCGAAATATCATCTGAAGACATCTGGTATTTCTTACAGACATTGAAAACAACAATCACAATGCATTCTCAATAGAATAACTTTTCGAATTGAATTTACAAGTCAATTAACGTTATTATGTCAATATATAGAGCTATTCCTTGATTTTGCCCAGGAGTTATGAGATCATTTTAGCACTCTTATAACGACGCAGCAAAATATGCTCATTTTTTAATTTCGCAATATTACTAAGTCCTTAAACGAGCAGGTTATCCACGAATACTTGCGATCGAACTTTAACTTTTCAGCGAATTGATATTTTAAATAACAGATAGTGAACAGATACAGAGATACCTCTTATATTCTTACACGTGAATTCGTGTAATCATGAGATTATTGCGATAAAGGGGCTGTATATTTTTCCGAAATAACATCTGAAGGCATCAGGTATTGCTAACAGACATTGAAGACAACAATCGACATGCAATTTAAATAGAATAACTTTTCGAATTGAATTTCCAAATCAATTAACGTTAATATGTCAATATATAGAGCCATTCTTTCATTTTGCCCAGGAGTAAGGAGATCATTTTAACACTCTTATGACCACGCAGCAAAATATGCTAATTTTTCAATTTCGCTATATTACTAAGTCCTGTAGCGAGCAGGTTATCTACGAATACTTGCGGTCGAACTTTACCTTTCTAGCGAATTGAAATTTTAAATAACCGATAGTGAACTTATGCAGAAATACCTCTTATATTCTAACACGTGAATTCGTGTAATCATGAGATGCTTGCGATTGAGGCGCAATATATTTTTCCCGAAATACCATCTGAAGACATCAGGTACTTCTCACAGACATTGAAAACAACAATCAAAATGCAATCTAAATAGAATAACTTTTCGAATTGAATTTACAAATCAATTAACGTTATTATGTCACTAAATAGAGCTATTCCTTGATTTTGCCCAGGAGTTATGATATCAGTTTAGCACTCTTATGACCACGCAGCAAAATGGGCTAATTTTCGAATTTCGCAATATTACTAAGTCCTGTTGCGTGCAGGTTATCTATGAATACTTGCGATCGAAATTGATCTATTCAGCGAATCGAAATTTCAAATAACCAAAAGCAAACAGATACAGAAATCAACCTCTTCTATTCTATCGCATGAATTTGTGTAATCATGAGATTGTTGCGTATGTGGCGCACTATATTTTTTTTCCGTAATGACATCTGCAGATATCAGGTATTTCTAACAGACGTTGAAAACAACGAGCAAAACGTAAACTCAATAGAAAAACTTTTCGAATTGAATTTCCAAATCAATTAACGTTAATATGTAATAATGAGATTGTTGCGATTGTGGCGCAATATATTTTCCGAAATGACATCTGATGGCGTCATGTTTGTATAGCAGACATTGCAAACAACAATTAAAATGCAATCTTAATAGAATACCTTTTCGAATTGAATTTCAAATCAAATGACGTTATTATGTCACTAAATAGAGCCTTTCCTTGATTTTGCCCACGAGTTATGAGATCATTTTAGCACTTTTATGACCACGCAGCAAAATATGCGAATTTTTTAATTTCGCAATATTATCAAGTCCTGTAGCGAGCAGGTTATTCATAGATACTTGCGATCTAAATTGAACTATTCAACAAATTAAAATTTCAAATATCTGAAAGCGAACAGATATAAAAATTAACCTATTATATTCTATCACGAGAATTCCTGTAATCATGAGGTTCTTGCGATTGCGGCGCAGTATATTTTTTCCGAAATATTATCTGAAGGCATCAGGTATTTCTTACAGACATTAGAAACAAAAATAAAATGCAATCTCAATAGAATAACTTTTCGAATTGAATTTTCAAATCAAATAACAATATAATGTCACTAACTAGAGCCATTCCGTGATTTTGCCCAGGGATTATGAGATCATTTTAGCACTCTTATGACCACGCAAAAAAATATGCTAATTTTTTAATTTCCCAATATTATCAAGTCCTGCAGCGAGCAGGTTATCTATGAATACTTGCGATCTAAATTAAACTATTTAGCAAATTGAAATTTCAAATATCTGAAGCGAACAGTTATAGAAATCAACATCTTATATTCTTTCAAGTGAATTTGTGTAATCATGAGATTGTTGCGATTGTGGCGCAGATTATTTTTCCCGAAATGACATCTGAAGATATCAGGTATTTCTAACAGACTTTGAAAACAACGTGCAAAACGCAAACTTAATTGAAAAACTTTTCGAATTGAATTTCCAAATCAATTAACGTTAATATGTCAATATATAGATCGCTTCCTTTATTTTGCCCATAGTAAATAGATCATTTTAGCACTCTTATGACCACGCAGCAAAATAGGCTAATTTTACAATTTAGCAATGTTACTAAGTCCTGTAGCGAGCACGTGATCCATTAATACTTGCGATCCAAATTTATCTATTCAGCGAATTGAAATTTTAAATAATCGATCGTGAACGGATACAGGAATACCTCTTATATGCAAACACGTGAATTCGTGTAATCATGAGATACTTGCGATAAAGGCGCTGTATATTTTTCCTGAAATATCATCTTAAGACATGAGGTATTTCTTACAGACATAGAAATCAACAATTAAAATGCAATCTCATTAGAATGACTTTTCGAATTGAATTTTCAAATCAAATAACGTTATGATGTCACTAAATACAGCCATTCTTTGATTTTTCCCGGGAGTCATGATATCATTTTAGCACTATTATAACGACGCAGCAAAATATGCTAATTTTTCAATTTCGCAATATTTCTAAGTCTTGTAGCGAGCAAGTTATTCACAAATACTTGCGATCGAACTTTAACTTTTCAGCGAATTGAAATTTTAAATAACCGATACTGAACAGATACTGAAATTTCTCCTATATTCTAACACGTGAATTCGTGTAATCATGAGATTATTGCGGTAAAGGCGCAGTATATTTTTTCCGAAATATTATCTGAAGGCATCAGGTATTTCTTACAGACATTGAAAACAACAATCACAATGCAGTCTCAATAGAATAACTGTTCGAAATGATTTCTCAAATCGAATAACGTTATTATGTCACTAAATAAAGCAATTCCATGATTTTGCCCAGAAGTTATGAGATCATTTTAGCACTCTTATAACGACGCAGCAAAATATGCTGATTTTTTAATTTCGCAATTTTACTAAGTCCTGTAGCGAGCAGGTTATATACGAATACTTGCGATCGAACTTTAACTTTTCAGCGAATTGAAATTTTAAATAACCGATACTGAACAGATACTGAAATTTCTCCTAGATTCTAACACGTGAATTCGTGTAATCATGAGATTATTGCGGTAAAGGCGCAGTATATTTTTTCCGAAATGACATCTGATGGCATCAAGTATGTCTAGCAGACATTGAAAACAACAATCAAAAAGCAATCTCAATAGAATAACTTTTCGAATTGAATTTTCAAATCAAATAACGTTATTATGTCACTAAATAGAGCCATTCCTTGATTTTGGCCAGGAGCCATGAGTTCATTTCAGCACTCTTTTAACGACGCAGCAAAAAATGCTAATTTTTCAATTCCGCAATAATATCAAGTCTTGTAGCAAGCAGGTTATCCATGAATACTTGCGATCTAAATTTAGCTATTCAGCGAATTGATATTTTGAATAAATGAAATCGAACAGAAACAGAAATCAACCACTTATATTCCATCACGTGAATTCTTGAAATCATAAGATTCTTGCGATTGAGGCGCAGTAAATTTTTTCCGAAATGACATCTGATGGCATCAGGTATGTATAGCAGACAATGCAAACAACAATAAGAATGCAATCTCAATAGAATAACTTTTCGAATTTAATTTTCAAATCAAAAAACGTTATTATGTCACTAAATAGAGCCTTTCCTTGATTTTGCCCATGAGTAATAAGATCATTTTAGCACTTTTATGACCACGCAGCAAAATATGCGAATTTTTTAATTTCGCAATATTATCAAGTCCTGTAGCGAGCAGGTTATCCATAGATACTTGCGATCTTAATTGAACAATTCAGCAATCTGAAATTTTCAATATCTGAAAGCGAACAGATATAAAAATTAACTTATTATATTCTATCACGAGAATTCGTGTAATCATGAGGTTCTTGCGATTGGGGCGCAGTATATTTTTTCCGAAATATTATCTGAAGGCATCAGGTATTTCTTACAGACATTGAAAACAACAATCACAATGCAGTCTCAATAGAATAACTGTTCGAAATGATTTCTCAAATCGAATAACGTTATTATGTCACTAAATAAAGCAATTCCATGATTTTGCCCAGAAGTTATGAGATCATTTTAGCACTCTCATAACGACGCAGCAAAATATGCTGATTTCTTAATTTCGCAATTTTACTAAGTCCTGTAGCGAGCAGGTTATCCACGAATACTTGCGATCGAACATTAACTTTTTAGCGAATTGATATTTGGAATAACCGATAGTGAACAGATACAGAAATACCTCTTATACTCTAACACGTGAATTCGTGTAATCATGAGGTTCTTGCGATTGGGGCGCAGTATATTTTTCCCGAAATATTATCTGAAGGCATCAGGTATTTCTTACAGACATTGGAAACAACAATCACAATGCAGTCTCAATAGAATAACATTTCGAATTGAATTTACAAGTCAATTAACGTTATAATGTCACTAAATAGAGCCATTCCGTGATTTTGCCCAGGGGTTATAAGATCATTTTAGCACTCTTATGACCACGCAGCAAAAAATGCTAATTTTTCAATTTTGCAATATTTTCAAGTCCTGTAGCGAGCAGGTTATCTATAAATACTTGCGATCGAACTTTAACTTTTTAGCGAATTGATATTTTGAATAACCGATAGTGAACAGATACAGAAATACCTCTTATATTCTAACACGTGAATTCGTGTAATCATGAGATTATTGCGATAAAGGCGCAGTATATTTTTTCCGGAATGACATCTGATGGCATCAGGTATGTCTAGCAGACATTGAAAACAACAATCAACATGCAATCTCAATAGAATAACTTTTCGAATTGAATTTTCAAATCAAATAACGTTATAATGTCACTAAATAGAGCCATTCCGTGATTTTGCCCAGGGGTTATGAGATCATTTTAGCACTCTTATGACCACGCAGCAAAAAATGCTAATTTTTTAATTTCGCAATATTTTTAAGTCCTGTAGCGAGCAGGTTATTCATGAATACTTGCGATCTAAATTGGACTATTTAGCAAATTGAAATTTCAACTATCTGAAAGCGAACAGATATAGAAATCAACCTCTTATATTCTATCACGTGAATTTGTGTAATCATGAGATGGTTGCGATTGTGGCGCAGTATATTTTTCCCGAAATGACATCTGAAGATATCAGGTATTTTTAACAGACTTTGAAAACAACGTGCAAAACGCAAACTTAATTGAATAACTTTTCGAATTGAATTTCCAAATCAACTAACGTTAATATGTCAATATATAGATCCATTCCTTTATTTTGCCCATAGAAAGGAGATCATTTTAGCACTCTTACGACCACGCAGCAAAATAGGCTGATTTTTCAATTTCGCAATGTTACTATGTCCAGTAGCGAGCATGTGATCCATTAATACTCGCGATCCAAATTTATCTATTCAGCGAATTGAAATTTTAAATAACCGATAGTGAACGGATACAGGAATACCTCCTATATGCTAACACGTGAATTCGTGTAATGATGAGATACTTGCGACAAAGGCGCTGTATATTTTTCCTGAAATATCATCTCAAGACATCAAGTATTTCTTACAGACATAGAAAACAACAATTAAAATGCAATCTCATTAGAATGACTTTCCGAATTGAATTTTCGAATCAAATAACGTTATGATGTCACTAAATACAGCCATTCTTTGATTTTTCCCGGGAGTCATAATATCATTTTAGCACTCTTGTAACCATGCAGCAGAATATGCTAATTTTTTTAATTTGGCAATATTACTAAGTTCTCTCGCGAGTAGGTTATCTATAAATACTTGCGATCTAAATTTATCTATTCAGCGTATTGGAATTATAAATAACCGATAGTAAACGGATACAGAAATACCTTTTATATGCTAACACTTGGATTTGTGTAATCATGAGATACTTGCGATAAAGGCGCTGTATATTTTTCCTGAAATATCATCTCAAGACATCAGGTATTTCTTACAGACATAGAAAACAACAATCGAAATGCAATCTCAATAGAATAACTTTTCGAATTGAATTTTCAAATCAAATAACATTATGATGTCACTAAATACAGCCATTCTTTGATTTTTTCCGGGAGTCATAATATCATTTTAGCACTCTTGTAACCACAAAGCAGAATATGCTAATTTTTTTAATTTGGCAATATTACTAAGTTCTGTCGCGAGCAGGTTATCTATAAATACTTGCGATCTAAATTTAATTATTCAGCAAATTGATATTTTAAATAACCGAAATAGAACAGATACAGAAATCAACCACTTTTATTCCATCACGAGAAATCGTGTAATCATAAAATTATTGCGATAACGGCGCAGTAAATTTTTTTCGAAAAGACATCTGATGGCATCAGGTATGTATAGCAGACATTGAAAACAACAATTAAAATGCAATCTCAATAGAAGAACTTTTCGACTTGAAATTTCAAATCAAATAACGTTATTATGTCACTAAATAGAGCTATTCCAATATTTTGCCCAGGAGTCATGAGATCATTTAGCACTCTTATATTGACGCAGCAAAAAATGCAAATTTTTCAATTTCGCAATATTACCAAGTCCTCTAGCGAGCAGGTTATCCATTAATACCTGCGATCCAAATCTTACTATTCAGCGAATTGAAATTCTAAATAACCGAAAGCGAACAGATACAGAAATCAACCTATTATATTCTATCACGACAATTCGTGTAATCATCAGGTTCTTGCGATTGAGAAGCAGTATATTTTTTCCGAAATATTATCTGAAGGCATCAGGTATTTCTTACAGACATTAAAAACAACAATCAAAATGCAATCTTAATAGAATAACTGTTCGAATTATATTTTCAAATTAATAAACGTTATTATGTCAATATATAGAGCTATTCCTTGATTTTGCCCATGAGTTATGAGATCATTGTAGCACTCTTGCAACGACGCAGCAAAATATGCTAATTTTTTAATTTCACAATATAACTAAGTCCTGTAGCGAGCAGGTTATCCACGAATACTTGCGATCGAATTTCAACTTTTCAGCGAATTGATATTTTAAATAACCGATAGTGAACAGATACAGAAATACGTATTATATTCTAACAAGTGAATTCGTGTTATCATGAGAAAATTGCGATAAAGGCGCAGTATATTTTTTCCGAAATGTCATCTGCTGGCATCAGGTATGTCTAGCAGACATTGAAAACAACAATCAAAATGCAATCTCAATAGAATAACTTTTCGAATTAAATTTTCAAATCAAATAACATTATTATGTCACTAAATATAGCCTTTCCTTGATGTTGCCCACGAGTTATAAGATCATTCTAGCACTTTTATGACCACGCAGCAAAATATGCAAATTTTTTAATTTCGCAATATTATCAAGTCCTGTAGCGAGCAGATTATCCATGGATACTTGCGATCTAAATTGAACTATTCAGCAAATTGAAATTTTAAATATCTGAAAGCGAACGGATATAAAAATTAACCTATTATATTCTATCACGCGAATTCGTGTAATCATGAGGTTCTTGCGATTGGGGCGCAGTATATTTTTTCCGAAATATTATCTGAAGGCATCAGGTATTTCTTACATACATTGAAAACAACAATCACAATGCAGTCTCAATAGAATAACTGTTCGAAATGATTTCTCAAATCGAATAACGTTATTATGTCTCTAAACAAAGCCATTCCATGATTTTGCCCAGAAGTTATGAGATCGTTTTAGCACTCTTATAACGACGCAGCAAAATATGCTGATTTTTTAATTTCGCAATTTTACTAAGTCCTGTAGCGAGCAGGTTATCCACGAATACTTGCGATCGAACTTTAACTTTTCAGCGAATTGATATTTTAAATAACCGATAGTGAACAGATACAGAAATACCTCTTATATTCTAACACGTGAATTCGTGTAATCATGAGGTTCTTGCGATTGGGGCGCAGTATATTTTTCCCGAAAAAATATCAGAAGGCATCAGGTATTTCTAACAGACTTTGAAAACAACGTGCAAGACGAAAACTTATTTGAATAACTTTTCGAATTAAATTTCCAAATCAATTAACGTTAATATGTCAATATATAGATCAATTCCTTTATTTTGCCCCTAGTAAGGAGATCATTTTAGCACTCTTATGACCACGCAGCAAAATAGGCTAACTTTTCAATTTCGCAATGTTACTAAGTCCTGTAGCGAGCATGTGATCCATTAATACTTGCGATCCAAATTTATCTATCCAGCGAATTGAAATTTTAAATAACCGATACTGAACGGATACAGGAATACCTCTTATATGCTAATACGTGAATTCGTGTAATCATGAGATAATTGCCATAAAGGCGCTGTATATTTTTCCTGAAATATCATCTCAAGACATTAGGTATTTTCTACAGACATAGAAAACAACAACTAAAATGCAATCTCATTAGAATGACTTTTCGAATTCAATTTTCAAATCAAATAACGTTATGATGTCACTAAATACAGAAATTCTTTGATTTTTCCCGGGAGTCATGATATCATTTTAGCACTATTATAACGACACAGCAAAATATGCTAATTTTTCAATTTCGCAATATATCTAAGTCCTGTAGCGAGCAGGTTATTCACTAATACTAGCGATCGAACTTTACCTTTCCAGCTAATTGAAATTTTAAATAACTGATAGTGAACAGATACAGAAATACCTCTTATATTCTAACACGTGAATTCGTGTAATCATGAGATTATTGCTATAAAGGCGCAGTATATTTTTTCCGAAATGACATCTGATAGCATCAGGTATGTCTAGCAGACATTGAAAACAACAATTAAAATGCAATCTCAATAGAATAACTTTTTGAATTGAATTTACAAGTCAATTAACGTTATAATGTCACTAAATAGAGTCATTCCTTGATTTTGCCCAGGAGTTATGAGATCATTTTAGCACTTATAAGACCACGCAGCAAAATATGCGAATTTTTCAATTTTGTAATATTACCAAGTCCTGTAGCGAGCAGGTTATTTATGAATACTTGCGATCGAAATTCAAATATTCAGCGAATTGAAATTTTACTGAACGGAAAGCGAAAATATACAGAAATCAACCTCTTTAATTCTATCACGTGAATTCGTGTAATCATGAGATTCTTGCGATCAAGGCGCAGTATATTTTCCCCGAAATATCATCTAAAAACATCAGGTATTTTTTACGGACATTGAAAACAACACCAAACGCAATCTTAATAGAATAACTGTTCGAATTATATTTTCTAATTAATTAACGTTATTATGTCGATATATAGAGCTATTCCTGGATTTTGCCCAGGAGTTATGAGATCATTTTAGCACTCTTATATTGACGCAGCAAATAATGCTAATTTTTCAATTTCGCAATATTACCAAGTCCTGTAGCGAGCAGGTTATCCATGAATACCTGCAATCCAAATCTAACGATTCAGCAAATTGAAATTTTACATAACCGAAACCGAATAGATACAGAAATCAACCTATTATATTCTATCACGAGAATTCGTGTAATCATGAGGTTCTTGCGATTGAGGTGCAGTATATTTTTCCCGAAATATTATCTGAAGACATCTGGTATTTCTTACAGACATTGAAAACAACAATCAAAATGCAATCTTAATAGAATAACTGTTCGAATTATATTTTCAAATTAATAAACGTTAGTATGTCGATATATAGAGCTATTCTTTGATTTTGAACAGGAGTTATGAGATCATTTTAGCACTCTTGTAACGACGCAGCTAAATATGCTTATTTTTTAATTTCGCAATATTACTAAGTCCTGTAGCGAGCAGGTTATCCACGAATACTTGCGATCGAACTTTACCTTTCCAGCGAATTGAAATTTTAAATAACCGATAGTGAACATATGCAGAAATACCTCTTATGTTCTAACACGTGAATTCGTGTAATCATGAGATTATTGCGATAAAGGTGCAGTATATTTTTTCCGAAATGTCATCTGATGGCATCAGGTATGTCTAGCAGACATTGAAAACAACAATCAAAATGCAATCTCAATAGAATAACTTTTCGAATTGAATTCTTAAATCAAATAACGTTATTATGTCACTAAATAGAGCCATTTCTTGATTTTGCTCAGGAGTTATGAGATCATTTTAGCACTTTTATGACCACGCAGCAAAATATGCAAATTTTTCAATTTCGCAATATTATCAAGTCCTGTAGCGAGCAGGTCATCCATTAGTACTTGCGATCGAAATTGAACTATTTAGCAAATTGAAATTTCAAATATCTGAAAGCGAACAGATATAGAAATCAACCTCTTATATTCTATCACGTGAATTTGTGTAATCATGAGATTGTTGCGATTGTGGCGCAGTATATTTTTCCCGAAATGACATCTGAAGATATCAGGTATTTCTAACAGACTTTGAAAACAACGTGCAAAACGCAATCTTAATTGAATAACTTTTCGAATAGAATTTCCAAATCAATTAACGTTAATATGTGAATATATAGATCCATTTCTTTATTTTGCCCATAGTAAGGAGATCATTTTAGCACTCTTATGACCACGCATTAAAATAGGCTAATTTTTCAATTTCGCAATGTTACTAAGTCCTGTAGTGAGCATGTGATCCATTAATACTTGCGATACAAATTTATCTATTCAGCGAATTGAAATTTTTAATAACCGATAGTGAACGGATACAGGAATACGTCTTATATGCTAACACGTGAATTCTTGTAATCATGAGATACTTGCGATAAGGGCGCTGTATATTTTTCCTAAAATATCATCTCAAGACATCAGGTATTTCTTACAGACATAGAAAACAACAATTAAAATGCAATCTCATTAAAATGACTTTTCGAATTGAATTTTAAAATCAAATAACGTTATGATGTCACTAAATACAGCCATTCTTTGATTTTTCCCGGGAGTCATGATATCATATTAGCACTATTATAACGACGCAGCAAAATATGCTAATTTTTCAATTTCGCAATATTTATAAGTCCTGTAGCGAGCAGGTTATTCACGAATACTTGCGATCGAACTTTCACTTTCCAGCGAATTGAAATTTTAAATAACTGATAGTGAACAGATAAAGAAATACCTCTTATATTCTATCATGAGAATTTGTGTAATAATGAGGTTCTTGCAATTGAGGCGCAGTATATTTTTCCCGAAATATTATCTGAAGGCATCAGGTATTTCTAACAGTCATTGAAAACAACATTCAGAATGCAATCTCAATAAAATAACTTTTCAAATTAAATTTACAAGTCAATTAACGTTATTATGTCAATATATAGAGCTATTCCTTGATTTTGCCAGGAGTCATGAGATCATTTTAGCAATCTTATAACGACGCAGCAAAATAAGCTAATTTTTTATTTCGCAATATTACTAAGTCCTGTATTGAGCAGGTTATCCACGAATACTTGTGATCGAACTTTAACTTTTCAGCGAATTGATATTTAAAATAACCGATAGTGAATAGATACATAAATACCTTTTGTATTCTAACACGTGCATTCGTGTATTCATGAGATTATTGCGATAAAGGCGCAGTATATTTTTTTTGAAATGACATCTGATTGCAGCAGGTATGTCTAGCAGACATTGAAAACAACAATCTAATTGCAATCTAAATAGAATAACTTTTTGAATTGAATTTTCAAATCAATTAACGTTATGATGTCACTAAATACAGCCATTCTTTAATTTTTCCCGGGAGTCATGATATCATTTTAGCACTTTTATAACCACGCAGCAAAATATGCTTATTGTTTAATTTCGCAATATTATTAGGTCCTGTCGCGAGCAGGTGATCCATTAATACTTGCGATCTAAATTTATCTATTCAGCGAATTGAAATTTTTAATAACCGAAAGTGCACAGATACAGAAATACCTTTTTTATTCTAACACGTGCATTCGTGTATTCATGAGATTATTGCGATAAAGGCGCAGTATATTTTTTCCGAAATGACATCTGATGGCATCAGGTATGTCTAGCAGACATTGAAAACAACAATCAAAATGCAATCTCAATAGAATAACTTTTCGAATTGAATTTTCAAATTAAATAACGTAATTATGTCACTAAATAGAGCCATTCCGTGATTTTGCCCAGGGGTTATGAGATCATTTTAGCACTTTTATGACCACGCAGCAAAATATGCTAATTGTTGAATTTCGCAATATTACTAAGTCCTGTCGCGAGCAGGTGATCCATTAATACTTGCGATCTAAATTTACCTATTCAGCGAATTGGAATTTTAAATAACCGATAGTTAACGGATACAGAAATCAACCTATTATATTCTATCACGAGAATTTGTGTAATCATGAGGTTCTTGCGATTGAGGCGCAGTATATTTTTCCCGAAATATTATCTGAAGGCATCAGGTATTTCTTACAGTCATTGAAAACAACAATCAAATGCAATCTCAATAGAATAACCTTTCGGATTGAATTTTCACATCAATTAACGTTAATATGTCGATATATAGAGTCATTACTTGATTATGTCGAGGAGTCATGACATCATTTTAGCACTATTATAACGACGCAGCAAAATATGCTAATTTTTCAATTTCGCAATATTTCTAAGTCCTGTAGCGAGCAGGTTATTCACGAATACTTGCGATCGAACTATAACTTTCCAGAGAAATGAAATTTTAAATAACCGATAGTGAACAGATACAGAAAGACCTCTTATATTCTAACACGTGAATTCGTGTAATCATGAGATCATTGCGATAAAGGCGCAGTATATTTTTTCCGAAATGACATCTGATGGCATCAGGTATGTCTAGCAGACATTGAAAACAACAATTAAAAAGCAATCTCAATAGAATAACTTTTCGAATTGAATTTTCAAATCAAATAACGTTATTATGTCACTCAATAGAGCCATTCATTGATTGTGCCCAAAAGTTATGAGATCATTTTAGCACTTTTATGACCACGCAGCAAAAAATGCTATTTTTTCAATTTCGCAATATCACCAGGTCCTGTAGCGAGCAGGTTATCCATGAATACCTGCGATCTAAATTAAACTATTCAGCGAATTAAAATTTTAAATAACCGAAAGCAAACAGATACAGAAATCAACCTCTTCTATTCTATCACGTGAATTTGTGTAATCATAAGATTGTTGCGATTGTGGCGCAGTATATTTTTTTTCAGAAATGACATCTTAAGATATCAGGTATTTCGACCAGACTTTGAAAACAACGAGCAAAACGCAAACTCAATAGAATAACTTTTCGAATTGAATTTCCAAATCAATTAACGTTAATATGTCAATATATAGAGCCATTCCTTTATTTTGCCCATAGTAAGGAGATCATTTCAGCACCCTTATGACCACGCAGCAAAGTATGCTAATTTTTCAATTCCGCAATGTTACTAAGTCCTGTAGCGAGTAGGTGATGCATTAATACTTGCGATCTAAATTTATCTATTTAGCGAATTGGAATTTTAAATTAACGATAGTGAACAGTTATAGAAATACCTCTTATATGCTAACACGTGAATTCGTGTAATCATGATATACTTGCGATAAAGGCGCTGTATATTTTTCCTGAAATATCATCTCAAGACATCAGGTATTTCTTACAGACATAGAAAACAAAAATTAAAATGCAATCCCATTAGAATGACTTTTCGAATTGAATTTTCAAATCAAATAACGTTATGATGTCACAAAATACAGCCGTTCTTTGATTTTTCCCCGGAGTCATAATATCATTTTAGCACTCTTATAACCACGCAGCAAAATATGCTAATTTTTCAATTTCGCAATATTACCAAGTCCTGTAGTGAGCAGGTTATCCGTAAATACTAGCGATCTAAATTGAACTATTTAGCAAATTGAAATTTCAAATATCTGAAAGCGAACAGATATAGAAATCAACCTATCATATTCTATCACGAGAATTCGTGTAATCATGAGGATCTTGCGATTGAGGAGCAGTATATGTTTCCCGAAATATTATCTGAAGGCATCAGGTATTTCTTACAGTCATTGAAAACAACAATTAAAATGCAATCTCAATAGAATAACTTTTCGGATTGAATTTTCACATCAATTAACGTTATTATGTCGATATATAGAGTCATTACTTGATTATGCCCAGGAGTCATGAGATCATCTTAGCACTATTATAACGACGAAGCAAAATATGCTAATTTTTCAATTTCGCAATATTTCTAAGTCCTGTAGCGAGCAGGTTATTCACGAATACTTGCGATCGAACTTTAACTTTCCAGCGAATTGAAATTTTAAATAACCGATAGTGAAAAGATACAGAAATTTCTCCTATATTCTAACACGTGAATTCGTGTAATCATGAGACTATTGCGATTAAGGCACTGTATATTTTTTCCGAAATACCATCTGAAGACATCAGGTATTTCTTACAGACATAGAAAACAACAATCCAAAAGCAATCTCAATAGAATAACTTTTCGAATTGAATTTTCAAATCAAATAACGTTATTATGCCACTAAATAGAGCCATACCTTAATTTTGCTCAGGAGCCATAAGATCATTTTAGCACTCTTATAACGACGCAGCAAAAAATGCTAATTTTTCAATTTCGCAATATTACCAAGTCCTGTACCGAGCTGGTAATCCATTAATACTTGCGATCTAAATTTATCTATTCAGCGAATTGGAATTTCAAATAACTGATAGTGAACGGATACAGAAATACCCCTTATATGCTAACACAAGATTTTGTGTAATCATGAGATACTTGCGATAAAGGCGCTGTATATTTTTTCTGAAATATCATCTCAAGACATCAGGTATTTCTTACAGACATAGAAAACAACAATTAAAATGCAATCCGATTAGAATGACTTTTCCAATTGAATTTTCAAATCAAATAACGTTATGATGTCACTAATTACAGCCATTCTTTGATTTTTCCCTGTAGTCATGATATCATTTTAGCACTCTCATATTGACTCAGCAAAAAATGCTAATTTTTTAATTTCGCAATATTACCAAGTCCTGTAGCGAGCAGGTTATCCATAAATACCTGCGATCCAAATCTAACTATTCAGCGAATTGAAATTTTAAATAACCGAAAGCGAACAGATACAGAAATCAACCTATTATATTCTATCACGAGAATTCGTGTAATCATGAGTTCCTTGCGATTGAGGCGCAGTATATTTTTCTCGAAATATTATCTGAAGGCATCAGGTATTTCTGACAGTCATTGAAAACAACAATCAAAATGCAATCTCAATAGAATAACTTTTCGGATTGAATTTTCACATCAATTAACGTTATTATGTCGATATATAGAGTCATTACTTGATTATGCCCAGGAGTCATGAGATCATCTTAGCACTATTATAACGACGCAGCAAAATATGCTAATTTTTCAATTATGTAATATTTCTAAGTCCTGCAGCGAGCAGGTTATCCATAAATACCTGCGATCCAAATCTAACTTTTCACCGAATTGATATTTAAAATAACCGATAGTGAACAGATACAGAAATACCTCTTATATTCTAACACGTGAATTCGTGTAATCATGAGGTTCTTGCGATTGGGGCGCAGTATTTTTTTCCCAAAATATTATCTGAAGGCATCAGGTATCTCTTACAGACATTGGAAACAACAATCAAAATGCAATCTCAATAGAATAACTGTTCGAAATGAATTCTCAAATCAAATAACGTTAAAAATCCACTGAATAGAGCTATTCCTTGATTTTGCCCAGGAGTTATGAGATCATTTTAGCACTTTTATGACCACGCAGCAAAATATGCGAATTTTTCAATTTCGCAATATTATCAAGTTCTGTAGCGAGCAGGTCATCCATAAGTACTTGCGATCGAAAT
Source organism: Platygaster robiniae (assembly GCA_028476575.1). NCBI lineage: Eukaryota > Metazoa > Arthropoda > Insecta > Hymenoptera > Platygastridae > Platygaster > Platygaster robiniae. The sequence goes on from CM052021.1 coordinate 21,339,296, forward strand.
TGAACTATTTACCAAATTGAAATTTCAAATATCTGAAAGCGAACAGATATAGAAATCAACCTCTTATCATCTATCACGTGAATTCGTGTAATCATGAGATGCTTGCGATTGAGGCGCAGTATATTTTTTCCGAAATGACATCTGATGGCATCAGGTATGTCTAGCAGACATTGAAAACAACAATCAAAATGCAATCTCAATAGAATAACTTTTCGAATTGAATTTTCAAATTAAATAACGTTATTATGTCACTAAATAGAGCCATTCCGTGATTTTGCCCAGGGGTTATGAGATCATTTTAGCACTTTTATGACCACGCAGCAAAATATGCTAATTGTTGAATTTCGCAATATTACTAAGTCCTGTCGCAAGCAGGTGATCCATTAATACTTGCGATCTAAATTTATCTATTCAGCGAATTGGAATTTTAAATAACCGATAGTTAACGGATACAGAAATCAACCTATTATATTCTATCACGAGAATTTGTGTAATCATGAGGTTCTTGCGATTGAGGCGCAGTATATTTTTCCCGAAATATTATCTGAAGGCATCAGGTATTTCTTACAGTCATTGAAAACAACAATCAAATGCAATCTCAATAGAATAACCTTTCGGATTGAATTTTCACATCAATTAACGTTAATATGTCGATATATAGAGTCATCACTTGATTATGTCGAGGAGTCATGACATCATTTTAGCACTATTATAACGACGCAGCAAAATATGCTAATTTTTCAATTTCGCAATATTTCTAAGTCCTGTAGCGAGCAGGTTATTCACGAATACTTGCGATCGAACTATAACTTTCCAGAGGAATGAAATTTTAAATAACCGATAGTGAACAGATACAGAAAGACCTCTTATATTCTAACACGTGAATTCGTGTAATCATGAGATCATTGCGATAAAGGCGCAGTATATTTTTTCCGAAATGACATCTGATGGCATCAGGTATGTCTAGCAGACATTGAAAACAACAATTAAAAAGCAATCTCAATAGAATAACTTTTCGAATTGAATTTTCAAATAAAATAACGTTATTATGTCACTAAATAGAGCCATTCATTGATTGTGCCCAAAAGTTATGATATCATTTGAGCAATTTTATGACCACGCAGCAAAATGTGCTAATTTTTTGATTTCGCAATATTACTTAGTCCTGTAGCGTGCGGGTTATCTACGAATACTTGCGATCTAAATTAAACTATTCAGCGAATTAAAATTTTAAATAACCGAAAGCAAACAGATACAGAAATCAACCTCTTCTATTCTATCACGTGAATTTGTGTAATCATGAGATTGTTGCGATTGTGGCGCAGTATATTTTTTTTCAGAAATGACATCTTAAGATATCAGGTATTTCGACCAGACTTTGAAAACAACGAGCAAAACGCAAACTCAATAGAATAACTTTTCGAATTGAATTTCCAAATCAATTAACGTTAATATGTCAATATATAGAGCCATTCCTTTATTTTGCCCATAGTAAGGAGATCATTTCAGCACCCTTATGACCACGCAGCAAAGTATGCTAATTTTTCAATTCCGCAATGTTACTAAGTCCTGTAGCGAGTAGGTGATGCATTAATACTTGCGATCTAAATTTATCTATTTAGCGAATTGGAATTTTAAATTAACGATAGTGAACGGTTATAGAAATACCTCTTATATGCTAACACGTGAATTCGTGTAATCATGATATACTTGCGATAAAGGCGCTGTATATTTTTCCTGAAATATCATCTCAAGACATCAGGTATTTCTTACAGACATAGAAAACAACAATTAAAATGCAATCCCATTAGAATGACTTTTCGAATTGAATTTTCAAATCAAATAACGTTATGATGTCACTAAATACAGCCGTTGTTTGATTTTTCCCCGGAGTCATAATATCATTTTAGCACTCTTATAACCACGCAGCAAAATATGCTAATTTTTCAATTTCGCAATATTACTAAGTCCTGTAGTGAGCAGGTTATCCGTAAATACTAGCGATCTAAATTGAACTATTTAGCAAATTGAAATTTCAAATATCTGAAAGCGAACAGATATAGAAATCAACCTATCATATTCTATCACGAGAATTCGTGTAATCATGAGGATCTTGCGATTGAGGAGCAGTATATTTTTCCCGAAATATTATCTGAAGGCATCAGGTATTTCTTACAGTCATTGAAAACAACAATTAAAATGCAATCTCAATAGAATAACTTTTCGGATTGAATTTTCACATCAATTAACGTTATTATGTCGATATATAGAGTCATTACTTGATTATGCCCAGGAGTCATGAGATCATCTTAGCACTATTATAACGACGAAGCAAAATATGCTAAGTTTTCAATTTCGCAATATTTCTAAGTCCTGTAGCGAGCAGGTTATTCACGAATACTTGCGATCGAACTTTAACTTTCCAGCGAATTGAAATTTTAAATAACCGATAGTGAACAGATACAGAAATTTCTCCTATATTCTAACACGTGAATTCGTGTAATCATGAGACTATTGCGATTAAGGCACTGTATATTTTTTCCGAAATACCGTCTGAAGACATCAGGTATTTCTTACAGACATAGAAAACAACAATCAAAAAGCAATCTCAATAGAATAACTTTTCGAATTGAATTTTCAAATCAAATAACGTTATTATGCCACTAAATAGAGCCATACCTTAATTTTGCCCAGGAGCCATAAGATCATTTTAGCACTTTTATAACGACGCAGCAAAAAATGCTAATTTTTCAATTTCGCAATATTACTAAGTCCTGTACCGAGCTGGTTATCCATTAATACTTGCGATCTAAATTTATCTATTTAGCGAATTGGAATTTCAAATAACTGATAGTGAACGGATACAGAAATACCCCTTATATGCTAACACAAGAATTCGTGTAATCATGAGATACTTGCGATAAAGGCGCTGTATATTTTTCCTGAAATATCATCTCAAGACATTAGGTATTTCTTACAGACATAGGAAACAACAATTAAAATGCAATCTCATTAGAATGACTTTTCGAATTGAATTTTCAAATCAAATAACGTTATTATGTCACTAAATACAGCCATTCTTTGATTTTCCCCGGGAGTCATAATAGCATTTTCGCACTTTTATAACCACGCAGCAAAATATGCTAATTTTTTAATTCCGCAATATTATGGAGTCCTGTCGCGAGCAGGTTATCTTGAATAGTTGCAATCTGAATTTAACCATTACGCGAATTGAAATTTTAAATAACCGAAAGCGAACAGATACAGAAATCAACCTATTATATTCTATCACGAGAATTTGTGCAATCATGAGGTTCTTGCGATTGAGGCGCAGTATATTTTTCCCGAAATATTATCTGAAGGCATCAGGTATTTCTTACAGTCATTGAATACAACAATCAAAATGCAATCTCAATAGAATAACTTTTCGGATTGAATTTTCACATCAATTCACGTTATTATGTCGATATATAGAGTCATTACTTGATTATGCCCAGGAGTCATGTGATCATCTTAGCACTATTATAACGACGCAGCAAAATATGCTAATTTTTCAATTTCGCAATATTTCTAAGTCCTGTAGCGAGCAGGTTATCCATGAATACTTGCGATCTAAATTTAACTATTCAGCGAATTGATATTTTCAATAAATGAAATCGAACAGATACAGAAATACCTCTTATATTCTAACACGTGAATTCGTGTAATCATGAGATTTTTGCATTAAGGGCGCAGTATATTTTTTCCGAAATGACATCTGATGGCATCAGATATGTCTAGCAGACATTGAAAACAACATTCAAAAGCAATCTCAATAGAATAACTTTTCGAATTGAATTTTCAAATCAAATATCGTTATTATGTCACTAAATAGAGCCATTCCTTGATTTTGCCTAGGAGCCATGAGATCATTTTAGCACTCTTTTAACGACGCAGCAAAAAATGCTAATTTTTCAATTTCGCAATATTATCGAGTCCTGTAGCGAGCAGGTTATCCATGAATACTTGCGATCTAAATTTAACTATTCAGCGAATTGATATTCTCAATAAATGAATTGAACAGATACAGAAATCAACCACTTATATTCCATCACGTGAATTCGTGTAATCATAAGATTCTTGCGATTAAGGCGCTGTATATTTTTCCCGAATGACCATCTGAAGATATCAGGTATTTCTTACAGACATTGAAAACAACAATCAAAATGAAATCTAAATAGAATAACTTTTCGAATTGAATTAACAAATCAATTAACGTTATTATGTCACTAAATAGAGCCATTCCTTGATTTTGCCCAGGAGTTATGATATCATTTTAGCACTTTTATGACCACGCAGCGAAATGTGCTAATTTTTATATTCCGCAATATTACTAAGTCCTGTAGCGTGCAGGTTATCTACATATACTTGCGATCTAAATTGAACTGTTCAGCGAATTGAAATTTTAAATAACCGAAAGCAAACAGATACAGAAATCAACCACTTATATTCCATCACGTGAATTCGTGTAATCATAAGATTCTTGCGATTAAGGCACTGTATATTTTTTTCGAAAAGACATCTGAAGATATCAGGTATTTCTTACAGACTTTGAAAACAACGAGCAAAACGCAAACCTTATAGAATAACTTTTCTAATTGAATTTCAAAATCAATTTACGTTAATATGTCAATATATAGAGCCATTCCTTTATTTTGCCCATAGTAAGGAGATCATTTTAGCACTCTTATGACCACGTAGCAAAATGTGCTAACTTTTCAATTTCGCAATGTTACTGAGTCCTGTAGCGAGCAGGTGATTCATTCATACTGGCGATCTAAATTTATCTATTCAGCGAATTTGAATTTTCAATAACCGATAGTGAACGGATACAGAAATACCTCTTATATGCTAACACGTGAATTCGTGTAATCATGAGATTCTTGCGATAAAGGCGCTGTATATTTGTCGTGGAATATCATCTCAAGACATCAGGTATTTCTTACAGACATAGAAAACAACAATTAAAATGCAATCTCATTAGAATGACTTTTCGAATTGAATTTCAAATCAAATAACGTTATGATGTCACTAAATACAGCCATTCTTTGATTTTTCCGGTAGTCATAATATCATTTTAGCACTTTTTTAACCACCCAGCAGAATATGCTAATTTTTTAATTTCGCAATATTATGGAGTCCTGTCGCGAGCAGGTGATCTATGAATAATTGCGATCTGAATTTAACCATTACGCGAATTAACATTTTAAATAACCGAAAGCGAACAGATACAGAAATCAACCTATTATATTCTATCACGAGAATTTGTGTAATCATGAGGTTATTGCGATTGAGGCGCAGTATATTTTTCCCGAAATATTATCTGAAGGCATCAGGTATTTCTTACAGTCATTGAATACAACAATCAAAATGCAATCTCAATAGAATAACTTTTCGGATTGAATTTTCGCATCAATTAACTTTATTATGTCGATATATAGAGTCATTACTTGATTATGCCCAGAAGTCATGAGATCATCTTAGCACTATTATAACGACGCAGCAAAATATGCTAATTTTTCAATTTCGCAATATTTCTAAGTCCTGTAGCGAGAAGGTTATTTACGAATACTTGCGATCGAACTTTAACTTTCCAGCGAATTGAAATTTTAAATAACCGATTGTGAACAGATACAGAAATACCTCTTATATTCTAACACGTGAATTCGTGTAATCATGAGATTATTGCGATTAGGGCGCAGTATATTTTTTCCGAAATGTCATCTGATAGCATCAGGTAGGTCTAGCAGACATTGAAAACAACATTCAAAAGCAATCTCAATTGAATAACTTTTCGAATTGAATTTTCAAATCAAATATCGTTATTATGTCACTAAATAGAGCTATTCCTTGATTTTGCCCAGGAGCCATGAGATCATTTTAGCACTCTTTTAACGACGCAGCAAAAAATGCTAATTTTTCAATTTCGCAATATTATCAAGTCCTGTAGCAAGCAGGTTATCCATGAATACTTGCGATCTAAATTAAACTATTCAGCGAATTGATATTTTAAATAAATGAAATCGAACAGATACAGAAATCAACCACTTATATTCCATTACGTGAATTCGTGTAATCATAAGATTCTTGCGATTAAGGCGCTGTATATTTTTCTCGAATGACCATCTGAAGACATCAGGTATTTCTTACAGACATTGAAAACAACAATCAAAATGCAATCTAAATAGAATTACTTTTCGAATTGAATTTACAAATCAATTAACGTTATTATGTCACTAAATAGAGCCATTCCTTGATTTTGCCCAAAAGTTATGATATCATTTTAGCACTTTTATGACCACGCAGCAAAATGTGCTAATTTTTTAATTTCGCAATATTACTTAGTCCTGTAACGTGCGGGTTATCTACGAATACTTGCGATCTATATTAAACTATTCAGCGAATTGAAATTTTAAATAACCGAAAGCAAACAGACACAGAAATCAACCTTTTCTATTCGATCACGTGAATTTGTGTAATTATGAGATTGTTGCGATTGTGGCGCAGTATATTTTTTTTCCGAAATGACATCTGAAGATATCAGGTATTTCGAACAGACTTTGAAAACAACGAGCATAACGCAAACTCGATAGAATAACTTTTGGAATTGAATTTCCAAATCAATTAACGTTAATATGTCAATATATAGAGCCATTTCTTCATTTTGCCTATAGTAAGGAGATCATTTCAGCACCCTTATGACCACGCAGAGAAATATGCTAATTTTTCAATTCCGCAATGTTACTAAGTCCTGTAGCGAGCAGGTGATCCATTAATACTTGCGATCTAGATTTATCTATTTAGCGAATTAGAATTTTAAATAACCGATAGTGAACGGATACAGAAATACCTCCTATATGCTAACACGTGAATTCGTGTAATCATGATATACGTGCGATAAAAGCGCTGTATATTTTTCCTGAAATATCATCTCAAGACATCAGGTATTTCTTACAGACATAGAAAACAACAATTAAAATGCAATCTCATTAGAATGACTTTTCGAATTGAATTTTCAAATCAAATAACGTTATGATGTCAATAAATACAGCCATTATTTGATTTTTCCCCGGAGTCATGATATTATTTTAGCACTTTTATAACCACGCAGCAAAATATGCTAATTTTTGAATTTCGCAATATTACTAAGTTCTGTCGCGAGCAGGTTATCTATGAATACTTGCGATCTAAATTTAATTATTCAGCAAATTGATATTTTAAATAACCGAAATAGAACAGATACCGAAATCAACCACTTATATTCCATCACGAGAAATCGTGTAATCATGAAATTATTGCGATAACGGCGCAGTAAATTTTTTCCGAAATGACATCTGATGGCATCAGGTATGTATAGCAGACATTGAGAACAACAATTAAAATGCAATCTCAATAGAATAACATTTCGACTTGAATTTTCAAATCAAATAACGTTATTATGTCACTAAATGGAGCCATTCCTTTATTTTGCCAAGGAGTCATGAGATCACTTAGCAATCTTATATTGACGCAGCAAAAAATGCTAATTTTTCAATTTCGCATCATTACCAAGTCCTGTAGCGAGCAGGTTATCCATGAATACCTGCGATCCAAATCTAACTATTCAGCGAATTGAAATTTTGAATAACCGAAGGCGAACAGATACAGAAATCAACCTATTATATTCTATCACGAGAATTCGTGTAATCATGAGGTTCTTGCGATTGAGGCGCAGTATTTTTTTCCCGAAATATTATCTGCAGGCATCAGGTATTTCTTACAGACATTGGAAACAGCAATCACAATGCAGTCTCAATAGTATAACTGTTCGAAATGATTTCTCAAATCGAATAACGTTATTATGTCACTGAATAGAGCCATTCCTTGATTTTGCCCAGAAGTTATGAGAGCATTTTAGCACTCTTATAACGACGAAGCAAAATATGCTAATTTTTTAATTTCGCAATTCTACTAAGTCCTGTAGCGAGCAGGTTATCCACGAATACTTGCGATCGAACTTTAACTTTATAGCGAATTGATATTTTAAATAACCGATAGTGAACAGATACAGAAATACCTCTATATTCTAACACGTGAATTCGTGTAATCATGAGGTTCTTGCGATTGGGGCGCAGTATATTTTTCCCGAAATATTATCTGAAGGCATCAGGTATTTCGTACAGACATTGGAAACAACAATTAAAATGCAATCTCAATAGAATAACTGTTCGAAATGAATTCTCAAATCAAATAACGTTAAAAATCCACTGAATAGAGCTATTCCTTGATTTTGCCCAGGAGTTATGAGATCATTTTAGCACTTTTATGACCACGCAGCAAAATATGCGAATTTTTCAATTTCGCAATATTATCAAGTTCTGTAGCGAGCAGGTCATCCATAAGTACTTGCGATCGAAATTGAACTATTTAGCAAATTGAAATTTCAAATATCTGAAAGCGAACAGATATAGAAATCAACCTCTTATCATCTATCACGTGAATTCGTGTAATCATGAGATGCTTGCGATTGAGGCGCAGTATATTTTTTCCGAAATGACATCTGATGGCATCAGATATGTCTAGCAGACATTGAAAACAACAATTAAAATGCAATCTCAATAGAATAACTTTTCGAATTGAATTTTCAAATTAAATAACGTTATTATGTCACTAAATAGAGCCATTCCGTGATTTTGCCCAGGGGTTATGAGATCATTTTAGCACTTTTATGACCACGCAGCAGAATATGCTAATTGTTGAATTTCGCAATATTAGTAAGTCCTGTAGTGAGCATGTGATCCATTAATACTTGCGATCCAAATTTATCTATTCAGCGAATTGATATTTTAAATAACCGATAGTGAACAGATACAGAAATACCTCTATATTCTAACACGTGAATTCGTGTAATCATGAGGTTCTTGCGATTGGGGCGCAGTATTTTTTTCCCGAAATATTATCTGCAGGCATCAGGTATTTCTTACAGACATTGGAAACAGCAATCACAATGCAGTCTCAATAGTATAACTGTTCGAAATGATTTCTCAAATCGAATAACGTTATTATGTCACTAAATAGAGCCATTCCTTGATTTTGCCCAGAAGTTATGAGAGCATTTTAGCACTCTTATAACGACGAAGCAAAATATGCTAATTTTTTAATTTCGCAATTCTACTAAGTCCTGTAGCGAGCAGGTTATCCACGAATACTTGCGATCGAACTTTAACTTTATAGCGAATTGATATTTTAAATAACCGATAGTGAACAGATACAGAAATACCTCTATATTCTAACACGTGAATTCGTGTAATCATGAGGTTCTTGCGATTGGGGCGCAGTATATTTTTCCCGAAATATTATCTGAAGGCATCAGGTATTTCTTACAGACATAGAAAACAACAATTAAAATGCAATCTCAATAGAATAACCTTTCGGATTGAATTTTCACATCAATAAACGTTAATATGTCGATATATAGAGTCATTACTTGATTATGTCGAGTAGTCATGACATCATTTTAGCACTATTATAACGACGCAGCAAAATATGCTAATTTTTCAATTTCGCAATATTTCTAAGTCCTGTAGCGAGCAGGTTATTCACGAATACTTGCGATCGAACTATAACTTTCCAGAGAAATGAAATTTTAAATAACCGATAGTGAACAGATACAGAAAGACCTCTTATATTCTAACACGTGAATTCGTGTAATCATGAGATTATTGCGATAAAGGCGCAGTATATTTTTTCCGAAATGACATCTGATGGCATCAGGTATGTCTAGCAGACATTAAAAACAACAATTAAAAAGCAATCTCAATAGAATAACTTTTCGAATTGAATTTTCAAATCAAAAAACGTTATTATGTCACTAAATAGAGCCATTCATTGATTGTGCCCAAATGTTATGATATCATTTGAGCAATTTTATGACCACGCAGCAAAATGTGCTAATTTTTTGATTTCGCAATATTACTTAGTCCTGTAGCGTGCGGGTTATCTACGAATACTTGCGATCTAAATTAAACTATTCAGCGAATTAAAATTTTAAATAACCGAAAGCAAACAGATACAGAAATCAACCTCTTCTATTCTATCACGTGAATTTGTGTAATCATGAGATTGTTGCGATTGTGGCGCAGTATATTTTTTTTCAGAAATGACATCTTAAGATATCAGGTATTTCGACCAGACTTTGAAAACAACGAGCAAAACGCAAACTCAATAGAATAACTTTTCGAATTGAATTTCCAAATCAATTAACGTTAATATGTCAATATATAGAGCCATTCCTTTATTTTGCCCATAGTAAGGAGATCATTTCAGCACCCTTATGACAACGCAGCAAAGTATGCTAATTTTTCAATTCCGCAATGTTACTAAGTCCTGTAGCGAGTAGGTGATGCATTAATACTTGCGATCTAAATTTATCTATTTAGCGAATTGGAATTTTAAATAACCGATAGTGAACGGTTATAGAAATACCTCTTATATGCTAACACGTGAATTCGTGTAATCATGATATACTTGCGATAAAGGCGCTGTATATTTTTCCTGAAATATCATCTCAAGACATCAGGTATTTCTTACAGACATAGAAAACAACAATTAAAATGCAATCCCATTAGAATGACTTTTCGAATTGAATTTTCAAATCAAATAACGTTATGATGTCACTAAATACAGCCGTTCTTTGATTTTTCCCCGGAGTCATAATATCATTTTAGCACTCTTATAACCACGCAGCAAAATATGCTAATTTTTCAATTTCGCAATATTACTAAGTCCTGTAGTGAGCAGGTTATCCGTAAATACTAGCGAGCTAAATTGAACTATTTAGCAAATTGAAATTTCAAATATCTGAAAGCGAACAGATATAGAAATCAACCTATTATATTCTATCACGAGAATTCGTGTAATCATGAGGATCTTGCGATTGAGGAGCAGTATATTTTTCCCGAAATATTATCTGAAGGCATCAGGTATTTCTTACAGTCATTGAAAACAACAATTAAAATGCAATCTCAATAGAATAACTTTTCGGATTGAATTTTCACATCAATTAACGTTATTATGTCGATATATAGAGTTATTACTTGATTATGCCCAGGAGTCATGAGATCATCTTAGCACTATTATAACGACGAAGCAAAATATGCTAATTTTTCAATTTCGCAATATTTCTAAGTCCTGTAGCGAGCAGGTTATTCACGAATACTTGCGATCGAACTTTAACATTCCAGCGAATTGAAATTTTAAATAACCGATAGTGAACAGATACAGAAATTTCTCCTATATTCTAACACGTGAATTCGTGTAATCATGAGACTATTGCGATTAAGGCACTGTATATTTTTTCCGAAATACCATCTGAAGACATCAGGTATTTCTTACAGACATAGAAAACAACAATCAAAAAGCAATCTCAACAGAATAACTTTTCGAATTGAATTTTCAAATCAAATAACGTTATTATGCCACTAAATAGAGCCATACCTTAATTTTGCCCAGGAGCCATAAGATCATTTTAGCACTTTTATAACGGAGCAGCGAAAAATGCTAATTTTTGAATTTCGCAATATTACTAAGTCATGTACCGAGCTGGTAATCCATTAATACTTGCGATCTAAATTTATCTATTCAGCGAATTGGAATTTCAAATAACTGATAGTGAACGGATACAGAAATACCCCTTATATGCTAACACAAGAATTCGTGTAATCATGAGATACTTGCGATAAAGGCGCTGTATATTTTTCCTGAAATATCATCTCAAGACATCAGGTATTTCTTACAGACATAGGAAACAACAATTAAAATGCAATCTCATTAGAATGACTTTTCGAATTGAATTTTCAAATCAAATAACGTTATTATGTCACTAAATACAGCCATTCTTTGATTTTCCCCGGGAGTCATAATAGCATTTTCGCACTTTTATAACCACGCAGCAAAATATGCTAATTTTTTAATTCCGCAATATTATGGAGTCCTGTCGCGAGCAGGTTATCTTGAATAGTTGCAATCTGAATTTAACCATTACGCGAATTGAAATTTTAAATAACCGAAAGCGAACAGATACAGAAATCAACCTATTATATTCTATCACGAGAATTTGTGTAATCATGAGGTTCTTGCGATTGAGGCGCAGTATATTTTTCCCGAAATATTATCTGAAGGCATCAGGTATTTCTTACAGTCATTGAATACAACAATCAAAATGCAATCTCAATAGAATAACTTTTCGGATTGAATTTTCACATCAATTCACGTTATTATGTCGATATATAGAGTCATTACTTGATTATGCCCCGGAGTCATGTGATCATCTTAGCACTATTATAACGACGCAGCAAAATATGCTAATTTTTCAATTTCGCAATATTTCTAAGTCCTGTAGCGAGCATTTTATCCATGAATACTTGCGATATAAATTTAACTATTCAGCGAATTGATATTTTCAATAAATGAAATCGAACAGATACAGAAATACCTCTTATATTCTAACACGTGAATTCGTGTAATCATGAGATTTTTGCATTAAGGGCGCAGTATATTTTTCCCGAAATGACATCTGATGGCATCAGATATGTATAGCAGACATTGAAAACAACATTCAAAAGCAATCTCAATAGAATAACTTTTCGAATTGAATTTTCAAATCAAATATCGTTATTATGTCACTAAATAGAGCCATTCCTTGATTTTGCCTAGGAGCCATGAGATCATTTTAGCACTCTTTTAACGACGCAGCAAAAAATGCTAATTTTTAAATTTCGCAATATTATCAAGTCCTGTAGCGAGCAGGTTATCCATGAATACTTGCGATCTAAATTTAACTATTCAGCGAATTGATATTCTCAATAAATGAATTGAACAGATACAGAAATCAACCACTTATATTCCATCACGTGAATTCGTGTAATCATAAGATTCTTGCGATTAAGGCGCTGTATATTTTTCCCGAATGACCATCTGAAGATATCAGGTATTTCTTACAGACATTGAAAACAACGAGCAAAACGCAAACCTAATAGAATAACTTTTCGAATTGAATTTCAAAATCAATTAACGTTAATATGTCAATATATAGAGCCATTCCTTTATTTTGCCCATAGTAAGGAGATCATTTTAGCACTCTTATGACCACGTAGCAAAATGTGCTAACTTTTCAATTTCGCAATGTTACTGAGTCCTGTAGCGAGCAGGTGATTCATTCATACTGGCGATCTAAATGTATCTATTCAGCGAATTTGAATTTTCAATAACCGATAGTGAACGGATACAGAAATACCTCTTATATGCTAACACGTGAATTCGTGTAATCATGAGATTCTTGCGATAAAGGCGCTGTATATTTGTCGTGAAATATCATCTCAAGACATCAGGTATTTCTTACAGACATAGAAAACAACAATTAAAATGCAATCTCATTAGAATGACTTTTCGAATTGAATTTCAAATCAAATAACGTTATGATGTCACTAAATACAGCCATTCTTTGATTTTTCCGGGAGTCATAATATCATTTTAGCACTTTTATAACCACCCAGCAAAATATGCTAATTTTTTAATTTCGCAATATTATGGAGTCCTGTCGCGAGCAGGTGATCTATGAATAATTGCGATCTGAATTTAACCTTTACGCGAATTAAAATTTTAAATAACCGAAAGCGAACATATACAGAAATCAACCTATTATATTCTATCACGAGAATTTGTGTAATCATGAGGTTATTGCGATTGAGGCGCAGTATATTTTTCCCGAAATATTATCTGAAGGCATCAGATATTTCTTACAGTCATTGAATACAACAATCAAAATGCAATCCCAATAGAATAACTTTTCGGATTGAATTTTCGCATCAATTAACTTTATTATGTCGATATATAGAGTCATTACTTGATTATGCCCAGAAGTCATGAGATCATCTTAGCACTATTATAACGACGCAGCAAAATATGCTAATTTTTCAATTTCGCAATATTTCTAAGTCCTGTAGCGAGAAGGTTATTTACGAATACTTGCGATCGAACTTTAACTTTCCAGCGAATTGAAATTTTAAATAACCGATTGTGAACAGATACAGAAATACCTTTTATATTCTAACACGTAAATTCGTGTAATCATGAGATTATTGCGATTAGGGCGCAGTATATTTTTTCCGAAATGACATCTGATAGCATCAGGTAGGTCTAGCAGACATTGAAAACAACATTCAAAAGCAATCTCAATTGAATAACTTTTCGAATTGAATTTTCAAATCAAATATCGTTATTATGTCACTAAATAGAGCTATTCCTTGATTTTGCCCAGGAGCCATGAGATCATTTTAGCACTCTTTTAACGACGCAGCAAAAAATGCTAATTTTTCAATTTCGCAATATTATCAAGTCCTGTAGCAAGCTGGTTATCCATGAATACTTGCGATCTAAATTGAACTATTCAGCGAATTGATATTTTAAATAAATGAAATCGAACAGATACAGAAATCAACTACTTATATTCCATTACGTGAATTCGTGTAATCATAAGATTCTTGCGATTAAGGCGCTGTATATTTTTCTCGAATGACCATCTGAAGACATCAGGTATTTCTTACAGACATTGAAAACAACAATCAAAATGCAATCTAAATAGAATTACTTTTCGAATTGAATTTACAAATCAATTAACGTTATTATGTCACTAAATAGAGCCATTCCTTGATTTTGCCCAAAAGTTATGATATCATTTTAGCACTTTAATGACCACGCAGCAAAATGTGCTAATTTTTTAATTTCGCAATATTACTTAGTCCTGTAACGTGCGGGTTATCTACGAATACTTGCGATCTATATTAAACTATTCAGCGAATTGAAATTTTAAATAACCGAAAGCAAACAGACATAGAAATCAACCTTTTCTATTCTATCACATGAATTTGTGTAATTATGAGATTGTTGCGATTGTGGCGCAGTATATTTTTTTTCCGAAATGACATCTGAAGATATCAGGTATTTCGAACAGGCTTTGAAAACAACGAGCATAACGCAAACTCGATAGAATAACTTTCGGAATTGAATTTCCAAATCAATTAACGTTAATATGTCAATATATAGAGCCATTTCTTCATTTTGCCCATAGTAAGGAGATCATTTCAGCACCCTTATGACCACGCAGAGAAATATGCTAATTTTTCAATTCCGCAATGTTACTAAGTCCTGTAGCGAGCAGGTGATCCATTAATACTTGCGATCTAAATTTATCTATTTAGCGAATTAGAATTTTAAATAACCGATAGTGAACGGATACAGAAATACCTCCTATATGCTAACACGTGAATTCGTGTAATCATGATATACTTGCGATAAAGGCGCTGTATATTTTTCCTGAAATATCATCTCAAGACATCAGGTATTTCTTACAGACATAGAAAACAACAATTAAAATGCAATCTCATTAGAATGACTTTTCGAATTGAATTTTCAAATCAAATAACGTTATGATGTCAATAAATACAGCCATTATTTGATTTTTCCCCGGAGTCATGATATTATTTTTGCACTTTTATAACCACGCAGCAAAATATGCTAATTTTTGAATTTCGCAATATTACCAAGTTCTGTCGCGAGCAGGTTATCTATGAATACTTGCGATCTAAATTTAATTATTCAGCAAATTGATATTTTAAATAACCGAAATAGAACAGATACCGAAATCAACCACTTATATTCCATCACGAGAAATCGTGTAATCATGAAATTATTGCGATAACGGCGCAGTAAATTTTTTCCGAAATGACATCTGATGGCATCAGGTATGTATAGCAGACATTGAGAACAACAATTAAAATGCAATCTCAATAGTATAACTGTTCGAAATGATTTCTCAAATCGAATAACGTTATTATGTCACTAAATAGAGCCATTCCTTGATTTTGCCCAGAAGTTATGAGAGCATTTTAGCACTCTTATAACGACGAAGCAAAATATGCTAATTTTTTAATTTCGCAATTCTACTAAGTCCTGTAGCGAGCAGGTTATCCACGAATACTTGCGATCGAACTTTATCTTTATAGCGAATTGATATTTTAAATAACCGAAAGTGAACAGATACAGAAATACCTCTTATATTCTAACACGTGAATTCGTGTAATCATGAGGTTCTTGCGATTGGGGCGCAGTATATTCTTCCCGAAATATTATCTGAAGGCATCAGGTATTTCGTACAGACATTGGAAACAACAATAAAAATGCAATCTCAATAGAATAACTGTTCGAAATGAATTCTCAAATTAAATAACGTTATTAATTCACTAAATAGAGCTATTCCTTGATTTTGCCTAGGAGTTATGAGATCATCTTAGCACTTTTATGACCACGCTGCAAAATATGCGAATTTTTCAATTTCGCAATATTATCAAGTCCTGTAGCGAGCAGGTTATCTTTAAATACTTGCAATCTAAATTAAACTATTTAGCAAATTGGAATTTCAAATATCTGAAAGCGAACAGATATAGAAATCAACCTCTTATATTCTATCATGTGAATTTGTGTAATCATGAGATTGTTGCGATTGTGGCGCAGTATATTTTTCCCGAAATGACATCTGAAGATATCAGGTATTTCTAACAGACTTTGAAAACAACAATCAGAATGCAGTCTCAATAGAATAACATTTCGAATTGAATTGACAAGTCAATTAACGTTATTATGTCAATATATAGAGCTATTTCTTGATTTTGCCCAGGAGTTATGAGATCATTTTAGCAATCTTATAACGACGCAGCAAAATATGCTAATTTTTTAATTTCGCAATATTACTAAGTCCTGTAGCGAGCAGGTTATCCACGGATACTTGCGATCGAACTTTAACTTTTTAGCGAATTGATATTTTGAATAACCGATTGTGAACAGATACAGAAACACTTCTTATATTCTAACACGTGAATTCGGGTAATCATGAGATTATTGCTATAAAGGCGCAGTATATTTTTTCCGAAATGACATCTGATATCATCAGGTACGTCTAGCAGACATTGAAAACAACAATCAAAATGCAATCTCAATAGAATCACTTTTCGAATTGAATTTTCAAATTCAATTACGTTATAATGTCACTGAATAGAGCCATTCCGTGATTTTGCCCAGGGGTTATGAGATCATTTTAGCACTCTTAGGACCACGCAGCAAAATATGCTAATTTCTGAATTTCGCATTATTATCAAGTTCTGTAGCGAGCAGGTTATCTATAAATACTTGCAATCTAAATTAAACTATTTAGCAAATTGAAATTTCAAATATCTGAAAGCGAACAGATATAGAAATCAACCTCTTATATTCTATCACGTGAATTTGTGTAATCATGAGATTGTTGCGATTGTGGCGCAGTATATTTTTTTTCCAAAATGACATCTGAAGATATCAGGTATTCCTAACAGACTTTGAAAACAACGAGCAAAATGCAAACTCAATAGAATAACTTTTCGAATTGAATTTCCAAATCAATTAACGTTAATATGTCAATATATAGAGCCATTCCTTTATTTTGCCCATAGGAAGGAAATCATTTTAGCACTTTTATGACCACGCAGCATAATATGCTAATTTTTCAATTTCGCAAAGTTACTAAGTCCTGTACCGAGCAGGTGATCCATTAATACTTGCGATCTTAATTTATCTATTCAGCGAATTGGAATTTCAAATAACCGATAGTGAACGGATACAGAAATACCTCTTATATGCTAACATGTGAATTCGTGTAATCATGAAATACTTGCGATAAAGGCGCTGTATATTTTTCCTAAAATATCATCTCAAGAAATCAGATATTTCTTACAGACATAGAAAACAACAATTCAAATGCAATCTCATTAGAATGACTTTTCGAATTGAATTTTCAAATCAAATAACGTTATGATGTCACTACATACAGCCATTCTTTGATTTTTCCCGGGAGTCATAATATCATTTTAGCACTCTTATAACCACCTAGCAAAATATGCTAATTTTTTAATTTCGCAATAATATGAAGACGTGTCGCGAGCAGGTTATTCGCGAATACTTGCGATCGAACTTTAACTTTCCAGCGAATTGATATTTTAATCAACCGATAGTGAACAGATACGGAAATACCTCTTATATTGTATCACGAGAATTCGTGTAATAATGAGATTATTGCGATAAAGGCGCAGTATATTTTCTCCGAAATGACATCTGATGGCATTAGGTATGTATAGCAGACATTGAAAACAACAATAAAAAAGCAATCTCAATAGAATAACTTTTCGAATTGAATTTACAAATCAAGTAACGTTATGATGTCACTAAATACAGCCATTCTTTGATTTTTCCCGGGAGTCATAATATCATTTTAGCACTCTTATAACCACGCAGAAAAATATGCTAATTTTTTAATTTCGCAATATTATGAAGTTCTGTCGCGAGCAGGTTATCTATGAATAGTTGCGTTCTTAATTTAACCATTACGCGAATTGAAATTTTACATAACCGAAATCGAACAGATACAGAAATCAACCACTTATATTCCATCACGTGAATTCGTGTAATCATAAGATTCTTGCGATTAAGGCGCTGTATATTTTTCCCGAAATACCATCTGAAGACATCAGGTATTTCTCACAGACATTGAAAACAACAATCAAAATGCAATCTCAATAGAATAACTTTTCGAATTGAATTTACAAGTCAATTATCGTTATTATGTCAATATATAGGGCTATTACTTGATTTTGCCCAGTAGTTATGAGACCATTTTAGTACTCTTATACCGACGCAGCAAAATATGCTAATTTTTCAATTTTTTAATGTTACTAAGTCCTGTAGCGAGCAGGTTATTCATTGATACTTACGATCTAAATTTATCTATTCAGCGAATTGGAATTTAAAATAACCGATAATGAACGGATACAGAAATACCTCTTATATGCTAACACGTGAATTCGTGTAATCATGAGATACTTGCGATAAAGGCGATGTATATTTTTCCTGAAATATCATCTCAAGACATCAGGTATTTCTTACAGACATAGAAAACAACAATTAAAATGCAATCTCATTAGAATGACTTTTCGAATTGAATTTTCAAATCAAATAACGTTATCATGTCACTAAATACAGCGATTCTTTGATTTTTCCCGGGAGTCATAATATCATTTTAGCACTCTTATAACCACGCAGCAAAATATGCTAATTTTTTAATTTCGCAATATTATGGAGTCCTGTCGCGAGCAGGTTATCTATGAATAGTTGCGATCTGAATTTAACCATTAAGTGAATTGAAATTTTAAATAACCGAAAGCGAACAGATACAGAAATCAACCTATTATATTCTATCACGAGAATTTGTGTAATCATGAGATGCTTGCGATTGAGGCGCAGTATATTTTTCCCGAAATATCATCTGAAGACATCAGGTATTTCTTACAGACATTGAAAACAACAATCACAATGCAGTCTCAATAGAATAACTTTTCGAATTGAATTTACAAGTCAATTATCGTTATTATGTCAATATATAGGGCTATTACTTGATTTTGCCCAGTAGTTATGAGACCATTTTAGTACTCTTATACCGACGCAGCAAAATATGCTAATTTTTAATTTCGCAATATTACTAAGTCCTGCAGCGTGCAGGTTATCCACGAATACTTGCGATCGAACTTTAACTTTTTAGCGAATTGATATTTTAAATAACCGATAGTGAACAGATACAGAAATACCTCTTATATTCTAACACGTGAATTCGTGTAATCATGAGATAATTTCGATAAAGGCGCAGTATATTTTTTCCGAGATGACATCTGATGGCATCAGGTATGTCTAGCAGACATTGAAAACAACAATCAAAATGCAATCTCAATAGAATAACTTTTCGAATTGAATTTTCAAATCAAATAACGTTATTATATCACTAAATAGAGCCATTCCTTGATTTTTCCCAGGAGTCATGAGATCATTTTAGCACTCTTATAACGACGCAGCAAAAAATGCTAATTTTTTAATTTCGCAATATTATCCAGTCCTGTAGCGAGCAGGTTATCTACAAATACTTGCGGTCTAAATTGAACTATTTATCAAATTGGAATTTCACATATATGAAAGCGAACAGATATAGAAATGAACCTCTTATATTATATCACGTGAATTCGTGTAATCATGAGATGCTTGCGATTGAGGCGCAATATATTTTTCCCGAAATACCATCTGGAGACATCAGGTATTTCTCACAGACATTGAAAACAACAATCAAAATGCAATCTAAATAGAATAACTTTTCGAATTGAATTTACAAATCAGTTAACGTTATTATGTCACTAAATAGAGCCATTCCTTGATTTTGCCCAGGAGTTATGATATCATGTTAGCACTCTTAGGACCACGCAGCAAAATGTGCTAATTTTTTAATTTCGCAATATTACTAAGTCCTGTGGCGTGCAGGTTATCTACGAATACTTGCGATCTAAATTGAACTATTCAGCGAATCGAAATTTCAAATAACCGAAAGCAAACAGATACAGAAATCAACCTCTTCTATTCTATCGCATAAATTTGTGTAATCATGAGATTGTTGCGATTGTGGCGCACTATATTTTTTTTCCGTAATGACATCTGAAGATATCAGGTATATCTAACAGACTTTGAAAACAACGAGCAAAACGTAAACTCAATAGAATAACTTTTCGAATTGAATTTCCAAATCAATTAACGTTAATATGTCAATATATAGAGCAATTCCTTTATTTTGCCCATAGTAAGAAGATCGTTTTAGCACTTTTATGACCACGCAGCAAAATATGCTAATTTTTCAATTTCGCAATGTTACTAAGTCCTGTAGCGAGCAGGTGATCCATTAATATTTGCGATCTAAATTTATCTATTTAGCGAATTGATATTTTGAATAACCGATAGTGAACAGATACAGAAATACCTCTTATATTCTAACACGTGAATTCGTGTAATCATGAGATTTTTGCGATAAAGGCGCAGTATATTTTTTCCGAAATGACATCTGATGGCATCAGGTATGTCTAGCAGACATTGAAAACAACAATCAAATTGCAATCTCAATAGAATAACTTTTCGAATTGAATTTTCAAATCAAATAACGTTATAATGTCACTAAATAGAGCCATTCCGTAATTTTGCCCAGGGGTTATGAGATCATTTAAGCACTTTTATGACCACGCAGCAAAGTATGCTAATTTTTTGATTCCGCAATATTATCAAGTCCTGTAGCGAGCAGGTTATCTATAAATACATGCGATCTAAATTGAACTATTTAGCAAATTGAAATTTTAAATAACCGATAGTGAACAGATACAGAAATACCTCTTATATTCTAACACGTGAATTCGTGTAATCATGAGATTATTGCTATAAAGGCGCAGTATATTTTTTCCGAAATGACATCTGATGGCATCAGGTATTTCTTACAGACATTGAAAACAACAATCACAAGGCAGTCTCAATAGAATAACATTTCGAATTGAATTCACAAGTCAATTAACGTTATTATGTCAATATATAGAGCTATTCCTTGATTTTGCCCAGGAGTTATTAGATCATTTTGGCACTTTTATAACGACGCAGCAAAATATGCTAATTTTTCAAATTCGCAATATTGTCAAGTCCTGTAGCGAGCAAGTTATTCATAAAAACTTGCGATCTAAATTGAAATATTTAGCAAATTGAAATTTCAAATATCTGAAAGCGAACAGATATAGAAATCAACCTCTTATATTCTATCACTTGAATTCGTGTAATCATGAGATGCTTGCGATCGAGGCGCAGTATATTTTTCCCGAAATATCATCTGAAGACATCTGGTATTTCTAAGAGACATTGAAAACATCAATCACAATGCAGTCTCAATAGAATAAGTGTTCGAAATGATTTCTCAAATCAAATAACGTTATTATGTCACTAAATAGAGCCATTCCTTGATTTTGCCCAGAAGTTGTGCGATCATTTTAGCACTCTTATAACGACGCAGCAAAATATGCCAATTTTTTAATTTCGCAATTTTACTAAGTCCTGTAGCGAGCAGGTTATCCACGAATACTTGCAATCGAACTTTAAGTTTTCAGCGAATTGATATTTTAAATAACCGATAGTGAACATATACAGAAATACCTCTTATATTCTAACACGTGAATTCGTGTAATCATGAGGTTCTTGCGATTGGGGCGCAGTGTATTTTTCCCGAAATATTATCTGAAGGCATTAGGTATTTCTTACAGACATTGAAAACAACAATCAAAATGCAATCTCAATAGAATAACTGTTCGAAATGAATTCTCAAGTCAAATAACGTTATTAATCCACTAAATAGAGCCATTCCTTGATTTTGCCCAGGAGTTATGAGATCATTTTAGCACTTTTATGACCACGCAGCAAAATATGCGAATTTTTCAATTTTGCAATATTATCAAGTCCTGTAGCGAGCAGGTCATCCATAAGTACTTGCGATCGAAATTGAACTATTTAGCAAATTGAAATTCCAAATATCTGAAAGCGAACAGATGTAGAAATTAACCTCTTATATTCTATTACGTGAATTCGTGTAATCATGAGATGCTTGCGATTGAGGATCAGTATATTTTTCCCGAAATATCATCTGAAGACATCAGGTATTTCTTACAGACATTGAAAACAACAATCACAATGCAGTCTCAATAGAATAACATTTCGAATTGAATTTACAAGTCAATTAACGTTATTATGTCAATATATAGAGCTATACCTTGATTTTGCCCAGGAGTTATGAGATCATTTTAGCAATCTTAAAACGACGCAGCAAAATATGCTAATTTTTTAATTTCGCAATATTACTAAGTCCTGTAGCGAGCAGGTTATGCTCGAATACTTGCGATCGAACTTTAAGTTTTCAGCGAATTGATATTTAAAATAACCGATAGTGAACAGATACAGAAATACCTCTTATATTCTAACACGTCAATTCGTGTAATCATGAGATTATTGCGATAAAGGCGCAGTATATTTTTTCCGAAATGACATCTGATGGCATCAGGTATGTCTAGCAAACATTGAAAACAACAATCAAAATGCAATCTCAATAGAATAACTTTTCGAATTGAATTTTCAAATCAAATAACGTTATTATGTCACTAAATAGAGCCATTCCTTGATTTTGCACGGGAGTTTGAGATCATTTTAGCACTTTTATGTCCACGCAGCAAAATATGCTAATTTTTCAATTTAACAATATTATTAAGTCCCGTAGCGAGCAGGTTATCCATCAATACTTGCGATATAAATTTAACTATTCAGCGAATTGAAATTTTAAATAACCGATAGTGAACAGATACAGAAATACCTCTTATATTCTAACACGTGAATTCGTGTAATCATGAGATTATTGCTATAAAGGCGCAGTATATTTTTTCCGAAATGACATCTGATGGCATCAGGTATTTCTCACAGACATTGAAAACAACAATCAAAATGCAATCTAAATAGAATAACTTTTCGAATTGAATTTACAAATCAATGAACGTTATTATGTCACTAAATAGAGCCATTCCTTGATTTTGCCCAGGAGTTATGATATCATTTTAGCACTCTTATGACCACGCAGCAAAATGTGCTAATTTTTGAATTTCGTTATATTACTAAGTCCTGTGGCGTGCAGGTTATCTACGAATACTTGCGATCTAAATTGAACTATTCAGCGCATCGAAATTTCAAACAACCGAAAGCAAACAGATACAGAAATCAATCTCTTCTATTCTATCGCATGGATTTGTGTAATCATGAGATTATTGCGATTGTGGCGCACTATATTTTTTTTCCGTAATGACATCTGAAGATATCAGGTATTTCTAACAGACTTTGAAAACAACGAGCAAAACGTAAACTCAATAGAATAACTTTTCGAATTGGATTTCCAAAGCAATTAACGTTAATATGTCAATATATAGAACCATTCCTTCATTTTGCCCATAGTGAGGAGATCATTTTAGCAATTTTATGACCACGCAGCAAAATATGCTAATTTTTCAATTTCGCGATGTTACTGAGTCCTGTACCGAGCAGGTGATCCATTATTACTTGCGATCTAAATTCATCTATTCAGCGAATTGGAATTTTAAATAACCGATAGTGAACGGATACAGAAATACCTCTTATATGCTATCACGTGAATTCGTGTAATCATGAGATACTTTCGATAAAGGCGCAGTATATTTTTCCTGAAATATCATCTCAAGACATCAGGTATTTCTTACAGACATAGAAAACAACAATTAAAATGCAATCTCATTAGAATGACTTTTCGAATTGAATTTTCAAATCAAATAACGTTATGATCTCACTAAATACAGCTATTCTTTGATTTTTCCCGGGAGTCATAGTATCATTTTAGCACTCTTATAACCACGCAGCAAAATATGCTAATTTTTTAATTTCGCAATATTATGGAGTCCTGTCGCGAGCAGGTTATCTATTAATAGTTGCGGTCTGAATTTAACCATTACGCGAATTAAAATTTCAAAAAACCGAAAGCGAACAGATACAGAAATCAACCTATTATATTCTATCACGAGAATTTGTATAATCATGAGGTTCTTGCGATTGAGGCGCAGTATATTTTTCCCGAAATATTATCTAAAGGCATCAGGTATTTCTTACAGTCATTGAAAACAACAATCAAAATGCAATCTCAATAGAATAACCTTTCGGATTGAATTTTCACATCAATTAACGTTAATATGTCGATATATAGAGTCATTACTTGATTATGTCCAGGAGTCATGACATCATTTTAGCACTTTTATAACGACGCAGCAAAATATGCTAATTTTTCAATTTCGTAATATTTCTAAGTCCTGTAGCGAGCTGGTTATTCACGAATACTTGCGATCGAACTTTAACTTTCCAGCGAATTGAAATTTTAAATAACCGATAGTGAACAGATACAGAAATACCTCTTATATTCTTACACGTGAAATCGTGTAATCATGAGATTATTGCGATAAAGGCGCAGTATATGTTTTCCGAAATGACATCTGATGGCATCAGGTATGTCTAGCAGACATTGAAAACAACAATCAAAATGCAATCTCAATAGAATACCTTTTCGAATTGAATTTTCAAATCAAATAACGTTATTATGTCACTAAATAGAGCCATTCCTTGATTTTGCCCAGGAGTCATGAGATCATTTCAGCACTCCTATGACCACGAAGCAAAATATGCTAATTTTTCAATTTCGCAATGTTACTAAGTCCTGCAGCGAGCAGGTGATCCATTAATACTTGCGATCTAAATTTATCTATTCAGCGTATTGGAATTATAAATAACCGATAGTGAACGGATACAGAAATACCTTTTATATGCTAACACGTGAATTCGTGTAATCATGAAATTATTGCGATAACGGCGCAGTAAATTTTTTCCGAAATGACATCTGATGGCATCAGGTATGTATAGCAGACATTGAAAACAACAATTAAAATGCAATCTCAATAGAAGAACTTTTCGACTTGAATTTTCAAATCAAATAACGTTATAATGTCACTAAATAGAGCCATTCCTTTATTTTGCCCAGGAGTCATGAGATCATTTAGCACTCTTATATTGACGCAGCAAAAAATGCTAATTTTTCAATTTCGTAATATTATTAAGTCCTGTAGCGAGCAGGTTATCCATGAATACCTGCGATCCAAATCTAACTATTCAGCGAATTGAAATTTTAAATAACCGAAAGCGAACAGATACAGAAATCAACCTATTATATTCTATCACTTGAATTCGTGTAATCATGAGATGCTTGCGATTGAGGCGCAGTATATTTTTTTCCGAAATATCATCTGAAGACATCTGGTATTTCTTACAGACATTGAAAACAACAATCAAAATGCAACCTTAATAGAATAACTGTTCGAATTATATTTTCAAATCAATAAACGTTATTATGTCGATATATAGAGCTATTCCTTGATTTTGCCCAGGAGTTATGAGATCATTTTAGCACTCTTATAACGACGCATAAAATTAGCTAATTTTTTAATTTCGCAATATTACTAAGTCCTGCAGCGAGCAGGTTATCCACGAATACTTGCGATCGAACTTTAACTTTCTAGCGAATTGATATTTTGAATAACCGATAGTGAACAGATACTGAAATACCTCTTATATTCTAACACGTGAATTCGTGTAATCATGAGATTATTGCGATAAAGGCGCAGTATATTTTTTCCGAAATGACATCTGATGGCATCAGGTATGTCTAGCAGACATTGAAAACGACAATCAAAATGCAATCTCAATAGAATAACATTTCGAGTTGAATTTTCAAATCAAATAACGTTATAATGTCACTAAATAGAGCCATTCCGTGATTTTGCCCAGGGGTTATGAGATCATTTTAGCACTCTTATGACCACGCAGCAAAATATGCTAATTTTTGAATTTCGCATTATTATCAAGTCCTGTAGCGAGCAGGTTATCTATAAATACTTGCGATCTAAATTAAACTATTTCGCAAATTGAAATTTCAAATATCTGAAAGCGAACAGATATAGAAATCAACCTCTTATATTCTATCACGTGAATTTGTGTAATCATGAGATTGTTGCGATTGTGGCACAGTATATTTTTCCCGAAATGACATCTGAAGATATCAGGTATTTCTAACAGACTTTGAAAACAACGTGCAAAACGCAAACTTAATTGAATAACTTTTTGAATTGAATTTACAAATCAATTAACGTTAATATGTCAATATATAGATCCATTCCTTTATTTTGCCCATAGTAAGGGGATCATTTTAGCACTCTTATGACCACGCATTAAAATAGGCTTATTTTTCAATTTCGCAATGTTACTAAGTCCTGTAGCGAGCATGTGATTCATTAATACTTGCGATCTAAATTTATCTATTCAGCGAATTGAAATTTTAAATAACCGGTAGTGAACGGATACAGGAATACCTCTTATATGCTAACACGTGAATTCGTGTGATCATGAGATACTTGCGATAAAGGCGCTGTATATTTTTTCTAAAATATCATCTCAAGACATCAGGTATTTCTTACAGACATAGAAAACAACAATTAAAATGCAATCTCATTAGAATGACTTTTCGAATTGAATTTCCAAATCAAATAACGTTATGATGTCACTAAATACAGCCATTCTTTGATTTTTCCCGGAAGTCATGATATCATATTAGCACTATTATAACGACGCAGCAAAATATGCTAATTTTTCAATTTCGCAATATTTCTAAGTCCTGTAGCGAGCAGGTTATTCACGAATACTTGCGATCGAACTTTAACTTTCCAGCGAATTGAAATTTTAAATAACCGATAGTGAACAGATACGGAAATACCTCTTATATTCTAACACGTGAATTCGTGTTATAATGAGATTTTTGCGATAAAGGCGCAGTATATTTTTTCCGAAATGACATCTGATGGCATCAGGTATGTATAGCAGACTTTGAAAACAACAATCAAAATGCAATCTAAATAGAATAACTTATCGAATTGAATTTACAAATCAAGTAACGTTATTATGTCACTAAATAGAGCCATTCCTTGATTTTGCCAAGGAGTTATGATATCATGTTAGCACTCTTATGACCACGCAGCAAAATGTGCTAATTTTTAAATTTCGCCATATTACTAAGTCCTGTAGCGTGCAGGTTATCTACGAATACTTGCGATCTAAATTGAACTATTCAGCGAATCGAAATTTCAAATAACCGAAAGCAAACAGATACAGTAATCAACCTCTTTTATTATATCGCATGAATTTGTGTAATCATAAGGTTCTTGCGATTAAGTCGCAGTATATTTTTCCCGAAATATCATCTGAAGACATCAGGTATTTCTTACAGACATTGAAAACAACAATCACAATGCAGTCTCAATAGAATAACTTTTCGAATTGAATTTAAAAGTCAATTATCGTTATTATGTCAATATATAGAGCTATAACTTGATTTTGCCCAGTAGTTATGAGACCATTTTAGCACTCTTATACCGACGCAGCAAAATATGCTAATTTTTTAATTTCGCAATATTACTAAGTCTTGTAGCGAGCAGGTTATCCACGAATACTTGCGATCGAACTTGAAATATTTAGCGAATTGATATTTTGAATAACCGATAGTGAACAGATACAGAAATACCTCTTATATTCTAACACGTGAATTCGTGTTATAATGAGATTATTGCGATAAAGGCGCAGTATATTTTTTCCGAAATGACATCTGATGGCATCAGGTATGTATAGCAGACATCGAAAACAACAATCAAAATGCAATCTAAATAGAATAACTTATCGAATTGAATTTACAAATCAATGAACGTTATTATGTCACTAAATAGAGCCATTCCTTGATTTTGCCCAGGAGTTATGATATCATTTTAGCACTCTTATGACCACGCAGCGAAATGTGCTAATTTTTGAATTTCGCAATATTATCAAGTCCTGTAGCGAGCAGGTTATCTACAAATACTTGCGGTCTAAATTGAACTATTTATCAAATTGGAATTTCAAATATCTGAAAGCGAACAGATATAGAAATGAAACTCTTATATTATATCACATGAATTCGTGTAATCATGAGATGCTTGCGATTGTGGCGCAGCATTTTGTTTCCGAAAAGTCATCCGAAGACATCAGGTATTTCTTACAGACATCAAAAACAACAATTAAAATGCAATCTCAATAGAATAACTTTTCGAATTGAATTTTCAAATCGATTTACGTTATTATGTCAATATATAGAGCCATTCCTTTATTTTGCCCATAGTAAGGAGATCATTTTAGCACTCTTATGACCACGCATTAAAATAGGCTAATTTTTCAATTTCGCAATGTTACTAAGTCCTGTAGCGAGCATGTGATCCATTAATACTTGCGATCCAAATTTATCTATTCAGCGAATTGAAATTTTTAATAACCGATAGTGAACGGATACAGGAATACGTCTTATATGCTAACACGTGAATTCGTGTAATCATGAGATACTTGCGATAAAGGCGCTGTATATTTTTCCTAAAATATCATCTCAAGACATCAGGTATTTCTTACAGACATAGAAAACAACAATTAAAATGCAATCTCATTAAAATGACTTTTCGAATTGAATTTTCAAATCAAATAACGTTATGATGTCACTAAATACAGCCATTCTTTGATTTTTCCCGGGAGTCATGATATCATATTAGCACTATTATAACGACGCAGCAAAATATGCTAATTTTTCAATTTCGCAATATTTCTAAGTCCTGTAGCGAGCAGGTTATTCACGAATACTTGCGATTGAACTTTAACTTTCCAGCGAATTGAAATTTTAAATAACCGATAGTGAACATATACGGAAATACCTCTTATATTCTAACACGTGAATTCGTGTAATAATGAGATTATTGCGAAAAAGGCGCAGTATATTTTTTCCGAAATGACATCTGATGGGATCAGGTATGTATAGCAGACATTTAAAACAACAATCAAAAAGCAATCTCAATAGAATAACTTTTCGAATTGAATTTTCAAATCGAATAACCTTATTATATCACTAAAAAGAGCCATACCTTGATTTTGCCAAAGAGCCATGAGATCATTTTAGCACTCTTATAACGACGCAGCAAAATGTGCTAATTTTTGAATTTCGCAATATTACTAAGTCCTGTAGCGTGCAGGTTATTTACGAATACTTGCGATCTAAATTGAACTATCCAGCGAATCGAAATTTCAAATAACCGAAAGCAAACAGATACAGAAATCAACCTCTTCTATTCTATCGCATGAATTTGTGTAATCATAAGGTTCTTGCGATTAAGGCGCAGTATATTTTTCCCGAAATATCATCTGAAGACATCAGGTATTTCTTACAGACATTGAAAACAACGAGCAAAACGTAAACTCAATAGAATAACTTTTCGAATTAAATTTACAAGTCAATTATCGTTATTTTGTCAATATATAGAGCTATTACTTGATTTCGCCCAGTTGTTATGCGACCATTTTAGCACTCTTATACCGACGCAGCAAAATATGCTAATTTTTTTATTTCGCAATATTACTAAGTCCTGTAGCGAGCAGGTTATCCACGAATACTTGCGATCGAACTTTAACTATTTAGCGAATTGATATTTTAAATAACCGATAATGAACGTATACAGAAATACCTCTTATATGCTAACACGTGAATTCGTGTAATCATGAGATACTTGCGATAAAGGCGCTGTATATTTTTCCTGAAATATCATCTCAAGACATCAGGTATTTCTTACAGACATAGAAAACAACAATCACAATGCAGTCTCAATAGAATAACTTTTCGAATTGAATTTACAAGTCAATTATCGTTATTATGTCAATATATAGAGCTATTACTTGATTTTGCACAGTAGTTATGAGACTATTTTAGCACTCTTATACCGACGCAGCAAAATATGCTAATTTTTTAATTTCGCAATATTACTAAGTCCTGTAGCGAGCAGGTTATCCACGAATACTTGCGATCGAACTTTAACTTTTTAGCGAATTGATATTTTAAATAACCGATAGTGAACAGATACAGAAATACCTCTTATATTCTAACACGTAAATTCGTGTAATCATGAGATAATTGCGATAAAGGCGCAGTATATTTTTTCCGAAATGACATCTGATGGCATCAGGTATGTCTAGCTGACATTAAAAACAACAATCAAAATGCAATCTCAATAGAATAACTTTTCGAATTGAATTTTCAAATCAACTAACGTTAATATGTCAATATATAGATCTATTCCTTTATTTTGCTCATAGAAAGGAGATCATTTTAGCACTCTTATGACCACGCAGCAAAATAGGCTAATTTGACAATTTTGCAATGTTACTAAGTCCTGAAGCGAGCATGTGATTCATTAAAACTTGCGATCCAAATTTATCTATACAGCGAATTGAAATTTTAAATAACCGATAGTGAACGGATACAGGAATACCTCTTATATGCTATCACGTGAATTCGTGTAATCATGAGATACTTGCGATAAAGGCGCTGTATATTTTTCCTGAAATATCATATCAAGACATCAGGTATTTCTTACAGACATAGAAACCAACAATTAAAATGCAATCTGATTAGAATGACTTTTCGAATTGAATTTTCAAATCAAATAACGTTATGATGTCACTAAATACAGCCATTCTTTGATTTTTCCCGGGAGTCATGATATCATTTTGGCACTATTATAACGACGCAGCAAAATATGCTAATTTTTTAATTTCGCAATATTTCTCAGTCCTGTAGCGAGCAGGTTATTCACGAATTCCTGCGATCGAACTTTCACTTTCCAGCGAATTGAAATTTTAAATAACTGATAGTGAACAGATACAGAAATACCTCTTATATTCTATCATGAGAATTTGTGTAATAATGAGGTTCTTGCAATTGAGGCGCAGTATATTTTTCCCGAAATATTATCAGAAGGCATCAGGTATTTCTAACAGTCATTGAAAACAACATTCAGAATGCAATCTCAATAGAATTAATTTTCGGATTTAATTTTCACATCAATTAACGTTATTATGTCGATATATAGAGTCATTACTTGATTTTGCCCAGGAGTTATGAGATCATTTTAGCACTTCTATGACCACGCAGCAAAATATGCGAATTTTTTAATTTCGCAATATTATCAAGTCCTGTAGCGAGCAGGTCATCCATAAGAACTTGCGATCGAAATTGAACTATTAAGTTAATTGAAATTCCAAATATCTGAAAGCGAACAGATATAGAAATCAACCTCTTATATTCTATCACGTGAATTCATGCAATCATGAGATGCTTGCGAATGAGGCGCAGTATATTTTTCCCGAAATATCATCTGAAGACATCAGGTATTTCTTACAGACATTGAAAACAACAATCAGAATGCAGTCTCAATAGAATAACATTTCGAATTGAATTTACAAGTCAATTAACGTTATTATGTCAATATATAGAGCTATTCCTTGATTTTGCCCAGGAGTTATGAGATCATTTTAGCAATCTTATGACGAGGAAGCAAAATATGCTAATTTTTTAATTTCGCAATATTACTAAGTCCTGTAGCGAGCAGGTTATCCACGAATACTTGCGATCGAACTTTAACTTTTTAGCGAATTGATATTTTGAATAAACGATAGTGAACAGATACAGAAACACCTCTTATATTCTAACACGTGAATTCGTGTAATCATGAGATTATTGCGATAAAGGCGCTGTATATTTTTCCTGAAATATCATATCAAGACATCAGGTATTTCTTACAGACATAGAAACCAACAATTAAAATGCAATCTGATTAGAATGACTTTTCGAATTGAATTTTCAAATCAAATAACGTTATGATGTCACTAAATACAGCCATTCTTTGATTTTTCCCGGGAGTCATGATATCATTTTGGCACTATTATAACGACGCAGCAACATATGCTAATTTTTTAATTTCGCAATATTTCTCAGTCCTGTAGCGAGCAGGTTATTCACGAATTCTTGCGATCGAACTTTCACTGTCCAGCGAATTGAAATTTTAAATAACTGATAGTGAACAGATACAGAAATACCTCTTATATTCTATCATGAGAATTTGTGTAATAATGAGGTTCTTGCAATTGAGGCGCAGTATATTTTTCCCGAAATATTATCAGAAGGCATCAGGTATTTCTAACAGTCATTGAAAACAACATTCAGAATGCAATCTCAATAGAATTAATTTTCGGATTGAATTTTCACATCAATTAACGTTATTATGTCGATATATAGAGTCATTACTTGATTTTGCCCAGGAGTTATGAGATCATTTTAGCACTTCTATGACCACGCAGCAAAATATGCGAATTTTTTAATTTCGCAATATTATCAAGTCCTGTAGCGAGCAGGTCATCCATAAGAACTTGCGATCGAAATTGAACTATTAAGCAAATTGAAATTTCAAATATCTGAAAGCGAACAGATATAGAAATCAACCTCTTATATTCTATCACGTGAATTCATGCAATCATGAGATGCTTGCGAATGAGGCGCAGTATATTTTTCCCGAAATATCATCTGAAGACATCAGGTATTTCTTACAGACATTGAAAACAACAATCAGAATGCAGTCTCCATAGAATAACATTTCGAATTGAATTTACAAGTCAATTAACGTTATTATGTCAATATATAGAGCTATTCCTTGATTTTGCCCAGGAGTTATGAGATCATTTTAGCAATCTTATGACGAGGAAGCAAAATATGCTAATTTTTTAATTTCGCAATATTACTAAGTCCTGTAGCGAGCAGGTTATCCACGAATACTTGCGATCGAACTTTAACTTTTTAGCGAATTGATATTTTGAATAAACGATAGTGAACAGATACAGAAACACCTCTTATATTCTAACACGTGAATTCGTGTAATCATGAGATTATTGCGATAAAGGCGCAGTATATTTTTTCCGAAATGACATCTGATGGCATGTGGTATGTCTAGCAGACATTGAAAACGACAATCAAAATGCAATCTCAATAGAATAACTTTTCGAATTGAATTTTCAAATCAAATAATGTTATAATGTCACTAAATAAAGCTATTCTGTGATTTTGCCCAGGGGTTATGAGATCATTTTAGCACTCTTATGACCACGCAGCAAAATATGCTAATTTTTGAATTTTGCAATATTATCAAGTCCCGTAGCGAGCAGGTTATCTATAAATACTTGCGATCTAAATTAAACTATTTAGCAAATTGAAATTTCAAATATCTGAAAGCGAACAGATATAGACATCAACCTCTTATATTCTATCACGTGAATTTGTGTAATCATGAGATTGTTGCGATTGTGGCACAGTATATTTTTCCCGAAATGACATCTGAAGATATCAGGTATTTCTAACAGACTTTGAAAACAACGTGCAAAACGCAATCTTAATTGAATAACTTTTCGAATAGAATTTCCAAATCAATTAACGTTAATATGTCAATATATAGATCCATTCTTTTATTTTGCCCATAGTAAGGAGACTATTTAGCACTCTTATGACCACGCATTAAAATAGGCTAATTTTTTAATTTCGCAATGTTACTAAGTCCTGTAGCGAGCATGTGATCCATTAATACTTGCGATCCAAATTTATCTATTCAGCGAATTGAAATTTTTAATAACCGATAGTGAACGGATACAGGAATACGTCTTATATGCTAACACGTGAATTCGTGTAATCATGAGATACTTGCGATAAAGGCGCTGTATATTTTTCCTAAAATATCATCTCAAGACATCAGGTATTTCTTACAGACATAGAAAACAACAATTCAAATGTAATCTCATTAAAATGACTTTTCGAATTGAATTTTCAAATCAAATAACGTTATGATGTCACTAAATACAGCCATTCTTTGATTTTTCCCGGGAGACATGATATCATATTAGCACTATTATAACGACGCAGCAAAATATGCTAATTTTTCAATTTCGCAATATTTCTAAGTCCTGTAGCGAGCAGGTTATTCACGAATACTTGCGATCGAACTTTAACTTTCCAGCGAATAGAAATTTTAAATAACCGATAGTGAACATATACGGAAATACCTCTTATATTCTAACACGTGGAATCGTGTAATAATGAGATTATTGCGAAAAAGGCGCAGTATATTTTTTCCGAAATGACATCTGGTGGGATCAGGTATGTATAGCAGACATTTAAAACAACAATCAAAAAGCAATCTCAATAGAATAACTTTTCGAATTGAATTTTCAAATCGAATAACCTTATTATATCACTAAAAAGAGCCATACCTTGATTTTGCCAAAGAGCCATGAGATCATTTTAGCACTCTTATAACGACGCAGCAAAAAATGCTAATTTTTCAATTTCGCAATATTATCAAGTCCCGTAGCGAGCAGGTTATCCATAAATACTTGCGATCTAAATTTAACTATGCAGCGAATTAATATTTTAAATAACCGAAATCGAACAGATACAGAAATCAACCACTTATATTACATCACGTGAATTCGTGTAATCATAAGATTTTTGCGATTAAGGCGCTGTATATTTTTCCCGAAATACCATCTGAAGACATCAGGTTTTTTTCACAGACATTGAAAACAACAATCAAAATGCAATCTAAATAGAATAACTTTTCGAATTGAATTCACAAATCAATTAACGTTATTATGTCACTAAATAGAGCTATTCCTTGATTTTGCCAAGGAATTATGATATCATGTTAGCACTCTTATGACCACGCAGCAAAATGTGCTAATTTTGTAATTTCACAATATTACTAAGTCCTGTAGCGTGCAGGTTATCTACGAATACTTGCGATCTAAATTGAACTATCCAGCGAATCGAAATTTCAAATAACCGAAAGCAAACAGATACAGAAATCAACCTCTTCTATTCTATCGCATGAATTTGTGTAATCATAAGGTTCTTGCGATTAAGGCGCAGTATATTTTCCCCGAAATATCATCTGAAGACATCGGGTATTTCTTACAGACATTGAAAACAACGAGCAAAACGTAAACTCAATAGAATAACTTTTCGAATTGAATTTACAAGTCAATTATCGTTATTATGTCAATATATAGAGCTATTACTTGATTTCGCCCAGTAGTTATGAGATCATTTTAGCACTCTTATACCGACGCAGCAAAATATGCTAATTTTTTTATTTCGCAATATTACTAAGTCCTGTAGCGAGCAGGTTATCCACAAATACTTGCGATCGAACTTTAACTATTTAGCGAATTGATATTTTAAATAACCGATAATGAACGTATACAGAAATACCTCTTATATGCTAACACGTGAATTCGTGTAATCATGAGATACTTGCGATAAAGGCGCTGTATATTTATCCTGAAATATCATCTCAAGACATCAGGTATTTCTTACAGACATAGAAAACAACAATCACAATGCAGTCTCAATAGAATAACTTTTCGAATTGAATTTTCAAATCAACCAACGTTAATATGTCAATATATAGATCTATTCCTTTATTTTGCTCATAGAAAGGAGATAATTTTAGCACTCTTATGACCACGCAGCAAAATAGGCTAATTTGTCAATTTTGCAATGTTACTAAGTCCTGAAGCGAGCATGTGATTCATTGATACTTGCGATCCAAATTTATCTATACAGCGAATTGAAATTTTAAATAACCGATAGTGAACGGATACAGGAACACCTCTTATATGCTATCGCGTGAATTCGCGTAATCATGAGATACTTGCGATAAAGGCGCTGTATATTTTTCCTGAAATATCATATCAAGACATCAGGTATTTCTTACAGACATAGAAACCAACAATTAAAATGCAATCTAATTAGAATGACTTTTCGAATTGAATTTTCAAATCAAATAACGTTATGATGTCACTAAATACAGCCATTCTTTGATTTTTCCCGGAAGTCATGATATTATTTTGGCACTATTATAACGACGCAGCAAAATATGCTAATTTTTTAATTTCGCAATATTTCTCAGTCCTGTAGCGAGCAGGTTATTCACGAATTCTTGCGATCGAACTTTCACTTTCCAGCGAATTGAAATTTTAAATAACTGATAGTGAACAGATACAGAAATACCTCTTATATTTTATCATGAGAATTTGTGTAATAATGAGGTTCTTGTAATTGAGGCGCAGTATATTTTTCCCGAAATATTATCTGAAGGCATCAGGTATTTCTAACAGTCATTGAAAACAACATTCAGAATGCAATCTCAATAGAATTAATTTTCGGATTGAATTTTCACATCAATTAACGTTATTATGTCGATATATAGAGTCATTACTTGATTATGCCCAGGAGTCATGAGATCATCTTAGCACTATTATAACGACGCAGCAAAATATGCTAATTTTTCAATTTCGCAATATTATTAAGTCCTGTAGCGAGCAGGTTATCCATAAATCCTTGCGATCTAAATCTAACTATTCAGCGAATTGATATTTTAAATAACTGAAATCGAACAGATACAGAAATCAACCACTTATATTCCATCACGTGAATTCGTTTAATCATAAGATTCTTGCGATTAAGGCGCTGTATATTTTTCCCGAAATACCAGCTGAAGACATCAAGTATTTCTCACAGACATTGAAAACAACAATCAAAATGCAATCTAAATAGAATAAATTTTCGAATTGAATTTACAAATCAATGAACGTTATTATGTCACTAAATAGAGCCATTCCTTGATTTTGCCCAGGCGTTATGATATCATTTCAGCACTCTTATGACCACGCAGCAAAATGTGCTAATTTTTGAATTTCGCAATATTACTAAGTCCTGTGGCGTGCAGGTTATCTACGAATACTTGCGATCTAAATTGAACTATTCAGCGAATCGAAATTTCAAATAACCGAAAGCAAACAGATACAGAAATCAACCTCTTCTATTCTATCGCATGAATTATTGTAAACATGAGATTGTTGCGATTGTGGCGCACTATATTTTTTTTCCGTAATGACATCTGAAGATATCAGGTATTTCTTACAGACATTGAAAACAACAATCACAATGCAGTCTCAATAGAATAACTTTTCGAATTGAATTTACAAGTCAATTAACGTTATTATGTCAATGTATAGAGCTATTACTTGATTTTGCTCAGTAGTTATGAGATCATTTTAGCACTCTTATAACGACGCAGCAAAATATGCTGATTTTTGAATTTCGCAATATTACTAAGTCCTGTAGCGAGCAGGTTATCCACGAATACTTGCGATCGAACTTTAACTTTTTAGCGAATTGATATTTTAAATAACCGATAGTGAACAGATACAGAAATACCTCTTATATTCTAACACCTGAATTCGTGTAATCATGAGATTATTGCGATAAAGGCGCAGTATATTTTTTCTGAAATGACATCTGATGGCATCAGGTATGTCTAGCAGACATTGAAAACAACAATCAAAATGCAATCTCAATAGAATAACTTTTGGAATTGAATTTTCAAATCAAATAACGTTATAATGTCACTAAATAGAGCCATTCCGTGATTTTGCCCAGGGGTTATGAGATCATTTTAGCACTCTTATGACCACGCAGCAAAATATGCTGATTTTTTAATTTCGCAATATTATCAAATCCTGTAGCGAGCAGGTTATCTATGAAAACTTGCGATCTAAATTTAACTATTTAGCAAATTGAAATTTCAAATAACTGAAAGCGAACAGATATAGAAATCAACCTCTTATATTCCATCACGTGAATTTGTGTAATCATGAGATTGTTGCGATTGTGGCGCAGTATATTTTTCCCGAAATGACATCTGAAGATATCAGGTATTTCTAACAGACTTTGAAAACAACGTGCAAAACGCAAACTTAATTGTATAACTTTTCGAATTGAATTTCCAAATCAATTAACGTTAATATGTCAATATATAGATCCATTCCTTAATTTTGCCCATAGTAAGAAGATCATTTTAGCACTCTTATGACCACGAATTAAAATAAGCTTATTTTTCAATTTCGCAATGTTACTAAGTCCTGTAGCGAGCATGTGATCCATTAATACTTGCGATCCAAATTTATCTATTCAGCGAATTGAAATTTTAAATAACCGATAGTGAACGGATACAGGAATACCTCTTATATGCTAACACGTGAATTCGTGTGATCATGAGATACTTGCGATAAAGGCGCTGTATATTTTTTCTAAAATATCATCTCAAGACATCAGGTATATCTTACAGACATAGAAAACAACAATTAAAATGCAATCTCATTAGAATGACTTTTCGAATTGAATTTTCAAATCAAATAACGTTATGATGTCACTAAATACAGCCATTCTTTGATTTTTCCCGGGAGTCATGATATCATTTTAGCACTATTATAACGACGCAGCAAAATATGATAATTTTTCAATTTCGCAATATTTCTAAGTCCTGTAGCGAGCTGGTTATTCACGAATACTTGCGATCGAACTTTAACTTTCCAGCGAATTGAAATTTTAAATAACCGATAGTGAACAATGACAGAAATACCTCTCATATTCTAACACGTGAATTCGTGTAATCATGAGATTATTGCGATAAAGGCGCAGTATATTTTTCCCGAAATATCATCTGAAGACATCTGGTATTTCTTACAGACATTGAAAACAACAATCACAATGCAGTCTCAATAGAATAACTGTTCGAAATGATTTCTCAAATCGAATAACGTTATTATGTCACTAAATAGAGCCATTCCTTGATTTTGCCCAGAAGTTATGAGATCATTTTAGCACTCTTATAACGACGCAGCAAAATATGCTAATTTTTTGATTTCGCAATTTTACTAAGTCCTGTAGCGAGCAGGTTATCCACGAATACTTGCGATCGAACTTTAATTTTCCAGCGAATTGAAATTTTAAATAACCGATAGTGAACAATGACAGAAATACCTCTCATATTCTAACACGTGAATTCGTGTAATCATGAGATTATTGCGATAAAGGCGCAGTATATTTTTTCCGAAATGACATCTGATGGCATCAGGTATTTCTTACAGTCATTGAAAACAACAATCAAAATGCAATCTCAATAGAATAACTTTTTGGATTGAATTTTCACATCAATTAATGTTATTATGCCGATATATAGAGTCATTACTTGAATATGCCCAGGAGTCATGAGATCATCTTAGCGCTATTATAACGACGCAATAAAATATGCTAATTTTTCAATTTCGCAATGTTACTCAGTCCTGTAGCGAGCATGTGATCCATTAATACTTGCGATCCAAATTTATCTATTCAGCGAATTGAAATTTTAAATAACTGATAGTGAACGGATACAGGAATACCTCTCATATGCTAACACGTGAATTCTTGTAAACATGAGATACTTTCGATAAAGGCGCTGTATATTTTTCCTGAAATATCATCTCAAGACATCAGGTATTTCTTACAGACATGAAAAACAACAATTAAAATGCAATCTCATTAGAATGACTTTTTGAATTGAATTTTCAAATCAAATAACGTTATGATGTCACTAAATACAGCCATTCTTTGATTTTTCCCGGGAGTCATGATATCATTTTAGCACTATTATAACGACGCAGCAAAATATGCTAATTTTTCAATTTCGCAATATTTCTAAGTCCTGTAGCGAGCAGGTTATTCACGAATACTTGCGATCGAACTTTAACTCTCCAGCGAATTGAAATTTTAAATAACCGATAGTGAACAGATACAGAAATACCTCTTATATTCTAACACGTGAATTCGTGTAATCATGAGATTATTGCGATAAAGGCGCAGTATATTTTTTCCGAAATGATATCTGATGGCATCAGGTATGTCTAGCAGACATTGAAAACAACAATTAAAATGCAATCTCAATAGGATAACTTTTCGAATTGAATTTTCAAATCAAATAACGTTATTATGTCAATAAATAGAGTTATTCCTTGATTTCGCCCAGGAGTCATGAAATCATTTTAGCACTCTTATAACAACGCAGCAAAAAATCCTAATTTTTTAATTTCACAATATTATCAATTCCTGTAGCAAGCAGGTTATCCATGAATACTAGGACCTAAATTTAACTATTCAGCGAATTGATATTTTAAATAACCGAAATCGAACAGATACAGAAATCAACCACTTATATTCCATCACGAGAAATCGTGTAATCATGAAATTATTGCGATAAAGGCGCAGTAAATTTTTTCCGAAATGACTTCTGATGGCATCAGGTATGTATAGCAGACATTTAAAACAACAATTAAAATGCAATCTCAATAGGATAACTTTTCGACTTGAATTTTCAAATCAAATAACGTTATTATGTCACTAAATAGAGCCATTCCGTGATTTCGCCCAGGAGTCATGAGATCATTTAGCACTCTTATATTGACGCAGCAAAAAATGCTAATTTTTCATTTTCGCAATATTACCAAGTCCTGTAGCGAGCAGGTTATCCATGAATACCTGCGATCCAAATCGAACTATTCAGCGAATTGAAATTTTAAATAACCGAAAGCGAACAGATACAGAAATCAACCTATTATATTCTATCACGAGAATTCGTGTAATCATGAGGTTCTTGCGATTGAGGCGCAGTATATTTTTCCCGAAATATTATCTGAAGGCATCAGGTATTTCTTACAGACATTGAAAACAACAATCGAAATGCAATCTTAATAGAATAACTGTTCGAATTATATTTTTAAATCAATGAACGTTATTATGTCGATATTTAGAGCTATTCCTTGATTTTGCCCAGGAGTTATCAGATCATTTTAGCACTCTTATAACGACGCAGCAAAATATGCTAATTTTTTAATTTCGCAATATACTAAGTACTGTAGCGAGCAGGTTATCCACGAATACTTGCGATCGAACTTTAACTTTTCAGCGAATTGATATTTTAAATAACCGATTGTGAACAGATACAGAAATACCCCTTATATTCTAACACGTGAATTCGTGTAATCATGAGATTATTGCGGTAAGGCGCAGTATATTTTTTTCTAATGATATCTGATGGCATCAGGTATGTCTAGCAGACATTGAAAACAACAATCAAAATGCAATCTCAATAGAATAACTTTTCGAATTGAATTTTCAAATCAAATAACGTTATTATGTCACTAAATAGAGCCATTCCTTGATTTTGCCCAGGAGTTATGAGATCATGGTAGCACTCTGATAACCACGCAGCAAAAAAAGCTAATTTTCCAATTTCGCAATATTGTCAAGTCCTGTAGCGAGCAAATTATTCATAAATATTTGCGATCTAAATTTGACTATCTAGCAAATTGAAATTTCAAAGATCTGAAAGCGAACAGATATAGAAATCAACCTCTTATATTCTATCACTTGAATTCGTGTAATCATGAGATGCTTGCGATTGAGGCGCAGTACATTTTTCCCGAAATATCATCTGAAGACATCTGTTATTTCTTACAGACATTGAAAACAACAATCACAATGCAGTCTCAATAGAATAACTGTTCGAAATAATTTCTAAAATCGAATAACGTTATTATGTCACTAAATAGAGCCATTCCTTGATTTTGCCCAGAAGTTATGAGATCATTTTAGCACTCTTATAACGACGCAGCAAAATATGCTAATTTTTTAATTTCGCAATTTTACCAAGTCCTGTAGCGAGCAGGTTATCCACGAATACTTGCGATCGAACTTTAACTTTTTAGCGAATTGATATTTTAAATAACCGATAGTGAACAGATACAGAAATACCTCTTATATTCTAACACGTAAATTCGTGTAATTATGAGATTATTGCGATAAAGGCGCAGTATATTTTTTTCGAAATGATATCTGATGGCATCAGGTATGTCTAGCAGACATTGAAAACAACAATCAAAATGCAATCTCAATAGAATAACTTTTCGAATTGAATTTTCAAATCAAATAACGTTATTATGTCACTAAATAGAGCCATTCCTTGATTTTGCCCAGGAGTTATGAGACTATGTTAGCACTCTGATAACCACGCAGCAAAAAAAGCTAATTTTCCAATTTCGCAATATTGTCAAGTCCTGTAGCGAGCAAATTATTCATAAATATTTGCGATCTAAATTTGACTATCTAGCAAATTTAAATTTCAAAGATCTGAAAGCGAACAGATATAGAAATCAACCTCTTATATTCCATCACTTGAATTCGTGTAATCATGAGATGCTTGCGATTGAGGCGCAGTACATTTTTCCCGAAATATCATCTGAAGACATCTGTTATTTCTTACAGACATTGAAAACAACAATCACAATGCAGTCTCAATAGAATAACTGTTCGAAATAATTTCTAAAATCGAATAACGTTATTATGTCACTAAATAGAGCCATTCCTTGATTTTGCCCAGAAGTTATGAGATCATTTTAGCACTCTTATAACGACGCAGCAAAATATGCTAATTTTTTAATTTCGCAATTTTACTAAGTCCTGTAGCGAGCAGGTTATCCACGAATACTTGCGATCGAACTTTAACTTTTTAGCGAATTGATATTTTAAATAACCGATAGTGAACAGATACAGAAATACCTCTTATATTCTAACACGTAAATTCGTGTAATCATGAGATTATTGCGATAAAGGCGCAGTATATTTTTTCCGAAATAACATCTGATGGCATCAGGTATGTCTAGCAGACATTGAAAACAACAATCAAAATGCAATCTCAATAGAATAACTGTTCAAAATGAATTCTCAAATCAAATAACGATATTAATCCACTACATAGAGCCATTCCTTGATTTTGCCCAGGAGTTATGAGATCATTTTTGC
The DNA here is from genome assembly GCA_028476575.1 of Platygaster robiniae. Lineage (NCBI taxonomy): Eukaryota > Metazoa > Arthropoda > Insecta > Hymenoptera > Platygastridae > Platygaster > Platygaster robiniae. The sequence continues at coordinate 21,382,575 of CM052021.1, forward strand.
ACTTCTATGACCACGCAGCAAAATATGCGAATTTTTCAATTTCGCAATATTATCAAGTCCTGTAGCGAGCAGGTCATCCATAAGTACTTGCGATCGAAATTGAACTATTTAGCAAATTGAAATTTCAAATATCTGAAAGCGAACAGATATAGAAATCAACCTCTTATATTCTATCACGTGAATTCGTGTAATCATGAGATGCTTGCGATTGAGGCGCAGTATATTTTTCCGAAATATCATCTGAAGACATCAGGTATTTCTTACAGACATTGAAAACAACAATCACAATGCAGTGTCAATAAAATAACTTTTCGAATTGAATTTACAAGTCAATTATCGTTATGATGTCAATATATAGAGCTATTCCTTGATTTTGCCCAGGAGTTATGAGATCATTACAGCACTTTTATAACCACGCAGCAAAATGTGCTAATTTTCCAATTTCGCAATATTACTAAGTCCTGTAGCGAGCAGGTTATCCACGAATACTTGCAATCGAACTTTACCTTTCCAGCGAATTGAAATTTTAAATAACCGATAGTGAACATATACAGAAATACTTCTTATATTCTAACACGTGAATTCGTGTAATCATGAGATTATTGCGATAAAGGCGCAGTATATTTTTTCCGAAATGACATCTGATGGCATCAGGTTCGTCTAGCAGACATTGAAAACAACAATTAAAATGCAATCTGAATAGAAAAACCTTTCGAATTGAATTTTCAAATCTAATAACGTTATTATGTCACTAAATAAAGCCATTCCTTGATTTTGCCCAGGAGTCATGAGATCATTTTAGCACTCTTATAAAGACGCAGCAAAAAATGCTAATTTTTCAATTTCGCAATATTACCAAGTGCTGTAGGGAGCAGGTTATCTATAAATACTTGCGATCTAAACTTGTTTATTCAGCGAATTGAAATTTTAAGAAACCGAAAGCGAACAGATACAGAAATTAACCTATTATATTCTATCACGACAATTTGTGTAATCATGTGGTTCTTACGATTGAGGCGCAGTATATTTATCTCGAAATATTATCTGAAGGCATCAGGTATTTCTTACAGACATTGAAAACCACACCAAACGCAATCTCAATAGAATATCTGTTCGAAATGATTTCTTTAATCGAATAACGTTATTATGTCACTGAATAGAGCCATTCCTTGATTTTGCCCAAGAGTTATGAGATCATTCTAGCACTTTTATGACAACGCAGCAAAATATGCGAATTTTTCAATTTCGCCGTATTATCAAGTGCTGTAGCGAGCACGTTATTCATTAATACTTGCGATCTAAATTGAACTATCTAGCAAATTGAAATTTCAAATATCTGAAAGCGAACAGATATAGAAATCAACATCTTATATTATATATCGTGAATTCGTGTAATCATGAGATGCTTGCGATTGAGGCGCAATATATTATTCCCAAAATATCATCTGAAGACATCAAGTATTTCTTACAGACATTGAAAACAACAATCACAATGCAGTCTCAATAGAATAGCTTTTCGAATTAAATTTACAAGTCAATTAACGTTATTATGTCAATATATAGAGCTATTCCTTGATTTGGCCCAGGAGTTATGAGATCATTTTAGCACTCTTATAACGACGCAGCAAAATATGCTAATTTTTTATTTCGCAATATTACTAAGTCCTGTATTGAGCAGGTTATCCATTCATACTTGCGATCTAAATTCATCTATCAGCGAATTGGAATTTTGAATAACCGATAGTGAACAGATACAGAAATACCTCTTATATTCTATCACGAGAATTCGTGTAATCATGAGATTATTGCGATAAAGGCGCAGTATATTTTTTCCGAAATGACATCTAATGGCATCAGGTATGTCTAGCAGACATTGAAAACAACAATTAAAAAGCAATCTCAATAGAATAACTTTTTGAATTGAATTTTCAAATCAAATAACGTTATTATGTCACTGAATAGAGCCATACCTTGAATTTGCCCAAGAGCCATGAGATCATTTTAGCACTCTTATAACGACGCAGCAAAATATGCTAATTTTTCGATTTCGCAATGTTACTAAGTCCTGTAGCGAGCAGGTGATCCATTAATACTTGCGATCTAAATTTATCTAATTAGCGAATTGGAATTTTCAATAACCGATAGTGAACAGATACAGAAATACCTCTTATATGATTACACCTGAACTCGTGTAATCATGAGGTTCTTGCGATTGGGGCGCAGTATATTTGTCCCGAAATATTATCTGAAGGCATCAGGTATTTCTTACAGATATTGGAAACAACAATTTAAATGCAATCTCAATAGAATAACTGTTCGAAATGAATTCTCAAATGAAATAACGTTATTATGTCACTAAATAGAGCTATTCCTTGATTTTGCCCAGAAGTTATGAGATCATTTTAGCACTTTTATGACCACGCAGCAAAATATGCTAATTTTTCTATTTCGCAATATCATTAAGTCCTGTAGCGAGCAGGTTATCCATAAATACGAGCGATCCAAATTGAACTATTTAGCAAATTGAAATTTCAAATATCCGAAAGCGAACAGATATAAAAATCAACTTCTTATATTCTATCACGTGAATTCGTGTAATCATGAGATTGTTGCGATTGTGGCGCACTATATTTTTTTTCCGTAATGACATCTAAAGATATCAGGTATTTCTAACAGACTTTGAAAACAACGTGCAAATCGCAAACTTAATTGAATAACTTTTCAAATTGAATTTCCAAATAAATTAACGTTAATATGTCAATATATAGATCCATTCCTTTATTTTGCCCATAGTAAGGAGATCATTTTAGCACTTTTATGACAACGCATCAAAATATGCTAATTTTTCAATTTCGCGATATTACCAAGTCCTGTAGCGAGCAGGTTATCCATGAATATCTGCGATCCAAATCTAACTATTCAGCGAATTGAAATTTTTCAATAACCAAAAGTGAACAGATACAGAAATCAACCTATTATATTCTATCACGAGAATTCGTGTAATCATGAGGTTCTTGCGATTGAGGCGCAGTATATTTTTCCCGAAATATTATCTGAAGGCATCAGGTATTTCTTACAGACATTGAAAACAACAATCAAAATGCAATCTTATTAGAATAACTGTTCGAATTATATTTTCAAATCAATAAACGTTATTATGTCGATTTATAGAGCTATTTCTTGATTTTGCCCAGGAGTTATGAGATCATTTTAGCACTTTTCTAACGACGCAGCAAAATATGCTAATTTTAAAAATTCGCAATATTGTCAAGTCCTGTAGCGAGCAAGTTATTCATAAAAACTTGCGATCTAAATTAAAATATTTAGCAAATTGAAATTTCAAATATCTGAAAGCGAACAGATATAGAAATCAACCTCTTATATTCTATCACTTGAATTCGTGTAATCATGAGATGCTTGCGATTGGGGCGCAGTGTATTTTTCCCGAAATATTATCTGAAGGCATTAGGTATTTCTTACAGACATTGGAAACGACAATCAAAATGCAATCTCAATAGAATAACTTTTCGAATTGAATTTTCAAAACAAATAACGTTATTATGTCACTAAATAGAGCCATTCCTTGATTTAGCCCAGGAGTTTGAGATCATTTTAGCACTTTTATGTCCACGCAGCAAAATATGCTAATTTTTCAATTTAGCAATATTATTAGGTCCCGTAGCGAGCAGGTTATCCATCAATACTTGCGATATAAATTTAACTATTCAGCGAATTGGATTTTAAATAACCGATAGTGAACAGATACAGAAATACCTCTTATATTCTAACACGTGAATTCGTGTAATCATGAGATTATTGCTATACAGGCGCAGTATATTTTTTCCGAAATGACATCTGAAGACATCAGGTATTTCTTACAGTCATTGAAAACAACATTCAGAATGCAATCTCAATAGAATAAATTTTCGGATTGAATTTTCACATCAATTAACGTTATTATGTCGATATATAGAGTCATTACTTGATTATGCCGAGGAGTCATGAGATCATCTTAGCACTATTATAGCGACGCAGCAAAATATGCTAATTTTTCAATTTCGCAATATTTCTCAGTCCTGTAGCGAGCAGGTTATCCACGAATAATTGCGATCGAACTTTAACTTTCCAGCGAATTGAAATTTTAAATAACCGATAGTGAACAGATACAGAAATACCTCTTATATTCTAACACGTGAAATCGTGTAATCATGAGATTATTGCGATAAAGGCGCAGTATATGTTTTCCGAAATGACATCTGATGGCATCAGGTATGTCTAGCAGACATTGAAAACGACAATCAAAATGCAATCTCAATAGAATAACTGTTCGAAATGAATTCTCAAATGAAATAACGTTATTATGTCACTAAATAGAGCTATTCCTTGATTTTGCCCAGAAGTTATGAGATCATTTTAGCACTTTTATGACCACGCAGCAAAATATGCTAATTTTTCAATTTCGCAATATTATCAAGTCCTGTAGCGAGCAGGTTATCCATAAATACGAGCGATCCAAATTGAACTATCTAGCAAATTGAAATTTCAAATATCCGAAAGCGAACAGATATAAAAATCAACCTCTTATATTCTATCACGTGAATTCGTGTAATCATGAGATTGTTGCGATTGTGGCGCACTATATTTTTTTTCCGTAATGACATCTAAAGATATCAGGTATTTCTAACAGACTTTGAAAACAACGAGCGAAACGTAAACTCAATAGAATAACTTTTCGAATTGAATTTCCAAATCAATTAACGTAATTATATCACTAAATAGAGCTATTCCTTGATTTTGCCCAGGAGTCATGAGATCATTTTAGCACTCTTATAACGACGCAGCAAAAAATGCTATTTTTTCAATTTCGCAATATTACCAAGTCCTGTAGCGAGCAGGTTATCCATGAATACCTGCGATCCAAATCTAACTATTCAGCGAATTGAAATTTTTAATAACCGAAAGCGAACAGATACGGAAATCAACCTATTATATTCTATCACGAGAATTCGTGTAATCATGAGGTTCTTGCGATTGAGGCGCAGTATATTTTTCCCGAAATATTATCTGATGGCATCAGGTATTTCTTACAGACATTGAAAACAACAATCAAAATGCAATCTTATTAGAATAACTGTTCGAATTATATTTTCAAATCAATAAACGTTATTATGTTGATATATAGAGCTATTACTTGATTTTGCTAAGTAGTTATGAGATCATTTTAGCACTCTTATAACGACGCAGCAAAATATGCTAATTTTTTAATTTCGCAATATTACTTAGTCCTGTAGCGAGCAGGTTATCCACGAATACTTGCGATCGAACTTTAACTTTTCAGCGAATTGATTTTTTAAATAACCGATAGTGAACAGATACAGAAATACCTCTTATATTCTAACACGTGAATTCGTGTAATCATGAGGTTCTTGCGATTGGGGCGCAGTATATTTTTCCCGAAATATTATCTGAAGGCATCAGGTATTTCTTACAGAGATTGGAAACAACAATCAAAATGCAATCTCAATAGAATAACTGTTTGAAACGAATTCTCAAATCAAATAACGTTATTAATCCACTAAATAGAGCCATTCCTTAATTTTGCCCAGGAGCTATGAGATCATTTTAGCACTTTTATGACCACGCAGCAAAATATGCGAATTTTTCAATTTCGCAATATTATCAAGTCCTATAGCGAGCAGGTCATCCATAAGTACTTGCGATCGAAATTGAACTATTTAGCAAATTGAAATTTCAAATATCTGAAAGCGAACAGATATAGAAATCAACCTCTTATATTCTATCACGTGAATTCGTGTAATCATAAGATTCTTGCGATTATGGCGCAGTATATTTTTCCCGAAATACCATCTGAAGACATCAGGTATTTCTTACAGACATTAAAAACAACAAACAAAATGCAATCTAAATAGAATAACTTTTCGAATTGAATTTACAAATCAATTAACGTTATAATGTCAATATATAGAGCTATTTCTTGATTTTGCCCAGGAGTTATGAAATGATTTTAGCACTATTATGACCACGCAGAAAAATATGCTAATTTTTCAATTTCGAAATGTTACCAAGTCCTGTAGCGAGAAGGTGATCCATTTATACTTGCGATCTGAATTCATCTATTCAGCGTATTGGAATTATAAATAACCGATAGTTAACGGATACAGAAATCAACCTGTTATATTCTATCAGGAGAATTCGTGTAATCATGAGGTTCTTCCGATTGAGGCGCAGTATATTTTTTCCGAAATATTATCTGAAGGCATCAGGTATTTCTTACAGTCATTGAAAACAACAATCAAAATGCAATCTCAATAGAATAACCTTTCGGATTGAATTTTCACATCAAATAACGTTAATATGTCGATATATAGAGTCATAACTTGATTATGTCCAGGAGTCATGACATCATTTTAGCACTATTATAACGACGCAGCAAAATATGCGAATTTGTTTATTTTGCAATTTTACTAAGTCCTGTAGCGAGCAGGTTATCCACGAATACTTGCGATCGAACTTTAACTTTTCAGCGAATTGATATTTTAAATAACCGATAGTGAACAGATACAGAAATACCTCTAATATTCTAACACGTGAATTCGTGTAATCATGAGGTTCTTGCGATTAGGGCGCAGTATATTTTTCCCGAAATATTATCTGAAGGCATCAGGTATTTCTTACAGACTTCGGAAACAACAATCAAAATGCAATCTCAATAGAATAACTGTTCGAAACGAATTCTCAAATCAAATAACGTTATTAATCCACTAAATAGAGCCATTCCTTAATTTTGCCCAGGAGTTATGAGATCATTTTAGCACTTTTATGACCACGCAGCAAAATATGCGAATTTTTCAATTTCGCAATATTATCAAGTCCTGTAGCGAGCAGGTCATCCATAAGTACTTGCGATCGAAATTGAACTATTTAGCAAATTGAAATTTCAAATATCTGAAAGCGAACAGATATAGAAATCAACCTCTTATATTCTATCACGTGAATTCGTGTAATCATAAGATTCTTGCGATTAAGGCGCAGTATATTTTTCCCGAAATACCATCTGAAGACATCAGGTATTTCTTACAGACATTAAAAACAACAAACAAAATGCAATCTAAATAGAATAACTTTTCGAATTGAATTTACAAATCAATTAACGTTATAATGTCAATATATAGAGCTATTCCTTGATTTTGCCCAGGAGTTATGAAATGATTTCAGCACTATTATGACCACGCAGCAAAATATGCTAATTTTTCAATTTCGGAATGTTACCAAGTCCTGTAGCGAGCAGGTGATCCATTTATACTTGCGATCTACATTTATCTATTCAGCGTATTGGAATTATAAATAACCGATAGTTAACGGATACAGAAATCAACCTGTTATATTCTATCAGGAGAATTCGTGTAATCATGAGGTTCTTCCGATTGAGGCGCAGTATATTTTTCCCGAAATATTATCTGAAGGCATCAGGTATTTCTTACAGTCATTGAAAACAACAATCAAAATGCAATCTCAATAGAATAACCTTTCGGATTGAATTTTCACATCAATTAACGTTAATATGTCGATATATAGAGTCATTACTTGATTATGTCCAGGAGTCATGACATCATTTTAGCACTCTTATATTGACGCAGCAAAAAATGCTAATTTTTCAATTTCGCAATATTACCAAGTCCTGTAGCAAGCAGGTTATCCATGAATACCTGCGATCCAAATCGAACTATTCAGCGAATTGAAATTTTAAATAACCGAAAGCGAACAGATACAGAAATCAACCTATTATATTCTATCACGAGAATTCGTGTAATCATGAGGTTCTTGCGATTGAGGCGCAGTATATTTTTCCCGAAATATCATCTGAAGACATCAGGTATTTCTTACAGACATTGAAAACAACAATCACAATGCAGTCTAAATAGAATAACATTTCGAATTGAATTTACAAGTCAATTAACGTTATTATGTCAATATATAGAGCTATTCCTTGATTTTGCCCAGGAGTTATGATATCATTTTAGCAATCTTATGACCACGCAGCAAAGTATGCTAATTTTTTCATTTCGCAATATTACTAAGTCCTGTAGCGAGCAGGTAATCCACAAATACTTGCGATCGAACTTTAACTTTTTAGCGAATTGATATTTTGAATAACCGATAGTGAACAGATACAGAAATACCTCTTATATTCTAACACGTGAATTCGTGTAATCATTAGATTATTGCGATAAAGGCGCAGTATATTTTTTCCGAAATCACATCAGATGGCATCAGGTATGTCTAGCAGACATTGAAAACAACAATCAAAATGCAATCTCAATAGAATAACTTTTCGAATTGAATTTTCAAATCAAATAACGTTATTATGTCAATAAATAGAGCCATTCCTTGATTTCGCCCAGGAGTCATGAAATCATTTTAGCACTCTTATAACAACGCAGCAAAAAATCCTAACTTTTTAATTTCGCAATATTATCAAGTCCTGTAGCAAGCAGGTTATCCATGAATACTAGGACCTAAATTTAACTATTCAGCGAATCGATATTATAAATAACCGAAATCGAACAGATACAGAAATCAACCACTTATATTCCATCACGAGAAATCGTGTAGTCATGAAATTATTGCGATAAAGGCGCAGTAAATTTTTTCCGAAATGACTTCTGATGGCATCAGGTATGTATAGCAGACATTTAAAACAACAATTAAAATGCAATCTCAATAGGATAACTTTTCGACTTGAATTTTCAAATCAAATAACGTTATTATGTCACTAAATAGAGCCATTCCGTGATTTTGCCCAGAAGTCATGAGATCATTTAGCACTCTTATATTGACGCAGCAAAAAATGCTAATTTTTCAATTTCGCAATATTACCAAGTCCTGTAGCGAGCAGGTTATCCATGAATACCTGTGATCCAAATCTAACTATTCAGCGAATTGAAATTTTAAATAACCGATAGTGAACAGATACAGAAATACCTCTTATATTCTAACACGTGAATTCGTGTAATCATGAGATTATTGCGATAAAGGCGCAGTATATTTTTTTTCCGAAATGACATCTGATGGCATCAGGTATGCCTACAGACATTGAAAACAACAATCAAAATGCAATCTCAATAGAATAACTTTTCGAATTGAATTTTCAAATCAAATAACGTTATTATATCACTAAATAGAGTCATTGCTTGATTTTGCTCAGGAGTTATGAGATCATTTTAGCACTCTTATAACGACGCAGCAAAATATGCTAATTTTTTATTTCGCAATATTACCAAGTCCTGTATTAAGCATGTTATCCACGAATACTTGTGATCGAACTTTAACTTTTCAGCGAATTGATATCTTAAATAACCGATAGTGAACAGATACAGAAATACCTCTTATATTCTAACACGTCCATTCGTGTAATCATGAGGTTTTTGCGATTGAGGCGCAGTATATTTTTCCCGAAATATTATCTAAAGGCATCAGGTATTTCTTACAGTCATTGAAAACAACAATCAAAATGCAATCTCAATAGAATAACTTTTTGGATTGAATTTTCACATCAATTAATGTTATTATGCCGATATATAGAGTCATTACTTGAATATGCCCAGGAGTCATGACATCATCTTAGCGCTATTATAACGACGCAATAAAATATGCTAATTTTTCAATTTCGCAATGTTACTCAGTCCTGTAGCGAGCATGTGATCCATTAATACTTGCGATCCAAATTTATCTATTCAGCGAATTGAAATTTTAAATAACTGATAGTGAACGGATACAGGAATACCTCTCATATGCTAACACGTGAATTCGTGTAAACATGAGATACTTTCGATAAAGGCGCTGTATATTTTTCCTGAAATATCATCTCAAGACATCAGGTATTTCTTACAGACATAGAAAACAACAATTAAAATGCAATCTCATTAGAATGACTTTTCGAATTGAATTTTCAAATCAAATAACGTTATTATGTCACTAAATAGAGCCATTCCTTTATTTTGCCCAGGAGTCATGAGATCATTTAGCACCCTTATATTGACGCAGCAAAAAATGCTAATTTTTCAATTTCGCAATATTTCTAAGTCCTGTAGCGAGCAGGTTATTTACGAATACTTGCGATCGAACTATAACTTTCCAGCGAATTGATATTTTAAATAACCGAAATCGAACAGATACAGAAATCAACCACGTATATTCCATCACGAGAAATCGTGTAATCATGAAATTATTGCGATAAAGGCGCAGTAAATTTTTTCCGAAATGACTTCTGATGGCATCAGGAATGTATAGCAGACATTTAAAACAACAATTAAAATGCAATCTCAATAGGATAACTTTTCGACTTGAATTTTCAAATCAAATAACGTTATTATGTCACTAAATAGAGCCATTCCGTGATTTTGCCCAGGAGTCATGAGATCATTTAGCACTCTTATATTGACGCAGCAAAAAATGCTAATTTTTCAATTTCAAAATATTACCAAGTCCTGTAGCGAGCAGGTTATCCATGAATACCTGCGATCCAAATCGAACTATTCAGCGAATTGAAATTTTAAATAACCGAAAGCGAACAGATACAGAAATCAACCTATTATATTCTATCACGAGAATTCGTGTAATCATGAGGTTCTTGCGATTGAGGCGCAGTATATTTTTCCCGAAATATTATCTGAAGGCATCAGGTATTTCTTACAGACATTGAAAACAACAATCGAAATGCAATCTTAATAGAATAACTGTTCGAATTATATTTTTAAATCAATGAACGTTATTATGTCGATATATAGAGCTATTCCTTGATTTTGCCCAGGGGTTATCAGATCATTTTAGCACTCTTATAACGACGCAGCAAAATATGCGAATTTTTTAATTCTGCAATATTACTAAGTCCTGTAGCGAGCAGGTTATCCACGAATACTTGCGATCGAACTTTAACTTTTCAGCGAATTGATATTTTAAATAACCGATTGTGAACAGATACAGAAATACCCCTTATATTCTAACACGTGAATTCGTGTAATCATGAGATTATTGCGATAAAGGTGCAGTATATTTTTTCCGAAACGTCATCTGATAGCATCAGGTATGTCTAGCAGACATTAAAAACAACAATTAAAATGCATTCTCAATAGAATAACTTTTCGACTTGAATTTTCAAATCAAATAACGTTATTATGTCACTAAATAGAGCCATTCCTTTATTTTGCCCAGGAGTCATGAGATCATTTAGCACTCTTATATTGACGCAGCAAAAAATGCTAATTTTTCAATTTCGCAATATTATCAAGTCCTGTAGCGAGCAGGTTATCTATGAATACCTGCGATCCAAATCTAACTATTCAGCGAATTGAAATTTTAAATAACCGATAGTGAACAGATACAGAAATACCTTTTATATTCTAACACGTGAATTCGTGTAATCATGAGATTATTGCGATAAAGGCGCAGTATATTTTTTCCGAAATCACATCAGATGGCATCAGGTATGTCTAGCAGACATTGAAAACAACAATCGAAATGCAATCTCAATAGAATAACTTTTCGAATTGAATTTACAAATCAATTAACGTAATAATGTCAATATATAGAGCTATTCCTTGATTTTGCCCAGGAGTTATGAAATGATTTTAGCACTCTTATGACCACGCAGCAAAATATGCAGATTCTTTAATTTCGCAATATTACTAAGTTCTGTCGCGAGCAGGCTATCTATGAAAACTTGCGATCTAAATTTAATTATTCAGCAAATTGATATTTTAAATAACTGAAATAAAACAGATACAGAAATCAACCACTTATATTCCATCACGAGAAATCGTGTAATCATGAAATTATTGCGATAACGGCGCAGTAAATTTTTTCCGAAATGACATCTGATGGCATCAGGTATGTATAGCAGACATTGAAAACAACAATTAAAATGCAATCTCAATAGAATAACTTTTCGACTTGAATTTTCAAATCAAATAACGTTATTATGTCACTAAAAAGAGCCATTCCTTTATTTTGCCCAGGAGTCATGAGATCATTTAGCACTCTTATATTGACGCAGCAAAAAATGCTAATTTTTTAATTTCGCAATATTACCAAGTCCTGTAGCGAGCAGGTTATCCATGAATACCTGCGATCCAAATCGAACTATTCAGCGGATTGAAATTTTAAATAACCGAAAGCGAACAGATACAGAAATCAACCTATTATATTCTATCACGAGAATTCGTGTAATCATGAGGTTCTTGCGATTGAGGCGCAGTATATTTTTCCCGAAATATTATCTGAAGGCATCAGGTATTTCTTACAGACATTGAAAACAACAATCGAAATGCAATCTTAATAGAATAACTGTTCGAATTATATTTTTAAATCAATGAACTTTATTATGTCGATATATAGAGCTATTCCTTGATTTTGCCCAGGAGTTATCAGATCATTTTAGCACTCTTATAACGACGCAGCAAAATATGCTAATTTTTTAATTTCGCAATATTACTAAGTCCTGTAGCGAGCAGGTTATCCACGAATACTTGCGATCGAACTTTAACTTTTCAGCGAATTGATATTTTAAATAACCGATAGTGAACAGATACAGAAATACCCCTTATATTCTAACACGTGAATTCGTGTAATGATGAGATTATTGCGATAAAGGTGCAGTATGTTTTGTTTGAAACGTCATCTGATAGCATCAGGTATGTCTAGCAGACATTAAAAACAACAATCCAAATGCAATCTCAATAGAATAACTTTTAAATTGAATTCTTAAATCAAATAACGTTATTATGTCACTAAATAGAGCCATTCCTTGATTTTGCCCAGGAGTTATGAGATCATGTTAGCACTCGTATAACCACGCAGCAAAAAATGCTTATTTTTCAATTTCGCAATATTGTCAAGTCCTGTAGCGAGCAAGTTATTCATAAATACTTGCGATCTAAATTTGACTATCTAGCAAATTGAAATTTTAAAGATCTGAAAGCGAACAGATATAGAAATCAACCTCTTATATTCTATCACTTGAATTCGTGTAATCATGAGATGCTTGCGATTGAGGCGCAGTATATTTTTCCCATAATATCATCTGAAGACATCTGGTATTTCTTACAGACATTGAAAACAACAGTCACAATGCAGTCTCAATAGAATAACTGTTCGAAATGATTCCTCAAATCGAATAACGTTATTATGTCACTAAATAGAGCCATTCCTTGATTTTGCCCAGAAGTTATGAGATAATTTTAGCACTCTTATAACGACGCAGCAAAATATGCTAATTTTTTAAGTTCGAAATTTTACTAAGTCCTGTAGCGAGTAGGTTATCTACGAATACTTGCGATCGAACTTTAACTTTTCAGCATATTGATATTTTAAATAACCGATAGTGAACAGATACAGAAATACCTCGTATATTCTAACACGTGAATTCGTGTAATCATGAGGTTCTTGCGATTGAGCGCAGTATATTTTTCCCGAAATATTATCTGAAGGCATCAGGTATTTCTTGCAGACATTGGAAACAACAATTAAAATGCAATCTCAATAGAATAACTGTTCAAGATGAATTCTCAAATCAAATAACGATATTAATCCACTACATAGAGCTATTCCTTGATATTGCCCAGGAGTTATGAGATTATTTTTGCACTTCTATGACCACGCAGCAAAATATGCTAATTTTTCAATTTCGCAATATTATCAAGTCCTGTAGCGAGCAGGTCATTCATAAGTACTTGCGATCGAAATTGAACTATTTAGCAAATTGAAATTTCAAATATCTGAAAGCGAACAGATATAGAAATCAACCTCTTATATTCTATCACGTGAATTCGTGTAATCATGAGATGCTTGCGATTGAGGCGCAGTATATTTTTCCGAAATATCATCTGAAGACATCAGGTATTTCTTACAGACATTGAGAACAACAATCACAATGCAGTGTCAATAAATTAACTTTTCGAATTGAATTTACAAGTCAATTATCGTTATTATGTCAATATATAGAGCTATTACTTGATTTTGCCCAGTAGTTATGAGACCATTTTAGCATTCTTATAACGACGCAGCAAAATATGCTAATTTTTTAATTTCGCAATATTACTAAGTCCTGTAGCGAGCAGGCTATCCACGAATACTTGCGATCGAACTTTAACTTTTTAGCGAATTGATATTTTAAATAACCGATAGTGAACAGATACAGAAATACCTCTTATATTCTAACACGTAAATTCGTGTAATCATGAGATTATTGCGATAAAGGCGCAGTATTTTTTTTCCGAAATGACATCTGATGGCATCAGGTATGTCTAGCAGACATTGAAAACAACAATCAAAATGCAATCTCAATAGAATAACTTTTCGAATTGAATTTTCAAATCAAATAACGTTATATTGTCACTAAATAGAGCTATTCCGTGATTTTGCCCAGGGGTTATGAGATCATTTTAGCATTCTTATGACCACGTAGCAAAGTATGCTAATTTTTTAATTTCGCAATATTTTAAAGTCCTGTAGCGAGCAGGTTATCTATAAATACTTGCGATCTAAATTGAACTATTTAGCAAATTGAAATTTCAAATATCTAAAAGCGAACAGATATAGAAATCAACCTCTTATATTCTATCACGTGAATTTGTGTAATCATGAGATTGTTGCGATTGTGGCGCAGTATATTTTTCCCGAAATGACATCTGAAGATATCAGGTATTTCTAACAGACTTTGAAAACAACGTGCAAAACGCAAACTTAATTGAATAACTTTTCGAATTGTATTTCCAAATCAACTAACGTTAATATGTCAATATATAGATACATTCATTTATTTTGCCCATAGAAAGGAGATCAGTTTAGCACTCTTATGACCACGCAGCAAAATAGGCTAATTTTTCAATTTCGCAATGTTACCAAGTCCTGTAGCGAGCAGGTTATTCACGAATACTTGCGATCAAACTTTAACTTTCCAGCGAATTGAAATTTTAAATAACCGATAGTGAACAGATACAGAAATACCTCTTATATTCTAACACGTGAATTCTTGTAATCATGAGATTATTGCTATAAAGGCGCAGTCTATTTTTCCCGAAATACCATCTAAAGACATCAGGTATTTCTTACAGACATTGAAATCAACAATCACAATGCAGTCTCAATAGAATAACATTTCGAATTGAATTTACAAGTCAATTAACGTTATTATGTCAATATATAGAGCCATTCCTTGATTTTGTCCAGGGGTTATGAGATCATTTTAGCACTCTTATGACCACGCAGCAAAATATGCTAATTTCTCAATTTCGCAATATTACTAAGTCCTGTAGCGAGCAGGTTATCCACGAATACTTGCGATCGAAATTTAACTTTTCAGCGAATTGATATTTTAAATAACCGATAGTGAACAGATACAGAAATACCTCTTATATTCTAACACGTGCATTCGTGTAATCATGAGGTTATTGCGATTGAGGCGCAGTATATTTTTCCCGAAATATTATCTAAAGGCATCAGGTATTTCTTACTGTCATTGAAAACAACAATCAAAATGCAATCTCAATAGAATAACTTTTTCGATCAAATTTTCACATCAATTAATGTTATTATGCCGATATATAGAGTCATTACTTGAATATGCCCAGGAGTCATGAGATCATCTTAGCGCTATTATAACGACGCAATAAAATATACTAATTTTTCAATTTCGCAATATTTCTAAGTCCTGTAGCGAGCAGGTTAGTCACGAATACTTGCGATCGAACTTTAACTTTCCAGCGAATTAAAATTTTAAATAACCGATAGTGAACAGATAAGAAAAAACCTCGTATATTCTAACACGTGCATTCGTGTAATCATAAGGTTCTTGCGATTGAGGCGCAGTATATTTTTCCCGAAATATTATCAGAAGGCATCAGGTATTTCTTACAGACATTGAAAACAACAATCAAAATGCAATCTT
Source organism: Platygaster robiniae (assembly GCA_028476575.1). Lineage (NCBI taxonomy): Eukaryota > Metazoa > Arthropoda > Insecta > Hymenoptera > Platygastridae > Platygaster > Platygaster robiniae. Next base: position 21,398,539 of record CM052021.1, read on the forward strand.
AATAGAATAACTGTTCGAATTATATTTTCAAATTCATAAACGTTATTATGTCGATATATAGAGCTACTCCTTGATTTTGCCCAGGAGTTATGAGATCATTTTAGCACTCTTATAACGACGCAGCAAAATATGCTAATTTTTAATTTCGCAATATTACTAAGTCCTGTAGCGAGCAGGTTATCCACGAAGACTTGCGATCGAACTTTAACTTTTCAGCGAATTGATACTTTAAATAACCGATAGTGAACAGATACAGAAATACCTCTTATATTCTAACACGTGAATTCGTGTAATCATAAGATTATTGCGATAAAGGCGCAGTATATTTTTTCCGAAATCACATCTGATGGCATCAGGTATGTCTAGCAGACATTGAAAACAACAATCAAAATGCAATCTTAATAGAATAACTGTTCGAATTATATTTTCAAATCAATAAACTTTATTATGTCGATATATAGAGCTATTCCTTGATTTTGCCCAGGAGTCATGAGATCATTTTAACACTCTTATAACGACGCAGCAAAATGTGCTAATTTTTTAATTTCGCAATATTCCTAAGTCCTGTATTCAGCAGGTTATCCACGAATACTTGTGATCGAACTTTAACTTTTCAGCGAATTGATATTTTAAATAACCGATAGTGAACAGATACAGAAATACCTCTTATATTCTATCACGTGAATTCGTGAAATCATGAGATGCTCGCGATTAAGGCGCAGTATATTTTTCCCGAAATATCATCTGAAGACATCTGGTATTTCTTACAGACATTGAAAACAACAATTAAAATGCAATCTCATTAGAATAACTTTTCGAATTGAATTTTCAAATCAACTAACGTTATTATGTCAATATATAGAGCTATTCTTTGATTTTCCCCAGGAGTCATGAGATCATTTTAGCACTCTTATAACGACGCAGCAAAATATGCTAATTTTTTATTTCGCAATATTACTCAGTCCTGTATTCAGCAGGTTATCCACGAATACTTGTGATCGAACTTTAACTTTTCAGCAAATTGATATTTTAAATAACCGATAGTGAACAGATACAGAAATACCTCTTATATTCTATCACGTGAATTCGTGTAATCATGAGGTTCTTGCGATTGAGGCGCAGTATATTTTTCCCGAAATATTATCTAAAGGCATCAGGTATTTCTTACAGTCATTGAAAACAACAATCAAAATGCAATCTCAATAGAATAACTTTTCGAATTGAATTTTCAAATCAAATAACGTTATTATGTCACTAAATAGAGCCATTCCTTGATTTTGCCCAGGAGTTTGAGATCATTTTAGCACTTCTATGTCCACGCAGCAAAATATGCTAATTTTTCAATTCAGCAATATTATCAAGTCCCGTAGTGAGCAGGTTATCCATCAATACTTGCGATATGAATTTAACTATTCAGCGAATTGAAATTTTAAATAACCGATAGTGAACAGATACAGAAATACCTCTTATATTCTAACACGTGAATTTGTGTAATCACGAGATTTTTGCGATAAAGGCGCAGTATATTTTTTCCGAAATCACATCTGATGGCATCAGGTATGTCTAGCAGACATTGAAAACAACAATCAAAATGCAATCTTAATAGAATAACTGTTCGAATTATATTTTCAAATCAATAAACTTTATTATGTCGATATATAGAGCTATTCCTTGATTTTGCCCAGGAGTTATGAGATCATTTTAGCACTCTTTTAACGACGCAGCAAAATGTGCTAATTTTTGAATTTCGCAATATTCCTAAGTCCTGTAGCGAGCAGGTTATCCACGAATACTTGCGATCGAACTTTAACTTTTCAGCGAATTGATATTTTAAATAACCGATAGTGAACAGATACAGAAATACCTCTTATATTCTAACACGTGAATTCGTGTAATCATGAGATTATTGCGATAAAGGTGCAGTATATTTTTTCCGAAATGTCATCTGATGGCATCAGGTATGTCTAGCAGACATTAAAAACAACAATCAAAATGCAATCTCAATAGAATAACTTTTCGAATTGAATTCTCAAATCAAATATCGTTATTATGTCACTAAATAGAGCCATTTCTTGATTTTGCCCAGGAGTTATGAGATCATGTTAGCACTCTTATGACCACGCAGCGAAAAATGCTAATTTTTCAATTTTGCAATATTGTCAAGTCCTGTAGCGAGCAAGTTATTCGTAAATACTTGCGATCTAAATTTGACTATCTAGCAAATTGAAATTTCAAATATCTTAAAGCGAACAGATATAGAAATCAACCTCTTATATTCTATTACTTGAATTCGTGTAATCATGAGATGCTTGCGATTGAGGCGCAGTATATTTTTCCCGAAATATCATCTGAAGACATCTGGTATTTCTTACAGACATTGAAAACAACAATCACAATGCAGTCTCAATAAAATAACTTTTCGAATTGAATTTACAAGTCAACTAACGTTATTATGTCACTAAATAGAGCCATTCCTTTATTTTGCCTAGAAGTTATGAGATCATTTTAGCACTCTTATTACGACGCAGCAAAATTTGCTAATTTTTTAATTTCGCAATTTTACTAAGTCCTGTAGCGAGCAGGTTATCCACGAATACTTGCGATCGAACTTTAACTTTTCAGCGAATTGATTTTTTAAATAACCGATATTGAACAGATACAGAAATACCTCTTATATTCTAACACGTGCATTCGTGTAATCATGAGGTTCTTGCGATTGAGGCGCAGTATATTTTTCCCGAAATGACATCTGAAGGCGTCAGGTATTTCTAACAGACATTGAAGACAACAATTAAAATGCAATCTAAATAGAATACTTTTCGAATTGAATTCTCAGATCAAATAACGGTATTATGTCACTAAATAGAGCCATTACTTGATTTTGCCGAGGAGTTATGAGATCACTTTAGCACTATCATGACCACGCAGCAAAATATGCTAATTTTTCATTGTCGCAATATGATCGAGTCCTGTATCGAGCAAGTTATACATAAATACTTGCGATCTGAATTCAACTATCTAGCAAATTGAAATTTCAAATATCTGAAAGCGAACAGATATAGACATCAACCTCTTATATTCTATCACGTGAATTCGTGTAATCATGAGATGCTTGCGATTGAGGCGCAGTATATTTTTCCCGGAATATCATCTGAAGACATCTGGTATTTCTTAGAGACATTGAAAACAACAATCACAATGCAGTCTCAATAAAATAACTTTTCGAATTGAATTTACAAGTCAACTAACGTTATTATGTCACTAAATAGAGCCATTCCTTGATTTTGCCCAGGAGTTATGGAATCATTTCAGCACTCATATGACCACGCAGCAAAATATGCGAATTTTTCAATTTCGCAATATTACTTAGTCCTCTAGCGAGCAGGCTATTTATGAATACTTGCGATCGAAATTCAACTATTCAGCGAATTGAAATGTTACTGAACCGAATGCGAAAATATACAGAAATCAACCTCTTAAATTCTATCACGTGAATTCGTGTAATCATGAGATGCTTGCGAATGAGGCGCAGTATATTTTTCCCGAAATATCATCTAAAAACATCAGGTATTTCTTACAGACATTGAAAACAACAATCATAATGCAAACTCAATAGAATAACTTTTCGAATTGAATTTCCAAATCAATAAACGTTAATATGTCAATATATAGCCTTTCTTTGATTTTGCTCAGAAGTAAGGAGATCAGTTTAGCACTCTTATGACCACGCAGCAAAATATGCTAACTTTTCAATTTCTCTACATTACTAAGTCCTGTAGCGCGCAGGTTATCCACGAATACTTGCGATCGAACTTTACCTTTCCAGCGAATTGAAATTTTGAATAACCGATAGTGAACATATACAGAAATACCTCTCATATTCTAACACGTGAAATCGTGTAATCATGAGATTATTGCGATAAAGGTGCAGTATATTTTTTCCGAAATGTCATCTGATGGCATCAGGTATGTCTAGCAGACATTAAAAACAACAATCAAAATGCAATCGCAATAGAATAACTTTTCGAATTGAATTCTTAAATCAAATATCGTTATTATGTCACTAAATAGAGCCATTCCTTGATTTTGCCCAGGAGTTATGAGATCATGTTAGCACTCTTATAACCACGCAGCAAAAAATGCTAATTTTTCAATTTCGCAATATTGTCAAGTCCTGTAGCGAGGACTGACTAAGTTATTCATAAATACTTGCGATCTAAATTTGACTATCTAGCAAATTGAAATTTCAAATATCTGAAAGCGAACAGATATAGAAATCAACCTCTTATATTCTATCACGTGAATTCGTGTAATCATGAGATTCTTTCGATTGAGGCGCAGTATATTTTTCCCGAAATATCATATGAAGACATCAGGTATTTCTTACAGACATTGAGAATAACAATCAAAATGCAATCTCATTAGAATAACTTTTCAAATTGAATTTACAAATCAAATAACGTTATTATGTCAATATATAGAGCTATTCCTTGATTTTCCTCGGGAGTCATGAGATCATTTTAGCACTCTTATAACGACGCAGCAAAAAATGCTAATTTTTCAATCTCGCAATTTTACTTAGTCCAGTAGCGAGCAGGTTATTTATGAATACTTGCGATCGAAATTCAACTATTCAGCAAATTGAAATTTTACTGAACCGAAAGCGAAAATATACAGAAATTAACCTCTTAAATTCTATCACGTGAATTCGTGTAATCATGAGATTCTTGCAATCAAGGCGCAGTATATTTTTCCCGAAATATCATCTCAAAACATCAGGTATTTCTTACAGAAATTGAAAACAACAATCAAAATGCAAACTCAAAAGAATAACTTTTCGAATTAAATTTCCAAATCAATTAACGTAAATATGTCAATATATAAACCATTCTTTGATTTTTACCAGAAGTAAGGAGATCATTTTAGCACTTTTATGACCACGCAGCAAAATATGCTATTTTTTCAATTTCGCAATATTACTAAGTCCTGTAGCGAGCAAGTTATCCACGAATACTTGCGATCGAACTTTACCTTTCCAGCGAATTAAAATTTTAAATAACCGATAGTGAACATATACAGAAATACCTCTTATATTCTAACACGTGAATTCGTGTAATCATGAGATTCTTGCGATAAAGGCGCAGTATATTTTTTCCGAAATGATATCTGATGGCATCAGGTACGTCTAGCAGACATTGAAAACAACAATCAAAATGCAATCTCAATAGAATAACCTTCGAATTGAATTTTCAAATCAAATAACGGTATTATTTCACAAAATAGAGCCATTCCGTGATTTTGCCCAGGGGTTATGAGATCATTTTATCACTCTTATGACCACGTAGCAAAATATGCTAATTTTTCAATTTCGCAATATTATTGAATCCTGCAGCGAGCAGGTTATCCATGAATACGTGCGATCTAAATTGAACTATTTATCAAATTAGAATTTCAAATATCTGAAAGCGAACAGATATAGAAATGAACCTCTTATATTATATCACGTGAATACGTGTAATCATGAGATGCTTGCGTTTGAGGCGCAGTATATTTTTCCCGAAATATCATTTTGAGACATCTGGTATTTATTACAGGCATTGAAAACAACAATCACAATGCAGTCTCAATAGAATAACTTTTCGAATTGAATTTACAAGTCAATTAACGTTATTATGTTACTTAATAGAGCCATTCTTTGATTTCGCCCAGGATTTATGAGATTATTTTAGCACTCTTATAAAGACTCAGCAAAAAATGCTAATTTTTTAATTTCGCAATATTACCAAGTGCTGTAGCGAGCAGGGTATCTATGAATACTTGCGATCTAAATTTGTCTATTCAGCGAATTGAAATTTTAAATAACCGAAAGCGAACAAATACAAAAATCAACCTATTATATTCTATCACGTGAATTCGTGTAATCATGAGATGCTTTCGATTGTGGCGCAGTATATTTCTTCCGAAATGACATCTAATGGCATCAGTTACGTCTAGCAGACATTGTCAACAACAATCAAAATGCAATCTCAATAAAATAACCTTTCGAATTGAATTTTCAAATCAAATAACGTTATTGTGTCACTAAATAGAGCCATTCCTTGATTTTGCTTAGGAGTCATGAGATCATTTTAGCACTTATATGACCACGCAGCAAAATATGCGAATTTTTCAATTCCGCAATATTACAAAGTGCTGTAGCGAGAAGGTTATCTATGAATACTTGCGATCTATATTTGTCTATTCAGCGAATTGAAATTTTAAGTAACCGAAAGCGAATAGATACAGAAATCAACCTATTATATTCTATCACGAGAATTCGTGTAATCATGAGGTTCTTGCGATTGAGGCGCAGTATATATTTCCCGAAATATCATCTGAAGACATCAGGTATTTCTTACAGACATTGAAAACAAAAATCACAATGCAGTCTCAAAAGAATAACTTTTCGAATTGAATTTACAAGACAATTAACGTTATTATGTCAATATATTGATGTATTCCTTGATTTTGTCCAGGAGTTATGAGATCATTTTAGCACTCTCATAACGACACAGCAAAATATGCTAATTTTTTAATTTCGCAATATTACTAAGTCCTGATTCGAGAAGGGTATCCACGAATTCGTGCGAACGAACTTTAATTTTTCAGCGAATTGATATTTTAAATAACCGATAGTGAACAGATACAGAAAAACCTCTTATATACTAACACGTGAATTCGAGTAATCATGAGATTATTGCGATAATGCCGCAGTATATTTTTTCTGAAATGACATCTGATGGCATCAAGTACGTCTAGCAGACATTGGAAACAAAAATCAAAATGCAATCTCAATAGAATAACCTTTCGAATTGAATTTTCAAATCAAATAACGTTATTATGTCACTAAATAGAGCCATTCCTTGATTTTGCACAGAAGTTATGAGATCATTTTAGCACTCTTATAACGACGCAGCAAAATATACTAATTTTTTAATTTCGCAATTTTACTAAGTCCTGTAGCGAGCAGGTTATCCACGAATACTTGCGATCGATCTTTAACTTTTCAGCGAATTGATATTTTAAATAACCGATAGTGAACAGATACAGAAATACCTCGTATATTCCAACGCGTGAATTCGTGTAATCATGAGGTTCTTGCGATTGGGGCGCAGTATATTTTTCCCGAAATATCATCTGAAGACATCAAGTATTTGTTCGAGACATTGAAAACGACAATCACAATGCATTCTAAATAGAATAACTTTTCGAATTAAATTTACAAGTCAATTAACGTTATTAGTTCAATATATAGAGCTATTCCTTGATTTTGCCCAGGAGTTATGAGATCATTTTAGCACTCTTATAACGACGCAGCAAAATATGCTAATTTTTTATTTCGCAATATTACTAAGTCCTGTATTGAGCAGGTTATCCACGAATACTTGTGATCGAACTTTAACTTTTCAGCGAATTGAAATTTTAAGTAACCGAAAGCGAACAGATACAGAAATACCTCTTATATTCTAAGACGTGCATTCGTGTAATCATGAGGTTCTTGCGATTAAGGCGCAGTATATTTTTCCCGAAATGACATCTGAAGGCGTCAGGTATTTCTAACAGACATTGAAGACAACAATTAAAATGCAATCTAAATAGAATACTTTTTGAATTGAATTCTCAAATCAAATAACGTTATTATGTCACTAAATAGAGCCATTACTTGATTTTGCCGAGGAGTTATGAGATCACTTTAGCACTATCATGACCACGCAGAAAAATACGCTAATTATTCATTGTCGCAATATGATCAAGTCCTGTATCGAGCAAGTTATACATAAATACTTGCGATCTGAATTCAACTATCTAGCAAATTAAAATTTCAAATATCTGAAAGCGAACAGATATAGACATCAACCTCTTATATTCTATCACGTGAATTCGTGTAATCATGAGATGCTTGCGATTGAGGCGCAGTATATTTTTCCCGAAATATCATCTGAAGACATCTGGTATTTCTTACAGACATTGGAAACAACAATCACAATGCAATCTCAATAAAATAACTTTTCGAATTGAATTTACAAGTCAATTAACGTTATTATGTCACTAAATAGAGCCATTCCTTGATTTTGCCCAGGAGTTATGAAATCATTTTAGCACTCATATGACCACGCAGCAAAATATGCGAATTTTTCAATTTCGCAATATTACTTAGTCCTCTAGCGAGCAGGTTATTTATAAATACGTGCGATCGAAATTCAACTATTCAGCGAATTGAAATGTTACTGAACCGAAAGCGAAAATATACAGAAATCAACCTCTTAAATTCTATCACGTGAATTCGTGTAATCATTAGATGCTTGCGATTGAGGCGCAGTATATTTTTCCCGAAATATCATCTAAAAACATCAGGTATTTCTTACAGACATTGAAAACAACAATCATAATGCAAACTCAATAGAATAACTTTTCGAATTGAATTTCCAAATCAATTAACGTTAATATGTCAATATATAGCCTTTCGTTGATTTTGAATAGAAGTAAGGAGATCATTTAAGCACTCTTATGACCACGCAGCAAAATATGCTAACTTTTCAATTTCGCTACATTACTAAGTCCTGTAGCGAGCAGGTTATCCACGAATACTTGCGATCGAACTTTACGTTTCCAGCGAATTGAAATTTTGAATAACCGATAGTGAACACATACAGAAATACCTCTTATATTCTAACACGTGAAATCGTGTAATCATGAGATTATTGCGATAAAGGTGCAGTATATTTTTTCGGAAATGTCATCTGATGGCATCAGGTTTGTCTAGCAGACATTAAAAACAACAATCAAAATGCAATCGCAATAGAATAACTTTTCGAATTGAATTCTTAAATCAAATATCGTTATTATGTCACTAAATAGAGTTATTCCTTGATTTTGCCCAGGAGTTATGAGATCATGTTAGCACTCTTATAACCACGTAGCAAAAAATGCTAATTTTTCAATTTCGCAATATTGTCAAGTCTTGTAGCGAGCAAGTTATTCATAAATACTTGCGATCTAAATTTGACTATCTAGCAAATTGCAATTTCAAATATCTGAAAGCGAACAGATATAGAAATCAACCTCTTATATTCTATCACATGAATTCGTGTAATCATAAGGTTCTTGCGATTGAGGCGCAATATATTTTTCCCGAAATATTATCTGAAGGCATCAGGTATTACTTATAGACATTGAAAACAACACCAAACGCAATCTCAATAGAATAACTGTTCGAATTATATTTTCAAATTAATTAACGTTATTATGTCGATATATAGAGCTATTCCTTAATTTTGCCCAGGAGTTATGAGATCATTTCAGCACTTTTATCACCACGCAGCAAAATGTGCTAATTTATTAATTTCGCAATATTGAGAAGCCCTGTAGCGAGCAGGCTATCCATAAATACTTTCGATCTAAATTGAACTATCTAGCAAATTGAAATTTCAAATATTTGAAAGCGAACAGATATAGAAATCAACCTCTTATATTCTATCACGTGAATTCGTGTAATCATGAGATTCTTTTGATTGAGGCGCAGTATATTTTTCCCGAAATATCATATGAAGACATCAGGTATTTCTTACAGACATTGAAAACAACAATCAAACTGCAATCTCATTAGAATAACTTTTCGAATTGAATTTACAAATCAAATAACGTTATTATGTCAATATATAGAGCTATTCCTTGATTTTCCTCGGGAGTCATGAGATCATTTCAGCACTCTTATAACGACGCAGCAAAAAATGCTAATTTTTCAATCTCGCAATTTTACTTAGTCCAGTAGCGAGCAGGTTATTTATGAATACTTGCGATCGAAATTCAACTATTCAGCAAATTGAAATTTTACTAAACCGAAAGCGAAAATATACAGAAATTTACCTCTTAAATTCTATCACGCGAATTCGTGTAATCATGAGATTCTTGCGATCAAGGCGCAGTATATTTTTCCCGAAATATCATCTCAAAACATCAGGTATTGCTTACAGAAATTGAAAACAACAATCAAAATACAAACTCAATAGAATAACTTTTCGAATTGAATTTCCATATCAATCAACGTTAATATGTCAATATATAAACCATTCTTTGATTTTTCCCAGGAGTAAGGAGATCATTTTAGCACCTTTATGACCACGCAGCAAAATATGCTATATTTTCAATTTCGCAATATTACTAAGTCCTGTAGCAAGCAAGTTATCCACGAATACTTGCGATCGAACTTCACCTTTCCAGCGAATTGAAATTTTAAATAACCGATAGTGAACATATACAGAAATACCTCTTATATTCTAACACGTGAATTCGTGTAATCATGAGCATCTTGCGATAAAGGCGCAGTATATTTTTTCCGAAATGATATCTGATGGCATCAGGTACGTCTAGCAGACATTGAAAACAACAATCAAAATGCAATCTCAATAGAATAACCTTTCGAATTGAATTTTCAAATCAAATAACGGTATTATTTCACTAAATAGAGCCATTCCGTGATTTTGCCCAGGGGTTATGAGATCATTTTATCACTCTTATGACCACGTAGCAATATATGCTAATTTTTCAATTTCGCAATATTATCTAATCCTGCAGCGAGCAGGTTATCCATGAATACGTGCGATCTGAATTGAACTATTTATCAAATTATAATTTCAAATATCTTAAAGCGAACAGATATAGAAATGAACCTCTTATATTCTATCACGTGAATTCGTGTAATCATGAGATGCTTGCGTTTGAGGCGCAGTATATTTTTCCCGAAATATCATTTGGAGACATCTGGTATTTCTTACAGACATTGAAAACAACAATTACAATTCAGTCTCAATAGAATAACTTTTCGAATGGAATTTACAAGTCAATTAACGTTATTATGTTACTAAATAGAGCCATTCTTTGATTTTGCCCAGGAGTTATGAGATCATTTTAGCACTCTTATAAAGACTCAGCAAAAAATGCTAATTTTTTAATTTCGCAATATTACCAAGTGCTGTAGCGAGCAGGGTATCTATGAATACTTGCGATCTAAATTTGTCTATTCAGCGAATTGAAATTTTAAATAACCGAAAGCGAACAAATACAAAAATCAACCTATTATATTCTATCACGTGAATTCGTGTAATCATGAGATGCTTTCGATTGAGGCGCAGTATATTTTTTCCGAAATGACATCTAATGGCATCAGTTACGTCTAGCAGACATTGACAACAACAATCAAAATGCAATCTCAATAAAATAACCTTTCGAATTGAATTTTTAAATCAAATAACGTTATTGTGTCACTAAATAGAGCCATTCCTTGATTTTGCCCAGGAGTCATGAGATCATTTTAGCACTTATATGACCACGCAGCAAAATATGCGAATTTTTCAATTCCGCAATATTACAAAGTCCTGAATCGAGAAGGGTATCCACGAATTCGTGCGAACCAACTTTAATTTTTCAGCGAATTGATATTTTAAATAACCGATAGTGAACAGATACAGAAAAACCTCTTATATACTAACACGTGAATTCGTGTAATCATGAGATTATTGCGATAATGCCGCAGTATATTTTTTCTGAAATGACATCTGATGGCATCAAGTACGTCTAGCAGACATTGAAAACAACAATCAAAATGCAATCTCGATAGAATAACTTTTCGAATTGAATTTTCAAATCAAATAACGTTATTATGTCACCAAATAGAGCCCTTCCTTGATTTTGCCAAGGAGTCATGAGATCATTTTAGCACTCTTATAAAGACGCAGCAAAAAATGCCAATTTTTCAATTTCGCAATATTACCAAGTGCTGTAGCGAGCAGGTTATCTATGAATACTTGCGATCTAAATTTGTCTGTTCAGCGAATTGAAATTTTAAGTAACCGAAACCGAACAGATACAGAAATCAACCTATTATATTATATCACGAGAATTCGTGGAATCATGAAGTTCTTGCGATTGAGGTGCAGTATATTTTTCCCGAAATAATATCTGAAGGCATCAGGTATTTCTTACAGACATTGAAAACAAAAATCACAATGCAGTCTCAATAGAATAACTTTTCGAATTGAATTTACAAGTCAATTAACTTTATTATGTCAATATATAGAGCTATTCCTTGATTTTGCCCAAGAGTTATGAGATCATTTTAGCACCCATATGACCACGCAGCAAAATATGCGAATTTTCCAAACTCGCAATATTACTTAGTCCTGTAGCGAGCAGGTTATTTATGAATACTTGCGATCAAAATTCAACTATTCAGCGAATTAAAATTTTACTAAACCGAAAGCGAAAATATACAGAAATTAACCTCTTAAATTCTATCACGCGAATTCGTGTAATCATGAGATTCTTGCAATCAAGGCGCAGTATATTTTTCCCGAAATATCATCTCAAAACATCAGGTATTTCTTACAGAAATTGATAACAACAATCAAAATGCAAACTCAATAGAATAACTTTTCGAATTGAATTTCCAAATCAATTAACGTTAATATGTCAATATATAAACCATTCTTTGATTTTGCCCAGGAGTAAGGAGATCATTTTAGCACTTTTATGACCACGCAGCAAAATATGCTATATTTCAATTCCGCAATATTACTAAGTCCTGTAGCGAGCGGGTTATCCATGAATACGTGCGATATAAATTGAACTATTTATCAAATTGGAATTTCAAATATCTGAAAGCGATCAGATATAGAAATGGACCTCTTATATTCTATCACGTGAATTCGTGTAATCATGAGATGCTTGCGTTTGAGGCGCAGTATATTTTTCCCGAAATATCATTTGGAGACATCTGGTATTTCTTACAGACATTGAAAACAACAATCACAATGCAGTCTCAATAGAATAACTTTTCGAATTGAATTTACAAGTCAATTAACGTTATTATGTTACTAAATAGAGCCATTTTTTGATTTTGCCCAGGAGTTATGAGATCATTTTAGCACTCATATGACCACGCAGCCAAATATGCGAATTTTTTAATTTCGTATTATTACCAAGTCCTGTAGCGAACAGGCTATTTAGGAATACTTGCGGTCTAAATTTGTCTTTTCAGCGAATTGAAATTTAAAATAACCGAAAGCGAACAGATACAGAAATCAACCTCTTCTATTCTATCCCGTGAATTCGTGTAATCATGAGATGCTTGCGATTGAGGCACAGTATATTTTTCCCGAAATATTATCTGAAGGCATCAGGTATTTCTTACAGACATTGAAAGCAACACCAAACGCAATCTCAATAAAATAACTGTTCGAATTATATTTTCAAATTAATTAACGTTATTATGTCGATATATAGAGCTATTCCTTAATTTTGCCCAGGAGTTATGAGATCATTTCAGCACTTTTATCACCACGCTGCAAAATGTGCTAATTTATTAATTTCGCAATATAAATAAGCCCTGTAGCGAGCAGGCTATCCATAAATACTTGAGATCTAAATTAAACTATCTAGCAAATTGAAATTCCAAATATCTGAAAGTGAACAGATATAGTAATCAACCTCTTATATTCTATCACGTGAATTCGTGTAATCATGAGATGCTTGCGATTGAGGCGCAGTATATTTTTCCCGAAATATCATCTAAAGACATCTAGTATTTCTTACAGACATCGAAAACAACAATCACAATGCAGTCTCAATAAAATATTTTTTCGAATTGAATTTACAAGTCAATTAACGTTATTATGTCTTTAAATAGAGCCATTCCTTGATTTTGCCCAGGAGTTATGAGATTATTTCAGCACTCATATGACCACGCAGCAAAATATGCTAATTTTTCGATTTCGCAATATTATCAAGTTCTGTAGCGAGAAGGTTATCTATGAATTCTTGCGATCTAAATTTGTCTATTCAGCGAATGGAAATTTTACTGAACCGAAAGCAAAAATATACAGAAATCAACCTCTTAAATTCTATCACGTGAATTCGTATAATCATGAGATTCTTGCGATAAAGGCGCAGTATATTTTTTCCGAAATATTATCTAAAGGCATCAGGTATTTCTTACAGTCATTGAAAACAACAATCAAAATGCAATCTCAATAGAATAACTTTTTGGGATGAATTTTCACATCAATTAATGTTATTATGCCGATATATAGAGTCATTACTTAAATATGCCCAGGAGTCATGAGATCATCTTAGCGCTATTATAACGACGCAGCAAAATATGCTAATTTTTCAATTTCGCATTGTTACTCAGTCCTGTAGCGAGCATGTGATCCATTAATATTTGCGATCCAAATTTATCTATTCAGCGAATTGAAATTTTAAATAACTGATAGTGAACGGATACAGGAATACCTCTCATATGCTAACACGTGAATTCGTGTAATCATGAGATACTTGCGATAAAGGCGCTGTATATTTTTCCTGAAATATCATCTCAAGACATCAGGTATTTCTTACAGACATAGAAAACAACAATTAAAATGCAATCTTATGAGAATGACTTTTCGAATTGAAATTTCAAATCAAATAACGTTATGATGTCACTAAATACAGCCATTCTTTGATTTTTCCCGGGAGTCATGATATCATTTTAGCACTATTATAACGAGGCAGCAAAATATGCTAATTTTTCAATTTCGCAATATTTCTAAGTCCTGTAGCGAGCAGGTTATCCATGAATACCTGCGATCGAAATCTAACTATCCAGCGAATTGAAATTTTAAATAACCGATAGTGAACAGATACAGAAATACCTCTTATATTCTAACACGTGAATTCGTGTAATCATGAGATTATTGCGATAAAGGCGCAGTATATTTTTTCCGAAATCACATCTGAAGGCATCAGGTATGTCTAGCAGACATTGAAAACAACAATCAAAATGCAATCTCAATAGAATAACTTTTCGAATTGAATTTACAAATCAATGAACGTTATTATGTCACTAAATAGAGCCATTCCGTTATTTTGCCAGGAGTCATGAAATCATTCAGCACTCCTATATTGACGCAGCAAAAAATGCTAAATTTCAATTTCGCAATATAACCAAGTCCTGTAGCGAGCAGGTTATCCATGAATACCTGCGATCCAAATCTAACTATTCAGCGAATTGAAATTTTAAATAACCGATAGTGAACAGATACAGAAATCAACCACTTATATTCCATCACGAGAAATCGTGTAATCATGAATATATTGCGATAACGGCGCAGTAAATTTTTTCCGAAATGACTTCTAATGGCATCAGGTATGTATAGCAGACATTGAGAACAACAATTAAAATGCAATCTCAATAGAATAACTTTTCGACATGAATTTTCAAATCAAATAACGTTATTATGTCACTAAATAGAGCTATTCCGTTATTTTGCCAGGAGTCATGAGATCATTCAGCACTCTTATATTGACGCAGCAAAAAATGCTAATTTTTCAATTTCGCAATATTACCAAGTCCTGTAGCGAGCAGGTTATCCATGAATACCTGTGATCCAAATCTAACTATTCAGCAAATTGAAATTTTAAATAACCAATAGTGAACAGATACAGAAATACCTCTTATATTCTAACGCGTGAATTCGTGTAATCATGAGATTATTGCGATAAAGGCGCAGTATAGTTTTTCCGAAATCACATCTGATGGCATCAGGTATGTCTAGCAGACATTGAAAACAACAATCAAAATGCAATCTTAATAGAATAACTGTTCGAATTATATTTTCAAATCAATAAACTATATTATGTCGATATATAGAGCTATTCCTTGATTTTGCCCAGGAGTTATTAGATCATTTTAGCACTCTTATAACGACGCAGCAAAATATGCTAATTTTTTATTTCGCAATATTACTCAGTCCTGTATTCAGCAGGTTATCCACGAATACTTGTGATCGAACTTTAACTTTTCAGCGAATTGATATTTTAAATAACCGATAGTGAACAGATACAGAAATACCTCTTATATTCTAACACGTGCATTCGAGTAATCATGAGGTTCTTGCGATTGAGGCGCTGTATATTTTTCCCGAAATATTATCTTAAGGCATCAGGTATTTCTTACAGTCATTGATAACAACAATCAAAATGCAATCTCAATAGAATAACTTTTTGGATTGAATTTTCACATCAATTAATGTTAATATGCCGATATATAGAGTCATTACTTTAATATGCCCAGGAGTCATGAGATCATCTTAGCGCTATTATAATGACGCAATAAAATATGCTAATTTTTCAATTTCGCAATGTTACTCAGTCCTGTAGCGAGCATGTGATCCATTAATACTTGCGATCCAAATTTATCTATTCAGCGAATTGAAATTTCAAATAACTGATAGTGAACGGATACAGGAATACCTCTCATATGCTATCACGTGAATTCGTGTAATCATGAGATACTTGCGATAATGGCGCTGTATATTTTTCCTGAAATATCATCTCAAGACATCAGGTATTTCTTACAGACATAGAAAACAACAATTTAAATGCAATCTCATTAGAATGACTTTTCGAATTGAATTTTCAAATCAAATAATGTTATGATGTCAATAAATACAGCCATTCTTTGATTTTTCCCGGGAGTCATGATATCATTTTAGCACTATTATAACGACGCAGCAAAATATGCTAATTTTTCAATTTCGCAATATTTCTAAGTCCTGTAGCGAGCAGGTTATTCACGAATACCTGCGATCGAAATCTAACTATTCAGCGAATTGAAATTTTTAATAACCGATAGTGAACAGATACAGAAATACCTCTTTTATTCTAACACGTGAATTCGTGTAATCATGAGATTATTGCGATAAAGGCGCAGTATATTTTTTCCGAAATCACATCTGATGGCATCAGGTATGTCTAGCAGACATTGAAAACAACAATCAAAATGCAATCTTAATAGAATAACTGTTCGAATTATATTTTCAAATCAATAAACTTTATTATGTCGATATATAGAGCTATTCCTTGATTTTGCCCAGGAGTTATGGGATCATTTTAGCACTCTTATAACGACGCAGCAAAATGTGCTAATTTTTGAATTTCGCAATATTGTCAAGTCTTGTAGCGAGCAAGTTATTCATAAATACTTGCGATCTAAATTTGACTATCTAGAAAATTGAAATTTCAAATATCTTAAAGCGAACAGATATAGAAATCAACCTCTTATATTCTATTACTTGAATTCGTGTAATCATGAGATGCTTGCGATTGAGGCGCAGTATATTTTTCCCGAAATATCATCTGAAGACATCAAGTATTTCTTCCAGACATTGAAAACGACAATCACAATGCAGTCTCAATAGAATAACTTTTCGAATTAAATTTACAAGTCAATTAACGTTATTATGTCAATACATAGAGCTATTCCTTGATTTTGCCCAGGAGTTATGAGATCATTTTAGCACTCTTATAACGACTCAGCAAAATATGCTAATTTTTTATTTCTCAATATTACTAAGTCCTTTATTGAGCAGGTTATCCACTAATACTTGTGATCGAACTTTAACTTTTCAGCGAATTGAAATTTTAAGTAACCGAAAGCGAACAGGTACAGAAATACCTCTTATATTCTAACACGTGCATTCGTGTAATCATGAGGTTCTTGCGATTGAGGCGCAGTATATTTTTCCCGAAATGACATCTGAAGGCGTCAGGTATTTCTAACAGACATTGAAGACAACAATTAAAATGCAATCTAAATAGAACACTTTTCGAATTGAATTCTCAAATCAAATAACTTTATTATGTCACTAAATAGAGCCATTACTTGATTTTGCCGAGGAGTTATGAGATCACTTTAGCACTATCATGACCACGCAGCAAAATATGCTAATTTTTCATTGTCGCAATATGATCAAGTCCTCTATCGAGCAAGTTATACATAAATACTTGCGATCCGAATTCAACTATCTAGCAAATTGAAATTTCAAATATCTGAAAGCGAACAGATATAGACATCAACCTCTTATATTCTATTACGTGAATTCGTGTAATCATGAGATGCTTGCGATTGAGGCGCAGTATATTTTTCCCGAAATATCATCTGAAGACATCTGGTATTTCTTAGAGACATTGAAAACAACAATCACAATGCAGTCTCAATAAAATAACTTTTCGAATTGAATTTACAAGTCAACTAACGTTATTATGTCACTAAATAGAGCTATTCCTTGATTTTGCCCAGGAGTTATGGAATCATTTTAGCACTCATATGACCACGCAGCAAAATATGCGAATTTTTCAATTTCGCAATATTACTTAGTCCTCTAGCGAGCAGGTTATTTATGAATACTTGCGATCGAAATTCAACTATTCAGCGAATTGAAATGTTACTGAACCGAAAGCGAAAATATACAGAAATCAACCTCTTAAATTCTATCACGTGAATTCGTGTAATCATGAGATGCTTGCGATTGAGGCGCAGTATATTTTTCCCGAAATATCATCTAAAAACATCAGGTATTTCTTACTGACATTGAAAACAACAATCATAATGCAAACTCAATAGAATAACTTTTCGAATTGAATTCTTAAATTAAATATCGTTATTATGTCACTAAATAGAGTTATTCCTTAATTTTGCCCAGGAGTTATGAGATCATGTAAGCACTTTTATAACCACGCAGCAAAAAATGCTAATTTTTCAATTTCGCAATATTGTTAAGTCCTGTAGCGAGCAAGTTATTCATAAATACTTATGATCTAAATTTGAC
Source organism: Platygaster robiniae (assembly GCA_028476575.1). Taxonomy (NCBI): domain Eukaryota; kingdom Metazoa; phylum Arthropoda; class Insecta; order Hymenoptera; family Platygastridae; genus Platygaster; species Platygaster robiniae. The sequence continues at coordinate 21,417,225 of CM052021.1, forward strand.
TATCTAGCAAATTGAAATTTCAAATATCTGAAAGCGAACAGATATAGAAATCAACCTCTTATATTCTATCACATGAATTCGTGTAATCATAAGGTTCTTGCGATTGAGGCTCAATATATTTTTCCCGAAATATTATCTGAAGGCATCAGGTATTACTTATAGACATTGAAAACAACACCAAACGCAATTTCAATAGAATAACTGTTCGAATTATATTTTCAAATTAATTAACGTTATTATGTCGATATATAGAGCTATTCCTTAATTTTGCCCAGGAGTTATGAGATCATTTCAGCACTTTTATCACCACGCAGCAAAATGTGCTAATTTATTACTTTCGCAATATTGAAAAGCCCTGTAGCGAGCAGGCTATCCATAAATACTTTCGATCTAAATTGAACTAACTAGCAAATTGAAATTTCAAATATTTGAAAGCGAACAGATATAGAAATCAACCTCTTATATTCTATCACGTGAATTCGTGTAATCATGAGATTCTTTTGATTGAGGCGCAGTATATTTTTCCCGAAATATCATTTGGAGACATCTGGTATTTCTTACAGACATTGAAAACAACAATCACAATGCAGTCTCAATAGAATAACTTTTCGAATTGAATTTACAAGTCAATTAACGTTATTATGTTACTAAATAGAGCCATTCTTTGATTTTGCCCAGGAGTTATGAGATCATTTTAGCTCTCTTATAAAGACTCAGCAAAAAATGCTAATTTTTTAATTTCGCAATATTACCAAGTGCTGTAGCGAGCAGGGTATCTATGAATACTTGCGATCTAAATTTGTCTATTCAGCGAATTGAAACTTTAAATAACCGAAAGCGAACAAAAACAAAAATCAACCTATTATATTCGATCACGTGAATTCGTGTAATCATGAGATGCTTTCGATTGAGGCGCAGTATATTTTTTCCGAAATGACAACCAATGGCATCAGTTACGTCTAGCAGACATTGACAACAACAATCAAAATGCAATCTCAATAAAATAACCTTTCGAATTGAATTTTCAAATCAAATAACGTTATTGTGTCACTAAATAGAGCCATTCCTTGATTTTGCCCAGGAGTCATGAGATCATTTTAGCACTTATATGACCACGCAGCAAAATATGCGAATTTTTCAATTCCGCAATATTACAAAGTGCCGTAGCGAGAAGATTATCTATGAATACTTGCGATCTTAATTTGTCTATACAGCGAATTGGAATTTTAAGTAACCGAAAGCGAATAGATACAGAAATCAACCTATTATATTCTATCACGAGAATTCGTGTAATCATGAGGTTCTTGCGATTTAGGCGCAGTATATATTTCCCGAAATATCATCTGAAGACATCAGGTATTTCTTACAGACAATGAAAACAAAAATCACAATGCAGTCTCAAAAGAATAACTTTTCGAATTGAATTTACAAGACAATTAACGTTATTATGTCAATATATTGATGTATTCCTTGATTTTGTCCAGAAGTTATGAGATTATTTTAGCACTCTTATAACGACGCAGCAAAATATGCTAATTTTTTAATTTCGCAATATTACTAAGTCCTGTAGCGAGCAGTTTATCCACAAATACTTGCGATCGAACTTGAACTATTCAGCGAATTGATATTTTAAATAACCGAAATAGAACAGATACAGAAATCAACCACTTATATTCCATCACGTGAATTCGTGTAATCATAAGGTTCTTGCGATTAAGGCGCAGTATATTTTTCCCGAAATACCATCTGAAGACATCAGTTATTCCTTACAGACATTGAAAACAACAATCAAAATGCAATCTCATTAGAATGACTTTTCGAATTTAATTTCCGAATCAATTAACGATAATATGTCAATATATAGAGCCACTCCTTTATTTTGCCCATAGTAAGGAGATCATTTTAGCACTTATATGACCACACAGCAAAATATGCTAATTTTTCAATTTCGCAATGTTACTAAGTCCTGTAGCGAGCAGGTAATCCATTAATACTTGCGATCTAAATTTATCTATTCAGCGAATTGGAATTTTAAATAACCGATTCTGAACGGATACATAAATACCTCTTATATGCTAACACGTTAATTCGTGTAATCATGAGATACTTGCGATAAAGGCGCTGTATATTTTTCTTGAAATATCATCTCAAGATATCAGGTATTTCTTACAGACATAGAAAACAACAATTAAAATGCAATCTCATTAGAATGACCTGTCGACTTGAATTTACAAATCAATTAACGTTATTATGTCAATATATAGAGTTATTTCTTGATTTTGCCCAGGAGTTATTAGATCATTTCAGCACTCCTATGACCACGCAGCAAAATGTGCTAATTTTTAAATTTCGCAATATTACTAAGTCCTGTAGCGAGCAAGTTATCGGCAAATACTTGCGATCGAACTTTAACTTTTCAGCGAATTGAAATTTTAAATAACCGATAGTGAACAGATACAGAAATACCTCTTATATTCTAAGACGTGAACTCGTGTAATCATGAGATTATTGCAAGAAAGCCGCAGTTTATTTTTTCCGAAATGACATCTGAAGGCATCAGGTATGTCTAGCAGACATTGAAAACAACAATCAAAATGCAATCTCAATAGAATAACTTTTCGAATTGAAGTTTCAAATCAAATAACGTAATTAAGTCATTAAATAGAGCCATTCCTTCATTTTGCCCAGGAGTCATGAGATCATTTTAGCACTCTTATAACGACGCAGCAAAAAAAGCTAATTTTTCAATTTCGCAATGTTACTAAGTCCTGTAGCGAGTAGGTTATCTATGAATACTTGCGATATAAATTTAACTATTCAGCGAATTGATATTATAAATAACCGAAATCGAACAGATACAGAAATCAACCACTTATATTCCATCACGTGAATTCGTGTAATCATAAGATTCTTGCGATTAAGGCGCAGTATATTTTTCCCGAAATACCATCTGTAGACATCAGGTATTTCTTACAGACATTGAAAACAACAATCAAAATGCAATCTAAATAGAATAACTTTTCAAATTGAATTTACAAATCAATTAACGTTATTGTGTCAATATATGGAGCTATTCCTTGATTTTGCCCAGGAGTTATGAGATCATTTTAGCACCCTTATAACGACGCAGCAAAAAATGCTAATTTTTTAATTTCGCGATATTATCAGGTCGTGTAGAGATCAGGTTATCCATGAATACTTGCGATCAAAATTTAACTATTCAGCGAATTGATATTTTAAATAACCGATAGTGTACAGATACAGAAATGCCTCTTATATTCTAACACGTGAACTCGTGTAATCATGAGAATATTGCGAGAAAGCCGCAGTATATTTTTTCCGAAATAACATCTGAAGGCATCAGGTATGTCTAGTTGACATTGAAAACAACAATCAAAATGCAGTCTCAATAGAATAACTTTTCGAATTGAATTTACAAGTCAATTAACGTTATTACGTCAATATATAGAGCTATTCCTTGATTTTGCCCAGGAGTTATGAGATCATTTTAGCACTTTTATAACGACAAAGCAAAATATGCTAATTTTTTAATTTCGCAATATTACTAAGTCCTGTAGCGAGCAGTTTATCCACGAATACTTGCGATCGAACTTGAACTATTTAGCAAATTGAAATTTCGAATATCTGAAAGCGAACAGATTTAGAAATCAATTATTATATTCTATCACGATAATTCGTGTAATCATGAGGTTCTTGCGATTGAGGCGCAGTAAATTTTTCTCGAAATATCATCTGAAGACGTCAGGTATTTCTTACAGACATGGAAAACAACAATCACAATGCAGTCTCAATAGAATAACTTTTCGAATTGAATTTACAAGTCAATAAACGTTATTATGTCAATATATAGAGCTATTCCATGATTTTGCCCAGGAGTTATGAGATCATTTTAGCACCCTTATAACGACGAAGCAAAATATGCTAATTTTTTATTTCGCAATATTACTCAGTCCTGTAGCGAGCAGGTTATCCACGAAAACTTGCGATCGAACTCTAGCATTTCAGCGTATTGATATTTATATAACCGATAGTGAACAGATACAGACATACCTCTTATATTCTAATACGTGAATTCGTGTAATCATGAGATTATTGCGATAAAGGCGCAGTATATTTTTTCTAAAATGACATCTGATGGCATTAGGTATGTCTAGCAGACATTGAAAACAACAATCAAAATGCAATCTCAACAGAATAACTTTTCGAATTGAATTTTCAAATCAAATAACTTTATTATGTCATTAAATAGAGCTATTCCTTCATTTTGCCCAGGTGTCATGAGATCATTTTAGCACTCTTTTAACGACGCAGCAAAAAATGCTAATTTTTCAATTTCGCGATATTATCAGGTCCTGTAGAGAGCAGGTCATCCATGAATACTTGCGATCTAAATTTAACTATTCAGCGAATTGATATTTTAAGTAACCGATAGAGAACAGATACAGAAATCTACCACTTATATTCAATTACGTGAATTCGTGTAATCATGATATACTTGCGATAAAGGCGCTGTATATTTTTCCTGAAATATCATCTCAAGACATCAGGTATTTCTTACAGACATTGAAAACAACAATCAAAATGCAATCTAAATAGAATAACTTTTCGAATTGAATTTACAAATCAATTAACGTTATTATGTCACTAAATAGAGCCATTCCTTGATTTTGCCCAGAAGTTATGATATCATTTTAGCACTTTTATAACGACGCAGCAAAATATGCTAATTTTTTAATTTCGCAATATTACTAAGTCCTGTAGCGAGCAGGTTATCCACGAATACTTGCGATCGAACTTTAACTTTTCAGCGTATTGATATTTTAAATAACCGAAATAGAACAGATACAGAAATCAACCACTTACATTCCATCACGTGAATTCGTGTAATCATAAGGTTCTTGCGATTAAGGCGCTGTATACTTTTCCCGAATGACCATCTGAAGACATCAGGTATTTCTTACAGACATAGAAAACAACAATCAGAATGCAATCAAAATAGAATAACTTTTCGAATTGAATTTACAAATCAATTAACGTTATTATGTCACTAAATAGAGCCATTCATTGATTTTGCCCAGGAGTTATGATATCATTTTAGCACTTTTATGACCACCCAGCAAAATGTGCTAATTTTTCAATTTTGCAAAAATATCAAGTCTTGTAGCGAGCAGGTTATCCATGAATACTTGCGATCTAAATTTAACTATTCAGCAAATTGATATTTTAAATAAATAAAATCGAACAGATACAGAAATCAACCACTTATATTCCATCACGTGAATTCGTGTAATCATGAGATGCTTGCGATTGAGGCGCAATATATTTTTCCCGAAATATCATCTGAAGACATCAAGTTATTCTTACAGATATTGAAAACAAAAATCACAATGCAGTCTCAATAGAATAACTTTTCGAATTGAATATACAAGTCAATTAACGTTATTATGTCACTAAATAGAGCCATTCCTTGATTTTGCCCATGAGTTATGAGACCATTTTAGCACTCTTATAACGACGCAGCAAAATATGCTAATTTTTTATTTCGCAATATTACTTAGTCCTGTATTGAGCAGGTTATCCACGAAAACTTGTGATCGAACTTTAACTTTTCAGCGAATTGATATTTTAAATATCCGATAGTGAACAGATACAGAAATACCTCGTATATTCTAACACGTGCATTCGTGTAATCATGTGATTATTGCGATTAAGGCGCTGTATATTTTTCCTGAAATATTATTTCACGACATCAGGTATTTCTTACAGACATAGAAAACAACAATTAAAATGCAATCTCATTAGAATGACTTTTCGAATTGAATTTTTAAATCAAATAACGTGATGATGTCACTAAATACAGCCATTCTTTGATTTTTCCCGGGAGTCATAATATCATTTTAGCACTCTTATAACCACGCAGCAAAATATGATAATTTATTCATTTCGCAATATTATAGACTCCTGTCGCGAACAGGTTATCTATGAATAGTTGCGATCTGAATTTAACCATTACGCGAATTGAAATAATAAATAACCGAAAGCGAACAGATACAGAAATCAATCTATTATATTCTATCACTAGAATTTGTGTAATCATGAGGTTCTTGCGATTGAGGCGCAGTATATTTTTCCGAAATATTATCTGAAGGCATCAGGTATTACTTACAGTCATTGAAAACAACAATAAAAATGCAATCTCAATAGAATAACTTTTCGGTTTTAATTTTCACATCAATTAACGTTTTTATGTCGATATATAGAGTCATTACTTGATTATGCCCAGGAGTCATGAGATCATCTTAGCACTATTAAAACGACGCAGCAAAATATGCTTATTTTTCAATTTCGCAATATTTCTAAGTCCTTTAGCGAGCAGGTTATTTACGAATACTTGCGATCGAACTTAAACTTTCCAGCGAATTGAAATTTCAAATAACCGATAGTGTACGGATACTGAAATTTCTCCTATATTCTAACACGTGAATTCGTGTAATCATGAGATTATTGCGGTAAAGGCGCAGTATATTTTTTACGAAATGACATCTGATGGCATCAGGTATATCTAGCAGACATTGAAAACAACATTCAAAAAGCAATCTCAATAGAATAACTTTTCGAATTTAATTTTCAAATCAAATATCATTATTATGTCACTAAATAGAGTCATTCCTTGATTTTGCCCAGGAGCCATGAGATCATTTTAGCACTCTTTTAACGACGCAGCAAAAAATGCTAATTTTTCAATTTCGCAATATTATCAAGTCCTGTAGCGAGCAGGTTATCCATGAATACTTGCGATCTAAATTTAACTATTCAGCGAATTGATATTTTAAATAAATGAAATCGAACAGATACAGAAATCAACCACTTATCTTCCATCAGGTGAATTCGTGTAATCATAAGATTCTTGCGATGAAGGCGCTGTATATTTTTCCCGAAATACCATCTGAAGACATCAAGTATTTCTTACAGACATTGAAAACAAAAATCAAAATGGAATCTAAATAGAATAACTTTTCGAATTGAATTTACAAATTAATTAACGTTATTATGTAACTAAATAGAGTCATTCCTTGATTTTGCCCAGGAGTTATGATATCATTTTAGCACTTTTATGACCACGCAGAAAAATGTGCTAATTTTTTAATTTCGCAATATTACTGAGTCCTGTAGCGTGCAAGTTAGCTACGAATACTTGCGATCTAAATTGAACTATTTAGCGAATTGAAATGTTAAATAACCGAAAGCAAACAGATACAGAAATCAACCTCTTCCATCCTATAACGTGAATTTGTGTAATCATGAGATTGTTGCGATTGTGGCGCAGTATATTTTTCCCGAAATGACATCTGAAGATATCAGGTATTTCTAACAGATTTTGAAAACAACGAGCAAAACGCAAACTCAATATAATAACTTTTCGAATTGAATGTCCAAATCAATTAACGTTAATAAGACAATATATGGAGCCATTCCTTTATTTTGCTCATAGTAAAGAGATCATTTTAGCACTCTTATAACAACGCAGCAAAATATGCTAATTTTTCAATTTCGCAATGTTACTAAGTCCTGTAGCGAGCAGGTGATCTAATAATACTTGCGATGTAAATTTATCTATTCAGCGAATTGGAATTTTTAATAACCGATAGTGAACAGATACAGAAATACCTCTTATATGCTAACACGTAAATTTGTGTAATCATGAAATACTTGCGATAAAGGCGCTGTATATTTTTCCTGAAATATCATCTCAAGACATCAGGTATTTCTTACAGACATAGAAAACAACAATTAAATCGCAATCTCATTAGAATGAGTTTTCGAATTGAATTTTCAAATCAAATAACGTTATGGTGTCACTAAATACAGCCATTCTTTGATTTTTCCCGGGAGTCATGATATCATTTTAGCACTCTTATAACCACGCAGCAAAAAAGGCTAATTTTTAAATTTCGGAATTTTACCAAGTCCTGTAGCGAGCAGGTTATCCATGAATACTTGGGATCTAAATCTAACTATTCAGCGAATTGAAATTTTAAAAAACCGTAAGCGAACAGATACAGAAATCAACCTATTATATTCTATCACGAGAATTCGTGTAATCATGTGGTTCTTGCGATTGTGGCGCAGTATATTTTTCTTGAAATATTATCTAAAGGCATCAGGTATTTCTTACAGACATTGGAAACAACAATCAAAGTGCAATCTCAATAGAATAATTGTTCGAAATGAATTCTCAAATCAAATAACGTTATTATGTCATTAAATAGAGCCATTCCTTGATTTTGCCCAGAAGTTATGAGATCATTTTAGCACTATTATGACCACGCAGCAAACGATGCGAATTTTTCAATTTCGCAATATTATCAAGTCCTGTAGCGAGCAGGTTATCTAGAAATACTTGCGATCTAAATTAAACTATTTAGCCATTCGAAATTTCAAATATCTGAAAGCGAGCAGATATAGAATTCAACCTCTTATATTCTATCACGAGAATTCGTGTAATCATGAGGGTTTTGCCATTGAGGCACAGTATATTTTTCCCGAAATATCATCTGAAGACATCAGGTATTTCTTACAGACATTGGAAACAACAATCAAAAAGCAATCTCAATAAAATAACTGTTCGAAATGAATTCTGAAATCAAAAAACGTTATTATGTCATTAAATAGAGCCATTCCTTGATTTTGCCCAGAAGTTATGAGATCATTTTAGCACTCTTATGACCACGCAGCAAACGATGCGAATTTTTCAATTTCGCAATATTATCAAGTCCTGTAGCGAGCAGGTTATCTAGAAATACTTGCGATCTAAATTAAACTATTTAGCCATTCGAAATTTCAAATATCTGAAAGCGAGCAGATATAGAATTCAACCTCTTATATTCTATCACGTGAATTTGTGTAATCATGAGATGCTTGCGATTGAGGCGCAGTATATTTTTCCGAAATTTCTTCTGAAGACATCAGGTATTTCTTACAGACATTGAAAACAACCATCAAAATGCAATCTAAAGAGAATAACTTTTCGAATTGAATTTACAAATCAATTAACGTTATTATGTCAATATATAGAGCTATTCCTTGATTTCGCCCAGGAGTTATGAGATCATTTCAGCACTCTTATGACAGCGCAGCAAAATGTGCTAATTTTTTAATTTTGCAATATTCCTCAGTCCGGTAGCGTGCAGTTCAATTACAAAAACTTGCGATCTAAATTAAACTATTTAGCGAATTGAAATTTTAAATAACCGAAAGCAAACAGATACAGAAATCAACCTCTTCTATTCTATCACGTGAATTTGTGTTATCATGAGATTGTTGCGATTGTGGCGCAGTATATTTTACCCGAAATGATATCTGAAGATATCAGGTATTTCTAACAGACTTTGAAAACAACGAGCAAAACGCAAACTCAATAGAATAACCTTTCGAATTGAATTTCCAAATCAATTAACGTTAATATGTCAATATATAGAGCAATTCCTTTATTTTGCTCATAGTTAGGAGATCATTTTAGCACTTTTATGACCACGCAGCAAAATATGCTAATTTTATTTCGCAATATTACTAAGTCTTGTAGCGAGCAGGTTATCCATGAATACTTGGGATCTAAATCCAACTATTCAGCGAATTGAAATTTTAAATAACCGTAAGCGAACACATACAGAAATCAACCTATTATATTCTATCACCAGAATTTGTGTAATCATGAGGTTCTTGCGATTGAGGCGCAGTATATTTTTCCGAAATATCATCTGAAGGCTTCAGGTATTTCTTACAGTCATTGAAAACAACAATTAAAATGCAATCTCATTAGAATGACTTTTCGAATTAAATTTTCAAATCAAATAACGTTATGATGTCACTAAATACAGCCATTCCTCGATTTTTCTCGGGAGTCATAATATTATTTCAGCACTCTTATAACCACGCAGCAAAATATGCTAATTTTTTAATTTCGCAATATTATGAAGTCCTGTCGCGAGCAGGTTATCTATGAATAGTTGCGATCTGAATTTAACCATTACGCGAATTAAAATTTTAAATAACCGAAAGCGAACAGATACAGAAATCAACCTATTATATTCTATCACGAGAATTTGTGTAATCATAAGGTTCTTGCGATTGGGGCGCAGTATATTTTTCCTAAATAATATCTGAAGGCATCAGGTATTTCTTACAGTCATTGAAAACAACAATCAAAATGCAAACTCAATAGTATAACTTTTCGGATTGAATTTTCACATCAATATACGTTATTATGTCCATATATAGAGTCATTACTTGATTATGCCCAGGAGTCATGAGATTATCTTAGCACTATTATAACGACGCAGCAAAATATGCTAATTTTTCAATTTCGCAATATTTCTAAGTCCTGTAGCGAGCAGGTTATTCACGAATACTTGCGATCGAACTTTAACTATTCAGCGAATTGATATTTTAAATAAATGAAATCGAATAGATACAGAAATCAACCACTTGTATTCCATCACGTGAATTCGTGTAATCATAAGATTCTTGCGATTAGGGCGCAGTATATTTTTCCCGAAATATTATCTGAAGGCATCAGGTATTTCTTACAGATATTGGAAACAACAATTAAAATGCAATCTCAATAGAATAACTGTTCGAAATGAATTTTCAAATCAAATAACGTTATTATGTCACTAAATAGAGCCATTCCTTGATTTTGCCCAGGAGTTATAAAATCATTTTAGCACTGTTATGACCACGCAGCAAAATATCCGAATTTTTCAATTTCGCCATATTATCAAGTTCTGTAGCGAGCAGGTTATCCATAAATACTCGCGATCTATATTGAATTATTTAGCAAATTGAAATTTCAAATATCTGAAAGCGAACAGATATATAAATCATCCTATTATATTCTATCACGAGAATTCGCGTATTCATGAGGTTTTTGCGATTGGGGCGCAGTATATTTTTCCCGAAATATTATCTGAAGGCATCAGGTATTTCTTACAGACTTTGAAAACAACAATCAAAATGCAATCTAAATAGAATAACTTTTCGGATTGAATTTACAAATCAATTAACGTTAATATGACAATATATAGAGCCATTACTTTATTTTGCCCATAGTAAGGAGATTATTTTAGCACTCTTATAACCACGCAGCAAAATATGCTAATTTTTCAATTTCGCAATGTTACTAAGTCCTGTAGCGAGCAGGTGATCTATTAATACTTCCAATCTAAATTTATCTATTCAGCGAATTGGAATTTTTAATAACCGATAGTAAACGGATACAGAAATACCTCTTATATGCTAACACGTGAATTCGTGTAATCATGAGATACTTGCGATAAAGGCGCTGTATATTTTTCCCGAAATATTATCTGAAGACATCAGGTATTTCTTACAGACATAGAAAACAACAATTAAAATGCAATCTCATTAGAATGACTTTTCGAATTGAATTTACAAATCAAATAACGTTATGATGTCACTAAATACAGCCATTCTTTGATTTTTCCCGGGAAACATGATATCATTTTGGCACTCTTATAACCACGCAGCAAAAAAGGCTAATTTCTCAATTTCGCAATTTTATCAAGTCCTGTAGCGAGCAGGTTATCCATGAATACTTGGGATCTAAATCTAACTATTCAGCGAATTGAAATTTTAAATAACCGTAAGCGAACAGATACAGAAATGAACCTATTATATTCTATTACGAGAATTCGTGTAATCATGTGGTTCTTGCGATTGAGACACAGTATATTTGTCCCGAAATATTATCTGAAGGCATCAGGTATTTCTTACGGACATTGAAAACAACAATCAAAATGCAATCTCAATAGAATAACTGTTCGAAATGAATTTTCAAATCAAATAACGTTATTATGTCACTAAATAGAGCCATTCCTTGATTTTGCCCAGGAGTTATAAAATCATTTTAGCACTGTTATGACCACGCAGCAAAATATCCGAATTTTTCAATTTCGCCATATTATCAAGTTCTGTAGCGAGCAGGTTATCCATAAATACTTGCGATCTAAATTGAACTATTTATCAAATTGAAATTTCAAATATCTGAAAGCAAACAGATATAGAAATGAACCTCTTATATTCTCTCACGTAAATTCGTGTAATTAAGAGGTGCTCGCGATTGAGGCGCAGTATATTTTTCCCGAAATATCATCTGAAGACGTCAGGTATTTCTTACAGACATTGAAAACAACAATCACAATGCAATCTTATTAGAATGACTTTTCGAATTGAATTTTCAAATCAAATAAAGTTTATATGTCATTAAATAGAGCCATTCCTTTATTTTGCCCAGGATTCATGAGATCATTTTAGCACTCTTATAACGACGCAGCAAAAAAAGCTAATTTTTCAATTTCGCAATGTTAATAAGTCCTGAAGCGAGCAGGTGATCTATTAATACTTCCAATCTAAATTTATCTATTCAGCGAATTGGAATTTTTAATAACCGATAGTAAACGGATACAGAAATACCTCTTATATGCTAACACGTGAATTCGTGTAATCATGAGATACTTGCGATAAAGGCGCTGTATATTTTTCCTGAAATATCATCTCAAGACATCAGGTATTTCTTACAGACATAGAAAACAACAATTAAAATGCAATCTCATTAGAATGACTTTTCGAATTGAATTTTCAAATCAAATAACGTTATGATGTCACTAAATACAGCCATTCTTTGATTTTTCCCGTGAGTCATGATATCATTTTAGCACTCTTAATACCACGCAGTAAAAAAGGCTAATTTTTCAATTTCGCAATTTTACCAAGTCCTGTAGCGAGCAGGATAGCCATGAGTACTTGCGATCTAAATTTAACTATTCAGCGAATTGATATTTTAAATAACCGAAATCGAACAGCTACAGAAATCAACCACTTATATTCCATCACGTGAATTCGTGTAATCATAAGATTCTTGCGATTAAGGCGCTGTATATTTTTCCCGAAATACCATCTGAAGACATCAGGTATTTCTTACAGACATTGAAAACAACAATCAAAATGCAATCTAAAGAGAATGACTTTTCGAATTGAATTTACAAATCAATTAACTTTATTATGTCAAGATATAGAGCTATTCCTTGATTTTTCCCAGGAGTTATGATATCATTTTAGCACTCTTATAACCACGCAGAAAATATGCTAATTTTCCGATTTCGCAATGTTACTAAGTCCTGTAGCGAGCAGATGATCCATTAATACTTGCGATCTAAATTCATCTATCCAGCGAATTAATATTTTTCATAATCGATAGTGAACGGATACAGAAGAACCTAGTAAATGCTAACACGTGAATTCGTGTATTCATGAGATACCTGCGCTAAAGGCGCTGTATATTTTTCCTGAAATATCATCTCAAGACATCAGGTATTTCTTACAGACATAGAAAACAACAATTAAAATGCAATCTCATTAGAATGACTTTTCGAATTGAATTTTCAAATCAAATAACGTTATGATGTCACTAAATACAGCCATTCTTTGATTTTTCCCGGGAGTCATAATATCATTTGAGCACTCTTATAACCACGCAGAAAAAAAGGCTAATTTTTCAATTTCGCAATTTCACCAAGTCCTGTAGCGAGCAGGTTATCCATGAATATTTGGGATCGAACTTTAACTTTTCAGTGAATTGATATTTTAAATAACCGATAGTGAACAGATACAGAAAGACCTCTTATATTCAAACACGTGTATTCGTGTATTCATGTGATTATTGCGATAAAGGCGCAGTATATTTTTTCCGAAATGACATCTGATGGCATCAGGTATGTCTAGCAGACATTGAAAACAACAATCAAAATGCAATCTCATTAGAATGACATTTCGAATTGAATTTTCACATCAATTAACGTGATTACGTCGATATATAGAGTCATTACTTGATTATGCCCAGGAGTCATGAGATCATTCTAGCACTATTATAACGACGCAGAAAAATATGCTAATTTTTCAATTTCGCAATATTTCTTAGTCCTGTAGCGAGCAGGTTATGCACGAATACTTGCGATCGAACTTCAACTTTCCAGCGAATTGAAATTTTTAATAACCGATAGTGAACAGATACAGAAACTTCTCTTATATTCTAACACGTGAATTCGTGTAATCATGACGTTATTGCGATAAAGGCGCAGTATATTTTTTCCGAAATGACATCTGAAGATATCAGGTATTCCGAACAGACTTCGAAAACAACGAGCAAAACGCAAACTCAATAGAATAACTTTTCGAATTGAATTTCGAAATCAATTAACGTTAATATGTCAATATATAGAGCCGTTCCTTTATTTTGCCCATAGTAAGGAGATCATTTCAGCACCCTTATGACCACGCAGCAAAATATGCTAATTTTTCAATTCCGCAATATTGTCAAGACCTGTAGCGAGCAAGTTATTCATAAACACTTGCGATCTAAACTAAACTATCAAGCAAATTGAAATTTCAAATATCTAAAAGTGAACAGATATAGAAATCAACCTCTTATATTCTATCACTTGAATTCGTGTAATCATGATATGCTTGCGATTGAGGCGCAGTATATTTTTCCCGAAATATCATCTGAAGACATCTGGTATTTCTTACAGTCATTGAAAACAACAATAAAAATGCAATCTCAATAGAATAACTTTTCGGATTAAATTTTCACATCAATTAACGTTTTTATGTCGATATATAGGGTCATTACTTGATTATGCCCAGGAGTCATGAGATCATTTTAGCACTATTATAACGACGCAGCAATAAATGCTAATTTTTCAATTTCCCAATATTATCAAGTCCTGTAGCGAGCAGGTAATCCATTAATACTTGCTATCTAAATTTACCTATTCAGCGAATTGGAATTTTTAATAACCGATAGTGAACGGATACAGAAATACCTCTTATATGCTAACACGTGAATTCGTGTAATCATGAGATACTTGCGATAAAGGCGCTGTATTCTTCCTGAAATATCATCTCAAGACATCAAGTATTTCTTACAGACATAGAAAACACCAATTAAAATGCAATCTCATTAGAATGACTTTTCGAATTGAATTTCCAAATCAAATAACGTTATGATGTCACTAAATACAGCAATTCTTCGATTTTTCCCGGGAGTCATGATATCATTTTAGCACTCTTATAACCACGCAGCAAAAAAGGCTAATTTTTCAATTTCGCAATTTTACCAAGTCCTGTAGCGAGCAGGTTATCCATGAATACTTGGGATCTAAATCTAACTATTCAGCGAATTGAAATTTTAAATAACCGTAAGCGAACAGATGCAGAAATGAACCTATTATATTCTATCACGAGAATTCGTGTAATCATGTGATTCTTGCGATTTAGGCGCAGTATATTTTTCCCGAAATATCATCTGAAGACATCTGGTATTTCTTACAGTCATTGAAAACAACAATAAAAATGCAATCTCAATAGAATAACTTTTCGGATTATATTTTCACATCAATTAACGTTATTATGTCGATATATAGGGTCATTACTTGATTATGCCCAGGAGTCATGAGATCATTTTAGCACTATTATAACGACGCAGCAAAAAATGCTAATTTTTCAATTTCCCAATATTATCAAGTCCTGTAGCGTGCAGGTTATCCATGAATATTTGCGATCTAACTTTAACTATTCAGCGAATTGATATTTCAAATAACCGAAATAGAACAGATACAGAAATTAACCACTTATATTCCATCACGTGAATTCGTATAATCATAAGATTCTCGCGATTAAGGCGCTGTATATTTTTCCCGAAGTACTATCTGAAGACATCAGGTATTTCTTACAGACAGTGAAAACAACAATCAAAATGCAATCTAAATATAATAACTTTTCGAATTGAATTTACAAATTAATTAACGTTATTATTTCACTAAATACAGCCATTCTTTGATTTTTCCCGGGAGTCATGATATCATTTTAGCACTCTTATCACCACGCAGCAAAAAAGGCTAATTTTTCAATTTCGCAATTTTACCATTCCTGTGGCGAGCAGGTTATCCATGAACACTTGGGATCTGAATCTAACTATTCAGCGAATTGAAATTTTAAATAACCGTAAGCGAACAGATACAGAAATCAACCTATTATATTCTATCACGAGAATTCGTGTAATCATGTGGTTCTTGCGATTAGGGCGCAGTATATATTTCCCGAAATATTATCTGAAGGCATCAGGTATTTCTTACAGACATTTAAAACAACAATCAAAATGCAATCTCAATAAAATAACTTTTCGAATTGAATTTTCAAATCAAATAACGTTATTATGTCACTAAATAGAGCCATTCCGTGATTTTTCCCAGGGGTTATGAGATCATTTTAGCACTCTTAAGACCACGCAGCAAAATATGCTTATTTTTCGATTTCGCAATAATATCAAATCCTGTGGCGAGCAGGTTATCTATGAATACTTGCGATCTAAATTGAACTATTTATCAAATTGGAATTTCAAATATCTGAAAGCGAACAGATATAGAAATGAACCTCTTATATTCTCTCACGTGAATTCGTGTAATTAAGAGGTGCACGCGATTGAGGCGCAGTATATTTATCCCGAAATATCATCTGAAGACGTCAGGTATTTCTTACAGACATTGAAAACAACAATCACAATGCAGTCTAAATAGAATAACTTTTCGAATTGAATTTACAAGTCAATTAACGTTATTATGTCAATATATAGAGCTATTCCTTGATTTTGCCCCGGAGTTATGAGATCATTTTAGCACCCTTATAACGACAAAGCAAAATATGCTAATTTTTTATTTCGCAATATTACTAAGTCCTGTAGCGAGCAGGTTATCCACGAATAGTTGCGATCGAACTTTAACTTTTTAGCGAATCGTTATTTTAAATAACCGATAGTGAACAGATACAGACATACCTCTTATATTCTAACACGTGAATTCGTGTAATCAAGAGATTATTGCGATAAAGGCGCAGTATATTTTTTCCGAAATGACATCTGATGGTATTAGGTATGTCTAGCAGACATTGAAAACAACAATCAAAATGCAATCTCAATGGAATAACTTTTCGAATTGAAGTTTCAAATCAAATAACGTTTATATGTCATTAAATAGAGCTATTCCTTTATTTTGCCCAGGAGTCATGAGATCATTTTAGCACTCTTATAACGACGCAGCAAAAAAAGCTAATTTTTCAATTTCGCAATGTTACTAAGTCCTGTAGCGAGCAGGTGATCTATTAATACTTCCAATCTAAATTTATCTATTCAGCAAATTGGAATTTTCAATAACCGATAGTGCACGGATACAGAAATACCTCTTATATGCTAACAAGAGAATTCGTGTAATCATGAGATACTTGCGATAAAGGCGCTGTATATTTTCCCTGAAATATCATCTCAAGACATCAGGTATTTCTTACAGACATAGAAAACAACAATTAAAATGCAATCTCATTAGAATGACTTTTCGAATTGAATTTTCAAATCAAATAACGTTATGATGTCACTATATACAGCCATTCTTTGATTTTTCTCGGGAGTCATGATATCATTTTAGCACTCTTATAACCACGCAGTAAAAAAGGCTAATTTTTCAATTTCGCAATTTTACCAAGTCCTGTAGCGAGCAGGATACCCATGAGTACTTGCGATCTAAATTTAACTATTCAGCGAATTGATATTTTAAATAACCGAAATCGAACAGCTACAGAAATCAACCACTTATATTCCATCACGTGAATTCGTGTAATCATAAGATTCTTGCGATTAAGGCGCTGTATATTTTTCCCGAAATACCATCTGAAGACATCAGGTATTTTTTACAGACATTGAAAACAACAATCAAAATGCAATCTAAAGAGAATGACTTTTCGAATTGAATTAACAAATCAATTAACTTTATTATGTCAAGATATAGAGCTATTCCTTGATTTTTCCCAGGAGTTATGATATCATTTTAGCACTCTCATAACCACGCAGCAAAATATGCTAATTTCCCGATTTCGCAATGTTACTAAGTCCTGTAGCGAGCAGATGATCCATTAATACTTGCGATCTAAATTCATCTATCCAGCGAATTAATATTTTAAATAACCGATAGTGAACGGATACAGAAGAACCTAGTAAATGCTAACACGTGAATTCGTGTATTCATGAGATACCTGCGCTAAAGGCGCTGTATATTTTTCCTGAAATATCATCTCAAGACATCAGGTATTTCTTACAGACATGAAAAACAACAATTAAAATGCAATTTCATTGGAATGACTTTTCGAATTGAATTTTCAAATCAAATAACGTTATGATGTCACTAAATACAGCCATTCT
This sequence comes from Platygaster robiniae, assembly GCA_028476575.1. NCBI lineage: Eukaryota > Metazoa > Arthropoda > Insecta > Hymenoptera > Platygastridae > Platygaster > Platygaster robiniae. Next base: position 21,435,568 of record CM052021.1, read on the forward strand.
TTGATTTTTCCCGGGAGTCATGATATCATTTTAGCACTCTTATAACCACGCAGAAAAAAAGGCTAAATTTTCAATTTCGCAATTTTACCAAGTCCTGTAGCGAGCAGGTTATCCATGAATATTTGGGATCAAACTTTAACTTTTCAGTGAATTGATATTTTAAATAACCGATAGTGAACAGATACAGAAACTTCTCTTATATTCTAACACGTGAATTCGTGTAATCATGACGTTATTGCGATAAAGGCGCAGTATATTTTTTCCGAAATGACATCTGAAGATATCAGGTATTCCGAACAGACCTTGAAAACAACGAGCAAAACGCAAACTCAATAGAATAACTTTTCAAATTGAATTTCGAAATCAATTAACGTTATTATGTCAATATATAGAGCCATTCCTTTATTTTGCCAATAGTAAGGAGATCATTTCAGCACCCTTATGACCACGCAGCAAAATATGCTAATTTTTCAATTCCGCAATATTGTCAAGACTTGTAGCGAGCAAGTTATTCATAAACACTTGCGATCGAAACTAAACTATCAAGCAAATTGAAATTTCAAATATCTGAAAATGAACAGATATAGAAATCAACATCTTATATTCTATCACTTGAATTCGTGTAATCATGATATGCTTGCGATTGAGGCGCAGTATATTTTTCCCGAAATATCATCTGAAGACATCTGGTATTTCTTACAGTCATTGAAAACAACAATAAAAATGCAATCTCAATAGAATAACTTTTCGGATTAAATTTTCACATCAATTAACGTTTTTATGTCGATATATAGGGTCATTACTTGATTATGCCCAGGAGTCATGAGATCATTTTAGCACTATTATAACGACGCAGCAAAAAATGCTAATTTTTCAATTTCCCAATATTATCAAGTCCTGTAGCGAGCAGGTTACCCATGAATACTTGCGATCTAAATTTAACTATTCAGCGAATTGATATTTTGAATAACCTAAATCGAACAGCTACAGAAATCAACCACTTATATTTCATCACGTGAATTCGTGTAATCATAAGATTCTTGCGATTAAGGCGCTGTATATTTTTCTCGAAATACCATCTGAAGACATCAGGTATTTCTTACAGACATTGAAAACAACAATCGAAATGCAATCTAAATAGAATAACTTTTCGAATTGAATTTACAAATCAATTAACGTTATCATGTCAATATTTACAGCTATTCCTTGATTTTGCCTAGGAGTTATGAGATCATTTTAGCACTTTTATGACCACGCAGCAAACGATGCGAATTTTTCAATTTCGCAATATTATCAAGTCCTGTAGCGAGCAGGTTATCCATGAATACTTGGGATCGAAATATAACTATTCAACGAATTGAAATTTTAAATAACCCTAAGCGAACAGATACAGAAATCAACCTATTTTATTCTATCACTTAAATTCGTGTAATCATGAGATGCTTGCGATTGTGGCGCAGTATATTTTTCCCGATATGACATCTGAAGATATCAGGTATTTCTCACAGACTGTGAAAACAACAGGTAAAACGCAAACTCAATAGAATAACTCTTCGAATTGAATTTCCAAATCGATTAACGTTAATATGTCAATATATAGAGCAATTCCTTTATTTAGCCCATAGTAAGGAAATCGTTTTAGCAATTTTATGACCACGCAGCAAAATATGCTAATATTATTTCGCAATGTTACCCTGTCCTGTAGCGAGCAGGTAATCCATTAATACTTGCTATCTAAATTTACCTATTCAGCGAATTGAAATTTTAAATAACCGTAAGCGAACAGATGCAGAAATGAACCTATTATATTCTATCACGAGAATTCGTGTAATCATGTGGTTCTTGCGATTGAGGCGCAGTATATTTTTCCCGAAATATCATCTGAAGACATCAGGTATTTCTTACAGACATTGAAAACAACATTCAAAATGCAATCTAAAGAGAATGACTTTTCGAATTGAATTTACAAATCAATTAACGTTATTATGTCAAGATATAGAGCTATTCCTTGATTTTGCCCAGGAGTTATGGGATCATTTTAGCACTCTTATGACAGCGCAGCAAAATGTGCTAATTTTCAAATTTTGCAATATTACTAAGTCCGGTAGCGTGCAGTTTAATTACGAATACTTGCGATCTAAATTGAACTATTAGCGAATTGAAATTTTGATTAACCGAAAGCAAACAGATACAGAAATCAACCTCTTCTATTCTATCACGTGAATTTGTGTAATCATGAGATTGTTGCGATTATGGCGCAGTATATTTTTCCCGAAATGACATCTTAAGATATCAGGTATTTCTAACAGACTTTGAAAACAACGAGCAAAACGCAAACTCAATAGAATAACTCTTCGAATTGTATTTTCAAATCAATTAACGTTAATATGTCAATATATAGAGCAATTCCTTTATTTTGCCTATAGTAAGGAAATCATTTCAGCACTTTTATGACCATGCAGCAAAATATGCTAATTTTATTTCTCAATGTTACTAAGTCATGTAGCGAGCAAGTAATCCATTAATACTTGCTATCTAAATTTATCTATTCAGCGAATTGTAATTTTTAATAACCGATAGTGAACGGATACAGAAATACCTCTTATATGCTAACACGTGAATTCGTGTAATCATGAGATACTTGCGATAAAGGCGCTGTATATTTTTCCTGAAATATCATCTCAAGACATCAGGTATTTCTTACAGACATAGAAAACAACAATTAAAATGGAATCTCATTAGAATGACTTTTCGAATTGAATTTTCAAATCAAATAACGTTATGATGTCACTAAATACAGCCATTCTTTGATTTTGCCCAAAAGTCATAATATCATTTTAGCACTCTTATGACCACGCAGCAAAATATGCTAATTTTTTGATTTCGCAATATTATGAAGTTCTGTCGCGAGCAGGTTATCTATGAATAGTTGCGATCTGAATTTAACAATTACGCGAATTGAAATTTTACATAACCGAAAGCGAACAGATACAGAAATCAACCTATTATATTCTATCACGAGAATTTGTGTAATCATGAGGCTCTTGCGATTGAGGCGCAGTATATTTTTCCCGAAATATTATCTAAAGGCATCAGGTATTTCTTACAGACATCGAAAACAACAATCACAATGCAGTCTCAATAGAATAACTTTTCAAATTGAATTTACAAGTCAATTAACGTTATTATGTCAATCTATAGAGCTATTCCTTGATTTTGCCCAGGAGTCAAGAGATCATTTTAGCACTCTTATAACGACGCAGCAAAAAATGCTAATTCTTCAATTTCCCAATATAATCAAGTCCTGTAGCGAGCAGGTTACCCATGAATACTTGCGATCTAAAATTAATTATTCAGCGAATTGATATTTTCAATAACCGAAATCGAACAGCTTCCGAAATCAACCAGTTATATTCCATCATGTGAATTCGGGTTATCATAAGATTCTTTCGATTAAGGCGCTGTATATTTTTCCCGAGATACCATCTGAAGACATCAGGTATTTCTTACAGACATTGAAAACAACAATCAAAATGCAATCTAAATAGAATAACTTTTCGAATTGAATTTACTAATTAATTAACGTTATTATGTAACTAAATAGAGTCATTCCTTGATTTTGCCCAGGAGTTATGATATCATTTTAGCACTTCTATGACCACGCAGCAAAATGTGCTAATTTTTTAATCTCGCAATATTACTGAGTCCTGTAGCGTGCAAGTTATCTACGAATACTTGCGATCTAAATTGAACTATTTAGCGAATTGAAATGTTAAATAACCGAAAGCAAACAGATACAGAAATCAACCTCTTCCATTCTATAACGTGAATTTGTGTAATCATGAGATTGTTGCGATTGTGGCGCAGTATATTTTTCCCGAAATGACATCTGAAGATATCAGGTATTTCTTACAGACATTGAAAACAACAATCAAAATGCAAAATAAATAGAATTACTTTTCGAATTGAATGTCCAAATCAATTAACGTTAATAAGACAATATATGGAGCCATTCCTTTATTTTGCCCATAGTAAAGAGATCATATTAGCACTCTTATAACAACGCAGCAAAATATGCTAATTTTTCAATTTCGCAATGTTACTAAGTCCTGTAGCGAGCAGGTGATCTATTAATACTTGCGATCTAAATTTATCTATTCAGCGAATTGGAATTTTTAATAACCGATAGTGAACGGATACAGAAATACCTCTTATATGCTAACACGTAAATTCGTGTAATCATAAAATACTTGCGATAAAGGCGCTGTATATTTTTCCTGAAATATCATCTCAAGATATCAGGTATTTCTTACAGACATAGAAAACAACAATTAAAATGCAATCTCATTAGAATGAGTTTTCGAATTGAATTTTCAAATCAAATAACGTTATGGTGTCACTAAATACAGCCATTCTTTGATTTTTCCCGGGAGTCATGATATCATTTTAGCACTCTTATAACCACGCAGCAAACGATGCGAATTTCTTAATTTCGCAATTTTACCAAGTCCTGTAGCGAGCAGGTTATTCATGAATACTTGGAATCTAAATCTAACTATTCAGCGAATTGAAATTTTAAATAACCGTAAGCGAACAGATACAGAAATCAACCTATTATATTCTATCACCAGAATTCGTGTAATCATGTGGTTCTTGCGATTGTGGCGCAGTATATTTTTCCCGAAATATTATCTGAAGGCATCAGGTATTTCTTACAGACATTGGAAACAACAATCAAAAAGCAATCTCAATAGAATAACTGTTCGAAATGAATTCTCAAATCAAAAAACGTTATTATGTCATTAAATAGAGCCATTCCTTGATTTTGCCCAGAAGTTATGAGATCATTTAAGCACTCTCATGACCACGCAGCAAACGATGCGAATTTCTCAATTTCGCAATATTATCAAGTCCTGTAGCGAGCAGGTTATCAAAAAATACGTGCGATCTAAATTAAACTATTTAGCAATTCGAAATTTTAAATATCTGGAAGCGAGCAGATATAGAAATCAACCTCTTATATTCTATCACGTGAATTTGTGTAATCATGAGATGCTTGCGATTGAGGCGCAGTATATTTTTCCCGAAATTTCTTCTGATGACATCAGGTATTTCTTACAGACATTGAAAACAACGATCAAAATGCAATCTAAAGAGAATAACTTTTCGAATTAAATTTACAAATCAATTAACGTTATTATGTCAATATATAGAGCTATTCCTTGATTTTGCCCAGGAGTTATGAGATCATTTCAGCACTTTTATGACAGCGCAGCAAAATGTGCTAATTTTTTAATTTTGCAATATTACTCAGTCCGGTAGCGTGCAGTTCAATTACGAAAACTTGCGATCTAAATTAAACTATTTAGCGAATTGAAATTTTAAATAACCGAAAGCAAACAGATACAGAAATCAACCTCTACTATTCTATCACGTGAATTTGTGTTATCATGAGATTGTTGCGATTGTGGCGCAGTATATTTTACCCGAAATGATATCTGAAGATATCAGGTATTTCTAACAGACTTTGAAAACAACGAGCAAAACGCAAACTCAATAGAATAACCTTTCGAATTGAATTTCCAAATCAATTAACGTTAATATGTCAATATATAGAGCAATTCCTTTATTTTGCTCATAGTCCGGAAATCATTTTAGCACTTTTATGACCACGCAGCAAAATATGCTAAATTTATTTCGCAATGTTACTAAGTCTTGTAGCGAGCAGGTTATCCATGAATACTTGGGATCTAAATCCAACTATCCAGCGAATTGAAATTTTAAATAACCGTAAGCGAACACATACAGAAATCAACCTATTATATTCTATCACCAGAATTTGTGTAATCATGAGGTTCTTGAGATTGAGGCGCAGTATATTTTTCCGAAATAACATCTGAAGGCTTCAGGTATTTCTTACAGTCATTGAAAACAACAATCAAAATGCAATCTCAATATAATAACTTTTCGGATTGAATTTTCACATCAATGAACGTTATTATGTCCATATATAGAGTCATTACTTGATTATGCCCAGGAGTCATGAGATCTTCTTAGCACTATTATAACGACGCTGCAAAATATGCTAATTTTTCAATTTCGCAATATTTTTCAGTCCTGTAGCGAGCAGGTTATCCACGAATAATTGCGTTCGAACTTTAACTTTCTAGCGAATTGGAATTTCAAATAACCGATAGTGAACGGATACAGAAATACCTCTTATATGCTAACACGTGAATTCGTGTAATCATGAGATACTTGCGATAAAGGCGCTGTATATTTTTCCTGAAATATCATCTCAAGACATCAGGTATTTCTTACAGACATAGAAAACAACAATTAAAATGGAATCTCATTAGAATGACTTTTCGAATTGAATTTTCAAATCAAATAACGTTATGATGTCACTAAATACAGCCATTCTTTGATTTTGCCCAAAAGTCATAATATCATTTTAGCACTCTTATGACCACGCAGCAAAATATGCTAATTTTTTGATTTCGCAATATTATGAAGTTCTGTCGCGAGCAAGTTATCTATGAATAGTTGCGATCTGAATTTAACAATTACGCGAATTGAAATTTTACATAACCGAAAGCGAACAGATACAGAAATCAACCTATTATATTCTATCACGAGAATTTGTGTAATCATGAGGCTCTTGCGATTGAGGCGCAGTATATTTTTCCCGAAATATTATCTAAAGGCATCAGGTATTTCTTACAGACATCGAAAACAACAATCACAATGCAGTCTCAATAGAATAACTCTTCAAATTGAATTTACAAGTCAATTAACGTTATTATGTCAATCTATAGAGCTATTCCTTGATTTTGCCCAGGAGTCAAGAGATCATTTTAGCACTCTTATAACGACGCAGCAAAAAATGCTAATTTTTCAATTTCCCAATATAATCAAGTCCTGTAGCGAGCAGGTTACCCATGAATACTTGCGATCTAAAATTAATTATTCAGCGAATTGATATTTTCAATAACCGAAATCGAACAGCTTCCGAAATCAACCAGTTATATTCCATCATGTGATTTCGGGTAATCATAAGATTCTTTCGATTAAGGCGCTGTATATTTTTCCCGAGATACCATCTGAAGACATCAGGTATGTCTTACAGACATTGAAAACAACAATCAAAATGCAATCTAAATAGAATAACTTTTCGAATTGAATTTACTAATTAATTAACGTTATTATGTAACTAAATAGAGTCATTCCTTGATTTTGCCCAGGAGTTATGATACCATTTTAGCACTTCTATGACCACGCAGCAAAATGTGCTAATTTTTTAATCTCGCAATATTACTGAGTCCTGTAGCGTGCAAGTTATCTACGAATACTTGCGATCTAAATTGAACTATTTAGCGAATTGAAATGTTAAATAACCGAAAGCAAACAGATACAGAAATCAACCTCTTCCATTCTATAACGTGAATTTGTGTAATCATGAGATTGTTGCGATTGTGGCGCAGTATATTTTTCCCGAAATGACATCTGAAGATATCAGGTATTTCTTACAGACATTGAAAACAACAATCGAAATGCAAAATAAATAGAATAACTTTTCGAATTGAATGTCCAAATCAATTAACGTTAATAAGACAATATATGGAGCTATTCCTTTATTTTGCCCATAGTAAAGAGATCATATTAGCACTCTTATAACAACGCAGCAAAATATGCTAATTTTTCAATTTCGCAATGTTACTAAGTCCTGTAGCGAGCAGGTGATCTATTAATACTTGCGATCTAAATTTATCTATTCAGCGAATTGGAATTTTTAATAACCGATAGTGAACGGATACAGAAATACCTCTTATATGCTAACACGTAAATTCGTGTAATCATAAAATACTTGCGATAAAGGCGCTGTATATTTTTCCTGAAATATCATCTCAAGATATCAGGTATTTCTTACAGACATAGAAAACAACAATTAAAATGCAATCTCATTAGAATGAGTTTTCGAATTGAATTTTCAAATCAAATAACGTTATGGTGTCACTAAATACAGCCATTCTTTGATTTTTCCCGGGAGTCATGATATCATTTTAGCACTCTTATAACCACGCAGCAAACGATGCGAATTTCTTAATTTCGCAATTTTACCAAGTCCTGTAGCGAGCAGGTTATTCATGAATACTTGGAATCTAAATCTAACTATTCAGCGAATTGAAATTTTAAATAACCGTAAGCGAACAGATACAGAAATCAACCTATTATATTCTATCACCAGAATTCGTGTAATCATGTGGTTCTTGCGATTGTGGCGCAGTATATTTTTCCCGAAATATTATCTGAAGGCATCAGGTATTTCTTACAGACATTGGAAACAACAATCAAAAAGCAATCTTAATAGAATAACTGTTCGAAATGAATTCTCAAATCAAAAAACGTTATTATGTCATTAAATAGAGCCATTCCTTGATTTTGCCCAGAAGTTATGAGATCATTTAAGCACTCTCATGACCACGCAGCAAACGATGCGAATTTCTCAATTTCGCAATATTATCAAGTCCTGTAGCGAGCAGGTTATCAAAAAATACGTGCGATCTAAATTAAACTATTTAGCAATTCGAAATTTTAAATATCTGAAAGCGAGCAGATATAGAAATCAACCTCTTATATTCTATCACGTGAATTTGTGTAATCATGAGATGCTTGCGATTGAGGCGCAGTATATTTTTCCCGAAATTTCTTCTGATGACATCAGGTATTTCTTACAGACATTGAAAACAACGATCAAAATGCAATCTAAAGAGAATGACTTTTCGAATTGAATTTACAAATCAATTAACGTTATTATGTCAAGATATAGAGCTATTCCTTGATTTTGCCCAGGAGTTATGGGATCCTTTTAGCACTCTTATGACAGCGCAGCAAAATGTGCTAATTTTCAAATTTTGCAATATTACTAAGTCCGGTAGCGTGCAGTTTAATTACGAATACTTGCGATCTAAATTGAACTATTAGCGAATTGAAATTTTGATTAACCGAAAGCAAACAGATACAGAAATCAACCTCTTCTATTCTATCACGTGAATTTGTGTAATCATGAGATTGTTGCGATTATGGCGCAGTATATTTTTCCCGAAATGACATCTTAAGATATCAGGTATTTCTAACAGACTTTGAAAACAACGAGCAAAACGCAAACTCAATAGAATAACTCTTCGAATTGTATTTTCAAATCAATTAACGTTAATATGTCAATATATAGAGCAATTCCTTTATTTTGCCTATAGTAAGGAAATCATTTCAGCACTTTTATGACCATGCAGCAAAATATGCTAATTTTATTTCTCAATGTTACTAAGTCATGTAGCGAGCAAGTAATCCATTAATACTTGCTATCTAAATTTATCTATTCAGCGAATTGTAATTTTTAATAACCGATAGTGAACGGATACAGAAATACCTCTTATATGCTAACACGTGAATTCGTGTAATCATGAGATACTTGCGATAAAGGCGCTGTATATTTTTCCTGAAATATCATCTCAAGACATCAGGTATTTCTTACAGACATAGAAAACAACAATTAAAATGGAATCTCATTAGAATGACTTTTCGAATTGAATTTTCAAATCAAATAACGTTATGATGTCACTAAATACAGCCATTCTTTGATTTTGCCCAAAAGTCATAATATCATTTTAGCACTCTTATGACCACGCAGCAAAATATGCTAATTTTTTGATTTCGCAATATTATGAAGTTCTGTCGCGAGCAGGTTATCTATGAATAGTTGCGATCTGAATTTAACAATTACGCGAATTGAAATTTTACATAACCGAAAGCGAACAGATACAGAAATCAACCTATTATATTCTATCACGAGAATTTGTGTAATCATGAGGCTCTTGCGATTGAGGCGCAGTATATTTTTCCCGAAATATTATCTAAAGGCATCAGGTATTTCTTACAGACATCGAAAACAACAATCACAATGCAGTCTCAATAGAATAACTTTTCAAATTGAATTTACAAGTCAATTAACGTTATTATGTCAATCTATAGAGCTATTCCTTGATTTTGCCCAGGAGTCAAGAGATCATTTTAGCACTCTTATAACGACGCAGCAAAAAATGCTAATTCTTCAATTTCCCAATATAATCAAGTCCTGTAGCGAGCAGGTTACCCATGAATACTTGCGATCTAAAATTAATTATTCAGCGAATTGATATTTTCAATAACCGAAATCGAACAGCTTCCGAAATCAACCAGTTATATTCCATCATGTGAATTCGGGTTATCATAAGATTCTTTCGATTAAGGCGCTGTATATTTTTCCCGAGATACCATCTGAAGACATCAGGTATTTCTTACAGACATTGAAAACAACAATCAAAATGCAATCTAAATAGAATAACTTTTCGAATTGAATTTACTAATTAATTAACGTTATTATGTAACTAAATAGAGTCATTCCTTGATTTTGCCCAGGAGTTATGATATCATTTTAGCACTTCTATGACCACGCAGCAAAATGTGCTAATTTTTTAATCTCGCAATATTACTGAGTCCTGTAGCGTGCAAGTTATCTACGAATACTTGCGATCTAAATTGAACTATTTAGCGAATTGAAATGTTAAATAACCGAAAGCAAACAGATACAGAAATCAACCTCTTCCATTCTATAACGTGAATTTGTGTAATCATGAGATTGTTGCGATTGTGGCGCAGTATATTTTTCCCGAAATGACATCTGAAGATATCAGGTATTTCTTACAGACATTGAAAACAACAATCAAAATGCAAAATAAATAGAATTACTTTTCGAATTGAATGTCCAAATCAATTAACGTTAATAAGACAATATATGGAGCCATTCCTTTATTTTGCCCATAGTAAAGAGATCATATTAGCACTCTTATAACAACGCAGCAAAATATGCTAATTTTTCAATTTCGCAATGTTACTAAGTCCTGTAGCGAGCAGGTGATCTATTAATACTTGCGATCTAAATTTATCTATTCAGCGAATTGGAATTTTTAATAACCGATAGTGAACGGATACAGAAATACCTCTTATATGCTAACACGTAAATTCGTGTAATCATAAAATACTTGCGATAAAGGCGCTGTATATTTTTCCTGAAATATCATCTCAAGATATCAGGTATTTCTTACAGACATAGAAAACAACAATTAAAATGCAATCTCATTAGAATGAGTTTTCGAATTGAATTTTCAAATCAAATAACGTTATGGTGTCACTAAATACAGCCATTCTTTGATTTTTCCCGGGAGTCATGATATCATTTTAGCACTCTTATAACCACGCAGCAAACGATGCGAATTTCTTAATTTCGCAATTTTACCAAGTCCTGTAGCGAGCAGGTTATTCATGAATACTTGGAATCTAAATCTAACTATTCAGCGAATTGAAATTTTAAATAACCGTAAGCGAACAGATACAGAAATCAACCTATTATATTCTATCACCAGAATTCGTGTAATCATGTGGTTCTTGCGATTGTGGCGCAGTATATTTTTCCCGAAATATTATCTGAAGGCATCAGGTATTTCTTACAGACATTGGAAACAACAATCAAAAAGCAATCTCAATAGAATAACTGTTCGAAATGAATTCTCAAATCAAAAAACGTTATTATGTCATTAAATAGAGCCATTCCTTGATTTTGCCCAGAAGTTATGAGATCATTTAAGCACTCTCATGACCACGCAGCAAACGATGCGAATTTCTCAATTTCGCAATATTATCAAGTCCTGTAGCGAGCAGGTTATCAAAAAATACGTGCGATCTAAATTAAACTATTTAGCAATTCGAAATTTTAAATATCTGAAAGCGAGCAGATATAGAAATCAACCTCTTATATTCTATCACGTGAATTTGTGTAATCATGAGATGCTTGCGATTGAGGCGCAGTATATTTTTCCCGAAATTTCTTCTGATGACATCAGGTATTTCTTACAGACATTGAAAACAACGATCAAAATGCAATCTAAAGAGAATGACTTTTCGAATTGAATTTACAAATCAATTAACGTTATTATGTCAAGATATAGAGCTATTCCTTGATTTTGCCCAGGAGTTATGGGATCATTTTAGCACTCTTATGACAGCGCAGCAAAATGTGCTAATTTTCAAATTTTGCAATATTACTAAGTCCGGTAGCGTGCAGTTTAATTACGAATACTTGCGATCTAAATTGAACTATTAGCGAATTGAAATTTTGATTAACCGAAAGCAAACAGATACAGAAATCAACCTCTTCTATTCTATCACGTGAATTTGTGTAATCATGAGATTGTTGCGATTATGGCGCAGTATATTTTTCCCGAAATGACATCTTAAGATATCAGGTATTTCTAACAGACTTTGAAAACAACGAGCAAAACGCAAACTCAATAGAATAACTCTTCGAATTGTATTTTCAAATCAATTAACGTTAATATGTCAATATATAGAGCAATTCCTTTATTTTGCCTATAGTAAGGAAATCATTTCAGCACTTTTATGACCATGCAGCAAAATATGCTAATTTTATTTCTCAATGTTACTAAGTCATGTAGCGAGCAAGTAATCCATTAATACTTGCTATCTAAATTTATCTATTCAGCGAATTGTAATTTTTAATAACCGATAGTGAACGGATACAGAAATACCTCTTATATGCTAACACGTGAATTCGTGTAATCATGAGATACTTGCGATAAAGGCGCTGTATATTTTTCCTGAAATATCATCTCAAGACATCAGGTATTTCTTACAGACATAGAAAACAACAATTAAAATGGAATCTCATTAGAATGACTTTTCGAATTGAATTTTCAAATCAAATAACGTTATGATGTCACTAAATACAGCCATTCTTTGATTTTGCCCAAAAGTCATAATATCATTTTAGCACTCTTATGACCACGCAGCAAAATATGCTAATTTTTTGATTTCGCAATATTATGAAGTTCTGTCGCGAGCAGGTTATCTATGAATAGTTGCGATCTGAATTTAACAATTACGCGAATTGAAATTTTACATAACCGAAAGCGAACAGATACAGAAATCAACCTATTATATTCTATCACGAGAATTTGTGTAATCATGAGGCTCTTGCGATTGAGGCGCAGTATATTTTTCCCGAAATATTATCTAAAGGCATCAGGTATTTCTTACAGACATCGAAAACAACAATCACAATGCAGTCTCAATAGAATAACTTTTCAAATTGAATTTACAAGTCAATTAACGTTATTATGTCAATCTATAGAGCTATTCCTTGATTTTGCCCAGGAGTCAAGAGATCATTTTAGCACTCTTATAACGACGCAGCAAAAAATGCTAATTCTTCAATTTCCCAATATAATCAAGTCCTGTAGCGAGCAGGTTACCCATGAATACTTGCGATCTAAAATTAATTATTCAGCGAATTGATATTTTCAATAACCGAAATCGAACAGCTTCCGAAATCAACCAGTTATATTCCATCATGTGAATTCGGGTTATCATAAGATTCTTTCGATTAAGGCGCTGTATATTTTTCCCGAGATACCATCTGAAGACATCAGGTATTTCTTACAGACATTGAAAACAACAATCAAAATGCAATCTAAATAGAATAACTTTTCGAATTGAATTTACTAATTAATTAACGTTATTATGTAACTAAATAGAGTCATTCCTTGATTTTGCCCAGGAGTTATGATATCATTTTAGCACTTCTATGACCACGCAGCAAAATGTGCTAATTTTTTAATCTCGCAATATTACTGAGTCCTGTAGCGTGCAAGTTATCTACGAATACTTGCGATCTAAATTGAACTATTTAGCGAATTGAAATGTTAAATAACCGAAAGCAAACAGATACAGAAATCAACCTCTTCCATTCTATAACGTGAATTTGTGTAATCATGAGATTGTTGCGATTGTGGCGCAGTATATTTTTCCCGAAATGACATCTGAAGATATCAGGTATTTCTTACAGACATTGAAAACAACAATCAAAATGCAAAATAAATAGAATTACTTTTCGAATTGAATGTCCAAATCAATTAACGTTAATAAGACAATATATGGAGCCATTCCTTTATTTTGCCCATAGTAAAGAGATCATATTAGCACTCTTATAACAACGCAGCAAAATATGCTAATTTTTCAATTTCGCAATGTTACTAAGTCCTGTAGCGAGCAGGTGATCTATTAATACTTGCGATCTAAATTTATCTATTCAGCGAATTGGAATTTTTAATAACCGATAGTGAACGGATACAGAAATACCTCTTATATGCTAACACGTAAATTCGTGTAATCATAAAATACTTGCGATAAAGGCGCTGTATATTTTTCCTGAAATATCATCTCAAGATATCAGGTATTTCTTACAGACATAGAAAACAACAATTAAAATGCAATCTCATTAGAATGAGTTTTCGAATTGAATTTTCAAATCAAATAACGTTATGGTGTCACTAAATACAGCCATTCTTTGATTTTTCCCGGGAGTCATGATATCATTTTAGCACTCTTATAACCACGCAGCAAACGATGCGAATTTCTTAATTTCGCAATTTTACCAAGTCCTGTAGCGAGCAGGTTATTCATGAATACTTGGAATCTAAATCTAACTATTCAGCGAATTGAAATTTTAAATAACCGTAAGCGAACAGATACAGAAATCAACCTATTATATTCTATCACCAGAATTCGTGTAATCATGTGGTTCTTGCGATTGTGGCGCAGTATATTTTTCCCGAAATATTATCTGAAGGCATCAGGTATTTCTTACAGACATTGAAAACAACAATCAAAAAGCAATCTCAATAGAATAACTGTTCGAAATGAATTCTCAAATCAAAAAACGTTATTATGTCATTAAATAGAGCCATTCCTTGATTTTGCCCAGAAGTTATGAGATCATTTAAGCACTCTCATGACCACGCAGCAAACGATGCGAATTTCTCAATTTCGCAATATTATCAAGTCCTGTAGCGAGCAGGTTATCAAAAAATACGTGCGATCTAAATTAAACTATTTAGCAATTCGAAATTTTAAATATCTGGAAGCGAGCAGATATAGAAATCAACCTCTTATATTCTATCACGTGAATTTGTGTAATCATGAGATGCTTGCGATTGAGGCGCAGTATATTTTTCCCGAAATTTCTTCTGATGACATCAGGTATTTCTTACAGACATTGAAAACAACGATCAAAATGCAATCTAAAGAGAATAACTTTTCGAATTAAATTTACAAATCAATTAACGTTATTATGTCAATATATAGAGCTATTCCTTGATTTTGCCCAGGAGTTATGAGATCATTTCAGCACTTTTATGACAGCGCAGCAAAATGTGCTAATTTTTTAATTTTGCAATATTACTCAGTCCGGTAGCGTGCAGTTCAATTACGAAAACTTGCGATCTAAATTAAACTATTTAGCGAATTGAAATTTTAAATAACCGAAAGCAAACAGATACAGAAATCAACCTCTACTTTTCTATCACGTGAATTTGTGTTATCATGAGATTGTTGCGATTGTGGCGCAGTATATTTTACCCGAAATGATATCTGAAGATATCAGGTATTTCTAACAGACTTTGAAAACAACGAGCAAAACGCAAACTCAATAGAATAACCTTTCGAATTGAATTTCCAAATCAATTAACGTTAATATGTCAATATATAGAGCAATTCCTTTATTTTGCTCATAGTCCGGAAATCATTTTAGCACTTTTATGACCACGCAGCAAAATATGCTAAATTTATTTCGCAATGTTACTAAGTCTTGTAGCGAGCAGGTTATCCATGAATACTTGGGATCTAAATCCAACTATCCAGCGAATTGAAATTTTAAATAACCGTAAGCGAACACATACAGAAATCAACCTATTATATTCTATCACCAGAATTTGTGTAATCATGAGGTTCTTGAGATTGAGGCGCAGTATATTTTTCCGAAATAACATCTGAAGGCTTCAGGTATTTCTTACAGTCATTGAAAACAACAATCAAAATGCAATCTCAATATAATAACTTTTCGGATTGAATTTTCACATCAATGAACGTTATTATGTCCATATATAGAGTCATTACTTGATTATGCCCAGGAGTCATGAGATCTTCTTAGCACTATTATAACGACGCTGCAAAATATGCTAATTTTTCAATTTCGCAATATTTTTCAGTCCTGTAGCGAGCAGGTTATCCACGAATAATTGCGTTCGAACTTTAACTTTCTAGCGAATTGGAATTTCAAATAACCGATAGTGAACGGATACAGAAATACCTCTTATATGCTAACACGTGAATTCGTGTAATCATGAGATACTTGCGATAAAGGCGCTGTATATTTTTCCTGAAATATCATCTCAAGACATCAGGTATTTCTTACAGACATAGAAAACAACAATTAAAATGGAATCTCATTAGAATGACTTTTCGAATTGAATTTTCAAATCAAATAACGTTATGATGTCACTAAATACAGCCATTCTTTGATTTTGCCCAAAAGTCATAATATCATTTTAGCACTCTTATGACCACGCAGCAAAATATGCTAATTTTTTGATTTCGCAATATTATGAAGTTCTGTCGCGAGCAAGTTATCTATGAATAGTTGCGATCTGAATTTAACAATTACGCGAATTGAAATTTTACATAACCGAAAGCGAACAGATACAGAAATCAACCTATTATATTCTATCACGAGAATTTGTGTAATCATGAGGCTCTTGCGATTGAGGCGCAGTATATTTTTCCCGAAATATTATCTAAAGGCATCAGGTATTTCTTACAGACATCGAAAACAACAATCACAATGCAGTCTCAATAGAATAACTCTTCAAATTGAATTTACAAGTCAATTAACGTTATTATGTCAATCTATAGAGCTATTCCTTGATTTTGCCCAGGAGTCAAGAGATCATTTTAGCACTCTTATAACGACGCAGCAAAAAATGCTAATTTTTCAATTTCCCAATATAATCAAGTCCTGTAGCGAGCAGGTTACCCATGAATACTTGCGATCTAAAATTAATTATTCAGCGAATTGATATTTTCAATAACCGAAATCGAACAGCTTCCGAAATCAACCAGTTATATTCCATCATGTGATTTCGGGTAATCATAAGATTCTTTCGATTAAGGCGCTGTATATTTTTCCCGAGATACCATCTGAAGACATCAGGTATGTCTTACAGACATTGAAAACAACAATCAAAATGCAATCTAAATAGAATAACTTTTCGAATTGAATTTACTAATTAATTAACGTTATTATGTAACTAAATAGAGTCATTCCTTGATTTTGCCCAGGAGTTATGATACCATTTTAGCACTTCTATGACCACGCAGCAAAATGTGCTAATTTTTTAATCTCGCAATATTACTGAGTCCTGTAGCGTGCAAGTTATCTACGAATACTTGCGATCTAAATTGAACTATTTAGCGAATTGAAATGTTAAATAACCGAAAGCAAACAGATACAGAAATCAACCTCTTCCATTCTATAACGTGAATTTGTGTAATCATGAGATTGTTGCGATTGTGGCGCAGTATATTTTTCCCGAAATGACATCTGAAGATATCAGGTATTTCTTACAGACATTGAAAACAACAATCGAAATGCAAAATAAATAGAATAACTTTTCGAATTGAATGTCCAAATCAATTAACGTTAATAAGACAATATATGGAGCTATTCCTTTATTTTGCCCATAGTAAAGAGATCATATTAGCACTCTTATAACAACGCAGCAAAATATGCTAATTTTTCAATTTCGCAATGTTACTAAGTCCTGTAGCGAGCAGGTGATCTATTAATACTTGCGATCTAAATTTATCTATTCAGCGAATTGGAATTTTTAATAACCGATAGTGAACGGATACAGAAATACCTCTTATATGCTAACACGTAAATTCGTGTAATCATAAAATACTTGCGATAAAGGCGCTGTATATTTTTCCTGAAATATCATCTCAAGATATCAGGTATTTCTTACAGACATAGAAAACAACAATTAAAATGCAATCTCATTAGAATGAGTTTTCGAATTGAATTTTCAAATCAAATAACGTTATGGTGTCACTAAATACAGCCATTCTTTGATTTTTCCCGGGAGTCATGATATCATTTTAGCACTCTTATAACCACGCAGCAAACGATGCGAATTTCTTAATTTCGCAATTTTACCAAGTCCTGTAGCGAGCAGGTTATTCATGAATACTTGGAATCTAAATCTAACTATTCAGCGAATTGAAATTTTAAATAACCGTAAGCGAACAGATACAGAAATCAACCTATTATATTCTATCACCAGAATTCGTGTAATCATGTGGTTCTTGCGATTGTGGCGCAGTATATTTTTCCCGAAATATTATCTGAAGGCATCAGGTATTTCTTACAGACATTGGAAACAACAATCAAAAAGCAATCTTAATAGAATAACTGTTCGAAATGAATTCTCAAATCAAAAAACGTTATTATGTCATTAAATAGAGCCATTCCTTGATTTTGCCCAGAAGTTATGAGATCATTTAAGCACTCTCATGACCACGCAGCAAACGATGCGAATTTCTCAATTTCGCAATATTATCAAGTCCTGTAGCGAGCAGGTTATCAAAAAATACGTGCGATCTAAATTAAACTATTTAGCAATTCGAAATTTTAAATATCTGAAAGCGAGCAGATATAGAAATCAACCTCTTATATTCTATCACGTGAATTTGTGTAATCATGAGATGCTTGCGATTGAGGCGCAGTATATTTTTCCCGAAATTTCTTCTGATGACATCAGGTATTTCTTACAGACATTGAAAACAACGATCAAAATGCAATCTAAAGAGAATAACTTTTCGAATTGAATTTACAAATCAATTAACGTTATTATGTCAATATATAGAGCTATTCCTTGATTTTGCCCAGGAGTTATGAGATCATTTCAGCACTTTTATGACAGCGCAGCAAAATGTGCTAATTTTTTAATTTTGCAATATTACTCAGTCCGGTAGCGTGCAGTTCAATTACGAAAACTTGCGATCTAAATTAAACTATTTAGCGAATTGAAATTTTAAATAACCGAAGGCAAACAGATATAGAAATCAACCTCTACTATTCTATCACGTGAATTTGTGTTATCATGAGATTGTTGCGATTGTGGCGCAGTATATTTTACCCGAAATGATATCTGAAGATATCAGGTATTTCTAACAGACTTTGAAAACAACGAGCAAAACGCAAACTCAATAGAATAACCTTTCGAATTGAATTTCCAAATCAATTAACGTTAATATGTCAATATATAGAGCAATTCCTTTATTTTGCTCATAGTCCGGAAATCATTTTAGCACTTTTATGACCACGCAGCAAAATATGCTAAATTTATTTCGCAATGTTACTAAGTCTTGTAGCGAGCAGGTTATCCATGAATACTTGGGATCTAAATCCAACTATCCAGCGAATTGAAATTTTAAATAACCGTAAGCGAACACATACAGAAATCAACCTATTATATTCTATCACCAGAATTTGTGTAATCATGAGGTTCTTGAGATTGAGGCGCAGTATATTTTTCCGAAATAACATCTGAAGGCTTCAGGTATTTCTTACAGTCATTGAAAACAACAATCAAAATGCAATCTCAATATAATAACTTTTCGGATTGAATTTTCACATCAATGAACGTTATTATGTCCATATATAGAGTCATTACTTGATTATGCCCAGGAGTCATGAGATCTTCTTAGCACTATTATAACGACGCTGCAAAATATGCTAATTTTTCAATTTCGCAATATTTTTCAGTCCTGTAGCGAGCAGGTTATCCACGAATAATTGCGTTCGAACTTTAACTTTCTAGCGAATTGGAATTTCAAATAACCGATAGTGAACGGATACAGAAATACCTCTTATATGCTAACACGTGAATTCGTGTAATCATAAGATACTTGCGATAAAGGCGCTGTACATTTTTCCTGAAACATCATCTCAAGACATCAGGTATGTCTTACAGACATAGAAAACAACAATTAAAATGCAATCTCATTAGAATGACTTTTCGAGTTGAATTTTCAAATCAAATAACGTTATGATGTCACTAAATACAGCCATTCCTCGATTTTTCTCGGGAGTCATAATATCATTTCGGCACTCTTATAACCACGCAGCAAAATATGCTAATTTTTTAATTTCGCAATATTCTTAGGTCCTGTCGCGAGCAGGTTATCTATAAATAGTTGCGATCTGAATTTAGCTATTACGCGAATTGAAATTTTAAATAACCGAAAGCGAACAGATACAGAAATCAACCTATTATATTCTATCACGAGAATTTGTGTAATCATGAGGTTCTTGCGATTGAGGCGCAGTATATTTTTCCCGAAATATTATCTGCAGGCATCAGGTATTTCTTACAGTCATTGAAAACAACAATCAAAATGCAATCTCAATAGAATAACTTTTCGGATTAAATTTTCAAATCAATTAGCGTTATTATGTCGATATATAGAGTCATTAGTTGATTATGCCCAGGAGTCATGAGATCATTTTAGCACTATTATAACGACGCAGCAACATATGCTAATTTTTGAATTTCGCAATATTTCTAAGTCCTGTAGCGAGCAGGTTATTCACGAATTCTTGCGATCGAACTTTAACTTTTCAGCGAATTGAAATTTTGAATAACCGATATTGAACAGATACAGAAATACCTCTTATATTCTAACACGTGAATTCGTGTAATCATAAGATTCTTGCGATTAAGGCGCTGAATATTTTTCCCGAAATACCATCTTAAGACATCAGGTATTTCTTACAGACATTGAAAACAACAATCAAAATGCAATCTAAATAGAATAACTTTTCGCATTGAATTTACAAATCAAATAACGTTATTATGTCACTAAAGAGAGCCATTCCTTGATTTTGCCCAGGAGTTATGATATCATTTTAGCACTCTTATGTCCACGCAGGAATATGTGCTAATTTTTTAATTTTGCAATTTTACTGAGTCCTGTAGCGTGCAAGTTATCTACGAATACTTCCAATCTAAATTTATCTATCCAGCGAATTAGAATTTTTAATAAACGATAGTGAACGGATAGAGAAATACCTCTTATATGCTAACACGTGAATTCGTGTAATCATGAGATACTTGCGATAAAGGCGCTGTATATTTTTCCTGAAATATCATCTCAAGACATCAGGTATTTCTTACAGACATAGAAAACAACAATTAAAATGCAATCTCATTAGAATGACTTTTCGAATTGAATTTTCAAATCAAATAACGTTATGATGTCACTGAATACAGCCATTCTTTGATTTTTCCCGGGAAACATGATATCATTTTTGCACTCTTATAACCACGCAGCAAAAAAGGCTAATTTCTCAATTTCGCAATTTTACCAAGTCCTGTAGCGAGCAGGTTATCTATGAATACTTGGGATCTAAATCTAACTTTTCAGCGAATTGAAATTTTAAATAACTGTAAGCGAACAGATACAGAAATGAACCTATTATATTCTATCACGAGAATTCGTATAATCATGTGGTTCTTGCGATTGAGACGCAGCATATTTGTCCCGAAATATTATCTGAAGGCATCAGGTATTTCTTACGGACATTGGAAACAACAATCAAAATGCAATCTCAATAGAATAACGGTTCGAAATGAATTCTCAAATCAAATAACGTTATTATGTCATTAAATAGAGTCATTCCTTGATTTTGCCCAGAAGTTATGAGATCATTTTAGCACGCTTATGACCACGTAGCAAACGATGCGAATTTTTCAATTTCGCAATATCATCAAGTCCTGTAGCGAGCAGGTTTTCCATGAATACTTGCGATCTGAATTTAACTATTTAGCAATTCGAAATTTCAAATATCTGAAAGCGAGCAGATATAGAAATCAACCACTTATATTCCATCACGTGAATTCGTGTAATCATAAGGTTCTTGCGATTAAGGCGCAGTATATTTTTCCCGAAATACCATCTGAAGACATCAGTTATTTCTTACAGACATTGAAAACAACAATCAAAATGCAATCTCATTAGAATGACTTTTCGAATTTAATTTCCGAATCAATCAACGTTAATATATCAATATATAGAGCAATTCCTTTATTTTGCCCATAGTAAGGAGATCATTTTAGCACTTATATGACCACACAGCAAAATATCCTAATTTTTCAATTTCGCAATGTTACTAAGTCCTGTAGCGAGCAGGTGATCCATTAATAATTGCGATCTAAATTTATCTATTCAGCGAATTGGAATTTTAAATAACCGATAGTAAACGGATCCATAAATACCTCTTATATGCTAACACGTGAATTCGTGTAATCATGAGATACTCGCGATAAAGGCGCTGTTTATTTTTCCTGAAATATCATCTCAAGACATCAGGTATTTCTTACAGACATAGAAAACAACAATTAAAATGCAATCTCATTAGAATGACCTTTCGAATTGAATTTACAAATCAATTAACGTTATTTTGTCAATATAAAGAGCTATTCCTTGATTTTGCCCAGGAGTTATGAGATCATTTTAGCACTCCTATGACCACGCAGTAAAATGTGCTAATTTTTAAATTTCGCAATATTACTAAGTCCTGTAGCGAGCAAGTTATCGACGAATACTTGCGTTCGAACTTAGACTTTTCTGCAAATTGAAATTTTAAATAACCGATAGTGAACAGATACAGAAATACCTCTTATATTCTAACACGTGAACTCGTGTAATCATGAAATTATTGCGAGAAAGCCGCAGTATATTTTTTCCGAAGTGACATCTGAAGGCATCAGGTATGTCTAGCAGACATTGAAAACAACAATCAAAATGCAATCTCAATAGAATAACTTTTCGAATTGAATTTTCAAATCAAATAACGTTATTATGTCACTAAATAGAGCCATTCCGTGATTTTTCCCAGGGGTTATGAGATCATTTTAGCACTCTTAAGACCACGCAGCAAAATATGCTAATTTTTCGATTTCGCAATATTATCAAATCCTGTAGCGAGCAGGTTATCTATGAATACTTGCGATCTAAATTGAACTATTTATCAAATTGAAATTTCAAATATCTGAAAGCGAACAGATATAGAAATGAACCTCTTATATTCTCTCACGTGAATTCGTGTAATTAAGAGGTGCTCGCGATTGAGGCGCAGTATATTTTTCCCGAAATATCATCTGAAGACGTCAGGTATTTCTTACAGACATTGAAAACAACAATCACAATGCAGTCTAAATAGAATAACTTTTCGAATTGAATTTACAAGTCAATTAACGTTATCATGTCAATATATAGAGCTATTCCTTGATTTTGCTCCGGAGTGATGAGATCATTTTAGCACCTTTATAACGACGAAGCAAAATATGCTAATTTTTTATTTCGCAATATTACTAAGTCCTGAGGCGAGCAAGTTATCCACGAATACTTGCGATCGAACTTTAGCTTTTTAGCGAATTGTTATTTTAAATAACCGATAGTGAACAGATACAGACATACCTCTTATATTCTAACACGTGAATTCGTGTAATCAAGAGATAATTGCGATAAAGGCGCAGTATATTTTTTCCGAAATGACATCTGATGGCATTAGGTATGTCTAGCAGACATTGAAAACAACAATCAAAATGCAATCTCAATAGAATAACTTTTCGAATTGAAGTTTCAAATCAAATAACGTTTATATGTCATTAAATAGAGCCATTCTTTGATTTTTCCCGTGAGTCATGATATCATTTCAGCACTCTTATAACCACGCAGTAAAAAAGGCTAATTTTTCAATTTCGCAATTTTACCAAGTCCTGTAGCGAGCAGGATACCCATGAGTACTTGCGATCTAAATTTAACTATTCAGCGAATTGATATTTTAAATAACCGAAATCGAACAGCTACAGAAATCAACCACTTATATTCCATCACGTGAATTCGTGTAATCATAAGATTCTTGCGATTAAGGCGCTGTATATTTTTCCCGAAATACCATCTGAAGACATCAGGTATTTCTTACAGACATTGAAAACAACAATCAAAATGCAATCTAAAGAGAATGACTTTTCGAATTGAATTTACAAATTAATTAACTTTATTATGTCAAGATATAGAGCTATTCCTTGATTTTTCCCAGGAGTTATGATATCATTTTAGCACTCGTATAACCACGCAGCAAAATATGCTAATTTTCCAATTTCGTAATGTTACTAAGTCCTGTATCGAGCAGGTGATCCATTTATACTTGCGATCTAAATTTATCTATTCAGCGAATTGGAATTTTAAATAACCAATAGTGAACGGATACAGAAATACCTCTTATATGCTAACACGTGAATTCGTGTACTCATGAGATACCTGCGCTAAAGGCGCTGTATATTTTTCCTGAAATATCATCTCAAGACATCAGGTATTTCTTACAGACATAGAAAACAACAATTGAAATGCAATCACATTAGAATGACTTTTCGAATTGAATTTTCAAATCAAATAAAGTTTTGATGTCACTGAATACAGCCATTCTTTGATTTTTCCCGGGAAACATGATATCATTTTGGCACTCTTATAACCACGCAGCAAAAAAGGCTAATTTCTCAATTTCGCAATTTTACCAAGTCCTGTAGCGAGCAGGTTATCCATGAATACTTGGGATCTAAATCTAACTTTTCAGCGAATTGAAATTTTAAATAACTGTAAGCGAACAGATACAGAAATGAACCTATTATATTCTATCACGAGAATTCGTATAATCATGTGGTTCTTGCGATTGAGACGCAGTATATTTGTCCCGAAATATTATCTGAAGGCATCAGGTATTTCTTACGGACATTGGAAACAACAATCAAAATGCAATCTCAATAGAATAACGGTTCGAAATGAATTCTCAAATCAAATAACGTTATTATGTCATTAAATAGAGTCATTCCTTGATTTTGCCCAGAAGTTATGAGATCATTTTAGCACGCTTATGACCACGTAGCAAACGATGCGAATTTTTCAATTTCGCAATATCATCAAGTCCTGTAGCGAGCAGGTTTTCCATGAATACTTGCGATCTGAATTTAACTATTTAGCAATTCGAAATTTCAAATATCTGAAAGCGAGCAGATATAGAAATCAACCACTTATATTCCATCACGTGAATTCGTGTAATCATAAGGTTCTTGCGATTAAGGCGCAGTATATTTTTCCCGAAATACCATCTGAAGACATCAGTTATTTCTTACAGACATTGAAAACAACAATCAAAATGCAATCTCATTAGAATGACTTTTCGAATTTAATTTCCGAATCAATCAACGTTAATATATCAATATATAGAGCAATTCCTTTATTTTGCCCATAGTAAGGAGATCATTTTAGCACTTATATGACCACACAGCAAAATATCCTAATTTTTCAATTTCGCAATGTTACTAAGTCCTGTAGCGAGCAGGTGATCCATTAATAATTGCGATCTAAATTTATCTATTCAGCGAATTGGAATTTTAAATAACCGATAGTAAACGGATCCATAAATACCTCTTATATGCTAACACGTGAATTCGTGTAATCATGAGATACTCGCGATAAAGGCGCTGTTTATTTTTCCTGAAATATCATCTCAAGACATCAGGTATTTCTTACAGACATAGAAAACAACAATTAAAATGCAATCTCATTAGAATGACCTTTCGAATTGAATTTACAAATCAATTAACGTTATTTTGTCAATATATAGAGCTATTCCTTGATTTTGCCCAGGAGTTATGAGATCATTTTAGCACTCCTATGACCACGCAGTAAAATGTGCTAATTTTTAAATTTCGCAATATTACTAAGTCCTGTAGCGAGCAAGTTATCGACGAATACTTGCGTTCGAACTTAGACTTTTCTGCAAATTGAAATTTTAAATAACCGATAGTGAACAGATACAGAAATACCTCTTATATTCTAACACGTGAACTCGTGTAATCATGAAATTATTGCGAGAAAGCCGCAGTATATTTTTTCCGAAGTGACATCTGAAGGCATCAGGTATGTCTAGCAGACATTGAAAACAACAATCAAAATGCAATCTCAATAGAATAACTTTTCGAATTGAATTTTCAAATCAAATAACGTTATTATGTCACTAAATAGAGCCATTCCGTGATTTTTCCCAGGGGTTATGAGATCATTTTAGCACTCTTAAGACCACGCAGCAAAATATGCTAATTTTTCGATTTCGCAATATTATCAAATCCTGTAGCGAGCAGGTTATCTATGAATACTTGCGATCTAAATTGAACTATTTATCAAATTGAAATTTCAAATATCTGAAAGCGAACAGATATAGAAATGAACCTCTTATATTCTCTCACGTGAATTCGTGTAATTAAGAGGTGCTCGCGATTGAGGCGCAGTATATTTTTCCCGAAATATCATCTGAAGACGTCAGGTATTTCTTACAGACATTGAAAACAACAATCACAATGCAGTCTAAATAGAATAACTTTTCGAATTGAATTTACAAGTCAATTAACGTTATCATGTCAATATATAGAGCTATTCCTTGATTTTGCTCCGGAGTGATGAGATCATTTTAGCACCTTTATAACGACGAAGCAAAATATGCTAATTTTTTATTTCGCAATATTACTAAGTCCTGAGGCGAGCAAGTTATCCACGAATACTTGCGATCGAACTTTAGCTTTTTAGCGAATTGTTATTTTAAATAACCGATAGTGAACAGATACAGACATACCTCTTATATTCTAACACGTGAATTCGTGTAATCAAGAGATAATTGCGATAAAGGCGCAGTATATTTTTTCCGAAATGACATCTGATGGCATTAGGTATGTCTAGCAGACATTGAAAACAACAATCAAAATGCAATCTCAATAGAATAACTTTTCGAATTGAAGTTTCAAATCAAATAACGTTTATATGTCATTAAATAGAGCCATTCTTTGATTTTTCCCGTGAGTCATGATATCATTTCAGCACTCTTATAACCACGCAGTAAAAAAGGCTAATTTTTCAATTTCGCAATTTTACCAAGTCCTGTAGCGAGCAGGATACCCATGAGTACTTGCGATCTAAATTTAACTATTCAGCGAATTGATATTTTAAATAACCGAAATCGAACAGCTACAGAAATCAACCACTTATATTCCATCACGTGAATTCGTGTAATCATAAGATTCTTGCGATTAAGGCGCTGTATATTTTTCCCGAAATACCATCTGAAGACATCAGGTATTTCTTACAGACATTGAAAACAACAATCAAAATGCAATCTAAAGAGAATGACTTTTCGAATTGAATTTACAAATTAATTAACTTTATTATGTCAAGATATAGAGCTATTCCTTGATTTTTCCCAGGAGTTATGATATCATTTTAGCACTCGTATAACCACGCAGCAAAATATGCTAATTTTCCAATTTCGCAATGTTACTAAGTCCTGTATCGAGCAGGTGATCCATTTATACTTGCGATCTAAATTTATCTATTCAGCGAATTGGAATTTTAAATAACCAATAGTGAACGGATACAGAAATACCTCTTATATGCTAACACGTGAATTCGTGTACTCATGAGATACCTGCGCTAAAGGCGCTGTATATTTTTCCTGAAATATCATCTCAAGACATCAGGTATTTCTTACAGACATAGAAAACAACAATTGAAATGCAATCACATTAGAATGACTTTTCGAATTGAATTTTCAAATCAAATAACGTTTTGATGTCACTGAATACAGCCATTCTTTGATTTTTCCCGGGAAACATGATATCATTTTGGCACTCTTATAACCACGCAGCAAAAAAGGCTTATTTCTCAATTTCGCAATTTTACCAAGTCCTGTAGCGAGCAGGTTATCCATGAATACTTGGGATCTAAATCTAACTTTTCAGCGAATTGAAATTTTAAATAACTGTAAGCGAACAGATACAGAAATGAACCTATTATATTCTATCACGAGAATTCGTATAATCATGTGGTTCTTGCGATTGAGACGCAGTATATTTGTCCCGAAATATTATCTGAAGGCATCAGGTATTTCTTACGGACATTGGAAACAACAATCAAAATGCAATCTCAATAGAATAACGGTTCGAAATGAATTCTCAAATCAAATAACGTTATTATGTCATTAAATAGAGTCATTCCTTGATTTTGCCCAGAAGTTATGAGATCATTTTAGCACGCTTATGACCACGTAGCAAACGATGCGAATTTTTCAATTTCGCAATATCATCAAGTCCTGTAGCGAGCAGGTTTTCCATGAATACTTGCGATCTGAATTTAACTATTTAGCAATTCGAAATTTCAAATATCTGAAAGCGAGCAGATATAGAAATCAACCACTTATATTCCATCACGTGAATTCGTGTAATCATAAGGTTCTTGCGATTAAGGCGCAGTATATTTTTCCCGAAATACCATCTGAAGACATCAGTTATTTCTTACAGACATTGAAAACAACAATCAAAATGCAATCTCATTAGAATGACTTTTCGAATTTAATTTCCGAATCAATCAACGTTAATATATCAATATATAGAGCAATTCCTTTATTTTGCCCATAGTAAGGAGATCATTTTAGCACTTATATGACCACACAGCAAAATATCCTAATTTTTCAATTTCGCAATGTTACTAAGTCCTGTAGCGAGCAGGTGATCCATTAATAATTGCGATCTAAATTTATCTATTCAGCGAATTGGAATTTTAAATAACCGATAGTAAACGGATCCATAAATACCTCTTATATGCTAACACGTGAATTCGTGTAATCATGAGATACTCGCGATAAAGGCGCTGTTTATTTTTCCTGAAATATCATCTCAAGACATCAGGTATTTCTTACAGACATAGAAAACAACAATTAAAATGCAATCTCATTAGAATGACCTTTCGAATTGAATTAACAAATCAATTAACGTTATTTTGTCAATATATAGAGCTATTCCTTGATTTTGCCCAGGAGTTATGAGATCATTTTAGCACTCCTATGACCACGCAGTAAAATGTGCTAATTTTTAAATTTCGCAATATTACTAAGTCCTGTAGCGAGCAAGTTATCGACGAATACTTGCGTTCGAACTTAGACTTTTCTGCAAATTGAAATTTTAAATAACCGATAGTGAACAGATACAGAAATACCTCTTATATTCTAACACGTGAACTCGTGTAATCATGAGATTATTGCGAGAAAGCCGCAGTATATTTTTTCCGAAGTGACATCTGAAGGCATCAGGTATGTCTAGCAGACATTGAAAACAACAATCAAAATGCAATCTCAATAGAATAACTTTTCGAATTGAATTTTCAAATCAAATAACGTTATTATGTCACTAAATAGAGCCATTCCGTGATTTTTCCCAGGGGTTATGAGATCATTTTAGCACTCTTAAGACCACGCAGCAAAATATGCTAATTTTTCGATTTCGCAATATTATCAAATCCTGTAGCGAGCAGGTTATCTATGAATACTTGCGATCTAAATTGAACTATTTATCAAATTGAAATTTCAAATATCTGAAAGCGAACAGATATAGAAATGAACCTCTTATATTCTCTCACGTGAATTCGTGTAATTAAGAGGTGCTCGCGATTGAGGCGCAGTATATTTTTACCGAAATATCATCTGAAGACGTCAGGTATTTCTTACAGACATTGAAAACAACAATCACAATGCAGTCTAAATAGAATAACTTTTCGAATTGAATTTACAAGTCAATTAACGTTATCATGTCAATATATAGAGCTATTCCTTGATTTTGCCCCGGAGTTATGAGATCATTTTAGCACCCTTATAACGACGAAGCAAAATATGCTAATTTTTTATTTCGCAATATTACTAAGTCCTGAGGCGAGCAAGTTATCCACGAATACTTGCGATCGAACTTTAGCTTTTTAGCGAATTGTTATTTTAAATAACCGATAGTGAACAGATACAGACATACCTCTTATATTCTAACACGTGAATTCGTGTAATCAAGAGATAATTGCGATTAAGGCGCAGTATATTTTTTCCGAAATGACATCTGATGGCATTAGGTATGTCTAGCAGACATTGAAAACAACAATCAAAATGCAATCTCAATAGAATAACTTTTCGAATTAAAGTTTCAAATCAAATAACGTTTATATGTCATTAAATAGAGCCATTCTTTGATTTTTCCCGTGAGTCATGATATCATTTCAGCACTCTTATAACCATGCAGTAAAAAAGGCTAATTTTTCAATTTCGCAATTTTACCAAGTCCTGTAGCGAGCAGGATACCCATGAGTACTTGCGATCTAAATTTAACTATTCAGCGAATTGATATTTTAAATTACCGAAATCGAACAGCTACAGAAATCAACCACTTATATTCCATCACGTGAATTCGTGTAATCATAAGATTCTTGCGATTAAGGCGCTGTATATTTTTCCCGAAATACCATCTGAAGACATCAGGTATTTCTTACAGACATTGAAAACAACAATCAAAATGCAATCTAAAGAGAATGACTTTTCGAATTGAATTTACAAATTAATTAACTTTATTATGTCAAGATATAGAGCTATTCCTTGATTTTTCCCAGGAGTTATGATATCATTTTAGCACTCGTATAACCACGCAGCAAAATATGCTAATTTTCCAATTTCGCAATGTTACTAAGTCCTGTATCGAGCAGGTGATCCATTTATACTTGCGATCTGAATTTATCTATTCAGCGAATTGGAATTTGAAATAACCAATAGTGAACGGATACAGAAATACCTCTTATATGCTAACACGTGAATTCGTGTACTCATGAGATACCTGCGCTAAAGGCGCTGTATATTTTTCCTGAAATATCATCTCAAGACATCAGGTATTTCTTACAGACATAGAAAACAACAATTGAAATGCAATCACATTAGAATGACTTTTCGAATTGAATTTTCAAATCAAATAACGTTTTGATGTCACTAAATACAGCCATTCTTTGATTTTTCCCGGGAGTCATGATATCATTTTAGCACATTTATAACCACGCAGAAAAAAAGGCTAATTTTTCAATTTCGCAATTTTACCAAGTCCTGTAGCGAGCAGGTTATCCATGAATATTTGGGATCGAACTTTAACTTTTCAGTGAATTGATATTTTAAATAACCGATAGTGAACAGATACAGAAAGACTTCTTATATTCTAACACGTGAATTCGTGTATTCATGTGATTATTGCGATAAAGGCGCAGTATATTTTTTCCGAAAAGACATCTGATGGCATCAGGTATGTCTAGCAGACATTGAAAACAACAATCAAAATGCAATCTCAATAGATCAACCTTTCGAATTGAATGTACAAGTCAATTAACGTTATTATGTCAATATATAGAGCTATTCCTCGATTTTGCCCAGCAGTTAGGAGATCTCTTTAGCACTCTTATGATTACGCAGCAAAATATGCTAATTTTCCAAATTCTTAATGTTACTAAGTCCTGTAGCTAGCAGGTAATCCATTAATACTTGCGATCTAAATTTATCTATTCAGCGAATTGAAATTTTAAATAACCGATAGAGAACGGATACAGAAATACCTCTTATATGCTAACACGTGAATTCGTGTAATCATGAGATACTTGCGAGGAAGGCGCTGTATATTTTTCCTGAAATATCATCTCAAGACATCAGGTATTTCTTACAGACATAGAAAACAACAATTAAAATGCAATCTCATTAGAATGACTTTTCAAATTGAATTTTCAAATCAAATAACGTTATGATGTCACTAAATACAGCTATTCTTTGATTTTTCCCGAGAGTCATAATATCATTTTAGCACTCTTATAACCACGCAGCAAAATATGCTAATTTTTTAATTTCGCAATATTATGAATTTCTGTCGCGAGCAGGTTATCTATGAATAGTTGCGATCTGAATTTAACGATTACGCGAATTGAAACTTTACATAACCGAAAGCGAACAGATACAGAAATAAACCTATTATATTCTATCACGAGAATTTGTGTAATCATGAGGTTCTTGCGATTGAGGCGCAGTATATTTTTCCCGAAATATTATCTGAAGGCATCAGGTATTTCTTACAGTCATTGAAAACAACAATCAAAATGCAATCTCAATAGAATAACTTTTTGGATTGAATTTTCACATCAATTAACGTTATTATGTCGATATATAGAGTCATTACTTGATTATGCCCAGGAGTCATGAGATCATTCTAGCACTATTATAACGACGCAGAAAAATATGCTAATTTTTCAATTTCGCAATATTTCTGAGTCCTGTAGCGAGCAGGTTATGCACGAATACTTGCGATCGAACTTTAACTTTCCAGCAAATTGAAATTTTAAATTACCGATAGTGAACAGATACAGAAACTTCTCTTATATTCTAACACGTGAATTCGTGTAATCATGAAGTTATTGCGATAAAGGCGCAGTATATTTTTTCCGAAATGACATCTGAAGATATCAGGTATTCCGAACAGACTTTGAAAACAACGAGCAAAACGCAAACTCGATAGAATAACTTTTCGAATTGAATTTCCAAATCAATTAACGTTAATATGTCAATATATAGAGCCATTCCTTTATTTGCCCATAGTAAGGAGATCATTTCAGCACCCTTATGACCACGCAGCAAAATATGCTAATTTTTCAATTCCGCAATATTGTCAAGACCTGTAGCGAGCAAGTTATTCATAAACACTTGCGATCTAAACTAAACTATCAAGCAAATTGAAATTTCGAATATCTGAAAGTGAACAGATATAGAAATCAACCTCTTATATTCTATCACTTGAATTCGTGTAATCATGATATGCTTGCGATTAAGGCGCAGTATGTTTTTCCCGAAATATCATCTGAAGACATCTGGTATTTCTTACAGTCATTGAAAACAACAATAAAAATGCAATCCCAATAGAATAACTTTTCGGATTAAATTTTCACATCAATTAACGTTATTATGTCGATATATAGGGTCATTACTTGATTATGCCCAGGAGTCATGAGATCATTTTAGCACTATTATAACGACGCAGCAAAAAATGCTAATTTTTCAATTTCCCAATATTATCAAGTCCTGTAGCGTGCAGGTTATCCATGAATATTTGCGATCTAACTTTAACTATTCAGCGAATTGATATTTCAAATAACCGAAATAGAACAGATACAGAAATTAACCACTTATATTCCATCACGTGAATTCGTGTAATCATAAGATTCTCGCGATTAAGGCGCTGTATATTTTTCCCGAAGTACCATCTGAAGACATCAGGTATTTCTTACAGACAGTGAAAACAACAATCAAAATGCAATCTAAATATAATAACTTTTTGAATTGAATTTACAAATTAATTAACGTTATTATTTCACTAAATACAGCCATTCTTTGATTTTTCCCGGGAGTCATGATATCATTTTAGCACTCTTATCACCACGCAGCAAAAAAGGCTAATTTTTCAATTTCGCAATTTTACCATTCCTGTGGCGAGCAGGTTATCCATGAACACTTGGGATCTGAATCTAACTATTCAGCGAATGGAAATTTTAAATAACCGTAAGCGAACAGATACAGAAATCAACCTATTATATTCTATCACGAGAATTCGTGTAATCATGTGGTTCTTGCGATTAGGGCGCAGTATATATTTCCCGAAATATTATCTGAAGGCATCAGGTATTTCTTACAGACATTGAAAACAACAATCAAAATGCAATCTCAATAAAATAACTTTTCGAATTGAATTTTCAAATCAAATAACGTTATTATGTCACTAAATAGAGCCATTCCGTGATTTTTTCCAGGGGTTATGAGATCATTTTAGCACTCTTAAGACCACGCAGCAAAATATGCTTATTTTTCGATTTCGCAATAATATCAAATCCTGTAGCGAGCAGGTTATCTATGAATACTTGCGATCTAAATTGAACTATTTATCAAATTGGAATTTCAAATATCTGAAAGCGAACAGATATAGAAATGAACCTCTTATATTCTCTCACGTGAATTCGTGTAATTAAGAGGTGCACGCGATTGAGGCGCAGTATATTTTTCCCGAAATATCATCTGAAGACGTCAGGTATTTCTTACAGACATTGAAAACAACAATCACAATGCAGTCTAAATAGAATAACTTTTCGAATTGAATTTACAAGTCAATTAACGTTATTATGTCAATATATAGAGCTATTCCTTGATTTTGCCCCGGAGT
Organism: Platygaster robiniae; assembly: GCA_028476575.1. Classification (NCBI taxonomy): domain Eukaryota; kingdom Metazoa; phylum Arthropoda; class Insecta; order Hymenoptera; family Platygastridae; genus Platygaster; species Platygaster robiniae. The sequence goes on from CM052021.1 coordinate 21,469,734, forward strand.
TATGAGATCATTTTAGCACCCTTATAACGACAAAGCAAAATATGCTAATTTTTTATTTCGCAATATTACTAAGTCCTGTAGCGAGCAGGTTATCCACAAATACTTGCGATCGAACTTTAACTTTTTAGCGAATCGTTATTTTAAATAACCGATAGTGAACAGATACAGACATACCTCTTATATTCTTACACGTGAATTCGTGTAATCAAGAGATTATTGCGATAAAGGCGCAGTATATTTTTTCCGAAATGACATCTGATGGTATTAGGTATGTCTAGCAGACATTGAAAACAACAATCAAAATGCAATCTCAATGGAATAACTTTTCGAATTGAAGTTTCAAATCAAATAACGTTTATATGTCATTAAATAGAGCTATTCCTTTATTTTGCCCAGGAGTCATGGGATCATTTTAGCACTCTTATAACGACGCAGCAAAAAAAGCCAATTTTTCAATTTCGCAATGTTACTAAGTCCTGTAGCGAGCAGGTGATCTATTAATACTTCCAATCTAAATTTATCTATTCAGCAAATTGGAATTTTCAATAACCGATAGTGCACGGATACAGAAATACCTCTTATATGCTAACACGAGAATTCGTGTAATCATGAGATACTTGCGATAAAGGCGCTGTATATTTTCCCTGAAATATCATCTCAAGACATCAGGTATTTCTTACAGACATAGAAAACAACAATTAAAATGCAATCTCATTAGAATGACTTTTCGAATTGAATTTTCAAATCAAATAACGTTATGATGTCACTATATACAGCCATTCTTTGATTTTTCTTGGGAGTCATGATATCATTTTAGCACTCTTATAACCACGCAGTAAAAAAGGCTAATTTTTCAATTTCGCAATTTTACCAAGTCCTGTAGCGAGCAGGATACCCATGAGTACTTGCGATCTAAATTTAACTATTCAGCAAATTGATATTTCAAATAACCGAAATCGAACAGCTACAGAAATCAACCACTTATATTCCATCACGTGAATTCGTGTAATCATAAGATTCTTGCGATTAAGGCGCTGTATATTTTTCCCGAAATACCATCTGAAGACATCAGGTATTTTTTACAGACATTGAAAACAACAATCAAAATGCAATCTAAAGAGAATGACTTTTCGAATTGAATTTACAAATCAATTAACTTTATTATGTCAAGATATAGAGCTATTCCTTGATTTTTCCCAGGAGTTATGATATCATTTTAGCACTCTCATAACCACGCAGCAAAATATGCTAATTTCCCGATTTCGCTATGTTACTAAGTCCTGTAGCGAGCAGATGATCCATTAATACTTGCGATCTAAATTCATCTATCCAGCGAATTAATATTTTAAATAACCGATAGTGAACGGATACAGAAGAACCTAGTAAATGCTAACACGTGAATTCGTGTATTCATGAGATACCTGCGCTAAAGGCGCTGTATATTTTTCCTGAAATATCATCTCAAGACATCAGGTATTTCTTACAGACATAGAAAACAAAAATTAAAATGCAATCTCATTAGAATGACTTTTCGAATTGAATTTTCAAATCAAATAACGTTATGATGTCACTAAATACAGCCATTCTTTGATTTTTCCCGGGAGTCATGATATCATTTTAGCACTCTTATAACCACGCAGAAAAAAAGGCTAAATTTTCAATTTCGCAATTTTACCAAGTCCTGTAGCGAGCAGGTTATCCATGAATATTTGGGATCGAACTTTAACTTTTCAGTGAATTGATATTTTAAATAACCGATAGTGAACAGATACAGAAACTTCTCTGATATTCTAACACGTGAATTCGTGTAATCATGACGTTATTGCGATAAAGGCGCAGTATATTTTTTCCGAAATGACATCTGAAGATATCAGGTATTCCGAACAGACCTTGAAAACAACGAGCAAAACGCAAACTCAATAGAATAACTTTTCGAATTGAATTTCGAAATCAATTAACGTTATTATGTCAATATATAGAGCCATTCCTTTATTTTGCCCATAGTAAGGAGATCATTTCAGCACCCTTATGACCACGCAGCAAAATATGCTAATTTTTCAATTCCGCAATATTGTCAAGACCTGTAGCGAGCAAGTTATTCATAAACACTTGCGATCGAAACTAAACTATCGAGCAAATTGAAATTTCAAATATCTGAAAGTGAACAGATATAGAAATCAACCTCTTATATTCTATCACTTGAATTCGTGTAATCATGATATGCTTGCGATTGAGGCGCAGTATATTTTTCCCGAAATATCATCTGAAGACATCTGGTATTTCTTACAGTCATTGAAAACAACAATAAAAATGCAATCTCAATAGAATAACTTTTCGGATTAAATTTTCACATCAATTAACGTTTTTATGTCGATATATAGGGTCATTACTTGATTATGCCCAGGAGTCATGAGATCATTTTAGCACTATTATAACGACGCAGCAAAAAATGCTAATTTTTCAATTTCCCAATAGTATTAAGTCCTGTAGCGAGCAGGTTACCCATGAATACTTGCGATCTAAATTTAACTATTCAGCGAATTGATATTTTGAATAACCTAAATCGAACAGCTACAGAAATCAACGGCTTATATTCCATCACGTGAATTCGTGTAATCATAAGATTCTTGCGATTAAGGCGCTGTATATTTTTCTCGAAATACCATCTGAAGACATCAGGTATTTCTTACAGACATTGAAAACAACAATCGAAATGCAATCTAAATAGAATAACTTTTCGAATTGAATTTACAAATCAATTAACGTTATCATGTCAATATTTACAGCTATTCCTTGATTTTGCCTAGGAGTTATGAGATCATTTTAGCACTCTTATGACCACGCAGCAAACGATGCGAATTTTTCAATTTCGCAATATTATCAAGTCCTGTAGCGAGCAGGTTATCCATGAATACTTGAGATCGAAATATAACTATTCAGCGAATTGAAATTTTAAATAACCCTAAGCGAACAGATACAGAAATCAACCTATTTTATTCTATCACTTGAATTCGTGTAATCATGAGATGCTTGCGATTGTGGCGCAGTATATTTTTCCCGATATGACATCTGAAGATATCAGGTATTTCTCACAGACTTTGAAAACAACGAGTAAAACGCAAACTCAATAGAATAACTCTTCGAATTGAATTTCCAAATCAATTAACGTTAATATGTCAATATATAGAGCAATTCCTTTATTTAGCCCATAGTAAGGAAATCGTTTTAGCAATTTTATGACCACGCAGCAAAATATGCTAATATTATTTCGCAATGTTACCCTGTCCTGTAGCGAGCAGGTAATCTATTAATACTTGCTATCTAAATTTACCTATTCAGCGAATTGGAATTTTTAATAACCGATAGTAAACGGATACAGAAATACCTCTTATATGCTAACACGTGAATTCGTGTAATCATGAGATACTTGCGATAAAGGCGCTGTATATTTTTCCTGAAATATCATCTCAAGACATCAGGTATTTCTTACAGACATAGAAAACACCAATTAAAATGCAATCTCATTAGAATGACTTTTCGAATTAAATTTTCAAATCAAATAACGTTATGATGTCACTAAATACAGCCATTCTTTGATTTTTCCCGGGAGTCATGATATCATTTTAGCACTCTTATAATCACACAGCAAAAAAGGCTATTATTTCAATTTCGCAATTTTACCAAGTCCTGTAGCGAGCAGGTTATCCATGAATACTTGGGATCTAAATCTAACTATTCAGCGAATTGAAATTTTAAATAACCGTAAGCGAACAGATGCAGAAATGAACCTATTATATTCTATCACGAGAATTCGTGTAATCATGTGGTTCTTGCGATTGAGGCGCAGTATATTTTTCCCGAAATATCATCTGAAGACATCTGGTATATCTTACAGTCATTGAAAACAACAATAAAAATGCAATCTCAATAGAATAACTTTTCGGATTAAATTTTCACATCAATTAACGTTATTATGTCGATATATAGGGTCATTACTTGATTATGCCCAGGAGTCATGAGATCATTTTAGCACTATTATAACGACGCAGCAAAAAATGCTAATTTTTCAATTTCCCAATATTATCAAGTCCTGTAGCGTGCAGGTTATCCATGAATATTTGCGATCTAACTTTAACTATTCAGCGAATTGATATTTCAAATAACCGAAATAGAACAGATACAGAAATTAACCACTTATATTCCATCACGTGAATTCGTGTAATCATAAGATTCTCGCGATTAAGGCGCTGTATATTTTTCCCGAAATACCATCTGAAGACATCAGGTATTTCTTATAGACATTGAAAACAACAATCAAAATGCAATTTAAATATAATAACTTTTCGAATTGAATTTACAAATTAATTAACGTTATTATTTCACTAAATACAGCCATTCTTTGATTTTTCCCGGGAGTCATGATATCATTTTAGCACTCTTATCACCACGCAGCAAAAAAGGCTAATTTTTCAATTTCGCAATTTTACCATTCCTGTGGCGAGCAGGTTATCCATGAACACTTGGGATCTGAATCTAACTATTCAGCGAATTGAAATTTTAAATAACCGTAAGCGAACAGATACAGAAATCAACCTATTATATTCTATCACGAGAATTCGTGTAATCATGTGGTTCTTGCGATTGGGGCGCAGTATATATTTCCCGAAATATTATCTGAAGGCATCAGGTATTTCTTACAGACATTGGAAACAACAATCAAAATGCAATCTCAATAGAATAACTGTTCGAAATGAATTCTCAAATCAAATAACGTTATTATGTCATTAAATAGAGCCATTCCTTGATTTTGCCCAGAAGTTATGAGATCATTCTAGCACTCTTATGACCACGCAGCAAACGATGCGAATTTTTCAATTTCGCAATATTATCAAGTCCTGTAGCGAGCAGGTTATCCATAAATACATACTTGCGATCTAAATTAAACTATTTAGCAATTCGAAATTTCAAATATCTGAAAGCGAGCAGATATAGAAATCAACCTCTTATATTCTATCACGTGAATTTGTGTAATCATGAGATGCTTGCGATTGAGGCGCAGTATATTTTTCCCGAAATATCATCTAAAAACATCAGGTATTTCTTACTGACATTGAAAACAACAATCATAATGCAATCTAAAGAGAATGACTTTTCGAATTGAATTTACAAATTAATTAACGTTATTATGTCAAGATATAGAGCTATTCCTTGATTTTGCCCAGGAGTTATGGGATCATTTTAGCACTCTTATGACAGCGCAGCAAAATGTGCTAATTTTCAAATTTTGCAATATTACTAAGTCCGGTAGCGTGCAGTTTAATTACGAATACTTGCGATCTAAATTGAACTATTAGCGAATTGAAATTTTGATTAACCGAAAGCAAACAGATACAGAAATCAACCTCTTCTATTCTATCACGTGAATTTGTGTAATCATGAGATTGTTGCGATTATGGCGCAGTATATTTTTCCCGAAATGACATCTGAAGATATCAGGTATTTCTAACAGACTTTGAAAACAACGAGCAAAACGCAAACTCAATAGAATAACTCTTCGAATTGTATTTTCAAATCAATTAACGTTAATATGTCAATATATAGAGCAATTCCTTTATTTTGCCTATGGTAAGGAAATCATTTCAGCACTTTTATGACCATGCAGCAAAATATGCTAATTTTATTTCTCAATGTTACTATGTCCTGTAGCGAGCAGGTGATCTATTAATACTTGCTATCTAAATTTATCTATTCAGCGAATTGTAATTTTTAATAACCGATAGTGAACGGATACAGAAATACCTCTTATATGCTAACACGTGAATTCGTGTAATCATGAGATACTTGCGATAAAGGCGCTGTATATTTTTCCTGAAATATCATCTCAAGACATCAGGTATTTCTTACAGACATAGAAAACAACAATTAAAATGGAATCTCATTAGAATGACTTTTCGAATTGAATTTTCAAATCAAATAACGTTATGATGTCACTAAATACAGCCATTCTTTGATTTTGCCCAAAAGTCATAATATTATTTTAGCACTCTTATGACCACGCAGCAAAATATGCTAATTTTTTGATTTCGCAATATTATGAAGTTCTGTCGCGAGCAGGTTATCTATGAATAGTTGCGATCTGAATTTAACAATTACGCGAATTGAAATTTTACATAACCGAAAGCGAACAGATACAGAAATCAACCTATTATATTCTATCACGAGAATTTGTGTAATCATGAGGCTCTTGCGATTGAGGCGCAGTATATTTTTCCCGAAATATTATCTAAAGGCATCAGGTATTTCTTACAGACATTGAAAACAACAATCACAATGCAGTCTCAATAGAATAACTTTTCAAATTGAATTTACAAGTCAATTAACGTTATTATGTCAATCTATAGAGCTATTCCTTGATTTTGCCCAGGAGTCAAGAGATCATTTTAGCACTCTTATAACGACGCAGCAAAAAATGCTAATTTTTCAATTTCCCAATATAATCAAGTCCTGTAGCGAGCAGGTTACCCATGAATACTTGCGATTTAAAATTAATTATTCAGCGAATTGATATTTTCAATAACCGAAATCGAACAGCATCCGAAATCAACCAGTTATATTCCATCATGTGAATTCGGGTAATCATAAGATTCTTTCGATTAAGGCGCTGTATATTTTTCCCGAGATACCATCTGAAGACATCAGGTATTTCTTACAGACATTGAAAACAACAATCAAAATGCAATCTAAATAAAATAACTTTTCGAATTGAATTTACTAATTAATTAACGTTATTATGTAACTAAATAGAGTCATTCCTTGATTTTGCCCAGGAGTTATGATATCATTTTAGCACTTCTATGACCACGCAGCAAAATGTGCTAATTTTTTAATCTCGCAATATTACTGAGTCCTGTAGCGTGCAAGTTATCTACGAATACTTGCGATCTAAATTGAACTATTTAGCGAATTGAAATGTTAAATAACCGAAAGCAAACAGATACAGAAATCAACCTCTTCCATTCTATAACGTGAATTTGTGTAATCATGAGATTGTTGCGATTGTGGCGCAGTATATTTTTCCCGAAATGACATCTGAAGATATCAGGTATTTCTTACAGACATTGAAAACAACAATCAAAATGCAAAATAAATAGAATAACTTTTCGAATTGAATGTCCAAATCAATTAACGTTAATAAGACAATATATGGAGCCATTCCTTTATTTTGCCCATAGTAAAGAGATCATATTAGCACTCTTATAACAACGCAGCAAAATATGCTAATTTTTCAATTTCGCAATGTTACTATGTCCTGTAGCGAGCAGGTGATCTATTAATACTTGCGATCTAAATTTATCTATTCAGCGAATTAGAATTTTTAATAACCGATAGTGAACGGATACAGAAATACCTCTTATATGCTAACACGTAAATTCGTGTAATCATAAAATACTTGCGATAAAGGCGCTGTATATTTTTCCTGAAATATCATCTCAAGACATCAGGTATTTCTTACAGACATAGAAAACAACAATTAAAATGCAATCTCATTAGAATGAGTTTTCGAATTGAATTTTCAAATCGAATAACGTTATGGTGTCACTAAATACAGCCATTTTTTGATTTTTCCCGGGAGTCATGATATCATTTTAGCACTCTTATAACCACGCAGCAAACGATGCGAATTTCTCAATTTCGCAATTTTACCAAGTCCTGTAGCGAGCAGGTTATCCATGAATACTTGGAATCTAAATCTAACTATTCAGCGAATTGAAATTTTAAATAACCGTAAGCGAACAGATACAGAAATCAACCTATTATATTCTATCACCAGAATTCGTGTAATCATGTGGTTCTTGCGATTCAGGCGCAGTATATTTTTCCCGAAATATTATCTGAAGGCATCAGGTATTTCTTACAGACATTGGAAACAACAATCAAAAAGCAATCTCAATAGAATAACTGTTCGAAATGAATTCTCAAATCAAAAAACGTTATTATGTCATTAAATAGAGCCATTCCTTGATTTTGCCCAGAAGTTATGAGATCATTTTAGCACTCTCATGACCACGCAGCAAACGATGCGAATTTCTCAATTTCGCAATATTATCAAGTCCTGTAGCGAGCAGGTTATCAAAAAATACGTGCGATCTAAATTAAACTATTTAGCAATTCGAAATTTCAAATATCTGAAAGCGAGCAGATATAGAAATCAACCTCTTATATTCTATCACGTGAAATTGTGTAATCATGAGATGCTTGCGATTGAGGCGCAGTATATTTTTCCCGAAATTTCTTCTGAAGACATCAGGTATTTCTTACAGACATTGAAAACAACGATCAAAATGCAATCTAAAGAGAATAACTTTTCGAATTGAATTTACAAATCAATTAACGTTATTATGTCAATATATAGAGCTATTCCTTGATTTTGCCCAGGAGTTATGAGATCATTCCAGCACTTTTATGACAGCGCAGCAAAATGTGCTAATTTTTTAATTTTGCAATATTACTCAGTCCGGTAGCGTGCAGTTCAATTACGAAAACTTGCGATCTAAATTAAACTATTTAGCGAATTGAAATTTTAAATAACCGAAAGCAAACAGATACAGAAATCAACCTCTACTATTCTATCACGTGAATTTGTGTTAACATGAGATTGTTGCGATTGTGGCGCAGTATATTTTACCCGAAATGATATCTGAAGATATCAGGTATTTCTAACAGACTTTGAAAACAACGAGCAAAACGCAAACTCAATAGAATAACCTTTCGAATTGAATTTCCAAATCAATTAACGTTAATATGTCAATGTATAGAGCAATTCCTTTATTTTGCTCATAGTCCGGAAATCATTTTAGCACTTTTATGACCACGCAGCAAAATATGCTAAATTTATTTCGCAATGTTACTAAGTCTTGTAGCGAGCAGGTTATCCATGAATACTTGGGATCTAAATCCAACTATCCAGCGAATTGAAATTTTAAATAACCGTAAGCGAACACATACAGAAATCAACCTATTATATTCTATCACAAGAATTTGTGTAATCATGAGGTTCTTGAGATTGAGGCGCAGTATATTTTTCCGAAATATCATCTGAAGGCTTCAGGTATTTCTTACAGTCATTGAAAACAACAATCAAAATGCAATCTCAATATAATAACTTTTCGGATTGAATTTTCACATCAATGAACGCTATTATGTCCATATATAGAGTCATTACTTGATTATGCCCAGGAGTCATGAGATCTTCTTAGCACTATTATAACGACGCAGCAAAATATGCTAATTTTTCAATTTCGCAATATTTTTCAGTCCTGTAGCGAGCAGGTTATCCACGAATAATTGCGTTCGAACTTTAACTTTCTAGCGAATTGGAATTCCAAATAACCGATAGTGAACGGATACAGAAATACCTCTTATATGCTAACACGTGAATTCGTGTAATCATAAGATACTTGCGATAAAGGCGCTGTACATTTTTCCTGAAATATCATCTCAAGACATCAGGTATGTCTTACAGACATAGAAAACAACAATTGAAATGCAATCTCATTAGAGTGACTTTTCGAGTTGAATTTTCAAATCAAATAACGTTATGATGTCACTAAATACAGCTATTCCTCGATTTTTCTCGGGAGTCATAATATCATTTCGGCACTTTTATAACCACGCAGCAAAATATGCTAATTTTTTAATTTCGCAATATTCTTAGGTCCTGTCGCGAGCAGGTTATCTATAAATAGTTGCGATCTGAATTTAGCTATTACGCGAATTGAAATTTTGAATAACCGAAAGCGAACAGATACAGAAATCAACCTATTATATTCTATCACGAGAATTTGTGTAATCATGAGGTTCTTGCGATTGAGGCGCAGTATATTTTTCCCGAAATATTATCTGCAGGCATCAGGTATTTCTTACAGTCATTGAAAACAACAATCAAAATGCAATCTCAATAGAATAACTTTTCGGATTAAATTTTCAAATCAATTAGCGTTATTATGTCGATATATAGAGTCATTACTTGATTATGCCCAGGAGTCATGAGATTATTTTAGCACTATTATAACGACGCAGCAACATATGCTAATTTTTGAATTTCGCAATATTTCTAAGTCCTGTAGCGAGCAGGTTATTCACGAATTCTTGCGATCGAACTTTAACTTTTCAGCGAATTGAAATTTTGAATAACCGATATTGAACAGATACAGAAATACCTCTTATATTCTAACACGTGAATTCGTGTAATCATAAGATTCTTGCGATTAAGGCGCTGAATATTTTTCCCGAAATACCATCTTAAGACATCAGGTATTTCTTACAGACATTGAAAACAACAATCAAAATGCAATCTAAATAGAATAACTTTTCGCATTGAATTTACAAATCAAATAACGTTATTATGTCACTAAAGAGAGCCATTCCTTGATTTTGCCCAGGAGTTATGATATCATTTTAGCACTCTTATGTCCACGCAGGAATATGTGCTAATTTTTTAATTTTGCAATTTTACTGAGTCCTGTAGCGTGCAAGTTATCTACGAATACTTCCAATCTAAATTTATCTATTCAGCGAATTAGAATTTTTAATAAACGATAGTGAACGGATAGAGAAATACCTCTTATATGCTAACACGTGAATTCGTGTAATCATGAGATACTTGCGATAAAGGCGCTGTATATTTTTCCTGAAATATCATCTCAAGACATCATGTATTTCTTACAGACATAGAAAACAACAATTAAAATGCAATCTCATTAGAATGACTTTTCGAATTGAATTTTCAAATCAAATAACGTTATGATGTCACTGAATACAGCCATTCTTTGATTTTTCCCGGGAAACATGATATCATTTTGGCACTCTTATAACCACGCAGCAAAAAAGGCTAATTTCTCAATTTCGCAATTTTACCAAGTCCTGTAGCGAGCAGGTTATCCATGAATACTTGGGATCTAAATCTAACTTTTCAGCGAATTGAAATTTTAAATAACCGTAAGCGAACAGATACAGAAATGAACCTATTATATTCTATCACGAGAATTCGTATAATCATGTGGTTCTTGCAATTGAGACGCAGTATATTTGTCCCGAAATATTATCTGAAGGCATCAGGTATTTCTTACGGACATTGGAAACAACAATCAAAATGCAATCTCAATAGAATAACGGTTCGAAATGAATTCTCAAATCAAATAACGTTATTATGTCATTAAATAGAGTCATTCCTTGATTTTGCCCAGAAGTTATGAGATCATTTTAGCACGCTTATGACCACGTAGCAAACGATGCGAATTTTTCAATTTCGCAATATCATCAAGTCCTGTAGCGAGCAGGTTTTCCATGAATACTTGCGATCTGAATTTAACTATTTAGCAATTCGAAATTTCAAATATCTGAAAGCGAGCAGATATAGAAATCAACCACTTATATTCCATCACGTGAATTCGTGTAATCATAAGGTTCTTGCGATTAAGGCGCAGTATATTTTTCCCGAAATACCATCTGAAGACATCAGTTATTTCTTACAGACATTGAAAACAACAATCAAAATGCAATCTCATTAGAATGACTTTTTGAATTTAATTTCCGAATCAATTAACGTTAATATATCAATATATAGAGCAATTCCTTTATTTTGCCCATAGTAAGGAGATCATTTTAGCACTTATATGACCACACAGCAAAATATCCTAATTTTTCAATTTCGCAATGTTACTAAGTCCTGTAGCGAGCAGGTGATCCATTAATAATTGCGATCTAAATTTATCTATTCAGCGAATTGGAATTTTAAATAACCGATAGTAAACGGATCCATAAATACCTCTTATATGCTAACACGTGAATTCGTGTAATCATGAGATACTCGCGATAAAGGCGCTGTTTATTTTTCCTGAAATATCATCTCAAGACATCAGGTATTTCTTACAGACATAGAAAACAACAATTAAAATGCAATCTCATTAGAATGACCTTTCGAATTGAATTTACAAATCAATTAACGTTATTTTGTCAATATATAGAGCTATTCCTTGATTTTGCCCAGGAGTTATGAGATCATTTTAGCACTCCTATGACCACGCAGTAAAATGTGCTAATTTTTAAATTTCGCAATATTACTAAGTCCTGTAGCGAGCAAGTTATCGACGAATACTTGCGTTCGAACTTAGACTTTTCTGCAAATTGAAATTTTAAATAACCGATAGTGAACAGATACAGAAATACCTCTTATATTCTAACACGTGAACTCGTGTAATCATGAGATTATTGCGAGAAAGCCGCAGTATATTTTTTCCGAAGTGACATCTGAAGGCATCAGGTATGTCTAGCAGACATTGAAAACAACAATCAAAATGCAATCTCAATAGAATAACTTTTCGAATTGAATTTTCAAATCAAATAACCTTATTATGTCACTAAATAGAGCCATTCCGTGATTTTTCCCAGGGGTTATGAGATCATTTTAGCACTCTTAAGACCACGCAGCAAAATATGCTAATTTTTCGATTTCGCAATATTATCAAATCCTGTAGCGAGCAGGTTATCTATGAATACTTGCGATCTAAATTGAACTATTTATCAAATTGAAATTTCAAATATCTGAAAGCGAACAGATATAGAAATGAACCTCTTATATTCTCTCACGTGAATTCGTGTAATTAAGAGGTGCTCGCGATTGAGGCGCAGTATATTTTTCCCGAAATATCATCTGAAGACGTCAGGTATTTCTTACAGACATTGAAAACAACAATCACAATGCAGTCTAAATAGAATAACTTTTCGAATTGAATTTACAAGTCAATTAACGTTATTATGTCAATATATAGAGCTATTCCTTGATTTTGCCCCGGAGTTATGAGATCATTTTAGCACCCTTATAACGACGAAGCAAAATATGCTAATTTTTTATTTCGCAATATTACTAAGTCCTGAGGCGAGCAAGTTATCCACGAATACTTGCGATCGAACTTTAGCTTTTTAGCGAATTGTTATTTTAAATAACCGATAGTGAACAGATACAGACATACCTCTTATATTCTAACACGTGAATTCGTGTAATCAAGAGATAATTGCGATAAAGGCGCAGTATATTTTTTCCGAAATGACATCTGATGGCATTAGGTATGTCTAGCAGACATTGAAAACAACAATCAAAATGCAATCTCAATAGAATAACTTTTCGAATTGAAGTTTCAAATCAAATAACGTTTATATGTCATTAAATAGAGCCATTCCTTTATTTTGCCCAGGAGTCATGAGATCATTTTAGCACTCTTATAACGACGCAGCAAAAAAAGCTAATTTTTCAATTTCGCAATGTTACTAAGTCCTGTAGCGAGCAGGTGATCTATTAATACTTCCAATCTAAATTTATCTATTCAGCGAATTGGAATTTTTAATAACCGATAGTGAACGGATACAGAAATACCTCTTATATGCTAACACGTGAATTCGTGTAATCATGAGATACTTGCGATAAAGGCGCTGTATATTTTTCCTGAAATATCATCTCAAGACATCAGGTATTTCTTACAGACATAAAAACAACAATTAAAATGCAATCTTATTAGAATGACTTTTCGAATTGAATTGCCAAATCAAATAACGTTATGATGTCACTAAATACAGCCATTCTTTGATTTTTCCCGTGAGTCATGATATCATTTCAGCACTCTTATAACCACGCAGTAAAAAAGGCTAATTTTTCAATTTCGCAATTTTACCAAGTCCTGTAGCGAGCAGGATACCCATGAGTACTTGCGATCTAAATTTAACTATTCAGCGAATTGATATTTTAAATAACCGAAATCGAACAGCTACAGAAATCAACCACTTATATTCCATCACGTGAATTCGTGTAATCATAAGATTCTTGCGATTAAGGCGCTGTATATTTTTCCCAAAATACCATCTGAAGACATCAGGTATTTCTTACAGACATTGAAAACAACAATCAAAATGCAATCTAAAGAGAATGACTTTTCGAATTGAATTTACAAATTAATTAACTTTATTATGTCAAGATATAGAGCTATTCCTTGATTTTTCCCAGGAGTTATGATATCATTTTAGCACTCGTATAACCACGCAGCAAAATATGCTAATTTTCCAATTTCGCAATGTTACTAAGTCCTGTATCGAGAAGGTGATCCATTTATAATTGCGATCTAAATTTATCTATTCAGCGAATTGGAATTTTAAATAACCAATAGTGAACGGATACAGAAATACCTCTTATATGCTAACACGTGAATTCGTGTACTCATGAGATACCTGCGCTAAAGGCGCTGTATATTTTTCCTGAAATATCATCTCAAGACATCAGGTATTTCTTACAGACATAGAAAACAACAATTGAAATGCAATCACATTAGAATGACTTTTCGAATTGAATTTTCTAATCAAATAACGTTTTGATGTCACTAAATACAGCCATTCTTGGATTTTTCCCGGGAGTCATGATATCATTTTAGCACTCTTATAACCACGCAGAAAAAAAGGCTAATTTTTAAATTTCGCAATTTTACCAAGTCCTGTAGCGAGCAGGTTATCCATGAATATTTGGGATCGAACTTTAACTTTTCAGTGAATTGATATTTTACATAACCGATAGTGAACAGATACAGAAAGACTTCTTATATTCTAACACGTGAATTCGTGTATTCATGTGATTATTGCGATAAAGGCGCAGTATATTTTTTCCGAAAAGACATCTGATGGCATCAGGTATGTCTAGCAGACATTGAAAACAACAATCAAAATGCAATCTCAATAGATCAACCTTTCGAATTGAATGTACAAGTCAATTAACGTTATTATGTCAATATATAGAGCTATTCCTCGATTTTGCCCAGGAGTTATGAGATCATTTTATTACTCTTATAACGACGCAGCAAAATATGCTAATTTTTTGATTTCACAATATTACTAAGTCTAGTAGCGAGCAGGTTATCCACGAATACTTGCGATCTAAATTTAACTATTCAGCGAATTGATATTTTAAATAACCGAAATAGAACATATACAGAAATCAACCACTTATATTCCATCACGTAAATTCGTGTAATCATAAGGTTCTTGCGATTCAGGCGCAGCATATTTTTCCCGAAATACCATCTGAAGACATCAGTTATTTCTTACAGACATTGAAAACAACAATCAAAATGCAATCTAAATAGAATAACTTTTCGAATTGAATTTACAAATCAATTAACATTATTATGTCAATATATAGAGCTATTCCTTGATTTTGCCCAGGAGTTAGGAGATCTCTTTAGCACTCTTATGATTACGCAGCAAAATATGCTAATTTTTTAATTTCGCAATATTATGAAGTTCTGTCGCGAGCAGGTAATCCATTAATACTTGCGATCTAAATTTATCTATTCAGCGAATTGAAATTTTAAATAACCGATAGAGAACGGATACAGAAATACCTCTTATATGCTAACACGTGAATTCGTGTAATCATGAGATACTTGCGAGGAAGGCGCTGTATATTTTTCCTGAAATATCATCTCAAGACATCAGGTATTTCTTACAGACATAGAAAACAACAATTAAAATGCAATCTCATTAGAATGACTTTTCAAATTGAATTTTCAAATCAAATAACGTTATGATGTCACTAAATACAGCTATTCTTTGATTTTTCCCGAGAGTCATAATATCATTTTAGCACTCTTATAACCACGCAGCAAAATATGCTAATTTTTTAATTTCGCAATATTATGAAGTTCTGTCGCGAGCAGGTTATCTATGAATAGTTGCGATCTGAATTTAACGATTACGCGAATTGAAACTTTACATAACCGAAAGCGAACAGATACAGAAATAAACCTATTATATTCTATCACGAGAATTTATGTAATCATGAGGTTCTTGCGATTGAGGCGCAGTATATTTTTCCCGAAATATTATCTAAAAGCATCAGGTATTTCTTACAGTCATTGAAAACAACAATCAAAATGCAATCTAGATAGAATAACTTTTCGGATTGAATTTTCACATCAATTAACGTTATTATGTCGATATATAGAGTCATTACATGATTATGCTCAGGAGTCAGGAGATCATTTTAGCACTATTATAACGACGCAGCAAAATATGCTAATTTTTCAATTTCGCAATATTTCTAAGTCCTGTAGCGAGCAGGTTATGCACGAATACTTGCGATTGAACTTTAACTTTCCAGCTAATTGAAATTTTTAATAACCGATAGTGAACAGATACAGAAATTTCTCTTATATTCTAACACGTGAATTCGTGTAATCATGACGCTATTGCGATAAAGGCCCAGTATATTTTTTCCGAAATGACATCTGATGCAACAGGTATGTCGAGCAGACATTGAAAACAACGAGCAAAACGCAATCTCATTAGAATGACTTTTCGAATAGAATTTTCTAATCAAATAACGTTATGATGTCACTAAATACAGCCATTCTTTGATTTTTCCCCGGAGACATGATATCATTTTAGCACTTTTATAACCACGCAGCAAAATATGCTAATTTTTCAATTTCGCAATATTACTAAGTCCTGTAGTGAGCAGGTTATCCGTGAATACTGGCGATTAAAATTGAACTATTGAGCAAATTGAAATTCCAAATAACCGAAAGCGAACAGATACAGAAATCAACCTATTATATTCTATCACGAGAATTTGTGTAATCATGAGGTTCTTGCGATTGAGGCGCAGTATATTTTTCCCGAAATATTATCTGAAGGCATCAGGTATTTCTTACAGTCATTAAAAACAACAATAAAAATGCAATTTCAATAGAATAACTTTTCGGAATCAATTTTCACATTAATTAATGTTATTATGTCGATATATAAAGTCATTACTTGATTATGCCCAGGAGTCATGAGATCATTTTAGCACTATCATAACGACGCAGCAAAAAATGCTAATTTTATCAATTTCCCAATATTATTAAGTCCTGTAGCGAGCAGGTTACCTATGAATACTTGCGATCTAAATTTAACTATTCAGTGAATTGATATTTTAAATAACCGAAATCGAACAGCTACAGAAATCAACCACTTATATTCCATCACGTGAATTCGTGTAATCATAAGATTCTTGCGATTAAGGCGCTGTATATTTTTCCCGAAATACCATCTGAAGACATCACGTATTTCTTACAGACATTGAAAACAACAATCAAAATGCAATCTAAATAGAATTACTTTTCGAATTGAATTTACAAATTAATTAACGTTATTATGTCACTAAATAGAGCCATTCCTTGATTTGGCCCAGGAGTTATGATATCGTTTTAGCACTCTTATGACCCCGCAGCAAAATGTGCTAATTATTTAATTTCGCAATATTACTGAGTCCTGTAGCGTGCAAGTTATCTACGAATACTTGCGATCTAGATTGAACTATCCAGCGAATTGAAATTTTAAATAACCCAAAGCAAACAGATACAGAAATTAACCTCTTCCATTCTATCACGTGAATTTGTGTAATCCTGAGATTGTTGCGATTGTGGCGCAGTATATTTTTCCCGAAATGACATCTGAAGATATCAGGTATTTCTAACAGACTTTGAAAACAACGAGCAAAACGCAAACTCAATAGAATAACTTTTCGAATTGAATGTCCAAATCAATTAACGTTAGTATGACAATATATAGAGCCATTCCTTTATTTTGCCCATAGTAAGGAGATCATTTTAGCACTCTTATGACCACGCAGCAAAATATGCTAATTTTTCAATTTTGCAATATTACTTAGTCCTGTAGCGTGCAGGTTATCTACGAATACATGTGATCTAAATTAAACTATTTATCGAAATGAAATTTTAAATAACCGAAAGTAAACAGATACAGAAATCAACCTTTTCTATTCTATCACGTGATTTTGTGTAATCATGAGATTGATGCGATTGTGGCGCAGTATATTTTTTTTCCGAAATGACATCTGAAGTTATCAGGTATTTCTAACAGACTTTGAAAAGAACGAGCAAAACGCAAACTCAATAGAATAACTCTTCGAATTGAATTTCCAAATCAATTAACGTTAATATGTCAATATATAGAGCAATTCCTTTATTTTGCCCATAGTAAGGAAATCGTTTTAGCACTTTTATGACCACGCAGCAAAATATGCTAATATTATTTCGCAATGTTACCCTGTCCTGTAGCGAGCAGGTAATCCATTAATACTTGCTATCTAAATTTACCTATTCAGCGAATTGGAATTTTTAATAACCGATAGTGAACGGATACAGAAATACCTCTTATATGCTAACACGTGAATTCGTGTAATCATGAGATACTTGCGATAAAGGCGCTGTATATTTTTCCTGAAATATCATCTCAAGACATCAGGTATTTCTTACAGACATAGAAAACACCAATTAAAATGCAATCTCATTAGAATGACTTTTCGAATTGAATTTTCAAATCAAATAACGTTATGATGTCACTAAATACAGCCATTCTTTGATTTTTCCCGGGAATCATGATATCATTTTAGCACTCTTATAACCACGCAGCAAAATATGCTAATTTTTTGATTTCGCAATATTATGAAGTTCTGTCGCGAGCAGGTTATCTATGAATAGTTGCGATCTGAATTTAACCATTACGCGAATTGAAATTTTACATAACCGAAAGCGAACAGATACAGAAATCAACCTATTATATTCTATCACGAGAATTTGTGTAATCATGAGGTTCTTGCGATTGAGGCGCAGTATATTTTTCCCGAAATATTATCTAAAAGCATCAGGTATTTCTTACAGTCATTGAAAACAACAATCAAAATGCAATCTAGATAGAATAACTTTTCGGATTGAATTTTCACATCAATTAACGTTATTACGTCGATATATAGAGTCATTACTTGATTATGCTCAGGAGTCAGGAGATCATTTTAGCACTATTATAACGACGCAGCAAAATATGCTAATTTTTCAATTTCGCAATATTTCTAAGTCCTGTAGCGAGCAGGTTATGCACGAATACTTGCGATTGAACTTTAACTTTCCAGCTAATTGAAATTTTTAATAACCGATAGTGAACAGATACAGAAATTTCTCTTATATTCTAACACGTGAATTCGTGTAATCATGACGCTATTGCGATAAAGGCGCAGTATATTTTTTCCGAAATGACATCTGATGCAACAGGTATGTCGAGCAGACTTTGAAAACAACGAGCAAAACGCAATCTCATTAGAATGACTTTTCGAATAGAATTTTCTAATCAAATAACGTTATGATGTCACTAAATACAGCCATTCTTTGATTTTTCCCCGGAGACATGATATCATTTTAGCACTTTTATAACCACGCAGCAAAATATGCTAATTTTTCAATTTCGCAATATTACTAAGTCCTGTAGTGAGCAGGTTATCCGTGAATACTGGCGATTAAAATTGAACTATTGAGCAAATTGAAATTCCAAATAACCGAAAGCGAACAGATACAGAAATCAACCTATTATATTCTATCACGAGAATTTGTGTAATCATGAGGTTCTTGCGATTGAGGCGCAGTATATTTTTCCCGAAATATTATCTGAAGGCATCAGGTATTTCTTACAGTCATTAAAAACAACAATAAAAATGCAATTTCAATAGAATAACTTTTCGGAATCAATTTTCACATTAATTAATGTTATTATGTCGATATATAAAGTCATTACTTGATTATGCCCAGGAGTCATGAGATCATTTTAGCACTATCATAACGACGCAGCAAAAAATGCTAATTTTATCAATTTCCCAATATTATTAAGTCCTGTAGCGAGCAGGTTACCTATGAATACTTGCGATCTAAATTTAACTATTCAGTGATCTGATATTTTAAATAACCGAAATCGAACAGCTACAGAAATCAACCACTTATATTCCATCACGTGAATTCGTGTAATCATAAGATTCTTGCGATTAAGGCGCTGTATATTTTTCCCGAAATACCATCTGAAGACATCACGTATTTCTTACAGACATTGAAAACAACAATCAAAATGCAATCTAAATAGAATTACTTTTCGAATTGAATTTACAAATTAATTAACGTTATTATGTCACTAAATAGAGCCATTCCTTGATTTGGCCCAGGAGTTATGATATCGTTTTAGCACTCTTATGACCCCGCAGCAAAATGAGCTAATTATTTAATTTCGCAATATTACTGAGTCCTGTAGCGTGCAAGTTATCTACGAATACTTGCGATCTAGATTGAACTATCCAGCGAATTTAAATTTTAAATAACCCAAAGCAAACAGATACAGAAATTAACCTCTTCCATTCTATCACGTGAATTTGTGTAATCCTGAGATTGTTGCGATTGTGGCGCAGTATATTTTTCCCGAAATGACATCTGAAGATATCAGGTATTTCTAACAGACTTTGAAAACAACGAGCAAAACGCAAACTCAATAGAATAACTTTTCGAATTGAATGTCCAAATCAATTAACGTTAGTATGACAATATATAGAGCCATTCCTTTATTTTGCCCATAGTAAGGAGATCATTTTAGCACTCTTATGACCACGCAGCAAAATATGCTAATTTTTCAATTTTGCAATATTACTTAGTCCTGTAGCGTGCAGGTTATCTACGAATACATGTGATCTAAATTAAACTATTTAGCGAAATGAAATTTTAAATAACCGAAAGTAAACAGATACAGAAATCAACCTTTTCTATTCTATCACGTGATTTTGTGTAATCATGAGATTGATGCGATTGTGGCGCAGTATATTTTTTTTCCGAAATGACATCTGAAGATATCAGGTATTTCTAACAGACTTTGAAAAGAACGAGCAAAACGCAAACTCAATAGAATAACTTTTCGAATTGAATTTCCAAATCAATTAACGTTAATATGTCAATATATAGAGCCATTCCTTTATTTTGTCCATAGTAAGGAAATCATTTTATCACTCTTATGACCAGGCAGCAAAATATGCTAATTTTTCAATTTCGCAATATTATCAAGTCCCGTACCGAGCAGGTGATCCATTAATACTTGCGATCTAAATTTAACTATTCAGCGAATTGGAATTTTAAATAACCGATAGTGAACGGATACAGAAATATCTCTTATATGCTAACACGTGAATTCGTGTAATCATGAGATACTTGCGATAAAGGCGCTGTATGTTTTTCCTGAAATATCATCTCAAGACATCAGGTATTTCTTACAGACATAGAAAACAACAATTAAAATGCAATCTCATTAGAATGACTTTTCGAATTGAATTTTCAAATCAAATAACGTTATGATGTCACTAAATACAGCCATTCTTTGATTTTCCTGGGAGTCATAATATCATTTTAGCACTCTTATAGCCACCTAGCAAAATATGCTAATTTTTTAATTTCGCAATAATATAGAGTCCTGTCGCGAGCAGGTTATTCACGAATACTTGCGATCGAACTTAAACTTTCCAGCGAATTGAAATTTTAAATAACCGATAGTGAACAGATACAGAAATTTCTCGTATATTCTAACACGTGAATTCGTGTAATCATGAGATTATTGCGGTAAAGGCGTGGTATATTTTTTCCGAAATGACATCTGATGGAATCAAGTATGTCTAGCAGACATTGAAAACAACAATCAAAAAGCAATCTCAATAGAATAACCTTTTGATTTGAATTTTCAAATCAAATAACCTTATTATGTCACTAAATAGAGCCATTCCTTGATTTTGCCCAGGAGCCATAAGATCATTTTAGCACTCTTTTAACCACGCAGCAAAAAATGCTAATTTTTCCATTTCGCAATAATAACAAGTCATGTAGCGAGCAGGTTATCCATGAATACTTGCGATCTAAATTTAACTAGTCACCGAATGGATATTTTAAATAAATGAAATCGAACAAATACAGAAATCAACCACTTATATTCCATCACGTAAATTCGTGTAATCATAAGATTCTTGCGATTAAGGCGCTGTATATTTTTCTCGTATCACCATCTGAAGACATCAGGTATTTCTTAAAGACATAGAAAACAACAATCAAAATGCAATCTAAATAGAATAACTTTTCGAATTGAATTCACAAATCAATTAACGTTATTATGTCACTAAATAGAGCCATTCCTTAATTTTGCCCAGGAGTTATGATATCATTTTAGCACTCTTATAACCACGCAGCAAAATGTGCTAATTTTTTAATTTCGCAATATTACTAAGTCCTGTAGCGTGCAGGTTATCTACGAATACTTGCGATCTAAATTAAACTGTTCAGCGAATTGAAATTGTAAATAACCAAAAGCAAACAGATACAGAAATCAACCTCTTCTATTCTATCACGTGTATTTGTGTAATCATGAGATTGTTGCGATTGTGGCGCAGTATATTTTTCCGAAATGACATCTGATGGCGTCAGGTATGTATACCAGACATTGCAAACAACAACTAAAATGCAATCTCAATAGAATAACTTTTCGAATTGAATTTTCAAATCAAATAACGTTATTATGTCACTAAATAGAGCCTTTCCTTGATTTTGCCGACGAGTTATGAGATCATTTTAGCACTTTTATGACCACGCAGCAAAATATGCGAATTTTTTAATTTCGCAATATTATCAAGTCCTGTAGCGAGCAGGTTATCCATAGATACTTGCGATCTAAATTGAACTATTCAGCAAATTGAAATTTCAAATATCTGAAAGCGAACAGATATAAAAATTAACCTCTTATATTCTATCACGTGAATTCGTGTAATCATGAGATGCTTGCGATTGAGGCGCAGTATATTTTTCCCGAAATAGCATCTGAAGACATCAGGTATTTCTTACAGACATTGAGAACAACAATCACAATGCAGTCTCAATAGAATAACTTTCCGAATTGAATTTACAAGTCAATCAACGTTATTATGTCAATATATAGAGCTATTCCTTGATTTTGCCCTGGAGTTATGAGATCATTTTAGCAATCTTATACCGATGCAGCAAAATATGCTAATTTTTTAATTTCGCAATATTACCAAGTCCTGTAACGAGCAGGTTATCCACGAATACTTGCGATCGAACTTTAACTTTTTAGCGAATTGATATTTTAAATAACCGATGGTGAACAGATACAGAAATACCTCTTCTATTTTAACACGTGAATTCGTGTAATCATGATATTATTGCGATAAAGGCGCAGTATATTTTTTCCGAAATGACATCTGATGGCATCAGGTATGTCTAGCAGACATTGAAAACAACAATCAAAATGCAATCTCAATTGAATAACTTTTCGAATTGAATTTTCAAATCAAATAACGATATAATGTCACTAAATAGAGTTATTCCGTGATTTTGCCCAGGGGTTATGAGATCATTTTAGCACTTTTATGACCACGCAGCAAAATATGCTAATTTTTCAATTTCGCAATATTATCAACTCCTGTAGCGAGCAGGTTATCTATAAATACTTGCGATCTAAATTAAACTATTTAGCAAATTGAAATTTCAAATATCTGAATGCGAACAGTCATAGAAATCAACCTCTTATATTCTATCACGTGAATTTGTGTAATCATGAGATTGTTGCGATTGCGGCGCAGTATATTTTTCCCGAAATGACATCTGAAGATATCAGGTATTTATAACAGACTTTGAAAACAACGTGCAAAACGCAAACTTAATTGAATAACTTTTCGAATTGAATTTCCAAATCAATTAACGTTAATATGTCAATATATAGATCCATTTCTTTATTTTGCCCATAGTAAGGAGATCATTTTAGCATTCTTATGACCACGCAGCAAAATAGGCTAATTTTTCAATTTCGCAATGTTACTAAGTCCTGTAGCGAGCAGGTGATTTTTTAATACTTGCGATCTAAATTTATCTGTTTAGCGAATTGGAACTTTAAATAACCGATAGTGAAAGGATACAGGAATACCTCTTATATTCTAACATGTGAATTCGTGTAATCATGAGATTATTGCGATAAAGGCGAAGTATATTTTTTCCGAAATGACATCTGATGTCATATGGTATGTCTAGCAGACATTAAAAACAACAATCAAGATGCAATCTCAATAGAATAACTTTTCGAATTGAATTTTCAAACCAAACAACGTTATTATGTCACTAAATAGAGCCATTCCGTGATTTTGCCCAGGTGTTATGAGATCATATTAGCACTATTATGACCACGCAGCAAAATATGCTAATTGTTTAATTACGCAATATTATTAAGTCCTGTCGCGAGCAGGTGATCTATTAATACTTGCGATCTAAACTTATCTATTCAGCGAATTAGAATTTTAAATAACCGATAGTTGACGGATACAGAAATCAACCTATTATATTCTATCACGAGAATTTGTGTAATCATGAGGTTCTTGCGATTGAGGCGCAGTATATTTTTCCCGAAATATTATCTGAAGGCATCAGGTATTTCTTACAGTCATTGAAAACAACAATCAAAATGCAATCTAAATAGAATAACTTTTCGAATTGAATTTACAAATCAATTAACGTTATGATGTCAATATATAGAGCTATTCCTTGATTTTGCCCAGGAGTTATAAAATCATTTCAGCACTCTTATGACCACGCATCAAAATATGCTAATTTTTCAATTTCGCAATGTTACTAAGTCCTGTAGCGAGCAGGTGATTCATTAATACTTGCGATCTAAATTTATCTAGTCACCGTATTGGAATTATAAATAACCGACTGTTAACGGATACAGAAATATCTTTTATATGCTAACACGTGAATTCGTGTAATCATGAGATCCTTGCGATAAAGGCGCTGTATATTTTTTCTGAAATAACATCTCAAGACATCAGGTATTTCTTACAGACATAGAAAACAACAATCAAAATGCAATCTCAATAGAATAACTTTGCGAATTGAATTTTCAAATCAAATAACGTTATGATGTCACTAAATACAGCCATTCTTTGATTTTTCCCGGGAGTCATAATATCATGTGAGCACTCTTATAACCACGCAGCAAGATATGCTAATTGTTCAATTTCGCAATATTACCAAGTCCTGTAGCGAGCAGGTTATCCACATATACTTGCGATCGAACTTTAACTTTTCAGCGAATTGAAATTTTAAATAACCGAAAGCGAACAGATACAGAAATCAACCTACTATATTCTATCACGAGAATTCGTGTAATCATGAGGTTCTTGCGATTGAGGCGCAGTATATTTTTCCCGAAATATTATCTGAAGGTATCAGGTATTTCTTACAGACATTGAAAACAACAATCAAAATGCAATCGTAATAGAATAACTGTTCGAATTATATTTTCAAATCAATAAACGTTATTATGTCGATATATAGAGCTATTCCTTTATTTTGCCCAGGAGTTATGAGATCATTTCAGCACTCTTATAACGACGAAGCACAATATGCTAATTTTTGAATTTCGCAATATTACTAAGTCCTGTAGCGAGCAGGTTATCTACGAATACTACGATCGAACTTTAACTTTTCAGCGAATTGGAATTTTTAATAACCGATAGTGAACGGATACAGAAATACCTCTTATATGCTAACACGTGAATTCGTGTAATCATGAGATTATTGCGATAAAGGCGCAGTATATTTTTTCCGAAATGACATCTGAAGGCATCAGGTACTTCTAACAGACATTGGAGACAACAATCAAAATGCAATCTAAATAAAATAACTTTTCGAATTGAATTCTCAAATCAAATAACGTTATTATGTCACTAAATAGAGCCATTCCTTGATTTCGCCTAAGAGTTATGAGATCATTTCTTCACTTTTATGACCACGCAGCAAAATATGCGAATTTTTCAATTTCGTCATATTACCAAGTCCTGTAGCGAGCAGGTTATTTATGAATACTTGCGATCGAAGATCAGCTATTCAGCGAATTGAAATTTTACCGAACGGAAAGCGAAAATATACAGAAAACAACCTCTTAAATTCTATCACGTGAATTCGTGTAATCATGAGATTCTTGCGATCAAGGCGCAGTATATTTTTTCTCGAAATATCATATGAAGACATCAGGTATTTCTTACAGACATTGATAAATACACCAAACGCAATCTCAATAGAATAACTTTTCGAATTATATTTTTAAATTAATTAACGTTATTATGTCGATATATAGAGCTATTCCATGATTTTGCCCAGGAGTTATGAGATCAGGTCAGCACTTTTATGACCACGCAGCAAAATGTGCTAAAATTTCAATTTCGCTATATTACTAAGTCCTGTAGGGAGCAGGTTATCCACAAATACTTGCGATGGAACGTTACCTTTCAAGCGAATTGAAATTTTTAATAACCGATAGTGAACATATACAGAAATACCTCTTATATTCTAACCCGTGAATTCGTGTAATCATGAGATTATTGCAATAAAGGCGCAGTACATTTTTTCCGAAATGACATCTGATGGCATCAGGTCGTCTAGCAGACATTGAAAACAACAATCAAAATGCAATCTCAATAGAATAACTTTTCGAATTGAATTCTTAAATCAAATAACGTTATTATGTCACTAAATAGAGCCATTCCTTGATTTTGCACAGGAGTTATGAGATCATTTTAGCACTCTTATAACGACGCAGCAAAATATGCTAATTTTTTTATTTCGCAATTTTACTAAGTCCTGTAGCGAGCAGGTTATCCACGAATGCTTGCGTTCCAAATCTAACTATTCAGCGAATTGAAATTTTAAATAACCGAAAGCGAACAGATACAGAAATCAACCTATTATATTCTATCACGAGAATTCGTGTAATCATGAGGTTCTTGCGATTGAGGCGCAGTAAATTTTTCCCGAAATATCATATGAACACATCAGGTATTTCTTACAGATATTGAAAACAACAATCAAAATGCAATCTCAATAGAATAACTGTTCCAATTATATTTTCAAATTTATAAACGTTAGTATGTCGATATATAGAGCTATTCCTTGATTTTGCCCAGGAGTTATGAGGTCATTTTCGCACTCTTATAACGACGCAGCAAAATATGCTATTTTTTTAATTTCGCAATATTACCAAGTCCTGTAGCGAGCAGGTTATCCACGAATACTTGCGATCGAACTTTAACTTCTCAGCGAATTGATTTTTTAAATAACCGATAGTGAACAGATACAGAAATACCTCTTATATTGTAACAAGTGAATTCGTGTAATCATGAGATTATTGCGATAAAGGCGCAGTATATTTTTTCCGAAATGACATCTGATGGCATCAGGTATGTCTAGCAGACATTGAAAACAACAATCAAAATGCAATCTCAATAGAATAACTTTTCAAATTGAATTCTTAAATCAAATAACGTTATTATGTCACTAAATAGAGCCATTCCTTGATTGTGCCCAGAAGTTATGAGATCATGTGAGCACTCTTATAACGACGCAGCAAAATATGCTAATTTTTTTATTTCGCAATTTTACTAAGTCCTGTAGCGAGCAGGTTATCCACGAATACTTGCGATCGAACTTTAACTTTTGGGCGAATTGATATTTTAAATAACCGATAGTGAACAAATACAGAAATACCTCTTATATTCTAACACGTGAATTCGAGTAATCATGAGGTTCTTGCGATTGGGGCGCAGTATATGTTTCCCGAAATATTATCTGAAGCCATCAGGTATTTCTTACAGACATTGGAAACAACATTCAAAATGCAGTCTCAATAAAATAACTTTTCGAATTGAATTTACAAGTCAATTAACGTTATTATGTCACTAAATAGATCCATCCCTTGATTTTGCCCAGGAGTTATGAAATCATTTTAGCACTTATATTTCCACGCAGCAAAATATGCGAATTTTTCAATTCCGTAATATTACCAAGTCCTGTAGCGAGCAGATTATTTACGAATACTTGCGATCGAAAATCAACTATTCAGCGAATTGGAATTTTAAATAACCGAAAGCGAACAGATACAGAAATCAACCTATTATATTCTATTACGTAAATTCGTGTAATCATGAGGTTCTGGCGATTGAGGAGCAGTATATTTTTCCCGAAATATCATATGAAGACATCACGTATTTCTTACAGACATCGAAAACAACAATCAAAATACAATCTCAATTGAATAACTTTTCGAATTGAATTTACAAATCAATTAACGTTATTATGTCAATATATAGATCTATTCCTTGATTTTCCCCAGGAGTCATGAGATCATTTTAGCACTTTTGTAAGGACGCAGCAAAAAATGCTAATTCTTCAATCTCGCAATATTACCAAGTCCTGTCGCGAGCAGGTTATCAATGAATACTTGCGATCTAAATTTGTCTATTCAGCGAATTGAAATTTTAAATAACCGGAAGCGAACAGATACAGAAATCAACCTATGATATTCTATCACGAGAATTCGTGTAATCATAAGTTTCTTGCGATTGAGGCGCAGTAATTTTTTCTCGAAATATCATATGAAGACATCAGGTATTGTTTACAGACATTAAAAACAACAATCAAAATGCAATCTCATTAGAATGACTTTTCGAATTGAATTTACAAATCAATTATCGTTATTATGTCAATATATAGAGCTATTCCTTGAATTTCCCCAGGATTCATGAGATCATTTTAGCACTCTTATGAAGACGCAGCAAAAAATGCTAATTTTTCAATTTCGCAATATTACCAAGTGCTGTATGGAGCAGGTTATCTATGAATACGTGCGATCTAAATTTGTTTATTCAGCGAATTGAAATTTTAAGGAGCCGAAAGCGAACAGATACAGAAATTAACCTATTATATTCTATCACGACAATTCGTGTAATCATGAGGTTCTTGCGATTGAGGCGCAGTATATTTATCCCGAAATATTATCTGAAGGCATCAGGTATTTCTTACAGACATTGAAAACAACACCAAACGCAATCTCAATAGAATAACTGTTCGAAATGATTTCTCAAATCGAATGACGTTATTATGTCACTGAATAGAGCCATTCCTTGATTTTGCCCAAGAGTTATGAGATCATTTTAGCACTTTTATGACAACGCAGCAAAATATGCGAATATTTCAATTTCACCGTATTATCAAGTCCTGTAGCGAGCACGTTATTCATAAATAACTGCGATCTAAATTGAACTATCTAGCAAATTGAAATTTCAAATATCTGAAAGCGAACAGATATAGAAATCAACCTCTTATATTCTATCACGTGAATTCGTGTAATCATGAGATGCTCGCGATTAAGGCGCAGTATATTTTTCCCGAAATATCATCTGAAGACATCTGGTATTTCTTACAGACATTGAAAACAACAATCACAATGCAGTCTCAATAGAATAACTTTTCGAATTGAATTTACAAGTCAATTAACGTTATTATGTCACTAAAGCGAGCCATTCCTTGATTTTGCCAAGAAGTTATGAGATCGTTTTGGCACTCATATGACCACGCAGCAAAATATGCTAAATGTTTAATTTCGCAATATTACTAAGTCCTGTAGCGTGCAGGTTATCCACAAATACTTGCGATGGAACTTTACCTTTCCAGCGAATTGAAATTTTTAATAACCGATAGTGAACATATACAGAAATACCTCTTATATTCTAACCCGTGAATTCGTGTAATCATGAGATTATTGCAATAAAGGCGCAGTACATTTTTTCCGAAATGACATCTGATGGCATCAGGTCGTCTAGCAGACATTAAAAACAACAATCAAAATGCAATCTCAATAGAATAACTTTTCGAATTGAATTCTTAAATCAAATAACGTTATTATGTCACTAAATAGAGCCATTCCTTGATTTTGCACAGGAGTTATGAGATCATTTTAGCACTTTTATAACGACGCAGCAAAATATGCTAATTTTTTTATTTCGCAATTTTACTAAGTCCTGTAGCGAGCAGGTTATCCACGAATACTTGCGTTCCAAATCTAACTATTCAGCGAATTGAAATTTTAAATAACCGAAAGCGAACAGATACAGAAATCAACCTATTATATTCTATCACGAGAATTCGTGTAATCATGAGGTTCTTGCGATTGAGGCGCGGTAAATTTTTTCCGAAATATCATATGAACACATCAGGTATTTCTTACAGATATTGAAAACAACAATCAAAATGCAATCTCAATAGAATAACTGTTCGAATTATATTTTCAAATTTATAAACGTTAGTATGTCGATATATAGAGCTATTCCTTGATTTTGCCCAGGAGTTATGAGATCATTTTAGCACTCTTATAACGACGCAGCAAAATATGCTAATTTTTTAATTTCGCAATATTACCAAGTCCTGTAGCGAGCAGGTTATCCACGAATACTTGCGATCGAACTTTAACTTCTCAGCGAATTGATATTTTAAATAACCGATAGTGAACAGATACAGAAATACCTCTTATATTGTAACAAGTGAATTCGTGTAATCATGAGATTATTGCGATAAAGGCGCAGTATATTTTTTCCGAAATGACATCTGATGGCATCAGGTATGTCTAGCAGACATTGAAAACAACAATCAAAATGCAATCTCAATAGAATAACTTTCCAAATTGAATTCTTAAATCAAATAACGTTATTATCTCACTAAATAGAGCCATTCCTTGATTGTGCCCAGAAGTTATGAGATCATGTGAGCACTCTTATAACGACGCAGCAAAAGATGCTAATTTTTTTATTTCGCAATTTTACTAAGTCCTGTAGCGAGCAGGTTATCCACGAATACTTGCGATCGAACTTTAACTTTTGGGCGAATTGATATTTTAAATAACCGATAGTGAACAAATACAGAAATACCTCTTATATTCTAACACGTGAATTCGAGTAATCATGAGGTTCTTGCGATTGGGGCGCAGTATATTTTTCCCGAAATATTATTTGAAGCCATCAGGTATTTCTTACAGACATTGGAAACAACATTCAAAATGCAGTCTCAATAAAATAACTTTTCGAATTGAATTTACAAGTCAATTAACGTTATTATGTCACTAAATAGATCCATTCCTTGATTTTGCCCAGGAGTTATGAGATCATTTTAGCACTTATATTTCCACGCAGCAAAATATGCGAATTTTTCAATTCCGTAATATTACCAAGTCCTGTAGCGAGCAGATTATTTACGAATACTTGCGATCTAAATTTGTCTATTCAGCGAATTGAAATTTTAAATAACCGGAAGCGAACAGATACAGAAATCAACCTATTATATTCTATTACGTAAATTCGTGTAATCATGAGGTTCTGGCGATTGAGGAGCAGTATATTTTTCCCGAAATATCATATGAAGACATCACGTATTTCTTACAGACATCGAAAACAACAATCAAAATGCAATCTCATTAGAATGACTTTTCGAATTGAATTTACAAATCAATTAACGTTATTATGTCAATATATAGATCTATTCCTTGATTTTCCCCAGGAGTCATGAGATCATTTTAGCACTTTTGTAAGGACGCAGCAAAAAATGCTAATTCTTCAATCTCGCAATATTACCAAGTCCTGTCGCGAGCAGGTTATCAATGAATACGTGCGATCTAAATTTGTTTATTCAGCGAATTGAAATTTAAAGGAACCGAAAGCGAACAGATACAGAAATTAACCTATTATATTCTATCACGACAATTCGTGTAATCATGAGGTTCTTGCGATTGAGGCGCAGTATATTTATCCCGAAATATTATCTGAAGGCATCAGGTATTTCTTACAGACATTGAAAACAACACCAAACGCAATCTCAATAGAATAACTGTTCGAAATGATTTCTCAAATCGAATGACGTTATTATGTCACTGAATAGAGCCATTCCTTGATTTTGCCCAAGAGTTATGAGATCATTTTAGCACTTTTATGACAACGCAGCAAAATATGCGAATATTTCAATTTCACCGTATTATCAAGTGCTGTAGCGAGCACGTTATTCATAAATAACTGCGATCTAAATTGAACTATCTAGCAAATTGAAATTTCAAATATCTGAAAGCGAACAGATATACAAATCAACCTCTTATATTCTATCACGTGAATTCGTGTAATCATGAGATGCTCGCGATTAAGGCGCAGTATATTTTTCCCGAAATATCATCTGAAGACATCTGGTATTTCTTACAGACATTGAAAACAACAATCACAATGCAGTCTCAATAGAATAACTTTTCGAATTGAATTTACAAGTCAATTAACGTTATTATGTCACTAAAGCGAGCCATTCCTTGATTTTGCCAAGAAGTTATGAGATCATTTTGGCACTCATATGACCACGCAGCAAAATATGCTAAATGTTTAATTTCGCAATATTACTAAGTCCTGTAGCGTGCAGGTTATCCATGAATATTTGCGATGTAACTTAAACTATTCAGCGAATTGATATTTTAAATAACCGAAATAGAACAGATACAGAAATCAACCACTTATATTCCATCACGAGAATTCGTGTAATCATGAGGTTCTTGCGATTGGGGCGCAGTATATTTTTCCCGAAATATTGTCTGAAGGCATCAGGTATTTCTGACAGACATTGGAAACAACAATCAAAATGCAATCTGAATAGAATAACTGTTCGAAATGACTTCTCAAATCAAATAACGTTATTAATCCACTAAATAGAGCCATTCCCTAATTTTGCCCAGGAGTTATGGGATCATTTTAGCACTTTTATGACCACGCAGCAAAATATGCGAATTTTTCAATTTCGCAATATTATCAAGTCCTGTAGCGAGCAGGTCATCCATAAGTACTTGCGATCGAAATTGAACTATTTAGCAAATTGAAATTCAAATATCTGAAAGCGAACAGATATAGAAATCAACCTCCTATATTCTATCACGTGAATTCGTGTAATCATGAGATGCTTGCGATCAAGGCGCAGTATATTTTTCCCTAAATGTTATCTAAAAACATCAGGTATTTCTTACAGACATTGAAAACAACAATCAAAATGCAATCTCATTAGAATAACTTTTCGAATTTAATTTACAAATCAATTAACGTTATTATGTCAATATATAGAGCTATTCCTTGATTTTGGCCAGGAGTTATGAGATCATTTTAGCACTTTTATGACCAATCAACAAAATATGCGAATTTTTCAATTTCACAATATTATCAAGTCCTGTAGCGAGCAGGTCATTCGTAAGTACTTGCGATCGAAATTGAACTATTTAGCAAATTGAAATTTCAAATATCTGAAAGCGAACAGATATAGAAATCAACCTCTTATATTCCATCACGTGAATTCGTGTAATCATGAGATGCTTGCGATTGAGGCGCAGTATATTTTTCCCGAAATATCATCTGAAGACATCAGGTATTTCTTACAGACATTGAAAAAAACAATCACAATGCAGTCTCAAAAGAATACCTTTTCGAATTGAATTTACAAGTCAATTAACGTTATTATGTCACTAAATAGAGCCATTCCTTGATTTTGCCCAGAAGTTATGAGATTATTTTAGCACTCATATGACCACGCAGCAAAATATGCTAATTGTTTGATTTCGCAATATTACTAAGTCCTGTAGCTAGCAGGTTATTTATGAATACTTGCGATCGAAATTCAACTATTCAGCGAATTGAAATTTTACTGAACCGAAAGCGAAAGTATACAGACATCAACCTCTCAAATTCTATCACGTGGATTCGTGTAATCATGAGATTCATGCGATCAAGGCGCAGTATATTTTTCCCGAAATATCATCTAAAAACATCAGGTATTTCTTACAGACATTGAAAACAACCATCAAAATGCAAACTGAATAGAATAACTTTTCGAATTGAATTTTCAAATCAAATAACGTTATTATATCACTAACTAGAGACATTCCTTGATTTTGCCCAGGAGTCATGAGATCATTTTAGCACCCTTATGACGACGCAGCAAAAAATGCTAATTTTTTAATTTCGCAATATTATCCAGTCCTGTAGCGAGCAGGTTATCCATGAATACCTGCGATCCAAATCTAACTATTCAGCGAATTGAAATTTTAAATAACCGAAATCGAACAGATACAGAAATCAACCACTTAAATTGAATCACGTGAATTCGTGTGATCATGAGATTCTTGAGATCAAGGCGCAGTATATTTTTCCCTAAATGTTATCTAAAAACATCAGGTATTTTTACAGACATTGAAAACAACAATCAAAATGCAATCTCATTAGAATAACTTTTCGAATTTAATTTACAAATCAATTAACGTTATTATGTCAATATATAGAGCTATTCCTTGATTTTCCCCAGGAGTCATGAGATCATTTTAGCACTCTTATAACGACGCAGCAAGATATGCTAATTTTTCAATTTCGCAATATTACTTAGTCCTGTAGCGAGCAGGTTATCCACGAATACTTGCGATCGAACTTTTACTTTTTAGCGAATTGATATTTTAAATAACCTATAGTGAACAGATACAGAAAAACCTCTGATATTCTATCACGTGAATTTGTGTAATCATGAGATTGTTGCGATTATGGCGCAGTATATTTTTCCCGAAATTACATCTGAAGATATCAGGTATTTATAACAGACTTTGAAAACAACGTGCAAAACGCAAACTTAATTGAATAACTTTTCGAATTGAATTTTCAAATCAATTGACTTTAATATGTCAATATATAGATCCATTCCTTTATTTTGCACATAGTAAGGCGATCATTTTAGCACTCTTATGACCACGCAGCAAAATAGGCTAATTTTTCAATTTTGCAATGTTACTAAGTCCTGTAGCGAGCATGTGATCTATTAATACTTGCGATCTAAATTTATCTATTCAGCGAATGGAAATTTTAAATAACCGATAGTGAACGGATACAGGAATACCTCTTGTATGCTAACACGTGAATTCGTGTAATCATGAGATACTTGCGATAAAGGCGCTGTATATTTTTCCTGAAATATCATCTCAAGACATCAGGTATTTCTTACAGACATGGAAAACAACAATTAAAATGCAATCTCATTAGAATGACTTTTCGAATTGAATTTTCAAATCAAATAACGTTTTGATGTCACTAAATACAGGCATTCTTTGATTTTTCCCGGGAGTCATGATATCATTTTAGCACTATTATAACGGCGCAGCAAAATATGCTAATTTTTCAATTTCGCAATATTTCTAAGTCCTGTAGCGAGCAGGTTATCCACGAATACTTGCGATCGAACTTTAACTTTCCAGCGAATTGAAATTTTAAATAACCGATAGTGAACAGATACAGAAATACCTCTTATATTCTAACACGTGAATTTGTGTAATCATGAGATTATTGCTATAAAGGCGCAGTATATTTTTTCCGAAATGACATCTGATGGCATCAGGTATGTCTAGCAGACATTGAAAACAACAATCAAAATGCAATCTCAATAGAATAACTTTTCGAATTGAATTTTCAAATCAGATAACGTTATTATATCACTAAATAGAGACATTCCTTGATTTTGCCCAGGAGTCATGAGATCATTTTAGCACTCTTATGACGACGCAGCAAAAAATGCTAATTCTTTTATTTCGCAATATTATCCAGTCCTGTAGCGAGCAGGTTATCCATGAATACCTGCGTTCCAAATCTAACTATTCAGCGAATTGAAATTTTGAATAACCGAAATCGAACAGATACAGAAATCAACCACCTATATTCCATAACGTGAATTCGTGTGATCATAAGATTCTTGCGATTATGGCGCAGTATATTTTTCCCGAAATACCATCTGAAGACATCAGGTATTTCTTACAGACATTGAAAACTACAATCAAAATGCAATCTAAATAAAATAACTTTTCGAATTGAATTTACAAATCAATTAACGTTATTATGTCAATACATAGAGCTATTCCTTGATTTCGGCCAGGAGTTATGAGTCCATTTAACACTCATTTAACACTCTTTTAAAATATACTGCGATAAAGACGCAGTATATTTTTTCCGAAATGACATCTGATGGCATCCAGTACGTCTAGCAGACATTGAAAAAAACAATCAAAACGCAATCTCAATAGAATAACCTTTCGAATTGAGTTTTCAAATCAAATAACGTTATTATGTCACTAAATAGAGCCATTCCCTCATTTTGCCCAGGAGTCATGAGATCATTTTAGCACTCTTTTAAAGACGCAGCAAAAAATGCTAATTTTTCAATTTCGCAATATTAATGAGTCCTGTAGCGTGCAGGTTATCCATGAATATTTGCGATCTAACTTTAACTATTCAGCGAATTGATATTTTAAATAACCGATAGTGAACAGATACAGAAATACCTCTTATATTCTAACACGTGCATTCGGGTAATCATGAGATTATTGCGATAAAGGCGCAGTATATTTTTTCCGAAATGACATCTGATGGCATCAGGTATGTCTAGCAGACATTGAAAACAACAATTCAAATGCAATCTAAATAGAACAACTTTTCGAATTGAATTTTCAAATCAATTAACGTTATGATGTCACTAAATACAGCAATTCTTTAATTTTTCCCGGGAGTCATAATATCATTTTAGCACTCTTATAACCACGCAGCAAAATATGCTATTTTTTTAATTTCGCAATA
The DNA here is from genome assembly GCA_028476575.1 of Platygaster robiniae. Taxonomy (NCBI): domain Eukaryota; kingdom Metazoa; phylum Arthropoda; class Insecta; order Hymenoptera; family Platygastridae; genus Platygaster; species Platygaster robiniae. The sequence goes on from CM052021.1 coordinate 21,506,191, forward strand.
TTCCTTAGTTCTGTCGCGAGCTGGTTATCTATGAATACTTGCGATCTAAATTTAATTATTCAGCAAATTGATATTTTACATAACCGATAGTGAACAGATCCAGAAATACCTCTTATATTCTAACACGTGAATTCGTGTAATCATGAGATTATTGCGCAAAAGGCGCAGTATATATTTCCCGAAATGACATCCGATGGCATCAGGTATGTCTAGCAGACATTGAAAACAACAATCAAAATGCAATCTCAATAGAATAACTTTTCGAATTGAATTCTTAAATCAAATAACGTTATTATGTCACTAAATAAAGCGATTCCTTGATTTTGCCCAGGAGTTATGAGATCATGTTAGCACTCATATAACCACACAGCAAAAAATGCTAATTTTTCATTTTCGCAATATTGTCAAGTCCTGTAGCGAGCAAGTTATTCATAAATACTTGCGATCTAAATTAAACTATCTAGCAAATTGAAATTTCAAAAATCTGAAAGCGAACAGATATAGAAACTAACCTCTTATATTCTATCACGTGAACTCGTGTAATTATGAGATGCTTGCGATTGAGGCGCAGTATATTTTTTTTCCGAAATATCATCTAAAGACATCTGGTATTTCTTACAGACATTGAAAACAACAATCACAATGCAGTCTCAATAGAATAACTGTTCGAAATGATTTCTCAAATCGAATAACGTTATTATGTCACTGAATAGAGCCATTCCTTGATTTTGCCCAAAAGTTATGAGATCATTTTAGCACTTTTATGACAACGCAGCAAAATATGCGAATTTTTCAATTTCGCAATATTATCAAGTCCTGTAGCGAGCAGGTCATTCATAAGTACTTGCGATCGAACTTTAACTTTTGGGCGAATTGATATTTTAAATAACCGATAGTGAACAGATACAGAAATACCTCTTATATTCTAATACGTGAATTCGTGTAATCATGAGGTTCTTGCGATTGGGGCGCAGTATATTTTTCTCGAAATATTATCTGAAGCCATCAAGTATTTCTTACAGACATTGGAAACAACAATCAAAATGCAATCTCAATAGAATAACTTTTCGAATTAAATTCTTAAATCAAATAACGGTATTATGTCACTAAATAGAGCCATTCCTTGATTTTGCCCAGGAGTTATGAGATCATTTTAGCACTTTTATGACCACGCAGCGAAATATGCAAATTTTTCAATTTCGCAATATTATCAAGTCCTGTAGCGAGCAGGTCATCCATAAGTCCTTGCGATCGAAATTGAACTATTTAGCAAATTGAAATTTCAAATATCTGAAAGCGAACAGATATAGAAATCAACCTCTTATATTCTATCACGTGAATTCGTGTAATCATGAGATGCGTGCGATTGAGGCGCAGTATATTTTTCCCGAAATATCATCTGAAGACATCAGGTATTTCTTACAGACATTGAAAACAACAATCAAAATGCAATCTCAATAGAATAACTTTTCGAATTAAATTCCTAAATCAAATAACGGTATTATGTCACTAAATTGAGCCATTCCTTGATTTTGCCCAGGAGTTATGAGATCATGTTAGCAATCTTATAACGACGCAGCAAAATATGCTAATTTTTCAATTTCGCAATATTACTAAGTCCTGTAGCAAGCAGGTTATCCACGAATACTTGCGATCGAACTTTAACTTTTCAGCGAATTGATAATTCAAATAACCGATAGTGAACAGATACAGAAATACCTCTTCTATTCTATCACGAGAATTTGTGTAATCATGAGGTTCTTGCGATTGAGGCGCGGTATATTTTTCCCGAAATATTATCTGAAGGCATCAGGTATTTCTTACAGACATTGGAAACAACAATCAAAATGCAATCTCAATAAAATAGCTGTTCGAAATGAATTCTCAAAGCAAATAACGTTATTAATCCACTAAATAGAGCCATTCCTTGATTTTGCCCAGGAGTTATGAGACCATTTTAGCTCTTTTATGACCACGCAGCAAAATATGCGAATTTTTCAATTTCGCAATATTATCAAGTCCTGTAGCGAGCAGGTCATCCATAAGTCCTTGCGATCGAAATTGAACTATTTAGCAAAATGAAATTTCAAATATCTGAAAGCCAACAGATATAGAAATCAACCTCTTATATTCTATCACGTGAATTCGTGTAATCATGAGATGCTTGCGATTGAGGCGCAGTATATTTTCCCCGAAATATCATCTGAAGACATCAGGTATTCCTTACAGACATTGAAAACAACAATCAAAATGCAATCTCAATAGAATAACTTTTCGAATTAAATTCTTAAATCAAATAACGTTATTATGTCACTAAATAGAGCCATTCTTTGATTTTGCCCAGGAGTTATGATATCATGTTACCAATCTTATAACGACGCAGCAAAAAATGCTAATATCTCAATTTTGCAATATTGTCAAGTCCTGTAGCGAGCAAGTTATTCATAAATACTTGCGATCTAAATTAAACTATCTAGCAAATTGAAATTTCAAAAATCTGAAAGCGAACAGATAAAGAAACCAACCTCTTATATTCTATCACGGGAATTCGTGTAATCATGAGATGCTTGCGATTGAGGCGCAGTATATTTTTATAGAAATATCATCTAAAGACATCTGGTATTTCTTACAGACATCGGAAACAACAATTAAAATGCAATCTCAATAAAATAACTGTTCGAAAGGAATTCTCAAAACGAATAACGTTATTATGTCACTAAATAGAGCTATTCCTTGATTTTTCCCAGAAGTTATGGGATCATTTTAGCACTTTTATTACCACGCAGCAAAATATGCGAATTTTTCAATTTCGCAATATTATCAAGTCCTGTAGCGAGCAGGTTATCTATAAATACGTGCGATCTAAATTGAACTATTTCGCAAATTGAAATTTCAAATATCTGAAAGCGAACAGATATAGAAATCAACCTCTTATATTCTATAACGTGAATTCATGTAATCATGAGATGCTTGCGATTGAGGCGCAGTATATTTTTCCCGAAATATCATCTGAAGACATCAGGTATTTCTTACAGACATTGAAAACAACAATCAGAATGCAGTCTCAATAGAATAACTTTTCGAATTGAATTTACAAGTCAATTAACGTTATTATGTCAATATATAGAGCTATTACTTGATTTTGCCCAGTAGTTATGAGATCATTTTAGCACTCTTATAACGACGCAGCAAAATATGCTAATTTTTTAATTTCGCAATATTACTAAGTCCTGTAGCGAGCAGGTTATCCACGAATACTTGCGATCGAACTTTTACTTTTTAGCGAATTGATATTTTAAATAACCTAAAGTGAACAGATACAGAAAAACCTCTTATATTCTATCACGTGAATTTGTGTAATCATGAGATTGTTGCGATTGTGGCGCAGTATATTTTTCCCGAAATGACATCTGAAGATATCAGGTATTTATAACAGACTTTGAAAACAACGTGCAAAACGCAAACTTAATTGAATAACTTTTCGAATTGAATTTCCAAATCAATTAACTTTAATATGTCAATATATAGATCCATTCCTTTATTTTGCACATAGTAAGGCGATCATTTTAGCACTCTTATGACCACGCAGCAAAATAGGATAATTTTTCAATTTCGCAATGTTACTAAGTCCTGTAGCGAGCATGTGATCCATTAATACTTGCGATCCAAATTTATCTATTCAGCGAATGGAAATTTTAAATAACCGATAGTGAACAGATACAGAAATACCTCTTATATGCTAACACGTGAATTCGTGTAATCATGAGATACTTGCCATAAAGGCGCTGTATATTTTTCCTGAAATATCATCTCAAGACATCAGGTATTTCTTACAGACATAGAAAACAACAATTAAAATGCAATCTCATTAGAATGACTTTTCGAATTGAATTTTCAAATCAAATAACGTTTTGATGTCACTAAATACAGCCATTCTTTGATTTTTCCCGGGAGTCATGATATCATTTTAGCACTATTATAACGGCGCAGCAAAATATGCTAATTTTTCAATTTCGCAATATTTCTAAGTCCTGTAGCGAGCAGGTTATCCACGAATACTTGCGATCGAACTTTAACTTTCCAGCGAATTTAAATTTTAAAAAACCGATAGTGAACAGATACAGAAATACCTCTTATATTCTAACACGTGAATTCGTGTAATCATGAGATTATTGCTATAAAGGCGCAGTATATTTTATCCGAAATGACATCTGATGGCATCAGGTATGTCTAGCAGACATTGAAAACAACAATCAAAATGCAATCTAAATAGAATAACTTTTCGAATTGAATTTTCAAATCAGATAACGTTATTATATCACTAAATAGAGACATTCCTTGATTTTGCCCAGGAGTCATGAGATCATTTTAGCACTCTTATGACGACGCAGCAAAAAATGCTAATTTTTTTATTTCGCAATATTATCCAGTCCTGTAGCGAGCAGGTTATCCATGAATACCTGCGATCCAAATCTAACTATTCAGCGAATTGAAATTTTAAATAACCGAAATCGAACAGATACAGAAATTAACCACTTATATTCCATAACGTGAATTCGTGTGATCATAAGATTCTTGCGATTATGGCGCAGTATATTTTTCCCGAAATACCATCTGAAGACATCAGGTATTTCTTACAGACATTGAAAACAACAATCAAAATGCAATCTAAATAGAATAACTTTTCGAATTGAATTTACAAATCAATTAACGTTATTATGTCAATACATAGAGCTATTCCTTGATTTCGGCCAGGAGTTATGTGTCCATTTAACACTCATTTAACACTCTTTCAAAATATACTGCGATAAAGACGCAGTATATTTTTTCCGAAATGACATCTGATGGCATCCAGTACGTCTAGCAGACATTGAAAAAAACAATCAAAACGCAATCTCAATAGAATAACCTTTCAAATTGAGTTTTCAAATCAAATAACGTTATTATGTCACTAAATAGAGCCATTCCCTCATTTTGCCCAGGAGTCATGAGATCATTTTAGCACTCTTTTAAAGACGCAGCAAAAAATGCTAATTTTTCAATTTCGCAATATTAATAAGTCCTGTAGCGTGCAGGTTATCCATGAATATTTGCGATCTAACTTTAACTATTCAGCGAATTGATATTTTAAATAACCTATAGTGAACAGATACAGAAATACCTCTTATATTCTAACACGTGCATTCGGGTAATCATGAGATTATTGCGATAAAGGCGCAGTACATTTTTTCCGAAATGACATCTGATGGCATCAGGTATGTCTAGCAGACATTGAAAACAACAATTCAAAAGCAATCTAAATAGAACAACTTTTCGAATTGAATTTTCAAATCAATTAACGTTATGATGTCACTAAATACAGCCATTCTTTAATTTTTCCCGGGAGTCATAATATCATTTTAGCACTCTTATAACCACGCAGCAAAATATGCTATTTTTTACTTTCGCAATTTTACTTAGTTCTGTCGCGAGCAGGTTATCTATGAATACTTGCGATCTAAATTGATTTATTCAGCAAATTGATATTTTAAATAACCGATAGTGAACAGATCCAGAAATACCTTTTATATTCTAACACGTGAATTCGTGTAATCATGACGTTCTTGCGATTGGGGCGCAGTATATTTTTCCCGAAATATTATCTGAAGCCATCAGGTATTTCTTACAGACATTGGAAACAACAATCAAAATGCAATCTCAATAGAATAGCTGTTCGAAATGAATTCTCAGAGCAAATAACGTTATTAATCCACTAAATAGAGCCATTCCTTGATTTTGCCCAGGAGTTATGAGATCATTTAAGCACTTTTATGACCACGCAGCAAAATATGCGAATTTTTCAATTTCGCAATATTGTCAAGTCCTGTAGCGAGCAGGTCATCCATAAGTCCTTGCGATCGAAATTGAACTATTTAGCAAATTGAAATTTCAAATATCTGAAAGCCAACAGATATAGAAATCAACCTTTTATATTCTATCACGTGAATTCGTGTAATCATAAGATGCTTGCGATTGAGGCGCAGTTTATTTTCCCCGAAATATCATCTGGAGACATCAGGTATTTCTTACAGACATTGAAAACAACAATCAAAATGCAATCTCAATAGAATAACTTTTCGAATTAAATTCTTAAATCAAATAACTTTATTATGTCACTAAATAGAGCCATTCCTTGATTTTGCCCAGGAGTTATGAGATCATGTTAGCAATCTTATAACGACGCAGCAAAATATGCTAATTTTTCAATTTCGCAATATTACTAAGTCCTGTAGCAAGCAGGTTATCCACGAATTCTTGCGATCGAACTTTAACTTTTCAGCGAATTGATAATTTAAATAACCGATAGTGAACAGATACAGAAATACCTCTTATATTCTATCACGAGAATTTGTGTAATCATGAGGTTCTTGCGATTGAGGCGCAGTATATTTTTCCCGGAATATTATCTGAAGGCATCAGGTATTTCTTACAGTCATTGAAAACAACAATCAAAATGCAATCTCAATGGAATAACTTTTCGGATTGAATTTTCACATCAATTAACGTTATTATGTCGATATATAGAGTCATTACTTGATTATGCCCAGGAGTCATGAGATCATCTTAGCACTATTATAACGACGCAGCAAAATATGCTAATTATTCAATTTGGCAACATTTCTAAGTCCTGTAGAGAGCAGGTTATTCACGAATACTTGCGATCGAACTTTAACTTTTCAGCGAATTGAAATTTTAAATAACCGATAGTAGACAGATACTGAAATTTCTCCTATATTCTAACACGTGAATTCGTGTAATCATGAGATTATTGCGGTAAAGGCGCAGTATATTGTTTCCGAAATGACATCTAATGGCATCAAGTATGTCTAGCAGACATTGAAAACAACAATCAAAAAGCAATCTCAATAGAATAACTTTTCGGATTGAATTTTCAAATCAAATTACGTTATTATGTCATCAGATAGAGCCATTCCTTGATTATGCCCAGGAGCCATGAGATCATTTTAGCACTCTTTTAACGACGCAGCAAAAAATGCTAATTTTTCAATTTCGCAATAATATGAAGTCTTGTAGCGAGCAGGTTATCGATGAGTACTTGCGATCTAAATTTAACTATTCAGCGAATTGATATTTTTAATAAATGAAATAGAACAGATACAGAAATAAACCACTTATATTCCATCACGTGAATTCGTGTAATCATAAGATTCTTGCGATTAAGGCGCTGTATATTTTTCCCGAATCAGCATCCGAAGACATCAGGTATTTCTTACAGACATTGAAAACAACAATCAAAATGCAATCTCATTAGAATGACTTTTCGAATTGAATTTTCAAATCAAATAACGTTTTGATGTCACTAAATACAGCCATTCTTTGATTTTTCCCGGGAGTCATTATATCATTTTAGCACTTTTATAACGGCGCAGCAAAATATGCTAATTTTTCAATTTCGCAATATTTCTAAGTCCTGTAGCGAGCAGGTTATCCACGAATACTTGCGATCGAACTTTAACTTTCCAGCGAATTGAAATTTTAAATAACCGATAGTGAACATATACAGAAATACCTCTTATATTCTAACACGTGCATTCGTGTAATCATGAAATTATTGCGATAAAGGCGCAGTATATTTTTTCCGAAATGACATCTGATGGCATCAGGTATGTCTAGCAGACATTGAAAACAACAATCCAAATGCAATCTAAATAGAATAACTTTTCGAATTGAATTTTAAAATTAATTAACGTTATGATGTCACTAAATACAGCTATTCTTTAATTTTTCCCGGGAGTCATAATATCATTTTAGCACTGTTATAACCACGCAGCAAAATATGCTATTTTTTAATTTCGCAATATTACTTAGTTCTGTCGCGAACAGGTTATCTATGAATACTTGCGATCTAAATTGAATTATTCAGCAAATTGATATTTTAAATAACCGATAGTGAACAGATCCAGAAATACCTTTTATATTCTAACACGTGAATTCGTGTAATCATGAGGTTCTCGCGATTGGGGCGCAGTATATTTTTCCCGAAATATTATCTGAAGCCATCAGGTATTTCTTACAGACATTGGAAACAACAATCAAAATGCAATCTCAATAAAATAGCTGTTCGAAATGAATTCTCAAAGCAAATAACGTTATTAATCCACTAAATAGAGCCATTCCTTGATTTTGCCCAGGAGTTATGAGACCATTTTAGCTCTTTTATGACCACGCAGCAAAATATGCGAATTTTTCAATTTCGCAATATTATCAAGTCCTGTAGCGAGCAGGTCATCCATAAGTCCTTGCGATCGAAATTGAACTATTTAGCAAATTGAAATTTCAAATATCTGAAAGCCAACAGATATAGAAATCAACCTCTTATATTCTATCACGTGAATTCGTGTAATCATGAGATGCTTGCGATTGAGGCGCAGTATATTTTCCCCGAAATATCATCTGAAGACATCAGGTATTCCTTACAGACATTAAAAACAACAATCAAAATGCAATCTCAATAGAATAACTTTTCGAATTAAATTCTTAAATCAAATAACGTTATTATGTCACTAAATAGAGCCATTCTTTGATTTTGCCCAGGAGTTATGATATCATGTTACCAATCTTATAACGACGCAGCAAAAAATGCTAATATCTCAATTTTGCAATATTGTCAAGTCCTGTAGCGAGCAAGTTATTCATAAATACTTGCGATCTAAATTAAACTATCTAGCAAATTGAAATTTCAAAAATCTGAAAGCGAACAGATAAAGAAACCAACCTCTTATATTCTATCACGGGAATTCGTGTAATCATGAGATGCTTGCGATTGAGGCGCAGTATATTTTTATAGAAATATCATCTAAAGACATCTGGTATTTCTTACAGACATCGGAAACAACAATTAAAATGCAATCTCAATAAAATAACTGTTCGAAAGGAATTCTCAAAACGAATAACGTTATTATGTCACTAAATAGAGCTATTCCTTGATTTTTCCCAGAAGTTATGGGATCATTTTAGCACTTTTATTACCACGCAGCAAAATATGCGAATTTTTCAATTTCGCAATATTATCAAGTCCTGTAGCGAGCAGGTTATCTATAAATACGTGCGATCTAAATTGAACTATTTCGCAAATTGAAATTTCAAATATCTGAAAGCGAACAGATATAGAAATCAACCTCTTATATTCTATAACGTGAATTCATGTAATCATGAGATGCTTGCGATTGAGGCGCAGTATATTTTTCCCGAAATATCATCTGAAGACATCAGGTATTTCTTACAGACATTGAAAACAACAATCAGAATGCAGTCTCAATAGAATAACTTTTCGAATTGAATTTACAAGTCAATTAACGTTATTATGTCAATATATAGAGCTATTACTTGATTTTGCCCAGTAGTTATGAGATCATTTTAGCACTCTTATAACGACGCAGCAAAATATGCTAATTTTTTAATTTCGCAATATTACTAAGTCCTGTAGCGAGCAGGTTATCCACGAATACTTGCGATCGAACTTTTACTTTTAAGCGAATTGATATTTTAAATAACCTAAAGTGAACAGATACAGAAAAACCTCTTATATTCTATCACGTGAATTTGTGTAATCATGAGATTGTTGCGATTGTGGCGCAGTATATTTTTCCCGAAATGACATCTGAAGATATCAGGTATTTATAACAGACTTTGAAAACAACGTGCAAAACGCAAACTTAATTGAATAACTTTTCGAATTGAATTTCCAAATCAATTAACTTTAATATGTCAATATATAGATCCATTCCTTTATTTTGCACATAGTAAGGCGATCATTTTAGCACTCTTATGACCACGCAGCAAAATAGGATAATTTTTCAATTTCGCAATGTTACTAAGTCCTGTAGCGAGCATGTGATCCATTAATACTTGCGATCCAAATTTATCTATTCAGCGAATGGAAATTTTCAATAACCGATAGTGAACAGATACAGAAATACCTCTTATATGCTAACACGTGAATTCGTGTAATCATGAGATACTTGCCATAAAGGCGCTGTATATTTTTCCTGAAATATCATCTCAAGACATCAGGTATTTCTTACAGACATAGAAAACAACAATTAAAATGCAATCTCATTAGAATGACTTTTCGAATTGAATTTTCAAATCAAATAACGTTTTGATGTCACTAAATACAGCCATTCTTTGATTTTTCCCGGGAGTCATGATATCATTTTAGCACTATTATAACGGCGCAGCAAAATATGCTAATTTTTCAATTTCGCAATATTTCTAAGTCCTGTAGCGAGCAGGTTATCCACGAATACTTGCGATCGAACTTTAACTTTCCAGCGAATTTAAATTTTAAAAAACCGATAGTGAACAGAGACAGAAATACCTCTTATATTCTAACACGTGAATTCGTGTAATCATGAGATTATTGCTATAAAGGCGCAGTATATTTTATCCGAAATGACATCTGATGGCATCAGGTATGTCTAGCAGACATTGAAAACAACAATCAAAATGCAATCTAAATAGAATAACTTTTCGAATTGAATTTTCAAATCAGATAACGTTATTATATCACTAAATAGAGACATTCCTTGATTTTGCCCAGGAGTTATGAGATCATTTTAGCACTCTTATGACGACGCAGCAAAAAATGCTAATTTTTTTATTTCGCAATATTATCCAGTCCTGTAGCGAGCAGGTTATCCATGAATACCTGCGATCCAAATCTAACTATTCAGCGAATTGAAATTTTAAATAACCGAAATCGAACAGATACAGAAATTAACCACTTATATTCCATAACGTGAATTCGTGTGATCATAAGAGTCTTGCGATTATGGCGCAGTATATTTTTCCCGAAATACCATCTGAAGACATCAGGTATTTCTTACAGACATTGAAGACAACAATCAAAATGCAATCTAAATAGAATAACTTTTCGAATTGAATTTACAAATCAATTAACGTTATTATGTCAATACATAGAGCTATTCCTTGATTTCGGCCAGGAGTTATGTGTCCATTTAACACTCATTTAACACTCTTTCAAAATATACTGCGATAAAGGCGCAGTATATTTTTTCCGAAATGACATCTGATGGCATCAGGTATGTCTAGCAGACATTGAAAACAACAATTCAAAAGCAATCTAAATAGAACAACTTTTCGAATTGAATTTTCAAATCAATTAACGTTATGATGTCACTAAATACAGCCATTCTTTAATTTTTCCCGGGAGTCATAATATCATTTTAGCACTCTTATAACCACGCAGCAAAATATGCTATTTTTTAATTTCGCAATATTACTTAGTTCTGTCGCGAGCAGGTTATCTATGAATACTTGCGATCTAAATTGATTTATTCAGCAAATTGATATTTTAAATAACCGATAGTGAACAGATCCAGAAATACCTTTTATATTCTAACACGTGAATTCGTGTAATCATGAGGTTCTTGCGATTGGGGCGCAGTATATTTTTCCCGAAATATTATCTGAAGCCATCAGGTATTTCTTACAGACATTGGAAACAACAATCAAAATGCAATCTCAATAGAATAGCTGTTCGAAATGAATTCTCAGAGCAAATAACGTTATTAATCCACTAAATAGAGCCATTCCTTGATTTTGCCCAGGAGTTATGAGATCATTTAAGCACTTTTATGACCACGCAGCAAAATATGCGAATTTTTCAATTTCGCAATATTATCAAGTCCTGTAGCGAGCAGGTCATCCATAAGTCCTTGCGATCGAAATTGAACTATTTAGCAAATTGAAATTTCAAATATCTGAAAGCCAACAGATATAGAAATCAACCTTTTATATTCTATCACGTGAATTCGTGTAATCATAAGATGCTTGCGATTGAGGCGCAGTTTATTTTCCCCGAAATATCATCTGGAGACATCAGGTATTTCTTACAGACATTGAAAACAACAATCAAAATGCAATCTCAATAGAATAACTTTTCGAATTAAATTCTTAAATCAAATAACTTTATTATGTCACTAAATAGAGCCATTCCTTGATTTTGCCCAGGAGTTATGAGATCATGTTAGCAATCTTATAACGACGCAGCAAAATATGCTAATTTTTCAATTTCGCAATATTACTAAGTCCTGTAGCAAGCAGGTTATCTACGAATTCTTGCGATCGAACTTTAACTTTTCAGCGAATTGATAATTTAAATAACCGATAGTGAACAGATACAGAAATACCTCTTATATTCTATCACGAGAATTTGTGTAATCATGAGGTTCTTGCGATTGAGGCGCAGTATATTTTTCCCGGAATATTATCTGAAGGCATCAGGTATTTCTTACAGTCATTGAAAACAACAATCAAAATGCAATCTCAATGGAATAACTTTTCGGATTGAATTTTCACATCAATTAACGTTATTATGTCGATATATAGAGTCATTACTTGATTATGCCCAGGAGTCATGAGATCATCTTAGCACTATTATAACGACGCAGCAAAATATGCTAATTATTCAATTTGGCAACATTTCTAAGTCCTGTAGAGAGCAGGTTATTCACGAATACTTGCGATCGAACTTTAACTTTTCAGCGAATTGAAATTTTAAATAACCGATAGTAGACAGATACTGAAATTTCTCCTATATTCTAACACGTGAATTCGTGTAATCATGAGATTATTGTGGTAAAGGCGCAGTATATTGTTTCCGAAATGACATCTAATGGCATCAAGTATGTCTAGCAGACATTGAAAACAACAATCAAAAAGCAATCTCAATAGAATAACTTTTCGAATTGAATTTTCAAATCAAATTACGTTATTATGTCATCAGATAGAGCCATTCCTTGATTATGCCCAGGAGCCATGAGATCATTTTAGCACTCTTTTAACGACGCAGCAAAAAATGCTAATTTTTCAATTTCGCAATAATATGAAGTCTTGTAGCGAGCAGGTTATCCATGAGTACTTGCGATCTAAATTTAACTTTTCAGCGAATTGATATTTTTAATAAATGAAATAGAACAGATACAGAAATAAACCACTTATATTCCATCACGTGAATTCGTGTAATCATAAGATTCTTGCGATTAAGGCGCTGTATATTTTTCCCGAATCACCATCCGAAGACATCAGGTATTTATTACAGACATTGAAAACAACAATCAAAATGCAATCTAAATAGAATAACTTTTCGAATTGAATTTACAAATCAATTAACGATATTATGTCACCAAATAGAGCCTTTCCTTGATTTCGCCCAGGAGTTATGAGATCATGTTAGCACTCATATAACCACGCAGCAAAAAATGCTAATTTCTCAATTTTGCAATATTGTTAAGTCCTGTAGCGAGCAAGTTATTCATAAATACTTGCGATCTAAATTAAACTATCTAGCAAATTGGAATTTCAAAAATCTGAAAGCGAACAGATAAAGAAACCAACCTCTTATATTCTATCACGTGAATTCGTGTAATCATGAGATGCTTGCGAGTGAGGCGCAGTATATTTTTATAGAAATATCATCTAAAGACATCTGGTATTTCTTACAGACATTGGAAACAACAATTAAAATGCAATCTCAATAAAATAACTGTTCGAAAGGAATTCTCAAAACAAATAACGTTATTATGTCACTAAATAGAGCTATTCCTTGATTTTGCACAGAAGTTATGGGATCATTTTAGCACTTTTATGACCACGCAGCAAAATATGCGAATTTTTCAATTTCGCGATATTATAAAGTCCTGTAGCGAGCAGGTTATCTATAAATACGTGCGATCTAAATTGAACTATTTCGCAAATTGAAATTTCAAATATCTGAAAGCGAACAGATATAGAAATCAACCTCTTATATTCTATAACGTGAATTCATGTAATCATGAGATGCTTGCGATTGAGGCGCAGTATATTTTTCCCGGAATATCATCTGAAGACATCAGGTATTTCTTACAGACATTGAAAACAACAATCAGAATGCAGTCTCAAAAGAATAACTTTTCGAATTGAATTTACAAGTCAATTAACGTTATTATGTCAATATATAGAGCTATTACTTGATTATGCCCAGTAGTTATGAGATCATTTTAGCACTCTTATAACGACGCAGCAAAATATGCTAATTTTTTAATTTCGCAATATTACTAAGTCCTGTAGCGAGCAGGTTATCCACGAATACTTGCGATCGAACTTTTACTTTTTAGCGAATTGATATTTTAAATAACCTATAGTGAACAGATACAGAAAAACCTCTTATATTCTATCACGTGAATTTGTGTAATCATGAGATTGTTGCGGTAAAGGTGCAGTATATTTTTTCCGAAATTACATCTAATGGCATCAAGTATGTTTAGCAGACATTGAAAACATCAATCAAAAAGCAATCTCAATAGAATAATTCTTCGAATTGAATTTTCAAATCAAATAACGTTATTATATCACTAAATAGAGCCATTCCTTGAATTTGCCCAGGAGCCATGAGATCATTTTAGCACTCTTCTAACGACGCAGCAAAAAATGCTAATTTTTCAATTTCGCAATAATATCAAGTCTTGTAGCGAGCAGGTTATCCATGAATTCTTGCGATCTAAATTTAACTATTCAGCGAATTGATATTTTAAATAAATGAAATCGAACAGATACAGAAATAAACCACTTATATTCCATCACGTGAATTCGTGTAATCATAAGATTCTTGCGATTAAGGCGCTGTATATTTTTCCCGACTCACCATCTGAAGACATCAGGTATTTCTTACAAACATTGAAAACAACAATCAGAATGCAGTCTCAATAGAATAACTTTTCGAATTGAATTTACAAGTCAATTAACGTTATTATGTCAATATATAAAGCTATTACTTGATTTTGCCCGGTAGTTATGAGATCATTTTAGCACTCTTATAACGACGCAGCAAAATATGCTAATTTTTTAATTTCGCAATATTACTATGTCCTGTAGCGAGCAGGTTATCCACGAATACTTGCGATCAAACTTTAACTTTTGAGCGAATTGATATTTTAAATAACCTATAGTGAACAGATACAGAAAAACCTCTTATATTCTAACACGTGAATTCGTGTAATCATGAGATTATTGCGATAAAGGCGCAGTATATTTTTTCCGAAATGACATCTGATGGCATCAGGTATGTCTAGCAGACATTAAAAACAACAATCAAAATGAAATCTTAATAGAATAACTTTTCGAATTGAATTTTCAAATCAAATAACTTTATAATGTCACTAAATAGAGCCATTCCGTGATTTTGCCCAGGTGTTATGAGATAATTTTAGCACTTTCATGACCACGCAGCAAAATATGCTTATTTTTTAAATTCGCAATATTATCAAGTCCTCTAGCGAGCAGGTTATCAATTATTACTTGCGATCTAAATTAAACTATTCAGCAAATTGAAATTTCAAATATCTGAAAGCGAACAGATATGGAAATCAACCTCTTATATTCTACATATCACGTGAATTTGTGTAATCATGAGATTGTTGCGATTGTGGCGCAGTATATTTTTCCCGAAATGACATCTGAAGATATCAGGAATTTATAACAGACTTTGAAAACAACGTGCAAAACGCAAACTTAATTGAATAACTTTTCGAATTGAATTTCCAAATCAAATAACGTTAATATGTCAATATATAGATCCATTCCTTTATTTTGCCTATAGTAAGGTGTCATTTTAGCACTATTATGACCACGCAGCGAAATAGGCTAATTTTTCAATTTCGCAATGTTACTAAGTCCTGTAGCGAGCATGTGATCCATTAATACTTGCGATCCAAATTCATCTATTCAGCGAATTGAAATTTTAAATAACCGATAGTGAACGGATACAGGAATACCTCTTATATGCTGACACGTGAATTCGTGTAATCATGAGATACTTGCGATAAAGGCGCTGTATATTTTTCCTGAAATATCATCTCAAGACATCAGGTATTTCTTAGAGACATAGAAAACAACAATTCAAATGCAATCTCATTAGAATGACTTTCCGAATTGAATTTTCAAATCAAATAACGTTATGATGTCACTAAATACAGCCATTCTTTGATTTTTCCCGGGAGTCATGATATCATTTTAGCACTATTATAACGACGCAGCAAAATATGCTAATTTTTCAATTTCGCAATATTTCTAAGTCCTGTAGCGAGCAGGTTATTCACGAATACTTGCGATCGAACTTTAACTTCCAGCGAATTAAAATTTTAAATAACCGATAGTGAACAGATACAGAAATACCTCTTATATTCTTACACGTGAATTCGTGTAATCATGAGATTATTGCTATAAAGGCGCAGTATATTTTTTCCGAAATGACATCTGATGGCATCAGGTATGTCTAGCAGACATTGAAAAGAACAATCAAAATGCAATCTCAATAGAATAACTTTTCGAATTGAATTTTCAAATCAAATAACGTCATTATATCACTAAATAGAGCCTTTCCTTGATTTTGCCCAGGAGTCATGAGATCATTTTAGCACTCTTATAACGACGCAGCAAAAAATGCTAATTTTTTAATTTCGCAATATTATACAGTCCTGTAGCGAGCAGGTTATCTATGAATACTTGCGATCTAAGTTTAACTATTCAGCGAATTGATATTTTAAATAACCGAAAGCGGACAGATACAGAAATCAACCACTTATATTCCATTACGTGAATTCGCGTGATCATAAGATTCTTGCGATTAAGGCGCAGTATATTTTTCCCGAAATACCATCTGAAGACTTCAGGTATGTCTTACAGAAATTGAAAACAACTATCAAAATGCAATCTAAATAGAATAACTTTTCGAAATGAATTTACAAATCAATTAACGTTATTACGTCAATATATAGAGTTATACCTTGATTTTGGTCAGGAGTTATGAGATCATTTTAGCACTCTTATGACCACTCAGCAAAATGTGCTAATTTTTTAATTTCGCAATATTACTAAGTCCTGTAGCGTGTAGGTTATCCATGAATATTTGCGATCTAACTTTAACTATTCAGCGAATTGATAATTTAAATAACCGAAATAGAACAGATACAGAAATCAACCACTTATATTCCATCACGAGAATTCGTGTAATCATGAAATTATTGCGATAACGGCGCAGTAAATTTTTTCCGAAATGAAATCTAATGGCATCAAGTATGTCTAGCAGACATTGAAAACAACAATCAAAAAGCAATCTCAATA
Source organism: Platygaster robiniae (assembly GCA_028476575.1). Classification (NCBI taxonomy): domain Eukaryota; kingdom Metazoa; phylum Arthropoda; class Insecta; order Hymenoptera; family Platygastridae; genus Platygaster; species Platygaster robiniae. The sequence continues at coordinate 21,523,375 of CM052021.1, forward strand.
GAATAACTTTTCGAATTGAATTTTCAAATCAAATAACGTTACTATGTCACTAAATAGAGCCATTCCTTGATTTTGCCCAGGAGCCATGAGACCATATTAGCACTCTTTTAACGACGCAGCAAAAAATGCTAATTTTTCAATTTCACAATAATATCAAGCTTTGTAGCGAGCAGGTTATCCATGAATACTTGCGATCGAAATTTAACTATTCAGTGAATTGATATTTTAAATGAATGAAATCGAACAGATACAGAAATAAACCACTTATATTCCATCACGTGAATTCGTGTAATCATAAGATTCTTGCGATTAAGGCGCTGTATACTTTTCCCGAATCACCATCTGAGGACATCAGGTATTTCTCACAGACATTGAAAACGACAATCAAAATGCAATCTAAATGGAATAACTTTTCGAATTGAATTTACAAATCAATTAACGTTATTATGTCACCAAATAGAGCATTTCCTTGATTTTGCCCACGAGTTATGAGATTATTTTAGCACTTTCATGACCACGCAGCAAAAGAGGCTAATTTTTCAATTTCGCAATGTTACTAAGTCCTGTAGCGAGCATGTGATCCATTAATACTTGCGATCTAAATTTATCTTTTCAGCGAATTGCAATTTTAAATAACCGATAGTGAACGGATACAGGAATACCTCTTATATGCTAACACGTGAATTCGTGTAATCATGAGATACTTGCGATAAAGGCGCTGTATATTTTTCCTGAAATATCATCTCAAGACATCAGGTATTTCTTACAGACATAGAAAACATAAATTAAAATGCAAACTCATTAGAATGACTTTTCGAATTGAAGTTTCAAATCAAATAACGTTTTGATGTCACTAAATACAGCCATTCTTAGATTTTTCCCGGGAGTCATGATATCATTTTAGCACTATTATAACGACGCAGCAAAATATGCTAATTTTTCAATTTCGCAATATTTCTAAGTCCTGTAGCGAGCAGTTTATTCACGAATACTTGCGATCGAACTTTAACTTCCAGCGAATTAAAATTTTAAATAACCGATAGTGAACAGATACAGAAATACCTCTTATATTCTAACACGTGAATTCGTGTAATCATGAGATTATTGCTATAAAGGCGCAGTATATTTTTTCCGAAATGACATCTGATGGCATCAGGTATGTCTAGCAGACATTGAAAAGAACAATTAAAATGCAATCTCAATAGAATAACTTTTCGAATTGAATTTTCAAATCAAATAACGTCATTATATCACTAAATAGAGCCATTCCTTGATTTTGCCCAGGAGTCATGAGATCATTTTAGCACTCTTATAACGACGCAGCAGAAAATGCTAATTTTTTAATTTCGCAATATTATCTAGTCCTGTAGCGAGCAGGTTATCTATGAATACTTGCGATCTAAGTTTAACTATTCAGCGAATTGATATTTTAAATAACCGAAAGCGAACAGACTCAGAAACAAACCACTTATATTCCATCACGTTAATTCGTGTAATCATAAGATTCTTGCGATTAAGGCGCTGTATATTTTTCCCGAATCACCATCTGAGGACATCAGGTATTTCTTACAAACATTGAAAACAACAATCAAAATGCAATCTAAATAGAATAACTTTTCGAATTGAATTTACAAATCAATTAACGTTATTATGTCACCAAATAGAGCCTTTCCTTGATTTTGCCCACGAGTTATGAGATCATTTTAGCACTTTTATGACCACGCAGCAAAATAGGCTAATTTTTCAATTTCGCAATGTTACTAAGTCCTGTAGTGAGCGTGTGATCCATTAATACTTGCGGTCCAAATTCATCTTTTCAGCGAATTGAAATTTTAAATAACCGATAGTGAACGGATACAGAAATACCTCTTATATGCGACCACGTGAATTCGTGTAATCATGAGATACTTGCGATAAAGGCGTTGTATATTTTTCCTGAAATATCATCTCAAGACATCAGGTATTTCTTACAGACATAAAAAACAACAATTAAAATGCAATCTCATTAAAATGACTTTTCGAATTGAATGTTCAAATCAAATAACGTTATGATGTCACTAAATACAGCCATTCTTTGATTTTTCCCGGGAGTCATGATATCATTTTAGCACTATTATAACGGCGCAGCAAAATATGCTAATTTTTCAATTTCGCAATATTTCTAAGTCCTGTAGCGAGCAGGTTATCCACGGATACTTGCGATCGAACATTAACTTTCCAGCGAATTGAAATTTTAAATAACCGATAGTGAACAGATACAGAAATACCTCTTATATTCTAACACGTGAATTCGTGTAATCATAAGATTATTGCTATAAAGGCGCAGTATATTTTTTCCGAAATGACATCTGATGGCATCAGGTATGTCTAGCAGACATTGAAAACAACAATCAAAATGCAATCTCAATAGAATAACTTTTCGAATTGAATTTTCAAATCAAATAACGATATTATGTCACTATATAGAGCTATTCCTTGATTTTGGCCAGAAGTTATGAGTTCATTTAACTCTCTTATGACCACGCAGCAAAATGTGCTAATTTTTTAATTTCGCAATATTACTAAGTCCTGTAGCGTGCAGGTTATCCATGAATATTTGCGATCTAACTATAACTATTCAGAGAATTGATATTTTAAATAACCGATAGTGAACAGATACAGAAATACCTCTTATATTCTAACACGTGCATTCGTGTAATCATGAGATTATTGCGATAAAGGCGCAGTATATTTTTTCCGAAATGACATCTGATGGCATCAGGTATGTCTAGCAGACATTGAAAACAACAAATACAATGCAGTCTCAATAGAATAACTGTTCGAAATGATTTCTCAAATCGAATAACGTTATTATGTCACTAAATAGAGCCATTCCTTGATTTTGCCCAGGAGCCATGAGATCATTTTAGCACTTTTCTAACGACGCAGCAAAAAATGCTAATTTTTCAATTTCGCAATAATATCAAGTCTTGTAGCGAGCAGGTTCTCCACGAATACTTGCGATCGAACTTTAACTTTTCAGCGAATTGATAATTTAAATAAATGAAATCGAACAGATACAGAAATAAACCACTTATATTCCATTACGTGAATTCGTGTAATCATAAGATTCTTGCGATTAAGGCGCTGTATATTTTTCCCGAATCACCATCTGAAGACATCAGGTATTTCTTACAGAAATTGAAAACAAGAATCAAAATGCAATCTAAATAGAATAACTTTTCGAAATGAATTTACAAATCAATTAACGTTATAACGTCAATATATAGTGTTATACCTTGATTTTGGTCAGGAGTTATGAGATCATTTTAGCACTCTTATGACCATGCAGCAAAATGTGCTAATTTTTTAATTTCGCAATATTACTAAGTCCTGTAGCGTGCAGGTTATCCATGAATATTTGCGATCTAACTTTAATTATTCAGCGAATTGATATTTTAAATAACCGAAATAGAACGGATACAGAAATCAACCACTTATCTTCCATCACGAGAATTCGTGTAATCATGAGGTTCTTGCGATTTGGGCGCAGTATATTTTTCCCGAAATATTATCTGAAGGCATCAGGTATTTCTTACAGACATTGGAAACAACAATCAAAATGCAATCTGAATAGAATAACTGTTCGAAATGACTTCTCAAATCCAATAACGTTATTAATCCACTAAATAGAGATATTCCTTAATTTTGCCCAGGGGTTATGAGATCATTTTAGCACTTTTATGACCACGCTGCAAAATATGCAAATTTTTCAATTTCGCCATATTAACAAGTCCTGTAGCGAGCAGGTCATCCATAAGTACTTGCGATCGAAATTGAACTATTTAGCAAATTGAAATTTCAAATATCTGAAAGCGAACAGATATAGAAATCAACCTCTTATATTCTATCACGTGAATTCGTGTAATCATGAGATGCTTGCGATTGAGGCGCAGTATATTTTTCCCGAAATATCATCTAAAGACATCAGGTATTTTTTACAGACAGTGAAAACAACAATCACAATGCAGTCTCAATAGAATAACATTTCGAATTGAATTTACATGTCAATTAACGTTATTATGTCAATATATAGAGCTATTGCTTGATTTTGCCCAGGAGTTTTGAGATCATTTTAGCAATCTTATAAGGACGCAGCAAAATATGCTTATTTTTTAATTTCGCAATATTACTAAGTCCTGTAGCGAGCAGGTTATCCTCGAATACTTGCGATCGAACATTAACTTTTCAGCGAATTGATATTTTAAATAACCGATAGTGAACAGATACAGAAATACCTCTTTTATTCTAACACGTGAATTCGTGTAAGCATGAGATTATTGCGATAAAGGCACAGTATATTTTTTCAGAAATGACATCTGATGGCATCAGGTATGTCTAGCAGACATTGAAAACAACAATCAAAATGCAATCTCATTAGAATGACTTTTCGAATTGAATTTACAAATCAATTAAAGTTATTATGTCAATATATAGCCATTCTTTGATTTTGCCCAGGAGTAAGGAGATCATTTGAGCACTTTCATGACCACGCAGCAAAATATGCTAATTTTTCAATTTGCTATATTACTAAATCCTGTAGCGTGTAGGTTATCCACGAATACTTGCGATCGAACTTTACCTTTCCAGCGAATTGAAATTTTAAATAACCGATAGTGAACATATACAGAAATACCTCTTATATTCTAACCCGTGAATTCGAGTAAATATGAGATTATTGCAATAAAGGCGCAGTACATTTTTTCCAAAATGACATCTGATGGCATCAGGTCGTCTAGCAGACTTTGAAAACAACAATCAAAATGCAATCTCAATAAAATAACCTTTCGAATTGAATTTTTAAATCAAATAACGTTATTATGTCACTAAATAGAGTCATTCCTTGATTTTGCCCAGGAGTCCTGAGATCATTTTAGCACTTTTATAAAGTCACAGCAAAAAATGCTAATTTTTCAATTTCGCAATATTACCAAGTCCTGTAGCGAGCAGGTTATCTATTAATACTTGCGATCCAAATCTAACTTTTCAGCGAATTGAAATTTTAAATAATCGAAAGCGAACAGATACAGAAATCAACCTATTATATTCTATCACGAGAATTCGTGTAATCATGAGGTTCTTGCGATTGAGGCGCAGTATATTTTTCCCGAAATATCATATGAACACATCAGGTATTTCTTACAGACATTGAAAACAACAATCAAAATGCAATCTCATTAGAATGACTTTTCGAATTGAATTTACAAATCAATTAACGTTATTATGTCAATATATAGTCATTCTTTAATTTTGCCCAGGAGTAAGGAGATCATTTTAGCACTCTTATGACCACGCAGCAAAATATGCTAATTTTTCAATTTCGCTATATTACTAAGTCCTGTAGCGAGCAGGTTATTCATAAATACTTGCGATCGAACTTTACCTTTCCAGCGAATTGAAAATTTTAAATAACCGATAGTGAACATATACAGAAATACCACTTATATTCTAACACGTGAATTCGTGTAACCATGAGATTATTGCGATAAAGGCGCAGTATATTTTTTCCGAAATGACATCAGATGGCATCCAGGACGTCTAGCAGACATTGAAAAAAACAATCAAAATGCAATCTCAATAAAGTAACCTTTCGATTTGATTTTTCAAATCAAATAACGTTATTATGTCACTAAATAGAGCTATTCCCTCATTTTGCCCAAAAGTAATAAGATCATTTTGGCACTCTTTTGAAGACGCAGCAAAAAATGCTCATTTTTCAATTTTGCAATATTACCAAGTGCTGTAGCGAGCAGGTTATCTATGAATACTTGCGATCTAAATTTGTCTATTCAGCGAATTAAAATTTTAAGTAAAGGAAAGCGAACAGATACAGAATTCAACCTATTATATTCTATCACGAGAATTCGTGTAATCATGAGGTTCTTGCGATTGAGGCGCAGTATATTTTTCCCGAAATATTATCTGAAGGCATCAGGTTTTTCTTACAGACATTAAAAACAACAATCAAAATGCAATCTAAATAGAATAACTTTTCGAATTCAATTCACAAATCAATTAACGTTATTATGTCGCTAAATAGAGCCATTCCTTGATTTTGCCCAGGAGTTCTGATATCATTTTAGCACTTTTATGACCACGCAGCAAAATGGGCTAATTTTTTAATTTCGCAATATTACTATGTCCTGTAGTGTGCAGGTTATCTACGAATACTTGCGATCTAAATTAAACTGTTCATCGAATTGAAATTTTAAATAACTGAAATCGAACAGATACCGAAATCAACCACTTATATTCCATCACGAGAAATCGTGTAATCATAAGATTCTTGCGATTAAGGCGCAGTATATTTTTCCCGAAATACCATCTGAAGACATCAGGTATTTCTTACAGACATTGAAAACAACAAACAAAATGCAATCTAAATAGAATAACTTTTCGAATTGAATTTACAAATCATTCAACGTTATTATGTCAATATATAGAGCTATTCCTTGATTTTGCCCAGGAGTTATGAAATCATTTCAGCACTCTTATGACCACGCAGCAAAATATGCTAATTTTTCAATTTCGCAATGTTACTAAGTCCTGTAGCGAGCAGGTGATCCATGAATACCTGCTATACAAATCTAACTATTCAGCGAATTTAAATTTTAAATAACCGAAAGTGAACAGATACAGAAATCAACCTATTATATTCTATGACGAGAATTCGGGTACTCATGAGGAGCTTGCGATTGAGGCGCAGTATATTTTTCCCGAAATATTATCTGAAGGCATCAGGTATTTCTTACAGACATTGAAAACAACAATCAAAATGCCATCTCAATAGAATAACTTTTCGAATTGAATTTTCAAATCAAATAACGTTATGATGTCACTAAATCCAGCAATTCTTTGATTTTTCCCGAGAGTCATAATATCATTTTAGCACTCTTATAACCACGCAGCAAAATATGCTAATTTCTTAATTTCGCAATATTACTAAGTTCTGTCGGGAGCAGGTTATCTATGAATACTTGCGATCTAAATTTAATTATTCAGCAAATTGATATTTTAAATAACCGAAATAGAACAGATGAAGAAATCAACCACTTATATTCCATCACGAGAAATCGTGTAATCATGAAATTATTGCGATAACGGCGCAGTAAATTTTTTCCGAAATGACATCTGATGGCATCAAGTATGTATTGCAGACATTAAAAACAACAATTAAAATGCAATCTCAATAGAATAACTTTTCGACTTGAATTTTCAAATCAAATAACGTTATTATGTCACTAAATAGAGCCAATCCTTTATTTTGCCCAGGAGTCATGAGATCATTTAGCACTCTTACATTAACGCAGCAAAAAATGCTAATTTTTCAATTTCGCAATATTACCAAGTCCTGTAGCGAGCAGGTTATCCATGAATACCTGCTATACAAATCTAACTATTCAGCGAATTGAAATTTTAAATAACCGAAAGCGAACAGATACAGAAATCAACCTATTATATTCTATGACGAGAATTCGGGTAATCATGAGGTTCTTGCGATTGGGGCGCAGTATATTTTTCCCGAAATATTATCTGAAGGCATCAGGTATTTCTTACAGACATTGAAAACAACAATCACAATGCAGTCTCAATAGAATAACTGTTCGAATTATATTTTCAAATCAATAAACGTTATTATGTCGATATATAGAGCTATTCCTTGATTTTGCCCAGGAGTTATGTAATCATGTTAGCACTCTTATAACCACGCAGCACAAAATGCTAATTTTTCAATTTTGCAATATTGTCAAGTCCTGTAGCGAGCAAGTTATTCATAAATACTTGCGATCTAAATTAATCTATCCGACAAATTGAAATTTCCAATATCTGAAAGCTAACAGATATAGAAATCAACCTCTCATATTCTATCACGTGAATTCGTGTAATCATGAGATTCTTGCGATTGAGGCGCAGTATATTTTTCCCGTAATATCATCTAAAGACATCTGGTATTTGTTACAGACATTGAAAACAACAATCACAATGCAGTCTCAATAGAATAACTGTTCGAAATGATTTCTCAAATCGAATAACGTTATAATGTCACTAAATAGAGCCATTCCTTGATTTTGCCCAGAAGTTATGAGATCATTTGAGCACTCTTATATCGACGCAGCAAAATATGCTAATTTTTTTATTTCGCAATTTTACTTAGTCCTGTAGCGAGCAGGTTATCCACGAATACTTGCGATCGAACTTTAACTTTTGGGCGAATTGATATTTTAAATAACCGATAGTGTACAGATAAAGAAATACCTCTTCTATTCTAACACGTGAATTCGTGTAATCATGAGGTTCTTGCGATTGGGGCGCAGTATATTTTTCCCGAAATATTATTTGAAGCCATCAGGTATTTCTTACAGACATTGGAAACAACATTCAAAATGCAATCTCTATAGAATAACTGTTTGAAATGAATTCTCAAATCAAATAACGTTATTAATCCACTAAATAGAGCCATTCCTCGATTTTTCCCAGGAGTTATGAGATCATTTTAGCACTTTTATGACCACGCAGCAAAATATGCGAATTTTTCAATTAAGCAATATTATCAAGTCCTTAGCGAGCAGGTCATCCATAAGTCCTTGCGATCGAAATTGAACTATTTAGCAAATTAAAATTTTAAATAACCGAAAGCGAACAGATACAGAAATCAACCTATTATATTCTATTACGAAAATTCATGTAATCATGAGGTTCTTGCGATTGAGGCGCAGTATATTTTTCCCGAAATATCATAAGAAGACACCAGGTATTTCTTACAGACATTGGAAACAACAATCAAAATGCAATCTCAATTGAATAACTTTTCGAATTGAATTTACAAATCAATTAACGTTATTATGTCAATATATAGAGCTATTCCTTGATTTTTCCCAGGAGTCATGAGATCATTTTAGCACTCTTATAAAGACGCAGCAAAAAATGCTTCTTTTTCAATCTCGCAATATTACTAAGTACTGTAGCGAGCAGGTTATCCACGAATACTTGCGATCGAACATTACCTTTCCAGCGAATTGAAATTTTAAATAACCGATAGTGAACATATACAGAAATACCTCTTATATTCTAACACGTGAATTCGTGTAATCTTGAGATTATTGCGATAAAGGGGCAGTATATTTTTTCCGAAATGACATCTTATGGCATCAGGTTCGTCTAGCAGACATTGAAAACAACAATCAAAATGCAATCTCAATAGAATAACCTCTTGAATTGAATTTTCAGATGAAATAACGTTATTATGTCACTAAATAAAGCCATTCCTTGATTTTGCCCAGGATTCATGAGATCATTTTAGCACTCTTATGAAGACGCAGCAAAAAATGCTAATTTTTCAATTTCGCAATATTACCAAGTGCTGTAGGGAGCAGGTTATCTATGAATACGTGCGATCGAAATATGTTTATTCAGCGAATTGAAATTTTAAGAAACCGAAAGCGAACAGATACAGAATTTAACCTATTATATTCTATCACGACAATTCGTGTAATCATGAGGTTCTTGCGATTGAGGCGCAGTATATTTTTCCCGAAATATCATATGAACACATCAGGTATTTCTTACAGACATTGAAAACAACAATCAAAATGCAATCTCATTAGAATGACTTTTCGAATTGAATTTACAAATCAATTAACGTTATTATGTCAATATATAGTCATTCTTTAATTTTGCCCAGGAGTAAGGAGATCATTTTAGCACTCTTATGACAACGCAGCAAAATATGCTAATTTTTCAATTTCGCTATATTACTAAGTCCTGTAGCGAGCAGGTTATTCATAAATACTTGCGATCGAACTTTACCTGTCCAGCGAATTGAAAATTTTAAATAACCGATAGTGAACATATACAGAAATACCACTTATATTCTAACACGTGAATTCGTGTAACCATGAGATTATTGCGATAAAGGCGCAGTATATTTTTTCCGAAATGACATCAGATGGCATCCAGTACGTCTAGCAGACATTGAAAAAAACAATCAAAATGCAATCTCAATAAAGTAACCTTTCGATTTGATTTTTCAAATCAAATAACGTTATTATGTCAATATATAGAGCTATTCCTTGATTTTCCCCAGGAGTCATGAGATCATTTTAGCACTCTTATAAAAACGCAGCAAAAAATGCTAATTTTTCAATCTCGCAATATTACTAAGTCCTGTAGCGAGCAGGTTATTTATGAATACTTGCGATCGGAATTCAACTATTCAGCGAATTGAAATTTTACTGAACCGAAAGCGAAAATATACAGAAATCAACCTCTTAAATTCTATCACGTGAATTCGTGTAATCGTGAGATTCTTGCGATCAAGGCGGAGTATATTTTTCCCGAAATATCATCTAAAAACATCAGATATTTCTTACAGACATTGAAAACTACAATCAAAATGCAAACTCAATAGAATAACTTTTCGAATTGATCTTTCAAATCAAATAACGTTATTATATCACTAAATAGAGACATTCCTTGATTTTGCGCAGGAGTCATGAGATTATTTTAGCACTCTTATGACGACGCAGCAAAAAATGCTAATTTTTTAATTTCGCAATATTATCCAGTCCTGTAGCGAGCAGGTTATCCATGAATACCTGCGATCCAAATCTAACTATTCAGCGAATTGAAATTTTAAATAACCGAAATCGAACAGATACAGAAATCAACCACTTATATTCCATTACGTTAATTCGTGTGATCATAAGATTCTTGCGATTAAGGCGCAGTATATTTTTCGCGAAATACCATCTTAAGACATCAGGTATTTCTTACAGACATTGAAAACAACAATCAAAATGCAATCTAAATAGAATAACTTTTCGAATTGAATTTTCAAATCAATTAACGTTATTATGTCAATATATAGAGCTATTCTTTGATTTTGGCCAGGAGTTATGAGTTCATTCAACACTCTTATGACCACGCAGCAAAATGTGCTATTTTTTTCATTTCGCAATATTACTAAGTCCTGTAGCTTGCAGGTTATCCATGAATATCTGCGATCTAACTTTAACTATTCAGCGAATTGATATTTCAAATAACCGAAATAGAACAGATACAGAAATCAACCACTTATATTCCATCACGAGAATTCGTGTAATCATGAGGTTCTTGCGATTGGGGCGCAGTATATTTTTCCCGAAATATTATCTGAAGGCATCAGGTATTTCTTACAGACATTGGAACAAACAATCAAAATGCGATCTGAATAGAATAACTGTTCGAATTGAAATTACATGTCAATTAACGTTATTATGTCACTAAATAGAGCCATTCCTTGATTTTGCCCAGAAGTTATGAGATCATTTTAGCACTCATATGACCACGCAGCAAAATATGCTAATTGTTTAATTTCGCAATATTACTAAGTCCTGTAGCGAGCAGGTTATTTAGGAATACTTGCGATCGAAATTCAACTGTTCAGCAAATTGAGATTTTACTGAACCGATAGCGAAAATATACAGAAATCAGCCTCTTAAATTCTATCACGTGAATTCGTGTAATCATGAGATTCTTGCGATCAAGGCGCAGTATATTTTTCCCTAAATGTTATATAAAAACATCAGGTATTTCTTACAGACATTAAAAACAACAATCAAAATGCAATCTCATTAGAATAACTTTTCGAATTTAATTTACAAATTAATTAACGTTATTATGTCAATATATAGAGCTATTCCTTGATTTTCCCCGGGAGTCATGAGATCATTTTAGCACTCTTATAACGACGCAGCAAAATATGCTAATTTTTCAATTTCACAATATTACTAAGTCCTGTAGCGAGCAGGTTATCCACGAATACTTGCGATCGAGCTTTACCTTTCAAGCGAATTGAAATTTGAAATAACCGAAAGCGAAGAGATACAGAAATCAACCTATTATATTCTATCACGAAAATATGTGTAATCATGAGGTTCTTGCAATTGAGGCGCAGTATATTTTTCCCGAATTATCATATGAAGACATCAGGTATTTCTTACAGACATTAAAAACAACAATCACAATGCAGTCTCAATAGAATAACTTTTCGAATTGAATTTACAAGTCAATTAACGTTATTATGTCAATATATAGAGCTATTACTTGATTTTGGCCAGGAGTTATGAGTTCATTTAACACTCTTATGACCACGCAGCAAAATGTGCTAATTTTTAAATTTCGCACTATTACTAAGTCCTGTAGCGTGCAGGTTATCCATGAATATTTGCGATCTAACTTTAACTATTCAGCGAATTGATATTTAAAATAACCGAAATAGAACAGATACAGAAATCAACCACTTATATTCCATCACGAGAATTCGTGTAATCATGAGGTTCTTGCGATTGGGGCGCAGTATATTTTTCCCGAAATATTATCTGAAGGCATCAGGTATTTCTTACAGACATTGGAACCAACAATCGAAATGCAATCAGAATAGAATAACTGTTCGAAATGACTTCTCAAATCAAATAACGTTATTAATCCACTAAATAGAGCCATTCCTTAATTTTGCCCAGGAGTTATGAGATCATTTTAGCACTTTTATGACCACGCAGCAAAATATGCTAATTCTTTTATTTCGCAATTTTACTAAGTCCTGTAGCGAGCAGGTTATCCACGAATACTTGCGTTCCAAATCTAACTATTCAGTGAATTGAAATTTTAAATAACCGAAAGCGAACAGATACAGAAATCAACCTATTATATTCTATCACGAGAATTCGTGTATTCATGAGGTTCTTGCGATTGAGGCGCAGTAAATTTTTTCCGTAATATCATATGAACACATCAGGTATTTCATACAGACATTGAAAGCAACAATCAAAATGCAATCTCATTAGAATAACTTTTTGAATTGAATTTACAAATCAATGAACGTTAACATGTCAATATATAGAACCATTCTTTAATTTTGCCCAGGAGTAAGGAGATCATTTTAGCACTCTTATGACTACGCAGCAAAATATGCTAATTTTTCAATTTCGCAATATTACTAAGTCCTGTAGCGAGCAGGTTATCCACGAATACTTGCGATCGAACTTTAACTTTTCAGCGAATTGATATTTTAAATAACCGATAGTGAAAATATACAGAAATACAACATATATTCTAACACGTGAATTCGTGTAATCATGAGATTATTGCGATAAAGGCGCAGTATATTTTTTTCGAAATGACATCTGATGGCATCCAGTACGTCTAGCAGACATTGAAAAAAACAATCAAAATGCAATCTCAATAGAGTAACCTTTCGATTTGATTTTTCAAATCAAATAACGTTATTATGTCACTAAATAGAGCCATTCCCTCATTTTGCCCAGGAGTCATGAGATCATTTTGGCACTCTTTCAAAGACGCAGCAAATAATGCTCATTTTTCAATTTCGCAATATTATCAAGTGCTGTAGCGAGCAGGTTATCTATGAATACTTGCGATCTAAATTTGTCTATTCAGCGAATTGAAATTTTAAGTAAAGGAAAGCGAACAGATACAGAATCCAACCTATTATATTCTATCACGAGAATTCGTGTAATCATGAGGTTCTTGCGATTGAGGCACAGTATATTTTTCCCAAAATATTATCTGAAGGCATCAGGTATTTCTTACAGACATTGGAAACAACAATCAAAATGCAATCGCAATAGAATAACTGTTCGAAATGATTTCTCAAATCGAATAACGTTATTATGTCACTGAAAAGAGCCATTCCTTGATTTTGCCCAGAAATTATGAGATCATTTTAGCACTTTTATGACCACGCAGCAAAATATGCTAATTTTCAATTTTCGCAATATTGGCAAGTCCTGTAGCGAAAAAGTTATTCATAAATACTGGCGATCTAAATTGAACTATTAAGCAAATTGAAATTTAATATCTGAAAGCGAACAGATATAGAAATCAACCTCTTATATTCTATCACGTGAATTCGGGTAATCATGAGATGCTTGCGGTTGAGGCGCAGTATATTTTTCCCGAGATATCATCTGAAGACATCTGGTATTTCTTACAGACATTGAAAACAACAATCAAAATGCAATCTTCATAGAATAACTGTTCGAATTATATTTTTGAATTAATAAACGTTAGTATGTCGATATATAGAGCTATTCCTTGATTTTGCCCAGGAGTTATGAGATCATTTTAGCACTCTTATAGCAACGCAGCAAAATATGCTAATTTTTTAATTTCGCAATATTACCAAGTCCTGTAGCGAGCAGGTTATCCACGAATACTTGCGATCGAACTTAGCTTCGCAGCGAATTAATATTTGAAATAACCGATAGTGAACAGATACAGAAATACCTCTTATATTCTAACACGTGCATTCGGGTAATCATGAGATTATTGCGATAAAGGCGCAGTATATTTTTTCCGAAATGACATCTGATGGCATCAGGTATGTCTAGCAGACATTGAAAACAACAATTCAAAAGCAATCTAAATAGAACAACGTTTCGAATTGAATTTTCAAATCAATTAACGTTATGATGTCACTAAATACAGCCATTCTTTAATTTTTCCCGGGAGTCATAATATCATTTTAGCACTCTTATAACCACGCAGCAAAATATGCTATTTTTTAATTTCGCAATATTACTTAGTTCTGTCGCGAGCAGGTTATCTATGAATACTTGCGATCTAAATTGATTTATTCAGCAAATTGATATTTTAAATAACCGATAGTGAACAGATCCAGAAATACCTTTTATATTCTAACACGTGAATTCGTGTAATCATGAGGTTCTTGCGATTGGGGCGCAGTATATTTTTCCCGAAATATTATCTGAAGCCATCAGGTATTTCTTACAGACATTGGAAACAACAATCAAAATGCAATCTCAATAGAATAGCTGTTCGAAATGAATTCTCAGAGCAAATAACGTTATTAATCCACTAAATAGAGCCATTCCTTGATTTTGCCCAGGAGTTATGAGATCGTTTAAGCACTTTTATGACCACGCAGCAAAATATGCGAATTTTTCAATTTCGCAATATTATCAAGTCCTGTAGCGAGCAGGTCATCCATAAGTCCTTGCGATCGAAATTGAACTATTTAGCAAATTGAAATTTCAAATATCTGAAAGCCAACAGATATAGAAATCAACCTTTTATATTCTATCACGTGAATTCGTGTAATCATAAGATGCTTGCGATTGAGGCGCAGTTTATTTTCCCCGAAATATCATCTGGAGACATCAGGTATTTCTTACAGACATTGAAAACAACAATCAAAATGCAATCTCAATAGAATAACTTTTCGAATTAAATTCTTAAATCAAATAACTTTATTATGTCACTAAATAGAGCCATTCCTTGATTTTGCCCAGGAGTTATGAGATCATGTTAGCAATCTTATAACGACGCAGCAAAATATGCTAATTTTTCAATTTCGCAATATTACTAAGTCCTGTAGCAAGCAGGTTATCCACGAATTCTTGCGATCGAACTTTAACTTTTCAGCGAATTGATAATTTAAATAACCGATAGTGAACAGATACAGAAATACCTCTTATATTCTATCACGAGAATTTGTGTAATCATGAGGTTCTTGCGATTGAGGCGCAGTATATTTTTCCCGGAATATTATCTGAAGGCATCAGGTATTTCTTACAGTCATTGAAAACAACAATCAAAATGCAATCTCAATGGAATAACTTTTCGGATTGAATTTTCACATCAATTAACGTTATTATGTCGATATATAGAGTCATTACTTGATTATGCCCAGGAGTCATGAGATCATCTTAGCACTATTATAACGACGCAGCAAAATATGCTAATTATTCAATTTGGCAACATTTCTAAGTCCTGTAGAGAGCAGGTTATTCACGAATACTTGCGATCGAACTAAAACTTTTCAGCGAATTGAAATTTTAAATAACCGATAGTAGACAGATACTGAAATTTCTCCTATATTCTAACACGTGAATTCGTGTAATCATGAGATTATTGCGGTAAAGGCGCAGTATATTGTTTCCGAAATGACATCTAATGGCATCAAGTATGTCTAGCAGACATTGAAAACAACAATCAAAAAGCAATCTCAATAGAATAACTTTTCGAATTGAATTTTCAAATCAAATTACGTTATTATGTCATCAGATAGAGCCATTCCTTGATTATGCCCAGGAGCCATGAGATCATTTTAGCACTCTTTTAACGACGCAGCAAAAAATGCTAATTTTTCAATTTCGCAATAATATGAAGTCTTGTAGCGAGCAGGTTATCCATGAGTACTTGCGATCTAAATTTAACTATTCAGCGAATTGATATTTTTAATAAATGAAATAGAACAGATACAGAAATAAACCACTTATATTCCATCACGTGAATTCGTGTAATCATAAGATTCTTGCGATTAAGGCGCTGTATATTTTTCCCGAATCACCATCCGAAGACATCAGGTATTTCTTACAGACATTGGAAACAACAATTAAAATGCAATCTCAATAAAATAACTGTTCGAAAGGAATTCTCAAAACAAATAACGTTATTATGTCACTAAATAGAGCTATTCCTTGATTTTGCACAGAAGTTATGGGATCATTTTAGCACTTTTATGACCACGCAGCAAAATATGCGAATTTTTCAATTTCGCAATAATATAAAGTCCTGTAGCGAGCAGGTTATCTATAAATACGTGCGATCTAAATTGAACTATTTCGCAAATTGAAATTTCAAATATCTGAAAGCGAACAGATATAGAAATCAACCTCTTATATTCTATAACGTGAACTCATGTAATCATGAGATGCTTGCGATTGAGGCGCAGTATATTTTTCCCGGAATATCATCTGAAGACATCAGGTATTTCTTACAGACATTGAAAACAACAATCAGAATGCAGTCTCAATAGAATAACTTTTCGAATTGAATTTACAAGTCAATTAACGTTATTATGTCAATATATAGAGCTATTACTTGATTATGCCCAGTAGTTATGAGATCATTTTAGCACTCTTATAACGACGCAGCAAAATATGCTAATTTTTTAATTTCGCAATATTACTAAGTCCTGTAGCGAGCAGGTTATCCACGAATACTTGCGATCGAACTTTTACTTTTTAGCGAATTGATATTTTAAATAACCTATAGTGAACAGATACAGAAAAACCTCTTATATTCTATCACGTGAATTTGTGTAATCATGAGATTGTTGCGGTAAAGGTGCAGTATATTTTTTCCGAAATTACATCTAATGGCATCAAGTATGTTTAGCAGACATTGAAAACATCAATCAAAAAGCAATCTCAATAGAATAATTCTTCGAATTGAATTTTCAAATCAAATAACTTTATAATGTCACTAAATAGAGCCATTCCGTGATTTTGCCCAGGTGTTATGAGATAATTTTAGCACTTTCATGACCACGCAGCAAAATATGCTTATTTTTTAAATTCGCAATATTATCAAGTCCTCTAGCGAGCAGGTTATCAATTATTACTTGTGATCTAAATTAAACTATTTAGCAAATTGAAATTTCAAATATCTGAAAGCGAACAGATATGGAAATCAACCTCTTATATTCTACATATCACGTGAATTTGTGTAATCATGAGATTGTTGCGATTGTGGCGCAGTATATTTTTCCCGAAATGACATCTGAAGATATCAGGAATTTATAACAGACTTTGAAAACAACGTGCAAAACGCAAACTTAATTGAATAACTTTTCGAATTGAATTTCCAAATCAAATAACGTTAATATGTCAATATATAGATCCATTCCTTTATTTTGCCTATAGTAAGGTGTCATTTTAGCACTATTATGACCACGCAGCGAAATAGGCTAATTTTTCAATTTCGCAATGTTACTAAGTCCTGTAGCGAGCATGTGATCCATTAATACTTGCGATCCAAATTCATCTATTCAGCGAATTGAAATTTTAAATAACCGATAGTGAACGGATACAGGAATACCTCTTATATGCTGACACGTGAATTCGTGTAATCATGAGATACTTGCGATAAAGGCGCTGTATATTTTTCCTGAAATATCATCTCAAGACATCAGGTATTTCTTAGAGACATAGAAAACAACAATTAAAATGCAATCTCATTAGAATGACTTTCCGAATTGAATTTTCAAATCAAATAACGTTATGATGTCACTAAATACAGCCATTCTTTGATTTTTCCCGGGAGTCATGATATCATTTTAGCACTATTATTACGACGCAGCAAAATATGCTAATTTTTCAATTTCGCAATATTTCTAAGTCCTGTAGCGAGCAGGTTATTCACGAATACTTGCGATCGAACTTTAACTTCCAGCGAATTAAAATTTTAAATAACCGATAGTGAACAGATACAGAAATACCTCTTATATTCTTACACGTGAATTCGTGTAATCATGAGATTATTGCTATAAAGGCGCAGTATATTTTTTCCGAAATGACATCTGATGGCATCAGGTATGTCTAGCAGACATTGAAAACAACAATCAAAATGCAATCTCAATAGAATAACTTTTCGAATTGAATTTTCAAATCAAATAACGATATAATGTCACTATATAGAGCTATTCCTTGATTTTGGCCAGAAGTTATGAGTTCATTTAACTCTCTTATGACCACGCAGCAAAATGTGCTAATTTTTTAATTTCGCAATATTACTAAGTCCTGTAGCGTGCAGGTTATCCATGAATATTTGCGATCTAACTATAACTATTCAGAGAATTGATATTTTAAATAACCGATAGTGAACAGATACAGAAATACCTCTTATATTCTAACACGTGCATTCGTGTAATCATGAGATTATTGCGATAAAGGCGCAGTATATTTTTTCCGAAATGACATCTGATGGCATCAGGTATGTCTAGCAGACATTGAAAACAACAAATACAATGCAGTCTCAATAGAATAACTGTTCGAAATGATTTCTCAAATCGAATAACGTTATTATGTCACTAAATAGAGCCATTCCTTGATTTTGCCCAGGAGCCATGAGATCATTTTAGCACTATTCTAACGACGCAGCAAAAAATGCTAATTTTTCAATTTCGCAATAATATCAAGTCTTGTAGCGAGCAGGTTATCCACGAATACTTGCGATCGAACTTTAACTTTTCAGCGAATTGATAATTTAAATAAATGAAATCGAACAGATACAGAAATAAACCACTTATTTTCCATTACGTGAATTCGTGTAATCATAAGATTCTTGCGATTAAGGCGCTGTATATTTTTCCCGAATCACCATCTGAAGACATCAGGTATTTCTTACAGACATTAAAAACAACAATCAAAATGCAATCTAAATAGAATAACTTTTCGAATTGAATTTACAAATCAATTAACGTTATTATGTCCCCAAATAGAGCCTTTCCTTGATTTTGCCCAGAAGTTATGAGACCATTTTAGCACTTTTATGACCACGCAGCAAAATATGCGAATTTTTCAATTTCGCAATATTATCAAGTCCTGTAGCGAGCAGGTTATTCACGAATACTTGCGATCGAACTTTAACAAGCCAGCGAATTGAAATTTTAAATAACCGATAGTGAACAGATACAGAAATACCTCTTATATTCTAACACGTGAATTCGTGTAATCATGAGATTATTGCTATAAAGGCGCAGTATACTTTTTCCGAAATGACATCTGATGGCATCAGGTATGTCTAGCAGACATTGAAAACAACAATCAAAAATCAATCTCAATAGAATAACTGTTCGAAATGATTTCTCAAATCGAATAACGTTATTATGTCACTGAAAAGAGCCATTCCTTGATTTTGCCCAGAAATTATGAGATCATTTTAGCACTTTTATGACCACGCAGCAAAATATGCTAATTTTCAATTTTCGCAATATTATCCAGTCCTGTAGCGAGCAGGTCATCTATGAATACTTGCGATCTAAGTTCAACTATTCAGCGAATTGATATTTTAAATAACCGAAATCGAACAGATACAGAAATCAACCACTCATATTCCATTACGTGAATTCATGTGATCATAAGATTCTTGCGATTAAGGCGCAGTATATTTTTCCCGAAATACCATCTGAAGACATCAGGTATTTCTTACAGAAATTGAAAACAAGAATCAAAATGCAATCTAAATAGAATAACTTTTCGAAATGAATTTACAAATCAATTAACGTTATAACGTCAATATATAGTGTTATACCTTGATTTTGGTCAGGAGTTATGAGATCATTTTAGCACTCTTATGACCATGCAGCAAAATGTGCTAATTTTTTAATTTCGCAATATTACTAAGTCCTGTAGCGTGCAGGTTATCCATGAATATTTGCGATCTAACTTTAACTATTCAGCGAATTGATATTTTAAATAACCGAAATAGAACGGATACAGAAATCAACCACTTATCTTCCATCACGAGAATTCGTGTAATCATGAGGTTCTTGCGATTGGGGCGCAGTATATTTTTCCCGAAATATTATCTGAAGGCATCAGGTATTTCTTACAGACATTGGAAACAACAATCAAAATGCAATCTGAATAGAATAACTGTTCGAAATGACTTCTCAAATCAAATAACGTTATTAATCCACTAAATAGAGATATTCCTTAATTTTGCCCAGGGGTTATGAGATCATTTTAGCACTTTTATGACCACGCTGCAAAATATGCAAATTTTTCAATTTCGCCATATTAACAAGTCCTGTAGCGAGCAGGTCATCCATAAGTACTTGCGATCGAAATTGAACTATTTAGCAAATTGAAATTTCAAATATCTGAAAGCGAACAGATATAGAAATCAACCTCTTATATTCTATCACGTGAATTCGTGTAATCATGAGATGCTTGCGATTGAGGCGCAGTATATTTTTCCCGAAATATCATCTAAAGACATCAGGTATTTTTTACAGACAGTGAAAACAACAATCACAATGCAGTCTCAATAGAATAACATTTCGAATTGAATTTACATGTCAATTAACGTTATTATGTCAATATATAGAGCTATTCCTTGATTTTGCCCAGGAGTTTTGAGATCATTTTAGCAATCTTATAAGGACGCAGCAAAATATGCTTATTTTTTAATTTCGCAATATTACTAAGTCCTGTAGCGAGCAGGTTATCCTCGAATACTTGCGATCGAACATTAACTTTTCAGCGAATTGATATTTTAAATAACCGATAGTGAACAGATACAGAAATACCTCTTTTATTCTAACACGTGAATTCGTGTAAGCATGAGATTATTGCGATAAAGGCACAGTATATTTTTTCAGAAATGACATCTGATGGCATCAGGTATATCTAGCAGACATTGAAAACAACAATCAAAATGCAATCTCATTAGAATGACTTTTCGAATTGAATTTACAAATCAATTAAAGTTATTATGTCAATATATAGCCATTCTTTGATTTTGCCCATGAGTAAGGAGATCATTTGAGCACTTTTATGACCACGCAGCAAAATATGCTAATTTTTCAATTTGCTATATTACTAAATCCTGTAGCGTGTAGGTTATCCACGAATACTTGCGATCGAACTTTACCTTTCCAGCGAATTGAAATTTTAAATAACCGATAGTGAACATATACAGAAATACCTCTTATATTCTAACCCGTGAATTCGAGTAAATATGAGATTATTGCAATAAAGGCGCAGTACATTTTTTCCAAAATGACATCTGATGGCATCAGGTCGTCTAGCAGACTTTGAAAACAACAATCAAAATGCAATCTCAATAAAATAACCTTTCGAATTGAATTTTTAAATCAAATAACGTTATTATGTCACTAAATAGAGTCATTCCTTGATTTTGCCCAGGAGTCCTGAGATCATTTTAGCACTTTTATAAAGTCACAGCAAAAAATGCTAATTTTTCAATTTCGCAATATTACCAAGTCCTGTAGCGAGCAGGTTATCTATTAATACTTGCGATCCAAATCTAACTTTTCAGCGAATTGAAATTTTAAATAACCGAAAGCGAACAGATACAGAAATCAACCTATTATATTCTATCACGAGAATTC
Source organism: Platygaster robiniae (assembly GCA_028476575.1). Taxonomy (NCBI): domain Eukaryota; kingdom Metazoa; phylum Arthropoda; class Insecta; order Hymenoptera; family Platygastridae; genus Platygaster; species Platygaster robiniae. The sequence continues at coordinate 21,545,357 of CM052021.1, forward strand.
GTGTAATCATGAGGTTCTTGCGATTGAGGCGCAGTATATTTTTCCCGAAATATCATATGAACACATCAGGTATTTCTTACAGACATTGAAAACAACAATCAAAATGCAATCTCATTAGAATGACTTTTCGAATTGAATTTACAAATCAATTAACGTTATTATGTCAATATATAGTCATTCTTTAATTTTGCCCAGGAGTAAGGAGATCATTTTAGCACTCTTATGACCACGCAGCAAAATATGCTAATTTTTCAATTTCGCTATATTACTAAGTCCTGTAGCGAGCAGGTCATTCATAAATACTTGCGATCGAACTTTACCTTTCCAGCGAATTGAAAATTTTAAATAACCGATAGTGAACATATACAGAAATACCACTTATATTCTAACACGTGAATTCGTGTAACCATGAGATTATTGCGATAAAGGCGCAGTATATTTTTTCCGAAATGACATCAGATGGCATCCAGGACGTCTAGCAGACATTGAAAAAAACAATCAAAATGCAATCTCAATAAAGTAACCTTTCGATTTGATTTTTCAAATCAAATAACGTTATTATGTCACTAAATAGAGCCATTCCCTCATTTTGCCCAAAAGTAATAAGATCATTTTGGCACTCTTTTGAAGACGCAGCAAAAAATGCTCATTTTTCAATTTTGCAATATTACCAAGTGCTGTAGCGAGCAGGTTATCTATGAATACTTGCGATCTAAATTTGTCTATTCAGCGAATTAAAATTTTAAGTAAAGAAAAGCGAACAGATACAGAATTCAACCTATTATATTCTATCACGATAATTCGTGTAATCATGAGGTTCTTGCGATTGAGGCGCAGTATATTTTTCCCGAAATATTATCTGAAGGCATCAGGTTTTTCTTACAGACATTAAAAACAACAATCAAAATGCAATCTAAATAGAATAACTTTTCGAATTCAATACACAAATCAACTAACGTTATTATGTCGCTAAATAGAGCCATTCCTTGATTTTGCCCAGGAGTTCTGATATCATTTTAGCACTTTTATGACCACGCAGCAAAATGGGCTAATTTTTTAATTTCGCAATATTACTATGTCCTGTAGTGTGCAGGTTATCTACGAATACTTGCGATCTAAATTAAACTGTTCATCGAATTGAAATTTTAAATAACTGAAATCGAACAGATACCGAAATCAACCACTTATATTCCATCACCAGAAATCGTGTAATCATAAGATTCTTGCGATTAAGGCGCAGTATATTTTTCCCGAAATACCATCTGAAGACATCAGGTATTTCTTACAGACATTGAAAACAACAAACAAAATGCAATCTAAATAGAATAACTTTTCGAATTGAATTTACAAATCATTTAACGTTATTATGTCAATATATAGAGCTATTCCTTGATTTTGCCCAGGAGTTATGAAATCATTTCAGCACTCTTATGACCACGCAGCAAAATATGCTAATTTTTCAATTTCGCAATATTACCAAGTCCTGTAGCGAGCAGGTTATCCATGAATACCTGCTATACAAATCTAACTATTCAGCGAATTGAAATTTTAAATAACCGAAAGCGAACAGATACAGAAATCAACCTATTATATTCTATGACGAGAATTCGGGTAATCATGAGGTTCTTGCGATTGGGGCGCAGTATATTTTTCCCGAAATATTATCTGAAGGCATCAGGTATTTCTTACAGACATTGAAAACAACAATCACAATGCAGTCTCAATAGAATAACTGTTCGAATTATATTTTCAAATCAATAAACGTTATTATGTCGATATATAGAGCTATTCCTTGATTTTGCCCAGGAGTTATGTAATCATGTTAGCACTCTTATAACCACGCAGCACAAAATGCTAATTTTTCAATTTTGCAATATTGTCAAGTCCTGTAGCGAGCAAGTTATTCATGAATACTTGCGATCTAAATTAATCTATCCGACAAATTGAAATTTCCAATATCTGAAAGCCAACAGATATAGAAATCAACCTCTCATATTCTATCACGTGAATTCGTGTAATCATGAGATTCTTGCGATTGAGGCGCAGTATATTTTTCCCGTAATATCATCTAAAGACATCTGGTATTTGTTACAGACATTGAAAACAACAATCACAATGCAGTCTCAATAGAATAACTGTTCGAAATGATTTCTCAAATCGAATAACGTTATAATGTCACTAAATAGAGCCATTCCTTGATTTTGCCCAGAAGATATGAGATCATTTGAGCACTCTTATAACGACGCAGCAAAATATGCTAATTTTTTTATTTCGCAATTTTACTTAGTCCTGTAGCGAGCAGGTTATCCACGAATACTTGCGATCGAACTTTAACTTTTGGGCGAATTGATATTTTAAATAACCGATAGTGTACAGATAAAGAAATACCTCTTCTATTCCAACACGTGAATTCGTGTAATCATGAGGTTCTTGCGATTGGGGCGCAGTATATTTTTCCCGAAATATTATTTGAAGCCATCAGGTATTTCTTACAGACATTGGAAACAACATTCAAAATGCAATCTCCATAGAATAACTGTTTGAAATGAATTCTCAAATCAAATAACGTTATTAATCCACTAAATAGAGCCATTCCTCGATTTTTCCCAGGAGTTATGAGATCATTTTAGCACTTTTATGACCACGCAGCAAAATATGCGAATTTTTCAATTAAGCAATATTATCAAGTCCTTAGCGAGCAGGTCATCCATAAGTCCTTGCGATCGAAATTGAACTATTTAGCAAATAAAAATTTTAAATAACCGAAAGCGAACAGATACAGAAATCAACCTATTATATTCTATTACGAAAATTCATGTAATCATGAGGTTCTTGCGATTGAGGCGCAGTATATTTTTCCCGAAATATCATAAGAAGACACCAGGTATTTCTTACAGACATTGGAAACAACAATCAAAATGCAATCTCAATTGAATAACTTTTCGAATTGAATTTACAAATCAATTAACGTTATTATGTCAATATATAGAGCTATTCCTTGATTTTTCCCAGGAGTCATGAGATCATTTTAGCACTCTTATAAAGACGCAGCAAAAAATGCTTATTTTTCAATCTCGCAATATTACTAAGTACTGTAGCGAGCAGGTTATCCACGAATACTTGCGTTCGAACATTACCTTTCCAGCGAATTGAAATTTTAAATAACCGATAGTGAACATATACAGAAATACCTCTTATATTCTAACACGTGAATTCGTGTAATCTTGAGATTATTGCGATAAAGGGGCAGTATATTTTTTCCGAAATGACATCTTATGGCATCAGGTTCGTCTAGCAGACATTGAAAACAACAATCAAAATGCAATCTCAATAGAATAACCTCTTGAATTGAATTTTCAGATGAAATAACGTTATTATGTCACTAAATAAAGCCATTCCTTGATTTTGCCCAGGATTCATGAGATCATTTTAGCACTCTTATGAAGACGCAGCAAAAAATGCTAATTTTTCAATTTCGCAATATTACCAAGTGCTGTAGGGAGCAGGTTATCTATGAATACGTGCGATCGAAATATGTTTATTCAGCGAATTGAAATTTTAAGAAACCGAAAGCGAACGGATACAGAATTTAACCTATTATATTCTATCACGACGATTCGTGTAATCATGAGGTTCTTGCGATTGAGGCGCAGTATATTTTTCCCGAAATATCATATGAACACATCAGGTATTTCTTACAGACATTGAAAACAACAATCAAAATGCAATCTCATTAGAATGACTTTTCGAATTGAATTTACAAATCAATTAACGTTATTATGTCAATATATAGTCATTCTTTAATTTTGCCCAGGAGTAAGGAGATCATTTTAGCACTCTTATGACAAAGCAGCAAAATATGCTAATTTTTCAATTTCGCTATATTACTAAGTCCTATAGCGAGCAGGTTATTCATAAATACTTGCGATCGAACTTTACCTGTCCAGCGAATTGAAAATTTTAAATAACCGATAGTGAACATATACAGAAATACCACTTATATTCTAACACGTGAATTCGTGTAACCATGAGATTATTGCGATAAAGGCGCAGTATATTTTTTCCGAAATGACATCAGATGGCATCCAGTACGTCTAGCAGACATTGAAAAAAACAATCAAAATGCAATCTCAATAAAGTAACCTTTCGATTTGATTTTTCCAATCAAATAACGTTATTATGTCACTAAATAGAGCCATTCCCTAATTTTGCCCAGGAGTTATGAGATCATTTTAGCACTTTTATGACCACGCAGCAAAATATGCGAATTTTTTGATTTCGCAATATTCTCAAGTCCTGTAGCGAGCAGGTCATCCATAAGTACTTGCAATCGAAATTGAACTATTTAGCAAATTGAAATTTCAAATATCTTAAAGCGAACAGATATAGAAATCAACCTCTTATATTCTATCACGTGAATTCGTGTAATCATGAGGTTCTTGCAATTGAGGGGCAGTATATTTTTCCCGAAACATCATATGAAGACATCAGGGATTTCTACAGACTTTGGAAACAACAATCAAAATGCCATCTCAATTGAATAACTTTTCGAATTGAATTTACAAATCAATTAACGTTATTATGTCAATATATAGAGCTATTCCTTGATTTTCCCCAGGAGTCATGAGATCATTTTAGCACTCTTATAAAAACGCAGCAAAAAATGCTAATTTTTCAATCTCGCAATATTACTAAGTCCTGTAGCGAGCAGGTTATTTATGAATACTTGCGATCGGAATTCAACTATTCAGCGAATTGAAATTTTACTGAACCGAAAGCGAAAATATACAGAAATCAACCTCTTAAATTCTATCACGTGAATTCGTGTAATCGTGAGATTCTTGCGATCAAGGCGGAGTATATTTTTCCCGAAATATCATCTAAAAACATCAGGTATTTCTTACAGACATTGAAAACTACAATCAAAATGCAAACTCAATAGAATAACTTTTCGAATTGATCTTTCAAATCAAATAACGTTATTATATCACTAAATAGAGACATTCCTTGATTTTGCGCAGGAGTCATGAGATTATTTTAGCACTCTTATGACGACGCAGCAAAAAATGCTAATTTTTTAATTTCGCAATATTATCCAGTCCTGTAGCGAGCAGGTTATCCATGAATACCTGCGATCCGAATCTAACTATTCAGCGAATTGAAATTTTAAATAACCGAAATCGAACAGATACAGAAATCAACCACTTATATTCCATTACGTTAATTCGTGTGATCATAAGATTCTTGCGATTAAGGCGCAGTATATTTTTGCCGAAATACCATCTTAAGACATCAGGTATTTCTTACAGACATTGAAAACAACAATCAAAATGCAATCTAAATAGAATAACTTTTCGAATTGAATTTACAAATCAATTAACGTTATTATGTCAATATATAGAGCTATTCTTTGATTTTGGCCAGGAGTTATGAGTTCATTCAACACTCTTATGACCACGCAGCAAAATGTGCTATTTTTTTCATTTCGCAATATTACTAAGTCCTGTAGCTTGCAGGTTATCCATGAATATCTGCGATCTAACTTTAACTATTCAGCGAATTGATATTTCAAATAACCGAAATAGAACAGATACAGAAATCAACCACTTATATTCCATCACGAGAATTCGTGTAATCATGAGGTTCTTGCGATTGGGGCGCAGTATATTTTTCCCGAAATATTATCTGAAGGCATCAGGTATTTCTTACAGACATTGGAACAAACAATCAAAATGCGATCTGAATAGAATAACTGTTCGAATTGAAATTACAAGTCAATTAACGTTATTATGTCACTAAATAGAGTCATTCCTTGATTTTGCCCAGAAGTTATGAGATCATTTTAGCACTCATATGACCACGCAGCAAAATATGCTAATTGTTTAATTTCGCAATATTACTAAGTCCTGTAGCGAGCAGGTTATTTATGAATACTTGCGATCGAAATTCAACTGTTCAGCAAATTGAGATTTTACTGAACCGAAAGCGAAAATATACAGAAATCAGCCTCTTAAATTCTATCACGTGAATTCGTGTAATCATGAGATTCTTGCGATCAAGGCGCAGTATATTTTTCCCTAAATGTTATCTAAAAACATCAGGTATTTCTTACAGACATTGAAAACAACAATCAAAATGCAATCTCATTAGAATAACTTTTCGAATTTAATTTACAAATTAATTAACGTTATTATGTCAATATAAAGAGCTATTCCTTGATTTTCCCCGGGAGTCATGAGATCATTTTAGCACTCTTATAACGACGCAGCAAAATATGCTAATTTTTCAATTCCACAATATTACTAAGTCCTGTAGCGAGCAGGTTATCCACGAATACTTGCGATCGAACTTTACCTTTCAAGCGAATTGAAATTTTAAATAACCGAAAGCGAAGAGATACAGAAATCAACCTATTATATTCTATCACGAAAATTCGTGTAATCATGAGGTTCTTGCAATTGAGGCGCAGTATATTTTTCCCGAATTATCATATGAAGACATCAGGTATTTCTTACAGACATTAAAAACAACAATCACAATGCAGTCTCAATAGAATAACTTTTCGAATTGAATTTACAAGTCAATTAACGTTATTATGTCAATATATAGAGCTATTACTTGATTTTGGCCAGGAGTTATGAGTTCATTTAACACTCTTATGACCACGCAGCAAAATGTGCTAATTTTTAAATTTCGCACTATTACTAAGTCCTGTAGCGTGCAGGTTATCCATGAATATTTGCGATCTAACTTTAACTATTCAGCGAATTGATATTTTAAATAACCGAAATAGAACAGATACGGAAATCAACCACTTATATTCCATCACGAGAATTCGTGTAATCATGAGGTTCTTGCGATTGGGGCGCAGTATATTTTTCCCGAAATATTATCTGAAGGCATCAGGTATTTCTTACAGACATTGGAACAAACAATCGAAATGCAATCAGAATAGAATAACTGTTCGAAATGACTTCTCAAATCAAATAACGTTATTAATCCACTAAATAGAGCCATTCCTTAATTTTGCCCAGGAGTTATGAGATCATTTTAGCACTTTTATGACCACGCAGCAAAATATGCTAATTCTTTTATTTCGCAATTTTACTAAGTCCTGTAGCGAGCAGGTTATCCACGAATACTTGCGTTCCAAATCTAACTATTCAGTGAATTGAAATTTTAAATAACCGAAAGCGAACAGATACAGAAATCAACCTATTATATTCTATCACGAGAATTCGTGTATTCATGAGGTTCTTGCGATTGAGGCGCAGTAAATTTTTTCCGTAATATCATATGAACACATCAGGTATTTCATACAGACATTGAAAACAACAATCAAAATGCAATCTCATTAGAATAACTTTTTGAATTGAATTTACAAATCAATGAACGTTAACATGTCGATATATAGAACCATTCTTTAATTTTGCCCAGGAGTAAGGAGATCATTTTAGCACTCTTATGACTACGCAGCAAAATATGCTAATTTTTCAATTTCGCAATATTACTAAGTCCTGTAGCGAGCAGGTTATCCACGAATACTTGCGATCGAACTTTAACTTTTCAGCGAATTGATATTTTAAATAACCGATAGTGAAAATATACAGAAATACAACATATATTCTAACACGTGAATTCGTGTAATCATGAGATTATTGCGATAAAGGCGCAGTATATTTTTTTCGAAATGACATCTGATGGCATCCAGTACGTCTAGCAGACATTGAAAAAAACAATCAAAATGCAATCTCAATAGAGTAACCTTTCGATTTGATTTTTCAAATCCAATAACGTTATTATGTCACTAAATAGAGCCATTCCCTCATTTTGCCCAGGAGTCATGAGATCATTTTGGCACTCTTTCAAAGACGCAGCAAATAATGCTCATTTTTCAATTTCGCAATATTATCAAGTGCTGTAGCGAGCAGGTTATCTATGAATACTTGCGATCTAAATTTGTCTATTCAGCGAATTGAAATTTTAAGTAAAGGAAAGCGAACAGATACAGAATTCAACCTATTATATTCTATCACGAGAATTCGTGTAATCATGAGGTTCTTGCGATTGAGGCACAGTATATTTTTCCCAAAATAATATCTGAAGGCATCAGGTATTTCTTACAGACATTGGAAACAACAATCAAAATGCAATCGCAATAGAATAACTGTTCGAAATGATTTCTCAAATCGAATAACGTTATTATGTCACTGAAAAGAGCCATTCCTTGATTTTGCCCAGAAATTATGAGATCATTTTAGCACTTTTATGACCACGCAGCAAAATATGCTAATTTTCAATTTTCGCAATATTGGCAAGTCCTGTAGCGAAAAAGTTATTCATAAATACTGGCGATCTAAATTGAACTATTAAGCAAATTGAAATTTAATATCTGAAAGCGAACAGATATAGAAATCAACCTCTTATATTCTATCACGTGAATTCGGGTAATCATGAGATGCTTGCGGTTGAGGCGCAGTATATTTTTCCCGAGATATCATCTGAAGACATCTGGTATTTCTTACAGACATTGAAAACAACAATAAAAATGCAATCTTCATAGAATAACTGTTCGAATTATATTTTTGAATTAATAAACGTTAGTATGTCGATATATAGAGCTATTCCTTGATTTTGCCCAGGAGTTATGAGATCATTTTAGCACTCTTATAACAACGCAGCAAAATATGCTAATTTTTTAATTTCGCAATATTACCAAGTCCTGTAGCGAGCAGGTTATCCACGAATACTTGCGATCGAACTTAGCTTCGCAGCGAATTAATATTTGAAATAACCGATAGTGAACAGATACAGAAATACCTCTTATATTGTAACACGAGAATTCGTGTAATCATGAGATTATAGCGATAAAGGCGCAGTATATTTTTTCCGAAATGTCATCTGATGGCATCAGGTATGTCTAGCAGACATTGAAAACAACAATCAAAATGCAATCTCAATAGAATAACTTTTCAAATTGAATTCTTAAATCAAATAACGTTATTATGTCACTTAATAGAGCCATACCTTGATTTTGCCCAGGAGTTATGAAATCATGTTAGCACTCTTATAACCACGCAGCAAAAAATGCTAATTTTTCAATTTTGCAATATTGTCAAGTCCTGTAGCGAGCAAGTTATTCATAAATACTTGCGATCTAAATTAAACTATCCGACAAATTGAAATTTCCAATATCTGAAAGCCAACAGATATAGAAATCAACCTCTTATATTCTATCACGTGAATTCGTGTAATCATGAGATGCTTGCGATTGAGGCGCAGTATATTTTTCCCGTAATATCATCTATAGACATCTGGTATTTCTTACAGACATTGAAAACAACAATCACAATGCAGTCTCAATAGAATAACTGTTCGAAATGATTTCTCAAATCGAATAACGTTATTATGTCACTAAATAGAGCCATTCCTCGATTTTTCCCAGGAGTTATGAGAGCATTTTAGCACTTTTATGACCACGCAGCAAAATATGCGAATTTTTCAATTTCGCAATATTATCAAGTCCTTAGCGAGCAGGTCATCCATAAGTCCTTGCGATCGAAATTGAACTATTTAGCAAATTGAAATTTCAAATATCTGAAAGCGAACAGATTAGGAAATCAACCTCTTATATTCTATCACGTGAATTCGTGTAATCATGAGATGCTTGCGATTGAGGCGCAGTATATTTTTCCCGAAATATCATCTAAAGACATCTGGTATTTCTTACAGACATTGAAAACAACAATCACAATGCAGTCTCAATAAAATAACTTTTCGAATTGAATTTACAAGTCAATTAACGTTATAATGTCACTAAATAGAGCCATTCCTTCATTTTGCTCAGGGGTTATGAGATCATTTCAGCACTTTTATGACCACGCAGCAAAATGTGCTAATTTTTCAATTTCGCAATTTTACCAAGACCTGTCGTGAGCAGGTTATCTATGAATACTTGCGATCTAAATTTGTCTATTCAGCGAATTGAAATTTTAAATAACCGAAAGCGAACAAATACAGAAATCAACCTATTATATTCTATTACGAAAATTCGTGTAATCATGAGGTTCTTGCGATTGTGGCGCAGTATATTTTTCCCGAAATATCATAAGAAGACATCAGGTATTTCTTACAGACATTGGAAACAACAATCAAAATGCAATCTCAATTGAATAACTTTTCGAATTGAATTTACAAATCAATTAACGTTATTATGTCAATATATAGAGCTATTTCTTGATTTTTCCCAGGAGACATGAGATCATTTTAGCACTCTTATAAGGACGCAGCAAAAAATGCTAATTCTTCAATCTTGCAATATTACTAATTCCTGGAGCGAGCAGGTTATTTATGAATACTTGCGATCGAAATTCAACTATTCAGCGAATTGAAATTTCACTGAACCGAAAGCGAAAATATACAGAAATCAACCTCTTAAATTCTATCACGTGAATTCGTGTAATCATGAGATTCTTGCGATCAAGGCGCAGTATATTTTTCCCGAAATATCATCTAAAAACATCAGGTATTTCTTACAGACATTGAAAACAACACCAAACGCAATCTCAATAGAATAACTGTTCGAATTATATTTACAAATTAATTAACGTTATTATGTCGATATATAGAGCTATTCCTCGATTTTGCCCAGGAGTTATGAGATCATAACAGCACTTTTATAACCACGCAGCAAAATGTGCTAATTTTTCAATTTCGCAATATTACTAAGTCCTGTAGCTAGAAGGTTATCTATGAATACTTGCGATCTAAATTTGTCTATTCAGCGAATTGAAATTTTAAATAACCGGAAGCGAACAGATACAGAAATCAACCTATGATATTCTATCTCGAGAATTCGTGTAATCATGAGGTTCTTGCGATTGAGGCGCAGTAATTTTTTCTCGAAATATCATATGAAGACATCAGGTATTTCTACAGACTTTGGTAACAACAATCAAAATGCAATCTCATTAGAATGACTTTTCGAATTGAATTTACAAATCAATTATCGTTATTTTGTCAATATATAGAGCTATTCCTTGAATTTACCCAGGAGTCATGAGATCATTTTAGCACTCTCATAAAGACGCAGCAAAAATGCTAATTTTTCAATCTCGCAATATTACTAAGTACTGTAGCGAGCAGGTTATCCACGAATACTTGCGATCGAACATTACCTTTCCAGCGAATTGAAATTTTAAATAACCGATAGTGAACATATACAGAAATACCTCTTATATTCTAACACGTGAATTCGTGTAATCATGAGATTATTGCGATAAAGGGGCATTATATTTTTTCCGAAATGACATCTTATGGCATCAGGTTCGTCTAGCAGACATTGAAAACAACAATCGAAATGCAATCTCAATAGAATAACCTCTTGAATTAAATTTTCAAATGAAATAACGTTATTATGTTACTAAATAAAGCCATTCCTTGATTTTGCCCAGGATTCATGAGATCATTTTAGCACTCTTATGAAGACGCAGCAAAAAATGCTAATTTTTCAATTTCGCAATATTACCAAGTGCTGTAGGGAGCAGGTTATCTATGAATACGTGCGATCTAAATATGTTTATTCAGCGAATTGAAATTTTAAGAATCCGAAAGCGAACAGATACAGAAATTAACCTATTATATTCTATCACGACAATTCGTGTAATCATGAGGTTCTTGCGATTGAGGCGCAGTATATTTATCCCGAAATATTATCTGAAGGCATCAGGTATTTCTTACAGACATTGAAAACAACACCAAACGCAATCTCAATAGAATAACTGTACGAAATGATTTCTCAAATCGAATGACGTTATTATGTCACTGAATAGAGCCATTCCTTGATTTTGCCCAAGAGTTATGAGATCATTTTAGCACTTTTATGACAACGCAGCAAAATATGCGAATTTTTCAATTTCACCGTATTATCAAGTCCTGTAGCGAGCACGTTATTCATAAATAACTGCGATCTACATTGAACTATCTAGCAAATTGAAATTTCAAATATCTGAAAGCGAACAGATATAGAAATCAACCTCTTATATTCTATCACGTGAATTCGTGTAATCATAAGATGCTCGCGATTAAGGCGCAGTATATTTTTCCCGAAATATCATCTGAAGACATCTGGTATTTCTTACAGACATTGAAAACAACAATCACAATGCAGTCTCAATAGAATAACTTTTCGAATTGAATTTACAAGTCAATTAACGTTATTATGTCACTCAAGCGAGCCATTCCCTGATTTTGCCCAGAAGTTATGAGATCATTTTAGCACTCTTATATTGACGCAGCAAAAAATGCTTATTTTTCAATTTCGCAATTTTACCAAGTCCTGTAGCGAGCAGGTTATCCATGAATACCTGCTATACAAATCTAACTATTCAGCGAATTGAAATTTTAAATAACCGAAAGCGAACAGATACAGAAATCAACCTATTATATTCTATCACTAGAATTCGGGTTATCATGAGGAGCTTGCGATTGAGGCGCAGTATATTTTTCCCGAAATATTATCTGAAGGCATCAGGTATTTCTTACAGACATTGAAAACAACAATCAAAATGCAATCTTAATAGAATAACTGTTCGAATTATATTTTCAAATCAATAAACGTTATTAGGTCGATATATAGAGCTATTCCTTGATTTTGCCCAGGAGTTATGAAATCATGTTAGCACTCTTACAACCACGCAGCACAAAATGCTAATTTTTCAATTTTGCAATATTGTCAAGTCCTGTAGCGAGCAAGTTATTCATAAATACTTGCGATCTAAACTAAACTATCCGACAAATCGAAATTTCCAATATCTGAAAGCCAACAGATATAGAAATCAACCTCTTATATTCTAACACGTGCATTCGTGTAATCATGAGATTATTGCGATAAAGGCGCAGTATATTTTTTCCGAAATGACATCTGATGGCATCAGGTATGTCCAGCAGACATTGCAAACAACAATCAATAAGCAATCTCAATAGAATAACTTTTCGAATTGAATTCTTAAATCAAATAACGTTATTATGTCACTAAATAGAGCCATTCCTTGATTTTGCCCAGGAGTTATGAGATCATGTTAGCACTTATATAACCACGCTGCAAAAAATGCTAATTTTTCAATTTCGCAATTTTGTCAAGTCCTGTAGCGAGCAAGTTATTCATAAATACTTGCGATCTAAATTGAACTATCTAGCAAATTGAAATTTCAAAAATCTGAAAGCGAACAGATATAGCAACCAACCTCTTATATTCTATCACGTAAATTCGTGTAATCATGAGATGCTTGCGATTGAGGCGCAGTATATTTTTCCCGAAATATCATCTGAAGACATCTGGTATTACTTACAGACATTAAAAACAACAATCACAATGCAGTCTCAATAGAATAACTGTTCGAAATGATTTCTCAAATCGAATAACGTTATTATGTCACTAAATAGAGCTATTCCTTGATTTTGCACAGAAGTTATGCGATCATTTTAGCACTCTTATAACGACGCAGCAAAATATGCTAATTTTTTCATTTCGCAATTTTACTAAGTCCTGTAGCGAGCAGGTTATCCACGAATACTTGCGGTCGAACTTGAACTTTTGGGCGAATTGATATTTTAAATAACCGATAGTGAACAGATACAGAAATACCTCTTATATTCTAACACGTGAATTCGTGTAATCATGAGGTTCTTGCGATTGGGGCGCAGTATATTTTTCCCGAAATATTATCTGAAGCCATCAGGTATTTCTTACAGACATTGGAAACAACAATGAAAAGGAAATCTCAATAGATTAACTGTTCGAAATGAATTCTCAAATCAAATAACGTTATTAATCAATTAAATAGAGCCATTCCTTGATTTTGCCCAGGAGTTATGAGATCATTTTAGCACTTTTATGACCATGCAGCAAAATTTGCGAATTTTTCAATTTCGCGATATTATCAAGTCCTGTAGTGAGCAGGTCATCCACAAGTCCTTGCGATAGAAATTGAACTATTTAGCAAATTGCAATTTCAAATATCTGAAAGCGAACAGATATAGAAATCAACCTCTTATATTCTATCACGTGAATTCGTGTAATCATGAGATGCTTGCGATTGAGGCGCAGTATATTTTTCCCGGAATATCATCTGAAGACATCAGGTATTTCTAACAGACATTGAAAACAACAATCAAAATGCAATCTCAATAGAATAACTTTTCGAATTAAATTCTTAAATCAAATAACGTTATTATGTCACTAAATAGAGCCATTCCTTGATTTTGCCCAGGAGCCATGAGATCATTTTAGCACTCTTTTAACGACGCAGCAAAAAATGCTAATTTTTCAACTTCGCAATAATATCATGTCTTGTAGCGAGCAGGTTATCCATGAATACTTGCGATCTAAATTTAACTATTCAGCGAATTGATATTTTAAATAAATGAAATCGAACAGATACAGAAATCAACTACTTATATTCCATCACGAAAAATCGTGTAATCATAAGATTCTTGCGATTAAGGCGCAGTATATTTTTCCCGAAATACCATCTCAAGACATCAGATATTTCTTACAGACATAGAAAACAACAATTAAAATGCAATCTCATTAAAATGACTTTTCGAATTGAATTTTCAAATCAAATAACGTTATGATGTTACTAAATCCAGCCATTCTTTGATTTTTCCCGAGAGTCATAATATCATTTTAGCACTCTTATAACCACGCAGCAGAATATGCTAATTTCTTAATTTCGCAATATTACTAAGTTCTGTCGCGAGCAGGTTATCTATGAATACTTGCGATCTAAATTTAATTATTCAGCAAATTGATATTTTAAATAACCGAAATAGAACAGATGAAGAAATCAACCACTTATATTCCATCACGAGAAATCGTGTAATCATGAAATTATTGCGATAACGGCGCAGTAAATTTTTTCCGAAATGACATCTGATGGCATCAAGTATGTATTGCAGACATTAAAAACAACAATGAAAATGCAATCTCAATAGAATAACTTTTCGACTTGAATTTTCAAATCAAATAACGTTATTATGTCACTAAATAGAGCCATTCCTTTATTTTGCCCAGGAGTCATGAGATCATTTAGCACTCTTATATTGACGCAGCAAAAAATGCTAATTTTTCAATTTCGCAATATTACCAAGTCCTGTAGCGAGCAGGTTATCCATGAATACCTGCTATACAAATCTAACTATTCAGCGAATTGAAATTTTAAATAACCGAAAGCGAACAGATACAGAAATCAACCTATTATATTCTATGACGAGAATTCGGGTAATCATGAGGTTCTTGCGATTGGGGCGCAGTATATTTTTCCCGAAATATTATCTGAAGGCATCAGGTATTTCTTACAGACATTGAAAACAACAATCACAATGCAGTCTCAATAGAATAACTGTTCGAATCATATTTTCAAATCAATAAACGTTATTATGTCGATATATAGAGCTATTCCTTGATTTTGCCCAGGAGTTATGTAATCATGTTAGCACTCTTATAACCACGCAGCACAAAATGCTAATTTTTCAATTTTGCAATATTGTCAAGTCCTGTAGCGAGCAAGTTATTCATAAATACTTGCGATCTAAATTAATCTATCCGACAAATTGAAATTTCCAATATCTGAAAGTCAACAGATATAGAAATCAACCTCTCATATTCTATCACGTGAATTCGTGTAATCATGAGATTCTTGCGATTGAGGCGCAGTATATTTTTCCCGTAATATCATCTAAAGAAATCTGGTATTTGTTACAGACATTGAAAACAACAATCACAATGCAGTCTCAATAGAATAACTGTTCGAAATGATTTCTCAAATCGAATAACGTTATAATGTCACTAAATAGAGCCATTTCTTGATTTTGCCCAGAAGTTATGAGATCATTTGAGCACTCTTATAACGACGCAGCAAAATATGCTAATTTTTTTATTTCGCAATTTTACTTAGTCCTGTAGCGAGCAGGTTATCCACGAATACTTGCGATCGAACTTTAACTTTTGGGCGAATTGATATTTTAAATAACCGATAGTGTACAGATAAAGAAATACCTCTTCTATTCTAACACGTGAATTCGTGTAATCATGAGGTTCTTGCGATTGGGGCGCAGTATATTTTTCCCGAAATATTATCTGAAGCCATCAGGTATTTCTTACAGACATTGGAAACAACATTCAAAATGCAATCTCTATAGAATAACTGTTTGAAATGAATTCTCAAATCAAATAACGTTATTAATCCACTAAATAGAGCCATTCCTCGATTTTTCCTAGGAGTTATGAGATCATTTTAGCACTTTTATGACCACGCAGCAAAATATGCAAATTTTTCAATTAAGCAATATTATCAAGTCCTTAGCGAGCAAATCATCCATAAGTCCTTGCGATCGAAATTGAACTATTTAGCAAATTAAAATTTTAAATAACCGAAAGCGAACAGATACAGAAATCAACCTATTATATTCTATTACGAAAATTCATGTAATCATGAGGTTCTTGCGATTGAGGCGCAGTATATTTTTCCCGAAATATCATAAGAAGACGACAGGTATTTCTTACAGACATTGGAAACAACAATCAAAATGCAATCTCAATTGAATAACTTTTCGAATTGAATTTACAAATCAATTAACGTTATTATGTCAATATATAGAGCTATTCCTTGATTTTTCCCAGGAGTCATGAGATCATTTTAGCACTCTTATAAAGACGCAGCAAAAAATGCTTATTTTTCAATCTCGCAATATTACTAAGTACTGTAGCGAGCAGGTTATCCACGAATACTTGCGATCGAACATTACCTTTCCAGCGAATTGAAATTTTAAATAACCGAAAGCGAAGAGATACAGAAATAAACCTATTATATTCTATCACGAAAATTCGTGTAATCATGAGGTTCTTTTAATTGAGGCGCAGTATATTTTTCCCGAATTATCATATGAAGACATCAGGTATTTCTTACAGACATTAAAAACAACAATCACAATGCAGTCTCAATAGAATAACTTTTCGAATTGAATTTACAAGTCAATTAACGTTATTATGTCAATATATAGAGCTATTACTTGATTTTGGCCAGGAGTTATGAGTTCATTTAACACTCTTATGACCACGCAGCAAAATGTGCTAATTTTTAAATTTCGCACTATTACTAAGTCCTGTAGCGTGCAAGTTATCCATGAATATTTGCGATCTAACTTTAACTATTCAGCGAATTGATATTTTAAATAACCGAAATAGAACAGATACAGAAATCAACCACTTATATTCCATCACGAGAATTCGTGTAATCATGAGGTTCTTGCGATTGGGGCGCAGTATATTTTTCCCCAAATATTATCTGAAGGCATCAGGTATTTCTTACAGACATTGGAACCAACAATCGAAATGCAATCAGAATAGAATAACTGTTCGAAATGACTTCTCAAATCAAATAACGTTATTAATCCACTAAATAGAGCCATTCCTTAATTTTGCCCAGGAGTTATGAGATCATTTTAGCACTTTTATGACCACGCAGCAAAATATGCTAATACTTTTATTTCGCAATTTTACTAAGTCCTGTAGCGAGCAGGTTATCCACGAATACTTGCGTTCCAAATCTAACTATTCAGTGAATTGAAATTTTAAATAACCGAAAGCGAACAGATACAGAAATCAACCTATTATATTCTATCACGAGAATTCGTGTATTCATGAGGTTCTTGCGATTGAGGCGCAGTAAATTTTTTCCGTAATATCATATGAACACATCAGGTATTTCATACAGACATTGAAAACAACAATCAAAATGCAATCTCATTAGAATAACTTTTTGAATTGAATTTACAAATCAATGAACGTTAACATGTCAATATATAGAACCATTCTTTAATTTTGCCCAGGAGTAAGGAGATCATTTTAGCACTCTTATGACTACGCAGCAAAATATGCTAATTTTTCAATTTCGCAATATTACTAAGTCCTGTAGCGAGCAGGTTATCCACGAATACTTGCGATCGAACTTTAACTTTTCAGCGAATTGATATTTTAAATAACCGATAGTGAAAATATACAGAAATACAACATATATTCTAACACGTGTATTCGTGTAATCATGAGATTATTGCGATAAAGGCGCTGTATATTTTTTTCGAAATGACATCTGATGGCATCCAGTACGTCTAGCAGACATTGAAAAAAACAATCAAAATGCAATCTCAATAGAGTAACCTTTCGATTTGATTTTTCAAATCCAATAACGTTATTATGTCACTAAATAGAGCCATTCCCTCATTTTGCCCAGGAGTCATGAGATCATTTTGGCACTCTTTCAAAGACGCAGCAAATAATGTTCATTTTTCAATTTCGCAATATTATCAAGTGCTGTAGCGAGCAGGTTATCTATGAATACCTGCGATCTAAATTTGTCTATTCAGCGAATTGAAATTTTAAGTAAAGGAAAGCGAACAGATACAGAATTCAACCTATTATATTCTATCACGAGAATTCGTGTAATCATGAGGTTCTTGCGATTGAGGCACAGTATATTTTTCCCAAAATATTATCTGAAGGCATCAGGTATTTCTTACAGACATTGGAAACAACAATCAAAATGTAATCGCAATAGAATAACTGTTCGAAATGATTTCTCAAATCGAATAACGTTATTATGTCACTGAAAAGAGCCATTCCTTGATTTTGCCCAGAAATTATGAGATCATTTTAGCACTTTTATGACCACGCAGCAAAATATGCTAATTTTCAATTTTCGCAATATTGGCAAGTCCTGTAGCGAAAAAGTTATTCATAAATACTGGCGATCTAAATTGAACTATTAAGCAAATTGAAATTTAATATCTGAAAGCGAACAGATATAGAAATCAACCTCTTATATTCTATCACGTGAATTCGGGTAATCATGAGATGCTTGCGGTTGAGGCGCAGTATATTTTTCCCGAGATATCATCTGAAGACATCTGGTATTTCTTACAGACATTGAAAACAACAATCAAAATGCAATCTTCATAGAATAACTGTTCGAATTATATTTTTGAATTAATAAACGTTAGTATGTCGATATATAGAGCTATTCCTTGATTTTGCCCAGGAGTTATGAGATCATTTTAGCACTCTTATAACAACGCAGCAAAATATGCTAATTTTTTAATTTCGCAATATTACCAAGTCCTGTAGCGAGCAGGTTATCCACGAATACTTGCGATCGAACTTAGCTTCGCAGCGAATTAATATTTGAAATAACCGATAGTGAACAGATACAGAAATACCTCTTATATTGTAACACGAGAATTCGTGTAATCATGAGATTATAGCGATAAAGGCGCAGTATATTTTTTCCGAAATGTCATCTGATGGCATCAGGTATGTCTAGCAGACATTGAAAACAACAATCAAAATGCAATCTCAATAGAATAACTTTTCAAATTGAATTCTTAAATCAAATAACGTTATTATGTCACTTAATAGAGCCATACCTTGATTTTGCCCAGGAGTTATGAAATCATGTTAGCACTCTTATAACCACGCAGCAAAAAATGCTAATTTTTCAATTTTGCAATATTGTCAAGTCCTGTAGCGAGCAAGTTATTCATAAATACTTGCGATCTAAATTAAACTATCCGACAAATTGAAATTTCCAATATCTGAAAGCCAACAGATATAGAAATCAACCTCTTATATTCTATCACGTGAATTCGTGTAATCATGAGATGCTTGCGATTGAGGCGCAGTATATTTTTCCCGTAATATCATCTATAGACATCTGGTATTTCTTACAGACATTGAAAACAACAATCACAATGCAGTCTCAATAGAATAACTGTTCGAAATGATTTCTCAAATCGAATAACGTTATTATGTCACTAAATAGAGCCATTCCTCGATTTTTCCCAGGAGTTATGAGAGCATTTTAGCACTTTTATGACCACGCAGCAAAATATGCGAATTTTTCAATTTCGCAATATTATCAAGTCCTTAGCGAGCAGGTCATCCATAAGTCCTTGCGATCGAAATTGAACTATTTAGCAAATTGAAATTTCAAATATCTGAAAGCGAACAGATTAGGAAATCAACCTCTTATATTCTATCACGTGAATTCGTGTAATCATGAGATGCTTGCGATTGAGGCGCAGTATATTTTTCCCGAAATATCATCTAAAGACATCTGGCATTTCTTACAGACATTGAAAACAACAATCACAATGCAGTCTCAATAAAATAACTTTTCGAATTGAATTTACAAGTCAATTAACGTTATAATGTCACTAAATAGAGCCATTCCTTCATTTTGCTCGGGGGTTATGAGATCATTTCAGCACTTTTATGACCACGCAGCAAAATGTGCTAATTTTTCAATTTCGCAATTTTACCAAGACCTGTCGTGAGCAGGTTATCTATGAATACTTGCGATCTAAATTTGTCTATTCAGCGAATTGAAATTTTAAATAACCGGAAGCGAACAGATACAGAAATCAACCTATGATATTCTATCTCGAGAATTCGTGTAATCATGAGGTTCTTGCGATTGAGGCGCAGTAATTTTTTCTCGAAATATCATATGAAGACATCAGGTATTTCTACAGACTTTGGTAACAACAATCAAAATGCAATCTCATTAGAATGACTTTTCGAATTGAATTTACAAATCAATTATCGTTATTTTGTCAACATATAGAGCTATTCCTTGAATTTACCCAGGAGTCATGAGATCATTTTAGCACTCTCATAAAGACGCAGCAAAAATGCTAATTTTTCAATCTCGCAATATTACTAAGTACTGTAGCGAGCAGGTTATCCACGAATACTTGCGATCGAACATTACCTTTCCAGCGAATTGAAATTTTAAATAACCGATAGTGAACATATACAGAAATACCTCTTATATTCTAACACGTGAATTCGTGTAATCATGAGATTATTGCGATAAAGGGGCATTATATTTTTTCCGAAATGACATCTTATGGCATCAGGTTCGTCTAGCAGACATTGAAAACAACAATCAAAATGCAATCTCAATAGAATAACCTCTTGAATTAAATTTTCAAATGAAATAACGTTATTATGTTACTAAATAAAGCCATTCCTTGATTTTGCCCAGGATTCATGAGATCATTTTAGCACTCTTATGAAGACGCAGCAAAAAATGCTAATTTTTCAATTTCGCAATATTACCAAGTGCTGTAGGGAGCAGGTTATCTATGAATACGTGCGATCTAAATATGTTTATTCAGCGAATTGAAATGTTAAGAATCCGAAAGCGAACAGATACAGAAATTAACCTATTATATTCTATCACGACAATTCGTGTAATCATGAGGTTCTTGCGATTGAGGCGCAGTATATTTATCCCGAAATATTATCTGAAGGCATCAGGTATTTCTTACAGACATTGAAAACAACACCAAACGCAATCTCAATAGAATAACTGTACGAAATGATTTCTCAAATCGAATGACGTTATTATGTCACTGAATAGAGCCATTCCTTGATTTTGCCCAAGAGTTATGAGATCATTTTAGCACTTTTATGACAACGCAGCATAATATGCGAATTTTTCAATTTCACCGTATTATCAAGTCCTGTAGCGAGCACGTTATTCATAAATAACTGCGATCTACATTGAACTATCCAGCAAATTGAAATTTCAAATATCTGAAAGCGAACAGATATAGAAATCAACCTCTTATATTCTATCACGTGAATTCGTGTAATCATAAGATGCTCGCGATTAAGGCGCAGTATATTTTTCCCGAAATATCATCTGAAGACATCTGGTATTTCTTACAGACATTGAAAACAACAATCACAATGCAGTCTCAATAGAATAACTTTTCGAATTGAATTTACAAGTCAATTAACGTTACTATGTCACTAAAGCGAGCCATTCCTTGATTTTGCCCAGAAGTTATGAGATCATTTTAGCACTCATATGACCACGCAGCAAAATATGCTAATTGTTCAATTTCGCAATATTACTAAGTCCTGTAGCGTGCAGGTTATCCATGATCATTTGCTATCTAACTTTAACTATTCATCGAATTGATTTTTTTAATAACCGAAATAGAACAGATACAGAAAACAACCACTTATATTCCATCACGAGAATTCGTATAATCATGAGGTTCTTGCGATTGGGGCGCAGTATATTTTTCCCGAAATATTATCTGAAGGCATCAGGTATTTCTTACAGACATTGGAAACAACAATCAAAATGCAATCTGAATAGAATAACTGTTCGAAATGACTTCTCAAATCAAATAACGTTATTAATCCACTAAATAGAGCCATTCCCTAATTTTGCCCAGGAGTTATGAGATCATTTTAGCACTTTTATGACCACGCAGCAAAATATGCGAATTTTTCGATTTCGCAATATTATCAAGTCCTGTAGCGAGCAGGTCATCCATAAGTACTTGCGATCGAAATTGAACTATTTAGCAAATTAAAATTTCAAATATCTTAAAGCGAACAGATATAGAAATCAACCTCTTATATTCTATCACGTGAATTCGTGTAATCATGAGATGCTTGCGATTAAGGCGCAGTATATTTTTCCCTAAATGTTATCTAAAAACATCAGGTATTTCTTACAGACATTGAAAACAACAATCAAAATGCAATCTCATTAGAATAACTTTTCGAAATTAATTTACAAATCAATTAACGTTATTATGTCAATATATAGAGCTATTCCTTGATTTTCCCCAGGAGTCATGAGATCATTTTAGCACTCTTATAACGACGCAGCAAAATATGCTAATTTTTAAATTTCGCAATATTACTAAGTCCTGTAGCGAGCAGGTTATCCACGAATACTTGCGATCGAACTTTACCTTTCAAGCGAATTGAAATTTTAAATAACCGAAAGCGAAGAGATACAGAAATCAACCTATTATATTCTATCACGAAAATTCGTGAAATCATGAGGTTCTTGCAATTGAGGGGCAGTATATTTTTCCCGAAACATCATATGAAGACATCAGGTATTTCTACAGACTTTGGAAACAACAATCAAAATGCAATCTCATTAGAATGACTTTTCGAATTGAATTTACAAATCAATTATCGTTATTTTGTCAATGTATAGAGCTATTCCTTGAATTTACCCAGGAGTCATGAGATCATTTTAGCACTCTTATGAAGACGCAGCAAAAAATGCTAATTTTTCAATTTCGCAATATTACCAAGTGCTGTAGGGAGCAGGTTATCTATGAATACGTGCGATCTAAATATGTTTATTCAGCGAATTGAAATTTTAAGAAACCGAAAGCGAACAGATACAGAAATTAACCTATTATATTCTATCACGACAATTCGTGTAATCATGAGGTTCTTGCGATTGAGGCGCAGTATATTTATCCCGAAATATTATCTGAAGGCATCAGGTATTTCTTACAGACATTGAAAACAACACCAAACGCAATCTCAATAGAATAACTGTACGAAATGATTTCTTAAATCGAATGACGTTATTATGTCACTGAATAGAGCCATTCATTGATTTTGCCCAAGAGTTATGAGATCATTTTAGCACTTTTATGACAACGCAGCAAAATATGCGAATTTTTCAATTTCACCGTATTATTAAGTCCTGTAGCGAGCACGTTATTCATAAATAACTGCGATCTAAATTGAACTATCTAGCAAATTGAAATTTCAAATATCTGAAAGCGAACAGATATAGAAATCAACCTCTTATATTCAATCACGTGAATTCGTGTGATCATGAGATGCTCGCGATTAAGGCGCAGTATATTTTTCCCGAAATATCATCTGAAGACATCTGGTATTTCTTACAGACATTGAAAACAACAATCACAATGCAGTCTCAATAGAATAACTTTTCGAATTGAATTTACAAATCAATTAACTTTATTAGGTCAATATATAGAGCTATTCCTTGATTTTCCCCAGGAGTCATGAGATCATTTTAGCACATTTATAAGGACGCAGCAAGAAATGCTAATTTTTCAATCTCGCAATATTACTAAGTCCTGTAGCGAGCAGGTTATTTATGAATACTTGCGATCGAAATTCAACTATTCAGCGAATTGAAATTTTACTGAACCGAAAGCGAAAATATACAGAAACCAACCTCTTAAATTCTATCACGTGGATTCGTGTAATCATGAGATTCTTGCGATCAAGGCGCAGTATATTTTTCCTGAAATATCATCAAAAAACATCGGGTATTTCTTACAGACATTGGAAACAACAATCAAAATGCAAACTCAATAGAATACCTTTTCGATTTGAATTTTCAAATCAAATAACGTTATTATATCACTAAATAGAGACATTCCTTGATTTTGCTCAGGAGTCATGAGATCATTTTAGCACTTTTTTGACGACGCAGCAAAAAATGCTAATTTTTTAATTTCGCAATATAATCCAGTCCTGTAGGGAGCAGGTTATCCATGAATACCTGCGATCCAAATCTAACTATCCAGCGAATTGAAATTTTAAATAACCGAAATCGAACAGATACAGAAATCAACCACTTATATTCCATTACGTGAATTCGTGTGATCATAAGATTCTTGCGATTAAGGCGCAGTATATTTTTCCCGAAATACCATCTGAAGACATCAGGTATTTCTTTCAGACATTGAAAACAACAATCAAAATGCAATCTAAATAGAATAACTTTTCGAATTGAATTTACAAATCAATTAACGTTATTATGTCAATATATAGAGCTATTCATTGATTTTGGCCAGGAGTTATGGGTTCATTTAACACTCTTATGACCACGCAGCAAAATGTGCTAATTTTTTAATTTCGCAATATTCTTAAGTCCTGTCGCGTGCAGGTTATCTATGAATATTTACGATCTAACTTTAACTATTCAGCGAATTGATATTTTAAATAACCGAAATAGAGCAGATACAGAAATCAACCACTTATATTCCATCACGAGAATTCGTGTAATCATGAGGTTCTTGCGATTGGGGCGCAGTATATTTTTCCCGAAATATTATCTGAAGGCATCAGGTATTTCTTACAGACATTGGAAACAACACTCAAAATGCAATCTGAATAGAATAACTGTTCGAAATGACTTCTCAAATCAAATAACGTTATTAATCCACTAAATAGAGCTATTCCTTAATTTTGCCCAGGAGTTATGAGATCATTTTAGCACTTTTATGACCACGCAGCAAAATATGCGAATTTTTCAATTTCGCAATATTATCAAGTCCTGTAGCGAGCAGGTCATCCATAAGTACTTGCGATCGAAATTGAAGTATTGAGCAAATTGAAATTTCAAATATCTGAAAGCGAACAGATATAGAAATCAACCTCTTATATTTTATCACGTGAATTCGTGTAATCATGATATGCTCGCGATTAAGGCGCAGTATATTTTTCCCGAAATATCATCTGAAGACATGTGGTATTTCTTACAGACATTGAAAACAACAATCACAATGCAGTCTCAATTGAATAACTTTTCGAATTGAATTTATAAATCAATTAACGTTATTATGTCACTACAGCGAGCCATTCCTTGATTTTGCCCAGAAGTTATGAGATCATTTTAGCACTCATATGACCACGCAGCAAAATATGCTAATTGTTTAATTTCAAAATATCACTAAGTCCTGTAGCGAGCAGGTTATTTATGAATACTTGCGATCGAAATTCAACTGTTTAGCAAATTGAAATTTTACTGAACCGAAAGCGAAAATATACAGAAATCAGCCTCTTAAATTCTATAACGTGAATTCGTGTTATCATGAGTTTCTTGCGATCAAGGCGCAGTATATTTTTCCCTTAATGTTATCTAAAAACATCAGGTATTTCTTACAGACATTGCAAACAACAATCAAAATGCAATCTCATTAGAATAACTTTTCGAATTGAAGTTACAAATCAATTAACGTTATTAGGTCAATATATAGCCATTCCTTGATTTTCCCCAGGAGTCATGAGATCATTTTAGCACATTTATAAGGACGCAGCAAGAAATGCTAATTTTTCAATCTCGCAATATTACTAAGTCCTGTAGCGAGCAGGTTATTTATGAATACTTGCGATCGAAATTCAACTATTCAGCGAATTGAAATTTTACTGAACCGAAAGCGAAAATATACAGAAATCAACCTCTTTAATTCTATCACGTGGATTCGTGTAATCATGAGATTCTTGCGATCAAGGCGCAGTATATTTTTCCCGAAATATCATCTAAAAACATCAGGTATTTCTTACAGACATTGAAAACAACAATCAAACTGCAATCTCAATAGAATAACCTTTCGATTTGAGTTTTCAAATCAAATAACGTTATAATGTCACTAAATAGAGCCATTCCTTGATTTTGCCCAGAAGTTATGAGATCATTTGAGCACTCTTATAACGACGCAGCAAAATATGCTAATTTTTTTATTTCGGAATTTTACTAAGTCCTGTAGCGAGCAGGTTATCCACGAATACTTGCGATCGAACTTTAACTTTTGGGCGAATTGATATTTTAAATAACCGATAGTGAACAGATAAAGAAATACCTCTTCTATTCTAACACGTGAATTCGTGTAATCATGAGGTTCTTGCGATTGGGGCGCAGTATATTTTTCCCGAAATATTATCTGAAGCCATCAGGTATTTCTTACAGACATTGGAAACAACATTCAAAATGCAATCTCAATAGAATAACTGTTCGAAATGAATTCTCAAATCAAATAACGTTATTAAGCCACTAAATAGAGCCATTTCTCGATTTTTCCCAGGAGTTATGAGATCATTTTAGCGCTTTTATGACCACGCAGCAAAATATGCGAATTTTTCAATTAAGCAATATTATCAAGTCCTTAGCGGGCAGGTCATCCATAAGTCCTTGCGATCGAAATTGAACTATTTAGCAAATTGAAATTTTGAATAACCGAAAGCGAACAGATACAGAAATCAACCTATTATATTCTATTACGAAAATTCATGTTATCATGAGGTTCTTGCGATTGAGGCGCAGTATATTTTTCCCGAAATATCATAAGAAGACATCAGGTATTTCTTACAGACATTGGAAACAACAATCAAAATGCAATCTCAATTGAATAACTTTTCGAATTGAATTTACAAATCAATTAACGTTATTATATCAATATATAGAGCTATTCCTTGATTTTTCCCAGGAGTCATGAGATCATTTTAGCACTCTTATAAGGACGCAGCGAAAAATGCTAATTCTTCAATCTCGCAATATTACTAAGTCCTGGAGCGAGCAGGTTATTGATGAATACTTGCGATCGAAATTCAACTATTCAGCGAATTGAAATTTTACTGAACCGAAAGCGAAAATATACAGAAATCAACTTCTTAAATTCTATCACGTGAATTCGTGTAATCATGAGATTCTTGTGATCCAGGCGCAGTATATTTTTCCCGAAATATCATCTAAAAACATCAGGTATTTCTTACAGACATTGAAAACAACAATCAAAATGCAATCTCATTAGAATGACTTTTCGAATTGAATTTACAAATCAATTATCGTTATTATGTCAATAAAGAGAGCTATTCCTCGAATTTACCCAGGAGTCATGAGATCATTTTAGTACTCTTATAAAGACGCAGCAAAAAATGCTAATTTTTCAATCTCGCAATATTACTAAGTACTGTAGCGAGCAGGTTATCCATGAATACCTGCGATCCAAATCTAACTATTCAGCGAATTGAAATTTTAAATAACCGAAATCGAACAGATACAGAAATCAACCACTTATATTCCATTACGTAAATTCGTGTGATCTTAAGATTCTTGCGATTAAGGCGCAGTATATTTTTCCCGAAATACCATCTTAAGACATCAGGTATTTCTTACAGACATTGAAAACAACAATCAAAATGCAATCTAAATAGAATAACTTTTCGAATTGAATTTACAAATCAAATAACGTTATTATGTCAATATATAGAGCTATTCTTTGATTTTGGCCAGGAGTTATGAGTTCATTCAACACTCTTATGACCACGCAGCAAAATGTGCTATTTTTTTAATTTCGCAATATTACTAAGTCCTGTAGCTTGCAGGTTATCCATAAATATTTGCGATCTAACTTCAACTATTCAGCGGATTGATATTTTAAATAACCGAAATAGAACAGATACAGAAATCAACCACTTATATTCCATCACGAGAATTCGTGTAATCATGAGGTTCTTGCGATTGGGGCGCAGTATATTTTTCCCAAAATATTATCTGAAGGCATCAGGTATTTTTTACAGACATTGGAACCAACAATCAAAATGCAATCTGAATAGAATAACTGTTCGAATTGAATTTACAAGTCAATTAACGTTATTATGTCACTAAATAGAGCCATTCCTTGATTTTGCCCAGAAGTTATGAGATCATTTTAGCACTCATATGACCACACAGCAAAATATGCTAATTGTTTAATTTCGCAATATTACTAAGTCCTGTAGCGAGCAGGTTATTTATGAATACTTGCGATCGAAATTCAACTGTTCAGGAAATTGAAATTTTACTGAACCGAAAGCGAAAATATACAGAAATCAGCCTCTTAAATTCTATCACGTGAATTCGTGTAATCATGAGATTCTTGCGATCAAGGCGCAGTATATTTTTCCCTAAATGTTATCTAAAAACATCAGGTATTTCTTACAAACATTGAAAACAACAATCAAAATGCAATCTCATTAGAATAACTTTTCGAATTTAATTTACAAGTCAATTAACGTTATTATGTCAATATATAGAGCTATTCCTTGATTTGCCAGGAGTTATGAGTTCATTTAACACTCTTATGACCACGCAGCAAAATGTGCTAATTTTTTAATTTCGCAATATTACTAAGTCCTGTAGCGTGCAGGTTATCCATGAATATTTGCGATCTAACTTTAACTATTTAGCAAATTGATTTTTTAAATAACCGAAATAGTACAGATACAGAAATCAACCACTTATATTCCATCACGAGAATTCGTGTAATCATGAAATTATTGCGATAACGGCGCAGTAAATTTTTTCCGAAATGACATCTGATGGCATCAGGTATCTATAGCAGACATTGAAAACAACAATTTAAATGCAATCTCAATAGAATAACTTTTC
The DNA here is from genome assembly GCA_028476575.1 of Platygaster robiniae. Taxonomy (NCBI): domain Eukaryota; kingdom Metazoa; phylum Arthropoda; class Insecta; order Hymenoptera; family Platygastridae; genus Platygaster; species Platygaster robiniae. The sequence continues at coordinate 21,574,438 of CM052021.1, forward strand.
GACTCGAATTTTCAAATCAAATAACGTTATTATGTCACTAAATAGAGCCATACCTTGATTTCGCCCAGGAGTCATGAGATCATTTTAGCACTCTTATATTGACGCAGCAAAAAATGCTAATTTTTCAATTTCGCAATATTACAAAGTCCACTAGCGAGCAGGTTATCCATGAATACATGCGATCCAAATCTAACGATTAGCGAGATGAAATTTTAAAGAACCGAAACCGAACAGATACAGGAATCAACCTATTATATTCTATCACGAGAATTCGTGTAATCATGAGGTTCTTGCGATTGAGGCGCAGTATATTTTTCCCGAAATATTATCTGAAGGCATCAGGTATTTCTTACAGAAATTGAAAACAACAATCAAAATGCAATCTTAATAGAATAACTGTTCGAATTATATTTTCAAATTAATAAACGTTAGTATGTCGATATATAGAGCTATTCCTTGATTTTGCCCAGGAGTTATGAGATTATTATAGCACTCTTATAACGACACAGCAAAATATGCTAATTTTTTAATCTCGCAATATTACTAAGTCCTGTAGCGAGCAGGTTATCCACGAATACTTGCGATCGAACTTTAACTATTCAGCGCATTGATATTTTAAATAACCGATAGTGAACAGATACAGAATTACCTCTTATATTCTAACACGTGCATTCGTGTAATCATGAGATTATTGCGATAAAGGCGCAGTATATTTTTTTCGAAATGACATCTGATGGCATCAGGTATGTCTAGCAGACATTGAAAACAACAATCAAAATGCAATCTCAATAGAATAACTTTTCGAATTGAATTCTTAAATCTAATAACGTTATTATGTCACTAAATAGAGCCATTCCTTGATTTTGCCCAGGAGTTATGAGATCATTTTAGCACTCTTATATCGACGCAGCAAAATATGCTAATTCTTTTATTTCGCAATTTTACTAAGTCCTGTAGCGAGCAGGTTATCCACGAATACTTGCGTTCCAAATCTAACTATTCAGTGAATTGAAATTTTAAATAACTGAAAGCGAACAGATAAAAAAATCAACCTATTATATTCTATTACGAGAATTCGTGTAATCATGAGGTTCTTGCGATTGAGGCGCAGTAAATTTTTTCCGTAATATCATATGAACACATCAGGTATTTCATACAGACATTGAAAACAACAATCAAAATGCAATCTCATTAGAATAACTTTTTGAATTGAATTTACAAATCAATGAACGTTAACATGTCAATATATAGAACCATTCTTTAATTTTGCCCAGGAGTAAGGAGATCATTTTAGCACTCTTATGACTACGCAGCAAAATATGCTAATTTTTCAATTTCGCAATATTACTAAGTCCTGTAGCGAGCAGGTTATCCACGAATACTTGCGATTGAACTTTAACTTTTCAGCGAATTGATATTTTAAATAACCAATAGTAAAAATATACAGAAATACAACATATATTCTAACACGTGAATTCGTGTAATCATGAGATTATTGCGATAAAGGCGCAGCATATTTTTTTCGAAATGACATCTGATGGCATCCAGTACGTCTAGCAGACATTGGAAAAAAAAATCAAAATGCAATCTCAATATAGTAACCTTTCGATTTGATTTTTCAAATCAAATAACGTTATTATGTCACTCAATGGAGCCATTTCCTCATTTTGCCCAGGAGTCATGAGATCATTTTGGCACTCTTTCAAAGACGCAGCAAATAATGCCCATTTTTCAATTTCGCAATATTATCAAGTGCTGTAGCGAGCAGGTTATCTATGAATACTTGCGATCTAAATTTGTCTATTCAGCGAATTGAAATTTTAAGTAAAGGAAAGCGAACAGATACAGAATTCAACCTATTATATTCTATCACGAGAATTCGTGTAATCATGAGGTTCTTGCGATTGAGGCACAGTATATTTTTCCCAAAATATTATCTGAAGGCATCAGGTATTTCTTACAGACATTGGAAACAACAATCAACATGCAATCTCAATAGAATAACTGTTCGAAATGATTTCTCAAATCGAAAAACGTTATTATGTCACTGAAAAGAGCCATTCCTTGGTTTTGCCCAGAAATTATGAGATCATTTTAGCACTTTTATGACCACGCAGCAAAATATGCTAATTTTCAATTTTCGCAATATTGGCAAGTCCTGTAGCGAGAAAGTTATTCATAAATACTGGCGATCTAAATTGAACTATTAAGCAAATTGAAATTTCAAATATCTGAAAGCGAACAGATATAGAAATCAACCTCTTATATTCTATCACGTGAATTAGTGTAATCATGAGATGCTTGCGGTTGAGGCGCAGTATATTTTTCCCGAAATATCATCTGAAGACATCTGGTATTTCTTACAGACATTTAAAACAACAATCAAAATGCAATCTTCATAGAATAACTTTTCGAATTATATTTTCAAATTAATAAACGTTAGTATGTCGATATATAGAGCTATTCCTTGATTTTGCCCAGGAGTTATGAGATCATTTTAGCACTCTTATAACAACGCAGCAAAATATGCTAATTTTTTTATTTCGCAATATTACCAAGTCCTGTAGTGAGCAGGTTATTCACGAATACTTGCGATCGAACTTAGCTTCGCAGCGAATTAATATTTTAAATAACCGATAGTGAACAGATACAGAAATACCTCTTATATTGTAACACGAGAATTCGTGTAATCATGAGATTATAGCGATAAAGGCGCAGTATATTTTTTCCGAAATGTCATCTGATGGCATCAGGTATGTCTAGCAGACATTGAAAACAACAATCAAAATGCAATCTCAATAGAATAACTTTTCAAATTGAATTCTTAAATCAAATAACGTTATTATGTCACTTAATAGAGCCATACCTTGATTTTGCCCAGGAGTTATGAAATCATGTTAGCACTCTTATAACGACGCAGCAAAAAATGCTAATTTTTCAATTTTGCAATATTGTCAAGTCCTGTAGCGAGCAAGTCATTCATAAATACTTGCGATCTAAATGAAACTATCCGACAAATTGAAATTTCCAATATCTGAAAGCCAACAGATATAGAAATCAACCTCTTATATTCTATCACGTGAATTCGTGTCATCATGAGATGCTTGCGATTGAGGCGCAGTATATTTTTCCCGAAATATCATCTAAAGACATCTGGTATTTCTTACAGACATTGAAAACAACAATCACAATGCAGTCTCAATAAAATAACTTTTCGAATTGAATTAACAAGTCAATTAACGTTATAATGTCACTAAATAGAGCCATTCCTTGATTTTGCCCAGGAGTTATGAGATCATTTCAGCACTTTTATGACCACGCAGCAAAATGTGCTAATTTTTCAATTTCGCAATTTTACCAAGTCCTGTAGCGAGAAGGTTATCTATGAATACTTGCGATCTAAATTTGTCTATTCAGCGAATTGAAATTTTAAGTAAAGAAAAGCGAACAGATACAGAATTCAACCTATTATATTCTATCACGAGAATTCGTGTAATCATGAGGTTCCTGCGATTGAGGCGCAGTATATTTTTCCCGGAATATTATCTGAAGGCATCAGGTATTTCTTACAGACATTGGAAACAACAATCAAAATGCAATCTCAATTGAATAACTTTTCGAATTAAATTTACAAATCAATTAACGTTATTATGTCAATATATAGAGCTATTCCTTGATTTTTCCCAGGAGTCATGAGATCATTTTAGCACTCTTATAAGGACGCAGCAAAAAATGCTAATTCTTCAATCTCGCAATATTACTAATTCCTGGAGCGAGCAGGTTATTTATGAATACTTGCGATCGAAATTCAACTATTCAGCGAATTGAAATTTTACTGAACCGAAAGCGAAAATATACAGAAATCAACCTCTTAAATTCTATCACGTGAATTCGTGTAATCATGAGATTCTTGCGATCAAGGCGCAGTATATTTTTCCCGAAATATCATCTAAAAATATCAGGTATTTCTTACAGACATTGAAAACAACACCAAACGCAATCTCAATAGAATAACTGTTCGAATTATATTTCCAAATTAATTAACGTTATTATGTCGATATATAGAGCTATTCCTTGATTTTGCCCAGGAGTTATGAGATCATTACAGCACTTTTATAACCACGCAGCAAAATGTGCTAATTTTTCAATTTCGCAATATTACCAAGTCCTGTAGCGAGGAGGTTATCTATAAATACTTGCGATCTAAATTTGTCTATTCAGCGAATTGAAATTTTAAATAACCGGAAGCGAACTGATACAGAAATCAACCTATGATATTCTATCACGAGAATTCGTGTAATCATGAGGTTCTTGCGATTGAGGCGCAGTAATTTTTTCTCGAAATATCATATGAAGACATAAGGTATTTCTTACAGACATTAAAAACAACAATCAAAATGCAATCTCAATAGAATTACCTTTTGAATTGAATTTTCAAATAAAATAACGTTATTATGTTACTAAATAAAGCCATTCCTTGATTTTTCCCAGGATTCATGAGATCATTTTAGCACTCTTATGAAGACGCAGCAAAAAATGCTAATTTTTCAATTTCGCAATATTACCAAGTCCTGTAGCGAGCAGGTTATTTATGAATACTTGCGATCGAAATTCAACTATTCAGCGAATTGAAATTTTACTGAACCGAAAGCGGAAATAAACAGAAATCAACCTCTAAAATTCTATCACGTGGATTCGTGTAATCATGAAATTATTGCGATAACGGCGCAGTAAAATTTTTCCGAAATGACATCTAATGGCATCAAGTATGTCCAGCAGACATTGCAAACAACAATCAATAAGCAATCTCAACAGAATAACTTTTCGAATTGAGTTTTCAAATCAAATAACGTTATTATGTCACTAAATAGAGCTATTCCTTGATTTTGCCCAGGAGCCATGAGATCATATTAGCACTCTTTTAACGACGCAGCAAAAAATGCTAATTTTTCAATTTCGCAATAATATCAAGCTTTGTAGCGAGCAGGTTATCCATGAATACTTGCGATCTAAATTTAACTATTCAGTGAATTGATATTTTAAATAAATGAAATCGAACAGATACAGAAATAAACCACTTATATTCCATCACGTGAATTCGTGTTATCATAAGATTCTTGCGATTTAGGCGCTGTATATTTTTCCTGAATCACCATCTGAGGACATTAGGTATTTCTTACAGACATTGAAAACAACAATCAAAATGCAATCTAAATAGAATAACTTTTCGAATTGAATTTACGAATCAATTAACGTTATTATGTCAACATATAGAGCTATTTCTTTATTTTTGCCAGGAGTTATGAGTTCATTTAACACTCTTATGACCACGCAGCAAAATGTGCTAATTTTTTAATTTCGCAATATTACTAAGTCCTGTAGCGTGCAGGTTATCCATGAATATTTGCGATGTAACTTTAACTATTCACCGAATTGATATTTGAAATAACCGATAGTGAAGAGATACAGAAATACCTCTTATATTCTAACACGTGCATTCGTGTAATCATGAGATTATTGCGATAAAGGCGCAGTATATTTTTTCCGAAATGACATCTGATAGCATCAGGTATGTCCAGCAGACATTGCAAACAACAATCAATAAGCAATCTCAATAGAATAACTTTTCGAATTGAATTCTTAAATCAAATAACGTTATTATGTCACTAAATAGAGCCATTCCTTGATTTTGCCCAGGAGTTATGAGATCATGTTAGCACTTATATAACCACGCTGCAAAAAATGCTAATTTTTCAATTTCGCAATTTTGTCAAGTCCTGTAGCGAGCAAGTTATTCATAAATACTTGCGATCTAAATTGAACTATCTAGCAAATTGAAATTTCAAAAATCTGAAAGCGAACAGATATAGCAACCAACCTCTTATATTCTATCACGTAAATTCGTGTAATCATGAGATGCTTGCGATTGAGGCGCAGTATATTTTTCCCGAAATATCATCTGAAGACATCTGGTATTACTTACAGACATTAAAAACAACAATCACAATGCAGTCTCAATAGAATAACTGTTCGAAATGATTTCTCAAATCGAATAACGTTATTATGTCACTAAATAGAGCTATTCCTTGATTTTGCACAGAAGTTATGCGATCATTTTAGCACTCTTATAACGACGCAGCAAAATATGCTAATTTTTTAATTTCGCAATTTTACTAAGTCCTGTAGCGAGCAGGTTATCCACGAATACTTGCGGTCGAACTTGAACTTTTGGGCGAATTGATATTTTAAATAACCGATAGTGAACAGATACAGAAATACCTCTTATATTCTAACACGTGAATTCGTGTAATCATGAGGTTCTTGCGATTGGGGCGCAGTATATTTTTCCCGAAATATTATCTGAAGCCATCAGGTATTTCTTACAGACATTGGAAACAACAATGAAAAGGAAATCTCAATAGATTAACTGTTCGAAATGAATTCTCAAATCAAATAACGTTATTAATCAACTAAATAGAGCCATTCCTTGATTTTGCCCAGGAGTTATGAGATCATTTTAGCACTTTTATGACCACGCAGCAAAATTTGCGAATTTTTCAATTTCGCGATATTATCAAGTCCTGTAGCGAGCAGGTCATCCACAAGTCCTTGCGATAGAAATTGAACTATTTAGCAAATTGCAATTTCAAATATCTGAAAGCGAACAGATATAGAAATCAACCTCTTATATTCTATCACGTGAATTCGTGTAATCATGAGATGCTTGCGATTGAGGCGCATTGAATTTTTCCCGGAATATCATCTGAAGACATCAGGTATTTCTAACAGACATTGAAAACAACAATCAAAATGCAATCTCAATAGAATAACTTTTCGAATTAAATTCTTAAATCAAATAACGTTATTATGTCACTAAATAGAGCCATTCCTTGATTTTGCCCAGGAGCCATGAGATCATTTTAGCACTCTTTTAACGACGCAGCAAAAAATGCTAATTTTTCAACTTCGCAATAATATCAAGTCTTGTAGCGAGCAGGTTATCCATGAATACTTGCGATCTAAATTTAACTATTCAGCGAATTGATATTTTAAATAAATGAAATCGAACAGATACAGAAATCAACTACTTATATTCCATCACGAGAAATCGTGTAATCATAAGATTCTTGCGATTAAGGCGCAGTATATTTTTCCCGAAATACCATCTAAAGACATCAGGTATTTCTTACAGACATTGAAAACAACAAACAAAATGCAATCTAAATAGAATAACTTTTCGAATTGAATTGACAAATCATTTAACGTTATTATGTCAATATATAGAGCTATTTCTTGATTTTGCCCAGGAGTTATGAAATCATTTCAGCACTCTTATGACCACGCAGCAAAATATGCTAATTTTTCAATTTCGCAATGTTACTAAGTCCTGTAGCGAGCAGGTGATCCATTAATACTTGCGATCTAAATTTATCTTTTCAGCGTATTGGAATTATAAATAACCGATAGTGAACGGATTCAGAAATACCTTTTATATGCTAACACGTGAATTCGTGTATTCATGAGATACTTGCGATAAAGGCGCTGTATATCTTTCCTGAAATATCATCTCAAGACATCAGGTATTTCTTACAGACATAGAAAACAACAATCAAAATGCAATCTCAATAGAATAACTTTTCAAATTGAATTTTCAAATCCAATAACGTTATGATGTCACTAAATACAGCCATTCTTTGATTTTTCCCGGGAGTCATAATATCATTTTAGCACTCTTATAACCACGCAGCAAAATATGCTAATTTTTTAATTTCGCAATATTACTAAGTTCTGTCGCGAGCAGGTTATCTATGAATACTTGCGATCTAAATTTAATTATTCAGCAAATTGATATTTTAAATAACCGAAATAGAACAGATGAAGAAATCAACCACTTATATTCCATCACGAGAAATCGTGTAATCATGAAATTATTGCGATAACGGCGCAGTAAATTTTTTCCGAAATGACATCTGATGGCATCAAGTATGTATTGCAGACATTAAAAACAACAATTAAAATGCAATCTCAATAGAATAACTTTTCGACTTGAATTTTCAAATCAAATAAAGTTATTATGTCACTAAATAGAGCCATTCCTTTATTTTGCCCAGGAGTCATGAGACCATTTAGCACTCTTATATTGACGCAGCAAAAAATGCTTATTTTTCAATTTCGCAATATTACCAAGTCCTGTAGCGAGCAGGTTATCCATGAATACCTGCTATACAAATCTAACTATTCAGCGAATTGAAATTTTAAATAACCGAAAGCGAACAGATACAGAAATCAACCTATTATATTCTATCACTACGATTCGGGTTATCATGAGGAGCTTGCGATTGAGGCGCAGTATATTTTTCCCGAAATATTATCTGAAGGCATCAGGTATTTCTTACAGACATTGAAAACAACAATCAAAATGCAATCTTAATAGAATAACTGTTCGAATTATATTTTCAAATCAATAAACGTTATTAGGTCGATATATAGAGCTATTCCTTGATTTTGCCCAGGAGTTATTAAATCATGTTAGCACTCTTACAACCACGCAGCACAAAATGCTAATTTTTCAATTTTGCAATATTGTCAAGTCCTGTAGCGAGCAAGTTATTCATAAATACTTGCGATCTAAACTAAACTATCCGACAAATCGAAATTTCCAATATCTGAAAGCCAACAGATATAGAAATCAACCTCTTATATTCTATCACGTGAATTCGTGTAATCATGAGATGCTTGCGATTGAGGCGCAGTATATTTTTCCCGTAATATCATCTAAAGACATCTGGTATTTGTTACAGACATTGAAAACAACAATCACAATGCAGTCTCAATAGATCAACTGTTCGAAATGATTTCTCAAATCGAATAACGTTATAATGTCACTAAATAGAGCCATTCCTTGATTTTGCCCAGAAGTTATGAGATCATTTGAGCACTCTTATAACGACGCAGCAAAATATGCTAATTTTTTTATTTCGCAATTTTACTAAGTCCTGTAGCGAGCAGGTTATCCACGAATACTTGCGATCGAACTTTAACTTTTGGGCGAATTGATATTTTAAATAACCGATAGTGAACAGATAAAGAAATACCTCTTCTATTCTAACACGTGAATTCGTGTAATCATGAGGTTCTTGCGATTGGGGCGCAGTATATTTTTCCCGAAATATTATCTGAAGCCATCAGGTATTTCTTACAGACATTGGAAACAACATTCAAATTGCAATCTTAATAGAATAACTGTTCGAAATGAATTCTCAAATCAAATAACGTTATTAATCCACTAAATAGAGCCATTCCTCGATTTTTCCCAGGAGTTATGAGATCATTTTAACACTTTTATGACCACGCAGCAAAATATGCGAATTTTTCAATTAAGCAATATTATCAAGTCCTTAGCGAGCAGGTCATCCATAAGTCCTTGCGATCGAAATTGAACTATTTAGCAAATTGAAATTTTAAATAACCGAAAGCGAACAGATACAGAAATCAACCTATTATATTCTATTACGAAAATTCATGTAATCATGAGGTTCTTGCGATTGAGGCGCAGTATATTTTTCCCGAAATATCATAAGAAGACATCAGGTATTTCTTACAGACATTGGAAACAACAATCAAAATGCAATCTCAATTGAATAACTTTTCGAATTGAATTTACAAATCAATTATCGTTATTATGTCAATATAGAGAGATATTCCTTGAATTTACCCAGGAGTCATGAGATCATTTTAGCACTCTTATAAAGACGCAGCAGAAAATGCTAATTTTTCAATCTCGCAATATTACTAAGTACTGTAGCGAGCAGGTTATCCACGAATACTTGCGATCGAACATTACCTTTCCAGCAAATTGAAATTTTAAATAACCGATAGTGAACATATACAGAAATACCTCTTATATTCTAACACGTGAATTCGTGTAATCATGAGATTATTGCGATAAAGGGGCAGTATATTTATTCCAAAATGACATCTTATGGCATCAGGTTCGTCTAGCAGACATTGAAAACAACAATCAAAATGCAATCTCAATAGAATAACCTCTTGAATTGAATTTTCAAATGAAATAACGTTATTATGTCACTAAATAAAGCCATTCCTTGATTTTACCCAGGATTCATGAGATCATTTTAGCACTTTTATGAAGACGCAGCAAAAAATGCTAATTTTCCAATTTCGCAATATTACCAAGTGCTGTAGGGAGCAGGTTATCTATGAATACGTGCGATCTAAATATGTTTTTTCAGCGAATTGAAATTTTAAGAAACCGAAAGCGAACAGATACAGAAATTAACCTATTATATTCTATCACGACAATTCGTGTAATCATGAGGTTCTTGCGATTGAGGCGCAGTATATTTATCCTGAAATATTATCTGAAGGCATCAGGTATTTCTTACAGACATTGAAAACAACACCAAACGAAATCTCAATAGAATAACTGTACGAAATGATTCCTTCAATCGAATGACGTTATTATGTCACTGAATAGAGCCATTCCTTGATTTTGCCCAAGAGTTATGAGATCATTTTTGCACTTTTATGACAACGCAGCAAAATATGCGAATTTTTCAATTTCACCGTATTATCCAGTCCTGTAGCGAGCACGTTATTCATAAATAACTGCGATCTAAATTGAACTATCTAGCAAATTGAAATTTCAAATATCTGAAAGCGAACAGATATAGAAATCAACCGCTTATATTCTATCACGTGAATTCGTGTAATCATGAGATGCTCGCGATTAAGGCGCAGTATATTTCTCCCGAAATATCATCTGAAGACATCTGGTATTTCTTACAGACATTGAAAACAACAATCACAATGCAATCTGAATAGAATAACTGTTCGAAATGACTTCTCAAATCAAATAACGTTATTAATCCACTAAATAGAGCCATTCCCTAATTTTGCCCAGGAGTTATGAGATCATTTTAGCACTTTTATGACCACGCAGCAAAATATGCTAATCTTTCGATTTCGCAATATTTTCAAGTCCTGTAGCGAGCAGGTCCTTCATAAGTACTTGCGATCGAAATTGAACTATTTAGCAAATTGAAATTTCAAATATCTTAAAGCGAACAGATATAGAAATTAACCTCTTATATTCTATCACGTGAATTCGTGTAATCATTAGATGCTTGCGATCAAGGCGGAGTATATTTTTCCCGAAATATCATCTAAAAACATCAGGTATTTCTTACAGACATTGAAAACAACAATTAAAATGCAAACTCAATAGAATAACTTTTCGAATTGATCTTTCAAATCAAATAACGTTATTATATCACTAAATAGAGACATTTCTTGATTTTGCGCAGAAGTCATGAGATTATCTTAGCACTCTTATGACGACGCAGCAAAAAATGCTAATTTTTTAATTTCGCAATATTATCCAGTCCTGTAGCGAGCAGGTTACCCATGAATACCTGCGATCCAAATCTAACTATTCAGCGAATTGAAATTTTAAATAACCGAAATCGAACAGATACAGAAATCAACCACTTATATTCCATTACGTAAATTCGTGTGATCTTAAGATTCTTGCGATTAAGGCGCAGTATATTATTCCCGAAATACCATCTTAAGACATCAGGTATTTCTTACAGACATTGAAATCAACAATCAAAATGCAATCTAAATAGAATAACTTTTCGAATTGAATTTACAAATCAATTAACGTTATTATGTCAATATATCGAGCTATTCTTTGATTTTGGCCAGGAGTTATGAGTTCATTCAACACTCTTATGACCACGCAGCAAAATGTGCTATTTTTTTAATTTCGCAATATTACTAAGTCCTGTAGCTTGCAGGTTATCCATGAATATTTGCGATCTAACTTTAACTATTCAGCGAATTGATATTTTAAATAACCGAAATAGAACAGATACAGAAATCAACCACTTATATTCCATCACGAGAATTCGTGTAATCATGAGGTTCTTGCGATTGGGGCGCAGTATATTTTTCCCGAAATATTATCTGAAGGCATCAGGTATTTCTTACAGACATTGGAACCAACAATCAAAATGCAATCTGAATAGAATAACTGTTCGAATTGAATTTACAAGTCAATTAACGTTATTATGTCACTAAATAGAGCCATTCCTTGATTTTGCCCAGAAGTTATGAGATCATTTTAGCACTCATATGAAAACGCAGCAAAATATGCTAATTGTTTAATTTCGCAATATTACTAAGTCCTGTAGCGAGCAGGTTATTTATGAATACTTGCGATCGAAATTCAACTGTTCAGCAAATTGAAATTTTACTGAACCGAAAGCGAAAATATACAGAAATCAGCCTCTTAAATTCTATCACTTGAATTCGTGTAATCATGAGATTCTTGCGATCGAGGCGCAGTATATTTTTCCCTAAATGTTATCTAAAAACATCAGGTATTTCTTACAGACATTGAAAACAACAATCAAAATGCAATCTCATTAGAATAACTTTTCGAATTTAATTTACAAGTCAATTAACGTTATTATGTCAATATATAGAGCTATTCCTTGATTTGCCAGGAGTTATGAGTTCATTTAACACTCTTATGACCACGCAGCAAAATGTGCTAATTTTTTAATTTCGCAATATTACTAAGTCCTGTAGCGTGCAGGTTATCCATGAATATTTGCGATCTAACTTTAACTATTTAACAAATTGATATTTTAAATAACCGAAATAGTACAGATACAGAAATCAACCACTTATATTCCATCATGAGAATTCGTGTAATCATGAAATTATTGCGATAACGGCGCAGTAAATTTTCTCCGAAATGACTTTTCGACTCGAATTTTCAAATCAAATAACGTTATTATGTCACTAAATAGAGCCATTCCTTGATTTTGCCCAGGAGTTATGAGATCATTTTAGCACTCTTATAACGACGCAGCAAAATATGCTAATTCTTTTATTTCGCAATTTTACTAAGTCCTGTAGCGAGCAGGTTATCCACGAATACTTGCGGTCCAAATCTAACTATTCAGTGAATTGAAATTTTAAATAACCGAAAGCGAACAGATACAGAAATCAACCTATTTTATTCTATCACGAGAATTCGTGTAATCATGAGGTTCTTGCGATTGAGGCGCAGTAAATTTTTTCCGTAATATCATATGAACACATCAGGTATTTCATACAGACATTGAAAACAACAATCAAAATGCAATCTCATTAGAATAACTTTTTGAATTAAATTTACAAATCAATGAACGTTAACATGTCAATATATAGAACCATTCTTTAATTTTGCCCAGGAGTAAGGAGATCATTTTAGCACTCTTATGACTACGCAGCAAAATATGCTAATTTTTCAATTTCGCAATATTACTAAGTCCTGTAGCGAGCAGGTTATCCACGAATACTTGCGATCGAACTTTAACTTTTCAGCGAATTGATATTTTAAATAACCGATAGTAAAAATATACAGAAATACAACATATATTCTAACACGTGAATTCGTGTAATCATGAGATTATTGCGATAAAGGCGCATTATATTTTTTTCGAAATGACATCTGATGGCATCCAGTACGTCTAGCAGACATTGAAAAAAACAATCAAAATGCAATCTCAATAGAGTAACCTTTTGATTTGATTTTTCAAATCAAATAACGTTATTATGTCACTAAATAGAGCCATTCCCTCATTTTGCCCAGGAGTCATGAGATCATTTTGGCACTCTTTCAAAGACGCAGCAAATAATGCCCATTTTTCAATTTCGCAATATTATCAAGTGCTGTAGCGAGCAGGTTATCTATGAATACTTGCGATCTAAATTTGTCTATTCAGCGAATTGAAATTTTAAGTAAAGGAAAGCGAACAGATACAGAATTCAACCTATTATATTCTATCACGAGAATTCGTGTAATCATGAGGTTCTTGCGATTGAGGCACAGTATATTTTTCCCAAAATATTATCTGAAGGCATCAGGTATTTCTTACAGACATTGGAAACAACAATCAACATGCAATCTCAATAGAATAACTGTTCGAAATGATTTCTCAAATCGAAAAACGTTATTATGTCACTGAAAAGAGCCATTCCTTGGTTTTGCCCAGAAATTATGAGATCATTTTAGCACTTTTATGACCACGCAGCAAAATATGCTAATTTTCAATTTTCGCAATATTGGCAAGTCCTGTAGCGAGAAAGTTATTCATAAATACTGGCGATCTAAATTGAACTATTAAGCAAATTGAAATTTCAAATATCTGAAAGCGAACAGATATAGAAATCAACCTCTTATATTCTATCACGTGAATTCGTGTAATCATGAGATGCTTGCGGTTGAGGCGCAGTATATTTTTCCCGAAATATCATCTGAAGACATCTGGTATTTCTTACAGACATTGAAAACAACAATCAAAATGCAATCTTCATAGAATAACTGTTCGAATTATATTTTCAAATTAATAAACGTTAGTATGTCGATATATAGAGCTATTTCTTGATTTTGCCCAGGAGTTATAAGATCATTTTAGCACTCTTATAACAACGCAGCAAAATATGCTAATTTTTTAATTTCGCAATATTACCAAGTCCTGTAGCGAGCAGGTTATCCACGAATACTTGCGATCGAACTTAGCTTCGCAGCGAATTAATATTTTAAATAACAGATAGTGAACAGATACAGAAATACCTCTTATATTGTAACACGAGAATTCGTGTAATCATGAGATTATAGCGATAAAGGCGCAGTATATTTTTTCCGAAATGTCATCTGATGGCATCAGGTATGTCTAGCAGACATTGAAAACAACAATCAAAATGCAATCTCAATAGAATAACTGTTCGAAATGATTTCTCAAATCGAATAACGTTATTATGTTACTAAATAGAGCCATTCCTCGATTTTTCCCAGGAGTTATGAGATCATTTTAGCACATTTTTGACCACGCAGCAAAATATGCGAATTTTTCAATTTCGCAATATTATCAAGTCCTTAATAACCGGAAGCGAACAGATACAGAAATCAACCTATGATATTCTATCACGAGAATTCGTGTAATCATGAGGTTCTTGCGACTGAGGCGCAGTAATTTTTTCTCGAAATATCATATTAAGACATCAGGTATTTCTAACAGACATTAAAAACAACAATCAAAATGCAATCTCAATAGAATTACCTTTTGAATTGAATTTTCAAATGAAATAACGTTATTATGTTACTAAATAAAGCCATTCCTTGATTTTGCCCAGGATTCATGAGATCATTTTAGCACTCTTATGGAGACGCAGCAAAAAATGCTAATTTTTCAATTTCGCAATATTACCAAGTGCTGTAGGGAGCAGGTTATCTATGAATACGTGCGATCTAAATATGTTTATTCAGCGAATTGAAATTTTAAGAAACTGAAAGCGAACAGATACAGAAATTAACCTATTATATTCTATCACGACAATTCGTGTAATCATGAGGTTCTTGCGATTGAGGCGCAGTATATTTATCCCGAAATATTATCTGAAGGCATCAGGTATTTCTTACAGACATTAAAAACAACACCAAACGCAATCTCAATAGAATAACTTTACGAAATGATTTCTCAAATCGAATGACGTTATTATGTCACTGAATAGAGCCATTCCTTGATTTTGCCCAAGAGTTATGAGATCATTTTAGCACTTTTATGACAACGCAGCAAAATATGCGAATTTTTCAATTTCACCGTATTATCAAGTCCCGTAGCGAGCACGTTATTCATAAATAACTGCGATCTAAATTGAACTATCTAGCAAATTGAAATTTCAAATATCTGAAAGCGAACAGATATAGAAATCAACCTCTTATATTCTATCACGTGAATTCGTGTAATCATGAGGTTCTTGCAATTGAGGGGCAGTATATTGTTCCCGAAACATCATATGAAGACATCAGGTATTTCTTCAGACTTTGGAAACAACAATCAAAATGCAATCTCATTAGAATGACTTTTCGAATTGAATTTACAAATCAATTATCGTTATTTTGTCAATATATAGAGCTATTCCTTGATTTTCCCCAGGAGTCATGAGATCATTTTAGCACTTTTATAAGGACGCAGCAAAAAATGCTAATTTTTCAATCTCGCAATATTACTAAGTACTGTAGCGAGCAGGTTATCCACGAATACTTGGGATCGAACATTACCTTTCCAGCGAATTGAAATTTTAAATAACCGATAGTGAACATATACAGAAATACCTCTTATATTCTAACACGTGAATTCGTGTAATCATGAGATTATTGCGATAAAGGGGCATTATATTTTTTCCGAAATGACATCTTATGGCATCAGGTTCGTCTAGCAGACATTGAAAGCAACAATCAAACTGCAATCTCAATAGAATAACCTCTTGAATTGAATTTTCAAATGAAATAACGTTATTATGTTACTAAATAAAGCCATTTCTTGATTTTGCCCAGGATTCATGAGATCATTTTAGCACTCTTATGAAGACGCAGCAAAAAATGCTAATTTTTCAATTTCGCAATATTACCAAGTGCTGTAGGGAGCAGGTTATCTATGAATACGTGCGATCTAAATATGTTTATTCAGCCAATTGAAATTTTAAGAAACCGAAAGCGAACAGATACAGAAATTAACCTATTATATTCTATCACGACAATTCGTGTAATCATGAGGTTCTTGCGATTGAGGCGCAGTATATTTATCCCGAAATATTATCTGAAGGCATCAGGTATTTCTTACAGACATTGAAAACAACACCAAACGCAATCTCAATAGAATAACTGTACGAAATGATTTCTCAAATCGAATGACGTTATTATGTCACTGAATAGAGCCATTCCTAGATTTTGCCCAAGAGTTATGAGATCATTTTAGCACTTTTATTACAACGCAGCAAAATATGCGAATTTTTCAATTTAGCCGTATTATCAAGTCCTGTAGCGAGCACATTATTCATAAATAACTGCGATCTAAATTGAACTATCTAGCAAATTGAAATTTCAAATTTCTGAAAGCGAACAGATATAGAAATCAACCTCTTATATTCTATCACGTGAATTCGTGTAATCATGAGATGCTCGCGATTAAGGCGCAGTATATTTTTCCCGAAATATCATCTGAAGACATCTGGTATTTCTTACAGACATTGAAAACAACAATCACAATGCAGTCTCAATAGAATAACTTTTCGAATTGAATTTACAAGTCAATTAACGTTATTATGTCACTAAAGCGAGCCATTCCTTGATTTTGCCCGGAAGTTATGAGATCGTTTTAGCACTCATATGACCACGCAGCAAAATATGCTAATTGTTCAAATTCGCAATATTACTAAGTCCTGTAGCGTGCAGGTTATCCATGATCATTTGCTATCTAACTTTAACTATTCAGCGAATTGATATTTTAAATAACCGAAATAGAACAGATACAGAAATCAACCACTTATATTCCATCACGAGAATTCGTATAATCATGAGATTCTTGCGATTGGGGCGCAGTATATTTTTCCCGAAATATTATCTGAAGGCATCAGGTATTTCTTACAGACATTGGAAACAACAATCAAAATGCAATCTGAATAGAATAACTGTTCGAAATGACTTCTCAAATCAAATAACGTTATTAACCCACTAAATAGAGCCATTCCCTAATTTTGCCCAGGAGTTATGAGATCATTTTAGCACTTTTATGACCACGCAGCAAAATATGCGAATTTTTCGATATCGCAATATTATCAAGTCCTGTAGCGAGCAGGTCATCCATAAGTAGTTGCGATCGAAATTGAACTATTTAGCAAATTGAAATTTCAAATATCTTAAAGCGAACAGATATAGAATTCAACCTCTTATATTCTATCACGTGAATTCGTGTAATCATGAGATGCTTGCGATCAAGGCGCAGTATATTTTTCCCTAAATGTTATCTAAAATCATCAGGTATTTCTTACAGACATTGAAAACAACAATCAAAATGCAATCTCATTAGAATAACTTTTCGAAATTAATTTACAAATCAATTAACGTTATTATGTCATTATATAGAGCTATTCCTTGATTTTCCCCAGGAGTCATGAGATCATTTTAGCACACTTATAACGACGCAGCAAAATATGCTAATTTTTAAATTTCGCAATATTACTAAGTCCTGTAGCGAGCAGGTTATCCACGAATACTTGCGATCGAACATTACCTTTCAAGCGAATTGAAATTTGAAATAACCGAAAGCGAAGAGATACAGAAATCAACCTATTATATTCTATCACGACAATTCGTGTAATCATGAGGTTCTTGCGATTTAGGCGCAGTATATTTATCCCGAAATATTATCTGAAGGCATCAGGTATTTCTTACAGACATTGAAAACAACACCAAACGCAATCTCAATAGAATAACTGTACGAAATGATTTCTCAAATCGAATGACGTTATTATGTCACTGAATAGAGCCATTCCTTGATTTTGCCCAAGAGTTATGAGATCATTTTAGCACTTTTATGACAACGCAGCAAAATATGCGAATTTTTCAATTTCACCGTATTATCAAGTCCTGTAGCGAGCA
This sequence comes from Platygaster robiniae, assembly GCA_028476575.1. Taxonomy (NCBI): domain Eukaryota; kingdom Metazoa; phylum Arthropoda; class Insecta; order Hymenoptera; family Platygastridae; genus Platygaster; species Platygaster robiniae. The sequence continues at coordinate 21,592,958 of CM052021.1, forward strand.
CGTTATTCATAAATAACTGCGATCTAAATTGAACTATCTAGCAAATTGAAATTTCAAATATCTGAAAGCGAACAGATATAGAAATCAACCTCTTATATTCTATCACGTGAATTCGTGTAATCATGAGATGCTCGCGATTAAGGCGCAGTATATTTTTCCCGAAATATCATCTGAAGACATCTGGTATTTCTTACAGACATTGAAAACAACAATCACAATGCAGTCTCAATAGAATAACTTTTCGAATTGAATTTACAAATCAATTAACGTTATTAGGTCAATATATAGAGCTATTCCTTGATTTTCCCCAGGAGTCATGAGATCATTTTAGCACATTTATAAGGACGCAGCAAGAAATGCTAATTTTTCAATCTCGCAATATTACTAAGTCCTGTAGCGAGCAGGTTATTTATGAATACTTGCGATCGAAATTCAACTATTCAGCGAATTGAAATTTTACTGAACCGAAAGCGAAAATATACAGAAATCAACCTCTTAAATTCTATCACCTGGATTCGTGTAATCATGAGATTCTTGCGATCAAGGCGCAGTATATTTTTCCTGAAATATCATCTAAAAACATCAGGTATTTCTTACAGACATTGAAAACAACAATCAAAATGCAAACTCAATAGAATAACCTTTCGAATTGAGTTTTCAAATCAAATAACGTTATTATGTCACTAAATAGAGCCATTTCTTGATTTTGCCCAGGAGTTATGAGATCATTTTAGCACTCATATGACCACGCAGCAAAATATGCGAATTTTTCAATTTCGCAATATTACCAAGTCCTGTAGCGAGCAGGTTATCCATGAATACCTGCGATCCAAATCTAACTATCCAGCGAATTGAAATTTTAAATAACCGAAATCGAACAGATACAGAAATCAACCACTTATATTCCATTACGTGAATTCGTGTGATCATAAGATTCTTGCGATTAAGGCGCAGTATATTTTTCCCGAAATACCATCTGAAGACATCAGATATTTTTTACAGACATTGAAAACAACAATCACAATGCAGTCTCAATTGAATAACTTTTCGAATTGAATTTACAAGTCAATTAACGTTATTATGTCACTAAAGCGAGCCATTCTTTGATTTTGCCCAGAAGTTATGAGATCATTTTAGCACTCATATGACCACGCAGCAAAATATGCTAATTGTTTAATTTCGCAATATCACTAAGTCCTGAAGCGAGCAGGTTATTTATGAATACTTGCGATCGAAATTCAACTGTTCAGCAAATTGAAATTTTACTGAACCGAAAGCGAAAATATACAGAAATCAGCCTCTTAAATTCTATAACGTGAATTCGTGTTATCATGAGACTCTTGCGATCAAGGCGCAGTATATTTTTCTCTTAATGTCATCTAAAAACATCAGGTATTTCTTACAGACATTGAAAACAACAATCAAAATGCAATCTCATTAGAATAACTTTTCGAATTGAATTTACAAATCAATTAACGTTATTAGGTCAATATATAGAGCCATTCCTTGATTTTCCCCAGGAGTCATGAGATCATTTTAGCACATTTATAAGGACGCAGCAAGAAATGCTAATTTTTCAATCTCGCAATATTACTAAGTCCTGTAGCGAGCAGGTTATTTATGAATACTTGCGATCGAAATTTAACTATTCAGCGAATTGAAATTTTACTGAACCGAAAGCGAAAATATACAGAAATCAACCTCTTTAATTCTATCACGTGGATTCGTGTAATCATGAGATTCTTGCGATCAAGGCGCAGTATATTTTTCCCGAAATATCATCCAAAAACATCAGGTATTTCTTACAGACATTAAAAACAACAATCAAAATGCAATCTCAATAGAATAACCTTTCGAATTGAGTTTTCAAATCAAATAACGTTATTATGTCACTAAATAGAGCCATTTCTTGATTTTGCCCAGGAGTTATGAGATCATTTTAGCACTCATATGACCACGCAGCAAAATATGCGAATTTTTCAATTTCGCAATATTACCAAGTCCTGTAGCGAGCAGGTTATCTATGAATACTTGCGCTCTAAATTTGTCTATTCAGCGAATTGAAATTTTAAATAACCGAAAGCGAAGAGATACAGAAATCAACCTAATATATTCTATCACAAAAATTCGTGTAATCATGACGTTCTTGCAATTGAGGCGCAGTATATTTTTCCCGAAATAACATATGAAGACTTCAGGTATTTCTTACAGACATTGGAAACAACAATCAAAATGCAATCTAAATTGAATAACTTTTCGAATTGAATTTACAAATCAATTAACGTTATTATGTCAATATATAGAGCTATTCCTTGATTTTCCCCAGAAGTCATGAGATCATTTTAGCGCTGTTATAAGGACGCAGCAACAAATGCTAATTTTTCAATCTCGCAATATTACTAAGTCCTGTAGCGAGCAGGTTATTTATGAATACTTGCGATCGAAATTCAACTATTCAGCGAATTGAAATTTTACTGAACCGAAAGCGGAAATAAACAGAAATCAACCTCTAAAATTCTATCACGTGGATTAGTGTAATCATGAACTTGTTGCGATAACGGCGCAGTAAAATTTTTCCGAAATGACATCTAATGGCATCAAGTATGTCCAGCAGACATTGCAAACAACAATCAATAAGGAATCTCAACAGAATAACTTTTCGAATTGAGTTTTCAAATCAAATAACGTTATTATGTCACTAAATAGAGCTATTCCTTGATTTTGCCCAGGAGCCATGAGATCATATTAGCACTCTTTTAACGACGCAGCAAAAAATGCTAATTTTCCAATTTCGCAATAATATCAAGCTTTGTAGCGAGCAGGTTATCCATGAATACTTGCGATCTAAATTTAACTACTCAGTGAATTGATATTTTAAATAAATGAAATCGAACAGATACAGAAATAAACCACTTATATTCCATCACGTGAATTCGTGTTATCATAAGATTCTTGCAATTAAGGCGCTGTATATTTTTCCTGAATCACCATCTGAGGACATCAGGTATTTCTTACAGACATTGAAAACAACAATCAATATGCAATCTAAATAGAATAACTTTTCGAATTGAATTTACAAATCAATTAACGTTATTATGTCAACATATAGAGCTATTCCTTTATTTTTGCCAGGAGTTATGATTTCATTTAACACTCTTATGACCACGCAGCAAAATGTGCTAATTTTTTAATTTCGCAATATTACTAAGTCCTGTAGCGTGCAGGTTATCCATGAATATTTGCGATCTAAATTTAATTATTCAGCAAATTGATATTTTAAATAACCGATAGGGAACAGATCCAGAAATACCTCTTATATTCTAACACGTGAATTCGTGTAATCATGAGATTATTGCGATATAGGCGCAGTATATTTTTTCCGAAATGACATCTGATGGCATCAGGTATGTCTAGCAGACATTGAAAACAACAATCAAAATGCAATCTCAATAGAATAACTTTTCGAATTGAATTCTTAAATCAAATAACGTTATTATGTCACTAAATAGAGCCATTCCTTGATTTTGCCCAGGAGTTATGAGATCATGTTAGCACTCATAAAACCACGCTGCAAAAAATGCTAATTTTTCAATTTCGCAATTTTGTCAAGTCCTGTAGCGAGCAAGTTATTCATAAATACTTGCGATCTAAATTAAACTATCTAGCAAATTGAAATTTCAAAAATCTGAAAGCGAACAGATATAGCAACCAACCTCTTATATTCTATCACGTAAATTCGTGTAATCATGAGATGCTCGCGATTAAGGCGCAGTATATTTTTTCCGAAATATCATCTGAAGACATCTGGTATTTCTTACAGACATTGAAAACAACAATCACAATGCAGTCTCAATAGAATAACTTTTCGAATTGAATTTACAAGTCAATTAACGTTATTATGTCACTAAAGCGAGCCATTCCTTGATTTTGCCCAGAAGTTATGAGATCGTTTTAGCACTCATATGACCACGCAGCAAAATATGCTAATTGTTCAATTTCGCAATATTACTAAGTCCTGTAGCGTGCAGGTTATCCATGATCATTTGCTATCTAACTTTAACTATTCAGCGAATTGATATTTTGAATAACCGAAATAGAACAGATACAGAAATCAACCACTTATATCCCATCACGAGAATTCGTATACTCATGAGGTTCTTGCGATTGGGGCGCAGTATATTTTTCCCGAAATATTATCTGAAGGCATCAGGTATTTCTTACAGACATTGGAAACAACAATCAAAATGCAATCTGAATAGAATAACTGTTCGAAATGACTTCTCAAATCAAATAACGTTATTAATCCACTAAATAGAGCCATTCCCTAATTTTGCCCAGGAGTTATGAGATCATTTTAGCACTTTTATGACCACGCAGCAAAATATGCGAATTCTTCGATTTCGCAATATTATCAAGTCCTGTAGCGAGCAGGTCATCCATAAGTACTTGCGATCGAAATTGAACTATTTAGCAAATTGAAATTTCAAATATCTTAAAGCGAACAGATATAGAAATCAACCTCTTATATTCTATCACGTGAATTCGTGAAATCATGAGATGCTTGCGATCAAGGCGCAGTATATTTTTCACTAAATGTTATCTAAAAACATCAGGTATTTCTTACAGACATTGAAAACAACAATCAAAATGCAATCTCATTAGAATAACTTTTCGAAATTAATTTACAAATCAATTAACGTTATTATGTCAATATTTAGAGCTATTCCTTGATTTTCCCCAGGAGTCATGAGATCATTTTAGCACTCTTATAACGACGCAGCAAAATATGCTAATTTTTAAATTTCGCAATATTACTAAGTCCTGTAGCGAGCAGGTTATGAACGAATACTTGCGATCGAACTTTACCTTTCAAGCGAATTGAAATTTTAAATAACCGAAAGCGAAGAGATACAGAAATCAACCTATTATATTCTATCACGAAAATTCGTGTAATCATGAGGTTCTTGCAATTGAGGGGCAGTATATTTTTCCCGAAACATCATATGAAGACATCAGGTATTTCTTCAGACTTTGGAAACAACAATCAAAATGCAATCTCATTAGAATGACTTTTCGAATTGAATTTACAAATCAATTATCGTTATTTTGTCAATATAAAGAGCTATTCCTTGATTTTTCCCAGGAGTCATGAGATCATTTTAGCTTTTTTATAAGGACGCAGCAAAAAATGCTAATTTTTCAATCTCGCAATATTACTAAGTCCAGTAGCGAGCTGGTTGTTTATGAATACTTGCGATCGAAAATCAACTATTCAGCGAATTGAAATTTTACTGAACCGAAAGCGAAAATATACAGAAATCAACCTCTTAAATTCTATTACGTGAATTCGTGTAATCATGTGATTCTTGCGATTAGGGCGCAGTATATTTTTCCCGAAATATCATCTAAAAACAACAGGTATTTCTTACAGACATTGAAAACAACACCAAACGCAATCTCAATAGAATAACTGTTCGAATTATATTTCCAAATTAATTAACGTTATTATGTCGATATATAGAGCTATTCCATGATTTTGCCCAGGAGTTATGAGATCATTACAACACTTTTATAACCACGCAGCAAAATGTGCTAATTTTTCAATTTCGCAATATTACCAAGTCCTGTAGCGAGAAGGTTATCTATAAATACTTGCGATCTAAATTTGTCTATTCAGCGAATTGAAATTTTAAATAACCGGAAGCGAACAGATACAGAAATCAACCTATGATATTCTATCACGAGAATTCTCGTAATCATGAGGTTCTTGCGATTGAGGCGCAGTAATTTTTTTTCGAAATATCATATGAAGACATCAGGTATTTCTTACAGACATTAAAAACAACAATCAAAATGCAATTTCAATAGAATTACCTTTTGAATTGAATTTTCAAATGAAATAACGTTATTATGTTACTAAATAAAGCCATTCCTTGATTTTGCCCAGGATTCATGAGATCATTTTAGCACTCTTATGAAGACGCAGCAAAAAATGCTAATTTTTCAATTTCGCAATATTACCAAGTGCTGTAGGGAGCAGGTTATCTAGGAATACGTGCGATCTAAATATGTTTATTCAGCGAATTGAAATTTTAAGAAACCGAAAGCGAACAGATACGGAAATTAACCTATTATATTCTATCACGACAATTCGTGTAATCATGAGGTTCTTGCGATTGAGGCGCAGTATATTTATCCCGAAATATTATCTGAAGGCATCAGGTATTTCTTACAGACATTGAAAACAACACCAAACGCAATCTCAATAGGATAACTGTACGAAATGATTTCTCAAATCGAATGACGTTATTATGTCACTGAATAGAGCCATTCCTTGATTTTGCCCAAGAGTTATGAGATCATATTAGCACTTTTATGACAACGCAGCAAAATATGCGAATTTTTCAACTTCACCGTATTATCAAGTCCTGTAGCGAGCACGTTATTCATAAATAACTGCGATCTAAATTGAACTATCTAGCAAATTGAAATTTCAACTATCTGAAAGCGAACAGATATAGAAATCAACCTCTTATATTCTATCACGTGAATTCGTGTAATCATGAGATGCTCGCGATTAAGGCGCAGTATATTTTTCCTGAAATATCATCTGAAGACATCTGGTATTTCTTACAGACATTGAAAACAACAATCACAATGCAGTCTCAATAGAATAACTTTTCGAATTGAATTTACAAGTCAATTAACGTTATTATGTCACTAAAGCTAGCTATTCCTTGATTTTGCCCAGAAGTTATGAGATCATTTTAGCACTCATATGACCACGCAGCAAAATATGCTAATTGTTCAATTTCGCAATATTACTAAGTCCTGTAGCGTGCAGGTTATCCATGATCATTTGCTATCTAACTTTAACCATTTAGCGAATTGATATTTTAAATAACCGAAATAGAACAGATACAGAAATCAACCACTTATATTCCATCACGAGAATTCGTATAATCATGAGGTTCTTGCGATTGGGGCGCAGTATATTTTTCCCGAATTATTATCTGAAGGCATCAGGTATTTCTTACAGACATTGGAAACAACAATCAAAATGCAATCTGAAAAGAATAACTGTTCGAAATGACTTCTCAAATCAAATAACGTTATTAATCCACTAAATAGAGCCATTCCCTAATTTTGCCCAGGAGTTATGAGATCACTTTAGCACTTTTATGACCACGCAGCAAAATATGCGAATTTTTCGTTTTCGCAATATTATCAAGTCCTGTAGCGAGCAGGTTATCCACGAATACTTGCGATCGAACTTTACCTTTCAAGCGAATTGAAATTTTAAATAACCGAAAGCGAAGAGATACCGAAATCAACCTATTATATTCTATCACGAAAATTCGTGTAATCATGAGGTTCTTGCAATTGAGGGGCAGTATATTTTTCCCGAAACATCATATGAAGACATCAGGTATTTCTACAGACTTTGGAAACAACAATCAAAATGCAATCTCATTAGAATGACTTTTCGAATTGAATTTACAAATCAATTATCGTTATTTTGTCAATATATAGAGCTATTCCTTGAATTTACCCAGAAGTCATGAGATCATTTTAGCACTCTTATAAAGACGCAGCAAAAAATGCTAATTTTTCAATCTCGCAATATTACTAAGTACTGTAGCGAGCAGGTTATCCACGAATACTTGCGATCGAACATTACCTTTTCAGCGAATTGAAATTTTAAATAACCGATAGTGAACATATACAGAAATACCTATTATATTCTAACACGTGAATTCGTTGAATCATGAGATTATTGCGATAAAGGGGCATTATATTTTTTCCGAAATGACATCTTATGGCATCAGGTTCGTCTAGCAGACATTGAAAACAACAATGAAAATGCAATCTCATTAGAATAACCTCTTGAATTGAATTTTCAAATGAAATAACGTTATTATGTTACTAAATAAAGCCATTCCTTGATTTTGCCCAGGATTCATGAGATCATTTTAGCACTCTTATGAAGACGCAGCAAAAAATGCTAATTTTTCAATTTCGCAATATTACCAAGTGCTGTAGGGAGCAGGTTATCTATGAATACGTGCGATCTAAATATGTTTATTCAGCCAATTGAAATTTTAAGAAACCGAAAGCGAACAGATACGGAAATTAACCTATTATATTCTATCACGACAATTCGTGTAATCATGAGGTTCTTGCGATTGAGGCGCAGTATATTTATCCCGAAATATTATCTGAAGGCATCAGGTATTTCTTACAGACATTGAAAACAACACCAAACGCAATCTCAATAGAATAACTGTACGAAATGATTTCTCAAATCGAATGACGTTATTATGTCACTGAATAGAGCCATTCCTAGATTTTGCCCAAGAGTTATGAGATTATTTTAGCACTTTTATTACAACGCAGCAAAATATGCGAATTTTTCAATTTCACCGTATTTTCAAAACCTGTAGCGAGCACGTTATTCATAAATAACTGCGATCTAAATTGAACTATCTAGCAAATTGAAATTTCAAATTTCTGAAAGCGAACAGATATAGAAATCAACCTCTTATATTCTATCACGTGAATTCGTGTAATCATGAGATGCTCGCGATTAAGGCGCAGTATATTTTTTCCGAAATATCATCTGAAGACATCTGGTATTTCTTACAGACATTGAAAACAACAATCACAATGCAGTCTCAATAGAATAACTTTTCGAATTGAATTTACAAGTCAATTAACGTTATTATGTCACTAAAGCGAGCCATTCCTTGATTTTGCCCAGAAGTTATGAGATCGTTTTAGCACTCATATGACCACGCAGCAAAATATGCTAATTGTTCAATTTCGCAATATTACTAAGTCCTGTAGCGTGCAGGTTATCCATGATCATTTGCTATCTAACTTTAACTATTCAGCGAATTGATATTTTGAATAACCGAAATAGAACAGATACAGAAATCAACCACTTATATTCCATCACGAGAATTCGTATAATCATGAGATTCTTGCGATTGGGGCGCAGTATATTTTTCCCGAAATATTATCTGAAGGCATCAGGTATTTCTTACAGACATTGGCAACAACAATCAAAATGCAATCTGAATAGAATAACTGTTCGAAATGACTTCTCAAATCAAATAACGTTATTAATCCACTAAATAGAGCCATTCCCTAATTTTGCCCAGGAGTTATGAGATCATTTTAGCACTTTTATGACCACGCAGCAAAATATGCGAATTTTTCGATTTCGCAATATCATCAAGTCCTGTAGCGAGCAGGTCATCCATAAGTAGTTGCGATCGAAATTGAACTATTGAGCAAATTGAAATTTCAAATATCTTAAAGCGAACAGATATAGAAATCAACCTCTTATATTCTATCACGTGAATTCGTGTAATCATGAGATGCTTGCGATCAAGGCGCAGTATATTTTTCCCTAAATGTTATCTAAAATCATCAGGTATTTCTTACGGACATTGAAAACAACAATCAAAATGCAATCTCATTAGAATAACTTTTCGAAATTAATTTACAAATCAATTAACGTTATTATGTCATTATATAGAGCTATTCCTTGATTTTCCCCAGGAGTCATGAGATCATTTTAGCACACTTATAACGACGCAGCAAAATATGCTAATTTTTAAATTTCGCAATATTACTAAGTCCTGTAGCGAGCAGGTTATCCACGAATACTTGCGATCGAACATTACCTTTCAAGCGAATTGAAATTTTAAATAACCGAAAGCGAAGAGATACAGAAATCAACCTATTATATTCTATCACGACAATTCGTGTAATCATGAGGTTCTTGCGATTTAGGCGCAGTATATTTATCCCGAAATATTATCTGAAGGCATCAGGTATTTCTTACAGACATTGAAAACAACACCAAACGCAATCTCAATAGAATAACTGTACGAAATGATTTCTCAAATCGAATGACGTTATTATGTCACTGAATAGAGCCATTCTTTGATTTTGCCCAAGAGTTATGAGATCATTTTAGCACTTTTATGACAACGCAGCAAAATATGCGAATTTTTCAATTTCACCGTATTATCAAGTCCTGTAGCGAGCACGTTATTCATAAATAACTGCGATCTAAATTGAACTATCTAGCAAATTGAAATTTCAAATATCTGAAAGCGAACAGATATAGAAATCAACCTCTTATATTCTATCACGTGAATTCGTGTAATCATGAGATGCTCGCGATTAAGGCGCAGTATATTTTTCCCGAAATATCATCTGAAGACATCTGGTATTTCTTACAGACATTGAAAACAACAATCACAATGCAGTCTCAATAGAATAACTTTTCGAATTGAATTTACAAATCAATTAACGTTATTAGGTCAATATATAGAGCTATTCCTTGATTTTCCCCAGGAGTCATGAGATCATTTTAGCACATTTATAAGGACGCAGCAAGAAATGCTAATTTTTCAATCTCGCAATATTACTAAGTCCTGTAGCGAGCAGGTTATTTATGAATACTTGCGATCGAAATTCAACTATTCAGCGAATTGAAATTTTACTGAACCGAAAGCGAAAATATACAGAAATCAACCTCTTAAATTCTATCACCTGGATTCGTGTAATCATGAGATTCTTGCGATCAAGGCGCAGTATATTTTTCCTGAAATATCATCTAAAAACATCAGGTATTTCTTACAGACATTGAAAACAACAATCAAAATGCAAACTCAATAGAATAACTTTTCGATTTGAATTTTCAAATCAAATAACGTTATTATATCACTAAATAGAGACATTCCTTGATTTTGCTCAGGAGTCATGAGATCATTTTAGCACTTTTTTGACGACGCAGCAAAAAATGCTTATTTTTTAATTTCGCAATATAATCCAGTCCTGTAGGGAGCAGGTTATCCATGAATACCTGCGATCCAAATCTAACTATCCAGCGAATTGAAATTTTAAATAACCGAAATCGAACAGATACAGAAATCAACCACTTATATTCCATTACGTGAATTCGTGTGATCATGAGATGCTCGCGATTAAGGCGCAGTATATTTTTCCCGAAATAACATATGAAGACTTCAGGTATTTCTTTCAGACATTGGAAACAACAATCAAAATGCAATCTCAATTGAATAACTTTTCGAATTGAATTTACAAATCAATTAACGTTATTATGTCAATATATAGAGCTATTCCTTGATTTTCCCCAGAAGTCATGAGATCATTTTAGCGCTGTTATAAGGACGCAGCAACAAATGCTAATTTTTCAATCTCGCAATATTACTAAGTCCTGTAGCGAGCAGGTTATTTATGAATACTTGCGATCGAAATTCAACTATTCAGCGAATTGAAATTTTACTGAACCGAAAGCGGAAATAAACAGAAATCAACCTCTAAAATTCTATCACGTGGATTCGTGTAATCATGAACTTGTTGCGATAACGGCCCAGTAAAATTTTTCCGAAATGACATCTAATGGCATCAAGTATGTCCAGCAGACATTGCAAACAACAATCAATAAGCAATCTCAACAGAATAACTTTTCGAATTGAGTTTTCAAATCAAATAACGTTATTATGTCACTAAATAGAGCTATTCCTTGAATTTGCCCAGGAGCCATGAGATCATATTAGCACTCTTTTAACGACGCAGCAAAAAATGCTAATTTTTCAATTTCGCAATAATATCAAGCTTTGTAGCGAGCAGGTTATCCATGAATACTTGCGATCTAAATTTAACTACTCAGTGAATTGATATTTTAAATAAATGAAATCGAACAGATACAGAAATAAACCACTTATATTCCATCACGTCTATTCGTGTTATCATAAGATTCTTGCGATTAAGGCGCTGTATATTTTTCCTGAATCACCATCTGAGGACATCAGGTATTTCTTACAGACATTGAAAACAACAATCAATATGCAATCTAAATAGAATAACTTTTCGAATTGAATTTACAAATCAATTAACGTTATTATGTCAACATATAGAGCTATTCCTTTATTTTTGCCAGGAGTTATGAGTTCATTTAACACTCTTATGACCACGCAGCAAAATGTGCTAATTTTTTAATTTCGCAATATTACTAAGTCCTGTAGCGTGCAGGTTATCCATGAATATTTGCGATCTAACTTTAACTATTCACCGAATTGATATTTTAAATAACCGATAGTGAACAGATACAGAAATACCTCTTATATTCTAACACGTGCATTCGTGTAATCATGAGATTATTGCGATAAAGGCGCAGTATATTTTTTCCGAAATGACATCTGATGGCATCAGGTATGTCTAGCAGACATTGAAAACAACAATCCAAATGCAATCTAAATAGAATAACTTTTCGAATTGAATTTTCAAATCAATTAACGTTATGATGTCACTAAATACAGCCATTCTTCAATTTTTCCCGGGAGTCATGATATCATTTTAGCACTCTTATAACCACGCGGCAAAATATGCTAATTTTCTAATTTTGCAATATTACTTAGTTCTGTCGCGAGCAGGTTATCTATGAATACTTGCGATCTAAATTTAATTATTCAGCAAATTGATATTTAAAATAACCGATAGGGAACAGATCCAGAAATACCTCTTATATTCTAACACGTGAATTCGTGTAATCATGAGATTATTGCGATATAGGCGCAGTATATTTTTTCCGAAATGACATCTGATGGCATCGGGTATGTCTAGCAGACATTTAAAACAACAATCAAAATGAAATCTGAATAGAATTACTTTTCGAATTGAATTTTCAAATCAAATAACGTTATAATGTTACTAAATAGAGCCATTCCGTGATTTTGCCCAGGGTTATGAGATCATTTTAGCACTTTTATGACCACGCAGCAAAATATGCTAATTTTTTAATTTTGCAAAATTATCAAGTCCTCTAGCGAGCAGGTTATCTATAACTACTTGGGATCAAAATTAAACTATTTAGCAAATCGAAATTTCAAATATCTAAAAGCCGACAGATATAGAAATCAGCCTCTTATATTCTATCACGTGAATTTGTGTAATCATGAGATTGTTGCGATTGTGGCGCAGTATATTTTTCCCGAAATGACATCTGAAGATATCAGGTATTTATAACAGAATTTGAAAACAACGTGCAAAACGCAAACTTAATTGAATAACTGTTCGAATTGAATTTCCAAATCAATTAACGTTAATATGTCAATATATAGATTCATTCCTTTATTTTGCCCATAGTAAGGCGATCATTTTAGCACTCTTATGACCAGGCAGCAAAATAGGCTAATTTTTCAATTTCGCAATGTTACTAAGTCCTGTAGCGAGCATGTGATCCATTAATACTTGCGATCCAAATTTATCTATTCAGCGAATTTAAATTTAAATTACCGATAGTGAACGGATACAGGAATACCTCTTATATGCTAACACGTGAATTCGTGTAATCATGAGATACTTGCGATAAAGGCGCTGTATATTTTTCCTGAAATATCATCTCAAGACATCAGGTATTTCTTACAGACATACAAAACAACAATTAAAATGCAATCTCATTAGAATGACTCTCCGAATCGAATTTTCAAATTAAATAACGTTATGATGTCACTAAATAGAGACATTCCTTGATTTTGCCCAGGAGTCATGAGATCATTTTAGCACGCTTATGACGAAGCAGCAAAAAATGCTAATTTTTTAATTTCGCAATATTATCCAGTCCTGTAGCGAGCAGGTTATCCATGAATACCTGCGATCCAAATCTAACTATTCAGCGAATTGATATTTTGAATAACCGAAATCGTACAGATACAGAATTCAACCACTTATATTCCATTACGTGAATTCGTGTGATCATAAGATTCTTGCGATTAAGGCGCAGTATATTTTTCCCGAAATACCATCTGAAGACATCAGGTATGTCTAGCAGACATTGAAAACAACAATCCAAATGCAATCTAAATAGAATAACTTTTCGAATTGAATTTTCAAATCAATTAACGTTATGATGTCACTGAATACAGCCATTCTTTAATTTTTCCCGGGAGTCATAATATCATTTTAGCACTCTTATAACCACGCAGCAAAATATGCTAATTTTTTAATTTTGTAATATTACTTAGTTCTGTCGCGAGCAGGTTATCTATGAATACTTGCGATCTAAATTTAATTATTCAGCAAATTGATATTTTAAATAACCGATAGTGAACAGATCCAGAAATACCTCTTATATTCTAACACGTGAATTCGTGTAATCATGAGATTATTGCGATAAAGGCGCAGTATATTTTTTCCGAAATGACATCTGATGGCATCAGGTATGTCTAGCAGACATTGAAAACAACAATCAAAATGCAATCTCAATTGAATAACTTTTCGAATTGAATTCCTTAATCAAATAACGTTATTATGTCAGTAAATAGAGCCATTCCTTGATTTTGCCCAGGAGTTATGAGATCATGTTAGCACTCATATAACCACGAAGCAAAAAATGCTAATTTTTCAATTTCGCAATATTGTCAAGTCCTGTAGCGAGCAAGTTATTCATAAATACTTGCGATCTAAATTAAACTATTTAACAAATTGAAATTTTAAAAATCTGAAAGCGATCAGATATAGAAACCAACCTCTTATATTCTATCACGTGAATTCGTGTAATCATGAGATGCTTATGATTGAGGCGCAGTATATTTTTCCCGAAATATCATCTGAAGACATCTGGTATTTCTTACAGACATTGAAAACAACAATCACAAATCAGTCTCAATAGAATAACTGTTCGAAATGATTTCTCAAATCGAATAACGTTATTATGTCACTAAATAGAGCCATTCCTTGATTTTGCACAGAAGTTATAAGATCATTTTAGCACTCTTATAACGACGCAGCAAAATATGCTAATTTTTTAATTTCGCAATTTTACGAAGTCCTGTAGCGAGCAGGTTATCCACGAATACTTGCGATCGAACTTTAACTTTTGGGCGAATTGATATTTTGAATAACCGATAGTGAACAGATACAGAAATACCTCTTATATTCTAACACGTGAATTTGTGTAATCATGAGGTTCTTGCGATAAGGGCGCAGTATATTTTTCCCGAAATACTATCTAAAGCCATCAGGTATTTCTTACAGACATTGGAAACAACAATCAAAATGCAATCTTAGTAGAATAACTGTTCGAAATGAATTCTCGAATCAAATAACGTTATTAATCCACTAAATAGAGCCATTCCTTGATTTTGCCCAGGAGTTATGAGATCATTTTAGCACTTTTATGACCACGCAGCAAAATATGCGAATTTTTCAATTTCGCAATATTATCAAGTCCTGTAGCGAGCAGGTCATCCATAAGTCCTTGCGATCGAAATTGAACTATTAAGCAAATTGGAATTTCAAATATCTGAAAGCGAACAGATATAGAAATCAACCTCTTATATTCTAACACGTGAATTCGTGTAATCATAAGATTCTTGCGATTAAGGCGCTGTATATTTTTCCCGAATCACCATCCGAAGACATCAGGTATTTCTTACAGACATTGAAAACAACAATCAAAATGCAATCTAAATAGAATAACTTTTCGAATTGAATTTACAAATCAATTAACGTTATTATGTCACCAAATAGAGCCTTTCCTTGATTTTGCCCACGAGTTATGAGATCATTTTAGCACTTTTATGACCACGCAGCAAAATATGCGAATTTTTCAATTTCGCAATATTATAAAGTCCTGTAGCGAGCAGGTTATCCATAGATACTTGCGATCTAAATTGCACTATTCAGCAAATTGAAATTTCAAATATCTGAAAGCGCACAGATATAAAAATTAACCTATTATATTCTATCACGAGAATTCGTGTAATCATGAGGTTCTTGCGATTAGGGCGCAGTATATTTTCCCCGAAATATTATCTGAAGGCATCAGGTATTTCTTACAGACATTGGAAACAACAATGAAAATGCAATCTCAATAGAATAACTGTTCGAAATGAATTCTCGAATCAAATAACGTTATTATGTCACTAAATAGAGCTATCCCTTGATTTTGCCCAGAAGTTATGAGATCATTTTAGCACTTTTATGACCACGCAGCAAAATATGCGAATTTTTCAATTTCGCAATATTCTCAAGTCCTGTAGCGAGCAGGTTATCAACGAATACTTGCGATCGAACTTTAACTTTCCAGCGAATTGAAATTTTAAATAACCGATAGTGAACAGATACAGAAATACATCTTATATTCCAACACGTGAATTCGTGTAATCATGAGATTATTGCGATAAAGGCACAGTATATTTTTTCCGAAATGACATCTGATGGCATCAGGTATGTCTAGCAGACATTCAAAACAACAATCAAAATGCAATCTCAATAGAATAACTTTTCGAATTGAATTCTTCAATCAAATAACGTTATTATGTCACTAAATAGAGCTATTCCGTGATTTTGCCTAGGGGTTATGAGATCATTTTAGCACTCTTATGACCACGCAACAAAATGTGCTAATTTTTTAATTTCGCAATATTATCAAGTCTTGTAGCGAGCAGGTTATCTATGAATACTTGCGATCTAAATTGAACTATTCAGCAAATTGAAATTTCAAATATCTGAAAGCGAACAGATATAGAAATCAACCTCTTATATTCTATCACGTGAATTTGTGTAATCCTGAGATTGTTGCGATTGTGGCGCAGTATATTTTTCCCGAAATGACATCTGAAGATATCAGGTATTTCTAACAGACTGTGAAAACAACGTGCCAAACGCAAACGTAATTGAATAACTTTTCGAATTGAATTTCCAAATCAATTAACGTTAATATACCAATATATAGATCCATTCCTTTATTTTGCCCATAGTAAGGAGATCATTTTAGCATTATTATGACCACGCAGCAAAATAGGCTAATTTTTCAATTTCGCAATGTTACTAAGTACTGTAGCAAGCATGTGATACATTAATACTTGCGATTCAAATTTATCTATTCAGCGAATTGGAATTTTAAATAACCGATAGTTAACGGATACAGAAATCAACCTATTATATTCTATCACGAGAATTTGTGTAATCATGAGGTTCTTGCGATTGAGGCGCAGTATATTTTTCCCGAAATCTTATCTGAAAGCATCAGGTATTTCTTACAGTCATTGAAAACAACAATCAAAACGCAATCTCAATAGAATAACCTTTCGGATTGAATTTTCACATCAATGAACGTTAATATGTCGATATATAGAGTCATTACTTGATTATGTCTAGGAGTCATGAAATCATTTTAGCACTATTATAGCGACGCAGCAAAATATGCTAATTTTTCAATTTTGCAATATTTCTAAGTCCTGTAGCGAGCAGGTTATTCACTAATACTTGTGATCGAACTTTAACTTCCCAGCGAATTGAAATTTTAAATAACCGATAGTGAACAGATACAGAAATACCTCTTATATTCTAACACGTGAATTCGTGTAATCATGAGATTATTGCGATAAAGGCGCAGTATATTTTTTCCGAAATGACATCTGATGGCACCAGGTATGTCTAGCAGACATTAAAAACAACAATTGAAATGCAATCCCGATAGAATAACTTTTCGAATTGAATTTTCAAATCAAATAACGTTATTATGTCACTAAATAGAGCCATTCCTTGATTTTGCCCAGGAGTCATGAGATCATTTTAGCACTCTTATAACGACGCAGCAAAAAATCCTAATTTTTTAATTTCGCAATATTATCAAGTCCTGTAGCAAGCAGGTTATCCATGAATACTAGGACCTAAATTTAACTATTTAGCGAATAGATATTTTAAATAACCGAAATCGAACAGATACAGAAATCAACCACTTATATTCCATCACGTGAATTCGTGTAATCATAAGATTCTCGCGATTTAGGCGCAGTATATTTTTCCCGAAATACCATCTGAAGACATCAGGTATTTCATACAGACATTGAAAACAACAAACAAAATGCAATCTGAATAGAATAACTTTTCGAATTGAATTTACAAATCAATTAACGTTATTATGTCAATATATAGAGCTTTTCCATTATTTTGCCCAGGAGTTATAAAATCATTGCAGCACTCTTATGACCACGCAGCAAAATATGCTAATTTTTTAATTTCGCAATATTACTTAGTTCGGTCGCGAGCAGGTTATCTATAAAAACTTGCGATCTAAATTTAATTATTCAGCAAATTGATATTCTAAATAACCGAAATAGAACAGATGAAGAAATTAACCACTTATATTCCATCACGAGAAATCGTGTAATCATGAAATTATTGCGATAACGGCGCAGTACATTTTTTCCGAAATGACATCTGATGGCATCAGGTATGTATAGCAGACATTAAAAACAACAATGAAAATGCAATCTCAATAGAATAACTTTTCGACTTAAATTTTCAAATCAAATAACGTTATTATGTCACTAAATAGAGCCATTCCTTTATTTTGCCCAGGAGTAATGAGATCATTTAGCACTCTTATATTGACGCAGCAAAAAATGCTAATTTTTCAATTTCGCAAAATTACCAAGTCCTGTAGCGAGCAGGTTATCCATGAATACCTGCTATCCAAATCTAACTATTCAGCGAATTGAAATTTTAATAACCGAAAGTGAACAGATACAGAAATCAACCTATTATATTCTATCACGAGAATTCGTGTAATCATGAGATTCTTGCGATTGAGGCGCAGTATATTTTTCCCGAAATATTATCTGAAGGCATCAGGTATTTCTAACAGACATTGAAAACAACAATCAAAATGCAATCTTAATAGAATAACTGTTCGAATTATATTTTCAAATCAATAAACGTTATTATGTCGATATATAGAGCTATTCCTAGATTTTGCCCAGGAGTTATGAGATCATTTTAGCACTCTTATAACGACGCAGCAAAGTATGCTAATTTTTTAATTTCGCAATATTACTAAGTCCTGTAGCGAGCAGGTTATCCACGAATACTTGCGATCGAACTTTAACTTTTCAGCGAATTGATATTTTAAATAACCGATAGTGAACAGATACAGAAATACCACTTTTATTCTAACACGTGAATTAGTGTAATCATGAGATTATTGCGATAAAGGCGCAGTATATTTTTTCCAAAATGACATCTGATGGCATCCAGTACGTCTAGCAGACATTGAAAAAAACAATCAAAATACAATCTCAATAGAGTAACCTTTCGATTTGATTTTTCAAATCAAATAACGTTATTATGTCACTAAATAGAGCCATTCCCTCATTTTGCCCAGGAGTCATGAGATCATTTTGGCACTCTTTTGAACACGCAGCAAAAAATGCTCATTTTTCAATTTCGCAATATTACCAAGTGCTGTAGCGAGCAGGTTATCTATGAATACTTGCGATCTAAATTTGTCTATTCAGCGAATTGATATTTTACATAACCGAAATTGAACAGCTTCCGAAATCAACCACTTATATTCCATCACGTGAATTCGTGTAATCATAAAATTCTTGCGATTAAGGCGCTGTATATTTTTCCCGAAATACCATCTGAAGACATCAGGTATTTCTTACAGACATTGAAAACAACAATCAAAATGCAATCTAAATAGAATAACTTTTCGAATTGAATTTACAAATCAATTAACGTTATTATGTCACTAAATAGAGCCATTCCTTGGATTCGCCCAGGAGTTATGAAATCATTTTAGCACTATTATGACTACGCAGCAAAATGTGCTAATTTTTCAATTTCGCAATGTTACTAAGTCCTGTAGCGAGCAGGTGATCCATTAATACTTGCGATCTAAATTTATCTATTCAGCGAAATGGAATTTTTAATAACCGATAGTGAACGGATACAGAAATACCTTTTATATGCTAACACGTCAATTCGTGTAATCATGAGATACTTGCGATAAAGGCGCTGTATATTTTTCCTAATATATCATCTCAAGACATCAGGTATTTCTTACAGACAGGGAAAACAACAATTAAAATGCAATCTCATTAGAATGACTTTTCGAATTGAATTTTCAAATCAAATAACGTTATGATGTCACTAAATACAGCCATTCTTTGATTTTTCCCGGGAGTCATGATATCATTTTAGTACTCTTATAACCACGCAGCAAAAAAGGCTAATTTTTCAATTTCACAATTTTACTAAGTCCTGTAGCGAGCAGGTTATCCATGAATACTAGGACCTAAATTTAACTATTCAGCGAATTGAAATTTTAAATAACCGTAAGCGAACAGATACAGAAATCGACCTATTATATTCTTTCACGAGAATTCGTGTAATCATGTGGTTCGTGCGATTAAGGCGCAGTATATTTTTCCCGAAATATTATCTAAAGGCATCAGGTATTTCTTACAGACATTGGAAACAACAATCAAAATGCAATCTAAAGATAATAACTTTTCGAATTGAATTTACAAATCAATTAACGTTATTATGTCAAGATATAGAGCTATTCCTTGATTTTGCCCAGGAGTTATGAGATCATTTTAGCACTCTTATGACAGCGCAGCAAAATGTGCTAATTTTTCAATTTTGCAATATTACTAAGTCCGGTAGCGTGCAGTTTAATTACGAATACTTGCGACCTAATTAAACTATTAGCGAATTGAAATTTTAAATAACCGAAAGCAAACAGATACAGAAA
This sequence comes from Platygaster robiniae, assembly GCA_028476575.1. Taxonomy (NCBI): domain Eukaryota; kingdom Metazoa; phylum Arthropoda; class Insecta; order Hymenoptera; family Platygastridae; genus Platygaster; species Platygaster robiniae. The sequence goes on from CM052021.1 coordinate 21,613,551, forward strand.
TCAACTCTTCTATTCTATTCCATTCTACTCTATCACGTGAATTTGTGTAATCATGAGATTGTTGCGATTGTGGCGCAGTATATTTTTCCCGAAATGACATCTGAAGATATCAGGTATTTCTAACAGACTTTGAAAACAACGAGCAAAACGCAAACTCAATAGAATAACTCTTCGAATTGAATTTCCAAATCAATTAACGTTAATTTGTCAATATATAGAGCAATTCCTTTATTTTGCACATAGTAAGGAAATCATTTTAGCACTATTATGACCACGCAGCAAAATATGCTAATTTTATTTCGCAATGTTACTAAGTCCTGTAGCGAGCAGGAAATCTATTTATACTTGCTATCTCAATTTATCTATTCAGCGAATTGGAATTTTTAATAACCGATAGTGAACGGATACAGAAATACCTCTTATATGCTAACACGTGAATTCGTGTAATCATGAGATACTTGCGATAAAGGCGCTGTATATTTTTCCTGAAATATCATCTCAAGACATCAGGTATTTCTTACAGACATAGAAAACAACAATTAAAATGCAATCTCATTAGAATGACTTTTAGAATTAAATTTTCAATTCAAATAACGTTATGATGTAACTTAATACAGCCATTCTTTGATTTGTCCCGGGAGTCATGATATCATTTTAGCACTTTTATAACCACGCAGCAAAAAAGGCTAATTTTTCAATTTCGCAATTTTTCCAAGTCCTGTAGTGAGCAGGTTATCCATGAATACTTGGGATCTAAATCTAACTATTCAGCGAATTGAAATTTTAAATAACCGTAAGCGAACAGATACAGAAATGAACCTATTATATTCTATCACGAGAATTCGTGTAATCATGTGGTTCTTGCGATTAGGGCGCAGTATATTTTTCCCGAAATATTATCCGAAGGCATCAGGTATTTCTTACTGACATTGGAAACAACAATCAAAATGCAATCTTAATAGAATAACTGTTCGAAATAAATTCTCAAATCAAATAACATTATTATGTCAATAAATAGAGCCATTCCTTGATTTTGCCCAGAAGTTATGAGATCATTTTAGCACTCTTATGACCACGTAGCAAAGGATGCGAATTTTTCAATTTCGCAATATTATCAAGTCCTGTAGCGAGCAGGTTATCCATAAATACTTGCGATCTGAATTAAACTTTTTAGCAATTCGAAATTTCAAATATCTGAAAGCGAGCAGATATAGAAATCAACCTCTTATATTCTATCACGTGAATTCGTGTGATCATAAGATTCTTGCGATTAAGGCGCAGTATATTTTTCCCGAAATACCATCTGAAGACATCAGGTATTTCTTACAGATATTGAAAACAACATTCAAAATGCAATCTAAATAGAATAACTTTTCGAAATGTATTTACAAATTAATTAACGTTATTACGTCAATATATAGAGCTATTGCTTGATTTTGGTCAGGAGTTATGCGATCATTTTAGCACTCTTATATTAACGCAGCAAAACGGCTAATTTTTCAATTTCGCAATATTACCAAGTCCTGTAGCGAGCAGGTTATCCATGAATACCTGCGATCCAAATCTAACGATTCTGCGAATTGAAATTTTAAATAACCGAAAGCGAACAGATACAGAAATCAACTTATTATATTCTGTCACGAGAATTCGTGTAATCATGAGGTTCTTGCGATTGAGGCGCAGTATATTTTTCGCGAAATGTTATCTGAAGGCATCAGGTATTTCTTACAGACATTGAAAACAACACCAAACGCAATCTCAATAGAATAACTGTTCGAATTATATTTTTAAATTATTAACGTTATTATGTCGATATATAGAGCTATTCCTTGATTTTGCCCAGGAGTTATGAGATCATTTTAGCACTTTTATGACCACGCAGCAAAATGTGCTAATTTATTAATTTCGCAATATTACTAAGTCCTAAAACGAGAAGGTTATCCACGAATACTTGCTATCGAACTTTAACTTTTCAGCGAATTGATATTTTAAATAACCGATAGTGAACAGATACATAAATACCTCTTATATTCTTACACGTGAATTCGTGTGATCATGAGATTATTGCGATTAAGGGGCAGTATATTTTTTCCGAAATAACATCTGAAGGCATCAGGTATTTCTAACAGACATTGAAGACAACAATCAAAATGCAATCTAAATAGAATAACTTTTCGAATTGAATTCTCAAATCAAATAACGTTATTATGTCACTAAATAGAGCCACTCCTTGATTTTGTCCAGGAGTTATGAGATCATTTCAGCACTATTACGGCCACGCAGCAAAATAAGCTAATTTTTCATTTTCGCAATATTATCATGTCCTGTAACGAGCAAGTTATCCATAAATACTTGCGATCTAAATTAAACTATCTAGCAAATTGAAATTTCTAATATCTGAAAGCGAACAGATAAAGAAATCAACCTCTTATATTCTATCACGTGAATTCGTGTAATCATGAGATGCTTGCGATTGAGGTGCAGTATATTTTTCCCGAAATATCATCTGAAGACATCTGGTATTTCTTACAGACATTGAAAACAACAATCACAATGCAGTCTCAATAAAATAACTTTTCGAATTGAATTTACAAGTCAATTAAAGTTATAATGTTACTAAATAGAGCCATTCCTTGATTTTGCCCAGGAGTTATGAGATCATTTTAGCACTTATATGACCACGCAGCAAAATATGCATATTTTTCAATTTCGTAATATTACTAAGTCTTGTAGCGAGCAGGTTATTTATGAATACTTGCGATCGAAATTCAACTATTCAGCGAACTGAAATTATACTGAACGGAAAGCGAAAATACACAGAAATCAACCTCTTAAATTCTATCACGTGAATTCGTGAAATCATGAGATTCTTGTGATCAAGGCGCAGTAATTTTTTCTCGAAATATCATATGAAGACATCAGGTATTTCTTACAGACATTGAAAACAACAATCAAAATGCAATCTCATTAGAATGACTTTTCGAATTGAATTTACAAATCAATCAACGTTATTATGTCAATATATAGCCATTCTTTGATTTTGCTCAGGAGTAAGGAGATCATTTTAGCACTCTTATAACCACGCAGCAAAATATGCTAATTTTTCAATTTCGCTATATTACTAAGTCCGGTAGCGAGCAGGTTATCCACGAATAATTGCAATCAAACTTTACCTTCCCAGCGTATCGAAATTTTAAATAACCGATAGTGAACATATACAGAAATACCTCTTATATTCTAACGCGTGAATTCGTGTAATCATGAGATTATTGCAATAAAGGCGCAGTACATTTTTTCCGAAATGACATCTGATGGCATCAGGTCGCCTAGCAGACATTGAAAACAACAATCAAAATGCAATCTCAATAAAATAACCTTTCAAATTGAATTTTTAAATCAAATAACGTTATTATGTCACTAAATAGAGCCATTCCTTGATTTTGCCCAAGAGTCCTGAGATCATTTTAGCACTTTTTTAAAGACGCAGCAAAAAATGCTAATTTTTTAATTTTGCAATATTACCAAGTCCTGTACTGAGCAGGTTATCCATTAATACTTGCGATCCAAATCTAACTATTCAGGAAATTGAAATTTTAAATAACCGAAAGCGAACAGATACAGAAATCAACGTATTATATTCTATCACGAGAATGCGTGTAGTCATGAGGTTCTTGCGATTGAGGCGCAGTATCTTTTTCCCGAAATATCATATGAACACATCAGGTATTTCATACAGACATTGAAAACAACAATCAAAATGCAATCTCATTAGAATAACTTTTCGAATTGAATTTACAAATCAATGAACGTTAATATGTCAAAATATAGAGCCATTCTTTAAGTTTGCCCAGGAGTAAGGAGATCATTTTAGCACTTTTATGACTACGCAGCAAAATATGCTAATTTTTCAATTTCGCAATATTACTAAGTCTTGTAGCGAGCAGGTTATCCACGAATACTTGTGATCGAACTTTAACTTTTCAGCGAATTGATATTTTAAATAACTGATAGTGAACATATACAGAAATACCACTTATATTCTAACACGTGTATTCGTGTAATCATGAGATTATTGCGATAAAGGCGCAGTATATTTTTTCCGAAATGACATCTGATGGCATCCAGTACGTCTAGCAGACATTTAAAAAAACAATTAAAATGCAATCTCAATAGAGTAACCTTTCGATTTGATTTTTCAAATCAAATAACGTTATTATGTCACTAAATAGAGCCATTCCCTCATTTTGCCCAGGAGTCATGAGATCATTTTGGCACTTTTTTAAAAACGCAGCAAAAAATGCTAATTTTTCAATTTCGCAATATTACCAAGTCCTGTAGCGAGCAGGTTATCCACGAATACTTGTGATCGAACTTTAACTTTTCAGCGAATTGATATTTTAAATAACCGATAGTGAACATATACAGAAATACCACTTATATTCTAACACGTGTATTCGTGTAATCATGAGATTATTGCGATAAAAGCGCAGTATATTTTTCCCGGAATATCATCTGAAGACATCTGGTATTTCTTCCAGACATTGAAAACAACAATCACAATGCAGTCTTAATAGAATAACTTTTAGAATTGAATTTACAAGTCAATTATCGTTATTATGTCACTGAATAGAGCCATACTTTGATTTTGCCCAGGAGTTATGAGATCATTTTAGCACTCATATGACCACGCAGCAAAATATGCGAATTTTTCAATTTCGCAATATTACCAATACCTGTAGCGAGCAGGTTATCTATGAATACTTGCGATCTGAATTTGTCTATTCAGCGAATTGAAATTTTTAATAACGGAAAGCGAACAGATACAGAAATCAACCTATTATATTCTATTACGAAAATTCGTGTCATCATGAGGTTCTTGCGATTGAGGCGCAGTATATTTTTCCCGAAATATCATCGAAAAACATCGCGTATTTCTTACAGACATTGAAAACAACACCAAACGCAATCTCAACAGAATAACTGTTCGAATTATATTTTCAATTTAATTAACGTTATTATGTCGATATATAGAGCTATTCGTTAATTTTGCCCAGGAGTTATGAGATTATTACAGCACTTTTATAACCACGCAGCAACATACGCTAATTTTTCAATTTCGCAATATCACTAAGTCCTGTAGCGAGCAGGTTATCCACGAATACTTGCGATCGAACTTTACCTTTCTAGCGAATTGAAATTTCAAATAACCGATAGTGAACATATACAGAAATACCTCTTATATTCTAACACGTGAATTCGTGAAATCATGAGATTCTTGTGATCAAGGCGCAGTAATTTTTTCTCGAAATATCATATGAAGACATCAGGTATTTCTTACAGACATTGAAAACAACAATCAAAATGCAATCTCATTAGAATGACTTTTCGAATTGAATTTACAAATCAATCAACGTTATTATGTCAATATATAGCCATTCTTTGATTTTTCTCAGGAGTAAGGAGATCATTTTAGCACTCTTATAACCACGCAGCAAAATATGCTAATTTTTCAATTTCGCTATATTACTAAGTCCGGTAGCGAGCAGGTTATCCACGAATACTTGCAATCAAACTTTACCTTCCCAGCGTATCGAAATTTTAAATAACCGATAGTGAACATATACAGAAATACCTCTTATATTCTAACGCGTGAATTCGTGTAATCATGAGATTATTGCAATAAAGGCGCAGTACATTTTTTCCGAAATGACATCTGATGGCATCAGGTCGCCTAGCAGACATTGAAAACAACAATCTAAATGCAATCTCAATAAAATAACCTTTCAAATTGAATTTTTAAATCAAATAACTTTATTATGTCACTAAATAGAGCCATTCCTTGATTTTGCCCAAGAGTCCTGAGATCATTTTAGCACTTTTTTAAAGACGCAGCAAAAAATGCTAATTTTTTAATTTTGCAATATTACCAAGTCCTGTACTGAGCAGGTTATCCATTAATACTTGCGATCCAAATCTAACTATTCAGGAAATTGAAATTTTAAATAACCGAAAGCGAACAGATACAGAAATCAACGTATTATATTCTATCACGAGAATGCGTGTAGTCATGAGGTTCTTGCGATTGAGGCGCAGTATTTTTTTCCCGAAATATCATATGAACACATCAGGTATTTCATACAGACATTGAAAACAACAATCAAAATGCAATCTCATTAGAATAACTTTTCGAATTGAATTTCCAAATCAATTAACGTTAATACGTCAATATATAGCCTTTCTTTGATTTTGCTCAGGAGTAAGGAGATCATTTTAGCACTCTTATGACCACGCAGCAAAATATGCTAACTTCTCAATTTCACTATTTTACTAAGTCCTGTAGCGAGCAGGTTATCCCCGAATACTTGCGATCGAACTTTACCTTTCCAGCGAATTGAAATTTTGAATAACCGATAGTGAACAGATACAGAAATACCCCTTATATTCTAACACGTGAAATCGTGTATTCATGAGATTATTGCGATGAAAGCGCAGTATATTTTATCCGAAATGACATCTGATGGCATCAGGTACGTCTAGCAGACATTAAAAACAACAATCAAAATGCAATCTCAATGGAATAACTTTTCGAATTGAATTTTTAAATCAAATAACGTTATTATGTCACTAAATAGAGCCATTCCTTGATTTTGCCCAGGAGTCGTGAGATCATTTTAGCACTATTATGACCACGCAGCAAAATATGCAAATTTTTCCAATTTCGCAATATTATCAAGTCCTTAAACGAGAAGGTTATCCACGAATACTTGCGATCGAACTTTAACTTTTCAGCGAATTGATATTTTAAATAACAGATAGTGAACAGATACAGAGATACCTCTTATATTCTTACACGTGAATTCGTGTAATCATGAGATTATTGCGAATAAGGGGCTGTATATTTTTCCGAAATAACATCTGAAGGCATCAGGTATTGCTAACAGACATTGAAGACAACAATCGACATGCAATCTAAATAGAATAACTTTTCGAATTGAATTTCCAAATCAATTAACGTTAATATGTCAATATATAGAACTATTCCTTTATTTTGCCCAGGAGTTATGAAATCATTCCAGCACTCTCATGACTATGCAGCAAAATATGCTAATTTTTCAATTTCGCAATGTTACTAAGTCCTGTAGCGAGCAGGTTATCCATTACTACTTGCGATCCAAGTTTATCTGTTCAGCGGATTGGAATTATAAATAACCGATAGTGAACGGATACAGAAATACCTTTTATATGCTAACACGTTAATTAGGGTAATCATGAGATACTTGCGATAAAGGCGCTGTATATTTTTCCTTAAATATCATCTCAAGACATCAGGTATTTCTTACAGACATAGAAAACAACAATCAAAATGCAATCTCAATAGAATAACTTTTCGAATTGAATTTTCAAATGAAATAACGTTATGCTGTCACTAAATACAGCCATTCTTTGATTTTTCCCGGGAGTCATAATATCATTTTAGCACTCTTATAACCACGCAGCAAAATATGTTAATTTTTTAATTTCGCAATATTACTAAGTTCTGTCGCGAGCAGGTTATCTATAAATACTTGCGATCTAAATTTAATTATTCAGCAAATTGATATTTTAAATAACCGAAATAGAACAGATACAGAAATCAACCACTTATATTCCATCACGAGAAATCGTGTAATCAGGAAATTATTGCGATAACGGCGCAGTAATTTTTCTCCGAAATGACATCTGATGGCATCAGGTATGTATAGCAGACATTGAAAACAACAATTAAAATGCAATCTCAATAGAATAACTTTTAGACTTGAATTTTCAAATCAAATAACGTTATTATGTCACTAAATAGAGCCATTCGTTTATTTTGCCCAGGAGTTATGAGATCATTTAGCACTCTTATAACGACTCAGCAAAACATGCTAATTTTTTAATTTCGCAATATTACTAAGTCCTGTAGCGAGCAGGTTATCCACGAATACTTGCGATCGAACTTTAACGTTTCAGCGAATTGATATTTTAAATAACCGATAGTGAACAGATACAGAAATACCTCTTATATTCTAACACGTGAATTCGTGTAATCATGAGGTTCTGGCGATTGGGGCGCAGTATATTTTTCCCGAAATATTATCTGAAGGAATCAGGTATTTCTTACAGACATAGGAAACAACAATCAAAATGCAATCTCAATAGAATAACTGTTCGAAATGAATTCTCAAATCAAACAACGTTATAAATCCACTAAATAGAGCTATTCCCTGATTTTGCCTCAGAGTTATAAGATCATTTTAGAACTTTTATGACCACGCAGCAAAATATGCAAATTTTTTAGTTTCGCAATATTATTAAGTCCTGTAGCGAGCAGGTCATCCATAAGTACTTGCGATCTAAATTTATCTATTCAGCGAATTGGAATTTTAAATAACCGATAGTTAACGGATACAGAAATCAACCTATTATATGCTATCACGAGAATTTGTGTAATCATGAGGTTCTTGCGATTGAGGCGCAGTATATTTTACCCGAAATATTATCTGAAGGCATCAGGTATTTCTTACAGTCATCGAAAACAACAATCAAAATGCAATCTCAATAGAATAACCTTTCGGATTGAATTTTCACATCAATTAACGTTAATATGTCGATATATAGTGTCATTACTTGATTATGTCCAGGAGTCATGACATCACTTTAGCACTATTATAACGACGCAGCAAAATATGCTAATTTTTCAACTTCGCAATATTTCTAAGTCCTGCAGCGAGCAGGTTATTCACGAATACTTGCGATCGTACTTTATGTTTCCAGCGAATTGAAATTTTAAATAACCGATAGTGAACAGATACAGAAATACCTCTTATATTCTAACATGTAAATACGTGTAATCATGCGATTATTGCGATAAAGGCGCAGTATATTTTTTCCGAAATGACATCTGATGGCATCAGGTATGTCTAGCAGACATTGAAAACAACAATCAAAATGCAATCTCAATAGAATAACTTTTCGAATTGAATTTTCAAATCAAATAACGTTATTATGTCACTAAATAGAGCCATTCCTTGATTTTGCCCAGGAGTTATGAGATCATTTTAGCACTCTTATAACCACCGAGCAAAATATGCTAATTTTTTAATTTCGCAATAATATGAAGTCCTGTAGCGAGCAGGTTATCCACGAATACTTGCGATCGAACTTTAACGTTTCAGCGAATTGATATTTTAAATAACCGATAGTGAACAGACACAGAAATACCTCTTATATTCTAACACGTGAATTCGTGTAATCATGAGGTTCTGGCGATTGGGGCGCAGTATATTTTTCCCGAAATATTATCTGAAGGAATCAGGTATTTCTTACAGACATAGGAAACAACAATCAAAATGCAATCTCAATAGAATAACTTTTCGAATTGAATTTTCAAATCAAATAACGTTATTATGTCACTAAATAGAGCCATTCCTTGATTTTGCCCAGGAGTTATGAGATCATTTTAGCACTCTTATAACCACCGAGCAAAATATGCTAATTTTTTAATTTCGCAATAATATGAAGTCCTGTAGCGAGCAGGTTATCCACGAATATTTGCGATCGAACTTTAACGTTTCAGCGAATTGATATTTTAAATAACCGATAGTGAACAGATACAGAAATACCTCTTATATTCTATCACGAGAATTTCTGTAATCATAAGGTTATTGCGATTGAGGCGCAGTATATTTTTCCCGAAATATTATCTGAAGGCATCAGGTATTTCTTACAGTCATTGAAAACAACAATCAAAAAGCAATCTTAATAGTATAACTTTTCGAATTGAATTTTCAAATTAAATAACGTTATAATGTCACTAAATAGAGCCATACCTTGATTTTGCCCAAGAGCAATGAGATCATTTTAGCACTTTTATAACGACGCAGCAATAAATGCTAATTTTTCAATTTCGCAATATTATTAAGTCCTGTAGCGAGCAGGTTATCCATAAATCCTTGCGATCTAAATTTAACTATTCAGCGAATTGATATTTCAAATAACTGAAATCGACAGATACAGAAATCAACCACTTATATTCCATCACGTGAATTCGTGTAATCATAAGATTCTTGCGATTGAGGCGCTGTATATTTTTCCCGAAATACCATCTGAAGACATCAGGTACTTCTCACAGACATTGAAAACAACAATCAAAATGCAATCTAAATAGAATAACTGTTCGAATTGAATTTACAAATTAATTAACGTTATTATGTCACTAAATAGAGCCATTCCTTGATTTTGCCCAGGAGTTATGATATCAGTTTAGTACTCTTATCACCACGCAGCAAAATGGGCTAATTTTTGAATTTCGCAATGTTACTAAGTCCTGTTGCGTGCAGGTTATCTATGAATACTTGCGATCGAAATTGAACTATTCAGCGAATCGAAATTTCACATAACCAAAAGCAAACAGATACAGAAATCAACCTCTTCTATTCTATCGCATGAATTTGTGTAATCATGAGATTGTTGCGATTGTGGCGCACTATATTTTTTTTCCGTAATGACATCTGAAGATATCAGGTATTTCTAACAGACTTTGAAAACAACGAGCAAAACGTAAACTCAATAGAAAAACTTTTCGAATTGAATTTCCAAATCAATTAACGTTAATATGTAATAATGAGATTGTTGCGATTGTGGCGCAATATATTTTTCCGAAATGACATCTGATGGCGTCAGGTTTGTATAGCAGACATTGCAAACAACAATTAAAATGCAATCTTAATAGAATACCTTTTCGAATTGAATTTCAAATCAAATAACGTTATTATGTCACTAAATAGAGCCTTTCCTTGATTATGCCCACGAGTTATGAGATCATTTTAGCACTTTCATGACCACGCAGCAAAATATGCGAATTTTTTAATTTCGCAATATAATCAAGTCCTGTAGCGAGCAGGTTATTCATAGATACTTGCGATCTAAATTGAACTATTCAGCAAATTAAAATTTCAAATATCTGAAAGCGAACAGATATAAAAATTAACCTATTATATTCTATCACGAGAATTCCTGTAATCATGAGGTTCTTGCGATTGCGGCGCAGTATATTTTTCCCGATATATTATCTGAAGGCATCAGGTATTTCTTACAGACATTAGAAACAAAAATAAAATGCAATCTCAATAGAATAACTTTTCGAATTGAATTTTCAAATCAAATAACGTTATAATGTCACTAACTAGAGCCATTCCGTGATTTTGCCCAGGAATTATGAGATCATTTTAGCACTCTTATGACCACGCAAAAAAATATGCTAATTTTTTAATTTCCCAATATTATCAAGTCCTGGAGCGAGCAGGTTATCTTTGAATACTTGCGATCTAAATTAAACTATTTAGCAAATTGAAATTTCAAATATCTGAAGCGAACAGATATAGAAATCAACCTCTTATATTCTTTCACGTGAATTTGTCTAATCATGAGATTGTTGCGATTGTGGCGCAGTATATTTTTCCCGAAATGACATCTGAAGATATCAGGTATTTCTAACAGACTTTGAAAACAACGTGCAAAACGCAAACTTAATTGAATAACTTTTCGAATTGAATTTCCAAATCAATTAACGTTAATATGTCGATATATAGAGTCATTACTTGATTATGCCCAGGAGTCATGAGATCATATTAGCACTATTATAACGACGCAGCAATAAATGCTAATTTTTTAATTTCGCAATATTATTGAGTCCTGTAGCGAGCAGGTTATCCATAAATCCTTGCGATCTAAATTTAACTATTCAGCGAATTGATATTTCAAATAACTGAAATCGAACAGATACAGAAATCAACCACTTATATTCCATCACGTGAATTCGTGTAATCATAAGATACTTGCGATTAAGGCGCTGTATATTTTTCCCGAAATACCATCTGAAGACATCAGGTACTTCTCACAGACATTGAAAACAACAATCAAAATGCAATCTAAATAGAATAACTTTTCGAATTGAATTTACAAATCAATTAACGTTATTATGTCACTAAATAGAGCCATTCCTTGATTTTGCCCAGGAGTTATGATATCAGTTTAGCACTCTTATGACCACGTAGCAAAATGGGATAATTTTTGAATTTCTCAATATTACTAAGTCCTGTTGCGTGCAGGTTATCTATGAATACTTGCGATCTAAATTGAACTATTCAGCGAATCGAGATTTCAAATAACCAAAAGCAAACAGATACAGAAATCAACCTCTTCTATTCTATCGCATGAATTTGTGTAATCATGAGATTGTTGCGATTGTGGCGCACTATATTTTTTTTCCGTAATGACATCTGAAGATATCAGGTATTTCTAACAGACTTTGAAAACAACGAGCAAAACGTAAACTCAATAGAATAACTTTTCGAATTGGATTTCCAAATCAATTAACGTTAATATGTCAATATATAGAACCATTCCTTCATTTTGCCCATAGTAAGGAGATCATTTTAGCAATTTTATGACCACGCAGCAAAATATGCTAATTTTTCAATTTCGCAATGTTACTGAGTCCTGTACCGAGCAGGTGATCCATTATTACTTGCGATCTAAATTTATCTATTCAGCGAATTGGAATTTTAAATAACCGATAGTGAACGGATACAGAAATACCTCTTATATGCTAACACGTGAATTCGTGTAATCATGAGATACTTGCGATAAAGGCGCTGTATGTTTTTCCTCAAAAATATCATCTCAAGACATCAGGTATTTCTTACAGACATAAAAAACAACAATTAAAATGCAATCTCATTAGAATGAATTTCCGAATTGAATTTTTAAATCAAAAAACGTTATGATGTCACTAAATACAGCCATTCTTTGATTTTTCCCGAGAGTCATAATATCATTTTAGCACTCTTATAACCACCGAGCAAAATATGCTAATTTTTTAATTTCGCAATCATATGAAGTCCTGTCGCGAGCAGGTTATTCACGAATACTTGAGATCGAACTTTAACTTTCCAGCGAATTGAAATTTCAAATAACCGATAGTGAACAGATACAGAAGTACCTCTTATATTCTATCACGAGAATTTCTGTAATCATGAGGTTATTGCGATTGAGGCGCAGTATATTTTTCCCGAAATATTATCTGAAGGCATCAGGTATTTCTTACAGTCATTGAAAACAACAATCAAAAAGCAATCTCAATAGTATAACATTTCGAATTGAATTTTCAAATCAAATAACGTTATAATGTCACTAAATAGAGCCATACCTTGATTTTGCCCAAGAGCAATGGGATCATTTTAGCACTCTTATAACGACGCAGCAATAAATGCTCATTTTTCAATTTCGCAATATTATTAAGTCCTGTAGCGAGCAGGTTATCCATAAATCCTTGCGATCTAAATTTAACTATTCAGCAAATTGATATTTCAAATAACTGAAATCGACAGATACAGAAATCAACCACTTATATTCCATCACGTGAATTCGTGTAATCATAAGATTCTTGCGATTGAGGCGCTGTATATTTTTCCCGAAATACCATCTGAAGGCATCAGGTACTTCTCACAGTCATTGAAAACAACAATCAAAATGCAATCTAAATAGAATAACTTTTCGAATTGAATTTACAAATCAATTAACGTTATTATGTCACTAAATAGAGCCATTCCTTGATTTTGCCCAGGAGTTATGATATCAGTTTAGCACTCTTATGACCACGCAGCAAAATGGGCTAATTTTTGAATTTCGCAATATTACTAAGTCCTGTTGCGTGCAGGTTATCTATGAATACTTGCGATCGAAATTGAACTATTCAGCGAATCGAAATTTCAAATAACCAAAAGCAAACAGATACAGAAATCAACCTCTTCTATTCTATCGCATGAATTTGTGTAATCATGAGATTGTTGCGTATGTGGCGCACTATATTTTTTTTCCGTAATGACATCTGAAGATATCAGGTATTTCTAACAGACGTTGAAAACAACGAGCAAAACGTAAACTCAATAGAAAAACTTTTCGAATTGAATTTCCAAATCAATTAACGTTAATATGTAATAATGAGATTGTTGCGATTGTGGCGCAATATATTTTCCGAAATGACATCTGATGGCGTCAGGTTTGTATAGCAGACATTGCAAACAACAATTAAAATGCAATCTTAATAGAATACCTTTTCGAATTGAATTTCAAATCGAATAACGTTATTATGTCACTAAATAGAGCCTTTCCTTGATTTTGCCCACGAGTTATGAGATCATTTTAGCACTTTTATGACCACGCAGCAAAATATGCGAATTTTTTAATTTCGCAATATTATCAAGTCTTGTAGCGAGCAGGTTATTCATAGATACTTGCGATCTAAATTGAACTATTCAGCAAATTAAAATTTCAAATATCTGAAAGCGAACAGATATAAAAATTAACCTATTATATTCTATCACGAGAATTCCTGTAATCATGAGGTTCTTGCGATTGCGGCGCAGTATATTTTTCCCGAAATATTATCTGAAGGCATCAGGTATTTCTTACAGACATTAGAAACAAAAATAAAATGCAATCTCAATAGAATAACTTTTCGAATTGAATTTTCAAATCAAATAACGTTATTATGTCACTAAATAGAGCCATTCCTTGATTTTGTTCAGGAGCCATGAGATCATTTTAGCACTCTTTTAACGACGCGGCAAAAAATGCTAATTTTTCAATTTCGCAATATTATCAAGTCCTGTAGCGAGCAGGTTATCCATAGATACTTGCGATCTAAATCGAACTATTCAGCAAATTGAAATTTTAAATATCTGAAAGCGAACAGATATAAAAATTAACCTATTATATTCTATTACGATAATTCGTGTAATCATGAGGTTCTTGCGATTAGGGCGCAGTATATTTTTTCCGAAATATTATCTGAAGGCATCAGGTATTTCTTACAGACATTGAAAACAACAATCACAATGCAGTCTCAATAGAATAACTTTTCGGAATGATTTCTCAAATCGAATAACGTTATTATGTCACTAAATGAAGCAATTCCATGATTTTGCCCAGAAGTTATGAGATCATTTTAGCACTCTTATAACGACGCAGCAAAATATGCTGATTTTTTAATTTTGCAATTTTACTAAGTCCTGTAGCGAGCAGGTTATATACGAATACTTGCGATCGAACTTTAACTTTTCAGCGAATTGAAATTTTAAATAACCGATACTGAACAGATACTGAAATTTCTCCTATATTCTAACACGTGAATTCGTGTAATTATGAGATTATTGCGGTAAAGGCGCAGTATATTTTTTCCGAAATGACATCTGATGGCATCAAGTATGTCTAGCAGACATTGAAAACAACAATCAAAAAGCAATCTCAATAGAATAACTTTTCGAATTGAATTTTCAAATCAAATAACGTTATTATGTCACTAAATAGAGCCATTCCTTGATTTTGGCCAGGAGCCATGAGTTCATTTTAGCACTCTTTTAACTACGCAGCAAAAAATGCTAATTTTTCAATTCCGCAATAATATCAAGTCTTGTAGCAAGCAGGTTATCCATGAATACTTGCGATCTAAATTTACCTATTCAGCGAATTGATATTTTGAATAAATGAAATCGAACAGAAACAGAAATCAACCACTTATATTCCATCACGTGAATTCGTGAAATCATAAGATTCTTGCGATTGAGGCGCAGTAAATTTTTTCCGAAATGACATCTGATGGCATCAGGTATGTATAGCAGACAATGCAAACAACAATTAGAATGCAATCTCAATAGAATAACTTTTCGAATTAAATTTTCAAATCAAAAAACGTTATTATGTCACTAAATAGAGCCTTTCCTTGATTTTGCCCACGAGTAATGAGATCATTTTAGCACTTTTATGACCACGCAGCAAAATATGCGAATTTTTTAATTTCGCAATATTATCAAGTCCTGTAGCGAGCAGGTTATCCATAGATACTTGCGATCTAAATTGAACTATTCAGCAAATTGAAATTTTAAATATCTGAAAGCGAACAGATATAAAAATTAACCTATTATATTCTATCACGAGAATTCGTGTAATCATGAGGTTCTTGCGATTGGGGCGCAGTATATTTTTTCCGAAATATTATCTGAAGGCATCAGGTATTTCTTACAGACATTGAAAACAACAATCACAATGCAGTCTCAATAGAATAACTGTTCGAAATGATTTCTAAAATCGAATAACGTTATTATGTCACTAAATAAAGCAATTCCATGATTTTGCCCAGAAGTTATGAGATCATTTTAGCACTCTTATAACGACGCAGCAAAATATGCTGATTTCTTAATTTCGCAATTTTACTAAGTCCTGAAGCGAGCAGGTTATCCACGAATACTTGCGATCGAACATTAACTTTTCAGCGAATTGATATTTAGAATAACCGATAGTGAACAGATACAGAAATACCTCTTATACTCTAACACGTGAATTCGTGTAATCATGAGGTTCTTGCGATTGGGGCGCAGTATATTTTTCCTGAAATATTATCTGAAGGCATCAGGTATTTCTTACAGACATTGGAAACAACAATTAAAATGCAATCTCAATAGAATAACTGTTCGAAATGAATGCTCAAATCAAATAACGTTATTAATCCAATAAATAGAGCTATTCCTTGATTTTGCCCAGGAGTTATGAGATCATTTTAGCACTTTTATAACAACGCAGCAAAATATGCGAATTTTTCAATTTCGCAATATTATCAAGTCCTGTCGCGAGCAGGTCATCCATAAGTACTTGCGATCGAAATTGAACTATTTAGCAAATTGAAATTTCAAATATCTGAAAGCGAACAGATATAGAAATCAACCTCTTATATTCTATCACGTGAATTCGTGTAATCATGAGATGCTTGCGATTGAGGCGCAGTATATTTTTCCCGAAATATCATCTGAAGACATCAGGTATTTCTTACAGACATTGAAAACAACAATCACAGTGCAGTCTCAATAGAATAACATTACGAATTGAATTTACAAGTCAATTAACGTTATAATGTCACTAAATAGAGCCATTCCGTGATTTTGCCCAGGGGGTATAAGATCATTTTAGCACTCTTATGACCACGCAGCAAAAAATCCTAATTTTTCAATTTCGCAATATTTTCAAGTCCTGTAGCGAGCAGGTTATCTATAAATACTTGCGATCGAACTTTAACTTTTTAGCGAATTAATATTTTGAATAACCGATAGTGAACAGATACAGAAATACCTGTTATATTCTAACACGTGAATTCGTGTAATCATGAGATTATTGCGATAAAGGCGCAGTATATTTTTTCCGGAATGACATCTGATGGCATCAGGTATGTCTAGCAGACATTGAAAACAACAATCAAAATGCAATCTCAATAGAATAACTTTTCGAATTGAATTTTCAAATCAAATAACGTTATAATGTCACTAAATAGAGCCATTCCGTGATTTTGCCCAGGGGTTATGAGATCATTTTAGCACTCTTATGACCACGCAGCAAAAAATGCTAATTTTTTAATTTCGCAATATTTGTAAGTCCTGTAGCGAGCAGGTTATTTATAAATACTTGCGATCTAAATTGGACTATTTAGCAAATTGAAATTTCAACTATCTGAAAGCGAACAGATATAGAAATCAACCTCTTATATTCTATCACGTGAATTTGTGTAATCATGAGATGGTTGCGATTGTGGCGCAGTATATTTTTCCCGAAATGACATCTGAAGATATCAGGTATTTTTAACAGACTCTGAAAACAACGTGCAAAACGCAAACTTAATTGAATAACTTTTCGAATTGAATTTTCAAATCAACTAACGTTAATATGTCAATATATAGATCCATTCCTTTATTTTGCCCATAGAAAGGAGATCATTTTAGCACTCTTACGACCACGCAGCAAAATAGGCTGATTTTTCAATTTCGCAATGTTACTATGTCCAGTAGCGAGCATGTGATCCATTAATACTCGCGATCCAAATTTATCTATTCAGCGAATTGAAATTTTAAATAACCGATAGTGAACGGATACAGGAATACCTCCTATATGCTAACACGTGAATTCGTGTAATGATGAGATTCTTGCGACAAAGGCGCTGTATATTTTTCCTGAAATATCATCTCAAGACATCAAGTATTTCTTACAGACATAGAAAACAACAATTAAAATGCAATCTCATTAGAATGACTTTTCGAATTGAATTTTCGAATCAAATAACGTTATGATGTCACTAAATACAGCCATTCATTGATTTTTCCCGGGAGTCATAATATCATTTTAGCACTCTTGTAACCACGCAGCAGAATATGCTAATTTTTTTAATTTGGCAATATTACTAAGTTCTCTCGCGAGCAGGTTATCTATAAATACTTGCGATCTAAATTTATCTATTCAGCGTATTGGAATTATAAATAACCGATAGTAACCGGATACAGAAATACCTTTTATATGCTAACACGTGGATTTGTGTAATCATGAGATACTTGCGATAAAGGCGCTGTATATTTTTCCTGAAATATCATCTCGAGACATCAGGTATTTCTTACAGACATAGAAAACAACAATCAAAATGCAATCTCAATAGAATAACTTTTCGAATTGAATTTTCAAATCAAATAACGTTATGATGTCACTAAATACAGCCATTCTTTGATTTTTCCCGGGAGTCATAATATCATTTTAGCACTCTTGTAACCACGCAGCAGAATATGCTAATTTTTTTAATTTGGCAATATTACTAAGTTCTGTCGCGAGCAGGTTATCTATAAATACTTGCGATCCAAATTTAATTATTCAGCAAATTGATATTTTTAATAACCGAAATAGAACAGATACAGAAATCAACCACTTTTATTCCATCACGAGAAATCGTGTAATCATGAAATTATTGCGATAACGGCGCACTAAATTTTTTCCGAAAAGACATCTGATGGCATCAGGTATGTATAGCAGACATCGAAAACAACAATTAAAATGCAATCTCAATAGAAGAACTTTTCGACTTGAAATTTCAAATCAAATAACGTTATTATGTCACTAAATAGAGCCATTCCTATATTTTGCCCAGGAGTCATGAGATCATTTAGCACTCTTATATTGACGCAGCAAAAAATGCTAATTTTTCAATTTCGCAATATTACCAAGTCCTGTAGCGAGCAGGTTATCCATTAATACCTGCGATCCAAATCTTACTATTCAGCGAATTGAAATTTTAAATAACCGAAAGCGAACAGATACAGAAATCAACCTATTATATTCTATCACGACAATTCGTGTAATCATCAGGTTCTTGCGATTGAGGCGCAGTATATTTTTTCCGAAATATTATCTGAAGGCATCAGGTATTTCTTACAGACATTAAAAACAACAATCAAAATGCAATCTTAATAGAATAACTGTTCGAATTATATTTTCAAATTAATAAACGTTATTATGTCAATATATAGAGCTATTCCTTGATTTTGCCCATGAGTTATGAGATCATTGTAGCACTCTTGCAACGACGCAGCAAAATATGCTAATTTTTTAATTTCGCAATATTACTAAGTCCTGTAGCGAGCAGGTTATCCACGAATACTTGCGATCGAATTTCATCTTTTCAGCGAATTGATATTTTAAATAACCGATAGTGAACAGATACAGAAATACGTATTATATTCTAACACGTGAATTCGTGTTATCATGAGAAAATTGCGATAAAGGCGCAGTATATTTTTTCCAAAATGTCATCTGATGGCATCAGGTATGTCTAGCAGACATTGAAAACAACAATCAAAATGCAATCTCAATAGAATAACTTTTCGAATTAAATTTTCAAATCAAATAACATTATTATGTCACTAAATATAGCCTTTCCTTGATGTTGCCCACGAGTTATAAGATCATTCTAGCACTTTTATGACCACGCAGCAAAATATGCAAATTTTTTAATTTCGCAATATTGTCAAGTCCTGTAGCGAGCAGATTATCCATGAATACTTGCGATCTAAATTGAACTTTTCAGCGAATTGATATTTTAAATAACCGATAGTGAACAGATACAGAAATACCTCTTATATTCTAACACGTGAATTCGTGTAATCATGAGGTTCTTGCGATTGGGGCGCAGTATATTTTTCCCGAAATATTATCTGAAGGCATCAGGTATTTCTTACAGACATTGGAAACAACAATTAAAATGCAATCTCAATAGAATAACTGTTCGAAATGAATGCTCAAATCAAATAACGTTATTAATCCAATAAATAGAGCTATTCCTTGATTTTGCCCAGGAGTTATGAGATCATTTTAGCACTTTTATAACAACGCAGCAAAATATGCGAATTTTTCAATTTCGCAATATTATCAAGTCCTGTCGCGAGCAGGTCATCCATAAGTACTTGCGATCGAAATTGAACTATTTAGCAAATTGAAATTTCAAATATCTGAAAGCGAACAGATATAGAAATCAACCTCTTATATTCTTTCACGTGAATTCGTGTAATCATGAGATGCTTGCGATTGAGGCGCAGTATATTTTTCCCGAAATATCATCTGAAGACATCAGGTATTTCTTACAGACATTGAAAACAACAATCACAATGCAGTCTCAATAGAATAACATTTCGAATTGAATTTACAAGTCAATTAACGTTATAATGTCACTAAATAGAGCCATTCCGTGATTTTGCCCAGGGGTTATAAGATCATTTTAGCACTCTTATGACCACGCAGCAAAAAATGCTAATTTTTCAATTTCGCAATATTTTCAAGTCCTGTAGCGAGCAGGTTATCTATAAATACTTGCGATCGAACTTTAACTTTTTAGCGAATTGATATTTTGAATAACCGATAGTGAACAGATACAGAAATACCTGTTATATTCTAACACGTGAATTCGTGTAATCATGAGATTATTGCGATAAAGGCGCAGTATATTTTTTCCGGAATGACATCTGATGGCATCAGGTATGTCTAGCAGACATTGAAAACAACAATCAAAATGCAATCTCAATAGAATAACTTTTCGAATTGAATTTTCAAATCAAATAACGTTATAATGTCACTAAATAGAGCCATTCCGTGATTTTGCCCAGGGGTTATGAGATCATTTTAGCACTCTTATGACCACGCAGCAAAAAATGCTAATTTTTTAATTTCGCAATATTTTTAAGTCCTGTAGCGAGCAGGTTATTTATAAATACTTGCGATCTAAATTGGACTATTTAGCAAATTGAAATTTCAACTATCTGAAAGCGAACAGATATAGAAATCAACCTCTTATATTCTATCACGTGAATTTGTGTAATCATGAGATGGTTGCGATTGTGGCGCAGTATATTTTTCCCGAAATGACATCTGAAGATATCAGGTATTTTTAACAGACTTTGAAAACAACGTGCAAAACGCAAACTTAATTGAATAACTTTTCGAATTGAATTTTCAAATCAACTAACGTTAATATGTCAATATATAGATCCATTCCTTTATTTTGCCCATAGAAAGGAGATCATTTTAGCACTTTTACGACCACGCAGCAAAATAGGCTGATTTTTCAATTTCGCAATGTTACTATGTCCAGTAGCGAGCATGTGATCCATTGATACTCGCGATCCAAATTTATCTATTCAGCGAATTGAAATTTTAAATAACCGATAGTGAACGGATACAGGAATACCTCCTATATGCTAACACGTGAATTCGTGTAATGATGAGATTCTTGCGACAAAGGCGCTGTATATTTTTCCTGAAATATCATCTCAAGACATCAAGTATTTCTTACAGTCATAGAAAACAACAATTAAAATGCAATCTCATTAGAATGACTTTTCGAATTGAATTTTCGAATCAAATAACGTTATGATGTCACTAAATACAGCCATTCTTTGATTTTTCCCGGGAGTCATAATATCATTTTAGCACTCTTGTAACCACGCAGCAGAATATGCTAATTTTTTTAATTTGGCAATATTACTAAGTTCTCTCGCGAGCAGGTTATCTATAAATACTTGCGATCTAAATTTATCTATTCAGCGTATTGGAATTATAAATAACCGATAGTAAACGGATACAGAAATACCTTTTATATGCTAACACGTGGATTTGTGTAATCATGAGATACTTGCGATAAAGGCGCTGTATATTTTTCCTGAAATATCATCTCAAGACATCAGGTATTTCTTACAGACATAGAAAACAACAATCAAAATGCAATCTCAATAGAATAACTTTTCGAATTGAATTTTCAAATCAAATAACGTTATAAAGTCACTAAATACAGCCATTCTTTGATTTTTCCCGGGAGTCATAATATCATTTTAGCACTCTTGTAACCACGCAGCAGAATATGCTAATTTTTTTAATTTGGCAATATTACTAAGTTCTGTCGCGAGCAGGTTATCTATAAATACTTGCGATCTAAATTTAATTATTCAGCAAATTGATATTTTTAATAACCGAAATAGAACAGATACAGAAATCAACCACTTTTATTCCATCACGAGAAATCGTGTAATCATGAAATTATTGCGATAACGGCGCACTAAATTTTTCCGAAAAGACATCTGATGGCATCAGGTATGTATAGCAGACATCGAAAACAACAATTAAAATGCAATCTCAATAGAAGAACTTTTCGACTTGAAATTTCAAATCAAATAACGTTATTATGTCACTAAATAGAACCATTCCTATATTTTGCCCAGGAGTCATGAGATCATTTAGCACTCTTATATTGATGCAGCAAAAAATGCTAATTTTTCAATTTCGCAATATGACCAAGTCCTGTAGCGAGCAGGTTATCCATTAATACCTGCGATCCAAATCTTACTATTCAGCGAATTGAAATTTTAAATAACCGAAAGCGAACAGATACAGAAATCAACCTATTATATTCTATCACGACAATTCGTGTAATCATCAGGTTCTTGCGATTGAGGCGCAGTATATTTTTTCCGAAATATTATCTGAAGGCATCAGGTATTTCTTACAGACATTAAAAACAACAATCAAAATGCAATCTTAATAGAATAACTGTTCGAATTATATTTTTAAATTAATAAACGTTATTATGTCAATATATAGAGCTATTCCTTGATTTTGCCCATGAGTTATGAGATCATTGTAGCACTCTTGCAACGACGCAGCAAAATATGCTAATTTTTTAATTTCGCAATATTACTAAGTCCTGTAGCGAGCAGGTTATCCACGAATACTTGCGATCGAATTTCAACTTTTCAGCGAATTGATATTTTAAATAACCGATAGTGAACAGATACAGAAATACGTATTATATTCTAACACGTGAATTCGTGTTATCATGAGAAAATTGCGATAAAGGCGCAGTATATTTTTTCCGAAATGTCATCTGATGGCATCAGGTATGTCTAGCAGACATTGAAAACAACAATCAAAATGCAATCTCAATAGAATAACTTTTCGAATTAAATTTTCAAATCAAATAACATTATTATGTCACTAAATATAGCCTTTCCTTGATGTTGCCCACGAGTTATAAGATCATTCTAGCACTTTTATGACCACGCAGCAAAATATGCAAATTTTTTAATTTCGCAATATTATCAAGTCCTGTAGCGAGCAGATTATCCATAGATACTTGCGATCCAAATTGAACTATTCAGCAAATTGAAATTTTAAATATCTGAAAGCGAACAGATATAAAAATTAACCTATTATATTCTATCACGCGAATTCGTGTAATCATGAGGTTCTTGCGATTGGGGCGCAGTATATTTTTTCCGAAATATTATCTGAAGGCATCAGGTATTTCTTACATACATTGAAAACAACAATCACAATGCAGTCTCAATAGAATAACTGTTCGAAATGATTTCTCAAATCGAATAACGTTATTATGTCACTAAACAAAGCCATTTCATGATTTTGCCCAGAAGTTATGAGATCATTTTAGCACTCTTATAACGACGCAGCAAAATATGCTGATTTTTTAATTTCGCAATTTTACTAAGTCCTGTAGCAAGCAGGTTATCCACGAATACTTGCGATCGAACTTTAACTTTTCAGCGAATTGATATTTTAAATAACCGATAGTGAACAGATACAGAAATACCTCTTATATTCTAACACGTGAATTCGTGTAATCATGAGGTTCTTGCGATTGGGGCGCAGTATATTTTTCCCGAAAAAATATCAGAAGGCATCAGGTATTTCTAACAGACTTTGAAAACAACGTGCAAAACGCAAACTTAATTGAATAACTTTTCGAATTAAATTTCCAAATCAATTAACGTTAATATGTCAATATATAGATCAATTTCTTTATTTTGCCCCTAGTAAGGAGATCATTTTAGCACTCTTATGACCACGCAGCAAAATAGGCTAACTTATCAATTTCCCAATGTTCCCAAGTCCTGTAGCGAGCATGTGATCCATTAATACTTGCGATCCAAATTTATCTATCCAGCGAATTGAAATTTTAAATAACCGATACTGAACGGATACAGGAATACCTCTTATATGCTAATACGTGAATTCGTGTAATCATGAGATAATTGCGATAAAGGCGCTGTATATTTTTCCTGAAATATCATCTCAAGACATTAGGTATTTTCTACAGACATAGAAAACAACAACTAAAATGCAATCTCATTAGAATGACTTTTCGAATCAATTTTCAAATCAAATAACGTTATGATGTCACTAAATACAGAAATTCTTTGATTTTTCCCGGGAGTCATGATATCATTTTAGCACTATTATAACGACGCAGCAAAATATGCTAATTTTTCAATTTCGCAATATTTCTAAGTCCTGTAGCGAGCAGGTTATTCACTAATACTAGCGATCGAACTTTACCTTTCCAGCTAATTGAAATTTTAAATAACTGATAGTGAACAGATACAGAAATACCTCTTATATTCTAACACGTGAATTCGTGTAATCATGAGATTATTGCTATACAGGCGCAGTATATTTTTTCCGAAATGACATCTGATGGCATCAGGTATGTCTAGCAGACATTGAAAACAACAATCAAAATGCAATCTCAATAGAATAACTTTTCGAATTGAATTTTCAAATCAAATAAAGTTATTATATCACTAAATAGAGGCGTTCCTTGATTTTGCCCAGGAGTCATGAGATCATTTTAGCACTCTTATAACAACGCAGCAAAAAATGCTAATTTTTGAATTTCGCAATATTATGCAGTCCTGTAGCGAGCAGGTTATCCATGAATACTTGCGATCTAAGGTTAACTATTCAGCGAATTGATATTTTAAATAACCGAAATCGAACAGATACAGAAATCAACCACTTATATTCCATCACGAGAATTCGTGTAATCATGAAATTATTGCGATAACGGCGCAGTAAATTTTTTCCGAAATGACATCTGATGGCATCAGGTATGTATAGCAGACATTGAAAACAACAATTAAAATGCAATCTCAATAGAATAACTTTTTGAATCGAATTTACAAGTCAATTAACGTTATAATGTCACTAAATAGAGTCATTCCTTGATTTTGCCCAGGAGTTATGAGATCATTTTAGCACTTATAAGACCACGCAGCAAAATATGCGAATTTTTCAATTTTGTAATATTACCAAGTCCTGTAGCGAGCAGGTTATTTATGAATACTTGCGATCGAAATTCAAATATTCAGCGAATTGAAATTTTACTGAACGGAAGGCGAAAATATACAGAAATCAACCTATTTAATTCTATCACGTTAATTCGTGTAATCATGAGATTCTTGCGATCAAGGCGCAGTATATTTTCCCCGAAATATCATCTAAAAACATCAGGTATTTCTTACAGACATTGAAAACAACACCAAACGCAATCTCAGTAGAATAACTGTTCGAATTATATTTTCAAATTAATTAACGTTATTATGTCGATATATAGAGCTATTCCTGGATTTTGCCCAGGAGTTATGAGATCATTTTAGCACTCTTATATTGACGCAGCAAATAATGCTAATTTTTCAATTTCGCAATATTACCAAGTCCTGTAGCGAGCAGGTTTTCCATTAATACCTGCAATCCAAATCTAACGATTCAGCAAATTGAAATTTTACATAACCGAAAGCGAATAGATACAGAAATCAACCTATTATATTCTATCACGAGAATTCGTGTAATCATGAGGTTCTTGCGATTGAGGCGCAGTATATTTTTCCCGAAATATTATCTGAAGACATCTGGTATTTCTTACAGACATTGAAAACAACAATCAAAATGCAATCTTAATAGAATAACTGTTCGAATTATATTTTCAAATTAATAAACGTTAGTATGTCGATATATAGAGCTATCCTTTGATTTTGAACAGGAGTTTTGAGATCATTTTAGCACTCTTATAACGACGCAGCTAAATATGCTTATTTTTTAATTTCGCAATATTACTAAGTCCTGTAGCGAGCAGGTTATCCACGAATACTTGCGATCGAACTTTACCTTTCCAGCGAATTGAAATTTTAAATAACCGATAGTGAACATATGCAGAAATACCTCTTATATTCTAACACGTGAATTCGTGTAATCATGAGATTCTTGCGATCAAGGCGCAGTATATTTTTTCCGAAATGACATCTGATGGCATCAGGTATGTCTAGCAGACATTAAAAACAACAATCAAAATGCAATCTCAATAGAATAACTTTTCGAATTCAATTCTCAAATCAAATAACGTTATTATGTCACTAAATAGAGCCATTTCTTGATTTTGCTCAGGAGTAATGAGATCATTTCTGCACTATTATGACCACGCAGCAAAATATGCTAATTTTTCATTTTCGCAATATTGTCAAGTCCTGTAGCTAGCAAGTTATACATAAATACTTGCGATCTAAATTAAACTATTTAGCAAATTGAAATTTCAAATATCTGGAAGCGAACAGATATAAAAATCAACCTGTTATATTCTATCACGTGAATTCGTGTAATCATTAGATGCTTGCGATTGAGGCGCAGTATATTTTCCCCGAAATATCATCTAAAAACATCAGGTATTTCTTACAGACATTGAAAACAACACCAAACGCAATCTCAATAGAATAACTGTCCGAATTATATTTTCAAATTAATTAACGTTATTATGTCGATATATAGAGCTATTCCTAGATTTCGCCCAGGAGTTATGAGATCATTACAGCACTTTTATAACCATGCAGCAAAATGTGCTTATTTTTCAATTTCGCAATATAACCAAGTCCTGTAGCGAGAAGGTTATCTATAAATACTTGCGATCTAAATTTGTCCATTTAGCGAATTGAAATTTTAAATAACCGGAAGCAAACAGATACAGAAATCAACCTATTATATTCTATCTTGAGAATTCGTGTAATCATGAGATTCTTGCGATTAAGGCGCAGTAATTTTTTCTCGAAATATCATATGAAGACATCAGGTATTTCTTACAGACATTAAAAACAACAATCAAAATGCAATCTCATTAGAATGACTTTTCGAATTGAATTTACAAATCAATTATCGTTATTATGTCAATATATAGAGCTATTCCTTGATTTTTCCCAGGAGTCATGAGATCATTTTAGCACTCTTATAAGGACGCAGCATAAAATGCTTATTTCTCAATCTCGCAATATTACTAAGTCCTGTAGCGAGCAGGTTATCCACGAATACTTGCGATCGAACTTTACCTTTCCAGCGAATTGAAATTTTAAATAACCGATAGTGAACATATACAGAAATACCTCTTATATTCTAACACGTGAATTCGTGTAATCATGAGATTCTTGCGATGAAGGCGCAGTATATTTTTTCCTAAATATAATCTAAAAACATCAGGTATTTCTTACAGACATTGAAAACAACAATCAAAATGCAATCTCATTAGAATAACTTTTCGAGCTGAATTTACAAATCAATTAACGTTATTATGTCAATATATAGAGCTACTCCTTGATTTTCCCCAGGAGTCATGAGATCATTTTAGCACTCTAATAAGGACGCAGCAAAATATGCGAATTTTTCAATTTCGCAATTATACCAAGTCCTGTAGCGAGCAGGTTATCTATGAATACTTGCGCTCTAAATTTGTCTATTCAGCGAATTGAAATTTTAAATAACCGAAAGCGAAGAGATACAGAAATCGACCTATTATATTCTATCACGAAAATTCGTGTAATCATGAGGTTCTTGCGATTGAGGCGCAGTATATTTTTCCCGAAATATCATATGTAGACATCAGGTATTTCTTACAGACATTGGAAACAACAATCAAAATGCAATCTCACTTGAATAACTTTTCGAATTGAATTTACAAATCAATTAACGTTTTTATGTCAATATATAGAGCTATTCCTTGATTTTCCCCAGGAGTCATGAGATCATTTTAGCACTCTTATAAGGACGCAGCAAAAAATGATAATTTTTCAATCTCGCAATATTACTTAGTCCTGCAGCGAGCAAGTTATTTATGAATACTTGCGATCGAAATTCAACTATTCAGCTAATTGAAATTTTACTGAACCGAAAGCAAAAATATACAGAAATCAACCTCTTAAATTCTATCACGTGAATTCGTGTAATCATGAGATTCTTGCGATCAAGGTGCAGTATATTTTTCCCGAAATATCATCTAAAAATTTCAGGTATTTTTTACAGACATTGAAAACAACCATCAAAATGCAAACTCAATAAAATAACTTTTCGAATTGAATTTCCAAATCAATTAACGTTGATATGTCGAGATATAGCCTTTCTTTTATTTTGCTCAAGAGTAAGGAGATCATTTTAGCACCCTTATGACCACGCAGCAAAATATGCTAACTTTTCAATTTCGCTATATTACTAAGTCCTGTAGCGAGCAGGTTATTCACGAATACTTGCGATCGAACTTTACCTTTCCTGCAAATTGAAATTTTAAATAACCGATAGTGAACATATACAAAAATACTTCTTATATTCTAACACGTGAAATCGTGTAATCATGAGATTATTGCGATAAAAGCGCAGTATATTTTTTTCGAAATGACATCTGATGGCATCAGGTACGTCTAGCTGCCATTGAAAACAACAATCAAAATGCAATCTCAATGGAATAACCTTTCGAATTGAATATTCAAATCAAATAACGTTATTATGTCACTAAATAGAGCCATTCCTTGATTTTGCCCAGGAGTCATGAGATCATTTTAGCACTCTTATAACGACGTAGCAAAAAATCCTAATTTTTTAATTTCGCAATATTATCAAGTCCTGCAGCAAGCAGGTAATCCATGAATACTAGGACCTAAATTTAACTATTCAGCGAATTGATATTTTAAATAACCGAAATAGAACAGATACAGAAATCAACCTATTATATTCTATCACGAAAATTCGTGTAATCATGAGGTTCTTGCGATTGAGGCGCAGTATATTTTTCCCGAAATATCATATGAAGACATCAGGTATTTCTTACAGACATTGGAAACAACAATCAAAATGCAATCTCAATTGAATAACTTTTCGAATTGATTGTACAATTCAATTTACGTTATTATGTCAATATAATGAGCCATTCCGTGATTTTGCCCAGGAGTTATGAGATCATTTTAGCACTCTTATAAAGACGCAGCAAAAAATGCTAATTTTTTAATTTCGCAATATTACCAAGTGCTGTAGCGAGCAGGTTATCTATGAATACTTGAGATCTATATTTGTCTATTCAGCGAATTGAAATGTTAAATAACCGAAAGCAAACAGATACAGAAATCAACCTCTTCTATTCTATCACGTGAATTTGTGTAATCATGAGATTGTTGCGATTGTGGCGCAGTATATTTTTCCGAAATGACATCTGATGGCGTCAGGTATGTATAGCAGACATTGCAAAAAACAATTCAAATGCAATCTCAGTGGAATAACTGTTCGAAATGAATTCTCAAATCAAATAACGTTATTATGTCACTAAATAGAGCTATTCCTTGATTTTGCCCAGAAGTTGTGAGATCATTTTAGCACTTTTATGACCACGCAGCAAAAAATGCGAATTTTTCAATTTCGCAATATTATCAAGTCCTGTAGCGAGCAGGTTATCCATAAATACGTGCGATCTAAATTGAACTATTTAGCAAATTGAAATTTGAAATATCTGAAAGCGAACAGATATAGAAATCAACCTCTTATATTCTATCACGTGAATTCGTGTAATCATGAGATGCTTGCGATTGAGGCGCAGTATATTTTTCCGGAAATATCATCTGAAGGCATCAGGTATTTCTTACAGACATTGAAAACAACACCAAACGCAATCTCAATAGAAGAACTGTTCGAATTATATTTTCAAATTAATTAACGTTACTATGTCGATATATAGTGTTATTCCTTGATTTTTCTCAGGAGTTATGAGATCATTTCAGCACTTTTATGACCACGCTGCAAAATGTGCTAATTTATTAATTTCTCAATATTATCAAGCCCTGTAGCGAGCAGGCTATACATAAATACTTGCGATCTAAATTGAACTATCTATTAAATTGAAATTTTAAATATTTGAAAGCGAACAGATATAGAAATCAACCTCTTATATTCGATCACGTGAATTCCTGTAATCATGAGATGCTTGCGATTGAGGCGCAGTATATTTTTCCCGAAATATCATCTGAAGACGTGAGGTATTTCTTACAGACATTGAAAACCACAATCACAATGCAGTCTCAATAGAATAACGTTTCGAATTGAATTTACAAGTCAATTAACGTTATTATGTCAATATTTAGAGCTATTCCTTGATTTTGCCCAGGAGTTATGAGATCATTTTAGCACTCTTATAACGACGCAGCAAAATATGTTAAATTTTTAATTTCGCAATATTACTAAGTCCTGAAACGAGAAGGTCATCCACGAATACTTGCGATCGAACTTTAACTTTTCAGCGAATTGATATTTTAAATAACCGATAGTGTACAGATACAAAAATACCTTTTATATTCTTACACGTGAATTCATGTAATCACAAGATTATTGCGATAAAGGCGCAGTATATTTTTTCCGAAATGACATCTGATGGCATCAGGTACGTCTAGCAGACATTGAAAACAACAATCAAAATGCAATCTCAATAGAATAACCTTTCGAATTGAATTTTCAAATCAAATAACATTATTATGTCACTAAATAGAGCCATTCCTTGATTTTGCCCAGGAGTCATGAGATCATTTTAGCACTCTTATGAAAACGCAGCAAAAAATGCTAATTTTTTAATTTCGTAATATTACTAAGTCCTGAATCGAGAAGGGTATCCACGAATTCTTGCGATCGAACTTCAATTTTTCAGCGAATTAATATTTTAAATAACCGATAGTGAACAGATACAGAAATACCTCTTATATTCTTACACGTGAATTCGTGTAATCATGAGATTATTGCGATAAAGGCGCAGTATATTTCTTCCGAAATGACATCTAAGGCATCAGGTATTTCTAACAGACGTTGGAGACAACAATCAAAATGCAATCTAAATAGAATAACTTTTCGAATTAAATTCTCAGAACAAATAACGTTATTATGTCACTAAATATAGCCATTCCTTGATTTCGCCCAGAAGTTATGAGATCATTTTAGCACTCTTATGACCACGCAGCAAAATATGCTAATTTTTCAATTTCACAATATTTCCAAGTCCTGAAGCGAAAAGGTTATCCACGAATACCTGCGATCGAACTTTAACTTTTAAGCGAATTGATATTTTAAATAACCGATAGTAAACAGATACAGAAATACCTCTTATATTCTAACACGTCAATACGTGTAATCATGAGATTATTGCGATAAAGGCGCAGAATATTTTTTCCCAAATGACATCTGATGGCATCAGGTATGTCTAGCAGACATTGAAAACAACAATCAAAATGCAATCTCAATAGGATAACTTTTCGAATTGAATTTTCAAATCAAATAACGTTATTATGTCACTTAATAGAGCCATTCTGTGATTTTGCCCAGGGGTTATGAGATCATTTTAGCACTCTTATGACCACGCAGCAAAATATGGTAATTTTTCAATTTCGCAATATTATCAAGTCCTGTAGCGAGCAGGTTGTCTATAAATACTTGCGGTCTAAATTGAACTATTTATCAAATTGGAATTTCAAATATCTGTAAGCGAACAGATATAGAAATGAACCTCTTATATTCTATCACGTGAATTCGTGTAATCATGAGATGCTTGCGATTGAGGCGCAGTATATTTTTCCGGAAATATCATCTGAAGACATCAGGTATTTCTTACAGACATTGAAAACAACAACCACAATGCAGTCTCAATAGAATAACTTTTCGAATTGAATTTACAAGTCAATTAACGTTATTATGTCAATATATAGAGCTATACCTTGATTTTGCTCAGGAGTTATGAGATCATTTTAGCAATCTTATAACGACGCAGCAAAATATGCTAATTTTTTTATTTCGCAATATTACTAAGTCCTGTAGCGAGCAGGTTATCCTCGAATACTTGCGATCGAACTTTAACTTTTCAGCAAATTGATATTTTAAATAACCGATAGTGAACAGATACAGAAATACCACTTATATTCTAACACGTCAATTCGTGTAATCATGAGATTATTGCGATAAAGGCGCAGAATATTTTTTCCGAAATGACATCTGATGGCATCATGTATGTCTAGCAGACATTGAAAACAACAATCAAAATGCAATCTCAATAGAATAACTTTTCGAATTGAATTTTCAAATCAAATAAGGTTATCATGTCACTAAATAGAGTCATTCCGTGATTTTGCTCAGGGGTTATGAGATCATTTTAGCACTCTTATGACCAAGCAGCAAAATATGCTAATCGTTTAATTTTGCAATATTATTAAGTCCTGTCGCTAGCAGGTGATCCATTAATACTTGCGATCTAAATTCATCTATTCAGCGTATTGGAATTATAAATAACCGATAGTGAACGGATACAGAAATACCTTTTATATGCTAACACGTGAATTCGTGTAATCATGAGATACTTGCGATAAAGGCGCTGTATATTTTTCCTTAAATATCATCTCAAGACATCAGGTATTTCTTACAGACATAGAAAACAACAATCAAAATGCAATCTGAATAGAATAACTTTTCGAATTGAATTTTCAAATGAAATAACGTTATGATGTCACTAAATACAGCCATTCTTTGATTTTTCCCGGGAGTCATAATATCATTTTAGCACTCTTATAATCACGCAGCAAAATATGCTAATTTTTTAATTTCGCAATATTACTAAGTTCTGTCGCGAGCAGGTTATCTATAAATACTTGCGATCTAAATTTAATTATTCAGCAAATTGATATTTTAAATAACCGAAATAGAACAAATACAGAAATCAACCACTTATATTCCATCACGAGAAATCGTGTAATCAGGAAATTATTGCGATAACGGCGCAGTAATTTTTCTCCGAAATGACATCTGATGGCATCAGGTATGTATAGCAGACATTGAAAACAACAATTAAAATGCAATCTCAATAGAATAACTTTTCGACTTGAATTTTCAAATCAAATAACGTTATTATGTCACGAAATAGAGCCATTCGTTTATTTTGCCCAGGAGTCATGAGATCATTTAGCACTCTTATATTGACGCAGCAAAAAATGCTAATTTTTCAATTTCGCAATATTTCCAAGTCCTGTAGCGAGCAGGTTAGCCATGAATACCTGCGATCCAAATTTAACTATTCAGCGAATTGAAATTTTAAATAACCGAAAGCGAACAGATACAGAAATCAACCTATTATATTCTATCACGAGAATTCGTGTAATCATGAGGTTCTTGCGATTGAGGCGCAGTATATTTTTCCCGAAATATTATCTGAAGGCATCAGGTATTTCTTACAGATATTGGAAACAACAATCAAAATGCAATCTTAATAGAATAACTGTTCGAATTATATTTTCAATTTAATAAACGTTATTATGTCGATATATAGAGCTATTCCTTGATTTTGCCCAGGAGTTATGAGATCATTTTAGCACTCTTATAACGACTCAGCAAAACATGCTAATTTTTTAATTTCGCAATATTACTAAGTCCTGTAGCGAGCAGGTTATCCACGAATACTTGCGATCGAACTTTAACGTTTCAGCGAATTGATATTTTAAATAACCGATAGTGAACAGATACAGAAATACCTCTTATATTCTATCACGTGAATTCGTGTAATCATGAGGTTCTGGCGATTGGGGCGCAGTATATTTTTCCCGATATATTATCTGAAGGAATCAGGTATTTCTTACAGACATAGGAAACAACAATCAAAATGCAATCTCAATAGAATAACTGTTCGAAATGAATTCTCAAATCAAACAACGTTATAAATCCATTAAATAGAGCTATTCCCTGATTTTGCCCCGGAGTTATGAGATCATTTGAGCACTTTTATGACCACGCAGCAAAATATGCAAATTTTTTAGTTTTGCAATATTATTAAGTCCTGTAGCGAGCAGGTCATCCATAAGTTCTTGCGATCTAAATTTATCTATTTAGCGAATTGGAATTTTAAATAACCGATAGTTAACGGATACAGAAATCAACCTATTATATTCTATCACGAGAATTTGTGTAATCATGAGGTTCTTGCGATTGAGGCGCAGTATATTTTACCCGAAATATTATCTGAAGGCATCAGGTATTTCTTACAGTCATTGAAAACAACAATCAAAATGCAATCTCAATAGAATAACCTTTCGGATTGAATTTTCACATCAATTAACGTTAATATGTCGATATATAGTGTCATTACTTGATTATGTCCAGGAGTCATGACATCATTTTAGCACTATTATAACGACGCAGCAAAATATGCTAATTTTTCAATTTCGCAATATTTCTAAGTCCTGTAGCGAGCAGGTTATTCACGAATACTTGCGATCGTACTTTAAGTTTCCAGCGAATTGAAATTTTAAATAAGCGATAGTGAACAGATACAGAAATACCTCTTATATTCTAACACGTGAATTCGTGTAATCATGAGATTATTGCGATCAAGGCACAGTATATTTTTTCCGAAATGATATCTGATGGCATCAGGTATGTCTAGCAGACATTGGAAACAACAATCAAAATGCAATCTCAATAGAATAACTTTTCGAATTGAATTTTAAAATCAAATAACGTTATTATGTCACTAAATAGAGCCATTCCTTGATTTTGCCCAGGAGTCATGAGATCATTTTAGCACTCTTCTAACGACGCAGCAAAAAATCCTAATTTTTTAATTTCGCAATATTATCAAGACCTGTAGCAAGCAGGTTATCCATAAATACTAGGACCTAAATTTAACTATTCAGCGAATTGATATTTTAAATAACCGAAATCGAACAGATACAGAAATCAACCACTTATATTCCATCACGTGAATTCGTGTGATCATAAGATTCTTGCGATTAAGGCGCAGTATATTTTTCCCGAAATATTATCTGCAGGCATCAGGTATTTCTTACAGACATTGAAAACAACAATCAAAATGCAATCTTAATAGAATAACTGTTCGAATTATATTTTCAAATCAATAAACGTTATTATGTCGATATATAGAGCTATTCCTTGATTTTGCCCAGGAGTTATGAGATCATTTTAGCACTCTTACAACGACGCAGCAAAATATGCTAATTCTTTAATTTCGCAATATTACTAAGTCCTGTAGCGAGCAGGTTCTCCACGAATACTTGCAATCGAACTTTAACGTTTCAGCGAATTGATATTTTAAATAACCGATAGTGAACAGATACAGAAATACCTCTTATATTCTATCACGTGAATTCGTGTAATCATGAGGTTCTGGCGATTGGGGCGCAGTATATTTTTCCCGAAATATTATCTGAAGGAATCAGGTATTTCTTACAGACATAGGAAACAACAATCAAAATGCAATCTCAATAGAATAACTTTTTGAATTGAATTTTCAAATCAAATAACGTTATTATGTCACTAAATAGAGCTTTTCCTTGATTTTACCCAGGAGCCATGAGATCATTTTAGCACTCTTTTAACGACGCAGCAAAAAATGCTAATTTTTCAATTTCGCAATAATATCAAGTCTTGTAGCGAGCAGGTTATCCATGAATACTTGGGATCTAAATTTAACTATACAGCGAATTGATATTTTAGATAAATGAAATCGAACAGATATAGAAATCATCCTCTTATATTCTATCACGTGAATTCGTGTAGTCATAAGATTCTTGCGATTAAGGCGCTGTATATTTTTCCCGAATCACTATCTGAAGACATCAGGTATTTCTTACAGACATTGAAAACAACAATGAAAATGCAATCTAAATAGAATAACTTTTCGAATTGAATTCACAAATCAATTAACGTTATTATGTCACTAAATAGAGCCATTCCTTGATTTTGCCCAGGAGTTATGATATCTTTTTAGCACTCTTATGACCACGCAGGAAAATGTGCTAATTTTTTAATTTCGCAATATTACTAAGTTCGGTAGCGTGCAGGTTATCTACGAATACTTGCGATCTAAATTAAACTGTTCAGCGAATTGAAATGTTAAATAACCGAAAGCAAACAGATACAGAAATCAACCTCTTCTATTCTATCACGTGAATTTGTGTAATCATGAGATTGTTGCGATTGTGGCGCAGTATATTTTTCCGAAATGACATCTGATGGCGTCAGGTATGTATAGCAGACATTGCAAAAAACAATTCAAATGCAATCTCAGTGGAATAACTGTTCGAAATGAATTCTCAAATCAAATAACGTTATTATGTCACTAAATAGAGCTATTCCTTGATTTTGCCCAGAAGTTGTGAGATCATTTTAGCACTTTTATGACCACGCAGCAAAAAATGCGAATTTTTCAATTTCGCAATATTATCAAGTCCTGTAGCGAGCAGGTTATCCATAAATACGTGCGATCTAAATTGAACTATTTAGCAAATTGAAATTTGAAATATCTGAAAGCGAACAGATATAGAAATCAACCTCTTATATTCTATCACAGGAATTCGTGTAATCATGAGATGCTTGCGATTGAGGCGCAGTATATTTTTCCGGAAATATCATCTGAAGACATCAGGTATTTCTTACAGACATTGAAAACAACAACCACAATGCAGTCTCAATAGAATAACTTTTCGAATTGAATTTACAAGTCAATTAACGTTATTATGTCAATATATAGAGCTATACCTTGATTTTGCTCAGGAGTTATGAGATCATTTTAGCAATCTTATAACGACGCAGCAAAATATGCTAATTTTTTAATTTCGCAATATTACTAAGTCCTGTAGCGAGCAGGTTATCCTCGAATACTTGCGATCGAACTTTAACTTTTCAGCAAATTGATATTTTAAATAACCGATAGTGAACAGATACAGAAATACCTCTTATATTCTAACACGTCAATTCGTGTAATCATGAGATTATTGCGATAAAGGCGCAGAATATTTTTTCCGAAATGACATCTGATGGCATCATGTATGTCTAGCAGACATTGAAAACAACAATCAAAATGCAATCTCAATAGAATAACTTTTCGAATTGAATTTTCAAATCAAATAAGGTTATCATGTCACTAAATAGAGTCATTCCGTGATTTTGCTCAGGGGTTATGAGATCATTTTAGCACTCTTATGACCAAGCAGCAAAATATGCTAATCGTTTAATTTTGCAATATTATTAAGTCCTGTCGCTAGCAGGTGATCCATTAATACTTGCGATCTAAATTCATCTATTCAGCGTATTGGAATTATAAATAACCGATAGTGAACGGATACAGAAATACCTTTTATATGCTAACACGTGAATTCGTGTAATCATGAGATACTTGCGATAAAGGCGCTGTATATTTTTCCTTAAATATCATCTCAAGACATCAGGTATTTCTTACAGACATAGAAAACAACAATCAAAATGCAATCTGAATAGAATAACTTTTCGAATTGAATTTTCAAATGAAATAACGTTATGATGTCACTAAATACAGCCATTCTTTGATTTTTCCCGGGAGTCATAATATCATTTTAGCACTCTTATAATCACGCAGCAAAATATGCTAATTTTTTAATTTCGCAATATTACTAAGTTCTGTCGCGAGCAGGTTATCTATAAATACTTGCGATCTAAATTTAATTATTCAGCAAATTGATATTTTAAATAACCGAAATAGAACAAATACAGAAATCAACCACTTATATTCCATCACGAGAAATCGTGTAATCAGGAAATTATTGCGATAACGGCGCAGTAATTTTTCTCCGAAATGACATCTGATGGCATCAGGTATGTATAGCAGACATTGAAAACAACAATTAAAATGCAATCTCAATAGAATAACTTTTCGACTTGAATTTTCAAATCAAATAACGTTATTATGTCACGAAATAGAGCCATTCGTTTATTTTGCCCAGGAGTCATGAGATCATTTAGCACTCTTATATTGACGCAGCAAAAAATGCTAATTTTTCAATTTCGCAATATTTCCAAGTCCTGTAGCGAGCAGGTTAGCCATGAATACCTGCGATCCAAATTTAACTATTCAGCGAATTGAAATTTTAAATAACCGAAAGCGAACAGATACAGAAATCAACCTATTATATTCTATCACGAGAATTCGTGTAATCATGAGGTTCTTGCGATTGAGGCGCAGTATATTTTTCCCGAAATATTATCTGAAGGCATCAGGTATTTCTTACAGATATTGGAAACAACAATCAAAATGCAATCTTAATAGAATAACTGTTCGAATTATATTTTCAATTTAATAAACGTTATTATGTCGATATATAGAGCTATTCCTTGATTTTGCCCAGGAGTTATGAGATCATTTTAGCACTCTTATAACGACTCAGCAAAACATGCTAATTTTTTAATTTCGCAATATTACTAAGTCCTGTAGCGAGCAGGTTATCCACGAATACTTGCGATCGAACTTTAACGTTTCAGCGAATTGATATTTTAAATAACCGATAGTGAACAGATACAGAAATACCTCTTATATTCTATCACGTGAATTCGTGTAATCATGAGGTTCTGGCGATTGGGGCGCAGTATATTTTTCCCGAAATATTATCTGAAGGAATCAGGTATTTCTTACAGACATAGGAAACAACAATCAAAATGCAATCTCAATAGAATAACTGTTCGAAATGAATTCTCAAATCAAACAACGTTATAAATCCATTAAATAGAGCTATTCCCTGATTTTGCCCCGGAGTTATGAGATCATTTGAGCACTTTTATGACCACGCAGCAAAATATGCAAATTTTTTAGTTTTGCAATATTATTAAGTCCTGTAGCGAGCAGGTCATCCATAAGTTCTTGCGATCTAAATTTATCTATTTAGCGAATTGGAATTTTAAATAACCGATAGTTAACGGATACAGAAATCAACCTATTATATTCTATCACGAGAATTTGTGTAATCATGAGGTTCTTGCGATTGAGGCGCAGTATATTTTACCCGAAATATTATCTGAAGGCATCAGGTATTTCTTACAGTCATTGAAAACAACAATCAAAATGCAATCTCAATAGAATAACCTTTCGGATTGAATTTTCACATCAATTAACGTTAATATGTCGATATATAGTGTCATTCCTTGATTTTGCCCAGGAGTCATGAGATCATTTTAGCACTCTTATAACGACGTAGCAAAAAATCCTAATTTTTTAATTTCGCAATATTACTAAGTCCTGTTGCGAGCAGGTTATCCATGAATACCTTCAATCCAAATCTAACTATTCAGCGAATTGAAATTTTAAATATCCGAAAGCGAACAGATACAGAAATCAACCTCTTATATTCTATCACGTGAATTCGTGTAATCATGAGATGCTTGCGATTGAGGCGCAATATATTTTTCCCGAAATATCATCTGAAGTCATCAAGTATTTCTTACAGACATTGAAAACAACAATCACAATGCAGTCTCAATATAATAACCTTTCAAATTGAAAGTACAAGTCAATTAACGTTATTATGTCAATATATAGAGCTATTCCTTGATTTTGCCCAGGAGTTATGAGATCATTTTAGCTCTCTTATAACGACGCAGCAAAATATGCTAATTTTTTATTTCGCAATATTACTAAGTCCTGTATTGAGCAGGTTATCCACGAATACTTGCGATCGAACTTTAACGTTTCAGCGAATTGATATTTTAAATAACCGATAGTGAACAGATACAGAAATACCTCTTATATTCTATCACGTGAATTCGTGTAATCATGAGGTTCTGGCGATTGGGGCGCAGTATATTTTTCCCGAAATATTATCTGAAGGCATCAGGTATTTCTGACAGACATTGGAAACAACAATCAAAATGCAATCTCAATAGAATAACTGTTCGAAATGAATTCTCAAATCAAACAACGTTATAAATCCACTAAATAGAGCCTTTCCTTGATTTTGCCCAGGAGTTATGAGATCATTTTAGCACTTTCATGACCACGCAGCAAAATATGCAAATTTTTCAATTTCGCAATATTATCAAGTCCTGTAGCGAGCAGGTCATCCATAAGTACTTGCGATCTAAATTTATCTATTCAGCGAATTGGAATTTTAAATAACCGATAGTTAACGAATACAGAAATCAACCTATTATATTCTATCACGAGAATTTGTGTAATAATGACGTTCTTGCGATAGTGGCGCAGTATATTTTACCCGAAATATTATCTGAAGGCATCAGGTATTCCTTACAGTCATTGAAAACAACAATCAAAATGCAATGTCAATAGAATAACCTTTCGGATTGAATTTTCACATCAATTAACGTTAATATGTCGATATATAGAGTCATTACTTGATTATGTCCAGGAGTCATGACATCATTTTAGCACTATTATAACGACGCAGCAAAATATGCTAATTTTTCAATTTCGCAATATTTCTAAGTCCTGTAGCGAGCAGGTTATTCACGAATACTTGCGATCGAACTCTAAGTTTCCAGCGAATTGAAATATTAAATAACCGATAGTGAACAGATACAGAAATACCTCTTATATTCTAACACGTGAATTCGTGTAATCATGAGATTATTGCGATCAAGGCACAGTATATTTTTTCCGAAATGATATCTGATGGCATCAGGTATGTCTAGCAGACATTGGAAACAACAATCAAAATGCAATCTCAATAGAATAACTTTTCGAATTGAATTTTAAAATCAAATAACGTTACTATGTCACTAAATAGAGCCATTCCTTGATTTTGCCCAGGAGTCATGAGATCATTTTAGCACTCTTCTAACGACGCAGCAAAAAATCCTAATTTTTTAATTTCGCAATATTATCAAGACCTGTAGCAAGCAGGTTATCCATAAATACTAGGACCTAAATTTAACTATTCAGCGAATTGATATTTTAAATAACCGAAATCGAACAGATACAGAAATCAACCACTTATATTCCATCACGTGAATTCGTGTAATCATAAGATTCTTGCGATTAAGGCGCAGTATATTTTTCCCGAAATATTATCTGCAGGCATCAGGTATTTCTTACAGACATTGAAAACAACAATCAAAATGCAATCTTAATAGAATAACTGTTCGAATTATATTTTCAAATCAATAAACGTTATTATGTCGATATATAGAGCTATTCCTTGATTTTGCCCAGGAGTTATGAGATCATTTTAGCACTCTTACAACGACGCAGCAAAATATGCTAATTCTTTAATTTCGCAATATTACTAAGTCCTGTAGCGAGCAGGTTCTCCACGAATACTTGCGATCGAACTTTAACTTTTCAGCGAATTGATATTTTAAATAACCGATAGTGAACAGATACAGAAATACCTCTTATGTTCTAACACGTGAATTCGTGTAATCATGAGATTATTGCGATAAAGATGCAGTATATTTTTTCCGAAATGTCATCTGATGGCATCAGGTATGTCTAGCAGACATTGAAAACAACAATCAAAATGCAATCTCAATAGAATAACTTTTCGAATTGAATTCTTAAATCAAATAACGTTATTATGTCACTAAATAGAGCCATTCCTTGATTTTGCCCAGGAGTTATGAGATCATTTTAGCACTTTTATGACCACGCAGCAAAATATGCAAATTTTTCAATTTCGCAATATTATCAAGTCCTGTAGCGAGCAGGTCATCCATAAGTACTTGCGATCGAAATTGAACTATTTAGCAAATTGAAATTTCAAATATCTGAAAGCGAACAGATATAGAAATCAACCTCTCATATTCTATCACGTGAATTCGTGTAATCATGAGATGCTTGCGATTGAGGCGCAATATATTTTTCCCGAAATATCATCTGAAGACATCAAGTATTTCTTACAGACATTGAAAACAACAATCACAATGCAGTCTCAATATAATAACTTTTTAAATTAAATTTACAAGTCAATTAACGTTATTATGTCAATATATAGAGCTATTCCTTGATTTTGCCAGGAGTCATGAGATCATTTTAGCAATCTTATAACGACGCAGCAAAATAAGCTAATTTTTTATTTCGCAATATAACTAAGTCCTGTATTGAGCAGGTTATCCACGAATACTTGTGATCGAACTTTAACTTTTCAGCGAATTGATATTTTAAATAACCGATAGTGAATAGATACAGAAATACCTTTTGTATTCTAACACGTGCATTCGTGTATTCATGAGATTATTGCGATAAAGGCGCAGTATATTTTTTTTGAAATGACATCTGATTGCATCTGGTATATCTAGCAGACATTGCAAACAACAATCAAAAAGCAATCTCAATAGAATAACTTTTCGAATTGAATCTTCAAATCAAATAACGTTATAATATCAGTAAATAGAGCTATTTCTTGATTTTGCCCAGGAGTTAGAAGATCATTTTAGCACTCTTATAACGACGCAGCAAAAAATCCTATTTTTTTGATTTCGCAATATTATCAAGTCCTGTAGCGAGCAGGTTATCCATAAATACTTGCAATCTAAATTTAACTATTCAGCGAATTAATATTTTAAATAACCGAAATCGAACAGATACAGAAATCTACCACTTATATTCCATCACGTAAATTCGTGTAATCATAAGATTCTTGCGATTGAGGCGATGTATATTTTTCCCGAAATACCATCTGAAGACATCAGGTATTTCTCACAGACATTGAAAACAACAATCAAAATGCAATCTAAATAGAATAACTTTTCGAATTGAATTTACAAATCAATTAACATTATTATGTCAATATATAGAGCTATTCCTTGATTTTGCCCAGGAGTTAGAAGATCATTTTAGCACTCTTATGACCACGCAGCAAAATCTGCTAATATTTCAATTTATTAATGTTACTGAGTCCTGTAGCGAGCAGGTAATTCATTAATACTTGCTATCTTAATTTATCTATTCAGCGAATTGGAATTTTAAATAACCGATAGTGAACGGATACAGAAATACCTATTATATGCTAACACGTGAATTCGTGTAATCATCAGATACTTGCGATAAAGGCGCTGTATATTTATCCTGAAATATCATCTCAAGACATCAGGTATTTCTTACAGTCATTGAAAACAACAATCAAAATGCAATCTCAATAAAATAACTTTTCGGATTGAATTTTCACATCAATTAACGTTAGTATGTTGATATATAGAGTCATTACTTGATTATGTCGAGGAGTCACGACATCATTTTAGCACTATTATAACGACGCAGCAAAATATGCTAATTTTTCAATTTCGCAATATTTCTAAGTCCTGTAGCGAGCAGGTTATACACGAATACTTGCGATCGAACTTTATCTTTCCAGCGAATTGAAACTTTAAATAACCGATAGTGAACAGATACAGAAATACCTCTTATATTCTAACACGTGAATTCGTGTAATCATCAGATTATTGCGATAAAGGCGCAGTATATTTTTTCCGAAATGACATCTGATGGCATCAGGTATGTCTAGCAGACATTGAAAACAACAATTAAAATGCAATCTCAATAGAATTACTTTTCGAATTGA
Organism: Platygaster robiniae; assembly: GCA_028476575.1. Taxonomy (NCBI): domain Eukaryota; kingdom Metazoa; phylum Arthropoda; class Insecta; order Hymenoptera; family Platygastridae; genus Platygaster; species Platygaster robiniae. The sequence continues at coordinate 21,657,431 of CM052021.1, forward strand.
ATTTTCAAACCACATAACGTTATCATGTCACTAAATGGAGCCATTCCTTGATTTAGCCCAGGAGTCATGAGATCATTTTAGCACTCTTATAACGACGCAGCAAAAAATCCAAATTTTTTAATTTCGCAATATTATCAAGTCCTGTAGCAAGCAGGTTATTCATGAATACTAGGACCTCAATTTAACTATTCAGCGAATTGATATTTTAAATAACCGAAATCGAACAGATACAGAAAGCAACCACTTATATTCCATCACGTGAATTCATGTAATCATAAGATCCTTGCGATTAAGGCGCAGTACATTTTTTCCGAAATGACATCTGATGGAATCAGGTATGTATAGCAGACATTGAAAACAACAAACAAAATGCAATCTAAATAGAATAACTTTTCGAATCGAATTTACAAATCAATTAACGTTATTATGTCAATATATAGAGCTATTCCTTGATTTTGCCCAGGAGTTATGGAATTATTTCAGCACTTTTATGACCACGCAGCAAAATATGCTAATTTTTCAATTTTGCAATGTAACTGTGTCCTGTAGAGAGCAGGTGATCCATTAATACTTGCGATCTAAATTTATCTATTCAGCGTATTGGAATTATAAATAACCGATAGTAAACGGATACAGAAATACCTTTTATATGCTAACACGTGAATTCGTGTAATCATGAGATACTTGCGATAAAGGCGCTGGATATTTTTCCTGAAATATCATCTCAAGACATCAGGTATTTCTTACAGACATAGAAAACAACAATCGAAATGCAATCTCAATAGAATAACTTTTCGAATTGAATTTTCAAATCAAATAACGTTATGATGTCACTAAATACAGCCATTCTTTGATTTTTCCCGAGAGTCATGATATCATTTTAGCACTCTTATAACCACGCAGCAAAATATGCTAATTTTTTAATTTTTCAATATTACTAAGTTCTGTCGCGAGCAGGTTATCTATAAATACTTGCGAACTAAATTTAATTATCCAGCAAATTGATATTTTAAATAACCGAAATAGAACAGATACAGAAATCAACCACTTATATTCTATCACGAGAAATCGTGTAATCATGAAATTATTGCGATAACGGCCAGGAAAATTTTTTCCGAAATGACATCTGATGGCATCAGGTATGTATAGCAGACATTGAAAACAACAATTAAAATGCAATCTCAATAGAATAACTTTTCGACTTGAATTTTCAAATCAAATAACGTTATTATGTCACTAAATAGAGCCATACCTTGATTTTGCCCAGGAGTCATGAGATCATTTTAGCACTCTTATATTGACGCAGCAAAAAATGTTAATTTTTCAATTTCTCAATATTACCAAGTCCTGTAGCGAGCAGGTTATCCATGAATACCTGCGATCCAAATCTAACGATTCAGCGAATTGAAATTTTAAATAACCGAAAGCGAATAGATACAGAAATCAACCTATTATATTCTATCACGAGAATTCGTGTAATCATGAGGTTCTTGCGATTGAGGCGCAGTATATTTTTCCCGAAATATTATCTGAAGGCATCAGGTATTTCTTACAGACATTGAAAACAACAATCAAAATGCAATGTTAATCGAATAACTGTTCGAATTATATTTTCAAATTAATAAACGTTAGTATGTCGATATATAGAGCTTTTCATTGATTTTGATCAGGAGTTATGAGTTCATTTTAGCACTCTCATAACAACGCAGCTAAATATGCTAATTTTTTAATTTCGCAATATTACTTAGTCCCGTAGCGAGCAGGTTATCCACGAATACTTGCGATCGAAATTTAACTTCTCAGCGAATTGATATTTTAAATAACCGATAGTGAACGGATACAGAAATACCTCTTATATTGTAACACGTGAATTCGTGTAATCATGAGATTATTGCGATGAAGGCGCAGTATATTTTTCCCGACATGACATCTGATGGCATCAGGTATGTCTAGCAGACATTGAAAACAACAATCAAAATGCAATCTCAATAGAATAACTTTTCGAATTGAATTTCCAAATCAATTAACGTTAATATGTCAAGATATAGCCTTTCTTTGATTTCTCTCAAGAGTCAGGAGATCATTTTAGCACGCTTATGACCACGCAGCAAAATATGCTAACTTTTAAATTTCGCTATATTACTAAGTCCTGTAGCGAGCAGGTTATTCACGAATACTTGCGATCGAACTTTACCTTTCCAGCGAATTGAAATTTCAAATAACCGATAGTGAACATATACAGAAATACTTCTTATATTCTAACAAGTGAAATCGTGTAATCATGAGATTATTGCGATAAAAGCGCAGTGTATTTTTTCCGAAATGACATCTGATGGCATCAGGTACGTCTAGCAGACATTGAAAACAACAATCAAAATGCAATCTCAATGGAATAACCTTTTGAATTGAATTTTCAAATCTAATAACGTTATTATGTCACTAAATAGAGCCATTCCTTGATTTTGCCCAGGAGTCATGAGATCATTTTAGCACTCTTATGACCACGCAGCAAAATATGCAAATTTTTCAATTTCGCAATATTATCAAGTCCTGTAGCGAGCAGGTTATCTATGAATACTTGCGCTCTGAATTCGTCTTTTCAGCGAATTGAAAAATTAAATAACCGAAAGCGAACAGATACGGAAATCAACCTATTATATTCTATCACGAAAATTCGTGTAATCATGAGGTTCTTGCGATTGAGGCGCAGTATATTTTTCCCGAAATATCATATGAAGACATCAGGTATTTCTTACAGACATTGGAAACAACAATCAAAATGAAATCTCGATTGAATAACTTTTCGAATTGATTGTACAATTCAATTCACGTTAATATGTCAATATATAGAGCAATTCCTTCATTATTTTGCCCATAGTAAGGAAATGATTTTAGCACTTTTATGACCACGCAGCAAAATATGCTAAATTATTAATTTCTCAATATTATCAAGCCCTGTAGCGAGCAGGCTATCCATAAATACTTGCGATCTAAATTGAACTATCTATTAAATTGAAATTTTAAATATTTGGAAGCGAACAGATATAGAAATCAACCTCTTATTTTCTATCACGTGAATTCGTGTAATCATGAGATGCTTGCGATTGAGGCGCAGTATATTTTTCCCGAAATATCATCTGAAGACGTCAGGTATTTCTTACAGACATTGAAAACAACAATCACAATGCAGTCTCAATAGAATAACGTTTCAAATTGAATTTACAAGTCAATTAACGTTATCATGTCAATATATAGAGCTATTCCTTGATTTTGCCCAGCAGTTATGAGATCATTTTAGCACTCTTATGAAGACGCAGCAAAAAATGCTAATTTTTTAATTTCGCAATACTACTAAGTCCTGAATCGAGAAGGGTATCCACGGATTCTTGCGATCGAACTTTAATTTTTCAGCGAACTGATATTTTAAATAACAGATAGTGAACAGATACAGAAATACCTCTTATATTCTAACACGTGAATTCGTGTAATCATGAGATTATTGCGATAAAGGCGCAGTATATTTTTTCTGAAATGACATCTGATGGCATCAGGTACGTCTAGCAGATATTGAAAACAACAATTAAAATGCAATCTCAATAGAATAACCTTTCGAATTGAATTTTCAAATCAAATAACATTATTATGTCACTAAATAGAGCCATTTCTTGATTTTGCCCAGGAGTCATGAGATCATTTTAGCACTCTTATAAAGACGCAGCAAAAAATGATAATTTTTCAATCTCGCAATATTACTAAGTCCTGCAGCGAGCAAGTTATTTATGAATACTTGCGATCGAAATTCAACTATTCAGCGAATTGAAATTTTACTGAACCGAAAGCGAAAATATACAGAAAAGAACCTCTTAAATTCTAACACGTGAATTCGTGTAATCATGAGATTCTTGCGATCAAGGTGCAGTATATTTTTCTCGAAATATCATCTAAAAACATCAGGTATTTTTTACAGACATTGAAAACAACAATCAAAATGCAAACTCAATAGAATATTTTTTCGAATTGAATTTCCAAATAAATTAACGTTAATATGTCAAGATATAGCCTTCCTTCGATTTTGCTCAAGAGTAAGGAGATCATTTTAGCACTCTTATGACCATGCAGCAAAATATGCTAACTTTTCAATTTCGCTATATTACTAAGTCCTGTAGCGAGCAGGTTATTCACGAATACTTGCGATCGAACTTTACCTTTCCAGCGAAGTGAAATTTTAAATAACCGAAAGTGAACATATACAGAAATACTTCTTATATTCTAACACTTGAAATCGTGTAATCATCAGATTATTGCGATAAAAGCGCAGTATATTTTTTCCGAAATGACATCTAATGGCATCAGGTACGTCTAGCAGACTTTGAAAACAACAATCAAAATGCAATCTCAATGGAATAACCTTTCGAATTGAATTTTCAAATCAAATAACGTTATTATGTCACTAAATAGAGTTTTTCCTTGATTGTGCCCAAAAGTTATGATATCATTTTAGCAATTTTATGACCACGCAGCAAAATGTGTTAATTTTTGAATTTCGCAATATTACTTAGTCCTGTAGCGTGCGGGTTATCTACGAATACTTGCGATCTAAGTTAAACTATTCAGCGAATTGAAATTTTAAATAACCGAAAGCAAACAGATACAGAAATCAACCTCTTCTATTCTATCACGTGAATTTGTGTAATCATGAGATTGTTGCGATTGTGGCGCAGTATAACGTTAAAAATCCACTGAATAGAGCTATTCCTTGATTTTGCCCAGGAGTTATGAGATCATTTTAGCACTTTTATGACCACGCAGCAAAATATGCGAATTTTTCAATTTCGCAATATTATCAAGTTCTGTAGCGAGCAGGTCATCCATAAGTACTTGCGATCGAAATTGAACTATTTAGCAAATTGAAATTTCAAATATCTGAAAGCGAACAGATATAGAAATCAACCTCTTATCATCTATCACGTGAATTCGTGTAATCATGAGATGCTTGCGATTGAGGCGCAGTATAATTTTTCCGAAATGACATCTGATGGCAGATCAGAATTTTCAATGTCTAGCAGACATTGAAAACAACAATCAGAATGCAATCTCAATAAAATAACTTTTCGAATTGAATTTTCAAATTAAATAACGTCATTATGTCACTAAATAGAGCTATTCCGTGATTTTTCCCAGGGGTTATGAGATTATTTTAGCACTTATATGACCACGCAGCAAAATATGCTAATTGTTGAATTTCGCAATATTACTAAGTCCTGTCGCGAGCAGGTGATCCATTAATACTTGCGATCTAAATTTATCTATTCAGCGAATTGGAATTTTAAATAACCGATAGTTAACGGATACAGAAATCAACCTATTATATTCTATCACGAGAATTTGTGTAATCATGAGGTTCTTGCGATTGAGGCGCAGTATATTTTTCCCGAAATATTATCTGAAGGCATCAGGTATTTCTTACAGTCATTGAAAACAACAATCAAATGCAATCTCAATAGAATAATCTTTCGGATTGAATTTTCACATCAATTAACGTTAATATGTCGATATATAGAGTCATTACTTGATTATGTCGAGGAGTCATGACATCATTTTAGCACTATTATAACGACGCAGCAAAATATGCTAATTTTTCAATTTCGCAATATTTCTAAGTCCTGTAGCGAGCAGGTTATTCACGAATACTTGCGATCGAACTATAACTTTCCAGAGAAATGAAATTTTAAATAACCGATAGTGAACAGATACAGAAAGACCTCTTATATTCTAACACGTGAATTCGTGTAATCATGAGATTATTGCGATAAAGGCGCAGTATATTTTTCCGAAATGACATCTGATGGCATCAGGTATGTCTAGCAGACATTGAAAACAACAATTAAAAAGCAATCTCAATAGAATAACTTTTCGAATCGAATTTTCAAATCAAATAACGTTATTATGTCACTAAATAGAGCAATTCATTGATTGTGCCCAAAAGTTATGATATCATTTGAGCAATTTTATGACCACGCAGCAAAATGTGCTAATTTTTTGATTTCGCAATATTACTTAGTCCTGTAGCGTGCGGGTTATCTACGAATACTTGCGATCTAAATTAAACTATTCAGCGAATTAAAATTTTAAATAACCGAAAGCAAACAGATACAGAAATCAACCTCTTCTATTCTATCACGTGAATTTGTGTAATCATGAGATTGTTGCGATTGTGGCGCAGTATATTTTTTTTCAGAAATGACATCTTAAGATATCAGGTATTTCGACCAGACTTTGAAAACAACGAGCAAAACGCAAACTTAATAGAATAACTTTTCGAATTGAATTTCCAAATCAATTAACGTTAATATGTCAATATATAGAGCCATTCCTTTATTTTGCCCATAGTAAGGAGATCATTTCAGCACCCTTATGACCACGCAGCAAAGTATGCTAATTTTTCAATTCCGCAATGTTACTAAGTCCTGTAGCGAGTAGGTGATGCATTAATACTTGCGATCTAAATTTATCTATTTAGCGAATTGGAATTTTAAATAACCGATAGTGAACGGTTATAGAAATACCTCTTATATGCTAACACGTGAATTCGTGTAATCATGATATACTTGCGATGAAGGCGCTGTATATTTTTCCTGAAATATCATCTCAAGACATCAGGTATTTCTTACAGACATAGAAAACAACAATTAAAATGCAATCCCATTAGAATGACTTTTCGAATTGAATTTTCAAATCAAATAACGTTATGATGTCACTAAATACAGCCGTTCTTTGATTTTTCCCCGGAGTCATAATATCATTTTAGCACTCTTATAACCACGCAGCAAAATATGCTAATTTTTCAATTTCGCAATATTACTAAGTCCTGTAGTGAGCAGGCTATCCGTAAATACTAGCGATCTAAATTGAACTATTTAGCAAATTGAAATTTCAAATATCTGAAAGCGAACAGATATAGAAATCAACCTATCATATTCTATCACGAGAATTCGTGTAATCATGAGGATCTTGCGATTGAGGAGCAGTATATTTTTCCCGAAATATTATCTGAAGGCATCAGGTATTTCTTACAGTCATTAAAAAAAACAATTAAAATGCAATCTCAATAGAATAACTTTTCGGATTGAATTTTCACATCAATTAACGTTATTATGTCGATATATAGAGTCATTACTTGATTATGCCCAGGAGTCATGAGATCATCTTAGCACTATTATAACGACGGAGCAAAATATGCTAATTTTTCAATTTCGCAATATTTCTAAGTCCTGTAGCGAGCAGGTTATTCACGAATACTTGCGATCGAACTTTAACTTTCCAGCGAATTGAAATTTTAAATAACCGAAAGCGAACAGATACAGAAATCAACCTATTATATTCTATCACGTGAATTCGTGTAATCATAAGATTCTTGCGATTAAGGCGCTGTATATCTTTCCCGAATGACCATCTGAAGATATCAGGTATTTCTTACAGACATTGAAAACAACAATCAAAATGAAATCTAAATAGAATAACTTTTCGAATTGAATTAACAAATCAATTAACGTTATTATGTCACTAAATAGAGCCATTCCTTGATTTTGCCTAGAAGTTATGATATCATTTTAGCACTTTTATGACCACGCAGCGAAAGGTGCTAATTTTTATATTCCGCAATATTACTAAGTCCTGTAGCGTGCAGGTTATCTACATATACTTGCGATCTAAATTGAACTGTTCAGCGAATTGAAATTTTAAATAACCGAAAGCAAACAGATACAGAAATCAACCACTTATATTCCATCACGTGAATTCGTGTAATCATAAGATTCTTGCGATTAAGGCACTGTATATTTTTTCCGAAAATACATCTGAAGATATCAGGTATTTCTTACAGACTTGGAAAACAACGAGCAAAACGCAAACCTAATAGAATAACTTTTCGAATTGAATTTCAAAATCAATTAACGTTAATATGTCAATATATAGAGCCATTCCTTTATTTTGCCCATAGTAAGGAGATCGTTTTAGCACTCTTATGACCACGTAGCAAAATGTGCTAACTTTTCAATTTCGCAATGTTACTGAGTCCTGTAGCGAGCAGGTGATTCATTCATACTGGCGATCTAAATTTATCTATTCAGCGAATTTGAATTTTCAATAACCGATAGTGAACGGATACAGAAATACCTCTTATATGCTAACACGTGAATTCGTGTAATCATGAGATTCTTGCGATAAAGGCGCTGTATATTTGTCGTGAAATATCATCTCAAGACATCAGGTATTTCTTACAGACATAGAAAACAACAATTAAAATGCAATCTCATTAGAATGACTTTTCGAATTGAATTTCAAATCAAATAACGTTATGATGTCAATAAATACAGCCATTATTTGATTTTTCCCCGGAGTCATGATATTATATTAGCACTTTTAACCACGCAGCGAAATATGCTAATTTTTGAATTTCGCAATATTACTAAGTTCTGTCGCGAGCAGGTTATCTATGAATACTTGCGATCTAAATTTAATTATTCAGCAAATTGATATTTTAAATAACCGAAATAGAACAGATACAGAAATCAACCACTTATATTCCATTACGTGAATTCGTGTAATCATAAGATTCTTGCGATTGAGGCGCTGTATATTTTTCTCGAATGACCATCTGAAGACATCAGGTATTTCTTACAGACATTGGAAACAACAATCAAAATGCAATCTAAATAGAATTACTTTTCGAATTGAATTTACAAATCAATTAACGTTATTATGTCACTAAATAGAGCCATTCCTTGATTTTGCCCAAAAGTTATGATATCATTTTAGCACTTTTATGACCACGCAGCAAAATGTGCTAATTTTTTAATTTCGCAATATTACTTAGTCCTGTAACGTGCGGGTTATCTACGAATACTTGCGATCTATATTAAACTATTCAGCGAATTGAAATTTTAAATAACCGAAAGCAAACAGACACAGAAATCAACCTTTTCTATTCTATCACGTGAATTTGTGTAATTATGAGATTGTTGCGATTGTGGCGCAGTATATTTTTTTTCCGAAATGACATCTGAAGATATCAGGTATTTCGAACAGACTTTGAAAACAACGAGCATAACGCAAACTCGATAGAATAACTTTTGGAATTGAATTTCCAAATCAATTAACGTTAATATGTCAATATATAGAGCCATTTCTTCATTTTGCCCATAGTAAGGAAATCATTTCAGCACCCTTATGACCACGCAGAGAAATATGCTAATTTTTCAATTCCGCAATGTTACTAAGTCCTGTAGCGAGCAGGTGATCCATTAATACTTGCGATCTAAATTTATCTATTTAGCGAATTAGAATTTTAAATAACCGATAGTGAACGGAAACAGAAATACCTCCTATATGCTAACACGTGGATTCGTGTAATCATGATATACTTGCGATAAAGGCGCTGTATATTTTTCCTGAAATATCATCTCAAGACATTAGGTATTTCTTACAGACATAGAAAACAACAATTAAAATGCAATCTCATTAGAATGACTTTTCGAATTGAATTTTCAAATCAAATAACGTTATGATGTCAATAAATACAGCCATTATTTGATTTTTCCCCGGAGTCATGATATTATTTTAGCACTTTTATAACCACGCAGCAAAATATGCTAATTTTTGAATTTCGCAATATTACTAAGTTCTGTCGCGAGCAGGTTATCTATGAATACTTGCGATCTAAATTTAATTATTCAGCAAATTGATATTTTAAATAACCGAAATAGAACAGATACCGAAATCAACCACTTATATTCCATCACGAGAAATCGTGTAATCATGAAATTATTGCGATAACGGCGCAGTAAATTTTTTCCGAAATGACATCTGATGGCATCAGGTATGTATAGCAGACATTGAGAACAACAATTCAAATGCAATCTCAATAGAATAACATTTCGACTTGAATTTTCAAATCAAATAACGTTATTATGTCACTAAATAGAGCCATTCCTTTATTTTGCCAAGGAGTCATGAGATCATTTAGCAATCTTATATTGACGCAGCAAAAAATGCTAATTTTTCAATTTCGCATCATTACCAAGTCCTGTAGCGAGCAGGTTATCCATGAATACCTGCGATCCAAATCTAACTATTCAGCGAATTGAAATTTTGAATAACCGAAGGTGAACAGATACAGAAATTAACCTATTATATTCTATCACGTGAATTCGTGTAATCATGAGGTTCTTGCGATTGGGGCGCAGTATATTTTTCCCGAAATATTATCTGAAGGCATCAGGTATTTCGTACAGACATTGGAAACAACAATTAAAATGCAATCTCAATAGAATAACTGTTCGAAATGAATTCTCAAATCAAATAACGTTAAAAATCCACTGAATAGAGCTATTCCTTGATTTTGCCCAGGAGTTATGAGATCATTTTAGCACTTTTATGACCACGCAGCAAAAGATGCGAATTTTTCAATTTCGCAATATTATCAAGTTCTGTAGCGAGCAGGTCATCCATAAGTACTTGCGATCGAAATTGAACTATTTAGCAAATTGAAATTTAAAATATCTGAAAGCGAACAGATATAGAAATCAACCTCTTATCATCTATTACGTGAATTCGTGTAATCATGAGATGCTTGCGATTGAGGCGCAGTATATTTTTTCCGAAATGACATCTGATGGCATCAGGTATGTCTAGCAGACATTGAAAACAACAATCAAAATGCAATCTCAATAGAATAACTTTTCGAATTGAATTTTCAAATTAAATAACGTTAATATGTCAATATATAGAGCCATTCCTTTATTTTGCCCATAGTAAGGAGATCATTTTAGCACTCTTATGACCACGTAGCAAAATGTGCTAACTTTTCAATTTCGCAATGTTACTGAGTCCTGTAGCGAGCAGGTGATTCATTCATACTGGCGATCTAAATTTATCTATTCAGCGAATTTGAATTTTCAATAACCGATAGTTAACGGATACCGAAATACCTCTTATATGCTAACACGTGAATTCGTGTAATCATGAGATTCTTGCGATAAAGGCGCTGTATATTTGTCGTGAAATATCATCTCAAGACATCAGGTATTTCTTACAGACATAGAAAACAACAATTAAAATGCAATCTCATTAGAATGACTTTTCGAATTGAATTTCAAATCAAATAACGTTATGATGTCACTAAATACAGCCATTCTTTGATTTTTCCGGGAGTCATAATATCATTTTAGCACTTTTATAACCACCCAGCAAAATATGCTAATTTTTTAATTTCGCAATATTATGGAGTCCTGTCGCGAGCAGGTGATCTATGAATAATTGCGATCTGAATTTAACCATTACGCGAATTAAAATTTTAAATAACCGAAAGCGAACAGATACAGAAATCAACCTATTATATTCTATCACGAGAATTTGTGTAATCATGAGGTTATATCGATTGAGGCGCAGTATATTTTTCCCGAAATATTATCTGAAGGCATCAGGTATTTCTCACAGTCATTGAATACAACAATCAAAATGCAATCTCAATAGAATAACTTTTCGGATTGAATTTTCGCATCAATTAACTTTATTATGTCGATATATAGAGTCATTACTTGATTATGCCCAGAAGTCATGAGATCATCTTAGCACTATTATAACGACGCAGCAAAATATGCTAATTTTTCAATTTCGCAATATTTCTAAGTCCTGTAGCGAGAAGGTTATTTACGAATACTTGCGATCGAACTTTAACTTTCCAGCGAATTGAAATTTTAAATAACCGATTGTGAACAGATACAGAAATACCTCTTATATTCTAACACGTGAATTCGTGTAATCATGAGATTATTGCGATTAGGGCGCAGTATATTTTTTCCGAAATGACATCTGATAGCATCAGGTAGGTCTAGCAGACATTGAAAACAACATTCAAAAGCAATCTCAATTGAATAACTTTTCGAATTGAATTTTCAAATCAAATATCGTTATTATGTCACTAAATAGAGCTATTCCTTGATTTTGCCCAGGAGCCATGAGATCATTTTAGCACTCTTTTAACGACGCAGCAAAAAATGCTTATTTTTCAATTTCGCAATATTATCAAGTCCTGTAGCAAGCTGGTTATCCATGAATACTTGCGATCTAAATTAAACTATTCAGCGAATTGATATTTTAAATAAATGAAATCGAACAGATACAGAAATCAACCACTTATATTCCATTACGTGAATTCGTGTAATCATAAGATTATTGCGATTAAGGCGCTGTATATTTTTCTCGAATGACCATCTGAAGACATCAGGTATTTCTTACAGACATTGGAAACAACAATCACAATGCAGTCTCAATAGTATAACTGTTCGAAATGATTTCTCAAATCGAATAACGTTATTATGTCACTAAATAGAGCCATTCGTTGATTTTGCCCAGAAGTTATGAGAGCATTTTAGCACTCTTATAACGACGAAGCAAAATATGCTAATTTTTTAATTTCGCAATTCTACTAAGTCCTGTAGCGAGCAGGTTATCCACGAATACTTGCGATCGAACTTTAACTTTATAGCGAATTGATATTTTAAATAACCGATAGTGAACAGATACAGAAATACCTCTTATATTCTAACACGTGAATTCGTGTAATCATGAGGTTCTTGCGATTGGGGCGCAGTATATTTTTCCCGAAATATTATCTGAAGGCATCAGGTATTTCGTACAGACATTGGAAACAACAATTAAAATGCAATCTCAATAGAATAACTGTTCGAAATGAATTCTCAAATCAAATAACGTTAAAAATCCACTGAATAGAGCTATTCCTTGATTTTGCCGAGGAGTTATGAGATCATTTTAGCACTTTTATGACCACGCAGCAGAATATGCTAATTGTTGAATTTCGCAATATTACTAAGTCCTGTCGCGAGCAGGTTATCCACGAATACTTGCGATCGAACTATATCTTTCCAGAGAAATGAAATTTTAAATAACCGATAGTGAACAGAAACAGAAAGACCTCTTATATTCTATCACGAGAATTTGTGTAATCATGAGGTTCTTGCGATTGAGGCACAGTTTATTTTTCCCGAAATATTATCTGAAGGCATCAGGTATTTCTTACAGTCATTGAAAACAACAATCAAATGCAATCTCAATAGAATAACCTTTCGGATTGAATTTTCACATCAATTAACGTTAATATGTCGATATATAGAGTCATTACTTGATTATGTCGGGAGTCATGACATCATTTTAGCACTATTATAACGACGCAGCAAAATATGCTAATTTTTCAATTTCGCAATATTTCTAAGTCCTGTAGCGAGCAGGTTATTCACGAATACTTGCGATCGAACTATAACTTTCCAGAGAAATGAAATTTTAAATAACCGATAGTGAACAGATACAGAAAGACCTCTTATATTCTAACACGTGAATTCGTGTAATCATGAGATTATTGCGATAAAGGCGCAGTATATTTTTTCCGAAATGACATCTGATTAATCAATTAAAAAGCAATCTCAATAGAATAACTTTTCGAATTGAATTTTCAAATCAAATAACGTTATTATGTCACTAAATAGAGCCATTCATTGATTGTGCCCAAAAGTTATGATATCATTTGAGCAATTTTATGACCACGCAGCAAAATGTGCTAATTTTTTGATTTCGCAATATTACTTAGTCCTGTAGCGTGCGGGTTATCTACGAATACTTGCGATCTAAATTAAACTATTCAGCGAATTAAAATTTTAAATAACCGAAAGCAAACAGATACAGAAATCAACCTCTTCTATTCTATCACGTGAATTTGTGTAATCATGAGATTGTTGCGATTGTGGCGCAGTATATTTTTTTTCAGAAATGACATCTTAAGATATCAGGTATTTCTTACAGACTTTGAAAACAACGAGCAAAACGCAAACCTAATAGAATAACTTTTCGAATTGAATTTCAAAATCAATTAACGTTAATATGTCAATATATAGAGCCATTCCTTTATTTTGCCCATAGTAAGGAGATCATTTTAGCACTCTTATGACCACGTAGCAAAATGTGCTAACTTTTCACTTTCGCAATGTTACTGAGTCCTGTAGCGAGCAGGTGATTCATTCATACTGGCGATCTAAATTTATCTATTCAGCGAATTTGAATTTTCAATAACCGATAGTGAACGGATACAGAAATACCTCTTATATGCTAACACGTGAATTCGTGTAATCATGAGATACTTGCGATAAAGGCGCTGTATATTTTTCCTAAAATATCATCTCAAGACATCAGGTATTTCTTACAGACATAGAAAACAACAATTAAAATGCAATCTCATTAGAATGACTTTTCGAATTGAATTTTCAAATCAAATAACGTTATGATGTCACTACATACAGCCATTCTTTGATTTTTCCCGGGAGTCATAATATCATTTTAGCACTCTTATAACCACCTAGCAAAATATGCTAATTTTTTAATTTCGCAATAATATGAAGACGTGTTGCGAGCAGGTTATTCGCGAATACTTGCGATCGAACTTTAACTTTCCAGCGAATTGATATTTTAAATAACCGATAGTGAACAGATACGGAAATACCTCTTATATTCTATCACGAGAATTCGTGTAATAATGAGATTATTGCGATAAAGGCGCAGTATATTTTCTACGACATGACATCTGATGGCATTAGGTATGTATAGCAGACATTGAAAACAACAATAAAAAAGCAACCTCAATAGAATAACTTTTCGAATTGAATTTACAAATCAAGTAACGTTATGATGTCACTAAATACAGCCATTCTTTGATTTTTCCCGGGAGTCATAATATCATTTTAGCACTCTTATAACCACGCAGAAAAATATGCTAATTTTTTAATTTCGCAATATTATGAAGTTCTGTCGCGAGCAGGTTATCTATAAATAGTTGCGTTCTTAATTTAACCATTAAGCGAATTGAAATTTTACATAACCGAAATCGAACTGATACAGAAATGAACCACTTATATTCCATCACGTGAATTCGTGTAATCATAAGATTCTTGCGATTAAGGCGCTGTATATTTTTCCCGAAATACCATCTGAAGACATCAGGTATTTCTCACAGACATTGAAAACAACAATCAAAATGCAATCTAAATAGAATAACTTTTCGAATTGAATTTACAAATCAATTAACGTTATTATGTCACTAAATAGAGCCATTCCTTGATTTTGCCCAGGAGTTATGATATCATGTTAGCACTCTTATGACCACGCAGCAAAATGTGCTAATTTTTTAATTTCGAAATATTACTAAGTCCTGTGGCGTGCAGGTTATCTACGAATACTTGCGATCTAAATTGAACTATTCAGCGAATCGAAATTTCAAATAACCGAAAGCAAACAGATACAGAAATCAACCTCTTCTATTCTATCGCATGAATTTGTGTAATCATAAGGTTCTTGCGATTGAGGCGCAGTATATTTTTCCCGAAATACCATCTAAAGACATCAGTTATTTCTTACAGACATTGAAAACAACAATCAAAATGCAATCTAAATAGAATAACTTTTCGAATTGAATTTACAAATCAATTAACATTATTATGTCAATATATAGAGCTTTTCCTTGATTTTGCCCAGGAGTTAGGAGATCATTTTAGCACTCTTATGACCACGCAGCAAAATATGCTAATTTTTCAATTTTTTTAATGTTACTAAGTCCTGTAGCGAGCAGGTTATTCATTGATACTTACGATCTAAATTTATCTATTCAGCGAATTGGAATTTAAAATAACCGATAATGAACGGATACAGAAATACCTCTTATATGCTAACACGTGAATTCGTGTAATCATGAGATACTTGCGATAAAGGCGCTGTATATTTTTCCTGAAATATCATCTCAAGACATCAGGTATTTCTTAAAGACATAGAAAACAACAATTAAAATGCAATCTCATTAGAATGACTTTTCGAATTGAATTTTCAAATCAAATAACGTTATCATGTCACTAAATACAGTGATTCTTTGATTTTTCCCGGGAGTCATAATATCATTTTAGCACTCTTATAACCACGCAGCAAAATATGCTAATTTTTAAATTTCGCAATATTATGGAGTCCTGTCGCGAGCAGGTTATCTATGAATAGTTGCGATCTGAATTTAACAATTAAGTGAATTGAAATTTTAAATAACCGAAAGCGAACAGATACAGAAATCAACCTATTATATTCTATCACGAGAATTTGTGTAATCATGAGATGCTTGCGATTGAGGCGCAGTATATTTTTCCCGAAATATCATCTGAAGACATCAGGTATTTCTTACAGACATTGAAAACAACAATCACAATGCAGTCTCAATAAAATAACTTTTCGAATTGAATTTACAAGTCAATTATCGTTATTATGTCAATATATAGGGCTATTACTTGATTTTGCCCAGTAGTTATGAGACTATTTTAGTACTCTTATACCGACGCAGCAAAATATGCTAATTTTTAATTTCGCAATATTACTAAGTCCTGCAGCGTGCAGGTTATCCACGAATACTTGCGATCGAACTTTTACTTTTTAGCGAATTGATATTTTAAATAACCGATAGTGAACAGATACAGAAATACCTCTTATATTCTAACACGTGAATTCGTGTAATCATGAGATAATTTCGATAAAGGCGCAGTATATTTTTTCCGAGATGACATCTGATGGCATCAGGTATGTCTAGCAGACATTGAAAACAACAATCAAAATGCAATCTCAATAGAATAACTTTTCGAATTGAATTTTCAAATCAAATAACGTTATTATATCACTAAATAGAGCCATTCCTTGATTTTTCCCAGGAGTCATGAGATCATTTTAGCACTCTTATAACGACGCAGCAAAAAATGCTAATTTTTTAATTTCGCAATATTATCCAGTCCTGTAGCGAGCAGGTTATCTACAAATACTTGCGGTCTAAATTGAACTATTTATCAAATTGGAATTTCAAATATATAAAAGCGAACAGATATAGAAATGAACCTCTTCTATTATATCACGTGAATTCGTGTAATCATGAGATGCTTGCGATTTAGGCGCAATATATTTTTCCCGAAATATCATCTGAAGACATCAAGTATTTCTTACAGACATTGAAAACAACAATCACAATGCAGTCTCAATATAATAACTTTTCGAATTAAATTTACAAGTCAATTAACGTTATTATTTCAATATATAGAGCTATTCCTTGATTTTGCCCAGGAGTTATGAGATCATTTTAGCACTCTTATAACGACGCAGCAAAATATGCTAATTTTTTATTTCGCAATATTACTAAGTCCTGTATTGCGCAGGTTATCCATTAATACTTGCGATCTAAATTCATCTATTCAGCGAATTGGAATTTTAAATAACCGATAGTGAACAGATACAGAAATACCTCTTATATTCTATCACGAGAATTTGTGTAATCATGAGGTTCTTGCGATTGAGGCGCAGTATATTTTTCCCGAAATATTATCTGAAGGCATCAGGTATTTCTTACAGTCATTGAAAACAACATTCAGAATGCAATCTCAATAGAATAAATTTTCGGATTGAATTTTCACATCAATTAACGTTATGATGTCGATATATAGAGTCATTACTTGATTATGCCCAGGAGTCATGAGATCATCTTAGCACTATTATAACGACGCAGCAAAATATGCTAATTTTTCAATTCCGCAATATTATTAAGTCCCGTAGCGAGCAGGTTATCCAAAAATACTTGCGATCTAAATTTAACTATTCAGCGAATTGATATTTTAAATAACCGAAATCGAACAGATACAGAAATAAACCACTTATATTCCATCACGTGAATTCGTGTAATCATAAGATTCTTGCGATTAAGGCGCTGTATATTTTTCCCGAAATACCATCTGGAGACATCAGGTATTTCTCACAGACATTGAAAACAACAATCAAAATGCAATCTAAATAGAATAACTTTTCGAATTGAATTTACAAATCAGTTAACGTTATTATGTCACTAAATAGAGCCATTCCTTGATTTTGCCCAGGAGTTATGATATCATGTTAGCACTTTTAGGACCACGCAGCAAAATGTGCTAATTTTTTAATTTCGCAATATTACTAAGTCCTGTGGTTGCAGGTTATCTACGAATACTTGCGATCTAAATTGAACTATTCAGATAATCGAAATTTCAAATAACCGAAAGCAAACAGATACAGAAATCAACCTCTTCTATTCTATCGCATGAATTTGTCTAATCATGAGATTGTTGCGATTGTGGCGCACTATATTTTTTTTCCGTAATGACATCTGAAGATATCAGGTATATCTAACAGACTTTGAAAACAACGAGCAAAACGTAAACTCAATAGAATAACTTTTTGAATTGAATTTCCAAATCAATTAACGTTAATATGTCAATATATAGAGCAATTCCTTTATTTTGCTCATAGTAAGGAGATCGTTTTAGCACTTTTATGACCACGCAGCAAAATATGCTAATTTTTCAATTTCGCAATGTTACTAAGTCCTGTAGCAAGCAGATGATCCATTAATATTTGCGATCTAAATTTATCTATTTAGCGAATTGGAATTTTCAATAACCAATAGTGAACGGACACATAAATACCTCTTATATCCTAACACGTGAATTCGTGTAATCATGAGGTTCTTGCGATTGGGGCGCAGAATATTTTTCCCGAAAAATTATCTGAAGGCATCAGGTATTTCTTACAGATATTGGAAACAACAATTAAAATGCAATCTCAATAGAATAACTGTTCGAAATGAATTCTCAAATGAAATAACGTTATTATGTCACCAAATAGAGCTATTCCTTGATTTTGCCCAGAAGTTATGAGATTATTTTAGCACTTTTATGACCACGCAGCAGAATATGCTAATTTTTCAATTTCGCAATATTATAAAGTCCTGTAGCGAGCAGGTTATCCATAAATACGTGCGATCGAACTTTAACTATTTAGCGAATTGATATTTCGAATAACCGATAGTGAACAGATACAGAAATACCTCTTATATTCTAACACGTGAATTCGTGTAATCATGAGATTATTGCGATAAAGGCGCAGTATATTTTTTCCGAAATGACATCTGATGGCATCAGGTATGTCTAGCAGACATTGAAAACAACAATCAAAATGCAATCTCAATAGAATAACTTTTCGAATTGAATTTTCAAATCAAATAACGTTATAATGTCACTAAATAGAGCCATTCCGTAATTTTGCCCAGGGGTTATGAGATCATTTAAGCACTTTTATGACCACGCAGCGAAGTATGCTAATTTTTTGATTCCGCAATATTATCAAGTCCTGTAGCGAGCAGGTTATCTATAAATACATGCGATCTAAATTGAACTATTTAGCAAATTGAAATTTTAAATAACCGATAGTGAACAGATACAGAAATACCTCTTATATTCTAACACGTGAATTCGTGTAATCATGAGATTATTGCTATAAAGGCGCAGTATATTTTTTCCGAAATGACATCTGATGGCATCAGGTATTTCTCACAGACATTGAAAACAACAATCAAAATGCAATCTAAATAGAATAACTTTTCGAAATGAATTTACAAATCAATGAACGTTATTATGTCACTAAATAGAGCCATTCCTTGATTTTGCCCAGGAGTTATGATATCATTTCAGCACTCTTATGACCACGCAGCAAATTGTGCTAATTTTTGAATTTCGCAATATTACTAAGTCTTGTGGCGTGCAGGTTATCCATGAATACTTGCGATCTATGTTTCACTATTCAGCGAATTGATATTTTAAATAACCGAAATCGAACCGATACAGAAATCAACCACTTATATTCCATTACGTGAATTCGTGTGATCATAAGATTCTTGCGATTAAGGCGCAGTATATTTTTCCCGAAATACCATCTGAAGACATCAGGTATTTCTTACAGACATTGAAAACAACAATCACAAGGCAGTCTCAATAGAATAACATTTCGAATTGAATTCACAAGTCAATTAACGTTATTATGTCAATATATAGAGCCATTCCGTGATTTTGCCCAGGGGTTATGAGATCATTTTAGCACTCTTATGACCACGCAGCAAAATATGCTAATTTTTCAATTTCGCAATATTATCAAGTCCTGTAGCGAGCAGGTTATCTACAAATACTTGCGGTCTAAATTGAACTATTTATCAAATTGGAATTTCAAATATCTGAAAGCGAACAGATATAGAAATGAACCTCTTATATTATATCACATGAATTCGTGTAATCATGAGATGCTTGCGATTGAGGCGCAATATATTTTTCCCGAAATATCATCTGAAGACAAAAAGTATTTCTTACAGACATTGAAAACAACAAACAGAATGCAATCCTAATAGAATAACTTTTCGAATTAAATTTACAAGTCAATTAACGTTATTATGTCAATATATAGAGCTATTCCTTGATTTTGCCCAGGAGTTATAAGATCATTTTAGCACTCTTATAACGACGCAGCAAAATATGCTAATTTTTCAATTTCGCAATATTTCTCAGTCCTGTAGCGAGCAGGTTATCCACGAATAATTGCGATCGAACTTTAACTTTCCAGCGAATTGAAATTTCAAATAACCGATAGTGAACAGATACAGAGATACCTCTTATATTCTAACACGTGAATTCGTGTAATCATGAGATTATTGCGATAAAGGCGCAGTATATTTTTTCCGAAATGACATCTAATGGCATCAGGTATGTCTAGCAGACATTGAAAACAACAATTACAAAGCAATCTCAATAGAATAACTTTTTGAATTGAATTTTCAAATCAAATAACGTTATTATGTCACTGAATAGAGCCATACCTTGAATTTGCCCAAGAGCCATGAGATCATTTTAGCACTCTTATAACGACGCAGCAAAATATGCTAATTTTTCAATTCCGCAATGTTACTAAGTCCTGTAGCGAGCGGGTGATCCATTTATACTTGCGATCAAAATTTATCTATTTAGCGAATTGGAATTTTCAATAACCGATAGTGAACGGATACAGAAATACCTCTTATATTCTTACACGTGAATTCGTGTAATCATGAGGTTCTTGCGATTGGGGCGCAGTATATTTTTCCCGAAATATTATCTGAAGGCATCAGGTATTTCTTACAGATATTGGAAACAACAATTAAAAAGCAATCTCAATAGAATAACTTTTTGAATTGAATTTTCAAATCAAATAACGTTATTATGTCACTGAATAGAGCCATACCTTGAATTTGCCCAAGAGCCATGAGATCATTTTAGCACTCTTATAACGACGCAGCAAAATATGCTAATTTTTCAATTCCGCTATGTTACTAAGTCCTGTAGCGAGCAGGTTATCCATGAATACCTGCGATCCAAATCTAACTATTCAGCGAATTGAAATTTTTCAATAACCAAAAGTGAACAGATACAGAAATCAACCTATTATATTCTATCACGAGACTTCGTGTAATCATGAGGTCCTTGCGATTGAGGCGCAGTATATTTTTCCCGAAATATTATCTGAAGGCATCAGGTATTTCTTACAGACATTGAAAACAACAATCAAAATGCAATCTTATTGGAATAACTGTTCGAATTATATTTTCAAATCAATAAACGTTATTATGTCGATATATAGAGCTATTTCTTGATTTTGCCGAGGAGTTATTAGATCATTTTGGCACTTTTATAACGACGCAGCAAAATATGCTAAATTTTCAAATTCGCAATATTGTCAAGTCCTGTAGCGAGCAAGTTATTCATAAAAACTTGCGATCTAAATTAAAATATTTAGCAAATTGATATTTCAAATATCTGAAAGCGAACAGATATAGAAATCAACCTCTTATATTCTATCACTTGAATTCGTGTAATCATGAGATGCTTGCGATTGAGGCGCAGTATATTTTTCCCGAAATATCATCTGAAGACATCTGGTATTTCTAAGAGACATTGAAAACATCAATCACAATGCAGTCTCAATAGAATAAGTGTTCGAAATGATTTCTCAAATCAAATAACGTTATTATGTCACTAAATAGAGCCATTCCTTGATTTTGCCCAGAAGTTGTGCGATCATTTTAGCACTCTCATAAAGACGCAGCAAAAATGCTAATTTTTTAATTTCGCAATTTTACTAAGTCCTGTAGCGAGCAGGTTATCCACGAATACTTGCAATCGAACTTTAAGTTTTCAGCGAATTAATATTTTAAATAACCGATAGTGAACATATACAGAAATACCTCTTATATTCTAACACGTGAATTCGTGTAATCATGAGGTTCTTGCGATTGGGGCGCAGTGTATTTTTCCCGAAATATTATCTGAAGGCATTAGGTATTTCTTACAGACATTAGAAACAACAATCAAAATGCAATCTCAATAGAATAACTGTTCGAAATGAATTCTCAAGTCAAATAACGTTATTAATCCACTAAATAGAGCCATTCCTTAATTTTGCCCAGGAGTTATGAGATCATTTTAGCACTTTTATGACCACGCAGCAAAATATGCGAATTTTTCAATTTTGCAATATTATCAAGTCCTGTAGCGAGCAGGTCATCCATAAGTACTTGCGATCGAAATTGAACTATTTAGCAAATTGAAATTCCAAATATCTGAAAGCGAACAGATGTAGAAATTAACCTCTTATATTCTATCACGTGAATTCGTGTAATCATGAGATGCTTGCGATTGAGGATCAGTATATTTTTCCCGAAATATCATCTGAAGACATCAGGTATTTCTAAGAGACATTGAAAACATCAATCACAATGCAGTCTCAATAGAATAACATTTCGAATTGAATTTACAAGTCAATTAACGTTATTCTGTCAATATATAGAGCTATACCTTGATTTTGCCCAGGAGTTATGAGATCATTTTAGCAATCTTAAAACGACGCAGCAAAATATGCTAATTTTTTAATTTCGCAATATAACTAAGTCCTGTAGCGAGCAGGTTATGCTCGAATACTTGCGATCGAACTTTAACTTTTCAGCGAATTGATATTTAAAATAACCGATAGTGAACAGATACAGAAATACCTCTTATATTCTAACACGTCAATTCGTGTAATCATGAGATTATTGCGATAAAGGCGCAGTATATTTTTTCCGAAATGACATCTGATGGCATCAGGTATGTCTAGCAGACATTGAAAACAACAATCAAAATGCAATCTCAATAGAATAACTTTTCGAATTGAATTTTCAAATCAAATAACGTTATTATGTCACTAAATAGAGCCATTCCTTGATTTTGCACGGGAGTTTGAGATCATTTTAGCACTTTTATGTCCACGCAGCAAAATATGCTAATTTTTCAATTTAGCAATATTATTAAGTCCCGTAGCGAGCAGGTTATCCATCAATACTTGCGATATAAATTTAACTATTCAGCGAATTGAAATTTTAAATAACCGATAGTGAACAGATACAGAAATACCTCTTATATTCTAACACGTGAATTCGTGTAATCATGAGATTATTGCTATAAAGGCGCAGTATATTTTTTCCGAAATGACATCTGATGGCATCAGGTATTTCTCACAGACATTGAAAACAACAATCAAAATGCAATCTAAATAGAATAACTTTTCGAATTGAATTTACAAATCAATGAACGTTATTATGTCACTAAATAGAGCCATTCCTTGATTTTGCCCAGGAGTTATGATATCATTTTAGCACTCTTATGACCACGCAGCAAAATGTGCTAATTTTTGAATTTCGTTATATTACTAAGTCCTGTGGCGTGCAGGTTATCTACGAATACTTGCGATCTAAATTAAACTATTCAGCGAATCGAAATTTCAAACAACCGAAAGCAAACAGATACAGAAATCAACCTCTTCTATTCTATCGCATGGATTTGTGTAATCATGGGATTATTGCGATTGTGGCGCACTATATTTTTTTTCCGTAATGACATCTGAAGATATCAGGTATTTCTAACAGACTTTGAAAACAACGAGCAAAACGTAAACTCAATAGAATAACTTTTCGAATTGGATTTCCAAATCAATTAACGTTAATATGTCAATATATAGAATCATTCCTTCATTTTGCCCATAGTAAGGAGATCATTTTAGCAATTTTATGACCACGCAGCAAAATATGCTAATTTTTCAATTTCGCAATGTTACTGAGTCCTGTACCGAGCAGGTGATCCATTATTACTTGCGATCTAAATTCGTCTATTCAGCGAATTGGAATTTTAAATAACCGATAGTGAACGGATACAGAAATACCTCTTATATGCTATCACGTGAATTCGTGTAATCATGAGATACTTTCGATAAAGGCGCTGTATATTTTTCCTGAAATATCATCTCAAGACATCAGGTATTTCTTACAGACATAGAAAACAACAATTAAAATGCAATCTCATTAGAATGACTTTTCGAATTGAATTTTCAAATCAAATAACGTTATGATCTCACTAAATACAGCTATTCTTTGATTTTCCCCGGGAGTCATAGTATCATTTTAGCACTCTTATAACCACGCAGGAAATATGCTAATTTTTTAATTTCGCAATATTATGGAGTCCTGTCGCGAGCAGGTTATCTATTAATAGTTGCGGTCTGAATTTAACCATTACGCGAATTAAAATTTCAAATAACCGAAAGCGAACAGATACAGAAATCAACCTATTATATTCTATCACGAGAATTTGTATAATCATGAGGTTCTTGCGATTGAGGCGCAGTATATTTTTCCCGAAATATTATCTAAAGGCATCAGGTATTTCTTACAGTCATTGAAAACAACAATCAAAATGCAATCTTAATAGAATAACCTTTCGGATTGAATTTTCACATCAATTAACGTTGATATGTCGATTTATAGAGTCATTACTTGATTATGTCCAGGAGTCATGACATCATTTTAGCACTATTATAACGACGCAGCAAAATATGCTAATTTTTCAATTTCGCAATATTTCTAAGTCCTGTAGCGAGCTGGTTATTCACGAATACTTGCGATCGAACTTTAACTTTCCAGCGAATTGAAATTTTAAATAACCGATAGTGAACAGATACAGAAATACCTCTTATATTCTAACACGTGAAATCGTGTAATCATGAGATTATTGCGATAAAGGCGCAGTATATGTTTTCCGAAATGACATCTGATGGCATCAGGTATGTCTAGCAGACATTGAAAACAACAATCAAAATGCAATCTCAATAGAATACCTTTTCGAATTGAATTTTCAAATCAAATAACGTTATTACGTCACTAAATAGAGCCATTCCTTCATTTTGCCCAGGAGTCATGAGATCATTTCAGCACTCCTATGACCACGCAGCAAAATATGCTAATTTTTCAATTTCGCAATGTTACTAAGTCCTGCAGCGAGCAGGTGATCCATCAATACTTGCGATCTAAATTTATCTATTCAGCGTATTGGAATTATAAATAACCGATAGTGAACGGATACAGAAATACCTTTTTTATGCTAACACGTGAATTCGTGTAATCATGAATTTATTGCGATAACGGCGCAGTAAATTTTTTCCGAAATGACATCTGATGGCATCAGGTATGTATAGCAGACATTGAAAACAACAATTAAAATGCAATCTCAATAGAAGAACTTTTCGACTTAAATTTTCAAATCAAATAACGTTATAATGTCACTGAATAGAGCCATTCCTTTATTTTGCCCAGGAGTCATGAGATCATTTAGCACTCTTATATTGACGCAGCAAAAAATGCTAATTTTTCAATTTCGTAATATTACCAAGTCCTGTAGCGAGCAGGTTATCCATGAATACCTGCGATCCAAATCTAACTATTCAGCGAATTGAAATGTTAAATAACCGAAAGCGAACAGATACAGAAATCAACCTATTATATTCTATCACTTGAATTCGTGTAATCATGAGATGCTTGCGATTGAGGCGCAGTATATTTTTTTCCGAAATATCATCTGAAGACATCTGGTATTTCTTACAGACATTGAAAACAACAATCAAAATGCAACCTTAATAGAATAACTGTTCGAATTATATTTTCAAATCAATAAACGTTATTATGTCGATATATAGAGCTATTCCTTGATTTTGCCCAGGAGTTATGAGATCTTTTTAGCACTCTTATAACGACGCAGCAAAATTAGCTAATTTTTTAATTTCGCAATATGACTAAGTCCTGCAGCGAGCAGGTTATCCACGAATACTGGCGATCGAACTTTAACTTTTTAGCGAATTGATATTTTGAATAACCGATAGTGAACAGATACTGAAATACCTCTTATATTCTAACACGTGAATTCGTGTAATCATGAGATTATTGCGATAAAGGCGCAGTATATTTTTTCAGAAATGACATCTGATGGCATCAGGTATGTCTAGCAGACATTAAAAACGACAATCAAAATGCAATCTCAATAGAATAACATTTCAAATTGAATTTTCAAATCGAATAACGTTACAATGTCACTAAATAGAGCCATTCCGTGATTTTGCCCAGGGGTTATGAGATCATTTTAGCACTCTTATGACCACGCAGCAAAATATGCTAATTTTTGAATTTCGCATTATTATCAAGTCCTGTAGCGAGCAGGTTATCTATAAATACTTGCGATCTAAATTAAACTATTTCGCAAATCGAAATTTCAAATATCTGAAAGCGAACAGATATAGAAATCAACCTCTTATATTCTATCACGTGAATTGGTGTAATCATGAGATTGTTGCGATTGTGGCACAGTATATTTTTCCCGAAATGACATCTGAAGATATCAGGTATGACTAACAGACTTTGAAAACAACGTGCAAAACGCAAACTTAATTGAATAACTTTTTGAATTGAATTTACAAATCAATTAACGTTAATATGTCAATATATAGATCCATTCCTTTATTTTGCTCATAGTAAGGAGATCATTTTAGCACTCTTATGACCACGCATTAAAATAGGCTTATTTTTCAATTTCGCAATGTTACTAAGTCCTGTAGCGAGCATGTGATTCATTATTACTTGCGATCTAAATTTATCTATTCAGCGAATTGAAATTTTTAATAACCGATAGTGAACGGATACAGGAATACCTCTTATATGCTAACACGTGAATTCGTGTGATCATGAGATACTTGCGATAAAGGCGCTGTATATTTTTTCTAAAATATCATCTCAAGACATCAGGTATTTCTTACAGACATAGAAAACAACAATTAAAATGCAATCTCATTAGAATGACTTTTCGAATTGAATTTCCAAATCAAATAACGTTATGATGTCACTAAATACAGCCATTCTTTGATTTTTCCCGGGAGTCATGATATCATATTAGCACTATTATAACGACGCAGCTAAATATGCTAATTTTTCAATTTCGCAATATTTCTAAGTCCTGTGGCGAGCAGGTTATTCACGAATACTTGCGATCGAACTTTAACTTTCCAGCGAATTGAAATTTTAAATAACCGATAGTGAACAGATACGGAAATACCTCTTATATTCTAACACGTGAATTCGTGTTATAATGAGATTATTGCGATAAAGGCGCAGTATATTTTTTCCGAAATGACATCTGATGGCATCAGGTATGTATAGCAGACATTGAAAACAACAATCAAAATGCAATCTAAATAGAATAACTTATCGAATTGAATTTACAAATCAAGTAACGTTATTATGTCACTAAATAGAGCCATTCCTTGATTTTGACAAGGAGTTATGATATCATGTTAGCACTCTTATGACCACGCAGCAAAATGTGCTAATTTTTTAATTTCGCAATATTACTAAGTCCTGTAGCGTGCAGGTTATCTACGAATACTTGCGATCTAAATTTAACTATTCAGCGAATCGAAATTTCAAATAACCGAAAGCAAACAGATACAGAAATCAACCTCTTTTATTATATCGCATGAATTTGTGTAATCATAAGGTTCTTACGATTAAGGCGCAGTATATTTTTCCCGAAACATCATCTGAAGACATCAGGTATTTCTTACAGACATTGAAAACAACAATCACAATGCAGTCTCAATAGAATAACTTTTCGAATTGAATTTAAAAGTCAATTATCGTTATTATGTCAATATATAGAGCTATAACTTGATTTTGCCCAGTAGTTATGAGACCATTTTAGCACTCTTATACCGACGCAGCAAAATATGCTAATTTTTTAATTTCGCAATATTACTAAGTCCTGTAGCGAGCAGGTTATCCACGAATACTTGCGATCGAACTTTAACTATTTAGCGAATTGATATTTTGAATAACCGATAGTGAACAGATACAGAAATACCTCTCATATTCTATTACGTGAATTCGTGTTATAATGAGATTATTGCGATAAAGGCGCAGTATATTTTTTCCGAAATGACATCTGATGGCATCAGGTATGTCTAGCAGACATTGAAAACAACAATCAAAATGCAATCTCAATAGAATAACTTTTCGAATTGAATTTTCAAATCAAATAACGTTATAATGTCACTAAATAGAGCCATTCCGTAATTTTGCCCAGGGGTTATGAGATCATTTAAGCACTTTTATGACCACGCAGCGAAGTATGCTAATTTTTTGATTCCGCAATATTATCAAGTCCTGTAGCGAGCAGGTTATCTATAAATACATGCGATCTAAATTGAACTATTTAGCAAATTGAAATTTTAAATAACCGATAGTGAACAGATACAGAAATACCTCTTATATTCTAACACGTGAATTCGTGTAATCATGAGATTATTGCTATAAAGGCGCAGTATATTTTTTCCGAAATGACATCTGATGGCATCAGGTATTTCTCACAGACATTGAAAACAACAATCAAAATGCAATCTAAATAGAATAACTTTTCGAAATGAATTTACAAATCAATGAACGTTATTATGTCACTAAATAGAGCCATTCCTTGATTTTGCCCAGGAGTTATGATATCATTTCAGCACTCTTATGACCACGCAGCAAATTGTGCTAATTTTTGAATTTCGCAATATTACTAAGTCTTGTGGCGTGCAGGTTATCCATGAATACTTGCGATCTATGTTTCACTATTCAGCGAATTGATATTTTAAATAACCGAAATCGAACCGATACAGAAATCAACCACTTATATTCCATTACGTGAATTCGTGTGATCATAAGATTCTTGCGATTAAGGCGCAGTATATTTTTCCCGAAATACCATCTGAAGACATCAGGTATTTCTTACAGA
Organism: Platygaster robiniae; assembly: GCA_028476575.1. Classification (NCBI taxonomy): domain Eukaryota; kingdom Metazoa; phylum Arthropoda; class Insecta; order Hymenoptera; family Platygastridae; genus Platygaster; species Platygaster robiniae. Next base: position 21,686,575 of record CM052021.1, read on the forward strand.
CATTGAAAACAACAATCACAAGGCAGTCTCAATAGAATAACATTTCGAATTGAATTCACAAGTCAATTAACGTTATTATGTCAATATATAGAGCCATTCCGTGATTTTGCCCAGGGGTTATGAGATCATTTTAGCACTCTTATGATCACGCAGCAAAATATGCTAATTTTTCAATTTCGCAATATTATCAAGTCCTGTAGCGAGCAGGTTATCTACAAATACTTGCGGTCTAAATTGAACTATTTATCAAATTGGAATTTCAAATATCTGAAAGCGAACAGATATAGAAATGAACCTCTTATATTATATCACATGAATTCGTGTAATCATGAGATGCTTGCGATTGAGGCGCAATATATTTTTCCCGAAATATCATCTGAAGACAAAAAGTATTTCTTACAGACATTGAAAACAACAAACAGAATGCAATCCTAATAGAATAACTTTTCGAATTAAATTTACAAGTCAATTAACGTTATTATGTCAATATATAGAGCTATTCCTTGATTTTGCCCAGGAGTTATAAGATCATTTTAGCACTCTTATAACGACGCAGCAAAATATGCTAATTTTTCAATTTCGCAATATTTCTCAGTCCTGTAGCGAGCAGGTTATCCACGAATAATTGCGATCGAACTTTAACTTTCCAGCGAATTGAAATTTCAAATAACCGATAGTGAACAGATACAGAGATACCTCTTATATTCTAACACGTGAATTCGTGTAATCATGAGATTATTGCGATAAAGGCGCAGTATATTTTTTCCGAAATGACATCTAATGGCATCAGGTATGTCTAGCAGACATTGAAAACAACAATTACAAAGCAATCTCAATAGAATAACTTTTTGAATTGAATTTTCAAATCAAATTACGTTATTATGTCACTGAATAGAGCCATACCTTGAATTTGCCCAAGAGCCATGAGATCATTTTAGCACTCTTATAACGACGCAGCAAAATATGCTAATTTTTCAATTCCGCAATGTTACTAAGTCCTGTAGCGAGCGGGTGATCCATTTATACTTGCGATCAAAATTTATCTATTTAGCGAATTGGAATTTTCAATAACCGATAGTGAACGGATACAGAAATACCTCTTATATTCTTACACGTGAATTCGTGTAATCATGAGGTTCTTGCGATTGGGGCGCAGTATATTTTTCCCGAAATATTATCTGAAGGCATCAGGTATTTCTTACAGATATTGGAAACAACAATTAAAAAGCAATCTCAATAGAATAACTTTTTGAATTGAATTTTCAAATCAAATAACGTTATTATGTCACTGAATAGAGCCATACCTTGAATTTGCCCAAGAGCCATGAGATCATTTTAGCACTCTTATAACGACGCAGCAAAATATGCTAATTTTTCAATTCCGCTATGTTACTAAGTCCTGTAGCGAGCAGGTTATCCATGAATACCTGCGATCCAAATCTAACTATTCAGCGAATTGAAATTTTTCAATAACCAAAAGTGAACAGATACAGAAATCAACCTATTATATTCTATCACGAGACTTCGTGTAATCATGAGGTCCTTGCGATTGAGGCGCAGTATATTTTTCCCGAAATATTATCTGAAGGCATCAGGTATTTCTTACAGACATTGAAAACAACAATCAAAATGCAATCTTATTGGAATAACTGTTCGAATTATATTTTCAAATCAATAAACGTTATTATGTCGATATATAGAGCTATTTCTTGATTTTGCCGAGGAGTTATTAGATCATTTTGGCACTTTTATAACGACGCAGCAAAATATGCTAAATTTTCAAATTCGCAATATTGTCAAGTCCTGTAGCGAGCAAGTTATTCATAAAAACTTGCGATCTAAATTAAAATATTTAGCAAATTGATATTTCAAATATCTGAAAGCGAACAGATATAGAAATCAACCTCTTATATTCTATCACTTGAATTCGTGTAATCATGAGATGCTTGCGATTGAGGCGCAGTATATTTTTCCCGAAATATCATCTGAAGACATCTGGTATTTCTAAGAGACATTGAAAACATCAATCACAATGCAGTCTCAATAGAATAAGTGTTCGAAATGATTTCTCAAATCAAATAACGTTATTATGTCACTAAATAGAGCCATTCCTTGATTTTGCCCAGAAGTTGTGCGATCATTTTAGCACTCTCATAAAGACGCAGCAAAAATGCTAATTTTTTAATTTCGCAATTTTACTAAGTCCTGTAGCGAGCAGGTTATCCACGAATACTTGCAATCGAACTTTAAGTTTTCAGCGAATTAATATTTTAAATAACCGATAGTGAACATATACAGAAATACCTCTTATATTCTAACACGTGAATTCGTGTAATCATGAGGTTCTTGCGATTGGGGCGCAGTGTATTTTTCCCGAAATATTATCTGAAGGCATTAGGTATTTCTTACAGACATTAGAAACAACAATCAAAATGCAATCTCAATAGAATAACTGTTCGAAATGAATTCTCAAGTCAAATAACGTTATTAATCCACTAAATAGAGCCATTCCTTAATTTTGCCCAGGAGTTATGAGATCATTTTAGCACTTTTATGACCACGCAGCAAAATATGCGAATTTTTCAATTTTGCAATATTATCAAGTCCTGTAGCGAGCAGGTCATCCATAAGTACTTGCGATCGAAATTGAACTATTTAGCAAATTGAAATTCCAAATATCTGAAAGCGAACAGATGTAGAAATTAACCTCTTATATTCTATCACGTGAATTCGTGTAATCATGAGATGCTTGCGATTGAGGATCAGTATATTTTTCCCGAAATATCATCTGAAGACATCAGGTATTTCTAAGAGACATTGAAAACATCAATCACAATGCAGTCTCAATAGAATAACATTTCGAATTGAATTTACAAGTCAATTAACGTTATTCTGTCAATATATAGAGCTATACCTTGATTTTGCCCAGGAGTTATGAGATCATTTTAGCAATCTTAAAACGACGCAGCAAAATATGCTAATTTTTTAATTTCGCAATATAACTAAGTCCTGTAGCGAGCAGGTTATGCTCGAATACTTGCGATCGAACTTTAACTTTTCAGCGAATTGATATTTAAAATAACCGATAGTGAACAGATACAGAAATACCTCTTATATTCTAACACGTCAATTCGTGTAATCATGAGATTATTGCGATAAAGGCGCAGTATATTTTTTCCGAAATGACATCTGATGGCATCAGGTATGTCTAGCAGACATTGAAAACAACAATCAAAATGCAATCTCAATAGAATAACTTTTCGAATTGAATTTTCAAATCAAATAACGTTATTATGTCACTAAATAGAGCCATTCCTTGATTTTGCACGGGAGTTTGAGATCATTTTAGCACTTTTATGTCCACGCAGCAAAATATGCTAATTTTTCAATTTAGCAATATTATTAAGTCCCGTAGCGAGCAGGTTATCCATCAATACTTGCGATATAAATTTAACTATTCAGCGAATTGAAATTTTAAATAACCGATAGTGAACAGATACAGAAATACCTCTTATATTCTAACACGTGAATTCGTGTAATCATGAGATTATTGCTATAAAGGCGCAGTATATTTTTTCCGAAATGACATCTGATGGCATCAGGTATTTCTCACAGACATTGAAAACAACAATCAAAATGCAATCTAAATAGAATAACTTTTCGAATTGAATTTACAAATCAATGAACGTTATTATGTCACTAAATAGAGCCATTCCTTGATTTTGCCCAGGAGTTATGATATCATTTTAGCACTCTTATGACCACGCAGCAAAATGTGCTAATTTTTGAATTTCGTTATATTACTAAGTCCTGTGGCGTGCAGGTTATCTACGAATACTTGCGATCTAAATTAAACTATTCAGCGAATCGAAATTTCAAACAACCGAAAGCAAACAGATACAGAAATCAACCTCTTCTATTCTATCGCATGGATTTGTGTAATCATGGGATTATTGCGATTGTGGCGCACTATATTTTTTTTCCGTAATGACATCTGAAGATATCAGGTATTTCTAACAGACTTTGAAAACAACGAGCAAAACGTAAACTCAATAGAATAACTTTTCGAATTGGATTTCCAAATCAATTAACGTTAATATGTCAATATATAGAATCATTCCTTCATTTTGCCCATAGTAAGGAGATCATTTTAGCAATTTTATGACCACGCAGCAAAATATGCTAATTTTTCAATTTTGCAATGTTACTGAGTCCTGTACCGAGCAGGTGATCCATTATTACTTGCGATCTAAATTCGTCTATTCAGCGAATTGGAATTTTAAATAACCGATAGTGAACGGATACAGAAATACCTCTTATATGCTATCACGTGAATTCGTGTAATCATGAGATACTTTCGATAAAGGCGCTGTATATTTTTCCTGAAATATCATCTCAAGACATCAGGTATTTCTTACAGACATAGAAAACAACAATTAAAATGCAATCTCATTAGAATGACTTTTCGAATTGAATTTTCAAATCAAATAACGTTATGATCTCACTAAATACAGCTATTCTTTGATTTTCCCCGGGAGTCATAGTATCATTTTAGCACTCTTATAACCACGCAGGAAATATGCTAATTTTTTAATTTCGCAATATTATGGAGTCCTGTCGCGAGCAGGTTATCTATTAATAGTTGCGGTCTGAATTTAACCATTACGCGAATTAAAATTTCAAATAACCGAAAGCGAACAGATATAGAAATCAACCTCTTATATTCTATCACTTGAATTCGTGTAATCATGAGATGCTTGCGATTGAGGCGCAGTATATTTTTCCCGAAATATCATCTGAAGACATCTGGTATTTCTAAGAGACATTGAAAACATCAATCACAATGCAGTCTCAATAGAATAAGTGTTCGAAATGATTTCTCAAATCAAATAACGTTATTATGTCACTAAATAGAGCCATTCCTTGATTTTGCCCAGAAGTTGTGCGATCATTTTAGCACTCTCATAAAGACGCAGCAAAAATGCTAATTTTTTAATTTCGCAATTTTACTAAGTCCTGTAGCGAGCAGGTTATCCACGAATACTTGCAATCGAACTTTAAGTTTTCAGCGAATTAATATTTTAAATAACCGATAGTGAACATATACAGAAATACCTCTTATATTCTAACACGTGAATTCGTGTAATCATGAGGTTCTTGCGATTGGGGCGCAGTGTATTTTTCCCGAAATATTATCTGAAGGCATTAGGTATTTCTTACAGACATTAGAAACAACAATCAAAATGCAATCTCAATAGAATAACTGTTCGAAATGAATTCTCAAGTCAAATAACGTTATTAATCCACTAAATAGAGCCATTCCTTAATTTTGCCCAGGAGTTATGAGATCATTTTAGCACTTTTATGACCACGCAGCAAAATATGCGAATTTTTCAATTTTGCAATATTATCAAGTCCTGTAGCGAGCAGGTCATCCATAAGTACTTGCGATCGAAATTGAACTATTTAGCAAATTGAAATTCCAAATATCTGAAAGCGAACAGATGTAGAAATTAACCTCTTATATTCTATCACGTGAATTCGTGTAATCATGAGATGCTTGCGATTGAGGATCAGTATATTTTTCCCGAAATATCATCTGAAGACATCAGGTATTTCTAAGAGACATTGAAAACATCAATCACAATGCAGTCTCAATAGAATAACATTTCGAATTGAATTTACAAGTCAATTAACGTTATTCTGTCAATATATAGAGCTATACCTTGATTTTGCCCAGGAGTTATGAGATCATTTTAGCAATCTTAAAACGACGCAGCAAAATATGCTAATTTTTTAATTTCGCAATATAACTAAGTCCTGTAGCGAGCAGGTTATGCTCGAATACTTGCGATCGAACTTTAACTTTTCAGCGAATTGATATTTAAAATAACCGATAGTGAACAGATACAGAAATACCTCTTATATTCTAACACGTCAATTCGTGTAATCATGAGATTATTGCGATAAAGGCGCAGTATATTTTTTCCGAAATGACATCTGATGGCATCAGGTATGTCTAGCAGACATTGAAAACAACAATCAAAATGCAATCTCAATAGAATAACTTTTCGAATTGAATTTTCAAATCAAATAACGTTATTATGTCACTAAATAGAGCCATTCCTTGATTTTGCACGGGAGTTTGAGATCATTTTAGCACTTTTATGTCCACGCAGCAAAATATGCTAATTTTTCAATTTAGCAATATTATTAAGTCCCGTAGCGAGCAGGTTATCCATCAATACTTGCGATATAAATTTAACTATTCAGCGAATTGAAATTTTAAATAACCGATAGTGAACAGATACAGAAATACCTCTTATATTCTAACACGTGAATTCGTGTAATCATGAGATTATTGCTATAAAGGCGCAGTATATTTTTTCCGAAATGACATCTGATGGCATCAGGTATTTCTCACAGACATTGAAAACAACAATCAAAATGCAATCTAAATAGAATAACTTTTCGGATTGAATTTACAAATCAATGAACGTTATTATGTCACTAAATAGAGCCATTCCTTGATTTTGCCCAGGAGTTATGATATCATTTTAGCACTCTTATGACCACGCAGCAAAATGTGCTAATTTTTGAATTTCGTTATATTACTAAGTCCTCTGGCGTGCAGGTTATCTACGAATACTTGCGATCTAAATTAAACTATTCAGCGAATCGAAATTTCAAACAACCGAAAGCAAACAGATACAGAAATCAACCTCTTCTATTCTATCGCATGGATTTGTGTAATCATGGGATTATTGCGATTGTGGCGCACTATATTTTTTTTCCGTAATGACATCTGAAGATATCAGGTATTTCTAACAGACTTTGAAAACAACGAGCAAAACGTAAACTCAATAGAATAACTTTTCGAATTGGATTTCCAAATCAATTAACGTTAATATGTCAATATATAGAATCATTCCTTCATTTTGCCCATAGTAAGGAGATCATTTTAGCAATTTTATGACCACGCAGCAAAATATGCTAATTTTTCAATTTCGCAATGTTACTGAGTCCTGTACCGAGCAGGTGATCCATTATTACTTGCGATCTAAATTCGTCTATTCAGCGAATTGGAATTTTAAATAACCGATAGTGAACGGATACAGAAATACCTCTTATATGCTATCACGTGAATTCGTGTAATCATGAGATACTTTCGATAAAGGCGCTGTATATTTTTCCTGAAATATCATCTCAAGACATCAGGTATTTCTTACAGACATAGAAAACAACAATTAAAATGCAATCTCATTAGAATGACTTTTCGAATTGAATTTTCAAATCAAATAACGTTATGATCTCACTAAATACAGCTATTCTTTGATTTTCCCCGGGAGTCATAGTATCATTTTAGCACTCTTATAACCACGCAGGAAATATGCTAATTTTTTAATTTCGCAATATTATGGAGTCCTGTCGCGAGCAGGTTATCTATTAATAGTTGCGGTCTGAATTTAACCATTACGCGAATTAAAATTTCAAATAACCGAAAGCGAACAGATACAGAAATCAACCTATTATATTCTATCACGAGAATTTGTATAATCATGAGGTTCTTGCGATTGAGGCGCAGTATATTTTTCCCGAAATATTATCTAAAGGCATCAGGTATTTCTTACAGTCATTGAAAACAACAATCAAAATGCAATCTTAATAGAATAACCTTTCGGATTGAATTTTCACATCAATTAACGTTGATATGTCGATTTATAGAGTCATTACTTGATTATGTCCAGGAGTCATGACATCATTTTAGCACTATTATAACGACGCAGCAAAATATGCTAATTTTTCAATTTCGCAATATTTCTAAGTCCTGTAGCGAGCTGGTTATTCACGAATACTTGCGATCGAACTTTAACTTTCCAGCGAATTGAAATTTTAAATAACCGATAGTGAACAGATACAGAAATACCTCTTATATTCTAACACGTGAAATCGTGTAATCATGAGATTATTGCGATAAAGGCGCAGTATATGTTTTCCGAAATGACATCTGATGGCATCAGGTATGTCTAGCAGACATTGAAAACAACAATCAAAATGCAATCTCAATAGAATACCTTTTCGAATTGAATTTTCAAATCAAATAACGTTATTACGTCACTAAATAGAGCCATTCCTTCATTTTGCCCAGGAGTCATGAGATCATTTCAGCACTCCTATGACCACGCAGCAAAATATGCTAATTTTTCAATTTCGCAATGTTACTAAGTCCTGCAGCGAGCAGGTGATCCATCAATACTTGCGATCTAAATTTATCTATTCAGCGTATTGGAATTATAAATAACCGATAGTGAACGGATACAGAAATACCTTTTTTATGCTAACACGTGAATTCGTGTAATCATGAATTTATTGCGATAACGGCGCAGTAAATTTTTTCCGAAATGACATCTGATGGCATCAGGTATGTATAGCAGACATTGAAAACAACAATTAAAATGCAATCTCAATAGAAGAACTTTTCGACTTAAATTTTCAAATCAAATAACGTTATAATGTCACTGAATAGAGCCATTCCTTTATTTTGCCCAGGAGTCATGAGATCATTTAGCACTCTTATATTGACGCAGCAAAAAATGCTAATTTTTCAATTTCGTAATATTACCAAGTCCTGTAGCGAGCAGGTTATCCATGAATACCTGCGATCCAAATCTAACTATTCAGCGAATTGAAATGTTAAATAACCGAAAGCGAACAGATACAGAAATCAACCTATTATATTCTATCACTTGAATTCGTGTAATCATGAGATGCTTGCGATTGAGGCGCAGTATATTTTTTTCCGAAATATCATCTGAAGACATCTGGTATTTCTTACAGACATTGAAAACAACAATCAAAATGCAACCTTAATAGAATAACTGTTCGAATTATATTTTCAAATCAATAAACGTTATTATGTCGATATATAGAGCTATTCCTTGATTTTGCCCAGGAGTTATGAGATCTTTTTAGCACTCTTATAACGACGCAGCAAAATTAGCTAATTTTTTAATTTCGCAATATGACTAAGTCCTGCAGCGAGCAGGTTATCCACGAATACTGGCGATCGAACTTTAACTTTTTAGCGAATTGATATTTTGAATAACCGATAGTGAACAGATACTGAAATACCTCTTATATTCTAACACGTGAATTCGTGTAATCATGAGATTATTGCGATAAAGGCGCAGTATATTTTTTCAGAAATGACATCTGATGGCATCAGGTATGTCTAGCAGACATTAAAAACGACAATCAAAATGCAATCTCAATAGAATAACATTTCAAATTGAATTTTCAAATCGAATAACGTTACAATGTCACTAAATAGAGCCATTCCGTGATTTTGCCCAGGGGTTATGAGATCATTTTAGCACTCTTATGACCACGCAGCAAAATATGCTAATTTTTGAATTTCGCATTATTATCAAGTCCTGTAGCGAGCAGGTTATCTATAAATACTTGCGATCTAAATTAAACTATTTCGCAAATCGAAATTTCAAATATCTGAAAGCGAACAGATATAGAAATCAACCTCTTATATTCTATCACGTGAATTGGTGTAATCATGAGATTGTTGCGATTGTGGCACAGTATATTTTTCCCGAAATGACATCTGAAGATATCAGGTATGACTAACAGACTTTGAAAACAACGTGCAAAACGCAAACTTAATTGAATAACTTTTTGAATTGAATTTACAAATCAATTAACGTTAATATGTCAATATATAGATCCATTCCTTTATTTTGCTCATAGTAAGGAGATCATTTTAGCACTCTTATGACCACGCATTAAAATAGGCTTATTTTTCAATTTCGCAATGTTACTAAGTCCTGTAGCGAGCATGTGATTCATTATTACTTGCGATCTAAATTTATCTATTCAGCGAATTGAAATTTTTAATAACCGATAGTGAACGGATACAGGAATACCTCTTATATGCTAACACGTGAATTCGTGTGATCATGAGATACTTGCGATAAAGGCGCTGTATATTTTTTCTAAAATATCATCTCAAGACATCAGGTATTTCTTACAGACATAGAAAACAACAATTAAAATGCAATCTCATTAGAATGACTTTTCGAATTGAATTTCCAAATCAAATAACGTTATGATGTCACTAAATACAGCCATTCTTTGATTTTTCCCGGGAGTCATGATATCATATTAGCACTATTATAACGACGCAGCTAAATATGCTAATTTTTCAATTTCGCAATATTTCTAAGTCCTGTGGCGAGCAGGTTATTCACGAATACTTGCGATCGAACTTTAACTTTCCAGCGAATTGAAATTTTAAATAACCGATAGTGAACAGATACGGAAATACCTCTTATATTCTAACACGTGAATTCGTGTTATAATGAGATTATTGCGATAAAGGCGCAGTATATTTTTTCCGAAATGACATCTGATGGCATCAGGTATGTATAGCAGACATTGAAAACAACAATCAAAATGCAATCTAAATAGAATAACTTATCGAATTGAATTTACAAATCAAGTAACGTTATTATGTCACTAAATAGAGCCATTCCTTGATTTTGACAAGGAGTTATGATATCATGTTAGCACTCTTATGACCACGCAGCAAAATGTGCTAATTTTTTAATTTCGCAATATTACTAAGTCCTGTAGCGTGCAGGTTATCTACGAATACTTGCGATCTAAATTTAACTATTCAGCGAATCGAAATTTCAAATAACCGAAAGCAAACAGATACAGAAATCAACCTCTTTTATTATATCGCATGAATTTGTGTAATCATAAGGTTCTTACGATTAAGGCGCAGTATATTTTTCCCGAAACATCATCTGAAGACATCAGGTATTTCTTACAGACATTGAAAACAACAATCACAATGCAGTCTCAATAGAATAACTTTTCGAATTGAATTTAAAAGTCAATTATCGTTATTATGTCAATATATAGAGCTATAACTTGATTTTGCCCAGTAGTTATGAGACCATTTTAGCACTCTTATACCGACGCAGCAAAATATGCTAATTTTTTAATTTCGCAATATTACTAAGTCCTGTAGCGAGCAGGTTATCCACGAATACTTGCGATCGAACTTTAACTATTTAGCGAATTGATATTTTGAATAACCGATAGTGAACAGATACAGAAATACCTCTCATATTCTATTACGTGAATTCGTGTTATAATGAGATTATTGCGATAAAGGCGCAGTATATTTTTTCCGAAATGACATCTGATGGCATCAGGTATGTATAGCAGACATCGAAAACAACAATCAAAATGCAATCTAAATAGAATAACTTATCGAATTGAATTTACAAATCAATGAACGTTATTATGTCACTAAATAGAGCCATTCCTTGATTTTGCCCAGGAGTTATGATATCATTTTAGCACTCTTATGACCACGCAGCGAAATGTGCTAATTTTTGAATTTCGCAATATTACTAAGTCTTGTGGCGTGCAGGTTATCCATGAATACTTGCGATCTATGTTTAACTATTCAGCGAATTGATATTTTAAATAACCGAAATCGAACAGATACAGAAATCAACCACTTATATTCCATTACGTGAATTCGTGTGATCATAAGATTCTTGCGATTAAGGCGCAGTATATTTTTCCCGAAATACCATCTGAAGACATCAGGTATTTCTTACAGACATTGAAAACAACAATCACAAGGCAGTCTCAATAGAATAACATTTCGAATTGAATTCACAAGTCAATTAACGTTATTATGTCAATATATAGAGCCATTCCGTGATTTTGCCCAGGGGTTATGAGATCATTTTAGCACTCTTATGACCACGCAGCTAAATATGCTAATTTTTCAATTTCGCAATATTATCAAGTCCTGTAGCGAGCAGGTTATCTACAAATACTTGCGGTCTAAATTGAACTATTTATCAAATTGGAATTTCAAATATCTGAAAGCGAACAGATATAGAAATGAACCTCTTATATTATATCACATGAATTCGTGTAATCATGAGATGCTTGCGATTGAGGCGCAATATATTTTTCCCGAAATATCATCTGAAGACATAAAGTATTTCTTACAGACATTGAAAACAAGAATCACAATGCAGTGTCAATAGAATAACTTTTCGAATTAAATTTACAAGTCAATTATCGTTATTATGTCAATATATAGAGCTATTCCTTGATTTTGCCCAGGAGTTATGAGATCATTTTAGCACTCTCATAACGACGCAGCAAAATATGCTAATTTTTTATTTCGCAATATTACTAAGTCCTGTATTGAGCAGGTTATCCATTCATACTTGCGATCTAAATTCATCTATTCAGCGAATTGGAATTTTAAATAACCGATAGTGAACAGATACAGAAATACCTCTTATATTCTATCACGAGAATTTGTGTAATCATGAGGTTCTTGCGATTGAGGCGCAGTATATTTTTCCTGAAATATCATCTCAAGACATCAGGTATTTCTTACAGTCATTGGAAACAACATTCAGAATGCAATCTCAATAGAATAAATTTTCGGATTGAATTTTCACATCAATTAACGTTATTATGTCGATATATAGAGTCATTACTTGATTATGCCGAGGAGTCATGAGATCATCTTAGCACCATTATAGCGACGCAACAAAATATGCTAATTTTTCAATTTCGCAATATTTCTCAGTCCTGTAGCGAGCAGGTTATCAACGAATAATTGCGATCGAACTTTAACTTTCTAGCGAATTGAAATTTAAAATAACCGATAGTGAAGAGATACAGAAATACCTCTTATATTCTAACACGTGAAATCGTGCAATCATGAGATTATTGCGATAAAGGCGCAGTATATGTTTTCCGAAATGACATCTGATGGCATCAGGTATGTATAGCAGACATTGAAAACAACAATCAAAATGCAATCTCAATAGAAGAACTGTTCGACTTGAATTTTCAAATTAAATAACGTTATTATGTCACTAAATAGAGCCATTCCTTTATTTTGCCCAGGAGTCATGAGATCATTTAGCACTCTTATATTGACGCAGCAAAAAATGCTAATTTTTCAATTTCGCAATATTACCAAGTCCTGTAGCGAGCATGTTATCCATGAATACCTGCGATCCAAATCTAACTATTCAGCGAATTGAAATTTTAAATAACCGAAAGCGAACAGATACAGAAATCAACCTATTATAAATCTATCACTTGAATTGGTGTAATCATGAGATGCTTGCGATTGAGGCGCAGTATATTTTTTTCCGAAATATCATCTAAAGACATCAGGTACTTCTTACAGACATTGGAAACAAGAATTTAAATGCAATCTCAATAGAATAACTGTTCGAAATGAATTCTCAAACCAAATGATGTTATTACTCCACTAAATAGAGCTATTCCTTGATTTTGCCCAGGAGTTATGAGATCATTTTAGCACTTCTATGACCACGCAGCAAAATATGCGAATTTTTTAATTTCGCAATATAACTAAGTCCTGTAGCGAGCAGGTTATCCACGAATACTTGCGATCGAACTTAAACTTTTCAGCGAATTGATATTTTAAATTACCGATACTGAACAGATACAGAAATACCTCTTATATTCTAACACGTGCATTCGTGTAATCATGAGGTTCTTGCGATTGAGGCGCAGTATATTTTTCCCGAAATATTATCTGAAGGCATCAGGTACTTCTTACAGACATTGGAAACAACAATTTAAATGCAATCTCAATAGAATAACTGTTCGAAATGAATTCTCAAATCAAATGATGTTATTACTCCACTAAATAGAGCTATTCCTTGATTTTGCCCAGGAGTTATGAGATCATTTTAGCACTTCTATGACCACGCAGCAAAATATGCGAATTTTTTAATTTCTCAATATTATCAAGTCCTGTAGCGAGCAGGTCATCCATAAGAACTTGCGATCGAAATTGAACTATTAAGCAAATTGAAATTTCAAATATCTGAAAGCGAACAGATATAGAAATCAACCTCTTATATTCTATCACGTGAATTCATGCAATCATAAGATGCTTGCGAATGAGGCGCAGTATATTTTTCCCGAAATATCATCTGAAGACATCAGGTATTTCTTACAGACATTGAAAACAACAATCAGAATGCAGTCTCAATAGAATAACATTTCGAATTGAATTTACAAGTCAATTAACGTTATTATGTCAATATATAGAGCTATTCCTTGATTTTGCCCAGGAGTTATGAGATCATTTTAGCAATCTTATGACGAGGAAGCAAAATATGCTAATTTTTTAATTTCGCAATATTACTAAGTCCTGTAGCGAGCAGGTTATCCACGAATACTTGCGATCGAACTTTAACTTTTTAGCGAATTGATATTTTGAATAAACGATAGTGAACAGATACAGAAACACCTCTTATATTCTAACACTTGAATTCGTGTAATCATGAGATTATTGCGATAAAGGCGCAGTATATTTTTTCAGAAATGACATCTGATGGCATGTGGTATGTCTAGCAGACATTGAAAACGACAATCAAAATGCAATCTCAATAGAATAACTTTTTGAATTGAATTTTTAAATCAAATAACGTTATAATGTCACTAAATAAAGCCATTCCGTGATTTTGCCCAGGGGTTATGAGATCATCTTAGCACTCTTATGACCACGCAGCAAAATATGCTAATTTTTGAATTTCGCAATATTATCAAGTCCCGTAGCGAGCAGGTTATCTATAAATACTTGCGATCTAAATTAAACAATTTAGCAAATTGAAATTTCAAATATCTGAAAGCGAACAGATATAGACACCAACCTCTTATATTCTATCACGTGAATTTGTGTAATCATGAGATTGTTGCGATTGTGGCACAGTATATTTTTCCCGAAATGACATCTGAAGATGTCAGGTATTTCTAACAGACTTTGAAAACAACGTGCAAAACGCAATCCTAATTGAATAACTTTTCGAATAGAATTTCCAAATCAATTAACGTTAATATGTCAATATATAGATCCATTCTTTTATTTTGCCCATAGTAAGGAGATCATTTTAGCATTCTTATGACCACGCATTAAAATAGGCTAATTTTTCAATTTCGCAATGTTACTCAGTCCTGTAGCGAGCATGTGATCCATTAATACTTGCGATCCAAATTTATCTATTCAGCGAATTGAAATTTTTAATAACCGATAGTGAACGGATACAGGAATACGTCTTATATGCTAACACGTGAATTCGTGTAATCATGAGATACTTGCGATAAAGGCGCTGTATATTTTTCCTAAAATATCATCTCAAGACATCAGGTATTTCTTACAGACATAGAAAACAACAATTAAAATGTAATCTCATTAAAATGACTTTTCGAATTGAATTTTCAAATCAAATAACGTTATGATGTCACTAAATACAGCCATTCTTTGATTTTTCCCGGGAGTCATGATATCATATTAGCACTATTATAACGACGCAGCAAAATATGCTAATTTTTCAATTTCGCAATATTTCTAAGTCCTGTATCGAGCAGGTTATTCACGAATACTTGCGATCGAACTTTAACTTTTCAGCGAATTGAAATTTTAAATAACCGATAGTGAACATATACGGAAATACCTCTTATATTCTAACACGTGAATTCGTGTAATAATGAGATTATTGCGAAAAAGGCGCTGTATATTTTTTCCGAAATGACATCTGATGGGATTAGGTATGTCTAGCAGACATTTAAAACAACAATCAAAAAGCAATCTCAATAGAATAACTTTTCGAATTGAATTTTCAAATCGAATAACCTTATTATATCACTAAAAAGAGCCATACCTTGATTTTGCCAAAGAGCCATGAGATCATGTTAGCCCTCTTATAACGACGCAGCAAAAAATGCTAATTTTTCAATTTCGCAATATTATCAAGTCCCGTAGCGAGCAGAATATCCATTATTACTTGCGATCTAAATTTAACTATTCAGCGAATTAATATTTTAAATAACCGAAATCGAACAGATACAGAAATCAACCACTTATATTACATCACGTGAATTTGTGTAATCATAAGATTTTTGCGATTAAGGCGCTGTATATTTTTCCCGAAATACCATCTGAAGACATCAGGTATTTCTCACAGACATTGAAAACAACAATCAAAATGCAATCTAAATAGAATAACTTTTCGAATTGAATTTACAAATCAATTAACGTTATTATGTCACTAAATAGAGCTATTCCTTGATTTTGCCAAGGAGTTATGATATCATGTTAGCACTCTTATGACCACGCAGCAAAATGTGCTAATTTTTTAATTTCGCAATATTACTAAGTCCTGTAGCGTGCAGGTTATCTACGAATACTTGCGATCTAAATTGAACTATCCAGCGAATCGAAATTTCAAATGACCGAAAGCAAACAGATACAGAAATCAACCTCTTCTATTCTATCGCATGAATTTGAGTAATCATAAGGTTCTTGCGATTAAGGCGCAGTATATTTTTCCCGAAATATCATCTGAAGACATCAGGTATTTCTTACAGACATTGAAAACAACGAGCAAAACGTAAACTCAATAGAATAACTTTTCGAATTGAATTTACAAGTCAATTATCGTTATTATGTCAATATATAGAGCTATTACTTGATTTTGCCCAGTAGTTATGAGACCATTTTAGCACTCTTATACCGACGCAGCAAAATATGCTAATTTTTTTATTTCGCAATATTACTAAGTCCTGTAGCGAGCAGGTTGTCCACGAATACTTGCGATCGAACTTTAACTATTTAGCGAATTGATATTTTAAATAACCGATAATAAACGTATACAGAAATACCTCTTATATGCTAACACGTGAATTCGTGTAATCATGAGATACTTGCGATAAAGGCGCTGTATATTTTTCCTAGAAATCATCTTAAGACATCAGGTATTTCTTACAGACATTGAAAACAACAATCACAATGCAGTCCCAATAGAATAACCTTTCGAATTGAATTTACAAGTCAATTATCGTTATTATGTCAATATATAGAGCTATTACTTGATTTTGCACAGTAGTTATGAGACCATTTTAGCACTCTTATACCGACGCAGCAAAATATGCTAATTTTTTAATTTCGCAATATTACTAAGTCCTGTAGCGAGCAGGTTATCCACGAATACTTGCGATCGAACTTTAACTTTTTAGCGAATTCATATTTTAAATAACCGATAGTGAACAGATACAGAAATACCTCTTATATTCTAACACGTGAATTCGTGTAATCATGAGATAATTGCGATAAAGGCGCAGTATATTTTTTCCGAAATGACATCTGATGGCATCAGGTATGTCTAGCAGACATTAGAAACAACAATCAAAATGCAATCTCAATAGAATAACTTTTCGAATTGAATTTTCAAATCAACTAACGTTAATATGTCAATATATAGATCTATTCCTTTATTTTGCTCATAGAAAGGAGATCATTTTAGCACTCTTATGACCACGCAGCAAAATAGGCTAATTTGTCAATTTTGCAATGTTACCAAGTCCTGAAGCGAGCATGTGATTCATTAATACTTGCGATCTAAATTTATCTATACAGCGAATTGAAATTTTAAATAACCGATAGTAAACGGATACAGGAATACCTCTTATATGCTATCACGTGAATTCGTGTAATCATGAGATACTTGCGATAAAGGCGCTGTATATTTTTCCTGAAATATCATATCAAGACATCAGGTATTTCTTACAGAAATAGAAACCAACAATTAAAATGCAATCTGATTAGAATGACTTTTCGAATTGAATTTTCAAATCAAATAACGTTATAATGTCACTAAATACAGCCATTCTTTGATTTTTCCCGGGAGTCATGATATCATTTTGGCACTATTATAACGACGCAGCAAAATATGCTAATTTTTTAATTTCGCAATATTTCTCAGTCCTGTAGCCAGCAGGTTATTCACGAATTCTTGCGATCGAACTTTCACTTTCCAGCGAATTGAAATTTTAAATAACTGATAGTGAACAGATACAGAAATACCTCTTATATCCTATCATGAGAATTTGTGTAATAATGAGGTTCTTGCAATTGAGGCGCAGTATATTTTTCCCGAAATATTATCTGAAGGCATCAGGTATTTCTAACAGTCATTGAAAACAACATTCAGAATGCAATCTCAATAGAATTAATTTTCGGATTGAATTTTCACATCAATTAACGTTATTATGTCGATATATAGAGTCATTACTCGATTATGCCCAGGAGTCATGAGATCATCTTAGCACTATTATAACGACGCAGCAAAATATGCTAATTTTTCAATTCCGCAATATTATTAAGTCCCGTAGCGAGCAGGTTATCCATAAATCCTTGCGATCTAAATCTAACTATTCAGCGAATTGATATTTTAAATAACTGAAATCGAACAGATACAGAAATCAACCACTTATATTCCATCACGTGAATTCGTTTAATCATAAGATTCTTGCGATTAAGGCGCTGTATATTTTTCCCGAAATACCAGCTGAAGACATCAAGTATTTCTCACAGACATTGAAAACAACAATCAAAATGCAATCTAAATAGAATAAATTTTCGAATTGAATTCACAAATCAATGAACGTTATTATGTCACTAAATAGAGCCATTCCTTGATTTTGCCCAGGCGTTATGATATCATTTCAGCACTCTTATGACCACGCAGCAAAATGTGCTAATTTTTGAATTTCGCAATATTACTAAGTCCTGTGGCGTGCAGGTTATCTACGAATACTTGCGATCTAAATTGAACTATTCAGCGAATCGAAATTTCAAATAACCGAAAGCAAACAGATACAGAAATCAATCTCTTCTATTCTATCGCATGAATTTTTGTAAACATGAGATTGTTGCGATTGTGGCGCACTATATTTTTTTTCCGTAATGACATCTGAAGATATCAGGTATTTCTTACAGACATTGAAAACAACAATCACAATGCAGTCTCAATAGAATAACTTTTCGAATTGAATTTACAAGTCAATTAACGTTATTATGTCAATGTATAGAGCTATTACTTGATTTTGCTCAGTAGTTATGAGATCATTTTAGCACTCTTATAACGACGCAGCAAAATATGCTGATTTTTTAATTTCGCAATATTACTAAGTCCTGTAGCGAGCAGGTTATCCACGAATACTTGCGATCGAACTTTAACTTTTTAGCGAATTGATATTTTAAATAACCGATATTGAACAGATACAGAAATACCTCTTATATTCTAACACGTGAATTCGTGTAATCATGAGATTATTGCGATAAAGGCGCTGTATATTTTTTCCGAAATGACATCTGATGGCATCAGGTATGTCTAGCAGACATTGAAAACAACAATCAAAATGCAATCTCAATAGAATAACTTTTCGAATTGAATTTTCAAATCGAATAACCTTATTATATCACTGAAAAGAGCCATACCTTGATTTTGCCAAAGAGCCATGAGATCATTTTAGCACTCTTATAACGAAGCAGCAAAAAATGCTAATTTTTCAATTTCGCAATATAATCAAGTCCCGTAGCGAGCAGGTTATCCATAAATACTTGCGATCTAAATTTAACTATTCAGCGAATTAATATTTTAAATAACCGAAATCGAACAGATACAGAAATCAACCACTTATATTACATCACGTGAATTCGTGTAATCATAAGATTTTTGCGATTAAGGCGCTGTATATTTTTCCCGAAATACCATCTGAAGACATCAGGTATTTCTCACAGACATTGAAAACAACAATCAAAATGCAATCTAAATAGAATAACTTTTCGAATTGAATTTACAAATCAATTAACGTTATTATGTCACTAAATAGAGCTATTCCTTGATTTTGCCAAGGAGTTATGATATCATGTTAGCACTCTTATGACCACGCAGCAAAATGTGCTAATTTTTTAATTTCGCACTATTACTAAGTCCTGTAGCGTGCAGGTTATCTACGAATACTTGCGATCTAAATTGAACTATCCAGCGAATCGAAATTTCAAATAACCGAAAGCAAACAGATACAGAAATCAACCTCTTCTATTCTATCGCACGAATTTGTGTAATCATAAGGTTCTTGCGATTAAGGCGCAGTATATTTTTCCCGAAATATCATCTGAAAACATCAGGTATTTCTTACAGACATTGAAAACAACGAGCAAAACGTAAACTCAATAGAATAACTTTTCGAATTGAATTTACAAGTCAATTATCGTTATTATGTCAATATATAGAGCTATTACTTGATTTCGCCCAGTAGTTATGAGACCATTTTAGCACTCTTATACCGACGCAGCAAAATATGCTAATTTTTTTATTTCGCAATATTACTAAGTCCTGTAGCGAGCAGGTTATCCACGAATACTTGCGATCGAACTTTAACTATTTAGCGAATTGATATTTTAAATAACCGATAATGAACGTATACAGAAATACCTCTTATATGCTAACACGTGAATTCGTGTAATCATGAGATACTTGCGATAAAGGCGCTGTATATTTTTCCTGAAATATCATCTCAAGACATCAGGTATTTCTTACAGACATAGAAAACAACAATCAGAATGCAGTCTCAATAGAATTACTTTTCGAATTGAATTTACAAGTCAATTATCGTTATTATGTCAATATATAGAGCTATCACTTGATTTTGCACAGTAGTTATGAGACCATTTTGGCACTCTTATACCGACGCAGCAAAATATGCTAATTTTTTAATTTCGCAATATTACTAAGTCCTGTAGCGAGCAGGTTATCCACGAATACTTGCGATCGAACTTTAACTTTTTAGCAAATTGATATTTTAAATAACCGATAGTGAACAGATACAGAAATACCTCTTATATTCTAACACGTGAATTCGTGTAATCATGAGATAATTGCGATAAAGGCGCAGTATATTTTTTCCGAAATGACATCTGATGGCATCAGGTATGTCTAGCAGACATTAGAAACAACAATCAAAATGCAATCTCAATAGAATAACTTTTCGAATTGAATTTTCAAATCAACTAACGTTAATATGTCAATATATAGATCTATTCCTTTATTTTGCTCATAGAAAGGAGATCATTTTAGCACTCTTATGACCACGCAGCAAAATAGGCTAATTTGTCAATTTTGCAATGTTACAAAGTCCTGAAGCGAGCATGTGATTCATTAATACTTGCGATCCAAATTTATCTATACAGCGAATTGAAATTTTAAATAACCGATAGTGAACGGATACAGGAATACCTCTTATATGCTATCACGTGAATTCGTGTAATCATGAGATACTTGCGATAAAGGCGCTGTATATTTTTCCTGAAATATCATATCAAGACATCAGGTATTTCTTACAGACATAGAAACAAACAATTAAAATGCAATCTGATAAAAATGACTTTTCGAATTGAATTTTCAAATCAAATAACGTTATGATGTCACTAAATACAGCCATTCTTTGATTTTTCCCGGGAGTCATGATATCATTTTGGCACTATTATAACGACGCAGCAAAATATGCTAATTTTTTAATTTCGCAATATTTCTCAATCCTGTAGCGAGCAGGTTATTCACGAATTCTTGCGATCGAACTTTCACTTTCCAGCGAATTGAAATTTTAAATTACTGATAGTGAACAGATACAGAAATACCTCTTATATTCTAACACTTGAATTCGTGTAATCATGAGATTATTGCGATAAAGGCGCAGTATATTTTTTCCGAAATGATATCTGATGGCATCAGGTATGTCTAGCAGACATTGAAAACAACAATCAAAATGCAATCTCAATAGAATAACTTTTCGAATTGAATTTTCAAATCAAATAACGTTATTATGTCAATAAATAGAGCCATTCCTTGATTTCGCCCAGGAGTCATGAAATCATTTTAGCACTCTTATAACGACGCAGCAAAAATTCCTAATATTTTAATTTCGCAATATTATCAAGTCCTGTAGCAAGCAGGTTATCCATGAATACTAGGACCTAAATTTAACTATTCAGCGAACTGATCTTTTAAATAACCGAAATCGAACAGATACAGAAATCAACCACTTATATTCCATCACGAGAAATCGTGTAATCATGAAATTATTGCGATAAAGGCGCAGTAAATTTTTTCCGAAATGACTTCTAATGGCATCAGGTATGTATAGCAGACATTTAAAACAACAATTAAAATGCAATCTTAATAGGATAACTTTTCGACTTGAATTTTCAAATCAAATAACGTTATTATGTCACTAAATAGAGCCATTCTGTGATTTTGCCCAGGAGTCATGAGATCATTTAGCACTCTTATATTGACGCAGCAAAAAATGCTAATTTTTCAATTTCGCAATATTACCAAGTCCTGTAGCGAGCCGGTTATCCATGAATACCTGCGATCCAAATCTAACTATTCAGCGAATTGAAATTTTAAATAACCGATAGTGAACAGATACAGAAATACCTCTTATATTCTAACACGTGAATTCGTGTAATCATGAGATTATTGCGATAAAGGCGCAGTATATTTTTTCCGAAATCACATCAGATGGCATCAGGTATGTCTAGCAGACATTGAAAACAACATTCAAAATGCAATCTCAATAGAATAACTTTTCGAATTGAATTTAAAAATCAATTAACGTTATAATGTCAATATATGGAGCTATTCCTTGATTTTGCCCAGGAGTTATAAAATGATTTTAGCACTCTTATGACCACGCAGCAAAATATGCTGATTTTTTAATTTTGCAATATTACTAAGTTCTGTCGCGAGGAGGCTATCTATGAATACTTGCGATCTAAATTTAATTATTCAGCAAATTGATATTTTAAATAACTGAAATAAAACAGATACAGAAATCAACCACTTATATTCCATCACGAGAAATCGTGTAATCATGAAATTATTGCGATAACGGCGCAGTAAATTTTTTCCGAAATGACATCTGATGGCATCAGGTATGTATAGCAGACATTGAAAACAACAATTAAAATGCAATCTCAATAGAATAACTTTTCGACTTGAATTTTCAAATCAAATAACGTTATTATGTCACTAAAAAGAGCCATTTCTTTATTTTGCCCAGGAGTCATGAGATCATTTAGCACTCTTATATTGACGCAGCAAAAAATGCTAATTTTTCAATTTCGCAATATTACCAAGTCCTGTAGCGAGCAGGTTATCCTTGAATACCTGCGATCCAAAACGAACTATTCAGCGAATTGAAATTTTAAATAACCGAAAGCGAACAGATACAGAAATCAACCTATTATATTCTATCACGAGAATTCGTGTAATCATGAGATTATTGCGATAAAGGCGCAGTATATTTTTTCCGAAATGACATCTGATGGCATCAGGTATGTCTAGCAGACATTGAAAACAACAATCAAAATGCAATCTCAATAGAATAACTTTTCGAATTGAATTTTCAAATCAAATAACGTTTTTATATCACTAAATAGAGTCATTGCTTGATTTTGCTCAGGAGTTATGAGATCATTTTAGCACTCTTATAACGACGCAGCAAAATATGCTAATTTTTTATTTCGCAATATTACTAAGTCCTGTATTGAGCAGGTTATCCACGAATACTTGTGATCGAACTTTAACTTTTCAGCGAATTGATATCTTAAATAACCGATAGTGAACAGATACAGAAATACCTCTTATATTCAAACACGTGCATTCGTGTAATCATGAGGTTTTTGCGATTGAGGCGCAGTATATTTTTCCCGAAATATTATCTAAAGGCATCAGGTATTTCTTACAGTCATTGAAAACAACAATCAAAATGCAATCTCAATAGAATAACTTTTTGGATTGAATTTTCACATCAATTAATGTTATTATGCCGATATATAGAGTCATTACTTGAATATGCCCAGGAGTCATGATATCATCTTAGCGCTATTATAACGACGCAATAAAATATGCTAATTTTTCAATTTCGCAATGTTACTCAGTCCTGTAGCGAGCATGTAATCCATTAATACTTGCGATCCAAATTTATCTATTCAGCGAATTGAAATTTTAAATAACTGATAGTGAACGGATACAGGAATACCTCTCATATGCTAACACGTGAATTCGTGCAAACATGAGATACTTTCGATAAAGGCGCTGTATATTTTTCCTGAAATATCATCTCAAGACATCAGGTATTTCTTACAGACATAGAAAACAACAATTAAAATGCAATCTCATTAGAATGACTTTTCGAATTGAATTTTCAAATCAAATAACGTTATGATGTCACTAAATACAGCCATTCTTTGATTTTTCCCGGGAGTCATGATATCATTTTAGCACTATTATAACGACGCAGCAAAATATGCTAATTTTTCAATTTCGCAATATTTCTAAGTCCTGTAGCGAGCAGGTTATTTACGAATACTTGCGATCGAACTTTAACTTTCCAGCGAATTGAAATTTTAAATAACCGATAGTGAACAGATACAGAAATACTTCTTATATTCCAACACGTGAATTCGTGTAATCATGAGATTATTGCGATAAAGGCGCAGTATATTTTTTCCGAAATGATATCTGATGGCATCAGGTATGTCTAGCAGACATTGAAAACAACAATCAAAATGCAATCTCAATAGAATAACTTTTCGAATTGAATTTTCAAATCAAATAACGTTATTATGTCAATAAATAGAGCCATTCCTTGATTTCGCCCAGGAGTCATGAAATCATTTTAGCACTCTTATAACAACGCAGCAAAAAATCCTAATTTTTTAATTTCACAATATTATCAAGTCCTGTAGCAAGCAGGTTATCCATGAATACTAGGACCTAAATTTAACTATTCAGCGAATTGATATTTTAAATAACCGAAATCGAACAGATACAGAAATCAACCACTTATATTCCATCACGAGATATCGTGTAATCATGAAATTATTGCGATAAAGGCGCAGTAAATTTTTTCCGAAATGACTTCTGATGGCATCAGGTATGGATAGCCGACATTCAAAACAACAATTAAAATGCAATCTCAATAGGATAACTTTTCGACTTGAATTTTCAAATCAAATAACGTTATTATGTCACTAAATAGAGCCATTCCGTAATTTTGCCCAAGAGTCATGAGATCATTTAGCACTCTTATATTGACGCAGCAAAAAAGGCTAATTTTTCAATTTCGCAATATTACCAAGTCCTGTAGCGAGCAGGTTATCCATGAATACCTGCGATCCAAATCGAACTATTCAGCGAATTGAGATTTTAAATAACCGAAAGCGAACAGATACAGAAATCAACCTATTATATTCTATCACGAGAATTCGTGTAATCATGAGGTTCTTGCGATTGAGGCGCAGTATATTTTTCCCGAAATATTATCTGAAGGCATCAGGTATTTCTTACAGACATTGAAAACAACAATCGAAATGCAATCTTAATAGAATAACTGTTCGAATTATATTTTTAAATCAATGAACGTTATTATGTCGATATATAGAGCTATTCCTTGATTTTGCCCAGGAGTTATCAGATCATTTTAGCACTCTTCTAACGACGCAGCAAAATATGCTAATTTTTTTATTTCGCAATATTACTAAGTCCTGTAGCGAGCAGGTTATCCACGAATACTTGCGATCGAACTTTAACTTTTCAGCGAATTGATATTTTAAATAACCGATAGTGAACAGATACAGAAATACCCCTTATATTCTAACACGTGAATTCGTGTATTCATGAGATTATTGCGATGAAGGTGCAGTATATTTTTTCTGTAACGTCATCTGATAGCATCAGGTATGTCTAGCAGACATTAAAAACAACAATCAAAATGCAATCTCAATAGAATAACTTTTAAATTGAATTCTTAAATCAAATAACGTTATTATGTCACTAAATAGAGCTATTCCTTGATTTTGCCCAGGAGTTATGAGATCATGTTAGCACTCTTATAACCACGCAGCAAAAAATGCTTATTTTTCAATTTCGCAATATTGTCAAGTCCTGTAGCGAGCAAGTTATTCATAAATACTTTCGATCTAAATTTGACTATCTAGCAAATTGAAATTTCAAAGATCTGAAAGCGAACAGATATAGAAATCAACCTCTTATATTCTATCACTTGAATTCGTGTAATCATGAGATGCTTGCGATTGAGGCGCAGTATATTTTTCCCATAATATCATCTGAAGACATCTGGTCTTTCTTACAGACATTGAAAACAACAATCACAATGCAGTCTCAATAGAATAACTGTTCGAAATGATTCCTCAAATCGAATAACGTTATTATGTCACTAAATGGAGCCATTCCTTGATTTTGCCCAGAAGTTATGAGATAATTTTAGCACTCTTATAACGACGCAGCAAAATATGCTAATTTTTTAATTTCGCAATTTTACTAAGTCCTGTAGCGAGCAGGTTATCCACGAATACTCGCGATCGAACTTTAACTTTTCAGCATATTGATATTTTAAATAACCGATAGTGAACAGATACAGAAATACCTCTTATATTCTAACACGTAAATTCGTGTAATCATGAGATTATTGCGATAAAAGCGCAGTATATTTTTTCCGAAATGACATCTGATGGCATCAGGTATGTCTAGCAGACATTGAAAACAACAATCAAAATGCAATCTCAATAGAATAACTTTTCGAATTGAATTTTCAAATCAAATAACGTTATATTGTCACTAAATAGAGCTATTCCGTGATTTTGCCCAGGGGTTATGAGATCATTTTAGCACTCTTATGACCACGCAGCCAAGTATGCTAATTTTTTAATTCCGCAATATTTTAAAGTCCTGTAGCGAGCAGGTTATCTATAAATACTTGCGATCTAAATTGAACTATTTAGCAAATTGAAATTTCAAATATCTGAAAGCGAACAGATATAGAAATCAACCTCTTGTATTCTATCACGTGAATTTGTGTAATCATGAGATTGTTGCGATTGTGGCGCAGTATATTTTTCCCGAAATGACATCTGAAGATATCAGGTATTTCTAACAGACTTTGAAAACAACGTGCAAAACGCAAACTTAATTGAATAACTTTTCGAATTGAATTTCCAAATCAACTAACGTTAATATGTCAATATATAGATACATTCCTTTATTTTGCCCATAGAGAGGAGATCATTTTAGCACTCTTATGACCACGCAGCAAAATAGGCTAATTTTTCAATTTCGCAATGTTACCAAGTCCTGTAGCGAGCAGGTTATTCACGAATACTTGCGATCGAACTTTAACTTTCCAGCGAATTGAAATTTTAAATAACCGATAGTGAACAGATACAGAAATACCTCTTATATTCTAACACGTGAATTCGTGTAATCATGAGATTATTGCTATAAAGGCGCAGTATATTTTTTCCGAAATGACATCTGATTGCATCAGGTATGTCTAGCAGACATTGAAAACAATAATCAAAATGCAATCTCAATAGAATAACTTTTCGAATTGAATTTTCAAATCAAATAACGTTATTATATCACTAAATAGAGCCATTGCTTGATTTTGCTCAGGAGTCATGAGATCATTTTAGCACTTTTATAACGACTCAGCAAAAAATGCTAATTTTTTAATTTCGCAGTATTATCAAGTCCTGTAGCAAGCACGTTATTCATAAGTACTTGCGATCTAAATTGAACTATCTAGCAAATTGAAATTTCAAATATCTGAAAGCGAACAGATATAGAAATCAACATCTTATATTCTATCACGTGAATTCGTGAAATCATGAGATGCTCGCGATTAAGGCGCAGTATATTTTTCCCGAAATATCATCTGAAGACATCTGGTATTTCTTACAGACATTGAAAACAACAATTAAAATGCAATCTCATTAGAATAACTTTTCGAATTGAATTTTCAAATCAACTAAGGTTATTATGTCAATATATAGAGCTATTCCTTGATTTTCCCCAGGAGTCATGAGATCATTTAAGCACTCTTATAACGACGCAAAACAAAATGCTAATTTTTCAATTTCGCAATATTTCTAAGTCCTGTAGCGAGCAGGATAGTCACGAATACTTGCGATCGAACTTTAACTTTCCAGCGAATTGAAATTTTAAATAACCGATAGTGAACAGATAAGAAAATACCTCGTATATTCTAACACGTGCATTCGTGTAATCATAAGGTTCTTGCGATTGAGGCGCAGTATATTTTTCCCGAAATATTATCTGAAGGCATCAGGTATTTCTTACAGACATTGAAAACAACAATCAAAATGCAATCTTAATAGAATAACTGTTCGAATTATATTTTCAAATTAATAAACGTTATTATGTCGATATATAGAGCTATTCCTTGATTTTGCCCAGGAGTTATGAGATCATTTTAGCACTCTTATAACGACGCAGCAAAATATGCTAATTTTTCAATTTCGCTATATTACTAAGTCCTGTAGCGAGCAGGTTATCCACGAATACTTGCGATAGAACTTTACCTTTCCAGCAAATTGAAATTTTAAATAACCGGTAGTGAACATATACAGAAATACCTCTTATATTCTAACCCGTGAATTCGTGTAATCATGAGATTATTGCAATAAAGGCGCAGTACATTTTTTCCGAAATGACATCTGATGGCACCAGGTCGTCTAGCAGACATTGAAAACAACAATCAAAATGCAATCTCAATAAAATAACCTTTCGAATTGAATTTTCAAATCAAATAACGTTATTATGTCACTAAATAGAGCAATTCCTTGATTTTGCCCAGGAGTCCTGAGATCATTTTAGCACTTTTATAAAGACGCAGCAAAAAATGCTAATTTTTTAATTTCGCAATATTACCAAGTCCTGTAGCGAGCAGGTTATCCATTAATACTTGCGATCCAAATCCAACTATTCAGCGAATTGAAATTTTGAATAACCAAAAGCGAACAGATACAGAAATCAACCTATTATATTCTATCACGAGAATTCGTGTAATCATGAGGTTCTTGCGATTAAGGCTCAGTATATTTTTCCCGAAATATCATATGAACACATCAGGTATTTCATACAGACATTGAAAACAACAATCAAAATGCAATCTCATTAGAATAACTTTTCGAATTGAATTTACAAATCAATGAACGTTAATATGTCAATATATAGAGTTATTCTTTAATTTTGCCCAGGAGTAAGGAGATCATTTTAGCACTTTTATGACTACGCAGCAAAATATGCTAATTTCTCAATTTCGCAATATTACTAAGTCCTGTAGCGAGCAGGTTATCCACGAATACTTGCGATCTAAATTTGTCTATCCAGCGAATTGAAATTTTAAATAACCGAAAGCGAACAGTTACAGAAATCAACCTATTATATTCTATTACGAAAATTCGTGTAATCATGAGGTTCTTGCGATTGAGGCGCAGTATATTTTTCCTGAAATATCATATGAAGACATCAGGTATTTCTTACAGACATTGGAAACAACAATCAAAATGCAATCTCAATTGAATAACTTTTCGAATTGAATTTACAAATCAATTAACGTTATTATGTCAATATATAGAGCTTCCCTTGATTTTCCCCAGGAGTCATGAGATGATTTTAGCACTCTTATAAGGACGCAGCAAAAAATGCTAATTCTTCAATCTCGCAATATTACTTAGTCCTGGAGCGAGCAGGTTATTTATGAATACTTGCGACCGAAATGCAACTATCCAGCGAATTGAAATTTTACTGAACCGAAAGCGAAAATATACAGAAATCAACCTCTTAAATTCTATCACGTGAATTCGTGTAATCATGAGATTCTTGCGATCAAGGCGCAGTATATTTTTCCCGAAATATCATCTGAAGACATCTGGTATTTCTTACAGACATTAAAAACAACACCAAACGCAATCTCAATAGAATAACTGTTCGAATTATATTTTCAAAATAATTAACGTTATTATGTCAATATATAGAGCTATTCCTTGATTTTGCCCAGGAGTTATGAGATCATTACAGCACTTTTATAACCACGCAGCAAAATGTGCTAATTTTTCAATTTCGCAATATTACTAAGTCCTGTAGCGAGCAGGTTATCCACGAATACTTGCAATCGAACTTTACCTTTCCGGCGAATTGAAATTTTAAATAACCGATAGTGAACATATACAGAAATACTTCTTATATTCTAACACGTGAATTCGTGTAATCATGAGATTATTGCGATAAAGGCGCAGTATATTTTTTACGAAATGACATCTGAAGGCGTCAGGTATTTCTAACAGACATTGAAGACAACAATCAAAATGCAATCTAAATAGAATACTTTTCGAATTGAATTCTCAAATCAAATAACGTTATAATGTCACTAAATAGAGCCATTACTTGATTTTGCCGAGGAGTTATGAGATCACTTTAGCACTATTATGACCACGCAGCAAAGTATGCTAATTTTTTAATTTCGCAATATTTTCAAGTCCTGTAGCGAGCAGGTTATTCATGAATGCTTGCGATCTAAGTTTAACTATTCAGCGAATTGATATTTTAAATAACCGAAATCGAACAGATACAGAAATCAACCACTTATATTCCATTACGTGAATTCGTGTGATCATAAGATTCTTGCGATTAAGGCGCAGTATATTTTTCCCGAAATACCATCTGAAGACATCAGGTATTTCTTACAGACATTAAAATCAACAATCACAATGCAGTCTTAATAGAATAACATTTCGAATTGAATTTACAAGTCAATTAACGTTATTATGTCAATATATAGAGTCATAACTTGATTATGCCGAGGAGTCATAAGATCATCTTAGCACTATTATAGCGACGCAGCAAAATATGCTAATTTTCCAATTTCGCAATATTTCTCAGTCCTGTAGCGAGCAGGTTATCCACGAATAATTGCGATCGAACTTCAACTTTCCAGCGAATTGAAATTTTAAATAACCGATAGTGAACAGATACAGACATACCTCTTATATTCTCACACGTGAATTCGTGTAATCATGAGATTATTGCGATAAAGGCGCAGTATATTTTTTCCGAAATGACATCTAATGGCATCAGGTATGTCTAGCAGACATTGAAAACAACAATTAAAAAGCAATCTCAATAGAATAACTTTTTGAATTGAATTTTCAAATCAAATAACGTTATTAATCCACTAAATAGAGCCATTCCTTAATTTTGCCCAGGAGTTATGAGATCATTTTAGCACTTTTATGACCACGCAGCAAAATATGCGAATTTTTCAATTTTGCAATATTATCAAGTCCTGTAGCGAGCAGGTCTTCCATAAGTACTTGCGATCGAAATTGAACTATTTAGCAAATTGAAATTTCAAATATCTGAAAGCGAACAGATATAGAAATCAACCTCTTATATTCTATCACGTGAATTCGTGTAATCATGAGATGCTTGCGATTGAGGCTCAGTATATTTTTCCCGAAATATCATCTGAAGACATCAGGTATTTCTTACAGACATTGAAAACAACAATCACAATGCAGTCTCAATAGAATAACATTTCGAATTGAATTTACAAGTCAATTAACGTTATTATGTCAATATATAGAGCTATACCTTGATTTTGCCCAGGAGTTATGAGAACATTTTAGCAATCTTAAACCGACGCAGCAAAATATGCTAATTTTTTAATTTCGCAATATTACTAAGTCCTGTAGCGAGCAGGTTATGCTCGAATACTTGCGATCGAACTTTAACTTTTCAGCGAATTGATATTCAAAATAACCGATAGTGAATAGATACAGAAATACCTCTTATATTCTAACACGTCAATTCGTGTAATCATGAGATTATTGCGATAAAGGCGCAGTATATTTTTTCCGAAATGACATCTGATGGCATCAGGTATGTCTAGCAGGCATTGAAAACAACAATCAAAATGCAATCTCAATAGAATAACTTTTCGAATCGAATTTTTAAATCAAATAACGTTATTATGTCACTAAATAGAGCCATTCCTTGATTTTGCCCAGGAGTTTGAGATCATTTTAGCACTTTTATGTCCACGCAGCAAAATATGCTAATTTTTCAATTTAGCAATATTATTAAGTCCCGTAGCGAGCGGGTTATCCATCAATACTTGCGATATAAATTTAACTATTCAGCGAATTGAAATTTTAAATAACCGATAGTGAACAGATACAGAAATACCTCTTATATTCTAACACGTGAATTCGTGTAATCATGAGATTATTGCTATAAAGGCGCAGTATATTTTTTCCGAAATGACATCTGATGGCATCAGGTATTTCTCACAGACATTGAAAACAACAATCAAAATGCAATCTAAATAGAATAACTTTTCGAATTGAATTTACAAATCAATGAACGTTATTATGTCACTAAATAGAGCCATTCCTTGATTTTGCCCAGGAGTTATGATATCATTTTAGCACTCTTATGACCACGCAGCAAAATGTGCTAATTTTTGAATTTCGTTATATTACTAAGTCCTGTGGCCTGCAGGTTATCTACGAATACTTGCGATCTAAATTGAACTATTCAGCGAATCGAAATTTCAAATAACCGAAAGCAAACAGATACAGAAATCAACCTCTTCTATTCTATCGCATGAATTTGTGTAATCATGAGATTGTTGCGATTGTGGCGCACTATATTTTTTTTCCGTAATGACATCTGAAGATATCAGGTATTTCTAACAGACTTTGAAAACAACGAGCAAAACGTAAACTCAGTAGAATAACTTTTCGAATTGAATTTCCAAATCAATTAACGTTAATATGTCAATATATAGAGCCATTCTTTTATTTTGCCCATATTAAGGAAATCATTTAAGCACTCATATGACCACGCAGCAAAATATGCTAATTTTTCAATTTCGCAATGTTCCTGAGTCCTGTAGCGAGCAGGTGATCCATTAATACTTGCGATCTAAGATTATCTATTTAGCGAATTGGAATTTTAAATAACCGATAGTGAACCGATACAGAAATACCTCTTATATGCTAACACGTGAATTCGTGTAATCATGAGATACTTTCGATAAAGGCGCTGTATATTTTTCCTGAAATATCATCTCAAGACATCAGGTATTTCTTACAGACATAGAAAACAACAATTAAAATGCAATCTCATTAGAATGACTTTTCGAATTGAATTTTCAAATCAAATAACGTTATGATGTCACTAAATACAGCCATTCTTTGATTTTTCCCGGGAGTCATAGTATCATTTTAGCACTCTTATAACCACGCAGCAAAATATGCTAATTTTTTAATTTCGCAATATTATGGAGTCCTGTCGCGAGCAGGTTATCTATTAATAGTTGCGGTCTGAATTTAACCATTACGCGAATTAAAATTTCAAATAACCGAAAGCGAACAGATACAGAAATCAACCTATTATATTCTATCACGAGAATTTGTGTAATCATGAGGTTCTTGCGATTGAGGCGCAGTATATTTTTCCCGAAATATTATCTGAAGGCATCAGGTATTTCTTACAGTCATTGAAAACAACAATCAAAATGCAATCTCAATAGAATAACCTTTCGGATTAAATTTTCACATCAATTAACGTTAATATGTCGATATATAGAGTCATTACTTGATTATGTCCAGGAGTCATGACATCATTTTAGCACTATTATAACGACGCAGCAAAATATGCTAATTTTTCAATTTCGCAATATTTCTAAGTCCTGTAGCGAGCTGGTTATTCACGAATACTTGCGATCGAACTTTAACCTTTCAGCGAATTGAAATTTTAAATAACCGATAGTGAACAGATACAGAAATACCTCTTATATTCTAACACGTGAAATCGTGTAATCATGAGATTATTGCGATAAGGGCGCAGTATATGTTTTCCGAAATGACATCTGATGGCATCAGGTATGTCTAGCAGACATTGAAAACAACAATCAAAATGCAGTCTCAATAGAATACCTTTTCGAATTGAATTTTCAAATCAAATAACGTTATTATGTCACTAAATAGAGCCATTCCTTGATTTTGCCCAGGAGTCATGAGATCATTTTAGCACTCCTATAACGACGCAGCAAAAATTTCTAATTTTTTAATTTCGCAATGTTACTAAGTCCTGTAGCGAGCAGGTGATCCATAAATACTTGCGATCTAAATTTATCTATTTAGCGAATTGAAATTTTCAATAACCGATAGTGAACGGATACAGAAATACCTCTTATATGCTTACACGTGAATTCGTGTAATCATGAGGTTCTTGCGATTGGGGCGCAGTATATTTTTCCCGAAATATTATCTGAAGGCATCAGGTATTTCTTACAGATATTGGAAAAAACAATTAAAATGCAATCTCAATAGAATAACTGTTCGAAATGAATTCTCAAATGAAATATTGTTATTATGTCACTAAATAGAGCTATTCCTTGATTTTGCCCAGAAGTTATGAGATCATTTTAGCACTTTTATGACCACGCAGCAAAATATGCTGATTTTTCAATTTCGCAATATTATCAAGTCCTGTAGCGAGCAGGTTATCCATAAATACGAGCGATCCAAATCGAACTATTTAGCAAATTGAAATTTCAAATATCCGAAAGCGAACAGATATAAAAATCAACCTCTTATATTCTATCACGTGAATTCGTGTAATCATGAGATTGTTGCGATTGTGGCGCACTATATTTTTTTTCCGTAATGACATCTAAAGATATCAGGTATTTCTAACAGTCTTTGAAAACAACGAGCGAAACGTAAACTCGATAGAATAACTTTTCGAATTGAATTTTCAAATCAATTAACGTAATTATATCACTAAATAGAGCCATTCCTTGATTTTGCCCAGGAGTCATGAGATCATTTTAGCACTCTTATAACGACGCAGCGAAAAATGCTATTTTTTCAATTTCGCAATATTACCAAGTCCTGTAGCGAGCAGTTTATCCATGAATACCTGCGATCCAAATCTAACTATTCAGCGAATGGAAATTTTAAATAACCGAAAGCGAACAGATACAGAAATCAACCTATTATATTCTATCACGAGAATTCGTGTAATCATGAGGTTCTTGCGATTGAGGCGCAGTATATTTTTCCCGAAATATTATCTGAAGGCATCAGGTATTTCTTACAGACATTGAAAACAACAATCAAAATGCAATCTTATTAGAATAACTGTTCGAATTATATTTTCAAATCAATGAACGTTATTATGTCGATATATAGAGCTATTACTTGATTTTGCTAAGTTGTTATGAGATCATTTTAGCACTCTTATAACGACGCAGCAAAATATGCTAATTTTTTAATTTCGCAATATTACTTAGTCCTGTAGCGAGCAGGTTATCCACGAATACTTGCGATCGAACTTTAACTTTTCAGCGAATTGATATTTTAAATAACCAATAGTGAACAGATACAGAAATACCTCTTATATTCTAACACGTGAATTCGTGTAATCATGAGATTATTGCGATAAAGGCGCAGAATATTTTTTCCGAAATG
Source organism: Platygaster robiniae (assembly GCA_028476575.1). NCBI lineage: Eukaryota > Metazoa > Arthropoda > Insecta > Hymenoptera > Platygastridae > Platygaster > Platygaster robiniae. The sequence continues at coordinate 21,721,895 of CM052021.1, forward strand.
ACATCTGATGGCATCAGGTATGTCTAGCAGACATTGAAAACAACAATCAAAATGCAATCTCAATAGAATAACTTTTGGAATTGAATTTTCAAATCAAATAACGTTATAATGTCACTAAAAAGAGCCATTCCGTGATTTTGCCCAGGGGTTATGAGATCATTTTATTACTTTTATGACCACGCATTAAAATAGGCTAATTTTTCAAATTCGCAATGTTACTAAGTCCTGTAGCGAGCACGCGATCCATTAATACTTGCGATTCAAATTTATCTATTCAGCGAATTGAAATTTTAAATAACCGATAGTGAACGGATACAGGAATACCTCTTATATGCAAACACGTGAATTCGTGTAATCATGAGATACTTGCGATAAAGGCGCTGTATATTTTTCCTGAAATATCATCTCAAGACATCAGGTATTTCTTACAGACATAGAAAACAACAATTAAAATGCAATATAATTAGAATGACTTTTCGAATTGAATTTTCAAATCAAATAACGTTATGATGTCACTAAATACAGCCATTCTTTGATTTTTCCCGGGAGTCATGATATCATTTTAGCACTATTATAACGACGCAGCAAAATATGCTAATTTTTCAATTTCGCAATATTACCAAGTCCTGTAGCGAGCAGGTTATTCACGAATACTTGCGATCGAACTTTATCTTTCCAGCGAATTGAAATTTTAAATAACCGATAGTGAACAGATACAGAAATACCTCTTATATTCTAACACGTGAATTCGTGTAATCATGAGATTATTGCTATAAAGGCGCAGTATATTTTTTCCGAAATGACATCTGATGGCATCAGGTATGTCTGGAAGACATTGAAAACAACAATCAAAATGCAATCTCAATAGATTAACTTTTCGAATTGAATTTTCAAATCAAATAACGTAATTATATCACTAAATAGAGCCATTCCTTGATTTTGCCCAGGAGTCATGAGATCATTTTAGCACTCTTATAACGACGCAGCAAAAAATGCTATTTTTTCAATTTCGCAATATTACCAAGTCCTGTAGCGAGCAGGTTATCCATGAATACCTGCGATTCAAATCTAACTATTCAGCGAATTGAAATTTTAAATAACCGAAAGCGAACAGATACAGAAATCAACCTATTATATTCTATCATGAGAATTCGTGTAATCATGAGGTTCTTGCGATTGAGGCGCAGTATATTTTTCCCGAAATATTATCTGAAGGCATCAGGTATTTCTTACAGACATTGAAAACAACAATCAAAATGCAATCTTATTAGAATAACTGTTCGAATTATATTTTCAAATCAATAAACGTTATTATGTCGATCTATAGAGCTATTCCTTAATTTTGCCCAGGAGTTATGAGATCATTTTAGCACTTTTATAACGACGCAGCAAAATATGCTAATTTTTCAAATTCGCAATATTTTCAAGTCCTGTAGCGAGCAAGTTATTCATAAATACTTGCGATCTAAATTAAAATATTTAGCAAATTGCTATTTCAAATATCTGAAAGCGAACAGATATAGAAATCAACCTCTTATATTCTATCACTTGAATTCGTGTAATCACGAGATGCTTGCGATTGAGGCGCAGTATATTTTTCCCGAAATATCATCTGAAGACATCTGGTATTTCTTACAGACATTGAAAACAACAATCACAATGCAGTCTCAATAAAATAACTGTTCGAAATGATTTCTCAAATCGAATAACGTTATTATGTCACTAAATAGAGCTATTCCTTGATTTTGCCCAGAAGTTATGAGATCATTTTTGCACTCTTATAACGACGCAGCAAAATATAATAATTTCTTAATTTCGCAATTTTACTAAGTCTTGTAGCGAGCAGGTTATCCACGAATACTTGCGATCGAACTTTAACTTTTCAGCGAATTGATATTTTAAATAACCGATAGTGAACAGATACAGAAATACCTCTTATATTCTAACACGTGAATTCGTGTAATCATGAGGTTCTTGCGATTGGGGCGCAGTATATTTTTCCCGAAATATTATCTGAAGGCATCAGGTATTTCTTACAGACATTGGAAACAACAATCAAAATGCAATCTCAATAGAATAACTGTTCGAATTGAATTTTCCAATCAAATAACGTTATTATGTCAATATATAGAGCTATTCCTTGATTTTACCCAGGAGTTATGAAATCATTTCAGCACTCTTATGACCACGCAGCGAAATATGCTAATTTTTCAATTTTGCAATGTTACTAAGTCCTGCAGCGAGCAGGTGATCCATTAATACTTGCGATCTAAATCTATCTATTCAGCGTATTGGAATTATAAATAACCGATAGTGAACGGATACAGAAATACCTTTTATATGCTAACACGTGAATTCGTGTAATCATGAAATTATTGCGATAACGGCGCAGTAAATTTTTTTCCGAAATGACATCTGATGGCATCAGGTATGTATAGCAGACATTGAAAACAACAATTAAAATGCAATCTCAATAGAAGAACTTTTCGACTTGAATTTTCAAATCAAATAACGTTATTATGTCACTAAATAGAGCCATTCCTTTATTTTGCCCAGGAGTCATGAGATCATTTAGCACTCTTATATTGACGCAGCAAAAAATGCTAATTTTTCAATATCGCAATATTACCAAGTCCTGTAGCGAGCAGGTCATCCATGAATACCTGCGATCCAAATCTAACTATTCAGCGAATTGAAATTTTAAATAACCGAAAGCGAACAGATACAGAAATCAACCTATTATATTCTATCACTTGAATTCGTGTAATCATGAGATGCTTGCGATTGAGGCGCAGTATATTTTTTTCCGAAATATCATCTGAAGACATCTGGTATTTCTTACAGACATTGAAAACAACAATCAAAATGCAACCTTAATAGAATAACTGTTCGAATTATATTTACAAATCAATAAACGTTATTATGTCGATATATAGAGCTATTCCTTGATTTTGCCCAGGAGTTATGAGATCATTTTAGCACTCTTATAACGACGCAGCAAAATTAGCTAATTTTTTAATTTCGCAATATTACTAAGTCCTGTAGCGAGCAGGTTATCCACGAATACTTTAGATCGAACTTTAACTTTTCAGCGAATTGATATTTTTAATGACCGATACTGAACAGATACAGAAATACCTCTTATATTCTAACACGTGAATTCGTGTAATCATGAGGTTCTTGCGATTGGGGCGCAGTATATTTTTCCCGAAATATTATCTGAAGGCATCAGGTACTTCTTACAGACATTGGAAACAACAATTTAAATGCAATCTCAATAGAATAACTGTTCGAAACGAATTCTCAAATCAAATAACGTTATTAATCCACTAAATAGAGCCATTCCTTAATTTTGCCCAGGAGTTATGAGATCATTTTAGCACTTTTATGACCACGCAGCAAAATATGCGAATTTTTCAATTTCGCAATATCATCAAGTCCTGTAGCGAGCAGGTCATCCATAAGTACCTGCGATCGAAATTGAACTATTTAGCGAATTGAAATTTCAAATATCTGAAGCGAACAGATATAGAAATCAACCTCTTATATTTTATCACGTGAATTCGTGTAATCATGAGATGCTTGCGAATGAGGCGCAGTATATTTTTCCCGAAATATTATCTGAAGGCATCAGGTATTTCTTACAGTCATTGAAAACAACAATCAAAATGCAATCTCAAAAAAATAACCTTTCGGATTGAATTTTCACATCAATTAACGTTAATATGTCGATATATAGAGTCATTACTTGATTATGTCCAGGAGTCATGACATCATTTTAGCACTATTATAACGACGCAGCAAAATATGCTAATTTTTCAATTTCGCAATATTTCTAAATCCCGTAGCGAGCAGGTTATTCACGAAAACTTGCGATCGAACTTTAACTTTCCAGCGAATTGAAATTTTAAATAACCGATAGTGAACAGATACAGAAATACCTCTTCTATTCTAACACGTGAATTCGTGTAATCATGAGGTTCTTGCGATTAGGGCGCAGTATATTTTTCCCGAAATATTATCTGAAGGCATCAGGTATTTCTTACAGACATTGGAAACAACAATCAAAATGCAATCTCAATAGAATAACTGTTCGAAATGAATTCTCAAATCAAATAATGTTTTTAATCCACTAAATAGAGCTATTCCTTGATTTTGCCCAGGAGTTATGAGATCATTTTAGCACTTCTATGACCACGCAGCAAAATATGCGAATTTTTTAATTTCGCAATATTATCAAGTCCTGTAGCGAGCAGGTCATCCATTAGAACTTGCGATCGAAGTTGAACTATTTAGCAAATTGAAATTTCAAATATCTGAAAGCGAACAGATATAGAAATCAACCTCTTATATTCTATCACGTGAATTCATGTAATCATGAGATGCTTGCGATTGAGGCGCAGTAAAATTTTCCCGAAATATCATCTGAAGACATCAGGTATTTCTTACAGACATTGAAAACGACAATCAGAATGCAGTCTCAATAGAATAACATTTCGAATTGAATTTACAAGTCAATTAACGTTATTATGTCAATATATAGAGCTATTCCTTGATTTTTCCCAGGAGTTATGAGATCATTTTAGCAATCTTATGACGACAAAGCAAAATATGCTAATTTTTTAATTTCGCAATATTACTAAGTCCTGTAGCGAGCAGGTTATCCACGAATACTTGCGATCGAACTTTATCTTTTAAGCGAATCGATATTTTAAATAACTGATAGTGAACAGATACAGAAATACCTCTTATATTCTATCATGAGAATTTGTGTAATAATGAGGTTCTTGCAATTGAGGCGCAGTATATTTTTCCCGAAATATTATATGAAGGCATCAGGTATTTCTAACGGTCATTGAAAACAACATTCAGAATGCAATCTCAATAGAATTAATTTTCGGATTGAATTTTCACATCAATTAACGTTATTATGTCGATATATAAAGTCATTACTTGATTATGCCCAGGAGTCATGAGATCATCTTAGCACTATTATAACGACGCAGCAAAATATGCTAATTTTTCAATTTCGCAATATTATTAAGTCCCGTAGCGAGCAGGTTATCCATAAATCCTTGCGATCTAAATCTAACTATTCAGCGAATTGATATTTTAAATAACTGAAATCGAACAGATACAGAAATCAACCACTTATATTCCATCACGTGAATTCGTTTAATCATAAGATTCTTGCGATTAAGGCGCTGTATATTTTTCCCGAAATACCAGCTGAAGACATCAAGTATTTCTCACAGACATTGAAAACAACAATCAAAATGCAATCTAAATAGAATAAATTTTCGAATTGAATTTACAAATCAATGAACGTTATTATGTCACTAAATAGAGCCATTCCTTGATTTTGCCCAGGCGTTATGATATCATTTCAGCACTCTTATGACCACGCAGCAAAATGTGCTAATTTTTGAATTTCGCAATATTACTAAGTCCACTGGCGTGCAGGTTATCTACGAATACTTGCGATCTAAATTGAACTATTCAGCGAATCGAAATTTCAAATAACCGAAAGCAAACAGATACAGAAATCAATCTCTTCTATTCTATCGCATGAATTTTTGTAAACATGAGATTGTTGCGATTGTGGCGCACTATATTTTTTTTCCGTAATGACATCTGAAGATATCAGGTATTTCTTACAGACATTGAAAACAACAATCACAATGCAGTCTCAATAGAATAACTTTTCGAATTGAATTTACAAGTCAATTAACGTTATTATTGTTGAAGTAAAAGAAGTTAATTTTGTATTTGAATTCTCCCGCTCTCCAAACTAGGAATATTTTGTCACCACCCTCCCCGTGCCCTACCGAGAGCACACAGGTGTACCACAACGGGAGAAAGTTCTCCTCCCTCACTCCCTAGCATTAGCTCTCTCTCTTTCATTTTAGGTTCACTCTCACCAGTTTTTTTGTTCACTTTGCTCCGGAACCGAAATCTGTAAAGACCTCTCTACAAAATAAATCCAAAGTTTTCTTTTAAATCAGTGAAATATCTTGTTATTTGGACCCTTAATTTAACAGGTTATGGGCCCAGGTTCGCGAATTAACAGATATTTCTGAGGGTCTGAAAGTAATTGCGCGCGAAGTGCGGGTTTGAAATTTATTTCCGTCAAGTGCACGCCGAGAAGCTTTTTCGTGCATCCGCGATGGAATCTGAAAATGTTCGCCTCCCGAAATTGACTGGAAACGAGGACTGGGCGATGTGGAAATTCCGGGCCCGCGTGGCACTGAGGGCGTCGGGGACATGGGACGTCGTCGACGGCACCCAGGTGAAACCGGAAGTGGCGGCCGGGGCCGACGAAGCGCCCATCAAGGCATGGAAGAAGCTGGACAACACGGCCCAGAGGATAATCGTGACGTCCATCGACGAGAGACCACTCCTGCATATCATCAACTGCGATACCTCCAGGTCCATGTGGGACAAACTTCAATCCGTGTACGAGCAGAAATCCGAGGTCAGCATCCACACACTAATGCAGAAATGGTACAGCATCGAGAAAGACCCCAGGGACGACATAGCAACCCACGTCGCTCGTCTCGAGGATCTCGCCCACCGCCTTGAAAACCTGGGTGAGAAAATTCCTGAAAGCATGATCATGACGAAGGTTATTATGACCCTCCCCCCCACTATGAAGCACTTTATCAGCGCGTGGGACTCGGCTCCCTCGGGAGACCGCACGTTGTCGAACCTGATATCGCGACTGACGATCGAGGAATCCCGCACCAGCCCTAACCATAATCGGGAAAGCGCGGCATTCACTGTTCGTAAGACCACTCACGGCAAATCAAACCCCAAGTCTAGGAGGCCAGGGAACTGCAACTACTGTCACAAACCAGGACACTGGGTGGCGGAGTGTTGGAAGAAGAAAACGGCTGGCACCAGGAGAGGTGCAGAGGACAGGGGCGAGGCCCTCATCGGGGAAGCCATGACATCGAGGGACATCATCCACGGGGTCGAGGCTGAGGCCTGGTTCATGGACTCCGGGGCGACAGACCACATGTCGAATAGGCGATCCTGGTTTCGCTCGTTCACCAACCTCCAGGGGAAGTCCATCAAGGTCGGGGATGGAAAATTGATTCCGGCCTTGGGGAGGGGTGAAATAGACATTCTGGCTTTTAACGGTCACAAGTGGGAACGAAAGTTCCTGAGGAATGTTCTGTACGTGCCTGACCTCACTTACAACCTTTTTTCACTAGGCGCGGCGCTAGATAATGGCATTGAGCATCAATCCGACCGAAATTCATGCAGACTCGTGAAGGACGGGGACGTGGTTGCGGTGGGAGTAAGGACAGGAAAACTGTTCAGCATGAGGTTCCAGGTCATCGAAGCGGTCCAGGGGCAGCCCGAGGCGAACATGGCAACGCAGGTCGACCTCCACACCTGGCATCAGAGGATGTCGCATCAGAACATGGCCCAGGTCAAGGATGTTCTAAAGAGGTCGGGGATCAAGTGTCCTGGCGAGGGCATAAGCTGCGAGGACTGCATCCTGGGGAAAATGCATCGTCTACCACTTCCAAGAAGGGGCTCGAGGTCAGCGAAAATAGGTGAGGTGATCCACACCGACCTCTGTGGGCCCATGCAGGAAAAGTCTCTGGGAGGCGCGAGGTATTTCTTAATGTTTAAGGATGACTATAGCCACCACAGGTCAATATATTTTCTGAAGACCAAGGCCGAGACCCCCACCTGGATCGACCACTACCTTAGGAAGGCTGAGAAACACCTTGATACTGGAATAAAGGTCCTGAGGAGCGACAACGGGCTCGAGTACGTCAACCAGGAAGTGGCTGACCTGACACGTCGACTGGGCATCACGCACCAAAGGACTGCTCCATACACACCTGAGCAGAATGGATCGGCAGAGCGCGAAAACCGAACTGTCGTCGAACTGGCCAGGACCTCTTTGCACGCCTGTGGAATTCCCCTGAGGATGTGGGCCGAGGCCATCAACTACTCGGTGCACTCGCTCAACCAGACGGGAACAAGCTCTCGTGCAGGGAGCACGCCGAACGAGCTCTGGCTGGGAAAACCACCTGACATGGACCTCCTTCACATTTTTGGCGAGCTGGTCTACGTCCATGTTCCAAAGGAGAAGCGCCGGAAATGGGACGTCATGGCGGAGAAGGGATTCTTCGTGGGGTACGACGGCAACACCAAGGGTTTTCGTGTCTGGTTCCCAGAAAGAGACCAAGTCAAGATTCACCGGGACATCGTCTTCACTGGAAGATTATTCAAGGACGAAATGCCAAGTGAAACACAGGAGGAGACAATAGATCTCTCAATACTACCTGCAGACGTCACCGACGACCAGGAACCTGAGGACGTCATCGAGGACGCCGTCGAGGACGAGGCTCAAGAATACGAACCAGCGCGGGAAAATGCACCACCACCAGTCGGACAGGATCAGGCTCCAGGTGGAGATCGGCCCAGATATAACTTAAGAAATCGCGAGGACATCCAGATGCCGGCAAGGTACTCGACGGCCATGTTTTCCGCCGTGGACACCAGTGAGCCAGAAGATTTCGAACAGGCCATGGCATCACAGACCTCGGGGCAGTGGAAAGCAGCTATGGATGATGAGATGAAATCCCTGCTGGAGAACAGCACCTGGACCTTGGTCGACCCACCTCACGATCAGAAGATAATTGACAGCCGCTGGACTTATAAACTGAAGCGAGGGGGCGATGGAAGGATCGAAAGGTTCAAGGCCAGGCTAGTGGCGAGGGGCTTCAGGCAAACTGCGGGAGTCGACTACCACGAGACGTTCAGCCCGGTCACGAAATTCGACTCCATTAGAACAATCCTGGCAATGGCAGCATCGGAGAATTTATACCTGAAACAGTTTGACATAAAGACTGCGTTCCTGTACGGGGAAATCGAGGAGGCCATCTTCATGCATCAGCCAGAGGGATACGAGGATGGCACAGGACGAGTCTGTAAGCTGAACCAGAGCCTGTACGGGCTCAAGCAGGCATCAAGGTGCTGGAACCAACGCCTTACGTCGGCTCTGAACAACCTAGGTCTCCAGCCCACGGATGCCGATCCATGTGTGTTCACAAACAACAACAAGGAAAATCTCCTGGTCCTGGCCATCCACGTCGACGACGGACTCATCGCAGCGACAAGAGAAGAAGCGGCAAGTCAGATTCTCATGGACCTGGAGAAGGAATTCAGCGTGACCTCAGGCGAGGTCTCAACATACCTCGGAGTGCAGATTCGACGACTTCACGACGGGTCCATCTTCCTACACCAGGAGGCTTACGCCATGACGGTTTTACGGCGTTTCAAAATGGACGAGGCCAACGCAGTTGCCACCCCCGCTGACCGACACCACGAGATGTGCGCCGACGCCCACGTAAACGGCGGCAAAGACACACCCGGGACGGCATTTCGGCGAGTAGTGGGGAGTCTCATGTACCTGTCGATCGCTACGAGGCCGGACATCACGTACTCTGTAAATGCTGCCAGTCAACATCTCGAGGACCCAAAGAGCATCCATTGGAGCGCGGTCAAGAGGATACTGAAATATTTGAAAGGCACTACAGGTTTTAGTTTGTATTTTCCGGTTCGCAAAAATCACTGTTTACAGGTTTACAGCGACGCGGACTACGCCGGGGATACTGAGACGCGACGGTCGACAAGCGGGGTCGTGATTAAGTTTGGAGATTCCACGGTTACCTGGAGTTCGGCGAGGCAGAAATCCGTGGCACTCTCCACCACTGAAGCCGAGTACGTCGCAGCGAGCACGGCCGTCAAGGAGATTGTCTGGTTCAAGGGCCTACTCGCGGAGCTTGGGATTCCCGTTGAGAAAACAACGCTGAACATCGATAACTTGAGCGCTGTGAAACTCATTCGAAATCCCGAGTTTCACAAGCGTACAAAACATATCGACGTGCGCTACCACTTCATTCGCGAGAAATATCAGAGCCATGTTTTTGTTTTAGAACATGTACCGTCGGAGAAACAGCAGGCAGATCTCCACACGAAACCTCTGCCTCGGGTAAACTTCGAGATGCAGAGAAATATGCTGAACGTCACGAACTTTGAAGAAGCGAAAAAACGACACCAGCATTCAGCATAACAACAACAAACAACGAGCGACATTGCAGCCGACGTCCGACGAAGGTACACGAACACGCTTCGGGACTCGAGCAGGCTCGAGCACAGTCGACGCGGAGGAAAATGCAGGGGCGTCTACACTCAACCCAGCACCCTGCGGCACACGGGATGACCGCATCAACCTACACCGGGCGGGCTCAAAACGCACGAGTTGCAGCGTACGACACAACAGAGAATAAAGAAGAATATAGACAATAAGGAAATAAAAATTTGATTCTTTCGTGGGAGTGTTGAAGTAAAAGAAGTAAATTTTGTATTTGAATTCTCCCGCTCTCCAAACTAGGAATATTTTGTCACCACCCTCCCCGTGCCCTACCGAGAGCACACAGGTGTACCACAACGGGAGAAAGTTCTCCTCCCTCACTCCCTAGCATTAGCTCTCTCTCTTTCATTTTAGGTTCACTCTCACCAGTTTTTTTGTTCACTTTGCTCCGGAACCGAAATCTGTAAAGACCTCTCTACAAAATAAATCCGAAGTTTTCTTTTAAATCAGTGAAATATCTTGTTATTTGGACCCTTAATTTAACAATTATGTCAATGTATAGAGCTATTACTTGATTTTGCTCAGTAGTTATGAGATCATTTTAGCACTCTTATAACGACGCAGCAAAATATGCTGATTTTTTAATTTCGCAATATTACTAAGTCCTGTAGCGAGCAGGTTATCCACGAATACTTGCGATCGAACTTTAACTTTTTAGCGAATTGATATTTTAAATAACCGATAGTGAACAGATACATAAATACCTCTTATATTCTAACACGTGAATTCGTGTATTCATGAGATTATTGCGATAAAGGCGCTGTATATTTTTTCCGAAATGACATCTGATGGCATCAGGTATGTCTAGCAGACATTGAAAACAACAATCAAAATGCAATCTAAATAGAATAACTTTTCGAATTGAATTTACAAATCAATTAACGTTATTATGTCACTAAATAGAGCTATTCCTTGATTTTGCCAAGGAGTTATGATATCATGTTAGCACTCTTATGACCACGCAGCAAAATGTGCTAATTTTTTAATTTCGCAATATAACTAAGTCCTGTAGCGTGCAGGTTATCTACGAATACTTGCGATCTAAATTGAACTATCCAGCGAATCGAAATTTCAAATAACCGAAAGCAAACAGATACAGAAATCAACCTCTTCTATTCTATCGCATGAATTTGTGTAATCATAAGGTTCTTGCGATTAAGGCGCAGTATATTTTTCCCGAAATATCATCTGAAGACATCAGGTATTTCTTACAGACATTGAAAACAACGAGCAAAACGTAAACTCAATAAAAAAACTTTTCGAATTGAATTTACAAGTCAATTATCGTTATTATGTCAATATATAGAGCTATTACTTGATTTCGCCCAGTAGTTATGAGACCATTTTAGCACTCTTATACCGACGCAGCAAAATATGCTAATTTTTTTATTTCGCAATATTACTAAGTCCTGTAGCGAGCAGGTTATCCACGAATACTTGCGATCGAACTTTAACTATCTAGCGATATGATATTTTAAATAACCGATAATGAACGTATACAGAAATACCTCTTATATGCTAACACGTGAATTCGTGTAATCATGAGATACTTGCGATAAAGGCGCTGTATATTTTTCCTGAAATATCATCTCAAGACATCAGGTATTTCTTACAGACATAGAAAACAACAATCACAATGCAGTCTCAATAGAATAACTTTTCGAATTGAATTTACAAGTCAATTATCGTTATTATGTCAATATATAGAGCTATTACTTGATTTTGCCCAGTAGTTATGAGACCATTTTAGCACTCTTATACCGACGCAGCAAAATATGCTAATTTTTTAATTTCGCAATATTACTTAGTCCTGTAGCGAGCAGGTTATCCACGAATACTTGCGATCGAACTTTAACTTTTTAGCGAATTGATATTTTAAATAACCGATAGTGAACAGATACAGAAATACCTCTAATATTCTAACACGTGAATTCGTGTAATCATGAGATAATTGCGATAAAGGCGCAGTATATTTTTTCCGAAATGACATCTGATGGCATCAGGTATGTCTAGCAGACATTAAAAACAACAATCAAAATGCAATCTCAATAGAATAACATTTCGAATTGAATTTTCAAATCAACTAACGTTAATATGTCAATATATAGATCTATTCCTTTATTTTTCTCAGTAGGCATGAGATCAATTAGCACTCTTATGACCACGCAGCAAAATAGGCTAATTTGTCAATTTTGCAATGTTACTAAGTCCTGAAGCGAGCATGTGATTCATTAATACTTGCGATCCAAATTTATCTATACAGCGAATTGAAATTTTAAATAACCGATAGTGAACGGATACAGGAATACCTCTTATATGCTATCACGTGAATTCGTGTAATCATGGGATACTTGCGATAAAGGCGCTGTATATTTTTCCTGAAATATCATATCAAGACATCAGGTATTTCTTACAGACATAGAAACCAACAATTAAAATGCAATCTGATTAGAATGACTTTTCGAATTGAATTTTCAAATCAAATAACGTTATGATGTCACTAAATACAGCCATTCTTTGATTTTTCCCGGGAGTCATGATATCATTTTGGCACTATTATAACGACGCAGCAAAATATGCTAATTTTTTAATTTCGCAATATTTCTCAGTCCTGTAGCGAGCAGGTTATTCACGAATTCTTGCGATCGAACTTTCACTTTCCAGCGAATTGAAATTTTAAATAACTGATAGTGAACAGATACAGAAATACCTCTTCTATTCTAACACGTGAATTCGTGTAATCATGAGATTATTGCGATAAAGGCGCAGTATATTTTTTCCGAAATGATATCTGATGGCATCAGGTATGTCTAGCAGACATTGAAAACAACAATCAAAATGCAATCTCAATAGAATAACTTTTCGAATTGAATTTTCAAATCAAATAACGTTATTATGTCAATAAATAGAGCCATTCCTTGATTTCGCCCAGGAGTCATGAAATCATTTTAGCACTCTTATAACGACGCAGCAAAAATTCCTCATTTTTTAATTTCGCAATATTATCAAGTCCTGTAGCAAGCAGGTTATCCATGAATACTAGGACCTAAATTTAACTATTCAGCGAATTGATATTTTAAATAACCGAAATCGAACAAATAGAGAAATGAACCACTTATATTTCATCACGAGAAATCGTGTAATCAAGAAATTATTGCGATAAAGGCGCAGTAAATTTTCTCCGAAATGACTTCTGATGGCATCAGGTATGTATAGCAGACATTTAAAACAACAATTAAAATGCAATCTTAATAGGATAACTTTTCGACTTGAATTTTCAAATCAAATAACGTTATTATGTCACTAAATAGAGCCATTCCGTGATTTTGCCCAGGAGTCATGGGATCATTTAGCACTCTTATATTGACGCAGCAAAAAATGCTAATTTTTCAATTTCGCAATATTACCAAGTCCTGTAGCGAGCCGGTTATCCATGAATACCTGCGATCCAAATCTAACTATTCAGCGAATTGAAATTTTAAATAACCGATAGTGAACAGATACAGAAATACCTCTTATATTCTAACACGTGAATTCGTGTAATCATGAGATTATTGCGATAAAGGCGCAGTATATTTTTTCCGAAATCACATCAGATGGCATCAGGTATGTCTAGCAGACATTGAAAACAACAATCAAAATGCAATCTCAATAGAATAACTTTTCGAATTGAATTTAAAAATCAATTAACGTTATAATGTCAATATATGGAGCTATTCCTTGATTTTGCCCAGGAGTTATAAAATTATTTTAGCACTCTTATGACCAAGCAGCAAAATATGCTGATTTTTTAATTTCGCAATATTACTAAGTTCTGTCGCGAGCAGGCTATCTATGAATACTTGCGATCTAAATTTAATTATTCAGCAAATTGATATTTTAAATAACTGAAATAAAACAGATACAGAAATCAACCACTTATAGTCCATCACGAGAAATCGTGTAATCATGAAATTATTGCGATAACGGCGCAGTAAATTTTTTCCGAAATGACATCTGATGGCATCAGGTATGTATAGCAGACATTGAAAACAACAATTAAAATGCAATCTCAATAGAATAACTTTTCGACTTGAATTTTCAAATCAAATAACGTTATTATGTCACTAAAAAGAGCCATTCCTTTATTTTGCCCAGGAGTCATGAGATCATTTAGCACTCTTATATTGACGCAGCAAAAAATGCTAATTTTTCAATTTCGCAATATTACCAAGTCCTGTAGCAAGCAGGTTATCCATAAATACCTGCGATCCAAAACGAACTATTCAGCGAATTGAATTTTTAAATAACCGAAAGCGAACAGATACAGAAATCAACCAATTATATTCTATCACGAGAATTCGTGTAATCATGAGATTATTGCGATAAAGGCGCAGTATATTTTTTCCGAAATGACATCTGATGGCATCAGGTATGTCTAGCAGACATTGAAAACAACAATCAAAATGCAATCTCAATAGAATAACTTTTCGAATTGAATTTTCAAATCAAATAACGTTTTTATATCACTAAATAGAGTCATTGCTTGATTTTGCTCAGGAGTTATGAGATCATCTTAGCACTCTTATAACGACGCAGCAAAATATGCTAATTTTTCAATTTCGCAATGTTACTCAGTCCTGTAGCGAGCATGTGATCCATTAATACTTGCGATCCAAATTTATCTATTTAGCGAATTGAAATTTTAAATAACTGATAGTGAACGGATACAGGAATACCTCTCATATGCTAACACGTGAATTCGTGTAAACATGAGATACTTTCGATAAAGGCGCTGTATATTTTTCCTGAAATATCATCTCAAGACATCAGGTATTTCTTACAGACATAGAAAACAACAATTAAAATGCAATCTCATTAGAATGACTTTTCGAATTGAATTTTCAAATCAAATAACGTTATGATGTCACTAAATACAGCCATTCTTTGATTTTTCCCGGGAGTCATGATATCATTTTAGCACTATTATAACGACGCAGCAAAATATGCTAATTTTTTAATTTCGCAATATTTCTAAGTCCTGTAGCGAGCAGGTTATTTACGAATACTTGCGATCGAACTTTAACTTTCCAGCGAATTGAAATTTTAAATAACCGATAGTGAACAGATACAGAAATACTTCTTACATTCTAACACGTGAATTCGTGTAATCATGAGATTATTGCGATAAAGGCGCAGTATATTTTTTCCGAAATGATATCTGATGGCATCAGGTATGTCTAGCAGACATTGTAAACAACAATCAAAATGCAATCTCAATAGAATAACTTTTCGAATTGAATTTTTAAATCAAATAACGTTATTATGTCAATAAATAGAGCCATTCCTTGATTTCGCCCAGGAGTCATGAAATCATTTTAGCACTCTTATAACAACGCAGCAAAAAATCCTAATTTTTTAATTTCACAATATTATCAAGTCCTGTAGCAAGCAGGTTATCCATGAATACCAGGACCTAAATTGAACTATTCAGCGAATTGATATTTTAAATAACCGAAATCGAACAGATACAGAAATACCTCTTATATTCTAACACGTGAATTCGTGTAATCATGAGATTATTGCGATAAAGGCACAGTATATTTTTTCCGAAATGATATCTGAAGGCATCAGGTATTTCTAACAGACATTTGAGACAACAATCAAAATGCAATCTAAATAGAATAACTTTTCGAATTGAATTCTCCAATCAAATAACGTTATTATGTCACTAAATAGAGCCATTCCTTGATTTTGCCCAGGAGTTATGAGATCATTTCTGCACTATTATGACCACGCAGCAAAATATGCTAATTTTTCATTCTCGCAATATCGTCAAGTCCTGTAGCGAGCAAGTTATTCATAAATACTTGCGATCTAAATTAGACTATCTAGCAAATTGAAATTTCAAATATCTGAAAGCGAACAGATATAAAAATCAACCTCTTATATTCTATCACGTGAATTCGTGTAATCATGAGATGCTTGCAATTGAGGTGCAGTATATTTTTCCCGAAATATCATCTGAAGACATCTGGTATTTCTTACAGACATTGAAAACAACAATCACAATGCAGTCTCAATAAAATAACTTTTCGAAGTGAATTTACAAGTAAATTAACGTTATAATGTCACTAAATAGAGCCATTCCTTGATTTTGCCCAGGAGTTATGAGATCATGTTAGCACTCTTATAACCACGCAGCAAAAAATGCTTATTTTTTAATTTCGCAATATTGTCAGGTCCTGTAGCGAGCAAGTTATTCAGAAATACTTTCGATCTAAATTTGACTATCTAGCAAATTGAAATTTCAAAGATCTGAAAGCGAACAGATATAGAAATCAACCTCTTATATTCTATCACTTGAATTCGTGTAATCATGAGATGCTTGCGATTGAGGCGCAGTATATTTTTTCCATAACATCATCTGAAGACATCTGGTCTTTCTTACAGACATTGAAAACAACAATCACAATGCAGTCTCAATAGAATAACTGTTCGAAATGATTCCTCAAATCGAATAACGTTATTATGTCACTAAATAGAGCCATTCCTTGATTTTGCCCAGAAGTTATGAGATAATTTTAGCACTCTTATAACGACGCAGCAAAATATGCTAATTTTTTAATTTCGCAATTTTACTAAGTCCTGTAGCGTGCAGGTTATCCACGAATACTTGCGATCGAACTTTAACTTTTCAGCATATTGATATTTTAAATAACCGATAGTGAACAGATACAGAAATACCTCTTATATTCTAACACGTAAATTCGTGTAATCATGAGATTATTGCGAGAAAAGCGCAGTATATTTTTTCCGAAATGACATCTGATGGCATCAGGTATGTCTAGCAGACATTGAAAACAACAATCAAAATGCAATCTCAACAGAATAACTTTTCGAATTGAATTTTCAAATCAAATAACGTTATATTGTCACTAAATAGAGCTACTCCGTGATTTTGCCCAGGGGTTATGAGATCATTTTGCACTCTTATGACCACGCAGCAAAGTATGCTAATTTTTTAATTTCGCAATATTTTAAAGTCCTGTAGCGAGCAGGTTATCTATAAATACTTGCGATCTAAATTGAACTATTGAGCAAATTGAAATTTCAAATATCTGAAAGCGAACAGATATAGAAATCAACCTCTTGTATTCTATCACGTGAATTTGTGTAATCATGAGATTGTTGCGATTGTGGCGCAGTATATTTTTCCCGAAATGACATCTGAAGATATCAGGTATTTCTAACAGACTTTGAAAACAACGTGCAAAACGCAAACTTAATTGAATAACTTTTCGAATTGAATTTCCAAATCAACTAACGTTAATATGTCAATATATAGATACATTCCTTTATTTTGCCCAAAGAGAGGAGATCATTTTAGCACTCTTATGACCACGCAGCAAAATAGGCTAATTTTTCAATTTCGCAATGTTACCAAGTCCTGTAGCGAGCAGGTTATTCACGAATACTTGCGATCGAACTTTAACTTTCCAGCGAATTGAAATTTTAAATAACCGATAGTGAACAGATACAGAAATACCTCTTATATTCTAACACGTGAATTCGTGTAATCATGAGATTATTGCTATAAAGGCGCAGTATATTTTTTCCGAAATGACATCTGATTGCATCAGGTATGTCTAGCAGACATTGAAAACAACAATCAAAATGCAATCTCAATAGAATAACTGTTCGAAATGAATTCTCAAATGAAATAACGTTATTATGTCACTAAATAGAGCTATTCCTTGATTTTGCCCAGAAGTTATGAGATCATTTTAGCACTTTCATGACCACGCAGCAAAATATGCTAATTTTTCTATTTCGCAATATTATCAAGTCCTGTAGCGAGCAGGTTATCCATAAATACGAGCGATCCAAATTGAACTATTTAGCAAATTGAAATTTCAAATATCCGAAAGCGAACAGATATAAAAATCAACTTCTTATATTCTATCACGTGAATTCGTGTAATCATGAGATTGTTGCGATTGTGGCGCACTATATTTTTTTTCCGTAATGACATCTAAAGATATCAGGTATTTCTAACAGACTTTGAAAACAACGTGCAAATCGCAAACTTAATTGAATAACTTTTCAAATTGAATTTCCAAATAAATTAACGTTAATATGTCAATATATAGATCCATTCCTTTATTTTGCCCATAGTAAGGAGATCATTTTAGCACTTTTATGACAACGCATCAAAATATGCTAATTTTTCAATTTCGCGATATTACCAAGTCCTGTAGCGAGCAGGTTATCCATGAATACCTGCGATCCAAATCTAACTATTCAGCGAATTGAAATTTTTCAATAACCAAAAGTGAACAGATGCAGAAATCAACCTATTATATTCTATCACGAGAATTCGTGTAATCATGAGGTTCTTGCGATTGAGGCGCAGTATATTTTTCCCGAAATATTATCTGAAGGCATCAGGTATTTCTTACAGACATTGAAAACAACAATCAAAATGCAATCTTATTAGAATAACTGTTCGAATTATATTTTCAAATCAATAAACGTTATTATGTCGATTTATAGAGCTATTTCTTGATTTTGCCCAGGAGTTATGAGATCATTTTAGCACTTTTATAACGACGCAGCAAAATATGCTAATTTTACAAATTCGCAATATTGTCAAGTCCTGTAGCGAGCAAGTTATTCATAAAAACTTGCGATCTAAATTAAAATATTTAGCAAATTGAAATTTCAAATATCTGAAAGCGAACAGATATAGAAATCAACCTCTTATATTCTATCACTTGAATTCGTGTAATCATGAGATGCTTGCGATTGAGGCGCAGTATATTTTTCCCGAAATATCATCTGAAGACATCTGGTATTTCTTACAGACATTGAAAACATCAATCACAATGCAGTCTCAATAGAATAAGTGTTCGAAATGATTTCTCAAATCAAATAACGTTATTATGTCACTAAATAGAGCCATTACTTGATTTCGCCGAAAGTTGTGCGATCATTTTAGCACTCTTTTAACGACGCAGCAAAATATGCTAATTTTTTAATTTCGCAATTTTACTAAGTCCTGTAGCGAGCAGGTTATCCACGAATACTTGCAATCGAACTTTAAGTTTTCAGCGAATTGATATTTTAAATAACCGATAGTGAACATATACAGAAATACCTCTTATATTCTAACACGTGAATTCGTGTAATCATGAGGTTCTTGCGATTGGGGCGCAGTGTATTTTTCCCGAAATATTATCTGAAGGCATTAGGTATTTCTTACAGACATTGGAAACGACAATCAAAATGCAATCTCAATAGAATAACTTTTCGAATTGAATTTTCAAATCAAATAACGTTATTACGTCACTAAATAGAGCCATTCCTTGATTTAGCCCAGGAGTTTGAGATCATTTTAGCACTTTTATGTATACGCAGCAAAATATGCTAATTTTTCAATTTAGCAATATTATTAGGTCCCGTAGCGAGCAGGTTATCCATCAATACTTGCGATATAAATTTAACTATTCAGCGAATTGAAATTTTAAATAACCGATAGTGAACAGATACAGAAATACCTCTTATATTCTAACACGTGAATTCGTGTGATCATGAGATACTTGCGATAAAGGCGCTGTATATTTTTTCTAAAATATCATCTCAAGACATCAGGTATTTCTTACAGACATAGAAAACAACAATTAAAATGCAATCTCATTAGAATGACTTTTCGAATTGAATTTTCAAATCAAATAACGTTATGATGTCACTAAATACAGCCATTCTTTGATTTTTCCCGGGAGTCATGATATCATATTAGCACTATTATAACGACGCAGCAAAATATGCTAATTTTTCAATTTCGCAATATTTCTAAGTCCTGTAGCGAGCAGGTTATCCACGAATACTTGCGATCGAACTTTAACTATTTAGCGAATTGATATTTTGAATAACCGATAGTGAACAGATACAGAAATACCTCTTATATTCTAACACGTGAATTCGTGTAATCATGAGATTATTGCGATAAAGGCGCAGTATATTTTTTCCGACATGACATCTGTTGGCATCAGGTATATCTAGCAGACATTAAAAACAACAATCAAAATGCAATCTCAATAGAATAACTTCTCGAATTGAATTTTCAAATCAAATAACGTTATAATGTCACTAAATAGAGCCATTCCGTAATTTTGCCCAGGGGTTATGAGATCATTTAAGCACTTTTATGACCACGCAGCAAAGTATGCTAATTTTTTGATTTCGCAATATTATCAAGTCCTGTAGCGAGCAGGATATCTATAAATACATGCGATCTAAAGTGAACTATTTAACAAATTGAAATTTTAAATAACCGATAGTGAACAGATCCAGAAATACCTCTTATATTCTAACACGTGAATTCGTGTAATCATGAGATTATTGCTATAAAGGCGCAGTATATTTTTTCCGAAATTACATCTGATGGCATCAGGTATTTCTCACAGACATTGAAAACAACAATCAAAATGCAATCTAAATAGAATAACTTTTCGAAATGAATTTACAAATCAATGAACGTTATTATGTCACTAAATAGAGCCATTCCTTGATTTTGCCCAGGAGTTATGATATCATTTTAGCACTCTTAAGACCACGCAGCAAAATGTGCTAATTTTTGAAATTCGCAATATTACTAAGTCTTGTGGCGTGCAGGTTATCCATGAATACTTGCGATCTAAGATTAACTATTCAGCGAATTGATATTTTAAATAACCGAAATCGAACAGATACAGAAATCAACCACTTATATTCCATTACGTGAATTCGTGTGATCATAAGATTCTTGCGATTAAGGCGCAGTATATTTTTCCCGAAATACCATCTGAAGACATCAGGTATTTCTTACAGACATTGAAAACAACAATCACAAGGCAGTCTCAATAGAATAACATTTCGAATTAAATTCACAAGTCAATTAACGTTATTATGTCAATATATAGAGTCATTCCGTGATTTTGCCCAGGGGTTATGAGATCATTTTAGCACTCTTATGACCACGCAGCAAAATATGCTAATTTTTCAATTTCGCAATATTATCAAGTCCTGTATTGAGCAGGTTATCCATTCATACTTGCGATCTAAATTCATCTATTCAGCGAATTAGAATTTTAAATAACCGATAGTGAACAGATACAGAAATACCTCTTATATTCTATCACGAGAATTTGTGTAATCATGAGGTTCTTGCGATTGAGGCGCAGTATATTTTTCCCGAAATATCATCTCAAGACATCAGGTATTTCTTACAGTCATTGAAAACAACATTCAGAATGCAATCTCAATAGAATAAATTTTCGGATTAAATTTTCACATCAATTAACGTTAGTATGTCGATATATAGAGTCATTACTTGATTATGCCGAGGAGTCATGAGATCATCTTAGCACTATTATAGCGACGCAGCAAAATATGCTAATTTTTCAATTTCGCAATATTTCTCAGTCCTGTAGCGAGCAGGTTATCCACGAATAATTGCGATCGAACTTTAACTTTCCAGCGAATTGAAATTTTAAATAACCGATAGTGGACAGATACAGAAATACCTCTTATATTCTAACACGTGAATTCGTGTAATCATGAGATTATTGCGATAAAGGCGCAGTATATTTCTTCCGAAATGACATCTAATGGCATCAGGTATGTCTAGCAGACATTGAAAAAAACAATTAAAAAGCATTTCAATCGAATAACTTTTTGAATTGAATTTTCAAATCAAATAACGTTATTATGTCACTAAATAGAGCCATACCTTGAATTTGCCCAAGAGCCATAAGATCATTTTAGCACTCTTATAACGACGCAGCAAAAAATGCTAATTTTTCAATTTCGCAATATTATTAAGTCCCGTAGCGAGCAGGTTATCCATAAATCCTTGCGATCTAAATTTAACTATTCAGCAAATTGATATTTTAAATAACTGAAATCGAACAGATACAGAAATCAACCACTTATATTCCATCACGTGAATTCGTGTTATCATAAGATTCTTGCGATTAAGGCGCTGTATATTTTTCCCGAAATACCATCTGAAGACATCGGGTAATTCTCACAGACATTGAAAACAACAATCAAAATGCAATCTAAATAGAATAACTTTTCGAATTGAATTTCCAAATCAATTAACGTTAATATGTCAATATATAGAGTCATTCCATTATTTTGCCCATAGTAAGGAGATCATTTTTGCACTCTTATGACCACGTAGAAAAATATGCTAATTTTTCAATTTCGCAATGTTACTAAGTCCTGTAGCGAGCAGGTGATCCATTAATACTTGCGATCTAAATTTATCTATTTAGCGAATTGAAATTTTCAATAACCGATAGTGAACGGATACAGAAATATTTCTTATATGCTTACACGTGAATTCGTGTACTCATGAGGTTCTTGCGATTGGGGCGCAGTATATTTTTCCCGAAATATTATCTGAAGGCATCAGGTATTTCTTACAGATATTGGAAACAACAATTAAAATGCAATCTCAATAGAATAACTGTTCGAAATGAATTCTCAAATAAAATAACGTTATAATGTCACTAAATAGAGCTATTCCTTGATTTTGCCCAGAAGTTATGAGATCATTTTAGCACTTTTATGACCACGCAGCAAAAAATGCTATTTTTTCAATTTCGCAATATCACCAAGTCCTGTAGCGAGCAGGTTATCCATGAATAACTGCGATCCAAATCTAACTATTCAGCGAATTGAAATTTGAAATAACCGAAAGCGAACAGATACAGAAATCAACCTATTATATTCTATCACGAGAATTCGTGTAATCATGAGGTTCTTGCGATTGAGGCGCAGTATATTTTTCCCGAAATATTATCTGAAGGCATCAGGTATTTCTTACAGACATTAAAAACAACAATCAAAATGCAATCTTATTAGAATAACTGTTCGAATTATATTTTTAAATCAATAAACGTTATTATGTCGATATATAGAGCTATTACTTGATTTTGCTAAGTAGTTATGAGATCATTTTAGCACTCTTATAACGACGCAGCAAAATATGCTAATTTTTTAATTTCGCAATATTACTTAGTCCTGTAGCGAGCAGGTTATCCACGAATACTTGCGATCGAACTTTAACTTTTTAGCGAATTGATATTTTAAATAACCAATAGTGAACAGATACAGAAATACTTCTTATATTCTAACACGTGAATTCGTGTAATCATGAGATTATTGCTATAAAGGCGCAGTATATTTTTTCCGAAATGACATCTGATGGCATCAGGTATGTCTAGCAGACATTGAAAACAACAATCAAAATGCAATCTCAGTAGATTAACTTTTCGAATTGAATTTTCAAATCAAATAACGTAATTATATCACTAAATAGAGCCATTCCTTGATTTTGCCCAGGAGTCATGAGATCATTTTAGCACTCTTATAACGACGCAGCAAAAAATGCTATTTTTTCAATTTCGCAATATTACCAAGTCCTGTAGCGAGCAGGTTATCCATGAATACCTGCGATCCAAATCTAACTATTCAGCGAATTGAAATTTTAAATAACCGAAAGCGAACAGATACAGAAATCAACCTATTATATTCTATCACGAGAATTCGTGAAATCATGAGGTTCTTGCGATTGAGGCGCAGTATATTTTTCCCGAAATATTGTCTGAAGGCATCAGGTATTTCTTACAGACATTGAAAACAACAATCAAAATGCAATCTTATTAGAATAACTGTTCGAATTATATTTTCAAATCAATAAACGTTATTATGTCGATATATAGAGCTATTCCTTAATTTTGCCCAGGAGTTATGAGATCATTTTAGCACTTTTATAACGACGCAGCAAAATATGCTAATTTTTCAAATTCGCAATATTGTCAAGTCCTGTAGCGAGCAAGTTATTCATAAATACTTGCGATCTAAATTAAAATATTTAGCAAATTGAAATTTCAAATATCTGAAAGCGAACAGATATAGAAATCAACCTCTTATATTCTATCACTTGAATTCGTGTAATCACGAGATGCTTGCGATTGAGGCGCAGTATATTTTTCCCGAAATATCATCTGAAGACATCTGGTATTTCTTACAGACATTGAAAACAACAACCACAATGCAGTCTCAATAGAATAAATGTTCGAAATGATTTCTCAAATCGAATAACGTTATTATGTCACTAAATAGAGCTATTCCTTGATTTTGCCCAGAAGTTATGAGATCATTTTAGCACTTTTATGACCACGCAGCAAAATTTGCGAATTTTTCAATTTCGCAATATTATCAAGTCCTGTAGCGAGCAGGTCATCCATAAGTACTTGCGATCGAAATTGAACTATTTAGCAAATTGAAATTCAAATATCTGAAAGCGAACAGATATAGAAATCAACTTCTTATATTCTATCACGTGAATTCGTGTAATCATAAGATTCTTGCGATTAAGGCGCAGTATATTTTTCCCGAAATACCATCTGAAGACATCAGGTATTTCTTACAGACATTAAAAACAACAAACAAAATGCAATCTAAATAGAATCACTTTTCGAATTGAATTTACAAATCAATTAACGTTATAATGTCAATATATAGAGCTATTCTTTGATTTTGCCCAGGAGTTATGAAATGATTTCAGCACTATTATGACCACGCAGCGAAATATGCTAATTTTTCAATTTCGAAATGTTACCAAGTCCTGTAGCGAGCAGTTGATCCATTTATACTTGCGATCTAAATTTATCTATTCAGCGTATTGGAATTATAAATAACCGATAGTTAACGGATACAGAAATCAACCTGTTATATTCTATCAGGAGAATTCGTGTAATCATGAGGTTCTTCCGATTGAGGCGCAGTATATTTTTCCCGAAATATTATCTGAAGGCATCAGGTATTTCTTACAGTCATTGAAAACAACAATCAAAATGCAATCTCAATAGAATAACCTTTCGGATTGAATTTTCACATCAATTAACGTTAATATGTCGATATATAGAGTCATTACTTGATTATGTCCATGAGTCATGACATCATTTTAGCACTATTATAACGACGCAGCAAAATATGCTAATTTTTCAATTTCGCAATATTTCTAAGTCCTGTAGCGAGCAGGTTATTCACAAATACTTGCGATCGAACTTTAACTTTTCAGCGAATTGAAATTTTCAATATTCGACAGGGAACAGATACAGAAATACCTTTTATATTCTAACACGTGAATTCGTATAATCATGAGATTATTGCGATAAAGGCGCAGTATATTTTTTCTGAAATGACATCTGATGGCATCAGGTATGTCTAGCAGACATTGAAAACAACAATCAAAATGCAATCTCAATTGAATAACTTTTCGAATTGAATTTACAAATCAATTAACGTTATTATGTCAATATATAGAGCTTCCCTTGATTTTCCCCAGGAGTCATGAGATCATTTAAGCACTCTTATAAGGACGCAGCAAAAAATGCTAATTCTTCAATTTCGCAATATTACTTAGTCCTGGAGCGAGCAGGTTATTTATGTATACTTGCGACCGAAATGCAACTATCCAGCGAATTGAAATTTTACTGAACCGAAAGCGAAAATATACAGAAATCAACCTTTCAAATTCTATCACGTGAATTCGTGTAATCATGAGATTCTTGCGATCAAGGCGCAGTATATTTTTCCCGAAATATCATCTGAAGACATCTGGTATTTCTTACAGACATTGAAAACAACACCAAACGCAATCTCAATAGAATAACTGTTCGAATTATATTTTCAAATTAATAAACGTTATTATGTCAATATATAGAGCTATTCCTTGATTTTGCCCAGGAGTTATGAGATCATTACAGCACTTTTATAACCACGCAGCAAAATGTGTTAATTTTCCAATTTCGCAATATTACTAAGTCCTGTAGCGAGCAGGTTATCCACGAATACTTGCAATCGAACTTTACATTTCCAGCGAATTGAAATTTTAAATAACCGATAGTGAACATATACAGAAATACTTCTTATATTCTAACACGTGAATTCGTGTAATCATGAGATTATTGCGATAAAGGCGCAGTATATTTTTTCCGAAATGACATCTGATGGCATCAGGTTCGTCTAGCAGACATTGAAAACAACAATTAAAATGCAATCTGAATAGAAAAACCTTTCGAATTGAATTTTCGAATCAAATAACGTTATTATGTCACTAAATAAAGCCATTCCTTGATTTTGCCCAGGAGTCATGAGATCATTTTAGCACTATTATAAAGACGCAGCAAAAAATGCTAATTTTTCAATTTCGCAATATTACCAAGTGCTGTAGGGAGCAGGTTATCTATAAATACTTGCGATCTAAACTTGTTTATTCAGCGAATTGAAATTTTGAGAAACCGAAAGCGAACAGATACAGAAATTAACCTATTATATTCTATCACGACAATTTGTGTAATCATGAGGTTCTTACGATTGAGGCGCAGTATATTTATCTCGAAATATTATCTGAAGGCATCAGGTATTTCTTACAGACATTGAAAACCACACCAAACGCAATCTCAATAGAATATCTGTTCGAAATGATTTCTTAAATCGAATAACGTTATTATGTCACTGAATAGAGCCATTCCTTGATTTTGCCCAAGAGTTATGAGATCATTCTAGCACTTTTATGACAACGCAGCAAAATATGCAAATTTTTCAATTTCGCCGTATTATCAAGTGCTGTAGCGAGCACGTTATTCATTAATACTTGCGATCTAAATTGAACTATCTAGCAAATTGAAATTTCAAATATCTGAAAGCGAACAGATATAGAAATCAACATCTTATATTATATCACGTGAATTCGTGTAATCATGAGATGCTTGCGATTGAGGCGCAATATATTTTTCCCAAAATATCATCTGAAGACATCAAGTATTGCTTACAGACATTGAAAACAACAATCACAATGCAGTCTCAATAGAATAGCTTTTCGAATTAAATTTACAAGTCAATTAACGTTATTATGTCAATATATAGAGCTATTCCTTGATTTTGCCCAGGAGTTATGAGATCATTTTAGCACTCTTATAACGACGCAGCAAATTATGCTAATTTTTTATTTCGCAATATTACTAAGTCCTGTATTGAGCAGGTTATCCATTCATACTTGCGATCTAAATTCATCTATTCAGCGAATTGGAATTTTGAATAACCGATAGTGAACAGATACAGAAATACCTCTTATATTCTATCACGAGAATTTGTGTAATCATGAGGTTCTTGCGATAAAGGCGCAGTATATGTTTTCCAAAATGACATCTGATGGCATCAGGTATGTCTAGCAGACATTGAAAACGACAATCAAAATGCAATCTCAATAAAATAACTTTTCGAATTTAATTTTCAAATCAAATAAAGTTATAATGTCACTAAATAGAGCCATTCCGTGATTTTGCCCAGGGGTTATGAGATCCTTTAGCACTCTTATGACCACGCAGCAAAATATGCTAATTTTTGAATTTCGCATTATTATCAAGTCCTGTAGCGAGCAGGTTATCTATAAATACTTGCGATCTAAATTAAACTATTTAGCAAATTGAAATTTCAAATATCTGAAAGCGAACAGATATAGAAATCAACCTCTTATATTCTATCACGTGAATTTGTGTAATCATGAGATTGTTGCGATTGTGGCACAGTATATTTTTCCCGAAATGACATCTGAAGATATCAGGAATTTCTAACAGACTTTGAAAACAACGTGCAAAACGCAAACTTAATTGAATAACTTTTCGAATTGAATTCCCAAATCAATTAACGTTATAATGTCAATATATAGATATATTCCTTTATTTTGCCCATAGTAAGGAGATCATTTTAGCACTCTTATGACCACGCATTAAAATAGGCTTATTTTTCAATTTCGCAATATTACTAAGTCCTGTATTGAGCAGGTTATCCATTCATACTTGCGATCTAAATTCATCTATTCAGCGAATTAGAATTTTAAATAACCGATAGTGAACAGATACAGAAATACCTCTTATATTCTATCACGAGAATTTGTGTAATCATGAGGTTCTTGCGATTGAGGCGCAGTATATTTTTCCCGAAATATCATCTCAAGACATCAGGTATTTCTTACAGTCATTGAAAACAACATTCAGAATGCAATCTCAATAGAATAAATTTTCGGATTGAATTTTCACATCAATTAACGTTATTATGTCGATATATAGAGTCATTACTTGATTATGCCGAGGAGTCATGAGATCATCTTAGCACTATTATAGCGACGCAGCAAAATATGCTAATTTTTCAATTTCGCAATATTTCTCAGTCCTGTAGCGAGCAGGTTATTCACAAATACTTGCGATCGAACTTTAACTTTTCAGCGAATTGAAATTTTCAATATTCGACAGGGAACAGATACAGAAATACCTTTTATATTCTAACACGTGAATTCGTATAATCATGAGATTATTGCGATAAAGGCGCAGTATATTTTTTCTGAAATGACATCTGATGGCATCAGGTATGTCTAGCAGACATTGAAAACAACAATCAAAATGCAATCTCAATTGAATAACTTTTCGAATTGAATTTACAAATCAATTAACGTTATTATGTCAATATATAGAGCTTCCCTTGATTTTCCCCAGGAGTCATGAGATCATTTTAGCACTCTTATAAGGACGCAGCAAAAAATGCTAATTCTTCAATTTCGCAATATTACTTAGTCCTGGAGCGAGCAGGTTATTTATGTATACTTGCGACCGAAATGCAACTATCCAGCGAATTGAAATTTTACTGAACCGAAAGCGAAAATATACAGAAATCAACCTTTCAAATTCTATCACGTGAATTCGTGTAATCATGAGATTCTTGCGATCAAGGCGCAGTATATTTTTCCCGAAATATCATCTGAAGACATCTGGTATTTCTTACAGACATTGAAAACAACACCAAACGCAATCTCAATAGAATAACTGTTCGAATTATATTTTCAAATTAATAAACGTTATTATGTCAATATATAGAGCTATTCCTTGATTTTGCCCAGGAGTTATGAGATCATTACAGCACTTTTATAACCACGCAGCAAAATGTGTTAATTTTCCAATTTCGCAATATTACTAAGTCCTGTAGCGAGCAGGTTATCCACGAATACTTGCAATCGAACTTTACATTTCCAGCGAATTGAAATTTTAAATAACCGATAGTGAACATATACAGAAATACTTCTTATATTCTAACACGTGAATTCGTGTAATCATGAGATTATTGCGATAAAGGCGCAGTATATTTTTTCCGAAATGACATCTGATGGCATCAGGTTCGTCTAGCAGACATTGAAAACAACAATTAAAATGCAATCTGAATAGAAAAACCTTTCGAATTGAATTTTCGAATCAAATAACGTTATTATGTCACTAAATAAAGCCATTCCTTGATTTTGCCCAGGAGTCATGAGATCATTTTAGCACTCTTATAAAGACGCAGCAAAAAATGCTAATTTTTCAATTTCGCAATATTACCAAGTGCTGTAGGGAGCAGGTTATCTATAAATACTTGCGATCTAAACTTGTTTATTCAGCGAATTGAAATTTTGAGAAACCGAAAGCGAACAGATACAGAAATTAACCTATTATATTCTATCACGACAATTTGTGTAATCATGAGGTTCTTACGATTGAGGCGCAGTATATTTATCTCGAAATATTATCTGAAGGCATCAGGTATTTCTTACAGACATTGAAAACCACACCAAACGCAATCTCAATAGAATATCTGTTCGAAATGATTTCTTAAATCGAATAACGTTATTATGTCACTGAATAGAGCCATTCCTTGATTTTGCCCAAGAGTTATGAGATCATTCTAGCACTTTTATGACAACGCAGCAAAATATGCAAATTTTTCAATTTCGCCGTATTATCAAGTGCTGTAGCGAGCACGTTATTCATTAATACTTGCGATCTAAATTGAACTATCTAGCAAATTGAAATTTCAAATATCTGAAAGCGAACAGATATAGAAATCAACATCTTATATTATATCACGTGAATTCGTGTAATCATGAGATGCTTGCGATTGAGGCGCAATATATTTTTCCCAAAATATCATCTGAAGACATCAAGTATTGCTTACAGACATTGAAAACAACAATCACAATGCAGTCTCAATAGAATAGCTTTTCGAATTAAATTTACAAGTCAATTAACGTTATTATGTCAATATATAGAGCTATTCCTTGATTTTGCCCAGGAGTTATGAGATCATTTTAGCACTCTTATAACGACGCAGCAAATTATGCTAATTTTTTATTTCGCAATATTACTAAGTCCTGTATTGAGCAGGTTATCCATTCATACTTGCGATCTAAATTCATCTATTCAGCGAATTGGAATTTTGAATAACCGATAGTGAACAGATACAGAAATACCTCTTATATTCTATCACGAGAATTTGTGTAATCATGAGGTTCTTGCGATAAAGGCGCAGTATATGTTTTCCAAAATGACATCTGATGGCATCAGGTATGTCTAGCAGACATTGAAAACGACAATCAAAATGCAATCTCAATAAAATAACTTTTCGAATTTAATTTTCAAATCAAATAAAGTTATAATGTCACTAAATAGAGCCATTCCGTGATTTTGCCCAGGGGTTATGAGATCCTTTAGCACTCTTATGACCACGCAGCAAAATATGCTAATTTTTGAATTTCGCATTATTATCAAGTCCTGTAGCGAGCAGGTTATCTATAAATACTTGCGATCTAAATTAAACTATTTAGCAAATTGAAATTTCAAATATCTGAAAGCGAACAGATATAGAAATCAACCTCTTATATTCTATCACGTGAATTTGTGTAATCATGAGATTGTTGCGATTGTGGCACAGTATATTTTTCCCGAAATGACATCTGAAGATATCAGGAATTTCTAACAGACTTTGAAAACAACGTGCAAAACGCAAACTTAATTGAATAACTTTTCGAATTGAATTCCCAAATCAATTAACGTTATTATGTCAATATATAGATATATTCCTTTATTTTGCCCATAGTAAGGAGATCATTTTAGCACTCTTATGACCACGCATTAAAATAGGCTTATTTTTCAATTTCGCAATATTACTAAGTCCTGTATTGAGCAGGTTATCCATTCATACTTGCGATCTAAATTCATCTATTCAGCGAATTAGAATTTTAAATAACCGATAGTGAACAGATACAGAAATACCTCTTATATTCTATCACGAGAATTTGTGTAATCATGAGGTTCTTGCGATTGAGGCGCAGTATATTTTTCCCGAAATATCATCTCAAGACATCAGGTATTTCTTACAGTCATTGAAAACAACATTCAGAATGCAATCTCAATAGAATAAATTTTCGGATTGAATTTTCACATCAATTAACGTTATTATGTCGATATATAGAGTCATTACTTGATTATGCCGAGGAGTCATGAGATCATCTTTGCACTATTATAGCGACGCAGCAAAATATGCTAATTTTTCAATTTCGCAATATTTCTCAGTCCTGTAGCGAGCAGGTTATCCACGAATAATTGCGATCGAACTTTAACTTTCCGGCGAATTGAAATTTTAAATAACCGATAGTGGACAGATACAGAAATACCTCTTATATTCTAACACGTGAATTCGTGTAATCATGAGATTATTGCGATAAAGGCGCAGTATATTTCTTCCGAAATGACATCTAGTGGCATCAGGTATGTCTAGCAGACATTGAAAAAAACAATTAAAAAGCATCTCAATCGAATAACTTTTTGAATTGAATTTTCAAATCAAATAACGTTATTATGTCACTAAATAGAGCCATACCTTGAATTTGCCCAAGAGCCATAAGATCATTTTAGCACTCTTATAACGACGCAGCAAAAAATGCTAATTTTTCATTTTCGCAATATTATTAAGTCCCGTAGCGAGCAGGTTATCCATAAATCTATGCGATCTAAATTTAACTATTCAGCAAATTGATATTTTAAATAACTGAAATCGAACAGATACAGAAATCAACCACTTATATTCCATCACGTGAATTCGTGTTATCATAAGATTCTTGCGATTAAGGCGCTGTATATTTTTCCAGAAATACCATCTGAAGACATCAGGTAATTCTCACAGACATTGAAAACAACAATCAAAATGCAATCTAAATAGAATAACTTTTCGAATTGAATTTCCAAATCAATTAACGTTAATATGTCAATATATAGAGCCATTCCATTATTTTGCCCATAGTAAGGAAATCATTTTTGCACTCTTATGACCACGTAGAAAAATATGCTAATTTTTCAATTTCGCAATGTTACTAAGTCCTGTAGCGAGCAGGTGATCCATTAATACTTGCGATCTAAATTTATCTATTTAGCGAATTGAAATTTTCAATAACCGATAGT
This sequence comes from Platygaster robiniae, assembly GCA_028476575.1. Taxonomy (NCBI): domain Eukaryota; kingdom Metazoa; phylum Arthropoda; class Insecta; order Hymenoptera; family Platygastridae; genus Platygaster; species Platygaster robiniae. Next base: position 21,754,439 of record CM052021.1, read on the forward strand.
GAACGGATACAGAAATACCTCTTATATGCTTACACGTGAATTCGTGTACTCATGAGGTTCTTGCGATTGGGGCGCAGTATATTTTTCCCGAAATATTATCTGAAGGCATCAGGTATTTCTTACAGATATTGGAAACAACAATTAAAATGCAATCTCAATAGAATAACTGTTCGAAATGAATTCTCAAATAAAATAACGTTATAATGTCACTAAATAGAGCTATTCCTTGATTTTGCCCAGAAGATATGAGATCATTTTAGCACTTTTATGACCACGCAGCAAAAAATGCTATTTTTTCAATTTCGCAATATCACCAAGTCCTGTAGCGAGCAGGTTATCCACGAATACTTGCGATCGAACTTTAACTTTTTAGCGAATTGATATTTTAAATAACCAATAGTGAACAGATACAGAAATACTTCTTATATTCTAACACGTGAATTCGTGTAATCATGAGATTATTGCTATAAAGGCGCAGTATATTTTTTCCGAAATGACATCTGATGGCATCAGGTATGTCTAGCAGACATTGAAAACAACAATCAAAATGCAATCTCAATAGATTAACTTTTCGAATTGAATTTTCAAATCAAATAACGTAATTATATCACTAAATAGAGCCATTCCTTGATTTTGCCCAGGAGTCATGAGATCATTTTAGCACTCTTATAACGACGCAGCAAAAAATGCTATTTTTTCAATTTCGCAATATTACCAAGTCCTGTAGCGAGCAGGTTATCCAAGAATACCTGCGATCCAAATCTAACTATTCAGCGAATTGAAATTTTAAATAACCGAAAGCGAACAGATACAGAAATCAACCTATTATATTCTATCACGAGAATTCGTGAAATCATGAGGTTCTTGCGATTGAGGCGCAGTATATTTTTCCCGAAATATTATCTGAAGGCATCAGGTATTTCTTACAGACATTGAAAACAACAATCAAAATGCAATCTTATTAGAATAACTGTTCGAATTATATTTTCAAATCAATAAACGTTATTATGTCGATATATAGAGCTATTCCTTAATTTTGCCCAGGAGTTATGAGATCATTTTAGCACTTTTATAACGACGCAGCAAAATATGCTAATTTTTCAAATTCGCAATATTGTCAAGTCCTGTAGCGAGCAAGTTATTCATAAATACTTGCGATCTAAATTAAAATATTTAGCAAATTGAAATTTCAAATATCTGAAAGCGAACAGATATAGAAATCAACCTCTTATATTCTATCACTTGAATTCGTGTAATCACGAGATGCTTGCGATTGAGGCGCAGTATATTTTTCCCGAAATATCATCTGAAGACATCTGGTATTTCTTACAGACATTGAAAACAACAACCACAATGCAGTCTCAATAGAATAACTGTTCGAAATGATTTCTCAAATCGAATAACGTTATTATGTCACTAAATAGAGCTATTCCTTGATTTTGCCCAGAAGTTATGAGATCATTTTAGCACTTTCATGACCACGCAGCAAAATTTGCGAATTTTTCAATTTCGCAATATTATCAAGTCCTGTAGCGAGCAGGTCATCCATAAGTACTTGCGATCGAAATTGAACTATTTAGCAAATTGAAATTCAAATATCTGAAAGCGAACAGATATAGAAATCAACTTCTTATATTCTATCACGTGAATTCGTGTAATCATAAGATTCTTGCGATTAAGGCGCAGTATATTTTTCCTGAAATACCATCTGAAGACATCAGGTATTTCTTACAGACATTAAAAACAACAAACAAAATGCAATCTAAATAGAATCACTTTTCGAATTGAATTTACAAATCAATTAACGTTATAATGTCAATATATAGAGCTATTCTTTGATTTTGCCCAGGAGTTATGAAATGATTTCAGCACTATTATGACCACGCAGCGAAATATGCTAATTTTTCAATTTCGAAATGTTACCAAGTCCTGTAGCGAGCAGTTGATCCATTTATACTTGCGATCTAAATTTATCTATTCAGCGTATTGGAATTATAAATAACCGATAGTTAACGGATACAGAAATCAACCTGTTATATTCTATCAGGAGAATTCGTGTAATCATGAGGTTCTTCCGATTGAGGCGCAGTATATTTTTCCCGAAATATTATCTGAAGGCATCAGGTATTTCTTACAGTCATTGAAAACAACAATCAAAATGCAATCTCAATAGAATAACCTTTCGGATTGAATTTTCACATCAATTAACGTTAATATGTCGATATATAGAGTCATTACTTGATTATATCCATGAGTCATGACATCATTTTAGCACTATTATAACGACGCAGCAAAATATGCTAATTTTTCAATTTCGCAATATTTCTAAGTCCTGTAGCGAGCAGGTTATTCACAAATACTTGCGATCGAACTTTAACTTTTCAGCGAATTGAAATTTTCAATATTCGACAGGGAACAGATACAGAAATACCTTTTATATTCTAACACGTGAATTCGTATAATCATGAGATTATTGCGATAAAGGCGCAGTATATTTTTTCTGAAATGACATCTGATGGCATCAGGTATGTCTAGCAGACATTGAAAACAACAATCAAAATGCAATCTCATTAGAATAACTTTTCGAATTGAATTTTCAAATCAAATAACGTTATTATGTCACTAAATAGAGCTATTCCTTGATTTTGCCCAGGAGTCATGAGATCATTTTAGCACTCTTATAACGACGCAGAAAAAAATCCTAATTTTCTAATTTCGCAATATTATCAAGTCCTGTAGCAAGCAGGTTATCCATGAATACTAGGACCTTAATTTAACTATTCAGTGAATTGATATTTTAAGTAACCGAAATCGAACAGATATAGAAATCAACCTCTTATATTCTATCACGAGAATTTGTGTAATCATGAGATGCTTGCGATTGAGGCGCAGTATATTTTTCCCGAAATATCATCTGAAGACATCAGGTATTTCTTACAGACATTGAAAACAACAATCACAATGCAGTCTAAATAGAATAACATTTCGAATTGAATTTACAAGTCAATTAACGTTATTATGTCAATATATAGAGCTATTCCTTGATTTTGCCCAGGAGTTATGAGATCATTTTAGCAATCTTATGACCACGCAGCAAAGTATGCTAATTTTTTAATTTCGCAATATTACTAAGTCCTGTAGCGAGCAGGTTATCCACAAATACTTGCGATCGAACTTTAACTTTTCAGCGAATTAATATTTTGAATAACCGATAGTGAACAGATACAGAAATACCTCTTATATTCTAACACGTGAATTCGTGTAATCATGAGATTATTGCGATAAAGGCGCAGTATATTTTTTCCGAAATGACATTTGATGGCATCAGGTATGTCTAGCAGACATTGAAAACAACAATCAAAATGCAATCTCAATAGAATAACTTTTCGAATTGAATTTTCAAATCAAATAACGTTATTATGTCACTAAATAGAGCCATTCCTTGATTTTGCCCAGGAGTTATGAGATCATGTTAGCACTCTGATAACCACGCAGCAAAAAAAGCTAATTTTTCAATTTCGCAATATTGTCAAGTCCTGTAGCGAGCAAGTTATACATAAATACTTGCGATCTAAATTTGACTATCTAGCAAATTGAAATTTCAAATATCTGAAAGCGAACAGATATAGAATTCAACCTCTTATATTCTATCACGTGAACTTGTGTGATCATGAGATTGTTGCGATTGTGGCACAGTATATTTTTCCCGCAATGACATCTGAAGATATCAGGTATTTCTAACAGACTTTGAAAACAACGTGCAAAACGCAAACTTAATTGAATAACTTTTCGAATTGAATTTCCAAATCAATTAACGTTAATATGTCAATATATAGATCCATTCCTTTATTTTGCCTATAGTAAGGAGATCATTTTAGCACTCTTATGACCACTCAGCAAAAAAGGCTAATTTTTTAATTCCGCAATGTTACTAAGTCCTGTAGCGAGCATGTGATCCATTAATACTTGCGATCCAAATTTATCTATTCAGCGAATTAAAAATTTTAAATAACCAATAGTGAACGGATACAGGAATACCTCTCATATGCTAACACGTGAATTCGTGTAATCATGAGATACTTGCGATAAAGGCGCTGTATATTTTTCCTGAAATATCATCTCAAGACATCAGGTATTTCTTACAGACATAGGAAACAACAATTAAAATGCAATCTCATTAGAATGACTTTTCGAATTGAATTTTCAAATCAAATAACGTTATGATGTCACTAAATACAGCCATTCTTTGATTTTTCCCGGGAGTCATGATATCATTTTAGCACTATTATAACGACGCAGCAAAATATGATAATTTTTCAATTTCGCAATATTTCTAAGTCCTGTAGCGAGCTGGTTATTCACGAATACTTGCGATCGAACTTTAATTTTCCAGCGAATTGAAATTTCAAATAACCGATAGTGAACAGATACAGAAATACCTCTTATATTCTAACACGTGAATTCGTGTAATCATGAGATTATTGCGATAAAGGCGCAGTATATTTTTTTCGAAATGATATCTGATGGCATCAGGTATGTCTAGCAGACATTGAAAACAACAATCAAAATGCAATCTCAATAGAATAACTTTTCGAATTGAATTTTCAAATCAAATAACGTTATTATGTCACTAAATAGAGCCATTCCTTGATTTTGCCCAGGAGTTATGAGATCATGTTAGCACTCTGATAACCACGCAGCAAAAAAAGCTAATTTTTCAATTTCGCAATATTGTCAAGTCCTGTAGCGAGCAAGTTATACATAAATACTTGCGATCTAAATTTGACTATCTAGCAAATTGAAATTTCAAAGATCTGAAAGCGAACAGATATAGAAATCAACCTCTTATATTCTATCACTTGAATTCGTGTAATCATGAGATGCTTGCGATTGAGGCGCAGTATATTTTTCCCGAAATATCATCTGAAGACATCTGGTATTTCTTACAGACATTGAAAACAACAATCACAATGCAGTGTCAATAAAATAACTTTTCAAATTGAATTTACAAGTCAATTATCGTTATTATGTCAATATATAGAGCTATTACTTGATTTTGCCCAGTAGTTATGAGACCATTTTAGCACTCTTATAACGACGCAGCAATATATGCTAATTTTTTAATTTCGCAATATTACTAAGTCCTGTAGCGAGCAGGTTATCCACGAATACTTGCGATAGAACTTTAACTGTTTAGCGAATTGATATTTTAAATAACCGATAGTGAACAGATACAGAAATACCTCTTATATTCTAACACGTAAATTCGTGTAATCATGAGATTATTGCGATAAAGGCGCAGTATATTTTTTCCGAAATGACATCTGATGGCATCAGGTATGTCTAGCAGACATTGAAAACAACAATCAAAATGCAATCTCAATAGAATAACTGTTCAAAATTAATTCTCAAATCAAATAACGATATTAATCCACTACATAGAGCCATTCCTTGATTTTGCCCAGGAGTTATGAGATCATTTTTGCACTTTTATGACCACGCAGCAAAATATGCGAATTTTTCAATTTCGCAATATTATCAAGTCCTGTAGCGAGCAGGTCATCCATAAGTACTTGCGATCGAAATTGAACTATTAAGCAAATTGAAATTTCAAATATCTGAAAGCGAACAGATATAGAAATCAACCTCTTATATTCTATCACGTGAATTCGTGTAATCATGAGATGCTTGCGATTGAGGCGCAGTATATTTTACCGAAATATCATCTGAAGACATCAGGTATTTCTTACAGACATTGAAAACAACAATCACAATGCAGTGTCAATAAAATAACTTTTCGAATTGAATTTACAAGTCAATTATCGTTATTATGTCAATATATAGAGCTATTCCTTGATTTTGCCCAGGAGTTATGAGATCATTTTAGCACTCTTATAACGAGGCAGCAAAATATGCTAATTATTTAATTTCGCAATATTACTAAGTCCTGTAGCGAGCAGGTTATCCACGAATACTTGCGATCGAACTTTAACTTTTCAGCGAATTGATACTTTAAATAACCGATAGTGAACAGATACAGAAATACCTCTTATATTCTAACACGTGAATTCGTGTAATCATGAGATTATTGCGATAAAGGCGCAGTATATTTTTTCCGAAATGATATCTGAAGGCATCAGGTATTTCTAACAGACATTGGAGACAACAATCAAAATGCAATCTAAATAGAATAACTTTTCGAATTGAATTCTCAAATCAAATAACGTTATTATGTCACTAAATAGAGCCATTCCTTGATTTTGCCCAGGAGTTATGAGATCATTTCTGCACTATTATGACCCCGCAGCAAAATATGCTAATTTTTCATTCTCGCAATATTGTCAAGTCCTGTAGCGAGCAAGTTATTCATGAATACTTGCGATCTAAATTAGACTACCTAGCAAATTGAAATTTCAAATATCTGAAAGCGAACAGATATAAAAATCAACCTCTTATATTCTATCACGTGAATTCGTGTAATCATGAGGTTCTTGCGATTGAGGCGCAGTATATTTTTCCTGAAATATCATATGAAGACATCAGGTATTTCTTACAGACATTGGAAACAACAATCAAAATGCAATCTCAATTGAATAACTTTTCGAATTGAATTTACAAATCAATTAACGTTATTATGTCAATATATAGAGCTTCCCTTGATTTTCCCCAGGAGTCATGAGATCATTTTAGCACTCTTATAAGGACGCAGCAAAAAATGCTAATTCTTCAATTTCGCAATATTACTTAGTCCTGGAGCGAGCAGGTTATTTATGAATACTTGCGACCGAAATGCAACTATCCAGCGAATTGAAATTTTACTGAACCGAAAGCGAAAATATACAGAAATCAACCTCTTAAATTCTATCACGTGAATTCGTGTAATCATGAGATTCTTGCGATCAAAGCGCAGTATATTTTTTCCGAAATATCATCTGAAGACATCTGGTATTTCTTACAGACATTGAAAACAACACCAAACGCAATCTCAATAGAATAACTGTTCGAATTATATTTTCAAATTAATAAACGTTATTATGTCAATATATAGAGCTATTCCTTGATTTTGCCCAGGAGTTATGAGATCATTACAGCACTTTTATAACCACGCAGCAAAATGTGCTAATTTTCCAATTTCGCAATATTACTAAGTCCTGCAGCGAGCAGGTTATCCACGAATACTTGCAATCGAACTTTACATTTCCAGCGAATTGAAATTTTAAATAACCGATAGTGAACATATACAGAAATACTTCTTATATTCTAACACGTGAATTCGTGTAATCATGAGATAATTGCGATAAAGGCGCAGTATATTTTCTCCGAAATGACATCTGATGGCATCAGGTTCGTCTAGCAGACATTGAAAACAACAATTAAAATGCAATCTGAATAGAAAAACCTTTCGAATTGAATTTTCAAATCAAATAACGTTATTATGTCACTGAATAAAGCCATTCCTTGATTTTGCCCAGGAGTCATGAGATCATTTTAGCACTCTTATAAAGACGCAGCAAAAAATGCTAATTTTTCAATTTCGCAATATTACCAAGTGCTGTAGGGAGCAGGTTATCTATAAATACTTGCGATCTAAACTTGTTTATCCAGCGAATTGAAATTTTGAGAAACCGAAAGCGAACAGATACAGAAATTAACCTATTATATTCTATCACGACAATTTGTGTAATCATGAGGTTCTTACGATTGAGGCGCAGTATATTTATCTCGAAATATTATCTGAAGGCATCAGGTATTTCTTACAGACATTGAAAACCACAGCAAACGCAATCTCAATAGAATATCTGTTCGAAATAATTTCTTAAATCGAATAACGTTATTATGTCACTGAATAGAGCCATTCCTTGATTTTGCCCAAGAGTTATGAGATCATTCTAGCACTTTTATGACAACGCAGCAAAATATGCGAATTTTTCAATTTCGCCGTATTATCAAGTGCTGTAGCGAGCACGTTATTCATTAATACTTGCGATCTAAATTGAACTATCTAGCAAATTGAAATTTCAAATATCTGAAAGCGAACAGATATAGAAATCAACATCTTATATTATATCACGTGAATTCGTGTAATCATGAGATGCTTGCGATTGAGGCGCAATATATTTTTCCCAAAATATCATCTGAAGACATCAAGTATTTCTTACAGACATTGAAAACAACAATCACAATGCAGTCTCAATAGAATAGCTTTTCGAATTAAATTTACAAGTCAATTAACGTTATTATGTCAATATATAGAGCTATTCCTTGATTTTGCCCAGAAGTTATGAGATCATTTTAGCACTATTATAGCGACGCAGCAAAATATGCTAATTTTTCAATTTCGCAATATTTCTCAGTCCTGTAGCGAGCAGGTTATCCACGAATAATTGCGATCGAACTTTAACTTTCCAGCGAATTGAAATTTTAAATAACCGATAGTGAACAGATACAGAGATACCTCTTATATTCTAACACGTGAATTCGTGTAATCATGAGATTATTGCGATAAAGGCGCAGTATATTTTTTCCGAAATGACATCTAATGGCATCAGGTATGTCTAGCAGACATTGAAAACAACAATTAAAAAGCAATCTCAATAGAATAGCTTTTTGAATTGAATTTTCAAATCAAATAACGTTATTATGTCACTGAATAGAGCCATACCTTGAATTTGCCCAAGAGCCATGAGATCATTTTAGCACTCTTATAACGACGCAGCAAAATATGCTAATTTTTCGATTTCGCAATGTTACTAAGTCCTGTAGCGAGCAGGTGATCCATTAATACTTGCGATCTAAATTTATCTATTTAGCGAATTGGAATTTTTAATAATCGATAGTGAACAGATACAGAAATACCTCTTATATGATTACACCTGAACTCGTGTAATCATGAGGTTCTTGCGATTGGGGCGCAGTATATTTGTCCCGAAATATTATCTGAAGGCATCAGGTATTTCTTACAGATATTGGAAACAACAATTAAAATGCAATCTCAATAGAATAACTGTTCGAAATGAATTCTCAAATGAAATAACGTTATTATGTCACTGAATAGAGCTATTCCTTGATTTTGCCCAGAAGTTATGAGATCATTTTAGCACTTTTATGACCACGCAGCAAAATATGCTAATTTTTCTATTTCGCAATATTATCAAGTCCTGTAGCGAGCAGGTTATCCATAAATACGAGCGATCCAAATTGAACTATTTAGCAAATTGAAATTTCAAATATCCGAAAGCGAACAGATATAAAAATCAACTTCTTATATTCTATCACGTGAATTCGTGTAATTATGAGATTGTTGCGATTGTGGCGCACTATATTTTTTTTCCGTAATGACATCTAAAGATATCAGGTATTTCTAACAGACTTTGAAAACATCGTGCAAATCGCAAACTTAATTGAATAACTTTTCAAATTGAATTTCCAAATAAATTAACGTTAATATGTCAATATATAGATCCATTCCTTAATTTTGCCCATAGTAAGGAGATCATTTTAGCACTTTTATGACAACGCATCAAAATATGCTAATTTTTCAATTTCGCGATATTACCAAGTCCTGTAGCGAGCAGGTTATCCATGAATACCTGCGATCCAAATCTAACTATTCAGCGAATTGAAATTTTTCAATAACCAAAAGTGAACAGATATAGAAATCAACCTATTATATTCTATCACGAGAATTCGTGTAATCATGAGGTTCTTGCGATTGAGGCGCAGTATATTTTTCCCGAAATATTATCTGAAGGCATCAGGTATTTCTTACAGACATTGAAAACAACAATCAAAATGCAATCTCAATAGAATAACTTTTCGAATTGAATTTTCAAATCAAATAACGTTATTATGTCACTAAATAGAGCCATTCCTAGATTTAGCCCAGGAGTTTGAGATCATTTTAGCACTTTTATGTCCACGCAGCAAAATATGCTAATTTTTCAATTTAGCAATATTATTAGGTCCCGTAGCGAGCAGGTTATCCATCAATACTTGCAATATAAATTTAACTATTCAGCGAATTGAAATTTTAAATAACCGATAGTGAACAGATACAGAAATACCTCTTATATTCTAACACGTGAATTCGTGTAATCATGAGATTATTGCTATAAAGGCGCAGTATATTTTTTCCGAAATGACATCTGAAGACATCAGGTATTTCTTACAGTCATTGAAAACAACATTCAGAATGCAATCTCAATAGAATAAATTTTCGGATTGAATTTTCACATCAATTAACGTTATTATGTCGATATATAGAGTCATTACTTGATTATGCCGAGGAGTCATGAGATCATCTTAGCACTATTATAGCGACGCAGCAAAATATGCTAATTTTTCAATTTCGCAATATTTCTCAGTCCTGTAGCGAGCAGGTTATCCACGAATAATTGCGATCGAACTTTAACTTTCCAGCGAATTGAAATTTTAAATAACCGATAGTGAACAGATACAGAAATACCTCTTATATTCTAACACGTGAAATCGTGTAATCATGAGATTATTGCGATAAAGGCGCAGTATATGTTTTCCGAAATGACATCTGATGGCATCAGGTATGTCTAGCAGACATTGAAAACGACAATCAAAATGCAATCTCAATAGAATAACTTTTCGAATTTAATTTTCAAATCAAATAAAGTTATAATGTCACTAAATAGAGCCATTCCGTGATTTTGCCCAGGGGTTATGAGATCATTTTAGCACTCTTATGACCACGCAGCAAAATATGCTAATTTTTGAATTTCGCATTATTATCAAGTCCTGTAGCGAGCAGGTTATCTATAAATACTTGCGATCTAAATTAAACTATTTAGCAAATTGAAATTTCAAATATCTGAAAGCGAACAGATATAGAAATCAACCTCTTATATTCTATCACGTGAATTTGTGTAATCATGAGATTGTTGCGATTGTGGCACAGTATATTTTTCCCGAAATGACATCTGAAGATATCAGGAATTTCTAACAGACTTTGAAAACAACGTGCAAAACGCAAACTTAATTGAATAACTTTTCGAATTGAATTTCCAAATCAATTAACGTTATTATGTCAATATATAGATATATTCCTTTATTTTGCCCATAGTAAGGAGATCATTTTAGCACTCTTATGACCACGCATTAAAATAGGCTTATTTTTCAATTTCGCAATGGTACTAAGTCCTGTAGCGAGCATGTGATCCATTAATACTTGCGATCCAAATTTATCTATACAGCGAATTGAAATTTTAAATAACCGATAGTGAACGGATACAGGAATACCTCTTATATGCTAACACGTGAATTCGTGTGATCATGAGATACTTGCGATAAAGGCGCTGTATATTTTTTCTAAAATATCATCTCAAGACATCAGGTATTTCTTACAGACATAGAAAACAACAATTAAAATGCAATCTCATTAGAATGACTTTTCGAATTGAATTTTCAAATCAAATAACGTTATGTTGTCACTAAATACAGCCATTCTTTGATTTTTCCCGGGAATCATGATATCATATTAGCACTATTATAACGACGCAGCCAAATATGCTAATTTTTGAATTTCGCATTATTATCAAGTCCTGTAGCGAGCAGGTTATCTATAAATACTTGCGATCTAAATTAAACTATTTAGCAAATTGAAATTTCAAATATCTGAAAGCGAACAGATATAGAAATCAACCTCTTATATTCTATCACGTGAATTTGTGTAATCATGAGATTGTTGCGATTGTGGCACAGTATATTTTTCCCGAAATGACATCTGAAGATATCAGGAATTTCTAACAGACTTTGAAAACAACGTGCAAAACGCAAACTTAATTGAATAACTTTTCGAATTGAATTTCCAAATCAATTAACGTTATTATGTCAATATATAGATATATTCCTTTATTTTGCCCATAGTAAGGAGATCATTTTAGCACTCTTATGACCACGCATTAAAATAGGCTTATTTTTCAATTTCGCAATGGTACTAAGTCCTGTAGCGAGCATGTGATCCATTAATACTTGCGATCCAAATTTATCTATTCAGCGAATTGAAATTTTAAATAACCGATAGTGAACGGATACAGGAATACCTCTTATATGCTAACACGTGAATTCGTGTGATAATGAGATACTTGCGATAAAGGCGCTGTATATTTTTTCTAAAATATCATCTCAAGACATCAGGTATTTCTTACAGACATAGAAAACAACAATTAAAATGCAATCTCATTAGAATGACTTTTCGAATTGAATTTTCAAATCAAATAACGTTATGATGTCACTAAATACAGCCATTCTTTGATTTTTCCCGGGAATCATGATATCATATTAGCACTATTATAACGACGCAGCCAAATATGCTAATTTTTCAATTTCGCAATATTTCTAAGTCCTGTAGCGAGCAGGTTATCCACGAATACTTGCGATCGAACTTTAACTATTTAGCGAATTGATATTTTGAATAACCGATAGTGAACAGATACAGAAATACCTCTTATATTCTAACACGTGAATTCGTGTAATCATGAGATTATTGCGATAAAGGCGCAGTATATTTTTTCCGAAATGACATCTGATGGCATCAGGTATATCTAGCAGACATTGAAAACAACAATCAAAATGCAATCTCAATAGAATAACTTCTCGAATTGAATTTTCAAATCAAATAACGTTATAATGTCACTAAATAGAGCCATTCCGTAATTTTGCCCAGGGGTTATGAGATCATTTAAGCACTTTTATGACCACGCAGCAAAGTATGCTAATTTTTTGATTTCGCAATATTATCAAGTCCTGTAGCGAGCAGGATATCTATAAATACATGCGATCTAAATTGAACTATTTAGCAAATTGAAATTTTAAATAACCGATAGTGAACAGATACAGAAATACCTCTTATATTCTAACACGTGAATTCGTGTAATCATGAGATTATTGCTATAAAGGCGCAGTATATTTTTTCCGAAATTACATCTGATGGCATCAGGTATTTCTCACAGACATTGAAAACAACAATCAAAATGCAATCTAAATAGAATAACTTTTCGAAATGAATTTACAAATCAATGAACGTCATTATGTCACTAAATAGAGTCATTCCTTGATTTTGCCCAGGAGTTATGATATCATTTTAGCACTCTTATGACCACGCAGCAAAATGTGCTAATTTTTGAATTTCGCAATATTACTAAGTCTTGTGGCGTGCAGGTTATCCATGAATACTTGCGATCTAAGTTTAACTATTCAGCGAATTGATATTTTAAATAACCGAAATCGAACAGATACAGAAATCAACCACTTATATTCCATTACGTGAATTCGTGTGATCATAAGATTCTTGCGATTAAGGCGCAGTATATTTTTCCCGAAATACCATCTGGAGACATCAGGTATTTCTTACAGACATTGAAAACAACAATCACAAGGCAGTCTCAATAGAATAACATTTCGAATTGAATTCACAAGTCAATTAACGTTATTATGTCAATATATAGAGCCATTCCGTGATTTTGCCCAGGAGTTATGAGATCATTTTAGCACTCTTATAACGACGCAGCAAAATATGCTAATTTTTTATTTCGCAATATTACTAAGTCCTGTATTGAGCAGGTTATCCATTCATACTTGCGATCTAAATTCATCTATTCAGCGAATTGGAATTGTAAATAACCGATAGTGAACAGATACAGAAATACCTCTTATATTCTTTCACGAGAATTTGTGTAATCATGAGGTTCTTGCGATTGAGGCGCAGTATATTTTTCCCGAAATATCATCTCAAGACATCAGGTATTTCTTACAGTCATTGAAAACAACATTCAGAATGCAATCTCAATAGAATAAATTTTCGGATTGAATTTTCACATCAATTAACGTTATTATGTCGATATATAGAGTCATTACTTGATTATGCCGAGGAGTCATAAGATCATCTTAGCACTATTATACCGACGCAGCAAAATATGCTAATTTTTCAATTTCGCAATATTATCAAGTCCTGTAGCGAGCAGGTTATCTACAAATACTTGCGGTCTAAATTGAACTATTTATCAAATTTGAATTTCAAATATCTGAAAGCGAACAGATATAGAAATGAACCTCTTATATTATATCACATGAATTCGTGTAATCATGAGATGCTTGCGATTGAGGCGCAATATATTTTTCCCGAAATATCATCTGAAGACATAAAGTATTTCTTACAGACATTGAAAACAACAAACAGAATGCAATCTAAATAGAATAACTTTTTGAATTAAATTTACAAGTCAATTAACGTTACTATGTCAATATATAGAGCTATTCCTTGATTTTGCCCAGGAGTTATGAGATCATTTTAGCACTTTTATGACGACGCAGCAAAATATGCTAATTTTTTATTTCGCAATATTACTAAGTCCTGTATTGAGCAGGTTATCCATTCATACTTGCGATCTAAATTCATCTATTCAGCGAATTGGAATTTTAAATAACCGATAGTGAACAGATACAGAAATACCTCTGATATTCTATCACGAGAATTTGTGTAATCATGAGGTTCTTGCGATTGAGGCGCAGTATATTTTTCCCGAAATATCATCTCAAGACATCAGGTATTTCTTACAGTCATTGAAAACAACATTCAGAATGCAATCTCAATAGAATAAATTTTCGGATTGAATTTTCACATCAATTAACGTTATTATGTCGATATATGGAGTCATTACTTGATTATGCCGAGGAGTCATGAGATCATTTTAGCACTATTATAGCGACGCAGAAAAATATGCTAATTTTTCAATTTCGCAATATTTCTCAGTCCTGTAGCGAGCAGGTTATCCACGAATAATTGCGATCGAACTTTAACTTTCCAGCGAATTGAAATTTTAAATAACCGATAGTGGATAGATACAGAAATACCTCTTATATTCTAACACGTGAATTCGTGTAATCATGAGATTATTGCGATAAAGGCGCAGTATATTTCTTCCGAAATGACATCTAGTGGCATCAGGTATGTCTAGCAGACATTGAAAACAACAATTAAAAAGCATCTCAATAGAATAACTTTTTGAATTGAATTTTCAAATCAAATAACGTTATTATGTCACTAAATAGAGCCATACCTTGAATTTGCCCAAGAGCCATGAGATCATTTTAGCACTCTTATAAGGACGCAGCAAAAAATGCTAATTTTTCAATTTCGCAATATTATTAAGTCCCGTAGCGAGCAGGTTATCCATAAATCCTTGCGATCTAAATTTAACTATTCAGCAAATTGATATTTTAAATAACTGAAATCGAACAGATACAGAAATCAACCACTTATATTCCATCACGTGAATTCGTGTTATCATAAGATTCTTGCGATTAAGGCGCTGTATATTTTTCCCGAAATACCATCTGAAGACATCAGGTAATTCTCACAGACATTGGAAACAACAATCAAAATGCAATCTAAATAGAATAACTTTTCGAATTGAATTTCCAAATCAATTAACGTTAATATGTCAATACATAGAGTCATTCCTTTATTTTGCCCATAGTAAGGAGATCATTTTAGCACTCTTATGACCACGTAGAAAAATATGCTAATTTTTCAATTTCGCAATGTTACTAAGTCCTGTAGCGAGCAGGTGATCCATTAATACTTGCGATCTAAATTTATCTATTTAGCGAATTGGAATTTTCAATAACCGATAGTGAACGGATACAGAAATACCTCTTATATGCTTACACGTGAATTCGTGTAATCATTAGGTTCTTGCGATTGGGGCGCAGTATATTTTTCCCGAAATATTATCTAAAGGCATCAGCTATTTCTTACTGATATTGGAAACAACAATTAAAATGCAATCTCAATAGAATAACTGTTCGAAATGAATTCTCAAATGAAATAACGTTATTATGTCACTAAATAGAGCTATTCCTTGATTTTGCCCAGAAGTTATGAGATCATTTTAGCACTTTTATGACCACGCAGCAAAATATGCTAATTTTTCAATTTCGCAATATTATCAAGTCCTGTAGCGAGCAGGTTATCCATAAATACGAGCGATCCAAATTGAACTATTTAGCAAATTGAAATTTCAAATATCCGAAAGCGAACAGATATAAAAATCAACCTCTTATATTCTATCACGTGAATTCGTGTAATCATGAGATTGTTGCGATTGTGGCGCACTATATTTTTTTTCCGTAATGACATCTAAAGATATCAGGTATTTCTAACAGACTTTGAAAACAACGAGCGAAACGTAAACTCAATAGAATAACTTTTCGAATTGAATTTCCAAATCAATTAACGTAATTATATCACTAAATAGAGCTATTCCTTGATTTTGCCCAGGAGTCATGAGATCATTTTAGCACTCTTATAACGACGCAGCAAAAAATGCTATTTTTTCAATTTCGCAATATTACCAAGTCCTGTAGCGAGCAGGTTATCCATGAATACCTGCGATCCAAATCTAACTATTCAGCGAATTGAAATTTTTAATAACCGAAAGCGAACAGATACAGAAATCAAACTATTATATTCTATCACGAGAATTCGTGTAATCATGAGGTTCTTGCGATTGAGGCGCAGTATATTTTTCCCGAAATATTATCTGATGACATCAGGTATTTCTTACAGACATTGAAAACAACAATCAAAATGCAATCTTATTAGAATAACTGTTCGAATTATAGTTTCAAATCAATAAACGTTATTATGTCGATATATAGAGCTATTACTTGATTTTGCTAAGTAGTTATGAGATCATTTTAGCACTCTTATAACGACGCAGCAAAATATGCTAATTTTTTAATTTCGCAATATTACTTAATCCTGTAGCGAGCAGGTTATCCACGAATACTTGCGATCGAACTTTAACTTTTCAGCGAATTGATATTTTAAATAACCGATAGTGAACACATACGGAAATACCTCTTATATTCTAACACGTGAATTCGTGTAATCATGAGGTTCTTGCGATTGGGGCGCAGTATATTTTTCCCGAAATATTATCTGAAGGCATCAGGTATTTCTTACAGTCATTGAAAACAACAATCAAAATGCAATCTCAATAGAATAACCTTTCGGATTGAATTTTCACATCAATTAACGTTAATATGTCGATATATAGAGTCATAACTTGATTATGTCCAGGAGTCATGACATCATTTTAGCACTATTATAACGACGCAGCAAAATATGCTAATTTTTCAATTTTGCAATTTTACTAAGTCCTGTAGCGAGCAGGTTATCCACGAATACTTGCGATCGAACTTTAACTTTTCAGCGAATTGATATTTTAAATAACCGATAGTGAACAGATACAGAAATACCTCTTATATTCTAACACGTGAATTCGTGTAATCATGAGGTTCTTGCGATTAGGGCGCAGTATATTTTTCCCGAAATATTATCTGAAGGCATCAGGTATTTCTTACAGACATTGGAAACAACAATCAAAATGCAATCTCAATAGAATAACTGTTCGAAACGAATTCTCAAATCAAATAACGTTATTAATCCACTAAATAGAGCCATTCCTTAATTTTGCCCAGGAGTTATGAGATCATTTTAGCACTTTTATGACCACGCAGCAAAATATGCTAATTTTTCAATTTCGCAATATTATCAAGTCCTGTAGCAAGCAGGTTATCCATGAATACTAGGACCTAAATTTAACTATTCAGCGAATTGATATTTTAAATAACCGAAATCGAACAGATATAGAAATCAACCTCTTATATTCTATCACGAGAATTTGTGTAATCATGAGATGCTTGCGATTGAGGCGCAGTATATTTTTCCCGAAATATCATCTGAAGACATCAGGTATTTCTTACAGACATTGAAAACAACAACCACAATGCAGTCTAAATAGAATAACATTTCGAATTGAATTTACAAGTCAATTAACGTTATTATGTCAATATATAGAGCTATTCCTTGATTTTGCCCAGGAGTTATGGGATCATTTTAGCAATCTTATGACCACGCAGCAAAGTATGCTAATTTTTTCATTTCGCAATATTACTAAGTCCTTTAGCGAGCAGGTTATCCACAAATACTTGCGATCGAACTTTAACTTTTTAGCGAATTGATATTTTGAATAACCGATAGTGAACAGATACAGAAATACCTCTTATATTCTAACACGTGAATTCGTGTAATCATGAGATTATTGCGATAAAGGCGCAGTATATTTTTTCCGAAATGACATTTGATGGCATCAGGTATGTCTAGCAGACATTGAAAACAACAATCAAAATGCAATCTCAATAGAATAACTTTTCGAATTGAATTTTCAAATCAAATAACGTTATTATGTCAATAAATAGAGCCATTCCTTGATTTCGCCCAGGAGTCATGAAATCATTTTAGCACTCTTATAACAACGCAGCAAAAAATCCTAATTTTTTAATTTCGCAATATTATCAAGTCCTGTAGCAAGCAGGTTATCCATGAATACTAGGACCTAAATTTAACTATTCAGCGAATCGATATTATAAATAACCGAAATCGGACAGATACAGAAATCAACCACTTATATTCCATCACGAGAAATCGTGTAGTCATGAAATTATTGCGATAAAGGCGGAGTAAATTTTTTCCGAAATGACTTCTGATGGCATCAGGTATGTATAGCAGACATTTAAAACAACAATTAAAATGCAATCTCAATAGGATAACTTTTCGACTTGAATTTTCAAATCAAATAACGTTATTATGTCACTAAATAGAGCCATTCCGTGATTTTGCCCAGAAGTCATGAGATCATTTAGCACTCTTATATTGACGCAGCAAAAAATGCTAATTTTTCAATTTCGCAATATTACCAAGTCCTGTAGCGAGCAGGTTATCCATGCATACCTGCGATCCAAATCTAACTATTCAGCGAATTGAAATTTTAAATAACCGATAGTGAACAGATACAGAAATACCTCTTATATTCTAACACGTGAATTCGTGTAATCATGAGATTATTGCGATAAAGGCGCAGTATATTTTTTCCGAAATCACATCAGATGGCATCAGGTATGTCTAGCAGACATTGAAAACAACAATCAAAATGCAATCTCAATAGAATAACTTTTCGAATTGAATTTACAAATCAATTAACGTTATAATGTCAATATATAGAGCTATTCCTTGATTTTGCCTAGGAGTTATGAAATGATTTTAGCACTCTTATGACCACGCAGCAAAATATGCTGATTTTTTAATTTCGCAATATTACTAAGTTCTGTCGCGAGCAGGCTATCTATGAACACTCGCGATCTAAATTTAATTATTCAGCAAATTGATATTTTAAATAATTGAAATAAAACAGATACAGAAATCAACCACTTATATTCCATCACGAGAAATCGTGTAGTCATGAAATTATTGCGATAAAGGCGCAGTAAATTTTTTCCGAACTGACTTCTGATGGCATCAGGTATGTATAGCAGACATTTAAAACAACAATTAAAATGCAATCTCAATAGGATAACTTTTCGACTTGAATTTTCAAATCAAATAACGTTATTATGTCACTAAATAGAGCCATTCCGTGATTTTGCCCAGAAGTCATGAGATCATTTAGCACTCTTATATTGACGCAGCAAAAAATGCTAATTTTTCAATTTCGCAATATTACCAAGTCCTGTAGCGAGCAGGTTATCCATGAATACCTGCGATCCAAATCTAACTATTCAGCGAATTGAAATTTTAAATAACCGATAGTGAACAGATACAGAAATACCTCTTATATTCTAACACCTGAATTCGTGTAATCATGAGATTATTGCGATAAAGGCGCAGTATATTTTTTCCGAAATCACATCAGATGGCATCAGGTATGTCTAGCAGACATTGAAAACAACAATCAAAATGCAATCTCAATAGAATAACTTTTCGAATTGAATTTACAAATCAATTAACGTTATAATGTCAATATATAGAGCTATTCCTTGATTTTGCCCAGGAGTTATGAAATGATTTTAGCACTCTTATGACCACGCAGCAAAATATGCTGATTTTTTAATTTCGCAATATTACTAAGTTCTGTCGCGAGCAGGCTATCTATGAATACTCGCGATCTAAATTTATTTATTCAGCAAATTGATATTTTAAATAACTGAAATAAAACAGATACAGAAATCAACCAGTTATATTCCATCACGAGAAATCGTGTAATCATGAAATTATTGCGATAACGGCGCAGTAAATTTTTTCCGAAATGACATCTGATGGCATCAGGTATGTATAGCAGACATTGATAACAACAATTAAGATGCAATCTCAATAGAATAACTTTTCGACTTGAATTTTCAAATCAAATAATGTTATTATGTCACTAAAAAGAGCCATTACTTTATTTTGCCCAGGAGTCATGAGATCATTTAGCACTCTTATATTGACGCAGCAAAAAATGCTAATTTTTCAATTTCGCAATATTACCAAGTCCTGTAGCGAGCAGGTTATCCATGAATACCTGCGATCCAAATCGAACTATTCAGCGAATTGAAATTTTAAATAACCGAAAGCGAACAGATACAGAAATCAACCTATTATATTCTATCACGAGAATTCGTGTAATCATGAGGTTCTTGCGATTGAGGCGCAGTATATTTTTCCCGAAATATTATCTGAAGGCATCAGGTATTTCTTACAGACATTGAAAACAACAATCGAAATGCAATCTTAATAGAATAACTGTTCGAATTATATTTTTAAATCAATGAACGTTATTATGTCGATATATAGAGCTATTCCTTGATTTTGCCCAGGAGTTATCAGATCATTTTAGCACTCTTATAACGACGCAGCAAAATATGCTAATTTTTTAATATCGCAATATTACTAAGTCCTGTAGCGAGCAGGTTATCCACGAATACTTGCGATCGAACTTTAACTTTTCAGCGAATTAATATTTTAAATAACCGATAGTGAACAGATACAGAAATACCCCATATATTCTAACACGTGAATTCGTGTAATCATGAGATTATTGCGATAAAGGTGCAGTATATTTTTTCCGAAACGTCATCTGATAGCATCAGGTATGTCTAGCAGACATTGAAAACATAAATCAAAATGCAATCTTAATAGAATAACTTTTCGAATTGAATTTTCAAATCAAATAACGTTATTATGTCACTAAATAGAGCCATTCCTTGATTTTGCCCAGGAGTCATGAGATCATTCAGGACTCTTATATTGACGCAGCAAAAAATGCTATTTTTTCAATTTCGCAATATTACCAAGTCCTGTAGCGAGCAGGTTATCCATGAATACCTGCGATCGAAATCTAACTATTCAGCGAATTGAAATTTTAAATAACCGATAGTGAACAGATACAGAAATACCTCTTATATTCTAACACGTGAATTCGTGTAATCATGAGATTATTGCGATAAAGGCGCAGCATATTTTTTCCGAAATCACATCTGATGGCATCAGGTATGTCTAGCAGACATTGAAAACAACAGTCAAAATGCAATCTCAATAGAATAACTTTTCGGATTGAATTTTCAAATCAAATAACGTTATTATGTCACTAAATAGAGCCATTCCTTGATTTTGCCCAGGAGTTTGAGATCATTTTAGCACTTTTATGTCCACGCAGCAAAATATGCTAATTTTTCAATTTAGCAATATTATTAAGTCCCGTAGCGAGCAGGTTATCCATCAATACTTGCGATATAAATTTAACTATTCAGCGAATTGAAATTTTAAATAACCGATAGTGAACAGATAGAGAAATACCTCTTATATTCTAACACGTGAATTCGTGCAATCATGAGATTATTGCGATAAAGGCGCAGTATATTTTTCCCGAAATATCTTCTAAAAACATCAGGTATTTCTTACAGACATTGAAAACAACAATCATAATGCAAACTCAATAGAATAACTTTTCAAATTGAATTTCCAAATCAATAAACGTTAATATGTCAATATATAGCCTTTCTTTGATTTTGCTCAGAAGTAAGGAGATCAGTTTAGCACTCTTATGACCACGCAGCAAAATATGCTAACTTTTCAATTTCTCTACATTACTAAGTCCTGTAGCGCGCAGGTTATCCACGAATACTTGCGATCGAACTTTACCTTTCCAGCGAATTGAAATTTTGAATAACCGATAGTGAACATATACAGAAATACCTCTTATATTCTAACACGTGAAATCGTGTAATCATGAGATTATTGCGATAAAGGTGCAGTATATTTTTTCCGAAATGTCATCTGATGGCATCAGGTATGTCTAGCAGACATTAAAAACAACAATCAAAATGCAATCGCAATAGAATAACTTTTCGAATTGAATTCTTAAATCGAATATCGTTATTATGTCACTAAATAGAGCCATTCCTTGATTTTGCCCAGGAGTTATGAGATCATGTTAGCACTCTTATAACCACGCAGCAAAAAATGATAATTTTTCAATTTCGCAATATTGTCAAGTCCTGTAGCGAGGACTGACTAAGTTATTCATAAATACTTGCGATCTAAATTTGACTATCTAGCAAATTGAAATTTCAAATATCTGAAAGCGAACAGATATAGAAATCAACCTCTTATATTCTATCACTTGAATTCGTGTAATCATAAGGTTCTTGCGATTGAGGCGCAGTATATTTTTCCCGAAATATTATCTGAAGGCATCAGGTATTACTTATAGACATTGAAAACAACACCAAACGCAATCTCAATAGAGTAACTGTTTGAATTATATTTTCAAATTAATTAACGTTATTATGTCGATATATAGAGCTATTCCTTAATTTTGCCCAAGAGTTATGAGATCATTTCAGCACTCTTATCACCACGCAGCAAAATGTGCTAATTTATTAATTTCGCAATATTAAAAAGCCCTGTAGCGAGCAGGCTATCCATAAATACTTTCGATCTAAATTGAACTATCTAGCAAATTGAAATTTCAAATATTTGAAAGCAAACAGATATAGAAATCAACCTCTTATATTCTATCACGTGAATTCGTGTAATCATGAGATTCTTTCGATTGAGGCGCAGTATATTTTTCCCGAAATATCATATGAAGACATCAGGTATTTCTTACAGACATTGAGAACAACAATCAAAATGCAATCTCATTAGAATAACTTTTCAAATTGAATTTACGAATCAAATAACGTTATTATGTCAATATATAGAGCTATTCCTTGATTTTCCTCGGGAGTCATGAGATCATTTTAGCACTCTTATAACGACGCAGCAAAAAATGCTAATTTTTCAATCTCGCAATTTTACTTAGTCCAGTAGCGAGCAGGTTATTTATGAATACTTGCGATCGAAATTCAACTATTCAGCAAATTGAAATTTTACTGAACCGAAAGCGAAAATATACAGAAATTAACCTCTTAAATTCTATCACGTGAATTCGTGTAATCATGAGATTCTTGCAATCAAGGCGCAGTATATTTTTCCCGAAATATCATCTCAAAACATCAGGTATTTCTTACAGAAATTGAAAACAACAATCAAAATGCAAACTCAAAAGAATAACTTTTCGAATTAAATTTCCAAATCAATTAACGTTAATATGTCAATATATAAACCATTCTTTGATTTTTACCAGAAGTAAGGAGATCATTTTAGCACTTTTATGACCACGCAGCAAAATATGCTATTTTTTCAATTTCGCAATATTACTAAGTCCTGTAGCGAGCAAGTTATCCACGAATACTTGCGATCGAACTTTACCTTTCCAGCGAATTAAAATTTTAAATAACCGATAGTGAACATATACAGAAATACCTCTTATATTCTAACACGTGAATTCGTGTAATCATGAGATTCTTGCGATAAAGGCGCAGTATATTTTTTCCGAAATGATATCTGATGGCATCAGGTACGTCTAGCAGACATTTAAAACAACAATCAAAATGCAATCTCAATAGAATAACCTTTCGAATTGAATTTTCAAGTCAACTAACGTTATTATGTCACTAAATAGAGCCATTCCTTGATTTTGCCCAGGAGTTATGGAATCATTTCAGCACTTATATTACCACGCAGCAAAATATGCGAATTTTTCAATTTCGCAATATTACTTAGTCCTCTAGCGAGCAGGCTATTTATGAATACTTGCGATCGAAATTCAACTATTCAGCGAATTGAAATGTTACTGAACCGAATGCGAAAATATACAGAAATCAACCTCTTAAATTCTATCACGTGAATTCGTGTAATCATGAGATGCTTGCGATTGAGGCGCAGTATATTTTTCCCGAAATATCTTCTAAAAACATCAGGTATTTCTTACAGACATTGAAAACAACAATCATAATGCAAACTCAATAGAATAACTTTTCGAATTGAATTTCCAAATCAATAAACGTTAATATGTCAATATATAGCCTTTCTTTGATTTTGCTCAGAAGTAAGGAGATCAGTTTAGCACTCTTATGACCACGCAGCAAAATATGCTAACTTTTCAATTTCTCTACATTACTATGTCCTGTAGCGCGCAGGTTATCCACGAATACTTGCGATCGAACTTTACCTTTCCAGCGAATTGAAATTTTGAATAACCGATAGTGAACATATACAGAAATACCTCTTATATTCTAACACGTGAAATCGTGTAATCATGAGATTATTGCGATAAAGGTGCAGTATATTTTTTCCGAAATGTCATCTGATGGCATCAGGTATGTCTAGCAGACATTAAAAACAACAATCAAAATGCAATCGCAATAGAATAACTTTTCGAATTGAATTCTTAAATCAAATATCGTTATTATGTCACAAAATAGAGCCATTCCTTGATTTTGCCCAGGAGTTATGAGATCATGTTAGCACTCTTATAACCACGCAGCAAAAAATGCTAATTTTTCAATTTCGCAATATTGTCAAGTCCTGTAGCGAGGACTGACTCAGTTATTTATAAATACTTGCGATCTAAATTTGACTATCTAGCAAATTGAAATTTCAAATATCTGAAAGCAAACAGATACAGAAATCAACCTCTTAAATTCTATCACGTGAATTCGTGTAATCATGGGATTCTTGCGATCAAGGCGCAGTATATTTTTCCCGAAATATCATCTGAAGACATCTGGTATTTCTTACAGACATTGAAAACAACACCAAACGCAATCTCAATAGAATAACTGTTCGAATTATATTTTCAAATTAATAAACGTTATTATGTCAATATATAGAGCTATTCCTTGATTTTGCCCAGGAGTTATGAGATCATTACAGCACTTTTATAACCACGCAGCAAAATGTGTTAATTTTCCAATTTCGCAATATTACTAAGTCCTGTAGCGAGCAGCTTATCCACGAATACTTGCAATCGAACTTTACATTTCCAGCGAATTGAAATTTTAAATAACCGATAGTGAACATATACAGAAATACTTCTTATATTCTAACACGTGAATTCGTGTAATCATGAGATTATTGCGATAAAGGCGCAGTATATTTTTTCCGAAATGACATCTGATGGCATCAGGTTCGTCTAGCAGACATTGAAAACAACAATTAAAATGCAATCTGAATAGAAAAACCTTTCGAATTGAATTTTCGAATCAAATAACGTTATTATGTCACTAAATAAAGCCATTCCTTGATTTTGCCCAGGAGTCATGAGATCATTTTAGCACTCTTATAAAGACGCAGCAAAAAATGCTAATTTTTCAATTTCGCAATATTACCAAGTGCTGTAGGGAGCAGGTTATCTATAAATACTTGCGATCTAAACTTGTTTATTCAGCGAATTGAAATTTTGAGAAACCGAAAGCGAACAGATACAGAAATTAACCTATTATATTCTATCACGACAATTTGTGTAATCATGAGGTTCTTACGATTGAGGCGCAGTATATTTATCTCGAAATATTATCTGAAGGCATCAGGTATTTCTTACAGACATTGAAAACCACACCAAACGCAATCTCAATAGAATATCTGTTCGAAATGATTTCTTAAATCGAATAACGTTATTATGTCACTGAATAGAGCCATTCCTTGATTTTGCCCAAGAGTTATGAGATCATTCTAGCACTTTTATGACAACGCAGCAAAATATGCGAATTTTTCGATTTCTCCGTATTATCAAGTGCTGTAGCGAGCACGTTATTCATTAATACTTGCGATCTAAATTGAACTATCTAGCAAATTGAAATTTCAAATATCTGAGAGCGAACAGATATAGAAATCAACATCTTATATTATATCACGTGAATTCGTGTAATCATGAGATGCTTGCGATTGAGGCGCAATATATTTTTCCCAAAATATCATCTGAAGACATCAAGTATTTCTTACAGACATTGAAAACAACAATCACAATGCAGTCTCAATAGAATAGCTTTTCGAATTAAATTTACAAGTCAATTAACGTTATTATGTCAATATATAGAGCTATTCCTTGATTTTGCCCAGGAGTTATGAGATCATTTTAGCACTCTTATAACGACGCAGCAAAATATGCTAATCTTTTGTTTCGCAATATTACTAAGTCCTGTATTGAGCAGGTTATCCATTCATACTTGCGATCTAAATTCATCTATTCAGCGAATTGGAATTTTGAATAACCGATAGTGAACAGATACAGAAATACCTCTTATATTCTATCACGAGAATTTGTGTAATCATGAGGTTCTTGCGATTGAGGCGCAGTATATTTTTCCCGAAATATCATCTCAAGACATCAGGTATTTCTTACAGTCATTGAAAACAACATTCAGAATGCAATCTCAATAAAATAAATTTTCGGATTGAATTTTCACATCAATTAACGTTATTATGTCGATATATAGAGTCATTACTTGATTATGCCGAGGAGTCATGAGATCATCTTAGCACTATTATAGCGACGCAGCAAAATATGCTAATTTTTCAATTTCGCAATATTTCTCAGTCCTGTAGCGAGCAGGTTATCCACGAATAATTGCGATCGAACTTTAACTTTCCAGCGAATTGAAATTTTAAATAACCGATAGTGAACAGATACAGAAATACCTCTTATATGATTACACCTGAACTCGTGTAATCATGAGGTTCTTGCGATTGGGGCGCGGTATATTTGTCCCGAAATATTATCTGAAGGCATCAGGTATTTCTTACAGATATTGGAAACAACAATTAAAATGCAATCTCAATAGAATAACTGTTCGAAATGAATTCTCAAATGAAATAACGTTATTATGTCACTAAATAGAGCTATTCCTTGATTTTGCCCAGAAGTTATGAGATGATTTTAGCACTTTTATGACCACGCAGCAAAATATGCTAATTTTTCTATTTTGCAATATTATCAAGTCCTGTAGCGAGCAGGTTATCCATAAATACGAGCGATCCAAATTGAACTATTTAGCAAATTGAAATTTCAAATATCCGAAAGCGAACAGATATAAAAATCAACTTCTTATATTCTATCACGTGAATTCGTGTAATCATGAGATTGTTGCGATTGTGGCGCACTATATTTTTTTTCCGTAATGACATCTAAAGATATCAGGTATTTCTAACAGACTTTGAAAACAACGTGCAAATCGCAAACTTAATTGAATAACTTTTCAAATTGAATTTCCAAATAAATTAACGTTAATATGTCAATATATAGATCCATTCCTTTATTTTGCCCATAGTAAGGAGATCATTTTAGCACTTTTATGACAACGCATCAAAATATGCTAATTTTTCAATTTCGCGATATTACCAAGTCCTGTAGCGAGCAGGTTATCCATGAATACCTGCGATCCAAATCTAACTATTCAGCGAATTGAAATTTTTCAATAACCAAAAGTGAACAGATATAGAAATCAACCTCTTATATTCTATCACTTGAATTCGTGTAATCATGAGATGCTTGCGATTGAGGCGCAGTATATTTTTTCCGAAATATCATCTGAAGACATCTGGTATTTCTTACAGACATTGAAAACATCAATCACAATGCAGTCTCAATAGAATAAGTGTTCGAAATGATTTCTCAAATCAAATAACGTTATTATGTCACTAAATAGAGCCATTCCTTGATTTAGCCCAGGAGTTTGAGATCATTTTAGCACTTTTATGTATACGCAGCAAAATATGCTAATTTTTCAATTTAGCAATATTATTAGGTCCCGTAGCGAGCAGGTTATCCATCAATACTTGCGATATAAATTTAACTATTCAGCGAATTGAAATTTTAAATAACCGATAGTGAACAGATACAGAAATACCTCTTATATTCTAACACGTGAATTCGTGTAATCATGAGATTATTGCTAAAAAGGCGCAGTATATTTTTTCCGAAATGACATCTTAAGACATCAGGTATTTATTACAGTCATTGAAAACAACATTCATAATGCAATCTCAATAGAATAAATTTTCGGATTGACTTTTCACATCAATTAACGTTATTATGTCGATATATAGAGTCATTACTTGATTATGCCGAGGAGTCATGAGATCATCTTAGCACTATTATAGCGACGCAGCAAAATATGCTAATTTTTCAATTTCGCAATATTTCTCAGTCCTGTAGCGAGCAGGTTTTCCACGAATAATTGCGATCGAACTTTAACTTTCCAGCGAATTGAAATTTTAAATAACCGATAGTGAACAGATACAGAAATACCTCTTATATTCTAAAACGTGAAATCGTGTAATCATGAGATTATTGCGATAAAGGCGCAGTATATGTTTTCCAAAATGACATCTGATGGCATCAGGTATGTCTAGCAGACATTGAAAACGACAATCAAAACGCAATCTCAATAAAATAACTTTTCGAATTTAATTTTCAAATCAAATAAAGTTATAATGTCACTAAATAGAGCCATTCCGTGATTTTGCCCAGGGGTTATGAGATCATTTTAGCACTCTTATGACCACGCAGCAAAATATGCTAATTTTTGAATTTCGCATTATTATCAAGTCCTGTAGCGAGCAGGTTATCTATAAATACTTGCGATCTATATTAAACTATTTAGCAAATTGAAATTTCAAATATCTGAAAGCGAACAGATATAGAAATCAACCTCTTATATTCTATCACGTGAATTTGTGTAATCATGAGATTGTTGCGATTGTGGCACAGTATATTTTTCCCGAAATGACATCTGAAGATATCAGGAATTTCTAACAGACTTTGAAAACAACGTGCAAAACGCAAACTTAATTGAATAACTTTTCGAATTGAATTCCCAAATCAATTAACGTTATTATGTCAATATATAGATATATTACTTTATTTTGCCCATAGTAAGGAGATCATTTTAGCACTCTTATGACCACGCATTAAAATAGGCTTATTTTTCAATTTCGCAATATTACTAAGTCCTGTATTGAGCAGGTTATCCATTCATACTTGCGATCTAAATTCATCTATTCAGCAAATTAGAATTTTAAATAACCGATAGTGAACAGATACAGAAATACCTCTTATATTCTATCACGAGAATTTGTGTAATCATGAGGTTCTTGCGATTGAGGCGCAGTATATTTTTCCCGAAATATCATCTCAAGACATCAGGTATTTCTTACAGTCATTGAAAACAACATTCAGAATGCAATCTCAATAGAATAAATTTTCGGATTGAATTTAAACATCAATTAACGTTATTATGTCGATATATAGAGTCATAACTTGATTATGCCGAGGAGTCATGAGATCATCTTAGCACTATTATAGCGACGCAGCAAAATATGCTAATTTTTCAATTTCGCAATATTTCTCAGTCCTGCAGCGAGCAGGTTATCCACGAATAATTGCGATCGAACTTTAACTTTCCAGCGAATTGAAATTTTAAATAACCGATAGTGGACAGATACAGAAATACCTCTTATATTCTAACACGTGAATTCGTGTAATCATGAGATTATTGCGATAAAGGCGCAGTATATTTCTTCCGAAATGACATCTAATGGCATCAGGTATGTCTAGCAGACATTGAAAAAATCAATTAAAAAGCATCTCAATCGAATAACTTTTTGAATTGAATTTTCAAATCAAATAACGTTATTATGTCACTAAATAGAGCCATACCTTGAATTTGCCCAAGAGCCATAAGATCATTTTAGCACTCTCATAACGACGCAGCAAAAAATGCTAATTTTTCAATTTCGCAATATTATTAAGTCCCGTAGCGAGCAGGTTATCCATAAATCCTTGCGATCTAAATTTAACTATTCAGCAAATTGATATTTTAAATAACTGAAATCGAACAGATACAGAAATCAACCACTTATATTCCATCACGTGAATTCGTGTTATCATAAGATTCTTGCGATTAAGGCGCTGTATATTTTTCCCGAAATACCATCTGAAGACATCAGGTAATTCTCACAGACATTGAAAACAACAATCAAAATGCAATCTAAATAGAATAACTTTTCGAATTGAATTTCCAAATCAATTAACGTTAATATGTCAATATATAGAGCCATTAAATTATTTTGCCCATAGTAAGGAGATCATTTTTGCACTCTTATGACCACGTAGAAAAATATGCTAATTTTTCAATTTCGCAATGTTACTTAGTCCTGTAGCGAGCAGGTGATCCATTAATACTTGCGATCTAAATTTATCTATTTAGCGAATTGAAATTTTCAATAACCGATAGTGAACGGATACAGAAATACCTCTTATATGCTTACACGTGAATTCGTGTACTCATGAGGTTCTTGCGATTGGGGCGCAGTATATTTTTCCCGAAATATTATCTGAAGGCATCAGGTATTTCTTACAGATATTGGAAACAACAATTAAAATGCAATCTCAATAGAATAACTGTTCGAAATGAATTCTCAAATGAAATAACGTTATAATGTCACTAAATAGAGCTATTCCTTGATTTGGCCCAGAAGTTATGAGATCATTTTAGCACTTTTATGACCACGCAGCAAAAAATGCTATTTTTTCAATTTCGCAATATCACCAAGTCCTGTAGCGAGCAGGTTATCCCTGAATAACTGCGATCCAAATCTAACTATTCAGCGAATTGAAATTTGAAATAACCGAAAGCGAACAGATACAGAAATCAACCTATTATATTCTATCACGAGAATTCGTGTAATCATGAGGTTCTTGCGATTGAGGCGCAGTATATTTTTCCCGAAATATTATCTGAAGGCATCAGGTATTTCTTACAGACATTAAAAACAACAATCAAAATGCAATCTTATTAGAATAACTGTTCGAATTATATTTTTAAATCAATAAACGTTATTATGTCGATATATAGAGCTATTACTTGATTTTGCTAAGTAGTTATGAGATCATTTTAGCACTCTTATAACGACGCAGCAAAATATGCTAATTTTTTAATTTCGCAATATTACTTAGTCCTGTAGCGAGCAGGTTATCCACGAATACTTGCGATCGAACTTTAACTTTTTAGCGAATTGATATTTTAAATAACCAATAGTGAACAGATACAGAAATACTTCTTATATTCTAACACGTGAATTCGTGTAATCATGAGATTATTGCTATAAAGGTGCAGTATATTTTTTCCGAAATGACATCTGATAGCATCAGGTATGTCTAGCAGACATTGAAAACAACAATCAAAATGCAATCTCAATAGATTAACTTTTCGAATTGAATTTTCAAATCAAATAACGTAATTATATCACTAAATAGAGCCATTCCTTGATTTTGCCCAGGAGTCATGAGATCATTTTAGCACTCTTATAACGACGCAGCAAAATATGCTAATTTTTTAATTTCGCAATATTACTTAGTCCTGTAGCGAGCAGGTTATCCACGAATACTTGCGATCGAACTTTAACTTTTTAGCGAATTGATATTTTAAATAACCAATAGTGAACAGATACAGAAATACTTCTTATATTCTAACACGTGAATTCGTGTAATCATGAGATTATTGCTATAAAGGTGCAGTATATTTTTTCCGAAATGACATCTGATGGCATCAGGTATGTCTAGCAGACATTGAAAACAACAATCAAAATGCAATCTCAATAGAATAACTTTTCGAATTGAATTTTCAAATCGAATAACGTTATTATGTCACTAAATAGAGCTATTCCTTGATTTTGCCCAGAAGTTATGAGATCATTTTAGCACTTTTATGACCACGCAGCAAAATTTGCGAATTTTTCAATTTCGCAATATTATCAAGTCCTGTAGCGAGCAGGTCATCCATAAGTACTTGCGATCGAAATTGAACTATTTAGCAAATTGGAATTCAAATATCTGAAAGCGAACAGATATAGAAATCAACCTCTTATATTCTATCACGTGAATTCGTGTAATCATAAGATTCTTGCGATTAAGGCGCAGTATATTTTTCCCGAAATACCATCTGAAGACATCAGGTATTTCTTACAGACATTAAAAACAACAAACAAAATGCAATCTAAATAGAATCACTTTTCGAATTGAATTTACAAATTAATTAACGTTATAATGTCAATATATAGAGCTATTCTTTGATTTTGCCCAGGAGTTATGAAATGAATTCAGCACTATTATGACCACGCAGCGAAATATGCTAATTTTTCAATTTCGAAATGTTACCAAGTCCTGTAGCGAGCAGTTGATACATTTATACTTGCGATCTAAATTTATCTATTCAGCGTATTGGAATTATAAATAACCGATAGTTAACGGATACAGAAATCAACCTGTTATATTCTATCAGGAGAATTCGTGTAATCATGAGGTTCTTCCGATTGAGGCGCAGTATATTTTTCCCGAAATATTATCTGAAGGCATCAGGTATTTCTTACAGTCATTGAAAACAACAATCAAAATGCAATCTCAATAGAATAACCTTTCGGATTGAATTTTCACATCAATTAACGTTAATATGTCGATATATAGAGTCATTACTTGATTATGTCCAGGAGTCATGACATCATTTTAGCACTATTATAACGACGCAGCAAAATATGCTAATTGTTCAATTTCGCAATATTTCTAAGTCCTGTAGCGAGCAGGTTATTCACAAATACTTGCGATCGAACTTTAACTTTCCAGCGAATTGAAATTTTCAATATTCGACAGGGAACAGATACAGAAATACCTCTTATATTCTAACACGTGAATTCGTGTAATCATGAGATTATTGCGATAAAGGCGCAGTATATTTTTTTCGAAATGATATCTGATGGCATCAGGTATGTCTAGCAGACATTGAAAACAACAATCAAAATGCAATCTCAATAGAATAACTTTTCGAATTGAATTTTCAAATCAAATAACGTTATTATGTCACTAAATAGAGCTATTCCTTGATTTTGCCCAGGAGTCATGAGATCATTTTAGCACTCTTATAACGACGCAGAAAAAAATCCGAATTTTTTAATTTCGCAATATTATCAAGTCCTGTAGCAAGCAGGTTATCCATGAATACTAGGACCTAAATTTAACTATTCAGCGAATTGATATTTTAAGTAACCGAAATCGAACAGATATAGAAATCAACCTCTTATATTCTATCACGAGAATTTGTGTTATCATGAGATGCTTGCGATTGAGGCGCAGTATATTTTTCCCGAAATATCATCTGAAGACATCAGGTATTTCTTACAGACATTGAAAACAACAATCACAATGCAGTCTAAATAGAATAACATTTCGAATTGAATTTACAAGTCAATTAACGTTATTATGTCAATATATAGAGCTATTCCTTGATTTTGCCCAGGAGTTATGAGATCATTTTAGCAATCTTATGACCACGCAGCAAAGTATGCTTATTTTTTAATTTCGCAATATTACTGAGTCCTGTAGCGAGCAGGTTATCCACAAATACTTGCGATCGAACTTTAACTTTTTAGCGAATTGATATTTTGAATAACCGATAGTGAACAGATACAGAAATACCTCTTATATTCTAACACGTGAATTCGTGTAATCATGAGATTATTGCGATAAAGGCGCAGTATATTTTTTCCGAAATGACATTTGATGGCATCAGGTATGTCTAGCAGACATTGAAAACAACAATCAAAATGCAATCTCAATAGAATAACTTTTCGAATTGAATTTTTAAATCAAATAACGTTATAATGTCACTAAATAGAGCCATTCCGTGATTTTGCCCAGGGGTTATGAGATCATTTTAGCACTCTTATGACCACGCAGCAAAATATGCTAATTTTTTAATTTCGCAATATTATCAAGTCCTGTAGCGAGCAGGTTATCTATAAATACTTGCGATCTAAATTAAACTATTCAGCAAATTGAAATTTCAAATATCTGAAAGCGAACAGATATAGAATTCAACCTCTTATATTCTATCACGTGAACTTGTGTGATCATGAGATTGTTGCGATTGTGGCACAGTATATTTTTCCCGCAATGACATCTGAAGATATCAGGTATTTCTAACAGACTTTGAAAACAACGTGCAAAACGCAAACTTAATTGAATAACTTTTCGAATTGAATTTCCAAATCAATTAACGTTAATATGTCAATATATAGATCCATTCCTTTATTTTGCCTATAGTAAGGAGATCATTTTAGCACTCTTATGACCACTCAGCAAAATAGGCTAATTTTTCAATTCCGCAATGTTACTAAGTCCTGTAGCGAGCATGTGATCCATTAATACTTGCGATCCAAATTTATCTATTCAGCGAATTAAAAATTTTAAATAACCAATAGTGAACGGATACAGGAATACCTCTCATATGCTAACACGTGAATTCGTGTAATCATGAGATACTTGCGATAAAGGCGCTGTATATTTTTCTTGAAATATCATCTCAAGACATCAGGTATTTCTTACAGACATAGAAAACAACAATTAAAATGCAATCTCATTAGAATGACTTTTCGAATTGAATTTTCAAATCAAATAACGTTATGATGTCACTAAATACAGCTATTCTTTGATTTTTCCCGGGAGTCATGATATTATTTTAGCACTATTATAACGACGCAGCAAAATATGATAATTTTTCAATTTCGCAATATTTCTAAGTCCTGTAGCGAGCTGGTTATTCACGAATACTTGCGATCGAACTTTAATTTTCCAGCGAATTGAAATTTCAAATAACCGATAGTGAACAGATACAGAAATACCTCTTATATTCTAACACGTGAATTCGTGTAATCATGAGATTATTGCGATAAAGGCGCAGTATATTTTTTTCGAAATGATATCTGATGGCATCAGGTATGTCTAGCAGACATTGAAAACAACAATCAAAATGCAATCTCAATAGAATAACTTTTCGAATTGAATTTTCAAATCAAATAACGTTATTATGTCACTAAATAGAGCCATTCCTTGATTTTGCCCAGGAGTTATGAGATCATGTTAGCACTTTTATAACCACGCAGCAAAAAAAGCTAATTTTTCAATTTCGCAATATTGTCAAGTCCTGTAGCGAGCAAGTTATTCATAAATACTTGCGATCTAAATTTGACTATCTAGCAAATTGAAATTTCAAAGATCTGAAAGCGAACAGATATAGAAATCAACCTCTTATATTCTATCACTTGAATTCGTGTGATCATGAGATGCTTGCGATTGAGGCGCAGTATATTTTTCCCGAAATATCATCTGAAGACATCTGGTATTTCTTACAGACATTGAAAACAACAATCACAATGCAGTCTCAATAGAATAACTGTTCGAAATGATTTCTCAAATCGAATAACGTTATTATGTCACTAAATAGAGCCATTCCTTGATTTTGCCCAGAAGTTATGAGATCATTTTAGCACTCTTATAACGACGCAGCAAAATATGCTAATTTTTTATTTCGCAATATTACTAAGTCCTGTATTGAGCATGTTATCCACGAATACTTGTGATCGAACTTTAACTTTTCAGCGAATTGATATCTTAATTAACCGATAGTGAACAGATACAGAAATACCTCTTATATTCTAACACGTGCATTCGTGTAATCATGAGGTTTGTGCGATTGAGGCGCAGTATATTTTTCCCGAAATATTATCTAAAGGCATCAGGTATTTCTTACAGTCATTGAAAACAACAATCAAAATGCAATCTCAATAGAATAACTTTTTGGATTGAATTTTCACATCAATTAATGTTATTATGCCGATATATAGAGTCATTACTTGAATATGCCCAGGAGTCATGAGATCATCTTAGCGCTATTATAACGACGCAATAAAATATCCTAATTTTTCAATTTCGCAATGTTACTCAGTCCTGTAGCGAGCATGTGATCCATTAATACTTGCGATCCAAATTTATCTATTCAGCGAATCGAAATTTTAAATAACTGATAGTGAACGGATACAGGAATACCTCTCAAATGCTAACACGTGAATTCGTGTAAACATGAGAAACTTTCGATAAAGGCGCTGTATATTTTTCCTGAAATATCATCTCAAGACATCAGGTATTTCTTACAGACATAGAAAACAAAATTAAAATGCAATCTCATTAGAATGACTTTTCGAATTGAATTTTCAAATCAAATAACTTTATGATGTCACTAAATACAGCCATTCTTTGATTTTTCCCGGGAGTCATGATATCATTTTAGCACTATTATAACGACGCAGCAAAATATGCTAATTTTTCAATTTCGCAATATTTCTAAGTCCTGTAACGAGCAGGTTATTTACGAATACTTGCGATCGAACTTTAACTCTCCAGCGAATTGAAATTTTAAATAACCGATAGTGAACAGATACAGAAATACCTCTTATATTCTAACACGTGAATTCGTGTAATCATGAGATTATTGCGATAAAGGCGCAGTATATTTTTTCCGAAATGATATCTGATGGCATCAGGTATGTCTAGCAGACATTGAAAACAACAATCAAAATGCAATCTCAATAGAATAACTTTTCGAATTGAATTTTCAAATCAAATAACGTTATTATGTCAATAAATAGAGCCATTCCTTGATTTCGCCCAGGAGTCATGAAATCATTTTAGCACTCTTATAACAACGCAGCAAAAAATCCTAATTTTTTAATTTCACAATATTATCAAGTCCTGTAGCAAGCAGGTTATCCATGAATACTAGGACCTAAATTAAACTATTCAGCGAATTGATATTTTAAATAACCGAAATCGAACAGATACAGAAATCAACCACTTATATTCCATCACGAGAAATCGTGTAATCATGAAATTATTGCGATAAAGGCGCAGTAAATTTTTTCCGAAATGACTTCTGATGGCATCAGGTATGTATAGCAGACATTTAAAACAACAATTAAAATGCAATCTCAATAGGATAACTTTTCGACTTGAATTTTCAAATCAAATAACGTAATTATGTCACTAAATAGAGCCATTCCGTGATTTTGCCCAGGAGTCATGAGATCATTTAGCACTCTTATATTGACGCAGCAAAAAATGCTAATTTTTTAATTTCGCAATATTACCAAGTCCTGTAGCGAGCAGGTTATCCATGAATACCTGCGATCCTAATCGAACTATTCAGCGAATTGAAATTTTAAATAACCGAAAGCGAACAGATACAGAAATCAACCTATTATATTCTATCACGAGAATTCGTGTAATCATGAGGTTCTTGCGATTGAGGCGCAGTATATTTTTCCCGAAATATTATCTGAAGGCATCAGGTATTTCTTACAGACATTGAAAACAACAATCGAAATGCAATCTTAATAGAATAACTGTTCGAATTATATTTTTAAATCAATAAACGTTATTATGTCGATATATAGAGCTATTCCTTGATTTTGCCCAGGAGTTATCAGATCATTTTAGCACTCTTGTAACGACGCAGCAAAATATGCTAATTTTTTAATTTCGCAATATTACTAAGTCCTGTAGCGAGCAGGTTATCCACGAATACTTGCGATCGAACTTTAA
The DNA here is from genome assembly GCA_028476575.1 of Platygaster robiniae. Lineage (NCBI taxonomy): Eukaryota > Metazoa > Arthropoda > Insecta > Hymenoptera > Platygastridae > Platygaster > Platygaster robiniae. Next base: position 21,792,163 of record CM052021.1, read on the forward strand.
CTTTTCAGCGAATTGATATTTTAAATAACCGATTGTGAACAGATACAGAAATACCCCTTATATTCTAACACGTGAATTCGTGTAATCATGAGATTATTGCGATAAAGGCGCAGTATATTTTTTTCTAATGATATCTGATGGCATCAGGTATGTCTAGCAGACATTGAAAACAACAATCAAAATGCAATCTCAATAGAATAACTTTTCGAATTGAATTTTCAAATCAAATAACGTTATTATGTCACTAAATAGAGCCATTCCTTGATTTTGCCCAGGAGTTATGAGATCATGTTAGCACTCTGATAACCACGCAGCAAAAAAAGCTAATTTTTCAATTTCGCAATATTGTCAAGTCCTGTAGCGAGCAAGTTATTCATAAATACTTGCGATCTAAATTTGACTATCTAGCAAATTGAAATTTCAAAGATCTGAAAGCGAACAGATATAGAAATCAACCTCTTATATTCTATCACTTGAATTCGTGTAATCATGAGATGCTTGCGATTGAGGCGCAGTACATTTTTCCCGAAATATCATCTGAAGACATCTGGTATTTCTTACAGACATTGAAAACAACAATCACAATGCAGTCTCAATAGAATAACTGTTCGAAATAATTTCTCAAATCGAATAACGTTATTATGTCACTAAATAGAGCCATTCCTTGATTTTGCCTAGAAGTTTTGAGATCATTTTAGCACTCTTATAACGACGCAGCAAAATATGCTAATTTTTTAATTTCGCAATTTTACTAAGTCCTGTAGCGAGCAGGTTATCCACGAATACTTGCGATCGAACTTTAACTTTTTAGCGAATTGATATTTTAAATAACCGATAGTGAACAGATACAGAAATACCTCTTATATTCTAACACGTAAATTCGTGTAATCATGAGATTATTGCGATAAAAACGCAGTATATTTTTTTCGAAATGATATCTGATGGCATCAGGTATGTCTAGCAGACATTGAAAACAACAATCAAAATGCAATCTCAATAGAATAACTTTTCAAATTGAATTTTCAAATCAAATAACGTTATTATGTCACTAAATAGAGTCATTCCTTGATTTTGCCCAGGAGTTATGAGATCATGTTAGCACTCTGATAACCACGCAGCAAAAAAAGCTAATTTTTCAATTTCGCAATATTGTCAAGTCCTGTAGCGAGCAAGTTATACATAAATACTTGCGATCTAAATTTGACTATCTAGCAAATTGAAATTTCAAAGATCTGAAAGCGAACAGATATAGAAATCAACCTCTTATATTCTATCACTTGAATTCGTGTAATCATGAGATGCTTGCGATTGAGGCGCAGTATATTTTTCCCGAAATATCATCTGAAGACATCTGGTATTTCTTACAGACATTGAAAACAACAATCACAATGCAGTGTCAATAAAATAACTTTTCAAATTGAATTTACAAGTCAATTATCGTTATTATGTCAATATATAGAGCTATTACTTGATTTTGCCCAGTAGTTATGAGACCATTTTAGCACTCTTATAACGACGCAGCAATATATGCTAATTTTTTAATTTCGCAATATTACTAAGTCCTGTAGCGAGCAGGTTATCCACGAATACTTGCGATAGAACTTTAACTGTTTAGCGAATTGATATTTTAAATAACCGATAGTGAACAGATACAGAAATACCTCTTATATTCTAACACGTAAATTCGTGTAATCATGAGATTATTGCAATAAAGGCGCAGTATATTTTTTCCGAAATGACATCTGATGGCATCAGGTATGTCTAGCAGACATTGAAAACAACAATCAAAATGCAATCTCAATAGAATAACTGTTCAAAATTAATTCTCAAATCAAATAACGATATTAATCCACTACATAGAGCCATTCCTTGATTTTGCCCAGGAGTTATGAGATCATTTTTGCACTTCTATGACCACGCAGCAAAATATGCGAATTTTTCAATTTCGCAATATTATCAAGTCCTGTAGCGAGCAGGTCATCCATGAGTACTTGCGATCGAAATTGAACTATTAATCAAATTGAAATTTCAAATATCTGAAAGCGAACAGATATAGAAATCAACCTCTTATATTCTATCACGTGAATTCGTGTAATCATGAGATGCTTGCGATTGAGGCGCAGTATATTTTACCGAAGTATCATCTGAAGACATCAGGTATTTCTTACAGACATTGAAAACAACAATCACAATGCAGTGTCAATAAAATAACTTTTCGAATTGAATTTACAAGTCAATTATCGTTATTATGTCAATATATAGAGCTATTCCTTGATTTTGCCCAGGAGTTATGAGATCATTTTAGCACTCTTATAACGACGCAGCAAAATATGCTAATTATTTAATTTCGCAATATTACTAAGTCCTGTAGCGAGCAGGTTATCCACGAATACTTGCGATCGAACTTTAACTTTTCAGCGAATTGATACTTTAAATAACCGATAGTGAACAGATACAGAAATACCTCTTATATTCTAACACGTGAATTCGTGTAATCATGAGATTATTGCGATAAAGGCGCAGTATATTTTTTCCGAAATGATATCTGAAGGCATCAGGTATTTCTAACAGACATTGGAGACAACAATCAAAATGTAATCTAAATAGAATAACTTTTCGAATTGAATTCTCAAATCAAATAACGTTATTATGTCACTAAATAGAGCCATTCCTTGATTTTGCCCAGGAGTTATGAGATCATTTCTGCACTATTATGACCCCGCAGCAAAATATGCTAATTTTTCATTCTCGCAATATTGTCAAGTCCTGTAGCGAGCAAGTTATTCATGAATACTTGCGATCTAAATTAGACTATCTAGCAAATTGAAATTTCAAATATCTGAAAGCGAACAGATATAAAAATCAACCTCTTATATTCTATCACGTGAATTCGTGTAATCATGAGGTTCTTGCGATTGAGGCGCAGTATATTTTTCCTGAAATATCATATGAAGACATCAGGTATTTCTTACAGACATTGGAAACAACAATCAAAATGCAATCTCAATTGAATAACTTTTCGAATTGAATTTACAAATCAATTAACGTTATTATGTCAATATATAGAGCTTCCCTTGATTTTCCCCAGGAGTCATGAGATCATTTTAGCACTCTTATAAGGACGCAGCAAAAAATGCTAATTCTTCAATTTCGCAATATTACTTAGTCCTGGAGCGAGCAGGTTATTTATGAATACTTGCGACCGAAATGCAACTATCCAGCGAATCGAAATTTTACTGAACCGAAAGCGAAAATATACAGAAATCAACCTCTTTAATTCTATCACGTGAATTCGTGTAATCATGAGATTCTTGCGATCAAGGCGCAGTATATTTTTTCCGAAATATCATCTGAAGACATCTGGTATTTCTTACAGACATTGAAAACAACTCCAAACGCAATCTCAATAGAATAACCGTTCGAATTATATTTTCAAATTAATAAACGTTATTATGTCAATATATAGAGCTATTCCTTGATTTTGCCCAGGAGTTATGAGATCATTACAGCAGTTTTATAACCACGCAGCAAAATGTGCTAATTTTTCAATTTCGCAATATTACTAAGTCCTGTAGCGAGCAGGTTATCCACGAATACTTGCAATCGAACTTTACCTTTCCAGCGAATTGAAATTTTAAATAACCGATAGTGAACATATACAGAAATACTTCTTATATTCTAACACGTGAATTCGTGTAATCATGAGATAATTGCGATAAAGGCGCAGTATATTTTTTCCGAAATGACATCTGATGGCATCAGGTTCGTCTAGCAGACATTGAAAACAACAATTAAAATGCAATCTGAATAGAAAAACCTTTCGAATTGAATTTTCAAATCAAAAAACGTTATTATGTCACTGAATAAAGCCATTCCTTGATTTTGCCCAGGAGTCATGAGATCATTTTAGCACTCTTATAAAGACGCAGCAAAAAATGCTAATTTTTCAATTTCGCAATATTACCAAGTGCTGTAGGGAGCAGGTCATCTATAAATACTTGCGATCTAAACTTGTTTATTCAGCGAATTGAAATTTTGAGAAACCGAAAGCGAACAGATACAGAAATTAACCTATTATATTTTATCACGACAATTTGTGTAATCATGAGGTTCTTACGATTGAGGCGCAGTATATTTATCTCGAAATATTATCTGAAGGCATCAGGTATTTCTTACAGACATTGAAAACCACACCAAACGCAATCTCAATAGAATATCTGTTCGAAATAATTTCTTAAATCGAATAACGTTATTATGTCACTGAATAGAGCCATTCCTTGATTTTGCCCAAGAGTTATGAGATCATTCTAGCACTTTTATGACAACGCAGCAAAATATGCGAATTTTTCAATTTCGCCGTATTATCAAGTGCTGTAGCGAGCACGTTATTCATTAATACTTGCGATCTAAATTGAACTATCTAGCAAATTGAAATTTCAAATATCTGAAAGCGAACAGATATAGAAATCAACATCTTATATTATATCACGTGAATTCGTGTAATCATGAGATGCTTGCGATTGAGGCGCAATATATTTTTCCCAAAATATCATCTGAAGACATCAAGTATTTCTTACAGACATTGAAAACAACAATCACAATGCAGTCTCAATAGAATAGCTTTTCGAATTAAATTTACAAGTCAATTAACGTTATTATGTCAATATATAGAGCTATTCCTTGATTTTGCCCAGGAGTTATGAGATCATTTTAGCACTATTATAGCGACGCAGCAAAATATGCTAATTTTTCAATTTCGCAATATTTCTCAGTCCTGTAGCGAGCAGGTTATCCACGAATAATTGCGATCGAACTTTAACTTTCCAGCGAATTGAAATTTTAAATAACCGATAGTGAACAGATACAGAGATACCTCTTATATTCTAACACGTGAATTCGTGTAATCATGAGATTATTGCGATAAAGGCGCAGTATATTTTTTCCGAAATGACATCTAATGGCATCAGGTATGTCTAGCAGACATTGAAAACAACAATTAAAAAGCAATCTTAATAGAATAACTTTTTGAATTGAATTTTCAAATCAAATAACGTTATTATGTCACTGAATAGAGCCATACCTTGAATTTGCCCAAGAGCCATGAGATCATTTTAGCACTCTTATAACGACGCAGCAAAATATGCTAATTTTTCGATTTCGCAATGTTACTAAGTCCTGTAGCGAGCAGGTGATCCATTAATACTTGCGATCTAAATTTATCTATTCAGCGAATTGGAATTTTCAATAACCGATAGTGAACAGATACAGAAATACCTCTTATATGATTACACCTGAACTCGTGTAATCATGAGGTTCTTGCGATTGGGGCGCAGTATATTTGTCCCGAAATATTATCTGAAGGCATCAGGTATTTCTTACAGATATTGGAAACAACAATTAAAATGCAATCTCAATAGAATAACTGTTCGAAATGAATTCTCAAATGAAATAACGTTATTATGTCACTAAATAGAGCTATTCCTTGATTTTGCTCAGAAGTTATGAGATCATTTTAGCACTTTTATGACCACGCAGCAAAATATGCTAATTTTTCTATTTCGCAATATTATCAAGTCCTGTAGCGAGCAGGTTATCCATAAATACGAGCGATCCAAATTGAACTATTTAGCAAATTGAAATTTCAAATATCCGAAAGCGAACAGATATAAAAATCAACTTCTTATATTCTATCACGTGAATTCGTGTAATCATGAGATTGTTGCGATTGTGGCGCACTATATTTTTTTTCCGTAATGACATCTAAAGATATCAGGTATTTCTAACAGACTTTGAAAACATCGTGCAAATCGCAAACTTAATTGAATAACTTTTCAAATTGAATTTTTAAATAAATTAACGTTAATATGTCAATATATAGATCCATTCCTTTATTTTGCCCATAGTAAGGAGATCATTTTAGCACTTTTATGACAACGCATCAAAATATGCTAATTTTTCAATTTCGCGATATTACCAAGTCCTGTAGCGAGCAGGTTATCCATGAATACCTGCGATCCAAATCTAACTATTCAGCGAATTGAAATCTTTCAATAACCAAAAGTGAACAGATATAGAAATCAACCTATTATATTCTATCACGAGAATTCGTGTAATCATGAGGTTCTTGCGATTGAGGCGCAGTATATTTTTCCCGAAATATTATCTGAAGGCATCAGGTATTTCTTACAGACATTGAAAACAACAAACAAAATGCAATCTTATTAGAATAACTGTTCGAATTATATTTTCAAATCAATAAACGTTATTATGTCGATTTATAGAGCTATTTCTTGATTTTGCCCAGGAGTTATGAGATCATTTTAGCACTTTTATAACGACGCAGCAAAATATGCTAATTTTACAAATTCGCAATATTGTCAAGTCCTGTAGCGAGCAAGTTATTCATAAAAACTTGCGATCTAAATTAAAATATTTAGCAAATTGAAATTTCAAATATCTGAAAGCGAACAGATATAGAAATCAACCTCTTATATTCTATCACTTGAATTCGTGTAATCATGAGATGCTTGCGATTGAGGCACAGTATATTTTTCCCGAAATATCATCTGAAGACATCTGGTATTTCTTACAAACATTGAAAACATCAATCACAATGCAGTCTCAATAGAATAAGTGTTCGAAATGATTTCTCAAATCAAACAACGTTATTATGTCACTAAATAGAGCCATTCCTTGATTTCGCCCAGAAGTTGTGCGATCATTTTAGCACTCTTATAACGACGCAGCAAAATATTCTAATTTTTTAATTTCGCAATTTTACTAAGTCCTGTAGCGAGCAGGTTATCCACGAATACTTGCAATCGAACTTTAAGTTTTCAGCGAATTGATATTTTAAATAACCGATAGTGAACATATACAGAAATACCTCTTATATTCTAACACGTGAATTCGTGTAATCATGAGGTTCTTGCGATTGGGGCGCAGTGTATTTTTCCCGAAATATTATCTGAAGGCATTAGGTATTTCTTACAGACATTGGAAACGACAATCAAAATGCAATCTCAATAGAATAACTTTTCGAATTGAAGTTTCAAATCAAATAACGTTATTATGTCACTAAATAGAGCCATTCCTAGATTTAGCCCAGGAGTTTGAGATCATTTTAGCACTCTTATGACCACGCAGCAAAATATGCTAATTTTTGAATTTCGCATTATTATCAAGTCCTGTAGCGAGCAGGTTATCTATAAATACTTGCGATCTAAATTAAACTATTTAGCAAATTGAAATTTCAAATATCTGAAAGCGAACAGATATAGAAATCAACCTCTTATATTCTATCACTTGAATTCGTGTAATCATGAGATGCTTGCGATTGAGGCACAGTATATTTTTCCCGAAATATCATCTGAAGACATCTGGTATTTCTTACAAACATTGAAAACATCAATCACAATGCAGTCTCAATAGAATAAGTGTTCGAAATGATTTCTCAAATCAAACAACGTTATTATGTCACTAAATAGAGCCATTCCTTGATTTCGCCCAGAAGTTGTGCGATCATTTTAGCACTCTTATAACGACGCAGCAAAATATTCTAATTTTTTAATTTCGCAATTTTACTAAGTCCTGTAGCGAGCAGGTTATCCACGAATACTTGCAATCGAACTTTAAGTTTTCAGCGAATTGATATTTTAAATAACCGATAGTGAACATATACAGAAATACCTCTTATATTCTAACACGTGAATTCGTGTAATCATGAGGTTCTTGCGATTGGGGCGCAGTGTATTTTTCCCGAAATATTATCTGAAGGCATTAGGTATTTCTTACAGACATTGGAAACGACAATCAAAATGCAATCTCAATAGAATAACTTTTCGAATTGAAGTTTCAAATCAAATAACGTTATTATGTCACTAAATAGAGCCATTCCTAGATTTAGCCCAGGAGTTTGAGATCATTTTAGCACTCTTATGACCACGCAGCAAAATATGCTAATTTTTGAATTTCGCATTATTATCAAGTCCTGTAGCGAGCAGGTTATCTATAAATACTTGCGATCTAAATTAAACTATTTAGCAAATTGAAATTTCAAATATCTGGAAGCGAACAGATATAGAATTCAACCTCTTATATTCTATCACGTGAATTTGTGTAATCATGAGATTGTTGCGATTGTGGCACAGTATATTTTTCCCGAAATGACATCTGAAGATATCAGGAATTTCTAACAGACTTTGAAAACAACGTGCAAAACGCAAACTTAATTGAATAACTTTTCGAATTGAATTTCCAAATCAATTAACGTTATTATGTCAATATATAGATATACCTTTATTTTGCCCAAAGTAAGGAGATCATTTTAGCACTCTTATGACCACGCATTAAAATAGGCTTATTTTTCAATTTCGCAATGTTACTAAGTCCTGTAGCGAGCATGTGATCCATTAATACTTGCGATCCAAATTTATCTATTCAGCGAATTGAAATTTTAAATAACCGATAGTGAACGGATACAGGAATACCTCTTATATGCTAACACGTGAATTCGTGTGATCATGAGATACTTGCGATGAAGGCGCTGTATATTTTTTCTAAAATATCATCTCAAGACATCAGGTATTTCTTACAGACATAGAAAACAACAATTAAAATGCAATCTCATTAGAATGACTTTTCGAATTGAATTTTCAAATCAAATAACGTTATGATGTCACTAAATACAGCCATTCTTTGATTTTTCCCGGGAATCATGATCTCATATTAGCACTATTATAACGACGCAGCCAAATATGCTAATTTTTCAATTTCGCAATATTTCTAAGTCCTGTAGCGAGCAGGTTATCCACGAATACTTGCGATCGAACTTTAACTATTTAGCGAATTGATATTTTGAATAACCGATGGTGAACAGATACAGAAATACCTCTTATATTCTAACACGTGAATTCGTGTAATCATGAGATTATTGCGATAAAGGCGCAGTATATTTTTTCCGAAATGACATCTGATGGCATCAGGTATATCTAGCAGACATTGAAAACAACAATCAAAATGCAATCTCAATAGAATAACTTCTCGAATTGAATTTTCATATCAAATAACGTTATAATGTCACTAAATAGAGCCATTCCGTAATTTTGCCCAGGGGTTATGAGATCATTTAAGCACTTTTATGACCACGCAGCAAAGTATGCTAATTTTTTGATTTCGCAATATTATCAAGTCCTGTAGCGAGCAGGATATCTATAAATACATGCGATCTAAATTGAACTATTTAGCAAATTGAAATTTTAAATAACCGATAGTGAACAGATACAGAAATACCTCTTATATTCTAACACGTGAATTCGTGTAATCATGAGATTATTGCTATAAAGGCGCAGTATATTTTTTCCGAAATTACATCTGATGGCATCAGGTATTTCTCACAGACATTGAAAACAACAATCAAAATGCAATCTAAATAGAATAACTTTTCGAAATGAATTTACAAATCAATGAACGTCATTATGTCACTAAATAGAGTCATTCCTTGATTTTGCCCAGGAGTTATGATATCATTTTAGCACTCTTATGACCACGCAGCAAAATGTGCTAATTTTTGAATTTCGCAATATTACTATGTCTTGTGGCGTGCAGGTTATCCATGAATACTTGCGATCTAAGTTTAACTATTCAGCGAATTGATATTTTAAATAACCGAAATCGAACAGATACAGAAATCAACCACTTATATTCCATTACGTGAATTCGTGTGATCATAAGATTCTTGCGATTAAGGCGCAGTATATTTTTCCCGAAAAACCATCTGGAGACATCAGGTATTTCTTAAAGACATTGAAAACAACAATCACAAGGCAGTCTCAATAGAATAACATTTCGAATTGAATTCACAAGTCAATTAACGTTATTATGTCAATATATAGAGCCATTCCGTGATTTTGCCCAGGAGTTATGAGATCATTTTAGCACTCTTATAACGACGCAGCAAAATATGCTAATTTTTTATTTCGCAATATTACTAAGTCCTGTATTGTGCTGGTTATCCATTCATACTTGCGATCTAAATTCATCTATTCAGCGAATTGGAATTGTAAATAACCGATAGTGAACAGATACAGAAATACCTCTTATATTCTTTCACGAGAATTTGTGTAATCATGAGGTTCTTGCGATTGAGGCGCAGTATATTTTTCCCGAAATATCATCTCAAGACATCAGGTATTTCTTACAGTCATTGAAAACAACATTCAGAATGCAATCTCAATAGAATAAATTTTCGGATTGAATTTTCACATCAATTAACGTTATTATGTCGATATATAGAGTCATTACTTGATTATGCCGAGGAGTCATAAGATCATCTTAGCACTATTATACCGACGCAGCAAAATATGCTAATTTTTCAATTTCGCAATATTATCAAGTCCTGTAGCGAGCAGGTTATCTACAAATACTTGCGGTCTAAATTGAACTATTTATCAAATTGGAATTTCAAATATCTGAAAGCGAACAGATATAGAAATGAACCTCTTATATTATATCACATGAATTCGTGTAATCATGAGATGCTTGCGATTGAGGCGCAATATATTTTTCCCGAAATATCATCTGAAGACATAAAGTATTTCTTACAGACATTGAAAACAACAAACAGAATGCAATCTAAATAGAATAACTTTTTGAATTAAATTTACAAGTCAATTAACGTTACTATGTCAATATATAGAGCTATTCCTTGATTTTGCCCAGGAGTTATGAGATCATTTTAGCACTCTTATAACGACGCAGCAAAATATGCTAATTTTTTATTTCGCAATATTACTAAGTCCTGTATTGAGCAGGTTATCCATTCATACTTGCGATCTAAATTCATCTATTCAGCGAATTGGAATTTTAAATAACCGATAGTGAACAGATTCAGAAATACCTCTTATATTCTATCACGAGAATTTGTGTAATCATGAGGTTCTTGCGATTGAGGCGCAGTATATTTTTCCCGAAATATCATCTCAAGACATCAGGTATTTCTTACAGTCATTGAAAACAACATTCAGAATGCAATCTCAATAGAATAAATTTTCAGATTGAATTTTCACATCAATTAACGTTATTATGTCGATATATAGAGTCATTACTTGATTATGCCGAGGAGTCATGAGATCATTTTAGCACTATTATAGCGACGCAGAAAAATATGCTAATTTTTCAATTTCGCAATATTTCTCAGTCCTGTAGCGAGCAGGTTATCCACGAATAATTGCGATCGAACTTTAACTTTCCAGCGAATTTTTTTAAATTTTAAATAACCGATAGTGGATAGATACAGAAATACCTCTTATATTCTAACACGTGAATTCGTGTAATCATGAGATTATTGCGATAAAGGCGCAGTATATTTCTTCCGAAATGACATCTAATGGCATCAGGTATGTCTAGCAGACATTGAAAACGACAATTAAAAAGCATCTCAATAGAATAACTTTTTGAATTGAATTTTCAAATCAAATAACGTTATTATGTCACTAAATAGAGCCATACCTTGAATTTGCCCAAGAGCCATGAGATCATTTTAGCACTCTTATAAGGACGCAGCAAAAAATGCTAATTTTTCAATTTCTCAATATTATTAAGTCCCGTAGCGAGCAGGTTATCCATAAATCCTTGCGATCTAAATTTAACTATTCAGCAAATTGATATTTTAAATAACTGAAATCGAACAGATACAGAAATCAACCACTTATATTCCATCACGTGAATTCGTGTTATCATAAGATTCTTGCGATTAAGGCGCTGTATATTTTTCCCGAAATACCATCTGAAGACATCAGGTAATTCTCACAGACATTGAAAACAACAATCAAAATGCAATCTAAATAGAATAACTTTTCGAATTGAATTTCCAAATCAATTAACGTTAATATGTCAATATATAGAGCCATTCCTTTATTTTGCCCATAGTAAGGAGATCATTTTAGCACTCTTATGACCACGTAGAAAAATATGCTAATTTTTCAATGTCGCAATGTTACTAAGTCCTGTAGCGAGCAGGTGATCCATTAATACTTGCGATCTAAATTTATCTATTTAGCGAATTGGAATTTTCAATAACCGATAGTGAACGGATACAGAAATACCTCTTATATGCTTACACGTGAATTCGTGTAATCATTAGGTTCTTGCGATTGGGGCGCAATATATTTTTCCCGAAATATTATCTGAAGGCATCAGCTATTTCTTACAGATATTGGAAACAACAATTAAAATGCAATCTCAATAGAATAACTGTTCGAAATGAATTCTCAAATGAAATAACGTTATTATGTCACTAAATAGAGCTATTCCTTGATTTTGCCCAGAAGTTATGAGATCATTTTAGCACTTTTATGACCACGCAGCAAAATATGCTAATTTTTCAATTTCGCAATATTATCAAGTCCTGTAGCGAGCAGGTTATCCATAAATACGAGCGATCCAAATTGAACTATTTAGCAAATTGAAATTTCAAATATCCGAAAGCGAACAGATATAAAAATCAACCTCTTATATTCTATCACGTGAATTCGTGTAATCATGAGATTGTTGCGATTGTGGCGCACTATATTTTTTTTCCGTAATGACATCTAAAGATATCAGGTATTTCTAACAGACTTTGAAAACAACGTGCGAAACGTAAACTCAATAGAATAACTTTTCGAATTGAATTTCCAAATCAATTAACGTAATTATATCACTAAATAGAGCTATTCCTTGATTTTGCCCAGGAGTCATGAGATCATTTTAGCACTCTTATAACGACGCAGCAAAAAATGCTATTTTTTCAATTTCGCAATATTACCAAGTCCTCTAGCGAGCAGGTTATCCATGAATACCTGCGATCCAAATCTAACTATTCAGCGAATTGAAATTTTTAATAACCGAAAGCGAACAGATACAGAAATCAACCTATTATATTCTATCACGAGAATTCGTGTAATCATGAGGTTCTTGCGATTGAGGCGCAGTATATTTTTCCCGAAATATTATCTGATGGCATCAGGTATTTCTTACAGACATTGAAAACAACAATCAGAATGCAATCTTATTAGAATAACTGTTCGAATTATAGTTTCAAATCAATAAACGTTATTATGTCGATATATAGAGCTATTACTTGATTTTGCTAAGTAGTTATGAGATCATTTTAGCACTCTTATAACGACGCAGCAAAATATGCTAATTTTTTAATTTCGCAATATTACTTAGTCCTGTAGCGAGCAGGTTATCCACGAATACTTGCGATCGAACTTTAACTTTTCAGCGAATTGATATTTTAAATAACCGATAGTGAACACATACGGAAATACCTCTTATATTCTAACACGTGAATTCGTGTAATCATGAGGTTCTTGCGATTGGGGCGCAGTATATTTTTCCCGAAATATTATCTGAAGGCATCAGGTATTTCTTACAGACATTGGAAACAACAATCAAAATGCAATCTCAATAGAATAACTGTTTGAAACGAATTCTCAAATCAAATAACGTTATTAATCCACTAAATAGAGTCATTCCTTAATTTTGCCCAGGAGCTATGAGATCATTTTAGCACTTTTATGACCACGCAGCAAAATATGCGAATTTTTCAATTTTGCAATATTATCAAGTCCTATAGCGAGCAGGTCATCCATAAGTACTCGCGATCGAAATTGAACTATTTAGCAAATTGAAATTTCAAATAACTGAAAGCGAACAGATATAGAAATCAACCTCTTATATTCTATTACGTGAATTCGTGTAATCATAAGATGCTTGCGATTAAGGCGCAGTATATTTTTCCCGAAATACCATCTGCAGACATCAGGTATTTCTTACAGACATTAAAAACAACAAACAAAATGCAATCTAAATAGAATAACTTTTCGAATTGAATTTACAAATCAATTAACGTTATAATGTCAATATATAGAGCTATTCCTTGATTTTGCCCAGGAGTTATGAAATGATTTTAGCACTATTATGACCACGCACCAAAATATGCTAATTTTACAATTTCGAAATGTTACCAAGTCCTGTAGCGAGCAGGTGATCCATTTATACTTGCGATCTGAATTTATCTATTCAGCGTATTGGAATTATAAATAACCGATAGTTAACGGATACAGAAATCAACCTGTTATATTCTATCAGGAGAATTCGTGTAATCATGAGGTTCTTCCGATTGAGGCGCAGTATATTTTTCCCGAAATATTATCTGAAGGCATCAGGTATTTCTTACAGTCATTGAAAACAACAATCAAAATGCAATCTCAATAGAATAACCTTTCGGATTGAATTTTCACATCAATTAACGTTAATATGTCGATATATAGAGTCATAACTTGATTATGTCCAGGAGTCATGACATCATTTTAGCACTATTATAACGACGCAGCAAAATATGCTAATTTTTCAATTTTGCAATTTTACTAAGTCCTGTAGCGAGCAGGTTATCCACGAATACTTGCGATCGAACTTTAACTTTTCAGCGAATTGATATTTTAAATAACCGATAGTGAACAGATACAGAAATACCTCTTATATTCTAACACGTGAATTCGTGTAATCATGAGGTTCTTGCGATTAGGGCGCAGTATATTTTTCCCGAAATATTATCTGAAGGCATCAGGTATTTCTTACAGACATTGGAAACAACAATCAAAATGCAATCTCAATAGAATAACTGTTCGAAACGAATTCTCAAATCAAATAACGTTATTAATCCACTAAATAGAGCCATTCCTTAATTTTGCCCAGGAGTTATGAGATCATTTTAGCACTTTTATGACCACGCAGCAAAATATGCTAATTTTTCAATTTCGCAATATTATCAATTCCTGTAGCAAGCAGGTTATCCATGAATACTAGGACCTAAATTTAACTATTCAGCGAATTGATATTTTAAATAACCGAAATCGAACAGATATAGAAATCAACCTCTTATATTCTATCACGAGAATTTGTGTAATCATGAGATGCTTGCGATTGAGGCGCAGTATATTTTTCCCGAAATATCATCTGAAGACATCAGGTATTTCTTACAGACATTGAAAACAACAATCACAATGCAGTCTAAATAGAATAACATTTCGAATTGAATTTACAAGTCAATTAACGTTATTATGTCAATATATAGAGCTATTCCTTGATTTTGCCCAGGAGTTATGAGATCATTTTAGCAATCTTATGACCACGCAGCAAAGTATGCTAATTTTTTCATTTCGCAATATTACTAAGTCCTTTAGCGAGCAGGTTATCCACAAATACTTGCGATCGAACTTTAACTTTTTAGCGAATTGATATTTTGAATAACCGATAGTGAACAGATACAGAAATACCTCTTATATTCTAACACGTGAATTCGTGTAATCATGAGATTATTGCGATAAAGGCGCAGTATATTTTTTCCGAAATGACATTTGATGGCATCAGGTATGTCTAGCAGACATTGAAAACAACAATCAAAATGCAATCTCAATAGAATAACTTTTCGAATTGAATTTTCAAATCAAATAACGTTATTATGTCAACAAATAGAGCCATTCCTTGATTTCGCCCAGGAGTCATGAAATCATTTTAGCACTCTTATAACAACGCAGCAAAAAATCCTAATTTTTTAATTTCGCAATATTAACAAGTCCTGTAGCAAGCAGGTTATCCATGAATACTAGGACCTAAATTTAACTATTCAGCGAATCGATATTATAAATAACCGAAATCGAACAGATACAGAAATCAACCACTTATATTCCATCACGAGAAATCGTGTAGTCATGAAATTATTGCGATAAAGGCGCAGTAAATTTTTTCCGAAATGACTTCTGATGGCATCAGGTATGTATAGCAGACATTTAAAACAACAATTAAAATGCAATCTCAATAGGATAACTTTTCGACTTGAATTTTCAAATCAAATAACGTTATTATGTCACTAAATAGAGCCATTCCGTGATTTTGCCCAGAAGTCATGAGATCATTTAGCACTCTTATATTGACGCAGCAAAAAATGCTAATTTTTCAATTTCGCAATATTACCAAGTCCTGTAGCGAGCAGGTTATCCATGCATACCTGCGATCCAAATCTAACTATTCAGCGAATTGAAATTTTAAATAACCGATAGTGAACAGATACAGAAATACCTCTTATATTCTAACACGTGAATTCGTGTAATCATGAGATTATTGCGATGAAGGCGCAGTATATTTTTTCCGAAATCACATCAGATGGCATCAGGTATGTCTAGCAGACATTGAAAACAACAATCAAAATGCAATCTCAATAGAATAACTTTTCGAATTGAATTTACAAATCAATTAACGTTATAATGTTAATATATAGAGCTATTCCTTGATTTTGCCCAGGAGTTATGAAATGATTTTAGCACTCTTATGACCACGCAGCAAAATATGCTGATTTTTTAATTTCGCAATATTACTAAGTTCTGTCGCGAGCAGGCTATCTATGAATTCTCGCGATCTAAATTTAATTATTCAGCAAATTGATATTTTAAATAATTAAAATAAAACAGATACAGAAATCAACCACTTATATTCCATCACGAGAAATCGTGTAGTCATGAAATTATTGCGATAAAGGCGCAGTAAATTTTTTCCGAAATGACTTCTGATGGCATCAGGTATGTATAGCAGACATTTAAAACAACAATTAAAATGCAATCTCAATAGGATAACTTTTCGACTTGAATTTTCAAATCAAATAACGTTATTATGTCACTAAATAGAGCCATTCCGTGATTTTGCCCAGAAGTCATGAGATCATTTAGCACTCTTATATTGACGCAGCAAAAAATGCTAATTTTTCAATTTCGCAATATTACCCAGTCCTGTAGCGAGCAGGTTATCCATGAATACCTGCGATCCAAATCTAACTATTCAGCGAATTGAAATTTTAAATAACCGATAGTGAACAGATACAGAAATACCTCTTATATTCTAACACGTGAATTCGTGTAATCATGAGATTAT
Organism: Platygaster robiniae; assembly: GCA_028476575.1. NCBI lineage: Eukaryota > Metazoa > Arthropoda > Insecta > Hymenoptera > Platygastridae > Platygaster > Platygaster robiniae. The sequence continues at coordinate 21,809,134 of CM052021.1, forward strand.
TGCGATAAAGGCGCAGTATATTTTTTCCGAAATCACATCAGATGGCATCAGGTATGTCTAGCAGACATTGAAAACAACAATCAAAATGCAATCTCAATAGAATAACTTTTCGAATTGAATTTACAAATCAATTAACGTTATAATGTCAATATATAGAGCTATTCCTTGATTTTGCCCAGGAGTTATGAAATGATTTCAGCACTCTTATGACCACGCAGCAAAATATGCTGATTTTTTAATTTCGCAATATTACTAAGTTCTGTCGCGAGCAGGCTATCTATGAATACTCGCGATCTAAATTTATTTATTCAGAAAATTGATATTTTAAATAACTGAAATAAAACAGATACAGAAATCAACCACTTATATTCCATCACGAGAAATCGTGTAATCATGAAATTATTGCGATAACGGCGCAGTAAATTTTTTCCGAAATGACATCTGATGTCATCAGGTATGTATAGCAGACATTGAAAACAACAATTAAGATGCAATCTCAATAGAATAACTTTTCGACTTGAATTTTCAAATCAAATAATGTTATTATGTCACTAAAAAGAGCCATTCCTTTATTTTGCCCAGGAGTCATGAGATCATTTAGCACTCTTATATTGACGCAGCAAAAAATGCTAATTTTTCAATTTCGCAATATTACCAAGTCCTGTAGCGAGCAGGTTATCCATGAATACCTGCGATCCAAATCGAACTATTCAGCGAATTGAAATTTTAAATAACCGAAAGCGAACAGATACAGAAATCAACCTGTTATATTCTATCACGAGAATTCGTGTAATCATGAGGTTCTTGCGATTGAGGCGCAGTATATTTTTCCCGAAATATTATCTGAAGGCATCAGGTATTTCTTACAGACATTGAAAACAACAATCGAAATGCAATCTTAATAGAATAACTGTTCGAATTATATTTTTAAATCAATGAACGTTATTATGTCGATATATAGAGCTATTCCTTGATTTTGCCCAGGAGTTATCAGATCATTTTAGCACTCTTATAACGACGCAGCAAAATATGCTAATTTTTTAATATCGCAATATTACTAAGTCCTGTAGCGAGCAGGTTATCCACGAATACTTGCGATCGAACTTTAACTTTTCAGCGAATTAATATTTTAAATAACCGATAGTGAACAGATACAGAAATACCCCTTATATTCTAACACGTGAATTCGTGTAATCATGAGATTATTGCGATAAAGGTGCAGTATATTTTTTCCGAAACGTCATCTGATAGCATCAAGTATGTCTAGCAGACATTAAAAACAACAATCAAAATGCAATCTCAATAGAATAACTTTTAAATTGAATTCTTAAATCAAATAACGTTATTATGTCACTAAATAGAGCTATTCCTTGATTTTGCCCAGGAGTTATGAGATCATGCTAGCACTCTTATAACCACGCAGCAAAAAATGCTTATTTGTCAATTTCGCAATATTGTCAAGTCCTGTAGCGAGCAAGTTATTCATAAATACTTGCGATCTAAATTTGACTATCTAGCAAATTGAAATTTCAAAGATCTGAAAGCGAACAGATATAGAAATCAACCTCTTATATTCTATCACTTGAATTCGTGTAATCATGAGATGCTTGCGATTGAGGCGCAGTATATTTTTCCCGGAAGATCATCTGAAGACATCTGGTATTTCTTACAGACATTGAAAACAACAATCACAATGCAGTCTCAATAGAATAACTGTTCGAAATGATTTCTCAAATCGAATAACGTTATTATGTCACTAAATAGAGCCATTCCTTGATTTTGCCCAGAAGTTATGAGATCATTTTAGCACTCTTATAACGACGCAGCAAAATATGCTAATTTTTTAATTTCGCAATATTATCAAGTCCTGTAGCGAGCAAGTTATCTATAAATACTCGCGATCTAAATTAAACTTTTCAGCAAATTGAAATTTCAAATATCTGAAAGCGAACAGATATAGAATTCAACCTCTTATATTCTATCACGTGAACTTGTGTAATCATGAGATTGTTGCGATTGTGGCACAGTATATTTTTCCCGAAATGACATCTGAAGATATCAGGTATTTCCAACAGACTTTGAAAACAACGTGCAAAACGCAAACTTAATTGAATAACTTTTCGAATTGAATTTCCAAATCAATTAACGTTAATATGTCAATATATAGATCCATTCCTTTATTTTGCCCATAGTAAGGAGATCATTTTAGCACTCTTATGACCACTCAGCAAAATAGGCTAATTTTTTAATTCCGCAATGTTACTAAGTCCTGTAGCGAGCATGTGATCCATTAATACTTGCGATCCAAATTTATCTATTCAGCGAATTGAAATTTTAAATAACCGATAGTGAACGGATACAGGAATACCTCTTATATGCTAACACGTGAATTCGTGTAATCATGAGATACTTGCGATAAAGGCGCTGTATATTTTTCCTGAAATATCATCTCAAGACATCAGGTATTTCTTACAGACATAGAAAACAACAATTAAAATGCAATCTCATTAGAATGAGTTTCGAATTGAATTTTCAAATCAAATAACGTTATGATGTCACTAAATACAGCCATTCTATGATTTTTCCCGGGAGTCATGATATCATTTTAGCACTATTATAACGACGCAGCAAAATATGATAATTTTTCAATTTCGCAATATTTCTAAGTCCTGTAGCGAGCTGGTTATTCACGAATACTTGCGATCGAACTTTAACTTTCCAGCGAATTGAAATTTTAAATAACCGATAGTGAACAGATACAGAAATACCTCTTATATTCTAACACGTGAATTCGTGTAATCATGAGATTATTGCGATAAAGGCGCAGTATATTTTTTTCGAAATGATATCTGATGGCATCAGGTATGTCTAGCAGACATTGAAAACAACAATCAAAATGCAATCTCAATAGAATAACTTTTCGAATTGAATTTTCAAATCAAATAACGTTATTATGTCACTAAATAGAGCCATTCCTTGATTTTGCCCAGGAGTTATGAAATCATGTTAGCACTCTGATGACCAAGCAGCAAAAAAAGCTAATTTTTCAATTTCGCAATATTGTTGGGTCCTGTAGCGAGCAAGTTATTTATAAATACATGCGATCTAAATTTGACTATCTAGCAAATTGAAATTTCAAAGATCTGAAAGCGAACAGATATAGAAATCAACCTCTTATATTCTATCACTTGAATTCGTGTAATCATGAGATGCTTGCGATTGAGGCGCAGTATATTTTTCCCGAAATATCATCTGAAGACATCTGGTATTTCTTACAGACATTGAAAACAACAATCACAATGCAGTCTCAATAGAATAACTGTTCGAAATGATTTCTCAAATCAAATAACGTTATTAATCCACTACATAGAGCCATTCCTTGATTTTGCCCAGGAGTTATGAGATCATTTTTGCACTTTTATGACCACGCAGCAAAATATGCGAATTTTTCAATTTCGCAATATTATCAAGTCCTGTAGCGAGCAGGTCATCCATAAGTACTTGCGATCGAAATTGAACTATTTAGCAAATTAAAATTTCAAATATCTGAAAGCGAACAGATATAGAAATCAACCTCTTATATTCTATCACGTGAATTCGTGTAATCATGAGATGCTTGCGATTGAGGCGCAGTATATTTTTCCCGAAATATCATCTGAAGACATCAGGTATATCTTACAGACATTGCAAACAACAATCACAACGCAGTCTAAATAGAATAAAATTTCGAATTGAATTTACAAGTCAATTAACGTTATTATGTCAATATATAGAGCTATTCCTTGATTTTGCCCAGGAGTTATGAGATCATTTTAGCAATCTTATGACCACGCAGCAAAGTATGCTAATTTTTTCATTTCGCAATATTACTAAGTCCTTTAGCGAGCAGGTTATCCACAAATACTTGCGATCGAACTTTAACTTTTTAGCGAATTGATATTTTGAATAACTGATAGTGAACAGATACAGAAATACCTCTTATATTCTAACACGTGAATTCGTGTAATCATGAGATTATTGCGATAAAGGCGCAGTATATTTTTTCCGAAATGACATTTGATGGCATCAGGTATGTCTAGCAGACATTGAAAACAACAATCAAAAGGCAATCTCAATAGAATAACTTTTCGAATTGAATTTTCAAATCAAATAACGTTATTATGTCAATAAATAGAGCCATTCCTTGATTTCGCCCAGGAGTCATGAAATCATTTTAGCACTCTTATAACAACGCAGCAAAAAATCCTAATTTTTTAATTTCGCAATATTATCAAGTCCTGTAGCAAGCAGGTTATCCATGAATACTAGGACCTAAATTTAACTATTCAGCGAATCGATATTATAAATAACCGAAATCGAACAGATACAGAAATCAACCACTTATATTCCATCACGAGAAATCGTGTAGTCATGAAATTATTGCGATAAAGGCGCAGTAAATTTTTTCCGAAATGACTTCTGATGGCATCAGGTATGTATAGCAGACATTTAAAACAACAATTAAAATGCAATCTCAATAGGATAACTTTTCGACTTGAATTTTCAAATCAAATAACGTTATTATGTCACTAAATAGAGCCATTTCGTGATTTTGCCCAGAAGTCATGAGATCATTTAGCACTCTTATATTGACGCAGCAAAAAATGCTAATTTTTCAATTCCGCAATATTACCAAGTCCTGTAGCGAGCAGGTTATCCATGCATACCTGCGATCCAAATCTAACTATTCAGCGAATTGAAATTTTAAATAACCGATAGTGAACAGATACAGAAATACCTCTTATATTCTAACACGTGAATTCGTGTAATCATGAGATTATTGCGATAAAGGCGCAGTATATTTTTTCCGAAATCACATCAGATGGCGTCAGGTATGTCTAGCAGACATTGAAAACAACAATCAAAATGCAATCTCAATAGAATAACTTTTCGAATTGAATTTACAAATCAATTAACGTTATAATGTCAATATATAGAGCTATTCCTTGATTTTGCCCAGGAGTTATGAAATGATTTTAGCACTCTTATGACCACGCAGCAAAATATGCTGATTTTTTAATTTCGCAATATTACTAAGTTCTGTCGCGAGCAGGCTATCTATGAATACTCGCGATCTAAATTTATTTATTCAGCAAATTGATATTTTAAATAACTGAAATAAAACAGATACAGAAATCAACCACTTATATTCCATCACGAGAAATCGTGTAATCATGAAATTATTGCGATAACGGCGCAGTAAATTTTTTCCGAAATGACATCTGATGGCATCAGGTATGTATAGCAGACATTGAAAACAACAATTAAGATGCAATCTCAATAGAATAACTTTTCGACTTGAATTTTCAAATCAAATAACGTTATTATGTCACTAAATAGAGCCATTCCGTGATTTTGCCCAGAAGTCATGAGATCATTTAGCACTCTTATATTGACGCAGCAAAAAATGCTAATTTTTCAATTTCGCAATATTACCCAGTCCTGTAGCGAGCAGGTTATCCATGAATACCTGCGATCCAAATCGAACTATTCAGCGAATTGAAATTTTAAATAACCGAAAGCGAACAGATACAGAAATCAACCTATTATATTCTATCACGAGAATTCGTGTAATCATGAGGTTCTTGCGATTGAGGCGCAGTATATTTTTCCCGAAGTATTATCTGAAGGCATCAGGTATTTCTTACAGACATTGAAAACAACAATCGAAATGCAATCTTAATAGAATAACTGTTCGAATTATATTTTTAAATCAATGAACGTTATTATGTCGATATATAGAGCTATTCCTTGATTTTGCCCAGGAGTTATCAGATCATTTTAGCACTCTTATAACGACGCAGCAAAATATGCTAATTTTTTAATATCGCAATATTACTAAGTCCTGTAGCGAGCAGGTTATCCACGAATACTTGCGATCGAACTTTAACTTTTCAGCGAATTAATATTTTAAATAACCGATAGTGAACAGATACAGAAATACCCCTTATATTCTAACACGTGAATTCGTGTAATCATGAGATGATTGCGATAAAGGTGCAATATATTTTTTCCGAAACGTCATCTGATAGCATCAGGTATGTCTAGCAGACATTAAAAACAACAATCAAAATGCAATCTCAATAGAATAACTTTTAAATTGAATTCTTAAATCAAATAACGTTATTATGTCACTAAATAGAGCTATTCCTTGATTTTGCCCAGGAGTTATGAGATCATGCTAGCACTCTTATAACCACGCAGCAAAAAATGCTTATTTGTCAATTTCGCAATATTGTCAAGTCCTGTAGCGAGCAAGTTATTCATAAATACTTGCGATCTAAATTTGACTATCTAGCAAATTGAAATTTCAAAGATCTGAAAGCGAACAGATATAGAAATCAACCTCTTATATTCTATCACGTGAATTCGTGTAATCATAAGATTCTTGCGATTAAGGCGCAGTATATTTTTCCCGAAATACCATCTGAAGACATCAGGTATTTCTTACAGACATTAAAAACAACAAACAAAATGCAATCTAAATAGAATCACTTTTCGAATTGAATTTACAAATTAATTAACGTTATAATGTCAATATATAGAGCTATTCTTTGATTTTGCCCAGGAGTTATGAAATGATTTCAGCACTATTATGACCACGCAGCGAAATATGCTAATTTTTCAATTTCGAAATGTTACCAAGTCCTGTAGCGAGCAGTTGATACATTTATACTTGCGATCTAAATTTATCTATTCAGCGTATTGGAATTATAAATAACCGATAGTTAACGGATACAGAAATCAACCTGTTATATTCTATCAGGAGAATTCGTGTAATCATGAGGTTCTTCCGATTGAGGCGCAGTATATTTTTCCCGAAATATTATCTGAAGGCATCAGGTATTTCTTACAGTCATTGAAAACAACAATCAAAATGCAATCTCAATAGAATAACCTTTCGGATTGAATTTTCACATCAATTAACGTTAATATGTCGATATATAGAGTCATTACTTGATTATGTCCAGGAGTCATGACATCATTTTAGCACTATTATAACGACGCAGCAAAATATGCTAATTGTTCAATTTCGCAATATTTCTAAGTCCTGTAGCGAGCAGGTTATTCACAAATACTTGCGATCGAACTTTAACTTTCCAGCGAATTGAAATTTTCAATATTCGACAGGGAACAGATACAGAAATACCTCTTATATTCTAACACGTGAATTCGTGTAATCATGAGATTATTGCGATAAAGGCGCAGTATATTTTTTTCGAAATGATATCTGATGGCATCAGGTATGTCTAGCAGACATTGAAAACAACAATCAAAATGCAATCTCAATAGAATAACTTTTCGAATTGAATTTTCAAATCAAATAACGTTATTATGTCACTAAATAGAGCTATTCCTTGATTTTGCCCAGGAGTCATGAGATCATTTTAGCACTCTTATAACGACGCAGAAAAAAATCCGAATTTTTTAATTTCGCAATATTATCAAGTCCTGTAGCAAGCAGGTTATCCATGAATACTAGGACCTAAATTTAACTATTCAGCGAATTGATATTTTAAGTAACCGAAATCGAACAGATATAGAAATCAACCTCTTATATTCTATCACGAGAATTTGTGTTATCATGAGATGCTTGCGATTGAGGCGCAGTATATTTTTCCCGAAATATCATCTGAAGACATCAGGTATTTCTTACAGACATTGAAAACAACAATCACAATGCAGTCTAAATAGAATAACATTTCGAATTGAATTTACAAGTCAATTAACGTTATTATGTCAATATATAGAGCTATTCCTTGATTTTGCCCAGGAGTTATGAGATCATTTTAGCAATCTTATGACCACGCAGCAAAGTATGCTTATTTTTTAATTTCGCAATATTACTGAGTCCTGTAGCGAGCAGGTTATCCACAAATACTTGCGATCGAACTTTAACTTTTTAGCGAATTGATATTTTGAATAACCGATAGTGAACAGATACAGAAATACCTCTTATATTCTAACACGTGAATTCGTGTAATCATGAGATTATTGCGATAAAGGCGCAGTATATTTTTTCCGAAATGACATTTGATGGCATCAGGTATGTCTAGCAGACATTGAAAACAACAATCAAAATGCAATCTCAATAGAATAACTTTTCGAATTGAATTTTTAAATCAAATAACGTTATAATGTCACTAAATAGAGCCATTCCGTGATTTTGCCCAGGGGTTATGAGATCATTTTAGCACTCTTATGACCACGCAGCAAAATATGCTAATTTTTTAATTTCGCAATATTATCAAGTCCTGTAGCGAGCAGGTTATCTATAAATACTTGCGATCTAAATTAAACCATTCAGCAAATTGAAATTTCAAATATCTGAAAGCGAACAGATATAGAATTCAACCTCTTATATTCTATCACGTGAACTTGTGTGATCATGAGATTGTTGCGATTGTGGCACAGTATATTTTTCCCGCAATGACATCTGAAGATATCAGGTATTTCTAACAGACTTTGAAAACAACGTGCAAAACGCAAACTTAATTGAATAACTTTTCGAATTGAATTTCCAAATCAATTAACGTTAATATGTCAATATATAGATCCATTCCTTTATTTTGCCTATAGTAAGGAGATCATTTTAGCACTCTTATGACCACTCAGCAAAATAGGCTAATTTTTCAATTCCGCAATGTTACTAAGTCCTGTAGCGAGCATGTGATCCATTAATACTTGCGATCCAAATTTATCTTTTCAGCGAATTAAAAATTTTAAATAACCAATAGTGAACGGATACAGGAATACCTCTCATATGCTAACACGTGAATTCGTGTAATCATGAGATACTTGCGATAAAGGCGCTGTATATTTTTCTTGAAATATCATCTCAAGACATCAGGTATTTCTTACAGACATAGAAAACAACAATTAAAATGCAATCTCATTAGAATGACTTTTCGAATTGAATTTTCAAATCAAATAACGTTATGATGTCACTAAATACAGCTATTCTTTGATTTTTCCCGGGAGTCATGATATTATTTTAGCACTATTATAACGACGCAGCAAAATATGATAATTTTTCAATTTCGCAATATTTCTAAGTCCTGTAGCGAGCTGGTTATTCACGAATACTTGCGATCGAACTTTAATTTTCCAGCGAATTGAAATTTCAAATAACCGATAGTGAACAGATACAGAAATACCTCTTATATTCTAACACGTGAATTCGTGTAATCATGAGATTATTGCGATAAAGGCGCAGTATATTTTTTTCGAAATGATATCTGATGGCATCAGGTATGTCTAGCAGACATTGAAAACAACAATCAAAATGCAATCTCAATAGAATAACTTTTCGAATTGAATTTTCAAATCAAATAACGTTATTATGTCACTAAATAGAGCCATTCCTTGATTTTGCCCAGGAGTTATGAGATCATGTTAGCACTTTTATAACCACGCAGCAAAAAAAGCTAATTTTTCAATTTCGCAATATTGTCACGTCCTGTAGCGAGCAAGTTATTCATAAATACTTGCGATCGAACTTTAATTTTCCAGCGAATTGAAATTTCAAATAACCGATAGTGAACAGATACAGAAATACCTCTTATATTCTAACACGTGAATTCGTGTAATCATGAGATTATTGCGATAAAGGCGCAGTATATTTTTTTCGAAATGATATCTGATGGCATCAGGTATGTCTAGCAGACATTGAAAACAACAATCAAAATGCAATCTCAATAGAATAACTTTTCGAATTGAATTTTCAAATCAAATAACGTTATTATGTCAACAAATAGAGCCATTCCTTGATTTCGCCCAGGAGTCATGAAATCATTTTAGCACTCTTATAACAACGCAGCAAAAAATCCTAATTTTTTAATTTCGCAATATTAACAAGTCCTGTAGCAAGCAGGTTATCCATGAATACTAGGACCTAAATTTAACTATTCAGCGAATCGATATTATAAATAACCGAAATCGAACAGATACAGAAATCAACCACTTATATTCCATCACGAGAAATCGTGTAGTCATGAAATTATTGCGATAAAGGCGCAGTAAATTTTTTCCGAAATGACTTCTGATGGCATCAGGTATGTATAGCAGACATTTAAAACAACAATTAAAATGCAATCTCAATAGGATAACTTTTCGACTTGAATTTTCAAATCAAATAACGTTATTATGTCACTAAATAGAGCCATTCCGTGATTTTGCCCAGAAGTCATGAGATCATTTAGCACTCTTATATTGACGCAGCAAAAAATGCTAATTTTTCAATTTCGCAATATTACCAAGTCCTGTAGCGAGCAGGTTATCCATGCATACCTGCGATCCAAATCTAACTATTCAGCGAATTGAAATTTTAAATAACCGATAGTGAACAGATACAGAAATACCTCTTATATTCTAACACGTGAATTCGTGTAATCATGAGATTATTGCGATGAAGGCGCAGTATATTTTTTCCGAAATCACATCAGATGGCATCAGGTATGTCTAGCAGACATTGAAAACAACAATCAAAATGCAATCTCAATAGAATAACTTTTCGAATTGAATTTACAAATCAATTAACGTTATAATGTTAATATATAGAGCTATTCCTTGATTTTGCCCAGGAGTTATGAAATGATTTTAGCACTCTTATGACCACGCAGCAAAATATGCTGATTTTTTAATTTCGCAATATTACTAAGTTCTGTCGCGAGCAGGCTATCTATGAATTCTCGCGATCTAAATTTAATTATTCAGCAAATTGATATTTTAAATAATTAAAATAAAACAGATACAGAAATCAACCACTTATATTCCATCACGAGAAATCGTGTAGTCATGAAATTATTGCGATAAAGGCGCAGTAAATTTTTTCCGAAATGACTTCTGATGGCATCAGGTATGTATAGCAGACATTTAAAACAACAATTAAAATGCAATCTCAATAGGATAACTTTTCGACTTGAATTTTCAAATCAAATAACGTTATTATGTCACTAAATAGAGCCATTCCGTGATTTTGCCCAGAAGTCATGAGATCATTTAGCACTCTTATATTGACGCAGCAAAAAATGCTAATTTTTCAATTTCGCAATATTACCCAGTCCTGTAGCGAGCAGGTTATCCATGAATACCTGCGATCCAAATCTAACTATTCAGCGAATTGAAATTTTAAATAACCGATAGTGAACAGATACAGAAATACCTCTTATATTCTAACACGTGAATTCGTGTAATCATGAGATTATTGCGATAAAGGCGCAGTATATTTTTTCCGAAATCACATCAGATGGCATCAGGTATGTCTAGCAGACATTGAAAACAACAATCAAAATGCAATCTCAATAGAATAACTTTTCGAATTGAATTTACAAATCAATTAACGTTATAATGTCAATATATAGAGCTATTCCTTGATTTTGCCCAGGAGTTATGAAATGATTTCAGCACTCTTATGACCACGCAGCAAAATATGCTGATTTTTTAATTTCGCAATATTACTAAGTTCTGTCGCGAGCAGGCTATCTATGAATACTCGCGATCTAAATTTATTTATTCAGAAAATTGATATTTTAAATAACTGAAATAAAACAGATACAGAAATCAACCACTTATATTCCATCACGAGAAATCGTGTAATCATGAAATTATTGCGATAACGGCGCAGTAAATTTTTTCCGAAATGACATCTGATGTCATCAGGTATGTATAGCAGACATTGAAAACAACAATTAAGATGCAATCTCAATAGAATAACTTTTCGACTTGAATTTTCAAATCAAATAATGTTATTATGTCACTAAAAAGAGCCATTCCTTTATTTTGCCCAGGAGTCATGAGATCATTTAGCACTCTTATATTGACGCAGCAAAAAATGCTAATTTTTCAATTTCGCAATATTACCAAGTCCTGTAGCGAGCAGGTTATCCATGAATACCTGCGATCCAAATCGAACTATTCAGCGAATTGAAATTTTAAATAACCGAAAGCGAACAGATACAGAAATCAACCTGTTATATTCTATCACGAGAATTCGTGTAATCATGAGGTTCTTGCGATTGAGGCGCAGTATATTTTTCCCGAAATATTATCTGAAGGCATCAGGTATTTCTTACAGACATTGAAAACAACAATCGAAATGCAATCTTAATAGAATAACTGTTCGAATTATATTTTTAAATCAATGAACGTTATTATGTCGATATATAGAGCTATTCCTTGATTTTGCCCAGGAGTTATCAGATCATTTTAGCACTCTTATAACGACGCAGCAAAATATGCTAATTTTTTAATATCGCAATATTACTAAGTCCTGTAGCGAGCAGGTTATCCACGAATACTTGCGATCGAACTTTAACTTTTCAGCGAATTAATATTTTAAATAACCGATAGTGAACAGATACAGAAATACCCCTTATATTCTAACACGTGAATTCGTGTAATCATGAGATTATTGCGATAAAGGTGCAGTATATTTTTTCCGAAACGTCATCTGATAGCATCAGGTATGTCTAGCAGACATTAAAAACAACAATCAAAATGCAATCTCAATAGAATAACTTTTAAATTGAATTCTTAAATCAAATAACGTTATTATGTCACTAAATAGAGCTATTCCTTGATTTTGCCCAGGAGTTATGAGATCATGCTAGCACTCTTATAACCACGCAGCAAAAAATGCTTATTTGTCAATTTCGCAATATTGTCAAGTCCTGTAGCGAGCAAGTTATTCATAAATACTTGCGATCTAAATTTGACTATCTAGCAAATTGAAATTTCAAAGATCTGAAAGCGAACAGATATAGAAATCAACCTCTTATATTCTATCACTTGAATTCGTGTAATCATGAGATGCTTGCGATTGAGGCGCAGTATATTTTTCCCGGAAGATCATCTGAAGACATCTGGTATTTCTTACAGACATTGAAAACAACAATCACAATGCAGTCTCAATAGAATAACTGTTCGAAATGATTTCTCAAATCGAATAACGTTATTATGTCACTAAATAGAGCCATTCCTTGATTTTGCCCAGAAGTTATGAGATCATTTTAGCACTCTTATAACGACGCAGCAAAATATGCTAATTTTTTAATTTCGCAATATTATCAAGTCCTGTAGCGAGCAAGTTATCTATAAATACTCGCGATCTAAATTAAACTTTTCAGCAAATTGAAATTTCAAATATCTGAAAGCGAACAGATATAGAATTCAACCTCTTATATTCTATCACGTGAACTTGTGTAATCATGAGATTGTTGCGATTGTGGCACAGTATATTTTTCCCGAAATGACATCTGAAGATATCAGGTATTTCCAACAGACTTTGAAAACAACGTGCAAAACGCAAACTTAATTGAATAACTTTTCGAATTGAATTTCCAAATCAATTAACGTTAATATGTCAATATATAGATCCATTCCTTTATTTTGCCCATAGTAAGGAGATCATTTTAGCACTCTTATGACCACTCAGCAAAATAGGCTAATTTTTTAATTCCGCAATGTTACTAAGTCCTGTAGCGAGCATGTGATCCATTAATACTTGCGATCCAAATTTATCTATTCAGCGAATTGAAATTTTAAATAACCGATAGTGAACGGATACAGGAATACCTCTTATATGCTAACACGTGAATTCGTGTAATCATGAGATACTTGCGATAAAGGCGCTGTATATTTTTCCTGAAATATCATCTCAAGACATCAGGTATTTCTTACAGACATAGAAAACAACAATTAAAATGCAATCTCATTAGAATGAGTTTCGAATTGAATTTTCAAATCAAATAACGTTATGATGTCACTAAATACAGCCATTCTATGATTTTTCCCGGGAGTCATGATATCATTTTAGCACTATTATAACGACGCAGCAAAATATGATAATTTTTCAATTTCGCAATATTTCTAAGTCCTGTAGCGAGCTGGTTATTCACGAATACTTGCGATCGAACTTTAACTTTCCAGCGAATTGAAATTTTAAATAACCGATAGTGAACAGATACAGAAATACCTCTTATATTCTAACACGTGAATTCGTGTAATCATGAGATTATTGCGATAAAGGCGCAGTATATTTTTTTCGAAATGATATCTGATGGCATCAGGTATGTCTAGCAGACATTGAAAACAACAATCAAAATGCAATCTCAATAGAATAACTTTTCGAATTGAATTTTCAAATCAAATAACGTTATTATGTCACTAAATAGAGCCATTCCTTGATTTTGCCCAGGAGTTATGAAATCATGTTAGCACTCTGATGACCAAGCAGCAAAAAAAGCTAATTTTTCAATTTCGCAATATTGTTGGGTCCTGTAGCGAGCAAGTTATTTATAAATACATGCGATCTAAATTTGACTATCTAGCAAATTGAAATTTCAAAGATCTGAAAGCGAACAGATATAGAAATCAACCTCTTATATTCTATCACTTGAATTCGTGTAATCATGAGATGCTTGCGATTGAGGCGCAGTATATTTTTCCCGAAATATCATCTGAAGACATCTGGTATTTCTTACAGACATTGAAAACAACAATCACAATGCAGTCTCAATAGAATAACTGTTCGAAATGATTTCTCAAATCAAATAACGTTATTAATCCACTACATAGAGCCATTCCTTGATTTTGCCCAGGAGTTATGAGATCATTTTTGCACTTTTATGACCACGCAGCAAAATATGCGAATTTTTCAATTTCGCAATATTATCAAGTCCTGTAGCGAGCAGGTCATCCATAAGTACTTGCGATCGAAATTGAACTATTTAGCAAATTAAAATTTCAAATATCTGAAAGCGAACAGATATAGAAATCAACCTCTTATATTCTATCACGTGAATTCGTGTAATCATGAGATGCTTGCGATTGAGGCGCAGTATATTTTTCCCGAAATATCATCTGAAGACATCAGGTATATCTTACAGACATTGCAAACAACAATCACAACGCAGTCTAAATAGAATAAAATTTCGAATTGAATTTACAAGTCAATTAACGTTATTATGTCAATATATAGAGCTATTCCTTGATTTTGCCCAGGAGTTATGAGATCATTTTAGCAATCTTATGACCACGCAGCAAAGTATGCTAATTTTTTCATTTCGCAATATTACTAAGTCCTTTAGCGAGCAGGTTATCCACAAATACTTGCGATCGAACTTTAACTTTTTAGCGAATTGATATTTTGAATAACTGATAGTGAACAGATACAGAAATACCTCTTATATTCTAACACGTGAATTCGTGTAATCATGAGATTATTGCGATAAAGGCGCAGTATATTTTTTCCGAAATGACATTTGATGGCATCAGGTATGTCTAGCAGACATTGAAAACAACAATCAAAAGGCAATCTCAATAGAATAACTTTTCGAATTGAATTTTCAAATCAAATAACGTTATTATGTCAATAAATAGAGCCATTCCTTGATTTCGCCCAGGAGTCATGAAATCATTTTAGCACTCTTATAACAACGCAGCAAAAAATCCTAATTTTTTAATTTCGCAATATTATCAAGTCCTGTAGCAAGCAGGTTATCCATGAATACTAGGACCTAAATTTAACTATTCAGCGAATCGATATTATAAATAACCGAAATCGAACAGATACAGAAATCAACCACTTATATTCCATCACGAGAAATCGTGTAGTCATGAAATTA
Organism: Platygaster robiniae; assembly: GCA_028476575.1. Lineage (NCBI taxonomy): Eukaryota > Metazoa > Arthropoda > Insecta > Hymenoptera > Platygastridae > Platygaster > Platygaster robiniae. Next base: position 21,824,799 of record CM052021.1, read on the forward strand.
TTGCGATAAAGGCGCAGTAAATTTTTTCCGAAATGACTTCTGATGGCATCAGGTATGTATAGCAGACATTTAAAACAACAATTAAAATGCAATCTCAATAGGATAACTTTTCGACTTGAATTTTCAAATCAAATAACGTTATTATGTCACTAAATAGAGCCATTTCGTGATTTTGCCCAGAAGTCATGAGATCATTTAGCACTCTTATATTGACGCAGCAAAAAATGCTAATTTTTCAATTCCGCAATATTACCAAGTCCTGTAGCGAGCAGGTTATCCATGCATACCTGCGATCCAAATCTAACTATTCAGCGAATTGAAATTTTAAATAACCGATAGTGAACAGATACAGAAATACCTCTTATATTCTAACACGTGAATTCGTGTAATCATGAGATTATTGCGATAAAGGCGCAGTATATTTTTTCCGAAATCACATCAGATGGCGTCAGGTATGTCTAGCAGACATTGAAAACAACAATCAAAATGCAATCTCAATAGAATAACTTTTCGAATTGAATTTACAAATCAATTAACGTTATAATGTCAATATATAGAGCTATTCCTTGATTTTGCCCAGGAGTTATGAAATGATTTTAGCACTCTTATGACCACGCAGCAAAATATGCTGATTTTTTAATTTCGCAATATTACTAAGTTCTGTCGCGAGCAGGCTATCTATGAATACTCGCGATCTAAATTTATTTATTCAGCAAATTGATATTTTAAATAACTGAAATAAAACAGATACAGAAATCAACCACTTATATTCCATCACGAGAAATCGTGTAATCATGAAATTATTGCGATAACGGCGCAGTAAATTTTTTCCGAAATGACATCTGATGGCATCAGGTATGTATAGCAGACATTGAAAACAACAATTAAGATGCAATCTCAATAGAATAACTTTTCGACTTGAATTTTCAAATCAAATAACGTTATTATGTCACTAAATAGAGCCATTCCGTGATTTTGCCCAGAAGTCATGAGATCATTTAGCACTCTTATATTGACGCAGCAAAAAATGCTAATTTTTCAATTTCGCAATATTACCCAGTCCTGTAGCGAGCAGGTTATCCATGAATACCTGCGATCCAAATCGAACTATTCAGCGAATTGAAATTTTAAATAACCGAAAGCGAACAGATACAGAAATCAACCTATTATATTCTATCACGAGAATTCGTGTAATCATGAGGTTCTTGCGATTGAGGCGCAGTATATTTTTCCCGAAGTATTATCTGAAGGCATCAGGTATTTCTTACAGACATTGAAAACAACAATCGAAATGCAATCTTAATAGAATAACTGTTCGAATTATATTTTTAAATCAATGAACGTTATTATGTCGATATATAGAGCTATTCCTTGATTTTGCCCAGGAGTTATCAGATCATTTTAGCACTCTTATAACGACGCAGCAAAATATGCTAATTTTTTAATATCGCAATATTACTAAGTCCTGTAGCGAGCAGGTTATCCACGAATACTTGCGATCGAACTTTAACTTTTCAGCGAATTAATATTTTAAATAACCGATAGTGAACAGATACAGAAATACCCCTTATATTCTAACACGTGAATTCGTGTAATCATGAGATGATTGCGATAAAGGTGCAATATATTTTTTCCGAAACGTCATCTGATAGCATCAGGTATGTCTAGCAGACATTAAAAACAACAATCAAAATGCAATCTCAATAGAATAACTTTTAAATTGAATTCTTAAATCAAATAACGTTATTATGTCACTAAATAGAGCTATTCCTTGATTTTGCCCAGGAGTTATGAGATCATGCTAGCACTCTTATAACCACGCAGCAAAAAATGCTTATTTGTCAATTTCGCAATATTGTCAAGTCCTGTAGCGAGCAAGTTATTCATAAATACTTGCGATCTAAATTTGACTATCTAGCAAATTGAAATTTCAAAGATCTGAAAGCGAACAGATATAGAAATCAACCTCTTATATTCTATCACGTGAATTCGTGTAATCATAAGATTCTTGCGATTAAGGCGCAGTATATTTTTCCCGAAATACCATCTGAAGACATCAGGTATTTCTTACAGACATTAAAAACAACAAACAAAATGCAATCTAAATAGAATCACTTTTCGAATTGAATTTACAAATTAATTAACGTTATAATGTCAATATATAGAGCTATTCTTTGATTTTGCCCAGGAGTTATGAAATGATTTCAGCACTATTATGACCACGCAGCGAAATATGCTAATTTTTCAATTTCGAAATGTTACCAAGTCCTGTAGCGAGCAGTTGATACATTTATACTTGCGATCTAAATTTATCTATTCAGCGTATTGGAATTATAAATAACCGATAGTTAACGGATACAGAAATCAACCTGTTATATTCTATCAGGAGAATTCGTGTAATCATGAGGTTCTTCCGATTGAGGCGCAGTATATTTTTCCCGAAATATTATCTGAAGGCATCAGGTATTTCTTACAGTCATTGAAAACAACAATCAAAATGCAATCTCAATAGAATAACCTTTCGGATTGAATTTTCACATCAATTAACGTTAATATGTCGATATATAGAGTCATTACTTGATTATGTCCAGGAGTCATGACATCATTTTAGCACTATTATAACGACGCAGCAAAATATGCTAATTGTTCAATTTCGCAATATTTCTAAGTCCTGTAGCGAGCAGGTTATTCACAAATACTTGCGATCGAACTTTAACTTTCCAGCGAATTGAAATTTTCAATATTCGACAGGGAACAGATACAGAAATACCTCTTATATTCTAACACGTGAATTCGTGTAATCATGAGATTATTGCGATAAAGGCGCAGTATATTTTTTTCGAAATGATATCTGATGGCATCAGGTATGTCTAGCAGACATTGAAAACAACAATCAAAATGCAATCTCAATAGAATAACTTTTCGAATTGAATTTTCAAATCAAATAACGTTATTATGTCACTAAATAGAGCTATTCCTTGATTTTGCCCAGGAGTCATGAGATCATTTTAGCACTCTTATAACGACGCAGAAAAAAATCCGAATTTTTTAATTTCGCAATATTATCAAGTCCTGTAGCAAGCAGGTTATCCATGAATACTAGGACCTAAATTTAACTATTCAGCGAATTGATATTTTAAGTAACCGAAATCGAACAGATATAGAAATCAACCTCTTATATTCTATCACGAGAATTTGTGTTATCATGAGATGCTTGCGATTGAGGCGCAGTATATTTTTCCCGAAATATCATCTGAAGACATCAGGTATTTCTTACAGACATTGAAAACAACAATCACAATGCAGTCTAAATAGAATAACATTTCGAATTGAATTTACAAGTCAATTAACGTTATTATGTCAATATATAGAGCTATTCCTTGATTTTGCCCAGGAGTTATGAGATCATTTTAGCAATCTTATGACCACGCAGCAAAGTATGCTTATTTTTTAATTTCGCAATATTACTGAGTCCTGTAGCGAGCAGGTTATCCACAAATACTTGCGATCGAACTTTAACTTTTTAGCGAATTGATATTTTGAATAACCGATAGTGAACAGATACAGAAATACCTCTTATATTCTAACACGTGAATTCGTGTAATCATGAGATTATTGCGATAAAGGCGCAGTATATTTTTTCCGAAATGACATTTGATGGCATCAGGTATGTCTAGCAGACATTGAAAACAACAATTAAAATGCAATCTCAATAGAATAACTTTTCGAATTGAATTTTTAAATCAAATAACGTTATAATGTCACTAAATAGAGCCATTCCGTGATTTTGCCCAGGGGTTATGAGATCATTTTAGCACTCTTATGACCACGCAGCAAAATATGCTAATTTTTTAATTTCGCAATATTATCAAGTCCTGTAGCGAGCAGGTTATCTATAAATACTTGCGATCTAAATTAAACCATTCAGCAAATTGAAATTTCAAATATCTGAAAGCGAACAGATATAGAATTCAACCTCTTATATTCTATCACGTGAACTTGTGTGATCATGAGATTGTTGCGATTGTGGCACAGTATATTTTTCCCGCAATGACATCTGAAGATATCAGGTATTTCTAACAGACTTTGAAAACAACGTGCAAAACGCAAACTTAATTGAATAACTTTTCGAATTGAATTTCCAAATCAATTAACGTTAATATGTCAATATATAGATCCATTCCTTTATTTTGCCTATAGTAAGGAGATCATTTTAGCACTCTTATGACCACTCAGCAAAATAGGCTAATTTTTCAATTCCGCAATGTTACTAAGTCCTGTAGCGAGCATGTGATCCATTAATACTTGCGATCCAAATTTATCTTTTCAGCGAATTAAAAATTTTAAATAACCAATAGTGAACGGATACAGGAATACCTCTCATATGCTAACACGTGAATTCGTGTAATCATGAGATACTTGCGATAAAGGCGCTGTATATTTTTCTTGAAATATCATCTCAAGACATCAGGTATTTCTTACAGACATAGAAAACAACAATTAAAATGCAATCTCATTAGAATGACTTTTCGAATTGAATTTTCAAATCAAATAACGTTATGATGTCACTAAATACAGCTATTCTTTGATTTTTCCCGGGAGTCATGATATTATTTTAGCACTATTATAACGACGCAGCAAAATATGATAATTTTTCAATTTCGCAATATTTCTAAGTCCTGTAGCGAGCTGGTTATTCACGAATACTTGCGATCGAACTTTAATTTTCCAGCGAATTGAAATTTCAAATAACCGATAGTGAACAGATACAGAAATACCTCTTATATTCTAACACGTGAATTCGTGTAATCATGAGATTATTGCGATAAAGGCGCAGTATATTTTTTTCGAAATGATATCTGATGGCATCAGGTATGTCTAGCAGACATTGAAAACAACAATCAAAATGCAATCTCAATAGAATAACTTTTCGAATTGAATTTTCAAATCAAATAACGTTATTATGTCACTAAATAGAGCCATTCCTTGATTTTGCCCAGGAGTTATGAGATCATGTTAGCACTTTTATAACCACGCAGCAAAAAAAGCTAATTTTTCAATTTCGCAATATTGTCACGTCCTGTAGCGAGCAAGTTATTCATAAATACTTGCGATCTAAATTTGACTATCTAGCAAATTGAAATTTCAAAGATCTGAAAGCGAACAGATATAGAAATCAACCTCTTATATTCTATCACTTGAATTCGTGTGATCATTAGATGCTTGCGATTGAGGCGCAGTATATTTTTCCCGAAATATCATCTGAAGACATCTGGTATTTCTTACAGACATTGAAAACAACAATCACAATGCAGTCTCAATAGAATAACTGTTCGAAATGATTTCTCAAATCGAATAACGTTATTATGTCACTAAATAGAGCCATTCCTTGATTTTGCCCAGAAGTTATGAGATCATTTTAGCACTCTTATAACGACGCAGCAAAATATGCTAATTTTTTATTTCGCAATATTACTAAGTCCTGTATTGAGCATGTTATCCACGAATACTTGTGATCGAACTTTAACTTTTCAGCGAATTGATATCTTAATTAACCGATAGTGAACAGATACAGAAATACCTCTTATATTCTAACACGTGCATTCGTGTAATCATGAGGTTTGTGCGATTGAGGCGCAGTATATTTTTCCCGAAATATTATCTAAAGGCATCGGGTATTTCTTACAGTCATTGAAAACAACAATCAAAATGCAATCTCAATAGAATAACTTTTTGGATTGAATTTTCACATCAATTAATGTTATTATGCCGATATATAGAGTCATTACTTGAATATGCCCAGGAGTCATGAGATCATCTTAGCGCTATTATAACGACGCAATAAAATATCCTAATTTTTCAATTTCGCAATGTTACTCAGTCCTGTAGCGAGCATGTGATCCATTAATACTTGCGATCCAAATTTATCTATTCAGCGAATCGAAATTTTAAATAACTGATAGTGAACGGATACAGGAATACCTCTCAAATGCTAACACGTGAATTCGTGTAAACATGAGATACTTTCGATAAAGGCGCTGTATATTTTTCCTGAAATATCATCTCAAGACATCAGGTATTTCTTACAGACATAGAAAACAAAATTAAAATGCAATCTCATTAGAATGACTTTTCGAATTGAATTTTCAAATCAAATAACTTTATGATGTCACTAAATACAGCCATTCTTTGATTTTTCCCGGGAGTCATGATATCATTTTAGCACTATTATAACGACGCAGCAAAATATGCTAATTTTTCAATTTCGCAATATTTCTAAGTCCTGTAACGAGCAGGTTATTTACGAATACTTGCGATCGAACTTTAACTCTCCAGCGAATTGAAATTTTAAATAACCGATAGTGAACAGATACAGAAATACCTCTTATATTCTAACACGTGAATTCGTGTAATCATGAGATTATTGCGATAAAGGCGCAGTATATTTTTTCCGAAATGATATCTGATGGCATCAGGTATGTCTAGCAGACATTGAAAACAACAATCAAAATGCAATCTCAATAGAATAACTTTTCGAATTGAATTTTCAAATCAAATAACGTTATTATGTCAATAAATAGAGCCATTCCTTGATTTCGCCCAGGAGTCATGAAATCATTTTAGCACTCTTATAACAACGCAGCAAAAAATCCTAATTTTTTAATTTCACAATATTATCAAGTCCTGTAGCAAGCAGGTTATCCATGAATACTAGGACCTAAATTAAACTATTCAGCGAATTGATATTTTAAATAACCGAAATCGAACAGATACAGAAATCAACCACTTATATTCCATCACGAGAAATCGTGTAATCATGAAATTATTGCGATAAAGGCGCAGTAAATTTTTTCCGAAATGACTTCTGATGGCATCAGGTATGTATAGCAGACATTTAAAACAACAATTAAAATGCAATCTCAATAGGATAACTTTTCGACTTGAATTTTCAAATCAAATAACGTTATTATGTCACTAAATAGAGCCATTCCGTGATTTTGCCCAGGAGTCATGAGATCATTTAGCACTCTTATATTGACGCAGCAAAAAATGCTAATTTTTTAATTTCGCAATATTACCAAGTCCTGTAGCGAGCAGGTTATCCATGAATACCTGCGATCCAAATCGAACTATTCAGCGAATTGAAATTTTAAATAACCGAAAGCGAACAGATACAGAAATCAACCTATTATATTCTATCACGAGAATTCGTGTAATCATGAGGTTCTTGCGATTGAGGCGCAGTATATTTTTCCCGAAATATTATCTGAAGGCATCAGGTATTTCTTACAGACATTGAAAACAACAATCGAAATGCAATCTTAATAGAATAACTGTTCGAATTATATTTTTAAATCAATAAACGTTATTATGTCGATATATAGAGCTATTCCTTGATTTTGCCCAGGAGTTATCAGATCATTTTAGCACTCTTGTAACGACGCAGCAAAATATGCTAATTTTTGATTTTGCAATATTACTAAGTCCTGTAGCGAGCAGGTTATCCACGAATACTTGCGATCGAACTTTAACTTTTCAGCGAATTGATATTTTAAATAACCGATTGTGAACAGATACAGAAATACCCCTTATATTCTAACACGTGAATTCGTGTAATCATGAGATTATTGCGATAAAGGCGCAGTATATTTTTTTCTAATGATATCTGATGGCATCAGGTATGTCTAGCAGACATTGAAAACAACAATCAAAATGCAATCTCAATAGAATAACTTTTCGAATTGAATTTTCAAATCAAATAACGTTATTATGTCACTAAATAGAGCCATTCCTTGATTTTGCCCAGGAGTTATGAGATCATGTTAGCACTCTGATAACCACGCAGCAAAAAAAGCTAATTTTTCAATTTCGCAATATTGTCAAGTCCTGTAGCGAGCAAGTTATTCATAAATACTTGCGATCTAAATTTGACTATCTAGCAAATTGAAATTTCAAAGATCTGAAAGCGAACAGATATAGAAATCAACCTCTTATATTCTATCACTTGAATTCGTGTAATCATGAGATGCTTGCGATTGAGGCGCAGTACATTTTTCCCGAAATATCATCTGAAGACATCTGGTATTTCTTACAGACATTGAAAACAACAATCACAATGCAGTCTCAATAGAATAACTGTTCGAAATAATTTCTCAAATCGAATAACGTTATTATGTCACTAAATAGAGCCATTCCTTGATTTTGCCTGGAAGTTTTGAGATCATTTTAGCACTCTTATAACGACGCAGCAAAATATGCTAATTTTTTAATTTCGCAATTTTACTAAGTCCTGTAGCGAGCAGGTTATCCACGAATACTTGCGATCGAACTTTAACTTTTTAGCGAATTGATATTTTAAATAACCGATAGTGAACAGATACAGAAATACCTCTTATATTCTAACACGTAAATTCGTGTAATCATGAGATTATTGCGATAAAAACGCAGTATATTTTTTTCGAAATGATATCTGATGGCATCAGGTATGTCTAGCAGACATTGAAAACAACAATCAAAATGCAATCTCAATAGAATAACTTTTCAAATTGAATTTTCAAATCAAATAACGTTATTATGTCACTAAATAGAGCCATTCCTTGATTTTGCCCAGGAGTTATGAGATCATGTTAGCACTCTGATAACCACGCAGCAAAAAAAGCTAATTTTTCAATTTCGCAATATTGTCAAGTCCTGTAGCGAGCAAGTTATACATAAATACTTGCGATCTAAATTTGACTATCTAGCAAATTGAAATTTCAAAGATCTGAAAGCGAACAGATATAGAAATCAACCTCTTATATTCTATCACTTGAATTCGTGTAATCATGAGATGCTTGCGATTGAGGCGCAGTATATTTTTCCCGAAATATCATCTGAAGACATCTGGTATTTCTTACAGACATTGAAAACAACAATCACAATGCAGTGTCAATAAAATAACTTTTCAAATTGAATTTACAAGTCAATTATCGTTATTATGTCAATATATAGAGCTATTACTTGATTTTGCCCAGTAGTTATGAGACCATTTTAGCACTCTTATAACGACGCAGCAATATATGCTAATTTTTTAATTTCGCAATATTACTAAGTCCTGTAGCGAGCAGGTTATCCACGAATACTTGCGATAGAACTTTAACTGTTTAGCGAATTGATATTTTAAATAACCGATAGTGAACAGATACAGAAATACCTCTTATATTCTAACACGTAAATTCGTGTAATCATGAGATTATTGCGATAAAGGCGCAGTATATTTTTTCCGAAATGACATCTGATGGCATCAGGTATGTCTAGCAGACATTGAAAACAACAATCAAAATGCAATCTCAATAGAATAACTGTTCAAAATTAATTCTCAAATCAAATAACGATATTAATCCACTACATAGAGCCATTCCTTGATTTTGCCCAGGAGTTATGAGATCATTTTTGCACTTCTATGACCACGCAGCAAAATATGCGAATTTTTCAATTTCGCAATATTATCAAGTCCTGTAGCGAGCAGGTCATCCATGAGTACTTGCGATCGAAATTGAACTATTAATCAAATTGAAATTTCAAATATCTGAAAGCGAACAGATATAGAAATCAACCTCTTATATTCTATCACGTGAATTCGTGTAATCATGAGATGCTTGCGATTGAGGCGCAGTATATTTTACCGAAGTATCATCTGAAGACATCAGGTATTTCTTACAGACATTGAAAACAACAATCACAATGCAGTGTCAATAAAATAACTTTTCGAATTGAATTTACAAGTCAATTATCGTTATTATGTCAATATATAGAGCTATTCCTTGATTTTGCCCAGGAGTTATGAGATCATTTTAGCACTCTTATAACGACGCAGCAAAATATGCTAATTATTTAATTTCGCAATATTACTAAGTCCTGTAGCGAGCAGGTTATCCACGAATACTTGCGATCGAACTTTAACTTTTCAGCGAATTGATACTTTAAATAACCGATAGTGAACAGATACAGAAATACCTCTTATATTCTAACACGTGAATTCGTGTAATCATGAGATTATTGCGATAAAGGCGCAGTATATTTTTTCCGAAATGATATCTGAAGGCATCAGGTATTTCTAACAGACATTGGAGACAACAATCAAAATGTAATCTAAATAGAATAACTTTTCGAATTGAATTCTCAAATCAAATAACGTTATTATGTCACTAAATAGAGCCATTCCTTGATTTTGCCCAGGAGTTATGAGATCATTTCTGCACTATTATGACCCCGCAGCAAAATATGCTAATTTTTCATTCTCGCAATATTGTCAAGTCCTGTAGCGAGCAAGTTATTCATGAATACTTGCGATCTAAATTAGACTATCTAGCAAATTGAAATTTCAAATATCTGAAAGCGAACAGATATAAAAATCAACCTCTTATATTCTATCACGTGAATTCGTGTAATCATGAGGTTCTTGCGATTGAGGCGCAGTATATTTTTCCTGAAATATCATATGAAGACATCAGGTATTTCTTACAGACATTGGAAACAACAATCAAAATGCAATCTCAATTGAATAACTTTTCGAATTGAATTTACAAATCAATTAACGTTATTATGTCAATATATAGAGCTTCCCTTGATTTTCCCCAGGAGTCATGAGATCATTTTAGCACTCTTATAAGGACGCAGCAAAAAATGCTAATTCTTCAATTTCGCAATATTACTTAGTCCTGGAGCGAGCAGGTTATTTATGAATACTTGCGACCGAAATGCAACTATCCAGCGAATTGAAATTTTACTGAACCGAAAGCGAAAATATACAGAAATCAACCTCTTTAATTCTATCACGTGAATTCGTGTAATCATGAGATTCTTGCGATCAAGGCGCAGTATATTTTTTCCGAAATATCATCTGAAGACATCTGGTATTTCTTACAGACATTGAAAACAACACCAAACGCAATCTCAATAGAATAACCGTTCGAATTATATTTTCAAATTAATAAACGTTATTATGTCAATATATAGAGCTATTCCTTGATTTTGCCCAGGAGTTATGAGATCATTACAGCACTTTTATAACCACGCAGCAAAATGTGCTAATTTTTCAATTTCGCAATATTACTAAGTCCTGTAGCGAGCAGGTTATCCACGAATACTTGCAATCGAACTTTACCTTTCCAGCGAATTGAAATTTTAAATAACCGATAGTGAACATATACAGAAATACTTCTTATATTCTAACACGTGAATTCGTGTAATCATGAGATAATTGCGATAAAGGCGCAGTATATTTTTTCCGAAATGACATCTGATGGCATCAGGTTCGTCTAGCAGACATTGAAAACAACAATTAAAATGCAATCTGAATAGAAAAACCTTTCGAATTGAATTTTCAAATCAAAAAACGTTATTATGTCACTGAATAAAGCCATTCCTTGATTTTGCCCAGGAGTCATGAGATCATTTTAGCACTCTTATAAAGACGCAGCAAAAAATGCTAATTTTTCAATTTCGCAATATTACCAAGTGCTGTAGGGAGCAGGTCATCTATAAATACTTGCGATCTAAACTTGTTTATTCAGCGAATTGAAATTTTGAGAAACCGAAAGCGAACAGATACAGAAATTAACCTATTATATTTTATCACGACAATTTGTGTAATCATGAGGTTCTTACGATTGAGGCGCAGTATATTTATCTCGAAATATTATCTGAAGGCATCAGGTATTTCTTACAGACATTGAAAACCACACCAAACGCAATCTCAATAGAATATCTGTTCGAAATAATTTCTTAAATCGAATAACGTTATTATGTCACTGAATAGAGCCATTCCTTGATTTTGCCCAAGAGTTATGAGATCATTCTAGCACTTTTATGACAACGCAGCAAAATATGCGAATTTTTCAATTTCGCCGTATTATCAAGTGCTGTAGCGAGCACGTTATTCATTAATACTTGCGATCTAAATTGAACTATCTAGCAAATTGAAATTTCAAATATCTGAAAGCGAACAGATATAGAAATCAACATCTTATATTATATCACGTGAATTCGTGTAATCATGAGATGCTTGCGATTGAGGCGCAATATATTTTTCCCAAAATATCATCTGAAGACATCAAGTATTTCTTACAGACATTGAAAACAACAATCACAATGCAGTCTCAATAGAATAGCTTTTCGAATTAAATTTACAAGTCAATTAACGTTATTATGTCAATATATAGAGCTATTCCTTGATTTTGCCCAGGAGTTATGAGATCATTTTAGCACTATTATAGCGACGCAGCAAAATATGCTAATTTTTCAATTTCGCAATATTTCTCAGTCCTGTAGCGAGCAGGTTATCCACGAATAATTGCGATCGAACTTTAACTTTCCAGCGAATTGAAATTTTAAATAACCGATAGTGAACAGATACAGAGATACCTCTTATATTCTAACACGTGAATTCGTGTAATCATGAGATTATTGCGATAAAGGCGCAGTATATTTTTTCCGAAATGACATCTAATGGCATCAGGTATGTCTAGCAGACATTGAAAACAACAATTAAAAAGCAATCTTAATAGAATAACTTTTTGAATTGAATTTTCAAATCAAATAACGTTATTATGTCACTGAATAGAGCCATACCTTGAATTTGCCCAAGAGCCATGAGATCATTGTAGCACTCTTATAACGACGCAGCAAAATATGCTAATTTTTCGATTTCGCAATGTTACTAAGTCCTGTAGCGAGCAGGTGATCCATTAATACTTGCGATCTAAATTTATCTATTCAGCGAATTGGAATTTTCAATAACCGATAGTGAACAGATACAGAAATACCTCTTATATGATTACACCTGAACTCGTGTAATCATGAGGTTCTTGCGATTGGGGCGCAGTATATTTGTTTCGAAATATTATCTGAAGGCATCAGGTATTTCTTACAGATATTGGAAACAACAATTAAAATGCAATCTCAATAGAATAACTGTTCGAAATGAATTCTCAAATGAAATAACGTTATTATGTCACTAAATAGAGCTATTCCTTGATTTTGCTCAGAAGTTATGAGATCATTTTAGCACTTTTATGACCACGCAGCAAAATATGCTAATTTTTCTATTTCGCAATATTATCAAGTCCTGTAGCGAGCAGGTTATCCATAAATACGAGCGATCCAAATTGAACTATTTAGCAAATTGAAATTTCAAATATCCGAAAGCGAACAGATATAAAAATCAACTTCTTATATTCTATCACGTGAATTCGTGTAATCATGAGATTGTTGCGATTGTGGCGCACTATATTTTTTTTCCGTAATGACATCTAAAGATATCAGGTATTTCTAACAGACTTTGAAAACATCGTGCAAATCGCAAACTTAATTGAATAACTTTTCAAATTGAATTTCCAAATAAATTAACGTTAATATGTCAATATATAGATCCATTCCTTTATTTTGCCCATAGTAAGGAGATCATTTTAGCACTTTTATGACAACGCATTAAAATATGCTAATTTTTCAATTTCGCGATATTACCAAGTCCTGTAGCGAGCAGGTTATCCATGAATACCTGCGATCCAAATCTAACTATTCAGCGAATTGAAATCTTTCAATAACCAAAAGTGAACAGATATAGAAATCAACCTATTATATTCTATCACGAGAATTCGTGTAATCATGAGGTTCTTGCGATTGAGGCGCAGTATATTTTTCCCGAATATTATCTGAAGGCATCAGGTATTTCTTACAGACATTGAAAACAACAAACAAAATGCAATCTTATTAGAATAACTGTTCGAATTATATTTTCAAATCAATAAACGTTATTATGTCGATTTATAGAGCTATTTCTTGATTTTGCCCAGGAGTTATGAGATCATTTTAGCACTTTTATAACGACGCAGCAAAATATGCTAATTTTACAAATTCGCAATATTGTCAAGTCCTGTAGCGAGCAAGTTATTCATAAAAACTTGCGATCTAAATTAAAATATTTAGCAAATTGAAATTTCAAATATCTGAAAGCGAACAGATATAGAAATCAACCTCTTATATTCTATCACTTGAATTCGTGTAATCATGAGATGCTTGCGATTGAGGCACAGTATATTTTTCCCGAAATATCATCTGAAGACATCTGGTATTTCTTACAGACATTGAAAACATCAATCACAATGCAGTCTCAATAGAATGAGTGTTCGAAATGATTTCTCAAATCAAACAACGTTATTATGTCACTAAATAGAGCCATTCCTTGATTTCGCCCAGAAGTTGTGCGATCATTTTAGCACTCTTATAACGACGCAGCAAAATATTCTAATTTTTTAATTTCGCAATTTTACTAAGTCCTGTAGCGAGCAGGTTATCCACGAATACTTGCAATCGAACTTTAAGTTTTCAGCGAATTGATATTTTAAATAACCGATAGTGAACATATACAGAAATACCTCTTATATTCTAACACGTGAATTCGTGTAATCATGAGGTTCTTGCGATTGGGGCGCAGTGTATTTTTCCCGAAATATTATCTGAAGGCATTAGGTATTTCTTACAGACATTGGAAACGACAATCAAAATGCAATCTCAATAGAATAACTTTTCGAATTGAAGTTTCAAATCAAATAACGTTATTATGTCACTAAATAGAGCCATTCCTAGATTTAGCCCAGGAGTTTGAGATCATTTTAGCACTCTTATGACCACGCAGCAAAATATGCTAATTTTTGAATTTCGCATTATTATCAAGTCCTGTAGCGAGCAGGTTATCTATAAATACTTGCGATCTAAATTAAACTATTTAGCAAATTGAAATTTCAAATATCTGAAAGCGAACAGATATAGAATTCAACCTCTTATATTCTATCACGTGAATTTGTGTAATCATGAGATTGTTGCGATTGTGGCACAGTATATTTTTCCCGAAATGACATCTGAAGATATCAGGAATTTCTAACAGACTTTGAAACAACGTGCAAAACGCAAACTTAATTGAATAACTTTTCGAATTGAATTTCCAAATCAATTAACGTTATTATGTCAATATATAGATATACCTTTATTTTGCCCAAAGTAAGGAGATCATTTTAGCACTCTTATGACCACGCATTAAAATAGGCTTATTTTTCAATTTCGCAATGTTACTAAGTCCTGTAGCGAGCATGTGATCCATTAATACTTGCGATCCAAATTTATCTATTCAGCGAATTGAAATTTTAAATAACCGATAGTGAACGGATACAGGAATACCTCTTATATGCTAACACGTGAATTCGTGTGATCATGAGATACTTGCGATGAAGGCGCTGTATATTTTTTCTAAAATATCATCTCAAGACATCAGGTATTTCTTACAGACATAGAAAACAACAATTAAAATGCAATCTCATTAGAATGACTTTTCGAATTGAATTTTCAAATCAAATAACGTTATGATGTCACTAAATACAGCCATTCTTTGATTTTTCCCGGGAATCATGATCTCATATTAGCACTATTATAACGACGCAGCCAAATATGCTAATTTTTCAATTTCGCAATATTTCTAAGTCCTGTAGCGAGCAGGTTATCCACGAATACTTGCGATCGAACTTTAACTATTTAGCGAATTGATATTTTGAATAACCGATAGTGAACAGATACAGAAATACCTCTTATATTCTAACACGTGAATTCGTGTAATCATGAGATTATTGCGATAAAGGCGCAGTATATTTTTTCCGAAATGACATCTGATGGCATCAGGTATATCTAGCAGACATTGAAAACAACAATCAAAATGCAATCTCAATAGAATAACTTCTCGAATTGAATTTTCATATCAAATAACGTTATAATGTCACTAAATAGAGCCATTCCGTAATTTTGCCCAGGGGTTATGAGATCATTTAAGCACTTTTATGACCACGCAGCAAAGTATGCTAATTTTTTGATTTCGCAATATTATCAAGTCCTGTAGCGAGCAGGATATCTATAAATACATGCGATCTAAATTGAACTATTTAGCAAATTGAAATTTTAAATAACCGATAGTGAACAGATACAGAAATACCTCTTATATTCTAACACGTGAATTCGTGTAATCATGAGATTATTGCTATAAAGGCGCAGTATATTTTTTCCGAAATTACATCTGATGGCATCAGGTATTTCTCACAGACATTGAAAACAACAATCAAAATGCAATCTAAATAGAATAACTTTTCGAAATGAATTTACAAATCAATGAACGTCATTATGTCACTAAATAGAGTCATTCCTTGATTTTGCCCAGGAGTTATGATATCATTTTAGCACTCTTATGACCACGCAGCAAAATGTGCTAATTTTTGAATTTCGCAATATTACTATGTCTTGTGGCGTGCAGGTTATCCATGAATACTTGCGATCTAAGTTTAACTATTCAGCGAATTGATATTTTAAATAACCGAAATCGAACAGATACAGAAATCAACCACTTATATTCCATTACGTGAATTCGTGTGATCATAAGATTCTTGCGATTAAGGCGCAGTATATTTTTCCCGAAAAACCATCTGGAGACATCAGGTATTTCTTAAAGACATTGAAAACAACAATCACAAGGCAGTCTCAATAGAATAACATTTCGAATTGAATTCACAAGTCAATTAACGTTATTATGTCAATATATAGAGCCATTCCGTGATTTTGCCCAGGAGTTATGAGATCATTTTAGCACTCTTATAACGACGCAGCAAAATATGCTAATTTTTTATTTCGCAATATTACTAAGTCCTGTATTGAGCAGGTTATCCATTCATACTTGCGATCTAAATTCATCTATTCAGCGAATTGGAATTGTAAATAACCGATAGTGAACAGATACAGAAATACCTCTTATATTCTTTCACGAGAATTTGTGTAATCATGAGGTTCTTGCGATTGAGGCGCAGTATATTTTTCCCGAAATATCATCTCAAGACATCAGGTATTTCTTACAGTCATTGAAAACAACATTCAGAATGCAATCTCAATAGAATAAATTTTCGGATTGAATTTTCACATCAATTAACGTTATTATGTCGATATATAGAGTCATTACTTGATTATGCCGAGGAGTCATAAGATCATCTTAGCACTATTATACCGACGCAGCAAAATATGCTAATTTTTCAATTTCGCAATATTATCAAGTCCTGTAGCGAGCAGGTTATCTACAAATACTTGCGGTCTAAATTGAACTATTTATCAAATTGGAATTTCAAATATCTGAAAGCGAACAGATATAGAAATGAACCTCTTATATTATATCACATGAATTCGTGTAATCATGAGATGCTTGCGATTGAGGCGCAATATATTTTTCCCGAAATATCATCTGAAGACATAAAGTATTTCTTACAGACATTGAAAACAACAAACAGAATGCAATCTAAATAGAATAACTTTTTGAATTAAATTTACAAGTCAATTAACGTTACTATGTCAATATATAGAGCTATTCCTTGATTTTGCCCAGGAGTTATGAGATCATTTTAGCACTCTTATAACGACGCAGCAAAATATGCTAATTTTTTATTTCGCAATATTACTAAGTCCTGTATTGAGCAGGTTATCCATTCATACTTGCGATCTAAATTCATCTATTCAGCGAATTGGAATTTTAAATAACCGATAGTGAACAGATTCAGAAATACCTCTTATATTCTATCACGAGAATTTGTGTAATCATGAGGTTCTTGCGATTGAGGCGCAGTATATTTTTCCCGAAATATCATCTCAAGACATCAGGTATTTCTTACAGTCATTGAAAACAACATTCAGAATGCAATCTCAATAGAATAAATTTTCGGATTGAATTTTCACATCAATTAACGTTATTATGTCGATATATAGAGTCATTACTTGATTATGCCGAGGAGTCATGAGATCATTTTAGCACTATTATAGCGACGCAGAAAAATTTGCTAATTTTTCAATTTCGCAATATTTCTCAGTCCTGTAGCGAGCAGGTTATCCACGAATAATTGCGATCGAACTTTAACTTTCCAGCGAATTTTTTTAAATTTTAAATAACCGATAGTGGATAGATACAGAAATACCTCTTATATTCTAACACGTGAATTCGTGTAATCATGAGATTATTGCGATAAAGGCGCAGTATATTTCTTCCGAAATGACATCTAATGGCATCAGGTATGTCTAGCAGACATTGAAAACGACAATTAAAAAGCATCTCAATAGAATAACTTTTTGAATTGAATTTTCAAATCAAATAACGTTATTATGTCACTAAATAGAGCCATACCTTGAATTTGCCCAAGAGCCATGAGATCATTTTAGCACTCTTATAAGGACGCAGCAAAAAATGCTAATTTTTCAATTTCTCAATATTATTAAGTCCCGTAGCGAGCAGGTTATCCATAAATCCTTGCGATCTAAATTTAACTATTCAGCAAATTGATATTTTAAATAACTGAAATCGAACAGATACAGAAATCAACCACTTATATTCCATCACGTGAATTCGTGTTATCATAAGATTCTTGCGATTAAGGCGCTGTATATTTTTCCCGAAATACCATCTGAAGACATCAGGTAATTCTCACAGACATTGAAAACAACAATCAAAATGCAATCTAAATAGAATAACTTTTCGAATTGAATTTCCAAATCAATTAACGTTAATATGTCAATATATAGAGCCATTCCTTTATTTTGCCCATAGTAAGGAGATCATTTTAGCACTCTTATGACCACGTAGAAAAATATGCTAATTTTTCAATGTCGCAATGTTACTAAGTCCTGTAGCGAGCAGGTGATCCATTAATACTTGCGATCTAAATTTATCTATTTAGCGAATTGGAATTTTCAATAACCGATAGTGAACGGATACAGAAATACCTCTTATATGCTTACACGTGAATTCGTGTAATCATTAGGTTCTTGCGATTGGGGCGCAATATATTTTTCCCGAAATATTATCTGAAGGCATCAGCTATTTCTTACAGATATTGGAAACAACAATTAAAATGCAATCTCAATAGAATAACTGTTCGAAATGAATTCTCAAATGAAATAACGTTATTATGTCACTAAATAGAGCTATTCCTTGATTTTGCCCAGAAGTTATGAGATCATTTTAGCACTTTTATGACCACGCAGCAAAATATGCTAATTTTTCAATTTCGCAATATTATCAAGTCCTGTAGCGAGCAGGTTATCCATAAATACGAGCGATCCAAATTGAACTATTTAGCAAATTGAAATTTCA
The DNA here is from genome assembly GCA_028476575.1 of Platygaster robiniae. Lineage (NCBI taxonomy): Eukaryota > Metazoa > Arthropoda > Insecta > Hymenoptera > Platygastridae > Platygaster > Platygaster robiniae. The sequence continues at coordinate 21,844,000 of CM052021.1, forward strand.
AATATCCGAAAGCGAACAGATATAAAAATCAACCTCTTATATTCTATCACGTGAATTCGTGTAATCATGAGATTGTTGCGATTGTGGCGCACTATATTTTTTTTCCGTGATGACATCTAAAGATATCAGGTATTTCTAACAGACTTTGAAAACAACGTGCGAAACGTAAACTCAATAGAATAACTTTTCGAATTGAATTTCCAAATCAATTAACGTAATTATATCACTAAATAGAGCTATTCCTTGATTTTGCCCAGGAGTCATTAGATCATTTTAGCACTCTTATAACGACGCAGCAAAAAATGCTATTTTTTCAATTTCGCAATATTACCAAGTCCTCTAGCGAGCAGGTTATCCATGAATACCTGCGATCCAAATCTAACTATTCAGCGAATTGAAATTTTTAATAACCGAAAGCGAACAGATACAGAAATCAACCTATTATATTCTATCACGAGAATTCGTGTAATCATGAGGTTCTTGCGATTGAGGCGCAGTATATTTTTCCCGAAATATTATCTGATGGCATCAGGTATTTCTTACAGACATTGAAAACAACAATCAGAATGCAATCTTATTAGAATAACTGTTCGAATTATAGTTTCAAATCAATAAACGTTATTATGTAGATATATAGAGCTATTACTTGATTTTGCTAAGTAGTTATGAGATCATTTTAGCACTCTTATAACGACGCAGCAAAATATGCTAATTTTTTAATTTCGCAATATTACTTAGTCCTGTAGCGAGCAGGTTATCCACGAATACTTGCGATCGAACTTTAACTTTTCAGCGAATTGATATTTTAAATAACCGATAGTGAACACATACGGAAATACCTCTTATATTCTAACACGTGAATTCGTGTAATCATGAGGTTCTTGCGATTGGGGCGCAGTATATTTTTCCCGAAATATTATCTGAAGGCATCAGGTATTTCTTACAGACATTGGAAACAACAATCAAAATGCAATCTCAATAGAATAACTGTTTGAAACGAATTCTCAAATCAAATAACGTTATTAATCCACTAAATAGAGTCATTCCTTAATTTTGCCCAGGAGCTATGAGATCATTTTAGCACTTTTATGACCACGCAGCAAAATATGCGAATTTTTCAATTTTGCAATATTATCAAGTCCTATAGCGAGCAGGTCATCCATAAGTACTCGCGATCGAAATTGAACTATTTAGCAAATTGAAATTTCAAATAACTGAAAGCGAACAGATATAGAAATCAACCTCTTATATTCTATTACGTGAATTCGTGTAATCATAAGATGCTTGCGATTAAGGCGCAGTATATTTTTCCCGAAATACCATCTGCAGACATCAGGTATTTCTTACAGACATTAAAAACAACAAACAAAATGCAATCTAAATAGAATAACTTTTCGAATTGAATTTACAAATCAATTAACGTTATAATGTCAATATATAGAGCTATTCCTTGATTTTGCCCAGGAGTTATGAAATGATTTTAGCACTATTATGACCACGCACCAAAATATGCTAATTTTACAATTTCGAAATGTTACCAAGTCCTGTAGCGAGCAGGTGATCCATTTATACTTGCGATCTGAATTTATCTATTCAGCGTATTGGAATTATAAATAACCGATAGTTAACGGATACAGAAATCAACCTGTTATATTCTATCAGGAGAATTCGTGTAATCATGAGGTTCTTCCGATTGAGGCGCAGTATATTTTTCCCGAAATATTATCTGAAGGCATCAGGTATTTCTTACAGTCATTGAAAACAACAATCAAAATGCAATCTCAATAGAATAACCTTTCGGATTGAATTTTCACATCAATTAACGTTAATATGTCGATATATAGAGTCATAACTTGATTATGTCCAGGAGTCATGACATCATTTTAGCACTATTATAACGACGCAGCAAAATATGCTAATTTTTCAATTTTGCAATTTTACTAAGTCCTGTAGCGAGCAGGTTATCCACGAATACTTGCGATCGAACTTTAACTTTTCAGCGAATTGATATTTTAAATAACCGATAGTGAACAGATACAGAAATACCTCTTATATTCTAACACGTGAATTCGTGTAATCATGAGGTTCTTGCGATTAGGGCGCAGTATATTTTTCCCGAAATATTATCTGAAGGCATCAGGTATTTCTTACAGACATTGGAAACAACAATCAAAATGCAATCTCAATAGAATAACTGTTCGAAACGAATTCTCAAATCAAATAACGTTATTAATCCACTAAATAGAGCCATTCCTTAATTTTGCCCAGGAGTTATGAGATCATTTTAGCACTTTTATGACCACGCAGCAAAATATGCTAATTTTTCAATTTCGCAATATTATCAATTCCTGTAGCAAGCAGGTTATCCATGAATACTAGGACCTAAATTTAACTATTCAGCGAATTGATATTTTAAATAACCGAAATCGAACAGATATAGAAATCAACCTCTTATATTCTATCACGAGAATTTGTGTAATCATGAGATGCTTGCGATTGAGGCGCAGTATATTTTTCCCGAAATATCATCTGAAGACATCAGGTATTTCTTACAGACATTGAAAACAACAATCACAATGCAGTCTAAATAGAATAACATTTCGAATTGAATTTACAAGTCAATTAACGTTATTATGTCAATATATAGAGCTATTCCTTGATTTTGCCCAGGAGTTATGAGATCATTTTAGCAATCTTATGACCACGCAGCAAAGTATGCTAATTTTTTCATTTCGCAATATTACTAAGTCCTTTAGCGAGCAGGTTATCCACAAATACTTGCGATCGAACTTTAACTTTTTAGCGAATTGATATTTTGAATAACCGATAGTGAACAGATACAGAAATACCTCTTATATTCTAACACGTGAATTCGTGTAATCATGAGATTATTGCGATAAAGGCGCAGTATATTTTTTCCGAAATGACATTTGATGGCATCAGGTATGTCTAGCAGACATTGAAAACAACAATCAAAATGCAATCTCAATAGAATAACTTTTCGAATTGAATTTTCAAATCAAATAACGTTATTATGTCAACAAATAGAGCCATTCCTTGATTTCGCCCAGGAGTCATGAAATCATTTTAGCACTCTTATAACAACGCAGCAAAAAATCCTAATTTTTTAATTTCGCAATATTAACAAGTCCTGTAGCAAGCAGGTTATCCATGAATACTAGGACCTAAATTTAACTATTCAGCGAATCGATATTATAAATAACCGAAATCGAACAGATACAGAAATCAACCACTTATATTCCATCACGAGAAATCGTGTAGTCATGAAATTATTGCGATAAAGGCGCAGTAAATTTTTTCCGAAATGACTTCTGATGGCATCAGGTATGTATAGCAGACATTTAAAACAACAATTAAAATGCAATCTCAATAGGATAACTTTTCGACTTGAATTTTCAAATCAAATAACGTTATTATGTCACTAAATAGAGCCATTCCGTGATTTTGCCCAGAAGTCATGAGATCATTTAGCACTCTTATATTGACGCAGCAAAAAATGCTAATTTTTCAATTTCGCAATATTACCAAGTCCTGTAGCGAGCAGGTTATCCATGCATACCTGCGATCCAAATCTAACTATTCAGCGAATTGAAATTTTAAATAACCGATAGTGAACAGATACAGAAATACCTCTTATATTCTAACACGTGAATTCGTGTAATCATGAGATTATTGCGATGAAGGCGCAGTATATTTTTTCCGAAATCACATCAGATGGCATCAGGTATGTCTAGCAGACATTGAAAACAACAATCAAAATGCAATCTCAATAGAATAACTTTTCGAATTGAATTTACAAATCAATTAACGTTATAATGTTAATATATAGAGCTATTCCTTGATTTTGCCCAGGAGTTATGAAATGATTTTAGCACTCTTATGACCACGCAGCAAAATATGCTGATTTTTTAATTTCGCAATATTACTAAGTTCTGTCGCGAGCAGGCTATCTATGAATTCTCGCGATCTAAATTTAATTATTCAGCAAATTGATATTTTAAATAATTAAAATAAAACAGATACAGAAATCAACCACTTATATTCCATCACGAGAAATCGTGTAGTCATGAAATTATTGCGATAAAGGCGCAGTAAATTTTTTCCGAAATGACTTCTGATGGCATCAGGTATGTATAGCAGACATTTAAAACAACAATTAAAATGCAATCTCAATAGGATAACTTTTCGACTTGAATTTTCAAATCAAATAACGTTATTATGTCACTAAATAGAGCCATTCCGTGATTTTGCCCAGAAGTCATGAGATCATTTAGCACTCTTATATTGACGCAGCAAAAAATGCTAATTTTTCAATTTCGCAATATTACCCAGTCCTGTAGCGAGCAGGTTATCCATGAATACCTGCGATCCAAATCTAACTATTCAGCGAATTGAAATTTTAAATAACCGATAGTGAACAGATACAGAAATACCTCTTATATTCTAACACGTGAATTCGTGTAATCATGAGATTATTGCGATAAAGGCGCAGTATATTTTTTCCGAAATCACATCAGATGGCATCAGGTATGTCTAGCAGACATTGAAAACAACAATCAAAATGCAATCTCAATAGAATAACTTTTCGAATTGAATTTACAAATCAATTAACGTTATAATGTCAATATATAGAGCTATTCCTTGATTTTGCCCAGGAGTTATGAAATGATTTCAGCACTCTTATGACCACGCAGCAAAATATGCTGATTTTTTAATTTCGCAATATTACTAAGTTCTGTCGCGAGCAGGCTATCTATGAATACTCGCGATCTAAATTTATTTATTCAGAAAATTGATATTTTAAATAACTGAAATAAAACAGATACAGAAATCAACCACTTATATTCCATCACGAGAAATCGTGTAATCATGAAATTATTGCGATAACGGCGCAGTAAATTTTTTCCGAAATGACATCTGATGGCATCAGGTATGTATAGCAGACATTGAAAACAACAATTAAGATGCAATCTCAATAGAATAACTTTTCGACTTGAATTTTCAAATCAAATAATGTTATTATGTCACTAAAAAGAGCCATTCCTTTATTTTGCCCAGGAGTCATGAGATCATTTAGCACTCTTATATTGACGCAGCAAAAAATGCTAATTTTTCAATTTCGCAATATTACCAAGTCCTGTAGCGAGCAGGTTATCCATGAATACCTGCGATCCAAATCGAACTATTCAGCGAATTGAAATTTTAAATAACCGAAAGCGAACAGATACAGAAATCAACCTGTTATATTCTATCACGAGAATTCGTGTAATCATGAGGTTCTTGCGATTGAGGCGCAGTATATTTTTCCCGAAATATTATCTGAAGGCATCAGGTATTTCTTACAGACATTGAAAACAACAATCGAAATGCAATCTTAATAGAATAACTGTTCGAATTATATTTTTAAATCAATGAACGTTATTATGTCGATATATAGAGCTATTCCTTGATTTTGCCCAGGAGTTATCAGATCATTTTAGCACTCTTATAACGACGCAGCAAAATATGCTAATTTTTTAATATCGCAATATTACTAAGTCCTGTAGCGAGCAGGTTATCCACGAATACTTGCGATCGAACTTTAACTTTTCAGCGAATTAATATTTTAAATAACCGATAGTGAACAGATACAGAAATACCCCTTATATTCTAACACGTGAATTCGTGTAATCATGAGATTATTGCGATAAAGGTGCAGTATATTTTTTCCGAAACGTCATCTGATAGCATCAGGTATGTCTAGCAGACATTAAAAACAACAATCAAAATGCAATCTCAATAGAATAACTTTTAAATTGAATTGTTAAATCAAATAACGTTATTATGTCACTAAATAGAGCTATTCCTTGATTTTGCCCAGGAGTTATGAGATCATGCTAGCACTCTTATAACCACGCAGCAAAAAATGCTTATTTGTCAATTTCGCAATATTGTCAAGTCCTGTAGCGAGCAAGTTATTCATAAATACTTGCGATCTAAATTTGACTATCTAGCAAATTGAAATTTCAAAGATCTGAAAGCGAACAGATATAGAAATCAACCTCTTATATTCTATCACTTGAATTCGTGTAATCATGAGATGCTTGCGATTGAGGCGCAGTATATTTTTCCCGGAAGATCATCTGAAGACATCTGGTATTTCTTACAGACATTGAAAACAACAATCACAATGCAGTCTCAATAGAATAACTGTTCGAAATGATTTCTCAAATCGAATAACGTTATTATGTCACTAAATAGAGCCATTCCTTGATTTTGCCCAGAAGTTATGAGATCATTTTAGCACTCTTATAACGACGCAGCAAAATATGCTAATTTTTTAATTTCGCAATATTATCAAGTCCTGTAGCGAGCAAGTTATCTATAAATACTCGCGATCTAAATTAAACTTTTCAGCAAATTGAAATTTCAAATATCTGAAAGCGAACAGATATAGAATTCAACCTCTTATATTCTATCACGTGAACTTGTGTAATCATGAGATTGTTGCGATTGTGGCACAGTATATTTTTCCCGAAATGACATCTGAAGATATCAGGTATTTCCAACAGACTTTGAAAACAACGTGCAAAACGCAAACTTAATTGAATAACTTTTCGAATTGAATTTCCAAATCAATTAACGTTAATATGTCAATATATAGATCCATTCCTTTATTTTGCCCATAGTAAGGAGATCATTTTAGCACTCTTATGACCACTCAGCAAAATAGGCTAATTTTTTAATTCCGCAATGTTACTAAGTCCTGTAGCGAGCATGTGATCCATTAATACTTGCGATCCAAATTTATCTATTCAGCGAATTGAAATTTTAAATAACCGATAGTGAACGGATACAGGAATACCTCTTATATGCTAACACGTGAATTCGTGTAATCATGAGATACTTGCGATAAAGGCGCTGTATATTTTTCCTGAAATATCATCTCAAGACATCAGGTATTTCTTACAGACATAGAAAACAACAATTAAAATGCAATCTCATTAGAATGAGTTTCGAATTGAATTTTCAAATCAAATAACGTTATGATGTCACTAAATACAGCCATTCTATGATTTTTCCCGGGAGTCATGATATCATTTTAGCACTATTATAACGACGCAGCAAAATATGATAATTTTTCAATTTCGCAATATTTCTAAGTCCTGTAGCGAGCTGGTTATTCACGAATACTTGCGATCGAACTTTAACTTTCCAGCGAATTGAAATTTTAAATAACCGATAGTGAACAGATACAGAAATACCTCTTATATTCTAACACGTGAATTCGTGTAATCATGAGATTATTGCGATAAAGGCGCAGTATATTTTTTTCGAAATGATATCTGATGGCATCAGGTATGTCTAGCAGACATTGAAAACAACAATCAAAATGCAATCTCAATAGAATAACTTTTCGAATTGAATTTTCAAATCAAATAACGTTATTATGTCACTAAATAGAGCCATTCCTTGATTTTGCCCAGGAGTTATGAAATCATGTTAGCACTCTGATGACCAAGCAGCAAAAAAAGCTAATTTTTCAATTTCGCAATATTGTTGGGTCCTGTAGCGAGCAAGTTATTTATAAATACATGCGATCTAAATTTGACTATCTAGCAAATTGAAATTTCAAAGATCTGAAAGCGAACAGATATAGAAATCAACCTCTTATATTCTATCACTTGAATTCGTGTAATCATGAGATGCTTGCGATTGAGGCGCAGTATATTTTTCCCGAAATATCATCTGAAGACATCTGGTATTTCTTACAGACATTGAAAACAACAATCACAATGCAGTCTCAATAGAATAACTGTTCGAAATGATTTCTCAAATCAAATAACGTTATTAATCCACTACATAGAGCCATTCCTTGATTTTGCCCAGGAGTTATGAGATCATTTTTGCACTTTTATGACCACGCAGCAAAATATGCGAATTTTTCAATTTCGCAATATTATCAAGTCCTGTAGCGAGCAGGTCATCCATAAGTACTTGCGATCGAAATTGAACTATTTAGCAAATTAAAATTTCAAATATCTGAAAGCGAACAGATATAGAAATCAACCTCTTATATTCTATCACGTGAATTCGTGTAATCATGAGATGCTTGCGATTGAGGCGCAGTATATTTTTCCCGAAATATCATCTGAAGACATCAGGTATATCTTACAGACATTGCAAACAACAATCACAACGCAGTCTAAATAGAATAAAATTTCGAATTGAATTTACAAGTCAATTAACGTTATTATGTCAATATATAGAGCTATTCCTTGATTTTGCCCAGGAGTTATGAGATCATTTTAGCAATCTTATGACCACGCAGCAAAGTATGCTAATTTTTTCATTTCGCAATATTACTAAGTCCTTTAGCGAGCAGGTTATCCACAAATACTTGCGATCGAACTTTAACTTTTTAGCGAATTGATATTTTGAATAACTGATAGTGAACAGATACAGAAATACCTCTTATATTCTAACACGTGAATTCGTGTAATCATGAGATTATTGCGATAAAGGCGCAGTATATTTTTTCCGAAATGACATTTGATGGCATCAGGTATGTCTAGCAGACATTGAAAACAACAATCAAAAGGCAATCTCAATAGAATAACTTTTCGAATTGAATTTTCAAATCAAATAACGTTATTATGTCAATAAATAGAGCCATTCCTTGATTTCGCCCAGGAGTCATGAAATCATTTTAGCACTCTTATAACAACGCAGCAAAAAATCCTAATTTTTTAATTTCGCAATATTATCAAGTCCTGTAGCAAGCAGGTTATCCATGAATACTAGGACCTAAATTTAACTATTCAGCGAATCGATATTATAAATAACCGAAATCGAACAGATACAGAAATCAACCACTTATATTCCATCACGAGAAATCGTGTAGTCATGAAATTATTGCGATAAAGGCGCAGTAAATTTTTTCCGAAATGACTTCTGATGGCATCAGGTATGTATAGCAGACATTTAAAACAACAATTAAAATGCAATCTCAATAGGATAACTTTTCGACTTGAATTTTCAAATCAAATAACGTTATTATGTCACTAAATAGAGCCATTCCGTGATTTTGCCCAGAAGTCATGAGATCATTTAGCACTCTTATATTGACGCAGCAAAAAATGCTAATTTTTCAATTCCGCAATATTACCAAGTCCTGTAGCGAGCAGGTTATCCATGCATACCTGCGATCCAAATCTAACTATTCAGCGAATTGAAATTTTAAATAACCGATAGTGAACAGATACAGAAATACCTCTTATATTCTAACACGTGAATTCGTGTAATCATGAGATTATTGCGATAAAGGCGCAGTATATTTTTTCCGAAATCACATCAGATGGCGTCAGGTATGTCTAGCAGACATTGAAAACAACAATCAAAATGCAATCTCAATAGAATAACTTTTCGAATTGAATTTACAAATCAATTAACGTTATAATGTCAATATATAGAGCTATTCCTTGATTTTGCCCAGGAGTTATGAAATGATTTTAGCACTCTTATGACCACGCAGCAAAATATGCTGATTTTTTAATTTCGCAATATTACTAAGTTCTGTCGCGAGCAGGCTATCTATGAATACTCGCGATCTAAATTTATTTATTCAGCAAATTGATATTTTAAATAACTGAAATAAAACAGATACAGAAATCAACCACTTATATTCCATCACGAGAAATCGTGTAATCATGAAATTATTGCGATAACGGCGCAGTAAATTTTTTCCGAAATGACATCTGATGGCATCAGGTATGTATAGCAGACATTGAAAACAACAATTAAGATGCAATCTCAATAGAATAACTTTTCGACTTGAATTTTCAAATCAAATAACGTTATTATGTCACTAAATAGAGCCATTCCGTGATTTTGCCCAGAAGTCATGAGATCATTTAGCACTCTTATATTGACGCAGCAAAAAATGCTAATTTTTCAATTTCGCAATATTACCCAGTCCTGTAGCGAGCAGGTTATCCATGAATACCTGCGATCCAAATCGAACTATTCAGCGAATTGAAATTTTAAATAACCGAAAGCGAACAGATACAGAAATCAACCTATTATATTCTATCACGAGAATTCGTGTAATCATGAGGTTCTTGCGATTGAGGCGCAGTATATTTTTCCCGAAGTATTATCTGAAGGCATCAGGTATTTCTTACAGACATTGAAAACAACAATCGAAATGCAATCTTAATAGAATAACTGTTCGAATTATATTTTTAAATCAATGAACGTTATTATGTCGATATATAGAGCTATTCCTTGATTTTGCCCAGGAGTTATCAGATCATTTTAGCACTCTTATAACGACGCAGCAAAATATGCTAATTTTTTAATATCGCAATATTACTAAGTCCTGTAGCGAGCAGGTTATCCACGAATACTTGCGATCGAACTTTAACTTTTCAGCGAATTAATATTTTAAATAACCGATAGTGAACAGATACAGAAATACCCCTTATATTCTAACACGTGAATTCGTGTAATCATGAGATGATTGCGATAAAGGTGCAATATATTTTTTCCGAAACGTCATCTGATAGCATCAGGTATGTCTAGCAGACATTAAAAACAACAATCAAAATGCAATCTCAATAGAATAACTTTTAAATTGAATTCTTAAATCAAATAACGTTATTATGTCACTAAATAGAGCTATTCCTTGATTTTGCCCAGGAGTTATGAGATCATGCTAGCACTCTTATAACCACGCAGCAAAAAATGCTTATTTGTCAATTTCGCAATATTGTCAAGTCCTGTAGCGAGCAAGTTATTCATAAATACTTGCGATCTAAATTTGACTATCTAGCAAATTGAAATTTCAAAGATCTGAAAGCGAACAGATATAGAAATCAACCTCTTATATTCTATCACGTGAATTCGTGTAATCATAAGATTCTTGCGATTAAGGCGCAGTATATTTTTCCCGAAATACCATCTGAAGACATCAGGTATTTCTTACAGACATTAAAAACAACAAACAAAATGCAATCTAAATAGAATCACTTTTCGAATTGAATTTACAAATTAATTAACGTTATAATGTCAATATATAGAGCTATTCTTTGATTTTGCCCAGGAGTTATGAAATGATTTCAGCACTATTATGACCACGCAGCGAAATATGCTAATTTTTCAATTTCGAAATGTTACCAAGTCCTGTAGCGAGCAGTTGATACATTTATACTTGCGATCTAAATTTATCTATTCAGCGTATTGGAATTATAAATAACCGATAGTTAACGGATACAGAAATCAACCTGTTATATTCTATCAGGAGAATTCGTGTAATCATGAGGTTCTTCCGATTGAGGCGCAGTATATTTTTCCCGAAATATTATCTGAAGGCATCAGGTATTTCTTACAGTCATTGAAAACAACAATCAAAATGCAATCTCAATAGAATAACCTTTCGGATTGAATTTTCACATCAATTAACGTTAATATGTCGATATATAGAGTCATTACTTGATTATGTCCAGGAGTCATGACATCATTTTAGCACTATTATAACGACGCAGCAAAATATGCTAATTGTTCAATTTCGCAATATTTCTAAGTCCTGTAGCGAGCAGGTTATTCACAAATACTTGCGATCGAACTTTAACTTTCCAGCGAATTGAAATTTTCAATATTCGACAGGGAACAGATACAGAAATACCTCTTATATTCTAACACGTGAATTCGTGTAATCATGAGATTATTGCGATAAAGGCTCAGTATATTTTTTTCGAAATGATATCTGATGGCATCAGGTATGTCTAGCAGACATTGAAAACAACAATCAAAATGCAATCTCAATAGAATAACTTTTCGAATTGAATTTTCAAATCAAATAACGTTATTATGTCACTAAATAGAGCTATTCCTTGATTTTGCCCAGGAGTCATGAGATCATTTTAGCACTCTTATAACGACGCAGAAAAAAATCCGAATTTTTTAATTTCGCAATATTATCAAGTCCTGTAGCAAGCAGGTTATCCATGAATACTAGGACCTAAATTTAACTATTCAGCGAATTGATATTTTAAGTAACCGAAATCGAACAGATATAGAAATCAACCTCTTATATTCTATCACGAGAATTTGTGTTATCATGAGATGCTTGCGATTGAGGCGCAGTATATTTTTCCCGAAATATCATCTGAAGACATCAGGTATTTCTTACAGACATTGAAAACAACAATCACAATGCAGTCTAAATAGAATAACATTTCGAATTGAATTTACAAGTCAATTAACGTTATTATGTCAATATATAGAGCTATTCCTTGATTTTGCCCAGGAGTTATGAGATCATTTTAGCAATCTTATGACCACGCAGCAAAGTATGCTTATTTTTTAATTTCGCAATATTACTGAGTCCTGTAGCGAGCAGGTTATCCACAAATACTTGCGATCGAACTTTAACTTTTTAGCGAATTGATATTTTGAATAACCGATAGTGAACAGATACAGAAATACCTCTTATATTCTAACACGTGAATTCGTGTAATCATGAGATTATTGCGATAAAGGCGCAGTATATTTTTTCCGAAATGACATTTGATGGCATCAGGTATGTCTAGCAGACATTGAAAACAACAATCAAAATGCAATCTCAATAGAATAACTTTTCGAATTGAATTTTTAAATCAAATAACGTTATAATGTCACTAAATAGAGCCATTCCGTGATTTTGCCCAGGGGTTATGAGATCATTTTAGCACTCTTATGACCACGCAGCAAAATATGCTAATTTTTTAATTTCGCAATATTATCAAGTCCTGTAGCGAGCAGGTTATCTATAAATACTTGCGATCTAAATTAAACCATTCAGCAAATTGAAATTTCAAATATCTGAAAGCGAACAGATATAGAATTCAACCTCTTATATTCTATCACGTGAACTTGTGTGATCATGAGATTGTTGCGATTGTGGCACAGTATATTTTTCCCGCAATGACATCTGAAGATATCAGGTATTTCTAACAGACTTTGAAAACAACGTGCAAAACGCAAACTTAATTGAATAACTTTTCGAATTGAATTTCCAAATCAATTAACGTTAATATGTCAATATATAGATCCATTCCTTTATTTTGCCTATAGTAAGGAGATCATTTTAGCACTCTTATGACCACTCAGCAAAATAGGCTAATTTTTCAATTCCGCAATGTTACTAAGTCCTGTAGCGAGCATGTGATCCATTAATACTTGCGATCCAAATTTATCTTTTCAGCGAATTAAAAATTTTAAATAACCAATAGTGAACGGATACAGGAATACCTCTCATATGCTAACACGTGAATTCGTGTAATCATGAGATACTTGCGATAAAGGCGCTGTATATTTTTCTTGAAATATCATCTCAAGACATCAGGTATTTCTTACAGACATAGAAAACAACAATTAAAATGCAATCTCATTAGAATGACTTTTCGAATTGAATTTTCAAATCAAATAACGTTATGATGTCACTAAATACAGCTATTCTTTGATTTTTCCCGGGAGTCATGATATTATTTTAGCACTATTATAACGACGCAGCAAAATATGATAATTTTTCAATTTCGCAATATTTCTAAGTCCTGTAGCGAGCTGGTTATTCACGAATACTTGCGATCGAACTTTAATTTTCCAGCGAATTGAAATTTCAAATAACCGATAGTGAACAGATACAGAAATACCTCTTATATTCTAACACGTGAATTCGTGTAATCATGAGATTATTGCGATAAAGGCGCAGTATATTTTTTTCGAAATGATATCTGATGGCATCAGGTATGTCTAGCAGACATTGAAAACAACAATCAAAATGCAATCTCAATAGAATAACTTTTCGAATTGAATTTTCAAATCAAATAACGTTATTATGTCACTAAATAGAGCCATTCCTTGATTTTGCCCAGGAGTTATGAGATCATGTTAGCACTTTTATAACCACGCAGCAAAAAAAGCTAATTTTTCAATTTCGCAATATTGTCACGTCCTGTAGCGAGCAAGTTATTCATAAATACTTGCGATCTAAATTTGACTATCTAGCAAATTGAAATTTCAAAGATCTGAAAGCGAACAGATATAGAAATCAACCTCTTATATTCTATCACTTGAATTCGTGTGATCATGAGATGCTTGCGATTGAGGCGCAGTATATTTTTCCCGAAATATCATCTGAAGACATCTGGTATTTCTTACAGACATTGAAAACAACAATCACAATGCAGTCTCAATAGAATAACTGTTCGAAATGATTTCTCAAATCGAATAACGTTATTATGTCACTAAATAGAGCCATTCCTTGATTTTGCCCAGAAGTTATGAGATCATTTTAGCACTCTTATAACGACGCAGCAAAATATGCTAATTTTTTATTTCGCAATATTACTAAGTCCTGTATTGAGCATGTTATCCACGAATACTTGTGATCGAACTTTAACTTTTCAGCGAATTGATATCTTAATTAACCGATAGTGAACAGATACAGAAATACCTCTTATATTCTAACACGTGCATTCGTGTAATCATGAGGTTTGTGCGATTGAGGCGCAGTATATTTTTCCCGAAATATTATCTAAAGGCATCGGGTATTTCTTACAGTCATTGAAAACAACAATCAAAATGCAATCTCAATAGAATAACTTTTTGGATTGAATTTTCACATCAATTAATGTTATTATGCCGATATATAGAGTCATTACTTGAATATGCCCAGGAGTCATGAGATCATCTTAGCGCTATTATAACGACGCAATAAAATATCCTAATTTTTCAATTTCGCAATGTTACTCAGTCCTGTAGCGAGCATGTGATCCATTAATACTTGCGATCCAAATTTATCTATTCAGCGAATCGAAATTTTAAATAACTGATAGTGAACGGATACAGGAATACCTCTCAAATGCTAACACGTGAATTCGTGTAAACATGAGATACTTTCGATAAAGGCGCTGTATATTTTTCCTGAAATATCATCTCAAGACATCAGGTATTTCTTACAGACATAGAAAACAAAATTAAAATGCAATCTCATTAGAATGACTTTTCGAATTGAATTTTCAAATCAAATAACTTTATGATGTCACTAAATACAGCCATTCTTTGATTTTTCCCGGGAGTCATGATATCATTTTAGCACTATTATAACGACGCAGCAAAATATGCTAATTTTTCAATTTCGCAATATTTCTAAGTCCTGTAACGAGCAGGTTATTTACGAATACTTGCGATCGAACTTTAACTCTCCAGCGAATTGAAATTTTAAATAACCGATAGTGAACAGATACAGAAATACCTCTTATATTCTAACACGTGAATTCGTGTAATCATGAGATTATTGCGATAAAGGCGCAGTATATTTTTTCCGAAATGATATCTGATGGCATCAGGTATGTCTAGCAGACATTGAAAACAACAATCAAAATGCAATCTCAATAGAATAACTTTTCGAATTGAATTTTCAAATCAAATAACGTTATTATGTCAATAAATAGAGCCATTCCTTGATTTCGCCCAGGAGTCATGAAATCATTTTAGCACTCTTATAACAACGCAGCAAAAAATCCTAATTTTTTAATTTCACAATATTATCAAGTCCTGTAGCAAGCAGGTTATCCATGAATACTAGGACCTAAATTAAACTATTCAGCGAATTGATATTTTAAATAACCGAAATCGAACAGATACAGAAATCAACCACTTAAATTCCATCACGAGAAATCGTGTAATCATGAAATTATTGCGATAAAGGCGCAGTAAATTTTTTCCGAAATGACTTCTGATGGCATCAGGTATGTATAGCAGACATTTAAAACAACAATTAAAATGCAATCTCAATAGGATAACTTTTCGACTTGAATTTTCAAATCAAATAACGTTATTATGTCACTAAATAGAGCCATTCCGTGATTTTGCCCAGGAGTCATGAGATCATTTAGCACTCTTATATTGACGCAGCAAAAAATGCTAATTTTTTAATTTCGCAATATTACCAAGTCCTGTAGCGAGCAGGTTATCCATGAATACCTGCGATCCAAATCGAACTATTCAGCGAATTGAAATTTTAAATAACCGAAAGCGAACAGATACAGAAATCAACCTATTATATTCTATCACGAGAATTCGTGTAATCATGAGGTTCTTGCGATTGAGGCGCAGTATATTTTTCCCGAAATATTATCTGAAGGCATCAGGTATTTCTTACAGACATTGAAAACAACAATCGAAATGCAATCTTAATAGAATAACTGTTCGAATTATATTTTTAAATCAATAAACGTTATTATGTCGATATATAGAGCTATTCCTTGATTTTGCCCAGGAGTTATCAGATCATTTTAGCACTCTTGTAACGACGCAGCAAAATATGCTAATTTTTGATTTTGCAATATTACTAAGTCCTGTAGCGAGCAGGTTATCCACGAATACTTGCGATCGAACTTTAACTTTTCAGCGAATTGATATTTTAAATAACCGATTGTGAACAGATACAGAAATACCCCTTATATTCTAACACGTGAATTCGTGTAATCATGAGATTATTGCGATAAAGGCGCAGTATATTTTTTTCTAATGATATCTGATGGCATCAGGTATGTCTAGCAGACATTGAAAACAACAATCAAAATGCAATCTCAATAGAATAACTTTTCGAATTGAATTTTCAAATCAAATAACGTTATTATGTCACTAAATAGAGCCATTCCTTGATTTTGCCCAGGAGTTATGAGATCATGTTAGCACTCTGATAACCACGCAGCAAAAAAAGCTAATTTTTCAATTTCGCAATATTGTCAAGTCCTGTAGCGAGCAAGTTATTCATAAATACTTGCGATCTAAATTTGACTATCTAGCAAATTGAAATTTCAAAGATCTGAAAGCGAACAGATATAGAAATCAACCTCTTATATTCTATCACTTGAATTCGTGTAATCATGAGATGCTTGCGATTGAGGCGCAGTACATTTTTCCCGAAATATCATCTGAAGACATCTGGTATTTCTTACAGACATTGAAAACAACAATCACAATGCAGTCTCAATAGAATAACTGTTCGAAATAATTTCTCAAATCGAATAACGTTATTATGTCACTAAATAGAGCCATTCCTTGATTTTGCCTGGAAGTTTTGAGATCATTTTAGCACTCTTATAACGACGCAGCAAAATATGCTAATTTTTTAATTTCGCAATTTTACTAAGTCCTGTAGCGAGCAGGTTATCCACGAATACTTGCGATCGAACTTTAACTTTTTAGCGAATTGATATTTTAAATAACCGATAGTGAACAGATACAGAAATACCTCTTATATTCTAACACGTAAATTCGTGTAATCATGAGATTATTGCGATAAAAACGCAGTATATTTTTTTCGAAATGATATCTGATGGCATCAGGTATGTCTAGCAGACATTGAAAACAACAATCAAAATGCAATCTCAATAGAATAACTTTTCAAATTGAATTTTCAAATCAAATAACGTTATTATGTCACTAAATAGAGCCATTCCTTGATTTTGCCCAGGAGTTATGAGATCATGTTAGCACTCTGATAACCACGCAGCAAAAAAAGCTAATTTTTCAATTTCGCAATATTGTCAAGTCCTGTAGCGAGCAAGTTATACATAAATACTTGCGATCTAAATTTGACTATCTAGCAAATTGAAATTTCAAAGATCTGAAAGCGAACAGATATAGAAATCAACCTCTTATATTCTATCACTTGAATTCGTGTAATCATGAGATGCTTGCGATTGAGGCGCAGTATATTTTTCTTGAAATATCATCTGAAGACATCTGGTATTTCTTACAGACATTGAAAACAACAATCACAATGCAGTGTCAATAAAATAACTTTTCAAATTGAATTTACAAGTCAATTATCGTTATTATGTCAATATATAGAGCTATTACTTGATTTTGCCCAGTAGTTATGAGACCATTTTAGCACTCTTATAACGACGCAGCAATATATGCTAATTTTTTAATTTCGCAATATTACTAAGTCCTGTAGCGAGCAGGTTATCCACGAATACTTGCGATAGAACTTTAACTGTTTAGCGAATTGATATTTTAAATAACCGATAGTGAACAGATACAGAAATACCTCTTATATTCTAACACGTAAATTCGTGTAATCATGAGATTATTGCGATAAAGGCGCAGTATATTTTTTCCGAAATGACATCTGATGGCATCAGGTATGTCTAGCAGACATTGAAAACAACAATCAAAATGCAATCTCAATAGAATAACTGTTCAAAATTAATTCTCAAATCAAATAACGATATTAATCCACTACATAGAGCCATTCCTTGATTTTGCCCAGGAGTTATGAGATCATTTTTGCACTTCTATGACCACGCAGCAAAATATGCGAATTTTTCAATTTCGCAATATTATCAAGTCCTGTAGCGAGCAGGTCATCCATAAGTACTTGCGATCGAAATTGAACTATTAATCAAATTGAAATTTCAAATATCTGAAAGCGAACAGATATAGAAATCAACCTCTTATATTCTATCACGTGAATTCCTGTAATCATGAGATGCTTGCGATTGAGGCGCAGTATATTTTACCGAAGTATCATCTGAAGACATCAGGTATTTCTTACAGACATTGAAAACAACAATCACAATGCAGTGTCAATAAAATAACTTTTCGAATTGAATTTACAAGTCAATTATCGTTATTATGTCAATATATAGAGCTATTCCTTGATTTTGCCCAGGAGTTATGAGATCATTTTAGCACTCTTATAACGACGCAGCAAAATATGCTAATTATTTAATTTCGCAATATTACTAAGTCCTGTAGCGAGCAGGTTATCCACGAATACTTGCGATCGAACTTTAACTTTTCAGCGAATTGATACTTTAAATAACCGATAGTGAACAGATACAGAAATACCTCTTATATTCTAACACGTGAATTCGTGTAATCATGAGATTATTGCGATAAAGGCGCAGTATATTTTTTCCGAAATGATATCTGAAGGCATCAGGTATTTCTAACAGACATTGGAGACAACAATCAAAATGTAATCTAAATAGAATAACTTTTCGAATTGAATTCTCAAATCAAATAACGTTATTATGTCACTAAATAGAGCCATTCCTTGATTTTGCCCAGGAGTTATGAGATCATTTCTGCACTATTATGACCCCGCAGCAAAATATGCTAATTTTTCATTCTCGCAATATTGTCAAGTCCTGTAGCGAGCAAGTTATTCATGAATACTTGCGATCTAAATTAGACTATCTAGCAAATTGAAATTTCAAATATCTGAAAGCGAACAGATATAAAAATCAACCTCTTATATTCTATCACGTGAATTCGTGTAATCATGAGGTTCTTGCGATTGAGGCGCAGTATATTTTTCCTGAAATATCATATGAAGACATCAGGTATTTCTTACAGACATTGGAAACAACAATCAAAATGCAATCTCAATTGAATAACTTTTCGAATTGAATTTACAAATCAATTAACGTTATTATGTCAATATATAGAGCTTCCCTTGATTTTCCCCAGGAGTCATGAGATCATTTTAGCACTCTTATAAGGACGCAGCAAAAAATGCTAATTCTTCAATTTCGCAATATTACTTAGTCCTGGAGCGAGCAGGTTATTTATGAATACTTGCGACCGAAATGCAACTATCCAGCGAATTGAAATTTTACTGAACCGAAAGCGAAAATATACAGAAATCAACCTCTTTAATTCTATCACGTGAATTCGTGTAATCATGAGATTCTTGCGATCAAGGCGCAGTATATTTTTTCCGAAATATCATCTGAAGACATCTGGTATTTCTTACAGACATTGAAAACAACACCAAACGCAATCTCAATAGAATAACCGTTCGAATTATATTTTCAAATTAATAAACGTTATTATGTCAATATATAGAGCTATTCCTTGATTTTGCCCAGGAGTTATGAGATCATTACAGCACTTTTATAACCACGCAGCAAAATGTGCTAATTTTTCAATTTCGCAATATTACTAAGTCCTGTAGCGAGCAGGTTATCCACGAATACTTGCAATCGAACTTTACCTTTCCAGCGAATTGAAATTTTAAATAACCGATAGTGAACATATACAGAAATACTTCTTATATTCTAACACGTGAATTCGTGTAATCATGAGATAATTGCGATAAAGGCGCAGTATATTTTTTCCGAAATGACATCTGATGGCATCAGGTTCGTCTAGCAGACATTGAAAACAACAATTAAAATGCAATCTGAATAGAAAAACCTTTCGAATTGAATTTTCAAATCAAAAAACGTTATTATGTCACTGAATAAAGCCATTCCTTGATTTTGCCCAGGAGTCATGAGATCATTTTAGCACTCTTATAAAGACGCAGCAAAAAATGCTAATTTTTCAATTTCGCAATATTACCAAGTGCTGTAGGGAGCAGGTCATCTATAAATACTTGCGATCTAAACTTGTTTATTCAGCGAATTGAAATTTTGAGAAACCGAAAGCGAACAGATACAGAAATTAACCTATTATATTTTATCACGACAATTTGTGTAATCATGAGGTTCTTACGATTGAGGCGCAGTATATTTATCTCGAAATATTATCTGAAGGCATCAGGTATTTCTTACAGACATTGAAAACCACACCAAACGCAATCTCAATAGAATATCTGTTCGAAATAATTTCTTAAATCGAATAACGTTATTATGTCACTGAATAGAGCCATTCCTTGATTTTGCCCAAGAGTTATGAGATCATTCTAGCACTTTTATGACAACGCAGCAAAATATGCGAATTTTTCAATTTCGCCGTATTATCAAGTGCTGTAGCGAGCACGTTATTCATTAATACTTGCGATCTAAATTGAACTATCTAGCAAATTGAAATTTCAAATATCTGAAAGCGAACAGATATAGAAATCAACATCTTATATTATATCACGTGAATTCGTGTAATCATGAGATGCTTGCGATTGAGGCGCAATATATTTTTCCCAAAATATCATCTGAAGACATCAAGTATTTCTTACAGACATTGAAAACAACAATCACAATGCAGTCTCAATAGAATAGCTTTTCGAATTAAATTTACAAGTCAATTAACGTTATTATGTCAATATATAGAGCTATTCCTTGATTTTGCCCAGGAGTTATGAGATCATTTTAGCACTATTATAGCGACGCAGCAAAATATGCTAATTTTTCAATTTCGCAATATTTCTCAGTCCTGTGGCGAGCAGGTTATCCACGAATAATTGCGATCGAACTTTAACTTTCCAGCGAATTGAAATTTTAAATAACCGATAGTGAACAGATACAGAGATACCTCTTATATTCTAACACGTGAATTCGTGTAATCATGAGATTATTGCGATAAAGGCGCAGTATATTTTTTCCGAAATGACATCTAATGGCATCAGGTATGTCTAGCAGACATTGAAAACAACAATTAAAAAGCAATCTTAATAGAATAACTTTTTGAATTGAATTTTCAAATCAAATAACGTTATTATGTCACTGAATAGAGCCATACCTTGAATTTGCCCAAGAGCCATGAGATCATTGTAGCACTCTTATAACGACGCAGCAAAATATGCTAATTTTTCGATTTCGCAATGTTACTAAGTCCTGTAGCGAGCAGGTGATCCATTAATACTTGCGATCTAAATTTATCTATTCAGCGAATTGGAATTTTCAATAACCGATAGTGAACAGATACAGAAATACCTCTTATATGATTACACCTGAACTCGTGTAATCATGAGGTTCTTGCGATTGGGGCGCAGTATATTTGTTTCGAAATATTATCTGAAGGCATCAGGTATTTCTTACAGATATTGGAAACAACAATTAAAATGCAATCTCAATAGAATAACTGTTCGAAATGAATTCTCAAATGAAATAACGTTATTATGTCACTAAATAGAGCTATTCCTTGATTTTGCTCAGAAGTTATGAGATCATTTTAGCACTTTTATGACCACGCAGCAAAATATGCTAATTTTTCTATTTCGCAATATTATCAAGTCCTGTAGCGAGCAGGTTATCCATAAATACGAGCGATCCAAATTGAACTATTTAGCAAATTGAAATTTCAAATATCCGAAAGCGAACAGATATAAAAATCAACTTCTTATATTCTATCACGTGAATTCGTGTAATCATGAGATTGTTGCGATTGTGGCGCACTATATTTTTTTTCCGTAATGACATCTAAAGATATCAGGTATTTCTAACAGACTTTGAAAACATCGTGCAAATCGCAAACTTAATTGAATAACTTTTCAAATTGAATTTCCAAATAAATTAACGTTAATATGTCAATATATAGATCCATTCCTTTATTTTGCCCATAGTAAGGAGATCATTTTAGCACTTTTATGACAACGCATCAAAATATGCTAATTTTTCAATTTCGCGATATTACCAAGTCCTGTAGCGAGCAGGTTATCCATGAATACCTGCGATCCAAATCTAACTATTCAGCGAATTGAAATCTTTCAATAACCAAAAGTGAACAGATATAGAAATCAACCTATTATATTCTATCACGAGAATTCGTGTAATCATGAGGTTCTTGCGATTGAGGCGCAGTATATTTTTCCCGAAATATTATCTGAAGGCATCAGGTATTTCTTACAGACATTGAAAACAACAAACAAAATGCAATCTTATTAGAATAACTGTTCGAATTATATTTTCAAATCAATAAACGTTATTATGTCGATTTATAGAGCTATTTCTTGATTTTGCCCAGGAGTTATGAGATCATTTTAGCACTTTTATAACGACGCAGCAAAATATGCTAATTTTACAAATTCGCAATATTGTCAAGTCCTGTAGCGAGCAAGTTATTCATAAAAACTTGCGATCTAAATTAAAATATTTAGCAAATTGAAATTTCAAATATCTGAAAGCGAACAGATATAGAAATCAACCTCTTATATTCTATCACTTGAATTCGTGTAATCATGAGATGCTTGCGATTGAGGCACAGTATATTTTTCCCGAAATATCATCTGAAGACATCTGGTATTTCTTACAGACATTGAAAACATCAATCACAATGCAGTCTCAATAGAATGAGTGTTCGAAATGATTTCTCAAATCAAACAACGTTATTATGTCACTAAATAGAGCCATTCCTTGATTTCGCCCAGAAGTTGTGCGATCATTTTAGCACTCTTATAACGACGCAGCAAAATATTCTAATTTTTTAATTTCGCAATTTTACTAAGTCCTGTAGCGAGCAGGTTATCCACGAATACTTGCAATCGAACTTTAAGTTTTCAGCGAATTGATATTTTAAATAACCGATAGTGAACATATACAGAAATACCTCTTATATTCTAACACGTGAATTCGTGTAATCATGAGGTTCTTGCGATTGGGGCGCAGTGTATTTTTCCCGAAATATTATCTGAAGGCATTAGGTATTTCTTACAGACATTGGAAACGACAATCAAAATGCAATCTCAATAGAATAACTTTTCGAATTGAAGTTTCAAATCAAATAACGTTATTATGTCACTAAATAGAGCCATTCCTAGATTTAGCCCAGGAGTTTGAGATCATTTTAGCACTCTTATGACCACGCAGCAAAATATGCTAATTTTTGAATTTCGCATTATTATCAAGTCCTGTAGCGAGCAGGTTATCTATAAATACTTGCGATCTAAATTAAACTATTTAGCAAATTGAAATTTCAAATATCTGAAAGCGAACAGATATAGAATTCAACCTCTTATATTCTATCACGTGAATTTGTGTAATCATGAGATTGTTGCGATTGTGGCACAGTATATTTTTCCCGAAATGACATCTGAAGATATCAGGAATTTCTAACAGACTTTGAAAACAACGTGCAAAACGCAAACTTAATTGAATAACTTTTCGAATTGAATTTCCAAATCAATTAACGTTATTATGTCAATATATAGATATACCTTTATTTTGCCCAAAGTAAGGAGATCATTTTAGCACTCTTATGACCACGCATTAAAATAGGCTTATTTTTCAATTTCGCAATGTTACTAAGTCCTGTAGCGAGCATGTGATCCATTAATACTTGCGATCCAAATTTATCTATTCAGCGAATTGAAATTTTAAATAACCGATAGTGAACGGATACAGGAATACCTCTTATATGCTAACACGTGAATTCGTGTGATCATGAGATACTTGCGATGAAGGCGCTGTATATTTTTTCTAAAATATCATCTCAAGACATCAGGTATTTCTTACAGACATAGAAAACAACAATTAAAATGCAATCTCATTAGAATGACTTTTCGAATTGAATTTTCAAATCAAATAACGTTATGATGTCACTAAATACAGCCATTCTTTGATTTTTCCCGGGAATCATGATCTCATATTAGCACTATTATAACGACGCAGCCAAATATGCTAATTTTTCAATTTCGCAATATTTCTAAGTCCTGTAGCGAGCAGGTTATCCACGAATACTTGCGATCGAACTTTAACTATTTAGCGAATTGATATTTTGAATAACCGATAGTGAACAGATACAGAAATACCTCTTATATTCTAACACGTGAATTCGTGTAATCATGAGATTATTGCGATAAAGGCACAGTATATTTTTTCCGAAATGACATCTGATGGCATCAGGTATATCTAGCAGACATTGAAAACAACAATCAAAATGCAATCTCAATAGAATAACTTCTCGAATTGAATTTTCATATCAAATAACGTTATAATGTCACTAAATAGAGCCATTCCGTAATTTTGCCCAGGGGTTATGAGATCATTTAAGCACTTTTATGACCACGCAGCAAAGTATGCTAATTTTTTGATTTCGCAATATTATCAAGTCCTGTAGCGAGCAGGATATCTATAAATACATGCGATCTAAATTGAACTATTTAGCAAATTGAAATTTTAAATAACCGATAGTGAACAGATACAGAAATACCTCTTATATTCTAACACGTGAATTCGTGTAATCATGAGATTATTGCTATAAAGGCGCAGTATATTTTTTCCGAAATTACATCTGATGGCATCAGGTATTTCTCACAGACATTGAAAACAACAATCAAAATGCAATCTAAATAGAATAACTTTTCGAAATGAATTTACAAATCAATGAACGTCATTATGTCACTAAATAGAGTCATTCCTTGATTTTGCCCAGGAGTTATGATATCATTTTAGCACTCTTATGACCACGCAGCAAAATGTGCTAATTTTTGAATTTCGCAATATTACTATGTCTTGTGGCGTGCAGGTTATCCATGAATACTTGCGATCTAAGTTTAACTATTCAGCGAATTGATATTTTAAATAACCGAAATCGAACAGATACAGAAATCAACCACTTATATTCCATTACGTGAATTCGTGTGATCATAAGATTCTTGCGATTAAGGCGCAGTATATTTTTCCCGAAAAACCATCTGGAGACATCAGGTATTTCTTAAAGACATTGAAAACAACAATCACAAGGCAGTCTCAATAGAATAACATTTCGAATTGAATTCACAAGTCAATTAACGTTATTATGTCAATATATAGAGCCATTCCGTGATTTTGCCCAGGAGTTATGAGATCATTTTAGCACTCTTATAACGACGCAGCAAAATATGCTAATTTTTTATTTCGCAATATTACTAAGTCCTGTATTGAGCAGGTTATCCATTCATACTTGCGATCTAAATTCATCTATTCAGCGAATTGGAATTGTAAATAACCGATAGTGAACAGATACAGAAATACCTCTTATATTCTTTCACGAGAATTTGTGTAATCATGAGGTTCTTGCGATTGAGGCGCAGTATATTTTTCCCGAAATATCATCTCAAGACATCAGGTATTTCTTACAGTCATTGAAAACAACATTCAGAATGCAATCTCAATAGAATAAATTTTCGGATTGAATTTTCACATCAATTAACGTTATTATGTCGATATATAGAGTCATTACTTGATTATGCCGAGGAGTCATAAGATCATCTTAGCACTATTATACCGACGCAGCAAAATATGCTAATTTTTCAATTTCGCAATATTATCAAGTCCTGTAGCGAGCAGGTTATCTACAAATACTTGCGGTCTAAATTGAACTATTTATCAAATTGGAATTTCAAATATCTGAAAGCGAACAGATATAGAAATGAACCTCTTATATTATATCACATGAATTCGTGTAATCATGAGATGCTTGCGATTGAGGCGCAATATATTTTTCCCGAAATATCATCTGAAGACATAAAGTATTTCTTACAGACATTGAAAACAACAAACAGAATGCAATCTAAATAGAATAACTTTTTGAATTAAATTTACAAGTCAATTAACGTTACTATGTCAATATATAGAGCTATTCCTTGATTTTGCCCAGGAGTTATGAGATCATTTTAGCACTCTTATAACGACGCAGCAAAATATGCTAATTTTTTATTTCGCAATATTACTAAGTCCTGTATTGAGCAGGTTATCCATTCATACTTGCGATCTAAATTCATCTATTCAGCGAATTGGAATTTTAAATAACCGATAGTGAACAGATTCAGAAATACCTCTTATATTCTATCACGAGAATTTGTGTAATCATGAGGTTCTTGCGATTGAGGCGCAGTATATTTTTCCCGAAATATCATCTCAAGACATCAGGTATTTCTTACAGTCATTGAAAACAACATTCAGAATGCAATCTCAATAGAATAAATTTTCGGATTGAATTTTCACATCAATTAACGTTATTATGTCGATATATAGAGTCATTACTTGATTATGCCGAGGAGTCATGAGATCATTTTAGCACTATTATAGCGACGCAGAAAAATTTGCTAATTTTTCAATTTCGCAATATTTCTCAGTCCTGTAGCGAGCAGGTTATCCACGAATAATTGCGATCGAACTTTAACTTTCCAGCGAATTTTTTTAAATTTTAAATAACCGATAGTGGATAGATACAGAAATACCTCTTATATTCTAACACGTGAATTCGTGTAATCATGAGATTATTGCGATAAAGGCGCAGTATATTTCTTCCGAAATGACATCTAATGGCATCAGGTATGTCTAGCAGACATTGAAAACGACAATTAAAAAGCATCTCAATAGAATAACTTTTTGAATTGAATTTTCAAATCAAATAACGTTATTATGTCACTAAATAGAGCCATACCTTGAATTTGCCCAAGAGCCATGAGATCATTTTAGCACTCTTATAAGGACGCAGCAAAAAATGCTAATTTTTCAATTTCTCAATATTATTAAGTCCCGTAGCGAGCAGGTTATCCATAAATCCTTGCGATCTAAATTTAACTATTCAGCAAATTGATATTTTAAATAACTGAAATCGAACAGATACAGAAATCAACCACTTATATTCCATCACGTGAATTCGTGTTATCATAAGATTCTTGCGATTAAGGCGCTGTATATTTTTCCCGAAATACCATCTGAAGACATCAGGTAATTCTCACAGACATTGAAAACAACAATCAAAATGCAATCTAAATAGAATAACTTTTCGAATTGAATTTCCAAATCAATTAACGTTAATATGTCAATATATAGAGCCATTCCTTTATTTTGCCCATAGTAAGGAGATCATTTTAGCACTCTTATGACCACGTAGAAAAATATGCTAATTTTTCAATGTCGCAATGTTACTAAGTCCTGTAGCGAGCAGGTGATCCATTAATACTTGCGATCTAAATTTATCTATTTAGCGAATTGGAATTTTCAATAACCGATAGTGAACGGATACAGAAATACCTCTTATATGCTTACACGTGAATTCGTGTAATCATTAGGTTCTTGCGATTGGGGCGCAATATATTTTTCCCGAAATATTATCTGAAGGCATCAGCTATTTCTTACAGATATTGGAAACAACAATTAAAATGCAATCTCAATAGAATAACTGTTCGAAATGAATTCTCAAATGAAATAACGTTATTATGTCACTAAATAGAGCTATTCCTTGATTTTGCCCAGAAGTTATGAGATCATTTTAGCACTTTTATGACCACGCAGCAAAATATGCTAATTTTTCAATTTCGCAATATTATCAAGTCCTGTAGCGAGCAGGTTATCCATAAATACGAGCGATCCAAATTGAACTATTTAGCAAATTGAAATTTCAAATATCCGAAAGCGAACAGATATAAAAATCAACCTCTTATATTCTATCACGTGAATTCGTGTAATCATGAGATTGTTGCGATTGTGGCGCACTATATTTTTTTTCCGTGATGACATCTAAAGATATCAGGTATTTCTAACAGACTTTGAAAACAACGTGCGAAACGTAAACTCAATAGAATAACTTTTCGAATTGAATTTCCAAATCAATTAACGTAATTATATCACTAAATAGAGCTATTCCTTGATTTTGCCCAGGAGTCATGAGATCATTTTAGCACTCTTATAACGACGCAGCAAAAAATGCTATTTTTTCAATTTCGCAATATTACCAAGTCCTCTAGCGAGCAGGTTATCCATGAATACCTGCGATCCAAATCTAACTATTCAGCGAATTGAAATTTTTAATAACCGAAAGCGAACAGATACAGAAATCAACCTATTATATTCTATCACGAGAATTCGTGTAATCATGAGGTTCTTGCGATTGAGGCGCAGTATATTTTTCCCGAAATATTATCTGATGGCATCAGGTATTTCTTACAGACATTGAAAACAACAATCAGAATGCAATCTTATTAGAATAACTGTTCGAATTATAGTTTCAAATCAATAAACGTTATTATGTAGATATATAGAGCTATTACTTGATTTTGCTAAGTAGTTATGAGATCATTTTAGCACTCTTATAACGACGCAGCAAAATATGCTAATTTTTTAATTTCGCAATATTACTTAGTCCTGTAGCGAGCAGGTTATCCACGAATACTTGCGATCGAACTTTAACTTTTCAGCGAATTGATATTTTAAATAACCGATAGTGAACACATACGGAAATACCTCTTATATTCTAACACGTGAATTCGTGTAATCATGAGGTTCTTGCGATTGGGGCGCAGTATATTTTTCCCGAAATATTATCTGAAGGCATCAGGTATTTCTTACAGACATTGGAAACAACAATCAAAATGCAATCTCAATAGAATAACTGTTTGAAACGAATTCTCAAATCAAATAACGTTATTAATCCACTAAATAGAGTCATTCCTTAATTTTGCCCAGGAGCTATGAGATCATTTCAGCACTTTTATGACCACGCAGCAAAATATGCGAATTTTTCAATTTTGCAATATTATCAAGTCCTATAGCGAGCAGGTCATCCATAAGTACTCGCGATCGAAATTGAACTATTTAGCAAATTGAAATTTCAAATAACTGAAAGCGAACAGATATAGAAATCAACCTCTTATATTCTATTACGTGAATTCGTGTAATCATAAGATGCTTGCGATTAAGGCGCAGTATATTTTTCCCGAAATACCATCTGCAGACATCAGGTATTTCTTACAGACATTAAAAACAACAAACAAAATGCAATCTAAATAGAATAACTTTTCGAATTGAATTTACAAATCAATTAACGTTATAATGTCAATATATAGAGCTATTCCTTGATTTTGCCCAGGAGTTATGAAATGATTTTAGCACTATTATGACCACGCAGCAAAATATGCTAATTTTACAATTTCGAAATGTTACCAAGTCCTGTAGCGAGCAGGTGATCCATTTATACTTGCGATCTGAATTCATCTATTCAGCGTATTGGAATTATAAATAACCGATAGTTAACGGATACAGAAATCAACCTGTTATATTCTATCAGGAGAATTCGTGTAATCATGAGGTTCTTCCGATTGAGGCGCAGTATATTTTTCCCGAAATATTATCTGAAGGCATCAGGTATTTCTTACAGTCATTGAAAACAACAATCAAAATGCAATCTCAATAGAATAACCTTTCGGATTGAATTTTCACATCAATTAACGTTAATATGTCGATATATAGAGTCATAACTTGATTATGTCCAGGAGTCATGACATCATTTTAGCACTATTATAACGACGCAGCAAAATATGCTAATTTTTCAATTTTGCAATTTTACTAAGTCCTGTAGCGAGCAGGTTATCCACGAATACTTGCGATCGAACTTTAACTTTTCAGCGAATTGATATTTTAAATAACCGATAGTGAACAGATACAGAAATACCTCTTATATTCTAACACGTGAATTCGTGTAATCATGAGGTTCTTGCGATTAGGGCGCAGTATATTTTTCCCGAAATATTATCTGAAGGCATCAGGTATTTCTTACAGACATTGGAAACAACAATCAAAATGCAATCTCAATAGAATAACTGTTCGAAACGAATTCTCAAATCAAATAACGTTATTAATCCACTAAATAGAGCCATTCCTTAATTTTGCCCAGGAGTTATGAGATCATTTTAGCACTTTTATGACCACGCAGCAAAATATGCTAATTTTTCAATTTCGCAATATTATCAAGTCCTGTAGCAAGCAGGTTATCCATGAATACTAGGACCTAAATTTAACTATTCAGCGAATTGATATTTTAAATAACCGAAATCGAACAGATATAGAAATCAACCTCTTATATTCTATCACGAGAATTTGTGTAATCATGAGATGCTTGCGATTGAGGCGCAGTATATTTTTCCCGAAATATCATCTGAAGACATCAGGTATTTCTTACAGACATTGAAAACAACAATCACAATGCAGTCTAAATAGAATAACATTTCGAATTGAATTTACAAGTCAATTAACGTTATTATGTCAATATATAGAGCTATTCCTTGATTTTGCCCAGGAGTTATGAGATCATTTTAGCAATCTTATGACCACGCAGCAAAGTATGCTAATTTTTTCATTTCGCAATATTACTAAGTCCTTTAGCGAGCAGGTTATCCACAAATACTTGCGATCGAACTTTAACTTTTTAGCGAATTGATATTTTGAATAACCGATAGTGAACAGATACAGAAATACCTCTTATATTCTAACACGTGAATTCGTGTAATCATGAGATTATTGCGATAAAGGCGCAGTATATTTTTTCCGAAATGACATTTGATGGCATCAGGTATGTCTAGCAGACATTGAAAACAACAATCAAAATGCAATCTCAATAGAATAACTTTTCGAATTGAATTTTCAAATCAAATAACGTTATTATGTCAACAAATAGAGCCATTCCTTGATTTCGCCCAGGAGTCATGAAATCATTTTAGCACTCTTATAACAACGCAGCAAAAAATCCTAATTTTTTAATTTCGCAATATTATCAAGTCCTGTAGCAAGCAGGTTATCCATGAATACTAGGACCTAAATTTAACTATTCAGCGAATCGATATTATAAATAACCGAAATCGAACAGATACAGAAATCAACCACTTATATTCCATCACGAGAAATCGTGTAGTCATGAAATTATTGCGATAAAGGCGCAGTAAATTTTTTCCGAAATGACTTCTGATGGCATCAGGTATGTATAGCAGACATTTAAAACAACAATTAAAATGCAATCTCAATAGGATAAGTTTTCGACTTGAATTTTCAAATCAAATAACGTTATTATGTCACTAAATAGAGCCATTCCGTGATTTTGCCCAGAAGTCATGAGATCATTTAGCACTCTTATATTGACGCAGCAAAAAATGCTAATTTTTCAATTTCGCAATATTACCAAGTCCTGTAGCGAGCAGGTTATCCATGCATACCTGCGATCCAAATCTAACTATTCAGCGAATTGAAATTTTAAATAACCGATAGTGAACAGATACAGAAATACCTCTTATATTCTAACACGTGAATTCGTGTAATCATGAGATTATTGCGATGAAGGCGCAGTATATTTTTTCCGAAATCACATCAGATGGCATCAGGTATGTCTAGCAGACATTGAAAACAACAATCAAAATGCAATCTCAATAGAATAACTTTTCGAATTGAATTTACAAATCAATTAACGTTATAATGTTAATATATAGAGCTATTCCTTGATTTTGCCCAGGAGTTATGAAATGATTTTAGCACTCTTATGACCACGCAGCAAAATATGCTGATTTTTTAATTTCGCAATATTACTAAGTTCTGTCGCGAGCAGGCTATCTATGAATTCTCGCGATCTAAATTTAATTATTCAGCAAATTGATATTTTAAATAATTAAAATAAAACAGATACAGAAATCAACCACTTATATTCCATCACGAGAAATCGTGTAGTCATGAAATTATTGCGATAAAGGCGCAGTAAATTTTTTCCGAAATGACTTCTGATGGCATCAGGTATGTATAGCAGACATTTAAAACAACAATTAAAATGCAATCTCAATAGGATAACTTTTCGACTTGAATTTTCAAATCAAATAACGTTATTATGTCACTAAATAGAGCCATTCCGTGATTTTGCCCAGAAGTCATGAGATCATTTAGCACTCTTATATTGACGCAGCAAAAAATGCTAATTTTTCAATTTCGCAATATTACCCAGTCCTGTAGCGAGCAGGTTATCCATGAATACCTGCGATCCAAATCTAACTATTCAGCGAATAGAAATTTTAAATAACCGATAGTGAACAGATACAGAAATACCTCTTATATTCTAACACGTGAATTCGTGTAATCATGAGATTATTGCGATAAAGGCGCAGTATATTTTTTCCGAAATCACATCAGATGGCATCAGGTATGTCTAGCAGACATTGAAAACAACAATCAAAATGCAATCTCAATAGAATAACTTTTCGAATTGAATTTACAAATCAATTAACGTTATAATGTCAATATATAGAGCTATTCCTTGATTTTGCCCAGGAGTTATGAAATGATTTTAGCACTCTTATGACCACGCAGCAAAATATGCTGATTTTTTAATTTCGCAATATTACTAAGTTCTGTCGCGAGCAGGCTATCTATGAATACTCGCGATCTAAATTTATTTATTCAGAAAATTGATATTTTAAATAACTGAAATAAAACAGATACAGAAATCAACCACTTATATTCCATCACGAGAAATCGTGTAATCATGAAATTATTGCGATAACGGCGCAGTAAATTTTTTCCGAAATGACATCTGATGGCATCAGGTATGTATAGCAGACATTGAAAACAACAATTAAGATGCAATCTCAATAGAATAACTTTTCGACTTGAATTTTCAAATCAAATAATGTTATTATGTCACTAAAAAGAGCCATTCCTTTATTTTGCCCAGGAGTCATGAGATCATTTAGCACTCTTATATTGACGCAGCAAAAAATGCTAATTTTTCAATTTCGCAATATTACCAAGTCCTGTAGCGAGCAGGTTATCCATGAATACCTGCGATCCAAATCGAACTATTCAGCGAATTGAAATTTTAAATAACCGAAAGCGAACAGATACAGAAATCAACCTATTATATTCTATCACGAGAATTCGTGTAATCATGAGGTTCTTGCGATTGAGGCGCAGTATATTTTTCCCGAAATATTATCTGAAGGCATCAGGTATTTCTTACAGACATTGAAAACAACAAACAAAATGCAATCTTATTAGAATAACTGTTCGAATTATATTTTCAAATCAATAAACGTTATTATGTCGATTTATAGAGCTATTTCTTGATTTTGCCCAGGAGTTATGAGATCATTTTAGCACTTTTATAACGACGCAGCAAAATATGCTAATTTTACAAATTCGCAATATTGTCAAGTCCTGTAGCGAGCAAGTTATTCATAAAAACTTGCGATCTAAATTAAAATATTTAGCAAATTGAAATTTCAAATATCTGAAAGCGAACAGATATAGAAATCAACCTCTTATATTCTATCACTTGAATTCGTGTAATCATGAGATGCTTGCGATTGAGGCACAGTATATTTTTCCCGAAATATCATCTGAAGACATCTGGTATTTCTTACAGACATTGAAAACATCAATCACAATGCAGTCTCAATAGAATAAGTGTTCGAAATGATTTCTCAAATCAAACAACGTTATTATGTCACTAAATAGAGCCATTCCTTGATTTCGCCCAGAAGTTGTGCGATCATTTTAGCACTCTTATAACGACGCAGCAAAATATTCTAATTTTTTAATTTCGCAATTTTACTAAGTCCTGTAGCGAGCAGGTTATCCACGAATACTTGCAATCGAACTTTAAGTTTTCAGCGAATTGATATTTTAAATAACCGATAGTGAACATATACAGAAATACCTCTTATATTCTAACACGTGAATTCGTGTAATCATGAGGTTCTTGCGATTGGGGCGCAGTGTATTTTTCCCGAAATATTATCTGAAGGCATTAGGTATTTCTTACAGACATTGGAAACGACAATCAAAATGCAATCTCAATAGAATAACTTTTCGAATTGAAGTTTCAAATCAAATAACGTTATTATGTCACTAAATAGAGCCATTCCTAGATTTAGCCCAGGAGTTTGAGATCATTTTAGCACTCTTATGACCACGCAGCAAAATATGCTAATTTTTGAATTTCGCATTATTATCAAGTCCTGTAGCGAGCAGGTTATCTATAAATACTTGCGATCTAAATTAAACTATTTAGCAAATTGAAATTTCAAATATCTGAAAGCGAACAGATATAGAATTCAACCTCTTATATTCTATCACGTGAATTTGTGTAATCATGAGATTGTTGCGATTGTGGCACAGTATATTTTTCCCGAAATGACATCTGAAGATATCAGGAATTTCTAACAGACTTTGAAAACAACGTGCAAAACGCAAACTTAATTGAATAACTTTTCGAATTGAATTTCCAAATCAATTAACGTTATTATGTCAATATATAGATATACCTTTATTTTGCCCAAAGTAAGGAGATCATTTTAGCACTCTTATGACCACGCATTAAAATAGGCTTATTTTTCAATTTCGCAATGTTACTAAGTCCTGTAGCGAGCATGTGATCCATTAATACTTGCGATCCAAATTTATCTATTCAGCGAATTGAAATTTTAAATAACCGATAGTGAACGGATACAGGAATACCTCTTATATGCTAACACGTGAATTCGTGTGATCATGAGATACTTGCGATGAAGGCGCTGTATATTTTTTCTAAAATATCATCTCAAGACATCAGGTATTTCTTACAGACATAGAAAACAACAATTAAAATGCAATCTCATTAGAATGACTTTTCGAATTGAATTTTCAAATCAAATAACGTTATGATGTCACTAAATACAGCCATTCTTTGATTTTTCCCGGGAATCATGATCTCATATTAGCACTATTATAACGACGCAGCCAAATATGCTAATTTTTCAATTTCGCAATATTTCTAAGTCCTGTAGCGAGCAGGTTATCCACGAATACTTGCGATCGAACTTTAACTATTTAGCGAATTGATATTTTGAATAACCGATAGTGAACAGATACAGAAATACCTCTTATATTCTAACACGTGAATTCGTGTAATCATGAGATTATTGCGATAAAGGCGCAGTATATTTTTTCCGAAATGACATCTGATGGCATCAGGTATATCTAGCAGACATTGAAAACAACAATCAAAATGCAATCTCAATAGAATAACTTCTCGAATTGAATTTTCATATCAAATAACGTTATAATGTCACTAAATAGAGCCATTCCGTAATTTTGCCCAGGGGTTATGAGATCATTTAAGCACTTTTATGACCACGCAGCAAAGTATGCTAATTTTTTGATTTCGCAATATTATCAAGTCCTGTAGCGAGCAGGATATCTATAAATACATGCGATCTAAATTGAACTATTTAGCAAATTGAAATTTTAAATAACCGATAGTGAACAGATACAGAAATACCTCTTATATTCTAACACGTGAATTCGTGTAATCATGAGATTATTGCTATAAAGGCGCAGTATATTTTTTCCGAAATTACATCTGATGGCATCAGGTATTTCTCACAGACATTGAAAACAACAATCAAAATGCAATCTAAATAGAATAACTATTCGAAATGAATTTACAAATCAATGAACGTCATTATGTCACTAAATAGAGTCATTCCTTGATTTTGCCCAGGAGTTATGATATCATTTTAGCACTCTTATGACCACGCAGCAAAATGTGCTAATTTTTGAATTTCGCAATATTACTATGTCTTGTGGCGTGCAGGTTATCCATGAATACTTGCGATCTAAGTTTAACTATTCAGCGAATTGATATTTTAAATAACCGAAATCGAACAGATACAGAAATCAACCACTTATATTCCATTACGTGAATTCGTGTGATCATAAGATTCTTGCGATTAAGGCGCAGTATATTTTTCCCGAAAAACCATCTGGAGACATCAGGTATTTCTTAAAGACATTGAAAACAACAATCACAAGGCAGTCTCAATAGAATAACATTTCGAATTGAATTCACAAGTCAATTAACGTTATTATGTCAATATATAGAGCCATTCCGTGATTTTGCCCAGGAGTTATGAGATCATTTTAGCACTCTTATAACGACGCAGCAAAATATGCTAATTTTTTATTTCGCAATATTACTAAGTCCTGTATTGAGCAGGTTATCCATTCATACTTGCGATCTAAATTCATCTATTCAGCGAATTGGAATTGTAAATAACCGATAGTGAACAGATACAGAAATACCTCTTATATTCTTTCACGAGAATTTGTGTAATCATGAGGTTCTTGCGATTGAGGCGCAGTATATTTTTCCCGAAATATCATCTCAAGACATCAGGTATTTCTTACAGTCATTGAAAACAACATTCAGAATGCAATCTCAATAGAATAAATTTTCGGATTGAATTTTCACATCAATTAACGTTATTATGTCGATATATAGAGTCATTACTTGATTATGCCGAGGAGTCATAAGATCATCTTAGCACTATTATACCGACGCAGCAAAATATGCTAATTTTTCAATTTCGCAATATTATCAAGTCCTGTAGCGAGCAGGTTATCTACAAATACTTGCGGTCTAAATTGAACTATTTATCAAATTGGAATTTCAAATATCTGAAAGCGAACAGATATAGAAATGAACCTCTTATATTATATCACATGAATTCGTGTAATCATGAGATGCTTGCGATTGAGGCGCAATATATTTTTCCCGAAATATCATCTGAAGACATAAAGTATTTCTTACAGACATTGAAAACAACAAACAGAATGCAATCTAAATAGAATAACTTTTTGAATTAAATTTACAAGTCAATTAACGTTACTATGTCAATATATAGAGCTATTCCTTGATTTTGCCCAGGAGTTATGAGATCATTTTAGCACTCTTATAACGACGCAGCAAAATATGCTAATTTTTTATTTCGCAATATTACTAAGTCCTGTATTGAGCAGGTTATCCATTCATACTTGCGATCTAAATTCATCTATTCAGCGAATTGGAATTTTAAATAACCGATAGTGAACAGATTCAGAAATACCTCTTATATTCTATCACGAGAATTTGTGTAATCATGAGGTTCTTGCGATTGAGGCGCAGTATATTTTTCCCGAAATATCATCTCAAGACATCAGGTATTTCTTACAGTCATTGAAAACAACATTCAGAATGCAATCTCAATAGAATAAATTTTCGGATTGAATTTTCACATCAATTAACGTTATTATGTCGATATATAGAGTCATTACTTGATTATGCCGAGGAGTCATGAGATCATTTTAGCACTATTATAGCGACGCAGAAAAATATGCTAATTTTTCAATTTCGCAATATTTCTCAGTCCTGTAGCGAGCAGGTTATCCACGAATAATTGCGATCGAACTTTAACTTTCCAGCGAATTTTTTTAAATTTTAAATAACCGATAGTGGATAGATACAGAAATACCTCTTATATTCTAACACGTGAATTCGTGTAATCATGAGATTATTGCGATAAAGGCGCAGTATATTTCTTCCGAAATGACATCTAATGGCATCAGGTATGTCTAGCAGACATTGAAAACGACAATTAAAAAGCATCTCAATAGAATAACTTTTTGAATTGAATTTTCAAATCAAATAACGTTATTATGTCACTAAATAGAGCCATACCTTGAATTTGCCCAAGAGCCATGAGATCATTTTAGCACTCTTATAAGGACGCAGCAAAAAATGCTAATTTTTCAATTTCTCAATATTATTAAGTCCCGTAGCGAGCAGGTTATCCATAAATCCTTGCGATCTAAATTTAACTATTCAGCAAATTGATATTTTAAATAACTGAAATCGAACAGATACAGAAATCAACCACTTATATTCCATCACGTGAATTCGTGTTATCATAAGATTCTTGCGATTAAGGCGCTGTATATTTTTCCCGAAATACCATCTGAAGACATCAGGTAATTCTCACAGACATTGAAAACAACAATCAAAATGCAATCTAAATAGAATAACTTTTCGAATTGAATTTCCAAATCAATTAACGTTAATATGTCAATATATAGAGCCATTCCTTTATTTTGCCCATAGTAAGGAGATCATTTTAGCACTCTTATGACCACGTAGAAAAATATGCTAATTTTTCAATGTCGCAATGTTACTAAGTCCTGTAGCGAGCAGGTGATCCATTAATACTTGCGATCTAAATTTATCTATTTAGCGAATTGGAATTTTCAATAACCGATAGTGAACGGATACAGAAATACCTCTTATATGCTTACACGTGAATTCGTGTAATCATTAGGTTCTTGCGATTGGGGCGCACTATATTTTTCCCGAAATATTATCTGAAGGCATCAGCTATTTCTTACAGATATTGGAAACAACAATTAAAATGCAATCTCAATAGAATAACTGTTCGAAATGAATTCTCAAATGAAATAACGTTATTATGTCACTAAATAGAGCTATTCCTTGATTTTGCCCAGAAGTTATGAGATCATTTTAGCACTTTTATGACCACGCAGCAAAATATGCTAATTTTTCAATTTCGCAATATTATCAAGTCCTGTAGCGAGCAGGTTATCCATAAATACGAGCGATCCAAATTGAACTATTTAGCAAATTGAAATTTCAAATATCCGAAAGCGAACAGATATAAAAATCAACCTCTTATATTCTATCACGTGAATTCGTGTAATCATGAGATTGTTGCGATTGTGGCGCACTATATTTTTTTTCCGTAATGACATCTAAAGATATCAGGTATTTCTAACAGACTTTGAAAACAACGTGCGAAACGTAAACTCAATAGAATAACTTTTCGAATTGAATTTCCAAATCAATTAACGTAATTATATCACTAAATAGAGCTATTCCTTGATTTTGCCCAGGAGTCATGAGATCATTTTAGCACTCTTATAACGACGCAGCAAAAAATGCTATTTTTTCAATTTCGCAATATTACCAAGTCCTCTAGCGAGCAGGTTATCCATGAATACCTGCGATCCAAATCTAACTATTCAGCGAATTGAAATTTTTAATAACCGAAAGCGAACAGATACAGAAATCAACCTATTATATTCTATCACGAGAATTCGTGTAATCATGAGGTTCTTGCGATTGAGGCGCAGTATATTTTTCCCGAAATATTATCTGATGGCATCAGGTATTTCTTACAGACATTGAAAACAACAATCAGAATGCAATCTTATTAGAATAACTGTTCGAATTATAGTTTCAAATCAATAAACGTTATTATGTCGATATATAGAGCTATTACTTGATTTTGCTAAGTAGTTATGAGATCATTTTAGCACTCTTATAACGACGCAGCAAAATATGCTAATTTTTTAATTTCGCAATATTACTTAGTCCTGTAGCGAGCAGGTTATCCACGAATACTTGCGATCGAACTTTAACTTTTCAGCGAATTGATATTTTAAATAACCGATAGTGAACACATACGGAAATACCTCTTATATTCTAACACGTGAATTCGTGTAATCATGAGGTTCTTGCGATTGGGGCGCAGTATATTTTTCCCGAAATATTATCTGAAGGCATCAGGTATTTCTTACAGACATTGGAAACAACAATCAAAATGCAATCTCAATAGAATAACTGTTTGAAACGAATTCTCAAATCAAATAACGTTATTAATCCACTAAATAGAGTCATTCCTTAATTTTGCCCAGGAGCTATGAGATCATTTTAGCACTTTTATGACCACGCAGCAAAATATGCGAATTTTTCAATTTTGCAATATTATCAAGTCCTATAGCGAGCAGGTCATCCATAAGTACTCGCGATCGAAATTGAACTATTTAGCAAATTGAAATTTCAAATAACTGAAAGCGAACAGATATAGAAATCAACCTCTTATATTCTATTACGTGAATTCGTGTAATCATAAGATGCTTGCGATTAAGGCGCAGTATATTTTTCCCGAAATACCATCTGCAGACATCAGGTATTTCTTACAGACATTAAAAACAACAAACAAAATGCAATCTAAATAGAATAACTTTTCGAATTGAATTTACAAATCAATTAACGTTATAATGTCAATATATAGAGCTATTCCTTGATTTTGCCCAGGAGTTATGAAATGATTTTAGCACTATTATGACCACGCAGCAAAATATGCTAATTTTACAATTTCGAAATGTTACCAAGTCCTGTAGCGAGCAGGTGATCCATTTATACTTGCGATCTGAATTTATCTATTCAGCGTATTGGAATTATAAATAACCGATAGTTAACGGATACAGAAATCAACCTGTTATATTCTATCAGGAGAATTCGTGTAATCATGAGGTTCTTCCGATTGAGGCGCAGTATATTTTTCCCGAAATATTATCTGAAGGCATCAGGTATTTCTTACAGTCATTGAAAACAACAATCAAAATGCAATCTCAATAGAATAACCTTTCGGATTGAATTTTCACATCAATTAACGTTAATATGTCGATATATAGAGTCATAACTTGATTATGTCCAGGAGTCATGACATCATTTTAGCACTATTATAACGACGCAGCAAAATATGCTAATTTTTCAATTTTGCAATTTTACTAAGGCCTGTAGCGAGCAGGTTATCCACGAATACTTGCGATCGAACTTTAACTTTTCAGCGAATTGATATTTTAAATAACCGATAGTGAACAGATACAGAAATACCTCTTATATTCTAACACGTGAATTCGTGTAATCATGAGGTTCTTGCGATTAGGGCGCAGTATATTTTTCCCGAAATATTATCTGAAGGCATCAGGTATTTCTTACAGACATTGGAAACAACAATCAAAATGCAATCTCAATAGAATAACTGTTCGAAACGAATTCTCAAATCAAATAACGTTATTAATCCACTAAATAGAGCCATTCCTTAATTTTGCCCAGGAGTTATGAGATCATTTTAGCACTTTTATGACCACGCAGCAAAATATGCTAATT
Source organism: Platygaster robiniae (assembly GCA_028476575.1). Taxonomy (NCBI): domain Eukaryota; kingdom Metazoa; phylum Arthropoda; class Insecta; order Hymenoptera; family Platygastridae; genus Platygaster; species Platygaster robiniae. The sequence continues at coordinate 21,885,289 of CM052021.1, forward strand.
TTTCAATTTCGCAATATTATCAAGTCCTGTAGCAAGCAGGTTATCCATGAATACTAGGACCTAAATTTAACTATTCAGCGAATTGATATTTTAAATAACCGAAATCGAACAGATATAGAAATCAACCTCTTATATTCTATCACGAGAATTTGTGTAATCATGAGATGCTTGCGATTGAGGCGCAGTATATTTTTCCCGAAATATCATCTGAAGACATCAGGTATTTCTTACAGACATTGAAAACAACAATCACAATGCAGTCTAAATAGAATAACATTTCGAATTGAATTTACAAGTCAATTAACGTTATTATGTCAATATATAGAGCTATTCCTTGATTTTGCCCAGGAGTTATGAGATCATTTTAGCAATCTTATGACCACGCAGCAAAGTATGCTAATTTTTTCATTTCGCAATATTACTAAGTCCTTTAGCGAGCAGGTTATCCACAAATACTTGCGATCGAACTTTAACTTTTTAGCGAATTGATATTTTGAATAACCGATAGTGAACAGATACAGAAATACCTCTTATATTCTAACACGTGAATTCGTGTAATCATGAGATTATTGCGATAAAGGCGCAGTATATTTTTTCCGAAATGACATTTGATGGCATCAGGTATGTCTAGCAGACATTGAAAACAACAATCAAAATGCAATCTCAATAGAATAACTTTTCGAATTGAATTTTCAAATCAAATAACGTTATTATGTCAACAAATAGAGCCATTCCTTGATTTCGCCCAGGAGTCATGAAATCATTTTAGCACTCTTATAACAACGCAGCAAAAAATCCTAATTTTTTAATTTCGCAATATTAACAAGTCCTGTAGCAAGCAGGTTATCCATGAATACTAGGACCTAAATTTAACTATTCAGCGAATCGATATTATAAATAACCGAAATCGAACAGATACAGAAATCAACCACTTATATTCCATCACGAGAAATCGTGTAGTCATGAAATTATTGCGATAAAGGCGCAGTAAATTTTTTCCGAAATGACTTCTGATGGCATCAGGTATGTATAGCAGACATTTAAAACAACAATTAAAATGCAATCTCAATAGGATAACTTTTCGACTTGAATTTTCAAATCAAATAACATTATTATGTCACTAAATAGAGCCATTCCGTGATTTTGCCCAGAAGTCATGAGATCATTTAGCACTCTTATATTGACGCAGCAAAAAATGCTAATTTTTCAATTTCGCAATATTACCAAGTCCTGTAGCGAGCAGGTTATCCATGCATACCTGCGATCCAAATCTAACTATTCAGCGAATTGAAATTTTAAATAACCGATAGTGAACAGATACAGAAATACCTCTTATATTCTAACACGTGAATTCGTGTAATCATGAGATTATTGCGATGAAGGCGCAGTATATTTTTTCCGAAATCACATCAGATGGCATCAGGTATGTCTAGCAGACATTGAAAACAACAATCAAAATGCAATCTCAATAGAATAACTTTTCGAATTGAATTTACAAATCAATTAACGTTATAATGTTAATATATAGAGCTATTCCTTGATTTTGCCCAGGAGTTATGGAATGATTTTAGCACTCTTATGACCACGCAGCAAAATATGCTGATTTTTTAATTTCGCAATATTACTAAGTTCTGTCGCGAGCAGGCTATCTATGAATTCTCGCGATCTAAATTTAATTATTCAGCAAATTGATATTTTAAATAATTAAAATAAAACAGATACAGAAATCAACCACTTATATTCCATCACGAGAAATCGTGTAGTCATGAAATTATTGCGATAAAGGCGCAGTAAATTTTTTCCGAAATGACTTCTGATGGCATCAGGTATGTATAGCAGACATTTAAAACAACAATTAAAATGCAATCTCAATAGGATAACTTTTCGACTTGAATTTTCAAATCAAATAACGTTATTATGTCACTAAATAGAGCCATTCCGTGATTTTGCCCAGAAGTCATGAGATCATTTAGCACTCTTATATTGACGCAGCAAAAAATGCTAATTTTTCAATTTCGCAATATTACCCAGTCCTGTAGCGAGCAGGTTATCCATGAATACCTGCGATCCAAATCTAACTATTCAGCGAATTGAAATTTTAAATAACCGATAGTGAACAGATACAGAAATACCTCTTATATTCTAACACGTGAATTCGTGTAATCATGAGATTATTGCGATAAAGGCGCAGTATATTTTTTCCGAAATCACATCAGATGGCATCAGGTATGTCTAGCAGACATTGAAAACAACAATCAAAATGCAATCTCAATAGAATAACTTTTCGAATTGAATTTACAAATCAATTAACGTTATAATGTCAATATATAGAGCTATTCCTTGATTTTGCCCAGGAGTTATGAAATGATTTTAGCACTCTTATGACCACGCAGCAAAATATGCTGATTTTTTAATTTCGCAATATTACTAAGTTCTGTCGCGAGCAGGCTATCTATGAATACTCGCGATCTAAATTTATTTATTCAGAAAATTGATATTTTAAATAACTGAAATAAAACAGATACAGAAATCAACCACTTATATTCCATCACGAGAAATCGTGTAATCATGAAATTATTGCGATAACGGCGCAGTAAATTTTTCCGAAATGACATCTGATGGCATCAGGTATGTATAGCAGACATTGAAAACAACAATTAAGATGCAATCTCAATAGAATAACTTTTCGACTTGAATTTTCAAATCAAATAATGTTATTATGTCACTAAAAAGAGCCATTCCTTTATTTTGCCCAGGAGTCATGAGATCATTTAGCACTCTTATATTGACGCAGCAAAAAATGCTAATTTTTCAATTTCGCAATATTACCAAGTCCTGTAGCGAGCAGGTTATCCATGAATACCTGCGATCCAAATCGAACTATTCAGCGAATTGAAATTTTAAATAACCGAAAGCGAACAGATACAGAAATCAACCTATTATATTCTATCACGAGAATTCGTGTAATCATGAGGTTCTTGCGATTGAGGCGCAGTATATTTTTCCCGAAATATTATCTGAAGGCATCAGGTATTTCTTACAGACATTGAAAACAACAATCGAAATGCAATCTTAATAGAATAACTGTTCGAATTATATTTTTAAATCAATGAACGTTATTATGTCGATATATAGAGCTATTCCTTGATTTTGCCCAGGAGTTATCAGATCATTTTAGCACTCTTATAACGACGCAGCAAAATATGCTAATTTTTTAATATCGCAATATTACTAAGTCCTGTAGCGAGCAGGTTATCCACGAATACTTGCGATCGAACTTTAACTTTTCAGCGAATTAATATTTTAAATAACCGATAGTGAACAGATACAGAAATACCCCTTATATTCTAACACGTGAATTCGTGTAATCATGAGATTATTGCGATAAAGGTGCAGTATATTTTTTCCGAAACGTCATCTGATAGCATCAGGTATGTCTAGCAGACATTAAAAACAACAATCAAAATGCAATCTCAATAGAATAACTTTTAAATTGAATTCTTAAATCAAATAACGTTATTATGTCACTAAATAGAGCTATTCCTTGATTTTGCCCAGGAGTTATGAGATCATGCTAGCACTCTTATAACCACGCAGCAAAAAATGCTTATTTGTCAATTTCGCAATATTGTCAAGTCCTGTAGCAAGCAAGTTATTCATAAATACTTGCGATCTAAATTTGACTATCTAGCAAATTGAAATTTCAAAGATCTGAAAGCGAACAGATATAGAAATCAACCTCTTATATTCTATCACTTGAATTCGTGTAATCATGAGATGCTTGCGATTGAGGCGCAGTATATTTTTCCCGGAAGATCATCTGAAGACATCTGGTATTTCTTACAGACATTGAAAACAACAATCACAATGCAGTCTCAATAGAATAACTGTTCGAAATGATTTCTCAAATCGAATAACGTTATTATGTCACTAAATAGAGCCATTCCTTGATTTTGCCCAGAAGTTATGAGATCATTTTAGCACTCTTATAACGACGCAGCAAAATATGCTAATTTTTTAATTTCGCAATATTATCAAGTCCTGTAGCGAGCAAGTTATCTATAAATACTCGCGATCTAAATTAAACTTTTCAGCAAATTGAAATTTCAAATATCTGAAAGCGAACAGATATAGAATTCAACCTCTTATATTCTATCACGTGAACTTGTGTAATCATGAGATTGTTGCGATTGTGGCACAGTATATTTTTCCCGAAATGACATCTGAAGATATCAGGTATTTCCAACAGACTTTGAAAACAACGTGCAAAACGCAAACTTAATTGAATAACTTTTCGAATTGAATTTCCAAATCAATTAACGTTAATATGTCAATATATAGATCCATTCCTTTATTTTGCCCATAGTAAGGAGATCATTTTAGCACTCTTATGACCACTCAGCAAAATAGGCTAATTTTTTAATTCCGCAATGTTACTAAGTCCTGTAGCGAGCATGTGATCCATTAATACTTGCGATCCAAATTTATCTATTCAGCGAATTGAAATTTTAAATAACCGATAGTGAACGGATACAGGAATACCTCTTATATGCTAACACGTGAATTCGTGTAATCATGAGATACTTGCGATAAAGGCGCTGTATATTTTTCCTGAAATATCATCTCAAGACATCAGGTATTTCTTACAGACATAGAAAACAACAATTAAAATGCAATCTCATTAGAATGAGTTTCGAATTGAATTTTCAAATCAAATAACGTTATGATGTCACTAAATACAGCCATTCTATGATTTTTCCCGGGAGTCATGATATCATTTTAGCACTATTATAACGACGCAGCAAAATATGATAATTTTTCAATTTCGCAATATTTCTAAGTCCTGTAGCGAGCTGGTTATTCACGAATACTTGCGATCGAACTTTAACTTTCCAGCGAATTGAAATTTTAAATAACCGATAGTGAACAGATACAGAAATACCTCTTATATTCTAACACGTGAATTCGTGTAATCATGAGATTATTGCGATAAAGGCGCAGTATATTTTTTTCGAAATGATATCTGATGGCATCAGGTATGTCTAGCAGACATTGAAAACAACAATCAAAATGCAATCTCAATAGAATAACTTTTCGAATTGAATTTTCAAATCAAATAACGTTATTATGTCACTAAATAGAGCCATTCCTTGATTTTGCCCAGGAGTTATGAAATCATGTTAGCACTCTGATGACCAAGCAGCAAAAAAAGCTAATTTTTCAATTTCGCAATATTGTTGGGTCCTGTAGCGAGCAAGTTATTTATAAATACATGCGATCTAAATTTGACTATCTAGCAAATTGAAATTTCAAAGATCTGAAAGCGAACAGATATAGAAATCAACCTCTTATATTCTATCACTTGAATTCGTGTAATCATGAGATGCTTGCGATTGAGGCGCAGTATATTTTTCCCGAAATATCATCTGAAGACATCTGGTATTTCTTACAGACATTGAAAACAACAATCACAATGCAGTTTCAATAGAATAACTGTTCGAAATGATTTCTCAAATCAAATAACGTTATTAATCCACTACATAGAGCCATTCCTTGATTTTGCCCAGGAGTTATGAGATCATTTTTGCACTTTTATGACCACGCAGCAAAATATGCGAATTTTTCAATTTCGCAATATTATCAAGTCCTGTAGCGAGCAGGTCATCCATAAGTACTTGCGATCGAAATTGAACTATTTAGCAAATTAAAATTTCAAATATCTGAAAGCGAACAGATATAGAAATCAACCTCTTATATTCTATCACGTGAATTCGTGTAATCATGAGATGCTTGCGATTGAGGCGCAGTATATTTTTCCCGAAATATCATCTGAAGACATCAGGTATATCTTACAGACATTGCAAACAACAATCACAACGCAGTCTAAATAGAATAAAATTTCGAATTGAATTTACAAGTCAATTAACGTTATTATGTCAATATATAGAGCTATTCCTTGATTTTGCCCAGGAGTTATGAGATCATTTTAGCAATCTTATGACCACGCAGCAAAGTATGCTAATTTTTTCATTTCGCAATATTACTAAGTCCTTTAGCGAGCAGGTTATCCACAAATACTTGCGATCGAACTTTAACTTTTTAGCGAATTGATATTTTGAATAACCGATAGTGAACAGATACAGAAATACCTCTTATATTCTAACACGTGAATTCGTGTAATCATGAGATTATTGCGATAAAGGCGCAGTATATTTTTTCCGAAATGACATTTGATGGCATGAGGTATGTCTAGCAGACATTGAAAACAACAATCAAAAGGCAATCTCAATAGAATAACTTTTCGAATTGAATTTTCAAATCAAATAACGTTATTATGTCAATAAATAGAGCCATTCCTTGATTTCGCCCAGGAGTCATGAAATCATTTTAGCACTCTTATAACAACGCAGCAAAAAATCCTAATTTTTTAATTTCGCAATATTATCAAGTCCTGTAGCAAGCAGGTTATCCATGAATACTAGGACCTAAATTTAACTATTCAGCGAATCGATATTATAAATAACCGAAATCGAACAGATACAGAAATCAACCACTTATATTCCATCACGAGAAATCGTGTAGTCATGAAATTATTGCGATAAAGGCGCAGTAAATTTTTTCCGAAATGACTTCTGATGGCATCAGGTATGTATAGCAGACATTTAAAACAACAATTAAAATGCAATCTCAATAGGATAACTTTTCGACTTGAATTTTCAAATCAAATAACGTTATTATGTCACTAAATAGAGCCATTCCGTGATTTTGCCCAGAAGTCATGAGATCATTTAGCACTCTTATATTGACGCAGCAAAAAATGCTAATTTTTCAACTCCGCAATATTACCCAGTCCTGTAGCGAGCAGGTTATCCATGAATACCTGCGATCCAAATCTAACTATTCAGCGAATTGAAATTTTAAATAACCGATAGTGAACAGATACAGAAATACCTCTTATATTCTAACACGTGAATTCGTGTAATCATGAGATTATTGCGATAAAGGCGCAGTATATTTTTTCCGAAATCACATCAGATGGCATCAGGTATGTCTAGCAGACATTGAAAACAACAATCAAAATGCAATCTCAATAGAATAACTTTTCGAATTGAATTTACAAATCAATTAACGTTATAATGTCAATATATAGAGCTATTCCTTGATTTTGCCCAGGAGTTATGAAATGATTTTAGCACTCTTATGACCACGCAGCAAAATATGCTGATTTTTTAATTTCGCAATATTACTAAGTTCTGTCGCGAGCAGGCTATCTATGAATACTCGCGATCTAAATTTCTTTATTCAGCAAATTGATATTTTAAATAACTGAAATAAAACAGATACAGAAATCAACCACTTATATTCCATCACGAGAAATCGTGTAATCATGAAATTATTGCGATAACGGCGCAGTAAATTTTTTCCGAAATGACATCTGATGGCATCAGGTATGTATAGCAGACATTGAAAACAACAATTAAGATGCAATCTCAATAGAATAACTTTTCGACTTGAATTTTCAAATCAAATAATGTTATTATGTCACTAAAAAGAGCCATTCCTTTATTTTGCCCAGGAGTCATGAGATCATTTAGCACTCTTCTATTGACGCAGCAAAAAATGCTAATTTTTCAATTTCGCAATATTACCAAGTCCTGTAGCGAGCAGGCTATCCATAAATACTTGCGATCTAAATCAAACTATCTAGCAAATTGAAATTCCAAATATCTGAAAGTGAACAGATATAGTAATCAACCTCTTATATTCTATCACGTGAATTCGTGTAATCATGAGATGCTTGCGATTGAGGCGCAGTATATTTTTCCCGAAATATCATCTAAAGACATCTGGCATTTCTTACAGACATCGAAAACAACAATCACAATGCAGTCTCAATAAAATATTTTTTCGAATTGAATTTACAAGTCAATTAACGTTATTATGTCTTTAAATAGAGCCATTCCTTGATTTTGCCCAGGAGTTATGAGATTATTTCAGCACTCATATGACCACGCAGCAAAATATGCTAATTTTTCAATTTCGCAATATTATCAAGTTCTGTAGCGAGAAGGTTATCTATGAATTCTTGCGATCTAAATTTGTCTATTCAGCGAATGGAAATTTTACTGAACCGAGAGCGAAAATATACAGAAATCAACTTCTTAAATTCTATCACGTGAATTCGTATAATCATGAGATTCTTGCGATAAAGGCGCAGTATATTTTTTCCGAAATGACATCTGATTGCATCAGTTACGTCTAGCAGACATTGAAAACAACAATCAAAATGCAATCTCAATAGAATAACCTTTCGAATTGAATTTTCAAATCAAATAACGTTATTATGTCACTAAATAGAGCCATTCCTTGATTTTGCCCAGGAGTCATGAGATCATTTGAGCACTCTTATAAAGACGCAGCAAAAAATGCCAATTTTTCAATTTCGCAATATTACCAAGTGCTGTAGCGAGCAGGTTATCTATGAATACTTGCGATCTAAATTTGTCTGTTCAGCGAATTGAAATTTAAAGTAATTGAAAGCGAACAGATACAGAAATCAACCTATTATATTCTATCACGAGAATTCGTGTAATCATGAGGTTCTTGCGATTGAGGTGCAGTATATTTTCCCCGAAATATTATCTGAAGGCATCAGGTATTTCTTAAAGACATTGAAAACAACAATCACAATGCAGTCTCAATAGAATAACTTTTCGGATTGAATTTACAAGTCAATTAACGTTATTATGTCAATATATAGAGCTATTCCTTGATTTTGCCCAGGAGTTATGAGATCATTTCAGCACTTTTATGACAACGCAGCAAAATGTGCTAATTTATTAATTTCGCAATATTATCAAGTCCTGTAGCGAGCATTCTATCCATTAATACTTGCGATCCAAATTGAACTATCTAGCAAATTGAAATTTCAAATATCTGAAAGCAAACAGATATAGAAATCAACCTTTTATATTCTATCAGGTGAATTCGTGTAATCATGAGGTTCTTGCGATTAAGGCGCAGTATATTTTTCCCGTAATATCATCTGAAGACATCAAGTATTTCTTACAGACATTGAAAACAACAATCACAATGCAGCCTCAATAGAATAACTTTTCGAATTAAATTTACAAGTCAATTAACGTTATTATGTCAATATATAGAGCTATTCCTTGATTTTGCCCAGGAGTTATGAGATCATTTTAGCACTCTTATAACGACGCAGCAAAAAATGCTAATTTTTTAATTTCGCAGTATTATCCAGTCCTGTAGCGAGCAGGTTATCCATGAATACTTGCGATCTAAGTTTAACTATTCAGCGAATTGATATTTTAAATAACCGAAATCGAACAGATACAGAAATCAACTACTTATATTCCATTACGTGAATTCGTGTGATCATAAGATTCTTGCGATTGAGGCGCAGTATATTTTTTCCGAAATACCATCTGAAGACATCAGGTATTTCTTACAGACATTAAAATCAACAATCAAAATGCAATCTCAATAGAATAACTTTTTCGATTAAATTTTCACATCAATAAATGTTATTATGCCGATATATAGAGTCATTACTTGAATATGCCCAGGAGTCATGAGATCATCTTAGCGCTATTATAACGACGCAATAAAATATACTAATTTTTCAATTTTGCAATATTTCTAAGTCCTGTAGCGAGCAGGTTAGTCACGAATACTTGCGATTGAACTTTAACTTTCCAGCGAATTGAAATTTTAAATAACCGATAGTGAACAGATAAGAAAATACCTCGTATATTCTAACACGAGCATTCGTGTAATCATAAGGTTCTTGCGATTGAGGCGCAGTATATTCTTCCCGAAATATTATCTGAAGAAATCAGGTATTTCTAACAGACATTGGAGACAACAATCAAAATGCAATCTAAATAGAATAACTTTTCGAATTGAATTCTCAAATCAAATAACGTTATTATGTCACTAAATAGAGCCATTCCTAGATTTTGCCCAGGAGTTATGAGATCATTTTAGCACTTATATGACCACGCAGCAAAATATGCGAATTTTTTAATTTCGTAATATTAACAAGTCCTGTAGCGAGCAGGTTATTTAAGAATACTTGCGATCGAAATTCAACTATTCAGCGAATTGAAATTTTGAATAACCAAAAGCGAACAGATACAGAAATCAACCTATTATATTCTATCACGAGAATTCGTGTAATCATGAGGTTCTTGCGATTGAGGCTCAGTATATTTTTCCCGAAATATCATATGAACACATCAAGTATTTCATACAGACATTGAAAACAACAATCAAAATGCAATCTCATTAGAATAATTTTTCGAATTGAATTTACAAATCAATGAACGTTAATATGTCAATATATAGAGCCATTCTTTAATTTTGCCCAGGAGGGAGGAGATCATTTTAGCTCTTTTATGACTACGCAGCAAAATATGCTACTTTCTCAATTTCGCAATATTACTAAGTCCTGTAGCGAGCAGGTTATCTACGAATACTTGCGATCTAAATTTGTCTATCCAGCGAATTGAAATTTCAAATAACCGAAAGCGAACAGTTACAGAAATCAACCTATTATATTCTATTACAAAAATTCGTGTAATCATGAGGTTCTTACGATTGAGGCGCAGTATATTTATGTCGAAATATTATCTGTAGGCATCAGGTATTCCTTACAGTCATTGAAAACCACATCAAACGCAATCTTAATAGAATAACTGTTCGAAATGATTTCTTAAATCGAATAACGTTATTATGTCACTGAATAGAGCCATTCCTTGATTTTGCCCAAGAGTTATGAGATCATTCTAGCACTTTTATGACAACGCAGCAAAAAATGCGAATTTTTCAATTTCGCCGTATTATCAAGTCCTGTAGCGAGCACGTTATTCATAAATACTTGCGATCTGAATTGAACTATCTAGCAAATTGAAATTTCAAATATCTGAAAGCGGACAGATATAGAAATCAACATCTTATATTCTATCACGTGAATTCGTGAAATCATGAGATGCGCGCGATTAAGGCGCAGTATATTTTTCCCGAAATATCATCTGAAGACATCTGGTATTTCTTACAGACATTGAAAACAACAATTAAAATGCAATCTCATTAGAATAACTTTTCGAATTGAATTTTCAAATCAACTAACGTTATTATGTCAATATGTAGAGCTATTCCTTGATTTTCCCCAGGAGTCATGAGATCATTTTAGCACTCTTATAACGACGCAGCAGGAAATGCTAATTTTTCAATTTCGCAATATTACCAAGTCCTTTAGCGAGCAGGTTATCCACGAATACTTGCGATCGAAGTTTAACTTTTCAGCGAATTGATATTTTAAATAAACGATAGTGAACAGATACAGAAATACCTCTTATATTCTATCACGTGAATTCGTGAAATCATGAGATGCTCGCGATTAAGGCGCAGTATATTTTTCCCGAAATATCATCTGAAGACATCTGGTATTTCTTACAGACATTGAAAACAACAATTAAAATGCAATCTCATTAGAATAACTTTTCGAATTGAATTTTCAAATCAAATAACGTTATTATGTCACTAAATAGAGCCATTCCTTGATTTTGCCCAGGAGTCATGAGATCATTCAGCACTCTTATATTGACGCAGCACAAAATGCTATTTTTTCAATTTCGCAATATTACCAAGTCCTGTAGCAAGCAAGTTATCCATGAATACCTGCGATCCAAATCTAACTATTCAGCGAATTGAAATTTTAAATAACCGATAGTGAACAGATACAGAAATACCTCTTATATTCTAACACGTGAATTCGTGTAATCATGAGATTATTGCGATAAAGGCGCAGTATATTTTTTCCGAAATCACATCTGATGGCATCAGGTATGTCTAGCAGACATTGAAAACAACAATCAAAATGCAATCTTAATAGAATAGCTTTTCGAATTAAATGGACAAGTCAATTAACGTTATTATGTCAATATATAGAGCTATTCCTTCATTTTGCCCAGGAGTTATGAGATCATTTTAGCACTCTTATAACGACGCAGCAAAATATGCTAATTTTTTATTTCGCAATATTACTCAGTCCTGTATTCAGCAGGTTATCCACGAATACTTGTGATCGAACTTTAACTTTTCAGCGAATTGATATTTTAAATAACCGATAGTGAACAGATACAGAAATACCTCTTATATTCTAACACGTGCATTCGTGTAATCATGAGGTTCTTGCGTTTGAGGCGCTGTATATTTTTTCCGAAATATTATCTAAAGGCATCAGGTATTTCTTACAGTCATTGAAAACAACAATCAAAATGCAATCTCAATAGAATAACTTTTTGGATTGAATTTTCACATCAATTAATGTTATTATGCCGATATATAGAGTCATTACTTAAATATGCCCAGGAGTCATGAGATCATCTTAGCGCTATTATAACGACGCAGCAAAATATGCTAATTTTTCAATTTCGCAATGTTATTCAGTCCTGTAGCGAGCATGTGATCCATTAATATTTGCGATCCAAATTTATCTTTTCAGCGAATTGAAATTTTAAATAACTGATAGTGAACGGATACAGGAATACCTCTCATATGCTTACACGTGAATTCGTGTAATCATGAGATACTTGCGATAAAGGCGCTGTATATTTTTCCTGAAATATCATCTCAAGACATCAGGTATTTCTTACAGACATAGAAAACAACAATTAAAATGCAATCTCATGAGAATGACTTTTCGAATTGAAATTTCAAATCAAATAACGTTATGATGTCACTGAATACAGCCATTCTTTGATTTTTCCCGGGAGTCATGATATCATTTTAGCACTATTATAACGACGCAGCAAAATATGCTAATTTTTCAATTATGCAATATTTCTGAGTCCTGTAGCGAGCAGGTTATTCACGAATACCTGCGATCGAAATCTAACTATTCAGCGAATTGAAATTTTTAATAACCGATAGTGAACAGATACAGAAATACCTCTTTTATTCTAACACGTGAATTCGTGTAATCATGAGATTATTGCGATAAAGGCGCAGTATATTTTTTCCGAAATCACATCTGATGGCATCAGGTATGTCTAGCAGTTATTGAAAACAACAATCAAAATGCAATCTCAATAGAATAACTTTTCGAATTGAATTTACAAATCAATTAACGTTATTATGTCACTAAATAGAGCCATTCCGTTATTTTGCCACGAGTCATGAGATCATTCAGCACTTTTATATTGACGCAGCAAAAAATGCTAATTTTTCAATTTCGCAATATTACCAAGTCCTGTAGCAAGCAAGTTATCCATGAATACCTGCGATCCAAATCTAACTATTCAGCGAATTGAAATTTTAAATAACCGATAGTGAACAGATACAGAAATACCTCTTATATTCTAACACGTGAATTCGTGTAATCATGAGATTATTGCGATAAAGGCGCAGTATATTTTTTCCGAAATCACATCTGATGGCATCAGGTATGTCTAGCAGACATTGAAAACAACAATCAAAATGCAATCTTAATAGAATAACTGTTCGAATTATATTTTCAAATCAATAAACTTTATTATGTCGATATATAGAGCTATTCCTTGATTTTGCCCAGGAGTTATGAGATCATTTTAGCACTTTTATAACGACGCAGCAAAATGTGCTTATTTTTGAATTTCGCAATATTTTCAAGTCCTGTAGCGAGCAAGTTATTCATAAATACTTGCGATCTAAATTTGACTATCTAGCAAATTGAAATTTCAAATATCTTAAAGCGAACAGATATAGAAATCAACCTCTTATATTCTATTACTTGAATTCGTGTAATCATGAGATGCTTGCGATTGAGGCGCATTATATTTTTCCCGAAATATCATCTGAAGACATCTGGTATTTCTTACAGACATTGAAAACAACAATCACAATGCAGTCTCAATAGAATAACTGTTAGAAATGATTTCTCAAATCGAATAACGTTATTATGTCACTAAATAGAGCCATTCCTTCATTTTGCCTAGAAGTTATGAGATCATTTTAGCACTCTTATGACGACGCAGCAAAATTTGCTAATTTTTTAATTTCGCAATTTTACTAAGTCCTGTAGCGAGCAGGTTATCCACGAATACTTGCGATCGGACTTTAACTTTTCAGCGAATTGATATTTTAAATAACCGATAGTGAACAGATACATAAATACCTCGTATATTCTAACGCGTGAATTCGTGTAATCATGAGGTTCTTGCGATTGCGGCGCAGTATATTTTTCCCGAAATATCATCTGAAGACATCAAGTATTTCTTCCAGACATTGAAAACGACAATCACAATGCAGTCTCAATAGAATAACTTTTCGAATTAAATTTACAAGTCAATTAACGTTATTATGTCAATACATAGAGCTATTCCTTGATTTTGCCCAGGAGTTATGAGATCATTTTAGCACTCTTATAACGACGCAGCAAAATATGCTAATTTTTTATTTCGCAATATTACTAAGTCCTTTATTGAGCAGGTTATCCACTAATACTTGTGATCGAACTTTAACTTTTCAGCGAATTGAAATTTTAAGTAACCGAAAGCGAACAGGTACAGAAATACCTCTTATATTCTATCACGTGCATTCGTGTAATCATGAGGTTCTTGCGATTGAGGCGCAGTATATTTTTCCCGAAATGACATCTGAAGGCGTCAGGTATTTCTAACAGACATTGAAGACAACAATTAAAATGCAATCTAAATAGAATACTTTTCGAATTGAATTCTCAAATCAAATAACGTTATTATGTCACTAAATAGAGCCATTACTTGATTTTGCCGAGGAGTTATGAGATCACTTTAGCACTATGATGACCACGCAGCAAAATATGCTAATTTTTCATTGTCGCAATATGATCAAGTCCTGTATCGAGCAAGTTATACATAAATACTTGCGATCCGAATTCAACTATCTAGAAAATTGAAATTTCAAATATCTGAAAGCGAACAGATATAGACATCAACCTCTTATATTCTATTACGTGAATTCGTGTAATCATGAGATGCTTGCGATTGAGGCGCAGTATATTTTTCCCGAAATATCATCTGAAGACATCTGGTATTTCTTAGAGACATTGAAAACAACAATCACAATGCAGTCTCAATAAAATAACTTTTCGAATTGAATTTACAAGTCAACTAACGTTATTATGTCACTAAATAGAGCCATTCCTTGATTTTGCCCAGGAGTTATGGAATCATTTTAGCACTCATATGACCACGCAGCAAAAAATGCTAATTTCTCAATTTCGCAATATTACCAAGTCCTGTAGCAAGCAAGTTATCCATGAATACCTGCGATCCAAATCTAACTATTCAGCGAATTGAAATTTTAAATAACCGATAGTGAACAGATACAGAAATACCTCTTATATTCTAACACGTGAATTCGTGTAATCATGAGATTATTGCGATAAAGGCGCAGTATATTTTTTCCGAAATCACATCTGATGGCATCAGGTATGTCTAGCAGACATTGAAAACAACAATCAAAATGCAATCTTAATAGAATAACTGTTCGAATTATATTTTCAAATCAATAAACTTTATTATGTCGATATATAGAGCTATTCCTTGATTTTGCCCAGGAGTTATGAGATCATTTTAGCACTTTTATAACGACGCAGCAAAATGTGCTTATTTTTGAATTTCGCAATATTTTCAAGTCCTGTAGCGAGCAAGTTATTCATAAATACTTGCGATCTAAATTTGACTATCTAGCAAATTGAAATTTCAAATATCTTAAAGCGAACAGATATAGAAATCAACCTCTTATATTCTATTACTTGAATTCGTGTAATCATGAGATGCTTGCGATTGAGGCGCATTATATTTTTCCCGAAATATCATCTGAAGACATCTGGTATTTCTTACAGACATTGAAAACAACAATCACAATGCAGTCTCAATAGAATAACTGTTAGAAATGATTTCTCAAATCGAATAACGTTATTATGTCACTAAATAGAGCCATTCCTTCATTTTGCCTAGAAGTTATGAGATCATTTTAGCACTCTTATGACGACGCAGCAAAATTTGCTAATTTTTTAATTTCGCAATTTTACTAAGTCCTGTAGCGAGCAGGTTATCCACGAATACTTGCGATCGGACTTTAACTTTTCAGCGAATTGATATTTTAAATAACCGATAGTGAACAGATACATGAATACCTCGTATATTCTAACGCGTGAATTCGTGTAATCATGAGGTTCTTGCGATTGCGGCGCAGTATATTTTTCCCGAAATATCATCTGAAGACATCAAGTATTTCTTCCAGACATTGAAAACGACAATCACAATGCAGTCTCAATAGAATAACTTTTCGAATTAAATTTACAAGTCAATTAACGTTATTATGTCAATACATAGAGCTATTCCTTGATTTTGCCCAGGAGTTATGAGATCATTTTAGCACTCTTATAACGACGCAGCAAAATATGCTAATTTTTTATTTCGCAATATTACTAAGTCCTTTATTGAGCAGGTTATCCACTAATACTTGTGATCGAACTTTAACTTTTCAGCGAATTGAAATTTTAAGTAACCGAAAGCGAACAGGTACAGAAATACCTCTTATATTCTATCACGTGCATTCGTGTAATCATGAGGTTCTTGCGATTGAGGCGCAGTATATTTTTCCCGAAATGACATCTGAAGGCGTCAGGTATTTCTAACAGACATTGAAGACAACAATTAAAATGCAATCTAAATAGAATACTTTTCGAATTGAATTCTCAAATCAAATAACGTTATTATGTCACTAAATAGAGCCATTACTTGATTTTGCCGAGGAGTTATGAGATCACTTTAGCACTATGATGACCACGCAGCAAAATATGCTAATTTTTCATTGTCGCAATATGATCAAGTCCTGTATCGAGCAAGTTATACATAAATACTTGCGATCCGAATTCAACTATCTAGAAAATTGAAATTTCAAATATCTGAAAGCGAACAGATATAGACATCAACCTCTTATATTCTATTACGTGAATTCGTGTAATCATGAGATGCTTGCGATTGAGGCGCAGTATATTTTTCCCGAAATATCATCTGAAGACATCTGGTATTTCTTAGAGACATTGAAAACAACAATCACAATGCAGTCTCAATAAAATAACTTTTCGAATTGAATTTACAAGTCAACTAACGTTATTATGTCACTAAATAGAGCCATTCCTTGATTTTGCCCAGGAGTTATGGAATCATTTTAGCACTCATATGACCACGCAGCAAAATATGCGAATTTTTCAATTTCGCAATATTACTTAGTCCTCTAGCGAGCAGGTTATTTATGAATACTTGCGATCGAAATTCAACTATTCAGCGAATTGAAATGTTACTGAACCGAAAGCGAAAATATACAGAAATCAACCTCTTAAATTCTATCACGTGAATTCGTGTAATCATGAGATGCTTGCGATTGAGGCGCAGTATATTTTTCCCGAAATATCATCTAAAAACATCAGGTATTTCTTACAGAAATTGAAAACAACAATCAAAATGCAAACTCAATAGAATAACTTTTCGAATTGAATTTCCAAATCAATTAACGTTAATATGTCAATATATAAACCATTCTTTGATTTTTCCCAGGAGTAAGGAGATCATTTTAGCACTTTTATGACCACGCAGAAAAATATGCTATATTTTCAATTTCGCAATATTACTAAGTCCTGTAGCGAGCAAGTTATCCACGAATACTTGCGATCGAACTTCACTTTTCCAGCGAATTGAAATTTTAAATAACCGATAGTGAACATATACAGAAATACCTCTTATATTCTAACCCGTGAATTCGTGTAATCATGAGATTCTTGCGATAAAGGCGCAGTATATTTTTTCCGAAATGATATCTGATGGCATCAGGTACGTCTAGCAGACATTGAAAACAACAATCAAAATGCAATCTCAATAGAATAACCTTTCGAATTGAATTTTCAAATCAAATAACGGTATTATTTCACTAAATAGAGCCATTCCGTAATTTTGCCCAGGGGTTATAAGATCATTTTATCACTCTTATGACCACGTAGCAATATATGCTAATTTTTCAATTTCGCAATATTATCAAATCCTGCAGCGAGCAGGTTATCCATGAATACGTGCGATCTAAAGTGAACTATTTATCAAATTATAATTTCAAATATCTGAAAGCGAACAGATATAGAAATGAACCTCTTATATTCTATCACGTGCATTCGTGTAATCATGAGGTTCTTGCGATTAAGGCGCAGTATATTTTTCCCGAAATGACATCTGAAGGCGTCAGGTATTTCTAACAGACATTGAAAACAACAATCACAATGCAGTCTCAATAGAATAACTTTTCGAATTGAATTTACAAGTCAATTAACGTTATTATGTTACTAAATAGAGCCATTCTTTGATTTTGCCCAGGAGTTATGAGATCATTTTAGCACTCTTATAAAGACTCAGCAAAAAATGCTAATTTTTTAATTTCGCAATATTTCCAAGTGCTGTAGCGAGCAGGGTATCTATGAATACTTGCGATCTAAATTTGTCTATTCAGCGAATTGAAACTTTAAATAACCGAAAGCGAACAAAAACAAAAATCAACCTATTATATTCTATCACGTGAATTCGTGCAATCATGAGATGCTTTCGATTGAGGCGCAGTATATTTTTTCCGAAATGACAACTAATGGCATCAGTTACGTCTAGCAGACATTGACAACAACAATCAAAATGCAATCTCAATAAAATAACCTTTCGAATTGAATTTTCAAATCAAATAACGTTATTGTGTCACTAAATAGAGCCATTCCTTGATTTTGCCCAGGAGTCATGAGATCATTTTAGCACTTATATGACCACGCAGCAAAATATGCGAATTTTTCAATTCCGCAATATTACAAAGTGCTGTAGCGAGAAGGTTATCTATGAATACTTGCGATCTTAATTTGTCTATACAGCGAATTGAAATTTTAAGTAACCGAAAGCGAATAGATACAGAAATCAACCTATTATATTCTATCACGAGAATTCGTGTAATCATGAGGTTCTTGCG
Source organism: Platygaster robiniae (assembly GCA_028476575.1). Lineage (NCBI taxonomy): Eukaryota > Metazoa > Arthropoda > Insecta > Hymenoptera > Platygastridae > Platygaster > Platygaster robiniae. Next base: position 21,904,339 of record CM052021.1, read on the forward strand.
ATTGAGGCGCAGTATATATTTCGCGAAATATCATCTGAAGACATCAGGTATTTCTTACAGACAATGAAAACAAAAATCACATTGCAGTCTCAAAAGAATAACTTTTCGAATTGAATTTACAAGACAATTAACGTTATTATGTCAATATATTGATGTATTCCTTGATTTTGTCCAGAAGTTATGAGATTATTTTAGCACTCTTATAACGACGCAGCAAAATATGCTAATTTTTTAATTTCGCAATATTACTAAGTCCTGAATCGAGAAGGGTATCCACGAATTCGTGCGAACGAACTTTAATTTTTCAGCGAATTGATATATTAAATAACCGATAGTGAACAGATACAGAAAAACCTCTTATATACTAACACGTGAATTCGTGTAATCATGAGATTATTGCGATAATGCCGCAGTATATTTTTTCTGAAATGACATCTGATGGCATCAAGTACGTCTAGCAGACATTGAAAACAACAATCAAAATGCAATCTCAATAGAATAACCTTTCGAATTGAATTTTCAAATCAAATAACGTTATTATGTCACTAAATAGAGCCATTCCTTGATTTTGCCCAGGAGTCATGAGATCATTTTAGCACTCTTATAAAGACGCAGCAAAAAATGCCAATTTTTCAATTTCGCAATATTACCAAGTGCTGTAGCGAGCAGGTTATCTATGGATACTTGCGATCTAAATTTGTCTGTTCAGCGAATTGAAATTTTAAGTAACCGAAAGCGAACAGATACAGAAATCAACCTATTATATTATATCACGAGAATTCGTGGAATCATGAGGTTCTTGCGATTGAGGTGCAGTATATTTTTCCCGAAATAATATCTGAAGGCATCAGGTATTTCCTACAGACATTGAAAACAACAATCACAATGCAGTCTCAATAGAATAACTTTTCGAATTGAATTTACAAGTCAATTAACGTTATTATGTCAATATATAGAGCTATTCCTTGATTTTGCCCAGGAGTTATGAGATCATTTTAGCACTCATATGACCACGCAGCAAAATATGCGAATTCTCCAATCTCGCAATATTACTCAGTCCTGTAGCGAGCAGGTTATTTATGAATACTTGCGATCGAAATTCAACTATTCAGCGAATTAAAATTTTACTGAACCGAAAGCGAAAATATACAGAAATTAACCTCTTAAATTCTATCACGTGAATTCGTGTAATCATGAGATTCTTGCAATCAAGGCGCAGTATATTTTTCCCGAAATATCATCTCAAAACATCAGGTATTTCTTACAGAAATTGAAAACAACAATCAAAATGCAAACTCAATAGAATAACATTTCGAATTGAATTTCCAAATCAATTAACGTTAATATGTCAATATATAAACCATTCTTTGATTTTGCCCAGGAGTAAGGAGATCATTTTAGCACTTTTATGACCACGCAGCAAAATATGCTATATTTCAATTCCGCAATATTACTAAGTCCTGTAGCGAGCGGGTTATCCATGAATACGTGCGATCTAAATTGAACTATTTATCAAATTGGAATTTCAAATATCTGAAAGCGATCAGATATAGAAACGGACCTCTTATATTCTATCACGTGAATTCGTGTAATCATGAGATGCTTGCGTTTGAGGCGCAGTATATTTTTCCCGAAATATCATTTGGAGACATCTGGTATTTCTTACAGACATTGAAAAAAACAATCACAATGCAGTCTCAATAGAATAACTTTTCGAATTGAATTTACAAGTCAATTAACGTTATTATGTTACTAAATAGAGCCATTTTTTGATTTTGCCCAGGAGTTATGAGATCATTTTAGCACTCATATGACCACGCAGCCAAATATGCGAATTTTTTAATTTCGTATTATTACCAAGTCCTGTAGCGAGCAGGCTATTTAGGAATACTTGCGCTCTAAATTTGTCTTTTCAGCGAATTGAAATTTGAAATAACCGAAAGCGAACAGATACAGAAATCAACCTCTTCTATTCTATCACGTGAATTCCTGTAATCATGAGATGCTTGCGATTGAGGCGCAGTTTATTTTTCCCGAAATATTATCTGAAGGCATCAGGTATTTCTTACAGACATTGAAAACAACACCAAACGCAATCTCAATAAAATAACTGTTCGAATTATATTTTCAAATTAATTAACGTTATTATGTCGATATATAGAGCTATTTCTTAATTTTGCCCAGGAGTTATGAGATCATTTCAGCACTTTTATCACCACGCAGCAAAATGTGCTAATTTATTAATTTCGCAATATAAAAAAGCCCTGTAGCTAGCAGGCTATCCATAAATATTTGCGATCTAAATTAAACTATCTAGCAAATTGAAATTCCAAATATCTTAATGTGAACAGATATAGTAATCGACCTCTTATATTCTATCACGTGAATTCGTGTAATCATGAGATGCTTGCGATTGAGGCGCAGTATATTTTTCCCGGAATATCATCTAAAGACATCTGGTATTTCTTACAGACATCGAAAACAACAATCACAATGCAGTCTCAATAAAATATTTTTTCGAATTGAATTTACAAGTCAATTAACGTTATTATGTCTTTAAATAGAGCCATTCCTTGATTTTGCCCAGGAGTTATGAGATTATTCCAGTACTCATATGACCACGCAGCAAAATATGCTAATTTTTCAATTTCGCAATATTATTAAGTTCTGTAGCGAGAAGGTTATCTATGAATTCTTGCGATCTAAATTTGTCTATTCAGCGAATGGAAATTTTACTGAACCGAAAGCGAAAGTATACAGAAATCAACCTCTTAAATTCTATCACGTGAATTCGTATAATCATGAGATTCTTGCGATAAAGGCGCAGTTTATTTTTTCCGAAATGACATCTGATTGCATCAGTTACGTCTAGCAGACATTACAAACAACAATCAAAATGCAATCTCAATAGAATAACCTTTCGAATTGAATTTTCAAATCAAATAACGTTATTATGTCACTAAATAGAGCCATTCCTTGATTTTGCCCAGGAGTCATGAGATCATTTTAGCACTCTTATAAAGACGCAGCAAAAAATGCCAATTTTTCAATTTCGCAATATTACCAAGTGCTGTAGCGAGCAGGTTATCTATGAATACTTGCGATCTAAATTTGTCTGTTCAGCGAATTGAAATTTAAAGTAACCGAAAGCGAACAGATACAGAAATCAACCTATTATATTCTATCACGAGAATTCGTGTAATCATGAGGTTCTTGCGATTGAGGTGCAGTATATTTTTCCCGAAATATTATCTGAAGGCATCAGGTATTTCTTACAGACATTGAAAACAACAATCACAATGCAGTCTCAATAGAATAACTTTTCGGATTGAATTTACAAGTCAATTAACGATATTATGTCAATATATAGAGCTATTCCTTGATTTTGCCCAGGAGTTATGAGATCATTTCAGCACTTTTATGACAACGCAGCAAAATGTGCTAATTTATTAATTTCGCAATATTATCAAGTCCTGTAGGGAGCATTCTATCCATTAATACTTGCGATCCAATTTGAACTATCTAGCAAATTGAAATTTCAAATATCTGAAAGCAAACAGATATAGAAATCAACCTTTTATATTCTATCAGGTGAATTCGTGTAATCATGAGGTTCTTGCGATTAAGGCGCAGTATATTTTTCCCGTAATATCATCTGAAGACATCAAGTATTTCTTACAGACATTGAAAACAACAATCACAATGCAGTCTCAATAGAGTAACTTTCCGAATTAAATTTACAAGTCAATTAACGTTATTATGTCAATATATAGAGCTATTCCTTGATTTTGCCCAGGAGTTATGAGATCATTTTAGCACTCTTATAACGACGCAGCAAAATATGCTAATTTTTTAATTTCGCAATATTACTAAGTCCTGAAACGAGAAGGGTATCCACGAATACTTGCAATCGAACTTTAATTTTTCAGCGAATTGATATTTTAAATAACCGAAAGCAAACAGATACAGAAATCAACCTCTTTTATTCTATCACGTGAATTCGTGTAATCATGAGATGCTTGCGATTGAGGCGCAGTATATTTTTCTCGAAATATCATATGAAGACATCAGGTATTTCTTACAGACATTGGAAACAACAATCAAAATGCAATCTCAATTGAATAACTTTTCGAATTGATTTTTCAAATCGATTAACGTTATTATGTCAATATATAGAGCCATTCCGTGATTTTGCCCAGGAGTCATGAGATCATTTTAGCACTCTTATGAAGACACAGCAAAAAATGCTAATTTTTTAATTTCGCAATATTACCAAGTGCTGTAGCGAGCAGGTTATCTATGGATACTTGCGATCTGACTTTGTCTATTCAGCAAATTGAGATTTTAAGTAGCCGAAAGCGAACAGATACAAAAATCACCTATCATATTCTATCACGAGAATTCGTGTAATCATGAGGTTCTTGCGATTGAGGCGCAGTATATTTTTCCCGAAATATTATTTGAAGGCATCAGGTATTACTTACAGACAATGAAAACAACACCAAACGCAATCTCAATAGAATAACTGTTTGAATTATATCTTCACATTAATTAACGTTATTATGTCGATATCTAGAGCTATTCCTCAATTTGGCCCAGGAGATATGAGATCATTTCAGCACTTTCATCACCATGCAGCAAAATGTGCTAATTTGTTAATTTTGCAATAATATAAAGCCTTGTAGCGAGCAGGCTATCCCTAAATACTTGCGATCTAAATTGAACTATCTAGCAAATTGAAATTTCAAATATTTGAAAAGGAACAGATATAGAAATCAACCTCTTATATTCTATCACGTGCATTCGTGTAATCATGAGATGCTTGCGATTAAGGCGCAGTATATTTTTCCGGAAATATCATCTGAAGACGTCAGGTATTTCTTACAGACATTGAAATCAACAATCACAATGCAGTCTCAATAGAATAACGTTTCAAATTGAATTTACAAGTCAATTAACGTTATTATGTCAATATATAGAGCTATTCCTTGATATTGCCCAGGAGTTATGAGATCATTTTAGCACTCTTATAACGACGCAGCAAAATATGCTAATTTTTTAATTTCGCAATATTACTAAGTCCTGAAACGAGAAAAATATCCACGAATACTTGCGATCGAATTTTAACTTTCCAGCGAATTGATATTTCAAATAACCGATAGTGAACAGATACAGAAATACCTCTTATATTCTTTCACGTGAATTCGTGTAATCATGAGATTATTGCGATAAAGGCGCAGTATATTTTTTCCGAAATAGCATCTGAAGGCATCAGGTATTTCTTACAGACATTGATAACAACAATCAAAATGCAATCTAAATAGAATAACTTTTCGAATTGAATTCTCAAATCAAATAACGTTATTATGTCACTAAATAGAGCCATTCCTTGATTTTGTCCAGGAGTTATGAGATCATTTTAGCACTATTATGACCACGCAGCAAAATAAGCTAATTTTTCATTTTCGCAATATTATCATGTCCTGTAACAAGCAAGTTATCCATAATTACTTGCGATCTAAATTAAACTATCTAGCAAATTGAAATTCCAAATATCTGAAAGCGAACAGATATAGAAATCAACCTCTTATATTCTATCACGAGAATTCGTGTAATCATGAGATGCTTGCGATTGAGGCGCAGTATATTTTTCCCGAAATATCATCTAAAGACATCTGTTATTTCTTACAGACATTGGAAACAACAATCACAATGCAGTCTCAATAAAATATTTTTTCGAATTGAATTTACAAGTCAATTAACGTTATTATGTCTTTAAATAGAGCCATTCCTTGATTTTGCCCAAGAGTTATGAGATTATTTCAGCACTCATATGACCACGCAGCAAAATATGCTAATTTTTCAATTTCGCAATATTATTAAGTTCTGTAGCGAGAAGGTTATCTATAAATACTTGCGATCTAAATTTGTCTATCCAGCGAATTGAAATTTTACTGAACCGAAAGCGTAAATATACCGAAATCAACCTCTCAAATTCTATCACGTGAATTCGTGTAATCATGAGATTCTTGCGATCAAGGCGCAGTATTTTTTTCTCGAAATATCATCTAAAAACATCAGGTATTTCTTACAGACATTGAAAACAACAATCACAATGCAATCTCAATAGAATAACTTTTCCAATTGAATTTACAAGTCAATTAACGTTATTATGTCAATATATAGAGTTATTCCTTGATTTTGCCCAGGAGTTATAAGATCATTTTAGCTTTCTTATAACGACGCAGCAAAATATGCTAATTTTTCAATTTCGCAATATTACTAAGTCCTGAAACGAGAAGGGTCTCCACGACTTCTTGCGATCGAACTTTAATTTTTCTGCGAATTGATATTTGAAATAACCGATATTGAACAGATACAGAAATACCTCTTATATTCTAACACGTGAATTCGTGTAATCATAAGATTATTGCGATAAAGGCGCAGTATATTTTTTCCGAAATGACATCTGAAAGCATCAGTTAGTTCTAACAGACGTTGGAGACAACAATCAAAATGCAATTTGAATAGGATAACTTTTCTAATTGAATTCCTTAATCAAATAACGTTATTATGTCACTAAATAGAGCCATTCCTTGATTTTGTCCAGGAGTTATGAGATCATTTTAGCACTATTATGACCACGCAGCAAAATAAGCTAATTTTTCATTTTCGCAATATTATCATGTCCTGTAACAAGCAAGTTATCCATAATTACTTGCGATCTAAATTAAACTATCTAGCAAATTGAAATTCCAAATATCTGAAAGCGAACAGATATAGAAATCAACCTCTTATATTCTATCACGAGAATTCGTGTAATCATGAGATGCTTGCGATTGAGGCGCAGTATATTTTTCCCGAAATATCATCTAAAGACATCTGCTATTTCTTACAGACATTGAAAACAACAATCACAATGCAGTCTCAATAAAATATTTTTTCGAATTGAATTTACAAGTCAATAAACGTTATTATGTCACTAAATAGAGCCATTCTTTGATTTTGCCCAGGAGTTATGAAATCATTTTAGCACTTATATGACCACGCAGCAAAATATGCGAATTTTTCAATTTCGCAATATTACTAAGTCCTGTAGCGAGCAGGTTATTTATGAATACTTGCGATCGAAAATCAACTATTCAGCGAATTGAAATTTTACTGAACCGAAAGCGAAAATATACAGAAATCAACCTCTTAAATTCTATTACGTGAATTCATGTAATCATGTGATTCTTGCGATTAGGGCGCAGTATATTTTTCCCGAAATATCATCTAAAAACATCAGGTATTTCTTACAGACATTGAAAATAACAATCAAAATTCAAACTCACTAAAATAACTTTTCGAATTGAATTTCCAAATCAATTAACGTTAATATGTCAATATATAGAGCCATTCTTTAATTTTGCCCAGGAGTAAGGAGATCATTTTAGCGCTCTTATAACCACGCAGCAAAATATGCTAATTTTTCAATTTCACAATATTTCTTAGTCCTGTAACGAGCAGGTTATCCACGAATACTTGCGATCGAACTATACCTTTCCAGCGAATTGAAATTTTAAATAACCGATAGTGAACATATACAGAAATACCTCTTATATTCTAACACGTGAATTCGTGTAATCATGAGATTATTGCGATAAAGGCGCAGTATATTTTTTCCGAAATGACATCTGATGGCATCAGTTACGTCTAGCAGACATTGAAAACAACAATCAAAATGCAATCTCAATAGAATAACCTTTCGAATTGAATTTTCAAATCAAATAACGTTATTATGTCACTAAATAGAGCCATTCCTTGATTTTGCCCAAGAGTCATGAGATCATTTTAGCACTCTTATAAAGACGCAGCAAAAAATGCCAATTTTTCAATTTCGCAATATTACCAAGTGCTGTAGCGAGCAGGTTATCTATGAATACTTGTGATCTAAATTTGTCTGTTCAGCAAATTGAAATTTCATGTAACCGAAAGCGAACAGATACAGAAATCAACCTATTATATTCTATCACGAGAATTCGTGTAATCATGAGGTTCTTGCGATTGAGGCGCAGTATATTTTTCCCGAAACGTTATCTGAATGCAACAGGTATTTCTTACAGACATTAAAAACAACACGAAACAAAATCTCAATAGTATAACTGTTCGAATTATATTTTCAAATTAATTAACGTTATTATGTCGATATATAGAGCTCTTCCTTGATTTTGCCCAGGAGTTATGAGATCATTTCAGCACTTTTATGACAACGCAGCAAAATGTTCTAATTTAATAATTTCTCAATATTACCAAGTCCTGTAGCGAGCAGGTTACTCCCGAATACTTGCGATCTAAATTTAACTATCCAGCGAATTGAAATTTTAAATAACCTCAAGCAAACAAATACAAAAATCAACTTCTTCTATTCTATCACGTGAATTTGTGTAATCATGAGGTTCTTGCGATTAAGGCGCAGTATATTTTTCCCGCAATGTCATCTAAAGTCATAAGGTATTTTTTACAGGCATTGAAAACAACAATCACAATGCAGTCTCAATAGAATAACTTTTCGAATTGAATTTACAAGTCAATTAACGTTATTATGGAAATAGATAGAGCTATTCCTTGATTTTGCCCAGGAGTTATGCGATCATTTTAGCACTCTTATAACGACGCAGCAAAATATGCTAATTTTTTAATTTCGCAATATTACTAAGTCCTGAAACGAGAAGGGTATCCACGAATACTTGCGATCGAACTTTCATTTTTCAGCGAATTGATATTTTAAATAACCGAAAGCAAACAGATACAGAAATCAACCTCTTCTATTCTATCACGTGAATTCGTGTAATCATGAGATGCTTGCGATTGAGGCGCAGTATATTTTTCCCGAAATATCATATGAAGACATCAGGTATTTCTTACAGACATTGGAAACAACAATCAAAATGCAATCTCAATTGAATAACTTTTCGAATTGAATTTACAAATCGATTAACGTTATTGTGTCAATATATAGAGCCATTCCGTGATTTTGCCCAGGAGTCATGAGATCATTTTAGCACTCTTATAAAGACACAGCAAAAAATGCTAATTTTTTAATTTTGCAATATTACCGAGTGCTGTAGCGAGCAGGTTATCTATAAATACTTGCGATCTGACTTTGTCTATTCAGCGAATTGAAATTTTAAGTAGCCGAAAGCGAACAGATACAAAAATCACCTATTATATTCTATCACGAGAATTCGTGTAATCATGAGGTTCTTGCGATTGAGGCGCAGTATATTTTTCCCGAAATATTATTTGAAGGCATCAGGTATTACTTACAGACATTGAAAACAACACCAAACGCAATCTCAATAGAATAACTGTTCGAATTATATTTTCACATTAATTAAGGTTATTATGTCGATATCTAGAGCTATTCCTCAATTTTGCCCAGGAGTTATGAGATCATTTCAACACTTTCATCACCATGCAGCAAAATGTGCTAATTTATTAATTTTGCAATATTATAAAGCCCTGTAGCGAGCAGGCTATCCCTAAATACTTGCGATCTAAATTGAACTATCTAGCAAATTGAAATTTCAAATATTTGAAAAGGAACAGATATAGAAATCAACCTCTTATATTCCATCACGTGAATTCGTGTAATCATGAGATGCTTGCGATTAAGGCGCAGTATATTTTTCCGGAAATATCATCTGGAGACGTCAGGTATTTCTTACAAACATTGAAATCAACAATCACAATGCAGTCTCAATAGAATAACGTTTCAAATTGAATTTACAAGTCAATTAACGTTATTATGTCAATATATAGAGCTATTCCTTGATATTGCCCAGAAGTTATGAGATCATTTTAGCACTCTTATAACGACGCAGCAAAATATGCCAATTTTTTAATTTAGCAATATTACTAAGTCCTGAAACGAGAAAAATATCCACGAATACTTGCGATCGAATTTAAACTTTCCAGCGAATTGATATTTCAAATAACCGATAGTGAACAGATACAGAAATACCTCTTATATTCTTACACGTGAATTCGTGTAATCATGAGATTATTGCGATAAAGGCGCAGTATATTTTTTCCGAAATAACATCTGAAGGCATCAGGTATTTCTTACAAACATTGAAAACAACAAACACAATGCAGTCTCAATAAAATATTTTTTCGAATTGAATTTACAAGTAAATTAACGTTATTATGTCTTTAAATAGAGCCATTCCTTGATTTTGCCCAGGAGTTATGAGATTATTTCAGCACTCATATGACCACGCAGCAAAATATGCTAATTTTTCAATTTCGCAATATCATTAAGTTCTGTAGCGAGAAGGTTATCTATAAATACTTGCGATCTAAATTTGTCTATCCAGCGAATTGAAATTCGACTGAACCGAAAGCGAAAATATACCGAAATCAACCTCTTAAATTCTATCACGAGAATTCGTGTAATCATGAGATTCTTGCGATCAAGGCGCAGTATTTTTTTCTCGAAATATCATCTAAAAACATCAGGTATTTCTTACAGACATTGAAAACAACAATCACAATGCAATCTCAATAGAATAACTTTTCCAATTGAATTTACAAGTCAATTAACGTTATTATGTCAATATATAGAGCTGTTCCTTGATTTTGCCCAGGAGTCATGAGATAATATTAGCACTTTTATAAGGACGCAGCAAAAAATGCTAATTTTTCAATCTCGCAATATTTCTAAGTCCTGTAGCGAGCAGGTTATTTATGAATACTTGCGATCGAAAATCAACTATTTAGCGAATTGAAATTTTACTAAACCAAAAGCGAAAATATACAGAAATCAACCTCTTAAATTCTATTACGTGAATTCGTGTAATCATGTGATTTTTGCGATTAGGGCGCAGTATATTTTTCCCGAAATATCATCTAAAAACATCAGGTATTTCTTACAGACATTGAAAACAACAATCACAATGCAATCTCAATAGAATAACTTTTCCAATTGAATTTACAAGTCAATTAACGTTATTATGTCAATATATAGAGCTGTTCCTTGATTTTGCCCAGGAGTTATGAGATCATTTTAGCACTCTTATAACGACGCAGCAAAATATGCTAATTTTTTAATTTCGCAATATTACTAAGTCCTGAAACGAGAAGGGTATCCACGAATTCTTGCGATTGAACTTTAATTTTTCTTCGAATTGATATTTGAAATAACCGATAGTGAACAGATACAGAAATACCTCTTATATTCTAACACGTGAATTCGTGTAATCATGAGATTATTGCGATGAAGGCGCAGTATATTTTTCCCGAAATATCATATGAAGACATCAGGTAGTTCTTACAGACATTGAAAACAACAATCAAAATGCAATCTTATTAGAATAACTTTTCGAATTGAATTCTCAAATCAAATAACGTTATTATGTCACTAAATAGAGCCATTCCTTGATTTTGTCGAGGGGTTATGAGATCATTTTAGCACTATTATGACCACGCAGCAAAATATGCTAATTTTTCAATTTCGCAATATTATTAAGTTCTGTAGCGAGAAGGTTATCTATAAATACTTGCGATCTAAATTTGTCTATCCAGTGAATTGAAATTTTACTGAACCGAAAGCGAAAATATACCGAAATCAACCTCTTAAATTTTATCACGTGAATTCGTGTAATCATGAGATACTTGCGATCAAGGCGCAGTATTTTTTTCTCGAAATATCATCTAAAAACATCAGGTATTTCTTACAGACATTGAAAACAACAATCACAATGCAATCTCAATAGAATAACTTTTCCAATTGAATTTACAAGTCAATAAACGTTATTATGTCAATATATAGAGCTATTCCTTGATTTTGCCCAGGAGTTATGAGATCATTTTAGCACTCTTATAACGACGCAGCAAAATATGCTAATTTTTTAATTTCGCAATATTACTAAGTCCTGAAACGAGAAGGGTATCCACGAATTCTTGCGATCGAACTTTAATTTTTCTGCGAATTGATATTTGAAATAACCGATAGTGAACAGATACAGAAATACCTCTTATATTCTAACACGTGAATTCGTGTAATCATGAGATTATTGCGATAAAGGCGCAGTATATTTTTCCCGAAATATCATATGAAGACATCAGGTAGTTCTTACTGACATTGAAAACAACAATCAAAATGCAATCTCATTAGAATAACTTTTCGAATTGAATTTACAAATCAATTAATGTTATTATTTCAATATTTAGAGCTATTCCTTGATTTTCTCCAGGAGTCATGAGATAATATTAGCACTTTTATAAGGACGCAGCAAAAAATGCTAATTTTTCAATCTCGCAATATTTCTAAGTCCTGTAGCGAGCAGGTTATTTATGAATACTTGCGATCGAAAATCAACTATTTAGCGAATTGAAATTTTACTGAACCAAAAGCGAAAATATACAGAAATCAACCTCTTAAATTCTATTACGTGAATTCGTGTAATCATGTGATTTTTGCGATTAGGGCGCAGTATATTTTTCCCGAAATATCATCTAAAAACATCAGGTATTTCTTACAGACATTGAAAATAACAATCAAAATTCAAACTCACTAGAATAACTTTTCGAATTGAATTTCTAAATCAAATAACGTCAATATATAGAGCAATTCTTTAATTTTGCCCAGGAGTAAGGAGATCATTTTAGCGCTCTTATGACCACGCAGCAAAATATGCTAATTTTTCAATTTCACAATATTTCTTAGTCCTGTAGCGAGCAGGTTATCCACGAATACTTGCGATCGAACTTTACCTTTCCAGCGAATTGAAATTTTAAATAACCGATAGTGAACATATACAGAAATACCTCTTATATTCTAACACGTGAATTCGTGTAATCATGAGATTATTGCGATAAAGGCGCAGTATATTTTTTCCGAAATGACATCTGATGGCATCAGTTACGTCTAGCAGACATTGAAAACAACAATCAAAATGCAATCTCAATAGAATAACCTTTTGAATTGAATTTTCAAATCAAATAACGTTATTATGTCACTAAATAGAGCCATTCCTTGATTTTGCCCAAGAGTCATGAGATCATTTTAGCACTTTTATAAAGACGCAGCAAAAAATGCCAATTTTTCAATTTCGCAATATTATCAAGTGCTGTAGCGAGCAGGTTATCTATGAATACTTGCGATCTAAATTTGTCTGTTCAGCGAATTGAAATTTTATGTAACCGAAAGCGAACAGATACAGAAATCAACCTATTATATTCTATCACGAGAATTCGTGTACTCATGAGGTTCTTGCGATTGAGGCGCAGTATATTTTTCCCGAAATGTTATCTGAATGCATCAGGTATTTCTTACAGACATTGAAAACAACACGAAACAGAATCTCAAGAGAATAACTGTTCGAATTATATTTTCAAATTAATTAACGTTATTATGTCGATATATAGAGCTCTTCCTTGATTTTGCACAGGAGTTATGAGATCATTTCAGCACTTTTATGACCACGCAGCAAAATGTGCTAATTTTCCAATTTCGCAATATTACCAAGTCCTGTAGCGAGCAGGTTACCCCCGAATACTTGCGATCTAAATTTAACTATCCAGCGAATTGAAATTTTAAATAACCGCAAGCAATCAGATACAGAAATCAACCTCTTCTATTCTATCACGTGAATTCGTGTAATCATGAGATTGTTGCGATTGTGGCGCAGTATATTTTTCCCGAAACGTCAGCTGAAGTCATCAGGTATTTCTAACAGACATTGAAAACAACAATCAAAATGCAATCTCAATAGAATAACTGTTCGAATTATATTTTCAAATCAATTAACGTTATTATGTAGATATATAGAGCCATTCCTTGATTTTGCCCAGGTGTCATGAAATCCTTTCAACACTCTTATAACAACGCAGCAAAATATGCCTATTCATTAATTTTGCAATATTACTTAGTCCTGTAGTGAGCAGGTTATCCAGGAACACTTGTGATCTAAATTTAATTTTTCAGCGTATTAAAATTTTAAATAACCGAAAGCGAACAGATACAGAAATAAACCTCATAGATTCTATTACGTGAATTCGGGTAATCATGAGATGCTTGCAATTAAGGCGCAGTATATTTTTCCCGAAATATCATCTGAAGACGTCAGCTATTCCTTACAGACATTGAAATCAACAATCACAATGCAGTCTCAATAGAATAACGTTTCAAATTGAATTTACAAGTCAATTAACGTTATTATGTCAATATATAGAGCTATTCCTTGATATTGCCCAGGAGTTATGAGATCATTTTAGCACTCTTATAACGACGCAGAAAAATATGCTAATTTTTTAATTTCGCAATATTACTAAGTCCTGAAACGAGAAAAATATCCACGAATACTTGCGATCGAATTTTAACTTTCCAGCGAATTGATATTTCGAATAACCGATAGTGAACAGATACAGAAATACCTCTTATATTCTTACACGTGAATTCGTGTAATCATGAGATTATTGCGATAAAGGCGCAGTATATTTTTTCCGAAATAACATCTGAAGGCATCAGGTATTCCTCACAGACATTGAAAACAACAATCAAAATGCAATCTAAATAGAATAACTTTTCGAATTGAATTCTCAAATCAAATAACGTTATTATGTCACTAAATAGAGCCATTCCTTGATTTTGTCCAGGAGTTATGAGATCATTTTAGCACTATTATGACCGCGCAGCAAAATAAGCTAATTTTTCATTTTCGCAATATTATCATGTCCTGTAACGAGCAAGTTATCCATAAATACTTGCGATCTAAATTAAACTATCTAGCAAATTGAAATTCTAAATATCTGAAATCGAACAGATATAGAAATCGACCTCTTATATTCAATCACGAGTATTCGTGTAATCATGAGATGCTTGCGATTGAGGCGCAGTATATTTTTCCCGAAATACCATCTAAAGACATCTGGTATTTCTTACAGACATTGAAAACAACAATCACAATGCAATCTCGATAGAATAACTTTTCCAATTGAATTTACAAGTCAATTACCATTATTATGTCAAAATATAGAGCCATTCCTTGATTTTGCCCAGGAGTTATGAGATCATTTCAGCACTCTTATAACGACGCAGCAAAATATTCTAATTTTTTAATTTCGCAATATTACTAAGTCCTGAAACGAGAAGAGTATCCACGAATTCTTGCGATCGAACTTTAATTTTTCTGCGAATTGATATTTGAAATAACCGATATTGAACAGATACAGAAATACCTCTTATATTCTAACACGTGAATTCGTTTAATCATGAGATTATTGCGATAAAGGCGCAGTATATTTTTTCCGAAATGACATCTGAAGGCATCAGGTAGTTCTAACAGACGTTGGAGACAACAATCAAAATGCAATCTAAATAGAATAACTTTTCTAATTGAATTCTCAAATCAAATAACGTTATTATGTCACTAAATAGAGCCATTCCTTGAATTTGCCCAGGAGTTATGAAATCATTTTAGCACTTATATGACCACGCAGCAAAATATGCGAATTTTTCAATTTCGCAATATTACTAAGTCCTGTAGGGAGCAGGTTATTCATGAATACCTGCGATCCAAATCGAACTATTCAGCGAATTGAAATTTTACTGAACCGAAAGCGAAAATATACCGAAATCAACCTCTTAAATTCTATCACGTGAATTCGTGTAATCATGAGATTCTTGCGATCAAGGCGCAGTATTTTTTTCTCGAAATATCATCTAAAAACATCAGGTATTTCTTACAGACATTGAAAACAACAATCACAATGCAATCTCAATAGAATAACTTTACCAATTGAATTTACAAGTCAATTAACGTTATTATGTCAATATATAGAGCTATTCCTTGATATTGCCCAGGAGTTATGAGATCATTTTAGCACTCTTATAACGACGCAGCAAAATATTCTAATTTTTTAATTTCGCAATATTACTAAGTCCTGAAACGAGAAAAGTATCCACGAATTCTTGCGATCGAACTTTAATTTTTATGCGAATTGAATTTTGAAATAACCGATATTGAACAGATACAGAAATACCTCTTATATTCTAACACGTGAATTCGTTTAATCATGAGATTATTGCGATAAAGGCGCAGTATATTTTTTCCGAAATGACATCTGAAGGCATCAGGTAGTTCTAACAGACGTTGGAGACAACAATCAAAATGCAATCTAAATAGAATAACTTTTCTAATTGAATTCTCAAATCAAATAACGTTATTATGTCACTAAATAGAGCCATTCGTTGATTTTGCCCAGGAGTTATGAAATCATTTTAGCACTTATTTGACCACGCAGCAAAATATGCGAATTTTTCAATTTCGCAATATTACTAAGTCCTGTAGGGAGCAGGTTATCCATGAATACCTGCGATCCAAATCGAACTATTCAGCGAATTGAAATTTTAAATAACCGAAAGCGAACAGATACAGAAATCAACCTATTATATTCTATCACGAGAATTCTTGTAATCATGAGGTTCTTGCGATTGAGGCGCAGTATATTTTTCCCGAAATATCATATGAAGACATCAGGTATTTCTTACAGACATTGAAAATAACAATCAAAATTCAAACTCACTAGAATAACTTTTCGAATTGAATTTCCAAATCAAATAACGTCAATATATAGAGCCATTCTTTAATTTTGCCCAGGAGTAAGGAGATCATTTTAGCGCTCTTATGACTACGCAGCAAAATATGCTAATTTTTCAATTTCACAATATTTCTTAGTCCTGTAGCGAGCAGGTTATCCACGAATACTTGCGATCGAACTTTACCTTTCCAGCGAATTGAAATTTTAAATAACCGATAGTGAACATATACAGAAATACCTCTTATATTCTAACACGTGAATTCGTGTAATCATGAGATTATTGCGATAAAGGCGCAGTATATTTTTTCCGAACTGACATCTGATGGCATCAGTTACGTCTAGCAGACATTGAAAACAACAATCAAAATGCAATCTCAATAGAATAACCTTTCGAATTGAATTTTCAAATCAAATAACGTTATTATGTCACTAAATAGAGCCATTCCTTGATTTTGCCCAAGAGTCATGAGATCATTTTAGCACTCTTATAAAGACGCAGCAAAAAATGCCAATTTTTCAATTTCGCAATATTAACAAGTGCTGTAGCGAGCAGGTTATCTATGAATACTTGCGATCTAAATTTGTCTGTTCAGCGAATTGAAATTTTATGTAATCGAAAGCGAACAGATACAGAAATCAACCTATTATATTCTATCACGAGAATTCGTGTAATCATGAGGTTCTTGCGATTGAGGCGCAGTATATTTTTCCCGAAATGTTATCTGAATGCATCAGGTATTTCTAACAGACATTGAAAACAACACGAAACAAAATCTCAATAGAATAACTGTTCGAATTATATTTTCAAATTAATTAACGTTATTATGTCGATATATAGAGCTCTTCCTTGATTTTGCCCAGGAGTTATGAGATCATTTCAGTACTTTTATGACCACGCAGCAAAATGTGCTAATTTTCCAATTTCGCAATATTACCAAGTCCTGTAGCGAGCAGGTTACCCCCGAATACTTGCGATCTAAATTTAACTATCCAGCGAATTGAAATTTTAAATAACCGAAAGCAAACAGATACAGAAATCAACCTCTTCTATTCTATCACGTGAATTCGTGTAATCATGAGATTGTTGCGATTGTGGCGCAGTATATTTTTCCCGAAACGTCAGCTGAAGTCATCAGGTATTTCTAACAGACATTGAATACAACAATCAAAATGCAATCTCAATAGAATAACTGTTCGAATTATATTTTCAAATCAATTAACGTTATTATGTAGATATATAGAGCCATTCCTTGATTTCGCCCAGGTGTCATGAAATCATTTCAGCACTCTTATAACAACGCAGCAAAATATGCCTATTCATTAATTTTGCAATATTACTTAGTCCTGTAGTGAGCAGGTTATCCATGAACACTTGTGATCTAAATTTAACTTTTCAGCGTATTCAAATTTTAAATAACCGAAAGCGAACAGATACAGAAATCAACCTCATAGATTCTATTACGTGAATTCGTGTAATCATGAGATTCTTGCGATTGAGGCGCAGTATATTCTTTCCGGAATATCATCTGAAGACATCAGGTGTAACTCACAGACATTGAAAACAACAATCAAAATGCAATCTCAATAGAATAACTCTCCGATTTGAATTTTCAAGTCAATAAACGTTATTATGTCAATATAGAGAGCCATTCCTTGATTTTGCCCAAAATTCATGAGATTATTTTAGCAGTCTTATAAGCACGCAACAAAATATGCTTATTTTTATATTTTGCAATATTACAATGTCCTGTAGTGAGCAGGTTATCCATGAGTACTTGCGATCTAAATTTAACTATTTAACGAATTGAAATTTCAAATAACCCAAAGCGACCAGATACAGAAATCAACCTTTTATATTCTATCACGTGAATTCGTGTAATAATGAGATTCTTGCGATTGAGGCGCAGTATATTTTTCCCGAAATATCATCTGAAGA
This sequence comes from Platygaster robiniae, assembly GCA_028476575.1. Taxonomy (NCBI): domain Eukaryota; kingdom Metazoa; phylum Arthropoda; class Insecta; order Hymenoptera; family Platygastridae; genus Platygaster; species Platygaster robiniae. Next base: position 21,922,862 of record CM052021.1, read on the forward strand.
CATCAGGTATTTCTTACAGACATTGAAAACAACAATCAAAATGAAATCTCAATAGCATAACTTTTCGAATTGAATTTTCAAATCAATTAACGATTTTATGTCAATATATAGAGCCGTTCCTTGATTTTGCCCAGGAGTCATGAGGTCATTTTAGCTTCCTTATAACCCTGCAGCGAAATATGCTAATTTTTCAATTTCGCAATATTACCAAGTCCTGTAGCGAGCAGGTTATCTGAATACTTGCGATCTAAATTTAACTATTCAGCGAATTGAAATTTTATATAACCGAAAGCGAACCGATACAGAAATCAACCTATTATATTCTATCACGTGAATTCGTGTAATCATGAGATGCTTGCGATTTAGTCGCAGTATATTTTCCCGAAATATCATCTGAAGACATCAGGTATTACTTACAGACATTGAAAACAACAATCAAAATGCAATCTCAATAGAATAACTTTCCAAATTGAATTTTCAAATCAATTAACTTTATTATGTCAATATATAGAGCCATTCCTTGATTTTGCCCAAGAAAGATGATACCATTTTGGCATTCTTATAACCACGCAGCAAAATATGCTAATTTTTCAATTTCGCAATATTACCAAGTCCTGTAGCGCGCAGGTTATCCAGGAATACTTGCAATCCAAATTTAACTATTCAGCGAATTGAAATTTGATATAACCGAAAGCGAACAGATACAGAAATCAACCTATTATATTCTATCACGTGAATTTGTGTAATCATGAGGTTCTGGCGATTGAGTCGCAGTATATTTTTCCTGAAATATCATCTGAAGTCATCAGGTATTTCTAACAGACATTGAAAACAACAATCAAATCGCAATCTCAATAGAATAACTTTTCGAATTGAATTTTCAAATCAATTAACGTTATTATGTCAATATATAGAGCCATTCCTTGAATGTGCCCAGGAGTCATGAGATAATGTTAGCACTTATAACCAAGCAGCAAAATTTGCTAATTTTCCAATTTCGCAATATTACTATGTCCTGTAGCGCGCAGGTTATTCAGGAATACTTGCGATCTAAATTTAACTATTCAACTAATTGAAATTTTAAATAACTGAAAGCGAACAGATACAGAAATCAACCTTTTATATTCTATCACGTGAATCCGTGTAATCATGAGATTCTTGCGATTGAGGCGCAGTATATTTTTCCTGAAATATCATCTGCATACATCAGGTATTTCTTACAGACATTGGAAACAACAATCAAAATGCAATCTTAATGGAATAACTTTTCGAATTGAATTTTCAAATCAATCAACGATATTATGTCAATATATAGAGCTATTCTTTGATTTTGCCCAGGAGTCATGAGGTCATTTTAGCACTTAGAACCACTCAGCAAAATATGCTAATTTTTCAATCTCGCAATATTACTTAGTCATGTCGCAAGCAGGTTATTCGCGAATAATTGCGATCTAAATTTATCTATCTAGCGAATTGAAATTATGAATAACTGAAAGCGAACAGATACAGAAATCAGCCTTTCCTACTTTATCACATAAATTCGTATATGGAAATCATCAGATTCTTGCGATTGAGACGCAGTATTATTTCCACGAAATATTATCTGAAGACACTAGGAATTCATTGGAGACATTGAAATGGACAATCAAAATGCCATTTTAATAGAATATTTTTGCGAAATGGATTTTCAAATCCATTAACGATATTGTGTCAATAAATAGAGCTATTGCTTGATTTTTCCTAGAAGTCATGAATTTATTTTAGCACTTTTATAACCGCGCTGCAAAATATGCTCATTCTTCAATTTTGCAATATTATCGAGTCCTGTAGCGAGCAGGTTATTCGCAAAAAATTGCGATCTGAATTTTTCTATACAGCGAATCGAAATTATGATCAACTAGAAGCGAACCGATACAGAAATCAACCTTTTCTACTTTATCACATAAATTCGTCTGATCATTAGCTTCTTGTGATATAGGCGCAGTATAATTTTCCGGAAATATCATCTTAAGGCATCAGGTATTTTTGGGAGACATTAAAAACGACAATTAATATGCAATCTTAACAGAATAACTTTGCGAATTGTTTTTCTTTAATCAAATAACGTTATCATGTCAATATATAGAGCTATTCATGATTTTATTTTAGCACTTTTATAACTGCGCAGCAAAATATGCACATTTTCAAATTTAGCAATAGTACCAAGTCTTGTAACTAGCAAGTTATTCGTAAATAATTGCGATCTAAATTCAAATATCCAGCAAATTTGAATTATGAATAACTGAAAGCGAACAGATACAGAAATCAACTTTTTGTACTCTACCCTAAAATTCATGTCTTCATCAGACTCTTGCGATTGAGGCGCACTATAATTTCCACGACATTATCTGCCGACATTAGGAATTTTTTGGAGACATTGAAATCAACAATCAAACTGCAATCTCAATAGAAAAATTTTGCGAATTGAACTTTCAAATCAATTAACGTTATTATGTTGATATATCGAGCTATTCCTTGATTTTCCCCAGGAGTCTTAAATTTATTTCAGCACTTTTATAAGCGCGCAGTAAAATATGCTTATTTTCTTATTTTGCAATATGATTACGTCCTGTAGCGAGCATATTATCCTTGAATAGTTGCGATCTAAATTTATCTATCCAGCAAATTGGAATTATGAATAACTGAAAGCGAACAGACACAGAAATCAACTTTTTCTACTCTATCAAATAAATTCGTGTAATCAACAGATTTTTGCGATTGAGGCGCTGTAAAATGTTCCCGAAATATCATCTGAAGAATACCGGAATTCTTAAAAGACATTAAAACAGCAATCGAAATGCAGTTTCAATAGAATAGCTTTTCGAATTGAATTTTCAAATCAATTAATGTTATTATTTCAATATTTAGAGCCACTCCTTGATTTTTTTAGGAGTCATGAATTTTTTGCAGCACTCTTATAACCGCGCAGCAAAATATGCTCATTTTCCAATTTTGCAATATTACCAAGTTTTGTAGCGAGCAGGTTATCGGCGTAGAATTGCGATCTGGATATCACATTCCAGCGAATTCATATTATGAATAACTGAAAGCGAACAGATGCAGAAATCAACTTATTCTACTCTATCAAATAAATTTGTGTAATCATCAGATTCTTGCGATTGAGACGCAGTATAATTTTTCTAGTATATCATCTAAAGACATTAGCAATTTTTTAAAGACATCAAAAACAACAATCAAAATGCAATCTAAATAAAATAACGTTGCCAATTGAATTTTCAAATTAATTTACGTTACTATGTCGAAATATGGAGCTATTCCTTGATTTTTCCCGGGTGTCATGAATTCATTTTAGCACTTTTATAACCGCGCAGCAAAACATGCTCATTTTCTAATTTCGCAATAGTACCGAGTCTTGTAGCGAGCTAATTATTTGCAAATAATTGCGATCTGAATTTTTCTATTTAGCGAAGTGGAATTGTGGATAACTGAGAGCGAACAGATACAGAAATTAACTTATTCTACCATTTCATATCAATTCGTGTAATTATCAGATTCTTGCGATTGACGCGCAGTATGATTTCCACGAACTATCATCTGAAGACATTAGGAATTTTTTAGAGACATTAAAATCAACAATCAAAATGCAATCTCAATAGAATAACTTTGCGAATTGAATTTTTAAATCGATTAACGTTATAATGTCAATGTATAGAGCTAATCCTTGCTTTTTCCCAAAAGTCATGAATTTATTTCAGCACTCTCATAACCGCGCAGCATATCATGCTCATTTTCTAATTTTGCGATATTACCGAGTCCTGTTGTGAGCAGATTATTCGCGAATAATTGCGATCTGAATTTTTCTATTCAGCAAATTTGAATTATGGATAACTGAAAGCGAACAGATACAGAAATCACCTTATTCTACTCTATCAAAGAAATTCGTGTATTCATGAGATTCTTGCGATTGAGGCGCAGTATAATTTCTACGAAACATTATCTGAAGTTATAAGGAATTTTTTAGAGATATTTGAATCAACAATCAAAATGCAATCTTAATAGAATAACTTTCCGAATTGAATTCTTGAATCGCTTAGCGCTATTATGTCAATATATAGAAATTATTCTCGATTTTTCCTAGGAGTCATGAGTTGATTTTAGCACTATCATAACCGCTCAGCATAAAATGCTCATTTTCTAATTTCGCAATATTACCTAGTTCTGTAGCGAGCAGAATAGTCGCGAATAATTGCGATCTGAATATATCTTTTCATCGAATTACAATTATGAATAACTGAAAGCGAACAGATCCAGGAATCAACCCATTCTACTTTATCAAAGAAATCCGAGTAATCATCAGATTCTTTCGATTGAGGCGCAGTAGAATTTTCCTGAAATATCATCTGAAGATATTAGGTATTTTTAAGAGACATTAAAAAAAAACAACCAAAATGTTATTTCAAAAAAATAACTTTGCAAATTGAATTTTCAAATCGATTGACGTTATTATATCAATATATGCTATCACTTGGTTTTTCCTAGGAGTCATCAATTTATTTTAGCACTGTTATAATCGCGCAGCAAAATATGCTTATTTTCAAATTTTGCAATATTAGTAAGTCTGGAAGCGAGCAGATTATTCGCGAGTAATTGCGATCTCAATATTTTTTTTCAGCGAATTAAAATAATGAATAACTGAAAGCGAACAGAGACAGACATCAACTTATTCTTGTCTATCAGAGAAATTAGATTGATCATTAGATTCTTGCGATTGAAGCGCAGTATAATTTCTACGAAATAGTATCTGAAGTCATTAGGAATTTTCTAGAGACATTAAAATCAACGATCAAAATGCAATCTTAAAAGAATAATTTTGCGAATTGAATTCTTGAATCGCTTAGTGCTATTATGTCGATATATAAAGCTAAGTAGAAGAGCTATGCCGATCGTAGATACTCCTACTCCTCAACCCATCAAGTGAACCTTTCGCCCCTCCCGGCCTCGCCCACTCCTCCGCCCTCTGCGCGCTGATTGGTCCACTTCTCACCTCCTACTCCATGAATTTTCCGCGATTTTCCGAAAATTCCCTAGATTTTTCCGAATTTTTTTAAAATTTTCGCTAAATTATCCTAGATCTTCCCCAATTTTCCTAGATTTCCCCTAGATTTTTCTGGATTTTTTCGAAATTCTCCAATTTTTTCCCTAGATTTTCCGGGTTTCTCCTTAGAAAAATCGTTGTCAACAAAATGGCGGTCAAAAAATCGAGATGGCGGCGGTCAGTAAATTACCTGTGTCGGTGATAATCACCTGCAGTCGGTAACTATTACCTATGGTAGGTAAGTTTAGGAAATTTTGGTTTTTGTTTTTTATTTTTCTATTTATTTTTTTTTTCTCAGTGTTTATTGACATTTTTTTTTTTTTTTTTATTTAAACAATTTTGTTACATAGTGTTTTGAATTACATTTATTTTTCCAAAGTGAACTCGCAGGCGTTGAATTTCCCTCCGAGAAGACGAAAATGCACTGGATTCGTCGACTTGATGGAGACTTCAATTTTTTGTAGTTCCTTCGGATCTTTTCTCAGAGTTTCGCAGATCCTTTCTGGTAGAAACACCTCAAATTTCTCATCCAGGGCGATGACGAATTTAGTTCCAAATTTAGTGTCAATGGATCGAATCCCAGTCACAGGAAAGCTTTTGTTTACTTCCAACTCGGCAACCCTTTGCTTTGGGAGCAAATGTCCTCTACGGACAAGTTGGTTAAGCTTTGAGAAGTCCATGTTGTTTGTTTGAAAATTGTCTCTGGAATTACGCTCCCGCTCATAGCTGTCATATTTTTAGCTATGCTGCGCATGCGTAGACGTGTGTGAAAGATTTATCAGCATCCATGCGCAGAGGTAGTGAACGCGAATCGTCCAATCGTAGCGCGCGAATGTGGGGGGATTGACCAATCGGAGCATGCGATGACGTCATCACGACAAGTGTCAACACGTTTATTCTAGGAACGATTACATCATCTCGACAAGTTTAAACACGTTTATGTTAGGAAATCATCACGTCATCACATTCCTAAAAGATAACATCTACTGCGCAATACATATTTGACCTTGAAAGTTATTTTTAGAACGATAACTGCGTGAAAGACGACAAGTCTTACATAAAAATTCTAGGAAACGATGACGTCATCACGACAAGTTTAAACACGTTTATTTTTAGCAACGATTACGTCATCACATACAATGATGTCACTTTATTTCAAGTTTTACTGGGGAATAAATAACAATAAAATAATTTTTTTTGTGCAAGGGGCCCCACCCCGCCCCTTGCTGTGAGACTCATCCATCATGTCAGTCCCTCCATTTTTAATACAAAAAATTACAATTTTTCACGCTTACATCTAATTCAATCTTTTATCATCGGAGCTATGCCAATACGATCATCAGACGTCAAATTCCAATGTTTTTTACATCGCGTAAATCTAACAAACTCAGCATCTTTTTGTAATTTTGACGGGAGCTTTTCCCAAGCTCTAGCGATACATTTTTGTTGTAAGTATAATAAAAATTCTCGCGGCAATTCAACGATATCTTCAGAATCCAACTCGTGGAGGAAGACAGTGTATGAGAGTAGAGTAAATGATCTCTTCATTGACGGCGTATCACCAAATTTTTACATTAACCACATCCTGAGACGGCGAGCGTTTTCCGTTGCACAGTGATGAGTAGGCACAGGTCGATGAAAATTGTTGTAGGGACACGCAGAGACTCGCAAATCCTCCAGGGACGGACAGCCCATATCCATCAAATCGATGATGATGGCATTTGTATACTGCTTTAACCATCGCTTTTTGTCTAATCCTTTGACGAATATGAATGTGCCATCCTTCAACTGGTTGCTCAATTCTTGATCAAGTTCCTCGTATGACACATCTCCAGAGTTCCGAGGCACACCATGATAGTTTCTCGTAAGCCACAAATTGCTCGCCTTTGTTTCTGGAGACAAACCATCCCAGACACATGGTGGCTTATATAATGTCGTCAGAGGGTCAGCGTAGAAGGACTCAAGCCTTAACACTGCAAGCTCCTTGACAACAAAGGTTTTTTGTATGAAGAAGCCCTGGATGTCAACGACGTACTTCATCTTGATGTACTGATGCTCTCTGACAACTCCATCGCCTTTTTCATCTTCTCCCCCACCACCACCACTACCAACTACTTGAATCTCTCATACTTGACGGTTGACTTTTTATCTTTATCATCCTTTTCTTTTTTGTCCAGCACAGGTTTATATTTATCCGACGTTTTATCTTTGGACAAAAGACATCGCCGATCATCGGTTAACTTGTCCATCGCGACTGACGATTAATCGAGTTTGAACATAAATATATATATACCTTTTTATGTAGATTTTCACGCACACACACACACTCATACATTTTATAGTTTTCTAACAACGCCGCTGATTGGTTGATACTCGACAATTTTATCATGTATAATAAGACAGTACACCGCAGTTGTGTCGGGAAAAGCTGCTACTGATTCAAATTCGAGACGAACATCAACTGGTCCAGTAATCAATGAATCGTTTTGCTTTGCACAATCAATAATCACAAGACGTGCATTCTCTTTAAATTGAGTTTTTGTCAGCAATGGATCATTTTTCGTTCCATAATACGATGATTGAAAATTTGCAAACATTTCATACAACGTTGCAAACTGGTTCCGTTGAAAATCAATATTAAGATTTGTGTAAGGATAACACTGTGAGTTTAGGTACAATTTCATATCACGCAAATTACACGTATCAAAATTATTCATGTTTCCGGTTCTAATATTCTTTCTACCAGCTTTGAATCCAACGATAACATATCTTGGTTTTTCCAACTGTGTCGAAGTTTTAACGCTCCACACATGCTTAGTCGTTTGCGGCAACAGAGGATATTCGTAGAGTTTCCAGCTTCGGAAACTCATAGCAATGGTTGGATCCGTTGAGATGTAGTTCAGCATATGAATTTTCTCCACATAGGAAACTTTGACGTACGGAATCAGCCATTCCATTTTACTGATTGTTATCTTGTATTGTTCATCGTTTGCAGCTTGCTGTAGGATGGCGTTCACGTCGGTGTTGGCTCTGAGTATGATGAGTTCATGCTTGGCGTTGACAATCACTCGCTGATAGTCTTCAGCGAATCCAAAGATGAAATCCAGAGGAATGCATATATCGAAATATTCATCGTTGTTGATCAATTGTCTGGCATCGTCAACGATCCATCCAGCATTTTCCATGAGATTTTTTTGGTTAGGGTTTTGCGAAACGTAGACTTTCATTGTAGTTGTCAGACCAACGTTTTTCACTCTCTCGATATCAATAGCGTTGAGCTCGTAACGAATCTCCTCGAATAAGTGAGCTATACCATTGTTTATTATAGACGTATGCTCGACATTGGCTACGCCGTCAGCTTTCGTTAAACGTCCTTGAATATGCAGCGAGCTCTTGCTCGGCAACATGTATAAGTCCTGATTCTGGATACTGATACAAATCTCATCGTTATTGTTATACGTTGACGATGCGTACGGCTGATGCGCGTGCACTTCGTATTGTGCTATCGTCTCGTCGAAGACGATTTTCTTTTCGATGGATAACATGGTATCAGACAAATTAAGCAGAAAATTTTCTTTGGACTCTCAGAACGAGACTTTTCAGGAACTGAACGTTCTGTGGTGTGAGCTGTTGAAGAGGTCGACTTCGAATGATGATTTTTGGCCATGTTGCTGGACTTTTATACTCTTCGTAGACAATTCCCATTATTCACTTTTTACATGTAGTCGTATAATGATAACTTCTTCTCGAAAATTCACTAGCTTTCAACTTTGATCGACTATGCGCAGCTGCAGATGATGTATTGACTGTACGACGATTGGATGGTAAGTGGCGTGATTTGGCAATTCGATGATCTTATATCCTGGAGGCACCAATGGGAAGAACTCGTGGATGGTGTGTACACGCTGCTCGTTTATATACGCCCCTGCCGTGATGTTACACTCGATGCGTAAAGCGTTGACGGCGAGAATTCTCACCGGGGAATCCGACTTGTGCGCGACGTGAGCTTCAATGATTCTCGAATCAAAGCCCAGCAGTTTACCGATAGAGTCCTTGAATTGGAAATCAATCTCCCGATTACATTTGATCCCACTGCGTAGTGTGCTGCTGTTGGCCCGCAAACTCAGCTGAATATTTTTTGGAAGTACTTCCTTCAGATATTCCTCGATGTTTCCCAATTCGTAGCTTCCAGATGGTATAGTAATGACGTCATCACCAACATAAAACTTGATGTTTCCCTCGTCAATGTTGGGTATGGAATCAAAAGTCAACAATTCCACTAGTCCCAAGGAATATTTTTTCCGAGCTGACAGTTCGATTGGTGGAAAGTAGTGAGCTTTCAAAACGGATGACGTCCCCGAGAGCGTTAATGTTTATGAGTCCATTGTCACTCGTAGACTGATGCGTGTTCACACCCGAGCAATGCTTATATCGATTGAAAATTGTAGACACAAGTGACCGCAAATGACTAAGTCATAGTTTTGAAATTGATCGTGATTGTATTTGATTTTGCTACCGAAAACAAAATAGTTTAAAATTTCACGAGGCGGTTGTAGATTACCAAAACTGTCGAAATAAACGACTCGATTTTCGGTTTTTCTATAGGCTACCCAATGCGTGCCAGAACCATTTTTATTATCCAAATTCACAATGGCGGCCTCATTTTTTTTCGGACCACTTTTTGGTAAATCGTTGCGCATAAACACACCTCGAAACGATGGAATTTTCGATAGTTTTACATATTTTAGTAAATCCATATCGGTGAGTGCTCGGTTCGGTAGCTCTATACGTTTTTTAAATGAAGTTTCACACCAGCTCCCCAAGGTTTCAAGTACAAGCTTTTTCCCACGGCGATTGATTCCATTTTAAGGTTATGTCGCTTCGCTTCATCCAACTGTCGCTTGGCGGCTTTCGCGTCGTTGATGGCTTTTTCAACGCTAGCAGCGCCACCTGCCAAAGCTTCTATAGCACTCAGTCCGGCAAAAACGGGTAGCAAAATCGCGGGAAGAATGCCTCCAACTTTGCTCGGTACAGGTAATACACGAGGCACTCGAACTTTCTTCTTCCCTCCAGCTTCTTTCACAGCTGCACGTGCAGCTTTTAGAGTTGATGGTATGGATCTAGTAGCTTTTGATGCTATTTTTGCAGCATCGATGACATTCCTCAAAGGGATTTACTTCAATTTCTTCTTCAATTTCTTCGATTTCTTCTTCTTCAAACCCATTCCAAGTTTTGGCTTGACTTTCATGATGCCAGCAACCCCAAGAGCAGCTTCTTTTTCTCCAACTCCGGAATCCCTAGCGTAGATACGTTCGATTTTTGCGAGGGCTTTGTCAGCTTTGTGTCTTGCTGTTAGGTTAGTATGTTCCGAGTACGCGATATCGTGCTCTCTGCAGGCTACGTCCAGAGGGTTTATACCCTGGTCTCCACGCTCCAATCTTTTAGCAAGCTTGGTACCTGGCCCGCAAAATTGGTAACCCGGTATATGAAGTTCAACAGGAAGCTTGTTTACGAGAGTGTTGACGAGACCGTTACCTCTCGCTGCCATTGCTCGACTGAGCTCGATGCTATAAAAGTCGAGTATTTATAGGTTTTCCAATCAGACGCGCGCGAGCAGCCATGGAGTTTACACAGCAAAACGTCAAGTTACCAGTCATCAACTTTGATAATGTAATGGAGAAGTGGGAAAAAATAAAACGTCATGGAAAGCTGCTACCAAACACGGTTCGCTCTATAATTTGCGGCACTTTGAATTGTAGCAAGACCAACGCTCTTCTCACGTCGACACGCATCCTAACGGCTTGAGATTTGAAAACGTGTACCTGTACTCAAAGTCGCTCAATCAGCCCAAGTACGAATACTTGAAGAAAATCATCGAACCTGTCAAAGGAGTGTGATATTTTCCGTATAAGGACAACGAGCAAGTTGTTAGTGTGGATGAAGTCAAGCCGAATTCTGTGATGATATTTGACGACGTGGCATGTGAAAAGCAAGACAATATACGCGCATAATTTTGCATGGGACGGCATCGCGATGTGGACAGTTTTTATCCCTGTCAGACTTATGCTCGCATTCCCAAACACTTGGTGAGAGACAATGCCAATATGCTCGTGCTGTTTCGTCAAGATGACATGAATTTGAAACATGTTTACAACGATCATGTAAACACAGACATGACGTTTACACAATTTCGAGAACTGTGCGTGACCTGCTGGAACGACAAGTATGGCTTTCTCGTCATCGACAAGGATAGTGAAATTGATCAAGGTCGATAGAGGAGAGGATTCGATTGCTTCTATAAATTAAAGTTATTCAATGATAATTGCATCGGTATCACTTGAACGTTGCTGAGGGTGACACTATGGAGCGTAAAGATGTACTACATCAGATAGTGCAAGCCAATGAAGCTATGCGACGCAAACATCGTCTGCTGAAACGTGGAAAAGCTTCTGTAGAGTCAACGGTGCGAGAAACGTTCAAGCCCATCATTGATCCCCTTCAGTCATTGACTAGACAGGATTTAAAGTTGGAATCAGTGAAAAAGGAGGAACCTAAAGAAGAATTGCCTACAATGGAAGATACATTCGAGCCACAGAGTGAAGATTTCGAGAGCTTAAATCAAACGGATCAAACCTTTGCACCAGACATGGCTAGTTCACCAGCCGTTGTCGACACTGTGAAGAAATACTTGAAACTGTTGAAAAACAAGAATCAACAAAAGAATCTGGACATGCAGTATGGAGTACGGTCATTGAATAATGGGTTGTTTATTGGAAACACGCCAATCAGTTTCGCAGAAAATACTGTTTATGTTGGGACTGAGGAGTTTGAGAAAACGCCAGGACTCATAGAACTGCTGTTTAAGAAAATACCAAACAATTTGATTGTTAATAGAATCGACGTGGAAAACTATAAAAAAATTGTTCAGCAAACGAGCGCGGATAGAAAAAATTATCTACCTGACAGGAGTTTGCGTGGTGGCAGAGATTAGAAATATCTTACATACATTGCTGACGAGAAAGTAGGCACAGGAGTTTACAACGTAGTCCAACGAGGACGAGAAATAGATTACGTGCATTGGGATGATCCGAACGAGCTCGTTGATCGTTTGCGACTTATTCTCGCATCTCAAGATGCCGGAAACAATTGTCATACTAACGAAATAAACTCAATCATCGAAGAATTGAGAGAACCTGGGATTATATATTAAAAATCTTCGAGTATGTAATCTCATTCGATAGCTGGACAATGGCTAGTGTAGACGTGTTTGGAAGACATCTGGTCAAGAACCGAGAAATACGTGGGCCACCTGGTATTGGATTCAAACTGACTCCTGAAGGTCATTACGATCTCCAACATAAAAAATTACCCAACGTTGCAAAGGGTGATTACGAGACGGATGATTTTGAAGAAGTCTTGGCAACGGGAATGGAGCAGTTGAGGAAATCATTGGAAACCTTGACTAACATGTACCAAAAACATGTGACTGAAAACGCTGCAATAATTTCATCGATTCAGAATCGTTTGAAGCATATTGAGAAGGAAGTGTTTGTCGATGTTACACCACAAAAGGACGTTTACGAATAAAATCTCGTGTAAACTCGCGTACCAGTCATTACCACCATGGACCTCAAGGAAGCACTAGTGGACGAAGTTCATAAACCTGCACGGAGAAATTATCGACGTCGTCATGTTGATATGCGAGGATTGGATGAAACGTGGCAAGCAGATCTCGTAGACATGACCACCTACAAAGATAAAGGCTACAAATTCCTGCTCACCGTCATCGACGTCTTCTCCAAGTACGCCTGGGCTGTACCAATAAAATCTAAGAATGGTCTTGACGTCACTGCTGCTATGAAGACTGCGCTAAAGGATCGACAACCCAAGAATCTACACGTCGATCAAGGCAAAGAGTTCTACAACAAGGACTTTAAGGCCCTCATGAAACAATATGGAATCAACATGTACTCTACATTCAGCGGCATGAAAGCATCCATCTGTGAACGTTTTATCGCACACTCAAGGGCAGGATGTAGAAACGATTCTCCCTCCAAGGACACTGTAAATGGATAGATATTCTGCCGGAACTTGTATCAAGCTACAATGCAACTTAACATCGAACAATCAAGATGTAGCCTAAGGATGTCACCGCAGCTGATGAAAAACGTCTGCTTGATGAAATTTACCATGTCAAGCAACAGAAAGACAAAAGGAAATTTAATGTTGGTGACAAAGTCCGGATCAGCAAGTACAAGCACGTCTTTGAGAAAGGATATACAGCAAACTGGACAACGGAAATATTCACCATCGCTGCTGTGAAACCAGCACATCCTACGACGTGCAAGCTCAGAGATTATCAAGATCAACCCATCGGAGGAGAATTTTATACCGAAGAACTTACCAAAGTGAAGCATCCAGATATATACCTCGTCGGAAAAGTGCTACGCAAACGAGGAAATAAAGTCTATGTAAAATGGTTGGGGTTTGACAGTGAACATAATAGTTGGATAAATGAGAAGGATATGTAATCAATAAAGAATACGAAATATAGAACAGTTGTTTTTATTTACCAAAATATGCATACATAAGACTAAATTTATAATGCTGAATTCATTTCCGCACCACCAGAGCCCTCTCGCATGGGGTGGTAAAATTCATGGCGCGTTTTATTTTTACGTGGTTTCCCCAGGAGGCCTAATCCACGATACTATCTAAAAAGCTATTTACAGTTTTGCCTAACCTAATGATATTTACAGTTCCTCGTTGACATTCGTCAGTTCCCTTATTCAATTAGAGCAATAGTCATTGATATTTACAATTCCTCGTCGACGTTCATCAATTCTCTTATTTTAAAATGACCGTGAGCCAAAGTGTCAACCATATTTGATTAAATGTATCTTCTGTCATCTGATGGTTTTAGTGAAAGTTTCCTTTGTCGGATTGTTTGAATGTCATGTAAGTGTGATCGGAAAAGATGCTGAGTGCGGTATTCAGTAGCATTGTTGTACAAACAGTTAATGTAATCGTTGAAATAGTTTTAGCTATAACAGATGATTTTATGGTACACCTTTAGCCTTTTTTATTTTATCTTGTCCTTCAACTCGCACGCTGTACATTTTACTGCGAAGCCCGACAAATTCCGTTACAATTTTTCCATTACATTCGTCTTTCATGAGTCCGACTACTTTTTTATTTTTCAACTCTATTTTAAATTGGTTGTCCGCGGGGTAATCAGAGGTATCGAAAAAACTGGAATTTTCTTTCATCAGTTTGTACGGATCCAAATTTTTTACTTCATAGATTAAACTGTCTGTATCTGTATATAAAAGTTTAGCGTTTGTCTTTGGTCTCATGAAATCGTAATGAAATGAATAAAGACATGTTTTTGACAGGTCGAGAACACAGAATCTAATGTAAATGGGTTTGTTCATGGTGACTTGAACACGATCGAGTTTAATCGTCACTGAATTTTCTTCAAATATAACTCGCGAATTGAAATTTGATTTTGAAATGTATGCCTCAGCACCATAGCGTCCAGGCCATTGTGCAACAAGTTTCATGTCCATACGTTTCCTAACGTCTTCCATAGTTTTACCGTAAACCGCGTTGTTTATAAGCTTGAACAAATTCTTTTCAAACTCATTTTTTGCAGATTTTCGCAAATTGCTGTTCAGATCGATATACGCTTGAAGCCAATTGGACTGTTTAAATTTCAGAATTCGATGAATTTTTCGCAAAATCAGACCGTGACTCAAGGCCTGCCTCAAATTTCTATAGTGTATTACATAACGCGACTTCGATTCTAAAGTTGTTAGTAATTTGGACTGTTTTGAACCGGGAGGATTTTTATGTCCCGGACGAAATGGTAAGTCATTGTGAGCATCATGTAAATTTTCGGGATAATCAAGATCAACTTCAAGAATATACCCTTCTTTCGAATCATCAGCTACGTCCCAATCAAAATTTTCATCAAAATTTTCTACCCATTGAAAACCCCCGTGAGGCAGATATTGAGTCATAGCCCAACCGAATAAGTTATTGACGTCAAAGTACATGATATATTTACTATCCTGCTCCGGGTCATAGTTGGCTTCGAAAAATGGATTGTTCGCACAGGAATGTCGACTACTGCATTCACTGACACCTCCTCGAATACCACGTTCAATGAAAAGTAGCTGGTCAATGTCTGTCAAGAGTTGAAGTTCGATCCCGGTATGTTTTAACATCGCATCCCAGCTGAATCCAGGTAAGGTGTAATAATGGGCTGGGTCCAGGTCGTACACTCGCAAACAGCTGTTCCGAAAGTTCTCGAAGACGTCAGCGAGCAGGAGAACGTCGGTTTTGAGGTATAGGTCGGAGTACTCGCCCAGAGTTTGGATGTTGAAATTGTCCCACACTGACTGAGCATGGCTGAAATGAGAAAATGTATTTTGATTTTTGTTCTAAAAAATTTAAAAAGTTTAAAAATAAAAAAATTACCGATAATCGTTGTCTGAAATCCCTTCATCCGTCAAGGTACTATAGAAGGCTTTTTGAGGTGGTAGTTGTTTCTCCTCAAGTTTTTCCCAAGAGTCGAGATGCTCGTACGGAAACACTCCTTTCTTCATAAGAAGCTAAAGATATTCCTCTTCGTAATTTACAAATTCCTTCCTGACGATTGTCTTCTCCTCCTTATTCAAGTAGGAAGCCAACTTATCAAGGGACGAAGCCATAAAGTGGAAAGAGTCAATGAACCGCAACGAAATTTTGTTCTCTTGGATGTACTTAGTGAAGGAAATGTATTTCTCCATGGTCTGTGGTATGAGGTTGATCCTTCTTTCGACACATTTGGCGATTCATTTTATGATAAGATGACTGTCGTATCCACTCAGGTTATGAAAAATTATCTGAAATCACAGTTAAATATCATATGATTGAAAATTGTTCGAGTCCATTTTTTTTTCTCTCTGAAAAATATATGTATTGATAAAATTTACCGGTATCGTTAGAGAATCTCGGTATCGGAGATTGTATTTGCTATGAGCGGCACCTCGAAATTCTCCCGTTAGATAGCAATGATCGCGTACTTTGGTGTCTCCCTGCTTGTCGATTTTCTTGAGGAAAGGCTGCTTGCAGATGTGGCATTTTTGAGCTGTACGCCAGGCCTGTTCTTGATTCGATGTGAGCTGTTTCATTGGTTTTGGATCATCCATTTTTTCTTTGACTCGATGAGATAGAGCTACGAGCTCGTCAGAAAACCATTGTGCTGGATTAGGTCCTCGAAAACTCTTGTATGATGATTGTTCTTCGTCATAGCTACATTTCACATAATATCGTACGCTGTGCGCCTCATGGATTTGTATTACTTTAGTATTTTTTTCACTTTCAGAGTCGACTTTTTGAGAATGCATTCAAAGTCGGCATATACAGCATACGGCACTTTGAGGTTATTTTTCTGATTTTCGAATTCGATTTTATCTTTTCCTTTTTCAGGCAACTTGACTCTGCACTTGTTTAATTCTTTACAATCAATTTCGTGTGAGATGAGTTTTTCTTTATTATAAAAGAAATGTAAGCATCGTTCACAAATCCAATTTTTATGTCCATGTTTAGAAATTTGTGAGCTCACAAGCCTAGAAAGATCTTTAATCCAAACATAATGAAATATCAGTGGTCCATTTTCCTGATTGTCTTCATTATCTTCGTCAATATAGGCATTCTGTACAAGGAGAAGGTTGACGTGTTGATCCTTTTTGTTTGCAGTCACATGAATCGGGGCAACTATATAGTTTTCTTTTTTCTTTTCCAAAATATATACATTCACTGACACGCCATTTTGTTTCTCGAACACTTTTACTTGTTTCGGTGCGACGGGAGAAGCGATTCCTTCGAAGTTCAATTCCCCATCGTATTTCTGATAATTGGAGAGATGGTTCACATTTCTCTCAACCGGATGTAGCGCCGAAAGAATCGCCCATTTAAAACACTCGTCGTCGAAGTTTTTGACATTCACACACGCTTTTTTGCTCTTGATTGATGGAGGTAGATCGATGTAGGAGCTGCCCCTCATGGGGTTGTATTTGCTGATATGAACGGTAAGGCTGATGATCCTACGCAACGTCCATCCGGAATCTTTTTGCTGGAACTCTTCAATGTCACGAGGTAGACGATCTTGAACGTGTTGGAGAAACCACTTTGCCAGGTCCGTAGTAGTCATTATCGGTGCCGTTTTTGTAAAAAAGCTCTTGATTTCGGTCACTTCTTTATCGTCCTTGACAATGGTGAACTCGGCGTCGAGAACCGCGTTGACTTTCAGTGCGTTTTGTCTACGTAGAACTTCTTCAACCTTAGTGACAAAGATAGTTTCCGACTCCACCAGAAAGTCGTTGATGTCCAAGTGGTGGAGGTTGACAATCATCCCGGTTTGTAAGTTATGATTGAATGCCGTTTCGACATCTTCCCAGGAGATTCCGAGGTCTCCACCGCGCACTAGGTATGCACTCAACTCACGATTATAACTGCGTAAGTGGATAATCAATCGCGTACACTGGAGTTTCTGTTCGGGTCTACATCTTCGTCCACATAGCATTAACTCTCGAAAACTCGCGTCGGCTTCCTCGATCAAGGCCGTTACCTCGAGAGTACTGGCCGAACCTGCAGCCAAAAGCTGTCTTTGTCGACGCACCACGTCTTTAGCACCGTTGATAGCCATGATGTTCGCTATAACACTGAGTTACTTCGCGTGAAACACTGTACTTATTGCATGTGACTGTAGCGCGACAACGTAGCGCGACAAATCTTAGCGCGACAAACCGTAGCGCGACAAACCGTAGCGCGACAAACCGTAGCGCGACAAACCATAGCGCGATAAACTGTAGCGCTCAAGTTCGATACTTTATTTGTCAGTTTCGTCAGGAGACTGACTCTTTCCGCGTGAAACGTTGCACTTGTAAATGTTGGCGGTGCGATCGATCACCCGAACATTCACGAACTTAACCGAAAATTGTCAAACATTCACGAACTTTGCCGAACGTTGTAAATTGTTTTCAATTGTTTACGAACGTTTCCAATTGTTCACGTACGTTTTAAATTGTTTACAAACGTTTTCGATCGCACACACTGTTGCCACGTTGACACGCTGTTGCCAAGTCTATCTGCGCGCACTGTCTGTTAAACTTTTCTTGTTTTCTCATACATAAACCTTTTGAATGAAAAAACTGTTTGTTTTCCTCCTCAAAGTAGAAATTTTCCTACGTCAGCAATCTCGGCTTCGATTCTCTCATTAGGAAAAAAAGTGCAAAATTCTTCAATGATTTTGAAATAATCAGGGACGACTCTGTCAACAATTGATTTTTCACAAATTTTTCGAAACTCCAAATTTAGGAATAAATCGGCCGCGCTGTTTGACTCTAAATCGTTTATTACCATTTGATGTTCAAAAGATTCTCTCCACTGATTCGCGAATAAAGTTTCGAAATATCCCGATCGCGCCGCGAGAACCGCACTGTGCACTCTGAACTGACGGGTTGGAGTTTTAATTTTGAAATCTGAAAGATTTTTCGTGAAGAATAAGTTCCTAAAACTTTTCACAAAACCGTCAAGTTTATAAGTTTTCTGAGAGTCGAAACTTCCCCACAAGTGGTAGTATATTCTGAAGCTTATTACAAATCTACCATCTTTCAGTGGTTCCTCTTCTAAAAGTTTATATTCTCCACTGACGGGGTGGAAAATTTTCACATATCCGTCAATTCGCGGTAGGTGTAAGTTTTCAATTATTGTTGCTGCACGCCACTCGGATAAACTGTCAACACGAGCACTACAGTGAACAACGGGTTGCAACTTCTCGTTGTCTGTTTTGCTCACAGTAATTTTCCACGAAAAATAACAATCAGTCTTTACCGCGCACTCGGTACCAATTTCTTTTAGATTGCCACGTAGAATTAAATCAATCGGAGCCATATTCCAAGCGGATAATAAAGAGATTCGCGATGCCGTAATCGCGACTGACTAATGATGGGAGAATTGGGTGGTATTATATAGAGGTAAGGTGACGTCATTGTCAAACCCCACTCCTCAACATGAGTCATAGGTAAAATTATATATTGACTAAGGGAATTGAGCTATAAAGATAATCACTTTTGTAAATAATGGAATCAAATTACTTCTACACATAAGACAAAACAGGATACTCAGGTTACAACTGTAAACAAAAGTATCAAATGATAACTGTGCAGCGAAAAACGCTACGATCATATTACATCTTGGGCCGGAAGTTGATTTGTAAACAAAGGTCATAAATTTGTCACGATCAAAGGATACCGCTGTTGGAAATCACCAATGAGATTGAATTGCATCTACGTCACAATTTTTTCATATAAACACTTGGTTCTATATTTATCGATTCTCAAATTACATTCACATCCGGAAACCCGATACTATAAACAAATGAAGCAAATTTTATGGCAGTGTCATATTTTTAGTGTTTTCGTAGTCTAAATTATAACATGAAATTATCCAACACTCGAATAATGTAAGCATATATAGTATGAATATATAAGTACTAAACTTTAGTGAAATGAAATTAAAAAAAAAAAACAAATGTGTTTAAGAAGCAATTGCTAAACCTCATCTTTTATAAAATATAATACAATTGAATAATAGATTGATAAATTTTTAATTCATCCGTTTGAAAATGGATAAAGCATCTTATCGCGAATCATATATAATGCAAGCATATTTCTTGTTACATGTAATAATCATTCATATATTTTTGAATAATGTTTTATATTGTGGTAGGTTGCACCTTTAATTTCATGAATAACTCTTTTATTTTAAATCAAACATGCACGATGATTCATATGAATGGGAAAAACGAATCGAGTATATTTTTGAGATGTAATTTTATTATGAGTTTAGTTAGATTCTTTGATTGGAAAAAATGATTTTTGATATTTTTCTATGTTTGCTGTGTGTATGGTAACACGTTTTCACGAGATCTTAGGAAATGTCAACAGTTCTCCGCATTGTAGGAATGTATGGTCTTATTGCAGCCCGAAAATTTTATAGGCGCACTTGAGATTATACTGCGCCCGTTGTTTTGGATACGCTAGAAAAGATAGGGTACTCGGACTCTCGCGTGAGGTAATTAGGACCTATGGTGTTTATGAATTTGCGGGCGGTGTTCAATTTCAACATCCAAATATCTTTGGAATAAAATTGGTTCGAGCATAATGCATATTCTTTTTCAATGTCAGTCGTCTAAAACTATTCATAGAAATCACTTCTCGCCTTTTGACTCCAAAAATATTATAATATAAAATGTATCCCTCATTTTTCTTCTGGAGTGAAAAGTTTTTCCTACCTGAAAAATTTTACGATTTTTCAAATGAGGCGTACGTTTTGATAATTGTACGCCTCATACAATCTTTGCTGTTGAATGGGTTGCAAAATACCCATTGGATACTCGGGGAGGAGTACGTGCTCGTCGGCCGATACTTCATTTCGGTAAGTAATTAATTGTGGTTAGTGAGAATTTTTCTTTTTCGTTGTTCTTTGAGGATGCGTGCGAGTGAAATAGGGATTTAAGTCGGGTTAAGGGGTTAGTACACAGTAAAGGTTGCATTTTTAGCGTTAAGTTCGTAAATTTCTACATAGCTCAATATTTCTGTAACAATGCTTATTATTTGATATTTATTTATACATACACTCAAGTACTTTTTCACATTTTTTTTTTTTTTTTTTTATTGTTAAAGAAACGGGAGCTCGATGCACTGAGACGCTTGTTGGTGGTAGAGAAGATCCGAATCGACGTCTTAAGTAAAATGGAGTGATGGACACGAGCGATACGATAGAAAAAGAAATAGATAATTTGAATAACTTGATGGTCGAAAATAATGAAGAGTTTTCGGAACGTCAGGAGGAGTTTAGTCGATTAAGAATGAAATATCAGCTAATGATTGAAGCCTTAGAATTAAGTTTGTTCGAATGTGAGGATGAATGCGAGTGTGATAGAGTATGTGAAATGTTGTTAATTAAAAAACAAATGTTTGACTGGAGTGAAAGTGCGCATGATTTTTTTTGTTTAAACAATTGTAAAGACTCTGTAAATTAAAGTGAACGAATGATTGAAGAGCGTCGAAAGCATGAATTTTTGAAAACAACAGTTGTATGGACAAATGGGTATATGAAAGAAAAGTATGGCGCAGAAGAGTAGATTTAAGGAAAAATAAGTATATATATGTAATGATAAAAAAAAAAAACCAATGTAATTAAAAACTGAGTAAAAAAAATTGAAGAAAAAATAAAAAAACAAAAACCAAAAAATTTCATAAAATTACCTGCCATAGGTAATAGTTACCGGCTGCAGGTGGTTATTACCGACACAGGTGATTTACCGACCACCGCAATCTTGTTTTTCCGAACGCCATTTTGTTGACAGCAATTTTTCTAGGGAAAAACCCGGAAAATCTAGAGTAAAGTTGGAAAATTTTAGACAAATTCGGAAAAATATAGCGAAAATCAGGAAAATCTAGGAAACATCTAGAAAAATTTAGGGACAATTTTGAAAAAATTTGGAAAAATCTAGGACAAATCTAGGGAAAAACCGGGAAATCTATGAAAATTTCAGAAAACCCCAGAAAATCGCGGAAATATCCGGAAAACCCATGAGGTAGGAGAGAAGGAGTGGAACAATCAGCGCACAAGGAGCGGGACCTAAGGGCCGGGAGGGGAGAAGTGGGCCAATCAGCGAACATGGTGAGGGGAAGTGGGCAGGGCAGAGGAGAGGAAAGGAATCACGTGATAGGTGGAGGAGTGAGGGTGTCTAGAATAGCCTATCTACGTATGTTAAGGTCCATCTGACGTCCCTAGAATTCGAAGGAAGGTTCCACAATTGAAGCATTCGTTGAAGTTGAGTTCAATACATGTATTTAAGTGTCAACTAGAAGTATGTGACACGATATCTTGACCATGTAATTAATTTCTAAACTGTTAAATCATTTTTACCTACATTGGATCCTAGCTGTTAAGGGTCATCTTACATCCCTAGAAATTCACGGTGGGTTCTGAAATGAAAGTGAGTGATGACACTTAGTTCAAAAAACGTATTTTGATGTCAACTGAGAGTATGTGAAACATTATCTTGACCATGTGATAAATTTCTAAATTATTAAAACATTTTTACCGACATGAACATCTAGCTGGTAAGGTCCATCATACATCCCTAGAACTCGATGAAGGGTTCAGAAATTAAAGCGGGTGTGAAAATTCAGTTCAAAACACGTATTTTAATGTCAACTGGAAGTATGTGACACGATATCTTGACCATGTGATTAATTTCTAAACTATTAAATCATGTCTACAAACGTGTAATTCTAGTAGTAGAGGTCCATCTTACATCCCTATAAATTGACGGAGGGTTCCGAAATTGAAACAGGTGCTAATGTTCAGTTCAAAACACATTGGGATATTCAATTAAAGTATATTACACAATATCATAACCATGTAATTAATTTCTAAACTTCAAAATCATTTTTACCCACATGTTATTCTAGCTGTTAAGGTTCTCCTGGCGTCCCTATAATTCGAAGAAGGGTTCCAAATATAGAGCATTTGCTGAAGTAAAATTCAAAACACGTATTTTGCTGTCATTTGGAAGTATGTGACACGAAATGTTGATCATGTAATTAATATCTAAACTTCAAAATCATTTTTACCAACATGTTATTCTAGCTGTTATGGTCAATCTTACGATCTAGGAATCAGCATGGGGTTCCAATATTGCACAACTTATTGAAGTTCAGTTAAAAATAAGTATTTTGATGCCAATTCGAAGTATAGGACACGATATCTTGACCATGTAACAAATTTTTAACAATTAAATCATTTTTACCCATATGTAAGTCTATCTGTTAAGGTCTATCTGACGTCCCTAGAATTCGAAGGTAGGTGTTCAGAAATTGAAGCATGTGTTAAAGTTCAGTTCGGATCACGTATTTTGATGCTAACTAGAAGTATGTGACACGATATCTTGAACATGTAATAAATTTCTAAACTATTAAATCATTTTTACCCACGTGTAATACTAGCTGTTAAGGTCCACCTTACATACCTAGAAATTGACAGAGGGTTCCAATATTGAAGCAGGTATTGAAGTTTAGTTCAAAACGCGTTATGTGATGTCAATTTCATGTATATGACACGATATCTTGAACATGTAATTAATTTCTAAACTTTAAAATCATTTTTACCCACATGTTATTCTAGCTGTTAAGGTTCATCTGACGTCCCTTAAATTCAAAGGAGGGTTCCGAAATTAAAGCATTTGTTAAAGTTCAATTCAAAACACGTTGTTTCGTGTCACCTTGAAGTATGTGCCACGATTCCTTGACCATAAAATTAATTTCTAAACTATTGAATCATTTTTACCTACATGTAATACTAGCTGTTAAGGACCATCTTACATCCCTAGAAATACACGATAGTTTCCAAAATGAAAGTGCGTGATGAAACTTAGTTCGAAACACGTATTTTGATGTGACTAGAAGTATGTGCCACGATATCTTGACCATGTAAATAATTACTGAATTATTAAATCATTTTAACCCACATGTAATTCTAGCTGTTGAGGTCCATCTGCCGTTCCGGAAATTCAAAGAAGGTTTCCGAAAATGAAGCATTTGTTGAAGTTCAGTTCAAAACACGTATTTTATTGTGAACTAGAAGTATGTGATCCGATATCTTGACCATGTAATTAATTTCTAAACTATTTAATCATTTTTACCCACATGTAATTCTAGCTGTTAAGGTCCATCTGACGTCCCTAGCATTCGAAGGAGTGTTCCGAAATTAACGCGTGTGTTGAAGTTTCGTTGAAAACACGTATTTCAATGTTGACTAAGAGTATGTGACACGATATCTTGATCACGTAATTAATTTCAAAACTATGAAATCATTTTTACCTACATGTAATTCTAGCTATAAAGGTTCATCTTACATCCCTAGATATTGATGAAGGGTCCCAAAATTACAGCAGTTGTTGAACTTTAGTTCAAATCACGTATTTAGATGTCAACTAGAAATATGTGACACGATATCTTCACCATGTGATTAGTTTAAAACTATTTAATCATTTTAACCCACGTCTAATTTTAGCTGTTAAAGTTGATCTTACATCCCTAGAAATTGACGGAGAATTCCGAAATTGAAGCAGGTTGTGAAGTTTTCTTCAAAACACTTATTGTGATGTTTATTTAAAGTATATGACACGACATCTGTACCATGTAATTAATTTCTAAACATTAAAATCATTTTTACCCACATGTTATTCTAGCTGTTATGGTCCATCTAACGTCCCTATAAATGAGCGTAGGATTTAACGACAGCACAGTTTATTAAAAGTCAGTTAAAACTGAGTATTTTGATGCCAATTCGAAGCATACGACATGGTATCTTGACCAATAAATAAATTTCTGAACTATTAAATCATTTTTATCCACGTGTAATTCTAGCTGTTAAGGTCCATCTGTAGTCCCTAGAATTCGAAGAAGGGTTCCGAAATTAACGCGTTTGTTGAAGTTTCATTCAGAACACGTATTTGAATGTCAACTAAGAGTATGTGACACGATATCTTGACCATGTAATTAATTTCTAAACTATTAAATCATTTATACACACGTGTAAATCTAACTGTTTAGGTCTATCGTACATCCTTAGAAATTGACGGAGGGTTTCAAAATTGACACAGGTGTTAATGTTCAGTTCAAAACACGTATTGTGATGTTGATTCGAAGTATATGACACGATATCTTGACATTGTAATAAATTTCTAAACTATTAAAACATTTTCACCCACATCTAATTCTAGCTGTTAAGATCCACATTAGATCGCATGAAATTGACGGAGGGTTCCGAAATTTAAGCAGGTGTTGAAGATCTGTTCATTACACGTATCGTGATGTCAATTTGAAGTATATGGTGCGATATCTGGACCATGTAAATCATTTCTAAATTTCAATATCATTTTTACCCACATGTTATTCTAGCTGTTAAGGTCCATCTTACATCTCTAGAAATTGACGAAGGGTTCCAAAGCTGAAGCAGCTGTTAAAGTTCAGTTGAAAACACGTAGTCTGATTTTATTTGAAATATATGACTCGATATCTGGACCATGTAATTAATTTCTAAACATTCAAATCATTTTTACCCACATGTTATTTTAGCTGTTAAGGTCTATCAGACGTCCCTATAAATCAGCGCAAGCTTTACATATTGCACAATTTATCGAATTTCAGTTGAATTTGAGTATTTTGATGAACATTCGAAATATGAAACACGATATCTTGACTATGAAATAAATTTCTGAACTATTTAATTATTTTTACCCACGTTCAATTCTAGATGTTAAGGTCCATCTGAGGTCTTTAGAATTCGACAGAACGTTCTAAAATAGAGCATTTGTTGATGTTGGGTTCAAAACACGTATTTTGGTGTCAACCTGAAGTATGTGACACGATATCTTGACCATGAAATAAATTTCTAAACTATTTAATCAGTTTTACCCACGTTTAATTCTAGTTGTTCAGGTTCATCTGACGTCCTTAGAATTCGACGGAAAGTTCCGAACTTGAAGCATTTGTTGATATTGTGTTCAAAACACGTATTTTGATGTCATTTAGAAGTATGTGACTCGATATCTTGTCCATGTAATTAATTTCTAACCTATTAAATCATTTTTACCCACGTGTCATTCTAGCTGTTAAGGTCCATCTGACGTCCATAGATTTCGAAGGAGGTTTCGGAAATTAAAGCATTTGTTGAAGTTCAGTTTAAAACACTTATTTAATTGTCAACTAGAAGTATGAGTATGAATCTCGATATCTTGACTATGTAATAAATTTCTAAACTATTAAATCATTTTTACCCACATGTAATTCGAGCTGTTAAGGTCCATTTGACGTCGCTAGAATCCAAAGGCAGGTTCCGAAATTAAACTATTTTTTGAAGTTTAGTTTAAAACACGTATTTTGATGTCATTCAAAGTATGTGACACGATATCTTAACCATGTAATTAATTTCTGAATTATTAAATCATTTTTGCCCTCTTGTACTTCTAGCTGTTACGGTCTATCTTACATCCCTAGAAATTTATGAAGAGTTCCGAAATTAAAGCGGGGGTTAAAGTTCAGTTCAAAACACGTATTTTAATGTCAACTAGGATTATGTGACACGATATCTTGACACTGTAATTAATTTCTAAACTATTAAATCATTTTTACCTATATGTAATTCTAGCAGTTAGGGTCCATCTCACATCCTTAGAAATTGACGGAGGTTTCCAAAACTGGAGCAGATGATGAAGTTCAGTTTAGAAGACGTGTTAAAATGTCAATTTGAAGTATAAGACACAATATCCTGACGATGTGACTAATCTCTAAATTTCAAAATCATTTTTACCCACATGTTATTCCAGCTGGTAAGGTTCATTTGACGTCCATGGAATTCGAAGGAGGGTTCCAAAATTAAGGTGTTTGTAGGAGTTAAATTCAAAACACGTATTTTGCAGTCATTTAGAAGTATGTGACATGATATCTTGGACATGTAATAAATTTCTAAACTATTAAATCATTTTTACCTACATGTAATTCTAGCTGTTAAGGTCAATCTTACATCCCTAGAAATTGTTGGAGGGATCCGAAATTTCGAGCAAATTTTGAAGAATAGTTCATAACAGGTATTTTGATGTCAACCAGAAGTATGTGACACAATATGTTGACCATGTAATAAATTTCTAAACTATGAAAACATTTCTACCTACATGTGATTCCAGCTGTTAGGATCTACCTAACATCCCAAGAAATTGAAAGGGTTCCAAACCTGAAGCAGGTGTTGACGTCCAGTTCGAAACACGGTCCGTGATGTCAATTTGTAGTATATGATACGATATCTGGACCATGTTATTAATTTACACAATTGAAAATTATTTTTACCCATATGTTATTCTGGCTGTTAAGGTTAATCTTATGTCCCTAGAATCCGAAGGAAGGTTCCAAAATTGAAGCATTAGTTGAAGATCAATTCACTACACGTATTTTGCTGTCATTTAGAAATATGTGACACAATATCATAGAGATGTAATAAATTTCTTAACTATTAAAACATTTTTACCTACATGTAATTCTAGCTGTTAAGGACCATCTTACATCCCTAGGAATTGACGATAGGATACGAAATGAAAGTGAGTGAAGATACATGTTCGAAACACGTATGTTGATGTGTCTAGAGTATGTGACACGATATATTGACCAAGTAAATAATTTCTGAATTATTAAATCATTTTTACTTACGAGTAATTCTAGATGTTCAGGTCCATCTGAAGTCCCTAAAATGCTGAGTAAGTTTCCGAAATTGAAGCAAATGTAGAAGATCAGTTCAAAACACGTATTCTGATGTCAACTGGAAGTATGTGACACGATATCTTGACCATGTAATTAATTTCTAAACTGTTCAATCATTTTTACCCACATGTAATTCTGGATGTTAAGGTCCATTTGACGTCCCTAGAATTCAAAGGAAGATTCCGAAATTGAACTATTTGTTGAAGTTGAGTTCAAAACACGTATTTTAGTGACAACTAAAAGTATGTGACACGATATCTTGACAATGTTACTAATTTCTTAAATATTAAATCATTTTTACGTCCATGTAATTCTAGCTAATAAGGACCATCTCACATCCTTAAAAATTCACGATAGGTTCCGAAATTTTAGTCGGTGATAAAACTTATTTCAAAACACGTATTTGGATGTGTTTAGAAGTATGTGACACGATTTGACCAAGTAATTAATTTCTGAATTATTAAATCATTTTTGGCCGCATGTAATTCTAGCTGGTAAGGTCCATCTTACATCCCTAGAAATTGACGAAGGGTTCCGAAATTGCAGCAGGTTATAAAGTTCAGTTCAAAACACGTATTTTGATGTTAACCAAAAGTATGTGACACAATATCTTAACCATTATATAAATTTCGAAACTATTAAAACATTTTTTCTCACATGTAATTCTAGCTGTTAAGGTCTACCTTACATCCCATGAAATTGACGAAGGGTATCGAAATGGAAGCAGGTGTTGAAGTTCACTTCATAACACGTATTGTCATGTCAATTTGAATTATATGATACGATATCTGGACCATGTAATTAATTTCTGAACTTCATAAACATTTTTACCCACATGTAATTCTAGCTGTCAAGATCCACCTTACATCCCATGAAATTGACGAAGGGTTCCGAAAAGAAAGCAAGTGTTGAATTTCAGTTCATAACACGTATCGTGATGTCAATTTGAAGTATATGATACGATATCTGGACCATGTTATTAATTTCTAGACATCATAATTATTTTTACCCACATGTTATTCTAGCTGTTCGTGTTCATCTGACGTCTCGAGAATTAGTTGTTGTTATTAGATTTAGAAGTATGTGACACAATATCTTGACCATGTAATAAATTTATAATCTATTAAAACATTTTTACCCACATGTTATCCTAGCTGTCAAGGTCGATCTTATATCCCTAGAAATTGATGAAGGGTTCAAAAATTAAAACGGGTGTTTAAGTTTAGTTCAAAACACGTATTTTGATGTCAACTCGATATATATGAAACGATATCTCGACCATGTAATTTTTTCTAAATTATTTAGTCATTTATACCCACGTGTAATTCTAGCTGTTAAGGTCCATCTTACATCTCTAGAAATTGACGGAGGGTTCCGAAATTCAAGCATCTGTTGAAGTGCAGTTCAAATCACGTATTGTGATTTCAATTTGAAGTATATGACACAATATCTGGACCATGTAATTAATTTCTAAACATTAATATCATTTTTACCCACATGTTCTTTAACTTGTTAAGGTCTATCTGACGTCCCTATAAATCAGCGCAGGCTTGAAATATTGCACACTTTATTTAAGTTCAGTTGAATCTGAGTATTTCGATGCAAATTTAAAGTATAAGACACGATTTCTTGACCATAAAAAAATTTCTAAACTATTTAATTATTTTTACCCACGTGTGAATCTAGATGTTGATGTCCATCTGAGGTCCCTAGAATTCGACGAAAAGTTCTGAAATGGAAGTATTTGTTGTTGTTGTTGTGTTAGAATCACGTATTTCAGTGTCAACTTGAAGTATGTGACACGATATCTTGACCATGTAATCGATTTCTAAACAATCAAATAATTTTTACCCACATGTGATCCTAGCTGTTAAGGAATATCTTACATCCCTAGAAATTCACGATAGGTTCCGAAATTGAAGAATTGGTTGAAGTTTAGTTCAAAACACGTATTTTGATGTCAACTAGAAGTCTTTGACCCGATATCTTGACTATGTAATTAAATTCTGAACTATTAATTTATTTTTTCCTACATGTAATTCTAACTGTTAAGGTCCATCTAACATCCCTAGAAATAGATGAAGGGTCCAGAAATTGAAACATGTGTTGAAGGTTAGTTCACAACACGTATGATGATGTTAATTTGAAGTAATGACACGATATCTGGACCATATAATTAATTTCCGAACTTTAAAATCATTTTTATCCACATGTAATTCTAGAAGTTAAGGTCCATTTGACGTCCCTTGAATTCAAAGGAACTTTCCGGAAGTTAACTTTTTATTGAAGTTGAGTTTCAAACACGTATTTTGGTGTCAACTAGAAGTATATGGCACGATATCTTGACGATGTTACTAATTTATAAACTTCAAAATCATTTTTACGCACAAGTTATTTCAGCAGTTAAGGTTCATTAGACGTTCTTAGAATTCAAAGAAGAATTCGGAAATTATTTCTTTTGTTCAAGTTCAATTCAAGACACGTATTTTGCTGTCATTTAGAAGTTCGCGACACGATATCTTGGCCATGTAATAAGTTTCTGAACTATTAAATCATTTTTACCTACATGTAATTCTAGCTGTTAAGGTCCATCTTACATCCATAGGAATTAATGGAAGAATCCGAAATGTAAGCAAATTATCCGTTCAAAACACGTATTTTGATGTCAACCAAAAGTATGTGACACAATATCTTAACTATGTAATAAATTTCTAAACTATGAAGACATTTTTACCCACATGTTATTCTAGCCGATAAGATCTACCTTACATCCTATGGAATTGACGAAGGGTTTCGAAATTGAAGCAGGTGTTGAAGTTCAGTTCATAACACGTATCGTGATGTCAAGTTAAAGTATATGATACAATATCTGGACCATGTTATCAATTTTCAAACTTCATAATTATTTTTTCCCACATGTTATTCTAGTTGTTCGTGTCCATCTGGCGACCCTAGAATTCGAAGAAGGCTTCCGAAATAAAAGCATTTGTTGAATTTTAATTCAAAACAAGTATTTTGCTATCATTTAGAAGTATGTGCCAACAAATCGTGACCATGTAATAAATTTCTAATCTATTAAAATATTGTTACCCACCTAGCTGTTAAGGTCCATCTTTTATCCCTGGAAATTGATCGAGGGTTCAAAAATTAAAACGGGTTTTGAAGTCCAGTTCAAAACACGAATTTTGATGTTAACTCGATGTATGTGACACGATATCTTGACCATGTGATTAATATATTAACTATTAAATCATTTTTACCCACGTGTAATTCTCGCAGTTAAGGTTAATCTTACATTCCTAGAAATCGACAGAGGGTCCGAAATTGAAGCAGGTGTTAAAGTTCAGTTCAAAAAACGTAATTCGCTGTCATTTATAGGGATGTTACACGATATCTTGGAGAATAAAATAATTTCAAAACTATTAAATCATGTTTACCCACTCCAAAAATTAGAACGGGTTTTAAAGTCCAGTTCAAAACACGTATTTTGATGTTAACTCGATGTATGTGACACGATATCTTGACCATGTGATTAATATATTAACTATTAAATCATTTTTACCCACGTGTAATTCTCGCTGTTAAGGACCGTCTTACATCCCTAGAAATTGACGTTAGGTTCCGGAATGAAATAAATGATGATACTTAATTCAAAACACGTATTTTGAAGTGACTTTAAGTATGTGACACGATATCTTGACCATGTAATAAATTTCTAAACTATTAAAACATTTTTACCTACATGTAATTCCAGCTGTTAAGATCCACCTTAAATCCTAAGAAATTGACGAAGGGTTTCGATCTTGAAGCAAGTGTTAAATTTCAGTTGAAAACACGTATCGTGATGACAATTTTATGTATATGATACGATATCTATACCATGTAATTAATTTTTAAAATTCAAATTATTTTTACCCACATATTATTCTAGCTGTTAAGATTCATCTGACGTCCCTAGAATTCGAAGGAGGGTTACGCAATTATAGCATTTGTTGAAGTTCAATTTAAAACACGTATTTTGCTATCATTTAGAAGTACATAGCACGATATTATGGAGTTGTAATAAATTTCTTAATTTTTGAATCATTTTTACCTACATACAATTCTAGCTGTTAACGTCCATTTTACATCCCTAGAAATTGAAGGAAGGATCCGAAATGCGAGCGAATGTTAAAGTTCAGTTAAAAACACGTATTTTGATGTCAACGAAAGGAAGTGACACAATATCTCTATCATGTAATTTATTTCTAAACTATTAAATAATTTTTTCCCACATGTAATTCTAGCTGTACAGGTTCATCTTACACCCCTAGAAATTGACGGAAGGATCCGAAATTAATGCAAATGTTAAAGTTCAGTTCAAAATACGTATTTTGATGTCAACCAAAAGTATGTGACACAATATCTTGACCATGTAATAAATTTCTAAACTATGAAGACACTTTTACCCATATGTAATTCTAGCTGATAAGATCTACCTTACACCTATGAAATTGACGAACGATTCCGAAATCAAAGCATATGTAGAAGTTCAGTTTATAACACGTATCGTGATGTCAAGTTGAAGTATATGATACGATATCTGGACCATGTTATTAATTTCTAAACTGCATAATTATTTTTACCAACATGTTATTCTAGTTGTTCGTGTTCATCTGGCGTCCCTAGAATTCGAAGAAGGCTTCCGAAATTAAAGCATTTATTAAAGTTCAATTCAAAACAAGTATTTTGCTGTCATTTGGAAGTAGTGACACAAAATCTTGACCATGTAATAAATTTCTAATCTATGAAAACATTTTCACCCACATGTAATTCTAGCTGTTAAGGTCCATCTTACATCTCTAGATATTGACGAAGGGTTCCAAAATTAAAGCAGCTGTTAAAGTTTAGTTCAAATCACGTATTGTAATTTCATTTTGAGGTATATGACACGATATCTGGACCATGTTATTAATTTCTAAACATTAAAATCATTTTTACGCACATGTTATTTTAGCTGTTAAAGTCTTACTGACGTCCCGATAAATCAGCGCAGGCTTCAAATATTGCACTATTTTTTAAAGTTCAGTTGAATCTGAGTATCTTGATGCAAATTTGAGGTATAAGTCAAGATGTCTTGACCATAAAATAAATTTCTAAACTATTTAAACATTTTTACCCACGTGTAATTCTAGGTGATAAGGTCCATCTAACGTCCCTTGAATTCGACGGAACGTTCCGAAATTTAAGTTTTTGATGATAATGTGTTTGGAATACGTATTTTAGTGTCAACTTGAAGTATGTGGCACGATATCTTGACCATGTTATTTATTTCTAAACAAACAAATAATTTTTACCCACATGTAATCCTAGCTGTTAAATTCCATCTTACATCCCTAGAAATTGATAAAGAGTTCCGAAATGAAAGCGGGTGTTGAATTTCAGTTTAAAACAAGTATTTAGATGTCAACTAGACGTATGTGATACAATATCGTTACAACTTATTTAATTTCTAAACTAATAAATCATTTTTACCTACGAGTAATTCTAGCTGTTAAGGTCCATCTTACATTCCTAGAAATTGGCGGAGCGTTCCAAAATAGAAGCAGGTGTTGAAGTTCAGCTCAAAAAACGTATTTTTCTGTCATCTATAAGTATGTGACACGATATCTTGGACATGTAATTAATTTCTGAATTATCAAATCATTTTTACTTACGTGTAATTCTAGATGTAAAGGTCCATCTGACGTCCCTAAAATGCGGAGTAGGTTTCCGAAATTGAAGCATTTGGTGAAGTTCAGTTCAAGACACGTATTTTGATGTCAACTAGAAGTATGTGACTCGATATCTTGACTATGTAATTAATTTCTAAACTATAAAATCATTTTTACCCACATGTAATACTAGCTGTTAAGGTCAATCTTACATCCCTAGAAATTAATGAAGGGTTCAGAAAATGAAACATGTGTTGAAGTTCAGTTCAAAACCCGTATTCAGATGTTAATTCTAAGTATATGTCACGATATCTGGACAATGTAATCAATTTCTAAACTTGAAAATCAATTTCATCCACATGTAATTCTAGATGTTAAGGTCCGTTTTACATCCCTAGAAATTGAAAGAGGGTTCTAAAATTAATGCGATTGTAGAAGATCAGTTCAAAACAAGTTTTTCGATGTCAACTGGAAGTATGTGAAGCGATACCTTGACCATGTAATTAATTTCTAAACTATTAAATCATTCCTACCCACATTTAATTCTAGAAGTTAAGGTCTATTTGACGTCCTTAGAATTCAAAAAAAGGATCCGAAATTCAACCATTTGTTGAAGTTGACTTTAAAACACGTATTTTGGTGTCAACTAGAAGTATGTGACACGATATCTTGACCATGTAATTAATTTCTGGATTATTAAATGATTTTTACCCTCACGTAATTCGAGCTGTTAAGGTCCATCTTACATCTCTAGAAATTGATAAAGGGTTCAGAAATTAAAGCGAGTGTTGAAGTTCAGTTTGAACCACGTATTTCGATGTTAACTAGAAGTATGTGACTCGATATTTTGATCATGTAAAAAATTTCTAAACTATTAACACATTTTCACCCACATGTAATTTTAGCTGTTAAGATCCACTTTACATCCTAAGAAATTGACGCAGGGTTCCGAAATCGAAACATTTGTTGAGGTTCAGTTCAAAACACGTATTGTGATGTTAGTTTGAAGTATATGACACGATATCTGGACCATGTAGTTAATTTCTAAACTTTGAACTCATTTTTACACACATTTAATTATAGATGTTAAGTTCCATCTTAGATCCCTAGAAATATATAAAGAGTTCCGAAATCAGAGCGGGTCTTGAAGTTCAGTTCAAAACACGTATTTTGATATTGACTAGGATTATGTGACACGATATCATAATTAATTTCTAAACTATCAAATCATTTTTACCCACGCGTAATTCTAGCAGTTATGGTTCATCTTACATCCCTAGAAATTGACGGAGGGTTCCGAGATTGGAGCAGGTGATGAAGTCCAGTTTAAAAGATGTATTGAGATGTCAATTTAAAGTATATAACACGATATCCTGAAGATGTAATTATTTTCTACACTTCCAAATCATTTTTACCCACCCGTCATTTTAGCTGTTAAGGTTCATCTGACGTCCCTTGAATTCGAAGGAGGGTTCCGAAATGAAAGCATTTGTTGAAGTTCAATTTCAAACACGTATTTTGCTGTCATTCAGAAGTATGTGACACATTATCTCGGACATATAATAAATTTCTAAACTATTTAATCATTTTTACCTACATGTAATTCTAGCTGTTAAGGTCCATCTTACATCCCTAGAAATTGTTGGAAGTATCCGAAATTCAAGCAAATGTTGAAGATCAGTTCATAACTCGTATTTTGATCTCAACCAGAAATATGTGACACAATATCTTGACCATGTAATAAATTTCTACTCTATTAAAACATTTTTACCTACATGTAGCTCTAGCTGTTAAGGTCTATCTCACATCCCTAGAAATCGACAGAAGGTTCCGAAATTGAAGCAGTGTTGAAGTTACACTCATTACCTCATTACTGTGATGATTTTCGACGATGTGGCATGTGAAAAACAAAATAATATACGTACATATTACTGTATGGGTCGTCATCGAGATGTAGACAGTTTCTATCTTTGTCAGTCTTACGCACGTATCCCCAAACACTTGGTTCGAGATAATGCTAATATGCTTATACTGTTTCGACAAGACGTCATGAACTTGAAACATATATACAACGATCATGTGTACACTGACATGACATTCGAACAATTTCGAAATTTGTGTGCAACGTGTTGGAATGATAAATATGGCTTTACCGTGGTTGACAAAGATAGTGAGATGGATCATGGAAGATACCGAAAAGGATTCGACTGCTTCGAATCTTTAAATTAAGATGTCTCAACGACAAATGACTCAGTATTACCTGAACTCCAATCAAGGTGACATCATGCAGCGCAAAGATATGTTACATCATATCGTGCAGGCTAGTGAAGCCATTCGCCGAAAACATCGTCTGCTAAAGCGTGACAAAGCTGCTGTGGAAATTTCTGTTAATGAAGTCTCCAAACCAATCATAATTCCACTACAATCATTAGCACAATAACCACAAGATATAGAAATGAAAGAAGTGAAAGAAGAAAAAATTGGAAAAGCTGAAGTAAATGAAGAACCAACGTTGGAAGAAGATGAACAACAGACTGAAGATTTCGAAAGCTTCAATCAAACCATTGGTGATCAATTATTTGCACCAAGTATCGTCAGTTGACTAGCTCCTCTTGACTCTCTGACGACATATTTGAACATGTTAAAAAACAAGACTCAAAGAAAAAATCTTGACATGCAGTATGGAGTACGATCGTTGGAAACTGGATTGTACATTGGAAACGCGCCAATCAGTTTTGCAGAAAATACAGTTCAAGTCGGAGCTGAGGATTTTGAGAAAACACCAGGTCTTAATGAATTGCTGTTTAAGAAAATACCAAACAGTTCAATTATAAACAAAGTCGATGTGGAGAATTGAAGGAAAATCATTCATCAAACGAGTGCGGATAGAAAATATTATCGACACGACAAGAGTCTACGTAGTAGTAGAGATTGGAAATATATCACATACATTGCCGATAAGAAAGTGGGTAAAGGAGTATACAACGTGGTCCAGACATGGCTAGTACACCAGTCGTTGTCGACACTGTTAAGAAATACTTGAAACTGTTGAAAAACAAGAATCAACAAAAGAATCTGGACATGCAGTATGGAGTACGGTTATTGAAAAATGGGTTGTTTATTGGAAACACGCCAATCAGTTTCGCAGAAAATACTGTTTATGTTGGGACTGAGGAGTTTGAGAAAACGCCAGGACTCATAGAACTGCTGTTTAAGAAAATACCAAACAATTTGATTGTTAATAGAATCGACGTGGAAAACTATAAAAAAATTGTTCAGCAAACGAGCGCGGATAGAAAAAATTATCTACCTGACAGGAGTTTGCGTGGTGGCAGAGATTAGAAATATCTTACATACATTGCTGACGAGAAAGTAGGCACAGGAGTTTACAACGTAGTCCAACGAGGACGAGAAATAGATTACGTGCATTGGGATGATCCGAACGAGCTCGTTGATCGTTTGCGACTTATTCTCGCATCTCAAGATGCCGGAAACAATTGTCATACTAACGAAATAAACTCAATCATCGAAGAATTGAGAGAACCTGGGATTATATATTAAAAATCTTCGAGTATGTAATCTCATTCGATAGCTGGACAATGGCTAGTGTAGACGTGTTTGGAAGACATCTGGTCAAGAACCGAGAAATACGTGGGCCACCTGGTATTGGATTCAAACTGACTCCTGAAGGTCATTACGATCTCCAACATAAAAAATTACCCAACGTTGCAAAGGGTGATTACGAGACGGATGGTGCTTCGTATCAAAATATAATTGATTTTGAAGAAGTGTTGGCAACGGGAATGGAGCAGTTGAAGAAATCGTTGGAAACCTTGACTAACATGTACCGAAAACATGTGACTGAAAACGCTGCAATAATTTCATCGATTCAGAATCTTTTGAAGCATATCGAGAAGGAAGTGTTTGTCGATGTTACACCACAAAATGACGTTAACGAATAAAAGCTCACGTACACACACGCACCATTCACTACCACCATGGACCTCAAGGAAGTACTGGTGGAAGAACTCCATAAACCTGTTCGGAGAAATGACCGACGTCGTCATGTTGATATGCGAGGACTGGATGAAACATCGCAAGCAGATCTCGTAGACATGACCACCTACAAGGATAAATGCTACAAATTCCTGCTCACCGTTATCGACGTCTTCTCCAAGTACGCCTGGGCGGTACCAATAAAATCTAAGAATGGTATTGACGTCACTGCTGCTATGTAGACTGCGCTAAAGGATCGACAACCTAAGAATCTACACGTCGATCAAGGCAAAGAGTTCTACAACAAGGACTTTAAGGCCCTCATGAAACAATATGGAATCAACATGTACTCTACATTCAGCGGCATGAAAGCATCTATATGTGAAATTTTCAATCGCACAATCAAGAGT
Source organism: Platygaster robiniae (assembly GCA_028476575.1). NCBI lineage: Eukaryota > Metazoa > Arthropoda > Insecta > Hymenoptera > Platygastridae > Platygaster > Platygaster robiniae. Next base: position 21,960,432 of record CM052021.1, read on the forward strand.
CTGATGTGGAAAAGATTCTCCCTTCAAGGACACTATAAATTGGTTGACATCTTACCTGACTTGGTGTCGAGCTACAACGCCACCCAGCATCGAACGATTAAGATGAAGCCTAAAGATGTTACACCAGATGATGAAAAATGTTTACTTCATGAAATTTACTCGGAGAAATATACAAAAGAGAAACGAAAGTTTAGACTTGGTGACAAAGTCCGGATCAGCAAGTACAAACATGTTTTTGAGAAGGGATATACACCCAACTGGACAACGGAAATATTCACCATCGTTGCTGTAAAACCACCGCATCCCACAACGTACAAGCTCAAGGATTATCAGGATCGACCCATCGATGGAAGATTCTATACTGAAGAACTCGCCAAAGTGCAACATCTTGATGTATACCTTGTGGAAAAAGTGTTGCGCAAACGTGGGAACAATGTGTTTGTAAAATGGTTGGGTTTTGATAATACTCACAATAGTTGGGTAAATAAATCAGACATGTAATCAATAAACATTTATATGTATCAAGTGTTTCTTTAATCAAACCTATACACATGACTCAACATACAAAAAGTCGGTTAACAATAAGAATTCATTTCCGCACCACCAGAGCCCACAGAGGGTGGTAGAATTCATGATGCGTTTTTGTTGACGTGGTATCCCCAGTAGGCCTAGTCCACGATAATATACATGTTTACAATAATTCACTTTCACAAACAGTAGTAATATTTACAGTTTTACCTAATTCATTAATATCTACAATTCCTCTTCGACATCCATTATTTGTGATATCTTGTAATGGCCATGTGCCAAAGTGTCTGTTGTGTTTGGTAAAATAAACCGTTTGTCATCAAATGGATTTAACGCTAGTTTGTTTTGCTCGGCTGTCTGGATTTCATGGAGGTGTGAACGAAAGAGTCGTTGCGAGCGGAATTTTGTTACCTCATAGTACAACAGCATACATAATCCATGAAATCCAGTGTTTTCGCGACAACAGACATTTTGACACCTTTGGCTCTCTTAATTCTATCCTCACCTTCGACACGTAAACTATACATTTTGCTCCTTAAGCCGACAAACTCTGTAATAATTTTCCCATTACATTCGTCTTTCATGAGACCCACGACTTTTTTGTTTCGTTGTTGAATTCCAAATTGGTTGTCCGCGGGGTAGTCTGATGTATCAAAATGATCGGTATGGTTCATCATCAACTTATATGGATCAAAGTTTTGAATCTCGTAGATGAGACTGTCGGTATCACAATACAAAATTTTTGCTTGACCGTCAGTCGTGGGTCTCATAAAATCATAATGGAAAGCATAAAGACACGTTTTGGATTGATCTAGAACGCTAAAGCCAACGTATATTGGTTTGTTCATGATGATTTGAAGTCGGGTCAATTTAACCGCAACTAAATTGTCATCGAAAATTGTTCGCGCGGTGAAGTTGGGTTTCGCAATAAGAGCTTCCGCGCCGTATCTGCCTAGCCATTGTGTTACAAGTTTAATATCGAGTCGTTTTCGAACATCCTCCAAAGTTTTGCCGTACACAGCATTGTTCATCAAGTTGAATAAATTTTTCTTGAATTCATTGGTTGCTGCCTTACGCATTTCACTGTTGAGGTCTATGTATGATTTTAGCCATTTTGATTGTTTAAATTTGAGGACTCGATGAATTTTTTAAAGAATCAGGCCATGACTCAATGCTTGTTTCAAATTGCGATAGTGAATTATATAACGTGTTTTTAAGTCTAGAGTTGTGACTAATTTTGGATTTTTTGAACCGGGAGGAATTTTGTGTTCAAGACAAAATGGGAGGTCATTGTGGGGATCGTGAAGGTTTTCAGGGTACTCTAGATCAACTTCGAGTATGTACCCCTCTTCAGAGTCTTCCGGAACATCCCATTGAAAATTTCGCTCAAAGTTTTCAACCCATTGGAAACCCCCGTAAGGCAAGCATTGAGTCATTGCCCATCCGTATAAATTATTCACATCATAGTACATGAGATAAGATTCGTCATCAACTGGGTTGTATTTCGCGGGGTAGTATGGGTTGTTGGCAAACGCATATCTATTACTACATTGACTAATGCCTCCACGGATACCCCGCTCGATGAACAATACCATGTCTATGTCTGTGAGAAGTTCCAGTTCGATACATGTATGCATGAGCATAGCATCACATGTGAGTCCGGGTGTCGTGTAGTAATGTGCTGGGTCGAGTTTGTACGCCTCCATACATTCCTCCCGAAAGTTCTCGAAAACATCTGCCAGAAGAAGAACATCGGTTTTGAGGTAGATGTCAGAGTATTGCCCAAACGTTGTGACGTTGAAGACATTCCACACTGCCTGCGCATGTTCATAGTCTGCGTCCGAAATGTCGGTATCAGTGAGGCTGCTGTGTAAATCGTCTTTGGTTGGAAGCTCGTTGTTGTCAAGTTTTTCCCATGAATCAAGGTATTCATAGGGGAAAACGCCTTTTTTCATAAGAAGTTCGAGTTGCTCCTCACTGTAGCCAATGCAGTTCTTTCGGACGATGACTTTTTCGTTAAGATATGAAGCCAGTTTTTCCAAGGATAATGCCATGAATCTGAAGGAGTCGATAAAGCGCAAGGATATTTTACTGTCTTTGATGAACTTAGTGAATGAGATGTAGCGCTCCATCGCCAGGGCTAGCAGTTGAATACGTCCTTCAATGCATTGTGCAATTAGTTTTACAATGAAATGAGCATCATACCCACTGAGGTTGTGAAACACTACCGGGATGGTGAGTGAATCTCGGTACTGCAAATTGCATCTGTTGTGAGCGGCTCCGCGAAACTTTCTCGTTAGATAACAGTGGTCGCGCACTTTCTTATCATTGGCGGTAAACGGTTGGTGACAGATGTGACATGAGGGAGCTGTTTTCAAGGTTGTAGATTGTTCCAGAGTGAGCGGTGTCATTGCCTTTGGTTTTTTAAAGAGGTCCTCCACGTTGTGGGCGAGGGTCACCAATTCGTTTGCAAACCATTCGCCAGGGTTGTGTCCCGGAAACTCTGATATCTTGATTGCTTGTCGTCATAGCTACACTTTACGTAGTATCCCACGCTGCAAGCCTCATGAATTTGAACTATTTTTGTGTTACGACCAGCTTGTTCATCCACTTTTTTGAGTAAACTCTCAAAGTTGGCGTAAACGATATAGAGCACTCTCTCGGAATTCTTGAAATTTTTGAATCGAAGTTTACTGTGCTTCACTTCAAGTAGTTTAACAGCTTGCGTCTTCATTTCATTGCAATCGACTTCATGTGCAGTCAACTTGTCGTTGGTGTGAAAATAATGAAGGCATCGATCACATATAAACTTTTTTCCATCATGTTTGGACAGTTGTTTGCTGACAAGGCGAGAGAGGTCCTTTATCCAGACATAATGGAAACGCAGAGGCTCGTTATTCTCTTCAGTTTCTTTCTCGTTTTTCTCGTCTTCTTCGACATAGAAATATTGTATAAAGAGAAGGTTCACGTGAATGTGCTGTGACGTGTATTGGGAGAACGTCATATCGTCCTTAATTCATTTGAAGTATATAGACGTTTACGGAAACGTCATCTTGTTGCTCGAAAAGATGCACTTGTCTTGGCATCACAGGAAATTTTATTCCGTCAAAGTTGAGATCATTCTCATATTTCTGGTAGTTGAAGAGACGATGGATATTTGTTTTTGCATGATGTAGCGCCGAAAGAATGGCCCACTTGAAGCACTGATCATCAAAGTTCTTGACATTCACACAAGCCTTCTTATTCTTAATGGATGGAGGTAGTTCCATGTAAGAGCTCCCGTGCATGGGGTTGTATGAATTTATATTCACAGCAAGGCTGATGATGCTGCGCAACGTCCATCCAGAGTCACGCTCTTGAAACTCCTCGATTTTTCTTGGTAATTGAGTCTGTACATGTTTGGTGAACCATTCACCCAGGTCCGTTGTTTGGAGGATGGGCGCGTTTTTCGTGAAGGAGGCCTTGATCTCGGTGACTTCATTGTCGTCCTTGACAACACTGAATTCGACCTCGAGAGAGTTGTTCACTTTCAAAGCGTTATAGCTTTCGAGAACTTTTTGGTTCTCCTCGATAAACACCGTCTTGGCTTCTTCGAGAAAATTTTGCAGGTCCAAATGCCGAAGGTTCGCAATTAGCCCCGTTTGGAGACAATTGTCGAAAGCTGAATCAACATCCTTCCACTTGACGCGCACTGGATTTCGCGCACCAAGATCCCCACAATGTACTTTTTCACTTTGAACATCGCGTACAAGTTTTTCACTTATCAAGCAATTATGGCTCTTCAATTGTAAAATTATTTGCGCGCACTGTAATTTCACTGTTTATCGTTCACGCGGGATCGCGACATGATGCGCAAAGTTTTTCAGTTCCGCGATGGATGTGACGGCCTCCTCGATCAAAGTCGTCGCCTCGAGCAGATCGACTGGACGGATCGACAAAAGCCGACGTTGGCGTCGTACAACTTGTTTTGCTGCGTTAAAAGACATGTTGACGTTCGTGAGAAAAACTGAAGCTCCCGCTAGGAAACTTCGTATTTATGGTATGTGATAGCGCTGCGATGGCGCGCTGTTGTCATGGCAACGCCTGTGCAAGGTTAACTTCGTATGCGCATAATAATGCTCTGTTATTCGTTCAAATGAAAGGAGTGGGGTTGTAATTGATCGATCAAGTTCTAAAAATAGATGTGCGTGATAAGACTTGTCGTGATGACGTCATCGTTTCCTAGAATAAACATGCTTAAGCTTGTCGAGAATTGTTTAGTCTACGCATTCTAAATATATAATTTCAAGGTTCACGCTTGCGTGTTTAAACTTGTCGTGATGACGTCTTCGTTTCTTAGAATAAACGTGTTTAAAATTGTCGTGATGACGCATACTCTGATTGGTCGATCCCCCACTCTCGCACGCTATGATTGGTTGAAATCATTCAGAAGTATGTGACACGATATCTTGGACATGCAATACATTTCTAAACTATTAAATCATTTTTACCTAAATGTGATTATAGCTGTTAAGGTACATCTTACATCCCTACAAATTGACGGAAGGATCCGAAATTGAAGCGAATATTGAGGTTTAGTTCAAAACACGTATTTTAATGTCAACTAGAAGTATGTGACACAATATCTTGACCATGTAATTAATTTCTTAACTAATAAATCATTTTTACCCACATGTAATTCTAGCTGTTAAGGTCCACCTGACCTCCCTAAAATTCGAGGAAGGGTTCCGAAATTAACGCGTTTGTTAAAATTTCGTTCAAAACACGTATTTGAATGTCAACTAAAAGTATGTGACACAATATCTTGACCATGTAATTAATTTCTAAACTATAAAATCATTTTTACACACGTGTAAATCGAAATGTTTAGGTGTATCTTACATCCCTATGAATTGACGAAGGGTTCCGAAATTTAAACAGGTGTTGAAGTTCAGTTCAAAACACGTATTTAGTTGTTAATTAAAAGTATATGGCACGATATCTAGACCATGTAATTAATTTCTAAACTTTAAAATCATTTTTATCCACATGTAATTCTAGATGTTATGGTCCATCTTACATCCCTAGAAATTGATGGAGGGTTCTAAAATTGAAGCAAGTGTAGAAGATCAGTTCAAAACACGTATTTTGATGTCAACTGAAAGTATGCGACACGATATATTGACCATGTATTAAATTTCTAAACTATTAAAACATTTTTACCCACATGTAATTCTAGCTGTTAAAATCCACCTTACATCCCAAGAAATTGACGAAGGGTTCCGAACTTTAAGCAAGTGTTGAAGTTTAGTTCAAAACACGTATCGTGATGTCAATTTGAAGTATATGATTCGATATCTTGACCATGTAATTTATTTCTAAATTTCAAAATCATTTTTACCCACATGTTATTCTAGCTGTTAACGTCCATTTTACATCCCTAGAAATTGACGGAGGATACGAAATGCGAGCAAATGTTTAAGTTCAGTTCAAAACACGTATGGTGATGTCAATTTGAAGTATATGATACGATATCTGGACCATGTAATTAATTTCTAAACTATTCAATCATTTTTAGCCACGTATCACTCTAGATAGTAAGGTCCATCTGACGTCCCTAGAATTCGAAGAAGGTTACTGAAATTGGAGTATTTGTTCAAGTTTGATTAAAAGCATGTATTTTGGTGGTAACTTAATGTATGTGACACGATATCTGGACCATGTAATTAATTTCGAAACATTAAAATCATTTTTACCCGCATGTTATTTTAGCTGTTAAGGTCTATCTGACGTCCTTATTAATCAGCGCAGGCTTCGAAGATTGCACAATTTATGAAAGTTCAGTTTAATCTGAGTATTTTGATGGAAATTCGAAGTATAAATCACGATATCTTGTCCATGAAATAAATTTTAAAACTATTTAATCATTTTTACCCACATGTAATTCTAGCTGTTAAGGTCCATCTAAAGTCCTCTCGAATTCGACAGAAAGTTCCGAAATTGAAGCATTTGTTGAAATTGTGTTCAAAACACGTATTTTAGTGTCAACTTGAAGTATGTGACACGATATATTGACCATGTAATAAATTTCTAAACTATTAAAACATTTTTACCCTCATGTAATTCTAGCTGTTAAAATCCACCTTAGATCCCAAGAAATTGACGAAGGGTTCCGAAATTAAAACTTGTGTTAAAGTTCAGTTCAAAACACATATTGTGATGTTCATTAGAAGTATATGACACGATATCTGGACCATGGAATTAATTTCTAAACTTTAAAATCATTTTTACCCACATGTAATCCTAAAGCTGTCAAGGTCCATCTGACGTCCCTAGAATTCGAAACGGGTTCCGAAATTAACGCGTTTGTTTCAATTTCGTTCAAAACACGTATTTGAATGTCATCCAAGAGTATGTGACACGATATCTTGACCATGTAATGAATTTGTGAACTATTAAATCATTTTTATCTACGTGTAATTCTAGCTGTTAAGGTCCATCTTACATCCCTAGAAATTCTTGGAAAGATCCGAAATTCAAGCAAATGTTGAAGATCAGCTCACAACACGTATTTTGATGTCAACAAGATGTATATGACACGATATCTTGACGATGTAATGAATTTCTTATCTTCAAAATCATTTTTACTCACAGGTTATTTCAACTGTTAAGGTTCATCTGTCGTCCCTAGAATTCGAAGGAGGGTTCTGAATTTAAAGCATTTGTTAAAGTTCTATTTGAAACACGTATTCTGTTATCATTTATAAGTATGTGAAACTATGTCTTGGACATGTAATAAAATTCCAAACTATTGAATCATTTTTACCTATATGTAACTCTAGCTGTAAAGGTTCATCTTACATCCCTAGGAATTGACGGAAGGATCCTAAATTTATGCAAATGTTGAAGTTTAGTTCAAAACACGTAGTTTGATATCAACCAGAAGTATGTGATACTATATCCTGACCATAAAATTAATTTCAAATTAATTAAATCATTTTTACCAACATGTAATCCTAGCTGTTAAGGACCATCTTACATCCCCAGCAATTCACAATAGGTTTCCAAATGAAAGTGGGAGATAAAACTTAGTTCGAAACACGTATTTAAATGTGACTAGAAGTATATGACACGATATATTGACCATGTAATTAATTTCTGAATTATTAAATCATTTTTACCCACATGTTATTCTAGCTGTTAAGGTCCTTCTGACGACCCTAGAATTCGAAGGAGGTTTCCAAAATTGAAGCATTTGTTGAAGTTTAGTTCAAAGCACGTATTTTATTGTCAACAAGAAGTATGTGACTCGATATCTTGACCATGTAATCAATTTCGAAACTATTAAATCCTTTTTACCCACATGTAATTCTAGCTGTTGAGGTCCATCTGACGTCCCTGGAATTCGAGAGAGGTTTCCGAAATTGGAGCATTTGTTGAAGTTCAGTTCAGAACACGTATATTGATGTTAACTGAAGGTATGTGACTCGATCTCTCGACCATGTAATTAATTTCTAAACTAGTTAATCATTTTTACCCACATGTAATTCTAGCTGTAAAAGTCCATCTGACGTCCCTAGAATTCGAAGGAGGGTTCCGAAATTGAAGCTATTGTTGAAGAATAATTCAAAACATGTATTTCCAAGTCAACTGAAAGTATGTGACACGATATCTTGAACATGTAATTAATTTCTGAATTATTATATCATATTTACCCACATGTAATTCTAGCTGTTAAGGTCATTCTTACATCGATAGAAATAAAAAAAAGGTTTCGAAATTGAAGCAAGTGTTAGATTTCAGTTCAAAACACGTATTGTGATGTCAATCTGAAGTATATGACACGATTTCTGGACCATGTAATTTATTTCAAAACTTCAAAATCATTTTTACCCACATGTTTTTCTAGCTGTTAAAGTTCATCTGACGTCCTCGGAATTCGGAAAAGGGTTCCGAAATTAAAGAATTTGTTGAAGTTTCATTCAAAAAACGTATTTTGCTGTCATTCTTAAGTATGTGACACGATATCTTGATCATGTAAGAAATTACTAAACTATTAAATCATTTTCCACTACATGTAATTTTAGCTGTTAAGGTCCATCTTACATCCCTAGAAATTGACGGAAGGTTCCGAAATTCATGCAAATGTTTAAGTTCAGTTCACAACACGTATTTTGATTCCAACAAGATAAATGCGACACGATATCTTGACAATGTAATGAATTTCTGAACTATTGATTCATTTTTACCCACATGTACTCCTAGCTGTTAAGTCCATCTGACGTCCCTAAAATAGTAAGGAGGGTTTCGAAATTCAAGCATTCGTTGAAGTTCAGTTCGGATAAGGTATTTTGATGCCAAGTAGAAATATGTGACACGATATCTCGACCACCTAATTAATTTCTAAACTTATATATTATTTTTACACACATGTGATTCTAGATGTTAAGGTCCATCTTACATCCCTAGAAATAGACAGAGGGTTTTAATATTGAAGCAGGTATTGAAATTCAGTTTTAAACACGTATTGTGATATCAATTTCATGTATATGACACGATATCTTGACGATGTAATTAATTTCTTAACTTCAAAATCATTTTTACCCACATGTTATTTCAGCTGTTAAGGTTCATCTGTCGCCCCTAGAATTCGATGGAGGGTTCTGAAATTAAAGCATTTGTTAAAGTTCAATTTGAAACACGTATTTTGCTATCATTTATAAGTATGTGACACGATATCTTGGACATTTAATAAATTTTCAAACTATTAAATCATTTTTACCTACATGTAACTCTAACTGTAAAGGTTCATCTTACATCCCTAGAAATTGACGGAAGGATCCGAAATTTATGCAAATGTTGAAGTTAAGTTCAAAACACGTATTTCGATGTCAACCAGAAGTATGTGACACAATTTCTTGACCATGTAATAAATTTCTAAACTATTAAAACATTTTTACCCACATGTAATTCAAGCTGTTTAGGTCCATTTTACATCCCTGGAAGTTGACGAAACGTTCCGAAATTGAAGCAGGTGTTGAAGTTCAGTTAAATCCACGTATCGTGATGACAATTCAGAGTATATTATACGATATTTGGAGCACGTAATTAATTTCTAAACTTCAAAATTATATTTACTCACATGTTATTCTAGCTGTTAAGGTTCATCTGACGTCCCTAGAATTCTAAGGAGGGTTCCTAATTTAAGGCATTTGCTGACGTTTTATTCAAAACACGTATTTTGGTGTCAACCAGAAGTATGTGACACAATATCCTGACCATAAAATTAATTTCAAATCAATTGAAACATTTTTAACAACATGTAATCCTAGCTGTTAAGGACCATCTTACATCCTTAGAAATTCACGATAGGTTCCGAAATGAAAGTGGGAGATAAAACTTAGTTCAAAACACGTATTTTAATGTGACTGGAAGTATATTACGCGATATCTTGACCATGTAATTAATTTCTGAATTAATAAATAATTTTCACCTACATGTAATTCTAGCTGTTAAGGTCCATCTAACTTCCCTAAAATTCGGAAAAGTGTTGCGAAATTAACGCGTGTGTTAAAGTTTCCTTCAAATCACGTATTTGAATGCCAACTAGAAGTATTTGACACGATATCTTGACCATGTAAATCATTTCAAAACTATTAAATAATTTTCACCCACATGTTATTCTAGCTTTTAAGGTTCATCTTACATCTCTAGAAATTAATGAAGGCTTCAAAAATTACAGCGGTTGTTGAACTTCAGTTCAAATTACGTATTTTGATGTCAACTGGTAGTATGTGACAAGATATCTTGACCATGTTATTAATTTCTACACTATTTAATCATTTCAACCCACGTGTAATTCTAGCTAGTAAGGTCAATCTCACATCCCTTGAAATTGACGGAGGGTAATGAAATTGAAGCAGGTGATGAAGTTTAGTTCAAAACACGCATAGTTATGTTACTTTGAGGTATATGACACGATACCTTGACGATGTGATTAATTTTTAAACTTTATAATCATTTTTACGCACATGTTAATCTAGCTGTTAAGGTTCATCTGACGTCCTTAGAATTCGAAGAAGAATTCGGAAATTAAAGCATTTGTTCAATTTCAATTGAAAACTCGTGTTTTGCTGTCCTTTAGAAGTATGTGACACGATATCTTGGACATGTAATAGATTTCTTTACTATTAAATCATTTTTACCTACATGGAATTCTAGCTGTTAAGGTCCACCTCACATCCTTAGAAATTGATGGAAGAATCCGAAATTCCAGCAAATGTTAGAGATCAGTTCGAAACACGTATTTTCATTCCAATTTGAAGTATGTGACACGATATCTGGAACATGTAATTAATTTCTAAACTATTGAATAATTTTTACCGACATGTGATCCTAGCTGTTAAGGACCATCTTACATCCCTAGAAATTCACGATGGGTTCCGAAATTGGAGCATTTGTTCAAGTTCAGTTTAAAACACTTATTTCTATGTCAACTAGTATGTGACTCGATATCTTGACCATATAATAATTTCTAAACCATTAAATCATTTTTCCAAACGTGTAATTCTAGCTGTTAGGGTCCATCTTACATCCCTAAAAATTGACGAAGGGTTCCGAAATTGAAACAGGTGTTGGAGTTCAGTTCAAAACACGTATTGTGATGTTAATTTTGAGTATATTACACGATATCTTGACAATGTAATTAATTTCTAAACTTTAAAATCATTTTTACCCACATGTTATTCTGGATGTTCAGATCCATCTTACATCCCTATAAATAGATGGAGAGTTCCAAAATTACAGCCGGTGTTCAAGTTTAGTTCGAAAGTGATATTTCGATGTCAATTAGAAGTATGTTGCGCAATATCTTGATCATGTAATAAATTTCTAAACTAATAAAACTTTTTTACTTACATGTAATTCTAGCTGTTAAGGTTTATCTTACATCCCTAGAAATTGATGAAGGGTCCAGAAATTAAAGCGGGCGTTGAAGTACACTTCAAAACATGTATTTTGTTGTCAACTGGAAGTATGTGACACGATATCTAAACCATGTTATTATTTCTAAACTTCAATATCATTTTTACCCACATGTTATCCGAGCTGTTAAGGTTCATCTGACGTCCCTAGAATTTGAAGGGGGGTTCTGAAATTAAAGAATTTGTTGAAGTTCAATTCAAATCACGTATTTTGTTGTCATTAAAAGGTATGTGACACAATATCTTGACCATGTTTTTAATTTCTAAACTATCAAATCATTTTTACAAACGTGTGATTCTAGCTGTTGAAGTCCATCTTACATCCCTTGAAATTGACGGAGAGTTCTGAAATCGAAACAGGTGTTGACGATCAGTACAAAACACGTATTGTGATGTTAATTGTGAGTATATTACACAATATCTTGACCATGTAATTAATTTCTAAACTTTAAAATCATTTTTACTCACATGTAATTCTAGATGTTAAGGTCCATCTTACATCCCTAGAAATTGATGGAGAGTTCCGAAATTACAGCGGGTGTTCAGGTTTAGTAGTAGTTAGCTAAGAGAGTTCTGCCCCCCCCCCACTACTCCTTCCATCACGTAACCCTTCTTCTCACCCTGGCCCCGCCTACTCCCCCCTCCCTTTGCCCCGCCCACTCCTCTCCCTTTCGGGTTTCCCCGCGTTATTTCGCGATTTTCCGGATTTTCCTGCAATTTTCCGGGGTTTTACGCGAATTCGCGCAATTTTTCCGCGTATTCCCTACAATTTTTCCTTGATTTTTCCCTGAATTTTTTACGAATTTTCCGCAGCTTTCTCAGATTTTTTTGGAATGTTTGCGATTTCTTGCTTATTTCATGCAAGTTTTCTCAACATTTCCTGGAATTTTCTACGAATTTTTCGCGATTCCAACAGTTTTTTAATCCTCTATCGCAGTTTTCTACCCCTTTTCCGTTGGTTTTCGCAAACTCTTTCTACCCCTTATCGCGGATTTCCTCCTTTCAAAACAAGTTGCTGGACTGAATAAATTGAAAACAAAATGGCGGTTCGCTTGGCATGATGGCAAACAGAATAAATTAAAACGAAAATGGCGGACTTATGAAGATTAAAAAACTTACCTTTGATCTATTTTTCCCCAGAGTCGGAACGTTGATAGCACTTACACGCACACTCACACACGCATACACATACCCATGCAAATTAATACACAGAAATTTTACATTTTACAAAGGGCCCCACCGCGCCCTTTGTTGTGGAGCACAACCAGCTAATTGCTCCTCCATTTTTATTGTTCAGTTTTTTACAATTGTTCTTACAAAACTCACAAACATTGAATTTACTACTAAGGAATCGGAAACTGACTGTTAGCTCTGACTTCACAGCATCGACAAGTTTTTGAAGCTGATTCAAATCCTCTTCTAATGATTTGCCAAGCCTTGTCGGGAGAAAAATCTCGAATTCCGTATCCAGAGTGATGAGAAATTTCGATCCATACTTGGTTGTAACGGAGAGAATGTTGGTGACGGTGTAACTTTTATTGAGTTCTAACCCGATAATTTTACGCGTTGGCAGAAAATTCTCTACACGAGCTATTTTGTTCAGCTTCGAGAAGTCCATGTTGCTTGATAAATATTTTTCTTAAGACTGACGCTCTGCCGCTCGCGCATCCGTATTTCAAGAATTATATGACCTTGAAAATCTATTGCGCAGTTTCGAAAGTGATGACGTCACCTCGACAAGTTTAAACAAGTCGCCGGAAACGATTACATCATCACATTACTAAGCGATGACATTATCATCAATTTATTTAACCTTGAAAGTATAATACACAGTTACGTAAGCGCTGACGTCACCTCAACAAGTTTGAACATATCGCCGGAAACGATTTCATTCTTGATTGATGACGCTATCATTTGACCTTGAACGATCTATTACGCAGTTTTAAGATATAGTTTTAGAAAGTTTATCCCTGACCATGTGGATACAAACAGAAGATTGTCCTAACACTATACGCAATTGTGTTTTGTTTTTTATTTATTTTTTTTTAATTTTTTTTTAAATTTTAAATATTATTATTCATTTTTCTTTTTTTTTCTTCAAACGTTACACAATTTTTCACTTACATCTATTACAATTTTGTCGCAATGGCGGTGGTCCGTCCGGGATGTCACCGATATAATCAGAGTTCCAATGTTCATCACAACGCGTCCAGGCAATAAATTCCTCATCTTCTTGCAATTCTAGCGGAAGCTTATTCCATGCATTGCTTATGTAGTTTGCTTGAAAGTTTAGAAGTTATTCACGAGGTAGAACAGCGATATCTTCGGAATCCAACTTATTGATTCCGTTCACGAAAGAGAGTAACGTAAATGATCTTCTCATCGATGGTGTATCCCCGAATTTCTCCGTCAACCATATTTTGAGTCGACGTGCGTTTTCTGCGGCGCAGTGATGATCATAGACAGGTCGATGATAATTGTTAAATCGACATGCGGAGACGCGCAGCTTGTCGAGTGAAGGACAGCCCATTTCCTGCAGGTCAATTATGATGACTGAGTCCAGATGATTTTGCAACCATTTTTTCTTATCTACTCCTTCGACGAATACGAAACTGGAGTCGATCAGTTGATCCTGCAGCTGTTGATTGAGTTCATCGTATAACACGTCTCCAGAATTCCAAGGAATGCCGTGATAATTACGTGTCAACCACAAGTTGGTTGCCCGCGCTTTTGATGACAAACCATGCCAGGCACATGGTGGCTTGAACAGCGTCATGACCGCATCAGCGTTGGGCTCGAGCCTTAAAACTGCGAGCTCCTTGGCAACGAAGGTATTTTGCACGGAAAATCCTTGAACGTCCACGATGTACTTCATTATGATAACTCTTGACACACTAACGCGCTGCGTCACATCTACATACTTTTATAACCTCATCCCTACTCCATAATGCTACAATCCCCCCCCCCCCTTCCTCCATCAACCATTCAGATACTCTCTACGAACTCTCTTACGTTTACATCTTACGAACCAATTTATACCGCTTATTATTCGGTCTTAAAACTAATATCTACTGATTATTGTTCAAATCTTTAGCTTTTCTACGTAAAATAGGATCTAAAACACATTCAATAAAAGCGATTCGTCGTTGAAACTTATAACGGTCACGGGCCGCTTGTTCCCATGGGCCACGTCTCACTAGTCTATACGCAAAATCCCACACATACAGCACATGTACTGTAGGTGAGTTACAATCAAACGTTACTCGCTTTATAGTTTTTTAACAATTCCGCTGATTGGCTGATATTCTATTATACGATCATGTTTAATGAGACAATAAGCTGCGGTTTGAGCAGGGAAATTTTCTCCCGATTCGAATTCAAGACTCAAGTCAACTGGCCCCGTTATGAGGGATTCGTTTTGTTTAGCGCAGTCGATCACTACGAGAGGTGCAATGTCCTTAAATTGTGACTTTGTCAATAATGGAGCATTTTTCTTTCCATAATACCAGGATTGAAAGTTTGCGAACATCTCGTATAACGTAGCGATTGATTTCGTGCATAATTTATATTAAGATTCGTATAAGGATAACACTGCGAATTCAGAAATACTTTCATATCACGTAATTCACAATTGTCAAAGCCACTCATGTTAGCTCTGGGAGCATTCTTCTGCCCTGTTTGAAAGCCTACAATGACATATCTCGGCTTCTCCAGTTGAGTCGTTGTTTTCACACTCCACACATGCTTGGTAGTCTGAGGTAACAATGGATACTCGTAAAGCTCCCAGCTTCGAAAACTCATAGCAATGGTAGGATCGCTCGCGATGTAGTTCAACATTCGAATCTTTTCGAGGTCCGACACCTTGACGTATGGCAACAGCCATTCGATTTTATTGAGTGTTATTTTAAACTGTTCTGGAACGGCAGGAGCAGCAACCGCTGCCTGCACGATAGCGTTTACATCGGTGTTGGCTCGGAGAATGATGAGCTCGTGTTTGGCGTTGACGATGATACGTTGATAATCCTCGGCAAATCCAAAAATGAATTGTAGTGGTATGCAGACATCGAAATATCCATGATTGTCCACCAACGATCTCGTATTGTCCAAAAACCATCCAGCGTTTTCCAGAAGATCTTCTTGATGAGGTGTCTGCGAGATGTAGGCTTTCATTGCACTGGTGAGCCCGACATTTTTCACCCTCTCGATCTCTATAGCGTTGAGCTCGTAACGAATTTCCTCAAACAGGTGGGCTATGCCATTGTTGACAATAGAAGTGTGACCAACATCGGTTCCATCTGCTTTCGTCAAACGTCCTTGAATATGTAGCGAACTCTTGCTCGGCAGCATGTATGAATCCTGGTTCTGTACACTGATGCGAATCTCGTCGTTGTTGTCGTACGTTGACGAGGCGTATGGCTGGTGCGCATGTATTTCATACTGCGCAATCGACTCGTCAAAGATGACCTTGTTCTCAATGGACAGCATGGTATCAGGCAGTAAATCGAATTCTGTAACCTAAACTTTTTAGAAACTGCACGTTCTGCGGTGTGAGCACTTTGAGCGGTTTGTGCCGACTGATGATTCTTGGACGTGATGTGGCACTTTTATAGTCTCCGTAAACGATTCCCATTATTCACTTTTCACATGAAGTCTAATGGTGATGACTTCTCCTCGAAAATTCACCAATTTGCCGTCTTGATCTACAATACGCAGCTGGAGATGATGTATTGCCTGTACGGTGATCGGATGATACATGAGTGCGTTGGCAGTTCGATGATCTTATATCCTGGCGGCACCACGGGAAAGAACTCGTGAATGGTATGCACTCGTCGGTCGTTTATATAGGCTCCTATAGTGATGTTACACTCAACACGCAAGGCGTTGATAGTGAGTATCCTCACTGGTGTTTGTGATTTATGTTCCACGTTGGCAGCAATGACAATTGGATGAAAACCCAAAAGGTTTCCAATTGAATCTTTTGGTCGGAAATCGATTTGTTGATTACATTTGATTTCACTGCGAAGCGTGCTACTGTTCGCTCGTAACTGGAGTTCAATGCCTGTTGGCAGCACTTTTTTCAAAAAACTCTCGATGCTTTCCAACTCGTAACTTCCCGAAGGTATAGTGATTACTGTATTGGCAACATAAAATTTATTGTTACCAACGTCAATGTTAGGTATTGAATTGAAAGTCAACAATTCGACTAACCCTAACGAATACTTTTTCTGGGGTGACAGTTCAATCGGCGGAAAGTAATTAGTCTCCAATGTAGATGATGTCCCCGAGAGTGCCAATGTCAGTGTATCCGCCATGACTGCTTGTTGTCGACTAATACATATTCACACACTATCGTTGCTTTTATCGAGTAAAAACTTGAGACACAAGTGACCACATATGAATTGATTATAGTTTTGATACTGATCACGATTGTATTTAATTACGCTACCGACACCAAAATATTTCACAAGTTCACGAGGTGGTTGTAAATTGCCAAAACTATCAAAATAAACGATTTTATCACCGGTTTTCCTGTAGGCGACCCAATGCGTTCCATAGCTATTTTTATCATCCAAATTGATGATGGCAGCTTCAACTCTCCAGGGTCCATTTTTCGGTAAATCATTTCTCATGAACACACCTCGAAAATGTGGAATTTTCAACAATTTCGCATATTTCAACAAATCTAGGTTGCTGAGTGCTCGGTGCGGTAGCTCTATACGTTTTTTAAATGCAGTCTCATTCCAGTTCCCCATGGTTTCAGATACAATCCTTTTCCCACGGTGATTGATTCCATTTTGAGGTTATGTCGTTTTGATTCCTCCAATTGCCACTTGGCTGCTCTGGCGTCATTAATAGCTTTAGCGATGCTTGCAGCGCCACCTGCCAACGCTCCTGTGGCACTCAATCCAGCGAAGATGGGTAGTAAGAATGCCGGTAAAATACCTCCAATTTTGCTTGGAACAGGAAGTACACGAGGTATTCGAACTTTCTTTTTTCCACCAGCTTCCTTGACGGCCGCTCGTGCTGCTTTTAATGTCGAGTGTACAGAACTTGTAGTTTTAGCTGCTATTTTCGCTGCATCGATGACTTTTCTCAAGGGAATCCTTTTCTTTACCACCTTCCTGGCTTTCTTGGCCAATTTCCTGGCTTTCTTCAGTCCCATTCTGAGTTTTTTCTTCAGCCCCATAATGCTGGCTATACCAAGTGCTGCTGTTTTTTCACCAACTCCCGAATCCTTGGCAAAAACACGTTCGACTGCTCTTCTTGCGAGCAATTGATCAGCTTCGTGTCTTGCTAGCAGATTTTCACGATTTTTTGAGTACGTGATGTCGTGCTCCCTGCACGCTGAATCGAGAGGATTGATTTCACGATCCCCGCGTTCTAGCCTTTTAGCAAGTTTTGTGCCTGGTCCACAAAATTGATATCCTGGTATATGAAGTTCAACGGGGAGCTTGTTGATGAGGGTGTTGACGAGACCTCGTCCTCTCACAGCCATTGCTCGACTAAGCTCGCGACTATAAATACCCTGTATTTATAGGTTTTCGAATCAGTCGCGCGCGCAGTCATGGAGTTTAAACAACAAATCGTTAGGTTACCCGTCACGAATTTCGACAGTGTGACAGAGAGAGAGAAAAAATTTAAACGTCACGGAAAGTTACTACC
The DNA here is from genome assembly GCA_028476575.1 of Platygaster robiniae. NCBI lineage: Eukaryota > Metazoa > Arthropoda > Insecta > Hymenoptera > Platygastridae > Platygaster > Platygaster robiniae. The sequence goes on from CM052021.1 coordinate 21,978,584, forward strand.
AAATACAGTTCGCGCTATAATTTGCGGTCCTTCGAATTGTGGTAAAACCAATACTCTGCTTTCACTTCTTACACATCCAAATGGATTGAGATTCGAGAACGTTTACATCAACTCAAAATCTCTGAATCAACCGAAACATTAGTATTTAAAAAAAAGTATTCAACCGGTCAAAGGAGTAGGGTTTTTTCCCTACAATGACAACGAAGAAGTCGTCAGTATCGAAAACGTCAATCCAAATTCTGTGATGATATTTGATGATGTTGCTTGCGAAAAACAAGACAATATTCGTGCATACTTTTGTATGGGGCGACATCGATATGTAGATAGTTTCTATCTCTGTCAGACTTACGCTCGTATACCAAAAGATTTGGTAAGAGATAATGCTAATATGCTCGTACTGTTTCGCCAAGATGATATGAACTTGAAACATGTATATGACGATCATGTAAACACTGGCATGACGTTTACACAGTTTCGGGATTTATGCGCAACATGTTGGGATAACAAGTATGGTTTTGTCGTCATTGACAAGGATAGCGATATAAATCAAGGTCGATATAGAAGAGGGTTTGACTGCTTCTATAAATTAAAGTGACTCCAAGCTTGCGCCATTAGTATCACCTGAACTGTGACAGAGGTGACACCATGGAGCGAAAAGATGTACTACATCACATCTTACAAGCCAGCGAAGCCATTCGCCGCAAACATCGTCTGCTGAAACGTGGAAAAGCTGCCATGGAGACGTCGGTGCGAGAAGTGTTTAAGCCCATCATCGATCCACTTCAGTCATTGGCTAGAAAACCAATAGATCTGAAGATTGAATCTGTCACAAAAGAAGAAGAACCAACGTTTGAAGAAGATGAACCACATAGTGTAGATTTCGAGAGCTTCAGTCAAACCATCGGTGACCCAACATTCGCGCCAAGTTTTGTCAGTTCCCCAGCTCCTGTTGACCCTCTGAATAAATATTTGAACATGTTAAAAAACAAGAATCAACGAAAGAATCTCGACATGCAGTATGGAGTACGATCGTTGGAAACTGGATTGTTCATTGGAAACGCTCCAATCAGTTTCACGGAAAACTCTGTTTAAGTAGGGGCTGAGGAATTTGAGAAAACACCAGGGCTTATCGAACTCTTGTTTAAGAAAATACCAAACAGTTCAATTGTAACTAAAATCGATGTGGAGCATTATAGACAAATCATCCATCAAACGAGTGCAGATAGAAAATATTATCAACCTGACTCGAGTCTGCGCGGTGGTGGTAAAGATCTAACGTACCTCACATACACTGCCGACAAGAAAGTTGGCACAGAAGCTTACAACGTGGTAAATCGTGAACGTGATATTGATTATGTTCATTGGGATGATCCCAACGAACTCGTCGAGCGCTTACGACTCATACTAGCATCTCAAGAGGCTGGCAACACCAGTCATACCAACGAGATAAACTCAATCATCGAAGAACTGAGAGAATCTGACATTATATATTAAGCAACATGGTGCATGAAGCGTTATTCGCAAAGTGGACAATGGCGAGTGTGGACGTTTTCGGACGACAACTAACGAGGGGTCAAGGACTTCGTGGCCCTCCTGGTATTGGATTCCAATTGACTCCTGATGAAAACTATGATATGATGGGAAAAAGGTTATGCAACGTTGGTGAAGCAGAGTCGACTACAGATGCAGCAAACCTCGAAGAAGTCACCAGAATTGTTAGAGAAGAACTTCAATCACTGCGATATGTGATGGACACTGTGACTGACAATTTGACAAAATCGTTGAAATCTTTAGCTGCCACATATCAAAAACATGTGGATGGCAATTCAGCAATTATTTTGAGAATTGGGAATCGATTGAAACGTATCGAGAAGGAAGTATTTGTCGACGTCACTCCTCAGAAAGATGTCTATGAATAAAAGCAAGGGTTAAAACTCGTAACACTCATTGTCATCCTGAACGTCGAAGAGATGGATGTGAAAAAAGCTCTCGTGGAAGAACTTCATAAACCCGTGAGAAGAAATTATCGTCGTCGCCATGTTGATATGCGAGGATTGGATGAAACTTGGCAAGCTGATCTCGTCGATATGACTACGTATACGGACAAAGGTTACAAGTTCCTGCTTACCGTCATCGATGTCTTTTCCAAGTATGCATAGGCCATTCCTCTAAAATCTAAAAATGGTCCTGACGTCACCGCTGCTATGAAGACTGTACTCAAGGATCGTCAATCCAAGAATCTACACGTCGATCAAGGCAAAGAGTTTTACAACAAGGACTTCAAAGCGCTCATGAAGCACCATGAAATCAACATGTACTCTACATTCAGCGGCATAAAAGCATCCATCTGCGAACGTTTCAACCGCACTTTGAAAAGCAAGATGTGGAAAAGATTCTCACTCCAAGGACATTACAAATGGATTGACATCCTACCTGCATTGATGTCAAGCTACAACGCTACTAAACATCGTACTATCAAGATGAAGCCAAAAGATGTTACTGCATCTGATGAAAAACGTTTGCTCCGTGAAATTTATCATACCAAGGATCAGAAAGAGAAGCGTAAATTCAATATTGGTGACAAAGTCCGCATTAGCAAGTATAAACATGTCTTCGAGAAAGGATACACATCCAATTGGACAACGGAAATATTTTCCATAGTTGCTGTGAAACTATCGCATCCAACGACGTACAAACTCAAAGACTACCAAGATCAACCCATCGATGGAAGATTTTACACCGGGTAACTCGCTAAAGTGAAACATCCTGATGTATATCTCGTGGAGAAAGTGTTACGAAAGCATGGAAACAAACTATATGTAAAATCGTTGGGATTCGATAATACCCACAATAGTTGGATTAATAAAACAGACATGTAGATAAAAAATTGTTTTATTCATTTCCGCACCACCAGAGCCCACATGGGGTAGTAGAATATGTGGCGCGTTTTTGGTAACGTGGTATCCCCAGTAGGCCTAATCCTCGATAGTTGCATTATTAGTATATGATCTAAGCGGGTATCGGATCCCCCCACTCCTCCTCCCATCACGTGACCCACCCAGGCCCCGCCCCTTTCCCCCACCCCTTATCTGATTAGTCACCCCTCCCCCCAACCCCGCTGATTAGTCACCCCCACCCCACCCCTTTCCCCACCCCTTCTCTGATTGGTCACCCCCAGACCCCGCCCCATTCCCCACCCATTTTGGCGGCATCCACCCCCCATCACCCACCCCTTTTCGCGGTTTTCCACCCCCATCTCCCACCCCTTCCGTGGTTTTTCGCGGGTTTCCGCAGTTTTCGCGAGTTTCCGCCGTTTTTCGCGAGTTTTCCGCGGTTTAACCCTTTCGCGAGTTTTCGCGGGGTTTTCGCGGGTTTTCCGCGGGATGCAACATCCGCATTTTCGAGAATCTCCCCGTTTCCAGGACGCTTGAACGATCACGCGTCCTTTCACGTCGAAGCTCTGTTGCCTACTAGATCATTTTCGGGAGTCATCCAAATACGTAGGCGGATGGACTTACGTAAGGTGGTAGTGGGAGCGGAAGGGAAAGTTTTGAAAGATACGCGATTCGACAGGTTTCGACACGCGCAGATGTTCAGATTCCATGTAACGTAAACTCAAAAAAAAAAAAAAAAAAACAAACGATGATATAATTTTTAGCGCGTAAAAGTTTTTTCCAGCATACAATATTCGACAAAAGTGTTTGGATGTTACGTATTACTTTACGGAATATTCATTATTTCGGGCTGAATTACTCAACCCTAAGAAATCTGTATTTTTTATTTTTCGTCGTTGCTTTAGATAAAAGGTAGCGTTCCGACACTTACAGGAAGATGCTAATAGAAATTGGAAACTCTCGTAGTCATGATCGAGCGTGCAGAGACTTGTTTTTGACTATTACGTATCATTCCACGAAATATTTTTATTCTATTCAGAGCACCCGCGCCTAACTTTGAAAAAAATTTTTTATATATTTTTTTTTTTTTATCACTTTCCCAGTTTTTTATTTTCCGTCTTCCTTTTGAACGAATCATTTAAGTCCTAATCCATTATGCATCGAAACATTCTTCAAACTTCTATATGTTCGAGAATCTTTCACTCTCACGGTATGATAAATAGCCAAATAGAAAAAAGCCAGTGCTCTGACACTTCCGGGAAGATGCTAATAAAAATTAAAAACTCTCGTAGTCATGATCGAGCGTGTAGAGACTTGTTTTTGACTATTACGTATCATTCTACGAAAATGTGTTTATATTTTTTCGAACACTCTCACCATACTTCGTATAATCTTGTTTGCCTAATTTTTTTCTTCTCTTTTTTTCTTTCAAATTTGTTTTGTCCTAATGCATACTATGTCGAAAGATTTGTTGAGGATGGCGGCACTTGTTTTTGACTATTACGTATCATTGTACGAAATATTTTTATTCTGTTCAGAGCACCCAACTCTGAATAATCTTTTTTTTATTGAAATAATCCAGAAGTTTCTACCGCGATACCATCAATAGGAGAATATATAAAAGCTGGTACTCAGGCGATTCCGGGCAAATACAAACTGAATTTTGAAACGTTCGTAGTTATTCTCGAGAGTGTCGCGAATCATTAAACTAAAAAAAAAAAAAGAAACGGTCGCGGAACGGTGTAACTTTAACAGTGATTTGTAAAACTTTTTTTAAAATAATTAGTTCGTGTCAGGTTTGTATTGAATCGGTTTGTCTTGATGCTCTAATCAGTATAGTCGTTCCAGATAATTTTGAAATTCTTGAAAAATTCTGTCGAACATTCGATATTCCAGAACTTGAACTAGAAATCAACAACATTAAATATTTTTTATATACTTCTCACTAATGATTTATCATACACTCATTCGAAACAATTAGCAACAGTGTACAAAATGTTTCACTACTTTGTTGAAAATATCATTCACGTTCAATTAAAAAAAATTTATCTGTTTGACTTTGAAAGCTATAGCGTTTTAAATTTTGAAATATAAAACTCGACTACGCTTTCAGATTAACGATGACGGTTACAGTTCTATAGGCATTTTTGAAGAGGAAGGGAATCATTCGAACGATTTAACATTGTAGCGCGACAACGAAAAAGATTTCACTAGTTGTACCAGTGTCAGTTAATATAAATATAGAATTTTTCAAGCGCGCGTCTCAGTCTAGAAATGGCTATCAACGGTGCTAAAGAAGTAGTGCGTCACCAACGACAACTTCTCGCTTCGCGACCTGTCAATCCTCTCGAGGCCACAGCCTTGATTGAGGATGCTGACGCGTGCATCCGGGAACTGTCAGAGTTTGGCTTAAAGTGTAGACCCGAACTGAAACTTCAGTGTAGTCGTATTATTATAAATTTACGTAGTTATATTCGCGAGTTGAGTGGATACCTAGTGAGTGGTGGGGATCTAGGAACCTCCTGGGAAGATGTCAAAACGGCATTCAATCGCAACCTTGAAACCGGACTCATCGTGCATAAACATCACTTGGATATTCACGGCTTTCTGGAGGAGGCACGAACCATCTTCGTCGACAAGATCGAGGAAGTTCTCCAGCGTCAAAATGCCCTAAAAGTGAATGCTGTACTCGATGCCGAGTTCACTATCGTCAAAGACGGAGAAGAAGTGACTGAAGTGAAAAGCTTTTTCACCAAAACGTCTCCAATCATGAGGACAACGGACTTGTCGCAGTGGTATCCCCAACGCGTCCAGCATTGCCTGCCTCGAGATATGGAGGAATTCCAACACAAAGACTCTGGATGGACACTCCGAAGAATTCTCAGCCTAGCCATTCATATGAATAAATATAACCCGATGCGTGGCAGCTCCTACGTAGAACTCCCAGAAGTCATCAGAAGAAGACGGGCCTGTGTCAATGTTAAAAACTTTGATGATGAGTGTTTCAAATGGGCCATCCTTTCAGCGCTACATCCAGTTGGGAGAAATGTAGATCGTCTCTACAACTATCAGAAATACGACGGAGAACTTAACTTTCATGGACTCTCGTTTCCGTTCGTGCCAAAACAAGTGAAAGTTTTTGAGAAACCAAATGATGTGTCAGTGAATGTGTATGTGTTAGAGAAGAAGAAAAATGACTTTATCGTCGCACCGATCCATGTGACTGACCATAAAAAAGATAAACACGCCAATCTTCTTCTCATACAAAACTATTATACCGATGAAGATGGCGATGAAGATGAAAGTGAATGCGAACCCCTGGTATTCCATTACGTTTGGATCAAAAACCTTTCTCGCTTGGTATTTAATCAACTTTCTAAAACTAACAGCAAACATCGCATTTGCGATAGATGCTTGCATCATTTTCGAACTGAAGAGAAGTTAACTTTTCATGAAACTGACTGTCGAAAAATAAATAAATGCAGTGTTCAGTTACCAAAAGAGGGGAAAGATAAAATTAAGTTTTCCAATCATAAAAACAATCTTAAAGTGCCGTATGTTGTGTATGCGGACTTTGAATGTATTCTCAAAAAAGTTAATTCTCAAAGTCAAGAAAATACCAAAGTCGTTCAAATTCACGAGGCGTAAAGTGTAGGGTATTACATAAAATGTAGTTACGACGAGAACCAATCCCTATACAAGAGCTTTCGAGGATATGATCCAGCGCAATGGCTTTCTAACGAGCTCGTAGCCTTATCACACTGAGTCAAGGAAAAGATAAACAATCCGTAGCCTATGATACCACTGACACCGGACCAAGAGCGGTCTTGGCGCAATGCTCCAAATTGCCACATCTGCAAGCAGCCGTTCCCGAAGACCGACGAGAAGGGGGGTGGTAGAGTTCGAGACCACTGTCACTTGACGGGGGAGTTTAGAGGAGCCGCACATGGCAAATGTAATCTCCTGTACCAAGACGCCCTCACGATTTTTTTCACGATAAGGTGACTGTCGTACCCACTCAAGTTGTGGAATATGATCTGAAATGAAAAAAAAATTTCATGAATGTTAACTCACTTAAATCTGCTTAAATTATACATTTTAAATGAAAAAGAAATGAATGAATCTGTAAATAGGTTTATATATGGATAAAAAATGATAACGATATATGAATAAATATTTTATTGTCACTACATGTCTGTTTTATTTATCCAACTGTTGTGAGTATTATCGAAACCTAACCATTTTACATAAAGTTTATTTGGAATTCTTCGATTCTCCGTGGTAATTGCGTTTGTACATATTCGGTGAACCACTCGTTGAGGTCTGTTGTTTGATACATGGGAGCATTTTTCGTGAAGAAAGCCTTGATCTCCGTGACTTCCTTGTCATCCTTGACTACGCTAAATTCGGCGTCGAGAGAAGTGTTCACTTTCAAGGCGTTGCGGCTCCTTAGAACTTCTTAGATCTGTACGATGAACACTGTCCTGGCTTCTTCGAGGAAATTTTGTACATCCAAATGGCGAAGGTTCACGATTGTTCCCGTTTGGAGACGATTGTCGAAAGCGGAATCGACGTTCTCCCCATTAATGCGCACTGGATTTCGCGCACCAAGATCACCACCGAGTACAAGTTCGTCACTTATTAAGCTATTGTAGCTTTTCAGTTGTAAAATGATTTGCGCACACTGTAATTTCACTGTTTGTCGTTTACGCGATTTCGCGATATGCGAGGCAATGTTTTTCACTTCCGCGATCGACGCGACGGCATCCTCGATCAAGGATGTTGCCGCGAGCGGATCGATCGGACGAGTCGACAACAATTGTTGTTGGCGACGGAGAACTTGTTTTGCTGCGTTAATAGCCATGATGACGTTCGCGAGAAAACTTAAGCTCCTGCTCGAGAACGCCGTACTTATAGGTGGTGGCGCTGCGATCACGCAGAGTTCGGTAACACTCGGAAATGTTCGGGTACGCTCGACAACACTCGGGAATGTTCGGCAATGTTTGGGTACGCTCGGGAATGTTCAGCAATGTTCGACAATGTTCGGAACCGCGCCGATGTCGCGCTACGCTGTCGCGATAATTCTGATTCAACCGACTCGTTCAGGAATGTTCGAGAATATGCAGATACGCTTGGCAACACTTGGAAACGTTCGGTAATGTTCAAATCCGCGCACTGTTTCAAGGTCACGCGCTGCTTCCGCGTATAATCAGTTCAAGTATTTTTTGACTGAATTGATTTCTCGAACAATTGTTTCATTATGAAACATTTTGCAGAACTGTTCTAGAGTTTCTAAATTTTCTGGAATAACTCTATTTACTATTTCTTTTACACATTTTTTAACAAGACTGTCAACAAGCGAAAAATCTCCAATTTGGTAGATTTGAATTAGTTGAGTGAGAGACAAGATCGAAATGTTAGCCTTAGCAGTGTAAATCTATTGTAGAAAAATTTCAACTGTTTTGTCATCAAAATATTCAAAATGTATTTTATCTTCCTGTACTTCATCCCACATGTTTTTAAAAAGTGCTGTAAAGAATGCACATCTTGCATACAAAATATTCTTATGAACTTTGAACTTTTTATTTTATGAAATGATAGTGAAATCACTGAGGGCTTCACTAGAGAGTATATTTTCAAGATCTGCCTTTATTTGATCGCAAGAAGAAGGACATTCTAAAATTGAACGAGAAAGATTTGATGGACGCACTGTGTAGTAAATTTGAATGGTAGGCCATAATATTGTTTCATCTTTCTCACAACAAAGAGGATCCAAATCATGGGTTAGATTTTCTTGATGGAAAATGTGCTTGAACTCTTTAGTCGGACGACCATCAAGTTGTGCTTCAATAGTAGCAAGAATGCGCCAACGTTCACTGAACTGATACTTTCCCGTAGGATCACAATACACTATAAAATGAAATTCATTTCCTGCCACTTTAGTTACTGATTTTTTCCACGTAAAACCTGCGTGATAAAAATCATCTGTATACTTTCTTTCACCAATGTCACTAAGCCACATTAACTCGTCGAAAATTACGCTACTCATGTCTCCTACTACTTCAAACATTGTTCAACTTTTTAAAAAACATCATCTAGTAACGCGTCAAAATAACGATCACGGGAAAACTAATGTTTTTCAACCAAAAAAACTAATCACTAAATACCACAACAATTGTTCAAAAGCACTATCAAACAACTAGTCAATAGAACTTTTGCGAGAGAACCAATGTTTGCCAAGTGTCACAGTATGCATCGCGCTACGGTATCGCGCTATGGTGTCGCGCTATGATGTCGCGCTACAGTGTCGCGCTACTATGACCCGTGACGATTTCGTGTTATGGTTTGAAACGTTCTAAATCGGACTTCTGATCCCAGTTTGAAAATTCGCAACTTATATACTTTGAATCGATTCATTTCTTATTGAAATTTTTTGCTAAATTATGTTTTCTATTCTTTGAATTTCCATATTGACTGATCCTTCTTTTTTTCCAAACTTTCAGAGTTTATAGTTACGTAATGAACATTCAAGGTTCTATTTCATAATATATTTCTTATTTCATATTCTAATTTTCGGTACGTAAAATAGGCTAAGAGCAAATTGATGTTTCCTGTTCCATGAATTCAAAAGAAAAGATGTCGTTTCTATTTCTTATATAACATTCGAAAAATAGATTACGTAATAGAATTTCAAAGTTATATTCGCATAATTTTTTCAACTGCTTGAAAACATGTTTTCTCTTCTTTGAATTTACAGACTGTATGATACTTATTTTTTTCCAAACTTTTAGAGTCGTTAGTCACGTAATAAATATTCAAGGTTCTATTACATAATAAATTTCTCATTACATATTATTATTTTTGACGTATGAAATACAATTAAAGCAAAGTTCCATTCACATTTTATTGAATTTTAAATATAAGCCACCGTTTCTACTTTTTATCTAACGCCTAAAGTGATAGATCACGTAACAGAATTTCGAAGTAATATTAACGTAATTTAATTCACAGCAGAAAATAAATCAATGTTTTGTTCTCTAAAAATGAATGCGTTTAAACTCGATGGAAATTTTTCATCGAAAGTAACATATCTGCGTAAGTGAATTTATAACGAATTTCGTAAAATTTGAATATGCTTTTAAGACTTCGCGGATGATATCATGGAAACAGTCTTTTATGACTATTCCGAACTTGATCTATGTATTGACATATCTTGTACCCTTTCCTGTTTTCTATCGTTGCATTCTTCAGCAACATAAATGGATTATCTTCGATTCTACTTTTACTTTCTTGTCGACACACGTGCTACATCGCATCACGTTGGATTTACGGAATATATTAATTTACTCGACGTCTAGAAGGCGAGCGTTTGTTATCGAGACATTAATCGCTCTTTCATAATACATTTGTTTTAAAAAGTGAACGCTCACATCGATCGCTTTCCTTTAAAATCAGAAAAAGTGATTGAGGCAATAAGAGAACACGCTTCAAACTGATTTCGAAAGAACACAGATTTTTAGAAGTTGGACATAACTATAATTCATGAATATGATGTAAGCAATCTTCTTCTTTCTAATTAGAAACTTTTGAGAGTGAGGAATTGGAGGTCATTTTTCGAAAGCATTAGACTGCCCTACAAAATTTGACTATATAAAGTGATGCTAGCTGAAATGAAATCAGTCACGGCTTTATCATGAGATTCGTGAGTAAACAAAACGTTACCCAAAAAGAAGTGATGAGATATTATAAATTAAATTTAAATTATCCTTGAAATACGGATGCCCGAGCAGTAGAGCGTCAGTCTTAAGAAAAATATTTATCAAGCAACATGGACTTCTCGAAGCTGAACAAAATAGCTCGGGTAGAGAATTTTCTGCCAACGCGTAAAATTATCGAGTTAGAACTCAATGAAAGTTACACCGTCACCAACATTCGCTCCGTTACAACCAAGTATGAATCGAAATTTCTCATCACTCTGGATACGGAATTCGAGATTTTTCTCCCGGCAAGGCTTGGCAAATCATTACAAGAGGATTTGGATCAGCTTCAAAAACTTGCCGACGCTGTGAAGTCAGAGCTAACAGTCAGTTTCCGATTCCTTGGTAGTAAATTCAATGCTTGTGAGTTTTGTAAGAACAATTTTAAAAAACTTAACAATAAAAATGGAGGAGCACACAACAAAGGGCCCCTTTGTTGTGTAAAATGTAAAATTTCTGTGTATTAATTTGCATGGGTATGTGTATGCGTGTGTGAGTGTGCGTGTAAGTGCTATCAACGTTTCGACTCTGGGGAAAAATACATCAAAGGTAAGTATTTCAATCTTCATAAGTCCGCCATTTTGTTTTCAATTTGTTCCGTCCACCATCTTGTTTTGAAGGGAGGAAATCCGCGATAAAGGGTAGAAAAAGTTTGCAAAAACCAACGGAAAAGGGGTAGGAAACTGCGATAAAGGATTGGAAAACTGTTGAAATCGCGGAAAATTTGCGGAAAATTCCAGGAAATTTTAAGAAAACTTGTATGAAATTAGCGAGAAATCGCAAAGATTCCAAAAAAATCTGGGAAAACTGCGGAAAATTCGTGGAAAATTGAGGGAAAAATCTAGGAAAAATTGTAGTAAATTCGCGGGAAAATTGCGCAAATTCGCGGAAAACCCCGGAAAAACGCGGGGAAACCCCGAATGGAGGGGAGTGGGCGGGGCCGGGGAGGGGAGGGAGGTTACGTGATGAGAGGAGGAGTGGGGGGGCAGAACTCTCTTAGCATAACTACTTTCAGTTCAAAGCAGGTATTTTAATGTCAACTGGAAGTATGTGACACGATATCTTGATCATGAAATGGAATTTCTAAACTATTAAATCATTTTTACCCACGTGTAATTCTAGCTGTTAAGGTCCATCTTACATCCGTAGAAATTGATGGAGGGTTCCGAAATTAAAGCAGGTGTTGAAGTTCAGTTCAAAACACGTATTGTGATGTTAATTTAAAATATATGACACGATATCTGGACCATGTAATTAATTTATAAACTTCAATATCATTTTTACCCACATGTTATTCTAGCTGTTAAGGTTCATCTGACGTCCCTAGAATTCGAAGGAGAGTTCCGAAATTAAAGCATTTGTTAAAGTTCAATTGAAAACACGTATTTTGCTGTCATTAAAAAGTATGTGACACGATATCTTGGACATGTAATAAATTTCTAAACTATAAAATCATTTTAACTTACATGTAATTCTAGCTGTTAACAGTGGCGGATTTAACAGGTCGGCAAAAGCGCGCTTGCCGACTGGGCCCCCACGACGAAAGGCTTTCAGGGCCCCTCTTGCTGAAAAATACACCTTCGATTTCTTTTTGTTATTTTTTTGTTGAAAAAATGTTTTGGTGAGTCCCTTGTGAACAGCACAAGTTCAATTTTCAATCAGGGGCCCCCTGTTATCAGAATAATTGCCTGATAACTATCGTAAATTAAATATAAAATAAAATAACTTTTGCAATCAATCAGTTATTTAAAACGTCTACAATTTTCTCAAAGTTTGTCGAATATTTCTGACTTTTCAAAAACGTTCTAGAGGCGCCCCCGGGTGCCTTCGTGCATCCAAATTCAGTTGACAGTCAACTGACCATCACTTTCGAAAGTTGGAATTGCCGCGCCCAATAATGAGAATTCATTGAACATGCGCGGGAACTATCACTATAGTTACTGCAAGTTACTGTACTGGATGAGTAATTTCTACGAGTTCTGTCGAGTTCCGTGTCAATCGAGTTCGTTTATCATTTATCCAGTGTTTATGGACAAGTGCCACAGTGGTTTTCAATGTAAAATGTGAATTTATTCGATAAAAAAACCTGATTCCAGATACTCTAGGTATGTCCATTAATAATTGCTGCGTGTGAGAATTTTGCTTACTATAACATAACCTAGTAATTTGTATTTTTTCATGGTAGGTCTGATTCTACTATATATTTTGCTTAAAACTTTTCTTTCATAGTGATCTGTGCGTCCATCATTCAATTACATGATGCATTTTAGAATAAAAAATAAAAACCATGAAAAATTTAGTTGTAGAAAGCAGAAAATTCGTAATTCCAGTTTTGTTCTTCAAGAAAATTTTTATGGAGAGATATCCTATTTTTTTTATTCCCTAGAGCTGACGTTTTTTTTAAGCGAAGAAAATATTGAATTCTCGTGAAATGTCTATTTTTGTTAGTAACATTACTGTTCCAAGACCTTTTAAGAGGACACGGAAGACGTTCTATTCGCTATATTCTTCCTCTCAACGCTCTCAACCGGTTTCCGTTCTATGCGTTTTTTTCGCACTTCAGCATGTTCCGTGTCCTCTTAACACTCATTACATACAATCGCTGATTTTGAAATAAAATATCACTATTTTATGCAGTCAGTTATAAAAATTCTATAAAAAGGCATGCGTTCTATAAGACGCGACTATATGAAATTTTTATTGAAACAGTTTAACATTTTTGTAAAATAATAAAATTACAATGTATTATTTATGCATACATTAAATTTATTCATTATTTAATATTTCATATTTTGATATATATGTATAATATATTTTTCTTAATAATTTTTACAAAATTTTATAAAAGTTATATATTTATTAGCATAAAATTACTTTAAACAAAGCTTAATAGTATAATCTTGTTAAATTAGATGTTATGAATGGAGAAATGAAAAAAAATTATCAGATATCATGTATGTATGTTATTTAAAATTATTTTTAAATTGTTATTTAAATAAAATCAAAATTTCAAGATTTTTAGCAAACAGTTGTTCTTTTATAATTCAAAAATTGTCTATTAATGGTTTTAGATGACATGGAAAAAACAAAAGAAGAAAGTGGATTTGAAAAGAGAAAAATTAGAGAAAAAAGAAAATTAGAAAATGCTGGAATTGACCCTTAGCAGACTAAAGTCAGTAAATTCTTTCCAACTTCAACATCAAAGTCGACATCAGTTGAAGTTCAAAACAACGATGATCAAAACTTCACGGAAATCGGATTTCTTCCAGCAGAACAATAATTCCTATCCACCAGTTCATCCACCAAAAGTCATACCGAATCAAGCAATGAAACATCATCTACAAAATCACCGCTCATCCACCCAGAAATTTATAATGACGAAGGTATGGTATAATTCATACAAATAGTATAAAATAGTATAATTCATACGAATTTTTGGTCCTTATTTCGAAATGTTTATTGAATATGAAATGTTGAGCTGTGAAATCTTGAAAAATGCTACTTCATTTAATATATAAGTTTACATTAGTACGAACATTGGAGTAGAATTTGAATGTAGAATTTTTTTTTTCAATTTTTACAAAAACAATTCAAACATTTTCATAAAGCCTCTACGATTTAGTATGATCAGAGATTCCGTACTACATCAGATAACTGTTTTTCAATTTTGTTTTTTTACTGTTACAGAAAACAAGCAGGAGAACAAGAAAATGAAGAGCGGATACAATGAACCGATAAAAACTGGACCCGAGACTAGTGTTAGTCGAGTAAAATCCTCCGTCGACAAAAGTGTTAATGACCAATCGTTTTTTAATAATGAACAAAAAGATAACTTCGCACTCACTGATTCATTTGATAAAGAACCAATGTCCGAATCTGAATTATTATTTTCTGCAAATGCACTGCCAACAGTTTCAAAATTCAACAATGACAAAGGAATTTATAAAAATCGGATTTTAAACGAAGATCAGAAAAGAATGCTTTTACTTGCTGGCCCTTGTCAACCTGCAGAAGCTGATATGCCCAATGGCCAATTTAAACTCACAGAAAATAGGCGCCATTTCAACTCGCAGTATTATTATAAACGTACGCACAAGCCTTTCGAAGAAAATGATCCTAGTCCTTGGTTATCATACTCACCGACTCTACATCATGCTTATTGCCATTATTGCTGGCTATTTGGAAATGAGGATGCGAAAAAAAGTATATGGTGCACTGGTTACACGAATTGGAAACATGTTCAGAAATCCATTTCAATACACAGTTTGAGCAAGACTCATCTCCAGAATGCAGTTGCAGCAGCAAGTTTTCTCAAGAAAGCTGATATCAGTCATCAACTAAATCAGCAAATTAGCGAAGAAGCGAAAAAATGGCCTTACGTCCTGAACATTTTTTTTGATACCATAAGAACTTTGTCTGGCTTAGGTGTCGCGTTTCGAGGTCATCGTGAAAAAATGGATGAAGAAAATCCTGGTATATATTTGTCTATCATCAAACTCATCTCCCGACATAACTCGACTCTACATGATCACATCGAATCCTCGAATCGGATAAAGTACTTGAGCAAAACGATTACATTCGAATTATTGAATATCTTGGCTGATCAAACGCGAAATTTTATTATTAATGAATGCAAAGAAGCAAAATTTTTCACACTGATCGCTGACTCAACAACTGATGTTGCTCACTTGGACCAAATAGCTATATTGGTGCGATACGTTACAATCCAAAAAAATGAGACAGGAGCCAAGATACTATGCATCAAAGAACGTTTTTTATGTTTCATTCGAATCAAAAAAGGGGATGCTGTCTCGATTTCTCATGACATTATTGGGGTCTTGTTTGAAAAATATCTATTCGAAAAAATTTATCTATGTGGTCAAGCTTTCGATGGCGCGCCCGTTATGTTAGGAGAGCTGAATGGATTACAAGCACTTATAAGGAGATATGTTGGAGAGAAGGCCTTCGTTCCGTACATCCATTGTACAGCGCATCAACTCAACCTGGTTTTATCTCATGCAGCTGAAAAATTCGCCAGTCCTTCAATCAAACTCTTTTTCGCAACACTACAGCGAATTTTCAACTACTTCTCGCAGTCTCATCGGCGATGGGAAAACCTTTTGGAAGAAAGCAAAAATCTGTCTCAAAATACAACATCTTTCGGCATCAAACTTCTGGGAGAATTGAAACTAGAATTTTTTGAGACCAACTCTGACTGTCGATGAGAAACACAAGATGAACAGTGTGCTGTGCCATCAGAAGATATCGAAAGCGAAGCGCTGTCACAGAAACGAAGACTCCACATCAAAGGCTTGAGTGCTACTCGTTGGTCTGCACGGCTGAAAGCAGAAGAAGCAATTATCCAAAATCTTGACTGTGTTGTCAACTGCTTAGAACGAGAAACATCGAGAGAGAAGGCTACTGGAGAAGATATAATGGACGCAAATTCTCTACTTTCGGCGATCAATTAGCTATTTTCACTAAACCTGACATGGTGGCATTCAGTCCTATCATTCATTGACATTGCTGAAGTGCAATTACAGAAAAAAGAAGTTGATCTTTTGATGGCTCAAAATTGTCTCGAAAATGTAATGAAGAACTTGCAAAACTTGCGTGAAGAGAGCAAGTATGATTCTTTCGTTTCGAAAGCTAAATCTCAATGGGAGAAGATGGGATGGAATAATCCGGATTTTCCGATCATTAGACAACGACGAACGAAAAAAATGCCAGGCGAGAAAGCAGAGGATATTTCTCTGGATATAGCAACGAAACATCGCATTGGGTACTTTGAAGTTCTGGACAGAATGTGCAGTGAGTTACAAGAAAGGGCCAAAGGTTTTGATGAGATAAACTCACTTTTCGGATTTCTCAAACCTGAATCCTTCAAAAACATGGAAGAGAAAAAAAATTTGAAACAAATGTGTGCAATTTGATGGAGAAATATCCAACTTTTTTTACAACTGCCCTGAGGTATGAGTTAATCAGTTTTGCGGATATATATTTCTTACAAGAACAAGATTCTACCAAGCATAGTCCATTGCAATATTTGAACTTCATCGTTGAAAAAAATTTGATCAGCAGTTTCCCGGAGTGCTGCAGTTTATTGCGTTTATTCTTGACCCTTCCCGTCAGCACTGCCAGCGCCAAACGAACAATGAGTTCATTGAAGAGAGTCAAAGATCGTCAACGTTCTACAATCAGGGCAGAAGCATTAGACGATTTCAGCATACTTTTCATCGAACGGCAAGTCGCTGATAAAATTGATCTGGATGCAACCATCGAAGTTTTCGCGGAGAAAAACGCGAGAAGAGGATTCAAAAATAAGTAAATTGTCTCGATGTAAAAAAGAATACAACTTTTATAATGCTCGATTAATAAATGAAAAATTTTTTATATTCATGAAATTCTTGAAACATATATCTTTCACTTTCCATGGAACACCTGACACAACATGATTTTCTGGGGGGGGGGGGGGGGGCTGAAGAAATTTTGCCGACTGGGCCTTTATCCATAAATCCGCCACTGGCTGTTAAGGGCCATCGTACATTCCTAGAAATTGACGGAAGGATCCAAAATTCATGCAAACGTTACAGTTCAGTTCGAAACACTTATTTTAATGTCAACCAGAAGTATGTGACACAATATCTTGAACATGTAATAAATTTCCGAACTATTAAAACGTTTTTACCCACATGTAATTCTGGCTGTTAAGGTGTATCTTACATCCCTAGAAATTGACGAAGGGTTCCAAAATTGAAGCATGTGTTAGAGATCAGTTCAAAACACGTATTTTAAAGTCAATTAGATGTATATGAAACGATATCTGGACCATGTAATTAATTTCTGAACTTTAAAATCATTTCCATCCACATGTAATTCTAGACGTTAAGGTCCCTCTTACATCCCTAGAAATTGATGAAGGGTTCCGAAATCAAAGTGGATGTTGAAGATCTGTTCAAAGCACGAATTTTGTCTCATTTGGAAGTATGTGACTCGATATCTTGGACATGTAATAAATTTCTAAACTATTGAATCATTATTACCTACATGTAATTCCAGCTGGTAAAGTCCATCTTTAATCCCTAGAAATTAACGAAAAGATCCGAAATTCAAGCAAATTTTAAAGTTCAATTCAAAAAACGTATTTTAATGTCAACTAGACGTATGTTACACAATATCTTGACCATGTGATACATTTCTGAAATATTAAAACATATTTACCCACATGTAATTCTAGCTGTTAGGGTCCAACTTACATCCCTAGAAATTGATGAAGTGTTCAGACATAAAGCGTGTGTTGAAGTTCAGTTTAAAACACATATTTTGATGTAAACTGTAAGTATGTAAAACGTAATCTTGACCATTTAATTAATTTCTAAACTATTAAATCATTTTTACAATCGTGTAATTCTAGCTTTTAGGGTGCATCTTACATCCCTAGAAATTAACAGAGGGATCCGAAATTGAAACAGGTGTTGAAGTTCAGTTTAAAACACGTATAGTGATGTTAATTTGACATATATGACACGATATCTGAACCATGTAATTAATTTCGAAACTTTAAAATCATTTTTACCCACACGTAATTCTAGATGTTAAGGTCCATCTTACATTCCTAGAAATTGATGGAAAGTTCCGAAATAAAAGCGCGTGTTTAAGTTCAGTTCAAAACACGTATTTTGATGCCAACAAAGAGTATGTGACACGATATCTTGACAACGTAATTAATTTCTAAACTATTCAATCATTTTCACCCACGCGTAATTCTAGCTGTTAAGGTCTATATCACATCCCTAGAATTCGAAGGAGGGTTCAGGTATCGAAGCAATTGTTGATGTTCAGTTCGGATCACGTATTTTGATGCCAACTAGAAGTATGCGACACGATATCTTGACGATGCAATAAATATCGAAACTATTCAATCATTTTTACTTACATGTAACTCTAGCTGTTCAGGTCTATCTTACATCCCTAGAAATTGACGGAGGGTTCCGAAATTAAAGTGATTGTTGAACATTAGTTCGAAACACCTATTTTGATGACAACTGGAAGTATGTGGCACGATACCTTGACCATGTTATTAATTTCTAAACTATTAAATCATTTTTACCCACATGTTATTCTAGCTGTTAAGGTTCATCTAACGTCCCTAGAATTCGAAGGAGGGTTCCGAAATTAAAGCATATGTTGAAGTTCAATTCAAAACACGGATTTTGCTGTCATTTAGAAGTATGCGACACGATATCTTGGACATGTAATAAAATTCTAAACTATTAAAATATTTTTACCCACATGTAATTCTAGCTGTTCAGTTCCAACTTGAATCCCTAGAAATCGATAAAGGATTCAGAATTAAAACGAGTGTTAAAGGTCAGTTATAACACGTATTTTCATATAAACTGTATATGTGAAACGAAATCTTGATCATGTGTATAAATTCTAAACTATTAAATCATTTTTACAATCGTGTAATTCTAGCTTTTAGGGTCCATCTTACATCCCTAAAAATTGACGAAGGGTTCCGAAATTGAAACAGGTGTTGGAGTTCAGTTCAAAACACGTATTGTGATGTTAATTTGAAGTATATGACACGATATCTGGACCATGTAATTAACTTCTAAACTTTGAAATCAGTTTTACCTACATGTAATTCTAGATGTTAAGGTCCATCTTACATCCCTACAAATAGATGGAGAGTTCCGAAATGAAAGAGAGTCATGAAACTTAGTTCAAAACACGTATTTTGATGTCAACTAGAAGTATGTGACACGATATCTTGACCATGTAATTAATTTCCGAATTATTAATTCATTTTTATCCACATATGAATCTAGCTGTTAGGGTCCATCTTACATCCCTAGATATAGAACAAAAGGTACCGAAATTGACGCAGGTGTTAAAGTTCAGTTAAAAACACGTATCGTGATGTCAATTTGAAGTATGTGACACGATATCTTGGACATGTAATAAATTTCACAACTATTGAATCATTTTTATCTACATGTATTTCTAGCTGTTAAGGTCTATTTTACATCCCTAGACATTGGATCCGATATTCATGCAAATGTTGAGTTCAGTTCAAACACGGATTTTGATGTCAACTAAAAGAATGTGACACAATATTTTGAGGATGTAATAGATTTCTAATCTATTAAAACATTTTCACCCACATGCAATTCTAGCTGTTAAGGTCCATCTTAAATCTGTAAAAATTAATGAAGGGTTCATAAATTAAAGCGGGTGTTGAAGTTCAGTTCAAAACACGTATTTTGATGTCAATTTGAAGTATATGACTCGATATCTAGACGATGTAATTAATTTCTAAACTTTAAAATCATTGTCACGCACACGTAATTCTAAATGTTAAGGTCCATCTGACATTCCTAGAAATAAATAAAGAGTTCCGAAATTAAAACGGCTATTAAAGTTTAGTTCAAAATACGTTTTTTGATGTCAACTAGGAGTATGTGATAAAATATCTTGACATTGTAATTTATTTCTAAACTATTAAATCATTTCTACACAGGTGTAATTCTAGCTGTTAAGGTCCATCTTACATTACTTGAAAATGTTGGAAGGATCCGGAATTCTAGCATATGTTTAAAATCAGTTCAAAACACGTATTTTGATGTCAATTATAAGTATGTGACACAATATCTTGACCATGTAATAAATTTCTTAACTATTAAAACATGTTTACCCACATGTAATTCTAGCTGTTAAGATCCACCTTACATCCCAAGTAATTGACGAAAGGGTCCGAAATTGAAGCAGGTGTTGAAGTTCTGTTCGAGCACGTTTCGGAATGTCAATTGAAAGTATATGACACGATATCTGGACCTTGTAATTCATTTCTAAACTTTAAAATCATTTTTACCTACGTGTAATTCTAGCTGTTAAGGTACATCTTACATCCCTAGAAATTAAAGGAGGGTTCTGAAATTGAAGCAGGTGTTGAAGTGTAATTCAAAACACGTATATTGTTGTCATTTATAAGTATGTGAAACGATATTTTGGACATGTAATAAATTTCTAAACTATTAAATCATTTTTACCACTATGTTATTCTAGCTGTTAATGTCTATCTTACATTCCTAGAATTTGACGGAAGGTTCTGAAATTTAAACAGGTGTAGAAGTTCAGTTCAAAACACGTATTGTGATGTTCATTCGAAGTATATGACACGATATCTGGAACATTTAATTAATTTCTAATATTTAAAATCATTTTCATCCACATGTAATTTTAGATGTTAAGGTCCTTATTACATCCTTAGAAATTGATGGACGGTTCCGAAATTAGAGTTAGTGTTAAAGATCAGTTCGGAACGAGTATTTTTATGTCAACTGGAAGTATGTGACACGATATCTTGACCATGTAATTAATTTCTAAACTATTAATTCATTTTTACCCACATGTAATTCTAGATGTCAAGGTCTATCTGACGTCCCTAAAATTTGAAGAATAGTTCTGAAATTAGCATTTGTTCAAGTTGAGTTCAAAACACGTAGTTAAGTGTCAACTAGAAGTATGTGACACGATATCTTGACCATGTAATTAATTTCTATACTATTGAATAATTTTTACCAACATGTAATTATACCTGTTTAGGTTCATCTTACATCCCTAGAAAATGACGAAAGGTTCCAAAATTGAATCCAGTGTTGAAGTTTAGTTCAAAACACGTATCGTTTTGTTAGATTTCAGTAGATTTCACGATATCTAGACCATGTAATTAATTTATAAACTTCAATATCATTTTTACACACATGTTATTCTAGTTGTTCAGGTTCATCTGACGTCCCTAGAATTAGGAGAAGGGTTCCGAAATTAAAGAATTTGTTGATGTTCAATTTAAAACACGTATTTTGCTGTCATTTAGGAGTATTTGAAACGATATTTTTGACATGTAATAAATTTCTTTACTATTAAATCATTTTTACCAACGTGTAATTCTAGCTGTTAAGATCCATCTTACAACCCTAGAAATTGTCAGGGCTCCCAAAATTCAAGCAAGTGTTGGAGATCAGTTCAAAACACGTATTTTGATGGCAATTGGAACTATATCAAACGATATCTGGACCATGTGATTAGTTTCTTAACTTTAGAATCATTTTTATCCACATGTAATTCCAGATGCTAAGGTCCATCTTACATCCCTAGAACTTAATGAAGGGTTCCAAAATTAAAGTGAGTGTTGAAGATCTGTTCAAAACACGTATCTTGCTGTCATTTGGAAGTATTTGACACGATATATTGGACATGTAGTAAATTTCGAAAGGATTAAATCATTTTTACCTACATATAATTCCAGCTGTTAAGGTCCGTCTTACATGCCTAGAAATTGACGAAGGTTTCCGAAATTCAAGGAGGTGTTAAAGTTCAGTTCAATAAACGTATCCTGATGACAGTTTGAAGTATATCAAACGATATCTGTACCATGTAATTAATTTCTAAACTTCAAAATCATTTTTACTCACATGATCTTCTAGATGTTATGGTCAATCTTACGACCTTAAAAATCAGCGCACAGTTCCCAGATTGCACAATTCATTGAAGTACAGTTAAAACTGAGTATTTTTGTGCTAAATCGAAGTAAATGACACGATATCTTGTTCTTGTAATAAATTTCTACACTATGAAATCATTTTTACTCTTATGTAGTATTAGCTGTTAAGGTCTATCTCACGTCTCTAGAATTCAAAGGAGGGTTCATAAATTGAAGCATTTTTCAAAGTTCAGTTCAGATCACGTATTTTAATACCAACTCGAAGTATGTGACATGATATTTTGACCATGTAATATATTTCTGCACTATTTAATCATTTTTACCCACATGTAATCCTAGCAGTTAAGGACCATCTTACATCCCTAGAAATTCACGATAAGGTCCAAAATGATTGTGGGTGATAAAACATAGTTCAAAACACGTATTGTGATGACAATTTGAGGTATATGACACGATAACTGGAAGAAGCAATTAATTTCTAAACTATTAAATCATTTTTACCCACATGAAATTTTAGCTGTTAAGGTCTATCTGACGTCCCTAGAATTCGAAGGAAGGTTCCTAAACTGAAGAATTTGTTGCATTTTTGTTCAAGTCACGTTCGTTGATGCCAACTAGAAGTATGTAACACGATATCTTGACCATGTAATTAATTTCTAAATTATTAAATCATTTATACCCACGTGTAAATCTAGCTGTTAAAGTCTATCTTACATTCCTAGAAATTGACGGAGGGTTCTGAAATTGAAACAGATTTTGCAGCTCAGTTCATAATACGTATTGTGATGTCAATTTAAAATATATGACACGATATCTAGACTATGTAATTTACTTCTAAACTTTGAAATCATTTTTACCCACGTGTTATTTTAGCTGTTAAGGCCCATCTGACGTCCTTAGAAGTCGAAGAAGGGTTCTGAAATTCAAGCATTTGTTGACTTTTAGTTCGAAGCACGTATTTTGATGTCAACTAGGAGTTCGTGACACGATATCTTGACCATGTTATCAATTTCTAAACTATTAAATCATTTTCACCAACGTGTAATACTAGCTGTTAAGGTCCATCTTACATCCCTAGAAATTGATGGAGGGTTCCGAAATTAAAGCGGGTTTTAAAGATCAGTTAAAAACACGTATTGTGATGTCGATTTGAAGTACAGGACAGGATTACTCGACCATGTAATTAACTTCTAAACTTAAAAATCATTTTTACCCACGTGTAATTTTAGCTTTTAAGGTCCATCTTACATATGTAAAAATTGACGAAGGGTGCCGAACATGAAGCAGGTGTTGAAGTTCAGTTCAAAACACGTATTGTGATGTAAATTTGAAGTATATGACACGATATCTAGACTATGTAATTTACTTCTAAACTTGGAAATCATTTTTACCCACATGTTATTTTAGCTGTTAAGGTCCATCTGACGTCCCTAGAATTCGATGAAGGTTTCTCAATTTAAGCATTTGTTACGTTTAGTTCAAAACACGTCTTTTGATGTCAACTAGGAAATCCTGACACGATATCTTGACCATGTTATCAATTTCTAAACTATTAAATCATATTTACCAACGTGTAATTCTAGCTGTTAAGGTCCATCTTACATCCCTAGAAATTTATGGAGGGTTCCGAAATTATAGTGGGTTTTAATGATCAGTTAAGAACACGTATTGTGATGTCGATTTGAAATACATGACACGATATCTGGACCATGTAATTGATTTCTAAACTTTTAAATCATTTTTACCAACATGTTATTCTTGATGCTAAGGTCCGTCTTACGTCCCTAGAAAACAACGCAGGGTTCTATGATTGCAAAATCTTATGAAGTTCAGTTAAAAGCGAGTATTTGAATGACAATTTGAAGTGTATGACAAGATATTTCGACCATGTGATAAATTACTAAACTAATAAATCATTTTCAGCCACATGAAATCCTAGCTGTTAACGTCCATCTGACGTCCCTAGAAGTTGAAGGAGGTTTTCGAAATTAAAGCATTTGTTGAAGTTTAGTTCAAAACACGTATTTTGCTGTCATTCAGAAGTATGTGACACGATATCTTGGACATGTAATACATTTCTAAACTATAAAATCATATTAACCTACATGTCATTCTAGCTGTTAAGGTCCATCTTACATCCCTAGAAATTGACGAAAAAAAACGAAACTAAAGCGAATGTAGAAGTTCAGTGCAAAACACGTATTCTGATGTCAACTGGAAGTATGTGACACGATATCTTGACCATGTAATTAATTTTTAAACTATTAGATCATTTTTACCCACATGTAATTCTAGCTGCTAAAGTTCATCTTACTTCCCTAGAAACTGATGAAGGGTTCCGAAATTAAAACATGTGTTGAAGTTCAGTTCAAAACACGTATGCTGACAATAATTTAAAGTATATCACACGATATCTGAACAATGTAATTAATTTCTAAACATGAAAATAATTGCTTCCAACATGGAATTCTGGATGTTATGGTCCTTCTTACATCCTTAAAAATTGATGAACAGTTCCGAAATTGAAGCGGGTGTTGAAGTTCAGTTCGAAACACGTATTCTGATGTCAACTAGAAGTATGTGACACGATATCTTGACCATGTAATTAATTTCTAAACTATGAAATCATTTTTACCCACATGTAATTCTAGCTGTTAAGGTTCATCTTACATCCTTAGAAATTGACGGAGTGTTCCGAAATTAAAGCACTTCTTAAAGTTTAGATCATAACACGTTACGTGATCTCAAATAAAAGTATATGACACGGTTACTGGACCATGTAATTAATTTGTAAACTTAAAAATTATTTTTAGCAACGTGTAATTTCAGCTGTTAAGGTCCATCTTACATCCCTAGAAATGGATGGAGGGTTCCGAAATTTGAACACTTGATGAAGTTTAGTTAGAAGCTAGTATTTTGATGACAATTTGAAATATATGACAAGATATTTTGACTATGTAATAAATTTCTAAACTATTAAATCATTTTTACCCATATGTAATTTTAGGTGTTAAGATCTATCTGACGTCCCTTGAATTCGAAGGAGGGTTCCGAAATTTAAGCATTTGTTGAAGTTTAGTTCCAAACACGTATTCTGATGTCAACTGGAAGTATCTGACATGATATCTTGACCATGTAATTAATTTCTAAACTATTGAATCATTTTTACCTACATGTAATTCTAGCTGCTAAGGTTCATCTTCTATCCCTAGAAGCTGATGAAGGGTTTCGAAATTAAAACATGTGTTGAAGTTCAGTTTAAAACACGTATTGTGATGATAATTTGAAGTATATCACACGATATCTGAACAATGTAATTAATTTCTAAACATGGAAATAATCCCTTCCAACATTTAATTCTAGTTATTATAGTCCATCTCACATCCCTAAAAATTGATGAAGAGTTCCGAAATTGAAGCGGGTGTTAAAGTTCAGTTCGAAACACGTACTCTGATGTCAACTAGAAGTATGTGACACGATATCTTGACCATGTAATTAATTTCTAAACTATTAAATCATTTTTACCTACATGTAATTCTAGCTGTTAAGGTTCATCTTACATCCCTAGAAATTGACGGAGTGTTTCGAAATTAAAGCACGTCTCGAAGTTTAGATCAAAATACGTTATGTGATGTTAATTAAAAGTATATGACACGCTTACTGGACCATGTGATCAATTTCTAAACTTAAAAATCATTTTTACCCACGTGTAATTTTAGCTGTTAAGGTCCATCTTACATATTTATAAATTGACGAAGGTTGCCGAAATTGAACAGGTGTTGAAGTTCAGTTCAAAACACGTATTGTGATGTCAAATTGAAGTATATGACACGATATCTAGACTATGTAATTTACTTCTAAACTTTGAAATCATTTTTACCCACATGTTATTTTAGCTGTTAAGGTCGATCTGACGTCTTTAGAATTCGAATAAGGTTTCTAAATTCAAGCATTTGTTGACGTTTGATTCAAAACACGTCTTTTTATTTCAACTAGGAGTTCGTGACACGATATCTTGACCATGTTATCAATTTCTAAACTATTAAATCATTTTTACCAACGTGTAATTCTAGCTGTTAAGGTCTATCTTACATCCCTAGAAATGGATGGAGAGTTCCGAAATTAGAACACTTGTTGAAGTTAAGTGCAAAACACGTATTGTTATGTCAATTTGAAGTATGTGACACGATATCTTGACCATGTTATTAATTTCTAAGCTTTAGAATCATTTTTACCCACATTTTATTCTAGCTGCTAAGATCCATCTTACATCCCTAGAAATTGACGGAAGGATCCGAAACTAAAGCGAATGTCGAAGTTCAGTGCAAAACACGTTTTTTGATGTCAACTAAAAGTATGTGACACAATATGTTGACCATGTTATAAATTTCTAAATTATTAAAACATTTTTACCCACATGTAATTCTTGTTGTTAAGGTTCTCCTGACGTCCCTAGAATTCGAAGGAGGGTTCCGAAATTCAAGCGAATATTGAAGTTTAGTTCAAAACACGTATTTTGCTGTCATTTAGAAGTATGTGACACGATATCTTGGACATGCAATAAATTTCTAAACTATTAAATCATTTTTATCTATATGTAATACTAGCTGTTAAGGTCTATCTGACGTCTCTAGAATTCGAAGGAGGGTCCCGAAATTGAAGTCTTAGAAGGTGAGCTGAAGGGGTATTAGACCCTTCCACTCCTACTCCTTTCACGCGACTTCCCTCTCCCGTCCTCGCGTCGGTAAGGTAGGGACCTGAGATGGAGACGGTCGGTAAATACGATCAGTTATTATTACCTGTTGTCGGTAACTATTACTTATGCTCGGTGAAACAGGGGTGTATCTACTGCCATGTAAACAGGGGAAGTAAATACCTGCTTTTAAATTTGATTTTTTGTTTTTGTTTAGTTTTTTTTTTTTTTTTTTTGTTATTTCTTCATTTATTTTTTGTTTAGTTCTTTTTTACATTTGATTTTGTTTTTTTTTATTTAAACAATTTTGTTACATAGTGTTTTGAATTACATTTATTTTTCCAAAGTGAACTCGCAGGCGTTGAATTTCCCTCCGAGAAGACGAAAATGCACTGGATTCGTCGACTTGATGGAGACTTCAATTTTTTGTAGTTCCTTCGGATCTTTTCTCAGAGTTTCGCAGATCCTTTCTGGTAGAAACACCTCAAATTTCTCATCCAGGGCGATGACGAATTTAGTTCCAAATTTAGTGTCAATGGATCGAATCCCAGTCACAGGAAAGCTTTTGTTTACTTCCAACTCGGCAACCCTTTGCTTTGGGAGCAAATGTCCTCTACGGACAAGTTGGTTAAGCTTTGAGAAGTCCATGTTGTTTGTTTGAAAATTGTCTCTGGAATTACGCTCCCGCTCATAGCTGTCATATTTTTAGCTATGCTGCGCATGCGTAGACGTGTGTGAAAGATTTATCAGCATCCATGCGCAGAGGTAGTGAACGCGAATCGTCCAATCGTAGCGCGCGAATGTGGGGGGATTGACCAATCGGAGCATGCGATGACGTCATCACGACAAGTGTCAACACGTTTATTCTAGGAACGATTACATCATCTCGACAAGTTTAAACACGTTTATGTTAGGAAATCATCACGTCATCACATTCCTAAAAGATAACATCTACTGCGCAATACATATTTGACCTTGAAAGTTATTTTTAGAACGATAACTGCGTGAAAGACGACAAGTCTTACATAAAAATTCTAGGAAACGATGACGTCATCACGACAAGTTTAAACACGTTTATTTTTAGCAACGATTACGTCATCACATACAATGATGTCACTTTATTTCAAGTTTTACTGGGGAATAAATAACAATAAAATAATTTTTTTTGTGCAAGGGGCCCCACCCCGCCCCTTGCTGTGAGACTCATCCATCATGTCAGTCCCTCCATTTTTAATACAAAAAATTACAATTTTTCACGCTTACATCTAATTCAATCTTTTATCATCGGAGCTATGCCAATACGATCATCAGACGTCAAATTCCAATGTTTTTTACATCGCGTAAATCTAACAAACTCAGCATCTTTTTGTAATTTTGACGGGAGCTTTTCCCAAGCTCTAGCGATACATTTTTGTTGTAAGTATAATAAAAATTCTCGCGGCAATTCAACGATATCTTCAGAATCCAACTCGTGGAGGAAGACAGTGTATGAGAGTAGAGTAAATGATCTCTTCATTGACGGCGTATCACCAAATTTTTACATTAACCACATCCTGAGACGGCGAGCGTTTTCCGTTGCACAGTGATGAGTAGGCACAGGTCGATGAAAATTGTTGTAGGGACACGCAGAGACTCGCAAATCCTCCAGGGACGGACAGCCCATATCCATCAAATCGATGATGATGGCATTTGTATACTGCTTTAACCATCGCTTTTTGTCTAATCCTTTGACGAATATGAATGTGCCATCCTTCAACTGGTTGCTCAATTCTTGATCAAGTTCCTCGTATGACACATCTCCAGAGTTCCGAGGCACACCATGATAGTTTTGTGTTAGCCACAAATAAGCAGCCTTGACATTTGGCGACAAATCATCCAAAGCACATGGTGACTTGAATAATGTCGTGACAACACCAGCGTAGGGCTCAAGCCCTACGCATCCAGCGAAGCCCTGGAAGCCCTGATCCAGGAAGCTCTGGATGTCAACGACGTACTTCATCTTGATTTACTGATGCTTTCCGACAACTCCATCGCCTTTTACATCTTTTCCCCCACCACTACCACTACCAACTACTTGAATCTCTCATACATGATGTCCGACTTTTTATCATCATCCTTTTCCTTTTTGTCCGACACCGGTTTATATTTATCCGACGTTTTATCTTTGGACAAAAGACATCGAGGATCATCGGTTAACCTATCCATCGCGACTGACGATTCATCAAGTTTGAACATTAATATATATGTAACCTAACCTTTTTATGTAGATTTTCACGCACACACACACTCATACATTTTATAGTTTTCTAACAACGCCGCTGATTGGTTGATACTCGACAATTTTATCATGTATAATAATACAGTACACCGCAGTTGTGTCGGGAAAAGCTGCTACTGATTCAAATTCGAGACGAACATCAACTGGTCCAGTAATCAATGAATCGTTTTGCTTTGCACAATCAATAATCACAAGACGTGCATTCTCTTTAAATTGAGTTTTTGTCAGCAATGGATCATTTTTCGTTCCATAATACGATGATTGAAAATTTGCAAACATTTCATACAACGTTGCAAACTGGTTTCGTTAAAAATCAATATTAAGATTTGTGTAAGGATAACACTGTGAGTTTAGGTACAATTTCACATCACGCAAATTACACGTATCAAAATTACTCATGTTTCCGGTTCTAACATTCTTTCTACCAGCTTGGAATCCAACGATAACATATCTTGGTTTTTCGAACTGTGTCGAAGTTTTAACACTCCACACATGCTTAGTCGTTTGCGGCAACAGAGGATATTCGTAGAGTTCCCAGCTTCGGAAACTCATAGCAATGGTTGGATCCGTTGAGATGTAGTTCAGCATACGAATTTTCTCCACATCGGAAACTTTGACGTACGGAATCAGCCATTCCATTTTTCTGATTGTTATCTTGTATTGTTCATCATTCGCAGCTTGCTGTAGAATGGCGTTCACGTCGGTGTTGGCTCGGAGTATGATGAGTTCATGCTTGGCGTTGACAATCACTCGCTGATAGTCCTCAGCGAATCCAAAGATAAAATCCAGAAGAATGCATATATCGAAATATCCATTGTTGTTGATCAATTGTCTGGCATCGTTAATGATCCATACAGCTTTTTCCATGAGATCTTTTTGGTTAGGGTTTTGCGAAACGTAGGCTTTTATTGTAGTTGTCAGACCAACGTTTTTCACCCTCTCGATCTCAATAGCGTTGAGCTCGTAACGAATCTCTTCGAATAAGTGAGCTATACCATTGTTTATTATAGACGTATGCTCGACATTGACTACGTATTCAGCTAACGTCAATCTTCCTTGCACGTGCAGCAAGCTCTTACTCGGCAACATGTACGAATCCTGATTCTGGATACTGATACGAATCTCATCGTTATTGTTGAACGTTGACGATGCGTACGGCTGATGCGCATGCACTTCGTACTGTGCTATCGACTCGTCGAAGACGATCTTCTTTTCGACGGATAACATGGTATCAGGCAAATTAAGCAGCAAATTTTCTTTGGACTCTCAGACCGAGACTTTTCAGGAACTGAACGTTCTGTGGTGTGAGCTGTTGAAGAGGTCGACTTCGAATGATGATTTTTGGCCATGTTGCTGGACTTTTATACTCTTCGTAGACAATTCCCATTATTCACTTTTTACATGTAGTCGTATAATGATAACTTCTTCTCGAAAATTCACTAGCTTTCCACTTTGATCGACTATGCGCAGCTGCAGATGATTTATTGCCTGTACGACGATTGGATGCCAAGTGGCGTGATTTGGCAATTCGATGATCTTATATCCTGGAGGCACCACTGGGAAGAACTCGTGGATGGTGTGTACACGCTGCTCGTTTATATACGCCCCTGCCGTGATGTTACACTCGATGCGTAAAGCGTTGACGGCGAGAATTCTCACCGCGGAATCCGACTTGTGCGCGACGTGAGCTTCAATGATTCTCGAATCAAAGCCCAGCAGTTTACCGATAGAGTCCTTGAGTTGGAAATCAATCTCCCGATTACATTTGATCTCACTGCGTAGTGTGCTGCTGTTGGCCCGCAAACTCAGCTGAATATTTTTTGGAAGTACTTCCTTCAGATATTCCTCGATGTTTCCCAATTCGTAGCTTCCAGATGGTATAGTTATGACATCATCACCAACATAAAACTTGTTGTTTCCCTCGTCAATGTTGGGTATGGAATTAAAAGTCAACAATTCCACTAGTCCCAAGGAATATTTCTTCCAAGCTGACAGTTCGATTGGTGGAAAGTAGTGAGCTTCCAAAACGGATGACGTCCCCGAGAGCGTTAATGTTTATGAGTCCATTGTCACTCGTAGACTGATGCGTGTTCACACCCGAGCAATGCTTATATCGATTGAAAATTGTAGACACAAGTGACCGCAAATGACTAAGTCATAGTTTTGAAATTGATCGTGATTGTATTTGATTTTGCTACCGAAACCAAAATAGTTTAAAATTTCACGAGGCGGTTGTAGATTACCAAAACTGTCGAAATAAACGACTCGATTTTCGGTTTTTCTATAGGCTACCCAATGCGTGCCAGAACCATTTTTAGTATCCAAATTCACAATGGCGGCCTCATATTTTTTCGGACCACTTTTTGGTAAATCGTTGCGCATAAACACACCTCGAAACGATGGAATTTGCAATAGTTTTACATATTTTAGTAAATCCATATCGGTGAGTGCTCGGTTCGGTAGCTCCATACGTTTTTTAAATGAAGTTTCACACCAGCTCCCCAAGGTTTCAAGTACAAGCCTTTTCCCACGGCGATTGATTCCATTTTAAGGTGATGTCGCTTCGCTTCATCCAACTGTCGCTTGGCGGCTTTTGCGTCGTTGATAGCTTTTGCAACGCTAGCAGCGCCACCTGCCAGAACCCCTGTAGCACTCAGTCCGGCAAAAACAGGTAGCAAAAACGTAGGGAAATGCCTCCAACTTTGCTCGGAACAGGTAATACGCGAAGCACTCGAACTTTCTTCTTTCCTCCAGCTTCTTCCACAGCTGCGCGTGCGGCTTTTAGAGTTGATGGTATGGATCCAGTAGCTTTTGATGCTATTTTTGCAGCATCGATGACTTTCCTCAAAGGGATTTTCTTCGATTTCTTCTTCAAACCCATACCAAGTTTTGGCTTGACTTTCATGATGCCGGCAACTCCAAGAGCAGCTGCTTTTTCTCCAACTCCGGAATCCCTGGCGTAGATACGTTCGATCGCTCTTTTTGCGAGGACTTTGTCAGCTTTGTGTCTTGCTGTTAGATTAGTATTTTTCGAGAACGCGATATCGTGATCTCTGCAGGCTGCGTCCAGAGGGTTTATACCCTGGTCTCCACGCGCCAATCTTTTAGCAAGCTTGGTACCTGGCCCGCAAAATTGGTAACCCGGTATATGAAGTTCAACATGGAGCTTGTTTACGAGAGTGTTGACGAGACCGTTACCTCTCGCTGCCATTGCTCGACTGAGCTCGATGCTATAAAAGTCGAGTATTTATAGGTTTTCCAATCAGACGCGCGCGAGCAGCCATGGAGTTGACACAGCAAAACGTCAAGTTACCAGTCATCAACTTTGATAATGTAACGGAGAAGCGGGAAAAAATAAAACGTCATGGAAAGCTGCTACCAAACACGGTTCGCTCTATAATTTGCGGCACTTCGAATTGTGGCAAGACCAACGCTCTTCTCACGCTCGTCACGCATCCTAACGGCTTGAGATTTGAAAACGTGTACCTCCACTCAAAGTCGCTCAATCAGCCCGAGTACGAATACTTTAATAAAATCATCGAACCTGTCAAAGGAGTGGGATATTTTTCGTATAGCGACAACGAGCAAGTTGTTAGTGTGGGTGAAGTCAAGCCGAATTCTGTGATGATATTTGACGACGTGGCATGTGAAGAGCAAGACAATATACGCGCATACTTTTGCATGGGACGGCATCGCGATGTGGACAGTTTTTATCTCTGTCAGACTTATGCTCGCATTCTCAAACACTTGGTGGGAGACAATGCCAATATGCTCGTGCTGTTTTGTCAAGATGTAAACACAGAAGTGACGTTTACACAATTTCGAGAACTGTGCGCGACCTGCTGGAACGACAAGTATGGCTTTCTCGTCATCGACAAGGATAGTGAAATTTATCAAGGTCGATAGAGGAGGGGATTCGATTGCTTCTATAAATTAAAGTGATTCAATGACAATTGCATCAGTATCACTTGAACGTTGCTGAGGGTAACACCATGGAGCGTAAAGATGTACTACATCAGATTGTGCAAGCCAGTGAAGCTATCGGACGCAAACATCGTCTGCTGAAACGAGGAAAAACTGCTGTTGAGACGTCGGTGCGAGAAACGTTCAAGCCCATCATCAATCCGCTCCAGTCATTGACTAAACGGGATGTGGAAATGAAAAAAATCAAAAAGGAAGAAGCCAAAGAAGAATTACCTAGGATGGAGGATACGTTCGAGCAACAGAGTGAAGATTTCGAGAGCTTTGATCAAACCATGGGAGATCAAACCTTCACACCGGGCATCGCAAGTTCACCAGCTCCTGTTGGCACTCTGAAGAAATACTTGAACATGTTAAAAAACAAGACGCAGCAAAAGAATCTCGACATGCAGTATGGAGTACGGGCTTTGAAAAATGAGTTGTATATTGGAAACACGCCAATCAGTTTCGTAGAAAATACTGTTTATGTGGGGACTGAGGAGTTTGAGAAAACGCCGGGACTTATTGAACTTCTGTTTAAGAAAATACCAAACAGTTTGATTGTGAATAAAATTGATGTGGAAAACTATAAAAAAATTATTCAGCAAACGAGTGCAGACAGAAAAAATTATCTACCTGACAGGAGTTTGCGTGTTGGTAGAGATTTGAAGTATCTGACATACGTTGCTGACAAGAAAGTGGGTTCAGGAGTTTACAACGTAGTTAATCGTAGATGTGACATTGACTATGTGCATTGGGATGATCCAAACGAACTTATTGATCGCTTACTTATACTTGCATCTCAAGCCGCTGGAAACAACAGTCATACCAACGAAATTAACTCAATCATCGAAGAATTGAGAGAAGTTGGGATTATATATTAAAAATCTCAGAGTCTGTAATCTCATTCGAGAGCTGCACAATGGCAAGTGTGGACGTGTTTGGAAGACATCTAGCCAAAAACAGCGAAATACGTGGGCCACCGGGTATTGGATTCAAACCAACTCCCGAAGGTCATTACGATCTCCAGTATAAAAAATTACCCAACGTTGCAAAGGGTGATTACGAGACGGATGGTGCTTCGGATCAAAATATAATTGATTTTGAAGAAGTGTTGGCAACGGGAATGGAGCAGTTGAAGGAATCATTGGAAACCTTGACTAACATGTACCAAAAACATGTGACTGAAAACGCTGCAATAATTTCATCGATTCAGAATCATTTGAAGCATATCGAGGAGGAAGTGTTTGTCGATGTTACACCACAAAAGGACGTTTACGAATAAAATCTCGTGTAAACTCGCGTACCAGTCATTACCACCATGGACCTCAAGGAAGCACTAGTGGACGAAGTTCATAAACCTGCACGGAGAAATTATCGACGTCGTCATGTTGATATGCGAGGATTGGATGAAACGTGGCAAGCAGATCTCGTAGACATGACCACCTACAAAGATAAAGGCTACAAATTCCTGCTCACCGTCATCGACGTCTTCTCCAAGTACGCCTGGGCTGTACCAATAAAATCTAAGAATGGTCTTGACGTCACTGCTGCTATGAAGACTGCGCTAAAGGATCGACAACCCAAGAATCTACACGTCGATCAAGGCAAAGAGTTCTACAACAAGGACTTTAAGGCTCTCATGAAACAACATGGAATCAACATGTACTCTACATTCAGCGGCATGAAAGCGTCAATCTGCGAACGTTTTAATCGCACACTCAAGGGCAGGATGTGGAAACGATTTTCTATCCAAGGACGCTATAAATGGATCGACATCTTACCTGATTTGATGACGAGCTACAACTCTACCAAACATCGAACAATCAAGATGAAACCTAAAGATGTTACCGCAGCTGATGAAAGTCGTCTGCTTCTTGAAATTTATTCAAAAAAATATAAAAAAAAGAGCAGAGAACATTTGACGTTGGTGACAAAGTTCGAATCAGCAAATACAAGCACGTCTTTGAAAACGGATACACACCGAACTGGACAGCGGAAATATTCACCATCGCTGCTGTAAAACCAACACATCCAACAACGTACAAGCTCAAGGATTATCAGGAGCAGCCCGTCGAAGGAGGATTCTACGCCGAAGAACTCGCCAAAGTGAAGCATCCTGATGTATATCTCGTTGAAAAAGTGCTACGAAAACGTAGAAATAAAGACTTTGTAGAATGGTTGGGATTTGACAGTGAACACAATAGTTGGATAAATGAGAAGGATATGTAGTCAATAAAGAACATGATATATAAAACAGTTGTTTTTATTTACCAAAACACGCATGCATAAAAATAAATGTATAACGCTGAATTCATTTCCGCACCACCAGAGCCCCGCTCGCATGGGGTGGTAGAATTCGTGGAGCGTTTTTGATGACGTGGTATCCCCAGTAGGCCTAATCCACGATCTATATGCAGCTTATCATCAACTATACCTTACTTGTCTAAAGCAATATTTACATTTTCTGCGTCAATGTTCATCAATTCCTTGATTTTATAATGACCCCAGGGAAGTGTATCCGTGGAATCTTCGAGTCGACACCGTTTGTTGTCAAATGGACTCAACGCCAGTTTGGTTTGTCGCACTGTTTGGATTTGATGTAGCTTGGTCCTGAAGAGGTATTGCTGTCGAATCTGTGTGACGTTTTCCCGCAAGCATTGTACATAGTCGTCAGAATCAATGGTTCGCTTTACGACTGCAGCCTTCACTCCTTTCGCCTTTTTTCATACGGTCCTCGCCTTCGACTCGTACGCTATACATCTTGCTGCGAAGCTCCACAAATTCAGTCATGATTTGGCCGTTGCATTCGTCCTTCACCAAGCCGACGATTTTCTTGTTGGTGAGAGGCAGCTGGAATCTGTTATCCTTCGGGTAGTCGGATGTATCGAAGCAGTGGATGTTGTTCCGCATAATTTCGTAGATGTTTGAGTTTTTCACTTCATAAATGAGGCTGTCGGTGTCTGTGTAGAGCAGCTTGCAATCCACCGTCTAGTTCTTCATGAATTTGTAGTGGAAATCGTAAACGCAGGTTCTAGAAAGGTCCAAGACGGCGAATCCAACGTAGATTGGCTTGTTGAGGACTACTTGAACTTGAGAAAGTCGGACAGCTACCAAATTTTCCGCAAAGATGGAGCGAGCTTTGAAGTTGGGCCGGGCGATGAGAGCTTCCGCGCCGTGTCGTCCATCCCACTTCGTCACCAGCTTGACAATTGCTCGTTTTCGCACGTTCTCCATCGTCTTTCCGAATACGGCATTGTTCATGAGTTTAAATAAATTCTTTTCAAACTCGTTAGTGGCACGTTTCCTCATGTTGCTGTTGAGGTCGATGTAAGGCTTGAGCCACGATGATTGATTGAATTGTAGAATACGATGAATTTTTGTGAGCACGAGTCCATGTTTCAAGGCCTGTTTCAAGTTGCGATAATGAATCACGTAGTGCTCTTTTCGCTCCAGGGTAGTCAGTAGCTTCCGTTCTTTAGATCCTGGAGGCGCCTTTTGCTCGGGACAGAAGGGTAAATCTTGATGTTGGTCATAAATCTCATCAGGATATTCGAGATCCACTCCCAAAATATATCCAACGTCGGCGTCATCCTCCACAGCCCAGTTGACGTCATTATCGGCCCATTTGAAGCCATCGCATGGAAGGTGTTGCATCATGGCCCATCCGTAGAGATTGTTCACGTCATAGTATACCAGATACTTTGTTTCCTCATTCGGATCGTATTCGGCCATGTACGGGTTGTTGGCGTGGGAGTATCGGTTGCTACACTGGCTCACTCCTCCCCTGAGTCCATGCTCAATGAACATCATCTGATCGATGTCAGTTAACAGCTCCAATTCCACGCCCGTGTATTTTAGCATGGCATCCCATGCGAGTCCCGGCGTTGTAAAGTAATGTGCGGGGTCCAAGCCGTAAACGTCGATTCATTTATCGCGGAAGTTTTCAAACACGTCACTCAGTAGCAGTATATCAGTCTTCATATACAAATCCGAGTATTCCCCCAGCGTTTCGATGCCGAACGTATTCCAAACATTGCTGGCATGACTGTCAACAAATAAAAAATAATACTAATCATAATGATGATAATTATAAAAATAAGAATAATGATAATTACAATAAGAATAATGATAATGATGATAACAATAAGAATAACGATAATAACAGTAAGAAGAACGATAAAAACAAAAATTATAATGATAAACTTACGAATAGTCTTCTACGGTAATGTTGCTTCCGTTGAGGTGACTGTAGAATTGATCGTGGGATGGTAATTTTTCTTCGTCGACTTTGCTCCAACCGTCCATGTATTCATACGGGAACACTCCTTTTCGCGTCAGCAGTTAAAATTCACCCTCATTCAAGTGATTGAATTCACGACGTGTTATCAGTGTTTCGTGGAGATAGGATGCTTGTTTCTCCAACGACGAGGGCATGAATCGAAACGTATCCAGAAACCTTGAAGACACCTCACTCCCTCTGATGTATTTCGTGAAGGATATGTACTTTTCCATGTTTTCCGGTAGCACGTAAACGCGTCCCTCGATGCAAGTGGCAACTTCTTTTATGAGCAGGTGACTGTCGTAGCCGGTGAGGTTGTGGAACATAACCATGATTGTTCGTGGATCCTTGTAGTTCAGGTTACATGCGTTGTGAGCAGGGCCTCGATACCGTCCGGTAAAATGACAATGGTCACGAACTCTTTCCTTTCCAAGCGGTTTTTCACAAATGTGACACGTAGATGCCTGGATGAATGCAACTTTCTCCTCTTGAGTCAACGAATTCATGATTTTTGGATTGTCATACAGCCCTTCAAGCTCCTTGACCAAATTGAGAAGTTTTTTGGAGAACCAATCGGCGGGTTTAATACCTCGGTAGCTTTTATAGTAAGACCGGCTCGCATCGAAACTACATTGAACAAAACATCCTACACTGTATGGTTCGTGCACTTGACAAACTTGTGTGTTTCCGTTATCGTTTGCTTCCACTTTTTTTAGCAGACACTCGAAATCGGCATACACTACGAACGGAACTCTTTCTTTGTTATTAAAGTTTTTGAATTGTAGAGTGTTTTTTCCCGGTGAAGGTAGGACAACGCCACACTTGTTGATTTTTTGACAATCCACGTCGTGAGCCTCCAATTTTTCGGTGGTTTGAAAGAAATGTAGACATCTATCGCAAATGTAGTGCTTGTTTTTGGATTTTGTTATTTGCGAGCGAACAAGCCTGGAAAGATCCTTGATCCACACGTAATGGAAGATGAGTAGTTCTCCGTCGTCCTCTCCCTCTTCGTTCTCATCATCTACGTAGTAGTTTTGAGCCAACAGAAGATTTACGTACTGATCCTTTTTCTCGGCTGTCATGTATAAAGGTGCAACGATAAAACTTTCTTTCTTCTTTTCCAAAATCTATACGTTGATTGACACTGGATTTTGCTTTTCAAATTTTGAGAAATTCTTTGGCGCGACAAGGAAAGCAATTCCTCCAAAGTTCAACGTATGTTCATGTTTTCTGTAATTGTAGAGTCGATCTAAGTGTGTTTCTACTGGATGAATCGCCGAGAGTACAGCCCACTCAAAACACTTGTCGTCAAAGTTTTTCACGTTAACACACGCTTTTTTAGTCTTGATTGAGGGAGGAAGGTCGACCCAGGAGCTCCCGCGCATCGGGTTGAACTTGTTGATGTTGATGGATAATCTGACTATGCTGCGTAGACTCCAGCCGGATTCACGCTCCTGGAACTCTTCCACTTTGCACAGTAGGGGCCTTTTCACGTTGTCCACGAACCATTTCCCGAGATCTGTGCACCGTAGGATTGGAATGTTTTTTGTGTGAAACGCTTTCAGTTCGAGCACTTCTTCGTCGTTTTTCACTATACTGTACTCGGATTCAAGCATCGTGTTAACCTTGACCGCATTTTTTTCAGTCAAAATATTTTTTATTTTACACTCAAACAAATTTTCCGCCTCGTTTAAAAAGTCTTCGAGGTCTAAATGTCGCTCGTTGACTATCGAGCTGGTTTGGAGACGTCTCGCGAAAGCCGATTCGACGTCTTCCCACTCGATTCGATCGCAAACTTCACCACCGCCGCGCACTGTGCCGCTCCTATGCAGGAGTCTATTGTTTGTATGCAATTGTTGTATAATGTTTGCACACTGCAGTTTTACGACATTGTTATCTTTTTTGAACTTTTGAAGTTCACGAACACTCGCGTTGGCTTCCTCGATTAGGGCCGCTGCCTCGAGAGGATTCACGGGTTGCATCGATAAAAGTTGTCGTTGACGCCGCACCACGTTTTTGACTTTGTTTATAGCCATGATAATGTTTAAAAAAAAAAAAAAAAAAAGCGACAAACCATAGCGCGACAACGTAGTGCGACAAATCGTAGCGCGAGACTAAAATGAGTTCACACAACTTTCACTCGACAATGTTCACTCGGTTATGTTCGGGTACTACCACGACATATTACAACTTTGTATCATAAACTTTTTCGCTTTCGTGATTTCATATGAAATTATATCATCCGGGAAAACGTCACAGAAATCACCAATTATTTTATAATTTTCCGGAACAACTCGGTTTGCAATGGCTTTCGCGCAAAGGTTTCGGGAACATATCAGCGGCTCTATATAAATTAAAAACAGTTTCAAGATGATCCATACGAAAGTCCGCCTTCCCGGTATATAAAAATGATAAAAAGCGTTGAATAATATTACTATTGAATTCATTAATAATAATTTTGTTGTCTTCGGTTTCCTTCCATATGTTGTTTAATAAAGTTTCAAAATATTTCGATTGCGATGCGAGAATGGCTTTATGAACTTTGAATTCTCGATCGGGCGTGATAATCGAAAAATCAGCGTGACTACCCGTTAATAGCAAGTTTTCAAAACTTTGCGCGAAAACGTTGAGTCGCTCACCTTGTTGAGAGTCGCATCTATCCCAATATCTGAAGTATACGTTCACGTCTACAATAAATTTACCATCTTCCCCTAATTTCCCTGCTGGAAGCACAAATCCTCCACTGCCGGCATGGAAAATATGCTTGAAGTCGGGGTCAACAAAAGTTGATCTAGCACATTCTTCGATTTTTGTTGCTAGTCGCCAATCAATTGAAGTATCAATACAAGAGCGACATTCAATAATTGGTTGATATGTGTCTTTGCTGATTTTACGCGCACTCACTTTCCATATGAAATAAGTTCATTGTTATGTTGATGAAAAGTATTTTTCTGCTTTTTCACTATCGGTCTGAAAAATAAATTGAAGTTGACGCGAAGCGAAATTAAGATGCTACGAAAGCACAATTTAAGTTGACGCGGAGTGTTGCGCGAAGCGATATTAAGATGCTTAGAGTGATGCGTGAAATGCGACTGACTAATTATGGTAAAATTGAGTGGACTTATATAGAGGTAAGTGACGACATCACCAATCCCCCACTCCTCAACATGAGTCATAGATGGATTTTGAGAATTGATCGATAAAGATAATCGAATCTGTAACTGATGGAATCAAATGACTATGACGTCAGAAACAAAACAGGATACTCAAATTATAACTGCACAGAAAGTGTAAGTAAAAGTATCAAATGATAACTACACAGCGAAAAACGCTATGATCATATTACATCTTGGACCGGAAGTTGGTTTGTAAACAAAGGTCATAAATTTGTCACGATCAAAAGATACCGTTGTTAGAAATCATCAATGAAGTTGAATCCCATCTACGTCACAATTTTTTCATATAAACAATTGGATCTATATTTAGCTCGGATCAAATTACATTCACATCCTGAAACTTGATACTATAAACAAATGTGGCAAATCTTATCTTGGTGTAATATTTTTAGTGTTTTTGTAATCTAAATGATAACATGAAATTTGTTGATTCTCGAATTACATTAACATCCAGAAATTTAATATTATAAACGAATGAGGTAAATTTTATCTTAGTGTCATATTTTTATTGTTTTCGTAATCTAAATAATAACATGAAATTTGTTGATTCACAAATTACATTAACATCCAGAAATTTAATATTATAAACAAATGAGGTAAATTTTTTCTCGGTATCATATTTTTAACATTTTTGTAGTATAAATAATTGTCTTAAATTATCCGATACTTGAATTATATTTCTACAGTCATATATCTTGTGAACATTAGACAATCCATCGTTTTCAACCAGAAATTTCAGTATGAATTTAAGTTAGATTCTTTAATATAAAATAATTTCTTCATTCGTGATTCAATTCCTATACGCTTTCGTGTGAACTTATGAAATGTTAAAAGTACTCCGCAGAGTAGAAATGTAGGGTCTTATTGTAACCCGAAAATTTTTAAAGGCGCACTTGAGATTTCAAGGCGCTCATTGTTTCGGGCACGCTCGAAAAGATAGGGTGCTCACGTGAGGTGATTAGGTTCCAATGGTGTTTATGAATTTGTACATGGCATTCAATGACATTTCCAAAAATCTGTATCAAACCAAATGCGTGTTCTTTTTTCGATCACAGTCTAACGAAAACCTCCAAAGAGTTAAAATGTATCCATCATTCTTTTTTGAAAACGTGAAATTTTTCCTTCCGAAACGTTTCCGCAATTTTTCAAGTGAGGAATACATTGCAATAGTAGTACACTTGATGTAGTCCCTACTACTAAATGGATAACATACCAGTCATTGGATACTCGGGGAGGAATATGTTGTAATCGCACAACAATTCATTTCGGTGAGTCATTAATTCTAGTGTGTGTGCGCGAGTGAAATAGGAAAATGAGGTGGGTTAAGAATATTTTTTTGTATTATTACATGTTTAAAGAAACGGGAACTCGATCGAATGAGGCGCTTGACCGCGGTGGTAAATATTCTCCGCGACATCAGTCAATTTAATGTGGTGATAGAATCGATTAATCAGATGGAAAATGACATCGAGACTTTGAAGGACTGACTTCAAAAAAACAACGAAGAATCTCAAAAACGTCATAAAGAGTTTAGTGAATCAAGAAAGAATTATCTATCGAAAACTGTATCGTTTGAAAAAAAATTGTCTGAGTGCAAGGATGAATGTGAGCGAATTAGAATATGTAGAGTAATGATATTGAAAGAGCGAATGTTTGTAATGAGTGAAAGTGAACATGATTCGTTTTGTTTAGATAATCTCGATCAATCTTTAGATTTAACTTATCAAATAAAAGAAGAGAGCGAAAAGTATTATTTAATAAAAACTCGACTTTTACGCATGAATAGATATATGCGTGAGGAGTATGGTGCAGAAGAGTAAATTTAAGGAATTATAAGTATATATATGTAATCATTATAAAAAAAAATATATATTAATTATTTAATCAAATAGAAAAGAAGAAAAAAAAATCTAAAAATTGAATTTGATAACGGGGGGCAAAAGCCCTCGGTTTGTACAACAGAGGATACGTCCCCTGTTTGACCAACTGCAGGTGATTATTACCGACACAGGTAATTTACCAACCGCCGCCATCTTAGGTCCCTACCTTACCGACGCGGGGAGGGGAGGGGGGTCACGTGATGGGAGTAAGAGTGGGGGGGTCCAGAACCTCTTCAGCGCACCTTCTAGCTTTTTTTTAAGTTTATTTCAAAACACGTATTTTGTTGCCAATTCGAAGTATATGAAATGATATCTTGACCATGTAATGTATTCTAAACTATTACGATCATTTTTCCCCACATATAATTCTAGCTGTTAAGGTCCATCTTACGTCCCTAGAAATCAACGAAGGGTTCCGTGATAAAAGCTTTTTTTGAAGTTTAGTTCAAAACACGTATTTTGATGCCGATTCGAAGTATATGACACGATATCTCGGCCACGTAATAAATTTCTGAACTATTACGATCACTTTTACCCACATGTAATTCTAGCTGTTCAAGTTCATCTAACGTCCCTGGAAATCAACGGAGTTTTCCGAAATCGAAGCATTTCTTAAAATTTATTTCTAAACACGTGTGTTGATGTTAATTTTGACTATATGTCACGAAATCTGGACCACGTAATAAATTTCTAAACTATTACGATCATTTTTACCCACATGTAATTCTAGATTTTGAGGTCCATCTTACGTCCCTAGAAATCAACGAAAGGTTCCAAAATCGAACCATTTCTTGAAATTTAGTTCAAAACACGTATTCGAATGCCAATTCGGAGTATATGACATGATATCTTGACCATGTGATATATTCTAAACTATTACGATCATTTTTGCCCACATGTAACTTTAGCTTGAAAGGTCCATCTTACGTCCCTAGAAATCAACGGAGGGTTCCGGAATCGGAGCATTTATTGAACTGTAGTTCAAAACACGTTTTTCGATGCGTATTCGGAGTATATGACACGATCTCTTGACCATGTAATGAAATCTAAACTATTATGATCATTTTTACCCACGTGTAATTCAAGCTGTTAAGGTCCTTCTTACGTCCCTAGAAATCAACAGAGGGTTCCGAGATTCAAGCATTTTTTGCAGATTAGTTCGAAACACGTATTCTGATGCCAATTTGGAGTATATGACACGATATCTTGACCATGTAATAAATTCTAAACTATTACGATCATTTTTGCCAACATATTATTCTAGCTGTTTAAGTCCATCTCACGTCCCTAGAAATCAACGGAGGGTTCCGAGATTCATGCATTACTGAAGATTAGTTCGACGCACGTATTTCTATGCCATTTCGAAGTATTTGACCCGATATCTTGACCACGTAATAAATTTTAAAAATATTATGATCATTTTTACCCACATGTAAGTCTAGCTGTTTGAGTCCATCTAACTTGCCTCGAACTCAGCAAGGGTTCCAAGTTATTTGCATTCATCATAGTGTATTGCATAACACGTATTTCGATGTCAATCCGGAGTATGTGACACGATATCTTGACCATGTCATGAATTAAACTATTACAATCATTTTTACCCACCTGTAATTCTAGCTGTTTAAGTCCATCTAACGTCCCTAGAAATCAACGTAGGTTTTCGAGATTCAGGCAGTTTTTGTTGTTTAGATCATAACACGTATTTTGATGTCAATTCAGAGTATATGACACAAGATCTTGACCGTGTAATGAATTTCCAAACTATTACGATTATTTTTACCCCCATGTAATTTTAACTATTTGAGTCCATCTCACGTGCCTAGAAATCAACAAGGCTTCTTAGTCTAGGTCCTCTTGCATGGTTTAGCGCAATACACATATTAAGATATCCATTCAAAGTAAGTAACTCAATATCTTGACCATAAAATAAATGTCCGAACTGTTACAGACATTTTTACCCATATGCAAATCTAGCTGTTTTGGTTCATCTTACGTGCCTAAAAATCAACAGGGATTTTGTATTAAGCACATTTTGCATGGTTCAGTTCAGACCTCGTATTGCTATGTCCATTCAAAGCATGTCACTTAATATCTTCACATTAAAATAAA
Organism: Platygaster robiniae; assembly: GCA_028476575.1. Taxonomy (NCBI): domain Eukaryota; kingdom Metazoa; phylum Arthropoda; class Insecta; order Hymenoptera; family Platygastridae; genus Platygaster; species Platygaster robiniae. Next base: position 22,023,122 of record CM052021.1, read on the forward strand.
TATCTAAACTGTTAGATCTTATTTACCCACATGTAATTCTAGCTGTTTAACTCATCTCGCGTGCCTAGAATCAACAAGTGTTCCTAGTCTAAGAACGTTTGCATGGTTTAGCTCGAAACACGTATAACGATTTTTTTCAGGGTATGTGACTCTATATCTTGACTAGAAAAATAATTTCTGAACTATAATGAACATTTTGACCCACGTGCAAATCTAGCTGTTACAGTACCTCTATCGTCCCTAGAAATCACCGAAGAGATCCATAATACAAGCAATTTTCTAAGTTTGAATCAAAACTCGTACAATTATGTCCATTCCGATTATGTGGCTCAATATCTGAATGATATCAATAAAGCTTAAACTATTACGAACATTTTCTCGCACATGGAATTCCAGCTGTTCATGTACATCTAACGCGCCTAGAAATCAACGAGGGGTTGCATGATATTAGCATTTTTTGAAGTTTAGTTTAAAACACGTATTTCGATATCCATTCGGAGTATATGACACAATATCTTGACCATTTGATAAATTTCTAAACTGTTAGGAAAATATTTACCCACATGTAATTCTAGCTTTTTAAGTCCATCTCACGTGCCTATAAATCAACAGAGATTCCATGTTAAGCACATTTTGCATGGTTTAGTTCAGACTACGCGTTCGCACGTCCATTCGGAGCATGTCACTCAATATCTTCACAATAAAATAAATGTCTAAACTGTTTGGATCATATTTACCAACATGTAATTCTAGCTGTTTAAGTCCTTCTCTCGTGCCTAGAAATCAACAAGTGTTCCTAGTCTAGGGCCTTTTGCATGGTTTAGTTCAAAACACGTATTTTGATGTCCATCCAGACTATGTGACCTAATATCTTGACTATAAAAATAATTTCTAAAATATAACGAACATTTTGACATACATGCAAATCTAGCTGTGTAAGTACCTCTAACGTCCCTAAAAATCAATGAAGGGTTCCAAGATAGGAGCATTTTTTCAAGTTTGAATCAAAACTCGTAAAATGATGTCTATTCAGAGTATGTGACTTAATATCTGGAAAATAAAAATAATGCCTAAACTATTACGAACATTTTCTCGCACATGGAATTCTAGCTGTTCCAGTACATCTAACGTGCCTAGAAATCAACAAGGCGTTCCCTGATACAAGCATTTTTTGAAGTTTAGTTTAAAACACGTATGTTGATACCAATTCGGAGTATATGACACAATATCTTGACCATGTAATAAATTTTTAAACTGTTAGGAACATATTTACCCACATGTAATTCTAGCTGTTTAAGTCCATCCCACGTGCATAGAAATCAACAAGGGTTCCTAGTCCAGGGCCTTTTGCATGGTTAAGTTCCAAACAAGTATTTCGATGTCCATTCAGAGTATGTGACTCTATATCTTGACTTTAAAAATAATTTCTAAACTATAACGAACATTTTGACCCACATGCAAATCTAGCTGTTTCAGTACCTCTATCGTCCCTAGAAATCAACGAAGAGTTCCAAGATACAGGCATTTTTCTAAGTTAGAATCAAAACTCGTACAATGATGTCCATTCCGACTATGTGACTCAATATCTAGAAGATAAAATTAATGCCTAAACTATTACGAACATTTTCTTGCACATGGAATTCTAGCTATTAAAGTACATCTAACGTGCCTAGAAATCAACGAGGGGTTGCATGATATTAGCATTTTTTGAAGTTTAGTTTAAAACGCGTATTTTGATATTCATTTGAAGTATATGACACAATATCTTGACTATTTGATGAATTTCTAAACTGTTAGGAACATATTTATCCACATGTAGTTCTAGCTGTTCAAGTCCATTTCACATGCCTAGAAATCAACAATGGTTCCTAGTCCAGGGCCTTTTGCATGGTTTAGCGCAAAAAACGTATTACGATGTCCATTTGGAGTAAGTGACTCAATATCTTGACCATAAAATGAATGTCTAAACTGTTACGGACATTTTTACATACGTGCATATCTAGCCGTTTTAGTCCATCTCGCGTGCCTTAAAATCAATAGGGATTCCATGTTAAGCATATTTTGCATGGTTTAGTTCAGACTACGCGTTCGCATGTCCATTCGGAGCATGTCACTCAATATCTTCACAATAAAATAAATATCTAAACTGTTTGGATCATATTTACCAACATGTAATTCTAGCTGTTTAAGTCCTTCTCTCGTGCCTAGAAATCAACAAGGGTTTCTAGTCCAGGGCCTTTACCTTACCACTTGAGCCATGGTCACTGACTGTACCATTTCGTACAAGTGAAGACTATAACCTCGATCACAGTAATTTTTGTTTTAAGTAATGTTGACCTGAATCATAGTAGTGATTCATTTCTGTTCTTATTTATCCTAAAATTACTCAATTCATGATTTTCAAGCACTTGCCGTGTTTGATGCTTCGATAAATATATTGAAATCAATGTGCATTAAATGAATCGATGGAGAATATTAACTTCTACTTCAATTTTTATGAATCGAAAAAAAAAATTTTTCAAATTTCGCAGGCAATATGCAGTGAATAGGAATCTACTATTCTAAGTCAGTAAAAAAAGTGAAGCAAAAGTATTCATTAAAAACATTCAATTTTTCATTCAACGAACCTGGCAAAGCGCTCTACACGTTAAACGTGTGACGAACGTGTTACGAACGTGTAAAGTAAAAATCAGTATTGCAAGCTTTTTTGAGCGGAAAAATTGTATGGTATCATTATCTCGAACAATTTAAGGGGATTCTGCACCAAAAGAATGGCGAAATTCGCTATTATTAGCGATTTTTAGCGAAAAATCGCAATTGTTGTTACCGTCAAATCTCGTTGTATAAGCTTCAGAAAAAGGTGAAAACTATGAAAACGTCCCTACTTTTGCGAAGCAATGCTTATTCAAGCAATTCGGAAGTGATTAGATGCCTAATTACGATTTTATATAAATAAAAAATCCCGTGTTTTTTAGAATGATTTGCGCACCACCTGTAGGAATCCCACCATGTCAGCAACTTGCGTTACCGGCCCGAGGTACACATTGGTACACCTGGTACACCGCTATGGTAACCGGTCAAGCGGCTACGAGGCACGGATAAAAGAATGCCCAGCCACTAGCGCCACCCATATCAGCGAGTCATGCCATCGTCTTTGCTTTTGTGCTTTGCATTTCAGTTGATTACAGTGCTCGCCGGCACTCGCCAGACTGTCCAGGGCTCCGCGACCCTTACGGAGACTTTCGCTAGTAGTAAACAATGGGAAATAGGGAATTCCAAGATGGCGCGTAAGCCATGTATATCTATATACATAATATATTAAGTGATATAAAAAATGAAATTCTTCAGTTCAGAAAGAATTCTTAGACGGCGCTTTTTTGCCTGCCAAATAACACGGTAGTCGCAGAGCCCTGGGACTGTCCGACATACAAGTCGACGTTGGGATGTGGATGATTTGTGCGCTCGAGAAGGAAAGAATCCCAATGGCTTTAGGGTCTATATTCTTCTCAGGTCTATGTTGTTCCTCTCTTAATTTGAGCCTGTTGAATTCAACAGATCAGAGGCGGATCCGGGAAAACTGTAATTTTTTATTAAATTGCATAATGTACATCGACCATTGAAATGGGAAAAGCAAAGTAAGATGTTATAAGTTTAATGAAGATTGTGCGTGAAAAGAGTATTTCTGTTAAGGATAAAACAATTGAATTACAAAAGAAATGAATGATTAAATTTTAATAGTTTAAGATAAATTGAGGCGCTTCGAGCAAGATAAAAACTTGTGTAAGACAGATAAAAAAATACGTATTTTTAATCTCACGCAAGTTTTTCTTTTGCTCTGAGCGCGTCTATTCAGATCCGACCATTATGTAATTAAATGCAAAATACGCGTCTTTCTGAAATACGGGCGTGAGAGCGACTACGCCTAGCGCGATCATTGAGCGCGTTCCGCATATTTGATTAACCATTCCAACCATCATAATTTTCGTCCTGAAACTTTTGAACAATGCCTTGACCAACTTCTTTCATGGAAGTCAACATTAATATAAAAAAACTTTGATGCACTTGGAAAAAAAGTAAAATTATGTTGTACCGTTGTACTGATAGACAAATTGATGTAATTTGATCAAAATTGCGTATTTTTTTGTTCTTTAATTTTTTTTAAATCTGCAAAGGTTTCTTCATTGAAACAATCTGAACAATGTGAAATTAGTATACAGATGAATCTGTTACTTTTGCCATAACAGATTGACTCTGTATTTTTTTGAGCATACGACCTGTGAAATCAAGTGACTCAAATTTAGGTTTTTTGAACCCCCACCCTCTTCTTCCTTATGTCTCGATACTCCATAAGCGTTAACACGGAACGTGTCTTTTGATCTAACCCCCGCCCTCTCCCTTCGCCCTAAAAGGTTACGAGGTTTATGAACGGCCTCTTAGCATACGGTGACAGATTCGATTCGTCAAAAATAACAAATTGAATTTATTCAAAAAACAACAGATTATTCTGTTGCATGATTTAAACAAGTACAATTTGTTATTTTTAACAGATTTTCATTGTGACGATTTCATTTTTTTTAAATCTGATGCTGGCGCGGATACGGGGATGGGGCTGCAGGAGGTTCAAACACCCCCGAAATATTTGAACCTACATTATACCTACCGTTCCCGCCCGTTTACGCAAAAAAACCACCTCATCCTACCGTTTTTTGTAGGAACGAGTGAGAACAGGTGAACGCTCCCGATGCACAAAGTTTTACCCGTTCGGAAAGAGTAAAATTTTGTGCATCAACTACGTCAAACCCTCCCCACCCATTCTTGCCCTTTCTCGTCCGTTTTCACCCGTTCCTGCCCGCTTTCGCCGAAAAGCAACTTTTTGCCACCGTTTTGGGTAGAAACGGGTGTAAACGGGTGGTCATTCTCGATACACAATTTTCGCCGTTCCAAACTGGTGGAACAAGTCGAACGGGTTAGTACAAATAGACACAAATATTGTTTATTCGTACTCACCCATTCCACCCGTTCCACCAGTTCGGAACTGTAAAATTTTGGGCATCAAGAACGTCCACCCGTTCCACCCAATCCTGATTTTCTCGTCTTTTTCACCCGTCCCTGCTCATTTTCGCCCAAAAACAACCCGTTCCCAACGGTTTGCGTAAGAACGAGTTAGAACGGGTAGACGTTTTCGATGCACAAAATTTTACCTGTTCTAAACGGTCGGAACGTATGAGTACAAATAATCACGAATAGTGTCTATTCGTACTCACCTGTTCTCGCCCGTTTTAGCCCAAAACAACCCGTTCCCACCGTTTTTACGCGTTCTCGCCCCATTCATAGCGTTCGCACCCGTACCGAATTTAGTAAATTTCTAAAACGATAAAAACATAAATAATAATAAAATTCGTAGGTATGCCCGAACGGTTCGGACGGGTGGGTGAGAGCAAACGTCTTCCCGTTCTCACACGTTCCTGCCCTTTCTCTACCGTTTTCACCCGTTTCTGCCCGTTTTTGCCAAAAACAACCCGTTTCCACCCGTTCTCGCCCCGTTCATACCGTTCTCACCTGTTTCAAATTTAGTAAATTTCCAAAATGATAAAAAAATAAATAATGGTGAAATTTTTAGGTTTGCCCGAACGGATGTAACGGGTCAGTACGAATGAACGTCCACCTTTCCCACCCGTTCCTACCTTTTCTCATTCATTCTCACTCGTTCCCGCCCATTTTCGACCAAAAACAACTTGCTCCAACTGTTTGAACCTGTTCTCGCCCAGTTTATACCGTTCTCACCCGTTTCAAATTTGGTAAATGTCTAAAATTATAAGAAAATAAATAATGATGAAATACGTAGGTTCGCCCGAACGTCTGGAACGGGTGAGTACGAATAGACATCCGTCCTCTACCGTTCCTGCCCTTTCTCGTCCATTTTCACCCGTTTCCGCTCGTTTTCGCCTAAAAACGACCCGTTTCCACCGTTTTTTCCCGTTTTCGTCCTGTTCAGACCGTTCTTACTCGTTTAAAATTTAGTACATTCCTATCATGACAATAAAATAAATAATGATAAAATTCATAGGTATGCCCGAACGGGTGGAACTGGTAAGTATGAACAGACGTCCACCCGTTTCTACCCGTTCCTACATTTTCTCGTTCGATTTCAACCGTTCTCGCCCCTTACATACCATTCTCACCCGTTTTTAATTTAGGAAATTTCTTTAATATTAATAAAATTAATAATGATAAAATTCGCAGGTTTGCCCGAACGGCTAGAACGAATCAGTACGAATAGACGCGTACCCGTTACCGCCTATTACTTCTTTTTCTTGTTCGTTCTCAACCTTTCCCGCGAGTTTTCGACGAATAGCAATCCGTCTCTATGTTGTTAACCATTTACACCCCGTTCATACCGATCGTACCCGTTTTGAATTTAATAAATTTCTAAAATGATAATAAAATAAATATCGATAAAGGTCGAAAGGTTTGCTTGAACGAGAAAAACGTGTGAGTACAAAGAGACGTCCAACCATTCCCGCCCATTTCTACATTTTCTCGTTCGTTTCCATCCATTCTCGCCCCGTTCAGACCGTTTTCACTTGTTTTAAATTTAGTAAATTTCTAAAATGATAATAAAATAACGAATGATGAAATTCGTAGGTTTGCCCGATCGTGTAGGACGGGAAAGTACGAATAGACGTCCACCCTTTCCAACCCGTTCCTACCTTTTCTTGTTAGTTTTTTCCCGTTCTCGCTTAGTTCATACCGTTTTCACCCGTTTTAAATTTGGTGAATGTCAAAAATCGTAATAATATAAATAATGATGGAATTCGTAGGTTTGCCTGAACGAGTGGGACGTGTGAATACTAATAGACGTCCACCCGTTCCCAACCGTTTCATTCTTTTCTCGTCCGTTTTCGGCCGTTCCTGCCCGTTTTTGTTCAAAAACAACCTGTTTCTACCGTTTTCACCAGTTCTCGCCCCGTCTATACCGTTTTTGTCTGTTTTTTATTTGATACATTTTTATTATGATAATAAAATAAATAAAGTTCAAATTCTTAGGTTTACCCGAACGGATGAAACGGGTGAGTACGAAAAGACGTCCTCTTGTTCCCACCTGTTCTTACCTTTTCTCGTTCGTTTTCACCCGTTCTCGCTCCGTTCATACCTTTTTCACCCGTTTCAAAATTAGTACCTCTCTGAAATGATAATAAAATAAATAAACAAAAAATTCGTCGGTTTGCCCGAATGGCTAGAACGGATACGTACAAATAGACGTCTACCGGTTTCGACCCGTTACTGCCTATTCTCGTCTGTTCTTACCCGTTCCTGCCCGTTTTTGCCCAAAAACAACCCTTTCCCACTGTTTTAACCTGTTTTCGGCCCGTTCACACCGTTTTCACCCGTTTCAAATTTGGTGAATGTCTAGAATCATAATAAAATAAATATTAATGAAATTCGTAGGTTTGCCCGAACGGCTGGAGCGGGTAAGTACGGATAGACATCCAGCTCCCTAGCCGTTTCTGCCCTTTCTGGTCCGTTCTCACCCATAACCGCTCGTTTTCGCCCAAAACCAACCAGTTCCCACCATTTTTACCCGTTTTCGCCCCGTTGATATTGTTCTTACCCGTTTTCAATTTAGTGAATTTCTCTTATGATAATAAAATGAATAATGATTATATTCGTAGGTTTGCCCGAACGGGTAAAACGTGTAGGTACGAATAAACGTCCGCCCGTTCCCAACCGTTCCAGCTTTTTCACGTCCGTTTCCACCCGTTTCTGCCCTTTTTCGACCAAAAACAACCCGTTCCCACCATTTTCACCCGTTCTCGCCCCGTCTGTACCGTACTTACCAGTTTTAAATATAGTGAATTTCTTCAACGATTATAAAATAAATTATGATAAAATTCTTAGGTTTGCCTGAATGAGCAGAACGAGTGAGTACGAAAAGACGTCCACCCGTTCTAACTTGTTACTATCTTTTCTTGTTCGTTTTTACCCGTTTTCGCCCCGTTTATACCGTTCTCAGCTGTTTCAAAGTTGGTAAATTTCTTAAATGATGATAAACTAAATAATGATAAAATTCGTAGGTTTGCCCGAATGGGTGAGGCAAGTAAGTACGAATAGACGTCCACCCGTTCCATCCCGTTCCTGACCTTTTTGTACCGTTCTCAGCCGTTCCTGCCTGTTTTCGTCCGAAAACAACCAGTTCCTACCGTTTTCATCCCTTTTCGCCTGGTCCATACCGAAATTTCCTGTTCAGATTTGATAAATTGCTTACATGAGAGTAAAATATATAATGATAAAATTCGTAGGTGTGCCCAAACGGGTAGAACGGTCAGGTACGAATAAACGTCTACTTGTTTCCACTCGTTTGTGACCTTTTTCGTTCGTTTTCACCCGTTCTCGCCCGGTTCATACCGTTTTCACCTGTTTCAGGTTAAGTGAATTTCTAAAACGATAATAAAATAAATAATAATTAAAATCGTAGGTTTACCTGAACAGGTTAAATGGGTGAGTACGAAAGGACGTCCACCCATTCCTACGCGTTCCTTCATTTATTCGTTCGTTTTTCAATGTTCTCGGCCTGTTTATACCGTTCCAAACTTTTTCAAATGTACTTAATTTCTAAAATCATAATTAAAAAAATAATGATAAAATTCATAGGTTTTCCCGAACGGCTATAACGGATGAGTACAAATAGACGTTCACCTGTACCTTCCCGTTCCTACTCACCCGTTTCGCCCAAAAACAACCTGTTTTCACAGTTTTTACCTGTTCTCGCCCTGTTCATTTCGTTCTCAACCGTTTCAAATCTGATAAATTTCTAAAATGATTATAAAATCAATAATAATAAAGTTCGTAGGTTTAAACGAAAGGGTAGAACGGCTGAGTACAAAAAGACGTCCACCCGTTCCCACCCGTTCTTACCATTTCTCGTTCGTTTTCACCCGTTCTCGCCCCGTTCAAACCGTTCTCACCCGTTTTGAATTAAATAAATTTTCAATATGATAATAAAATAGATAATGATAAAATTCATCGGTTGGCCCAAACGGGTGGAACGGGTAAGTACGAACAGTCGTCCACCAATTCCCAACCGATTCTGCCCTTTCTCCTTCGATTTCACCCGTTCCTAACCGTTTTCGCCAAAAACAACTCCTTCCTACCAGTCTTATCCGTTCTCGCCCCGTCCACTCCGTTTTTACCTGTTTTAAATTTGATACATTTCTAACATAATAATAAAATAAATAATAATTAAATTCGTAGGTTTGCTTGAACGGAATGAACAGGTAAGTACGAATAGACGTCCACCCGTTACCAGCTGCTCCAGTCCTTTCTCATCCGTTCTTACCTGTTCCTGCCCGTTTTCACCCAAAAACACCCCGTTCTTACTGTTTTAACCTGTTCTCGCCCAGTTCATGCCGTTCTCACCCGTTTCAAATTTAGTAAATTTTTAAAATGGTAATAAAATAAATAATGATAAACTTCGGAGGTACACCCGAACGGGTGGGCCGGGTAAGTACGAATAGACTTCCATCCGTTCCCATCCGTTCCTGCCTTTTCTCGTCCGTTTTCACCCTTTCCTACACGTTTTCGCCAAAAAACAACTCGTTTTCTCTGTTTCGTATGCTCTCGCCCGGTCGATACCGTTTTTACCAGTTTTTAATTTGATAAATTTCTTACATGACGATAAAACAAATAATGATAAAATTTGTAGGTTTGCCCGAACGGCTGAAACGGTCGAGTATGAATAGATGTCAACCCGTTCTCACCCGTTCCTACCTTTTCTTGTTCGTTCTTGCCCGTTCCTGCCCCGTTCATACTGTTCTAAATCGTTTCGAATTTAGTAAATTTTAAAAATGATAATAAAATAAATTATGATAAAATTCGTTGAATTGCTCGAACGGCTAGAACGGATGAGTGCGAATAGACGTCAATTCGTTTTCACTCGTTCCTGCCATTTCTCCTGCGTTCTCGACCGATCCCGCCCGTTTTCGCCCAAAAGCAACCCGTTCTCTTCGTGATGAGTGTGAACGAGTGGAAACGGGTAAGAGTTCTAGATGCACATAATTTTACTCGTTCTGAACGGGTGGAACTGTAAAATTTCGTGCATCGAGAACTTCCAGCCATTTCTACCCGTTCCTGCCTTTTCTTGTCCGTTCTTACCCGTTCTTACCCGTTGTTGCCCAGAAACAACCCGTTTCCATCGTGTTGTGCATCGAGAACATCCGGCCATTCCCACCCGTTCTTACCCGTTACTGCTTTTTCTCGTCTATTCTTACCGTTTCCGCCCATTTTCGCCCAAAAATAACATGTTCCCTCCGTTTTAGATGAGACCGGGTGGAAACGGGTGGACGTTCTCGAAGCACAAAATTTTACCTGTTCCAAACGGGTGGAACGTGTGGAACGGGTGAGTACAAATAGACACAAATATTGTTCATTTGTACTCAACCGTCCAACCCGTTCCGCCCGTTCGGTACGGGTCACTTTTCGTGCATCGTGAACGTCCATCCGTTTCCAAACGTTCCCACGAGTTCCTTCTTTTTCTCGTCTATTCTCACCCGTTCACGCCGTTCTCGCCTAAAAACAACCCGTTCCCCCCGTTTTGGATAGGAACGGGTGGGAACGGGTAAATGTTCTTGATGCCCAAAATTTCACCTGTTCCGAACAAGTAGAACGTATTAGTTTAAATAGACACGCGTAGTGTCTATTCGCACTCATACGTTCCACCCGTTTCACTCGTTCGGAACGGGTACAATTTTGTGTATCAAGAACGTCCACCTGTTACCACCCGTTCCTGCCATTTCTCGTCCGTTCTCACCCGTTTCCGCCCGTTTTCGTCCAAAAACAACCTGCTCCTAGCGTTTTTTGTGAGAACAGGTAGGAGCGGATAGACGTTTTCGATTCATAAAGTTTTACTCGTTCCAAACGAGTGGAACGGGTGAAACGAGTAAAAACAAATAGACACTAATATTGTTTATTCGTACTCAACTATTCCACCCGTTCCACCAATTCAAAACGGGTGAAATTTTGTGCCACGAGAACGTCCACTCGTTCCCACCCGTTGCTGCACTTTCTCGTCCGTTCCCACCCGTTCCCGTCCGTTTTGAACCTAAAACGGGCGGGAAAGGGTGAGAACGGTATGAACCGGGCGAAAACGGGCGGAAACGAACGAGAGAAGGTAGGAACGGGTAAAAACGAGTGAACGACTGTTGGTACTAAACCGTTTCACCAGTTCGGGCAAACTAACGGATTATATAATTATTTATTTTGTTATCATTTTAGACATTCAACAAATAACAAAAAAGTGAGGAAAATATAAATGGGGTGAGAACAGGTAAAACAGTAGGAACGGGTTGTTTTTGGGCGAAAACGGGTGGAAACGAACGACAAAAGGTAGGAACGGGTGGGAACGGGTAAACGTCTATTCATACTTATCCGTTCTAGCCGTTCGGGCAAACCAACGAATTTTATCATTATTCATTTTATTATCATTTTAGAAATTAACTAAATTTGAAACGGGTGAAAATGGTATGAACGGGGCGAGATCGCGTGAGAACGAACGAGATGAGGTAGGAACAAGTGGGAACGGCAGGACGTCGATTCGTACTCTCCGTTCCACCCGTTCGAGCAAACCTACGAATTTTATCATTATCTATTTTATTAACATTTTAAAATTTACTGAATTTGAAACGTGTGAAAACGGTATAAACGAGGTAAGAATGGGCGAGAACGAACGAGAAAAGGTAGGAATGGGTGGGAAAGGGTGGACGTCTATTCGTACTCTCCTGTTCCACTCGTTCAGGCGAACCTACGAATTTTATCGTTGTTTATTATATTTTTATGTTAGAAATTTATCAAATCGGAAACATGTAAAACCGGTATAGATGGGGCGAGAACGGGTAAAAACTGTGGAAACGGGTTGTTTTTGGGCAAAAACGGGCAGGAACGGGCGAGAACGGACGAGAAAGGGCAGGAATGGGCCGAAAAAAGATACAGATCAACCTCTTCTATTCTATCACGTGAATTTGTGTAATCATGAGATTGTTGCGATTGTGGCGCAGTATATTTTTTTTCCGAAATGACATCTGAAGATATCAGGTATTTCTAACAGACTTTGAAAACAACGAGCAAAACGCAAACTCAATAGAATAACTTTTCGTATTGAATTTCCAAATAAATTAACGTTAATATGTCAATATATAGAGCCATTCCTTTATTTTGCCCATAGTAAGAAGATCATTTTGGCACTCTTATGACCACGCAGCAAAATATGCTAATTTTTCAATTTCGCAATGTTACTAAGTCCTGTAGCGAGCAGGTGATTCATTAATACTTGCGATCTAAATTTATCTATTCAGCGAATTGGAATTTTAAATAACCAATAGTGAACGGATACAGAAATACCTCTTATATGCTAACACGTGATTTCGTGGAATCATGAGATACTTGCGATAAAGGCGCTGTATATTTTTCCTGGAATATCATCTCAAGACATCAGGTATTTCTTACAGACATAGAAAACAACAATGAAAATGCAATCTCATTAGAATGACTTTTCGAATTGAATTTTCAAATCAAATAACGTTATGATGTCACTAAATACAGCCATTCTTTGATTTTTCCCGGGAGTCATGATATCGTTTTAGCACTCATATTACCACGCAACAAAAAATGCTAATTTTTCAATTTTGCAATATTACCAAGTCCTGGAGCGAGCAGGTTATCCATAAATACTCGCGATCTAAATTAAACTATTTAGCAAATTGAAATTTCAAATATCTGAAAGCGAACAGATATTAAAATCAACCTATTATATTCTATCACGAGAATTCGTGTAATCATGAGGTTCTTGCGATTGGGGCGCAGTATATTTTTCCCGAAATATTATCTGAAAGCATCAGGTATTTCTTACAGACATTGGAAACAACAATCAAAATGCAATCGCAATAAAATAACTGTTCTAAATGAATTCTCAAATCAAATAACCCTATTATGTCACTAAATAGAGCCATTCCTTGATTTTGCCCAGAAGTTAAGGGATCATTTGAGCACTTTTATGACCACGCAGCAAAAAATGCGAATTTTTGAATTTCGCAATATTATCAAGTCCTGTAATGAGGAGGTTATCAATAAATACTTGCGATCTAAATTGAACTATTTAGCAAATTGAAATTTCAAATATCTGAAAGGGAACAGATATAGAAATCAACATCTTATATTCTATCACGTGAATTCGTGTAATCATGAGATGCTTGCGATTGAGGCGCAGTATATTTTTCCCGAAATATCATCTGAAGACATCAGGTATTTCTTACAGACATTGAAAACAACAATCACAATGCAGTCTCAATAGAATAACTTTTCGAATTGAATTTACAAGTCAATTAACGTTGGTATGTCAATATATAGAGCTATTCCTTGATTTTGCCCAGGAGTTATGAGATCATTTTAGCACTTTTATAACTACGCAGCAAAATATGCTATTTTTTAATTTCGCAAAATTACTAAGTCCTGTAGCGAGCAGGTTATCCACGAATACTTGCGATCGAACTTTAACTTTTCAGCGAATTGATATTTTAAATAACCGATAGTGAACAGATACAGACATACCTCTTATATTCTAACACGTGAATTCGTGTAATCATGAGATTATTGCGAGAATGCCGCAGTATATTTTTTCCGAAATGATATCTGAAGGCATCAAGTATGTCTAGCAGACATTGAAAACAACAATCATAATGCAATCTCAATAGAATAACTTTTCGGATTAAAGTTTCAAATCAAATAACGTTATTATGTCATTAAATGGAGCCATTCCTTTATTTTGCCAAGGAGTCATGAGATCATTTTAGCACTTTTATAACGACGCAGCAAAAAATGCTAATTTTTCAATTTGCAATATTATTAGGTCCTGTAGCGAGCAGGTTATCCATGAATACTTGCGATCTAAATTAAACTATTTAGCGAATTGATATTTTAAATAACCGAAATCGAACAGATACAGAAATCAACCACTTTTATTCCATCACGTGAATTCGTGTAATCATAAGATTCTTGCGATTAAGGCGCAGTATATTTTTCCCGAAATACCATCTGTAGACATCAGGTATTTCTTACAGACATTGAAAACAACAATCAAAATGCAATCTCAATAGAATAACTTTTCGAATTGAAGTTTCAAATCAAATACCGTTATTATGTCATTATATAGAGCCATTCCTTTATTTTGCCCAGGAGTCATGAGATCATTTTAGCACTCTTATAACGACGCAGCAAAAAATGCTAATTTTTCAATTTCGCGATATTATCAGGTCCTGTAGAGAGCAGGTTATCCATGAATACTTGCGATCTAAATTTAACTATTCAGCGAATTGATATTTTAAATAACCGATATCGAACAGATACAGAAATCAACCACTTATATTCAATTACGTGAATTCGTGTAATCATAAGATTCTTGCGATTAAGGCGCAGTATATTTTTCCCGAAATACCATCTGTAGACATCAGGTATTTCTTACAGACATTGAAAACAACAATCAAAATGCATTCTAAATAGAATAACTTTTCAAATTGAATTTACAAATCAATTAACGTTATTATGTCAATATATAGAGCTATTCCTTGATTTTGCCCAGGAGTTATGAGATCATTTTAGCACTCCTATGACCACGCAGCAAAATGTGCTAATTTTTAAATTTCGCAATATTACTTAGTCCTGTAGCGAGCAAGTTATCGACGAATACTTGGGATCGAACTTTAACTTTTCAGCGAATTGAAATTTTAAATAACCGATAGTGAACAGATACAGAAATACCTCTTATATTCTAACACGTGAACTCGTGTAATCATGAGATTATTGCGATAAAGCCGCAGTATATTTTTTCCGAAATGACATCTGAAGGCATCAGGTATGTCTATCAGACATTGAAAACAACAATCAAAATGCAATCTCAACAGAATAACTTTTCGAATTGAATTTACAAATCAATTAACGTTATTATGTCACTAAATAGAGCCATTCCTTGATTTTGCCCATGAGTTATGATATCATTTTAGCACTTTTATAACGACGCAGCAAAATATGCTAATCTTTTAATTTCGCAATATTACTAAGTCCTGTAGCGAGCAGGTTATCCACGAATACTTGCGATCGAACTTTAACTTTTCAGCGAATTGATATTTAAAATAACCGATAGTGAACAGATACAGAAAAACCTCTTATATTCTAACACGTGAATTCGTGTAATCATGAGATTATTGCGGTAAAGGCGCAGTATATTTTTTCCGAAATGAAATCTGATGGCATCAGGTATGTCTAGCAGAAATTGAAAACAACAATCAAAATGCAGTCTCAATAGAATAACTTTTCGAATTGAATTTACAAGTCAATTAACGTTATTATGTCAATATATAGAGCTATTCCTTGATTTTGCCCAGGAGCTATGAGATCATTTTAGCACCCTTATAACGACGAAGCAAAATATGCTAATTTTTTTTTTCGCAATATTACTCAGTCCTGTAGCGAGCAGGTTATCCACGAAAATTTGCGATCGAACTTTAACTTTTCAGCGAATTGTTATTTTAAATAACCGATAGTGAACAGATACAGACATACCTCTTATATTCTAACACGTGAATTCGTGTAATCATGAGATTATTGCGATAAAGGCGCAGTATATTTTTTCCAAAATGACATCTGATGGCATCAGGTATGTCTAGCAGACATTGAAAACAACAATCAAAATGCAATCTCAATAGAATAACTTTTCGAGTTGAAGTTTCAAATCAAATAACGTAATTATGTCATTAAATAGAGCCATTCCTTTATTTTGCCCAGGAGTCATGAGATCATATTAGCACTCTTATAACGACGCAGCAAAAAATGCTAATTTTTCAATTTCGCGATATTATCAGGTCCTGTAGAGAGCAGGTTATCCATGAATACTTGCGATCTAAATTTAACTATTCAGCGAATTGATATTTTAAATAACCGATATCGAACAGATACAGAAATCAACCACTTATATTCAATTACGTGAATTCGTGTAATCATAAGATTCTTGCGATTAAGGCGCAGTATATTTTTCCCGAAATACCATCTGTAGACATCAGGTATTTCTTACAGACATTGAAAACAACAATCAAAATGCATTCTAAATAGAATAACTTTTCAAATTGAATTTACAAATCAATTAACGTTATTATGTCAATATATAGAGCTATTCCTTGATTTTGCCCAGGAGTTATGAGATCATTTTAGCACTCCTATGACCACGCAGCAAAATGTGCTAATTTTTAAATTTCGCAATATTACTTAGTCCTGTAGCGAGCAAGTTATCGACGAATACTTGGGATCGAACTTTAACTTCTCAGCGAATTGAAATTTTAAATAACCGATAGTGAACAGATACAGAAATACCTCTTATATTCTAACACGTGAACTCGTGTAATCATGAGATTATTGCGATAAAGCCGCAGTATATTTTTTCCGAAATGACATCTGAAGGCATCAGGTATGTCTATCAGACATTGAAAACAACAATCAAAATGCAATCTCAACAGAATAACTTTTCGAATTGAATTTACAAATCAATTAACGTTATTATGTCACTAAATAGAGCCATTCCTTGATTTTGCCCATGAGTTATGATATCATTTTAGCACTTTTATAACGACGCAGCAAAATATGCTAATCTTTTAATTTCGCAATATTACTAAGTCCTGTAGCGAGCAGGTTATCCACGAATACTTGCGATCGAACTTTAACTTTTCAGCGAATTGATATTTAAAATAACCGATAGTGAACAGATACAGAAAAACCTCTTATATTCTAACACGTGAATTCGTGTAATCATGAGATTATTGCGGTAAAGGCGCAGTATATTTTTTCCGAAATGAAATCTGATGGCATCAGGTATGTCTAGCAGAAATTAAAAACAACAATCAAAATGCAGTCTCAATAGAATAACTTTTCGAATTGAATTTACAAGTCAATTAACGTTATTATGTCAATATATAGAGCTATTCCTTGATTTTGCCCAGGAGCTATGAGATCATTTTAGCACCCTTATAACGACGAAGCAAAATATGCTAATTTTTTTTTTCGCAATATTACTCAGTCCTGTAGCGAGCAGGTTATCCACGAAAATTTGCGATCGAACTTTAACTTTTCAGCGAATTGTTATTTTAAATAACCGATAGTGAACAGATACAGACATACCTCTTATATTCTAACACGTGAATTCGTGTAATCATGAGATTATTGCGATAAAGGCGCAGTATATTTTTTCCAAAATGACATCTGATGGCATCAGGTATGTCTAGCAGACATTGAAAACAACAATCAAAATGCAATCTCAATAGAATAACTTTTCGAGTTGAAGTTTCAAATCAAATAACGTAATTATGTCATTAAATAGAGCCATTCCTTTATTTTGCCCAGGAGTCATGAGATCATATTAGCACTCTTATAACGACGCAGCAAAAAATGCTAATTTTTCAATTTCGCGATATTATCAGGTCCTGTAGAGAGCAGGTTATCCATGAATACTTGCGATCTAAATTTAACTATTCAGCGAATTGATATTTTAAATAACCGATATCGAACAGATACAGAAATCAACCACTAATATTCAATTACGTGAATTCGTGTAATCATAAGATTCTTGCGATTAAGGCGCAGTATATTTTTCCCGAAATACCATCTAAAGACATCAGGTATTTCTTACAGACATTGAAAACAACAATCAAAATGCAATCTAAATAGAATAACTTTTCGAATTGAATTTACAAATCAATTAACGTTATTATGTCACTAAATAGAGCCATTCCTTGATTTTGCCCAGGAGTTATGATATCATTTTAGCACTTTTATAACGACGCAGCAAAATATGCTAATCTTTTAATTTCGCAATATTACTAAGTCCTGTAGCGAGCAGGTTATCCACGAATACTTGCGATCGAACTTGAACTTTTCAGCGAATTGATATTTTAAATAACCGATAGTGAACAGATACAGAAATACCTCTTATATTCTAACACGTAAATTCGTGTAATCATGAGATTATTGCGGTAAAGGCGCAGTATATTTTTTCCGAAATACCATCTGAAGACATCAGTTATTTCTTACAGACATTGAAAACAACAATCAAAATGCAATCTCATTAGAATGACTTATCAAATTTAATTTCCAAATCAATTAACGTTAATATGTCAATATATAGAGCTATTCCTTTATTTTGCCCATAGTAAGGAGATCATTTCAGCACTTATATGACCACACAGCAAAATATGCTAATTTTTCAATTTCGCAATGTTACTAAGTCCTGTAGCGAGCAGGTGATCTATTAATACTTGCGTTCTAAATTTATCTATTCTGCGAATTGGAATTTCAAATAACCGATAGTGAACGGATACATAAATACCTCTTATATGCTAACACGTGAATTCGTGTAATCATGAGATACTTGCGATAAAGGCGCTGTATATTTTTCCTGAAATATCATCTCAAGACTTCAGGTATGTCTAGCAGCCATTGAAAACAACAATCAAAATCCAATCTCAATAGAATAACTTTTCGAATTGAATTTTCAAATCAAATAACGATATTATGTCACTAAATAGAGCTATTCCGTAATTTTGCCCAGGGGTTATGAGATCATTTTAGCACTCTTAAGACCACGCAGCAAAATATGCTAATTTTTCGATTTCGCAATATTATCAAATCCTGTAGCGAGCAGGTTATCTATAAATGCTTGCGATCTGAATTGAACTATTTATTAAATTGAAATTTCAAATATCTGAAAGCGAACAGAAATAGAAATGATCTTCTTATAATCTATCACGTGAATTCGTGTAATTATGAGATGCTTGCGATTGAGGCCAGTATATTTTTCCCGAAATACCATCTGTAGACATCAGGTATTTCTTACAGACATTGAAAACAACAATCAAAATGCAATCTCAATAGAATAACTTTTCGAATTGAAGTTTCAAATCAAATACCGTTATTATGTCATTATATAGAGCCATTCCTTTATTTTGCCCAGGAGTCATGAGATCATTTTAGCACTCTTATAACGACGCAGCAAAAAATGCTAATTTTTCAATTTCGCAATATTATTAGGTCCTGTAGCGAGCAGGTTATCCATGAATACTTTCGATCTAAATTTAACTTTTTAGCGAATTGATATTTAAAAAACCGAAATCGAACAGATTCAGAAATCAACCACTTATATTTCATCACGTGAATTCTTGTTATCATAAGATTCTTGCGATTAAGGCGCAGTATATTTTTCCCGAAATACCATCTGTGGACATCAGGTATTTCTTACAGACATTGAAAACAACAATCAAAATGCATCCTAAATAGAATAACTTTTCGAATTGAATTTACTAATCAATTAACGTTATTATGTCAATATAGAGAGCTATTCCTTGATTTTGCCCAGGAGTTATGATATCATTTTAGCACTTTTATAACGACGCAGCAAAATATGCTAATTTTTTAATTTCGCAATATTACCAAGTCCTGTAGCGAGCAGGTTATCCACGAATACTTGCGATCGAACTTTAACTTTTCAGCGAATTGATATTTCAAATAACCGATAGTGAACAGATACAGAAATACCTCTTATATTCTAACACGTGAATTCGTGAAATCATGAGATTATTGCGGTAAAGGCGCAGTATATTTTTTCCGAAATGAAATCTGATGGCATCAGGTATGTCTAGCAGAAATTGAAAACAACAATCAAAATGCAATCTTAGTAGAATAACTTTTCGAAATGAATTTTCAAATTAAATAACGTTATTATGTCACTAAATAAAGCCTTCCCTTGATTTTGCCCAGGAGTCATAAGATCATTTCAGCACTTTTATAACCACGCAGCAAAAAATGCTAATTTTTCAATTTCGCTATATTACCAAGTCCTGTAGCTATCAGGTTATCCATAAAAACTTGCGATCTAAATTTAACTATTCAGCGAATTAATATTTCAAATAACCGAAATAGAACAGATACAGAAATCAACCACTTATATTCCATTGTGAATTCGTGTAATCATAAGGTTCTTGCGATTAAGGCGCAGTATATTTTTCCCGAAATACCATCTGAAGACATCAGTTATTTCTTACAGACATTGAAAACAACAATCAAAATGCAATCTCATTAGAATGACTTATCGAATTTAATTTCTAAATCAATTAACGTTAATACGTCAATATATAGAGCCATTCCTTTATTTTGCCCATAGTAAGGAGATCATTTTAGCACTCATATGACCACACAGCAAAATATGCTAATTTTTAAATTTCGCAATGTTACTAAGTCCTGTAGCGAGCAGGTGATCTATTAATACTTGCGTTCTAAATTTATCTATTCTGCGAATTGGAATTTCAAATAACCGATAGTGAACGGATACATAAATACCTCTTATATGCTAACACGTGAATTCGTGTAATCATGAGATACTTGCGATAAAGGCGCTGTATATTTTTCCTGAAATATCATCTCAAGACTTCAGGTATGTCTAGCAGCCATTGAAAACAACAATCAAAATCCAATCTCAATAGAATAACTTTTCGAATTGAATTTTCAAATCAAATAACGATATTATGTCACTAAATAGAGCCATTCCGTGATTTTGCCCAGGGGTTATGAGATCATTTTAGCACTCTTAAGACCACGCAGCAAAATATGCTAATTTTTCGATTTCGCAATATTATCAAATCCTGTAGCGAGCAGGTTATCTATAAATGCTTGCGATCTGAATTGAACTATTTATTAAATTGAAATTTCAAATATCTGAAAGCGAACAGAAATAGAAATGATCCTCTTATATTCTATCACGTGAATTCGTGTAATTATGAGATGCTTGCGATTGAGGCGCAGTATATTTTTCCCGAAATACTATCTGTAGACATCAGGTATTTCTTACAGACATTGAAAACAACAATCAAAATGCAATCTCAATAGAATAACTTTTCGAATTGAAGTTTCAAATCAAATACCGTTATTATGTCATTATATAGAGCCATTCCTTTATTTTGCCCAGGAGTCATGAGATCATTTTAGCACTCTTATAACGACGCAGCAAAAAATGCTAATTTTTCAATTTCGCAATATTATTGGGTCCTGTAGCGAGCAGGTTATCCATAAATACTTCCGATCTAAATTTAACTTTTTAGCGAATTGATATTTAAAAAACCGAAATCGAACAGATTCAGAAATCAACCACTTATATTTCATCACGTGAATTCTTGTTACCATAAGATTCTTGCGATTAAGGCGCAGTATATTTTTCCCGAAATACCATCTGTAGACATCAGGTATTTCTTACAGACATTGAAAACAACAATCAAAATGCATCCTAAATAGAATAACTTTTCGAATTGAATTTACTAATCAATTAACGTTATTATGTCAATATAGAGAGCTATTCCTTGATTTTGCCCAGGAGTTATGATATCATTTTAGCACTTTTATAACGACGCAGCAAAATATGCTAATTTTTCAATTTCGCAATATTACCAAGTCCTGTAGCGAGCAGGTTATCCACGAATACTTGCGATCGAACTTTAACTTTTCAGCGAATTGATATTTCAAATAACCGATAGTGAACAGATACAGAAATACCTCTTATATTCTAACACGTGAATTCGTGAAATCATGAGATTATTGCGGTAAAGGCGCAGTATATTTTTTCCGAAATGAAATCTGATGGCATCAGGTATGTCTAGCAGAAATTGAAAACAACAATCAAAATGCAATCTTAGTAGAATAACTTTTCGAAATGAATTTTCAAATTAAATAACGTTATTATGTCACTAAATAAAGCCTTCCCTTGATTTTGCCCAGGAGTCATAAGATCATTTCAGCACTTTTATAACCACGCAGCAAAAAATGCTAATTTTTCAATTTCGCTATATTACCAAGTCCTGTAGCTATCAGGTTATCCATAAAAACTTGCGATCTAAATTTAACTATTCAGCGAATTAATATTTCAAATAACCGAAATAGAACAGATACAGAAATCAACCACTTATATTCCATTGTGAATTCGTGTAATCATAAGGTTCTTGCGATTAAGGCGCAGTATATTTTTCCCGAAATACCATCTGAAGACATCAGTTATTTCTTACAGACATTGAAAACAACAATCAAAATGCAATCTCATTAGAATGACTTATCGAATTTAATTTCTAAATCAATTAACGTTAATACGTCAATATATAGAGCCATTCCTTTATTTTGCCCATAGTAAGGAGATCATTTTAGCACTCATATGACCACACAGCAAAATATGCTAATTTTTAAATTTCGCAATGTTACTAAGTCCTGTAGCGAGCAGGTGATCTATTAATACTTGCGTTCTAAATTTATCTATTCTGCGAATTGGAATTTCAAATAACCGATAGTGAACGGATACATAAATACCTCTTATATGCTAACACGTGAATTCGTGTAATCATGAGATACTTGCGATAAAGGCGCTGTATATTTTTCCTGAAATATCATCTCAAGACTTCAGGTATGTCTAGCAGCCATTGAAAACAACAATCAAAATCCAATCTCAATAGAATAACTTTTCGAATTGAATTTTCAAATCAAATAACGATATTATGTCACTAAATAGAGCCATTCCGTGATTTTGCCCAGGGGTTATGAGATCATTTTAGCACTCTTAAGACCACGCAGCAAAATATGCTAATTTTTCGATTTCGCAATATTATCAAATCCTGTAGCGAGCAGGTTATCTATAAATGCTTGCGATCTGAATTGAACTATTTATTAAATTGAAATTTCAAATATCTGAAAGCGAACAGAAATAGAAATGATCCTCTTATATTCTATCACGTGAATTCGTGTAATTATGAGATGCTTGCGATTGAGGCGCAGTATATTTTTCCCGAAATACTATCTGTAGACATCAGGTATTTCTTACAGACATTGAAAACAACAATCAAAATGCAATCTCAATAGAATAACTTTTCGAATTGAAGTTTCAAATCAAATACCGTTATTATGTCATTATATAGAGCCATTCCTTTATTTTGCCCAGGAGTCATGAGATCATTTTAGCACTCTTATAACGACGCAGCAAAAAATGCTAATTTTTCAATTTCGCAATATTATTGGGTCCTGTAGCGAGCAGGTTATCCATAAATACTTCCGATCTAAATTTAACTTTTTAGCGAATTGATATTTAAAAAACCGAAATCGAACAGATTCAGAAATCAACCACTTATATTTCATCACGTGAATTCTTGTTACCATAAGATTCTTGCGATTAAGGCGCAGTATATTTTTCCCGAAATACCATCTGTAGACATCAGGTATTTCTTACAGACATTGAAAACAACAATCAAAATGCATCCTAAATAGAATAACTTTTCGAATTGAATTTACTAATCAATTAACGTTATTATGTCAATATAGAGAGCTATTCCTTGATTTTGCCCAGGAGTTATGATATCATTTTAGCACTTTTATAACGACGCAGCAAAATATGCTAATTTTTTAATTTCGCAATATTACTAAGTCCTGTAGCGAGCAGGTTATCCACGAATACTTGCGATCGAACTTTAACTTTTCAGCGAATTGATATTTTAAATAACCGATAGTGAACAGATACAGAAATACCTCTTATATTCTAACACGTGAATTCGTGTAATCATGAGATTATTGCGGTAAAGGCGCAGTATATTTTTTCCGAAATGAAATCTGATGGCATCAGGTATGTCTAGCAGAAATTGAAAACAACAATCAAAATGCAATCTTAGTAGAATAACTTTTCGAAATGAATTTTCAAATTAAATAACGTTATTATGTCACTAAATAGAGCCTTCCCTTGATTTTGCCCAGGAGTCATAAGATCATTTCAGCACTTTTATAACCACGCAGCAAAAAATGCTAATTTTTCAATTTCGCTATATTACCAAGTCCTGTAGCTATCAGGTTATCCATAAAAACTTGCGATCTAAATTTAACTATTCAGCGAATTAATATTTCAAATAACCGAAATAGAACAGATACAGAAATCAACCACTTATATTCCATTGTGAATTCGTGTAATCATAAGGTTCTTGCGATTAAGGCGCAGTATATTTTTCCCGAAATACCATCTGAAGACATCAGTTATTTCTTACAGACATTGAAAACAACAATCAAAATGCAATCTCATTAGAATGACTTATCGAATTTAATTTCTAAAGCAATTAACGTTAATATGTCAATATATAGAGCCATTCCTTTATTTTGCCCATAGTAAGGAAATCATTTTAGCACTCATATGACCACACAGCAAAATATGCTAATTTTTAAATTTCGCAATGTTACTAAGTCCTGTAGCGAGCAGGTGATCTATTAATACTTGCGTTCTAAATTTATCTATTCTGCGAATTGGAATTTCAAATAACCGATAGTGAACGGATACATAAATACCTCTTATATGCTAACACGTGAATTCGTGTAATCATGAGATACTTGCGATAAAGGCGCTGTATATTTTTCCTGAAATATCATCTCAAGACTTCAGGTATGTCTAGCAGCCATTGAAAACAACAATCAAAATCCAATCTCAATAGAATAACTTTTCGAATTGAATTTTCAAATCAAATAACGATATTATGTCACTAAATAGAGCCATTCCGTGATTTTGCCCAGGGGTTATGAGATCATTTTAGCACTCTTAAGACCACGCAGCAAAAGATGCTAATTTTTCGATTTCGCAATATTATCAAATCCTGTAGCGAGCAGGTTATCTATAAATGCTTGCGATCTAAATTGAACTATTTATTAAATTGAAATTTCAAATATCTGAAAGCGAACAGATATAGAAATGATCCTCTTATATTCTATCACGTGAATTCGTGTAATTATGAGATGCTTGCGATTGAGGCGCTGTATATTTTTCCCGAAATATCATCTGAAGACATCAGGTATTTCTTACAGACATTGAAAACAACAATCACAATGCAGTCTCAATAGAATAACTTTTCAAATTGAATTTACAAGTCAACTTACGTTATTATGTCAATCTATAGAGCTATTCCTTGATTTTGCCCAGGAGGTATGAGATCATTTTAGCACTTTTATAACGACGCAGCAAAATATGCTAATTTTTTAATTTCGCAATATTACTAAGTCCTGTAGCGAGCAATTAGTCCACAAATACTTGCGATCGAACTTGAACTATTCAGCGAATTGATATTTTAAATAACCGAAATAGAACAGATACAGAAATCAACCACTTATATTCCATCACGTGAATTCGTGTAATCATAAGCTTCTTGCGATTAAGGCGCAGTATATTTTTCCCGAAATACCATCTGAAGACATCAGTTATTTCTTACAGACATTGAAAACAACAATCAAAAAGCAATCTGAATAGAATAACTTTTCGAATTGAATTTACAAATCAATTAACGTTATTATGTCAATATATGGAGCTATTCCTTGATTTTGCCAAGGAGTTATGGGATCATTTTAGCACTCTTATAACGACGCAGCAAAAAATGCTAATTATTTAATTTCGCGATATTATCAGGTCCTGTAGAGAGCAGGTTATCCATGAATACTTGCGATCAAAATTTAACTATTCAGCGAATTGGTATTTTAAATAAACGATAGTGTACAGATACAGAAATACCTCTTATATTCTAACACGTGAACTCGTTTATTCATGAGATTATTGCGAGAAAGCCGCAGTATATTTTTTCCGAAATGACATCTGAAGGCATCAGGTATGTCTAGCAGACATTGAAAACAACAATCAAAATGCAGTCTCAATAGAATAACTTTTCGAATTGAATTTACAAGTCAATTAACGTTATTATGTCAATATATAGAGCTATTCCTTGATTTTGCCCAGAAGTTATGAGATCATTTTAGCACTTTTATAACGACAAAGCAAAATCTGCTAATTTTTGAATTTCGCAATATTACTGAGTCCTGTAGCGAGCAGTTTATCCACGATTACTTGCGATCGAACTTGAACTATTTAGCAAATTGAAATTTCAAATATCTGAAAGCGAACAGATTTAGAAATCAACCTATTATATTTTATCACGAGAATTCGTGTAATCATGAGGTTCTTGCGATTGGGGCGCAGTATATTTTCCCCGAAATATTATCTGAAGGCATCAGGTATTTCTTACAGACATTGGAAACAACAATCAAAATGCAATCGCAATAGAATAACTGTTCGAAATGAATTCTCAAATCAAATAACGTTATTATGTCACTAAATAGAGCCATTCCTTAATTTTGCCGAGAAGTTATGAGATCATTTTAGCACTTTTATGACCACGCCGCAAAAAATGCGAATTTTTCGATTTCGCAATATTTTCAAGTCCTGTAGCGAGCAGGTTATCCATAAATACTTGCGATCTGAATTGAACTATTAAGCAAATTGAAATTTCAAATATCTGAAAGCGACCAGATATAGAAATCAACATCTTATATTCTATCACGTGAATTCGTGTAATCATGAGATGCTTGCGATTGAGGCGCAGTATATTTTTCCCGAAATATCATCTGAAGACATCAGGTATTTCTTACAGACATCGAAAACAACAATCACAATGCAGTCTCAATAAAATAACTTTTCGAATTGAATTTACAAGTCAATTAACGTTATTATGTCAATATATAGAGCTATTCTTTGATTTTGCCCAGGAGTTATGAGATCATTTTAGCACTTTTATAACGACGCAGCAAAATATGCTAATTTATTAATTTCGCAATATTACTAAGTCCTGTAGCGAGCAGGTTATCTACGAATACTTGCGATCGAACTTTAACTTTTCAGCGAATTGATATTTTAAGTAACCGATAGTGAACGGATACAGAAATACCTCTTATGTTCTAACACGTGAATTCGTGTAATCATGAGATTCTTGCGGTAAAGGCGCAGTATATTTTTTCCGAAATGAATTCTGATGGCATCGGGTATGTCTAGCAGACATTGAAAACAACAATCAAAATGCAATCTCAGTAGAATAACTTTTCGAATTGAATTTTCAAATCAAATAACGTTAATATGTTAATATATAGAGTCATTCCTTTATTTTGCCCATAGTTAGGAAATCATTTTAGCACTTATATGACCACACAGCAAAATATGCTAATTTTCTAATTTCGCAATGTTACTAAGTCCTGTAGCGAGCAGGTGATCCATTAATACTTGCGATCTAAATTTATCTATTCACCGAATTGGAATTTTAAATAACCGATAGTGAACGGATACATAAATACCTCTTATATGCTAACACGTGAATTCGTGTAATCATGAGATACTTGCGATAAAGGCGCTGTATATTTTTCCTGAAATATCATCTCAAGACCTTAGGTTTTTCTTACAGACATAGAAAACAACAATTAAAATGCAATCTCATTAGAATGACCTTTCGAATTGAATTTACAAATCAATTAACGTTATTATGTGAATATATAAAGCTATTCTTTGATTTTGCCCAGGAGTTATGAGATCATTTTAGCACTCCTATGACCACGCAGCAAAATGTGCTTATTTTTAAATTTCGCTATATTACTAAGTCCTGTAGCGAGCAAGTTATCGACGAATACTTGCGATCGAACTTTAACTTTTCAGCGAATTGAAATTTTAAATAACCGATAGTGAACAGATACAGAAATACCTCTCATATTCTAACACGTGAATTCGTGTAATCATGAGATTATTGCGATAAAGGCGCAGTATATTTTTTCTAAAATGACATCTGATGGCATTAGGTATGTCTAGCAGACATTGAAAACAACAATCAAAATGCAATCTCAACAGAATAACTTTTCGAATTGAATTTTCAAATCAAATAACCTTATTATGTCATTAAATAGAGCCATTTCTTCATTTTGCCCAGGTGTCATGGGATCATTTTAGCACTCTTATAACGACGCAGCAAAAAATGCTAATTTTTCAATTTCGCGATATTATCAGGTCCTGTAGAGAGCAGGTTATCCGTGAATACTTGCGATCTAAATTTAACTATTCAGCGAATTGATATTTTAAATAACCGATAGAGAACAGATACAGAAATCAACCAGTTATATTCTATAACGTGAATTCGTGTAATCATAAGATTCTTGCGATTAAGGCGCAGTATATTTTTCCCGAAATACGATCTAAAGACATCAGGTATTTCTTACAGACATTGAAAACAACAATCGGAATGCAATCTAAATAGAATAACTTTTCGAATTGAATTTACAAATCAATTAACGTTATTATGTCACTAAATAGAGCCATTCCGTGATTTTGCCCAGCGGTTATGAGATCATTTTAGCACTTTTATAACGACGCAGCAAAATATGCTAATTTTTTAATTTCGCAATATTACTTAGTCCTGTAGCGAGCAGGTTATCCACGAATACTTGCGATCGAACTTTAACTTTTCAGCGAATTGATATTTTAAATAACCGATAGTGAACAGATACAGAAATACCTCTTATATTCTAACACGTGAACTTGTGTAATCATGAGATTATTGCCAGAAAGCCGCAGTATATTTTTTCCGAAATGACATCTAAAGGCATCAGGTATGTCTAGCAGACATTGAAAACAACAATCAAAATGCAATCTCAATAGAATAACTTTTCGAATTGAATTTTCGAATCAAATAACGTTATTATGTCATTAAATAGAGCTATTCCGTGATTTTGCCCAGCGGTTATGAGATCATTTTAGCACTCTTATGACCACGCAGCAAAAAATGCAAATTTCTCAATTTCGCAAGATTATCAAGTCCTGTAGAGAGCAGGTTATCCATAAATACTTGCGATTTAAATTGAACTATTTAGCAAATTGAAATTTCAAATATCTGAAAGCGAACAGATATAGAAATCAACCTATTATATTCTATCACGAGAATTCGTGTAATCATGAGGTTCTTGCGATTGGGGCGCAGTATATTTTTCCCGTAATATTATCTGAAGGCATCAGGTATTTCTTACAGACATTGGAAACAACAATCAAAATGCAGTCGCAATAGAATAACTGTTCGAAATGAATTCTCAAATCAAATAACGTTATTATGTCACTAAATAGAGCCATTCCTTGATTTTGCCCAGAAGTTATGAGATCATTTCAGCACTTTTATGACCACGCAGCAAAAAATGAAAATTTCTCAATTTTGCAATATTATCAAGTCCTGTAGCGAGCAGGTTATTCATAAATACTTGCG
The DNA here is from genome assembly GCA_028476575.1 of Platygaster robiniae. NCBI lineage: Eukaryota > Metazoa > Arthropoda > Insecta > Hymenoptera > Platygastridae > Platygaster > Platygaster robiniae. Next base: position 22,052,314 of record CM052021.1, read on the forward strand.
ATCTAAATTGAACTATTTAGCAAATTGAAATTTCAAATATCTGAAAGCGACCAGATATAGAAATCAACATCTTATATTCTATAACGTGAATTCGTGTAATCATGAGACACTTGCGATTGAGGCGCAGTATATTTTTCCCGGAATATCATCTGACGACATCAGGTATTTCTTACAGACATTGAAAACAACAATCACAATGCAGTCTCAATAGAATAACTTTTCAAATTGAATTTACAAGTCAATTAACGTTATTATGTCAATCTATAGAGCTATTCCTTGATTTTGCCCAGGAGTTATGAGATCATTTTAGCACTTTTATAACGACGCAGCAAAATATGCTAATTTTTTAATTTCGCAATATTACTAAGTCCCGTAGCGAGCAATTTATCCACAAATACTTGCGATCGAACTTGAACTATTCAGCGAATTGATATTTTAAATAACCGAAATAGAACAGATGCAGAAATCAACCACTTATATTCCATCACGTGAATTCGTGTAATCATAAGGTTCTTGCGATTAAGGCGCAGTATATTTTTCTCGAAATACCATATGAAGACATCAGTTATTTCTTACAGACATTGAAAACAACAATCAAAATGCAATCTCAATAGAATAACTTTTCGAATTGAATTTTCAAATCAAATAACGTTATTATGTCACTAAATAGAGCCATTCCTAGATTTTGCCCAGGAGTTATGATATAATTTTAGCACTCTTACGACCACGCAGCAAAATGTGCTAATTTTTCTAATTTCGCAATATTTCTAAGTCCTGTAGCGTGCAGGTTATCTACGAATACTTGCGATCTAAATTGAACTATTCAGCGAATTGAAATTTTGAATAACCGAAAGCAAACAGATACAGAAATCAACCTCTTCTATTCTATCACGTGAATTTGTGTAATCATGAGATTGTTGCGATTGTGGCGCAGTAGATTTTTCCCGAAATGACATCTGAAGATATCAGGTATTTCTATCAGACTTTGTAAACAACGAGCAAAACGCAAACTCAATAGAATAACTTTTCGAATTTAATTTCCGAATCAATTAACGTTAGTATGACAATATATAGAGACATTCCTTAATTTTTCCCATAGTAAGGAGATCATTTTAGCACTCTTATGACCACGCAGCAAAATATGCTAATTTTTCAATTTCGCAATTTTACTAAGTCCTGTAGCGAGCAGGTTATCCATGAATACATGGGATCTAAATCTAACTATTCAGCGAATTGAAATTTTAAATAACCGTAAGCGAACAGATACAGAAATCAACCTATTATATTCTATCACGAGAATTCGTGTAATCATGTGGTTCTTGCGATTGGGGCGCAGTATATTTTTCCCGAAATATTATCCGAAGACATCAGGTATTACTGACAGACATTAGAAACAACAATCAAAATGCAATCGCAACAGAATAACTGTTAAAAATGAATTCTCAAATCAAATAACGTTATTACGTCACTAAATAGAGCCACTCCTTGACTTTGCCCTGAAGTTAAGAGATCATTTTTGCACTTTTATGACCACGCAGCAAAAAATGCGAATTTTTCAATTTTGCAATATTATCAAGTCTATATCATATCTATATCTATTATCAATACTAGTAAATACTAAGTCCTGTAGCGAGCAATTTATCCACAAATACTTGCGATCGAACTTGAACTATTCAGCGAATTGATATTTCAAATAACCGAAATAGAACAGATACAGAAATCAACCACTTATATTCCATCACGTGAATTCGTGTAATCATAAGTTTCTTGCGATTAAGGCGCAGTATATTTTTCCCGAAATACCATTTGAAGACATCAGTTATTTCTTACAGACATTGAAAACAACAATCAAAATGCAATCTCAATAGAATAACTTTTCGAATTGAATTTTCAAATCAATTAACGTTATTATGTCAATATATGGAGCTATTCCTTGATTTAGCCCAGGAGTTATGAGATCATTTTGGCACTCTTATAACGACGCAGCAAAAAATGCTAATTCTTTAATTTTGCGATATTATCAGGTCGTGTAGAGAGCAGGTTATCCATGAATACTTGCGATCAAAATTTAACTATTCAGCGAATTGATATTTTAAATAACCGATAGTGAACAGATACAGACATACCTCTTATATTCTAACACGTGAATTCGTGTAATCATGAGATTATTGCGATAAAGGCGCAGTATATTTTTTCCAAAATGACATCTGATGGCATCAGGTATGTCTAGCAGACATTGAAAACAACAATCAAAATGCAATCTCAATAGAATAACTTTTCGAGTTGAAGTTTCAAATCAAATAACGTAATTATGTCATTAAATAGAGCCATTCCTTTATTTTGCCCAGGAGTCATGAGATCATTTTAGCACTCTTATAACGACGCAGCAAAAAATGCTAATTTTTGAATTTCGCGATATTATCAGGTCCTGTAGAGAGCAGGTAATCCATGAATACTTGCGATCAAAATTTAACTATTCAGCGAATTGATATTTTAAATAACCGATAGTGTACAGATACAGAAATACCTCTTATATTCTAACACGTGAACTCGTGTAATCATGAGATTATTGCGAGAAAGCCGCAGTATATTTTTTCCGAAATGACATCTGAAGGCATCAGGTATGTCTAGCAGACATTGAAAACAACAATCAAAATGAAGTCTCAATAGAATAACTTTTCGAATTGAATGTACAAGTCAATTAACGTTATTATGTCAATATATAGAGCTATTCCTTGATTTTGCCCAGAAGTTATGAGATCATTTTAGCACTTTTATAACGACAAAGCAAAATATGCTAATTTTTTAATTTCGCAATATTACTGAGTCCTGTAGCGAGCAGTTTATCCACGATTACTTGCGATCGAACTTCAACTATTTAGCAAATTGAAATTTCAAATATCTGAAAGCGAACAGATTTAGAAATCAACCTATTATATTTTATCACGAGAATTCGTGTAATCATGAGGTTCTTGCGATTGGGGCGCAGTATATTTTCCCCGAAATATTATCTGAAGGCATCAGGTATTTCTTACAGACATTGGAAACAACAATCGAAATGCAATCGCAATAGAATAACTGTTCGAAATGAATTCTCAAATCAAATAACGTTATTATGTCACTAAATAGAGCTATTTCTTAATTTTGCCCAAAAGTTATGAGATCATTTTAGCACTTTTATGACCACGCCGCAAAAAATGCGAATTTTTCGATTTCGCAATATTATCAAGTCCTGTAGCGAGCAGGTTATCCATAAATACTTGCGATCTAAATTGAACTATTTAGCAAATTGAAATTTCAAATATCTGAAAGCGACCAGATATAGAAATCAACATCTTATATTCTATCACGTGAATTCGTGTAATCATAAGAATCTTGCGATTAAGGCGCAGTATATTTTTCCCGAAATACCATCTGATGACATCAGGTATTTCTTACAGACATTGAAAACAACAATCAAAATGCAATCTAAATAGAATAACTTTTCGAATTGAATTTACAAATCAATTAACGTTATTTTGTCAAAATATGGAGCTATTCCTTGATTTTGCCCAGGAGTTATGAGATCATTTTAGCACTCTTATAACGACGCAGCAAAAAATGCTAATTTTTTAATTTCGCGATATTATCAGGTCGTGTAGAGAGCAGGTTATCCATGAATACTTGCGATCAAAATTTAACTATTCAGCGAATTGATATTTTAAATAACCGATAGTGTACAGATACAGAAATACCTCTTATATTCTAACACGTGAACTCGTGTAATCATGAGATTATTGCTATAAAGGCGCTGTATATTTTTTCCGAAATGACATCTGAAAGCATCAGGTATGTCTAGCAGACATTGAAAAGAACAATCAAAATGCAGTCTTAATAGAATAACTTTTCGAATTGAATTTACAAGTCAATTAACGTTATTATGTCAATATATAGAGCTATTCCTTGATTTTTCCCAGGAGTTATGAGATCATTTTAGCACCCTTATAACGACGAAGCAAAATATGCTAATTTTTTATTTCGCAATATTACTCAGTCCTGTAGCGAGCAGGTTATCCACGAAAACTTGCGATCAAACTTTAACTTTTCAGCGAATTGATATTTTAAATAACCGATAGTGAACAGATACAGACATACCTCTTATATTCTAACACGTGAATTCATGTAATCATGAGATTCTTGCGATTAAGGCGCAGTATATTTTTCCCGAAATACCATCTGTAGACATCAGGTATTTCTTACAGACATTGAAAACAACAATCAAAATGCAATCTAAATAGAATAACTTTTCGAATTGAATTTACAAATCAATTAACGTTATTTTGTCAATATATGGAGCTATTCCTTGATTTTGCCCAGGAGTTATGAGATCATTTTAGCATTCTTATAACGACGCAGCAAAAAATGCTAATTTTTTAATTTCGCGATATTATCAGGTCCTGTAGAGAGCAGGTTATCCATGAATACTTGCGATCAAAATTTAACTATTCAGCGAATTGATATTTTAAATAACCGATAGTGTACAGATACAGAAATACCTCTTATATTCTAACACGTGAACTCGTGTAATCATGAGATTATTGCGAGAAAGCCGCAGTATATTTTTTCCGAAATGACATCTGAAGGCATCAGGTATGTCTAGCAGACATTGAAAACAACAATCAAAATGCAGTCTCAATAGAATAACTTTTCGAATTGAATTTACAAGTCAATTAACGTTATTATGTCAATATATAGAGCTATTCCTTGATTTTGCCCAGAAGTTATGAGTTCATTTTAGCACTTTTATAACGACAAAGCAAAATATGCTAATTTTTTAATTTCGCAATATTACTGAGTCCTTTAGCGTGCAGTTTATCCACGATTACTTGCGATCGAACTTGAACTATTTAGCAAATTGAAATTTCAAATATCTGAAAGCGAACAGATTTAGAAATCAACCTATTATATTTTATCACGAGAATTCGTCTAATCATGAGGTTCTTGCGATTGGGGCGCAGTATATTTTCCCCGAAATATTATCTGAAGGCATCAGGTATTTCTTACAGACATTGGAAACAACAATCAAAATGCAATCGCAATAGAATAACTGTTCGAAATGAATTCTCAAATCAAATAACGTTATTATGTCACTAAATAGAGCCATTCCTTGATTTTGCCCAGAAGTTATGAGATCATTTTAGCACTTTTATGACCACGCAGCAAAAAATGCAAATTTCTCAATTTTGCAATATTATCAAGTCCTGTAGCGAGCAGGTTATTCATAAATACTTGCGATCTAAATTGAACTATTTAGCAAATTGAAATTTCAAATATCTGAAAGCGACCAGATATAGAAATCAACATCTTATATTCTATCACGTGAATTCGTGTAATCATGAGACACTTGCGATTGAGGCGCAGTATATTTTTCCCGAAATATCATCTGAAGACATCAGGTATTTCTTACAGACATTGAAAACAACAATCACAATGCAGTATCAATAGAATAACTTTTCAAATTGAATTTACAAGTCAATTAACGTTATTATGTCAATCTATAGAGCTATTCCTTGATTTTGCCCAGGAGTTATGAGATCATTTTAGCACTTTTATAACGACGCAGCAAAATATGCTAATTTTTTAATTTCGCAATATTACTAAGTCCTGTAGCGAGCAATTTATCTAAAAATACTTGCGATCGAACTTGAACTATTCAGCGAATTGATATTTTAAATAACCGAAATAGAACAGATACAGAAATCAACCACTTATATTCCATCACGTGAATTCTTGAAATCATAAGGTTCTTGCGATTAAGGCGCAGTATATTTTTCCCGAAATACCATCTGAAGAAATCAGTTATTTCTTACAGACATTGAAAACAACAATCAAAATGCAATCTCAATAAAATAACTTTTCGAATTGAATTTTCAAATCAAATAACGTTATTATGTCACTAAATAGAGCCATTCCTAGATTTTGCCCAGGAGTTATGATATAATTTTAGCACTCTTACGACCACGCAGCAAAATGTGCTAATTTTTTTAATTTCGCGAAATTACTAAGTCCTGTAGCGTGCAGGTTATCTACGAATACTTGCGATCTAAATTGAACTATTCAGCGAATTAAAATTTTGAATAACCGAAAGCAAACAGATACAGAAATCAACCTCTTCTATTCTATCACGTGAATTTGTGTAATCATGAGATTGTTGCGATTGTGGCGCAGTAGATTTTTCCCGAAATGACATCTGAAGATATCAGGTATTTCTATCAGACTTTGAAAACAACGAGCAAAACGCAAACTCAATAGAATAACTTTTCGAATTAAATTTCCAAATCAATTAACGTTAGTATGACAATATATAGAGACATTCCTTAATTTTTCCCATAGTAAGGAGATCATTTTAGCACTCTTATGACCACGCAGCTAAATATGCTAATTTTTCAATTTCGCAATTTTACTAAGTCCTGTAGCGAGAAGGTTATCCATGAATACATGGGATCTAAATCTAACTATTCAGCGAATTGAAATTTTAAATAACCGTAAGCGAACAGATACAGAAATCAACCTATTATATTCTATCACGAGAATTCGTGTAATCATGTGGTTCTTGCGATTGGGGAGCAGTATATTTTTCCCGAAATATTATCCGAAGACATCAGGTATTTCTTACAGACATTGAAAACAACAATCAAAATGCAATCGCAAAAGAATAACTGTTAAAAATGAATTCTCAAATCAAATAACGTTATTACGTCACTAAATAGAGCAATTCCTTGATTTTGCCCAGAAGTTATGAGATCATTTTTGCACTTTTATGACCACGCAGCAAAAAATGCGAATTTTTCAATTTTGCAATATTATCAAGTCTATATCATATCTATATCTATTATCAATACTAGTAAATACTAAGTCCTGTAGCGAGCAATTTATCCACAAATACTTGCGATCGAACTTGAACAATTCAGCGAATTGATATTTTAAATAACCGAAATAGAATAGATACAGAAATCAACCACTTATATTCCATCACGTGAATTCGGGTAATCATAAGTTTCTTGCGATTAAGGCGCAGTATATTTTTCCCGAAATACCATCTGAAGACATCAGTTATTTCTTACAGAGATTAAAACAACAATCAAAATGCAATCTCAATAGAATAACTTTTCGAATTGAATTTACAAGTCAATTAACGTTATTATGTCAATCTATAGAGCTATTCCTTGATTTTGCCCAGGAGTTATGAGATCATTTTAGCACTTTTATAACGACGCAGCAAAATATGCTAATTTTTTAATTTCGCAATATTACTAAGTCCTGTAGCGAGCAGTTTATCCACAAATACTTGCGATCGAACTTGAACTATTCAGCGAATTGATATTTTGGATAACGGAAATAGAACAGATACAGAAATCAACCACTTATATTCCATCACGTGAATTCGTGTAATCATAAGGTTCTTGCGATTAAGGCGCAGTATATTTTTCCCGAAATATCATCTGAAGACATCAGTTATTTCTTACAGACATTGAAAACAACAATCAAAATGCAATCTTATTAGAATGCCTTTTCGAATTTAATTTCCGAATCAATTAACGATAATATGTCAATATATAGAGTCATTCCTTTATTTTGCCCATAGTAAGGAGATCATTTTAGCACTTATATGACCACACAGCAAAATATGCTAATTTTTCAATTTCGCAATGTTACTAAGTCCTGTAGCGAGCAAGTTATCGACGAATACTTGCGATCGAACTTTACCTTTTCAGCGAATTGAAATTTTAAATAACCGATAGTGAACAGATACAGAAATACCTCTTATATTCTAACACGTGAACTCGTGTAATCATAAGATTATTGCGATAAAGGCGCAGTATATTTTTTCTAAAATGACATCTGATGGCATTAGGTATGTCTAGCAGACATTGAAAACAACAATCAAAATGCAATCTCAACAGAATAACTTTTCGAATTGGACTTTCAAATCAAATAACCTTATTATGTCATTAAATAGAGCTATTCCTTCATTTTGCCCAGGTGTCATGAGATCATTTTAGCACTCTTTTAACGACGCAGCAAAAAATGCTAATTTTTCAATATCGCGATGTTATCAGGTCCTGTAGAGAGCAGGTTATCCATGAATACTTGCGATCTAAATTTAACTATTCAGCGAATCGATATTTCAAATAACCGAAATCGAACAGATACAGAAATCAACCACTTATATTCCATCACGTGAATTCGTGTAATCATAAGATTCTTGCAATTAAGGCGCAGTATATTTTTCCCGAAATACCATCTAAAGACATCAGGTATTTCTTACAGACATTGAAAACAACAATCAAAATGCAATCTAAATAGAATAACTTTTCGAATTGAATTTACAAATCAATTAACGTTATTATGTCACTAAATAGAGCCATTCCTTGATTTTGCCCAGGAGTTACGATATCATTTTAGCACTTTTATAACGACGCAGCAAAATATGCTAATTTTTTAATTTCGCAATATTACTAAGTCCTGTAGCGAGCGGGTTATCCACGAATACTTGCGATCGAACTTTAACTTTTCAGCGAATTGATATTTTAAATAATCGATGGTGAACAGATACAGAAATACCTAATATATTCTAACACGTGAATTCGTGTAATCATGAGATTATTGCGGTAAAGGCGCAGTATTTTTTTTCCGAAATGAAATCTGATGGCATCAGGTATGTCTCGCAGAAATTGAAAACAACAATCAAAATGCAATCTCAGTAGAATAACTTTTAGAAATGAATTTTCAAATTAAATAACGTTATTATGTCACTAAATAGAGCCTTTCCTTGATTTTTCCCAAGAGTTATGAGATCATTTTAGCACTCCTATGGCCACGCAGCAAAATGTGCTAATTTTTGAATTTCGCGATATTACTAAGTCCTGTAGCGAGCAAGTTATCGACGAATACTTGCGATCGAACTTTAACTTTTCAGCGAATTGAAATTTTGAATAACCGATAGTGAACAGATACAGAAATACCTCTTATATTCTAACACGTGAACTCGTGTAATCATGAGATTATTGCGAGAAAGCCGCAGTACATTTTTTCTGAAATGACATCTGAAGGCATCAGGTATGTCTAGCAGAAATTGAAAACAACAATCAAAATGCAAACTCAGTAGAATAACTTTTAGAAATGAATTTTCAAATTAAATAAAGTTATTATGTCACTAAACAGAGCCTTTCCTTGATTTTTCCCAGGAGTTATGAGATCATTTTAGCACTCCTATGGCCACGCAGCTAAATGTGCTAATTTTTAAATTTCGCAATATTACTAAGTCCTGTAGCGAGCAAGTTATCGACGAATACTTGCGCTCGAACTTTAACTTTTCAGCGAATTGAAATTTTAAATAACCGATAGTGAACAGATACAGAAATACCTCTTATATTCTAACACGTGAACTCGTGTAATCATGAGATTATTGCGAGAAAGCCGCAGTATATTTTTTCCGAAATGACATCTGAAGGCATCAGGTATGTCTAGCAGCCAGTGAAAACAACAATCAAAATGCAATCTCAATAAAATAACTTTTCGAATTGAATTTTCAAATTAAATAACCTTATTATGTCATTAAATAGAGCCATTTCTTCATTTTGCCCAGGTGTCATGAGATCATTTTAGCACTCTTATAACGACGCAGCAAAAAATGCTAATTTTTCAATTTCGCGATAATATCAGGTCCTGTAGAGAGCAGGTTATCCATGAATACTTGCGATCTAAATTTAACTATTCAGCGAATTGATATTCTAAATAACCGATAGAGAACAGATACAGAAATCAACCACTTATATTCAATTACGTGAATTCGTGTAATCATAAGATTCTTGCGATTAAGGCGCAGTATATTTTTCCCGAAATACCATCTAAAGACATCAGGTATTTCTTACAGACAATGAAAACCACAATCAAAATGCAATCTAAATAGAATAACTTTTCGAATTGAATTTACAAATCAATTAACGTTAATATGTCACTAAATAGAGCCATTCCTTGATTTTGCCCAGGAGTTATGATATCATTTTAGCACTTTTATAACGACGCAGCAAAATATGCTAATTTTTTAATTTCGCAATATTACTTAGTCCTGTAGCGAGCAGGTTGTTTATAAATACTCGCGATCTAAATTGAACTATTTAGCAAATTGAAATTTCAAATATCTGAAAGCGAACAGATATAGAATTGAACATCTTATATTCTATCACGTGAATTCGTGTAATCATGAGATGCTTGCGATTGAGGCGCAGTATATTTTTCCCGAAATATCATTTGAAGTCATCAAGTATTTCTTACAGACATTGAAAAAAACAATCACAATGCAGTCTCGATAGAATAACTTTTCGAATTGAATTTACAAGTCAATTGACGTTATTATGTCAATGTATAGAGCTATTCCTTGATTTTGCCCAGGAGTTATGAGATCATTTTAGCACTTTTATAACGACGCAGCAAAATATGCTAATTTTTTAATTTCGCAATATTACCAAGTCCTGTAGCGAGCAGTTTATCCACAAATACTTGCGATCGAACTTGAACTATTCAGCGAATTGATATTTTAAATAACCGAAATAGAACAGATACAGAAATCAACCACTTATATTCCATCACGTGAATTCGTGTAATCATAAGGTTCTTGCGATTAAGGCGCAGTATATTTTTCCCGAAATACCATCTGAAGACATCAGTTATTTCTTACAGACATTGAAAACAACAATCAAAATGCAATCTCATTAGAATGACTTTTCGAATTTAATTTCCGAATCAATTAACGATAATATGTCAATATATAGAGCTATTCCTTTATTTTGCCCATAGTAAGGAGATCATTTTAGCACTTATATGACCACACAGAAAAATATGCTAATTTTTCAATTTCGCAATGTTACTAAGTCCTGTAGCGAGCCGGTGATCCATTAATACTTGCGATCTAAATTTATCTATTCAGCGAATTGGAATTTTAAATAACCGATTCTGAACGGATACATAAATACCTCTTATATGCTAACACGTTAATTCGTGTAATCATGAGATACTTGCGATAAAGGCGCTGTATATTTTTCTTGAAATATCATCTCAAGATATCAGGTATTTCTTACAGACATAGAAAACAACAATTAAAATGAAATCTCATTAGAATGACCTGTCGACTTGAATTTACAAATCAATTAACGTTATTATGTCAACATATAGAGTTATTTCTTGATTTTGCCCAGGAGTTATTAGATCATTTTAGCACTCCTATGACCACGCAGCAAAATGTGCTAATTTTTAAATTTCGCAATATTACTAAGTCCTGTAGCGAGCAAGTTATCGGCGAATACTTGCGATCGAACTTTAACTTTTCAGCGAATTGAAATTTTAAATAACCGATAGTGAACAGATACAGAAATACCTCTTATATTCTAACACGTGAACTCGTGTAATCATGAGATTATTGCAAGAAAGCCGCAGTATATTTTTTCCGAAATGACATCTGAAGGCATCAGGTATGTCTAGCAGACATTGAAAACTACAATCAAAATGCAATCTCAATAGAATAACTTTTCGAATTGAAGTTCCAAATCAAATAACGTAATTAAGTCATTAAATAGAGCCATTCCTTCATTTTGCCCAGGAGTCATGAGATCATTTTAGCACTCTTATAACGACGCAGCAAAAAATGCTAATTTTTTAATTTCGCGATATTATCAGGTCGTGTAGAGAGCAGGTTATCCATGAATACTTGCGATCAAAATTTAACTATTCAGCGAATTGATATTTTAAATAACCGATAGTGTACAGATACAGAAATACCTCTTATACTTAACACGTGAACTCGTGTAATCATGAGATTATTGCGAGAAAGCCGCAGTATATTTTTTCCGAAATGACATCTGAAGGCATCAGGTATGTCTAGTTGACATTGAAAACAACAATTACAAAGCAGTCTCAATAGAATAACTTTTCGAATTGAATTTACAAGTCAATTAACGTTATTACGTCAATATATAGAGCTATTCCTTGATTTTGCCCAGGAGTTATGAGATCATTTTAGCACTTTTATAACGACAAAGCAAAATATGCTAATTTTTTAATTTCGCAATATTACTAAGTCCTGTAGCGAGCAGTTTATCCACGAATACTTGCGATCGAACTTGAACTATTTAGCAAATTGAAATTTCAAATATCTGAAAGCGAACAGATTTAGAAATCAATTATTATATTTTATCACGAGAATTCGTGTAATCATGAGGTTCTTGCGATTAAGGCGCAGTATATTTTTCCCGAAATACCATCTGAAGACATCAGTTATTTCTTACAGACATTGAAAACAACAATCAAAATGCAATCTCATTAGAATGACTTTTCGAATTTAATTTCCGAATCAATTAACGATAATATGTCAATATATAGAGCTATTCCTTTATTTTGCCCATAGTAAGGAGATCATTTTAGCACTTATATGACCACACAGAAAAATATGCTAATTTTTCAATTTCGCAATGTTACTAAGTCCTGTAGCGAGCCGGTGATCCATTAATACTTGCGATCTAAATTTATCTATTCAGCGAATTGGAATTTTAAATAACCGATTCTGAACGGATACATAAATACCTCTTATATGCTAACACGTTAATTCGTGTAATCATGAGATACTTGCGATAAAGGCGCTGTATATTTTTCTTGAAATATCATCTCAAGATATCAGGTATTTCTTACAGACATAGAAAACAACAATTAAAATGAAATCTCATTAGAATGACCTGTCGACTTGAATTTACAAATCAATTAACGTTATTATGTCAACATATAGAGTTATTTCTTGATTTTGCCCAGGAGTTATTAGATCATTTTAGCACTCCTATGACCACGCAGCAAAATGTGCTAATTTTTAAATTTCGCAATATTACTAAGTCCTGTAGCGAGCAAGTTATCGGCGAATACTTGCGATCGAACTTTAACTTTTCAGCGAATTGAAATTTTAAATAACCGATAGTGAACAGATACAGAAATACCTCTTATATTCTAACACGTGAACTCGTGTAATCATGAGATTATTGCAAGAAAGCCGCAGTATATTTTTTCCGAAATGACATCTGAAGGCATCAGGTATGTCTAGCAGACATTGAAAACTACAATCAAAATGCAATCTCAATAGAATAACTTTTCGAATTGAAGTTCCAAATCAAATAACGTAATTAAGTCATTAAATAGAGCCATTCCTTCATTTTGCCCAGGAGTCATGAGATCATTTTAGCACTCTTATAACGACGCAGCAAAAAATGCTAATTTTTTAATTTCGCGATATTATCAGGTCGTGTAGAGAGCAGGTTATCCATGAATACTTGCGATCAAAATTTAACTATTCAGCGAATTGATATTTTAAATAACCGATAGTGTACAGATACAGAAATACCTCTTATACTTAACACGTGAACTCGTGTAATCATGAGATTATTGCGAGAAAGCCGCAGTATATTTTTTCCGAAATGACATCTGAAGGCATCAGGTATGTCTAGTTGACATTGAAAACAACAATTACAAAGCAGTCTCAATAGAATAACTTTTCGAATTGAATTTACAAGTCAATTAACGTTATTACGTCAATATATAGAGCTATTCCTTGATTTTGCCCAGGAGTTATGAGATCATTTTAGCACTTTTATAACGACAAAGCAAAATATGCTAATTTTTTAATTTCGCAATATTACTAAGTCCTGTAGCGAGCAGTTTATCCACGAATACTTGCGATCGAACTTGAACTATTTAGCAAATTGAAATTTCAAATATCTGAAAGCGAACAGATTTAGAAATCAATTATTATATTTTATCACGAGAATTCGTGTAATCATGAGGTTCTTGCGATTGAGGCGCAGTAAATTTTTCTCGAAATATCATCTGAAGACGTCAGGTATTTCTTACAGACATTGAAAACAACAATCACAATGCAGTCTCAATAGAATTACTTTTCGAATTGTATTTACAAGTCAATAAACGTTATTATGTCAATATATAGAGCTATTCCATGATTTTGCCCAGGAGTTATGAGATCATTTTAGCACCCTTATAACGACGAAGCAAAATATGCTAATTTTTTATTTCGCAATATTACTCAGTCCTGTAGCGAGCAGGTTATCCACGAAAACTTGCGATCGAACTCTAGCATTTCAGCGTATTGATATTTATATAACCGATAGTGAACAGATACAGACATACCTCTTATATTCTAATACGTGAATTCGTGTAATCATGAGATTATTGCGATAAAGGCGCAGTATATTTTTTCCGAAATGAAATCTGATCGCATCGGGTATGACTAGCAGACATTGAAAACAACAATCAAAATGCAATCTCAGTAGAATAACTTTTCGAATTGAATTTTCAAATCAAATAACGTTAATATGTCAATATATAGAGTCATTCCTTTATTTTGCCCATAGTAAGGAGATCATTTTAGCACTTATATGACCACACAGCAAAATATGCTAATTTTTCAATTTCGCAATGTTACTAAGTCCTGTAGCGAGCAGGTGGTCCATTAATACTTGCGATCTAAATTTATCTATTCAGCGAATTGGAATTTTAAATAACCGATAGTGAACGGATACATAAATACCTCTTTTATGCTAACACGTGAATTCGTGTAATCATGAGATTATTGCGATAAAGGCGCAGTATATTTTTTCTAAAATGACATCTGATGGCATTAGGTATGTCTAGCAGACATTGAAAACAACAATCAAAATGCAATCTCAACAGAATAACTTTTCGAATTGAATTTTCAAATCAAATAACTTTATTATGTCATTAAATAGAGCTATTCCTTCATTTTGCCCAGGTGTCATGAGATCATTTTAGCACTCTTTTAACGACATAGCAAAAAATGATAATTTTTCAATTTCGCGATATTATCAGGTCCTGTAGAGAGCAGGTCATCCATGAATACTTGCGATCTAAATTTAACTATTCAGCGAATTGATATTTTAAGTAACCGATAGAGAACAGATACAGAAACCAACCACTTATATTCAATTACGTGAATTCGTGTAATCATGATATACTTGCGATAAAGGCGCTGTATATTTTTCCTGAAATATCATCTCAAGACATCAGGTATTTCTTACAGACATTGAAAACAACAATCAAAATGCAATCTAAATAGAATAACTTTTCGAATTGAATTTACAAATCAATTAACGTTATTATGTCACTAAATAGAGCCATTCCTTGATTTTGCCCAGAAGTTATGATATCATTTTAGCACTTTTATAACGACGCAGCAAAATATGCTAATTTCTTAATTTCGCAATATTACTAAGTCCTGTAGCGAGCAGGTTATCCACGAATCCTTGCGATCGAACTTTAACTTTTCAGCGAATTGATATTTTAAATAACCGAAATAGAACAGATACAGAAATCAACCACTTATATTCCATCACGTGAATTCGTGTAATCATAAGGTTCTTGCGATTAAGGCGCTGTATACTTTTCCCGAATGACCATCTGAAGACATCAGGTATTTCTAACAGACATAGAAAACAACAATCAGAATGCAATCAAAATAGAATAACTTTTCGAATTGAATTTACAAATCAATTAACGTTATTATGTCACTAAATAGAGCCATTCATTGATTTTGCCCAGGAGTTATGATATCATTTTAGCACTTTTATGACCACGCAGCAAAATGTGCTAATTTTTCAATTTTGCAAAAATATCAAGTCTTGTAGCGAGCAGGTTATCCATGAATACTTGCGATCTAAATTTAACTATTCAGCAAATTGATATTTTAAATAAATAAAATCGAACAGATACAGAAATCAACCACTTATATTCCATCACGTGAATTCGTGTAATCATGAGATGCTTGCGATTGAGGCGCAATATATTTTTCCCGAAATATCATCTGAAGACATCAAGTTATTCTTACAGATATTGAAAACAAAAATCACAATGTAGTCTCAATAGAATAACTTTTCGAATTGAATATACAAGTCAATTAACGTTATTATGTCAATATATAGAGCTATTCCTTGATTTTGCCCATGAGTTATGAGACCATTTTAGCACTCTTATAACGACGCAGCAAAATATGCTAATTTTTCATTTCGCAATATTACTTAGTCCTGTATTGAGCAGGTTATCCACGAAAACTTGTGATCGAACTTTAACTTTTCAGCGAATTGATATTTTAAATATCCGACAGTGAACAGATACAGAAATACCTCGTATATTCTAACACGTGCATTCGTGTAATCATGTGATTATTGCGATAAAGGTGCTGTATATTTTTCCTGAAATATTATTTCACGACATCAGGTATTTCTTACAGACATAGAAAACAACAATTAAAATGCAATCTCATTAGAATGACTTTTCGAATTGAATTTTTAAATCAAATAACGTGATGATGTCACTAAATACAGCCATTCTTTGATTTTTCCCGGGAGTCATAATATCATTTTAGCACTCTTATAACCACGCAGCAAAATATGATAATTTATTCATTTCGCAATATTATGGACTCCTGTCGCGAACAGGTTATCTATGAATAGTTGCGACCTGAATTTAACCATTACGCGAATTGAAATAATAAATAACCGAAAGCGAACAGATACAGAAATCAATCTATTATATTCTATCACTAGAATTTGTGTAATCATGAGGTTCTTGCGATTGAGGCGCAGTATATTTTTCCGAAATATTATCTGAAGGCATCATGTATTACTTACAGTCATTGAAAACAACAATAAAAATGCAATCTCAATAGAATAACTTTTCGGTTTGAATTTTCACATCAATTAACGTTTTTATGTCGATATATAGAGTCATTACTTGATTGTGCCCAGGAGTCATGAGATCATCTTAGCACTATTAAAACGACGCAGCAAAATATGCTTATTTTTCAATCTCGCAATATTTCTAAGTCCTTTAGCGAGCAGGTTATTTACGAATACTTGCGATCGAACTTTAACTTTCCAGCGAATTGAAATTTAAAATAACCGATAGTGTACAGATACTGAAATTTCTCCTATATTCTAACACGTGAATTCGTGTAATCATGAGATTATTGCGGTAAAGGCGCAGTATATTTTTTACGAAATGACATCTGATGGCATCAGGTATATCTAGCAGACATTGAAAACAACATTCAAAAAGCAATCTCAATAGAATAACTTTTCGAATTGAATTTTCAAATCAAATATCATTATTATGTCACTAAATAGAGTCATTCCTTGATTTTGCCCAGGAGCCATGAGATCATTTTAGCACTCTTTTAACGACGCAGCAAAAAATGCTAATTTTTCAATTTCGCAATATTATCAATTCCTGTAGCGAGCAGGTTATCCATGAATACTTGCGATCTAAATTTAACTATTCGGCGAATTGATATTTTAAATAAATGAAATCGAACAGATACAGAAATCAACCACTTATCTTCCATCACGTGAATTCGTGTAATCATGTGATTCTTGCGATTAAGGCGCTGTATATTTTTCCCGAAATACCATCTGAAGACATCAGGTATTTCTTACAGACATTGAAAACAAAAATCAAAATGGAATCTAAATAGAATAACTTTTCGAATTGAATTTACAAATTAATTAACGTTATTATGTAACTAAATAGAGTCATTCCTTGATTTTGGCCAAGAGTTATGATATCATTTTAGCACTTTTATGACCACGCAGAAAAATGTGCTAATTTTTTAATTTCGCAATATTACTGAGTCCTGTAGCGTGCAAGTTATCTACGAATACTTGCGATCTAAATTGAACTATTTAGCGAATTGAAATGTTAAATAACCGAAAGCAAACAGATACAGAAATCAACCTCTTCCATTCTATAACGTGAATTTGTGTAATCATGAGATTGTTGCGATTGTGGCGCAGTATATTTTTCCCGAAATGACATCTGAAGATATCAGGTATTTCTAACAGACTTTGAAAACAACGAGCAAAACGCAAACTCAATAGAATAACTTTTCGAATTGAATGTACAAATCAATTAACGTTAATAAGACAATATATGGAGCCATTCCTTTATTTTGCTCATAGTAAAGAGATCATTTTAGCACTCTTATAACAACGCAGCAAAATATGCTAATTTTTCAATTTCGCAATGTTACTAAGTCCTGTAGCGAGCAGGTGATCTAATAATACTTGCGATGTAAATTTATCTATTCAGCGAATTGGAATTTTTAATAACCGATAGTGAACGGATACAGAAATACCTCTTATATGCTAACACGTAAATTTGTGTAATCATAAAATACTTGCGACAAAGGCGCTGTATATTTTTCCTGAAATATCATCTCAAGACATCAGGTATTTCTTACAGACATAGAAAACAACAATTAAATCGCAATCTCATTAGAATGAGTTTTCGAATTGAATTTTCAAATCAAATAACGTTATGGTGTCACTAAATACAGCCATTCTTTGATTTTTCCCGGGAGTCATGATATCATTTTAGCACTCTTATAACCACGCAGCAAAAAAGGCTAATTTATAAATTTCGCAATTTTACCAAGTCCTGTAGCGAGCAGGTTATCCATGAATACTTGGGATCTAAATCTAACTATTCAGCGAATTGAAATTTTAAAATACCGTAAGCGAACAGATACAGAAATCAACCTATTATATTCTATCACGAGAATTCGTGTAATCATGTGGTTCTTGCGATTGTGGCGCAGTATATTTTTCCCGAAATATTATCTGAAGGCATCAGGTATTTCTTACAGACATTGGAAACAACAATCAAAGTGCAATCTCAATAGAATAATTGTTCGAAATGAATTCTCAAATCAAATAACGTTATTATGTCATTAAATAGAGCCATTCCTTGATTTTGCCCAGAAGTTATGAGATCATTTTAGCACTCTTATGACCACGCAGCAAACGATGCGAATTTTTCAATTTCGCAATATTATCAAGTCCTGTAGCGAGCAGGTTATCTAGAAATACTTGCGATCTAAATTAAACTATTAAGCCATTCGAAATTTCAAATATCTGAAAGCGAGCAGATATAGAATTCAACCTCTTATATTCTATCACGAGAATTCGTGTAATCATGAGGGTTTTGCGATTGAGGCACAGTATATTTTTCCCGAAATATCATCTGAAGACATCAGGTGTTTCTTACAGACATTGGAAACAACAATCAAAAAGCAATCTCAATAGAATAACTGTTCGAAATGGATTCTGAAATCAAAAAACGTTATTATGTCATTAAATAGAGCCATTCCTTGATTTTGCCCAGAAGTTATGAGATCATTTTAGCACTCTTATGACCACGCAGCAAACGATGCGAATTTTTCAATTTCGCAATATTATCAAGTCCTGTAGCGAGCAGGTTATCTAGAAATACTTGCGATCTAAATTAAACTATTTAGCCATTCGAAATTTCAAATATCTGAAAGCGAGCAGATATAGAATTCAACCTCTTATATTCTATCACGTGAATTTGTGTAATCATGAGATGCTTGCGATTGAGGCGCAGTATATTTTTCCCGAAATTTCTTCTGAAGACATCAGGTATTTCTTACAGACATTGAAAACAACCATCAAAATGCAATCTAAAGAGAATAACTTTTCGAATTGAATTTACAAATCAATTAACGTTATTATGTCAATATATAGAGCTATTCCTTGATTTCGCCCAGGAGTTATGAGATCATTTCAGCACTCTTATGACAGCGCAGCAAAATGTGCTAATTTTTTAATTTTGCAATATTCCTCAGTCCGGTAGCGTGCAGTTTAATTACGAAAACTTGCGATCTAAATTGAACTATTTAGCGAATTGAAATTTTAAATAACCGAAAGCGAACAGATACAGAAATCAACCTCTTCTATTCTATCACGTGAATTTGTGTTATCATGAGATTGTTGCGATTGTGGCGCAGTATATTTTACCCGAAATGATATCTGAAGATATCAGGTATTTCTAACAGACTTTGAAAACAACGAGCAAAACGCAAACTCAATAGAATAACCTTTCGAATTGAATTTCCAAATCAATTAACGTTAATATGTCAATATATAGAGCAATTCCTTTATTTTGCTCATAGTTAGGAAATCATTTTAGCACTTTTATGACCACGCAGCAAAATATGCTAATTTTATTTCGCAATGTTACTAAGTCTTGTAGCGAGCAGGTTATCCATGAATACTTGGGATCTAAATCCAACTATTCAGCGAATTGAAATTTTAAATAACCGTAAGCGAACACATACAGAAATCAACCTATTATATTCTATCACCAGAATTTGTGTAATCATGAGGTTCTTGCGATTGAGGCGCAGTATATTTTTCCGAAATATCATCTGAAGGCTTCAGGTATTTCTTACAGTCATTGAAAACAACAATCAAAATGCAATTTCAATAGAATAACTTTTCGGATTGAATTTTCACATCAATGAACGTTATTATGTCCATATATAGAGTCATTACTTGATTATGCCCAGGAGTCATGAGATCTTCTTAGCACTATTATAACGACGCAGCAAAATATGCTAATTTTTCAATTTCGCAATATTTTCAAGTCCTGTAGCGAGCAGGTTATCCACGAATAATTGCGTTCGAACTTTAACTTTCTAGCGAATTGGAATTTCAAATAACCGATAGTGAACGGATACGGAAATACCTCTTATATGCTGACACGTGAATTCGTGTAATCATAAGATACTTGCGATAAAGGCGCTTTACATTTTTCCTGAAATATCATCTCAAGACATCAGGTATTTCTTACAGACATAGAAAACAACAATTAAAATGCAATCTCATTAGAATGACTTTTCGAATTGAATTTTCAAATCAAATAACGTTATGATGTCACTAAATACAGCCATTCCTCGATTTTTCTCGGGAGTCATAATATCATTTCAGCACTCTTATAACCACGCAGCAAAATATGCTAATTTTTTAATTTCGCAATATTATGAAGTCCTGTCGCGAGCAGGTTATCTATGAATAGTTGCGATCTGAATTTAACCATTACGCGAATTAAAATTTTAAATAACCGAAAGCGAACAGATACAGAAATCAACCTATTATATTCTATCACGAGAATTTGTGTAATCATAAGGTTCTTGCGATTGGGGCGCAGTATATTTTTCCTAAATATTATCTGAAGGCATCAGGTATTTCTTACAGTCATTGAAAACAACAATCAAAATGCAAACTCAATAGAATAACTTTTCGGATTGAATTTTCACATCAATATACGTTATTATGTCCATATATAGAGTCACTACTTGATTATGCCCAGGAGTCATGAGATTATCTTAGCACTATTATAACGACGCAGCAAAATATGCTAATTTTTCAATTTCGCAATATTTCTAAGTCCTGTAGCGAGCAGGTTATTCACGAATACTTGCGATCGAACTTTAACTATTCAGCGAATTGATATTTTCAATAAATGAAATCGAACAGATACAGAAATCAACCACTTGTATTCCATCACGTGAATTCGTTTAATCATAAGATTCTTGCGATTGGGGCGCAGTATATTTTTCCCGAAATATTATCTGAAGGCATCAGGTATTTCTTACAGATATTGGAAACAACAATTAAAATGCAATCTCAATAGAATAACTGTTCGAAATGAATTTTCAAATCAAATAACGTTATTATGTCACTAAATAGAGCCATTCCTTGATTTTGCCCAGGAGTTATAAAATCATTTTGGCACTGTTATGAACACGCAGCAAAATATCCGAATTTTTCAATTTCGCCATATTATCAAGTTCTGTAGCGAGCAGGTTATCCATAAATACTCGCGATCTATATTGAATTATTTAGCAAATTGAAATTTCAAATATCTGAAAGCGAACAGATATATAAATCATCCTATTATATTCTATCACGAAAATTCGCGTAATCATGAGGTTTTTGCGATTGGGGCGCAGTATATTTTTCCCGAAATATTATCTGAAGGCATCAGGTATTTCTTACAGACTTTGAAAACAACAATCAAAATGCAATCTAAATAGAATAACTTTTCGGATTGAATTTACAAATCAATTAACGTTAATATGACAATATATAGAGCCATTCCTTTATTTTGCCCATAGTAAGGAGATTATTTTAGCACTCTTATAACCACGCAGCAAAATATGCTAATTTTTCAATTTCGCAATGTTACTAAGTCCTGTAGCGAGCAGGTGATCTATTAATACTTCCAATCTAAATTTATCTATTCAGCGAATAAGAATTTTTAATAACCGATAGTGAACGGATACAGAAATACCTCTTATATGCTAACACGTGAATTCGTGTAATTATGAGATACTTGCGATAAAGGCGCTGTATATTTTTCCTGAAATATCATCTCAAGACATCAGGTATTTCTTACAGACATAGAAAACAACAATTAAATAGCAATCTCATTAGAATGACTTTTCGAATTGAATTTACAAATCAAATAACGTTATGATGTCACTAAATACAGCCATTCTTTGATTTTTCCCGGGAAACATGATATCATTTTGGCACTCTTATAACCACGCAGCAAAAAAGGCTAATTTCTCAATTTCGCAATTTTATCAAGTCCTGTAGCGAGCAGGTTATCCATGAATACTTGGGATCTAAATCTAACTATTCAGCGAATTGAAATTTTAAATAACCGTAAGCGAACAGATACAGAAATGAACCTATTATATTCTATTACGAGAATTCGTGTAATCATGTGGTTCTTGCGATTGAGACGCAGTATATTTGTCCCGAAATATTATCTGAAGGCATCAGGTATTCCTTACGGACATTGAAAACAACAATCAAAATGCAATCTCAATAGAATAACTTTTCGAATTGAATTTTCGAATCAAATAACGTTATTATGTCACTAAATAGAGCCATTCCGTGATTTTTCCCAGGGGTTATGAAATCATTTTAGCACTCTTAAGACCACGCAGCAAAATATGCTGATTTCTCGATTTCGCAATATAATCAAATCCTGTAGCGAGCAGGTTATCTATGAATACTTGCGATCTAAATTGAACTATTTATCAAATTGAAATTTCAAATATCTGAAAGCAAACAGATATAGAAATGAACCTCTTATATTCTCTCACGTGAATTCGTGTAATTAAGAGGTGCTCGCGATTGAGGCGCAGTATATTTTTCCCGAAATATCATCTGAAGACGTCAGGTATTTCTTACAGACATTGAAAACAACAATCACAATGCAATCTCATTAGAATGACTTTTCGAATTGAATTTTCAAATCAAATAACGTTTATATGTCATTAAATAGAGCCATTCCTTTATTTTGCCCAGGATTCATGAGATCATTTTAGCACTCTTATAACGACGCAGCAAAAAAAGCTAATTTTTCAATTTCGCAATGTTACTAAGTCCTGAAGCGAGCAGGTGATCTATTAATACTTCCAATCTAAATTTATCTATTCAGCGAATTGGAATTTTAAATAACCGATAGTGAACGGATACAGAAATACCTCTTATATGCTAACACGTGAATTCGTGTAATCATGAGATACTTGCGATAAAGGCGCTGTATATTTTTCCTGAAATATCATCTCAAGACATCAGGTATTTCTTACAGACATAGAAAACAACAATTAAAATGCAATCTCATTAGAATGACTTTTCGAATTGAATTTTCAAATCAAATAACGTTATGATGTCACTAAATACAGCAGTTCTTTGATTTTTCCCGTGAGTCATGATATCATTTTAGCACTCTTAATACCACGCAGTAAAAAAGGCTAATTTTTCAATTTCGCAATTTTACCAAGTCCTGTAGCGAGCAGGATACCCATGAGTACTTGCGATCTAAATTTAACTATTCAGCGAATTGATATTTTAAATAACCGAAATCGAACAGCTACAGAAATCAACCACTTATATTCCATCACGTGAATTCGTGTAATCATAAGATTCTTGCGATTAAGGCGCTGTATATTTTTCCCGAAATACCATCTGAAGACATCAGGTATTTCTTACAGACATTGAAAACAACAATCAAAATGCAATCTAAAGAGAATGACTTTTCGAATTGAATTTACAAATCAATTAACTTTATTATGTCAAGATATAGAGCTATTCCTTGATTTTTCCCAGGAGTTATGATATCATTTTAGCACTCCTATGACCACGCAGCAAAATGTTCTAATTTTTAAATTTCGCAATATTACTAAGTCTTGTAGCGAGCAAGTTATCGACGAATACTTGCGATCGAACTTAGACTTTTCTGCGAATTGAAATTTTAAATAACCGATAGTGAACAGATACAGAAATACCTCTTATATTCTAACACGTGAACTCGCGTAATCATGAGATTATTGCGAGAAAGCCGCAGTATATTTTTTCCGAAGTGACATCTGAAGGCATCAGGTATGTCTAGCAGACATTGAAAACAACAATCAAAATGCAATCTCAATAGAATAACTTTTCGAATTAAATTTTCAAATCAAATAACGTTATTATGTCACCTAATAGAGTCATTCCGTGATTTTTCCCAGGGGTTATGAGATCATTTTAGCACTCTTAAGACCACGCAGCATAATATGCTAATTTTTCGATTTCGCAATATTATCAAATCCTGTAGCAAGCAGGTTATCTATGAATACTTGCGATCTAAATTGAACTATTTATCAAATTGAAATTTCAAATATCTGAAAGCGAACAGATGTAGAAATGAACCTCTTATATTCTCTCACGTGAATTCGTGTAATTAAGAGGTGCTCGCGATTGAGGCGCAGTATATTTTTCTCGAAATATCATCTGAAGACGTCAGGTATTTCTTACAGTCATTGAAAACAACAATCAAAATGCAATCTCAATAAAATAACTTTTCGAATTGAATTTTCAAATCAAATAACGTTATTATGTCACTAAATAGAGCCATTCCGTGATTTTGCCCCGGAGTTATGAGATCATTTTAGCACCCTTATAACGACCAAGCAAAATATGCTAATCTTTTATTTCGCAATATTACTATGTCCTGTAGCGAGCAGGTTATCCACGAATACTTGCGATCGAACTTTAACTTTTTAGCGAATTGTTATTTTAAATAACCGATAGTGAACAGATACAGACATACCTCTTATATTCTAACACGTAAATTCGTGTAATCAAGAGATTATTGCGATAAAGGCGCAGTATATTTTTTCCGAAATGACATCTGATGGCATTAGGTATGTCTAGCAGACATTGAAAACAACAATCAAAATGCAATCTCAATAGAATAACTTTTCGAATTGAAGTTTCAAATCAAATAACGTTTATATGTCATTAAATAGAGCCAATCCTTTATTTTGCCCAGGATTCATGAGATCATTTTAGCACTCTTATAACGACGCAGCAAAAAAAGCTAATTTTTCAATTTCGCAATGTTACTAAGTCCTGTAGCGAGCAGGTGATCTATTAATAATTCCAATCTAAATTTATCTATTCAGCGAATTGGAATTTTTAATAACCGATAGTGAACGGATACAGAAATACCTCTTATATGCTAACACGTGAATTCGTGTAATCATGAGATACTTGCGATAAAGGCGCTGTACATTTTTCCTGAAATATCATCTCAAGACATCAGGTATTTCTTACAGACATGGAAAACAACAATTAAAATGCAATCTCATTAGAATGACTTTTCGAATTGAATTTTCAAATCAAATAACTTTATGATGTCACTGAATACAGCCATTCTTTGATTTTTCCCGGGAGTCATGATATCATTTTAGCACTCTTATAACCACGCAGTAAAAAAGGCTAATTTTTCAATTTCGCAATTTTATCAAGTCCTGTAGCGAGCAGGATACCCATGAGTACTTGCGATCTAAATTTAACTATTCAGCGAATTGATATTTTAAATAACCGAAATCGAACAGCTACAGAAATCAACCACTTATATTCCATCACGTGAATTCGTGTAATCATAAGATTCTTGCGATTAAGGCGCTGTATATTTTTCCCGAAATACCATCTGAAGACATCAGGTATTTCTTACAGACATTGAAAACAACAATCAAAATGCAATCTAAAGAGAATGACTTTTCGAATTGAATTTACAAATCAATTAACTTTATTATGTCAAGATATAGAGCTATTCCTTGATTTTTCCCAGGAGTTATGATATCATTTTAGCACTCTTATGACCACGCAGCAAAATATGCTAATTTTCCGATTCGCAATGTTACTAAGTCCTGTAGCGAGCAGATGATCCATTAATACTTGCGATCTAAATTCATCTATCCAGCGAATTAATATTTTTAATAACCGATAGTGAACGGATACAGAAGAACCTAGTAAATGCTAACACGTGAATTCGTGTATTCATGAGATACCTGCTCTAAAGGCGCTGTATATTTTTCCTGAAATATCATCTCAAGACATCAGGTATTTCTTACAGACATAGAAAACAACAATTAAAATGCAATCTCATTAGAATGACTTTTCGAATTGAATTTTCAAATCAAATAACGTTATGATGTCACTAAATACAGCCATTCTTTGATTTTTCCCGGGAGTCATAATATCATTTTAGCACTCTTATAACCACGCAGAAAAAAAGGCTAATTTTTCAATTTCGCAATTTTACCAAGTCCTGTAGCGAGCAGGTTATCCATGAATATTTGGGATCGAACTTTAACTTTTCAGTGAATTGATATTTTAAATAACCGATAGTGAACAGATACAGAAAGACCTCTTATATTCTAGCACGTGTATTCGTGTATTCATGTGATTATTGCGATAAAGGCGCAGTATATTTTTTCCGAAATGACATCTGATGGCATCAGGTATGTCTAGCAGACATTGGAAACAACAATCAAAATGCAATCTCATTAGAATGACTTTTCGAATTGAATTTTCACATCAATTAACGTTATTACGTCGATATATAGAGTCATTACTTGATTATGCCCAGGAGTCATGAGATCATTCTAGCACTATTATAACGACGCAGAAAAATATGCTAATTTTTCAATTTCGCAATATTTCTTAGTCCTGTAGCGAGCAGGTTATGCACGAATACTTGCGATCGAACTTCAACTTTCCAGCGAATTGAAATTTTTAATAACCGATAGTGAACAGATACAGAAACTTCTCTTATATTCTAACACTTGAATTCGTGTAATCATGACGTTATTGCGATAAAGGCGCAGTATATTTTTTCCGAAATGACATCTGAAGATATCAGGTATTCCGAACAGACTTTGAAAACAACGAGCAAAACGCAAACTCAATAGAATAACTTTTCGAATTGAATTTCGAAATCAATTAACGTTAATATGTCAATATATAGAGCCATTCCTTTATTTTGGCCATAGTAAGGAGATCATTTCAGCACCCTTATGACCACGCAGCAAAATATGCTAATTTTTCAATTCCGCAATATTGTCAAGACCTGTAGCGAGCAAGTTATTCATAAACACTTGCGATCTAAACTAAACTATCAAGCAAATTGAAATTTCAAATATCTAAAAGTGAACAGATATAGAAATCAACCTCTTATATTCTATCACTTGAATTCGTGTAATCATGATATGCTTGCGATTGAGGCGCAGTATATTTTTCCCGAAATATCATCTGAAGACATCTGGTATTTCTTACAGTCATTGAAAACAACAATAAAAATGCAATCTCAATAGAATAACTTTTCGGATTAAATTTTCACATCAATTAACGTTTTTATGTCGATATATAGGGTCATTACTTGATTATGCCCAGGAGTCATGAGATCATTTTAGCACTATTATAACGACGCAGCAATAAATGCTAATTTTTCAATTCCCAATATTATCAAGTCCTGTAGCGAGCAGGTTACCCATGAATACTTGCGATCTAAATTTAACTATTCAGCGAATTGATATTTTAAATAACCTAAATCGAACAGCTACAGAAATCAACCACTTATATTCCATCACGTGAATTCGTGTAATCATAAGATTCTTGCGATTAAGGCGCTGTATATTTTTCTCGAAATACCATCTGAAGACATCAGGTATTTCTTACAGACATTGAAAACAACAATCAAAATGCAATCTAAATAGAATAACTTTTCGAATTGAATTTACAAATCAATTAACGTTATCATGTCAATATATACAGCTATTCCTTGATTTTGCCCAGGAGTTATGAGATCATTTTAGCACTCTTATGACCACGCAGCAAACGATGCGAATTTTTCAATTTCGCAATATTATCCAGTCCTGTAGCGAGCAGGTTATCCATGAATACTTGGGATCTAAATATAACTATTCAGCGAATTGAAATTTTAAATAACCGTAAGCGAACAGATACAGAAATCAACATATTTTATTCTATCACTTGAATTCGTGTAATCATGAGATGCTTGCGATTGTGGCGCAGTATATTTTTCCCGATATGACATCTGAAGATATCAGGTATTTCTAACAGACTTTGAAAACAACGAGTAAAACGCAAACTCAATAGAATAACTCTTCGAATTGAATTTCCAAATCAATTAACGTTAATATGTAAATATATAGAGCAATTCCTTTATTTAGCCCATAGTAAGGAAATCGTTTTAGCACTTTTATGACTACGCAGCAAAATATGCTAATATTATTTCGCAATGTTACCCTGTCCTGTAGCGAGCAGGTAATCCATTAATACTTGCTATCTAAATTTACCTATTCAGCGAATTGAAATTTTAAATAACCGTAAGCGAACAGATGCAGAAATGAACCTATTATATTCTATCACGAGAATTCGTGTAATCATGTGGTTCTTGCGATTTAGGCGCAGTATATTTTTCCCGAAATATCATCTGAAGACATCTGGTATTTCTTACAGTCATTGAAAACAACAATAAAAATGCAATCTCAATAGAATAACTTTTCGGATTATATTTTCACATCAATTAACGTTATTATGTCGATATATAGGGTCATTACTTGATTATGCCCAGGAGTCATGAGATCATTTTAGCACTATTATAACGACGCAGCAAAAAATGCTAATTTTTCAATTTCCCAATATTATCAAGTCCTGTAGCGTGCAGGTTATCCATGAATATTTGCGATCTAACTTCAACTATTCAGCGAATTGATATTTCAAATAACCGAAATAGAACAGATACAGAAATTAACCACTTATATTCCATCACGTGAATTCGTGTAATCATAAGATTCTCGCGATTAAGGCGCTGTATATTTTTCCCGAAGTACCATCTGAAGACATCAGGTATTTCTTACAGACATTGAAAACAACAATCAAAATGCAATCTCAATAAAATAACTTTTCGAATTGAATTTTCAAATCAAATAACGTTATTATGTCACTAAATAGAGCCATTCCGTGATTTTTCCCAGGGGTTATGAGATCATTTTAGCACTCTTAAGACCACGCAGAAAAAAAAAGCTTCTTTTTCGATTTCGCAATAATATCAAATCCTGTAGCGAGCAGGTTATCTATGAATACTTGCGATCTAAATTGAACTATTTATCAAATTGAAATTTCAAATATCTGAAAGCGAACAGATATAGAAATGAACCTCTTATATTCTCTCACGTGAATTCGTGTAATTAAGAGGTGCACGCGATTGAGGCGCAGTATATTTTTCCCGAAATATCATCTGAAGACGTCAGGTATTTCTTACAGACATTGAAAACAACAATCACAATGCAGTCTAAATAGAATAACTTTTCGAATTGAATTTACAAGTCAATTAACGTTATTATGTCAATATATAGAGCTATTCCTTGATTTTGCCCCGGAGTTATGAGATCATTTTAGCACCCTTATAACGACAAAGCAAAATATGCTAGTTTTTTATTTCGCAATATTACTAAGTCCTGTAGCGAGCAGGTTATCCACGAATACTTGCGATCGAACTTTAACTTTTTAGCGAATTGTTATTTTAAATAACCGATAGTGAACAGATACAGACATACCTCTTATATTCTAACACGTGAATTCGTGTAATCAAGAGATTATTGCGATAAAGGCGCAGTATATTTTTTCCGAAATGACATCTGAAGGCATCAGGTATTTCTTACAGACTTTGAAAACAACAATCAAAATGCAATCTAAATAGAATAACTTTTCGGATTGAATTTACAAATCAATTAACGTTAATATGACAATATATAGAGCCATTCCTTTATTTTGCCCATAGTAAGGAGATTATTTTAGCACTCTTATAACCACGCAGCAAAATATGCTAATTTTTCAATTTCGCAATGTTACTAAGTCCTGTAGCGAGCAGGTGATCTATTAATACTTCCAATCTAAATTTATCTATTCAGCGAATAAGAATTTTTAATAACCGATAGTGAACGGATACAGAAATACCTCTTATATGCTAACACGTGAATTCGTGTAATTATGAGATACTTGCGATAAAGGCGCTGTATATTTTTCCTGAAATATCATCTCAAGACATCAGGTATTTCTTACAGACATAGAAAACAACAATTAAATAGCAATCTCATTAGAATGACTTTTCGAATTGAATTTACAAATCAAATAACGTTATGATGTCACTAAATACAGCCATTCTTTGATTTTTCCCGGGAAACATGATATCATTTTGGCACTCTTATAACCACGCAGCAAAAAAGGCTAATTTCTCAATTTCGCAATTTTATCAAGTCCTGTAGCGAGCAGGTTATCCATGAATACTTGGGATCTAAATCTAACTATTCAGCGAATTGAAATTTTAAATAACCGTAAGCGAACAGATACAGAAATGAACCTATTATATTCTATTACGAGAATTCGTGTAATCATGTGGTTCTTGCGATTGAGACGCAGTATATTTGTCCCGAAATATTATCTGAAGGCATCAGGTATTCCTTACGGACATTGAAAACAACAATCAAAATGCAATCTCAATAGAATAACTTTTCGAATTGAATTTTCGAATCAAATAACGTTATTATGTCACTAAATAGAGCCATTCCGTGATTTTTCCCAGGGGTTATGAAATCATTTTAGCACTCTTAAGACCACGCAGCAAAATATGCTAATTTCTCGATTTCGCAATATAATCAAATCCTGTAGCGAGCAGGTTATCTATGAATACTTGCGATCTAAATTGAACTATTTATCAAATTGAAATTTCAAATATCTGAAAGCAAACAGATATAGAAATGAACCTCTTATATTCTCTCACGTGAATTCGTGTAATTAAGAGGTGCTCGCGATTGAGGCGCAGTATATTTTTCCCGAAATATCATCTGAAGACGTCAGGTATTTCTTACAGACATTGAAAACAACAATCACAATGCAATCTCATTAGAATGACTTTTCGAATTGAATTTTCAAATCAAATAACGTTTATATGTCATTAAATAGAGCCATTCCTTTATTTTGCCCAGGATTCATGAGATCATTTTAGCACTCTTATAACGACGCAGCAAAAAAAGCTAATTTTTCAATTTCGCAATGTTACTAAGTCCTGAAGCGAGCAGGTGATCTATTAATACTTCCAATCTAAATTTATCTATTCAGCGAATTGGAATTTTAAATAACCGATAGTGAACGGATACAGAAATACCTCTTATATGCTAACACGTGAATTCGTGTAATCATGAGATACTTGCGATAAAGGCGCTGTATATTTTTCCTGAAATATCATCTCAAGACATCAGGTATTTCTTACAGACATAGAAAACAACAATTAAAATGCAATCTCATTAGAATGACTTTTCGAATTGAATTTTCAAATCAAATAACGTTATGATGTCACTAAATACAGCAGTTCTTTGATTTTTCCCGTGAGTCATGATATCATTTTAGCACTCTTAATACCACGCAGTAAAAAAGGCTAATTTTTCAATTTCGCAATTTTACCAAGTCCTGTAGCGAGCAGGATACCCATGAGTACTTGCGATCTAAATTTAACTATTCAGCGAATTGATATTTTAAATAACCGAAATCGAACAGCTACAGAAATCAACCACTTATATTCCATCACGTGAATTCGTGTAATCATAAGATTCTTGCGATTAAGGCGCTGTATATTTTTCCCGAAATACCATCTGAAGACATCAGGTATTTCTTACAGACATTGAAAACAACAATCAAAATGCAATCTAAAGAGAATGACTTTTCGAATTGAATTTACAAATCAATTAACTTTATTATGTCAAGATATAGAGCTATTCCTTGATTTTTCCCAGGAGTTATGATATCATTTTAGCACTCCTATGACCACGCAGCAAAATGTTCTAATTTTTAAATTTCGCAATATTACTAAGTCTTGTAGCGAGCAAGTTATCGACGAATACTTGCGATCGAACTTAGACTTTTCTGCGAATTGAAATTTTAAATAACCGATAGTGAACAGATACAGAAATACCTCTTATATTCTAACACGTGAACTCGCGTAATCATGAGATTATTGCGAGAAAGCCGCAGTATATTTTTTCCGAAGTGACATCTGAAGGCATCAGGTATGTCTAGCAGACATTGAAAACAACAATCAAAATGCAATCTCAATAGAATAACTTTTCGAATTAAATTTTCAAATCAAATAACGTTATTATGTCACCTAATAGAGTCATTCCGTGATTTTTCCCAGGGGTTATGAGATCATTTTAGCACTCTTAAGACCACGCAGCATAATATGCTAATTTTTCGATTTCGCAATATTATCAAATCCTGTAGCAAGCAGGTTATCTATGAATACTTGCGATCTAAATTGAACTATTTATCAAATTGAAATTTCAAATATCTGAAAGCGAACAGATGTAGAAATGAACCTCTTATATTCTCTCACGTGAATTCGTGTAATTAAGAGGTGCTCGCGATTGAGGCGCAGTATATTTTTCTCGAAATATCATCTGAAGACGTCAGGTATTTCTTACAGTCATTGAAAACAACAATCAAAATGCAATCTCAATAAAATAACTTTTCGAATTGAATTTTCAAATCAAATAACGTTATTATGTCACTAAATAGAGCCATTCCGTGATTTTGCCCCGGAGTTATGAGATCATTTTAGCACCCTTATAACGACCAAGCAAAATATGCTAATCTTTTATTTCGCAATATTACTATGTCCTGTAGCGAGCAGGTTATCCACGAATACTTGCGATCGAACTTTAACTTTTTAGCGAATTGTTATTTTAAATAACCGATAGTGAACAGATACAGACATACCTCTTATATTCTAACACGTAAATTCGTGTAATCAAGAGATTATTGCGATAAAGGCGCAGTATATTTTTTCCGAAATGACATCTGATGGCATTAGGTATGTCTAGCAGACATTGAAAACAACAATCAAAATGCAATCTCAATAGAATAACTTTTCGAATTGAAGTTTCAAATCAAATAACGTTTATATGTCATTAAATAGAGCCAATCCTTTATTTTGCCCAGGATTCATGAGATCATTTTAGCACTCTTATAACGACGCAGCAAAAAAAGCTAATTTTTCAATTTCGCAATGTTACTAAGTCCTGTAGCGAGCAGGTGATCTATTAATAATTCCAATCTAAATTTATCTATTCAGCGAATTGGAATTTTTAATAACCGATAGTGAACGGATACAGAAATACCTCTTATATGCTAACACGTGAATTCGTGTAATCATGAGATACTTGCGATAAAGGCGCTGTACATTTTTCCTGAAATATCATCTCAAGACATCAGGTATTTCTTACAGACATGGAAAACAACAATTAAAATGCAATCTCATTAGAATGACTTTTCGAATTGAATTTTCAAATCAAATAACTTTATGATGTCACTGAATACAGCCATTCTTTGATTTTTCCCGGGAGTCATGATATCATTTTAGCACTCTTATAACCACGC
Source organism: Platygaster robiniae (assembly GCA_028476575.1). Taxonomy (NCBI): domain Eukaryota; kingdom Metazoa; phylum Arthropoda; class Insecta; order Hymenoptera; family Platygastridae; genus Platygaster; species Platygaster robiniae. The sequence continues at coordinate 22,086,078 of CM052021.1, forward strand.
AGTAAAAAAGGCTAATTTTTCAATTTCGCAATTTTATCAAGTCCTGTAGCGAGCAGGATACCCATGAGTACTTGCGATCTAAATTTAACTATTCAGCGAATTGATATTTTAAATAACCGAAATCGAACAGCTACAGAAATCAACCACTTATATTCCATCACGTGAATTCGTGTAATCATAAGATTCTTGCGATTAAGGCGCTGTATATTTTTCCCGAAATACCATCTGAAGACATCAGGTATTTCTTACAGACATTGAAAACAACAATCAAAATGCAATCTAAAGAGAATGACTTTTCGAATTGAATTTACAAATCAATTAACTTTATTATGTCAAGATATAGAGCTATTCCTTGATTTTTCCCAGGAGTTATGATATCATTTTAGCACTCCTATGACCACGCAGCAAAATGTTCTAATTTTTAAATTTCGCAATATTACTAAGTCTTGTAGCGAGCAAGTTATCGACGAATACTTGCGATCGAACTTAGACTTTTCTGCGAATTGAAATTTTAAATAACCGATAGTGAACAGATACAGAAATACCTCTTATATTCTAACACGTGAACTCGCGTAATCATGAGATTATTGCGAGAAAGCCGCAGTATATTTTTTCCGAAGTGACATCTGAAGGCATCAGGTATGTCTAGCAGACATTGAAAACAACAATCAAAATGCAATCTCAATAGAATAACTTTTCGAATTAAATTTTCAAATCAAATAACGTTATTATGTCACCTAATAGAGTCATTCCGTGATTTTTCCCAGGGGTTATGAGATCATTTTAGCACTCTTAAGACCACGCAGCATAATATGCTAATTTTTCGATTTCGCAATATTATCAAATCCTGTAGCAAGCAGGTTATCTATGAATACTTGCGATCTAAATTGAACTATTTATCAAATTGAAATTTCAAATATCTGAAAGCGAACAGATGTAGAAATGAACCTCTTATATTCTCTCACGTGAATTCGTGTAATTAAGAGGTGCTCGCGATTGAGGCGCAGTATATTTTTCTCGAAATATCATCTGAAGACGTCAGGTATTTCTTACAGTCATTGAAAACAACAATCAAAATGCAATCTCAATAAAATAACTTTTCGAATTGAATTTTCAAATCAAATAACGTTATTATGTCACTAAATAGAGCCATTCCGTGATTTTGCCCCGGAGTTATGAGATCATTTTAGCACCCTTATAACGACCAAGCAAAATATGCTAATCTTTTATTTCGCAATATTACTATGTCCTGTAGCGAGCAGGTTATCCACGAATACTTGCGATCGAACTTTAACTTTTTAGCGAATTGTTATTTTAAATAACCGATAGTGAACAGATACAGACATACCTCTTATATTCTAACACGTAAATTCGTGTAATCAAGAGATTATTGCGATAAAGGCGCAGTATATTTTTTCCGAAATGACATCTGATGGCATTAGGTATGTCTAGCAGACATTGAAAACAACAATCAAAATGCAATCTCAATAGAATAACTTTTCGAATTGAAGTTTCAAATCAAATAACGTTTATATGTCATTAAATAGAGCCAATCCTTTATTTTGCCCAGGATTCATGAGATCATTTTAGCACTCTTATAACGACGCAGCAAAAAAAGCTAATTTTTCAATTTCGCAATGTTACTAAGTCCTGTAGCGAGCAGGTGATCTATTAATAATTCCAATCTAAATTTATCTATTCAGCGAATTGGAATTTTTAATAACCGATAGTGAACGGATACAGAAATACCTCTTATATGCTAACACGTGAATTCGTGTAATCATGAGATACTTGCGATAAAGGCGCTGTACATTTTTCCTGAAATATCATCTCAAGACATCAGGTATTTCTTACAGACATGGAAAACAACAATTAAAATGCAATCTCATTAGAATGACTTTTCGAATTGAATTTTCAAATCAAATAACTTTATGATGTCACTGAATACAGCCATTCTTTGATTTTTCCCGGGAGTCATGATATCATTTTAGCACTCTTATAACCACGCAGTAAAAAAGGCTAATTTTTCAATTTCGCAATTTTATCAAGTCCTGTAGCGAGCAGGATACCCATGAGTACTTGCGATCTAAATTTAACTATTCAGCGAATTGATATTTTAAATAACCGAAATCGAACAGCTACAGAAATCAACCACTTATATTCCATCACGTGAATTCGTGTAATCATAAGATTCTTGCGATTAAGGCGCTGTATATTTTTCCCGAAATACCATCTGAAGACATCAGGTATTTCTTACAGACATTGAAAACAACAATCAAAATGCAATCTAAAGAGAATGACTTTTCGAATTGAATTTACAAATCAATTAACTTTATTATGTCAAGATATAGAGCTATTCCTTGATTTTTCCCAGGAGTTATGATATCATTTTAGCACTCTTATGACCACGCAGCAAAATATGCTAATTTTCCGATTCGCAATGTTACTAAGTCCTGTAGCGAGCAGATGATCCATTAATACTTGCGATCTAAATTCATCTATCCAGCGAATTAATATTTTTAATAACCGATAGTGAACGGATACAGAAGAACCTAGTAAATGCTAACACGTGAATTCGTGTATTCATGAGATACCTGCTCTAAAGGCGCTGTATATTTTTCCTGAAATATCATCTCAAGACATCAGGTATTTCTTACAGACATAGAAAACAACAATTAAAATGCAATCTCATTAGAATGACTTTTCGAATTGAATTTTCAAATCAAATAACGTTATGATGTCACTAAATACAGCCATTCTTTGATTTTTCCCGGGAGTCATAATATCATTTTAGCACTCTTATAACCACGCAGAAAAAAAGGCTAATTTTTCAATTTCGCAATTTTACCAAGTCCTGTAGCGAGCAGGTTATCCATGAATATTTGGGATCGAACTTTAACTTTTCAGTGAATTGATATTTTAAATAACCGATAGTGAACAGATACAGAAAGACCTCTTATATTCTAGCACGTGTATTCGTGTATTCATGTGATTATTGCGATAAAGGCGCAGTATATTTTTTCCGAAATGACATCTGATGGCATCAGGTATGTCTAGCAGACATTGGAAACAACAATCAAAATGCAATCTCATTAGAATGACTTTTCGAATTGAATTTTCACATCAATTAACGTTATTACGTCGATATATAGAGTCATTACTTGATTATGCCCAGGAGTCATGAGATCATTCTAGCACTATTATAACGACGCAGAAAAATATGCTAATTTTTCAATTTCGCAATATTTCTTAGTCCTGTAGCGAGCAGGTTATGCACGAATACTTGCGATCGAACTTCAACTTTCCAGCGAATTGAAATTTTTAATAACCGATAGTGAACAGATACAGAAACTTCTCTTATATTCTAACACTTGAATTCGTGTAATCATGACGTTATTGCGATAAAGGCGCAGTATATTTTTTCCGAAATGACATCTGAAGATATCAGGTATTCCGAACAGACTTTGAAAACAACGAGCAAAACGCAAACTCAATAGAATAACTTTTCGAATTGAATTTCGAAATCAATTAACGTTAATATGGCAATATATAGAGCCATTCCTTTATTTTGGCCATAGTAAGGAGATCATTTCAGCACCCTTATGACCACGCAGCAAAATATGCTAATTTTTCAATTCCGCAATATTGTCAAGACCTGTAGCGAGCAAGTTATTCATAAACACTTGCGATCTAAACTAAACTATCAAGCAAATTGAAATTTCAAATATCTAAAAGTGAACAGATATAGAAATCAACCTCTTATATTCTATCACTTGAATTCGTGTAATCATGATATGCTTGCGATTGAGGCGCAGTATATTTTTCCCGAAATATCATCTGAAGACATCTGGTATTTCTTACAGTCATTGAAAACAACAATAAAAATGCAATCTCAATAGAATAACTTTTCGGATTAAATTTTCACATCAATTAACGTTTTTATGTCGATATATAGGGTCATTACTTGATTATGCCCAGGAGTCATGAGATCATTTTAGCACTATTATAACGACGCAGCAATAAATGCTAATTTTTCAATTCCCAATATTATCAAGTCCTGTAGCGAGCAGGTTACCCATGAATACTTGCGATCTAAATTTAACTATTCAGCGAATTGATATTTTAAATAACCTAAATCGAACAGCTACAGAAATCAACCACTTATATTCCATCACGTGAATTCGTGTAATCATAAGATTCTTGCGATTAAGGCGCTGTATATTTTTCTCGAAATACCATCTGAAGACATCAGGTATTTCTTACAGACATTGAAAACAACAATCAAAATGCAATCTAAATAGAATAACTTTTCGAATTGAATTTACAAATCAATTAACGTTATCATGTCAATATATACAGCTATTCCTTGATTTTGCCCAGGAGTTATGAGATCATTTTAGCACTCTTATGACCACGCAGCAAACGATGCGAATTTTTCAATTTCGCAATATTATCCAGTCCTGTAGCGAGCAGGTTATCCATGAATACTTGGGATCTAAATATAACTATTCAGCGAATTGAAATTTTAAATAACCGTAAGCGAACAGATACAGAAATCAACATATTTTATTCTATCACTTGAATTCGTGTAATCATGAGATGCTTGCGATTGTGGCGCAGTATATTTTTCCCGATATGACATCTGAAGATATCAGGTATTTCTAACAGACTTTGAAAACAACGAGTAAAACGCAAACTCAATAGAATAACTCTTCGAATTGAATTTCCAAATCAATTAACGTTAATATGTAAATATATAGAGCAATTCCTTTATTTAGCCCATAGTAAGGAAATCGTTTTAGCACTTTTATGACTACGCAGCAAAATATGCTAATATTATTTCGCAATGTTACCCTGTCCTGTAGCGAGCAGGTAATCCATTAATACTTGCTATCTAAATTTACCTATTCAGCGAATTGAAATTTTAAATAACCGTAAGCGAACAGATGCAGAAATGAACCTATTATATTCTATCACGAGAATTCGTGTAATCATGTGGTTCTTGCGATTTAGGCGCAGTATATTTTTCCCGAAATATCATCTGAAGACATCTGGTATTTCTTACAGTCATTGAAAACAACAATAAAAATGCAATCTCAATAGAATAACTTTTCGGATTATATTTTCACATCAATTAACGTTATTATGTCGATATATAGGGTCATTACTTGATTATGCCCAGGAGTCATGAGATCATTTTAGCACTATTATAACGACGCAGCAAAAAATGCTAATTTTTCAATTTCCCAATATTATCAAGTCCTGTAGCGTGCAGGTTATCCATGAATATTTGCGATCTAACTTCAACTATTCAGCGAATTGATATTTCAAATAACCGAAATAGAACAGATACAGAAATTAACCACTTATATTCCATCACGTGAATTCGTGTAATCATAAGATTCTCGCGATTAAGGCGCTGTATATTTTTCCCGAAGTACCATCTGAAGACATCAGGTATTTCTTACAGACATTGAAAACAACAATCAAAATGCAATCTCAATAAAATAACTTTTCGAATTGAATTTTCAAATCAAATAACGTTATTATGTCACTAAATAGAGCCATTCCGTGATTTTTCCCAGGGGTTATGAGATCATTTTAGCACTCTTAAGACCACGCAGAAAAAAAAAGCTTCTTTTTCGATTTCGCAATAATATCAAATCCTGTAGCGAGCAGGTTATCTATGAATACTTGCGATCTAAATTGAACTATTTATCAAATTGAAATTTCAAATATCTGAAAGCGAACAGATATAGAAATGAACCTCTTATATTCTCTCACGTGAATTCGTGTAATTAAGAGGTGCACGCGATTGAGGCGCAGTATATTTTTCCCGAAATATCATCTGAAGACGTCAGGTATTTCTTACAGACATTGAAAACAACAATCACAATGCAGTCTAAATAGAATAACTTTTCGAATTGAATTTACAAGTCAATTAACGTTATTATGTCAATATATAGAGCTATTCCTTGATTTTGCCCCGGAGTTATGAGATCATTTTAGCACCCTTATAACGACAAAGCAAAATATGCTAGTTTTTTATTTCGCAATATTACTAAGTCCTGTAGCGAGCAGGTTATCCACGAATACTTGCGATCGAACTTTAACTTTTTAGCGAATTGTTATTTTAAATAACCGATAGTGAACAGATACAGACATACCTCTTATATTCTAACACGTGAATTCGTGTAATCAAGAGATTATTGCGATAAAGGCGCAGTATATTTTTTCCGAAATGACATCTGATGGTATTAGGTATGTCTAGCAGACATTGAAAACAACAATCAAAATGCAATCTCAATGGAATAACTTTTCGAATTGAAGTTTCAAATCAAATAACGTTTATATGTCATTAAATAGAGCTATTCCTTCATTTTGCCCAGGAGTCATGGGATCATTTTAGCACTCTTATAACGACGCAGCAAAAAAAGCTAATTTTTCAATTTCGCAATGTTACTAAGTCCTGTAGCAAGCAGGTGATCTATTAATACTTCTAATCTAAATTTATCTATTCAGCGAATTGGAATTTTTAATAACCGATAGTGCACGGATACAGAAATACCTCTTATATGCTAACACGAGAATTCGTGTAATCATGAGATACTTGCGATAAAGGCGCTGTATATTTTCCCTGAAATATCATCTCAAGACATCAGGTATTTCTTACAGACATAGAAAACAACAATTAAAATGCAATCTCATTAGAATGACTTTTCGAATTGAATTTTCAAAACAAATAACGTTATGATGTCACTATATACAGCCATTCTTTGATTTTTCTCGGGAGTCATGATATCATTTTAGCACTCTTATAACCACGCAGTAAAAAAGGCTAATTTTTCAATTTCGCAATTTTACCGAGTCCTGTAGCGAGCAGGATACCCATGAGTACTTGCGATCTAAATTTAACTATTCAGCAAATCGATATTTTAAATAACCGAAATCGAACAGCTACAGAAATCAACCACTTATATTCCATCACGTGAATTCGTGTAATCATAAGATTCTTGCGATTAAGGCGCTGTATATTTTTCCCGAAATACCATCTGAAGACATCAGGTATTTCTTACAGACATTGAAAACAACAATCAAAATGCAATCTAAAGAGAATGACTTTTCGAATTGAATTTACAAATCAATTAACTTTATTATGTCAAGATATAGAGCTATTCCTTGATTTTTCCCAGGAGTTATGATATCATTTTAGCACTCTCATAACCACGCAGCAAAATATGCTAATTTCCCGATTTCGCAATGTTACTTAGTCCTGTAGCGAGCAGATGATCCATTAATACTTGCGATCTAAATTCATCTATCCAGCGAATTAATATTTTAAATAACCGATAGTGAACGGATACAGAAGAACCTAGTAAATGCTAACACGTGAATTCGTGTATTCATGAGATACCTGCGCTAAAGGCGCTGTATATTTTTCCTGAAATATCATCTCAAGACATCAGGTATTTCTTACAGACATAGAAAACAACAATTAAAATGCAATCTCATTAGAATGACTTTTCGAATTGAATTTTCAAATCAAATAACGTTATGATGTCACTAAATACAGCCATTCTTTGATTTTTCCCGGGAGTCATGATATCATTTTAGCACTCTTATAACCACGCAGAAAAAAAGGCTAAATTTTCAATTTCGCAATTTTACCAAGTCCTGTAGCGAGCAGGTTATCCATGAATATTTGGGATCGAACTTTAACTTTTCAGTGAATTCATATTTTAAATAACCGATAGTGAACAGATACAGAAACTTCTCTTATATTCTAACACGTGAATTCGTGTAATCATGACGTTATTGCGATAAAGGCGCAGTATATTTTTTCCGAAATGACATCTGAAGATATCAGGTATTCCGAACAGACTTTGAAAACAACGAGCAAAACGCAAACTCAATAGAATAACTTTTCGAATTGAATTTCGAAATCAATTAACGTTAATATGTCAATATATAGAGCCATTCCTTTATTTTGCCCATAGTAAGGAGATCATTTCAGCACCCTTATGACCACGCAGCAAAATATGCTAATTTTTCAATTCCGCAATATTGTCAAGACCTGTAGCGAGCAAGTTATTCATAAACACTTGCGATCGAAACTAAACTATCAAGCAAATTGAAATTTCAAATATCTGAAAGTGAACAGATATAGAAATCAACCTCTTATATTCTATCACTTGAATTCGTGTAATCATGATATGCTTGCGATTGAGGCGCAGTATATTTTTCCCGAAATATCATCTGAAGACATCTGGTATTTCTTACAGTCATTGAAAACAACAATAAAAATGCAATCTCAATAGAATAACTTTTCGGATTAAATTTTCACATCAATTAACGTTTTTATGTCGATATATAGGGTCATTACTTGATTATGCCCAGGAGTCATGAGATCATTTTAGCACTATTATAACGACGCAGCAAAAAAGCTAATTTTTCAATTTCCCAATATTATCAAGTCCTGTAGCGAGCAGGTTACCCATGAATACTTGCGATCTAAATTTAACTATTCAGCGAATTGATATTTTGAATAACCTAAATCGAACAGCTACAGAAATCAACCACTTATATTCCATCACGTGAATTCGTGTAATCATAAGATTCTTGCGATTAAGGCGCTGTATATTTTTCTCGAAATACCATCTGAAGACATCAGGTATTTCTTACAGACATTGAAAACAACAATCAAAATGCAATCTAAATAGAATAACTTTTCGAATTGAATTTACAAATCAATTAACGTTATCATGTCAATATTTACAGCTATTCCTTGATTTTGCCTAGGAGTTATGAGATCATTTTAGCACTCTTATGACCACGCAGCAAACGATGCGAATTTTTCAATTTCGCAATATTATCAAGTCCTGTAGCGAGCAGGTTATCCATGAATACTTGGGATCTAAATATAACTATTCAGTGAATTGAAATTTTAAATAACCCTAAGCGAACAGATACAGAAATCAACCTATTTTATTCTATCACTTGAATTCGTGTAATCATGAGATGCTTGCGATTGTGGCGCAGTATATTTTTCCCGATATGACATCTGAAGATATCAGGTATTTCTCACAGACTTTGAAAACAACGAGTAAAACGCAAACTCAATAGAATAACTCTTCGAATTGAATTTCCAAATCAATTAACGTTAATATGTCATTATATAGAGCAATTCCTTTATTTAGCCCATAGTAGGGAAATCGTTTTAGCAATTTTATGACCACGCAGCAAAATATGCTAATATTATTTCGCAATGTTACCCTGTCCTGTAGCGAACAGGTAATCCATTATTACTTGCTATCTAAATTTACCTATTCAGCGAATTGGAATTTTTAATAACCGATAGTGAACGGATACAGAAATACCTCTTATATGCTAACACGTGAATTCGTGTAATCATGAGATACTTGCGATAAAGGCGCTGTATATTTTTCCTGAAATATCATCTCAAGACATCAGGTATTTCTTACAGACATAGAAAACACCAATTAAAATGCAATCTCATTAGAATGACTTTTCGAATTGAATTTTCAAATCAAATAACGTTATGATGTCACTAAATACAGCCATTCTTTGATTTTTCCCGGGAGTCATGATATCATTTTAGCACTCTTATAACCACGCAGCAAAAAAGGCTAATTTTTCAATTTCCCAATATTATCAAGTCCTGTAGCGTGCAGGTTATCCATGAATATTTGCGATCTAACTTTAACTATTCAGCGAATTGATATTTGAAATAACCGAAATAGAACAGATACAGAAATTAACCACTTATATTCCATCACGTGAATTCGTGTAATCATAAGATTCTCGCGATTAAGGCGCTGTATATTTTTCCCGAAATACCATCTGAAGACATCAGGTATTTCTTACAGACATTGAAAACAACAATCAAAATGCAATTTAAATATAATAACTTTTCGAATTGAATTTACAAATTAATTAACGTTATTATTTCACTAAATACAGCCATTCTTTGATTTTTCCCGGGAGTCATGATATCATTTTAGCACTCTTATCACCACGCAGCAAAAAAGGCTAATTTTTCAATTTCGCAATTTTACCATTCCTGTGACGAGCAGGTTATCCATGAACACTTGGGATCTGAATCTAACTATTCAGCGAATTGAAATTTTAAATAACCGTAAGCGAACAGATACAGAAATCAACCTATTATATTCTATCACGAGAATTCGTGTAATCATGTGGTTCTTGCGATTGGGGCGCAGTATATATTTCCCGAAATATTATCTAAAGGCATCAGGTATTTCTTACAGACATCAGAAACAACAATCAAAATGCAATCTCAATAGAATAACTGTTCGAAATGAATTCTCAAATCAAATAACGTTATTATGTCATTAAATAGAGCCATTCCTTGATTTTGCCCAGAAGTTATGAGATCATTCTAGCACTCTTATGACCACGCAGCAAACGATGCGAATTTTTCAATTTCGCAATATTATCAAGTCCTGTAGCGAGCAGGTTATCCATAAATACTTGCGATCTAAATTAAACTATTTAGCAATTCGAAATTTCAAATATCTGAAAGCGAGCAGATATAGAAATCAACCTCTTATATTCTATCACGTGAATTTGTGTAATCATGAGATGCTTGCGATTGAGGCGCAGTATATTTTTCCCGAAATATCATCTGAAGACATCAGGTATTTCTTACAGACATTGAAAACAACATTCAAAATGCAATCTAAAGAGAATGACTTTTCGAATTGAATTTACAAATCAATTAACGTTATTATGTCAAGATTTAGAGCATTTCCTTGATTTTGCCCAGGAGTTATGGGATCATTTTAGCACTCTTATGACAGCGCAGCAAAATGTGCTAATTTTCAAATTTTGCAATATTACTAAGTCCGGTAGCGTGCAGTTTAATTACGAATACTTGCGATCTAAATTGAACTATTAGCGAATTGAAATTTTGATTGACCGAAAGCAAACAGATACAGAAATCAAACTCTTCTATTCTATCACGTGAATTTGTGTAATCATGAGATTGTTGCGATTATGGCGCAGTATATTTTTCCCGAAATGACATCTGAAGATATCAGGTATTTCTAACAGACTTTGAAAACAACGAGCAAAACGCAAACTCAATAGAATAACTCTTCGAATTGTATTTTCAAATCAATTAACGTTAATATGTCAATATATAGAGCAATTCCTTTATTTTGCCTATAGTAAGGAAATCATTTCAGCACTTTTATGACCACGCAGCAAAATATGCTAATTTTATTTCTCAATGTTACTAAGTCATGTAGCGAGCAAGTAATCCATTAATACTTGCTATCTAAATTTATCTATTCAGCGAATTGTAATTTTTAATAACCGATAGTGAACGGATACAGAAATACCTCTTATATGCTAACACGTGAATTCGTGTAATCATGAGATACTTGCGATAAAGGCGCTGTATATTTTTCCTGAAATATCATCTCAAGACATCAGGTATTTCTTACAGACATAGAAAACAACAATTAAAATGGAATCTCATTAGAATGACTTTTAGAATTGAATTTTCAAATCAAATAACGTTATGATGTCACTAAATACAGCCATTCTTTGATTTTGCCCAAAAGTCATAATATCATTTTAGCACTCTTATGACCACGCAGCAAAATATGCTAATTTTTTGATTTCGCAATATTATGAAGTTCTGTCGCGAGCAGGTTATCTATGAATAGTTGCGATCTGAATTTAACCATTACGCGAATTGAAATTTTACATAACAGAAAGCGAACAGATACAGAAATCAACCTATTATATTCTATCACGAGAATTTGTGTAATCATGAGGCTCTTGCGATTGAGGCGCAGTATATTTTTCCCGAAATATTATCTAAAGGCATCAGGTATTTCTTACAGACATTGAAAACAACAATCACAATGCAGTCTCAATAGAATAACTTTTCAAATTGAATTTACAAGTCAATTAAAGTTATTATGTCAATCTATAGAGCTATTCCTTGATTTTGCCCAGGAGTCAAGAGATCATTTTAGCACTCTTATAACGACGCAGTAAAAAATGCTAATTTTTCAATTTCCCAATATAATCAAGTCCTGTAGCGAGCAGGTTACCCATGAATACTTGCGATCTAAAAATAATTATTCAGCGAATTGATATTTTCAATAACCGAAATCGAACAGCTTCCGAAATCAACCAGTTATATTCCATCATGTGAATTCGTGTAATCATAAGATTCTTTCGATTAAGGCGCTGTATATTTTTCCCGAGATACCATCTGAAGACATCAGGTATTTCTTACAGACATTGAAAACAACAATCAAAATGCAATCTAAATAGAATAACTTTTCGAATTGAATTTACTAATTAACTAACGTTATTATGTAACTAAATAGAGTCATTCCTTGATTTTGCCCAGGAGTTATGATATCATTTTAGCACTTCTATGACCACGCAGCAAAATGTGCTAATTTTTTAATCTCGCAATATTACTGAGTCCTGTAGGGTGCAAGTTATCTACGAATACTTGCGATCTAAATTGAACTATTTAGCGAATTGAAATGTTAAATAACCGAAAGCAAACAGATACAGAAATCAACCTCTTCCATTCTATAACGTGAATTTGTGTAATCATGAGATTGTTGCGATTGTGGCGGAGTATATTTTTCCCGAAATGACATCTGAAGATATCAGGTATTTCTTACAGACATTGAAAACAACAATCAAAATGCAAAATAAATAGAATAACTTTTCGAATTGAATGTCCAAATCAATTAACGTTAAGAAGACAATATATGGAGCCATTCCTTTATTTTGCCCATAGTAAAGAGATCATATTAGCACTCTTATAACAACGCAGCAAAATATGCTAATTTTTCAATTTCGCAATGTTACTAAGTCCTGTAGCGAGCAGGTGATCTATTAATACTTGCGATCTAAATTTATCTATTCAGCGAATTGGAATTTTTAATAACCGATAGTGAACGGATACAGAAATACCTCTTATATGCTAACACGTAAATTCGTGTAATCATAAAATACTTGCGATAAAGGCGCTGTATATTTTTCCTGAAATATCATCTCAAGACATCAGGTATTTCTTACAGACATAGAAAACAACAATTATAATGCAATCTCATTAGAATGAGTTTTCGAATTGAATTTTCAAATCAAATAACGTTATGGTGTCACTAAATACAGCCATTCTTTGATTTTTCCCGGGAGTCATGATATCATTTTAGCACTCTTATAACCACGCAGCAAAAAAGGCTAATTTTTAAATTTCGCAATTTTACCAAGTCCTGTAGCGAGCAGTTTATCCATGAATACTTGGAATCTAAATCTATCTATTCAGCGAATTGAAATTTTAAATAACCGTAAGCGAACAGATACAGAAATCAACCTATTATATTCTATCACCAGAATTCGTGTAATCATGTGGTTCTTGCGATTGTGGCGCAGTATATTTTTCCCGAAATATTATCTGAAGGCATCAGGTATTTCTTACAGACATTGGAAACAACAATCAAAAAGCAATCTCAATAGAATAACTGTTCGAAATGAATTCTCAAATCAAAAAACGTTATTATGTCATTAAATAGAGCCATTCCTTGATTTTGCCCAGAAGTTATGAGATCATTTTAGCACTCTCATGACCACGCAGCAAACGATGCGAATTTCTCAATTTCGCAATATTATCAAGTCCTGTAGCGAGCAGGTTATCAAAAAATACGTGCGATCTAAATTAAACTATTTAGCAATTCGAAATTTCAAATATCTGAAAGCGAGCAGATATAGAAATCAACCTCTTATATTCTATCACGTGAATTTGTGTAATCATGAGATGCTTGCGATTGAGGCGCAGTATATTTTTCCCGAAATTTCTTCTGAAGACATCAGGTATTTCTTACAGACATTGAAAACAACGATCAAAATGCAATCTAAAGAGAATAACTTTTCGAATTGAATTTACAAATCAATTAACGTTATTATGTCAATATATAGAGCTATTCCTTGATTTTGCCCAGGAGTTATGAGATCATTTCAGCACTTTTATGACAGCGCAGCAAAATGTGCTAATTTTTTAATTTTGCAATATTACTCAGTCCGGTAGCGTGCAGTTCAATTACGAAAACTTGCGATCTAAATTAAACTATTTAGCGAATTGAAATTTTAAATAACCGAAAGCAAACAGATACAGAAATCAACCTCTTCTATTCTATCACGTGAATTTGTGTTATCATGAGATTGTTGCGATTGTGGCGCAGTATATTTTCCCCGAAATGATATCTGAAGATATCAGGTATTTCTAACAGACGTTGAAAACAACGAGCAAAACGCAAACTCAATAGAATAACCTTTCGAATTGAATTTCCAAATCAATTAACGTTAATATGTCAATATATAGAGCAATTCCTTTATTTTGCTCATAGTCCGGAAATCATTTTAGCACTTTTATGACCACGCAGCAAAATATGCTAAATTTATTTCGCAATGTTACTAAGTCTTGTAGCGAGCAGGTTATCCATGAATACTTGGGATCTAAATCCAACTATTCAGCGAATTGAAATTTTAAATAACCGTAAGCGAACACATACAGAAATCAACCTATTATATTCTATCACCAGAATTTGTGTAATCATGAGGTTCTTGCGATTGAGGCGCAGTATATTTTTCCGAAATATCATCTGAAGGCTTCAGGTATTTCTTACAGTCATTGAAAACAACAATCAAAATGCAATTTCAATAGAATAACTTTTCGGATTGAATTTTCACATCAATGAACGTTATTATGTCCATATATAGAGTCATTACTTGATTATGCCCAGGAGTCATGAGATCTTCTTAGCACTATTATAACGACGCAGCAAAATATGCTAATTTTTCAATTTCGCAATATTTTCAAGTCCTGTAGCGAGCAGGTTATCCACGAATAATTGCGTTCGAACTTTAACTTTCTAGCGAATTGGAATTTCAAATAACCGATAGTGAACGGATACAGAAATACCTCTTATATGCTAACACGTGAATTCGTGTAATCATAAGATACTTGCGATAAAGGCGCTGTACATTTTTCCTGAAATATCATCTCAAGACATCAGGTATGTCTTACAGACATAGAAAACAACAATTAAAATGCAATCTCATTAGAATGACTTTTCGAGTTGAATTTTCAAATCAAATAACGTTATGATGTCACTAAATACAGCCATTCCTCGATTTTTCTCGGGAGTCATAATATCATTTCGGCACTCTTATAACCACGCAGCAAAATATGCTAATTTTTTAATTTCGCAATATTCTTAGGTCCTGTCGCGAGCAGGTTATCTATAAATAGTTGCGATCTGAATTTAGCTATTACGCAAATTGAAATTTTAAATAACCGAAAGCGAACAGATACAGAAATCAACCTATTATATTCTATCACGAGAATTTGTGTAATCATGAGGTTCTTGCGATTGAGGCGCAGTATATTTTTCCCGAAATATTATCTGCAGGCATCACGTATTTCTTACAGTCTCTGAAAACAACAATCAAAATGCAATCTCAATAGAATAACTTTTCGGATTAAATTTTCAAATCAATTAGCGTTATTATGTCGATATATAGAGTCATTACTTGATTATGCCCAGGAGTCATGAGATCATTTTAGCACTATTATAACGACGCAGCAAAATATGCTAATTCTTGAATTTCGCAATATTTCTAAGTCCTGTAGCGAGCAGGTTATTCACGAATTCTTGCGATCGAACTTTAACTTTTCAGCGAATTGAAATTTTGAATAACCGATATTGAACAGATACAGAAATACCTCTTATATTCTAACACGTGAATTCGTGTAATCATAAGATTCTTGCGATTAAGGCGCTGAATATTTTTCCCGAAATACCATCTTAAGACATCAGGTATTTCTTACAGACATTGAAAACAACAATCAAAATGCAATCTAAATAGAATAACTTTTCGCATTGAATTTACAAATCAAATAACGTTATTATGTCACTAAATAGAGCCATTCCTTGATTTTGCCCAGGAGTTATGATATCATTTTAGCACTCTTATAACCACGCAGCAAAAAAGGCTAATTTCTCGATTTCGCAATTTTACCAAGTCCTGTAGCGAGCAGGTTATCCATGAATACTTGGGATCTAAATCTAACTTTTCAGCGAATTGAAATTTTAAATAACCGTAAGCGAACAGATACAGAAATGAACCTATTATATTCTATCACGAGAATTCGTATAATCATGTGGTTCTTGCGATTGAGACGCAGTATATTTGTCCCGAAATATTATCTGAAGGCATCAGGTATTTCTTACGGACATTGGAAACAACAATCAAAATGCAATCTCAATAGAATAACGGTTCGAAATGAATTCTCAAATCAAATAACGTTATTATGTCATTGAATAGAGTCATTCCTTGATTTTGCCCAGAAGTTATGAGATCATTTTAGCACGCTTATGACCACGTAGCAAACGATGCGAATTTTTCAATTTCGCAATATCATCAAGTCCTGTAGCGAGCAGGTTTTCCATGATTACTTGCGATCTGAATTTAACTATTCAGCAATTCGAAATTTCAAATATCTGAAAGCGAGCAGATATAGAAATCAACCACTTATATTCCATCACGTGAATTCGTGTAATCATAAGGTTCTTGCGATTAAGGCGCAGTATATTTTTCCCGAAATACCATCTGAAGACATCAGTTATTTCTTACAGACATTGAAAACAACAATCAAAATGCAATCTCATTAGAATGACTTTTCGAATTTAATTTCCGAATCAATTAACGTTAATATATCAATATATAGAGCAATTCGATTATTTTGCCCATAGTAAGGAGATCATTTTAGCACTTATATGACCACACAGCAAAATATCCTAATTTTTCAATTTCGCAATGTTACTAAGTCCTGTAGCGAGCAGGTGATCCATTAATAATTGCGATCTAAATTTATCTATTCAGCGAATTGGAATTTTAAATAACCGATAGTGAACGGATCCATAAATACCTCTTATATGCTAACACGTGAATTCGTGAATCATGAGATACTTGCGATGAAGGCGCTGTTTATTTTTCCTGAAATATCATCTCAAGACATCAGGTATTTCTTACAGACATAGAAAACAACAATTAAAATGCAATCTCATTAGAATGACCTTTCGAATTGAATTTACAAATCAATTAACGTTATTTTGTCAATATATAGAGCTATTCCTTGATTTTGCCCAGGAGTTATGAGATCATTTTAGCACTCCTATGACCACGCAGTAAAATGTGCTAATTTTTAAATTTCGCAATATTACTAAGTCCTGTAGCGAGCAAGTTATCGACGAATACTTGCGTTCGAACTTAGACTTTTCTGCTAATTGAAATTTTAAATAACCGATAGTGAACAGATACAGAAATACCTCTTATATTCTAACACGTGAACTCGTGTAATCATGAGATTATTGCGAGAAAGCCGCAGTATATTTTTTCCGAAGTGACATCTGAAGGCATCAGGTATGTCTAGCAGACATTGAAAACAACAATCAAAATGCAATCTCAATAGAATAACTTTTCGAATTGAATTTTCAAATCAAATAACGTTATTATGTCACTAAATAGAGCCATTCCGTGATTTTTCCCAGGGGTTATGAGATCATTTTAGCACTCTTAAGACCACGCAGCAAAATATGCTAATTTTTCGATTTCGCAATATTATCAAATCCTGTAGCGAGCAGGTTATCTATGAATACTTGCGATCTAAATTGAACTATTTATCAAATTGAAATTTCAAATATCTGAAAGCGAACAGATATAGAAATGAACCTCTTATATTCTCTCACGTGAATTCGTGTAATTAAGAGGTGCTCGCGATTGAGGCGCAGTATATTTTTCCCGAAATATCATCTGAAGACGTCAGGTATTTCTTACAGACATTGAAAACAACAATCACAATGCAGTCTAAATAGAATAACTTTTCGAATTGGATTTACAAGTCAATTAACGTTATTATGTCAATATATAGAGCTATTCCTTGATTTTGCCCCGGAGTTATGAGATCATTTTAGCACCCTTATAACGACGAAGCAAAATATGCTAATTTTTTATTTCGCAATATTACTAAGTCCTGAGGCGAGCAAGTTATCCACGAATACTTGCGATCGAACTTTAGCTTTTTAGCGAATTGTTATTTTAAATAACCGATAGTGAACAGATACAGACATACCTCTTATATTCTAACACGTGAATTCGTGTAATCAAGAGATAATTGCGATAAAGGCGCAGTATATTTTTTCCGAAATGACATCTGATGGCATTAGGTATGTCTAGCAGACAATGAAAACAACAATCAAAATGCAATCTCAATAGAATAACTTTTCGAATTGAAGTTTCAAATCAAATAACGTTTATATGTCATTAAATAGAGCCATTCCTTTATTTTGCCCAGGAGTCATGAGATCATTTTAGCACTCTTATAACGACGCAGCAAAAAAAGCTAATTTTTCAATTTCGCAATGTTACTAAGTCCTGTAGCGAGCAGGTGATCTATTAATACTTCCAATCTAAATTTATCTATTCAGCGAATTGGAATTTTTAATAACCGATAGTGAACGAATACAGAAATACCTCTTATATGCTAACACGTGAATTCGTGTAATCATGAGATACTTGCGATAAAGGCGCTGTATATTTTTCCTGAAATATCATCTCAAGACATCAGGTATTTCTTACAGACATAAAAACAACAATTAAAATGCAATCTTATTAGAATGACTTTTCGAATTGAATTTTCAAATCAAATAACGTTATGATGTCACTGAATACAGCCATTCTTTGATTTTTCCCGTGAGTCATGATATCATTTCAGCACTCTTATAACCACGCAGTAAAAAAGGCTAATTTTTCAATTTCGCAATTTTACCAAGTCCTGTAGCGAGAAGGATACCCATGAGTACTTGCGATCTAAATTTAACTATTCAGCGAATTGATATTTTAAATAACCGAAATCGAACAGCTACAGAAATCAACCACTTATATTCCATCACGTGAATTCGTGTAATCATAAGATTCTTGCGATTAAGGCGCTGTATATTTTTCCCGAAATACCATCTGAAGACATCAGGTATTTCTTACAGACATTGAAAACAACAATCAAAATGCAATCTAAAGAAAATGACTTTTCGAATTGAATTTACAAATTAATTAACTTTATTATGTCAAGATATAGAGCTATTCCTTGATTTTTCCCAGGAGTTATGATATCATTTTAGCACTCGTATAACCACGCAGCAAAATATGCTAATTTTCCAATTTCGCAATGTTACTAAGTCCTGTATCGAGCAGGTGATCCATTAATACTTGCGATCTAAATTTATCTATTCAGCGAATTGGAATTTTAAATAACCAATAGTGAACGGATACAGAAATACCTCTTATATGCTAACACGTGAATTCGTGTACTCATGAGATACCTGCGCTAAAGGCGCTGTATATTTTTCCTGAAATATCATCTCAAGACATCAGGTATTTCTTACAGACATAGAAAACAACAATTAAAATGCAATCACATTAGAATGACTTTTCGAATTGAATTTTCAAATCAAATAACGTTTTGATGTCACTAAATACAGCCATTCTTTGATTTTTCCCAGGAGTCATGATATCATTTTAGCACTCTAATAACCACGCATAAAAAAAGGCTAATTTTTCAATTTCGCAATTTTACCAAGTCCTGTAGCGAGCAGGTTATCCATGAATATTTGGGATCGAACTTTAACTTTTCAGTGAATTGATATTCTAAATAACCGATAGTGAACAGATACAGAAAGACTTCTTATATTCTAATACGTGAATTCGTGTATTCATGTGATTATTGCGATAAAGGCGCAGTATATTTTTTCCGAAAAGACATCTGATGGCATCAGGTATGTCTAGCAGACATTGAAAACAACAATCAAAATGCAATCTCAATAGATCAACCTTTCGAATTGAATGTACAAGTCAATTAACGTTATTATGTCAATATATAGAGCTATTCCTCGATTTTGCCCAGGAGTTATGAGATCATTTTAGTACTCTTATAACGACGCAGCAAAATATGCTAATTTTTTGATTTCGCAATATTACTAAGTCTAGTAGCGAGCAGGTTATCCACGAATACTTGCGATCTAAATTTAACTATTCAGCGAATTGATATTTTAAATAACCGAAATAGAACATATACAGAAATCAACCACTTATATTCCATCACGTAAATTCGTGTAATCATAAGGTTCTTGCGATTCAGGCGCAGCATATTTTTCCCGAAATACCATCTGAAGACATCAGTTATTTCTTACAGACATTGAAAACAACAATCAAAATGCAATCTAAATAGAATAACTTTTCGAATTGAATTTACAAATCAATTAACATTATTATGTCAATATATAGAGCTATTCCTTGATTTTGCCCAGGAGTTAGGAGATCTCTTTAGCACTCTAATGATTACGCAGCAAAATATGCTAATTTTTCAAATTCTTAATGTTACTAAGTCCTGTAGCTAGCAGGTAATCCATTAATACTTTCGATCTAAATTTATCTATTCATCGAATTGAAATTTTAAACAACCGATAGAGAACTGATACAGAAATACCTCTTATATGCTAACACGTGAATTCGTGTAATCATGAGATACTTGCGAGGAAGGCGCTGTATATTTTTCCTGAAATATCATCTCAAGACATCAGGTATTTCTTACAGACATAGAAAACAACAATTAAAATGCAATCTCATTAGAATGACTTTTCAAATTGAATTTTCAAATCAAATAACGTTATGATGTCACTAAATACAGCTATTCTTTGATTTTTCCCGAGAGTCATAATATCATTTTAGCACTCTTATAACCACGCAGCAAAATATGCTAATTTTTTAATTTCGCAATATTATGAAGTTCTGTCGCGAGCAGGTTATCTATGAATAGTTGCGATCTGAATTTAACGATTACGCGAATTGAAACTTTACATAACCGAAAGCGAACAGATACAGAAATCAACCTATTATATTCTATCACGAGAATTTGTGTAATCATGAGGTTCTTGCGATTGAGGCGCAGTATATTTTTCCCGAAATATTATCTGAAGGCATCAGGTATTTCTTACAGTCATTGGAAACAACAATCAAAATGCAATCTCAATAGAATAACTTTTTGGATTGAATTTTCACATCAATTAACGTTATTATGTCGATATATAGAGTCATTACTTGATTATGCCCAGGAGTCATGAGATCATTCTAGCACTATTATAACGACGCAGAAAAATATGCTAATTTTTCAATTTCGCAATATGATCAAGTCCTGTAGCGAGCAGGTTACCCATGAATACTTGCGATCTAAATTTAACTATTCAACGAATTGATATTTTAAATAACCTAAATCGAACAGCTACAGAAATCAACCACTTATATTCCATCACGTGAATTCGTGTAATCATAAGATTCTTGCGATTAAGGCGCTGTATTTTTTTTTCTCGAAATACCATCTGAAGACATCAGGTATTTCTTACAGACATTGAAAACAACAATCAAAATGCAATCTAAATAGAATAACTTTTCGAATCGAATTTACAAATCAATTAACGTTATCATGTCAATATATACAGCTATTCCTTGATTTTGCCCAGGAGTTATGAGATCATTTGAGCAATCTTATGACCACGCAGCAAACGATGCGAATTTTTCAATTTCGCAATATTATCAAGTCCTGTAGCGAGCAGGTTATCCATGAATACTTGGGATCTAAATATAACTATTCAGCGAATTGAAATTTTAAATAACCGTAAGCGAACAGATACAGAAATCAACCTATTTTATTCTATCACTTGAATTCGTGTAATCATGAGATGCTTGCGATTATGGCGCAGTATATTTTTCCCGATATGTCATCTGAAGATATCAGGTATTTCTAACAGACTTTGAAAACAACGAGTAAAACGCAAACTCAATAGAATAACTCTTCGAATTGAATTTCCAAATCAATTAACGTTAATATGTCAATATATAGAGCAATTCCTTTATTTTGCCCATAGTAAGGAAATCGTTTTAGCACTTTTATGAACACGCAGCAAAATATGCTAATATTATTTCGCAATGTTACCCTGTCCTGTAGCGAGCAGGTAATCCATTAATACTTGCTATCTAAATTTACCTATTCAGCGAATTGGAATTTTTAATAACCGATAGTGAACGGATACAGAAATACCTCTTATATGCTAACACGTGAATTCGTGTAATCATGAGATACTTGCGATACAGGCGCTGTATATTTTTCCTGAAATATCATCTCAAGACATCAGGTATTTCTTACAGACATAGAAAACACCAATTAAAATGCAATCTCATTAGAATGACTTTTCGAATTGAATTTTCAAATCAAATAACGTTATGATGTCACTAAATACAGCCATTCTTTGATTTTTCCCGGGAATCATGATATCATTTTAGCACTCTTATAACCACGCAGCAAAATATGCTTATTTTTTGATTTCGCAATATTATGAAGTTCTGTCGCGAGCAGGTTATCTATGAATAGTTGCGATCTGAATTTAACCATTACGCGAATTGAAATTTTACATAACCGAAAGCGAACAGATACAGAAATCAACCTATTATATTCTATCACGAGAATTTGTGTAATCATGAGGTTCTTGCGATTGAGGCGCAGTATATTTTTCCCGAAATATTATCTAAAAGCATCAGGTATTTCTTACAGTCATTGAAAACAACAATCAAAATGCAATCTAGATAGAATAACTTTTCGGATTGAATTTTCACATCAATTAACGTTATTATGTCGATATATAGAGTCATTACTTGATTATGCCCAGGAGTCAGGAGATCATTTTAGCACTATTATAACGACGCAGCAAAATATGCTAATTTTTCAATTTCGCAATATTTCTAAGTCCTGTAGCGAGCAGGTTATGCACGAATACTTGCGATTGAACTTTAACTTTCCAGCTAATTGAAATTTTTAATAACCGATAGTGAACAGATACAGAAATTTCTCTTATATTCTAACACGTGAATTCGTGTAATCATGACGCTATTGCGATAAAGGCGCAGTATATTTTTTCCGAAATGACATCTGATGCAACAGGTATGTCGAGCAGACTTTGAAAACAACGAGCAAAACGCAATCTCATTAGAATGACTTTTCGAATAGAATTTTCTAATCAAATAACGTTATGATGTCACTAAATACAGCCATTCTTTGATTTTTCCCCGGAGACATGATATCATTTTAGCACTTTTATAACCACGCAGCAAAATATGCTAATTTTTCAATTTCGCAATATTACTAAGTCCTGTAGTGAGCAGGTTATCCGTGAATACTGGCGATTAAAATTGAACTATTGAGCAAATTGAAATTCCAAATAACCGAAAGCGAACAGATACAGAAATCAACCTATTATATTCTATCACGAGAATTTGTGTAATCATGAGGTTCTTGCGATTGAGGCGCAGTATATTTTTCCCGAAATATTATCTGAAGGCATCAGGTATTTCTTACAGTCATTAAAAACAACAATAAAAATGCAATTTCAATAGAATAACTTTGCGGAATCAATTTTCACATTAATTAATGTTATTATGTCGATATATAGAGTCATTACTTGATTATGCCCAGGAGTCATGAGATCATTTTAGCACTATCATAACGACGCAGCAAAAAATGCTAATTTTTCAATTTCCCAATATTATTAAGTCCTGTAGCGAGCAGGTTACCTATGAATACTTGCGATCTAAATTTAACTATTCAGCGAATTGATATTTTAAATAACCGAAATCGAACAGCTACAGAAATCAACCACTTATATTCCATCACGTGAATTCGTGTAATCATAAGATTCTTGCGATTAAGGCGCTGTATATTTTTCCCGAAATACCATCTGAAGACATCAGGTATTTCTTACAGACATTGAAAACAACAATCAAAATGCAATCTAAATAGAATTACTTTTCGAATTGAATTTACAAATTAATTAACGTTATTATGTCACTAAATAGAGCCATTCCTTGATTTGGCCCAGGAGTTATTATATCGTTTTAGCACTCTTATGACCCCGCAGCAAAATGTGCTAATTATTTAATTTCGCAATATTACTGAGTCCTGTAGCGTGCAAGTTATCTACGAATACTTGCGATCTAGATTGAACTATCCAGCGAATTGAAATTTTAAATAACCCAAAGCAAACAGATACAGAAATTACCTCTTCCATTCTATCACGTGAATTTGTGTAATCCTGAGATTGTTGCGATTGTGGCGCAGTATATTTTTCCCGAAATGACATCTGAAGATATCAGGTATTTCTAACAGACTTTGAAAACAACGAGCAAAACGCAAACTCAATAGAATAACTTTTCGAATTGAATGTCCAAATCAATTAACGTTAGTATGACAATATATAGAGCCATTCCTTTATTTTGCCCATAGTAAGGAGATCATTTTAGCACTCTTATGACCACGCAGCAAAATATGCTAATTTTTCAATTTTGCAATATTACTTAGTCCTGTAGCGTGCAGGTTATCTACGAATACATGTGATCTAAATTAAACTATTTAGCGAAATGAAATTTTAAATAACCGAAAGTAAACAGATACAGAAATCAACCTTTTCTATTCTATCACGTGATTTTGTGTAATCATGAGATTGATGCGATTGTGGCGCAGTATATTTTTTTTCCGAAATGACATCTGAAGATATCAGGTATTTCTAACAGACTTTGAAAAGAACGAGCAAAACGCAAACTCAATAGAATAACTTTTCGAATTGAATTTCCAAATCAATTAACGTTAATATGTCAATATATAGAGCCATTCCTTTATTTTGTCCATAGTAAGGAAATCATTTTATCACTCTTATGACCAGGCAGCAAAATATGCTAATTTTTCAATTTCGCAATATTATCAAGTCCCGTACCGAGCAGGTGATCCATTAATACTTGCGATCTAAATTTAACTATTCAGCGAATTGGAATTTTAAATAACCGATAGTGAACGGATACAGAAATACCTCTTATATGCTAACACGTGAATTCGTGTAATCATGAGATACTTGCGATAAAGGCGCTGTATGTTTTTCCTGAAATATCATCTCAAGACATCAGGTATTTCTTACAGACATAGAAAACAACAATTAAAATGCAATCTCATTAGAATGACTTTTCGAATTGAATTTTCAAATCAAATAACGTTATGATGTCACTAAATACAGCCATTCTTTGATTTTCCTGGGAGTCATAATATCATTTTAGCACTCTTATAGCCACCTAGCAAAATATGCTAATTTTTTAATTTCGCAATAATATGGAGTCCTGTCGCGAGCAGGTTATTCACGAATACTTGCGATCGAACTTAAACTTTCCAGCGAATTGAAATTTTAAATAACCGATAGTGAACAGATACAGAAATTTCTCGTATATTCTAACACGTGAATTCGTGTAATCATGAGATTATTGCAGTAAAGGCGTAGTATATTTTTTCCGAAATGACATCTGATGGAATCAAGTATGTCTAGCAGACATTGAAAACAACAATCATAAAGCAATCTCAATAGAATAACCTTCTGATTTGAATTTTCAAATCAAATAACCTTATTATGTCACTAAATAGAGCCATTCCTTGATTTTGCCCAGGAGCCATAAGATCATTTTAGCACTCTTTTAACGACGCAGCAAAAAATGCTAATTTTTCCATTTCGCAATAATAACAAGTCATGTAGCGAGCAGGTTATCCATGAATACTTGCGATCTAAATTTAACTAGTCACCGAATGGATATTTTAAATAAATGAAATCGAACAGATACAGAAATCAACCACTTATATTCCATCACGTAAATTCGTGTAATCATAAGATTCTTGCGATTAAGGCGCTGTATATTTTTCTCGAATCACCATCTGAAGACATCAGGTATTTCTTAAAGACATAGAAAACAACAATCAAAATGCAATCTAAATAGAATAACTTTTCGAATTGAATTCACAAATCAATTAACGTTATTACGTCACTAAATAGAGCCATTCCTTAATTTTGCCCAGGAGTTATGATATCATTTTAGCACTCTTATGACCACGCAGCAAAATGTGCTAATTTTTTAATTTCGCAATATTACTAAGTCCTGTAGCGTGCAGGTTATCTACGAATACTTGCGATCTAAATTGAACTGTTCAGCGAATTGAAATTTTAAATAACCAAAAGCAAACAGATACAGAAATCAACCTCTTCTATTCTATCACGTGAATTTGTGTAATCATGAGATTGTTGCGATTGTGGCGCAGTATATTTTTCCAAAATGACATCTGATGGCGTCAGGTATGTATACCAGACATTGCAAACAACAATTAAAATGCAATCTCAATAGAATAACTTTTCGAATTAAATTTTCAAATCAAATAACGTTATTATGTCACTAAATAGAGCCTTTCCTTGATTTTGCCGACGAGTTATGAGATCATTTTAGCACTTTTATGACCACGCAGCAAAATATGCGAATTTTTTAATTTCGCAATATTATCAAGTCCTGTAGCGAGCAGGTTATCCATAGATACTTGCGATCTAAATTGAACTATTCAGCAAATTGAAATTTCAAATATCTGAAAGCGAACAGATATAAAAATTAACCTCTTATATTCTATCACGTGAATTCGTGTAATCATGAGATGCTTGCGATTGAGGCGCAGTATATTTTTCCCGAAATAGCATCTGAAGACATCAGGTATTTCTTACAGACATTGAGAACAACAATCACAATGCAGTCTCAATAGAATAACTTTCCGAATTGAATTTACAAGTCAATCAACGTTATTATGTCAATTTATAGAGCTATTCCTTGATTTTGCCCTGGAGTTATGAGATCATTTTAGCAATCTTATACCGATGCAGCAAAATATGCTAATTTTTTAATTTCGCAATATTACCAAGTCCTGTAACGAGCAGGTTATCAACGAATACTTGCGATCGAACTTTAACTTTTTAGCGAATTGATATTTTAAATAACCGATAGTGAACAGATACAGAAATACCTCTTCTATTCTAACACGTGAATTCGTGTAATCATGATATTATTGCGATAAAGGCGCAGTATATTTTTTCCGAAATGACATCTGATGGCATCAGGTATGTCTAGCAGACATTGAAAACAACAATCAAAATGCAATCTCAATAGAATAACTTTTCGAATTGAATTTTCAAATCAAATAACGATATAATGTCACTAAATAGAGTTATTCCGTGATTTTGCCCAGGGGTTATGAGATCATTTTAGCACTTTTATGACCACGCAGCAAAATATGCTAATTTTTCACTTTCGCAATATTATCAACTCCTGTAGCGAGCAGGTTATCTATAAATACTTGCGATCTAAATTAAACTATTTAGCAAATTGAAATTTCAAATATCTGAAAGCGGACAGATATAGAAATCAACCTCTTATATTCTATCACGTGAATTTGTGTAATCATGAGATTGTTGCGATTGCGGCGCAGTATATTTTTCCCGAAATGACATCTGAAGATATCAGGTATTTATAACAGACTTTGAAAACAACGTGCAAAACGCAAACTTAATTGAATAACTTTTAGAATTGAATTTCCAAATCAATTAACGTTAATATGTCAATATATAGATCCATTCCTTTATTTTGCCCATAGTAAGGAGATCATTTTAGCACTCTTATGAGCACGCAGCAAAATAGGCTAATTTTTCAATTTCGCAATGTTACTAAGTCCTGTAGCGAGCAGGTGATTTTTTAATACTTGCGATCTAAATTTATCTGTTTAGCGAATTGGAACTTTAAATAACCGATAGTGAACGGATACAGGAATACCTCTTATATTCTAACATGTGAATTCGTGTAATCATGAGATTATTGCGATAAAGGCGAAGTATATTTTTTCCGAAATGACATCTGATGGCATATGGTATGTCTAGCAGACATTGAAAACAACAATCAAGATGCAATCTCAATAGAATAACTTTTCGAATTGAATTTTCAAACCAAACAACGTTATTATGTCACTAAATAGAGCCATTCCGTGATTTTGCCCAGGTGTTATGAGATCATTTTAGCACTATTTTGACCACGCAGCAAAATATGCTAATTGTTTAATTACGCAATATTATTAAGTCCTGTCGCGAGCAGGTGATTTTTTAATACTTGCGATCTAAATTTATCTATTCAGCGAATTAGAATTTTAAATAACCGATAGTTGACGGATACAGAAATCAACCTATTATATTCTATCACGAGAATTTGTGTAATCATAAGGTTCTTGCGATTGAGGCGCAGTATATTTTTCCCGAAATATTATCTGAAGGCATCAGGTATTTCTTACAGTCATTGAAAACAACAATCAAAATGCAATCTAAATAGAATAACTTTTCGAATTGAATTTACAAATCAATTAACGTTATAATGTCAATATATAGAGCTATTCCTTGATTTTGCCCAGGAGTTATAAAATCATTTCAGCACTCTTATGACCACGCATCAAAATATGCTAATTTTTCAATTTCGCAATGTTACTAAGTCCTGTAGCGAGCAGGTGATTCATTAATACTTGCGATCTAAATTTATCTAGTCAGCGTATTGGAATTATAAATAACCGACTGTTAACGGATACAGAAATATCTTTTATATGCTAACACGTGAATTCGTGTAATCATGAGATACTTGCGATAAAGGCGCTGTATATTTTTCCTGAAATAACATCTCAAGACATCAGGTATTTCTTACAGACATAGAAAACAACAATCAAAATGCAATCTCAGTAGAATAACTTTGCGAATTGAATTTTCAAATCAAATAACGTTATGATGTCACTAAATACAGCCATTCTTTGATTTTTCCCGGGAGTCATAATATCATGTGAGCACTCTTATAACCACGCAGCAAGATATGCTAATTGTTCAATTTCGCAATATTACCAAGTCCTGTAGCGAGCAGGTTATCCACAAATACTTGCGATCGAACTTTAACTTTTCAGCGAATTGAAATTTTAAATAACCGAAAGCGAACAGATACAGAAATCAACCTACTATATTCTATCACGAGAATTCGTGTAATCATGAGGTTCTTGCGATTGAGGCGCAGTATATTTTTCCCGAAATATTATCTGAAGGTATCAGGTATTTCTTACAGACATTGAAAACAACAATCAAAATGCAATCTTAATAGAATAACTGTTCGAATTATATTTTCAAATCAATAAACGTTATTATGTCGATATATAGAGCTATTCCTTGATTTTGCCCAGGAGTTATGAGATCATTTCAGCACTCTTATAACGACGAAGCACAATATGCTAATTTTTGAATTTCGCAATATTACTAAGTCCTGTAGCGAGCAGGTTATCTACGAATACTACGATCGAACTGTAACTTTTCAGCGAATTGATATTTTAAATAACCGATAGTGAACTGATACAGAAATACCTCTTATATTCTAACACGTGAATTCGTGTAATCATGAGATTATTGCGATAAAGGCGCAGTATATTTTTTCCGAAATGACATCTGAAGGCATCAGGTACTTCTAACAGACATTGGAGACAACAATCAAAATGCAATCAAAATAAAATAACTTTTCGAATTGAATTCTCAAATCAAATAACGTTATTACGTCACTAAATAGAGCCATTCCTTGATTTCGCCTAGGAGTTATGAGATCATTTCTTCACTTTTATGACCACGCAGCAAAATATGCGAATTTTTCAATTTCGTAATATTACCAAGTCCTGTAGCGAGCAGGTTATTTATGAATACTTGCGATCGAAGATCAGCTATTCAGCGAATTGAAATTTTACCGAACGGAAAGCGAAAATATACAGAAAACAACCTCTTAAATTCTATCACGTGAATTCGTGTAATCATGAGATTTTTGCGATCAAGGCGCAGTATATTTTTCCTCGAAATATCATATGAAGACATCAGGTATTTCTTACAGACATTGATAAATACACCAAACGCAATCTCAATAGAATAACTTTTTGAATTATATTTTTAAATTAATTAACGTTATTATGTCGATATATAGAGCTATTCCATGATTTTGCCCAGGAGTTATGAGACCAGGTCAGCACTTTTATGACCACGCAGCAAAATGTGCTAATTTTTCGATTTCGCAATATAACCAAGTCCTGTAGCGAGAAGGTTATCTATAAATACTTGTGATCTAAATTTGTCTATTCAGCGAATTGAAATTTTAAATAACCGAAAGCGAACAGATACAGAAATCAACCTATTATATTCTATCACGAGAATTCGTGTAATCATGAGGTTCTTGCGATTGAGGCGTAATAATTTTTTCTCGAAATATCATATGATGACATCAGGTATTTCTTACAGACATTGAAAACAACAATCAAAATGCAATCTCATTAGAATGACTTTGCTAATTGAATTTACAAATCAATTAACCTTATTATGTCAATATATAGCCATTCTTTGATTTTGCCCAGGAGTAAGGAGATCATTTTAGCACTCTTATGACCACGCAGCAAAATATGCTAATATTTCAATTTCGCTATATTACTAAGTCCTGTAGGGAGCAGGTTATCCACAAATACTTGCGATGAAACTTTACCTTTCCAGCGAATTGAAATTTTTAATAACCGATAGTGAACATATACAGAAATACCTCTTATATTCTAACCCGTGAATTCGTGTAATCATGAGATTATTGCAATAAAGGCGCAGTACATTTTTTCCGAAATGACATCTGATGGCATCGGGTCGTCTAGCAGACATTGAAAACAACAATCAAAATGCAATCTCAATAGAATAACTTTTCGAATTGAATTCTTAAATCAAATAACGTTATTATGTCACTAAATAGAGCCATTCCTTGATTTTGCACAGGAGTTATGAGATCATTTTAGCACTCTTATAACGACGCAGCAAAATATGCTAATTTGTTTATTTCGCAATTTTACTAAGTCCTGTAGCGAGCAGGTTATCCACGAATACTTGCGTTCCAAATCTAACTATTCAGCGAATTGAAATTTTAAATAACCGAAAGCGAACAGATACAGAAATCAACCTATTATATTCTATCACGAGAATTCGTGTAATCATGAGGTTCTTGCGATTGAGGCGCAGTAAATTTTTCCCGAAATATCATATGAACACATCAGGTATTTCTTACAGATATTGAAAACAACAATCAAAATGCAATCTCAATAGAATAACTGTTCGAATTATATTTTCAAATTTATAAACGTTAGTATGTCGATATATAGAGCTATTCCTTGATTTTGCCCAGGAGTTATGAGATCATTTTCGCACTCTTATAACGACGCAGCAAAATATGCTAATTCTTTAATTTCGCAATATTACTAAGTCCTGTAGCGAGCAAGTTATCCACGAATACTTGCGATCGAACTTTAACTTTTGGGCGAATTGATATTTTAAATAACCGATAGTGAACAAATTCAGAAATACCTCTTATATTCTAACACGTGAATTCGAGTAATCATGAGGTTCTTGCGATTGGGGCGCAGTATATTTTTCCCGAAATATTATCTGAAGCCATCAGGTATTTCTTACAGACATTGGAAACAACATTCAAAATGCAGTCTCAATAAAATAACTTTTCGAATTGAATTTACAAGTCAATTAACGTTATTATGTCACTAAATAGATCCATTCCTTGATTTTGCCCAGGAGTTATGAGATCATTTTAGCACTTATATTTCCACGCAGCAAAATATGCAAATTTTTCAATTCCGTAATATTACCAAGTCCTGTAGCGAGCAGATTATTTATAAATACTTGCGATCGAAATTCAACTATTCAGCGAATTGGAATTTTAAATTACCGAAAGCGAACAGATACAGAAATCAACCTATTATATTCTATTACGTAAATTCGTGTAATCATGAGGTTCTGGCGATTGAGGAGCAGTATATTTTTCCCGAAATATCATGTGAAGACATCAGGTATTTCTTACAGACATCGAAAACAACAATCAAAATACAATCTCAATTGAATAACTTTTCGAATTGAATTTACAAATCAATTATCGTTATTATGTCAATATATAGAGCTATTCCTTGAATTTCCCCAGGATTCATGAGATCATTTTAGCACTCTTATGAAGACGCAGCAAAAAATGCTAATTTTTCAATTTCGCAATATTACCAAGTGCTGTATGGAGCAGGATATCTATGAATACGTGCGATCTTAATTTGTTTATTCAGCGAATTGAAATTTTAAGGAACCGAAAGCGAACAGATACAGAAATTAACCTCTTATATTCTATCACGTGAATTCGTGTAATCATGAGATGCTCGCGATTAAGGCGCAGTATATTTTTCCCGAAATATCATCTGAAGACATCTGGTATTTCTTACAGACATTGAAAACAACAATCACAATGCAGTCTCAATAGAATAACTTTTCGAATTGAATTTACAAGTCAATTAACGTTATTATGTCACTAAAGCGAGCCATTCCTTGATTTTGCCAAGAAGTTATGAGATCATTTTGGCACTCATATGACCACGCAGCAAAATATGCTAAATGTTTAATTTCGCAATATTACTAAGTCCTGTAGCGTGCAGGTTATCCATGAATATTTGCGATCTAACTTAAACTATTCAGCGAATTGATATTTTAAATAACCGAAATAGAACAGATACAGAAATCAACCACTTATATTCCATCACGAGAATTCGTGTAATCATGAGGTTCTTGCGATTGGGGCGCAGTATATTTTTCCCGAAATATTGTCTGAAGGCATCAGGTATTTCTGACAGACATTGGAAACAACAATCAAAATGCAATCTGAATAGAATAACTGTTCGAAATGACTTCTCAAATCAAATAACGTTATTAATCCACTAAATAGAGCCATTTCCTAATTTTGCCGGGGAGTTATGAGATCATTTTAGCACTTTTATGACCACGCAGCAAAATATGCGAATTTTTCAATTTCGCAATATTATCAAGTCCTGTAGCGAGCAGGTCATTCGTAAGTACTTGCGATCGAAATTGAACTATTTAGCAAATTGAAATTTCAAATATCTGAAAGCGAACAGATATAGAAATCAACCTCTTATATTCCATCACGTGAATTCGTGTAATCATGAGATGCTTGCGATTGAGGCGCAGTATATTTTTCCCGAAATATCATCTGAAGACATCAGGTATTTCTTACAGACATTGAAAAAAACAATCACAATGCAATCTCAAAAGAATACCTTTTCGAATTGAATTTACAAGTCAATTAACGTTATTATGTCACTAAATAGAGCCATTCCTTGATTTTGCCCAGAAGTTATGAGATCATTTTAGCACTCATATGACCACGCAGCAAAATATGCTAATTGTTTGATTTCGCAATATTACTAAGTCCTGTAGCTAGCAGGTTATTTATGAATACTTGCGATCGAAATTCAACTATTCAGCGAATTGAAATTTTACTGAACCGAAAGCGAAAGTATACAGACATCAACCTCTCAAATTCTATCACGTGGATTCGTGTAATCATGAGATTCATGCGATCAAGGCGCAGTATATTTTTCCCGAAATATCATCTAAAAACATCAGGTATTTCTTACAGACATTGAAAACAACAATCAAAATGCAAACTCAATAGAATAACTTTTCGAATTGAATTTTCAAATCAAATAACGTTATTATATCACTAACTAGAGACATACCTCGATTTTGCCCAGGAGTCATGAGATCATTTTAGCACCCTTATGACGACGCAGCAAAAAATGCTAATTTTTTAATTTCGCAATATTATCCAGTCCTGTAGCGAGCAGGTTATCCATGAATACCTGCGATCCAAATCTAACTATTCAGCGAATTGAAATTTTAAATAACCGAAATCGAACAGATACAGAAATCAACCACTTAAATTGAATCACGTGAATTCGTGTAATCATGAGATTCTTGAGATCAAGGCGCAGTATATTTTTCCCTAAATGTTATCTAGAAACATCAGGTATTTTTACAGACATTGAAAACAACAATCAAAATGCAATCTCATTAGAATAACTTTTTGAATTTAATTTACAAATCAATTAACGTTATTATGTCAATATATAGAGCTATTCCTTGATTTTCCCCAGGAGTCATGAGATCATTTTAGCACTCTTATAACGACGCAGCAAGATATGCTAATTTTTCAATTTCGCAATATTACTAAGTCCTGTAGCGAGCAGGTTATCCACGAATACTTGCGATCGAACTTTACCTTTCAAGCGAATTGAAATTTTAAATAACCGATAGTGAACATATACAGAAATACCTCTTATATTCTAATCCGTGAATTCGTGTAATCATGAGATTATTGCGATAAAGGCGCAGTATATTTTTTCCAAAATGACATCTGAAGGCGTCAGGTATTTCTAACAGACATTGAAGACAACAATCAAAATGCAATCTCGATAGAATAACTTTTCGAATTGAATTTACAAGTCAACTAACGTTATAATGTCACTAAATAGAGCCATTCCTTGATTTTGCCCAGGATTTATGAGATCATTTCAGCACTTATTTGACCACGCAGCAAAATATGCGTTGTTTTCAATTTCGCAATATTACCAAGTCCTGTAGCGAGCAGGTTATCTATGAATACTTGCGCTCTAAATTTGTCGATTCAGCGAATTGAAATTTTAAATAACCGAAAGCGAAGAGATACAGAAATCAACCTATTATATTCTATCACGAAAATTCGTGTAATCATGTGGTTCTTGCAATTGAGGCGCAGTATATTTTTTCCCGAAATATCATATGAAGACATCAGGTATTTCTTTCAGACATTGGAAACAACAATCAAAATGCAATCTCAATTGAATAACTTTTCGAATTGAACTTACAAATCAATTAACATTATTATGTCAATATATAGAGCTATTCCTTGATTTTCCCCAGAAGTCATGAGATCATTTTAGCACTGTTATAAGGGCGCAGCAAAAAATGCTAATTTTTCAATCTCGCAATATTATCCAGTCCTGTAGCGAGCAGGTTATCCATGAATACCTGCGATCCAAATCTAACTATTCAGCGAATTGAAATTTTAAATAACCGAAATCGAACAGATACAGAAATCAACCACTTATATTCCATTACGTGAATTCGTGTGATCATAAGATTCTTGCGATTGAGGCGCAGTATATTTTTCCCGAAATACCATCTGAAGACATCAGGTATTTCTTACAGACATTGAAAACAACAATCAAAATGCAATCTAAATAGAATCACTTTTCGAATTGAATTTACAAATCAATTAACGTTATTATGTCAATATATAGAGCTATTCCTTGATTTTGGCCACGAGTTATGAGTTCATTTAACACTCGTATGACCACGCAGCAAAATGTGCTAATTTTTTAATTTCGCAATATTACTAAGTCCTGTAGCGTGCAGGTTATCCATGAATATTTGCGATCTAACTTTAACTATTCGGCGAATTGATATTTTAAATAACCGATAGTGAACAGATACAGAAATACCTCTTATATTCTAACACGTGCTTTCGTGTAATCATGAGATTATTGCGATAAAGGCGCAGTATATTTTTTCCGAAATGACATCTGATGGCATCAGGTATGTCTAGCAGACATTGAAAACAACAATCCAAATGCAATCTAAATAGAATAACTTTTCGAATTGAATTTTCAAATCAATTAACGTTATGATGTCACTAAATACAGCCATTCTTTTATTTTTTCCGGGAGTCATAATATCATTTTAGCACTCTTATAACCACGCAGCAAAATATGCTATTTTTTTAATTTCGCAATATTACTTAGTTCTGTCGCGAACTGGTTATCTATGAATACTTGCGATCTAAATTTAATTATTCAGCAAATTGATATTTTAAATAACCGATAGTGAACAGATCCAGAAATACCTCTTATATTCTAACACGTGAATTCGTGTAATCATGAGATTATTGCGTAAAAGGCGCAGTATATTTTTCCCGAAATGACATCCGATGGCATCAGGTATGTCTAGCAGACATTGAAAACGACAATCAAAATGCAATCTCAATAGAATAACTTTTCGAATTGAATTCTTAAATCAAATAACGTTATTATGTCACTAAATAGAGCCATTCCTTGATTTTGCCCAGGAGTTATGAGATCATGTTAGCACTCATATAACCACACAGAAAAAATGCTAATTTTTCAATTTCGCAATATTGTCAAGTCCTGTAGCGAGCAAGTTATTCATAAATACTTGCGATCTAAATTAAACTATCTGGCAAATTGAAATTTAAAAAATCTGAAAGCGAACAGATATAGAAACCAACCTCTTATATTCTATCACGTGAATTCGTGTAATCATGAGATGCTTGCGATTGAGGCGCAGTATATTTTTCCCGAAATATCATCTAAAGACATCTGGTATTTCTTACAGACATTGAAAACAACAATCACAATGCAGTCTCAATAGAATAACTGTTCGAAATGATTTCTCAAATCGAATAACGTTATTATGTCTCTAAATAGAGCCATTCCTTGATTTTGCACAGAAGTTATGAGATCATTTTAGCACTCTTTTAACGACGCTGCAAAAAATGCTAATTTTTCAATTTCGCAATAATATCAAGTCTTGTAGCGAGCAGGTTATCCATGAGTACTTGCGATCTAAATTTAACTATTCAGCGAATTGATATTTTAAATAAATGAAATCGAACAGATACAGAAATAAAACACTTATATTCCATCACGTGAATTCGTGTTATCATAAGATTTTTGCGATTAAGGCGCTGTATATTTTTCCCGAATCACCATCTGAAGACATCAGGTATTTCTTACAGACATTGAAAACAACAATCAAAATGCAATCTAAATAGAATAACTTTTCGAATTGAATTTACAAATCAATTAACGATATTATGTCACCAAATAGAGCCTTTCCTTGATTTTGCCCAGGAGTTATGAGATCATGTTAGCACTCATATAACCACGCAGCAAAAAATGCTAATTTCTCAATTTTGCAATATTGTCAAGTCCTGTAGCGAGCAAGTTATTCATAAATACTTGCGATCTAAATTAAACTATCAAGCAAATTGAAATTTCAAAAATCTGAAAGCGAACAGATAAAGAAACCAACCTCTTATATTCTATCACGTGAATTCGTGTAATCATGAGATGTTTGCGATTGAGGCGCAGTATATTTTTCTCGAAATATCATCTGAAGACATCAGGTATTTCTTACAGACATTTAAAACCACAATCAGAATGCAGTCTCAATAGAATAACTTTTCGAATTGAATTTACAAGTCAATTAACGTTATTATGTCAATATATAGAGCTATTACATGATTTTGCCCAGTAGTTATGAGATCATTTTAGCACTCTTATAACGACGCAGCAAAATATGCTTATTTTTTAATTTCGCAATAATACTAAGTCCTGTAGCGAGCAGGTTATCCACGAATACTTGCGATCGAACTTTTACTTTTTAGCGAATTGATATTTTAAATAACCTATAGTGAACAGATACAGAAAAACCTCTGATATTCTATCACGTGAATTTGTGTAATCATGAGATTGTTGCGATTATGGCGCAGTATATTTTTCCCGAAATTACATCTGAAGATATCAGGTATTTATAACAGACTTTGAAAACAACGTGCAAAACGCAAACTTAATTGAATAACTTTTCGAATTGAATTTTCAAATCAATTGACTTTAATATGTCAATATATGGATCCATTCCTTTATTTTGCACATAGTAAGGCGATCATTTTAGCACTCTTATAACCACGCAGCAAAATAGGCTAATTTTTCAATTTCGCAATGTTACTAAGTCCTGTAGCGAGCATGTGATTTATTAATACTTGCGATCCAAATTTATCTATTCAGCGAATGGAAATTTTAAATAACCGATAGTGAACGGATACAGGAATACCTCTTATATGCTAACACGTGAATTCGTGTAATCATGAGATACTTGCGATAAAGGCGCTGTATATTTTTCCTGAAATATCATCTCAAGACATCAGGTATTTCTTACAGACATAGAAAACAACAATTAAAATGCAATCTCATTAGAATGACTTTTCGAATTGAATTTTCAAATCAAATAACGTTTTGATGTCACTAAATACAGCCATTCCTTGATTTTTCCCGGGAGTCATGATATCATTTTAGCACTATTATAACGGCGCAGCAAAATATGCTAATTTTTCAATTTCGCAATATTTCTAAGTCCTGTAGCGAGCAGGTTATCCACGAATACTTGCGATCGAACTTTAACTTTCCAGCGAATTGAAATTTTAAATAACCGATAGTGAACAGATACAGAAATACTTCTTATATTCTAACACGTGAATTCGTGTAATCATGAGATTATTGCTATAAAGGCGCAGTATATTTTTTCCGAAATGACATCTGATGGCATCAGGTATGTATAGCAGACATTGAAAACAACAATCAAAATGCAATCTCAATAGAATAACTTTTCCGAATTGAATTTTCAAATCAGATAACGTTATTATATCACTAAATAGAGACATTCCTTGATTTTGCCCAGGAGTCATGAGATCATTTTAGCACTCTTATGACGACGCAGCAAAAAATGCTAATTCTTTTATTTCGCAATATTATCCAGTCCTGTAGCGAGCAGGTTATCCATGAATACCTGCGATCCAAATCTAACTATTCAGCGAATTGAAATTTTGAATAACCGAAATCGAACAGATACAGAAATCAACCACCTATATTCCATAACGTGAATTCGTGTGATCATAAGATTCTTGCGATTATGGCGCAGTATATTTTTCCCGAAATACCATCTGAAGACATCAGGTATTTCTTACAGACATTGAAAACAACAATCAAAATGCAATCTAAATAGAATAACTTTTCGAATTGAATTTACAAATCAATTAACGTTATTATGTCAATACATAGAGCTATTCCTTGATTTCGGCCAGGAGTTATGAGTCCATTTAACACTCATATAACACTCTTTTAAAATATACTGCGATAAAGACGCGGTATATTTTTTCCGAAATGACATCTGATGGCATCCAGTACGTCTAGCAGACATTGAAAAAAACAATCAAAACGCAATCTCAATAGAATAACCTTTCGAATTAAGTTTTCAAATCAAATAACGTTATTATGTCACTAAATAGAGCCATTCCCTCATTTTGCCCAGGAGTCATGAGATCATTTTAGCACTCTTTTAAAGACGCAGCAAAAAATGCTAATTTTTCAATTTCGCAATATTAATAAGTCCTGTAGCGTGCAGGTTATCCATGAATATTTGCGATCTAACTTTAACTATTCAGCGAATTGATATTTTAAATAACCGATAGTGAACAGATACAGAAATACCTCTTATATTCTAACACGTGCATTCGGGTAATCATGAGATTATTGCGATAAAGGCGCAGTATATTTTTTCCGAAATGACATCTGATGGCATCAGGTATGTCTAGCAGACATTGAAAACAACAATTCAAATGCAATTTAAATAGAACAACTTTTCGAATTGAATTTTCAAATCAATTAACGTTATGATGTCACTAAATACAGCAATTCTTTAATTTTTCCCGGGAGTCATAATATCATTTTAGCACTTTTATAACCACGCAGCAAAATATGCTATTTTTTTAATTTCGCAATATTCCTTAGTTCTGTCGCGAGCTGGTTATCTATGAATACTTGCGATCTAAATTTAATTATTCAGCAAATTGATATTTTAAATAACTGATAGTGAACAGATCCAGAAATACCTCTTATATTCTAACACGTTAATTCGTGTAATCATGAGATTATTGCGTAAAAGGCGCAGTATATTTTTCCCGAAATGACATCCGATGGCATGAGGTATGTCTAGCAGACATTGAAAACAACAATCAAAATGCAATCTCAATAGAATAACTTTTCGAATTGAATTCTTAAATCAAATAACGTTATTATGTCACTAAATAAAGCGATTCCTTGATTTTGCCCAGGAGTTATGAGATCATGTTAGCACTCATATAACCACACAGCAAAAAATGCTAATTTTTCATTTTCGCAATATTGTCAAGTCCTGTAGCGAGCAAGTTATTCATAAATACTTGCGATCTAAATTAAACTATCTAGCAAATTGAAATTTCAAAAATCTGAAAGCGAACAGATATAGAAACCAACCTCTTATATTCTATCACGTGAATTCGTGTAATTATGAGATTCTTGCGATTAAGGCGCTGTATATTTTTCCCGAATCACCATCTGAAGACATCAGGTATTTCTTACACACATTGAAAACAACAATCAAAATGCAATCTAAATAGAATAACTTTTCGAATTGAATTTACAAGTCAATTAACGTTATTATGTCAATATAAAGAGCTATTACTTGATTTTGCCCAGTAGTTATGAGATAATTTTAGCACTCTTATAACGACGCAGCAAAATATGCTAATTTTTTAATTTCGCAATATTTCTAAGTCCTGTAGCGAGCAGGTTATCCGCGAATACTTGCGATCGAACTTTAACTTTCCAGCGAATTGAAATTTAAAATAACCGATAGTGAACAGATACAGAAATACCTCTTATATGCTAACACGTGAATTCGTGTAATCATGAGATACTTGCCATAAAGGCGCTGTATATTTTTCCTGAAATATCATCTCAAGACATCAGGTATTTCTTACAGACATAAAAAACAACAATTAAAATGCAATCTTATTAGAATGACTTTTCGAATTGAATTTTCAAATCAAATAACGTTTTGATGTCACTAAATAAAGCCATTCGTTGATTTTTCCCGGGAGTCATTATATCATTTTAGCACTTTTATAACGGCGCAGCAAAATATGCTAATTTTTCAATTTCGCAATATTTCTAAGTCCTGTAGCGAGCAGGTTATCCACGAATACTTGCGATCGAACTTTAACTTTCCAGCGAATTGAAATTTTACATAACCGATAGTGAACATATACAGAAATACCTCTTATATTCTAACACGTGCATTCGTGTAATCATGAAATTATTGCGATAAAGGCGCAGTATATTTTTTCCGAAATCACATCTGATGGCATCAGGTATGTCTAGCAGACATTGAAAACAACAATCCAAATGCAATCTAAATAGAATAACTTTTCGAATTGAATTTTAAAATTAATTAACGTTATGATGTCACTTAATACAGCTATTCTTTAATTTTTCCCGGGAGTCATAATATCATTTTAGCACTCTTATAACCACGCAGCAAAATATGCTATTTTTTATTTTCGCAATATTACTTAGTTCTGTCGCGAACAGGTTATCTATGAATACTTGCGATCTAAATTGAATTATTCAGCAAATTGATATTTTAAATAACCGATAGTGAACAGATCCAGAAATACCTTTTATATTCTAACACGTGAATTCGTGTAATCATGAGGTTCTCGCGATTGGGGCGCAGTATATTTTTCCCGAAATATTATCTGAAGCCATCAGGTATTTCTTACAGACATTGGAAACAACAATCAAAATGCAATCTCAATAAAATAGCTGTTCGAAATGAATTCTCAAAGCAAATAACGTTATTAATCCACTAAATAGAGCCATTCCTTGATTTTGCCCAGGAGTTATGAGATCATTTTAGCTCTTTTATGACCACGCAGCAAAATATGCGAATTTTTCAATTTCGCAATATTATCAAGTCCTGTAGTGAGCAGGTAATCCATAAGTCCTTGCGATCGAAATTGAACTATTTAGCAAATTGAAATTTCAAATATCTGAAAGCCAACAGATATAGAAATGAACCTCTTATATTCTATCACGTGAATTCGTGTAATCATGAGATGCTTGCGATTGAGGCGCAGTATATTTTCCTCGAAATATCATCTGAAGACATTAGGTATTTCTTACAGACATTGAAAACAACAATCAAAATGCAATCTCAATAGAATAACTTTTCGAATTAAATACTTAAATCAAATAACGTTATTATGTCACTAAATAGAGCCATTCTTTGATTTTGCCCAGGAGTTGTGATATCATGTTACCAATCTTATAACGACGCAGCAAAAAATGCTAATATCTCAATTTTGCAATATTGTCAAGTCCTGTAGCGAGCAAGTTAATCATAAATACTTGCGATCTAAATTAAACTATCTAGCAAATTGAAATTTCAAAAATCTGAAAGGGAACAGATAAAGAAACCAACCTCTTATATTCTATCACGGGAATTCGTGTAATCATGAGATGCTTGCGATTGAGGCGCAGTATATTTTTATAGAAATATCATCTAAAGACATCTGGTATTTCTTACAGACATTGGAAACAACAATTAAAATGCAATCTCAATAAAATAACTGTTCGAAAGGAATTCTCAAAACGAATAACGTTATTATGTCACTAAATAGAGCTATTCCTTGATTTTTCCCAGAAGTTATGGGATCATTTTAGCACTTTTATGACCACGCAGCAAAATATGCGAATTTTTCAATTTCGCAATATTATCAAGTCCTGTAGCGAGCAGGTTATCTATAAATACGTGCGATCTAAATTGAACTATTTCGCAAATTGAAATTTCAAATATCTGAAAGCGAACAGATATAAAAATCAACCTCTTATATTCTATAACGTGAATTCATGTAATCATGAGATGCTTGCGATTGAGGCGCAGTATATTTTTCCCGAAATATCATCTGAAGACATCAGGTATTTCTTACAGACATTGAAAACAACAATCAGAATGCAGTCTCAATAGAATAACTTTTCGAATTGAATTTACAAGTCAATTAACGTTATTATGTCAATATATAGAGCTATTACTTGATTTTGCCCAGTAGTTATGAGATCATTTTAGCACTCTTATAACGACGCAGCAAAATATGCTAACATTTTAATTTCGCAATATTACTAAGTCCTGTAGCGAGCAGGTTATCCACGAATACTTGCGATCGAACTTTTACTTTTTAGCGAATTGATATTTTAAATAACCTATAGTGAACAGGTACAGAAAAACCTCTTATATTCTATCACGTGAATTTGTGTAATCATGAGATTGTTGCGATTGTGGCGCAGTATATTTTTCCCGAAATGACATCTGAAGATATCAGGTATTTATAACAGACTTTGAAAACAACGTGCAAAACGCAAACTTAATTGAATAACTTTTCGAATTGAATTTTCAAATCAATTAACTTTAATATGTCAATATATAGATCCATTCCTTTATTTTGCACATAGTAAGGCGATCATTTTAGCACTCTTATGACCACGCAGCAAAATAGGCTAATTTTTCAATTTCGCAATGTTACTAAGTCCTGTAGCGAGCATGTGATCCATTAATACTTGCGATCCAAATTTATCTATTCAGCGAATGGAAATTTTAAATAACCGATAGTGAACAGATACAGAAATACCTCTTATATGCTAACACGTGAATTCGTGTAATCATGAGATACTT
This sequence comes from Platygaster robiniae, assembly GCA_028476575.1. NCBI lineage: Eukaryota > Metazoa > Arthropoda > Insecta > Hymenoptera > Platygastridae > Platygaster > Platygaster robiniae. The sequence goes on from CM052021.1 coordinate 22,129,478, forward strand.
GCCATTAAGGCGCTGTATATTTTTCCTGAAATATCATCTCAAGACATCAGGTATTTCTTACAGACATAGAAAACAACAATTAAAATGCAATCTCATTAGAATGACTTTTCGAATTAAATTTTCAAATCAAATAACGTTTTGATGTCACTAAATACAGCCATTCTTTGATTTTTCCCGGGAGTCATGATATCATTTTAGCACTTTTATGACCACGCAGCAAAATATGCGAATTTTTCAATTTCGCAATATTATCAAGTCCTGTAGCGAGCAGGTCATCCATAAGTCCTTGCGATCGAAATTGAACTATTTAGCAAATTGAAATTTCAAATATCTGAAAGCCAACAGATATAGAAATCAACCTTTTATATTCTATCACGTGAATTCGTGTAATCATAAGATGCTTGCGATTGAGGCGCAGTTTATTTTCCCCGAAATATCATCTGGAGACATCAGGTATTTCTTACAGTCATTGAAAACAACAATCAAAATGCAATCTCAATAGAATAACTTTTCGAATTAAATTCTTAAATCAAATAACGTTATTATGTCACTAAATAGAGCCATTCCTTGATTTTGCCCAGGAGTTATGAGATCATGTTAGCAATCTTATAACGACGCAGCAAAATATGCTAATTTTTCAATTTCGCAATATTACTAAGTCCTGTAGCAAGCAGGTTATCCACGAATTCTTGCGATCGAACTTTAACTTTTCAGCGAATTGATAATTTAAATAACCGATAGTGAACAGATACAGAAATACCTCTTATATTCTATCACGAGAATTTGTGTAATCATGAGGTTCTTGCGATTGAGGCGCAGTATATTTTTCCCGGAATATTATCTGAAGGCATCAGGTATTTCTTACAGTCATTGAAAACAACAATCAAAATGCAATCTCAATGGAATAACTTTTCGGATTGAATTTTCACATCAATTAACGTTATTATGTCGATATATAGAGTCATAACTTGATTATGCCCAGGAGTCATGAGATCATCTTAGCACTATTATAACGACGCAGCAAAATATGCTAATTATTCAATTTGGCAACATTTCTAAGTCCTGTAGAGAGCAGGTTATTCACGAATACTTGCGATCGAACTTTAACTTTTCAGCGAATTGAAATTTTAAATAACCGATAGTAGACAGATACTGAAATTTCTCCTATATTTTAACACTTGAATTCGTGTAATCATGAGATTATTGCGGTAAAGGCGCAGTATATTTTTTCCGAAATGACATCTAATGGCATCAAGTATGTCTAGCAGACATTGAAAACATCAATCAAAAAGCAATCTTAATAGAATTACTTTTCGAATTGAATTTTCAAATCAAATAACGTTATTATGTCACTAAATAGAGCCATTCCTTGATTTTGCCCAGGAGCCATGAGATCATTTTAGCACTCTTTTAACGACGCAGCAAAAAATGCTAATTTTTCAATTTCGCAATAATATCAAGTCTTGTAGCGAGCAGGTTATCCATGAATACTTGCGATCTAAATTTAACTATTCAGTCAATTGATATTTTAAATAAATGAAATCGAACAGATACAGAAATAAACCACTTATATTCCATCACGAGAATTCGTGTAATCATAAGATTCTTGCGATTAAGGCGCTGTATATTTTTCCCGAATCACCATCTGAAGACATCAGGTATTTCTTACACACATTGAAAACTACAATCAAAATGCAATCTAAATAGAATAACTTTTCGAATTGAATTTACAAAACAATTAACGATATTATGTCACCAAATAGAGCCTTTCCTTGATTTCGCGCACGAGTTATGAGATCATTTTAGCACTATCATGACCACGCAGCAAAATATGCGAATTTTTTAATTTCGCAATATTATCAAGTCCTGTAGCGATCAGGTTATCCATAGAGACCTGCGATCTAAATTGCACTATTCAGCAAATTGAAATTTCAAATATCTGAAAGCGAACAGATATAGAAATCAACCTCTAATATTCTATAATGTGAATTCATGTAATCATGAGATGCTTGCGATTGAGGCGCAGTATATTTTTCCCGAAATATCATCTGAAGACATCAGGTATTTCTTACAGACATTGAAAACAACAATCAGAATGCAGTCTCAATAGAATAACTTTTCGAATTGAATTTACAAGTCAATTAACGTTATTATGTCAATATAAAGAGCTATTACTTGATTTTGCCCAGTAGTTATGAGATAATTTTAGCACTCTTATAACGACGCAGCAAAATATGCTAATTTTTTAATTTCGCAATATTTCTAAGTCCTGTAGCGAGCAGGTTATCCGCGAATACTTGCGATCGAACTTTAACTTTCCAGCGAATTGCAATTTTAAATAACCGATAGTGAACAGATACAGAAATACCTCTTATATGCTAACACGTGAATTCGTGTAATCATGAGATACTTCCCATAAAGGCGCTGTATATTTTTCCTGAAATATCATCTCAAGACATCAGGTATTTCTTACAGACATAAAAAACAACAATTAAAATGCAATCTCATTAGAATGACTTTTCGAATTGAATTTTCAAATCAAATAACGTTTTGATGTCACTAAATACAGCCATTCGTTGATTTTTCCCGGGAGTCATTATATCATTTTAGCACTTTTATAACGGCGCAGCAAAATATGCTAATTTTTCAATTTCGCAATATTTCTAAGTCCTGTAGCGAGCAGGTTATCCACGAATACTTGCGATCGAACTTTAACTTTCCAGCGAATTGAAATTTTAAATAACCGATAGTGAACATATACAGAAATACCTCTTATATTCTAACACGTGCATTCGTGTAATCATGAAATTATTGCGATAAAGGCGCAGTATATTTTTTCCGAAATGACATCTGATGGCATCAGGTATGTCTAGCAGACATTGAAAACAACAATCCAAATGCAATCTAAATAGAATAACTTTTCGAATTGAATTTTAAAATTAATTAACGTTATGATGTCACTAAATACAGCTATTCTTTAATTTTTCCCGGGAGTCATAATATCATTTTAGCACTCTTATAACCACGCAGCAAAATATGCTAATTTTTTAATTTCGCAATATTACTTAGTTCTGTCGCGAGCAGGTTATCTATGAATACTTGCGATCTCAATTGAATTATTCAGCAAATTGATATTTTAAATAACCGATAGTGAACAGATCCAGAAATACCTCTTATATTCTAACACGTGAATTCGTGTAATCATGAGGTTCTCGCGATTGAGGCGCAGTATATTTTTCCCGAAATATTATCTGAAGCCATCAGGTATTTCTTACAGACATTGGAAACAACAATCAAAATGCAATCTCAATAGAATAGCTGTTCGAAATGAATTCTCAAAGCAAATAACGTTATTAATCCACTAAATAGAGCCATTCCTTGATTTTTCCCAGGAGTTATGAGATCATTATAGCACTTTTATGACCACGCAGCAAAATATGCGAATTTTTCAATTTCGCAATATTATCATGTCCTGTAGCGAGCAGGTCATCCATAAGTCCTTGCGATCGAAATTGAACTATTTAGCAAATTGAAATTTCAAATATCTGAAAGCCAACAGATATAGAAATCAACCTCTTATATTCTATCACGTGAATTCGTGTAATCATGAGATGCTTGCTATTGAGGCGCAGTTTATTTTCCCCGAAATATCATCTGAAGACATCAGGTATTTCTTACAGACATTGAAAACAACAATCAAAATGCAATCTCAATAGAATAACTTTTCGAATTAAATTCTGAAATCAAATAACGTTATTATGTCACTAAATAGAGTCATTCCTTGATTTTGCCCAGGAGTTATGAGATCATGTTAGCAATCTTATGACGACGCAGCAAAATATGCTAATTTTTCAATTTCGCAATATTACTAAGTCCTGTAGCAAGCAGGTTATCCACGAGTACTTGCGATCGAACTTTAACTTTTCAGCGAATTGATAATTCAAATAACCGATAGTGAACAGATACAGAAATACCACTTATATTCTATCACGAGAATTTGTGTAATCATGAGGTTCTTGCGATTGAGGCGCAGTATATTTTTCCCGGAATATTATCTGAAGGCATCAGGTATTTCTTACAGTCATTGAAAACAACAATCAAAATGCAATCTCAATGGAATAACTTCTCGGATTGAATTTTCACATCAATTAACGTTATTATGTCGATATATAGAGTCATTACTTGATTATGCCCAGGAGCCATGAGATCATTTTAGCACTCTTTTAACGACGCAGCAAAAAATGCTAATTTTTCAATTTCGCAATAATATCAAGTCTTGTAGCGAGCAGGTTATCCATGAGTACTTGCGATCTAAATTTAACTATTCAGCGAATTGATATTTTAAATAAATGAAATCGAACAGATACAGAAATAAAACACTTATATTCCATCACGTGAATTCGTGTTATCATAAGATTCTTGCGATTAAGGCGCTGTATATTTTTCCCGAATCACCATCTGAAGACATCAGGTATTTCTTACAGACATTGAAAACAACAATCAAAATGCAATCTAAATAGAATAACTTTTCGAATTGAATTTACAAATCAATTAACGATATTATGTCACCAAATAGAGCCTTTCCTTGATTTTGCCCAGGAGTTATGAGATCATGTTAGCACTCATATAGCCACGCAGCAAAAAATGCTAATTTCTCAATTTTGCAATATTGTCAAGTCCTGTAGCGAGCAAGTTATTCATAAATACTTGCGATCTAAATTAAACTATCAAGCAAATTGAAATTTCAAAAATCTGAAAGCGAACAGATAAAGAAACCAACCTCTTATATTCTATCACGTGAATTCGTGTAATCATGAGATGTTTGCGATTGAGGCGCAGTATATTTTTCTCGAAATATCATCTGAAGACATCAGGTATTTCTTACAGACATTGAAAACAACAATCAGAATGCAGTCTCAATAGAATAACTTTTCGAATTGAATTTACAAGTCAATTAACGTTATAATGTCAATATATAGAGCTATTACATGATTTTGCCCAGTAGTTATGAGATCATTTTAGCACTCTTATAACGACGCAGCAAAATATGCTTATTTTTGAATTTCGCAATATTACTAAGTCCTGTAGCGAGCAGGTTATCCACGAATACTTGCGATCGAACTTTTACTTTTTAGCGAATTGATATTTTAAATAACCTATAGTGAACAGATACAGAAAAACCTCTGATATTCTATCACGTGAATTTGTGTAATCATGAGATTGTTGCGATTATGGCGCAGTATATTTTTCCCGAAATTACATCTGAAGATATCAGGTATTTATAACAGACTTTGAAAACAACGTGCAAAACGCAAACTTAATTGAATAACTTTTCGAATTGAATTTTCAAATCAATTGACTTTAATATGTCAATATATAGATCCATTCCTTTATTTTGCACATAGTAAGGCGATCATTTTAGCACTCTTATGACCACGCAGCAAAATAGGCTAATTTTTCAATTTCGCAATGTTACTAAGTCCTGTAGCGAGCATGTGATTTATTAATACTTGCGATCCAAATTTATCTATTCAGCGAATGGAAATTTTAAATAACCGATAGTGAACGGATACAGGAATACCTCTTATATGCTAACACGTGAATTCGTGTAATCATGAGATACTTGCGATAAAGGCGCTGTATATTTTTCCTGAAATATCATCTCAAGACATCAGGTATTTCTTACAGACATAGAAAACAACAATTAAAATGCAATCTCATTAGAATGACTTTTCGAATTGAATTTTCAAATCAAATAACGTTTTAATGTCACTAAATACAGCCATTCTTTGATTTTTCCCGGGAGTCATGATATGATTTTAGCACTATTATAACGGCGCAGCAAAATATGCTAATTTTTCAATTTCGCAATATTTCTAAGTCCTGTAGCGAGCAGGTTATCCACGAATACTTGCGATCGAACTTTAACTTTCCAGCGAATTGAAATTTTAAATAACCGATAGTGAACAGATACAGAAATACCTCTTATATTCTAACACGTGAATTCGTGTAATCATGAGATTATTGCTATAAAGGCGCAGTATATTTTTTCCGAAATGACATCTGATGGCATCAGGTATGTATAGCAGACATTGAAAACAACAATCAAAATGCAATCTCAATAGAATAACTTTTCGAATTGAATTTTCAAATCAGATAACGTTATTATATCACTAAATAGAGACATTCCTTGATTTTGCCCAGGAGTCATGAGATCATTTTAGCACTCTTATGACGACGCAGCAAAAAATGCTAATTCTTTTATTTCGCAATATTATCCAGTCCTGTAGCGAGCAGGTTATCCATGAATACCTGCGATCTAAATTTAACTATTCAGCGAATTGATATTTTAAATAAATGAAATCGAACAGATACAGAAATAAAACACTTATATTCCATCACGTGAATTCGTGTTATCATAAGATTCTTGCGATTAAGGCGCTGTATATTTTTCCCGAATCACCATCTGAAGACATCAGGTATTTCTTACAGACATTGAAAACAACAATCAAAATGCAATCTAAATAGAATAACTTTTCGAATTGAATTTACAAATCAATTAACGATATTATGTCACCAAATAGAGCCTTTCCTCGATTTTGCCCAGGAGTTATGAGATCATGTTAGCACTCATATAACCACGCAGCAAAAAATGCTAATTTCTCAATTTTGCAATATTGTCAAGTCCTGTAGCGAGCAAGTTATTCATAAATACTTGCGATCTAAATTAAACTATCAAGCAAATTGAAATTTCAAAAATCTGAAAGCGAACAGATAAAGAAACCAACCTCTTATATTCTATCACGTGAATTCGTGTAATCATGAGATGTTTGCGATTGAGGCGCAGTATATTTTTCTCGAAATATCATCTGAAGACATCAGGTATTTCTTACAGACATTGAAAACAACAATCAGAATGCAGTCTCAATAGAATAACTTTTCGAATTGAATTTACAAGTCAATTAACGTTATAATGTCAATATATAGAGCTATTACATGATTTTGCCCAGTAGTTATGAGATCATTTTAGCACTCTTATAACGACGCAGCAAAATATGCTTATTTTTTAATTTCGCAATATTACTAAGTCCTGTAGCGAGCAGGTTATCCACGAATACTTGCGATCGAACTTTTACTTTTTAGCGAATTGATATTTTAAATAACCTATAGTGAACAGATACAGAAAAACCTCTGATATTCTATCACGTGAATTTGTGTAATCATGAGATTGTTGCGATTATGGCGCAGTATATTTTTCCCGAAATTACATCTGAAGATATCAGGTATTTATAACAGACTTTGAAAACAACGTGCAAAACGCAAACTTAATTGAATAACTTTTCGAATTGAATTTTCAAATCAATTGACTTTAATATGTCAATATATAGATCCATTCCTTTATTTTGCACATAGTAAGGCGATCATTTTAGCACTCTTATGACCACGCAGCAAAATAGGCTAATTTTTCAATTTCGCAATGTTACTAAGTCCTGTAGCGAGCATGTGATTTATTAATACTTGCGATCCAAATTTATCTATTCAGCGAATGGAAATTTTAAATAACCGATAGTGAACGGATACAGGAATACCTCTTATATGCTAACACGTGAATTCGTGTAATCATGAGATACTTGCGATAAAGGCGCTGTATATTTTTCCTGAAATATCATCTCAAGACATCAGGTATTTCTTACAGACATAGAAAACAACAATTAAAATGCAATCTCATTAGAATGACTTTTCGAATTGAATTTTCAAATCAAATAACGTTTTGATGTCACTAAATACAGTCATTCTTTGATTTTTCCCGGGAGTCATGATATCATTTTAGCACTATTATAACGGCGCAGCAAAATATGCTAATTTTTCAATTTCGCAATATTTCTAAGTCCTGTAGCGAGCAGGTTATCCACGAATACTTGCGATCGAACTTTAACTTTCCAGCGAATTGAAATTTTAAATAACCGATAGTGAACAGATACAGAAATACCTCTTATATTCTAACACGTGAATTCGTGTAATCATGAGATTATTGCTATAAAGGCGCAGTATATTTTTTCCGAAATGACATCTGATGGCATCAGGTATGTATAGCAGACATTGAAAACAACAATCAAAATGCAATCTCAATAGAATAACTTTTCGAATTGAATTTTCAAATCAGATAAAGTTATTATATCACTAAATAGAGACATTCCTTGATTTTGCCCAGGAGTCATGAGATCATTTTAGCACTCTTATGACGACGCAGCAAAAAATGCTAATTCTTTTATTTCGCAATATTATCCAGTCCTGTAGCGAGCAGGTTATCCATGAATACCTGCGATCCAAATCTAACTATTCAGCGAATTGAAATTTTGAATAACCGAAATCGAACAGATACAGAAATCAACCACCTATATTCCATAACGTGAATTCGTGTGATCATAAGATTCTTGCGATTATGGCGCAGTATATTTTTCCCGAAATACCATCTGAAGACATCAGGTATTTCTTACAGACATTGAAAACAACAATCAAAATGCAATCTAAATAGAATAACTTTTCGAATTGAATTTACAAATCAATTAACGTTATTATGTCAATACATAGAGCTATTCCTTGATTTCGGCCAGGAGTTATGAGTCCATTTAACACTCATTTAACACTCTTTTAAAATATACTGCGATAAAGACGCAGTATATTTTTTCCGAAATGACATCTGATGGCATCCAGTACGTCTAGCAGACATTGAAAAAAACAATCAAAACGCAATCTCAATAGAATAACCTTTCGAATTGAGTTTTCAAATCAAATAACGTTATTATGTCACTAAATAGAGCCATTCCCTCATTTTGCCCAGGAGTCATGAGATCATTTTAGCACTCTTTTAAAGACGCAGCAAAAAATGCTAATTTTTCAATTTCGCAATATTAATAAGTCCTGTAGCGTGCAGGTTATCCATGAATATTTGCGATCTAACTTAAACTATTCAGCGAATTGATATTTTAAATAACCGATAGTGAACAGATACAGAAATACCTCTTATATTCTAACACGTGCATTCGGGTAATCATGAGATTATTGCGATAAAGGCGCAGTATATTTTTTCCGAAATGACATCTGATGGCATCAGGTATGTCTAGCAGACATTGAAAACAACAATTCAAATGCAATTTAAATAGAACAACTTTTCGAATTGAATTTTCAAATCAATTAACGTTATGATGTCACTAAATACAGCAATTCTTTAATTTTTCCCGGGAGTCATAATATCATTTTAGCACTCTTATAACCACGCAGCAAAATATGCTATTTTTTTAGTTTCGCAATATTCCTTAGTTCTGTCGCGAGCTGGTTATCTATGAATACTTGCGATCTAAATTTAATTATTCAGCAAATTGATATTTTAAATAACTGATAGTGAACAGATCCAGAAATACCTCTTATATTCTAACACGTGAATTCATGTAATCATGAGATTATTGCGTAAAAGGCGCAGTATATTTTTCCCGAAATGACATCCGATGGCATCAGGTATGTCTAGCAGACATTGAAAACAACAATCAAAATGCAATCTCAATAGAATAACTTTTCGAATTGAATTCTTAAATCAAATAACGTTATTATGTCACTAAATAAAGCGATTTCTTGATTTTGCCCAGGAGTTATGAGATCATGTTAGCACTCATATAACCACACAGCAAAAAATGCTAATTTTTCATTTTCGCAATATTGTCAAGTCCTGTAGCGAGCAAGTTATTCATAAATACTTGCGATCTAAATTAAACTATCTAGCAAATTGAAATTTCAAAAATCTGAAAGCGAACAGATATAGAAACCAACCTCTTATATTCTATCACGTGAATTCGTGTAATTATGAGATTCTTGCGATTAAGGCGCTGTATATTTTTCCCGAATCACCATCTGAAGACATCAGGTATTTCTTACACACATTGAAAACAACAATCAAAATGCAATCTAAATAGAATAACTTTTCGAATTGAATTTACAAGTCAATTAACGTTATTATGTCAATATAAAGAGCTATTACTTGATTTTGCCCAGTAGTTATGAGATAATTTTAGCACTCTTATAACGACGCAGCAAAATATGCTAATTTTTTAATTTCGCAATATTTCTAAGTCCTGTAGCGAGCAGGTTATCCGCGAATACTTGCGATCGAACTTTAACTTTCCAGCGAATTGAAATTTTAAATAACCGATAGTGAACAGATACAGAAATACCTCTTATATGCTAACACGTGAATTCGTGTAATCATGAGATACTTGCCATAAAGGCGCTGTATATTTTTCCTTAAATATCATCTCAAGACATCAGGTATTTCTTACAGACATAAAAAACAACAATTAAAATGCAATCTCATTAGAATGACTTTTCGAATTGAATTTTCAAATCAAATAACGTTTTGATGTCACTAAATACAGCCATTCGTTGATTTTTCCCGGGAGTCATTATATCATTTTAGCACTTTTATAACGGCGCAGCAAAATATGCTAATTTTTCAATTTCGCAATATTTCTAAGTCCTGTAGCGAGCAGGTTATCCACGAATACTTGCGATCGAACTTTAACTTTCCAGCGAATTGAAATTTTAAATAACCGATAGTGAACATATACAGAAATACCTCTTATATTCTAACACGTGCATTCGTGTAATCATGAAATTATTGCGATAAAGGCGCAGTATATTTTTTCCGAAATGACATCTGATGGCATCAGGTATGTCTAGCAGACATTGAAAACAACAATCCAAATGCAATCTAAATAGAATAACTTTTCGAATTGAATTTTAAAATTAATTAACGTTATGATGTCACTAAATACAGCTATTCTTTAATTTTTCCCGGGAGTCATAATATCATTTTAGCACTCTTATAACCACGCAGCAAAATATGCTATTTTTAAATTTCGCAATATTATCTAGTCCTGTAGCGAGCAGGTTATCTATGAATTCTTGCGATCTAAATTGAATTATTCAGCAAATTGATATTTTCAATAACCGATAGTGAACAGATCCAGAAATACCTTTTATATTCTAACACGTGAATTCGTGTAATCATGAGGTTCTCGCGATTGGGGCGCAGTATATTTTTCCCGAAATATTATCTGAAGCCATCAGGTATTTCTTACAGACATTGGAAACAACAATCAAAATGCAATCTCAATAAAATAGCTGTTCGAAATGAATTCTCAAAGCAAATAACGTTATTAATCCACTAAATAGAGCCATTCCTTGATTTTGCCCAGGAGTTATGAGATCATTTTAGCTTTTTTATGAGCACGCAGCAAAATATGCGAATTTTTCAATTTCGCAATATTATCAAGTCCTGTAGCGAGCAGGTCATCCATAAGTCCTTGCGATCGAAATTGAACTATTTAGCAAATTGAAATTTCAAATATCTGAAAGCCAACAGATATAGAAATCAACCTCTTATATTCTATCACGTGAATTCGTGTAATCATGAGATGCTTGCGATTGAGGCGCAGTATATTTTCCTCGAAATATCATCTGAAGACATTAGGTATTTCTTACAGACATTGAAAACAACAATCAAAATGCAATCTCAATAGAATAACTTTTCGAATTAAATACTTAAATCAAATAACGTTATTATGTCACTAAATAGAGCCATTCTTTGATTTTGCCCAGGAGTTATGATATCATGTTACCAATCTTATAACGACGCAGCAAAAAATGCTAATATCTCAATTTTGCAATATTGTCAAGTCCTGTAGCGAGCAAGTTAATCATAAATACTTGCGATCTAAATTAAACTATCTAGCAAATTGAAATTTCAAAAATCTGAAAGCGAACAGATAAAGAAACCAACCTCTTATATTCTATCACGGGAATTCGTGTAATCATGAGATGCTTGCGATTGAGGCGCAGTATATTTTTATAGAAATATCATCTGAAGACATCTGGTATTTCTTACAGACATTGGAAACAACAATTAAAATGCAATCTCAATAAAATAACTGTTCGAAAGGAATTCTCAAAACGAATAACGTTATTATGTCACTAAATAGAGCTATTCCTTGATTTTTCCCAGAAGTTATGGGATCATTTTAGCACTTTTATGACCACGCAGCAAAATATGCGAATTTTTCAATTTCGCAATATTATCAAGTCCTGTAGCGAGCAGGTTATCTATAAATACGTGCGATCTAAATTGAACTATTTCGCAAATTGAAATTTCAAATATCTGAAAGCGAACAGATATAAAAATCAACCTCTTATATTCTATAACGTGAATTCATGTAATCATGAGATGCTTGCGATTGAGGCGCAGTATATTTTTCCCGAAATATCATCTGAAGACATCAGGTATTTCTTACAGACATTGAAAACAACAATCAGAATGCAGTCTCAATAAAATAACTTTTCGAATTGAATTTACAAGTCAATTAACGTTATTATGTCAATATATAGAGCTATTACTTGATTTTGCGCAGTAGTTATGAGATCATTTTAGCACTCTTATAACGACGCAGCAAAATATGCTAATTTTTTAATTTCGCAATATTACCAAGTCCTGTAGCGAGCAGGTTATCCACGAATACTTGCGATCGAACTTTTACTTTTTAGCGAATTGATATTTTAAATAACCTATAGTGAACAGATACAGAAAAACCTCTTATATTCTATCACGTGAATTTGTGTAATCATGAGATTGTTGCGATTGTGGCGCAGTATATTTTTCCCGAAATGACATCTGAAGATATCAGGTATTTAAAACAGACTTTGAAAACAACGTGCAAAACGCAAACTTAATTGAATAACTTTTCGAATTGAATTTCCAATTCAATTAACTTTAATATGTCAATAAATAGATCCATTCCTTTATTTTGCACATAGTAAGGCGATCATTTTAGCACTCTTATGACCACGCAGCAAAATAGGCTAATTTTTCAATTTCGCAATGTTACTAAGTCCTGTAGCGAGCATGTGATTTATTAATACTTGCGATCCAAATTTATCTATTCAGCGAATGGAAATTTTAAATAACCGATAGTGAACGGATACAGGAATACCTCTTATATGCTAACACGTGAATTCGTGTAATCATGAGATACTTGCGATAAAGGCGCTGTATATTTTTCCTGAAATATCATCTCAAGACATCAGGTATTTCTTACAGACATAGAAAACAACAATTAAAATGCAATCTCATTAGAATGACTTTTCGAATTGAATTTTCAAATCAAATAACGTTTTGATGTCACTAAATACAGCCATTCTTTGATTTTTCCCGGGAGTCATGATATCATTTTAGCACTATTATAACGGCGCAGCAAAATATGCTAATTTTTCAATTTCGCAATATTTCTAAGTCCTGTAGCGAGCAGGTTATCCACGAATACTTGCGATCGAACTTTAACTTTCCAGCGAATTGAAATTTTAAATAACCGATAGTGAACAGATACAGAAATACCTCTTATATTCTAACACGTGAATTCGTGTAATCATGAGATTATTGCTATAAAGGCGCAGTATATTTTTTCCGAAATGACATCTGATGGCATCAGGTATGTATAGCAGACATTGAAAACAACAATCAAAATGCAATCTCAATAGAATAACTTTTCGAATTGAATTTTCAAATCAGATAACGTTATTATATCACTAAATAGAGACATTCCTTGATTTTGCCCAGGAGTCATGAGATCATTTTAGCACTCTTATGACGACGCAGCAAAAAATGCTAATTCTTTTATTTCGCAATATTATCCAGTCCTGTAGCGAGCAGGTTATCCATGAATACCTGCGATCTAAATTTAACTATTCAGCGAATTGATATTTTAAATAAATGAAATCGAACAGATACAGAAATAAAACACTTATATTCCATCACGTGAATTCGTGTTATCATAAGATTCTTGCGATTAAGGCGCTGTATATTTTTCCCGAATCACCATCTGAAGACATCAGGTATTTCTTACAGACATTGAAAACAACAATCAAAATGCAATCTAAATAGAATAACTTTTCGAATTGAATTTACAAATCAATTAACGATATTATGTCACCAAATAGAGCCTTTCCTCGATTTTGCCCAGGAGTTATGAGATCATGTTAGCACTCATATAACCACGCAGCAATAAATGCTAATTTCTCAATTTTGCAATATTGTCAAGTCCTGTAGCGAGCAAGTTATTCATAAATACTTGCGATCTAAATTAAACTATCAAGCAAATTGAAATTTCAAAAATCTGAAAGCGAACAGATAAAGAAACCAACCTCTTATATTCTATCACGTGAATTCGTGTAATCATGAGATGTTTGCGATTGAGGCGCAGTATATTTTTCTCGAAATATCATCTGAAGACATCAGGTATTTCTTACAGACATTGAAAACAACAATCAGAATGCAGTCTCAATAGAATAACTTTTCGAATTGAATTTACAAGTCAATTAACGTTATAATGTCAATATATAGAGCTATTACATGATTTTGCCCAGTAGTTATGAGATCATTTTAGCACTCTTATAACGACGCAGCAAAATATGCTTATTTTTTAATTTCGCAATATTACTAAGTCCTGTAGCGAGCAGGTTATCCACGAATACTTGCGATCGAACTTTTACTTTTTAGCGAATTGATATTTTAAATAACCTATAGTGAACAGATACAGAAAAACCTCTGATATTCTATCACGTGAATTTGTGTAATCATGAGATTGTTGCGATTATGGCGCAGTATATTTTTCCCGAAATTACATCTGAAGATATCAGGTATTTATAACAGACTTTGAAAACAACGTGCAAAACGCAAACTTAATTGAATAACTTTTCGAATTGAATTTTCAAATCAATTGACTTTAATATGTCAATATATAGATCCATTCCTTTATTTTGCACATAGTAAGGCGATCATTTTAGCACTCTTATGACCACGCAGCAAAATAGGCTAATTTTTCAATTTCGCAATGTTACTAAGTCCTGTAGCGAGCATGTGATTTATTAATACTTGCGATCCAAATTTATCTATTCAGCGAATGGAAATTTTAAATAACCGATAGTGAACGGATACAGGAATACCTCTTATATGCTAACACGTGAATTCGTGTAATCATGAGATACTTGCGATAAAGGCGCTGTATATTTTTCCTGAAATATCATCTCAAGACATCAGGTATTTCTTACAGACATAGAAAACAACAATTAAAATGCAATCTCATTAGAATGACTTTTCGAATTGAATTTTCAAATCAAATAACGTTTTGATGTCACTAAATACAGCCATTCTTTGATTTTTCCCGGGAGTCATGATATCATTTTAGCACTATTATAACGGCGCAGCAAAATATGCTAATTTTTCAATTTCGCAATATTTCTAAGTCCTGTAGCGAGCAGGTTATCCACGAATACTTGCGATCGAACTTTAACTTTCCAGCGAATTGAAATTTTAAATAACCGATAGTGAACAGATACAGAAATACCTCTTATATTCTAACACGTGAATTCGTGTAATCATGAGATTATTGCTATAAAGGCGCAGTATATTTTTTCCGAAATGACATCTGATGGCATCAGGTATGTATAGCAGACATTGAAAACAACAATCAAAATGCAATCTCAATAGAATAACTTTTCGAATTGAATTTTCAAATCAGATAAAGTTATTATATCACTAAATAGAGACATTCCTTGATTTTGCCCAGGAGTCATGAGATCATTTTAGCACTCTTATGACGACGCAGCAAAAAATGCTAATTCTTTTATTTCGCAATATTATCCAGTCCTGTAGCGAGCAGGTTATCCATGAATACCTGCGATCCAAATCTAACTATTCAGCGAATTGAAATTTTGAATAACCGAAATCGAACAGATACAGAAATCAACCACCTATATTCCATAACGTGAATTCGTGTGATCATAAGATTCTTGCGATTATGGCGCAGTATATTTTTCCCGAAATACCATCTGAAGACATCAGGTATTTCTTACAGACATTGAAAACAACAATCAAAATGCAATCTAAATAGAATAACTTTTCGAATTGAATTTACAAATCAATTAACGTTATTATGTCAATACATAGAGCTATTCCTTGATTTCGGCCAGGAGTTATGAGTCCATTTAACACTCATTTAACACTCTTTTAAAATATACTGCGATAAAGACGCAGTATATTTTTTCCGAAATGACATCTGATGGCATCCAGTACGTCTAGCAGACATTGAAAAAAACAATCAAAACGCAATCTCAATAGAATAACCTTTCGAATTGAGTTTTCAAATCAAATAACGTTATTATGTCACTAAATAGAGCCATTCCCTCATTTTGCCCAGGAGTCATGAGATCATTTTAGCACTCTTTTAAAGACGCAGCAAAAAATGCTAATTTTTCAATTTCGCAATATTAATAAGTCCTGTAGCGTGCAGGTTATCCATGAATATTTGCGATCTAACTTAAACTATTCAGCGAATTGATATTTTAAATAACCGATAGTGAACAGATACAGAAATACCTCTTATATTCTAACACGTGCATTCGGGTAATCATGAGATTATTGCGATAAAGGCGCAGTATATTTTTTCCGAAATGACATCTGATGGCATCAGGTATGTCTAGCAGACATTGAAAACAACAATTCAAATGCAATTTAAATAGAACAACTTTTCGAATTGAATTTTCAAATCAATTAACGTTATGATGTCACTAAATACAGCAATTCTTTAATTTTTCCCGGGAGTCATAATATCATTTTAGCACTCTTATAACCACGCAGCAAAATATGCTATTTTTTTAGTTTCGCAATATTCCTTAGTTCTGTCGCGAGCTGGTTATCTATGAATACTTGCGATCTAAATTTAATTATTCAGCAAATTGATATTTTAAATAACTGATAGTGAACAGATCCAGAAATACCTCTTATATTCTAACACGTGAATTCATGTAATCATGAGATTATTGCGTAAAAGGCGCAGTATATTTTTCCCGAAATGACATCCGATGGCATCAGGTATGTCTAGCAGACATTGAAAACAACAATCAAAATGCAATCTCAATAGAATAACTTTTCGAATTGAATTCTTAAATCAAATAACGTTATTATGTCACTAAATAAAGCGATTTCTTGATTTTGCCCAGGAGTTATGAGATCATGTTAGCACTCATATAACCACACAGCAAAAAATGCTAATTTTTCATTTTCGCAATATTGTCAAGTCCTGTAGCGAGCAAGTTATTCATAAATACTTGCGATCTAAATTAAACTATCTAGCAAATTGAAATTTCAAAAATCTGAAAGCGAACAGATATAGAAACCAACCTCTTATATTCTATCACGTGAATTCGTGTAATTATGAGATTCTTGCGATTAAGGCGCTGTATATTTTTCCCGAATCACCATCTGAAGACATCAGGTATTTCTTACACACATTGAAAACAACAATCAAAATGCAATCTAAATAGAATAACTTTTCGAATTGAATTTACAAGTCAATTAACGTTATTATGTCAATATAAAGAGCTATTACTTGATTTTGCCCAGTAGTTATGAGATAATTTTAGCACTCTTATAACGACGCAGCAAAATATGCTAATTTTTTAATTTCGCAATATTTCTAAGTCCTGTAGCGAGCAGGTTATCCGCGAATACTTGCGATCGAACTTTAACTTTCCAGCGAATTGAAATTTTAAATAACCGATAGTGAACAGATACAGAAATACCTCTTATATGCTAACACGTGAATTCGTGTAATCATGAGATACTTGCCATAAAGGCGCTGTATATTTTTCCTTAAATATCATCTCAAGACATCAGGTATTTCTTACAGACATAAAAAACAACAATTAAAATGCAATCTCATTAGAATGACTTTTCGAATTGAATTTTCAAATCAAAGAACGTTTTGATGTCACTAAATACAGCCATTCGTTGATTTTTCCCGGGAGTCATTATATCATTTTAGCACTTTTATAACGGCGCAGCAAAATATGCTAATTTTTCAATTTCGCAATATTTCTAAGTCCTGTAGCGAGCAGGTTATCCACGAATACTTGCGATCGAACTTTAACTTTCCAGCGAATTGAAATTTTAAATAACCGATAGTGAACATATACAGAAATACCTCTTATATTCTAACACGTGCATTCGTGTAATCATGAAATTATTGCGATAAAGGCGCAGTATATTTTTTCCGAAATGACATCTGATGGCATCAGGTATGTCTAGCAGACATTGAAAACAACAATCCAAATGCAATCTAAATAGAATAACTTTTTGAATTGAATTTTAAAATTAATTAACGTTATGATGTCACTAAATACAGCTATTCTTTAATTTTTCCCGGGAGTCATAATATCATTTTAGCACTCTTATAACCACGCAGCAAAATATGCTAATTTTTTAATTTCGCAATATTACTTAGTTCTGTAGCAAGCAGGTTATCCACGAGTACTTGCGATCGAACTTTAACTTTTCAGCGAATTGATAATTTAAATAACCGATAGTGAACAGATACAGAAATACCACTTATATTATATCACGAGAATTCGTGTAATCATGAGGTTCTCGCGATTGAGGCGCAGTATATTTTTCCCGAAATATTATCTGAAGCCATCGGGTATTTCTTACAGACATTGGAAACAACAATCAAAATGCAATCTCAATAGAATAGCTGTTCGAAATGAATTCTCAAAGCAAATAACGTTATTAATCCACTAAATAGAGCCATTCCTTGATTTTGCCCAGGAGTTATGAGATCATTATAGCACTTTTATGACCACGCAGCAAAATATGCGAATTTTTCAATTTCGCAATATTATCAAGTCCTGTAGCGAGCAGGTCATCCATAAGTCCTTGCGATCGAAATTGAACTATTTAGCAAATTGAAATTTCAAATATCTGAAAGCCAACAGATATAGAAAAAAACCTCTTATATTCTATCACGTGAATTCGTGTAATCATGAGATGCTTGCTATTGAGGCGCAGTTTATTTTCCCCGAAATATCATCTGAAGACATCAGGTATTTCTTACAGACATTGAAAACAACAATCAAAATGCAATCTCAATAGAATAACTTTTCGAATTAAATTCTGAAATCAAATAACGTTATTATGTCACTAAATAGAGTCATTCCTTGATTTTGCCCAGGAGTTATGAGATCATGTTAGCAATCTTATGACGACGCAGCAAAATATGCTAATTTTTCAATTTCGCAATATTACTAAGTCCTGTAGCAAGCAGGTTATCCACGAGTACTTGCGATCGAACTTTAACTTTTCAGCGAATTGATAATTTAAATAACCGATAGTGAACAGATACAGAAATACCACTTATATTATATCACGAGAATTTGTGTAATCATGAGGTTCTTGCGATTGAGGCGCAGTATATTTTTCCCGGAATATTATCTGAAGGCATCAGGTATTTCTTACAGTCATTGAAAACAACAATCAAAATGCAATCTCAATGGAATAACTTCTCGGATTGAATTTTCACATCAATTAACGTTATTATGTCGATATATAGAGTCATTACTTGATTATGCCCAGGAGCCATGAGATCATTTTAGCACTCTTTTAACGACGCAGCAAAAAATGCTAATTTTTCAATTTCGCAATAATATCAAGTCTTGTAGCGAGCAGGTTATCCATGAGTACTTGCGATCTAAATTTAACTATTCAGCGAATTGATATTTTAAATAAATGAAATCGAACAGATACAGAAATAAAACACTTATATTCCATCACGTGAATTCGTGTTATCATAAGATTCTTGCGATTAAGGCGCTGTATATTTTTCCCGAATCACCATCTGAAGACATCAGGTATTTCTTACAGACATTGAAAACAACAATCAAAATGCAATCTAAATAGAATAACTTTTCGAATTGAATTTACAAATCAATTAACGATATTATGTCACCAAATAGAGCCTTTCCTTGATTTTGCCCAGGAGTTATGAGATCATGTTAGCACTCATATAGCCACGCAGCAAAAAATGCTAATTTCTCAATTTCGCAATATTGTCAAGTCCTGTAGCGAGCAAGTTATTCATAAATACTTGCGATCTAAATTAAACTATCAAGCAAATTGAAATTTCAAAAATCTGAAAGCGAACAGATAAAGAAACCAACCTCTTATATTCTATCACGTGAATTCGTGTAATCATGAGATGTTTGCGATTGAGGCGCAGTATATTTTTCTCGAAATATCATCTGAAGACATCAGGTATTTCTTACAGACATTGAAAACAACAATCAGAATGCAGTCTCAATAGAATAACTTTTCGAATTGAATTTACAAGTCAATTAACGTTATAATGTCAATATATAGAGCTATTACATGATTTTGCCCAGTAGTTATGAGATCATTTTAGCACTCTTATAACGACGCAGCACAATATGCTTATTTTTGAATTTCGCAATATTACTAAGTCCTGTAGCGAGCAGGTTATCCACGAATACTTGCGATCGAACTTTTACTTTTTAGCGAATTGATATTTTAAATAACCTATAGTGAACAGATACAGAAAAACCTCTGATATTCTATCACGTGAATTTGTGTAATCATGAGATTGTTGCGATTATGGCGCAGTATATTTTTCCCGAAATTACATCTGAAGATATCAGGTATTTATAACAGACTTTGAAAACAACGTGCAAAACGCAAACTTAATTGAATAACTTTTCGAATTGAATTTTCAAATCAATTGACTTTAATATGTCAATATATAGATCCATTCCTTTATTTTGCACATAGTAAGGCGATCATTTTAGCACTCTTATGACCACGCAGCAAAATAGGCTAATTTTTCAATTTCGCAATGTTACTAAGTCCTGTAGCGAGCATGTGATTTATTAATACTTGCGATCCAAATTTATCTATTCAGCGAATGGAAATTTTAAATAACCGATAGTGAACGGATACAGGAATACCTCTTATATGCTAACACGTGAATTCGTGTAATCATGAGATACTTGCGATAAAGGCGCTGTATATTTTTCCTGAAATATCATCTCAAGACATCAGGTATTTCTTACAGACATAGAAAACAACAATTAAAATGCAATCTCATTAGAATGACTTTTCGAATTGAATTTTCAAATCAAATAACGTTTTGATGTCACTAAATACAGCCATTCTTTGATTTTTCCCGGGAGTCATGATATGATTTTAGCACTATTATAACGGCGCAGCAAAATATGCTAATTTTTCAATTTCGCAATATTTCTAAGTCCTGTAGCGAGCAGGTTATCCACAAATACTTGCGATCGAACTTTAACTTTCCAGCGAATTGAAATTTTAAATAACCGATAGTGAACAGATACAGAAATACCTCTTATATTCTAACACGTGAATTCGTGTAATCATGAGATTATTGCTATAAAGGCGCAGTATATTTTTTCCGAAATGACATCTGATGGCATCAGGTATGTATAGCAGACATTGAAAACAACAATCAAAATGCAATCTCAATAGAATAACTTTTCGAATTGAATTTTCAAATCAGATAACGTTATTATATCACTAAATAGAGACATTCTTTGATTTTGCCCAGGAGTCATGAGATCATTTTAGCACTCTTATGACGACGCAGCAAAAAATGCTAATTCTTTTATTTCGCAATATTATCCAGTCCTGTAGCGAGCAGGTTATCCATGAATACCTGCGATCTAAATTTAACTATTCAGCGAATTGATATTTTAAATAAATGAAATCGAACAGATACAGAAATAAAACACTTATATTCCATCACGTGAATTCGTGTTATCATAAGATTCTTGCGATTAAGGCGCTGTATATTTTTCCCGAATCACCATCTGAAGACATCAGGTATTTCTTACAGACATTGAAAACAACAATCAAAATGCAATCTAAATAGAATAACTTTTCGAATTGAATTTACAAATCAATTAACGATATTATGTCACCAAATAGAGCCTTTCCTCGATTTTGCCCAGGAGTTATGAGATCATGTTAGCACTCATATAACCACGCAGCAAAAAATGCTAATTTCTCAATTTTGCAATATTGTCAAGTCCTGTAGCGAGCAAGTTATTCATAAATACTTGCGATCTAAATTAAACTATCAAGCAAATTGAAATTTCAAAAATCTGAAAGCGAACAGATAAAGAAACCAACCTCTTATATTCTATCACGTGAATTCGTGTAATCATGAGATGTTTGCGATTGAGGCGCAGTATATTTTTCTCGAAATATCATCTGAAGACATCAGGTATTTCTTACAGACATTGAAAACAACAATCAGAATGCAGTCTCAATAGAATAACTTTTCGAATTGAATTTACAAGTCAATTAACGTTATAATGTCAATATATAGAGCTATTACATGATTTTGCCCAGTAGTTATGAGATCATTTTAGCACTCTTATAACGACGCAGCAAAATATGCTTATTTTTTAATTTCGCAATATTACTAAGTCCTGTAGCGAGCAGGTTATCCACGAATACTTGCGATCGAACTTTTACTTTTTAGCGAATTGATATCTAAATAACCTATAGTGAACAGATACAGAAAAACCTCTGATATTCTATCACGTGAATTTGTGTAATCATGAGATTGTTGCGATTATGGCGCAGTATATTTTTCCCGAAATTACATCTGAAGATATCAGGTATTTAAAACAGACTTTGAAAACAACGTGCAAAACGCAAACTTAATTGAATAACTTTTCGAATTGAATTTCCAATTCAATTAACTTTAATATGTCAATAAATAGATCCATTCCTTTATTTTGCACATAGTAAAGCGATCATTTTAGCACTCTTATGACCACGCAGCAAAATAGGCTTATTTTTCAATTTCGCAATGTTACTAAGTCCTGTAGCGAGCATGTGATCCATTAATACTTGCGATCCAAATTTATCTATTAAGCGAATGGAAATTTTAAATAACCGATAGTGAACAGATACAGAAATACCTCTTATATGCTAACACGTGAATTCGTGTAATCATGAGATACTTGCCATAAAGGCGCTGTATATTTTTCCTGAAATATCATCTCAAGACATCAGGTATTTCTTACAGACATAGAAAACAACAATTAAAATGCAATCTCATTAGAATGACTTTTCGAATTGAATTTTCAAATCAAATAACGTTTTGATGTCACTAAATACAGCCATTCGTTGATTTTTCCCGGGAGTCATGATATCATTTTAGCACTTTTATAACGGCGCAGCAAAATATGCTAATTTTTCAATTTCGCAATATTTCTAAGTCCTGTAGCGAGCAGGTTATCCACGAATACTTGCGATCGAACTTTAACTTTCCAGCGAATTTAAATTTTAAAAAACCGATAGTGAACAGATACAGAAATACCTCTTATATTCTAACACGTGAATTCGTGTAATCATGAGATTATTGCTATAAAGGCGCAGTATATTTTATCCGAAATGACATCTGATGGCATCAGGTATGTCTAGCAGACATTGAAAACAACAATCAAAATGCAATCTAAATAGAATAACTTTTCGAATTGAATTTTCTAATCAGATAACGTTATTATATCACTAAATAGAGACATTCCTTGATTTTGCCCAGGAGTCATGAGATCATTTTAGCACTCTTATGACGACGCAGCAAAAAATGCTAATTTTTTTATTTCGCAATATTATCCAGTCCTGTAGCGAGCAGGTTATCCATGAATACCTGCGATCCAAATCTAACTATTCAGCGAATTGAAATTTTAAATAACCGAAATCAAACAGATACAGAAATTAACCACTTATATTCCATAACGTGAATTCGTGTGATCATAAGATTCTTGCGATTATGGCGCAGTATATTTTTCCCGAAATACCATCTGAAGACATCAGGTATTTCTTACAGACATTGAAAACAACAATCAAAATGCAATCTAAATAGAATAACTTTTCGAATTGAATTTACAAATCAATTAACGTTATTATGTCAATACATAGAGCTATTCCTTGATTTCGGCCAGGAGTTATGAGTCCATTTAACACTCATTTAACACTCTTTTAAAATATACTGCGATAAAGACGCAGTATATTTTTTCCGAAATGACATCCGATGGCATCCAGTACGTCTAGCAGACATTGAAAATACAATCAAAACGCAATCTCAATAGAATAACCTTTCAAATTGAGTTTTCAAATCAAATAACGTTATTATGTCACTAAATAGAGCCATTCCCTCATTTTGCCCAGGAGTCATGAGATCATTTTAGCACTCTTTTAAAGACGCAGCAAAAAATGCTAATTTTTCAATTTAGCAATATTAATAAGTCCTGTAGCGTGCAGGTTATCCATGAATATTTGCGATCTAACTTTAACTATTCAGCGAATTGATATTTTAAATAACCGATAGTGAACAGATACAGAAATACCTCTTATATTCTAACACGTGCATTCGGGTAATCATGAGATTATTGCGATAAAGGCGCAGTATATTTTTTCCGAAATGACATCTGATGGCATCAGGTATGTCTAGCAGACATCGAAAACAACAATTCAAAAGCAATCGAAATAGAACAACTTTTCGAATTGAATTTTCAAATCAATTAACGTTATGATGTCACTAAATACAGCCATTCCTTAATTTTTCCCGGGAGTCATAATATCATTTTAGCACTCTTATAACCACGCAGCAAAATATGCTATTTTTTAATTTCGCAATATTACTTAGTTCTGTCGCGAGCAGGTTATCTATGAATACTTGCGATCTAAATTGAATTATTCAGCAAATTGATATTTTAAATATTCGATAGTGAACAGATCCAGAAATACCTTTTATATTCTAACACGTGAATTCGTGTAATCATGAGGTTCTTGCGATTGGGGCGCAGTATATTTTTCCCGAAATATTATCTGAAGCCATCAGGTATTTCTTACAGACATTGGAAACAACAATCAAAATGCAATCTCAATAGAATAGCTGTTCGAAATGAATTCTCAGAGCAAATAACGTTATTAATCCACTAAATAGAGCCATTCCTTGATTTTGCCCAGGAGTTATGAGATCATTTAAGCACTTTTATGACCACGCAGCAAAATATGCGAATTTTCCAATTTCGCAATATTATCAAGTCCTGTAGCGAGCAGGTCAGCCATAAGTCCTTGCGATCGAAATTGAACTATTTAGCAAATTGAAATTTCAAATATCTGAAAGCCAACAAATATAGAAATCAACCTTTTATATTCTATCACGTGAATTCGTGTAATCATAAGATGCTTGCGATTGAGGCGCAGTTTATTTTCCCCGAAATATCATCTGGAGACATCAGGTATTTCTTACAGACATTGAAAACTACAATCAAAATGCAATCTCAATAGAATAACTTTTCGAATTAAATTCTTAAATCAAATAACGTTATTATGTCACTAAATAGAGCCATTCCTTGATTTTGCCCAGGAGTTATGAGATCATGTTAGCAATCTTATAACGACGCAGCAAAATATGCTAATTTTTCAATTTCGCAATATTACTAAGTCCTGTAGCAAGCAGGTTATCCACGAATTCTTGCGATCGAACTTTAACTTTTCAGCGAATTGATAATTTAAATAACCGATAGTGAACAGATACAGAAATACCTCTTATATTCTATCACGAGAATTTGTGTAATCATGAGGTTCTTGCGATTGAGGCGCAGTATATTTTTCCCGGAATATTATCTGAAGGCATCAGGTATTTCTTACAGTCATTGAAAACAACAATCAAAATGCAATCTCAATGGAATAACTTTTCGGATTGAATTTTCACATCAATTAACGTTATTATGTCGATATATAGAGTCATAACTTGATTATGCCCAGGAGTCATGAGATCATCTTAGCACTATTATAACGACGCAGCAAAATATGCTAATTATTCAATTTGGCAACATTTCTAAGTCCTGTAGAGAGCAGGTTATTCACGAATACTTGCGATCGAACTTTAACTTTTCAGCGAATTGAAATTTTAAATAACCGATAGTAGACAGATACTGAAATTTCTCCTATATTCTAACACGTGAATTCGTGTAATTATGAGATTATTGCGGTAAAGGCGCAGTATATTTTTTCCGAAATGACATCTAATGGCATCAAGTATGTCTAGCAGACATTGAAAACATCAATCAAAAAGCAATCTCAATAGAATAACTTTTCGAATTGAATTTTCAGATCAAATAACGTTATTATGTCACTAAATAGAGCCATTCCTTGATTTTGCCCAGGAGCCATGAGATCATTTTAGCACTCTTTTAACGACGCAGCAAAAAATGCAAATTTTTCAATTTCGCAATAATATCAAGTCTTGTAGCGAGCAGGTTATCCATGAATACTTGCGATCTAAATTTAACTATTCAGTCAATTGATATTTT
Source organism: Platygaster robiniae (assembly GCA_028476575.1). Classification (NCBI taxonomy): domain Eukaryota; kingdom Metazoa; phylum Arthropoda; class Insecta; order Hymenoptera; family Platygastridae; genus Platygaster; species Platygaster robiniae. Next base: position 22,155,785 of record CM052021.1, read on the forward strand.
AAATAAATGAAATCGAACAGATACAGAAATAAACCACTTATATTCCATCACGAGAATTCGTGTAATCATAAGATTCTTGCGATTAAGGCGCTGTATATTTTTCCCGAATCACCATCTGAAGACATCAGGTATTTCTTACACACATTGAAAACAACAATCAAAATTCAATCTAAATAGAATAACTTTTCGAATTGAATTTACAAAACAATTAACGATATTATGTCACCAAATAGAGCCTTTCCTTGATTTCGCGCACGAGTTATGAGATCATTTTAGCACTATCATGACCACGCAGCAAAATATGCGAATTTTTTAATTTCGCAATATTATCAAGTCCTGTAGCGATTAGGTTATCCATAGATACTTGCGATCTAAATTGCAGTATTCAGCAAATTGAAATTTCAAATATCTGAAAGCGAACAGATATAGAAATCAACCTCTTATATTCTATAACGTGAATTCATGTAATCATGAGATGCTTGCGATTGAGGCGCAGTATATTTTTCCCGAAATATCATCTGAAGACATCAGGTATTTCTTACAGACATTGAAAACAACAATCAGAATGCAGTCTCAATAGAATAACTTTTCGAATTGAATTTACAAGTCAATTAACGTTATTATGTCAATATAAAGAGCTATTACTTGATTTTGCCCAGTAGTTATGAGATAATTTTAGCACTCTTATAACGACGCAGCAAAATATGCTAATTTTTTAATTTCGCAATATTTCTAAGTCCTGTAGCGAGCAGGTTATCCGCGAATACTTGCGATCGAACTTTAACTTTCCAGCGAATTGAAATTTTAAATAACCGATAGTGAACAGATACAGAAATACCTCTTATATGCTAACACGTGAATTCGTGTAATCATGAGATACTTGCCATAAAGGCGCTGTATATTTTTCCTGAAATATCATCTCAAGACATCAGGTATTTCTTACAGACATAAAAAACAACAATTAAAATGCAATCTCATTAGAATGACTTTTCGAATTGAATTTTCAAATCAAATAACGTTTTGATGTCACTAAATACAGCCATTCGTTGATTTTTCCTGGGAGTCATTATATCATTTTAGCACTTTTATAACGGCGCAGCAAAATATGCTAATTTTTCAATTTCGCAATATTTCTAAGTCCTGTAGCGAGCAGGTTATCCACGAATACTTGCGATCGAACTTTAACTTTCCAGCGAATTGAAATTTTAAATAACCGATAGTGAACATATACAGAAATACCTCTTATATTCTAACACGTGCATTCGTGTAATCATGAAATTATTGCGATAAAGGCGCAGTATATTTTTTCCGAAATGACATCTGATGGCATCAGGTATGTCTAGCAGACATTGAAAACAACAATCCAAATGCAATCTTAATAGAATAACTTTTCGAATTGAATTTTAAAATTAATTAACGTTATGATGTCACTAAATACAGCTATTCTTTAATTTTTCCCGGGAGTCATAATATCATTTTAGCACTCTTATAACCACGCAGCTAAATATGCTATTTTTTAATTTCGCAATATTACTTAGTTCTGTCGCGAACAGGTTATCTATGAATACTTGCGATCTAAATTGAATTATTCAGCAAATTGATATTTTAAATAACCGATAGTGAACAGATCCAGAAATACCTTTTATATTCCAACACGTGAATTCGTGTAATCATGAGGTTCTCGCGATTGGGGCGCAGTATATTTTTCCCGAAATATTATCTGAAGCCATCAGGTATTTCTTACAGACATTGGAAACAACAATCAAAATGCAATCTCAATAAAATAGCTGTTCGAAATGAATTCTCAAAGCAAATAACGTTATTAATCCACTAAATAGAGCCATTCCTTGATTTTGCCCAGCAGTTATGAGATCATTTTAGCTCTTTTATGACCACGCAGCAAAATATGCGAATTTTTTAATTTCGCAATATTATCAAGTCCTGTAGCGAGCAGGTCATCCATAAGTCCTTGCGATCGAAATTGAACTATTTAGCAAATTGAAATTTCAAATATCTGAAAGCCAACAGATATAGAAATCAACCTCTTATATTCTATCACGTGAATTCGTGTAATCATGAGATGCTTGCGATTGAGGCGCAGTATATTTTCCCCGAAATATCATCTGAAGACATCAGGTATTTCTTACAGACATTGAAAACAACAATCAAAATGCAATCTCAATAAAATAACTTTTCGAATTAAATACTTAAATCAAATAACGTTATTATGTCACTAAATAGAGCCATTCTTTGATTTTGCCCAGGAGTTATGATATCATGTTACCAATCTTATAACGACGCAGCAAAAAATGCTAATATCTCAATTTTGCAATATTGTCAAGTCCTGTAGCGAGCAAGTTATTCATAAATACTTGCGATCTAAATTAAACTATCTAGCAAATTGAAATTTCAAAAATCTGAAAGCGAACAGATAAAGAAACCAACCTCTCATATTCTATCACGGGAATTCGTGTAATCATGAGATGCTTGCGATTGAGGCGCAGTATATTTTTATAGAAATATCATCTAAAGACATCTGGTATTTCTTACAGACATTAGAAACAACAATTAAAATGCAATCTCAATAAAATAACTGTTCGAAAGGAATTCTCAAAACGTATAACGTTATTATGTCACTAAATAGAGCTATTCCTTGATTTTTCCCAGAAGTTATGGGATCATTTTAGCACTTTTATGACCACGCAGCAAAATATGCGAATTTTTTAATTTCGCAATATTATCAAGTCCTGTAGCGAGCAGGTTATCTATAAATACGTGCGATCTAAATTGAACTATTTCGCAAATTGAAATTTCAAATATCTGAAAGCGAACAGATATAGAAATCAACCTCTTATATTCTATAACGTGAATTCATGTAATCATGAGATGCTTGCGATTGAGGCGCAGTATATTTTTCCCGAAATATCATCTGAAGACATCAGGTATTTCTTACAGACATTGAAAACAACGATCAGAATGCAGTCTCAATAGAATAACTTTTCGAATTGAATTTACAAGTCAATTAACGTTATTATGTTAATATATAGAGCTATTACTTGATTTTGCCTAGTAGTTATGAGATCATTTTAGCACTCTTATAACGACGCAGCAAAATATGCTAATTTTTTAATTTCGCAATATTACTAAGTCCTGTAGCGAGCAGGTTATCCACGAATACTTGCGATCGAACTTTTACTTTTTAGCGAATTGATATTTTAAATAACCTATAGTGAACAGATACAGAAAAACCTCTTATATTCTATCACGTGAATTTGTGTAATCATGAGATTGTTGCGATTGTGGCGCAGTATATTTTTCCCGAAATGACATCTGAAGATATCAGGTATTTATAACAGACTTTGAAAACAACGTGCAAAACGCAAACTTAATTAAATAACTTTTCGAATTGAATTTCCAAATCAATTAACTTTAATATGTCAATATATAGATCCATTCCTTTATTTTGCACATAGTAAGGCGATCATTTTAGCACTCTTATGACCACGCAGCAAAATAGGCTAATTTTTCAATTTCGCAATGTTACTAAGTCCTGTAGCGAGCATGTGATCCATTAATACTTGCGATCCAAATTCATCTATTCAGCGAATGGAAATTTTAAATAACCGATAGTGAACAGATACAGAAATACCTCTTATATGCTAACACGTGAATTCGTGTAATCATGAGATACTTGCCATAAAGGCGCTGTATATTTTTCCTGAAATATCATCTCAAGACATCAGGTATTTCTTACAGACATAGAAAACAACAATTAAAATGCAATCTCATTAGAATGACTTTTCGAATTAAATTTTCAAATCAAATAACGTTTTGATGTCACTAAATACAGCCATTCTTTGATTTTTCCCGGGAGTCATGATATCATTTTAGCACTATTATAACGGCGCAGCAAAATATGCTAATTTTTTAATTTCGCAATATTTCTAAGTCCTGTAGCGAGCAGGTTATCCACGAATACTTGCGATCGAACTTTAACTTTCCAGCGAATTTAAATTTTAAAAAACCGATAGTGAACAGATACAGAAATACCTCTTATATTCTAACACGTGAATTCGTGTAATCATGAGATTATTGCTATAAAGGCGCAGTATATTTTATCCGAAATGACATCTGATGGCATCAGGTATGTCAAGCAGACATTGAAAACAACAATCAAAATGCAATCTAAATAGAATAACTTTTCGAATTGAATTTTCAAATCAGATAACGTTATTATATCACTAAATAGAGACATTCCTTGATTTTGCCCAGGAGTCATGAGATCATTTTAGCACTCTTATGACGACGCAGCAAAAAATGCTAATTTTTTTATTTCGCAATATTATCCAGTCCTGTAGCGAGCAGGTTATCTATGAATACTTGCGATCTAAGTTTAACTATTCAGCGAATTGATATTTTAAATAACCGAAATCGAACAGATACAGAAATTAACCACTTATATTCCATAACGTGAATTCGTGTGATCATAAGATTCTTGCGATTATGGCGCAGTATATTTTTCCCGAAATACCATCTGAAGACATCAGGTATTTCTTACAGACATTGAAAACAACAATCAGAATGCAGTCTCAATAGAATAACTTTTCGAATTGAATTTACAAGTCAATTAACGTTATTATGTCAATATATAAAGCTATTACTTGATTTTGCCCAGTAGTTATGAGATCATTTTAGCACTCTTATAACGACGCAGCAAAATATGCGAATTTTTCAATTTCGCAATATTATCAAGTCCTGTAGCGAGCAGGTTATCTATAAATACGTGCGATCTAAATTGAACTATTTCGCAAATTGAAATTTCAAATATCTGAAAGCGAACAGATATAGAAATCAACCTCTTATATTCTATAACGTGAATTCATGTAATCATGAGATGCTTGCGATTAAGGCGCAGTATATTTTTCCCGAAATATCATCTGAAGACATCAGGTATTTCTTACAGACATTGAAAACAACAATCAGAATGCAGTCTCAATAGAATAACTTTTCGAATTGAATTTACAAGTCAATTAACGTTATTATGTCAATATATAAAGCTATTACTTGATTTTGCCCAGTAGTTATGAGATCATTTTAGCGCTCTTATAACGACGCAGCAAAATATGCTAATTTTTTAATTTCGCAATATTACTATGTCCTGTAGCGAGCAGGTTATCCACGAATACTTGCGATCGAACTTTAACTTTTCAGCGAATTGATATTTTAAATAACCTATAGTGAACAGATACAGAAAAACCTCTTATATTCTAACACGTGAATTCGTGTAATCATGAGATTATTGCGATAAAGGCGCAGTATATTTTTTCCGAAATGACATCTGATGGCATCAGGTATGTCTAGCAGACATTAAAAAAAACAATCAAAATGAAATCTTAATAGAATAACTTTTCGAATTGAATTTTCAAATCAAATAACTTTATAATGTCACTAAATAGAGCCATTCCGTGATTTTGCCCAGGTGTTATGAGATAATTTTAGCACTTTTATGACCACGCAGCAAAATATGCTTATTTTTTAAATTCGCAATATTATCAAGTCCTCTAGCGAGCAGGTTATTAATTAATACTTGCGATCTAAATTAAACTATTTAGCAAATTGAAATTTCAAATATCTGAAAGCGAACAGATATGGAAATCAACCTCTTATATTCTACATATCACGTGAATTTGTGTAATCATGAGATTGTTGCGATTGTGGCGCAGTATATTTTTCCCGAATCGACATCTGAAGATATCAGGAATTTATAACAGACTTTGAAAACAACGTGCAAAACGAAAAATTAATTGAATAACTTTTCGAATTGAATTTCCAAATCAAATAACGTTAATATGTCAATATATAGATCCATTCCTTTATTTTGCCCATAGTAAGGTGTCATTTTAGCACTATTATGACCACGCAGCAAAATAGGCTAATTTTTCAATTTCGCAATGTTACTAAGTCCTGTAGCGAGCATGTGATCCATTAATACTTGCGATACAAATTCATCTATTCAGCGAATTGAAATTTTAAATAACCGATAGTGAACGGATACAGGAATACCTCTTATATGCTGACACGTGAATTCGTGTAATCATGAGATACTTGCGATAAAGGCGCTGTATATTTTTCCTGAAATATCATCTCAAGACATCAGGTATTTCTTAGAGACATAGAAAACAACAATTAAAATGCAATCTCATTAGAATGACTTTTCGAATTGAATTTTCAAATCAAATAACGTTATGATGTCACTAAATACAGCCATTCTTTGATTTTTCCCGGGAGTCATGATATCATTTTAGCACTATTATAACGACGCAGCAAAATATGCTAATTTTTCAATTTCGCAATATTTCTAAGTCCTGTAGCGAGCAGGTTATTCACGAATACTTGCGATCGAACTTTAACTTCCAGCGAATTAAAATTTTAAATAACCGATAGTGAACAGATACAGAAATACCTCTTATATTCTTACACGTGAATTCGTGTAATCATGAGATTATTGCTATAAAGGCGCAGTATATTTTTTCCGAAATGACATCTGATGGCATCAGGTATGTCTAGCAGACATTGAAAAGAACAATCAAAATGCAATCTCAATAGAATAACTTTTCGAATTGAATTTTCAAATCAAATAACGTCATTATATCACTAAATAGAGCCATTCCTTGATTTTGCCCAGGAGTCATGAGATCATTTTAGCACTCTTATAACGACGCAGCAAAAAATGCTAATTTTTTTAATTCGCAATATTATACAGTCCTGTAGCGAGCAGGTTATCTATGAATACTTGCGATCTAAGTTTAACTATTCAGCGAATTGATATTTTAAATAACCGAAAGCGGACAGATACAGAAATCAACCACTTATATTCTATTACGTGAATTCGCGTGATCATAAGATTCTTGCGATTAAGGCGCAGTATATTTTTCCCGAAATACCATCTGAAGACTTCAGGTATTTCTTACAGAAATTGAAAACAACTATCAAAATGCAATCTAAATAGAATAACTTTTCGAAATGAATTTACAAATCAATTAACGTTATTACGTCAATATATAGAGTTATACCTTGATTTTGGTCAGGAGTTATGAGATCATTTTAGCACTCTTATGACCACTCAGCAAAATGTGCTAATTTTTTAATTTCGCGATATTACTAAGTCCTGTAGCGTGTAGGTTATCCATGAATATTTGCGATCTAACTTTAACTATTCAGCGAATTGATAATTTAAATAACCGAAATAGAACAGATACAAAAATCAACCACTTATATTCCATCACGAGAATTCGTGTAATCATGAAATTATTGCGATAACGGCGCAGTAAATTTTTTCCGAAATGAAATCTAATGGCATCAAGTATGTCTAGCAGACATTGAATACAACAATCAAAAAGCAATCACAATAGAATAACTTTTCGAATTGAATTTTCAAATCAAATAACGTTATTATGTCACTAAATAGAGCCATTCCTAGATTTTGCCCAGGAGCCATGAGACCATATTAGCACTCTTTTAACGACGCAGCAAAAAATGCTAATTTTTCAATTTCGCAATAATATCAAGCTTTGTAGCGAGCAGGTTATCCATGAATACTTGCGATCGAAATTTAACTATTCAGTGAATTGATATTTTAAATAAATGAAATCGAACAGATACAGAAATAAACCGCTTATATTCCATCACGTGAATTCGTGTAATCATAAGATTCTTGCGATTAAGGCGCTGTATATTTTTCCTGAAATATCATCTCAAGACATCAGGTATTTCTTACAGACATAGAAAACAACAATTAAAATGCAATCTCATTAGAATGACTTTTCGAATTGAATTTTCAAATCAAATAACGTTTTGATGTCACTAAATACAGCCATTCTTAGATTTTTCCCGGGAGTCATGATATCATTTTAGCACTATTATAACGACGCAGCAAAATATGCTAATTTTTCAATTTCGCAATATTTCTAAGTCCTGTAGCGAGCAGTTTATTCACGAATACTTGCGATCGAACTTTAACTTCCAGCGAATTAAAATTTTAAATAACCGATAGTGAACAGCTACAGAAATACCTCTTATATTCTAACACGTGAATTCGTGTAATCATGAGATTATTGCTATAAAGGCGCAGTATATTTTTTCCGAAATGACATCTGATGGCATCAGGTATGTCTAGCAGACATTGAAAAGAACAATTAAAATGCAATCTCAATAGAATAACTTTTCGAATTGAATTTTCAAATCAAATAACGTCATTATATCACTAAATAGAGCCATTCCTTGATTTTGCCCAGGAGTCATGAGATCATTTTAGCACTCTTATAACGACGCAGCAGAAAATGCTAATTTTTAAATTTCGCAATATTATCTAGTCCTGTAGCGAGCAGGTTATCTATGAATACTTGCGATCTAAAATTAACTATTCAGCGAATTGATATTTTAAATAACCGAAAGCGAACAGATACAGAAATCAACCACTTATATTCCATTACGTGAATTCGTGTGATCATAAGATTCTTGCGATTAAGGCGCAGTATATTTTTTCCGAAATGACATCTGATGGCATCGGGTATGTCTAGCAGACATTTAAAACAACAATCAAAATGAAATCTGAATAGAATTACTTTTCGAATTGAATTTTCAAATCAAATAACGTTATAATGTTACTAAATAGAGCCATTCCGTGATTTTGCCCAGGGTTATGAGATCATTTTAGCACTTTTATGACCACGCAGCATAATATGCTAATTTTTTAATTTTGCCAAATTATCAAGTCCTCTAGCGAGCAGGTTATCTATAACTACTTGGGATCTAAATTAAACTATTTAGCAAATCGAAATTTCAAATATCTCAAAGCGGACAGATATAGAAATCATCCTCTTATATTCTATCACGTGAATTTGTGTAATCATGAGATTGTTGCGATTGTGGCGCAGTATATTTTTCCCGAAATGACATCTGAAGATATCAGGTATTTATAACAGAATTTGAAAACTACGTGCAAAACGCAAACTTAATTGAATAACTGTTCGAATTGAATTTCCAAATCAATTAACGTTAATATGTCAATATATAGATTCATTCCTTTATTTTGCCCATTGTAAGGCGATCATTTTAGCACTCTTATGACCAGGCAGCAAAATCGGCTAATTTTTCAATTTCGCAATGTTACTAAGTCCTGTAGCGAGCATGTGATCCATTAATACTTGCGATCTAAATTTATCTATTCAGCGAATTGAAATTTAAATTACCGATAGTGAACGGATACAGGAATACCTCTTATATGCTAACACGTGAATTCGTGTGATCATGAGTTACTTGCGATAAAGGCGCTGTATATTTTTCCTGAAATATCATCTCAAGACATCAGGTATTTCTTACAGACATACAAAACAACAATTAAAATGCAATCTCATTAGAATGACTCTCCGAATTGAATTTTCAAATTAAATAACGTTATGATGTCACTAAATAGAGACATTCTTTGATTTTGCCCAGGAGTCATGAGATCATTTTAGCACGCTTATGACGAAGCAGCAAAAAATGCTAATTTTTTAATTTCGCAATATTATCCAGTCCTGTAGCGAGCAGGTTATCCATGAATACCTGCGATCCAAATCTAACTATTCAGCGAATTGATATTTTAAATAACCGAAATCGTACAGATACAGAAATCAACCACTTATATTCCATTACGTGAATTCGTGTGATCATAAGATTCTTGCGATTAAGGCGCAGTATATTTTTCCCGAAATACCATCTGAAGACATCAGGTATGTCTAGCAGACATTGAAAACAACAATCCAAATGCAATCTAAATAGAATAACTTTTCGAATTGAATTTTCAAATCAATTAACGTTATGATGTCACTGAATACAGCCATTCTTTAATTTTTCCCGGGAGTCATAATATCATTTTAGCACTCTTATAACCACGCAGCAAAATATGCTAATTTTTTAATTTTGTAATATTACTTAGTTCTGTCGCGAGCAGGTTATCTATGAATACTTGCGATCTAAATTTAATTATTCAGCAAATTGATATTTTAAATAACCGATAGTGAACAGATCCAGAAATACCTCTTATATTCTAACACGTGAATTCGTGTAATCATGAGATTATTGCGATAAAGGCGCAGTATATTTTTTCCGAAATGACATCTGATGGCATCAGGTATGTCTAGCAGACATTGAAAATAACAATGAAAATGCAATCTCAATTGAATAACTTTTCGAATTGAATTCTTTAATCAAATAACGTTATTATGTCAGTAAATAGAGCCATTCCTTGATTTTGCCCAGGAGTTATGAGATCATGTTAGCACTCATATAACCACGCAGCAAAAAATGCTAATTTTTCAATTTCGCAATATTGTCAAGTCCTGTATCGAGCAAGTTATTCATAAATACTTGCGATCTAAATTAAACTATCTAACAAATTGAAATTTTAAAAATCTGAAAGCGATCAGATATAGAAACCAACCTCTTATATTCTATCACGTGAATTCGTGTAATCATGAGATGCTTATGATTGAGGCGCAGTATATTTTTCTCGAAATATCATCTGAAGACATCTGGTATTTCTTACAGACATTGAAAACAACAATCACAAATCAGTCTCAATAGAATAACTGTTCGAAATGATTTCTCAAATCGAATAACGTTATTATGTCACTAAATAGAGCCATTCCTTGATTTTGCACAGAAGTTATAAGATCATTTTAGCACTCTTATAACGACGCAGCAAAATATGCTAATTTTTTCATTTCGCAATTTTACGAAGTCCTGTAGCGAGCAGGTTATCCACGAATACTTGCGATCGAACTTTAACTTTTGGGCGAATTGATATTTTGAATAACCGATAGTGAACAGATACAGAAATACCTCTTATATTCTAACACGTGAATTTGTGTAATCATGAGGTTCTTGCGATAAGGGCGCAGTATATTTTTCCCGAAATACTATCTAAAGCCATCAGGTATTTCTTACAGACATTGGAAACAACAATCAAAATGCAATCTTAGTAGAATAACTGTTCGAAATGAATTCTCAAATCAAATAACGTTATTAATCCACTAAATAGAGCCATTCCTTGATTTTGCCCAGGAGTTATGAGATCATTTTAGCACTTTTATGACCACGCAGCAAAATATGCGAATTTTTCAATTTCGCGATATTATCAAGTCCTGTAGCGAGCAGGTCATCCATAAGTCCTTGCGATCGAAATTGAACTATTAAGCAAATTGGAATTTCAAATATCTGAAAGCGAACAGATATAGAAATCAACCTCTTATATTCTAACACGTGAATTCGTGTAATCATGAGATGCTTGCGATTGAGGCGCAGTATATTTTTCCCGAAATATCATCTGAAGACATCAGGTATTTCTTACAGACATTGAAAACAACAATCAAAATGCAATCTCAATAGAATAACTTTTCGAATTAAATTCTTAAATCAAATAACGTTATTATGTCACTAAATAGAGCCATTCCTTGATTTTGCCCAGGAGTTATGAGATCATGTTAGCAATCTTATAACGACGCAGCAAAATATGCTAATTTTTTAATTTCGCAATAATATCAAGTCTTGTAGCGAGCAGGTTATCCATGAATACTTGCGATCTAAATTTAACTATTCAGCGAATTGATATTTTAAATAAATGAAATCGAACAGATACTGAAATTTCTCCTATATTCTAACACGTGAATTCGTGTAATCATGAGATTTTTGCGGTAAAGGAGCAGTATATTTTTTCCGAAATGACATCCAATGGCATCAAGTATGTCTAGCAGACATTGAAAACAACAATCAAAAAGCAATCTCAATAGAATAACTTTTCGAATTGAATTTTCAAATCAAATAACGTTATTATGTCACTAAATAGAGCCATTCCTTGAGTTTGCCCAGGAGCCATGAGATCATTTTAGCACTCTTTTAACGAAGCAGCAAAAAATGGTAGATTTTCAATTTCGCAATAATATCAACTCTTGTAGCGAGCAGGTTATCCATGAATACTTGCGATCTAAATTTAACTATTCAGCGAATTGATATTTTAAATAAATGAAATCGAACAGATACAGAAATAAACCACTTATATTCCATCACGTGAATTCGTGTAATCATAAGATTCTTGCGATTAAGGCGCTGTATATTTTTCCCGAATCACCATCCGAAGACATCAGGTATTTCTTACAGACATTGAAAACAACAATCAAAATGCAATCTAAATAGAATAACTTTTCGAATTGAATTTACAAATCAATTAACGTTATTATGTCACCAAATAGAGCTTTTCCTTGATTTTGCCCACGAGTTATGAGATCATTTTAGCACTTTTATGACCACGCAGCAAAATATGCGAATTTTTTAATTTCGCAATATTATCAAGTCCTGTAGCGAGCAGGTTATCCATAGATACTTGCGATCTAAATTGCACTATTCAGCAAATTGAAATTTCAAATATCTGAAAGCGAACAGATATAAAAATTAACCTATTATATTCTATCACGAGAATTCGTGTAATCATGAGGTTCTTGCGATTGGGGCGCAGTATATTTTCCCCGAAATATTATCTGAAGGCATCAGGTATTTCTTACAGACATTGGAAACAACAATTAAAATGCAATCTCAATAGAATAACTGTTCGAAATGAATTCTCGAATCAAATAACGTTATTATGTCACTAAATAGAGCTATTCCTTGATTTTGCCCAGAAGTTATGAGATCATTTTAGCACTTTTATGACCACGCAGCAAAATATGCGAATTTTTCAATTTCGCAATATTCTCAAGTCCTGTAGCGAGCAGGTTATCAACGAATACTTGCGATCGAACTTTAACTTTCCAGCGAATTGAAATTTTAAATAACCGATAGTGAACAGATACAGAAATACCTCTTATATTTTAACACGTGAATTCGTGTAATCATGAGATTATTGCGATAAAGGCACAGTATATTTTTTCCGAAATGACATCTGATGGCATCAGGTATGTCTAGCAGACATTCAAAACAACAATCAAAATGCAATCTCAATAGAATAACTTTTCGAATTGAATTCTTCAATCAAATAACGTTATTATGTCACTAAATAGAGCTATTCCGTGATTTTGCCCAGGGGTTATGAGATCATTTTAGCACTCTTATGACCACGCAACAAAATGTGCTAATTTTTTAATTTCGCAATATTATCAAGTCCTGTAGCGAGCAGGTTATCTATGAATACTTGCGATCTAAATTGAACTATTCAGCAAATTGAAATTTCAAATATCTGAAAGCGAACAGATATAGAAATCAACCTCTTATATTCTATCTCGTGAATTTGTGTAATCATGAGATTGTTGCGATTGTGGCGCAGTATATTTTTCCCGAAATGACATCTGAAGATATCAGGTATTTCTAACAGACTTTGAAAACAACGTGCCAAACGCAAACGTAATTGAATAACTTTTCGAATTGAATTTCCAAATCAATTAACGTTAATATACCAATATATAGATCCATTCCTTTATTTTGCCCATAGTAAGGAGATCATTTTAGCATTATTATGACCACGCAGCAAAATAGGCTAATTTTTCAATTTCGCAATGTTACTAAGTACTGTAGCAAGCATGTGATCCATTAATACTTGCGATCCAAATTTATCTATTCAGCGAATTGGAATGTTAAATAACCGATAGTTAACGGATACAGAAATCAACCTATTATACTCTATCACGAGAATTTGTGTAATCATGAGGTTCTTCCGATTGAGGCGCAGTATATTTTTCCCGAAATCTTATCTGAAAGCATCAGGTATTTCTTACAGTCATTGAAAACAACAATCAAAATGCAATCTCAATAGAATAACCTTTCGGATTGAATTTTCTCATCAATGAACGTTAATATGTCGATATATAGAGTCATTACTTGATTATGTCCAGGAGTCATGAAATCATTTTAGCACTATTATAGCGACGCAGCAAAATATGCTAATTTTTCAATTTTGCAATATTTCTAAGTCCTGTAGCGAGCAGGTTATTCACTAATACTTGTGATCGAACTTTAACTTCCCAGCGAATTTAAATTTTAAATAACCGATAGTGAACAGATACAGAAATACCTCTTATATTCTAACACGTGAATTCGTGTAATCATGAGATTATTGCGATAAAGGCGCAGTATATTTTTTCCGAAATGACATCTGATGGCACCAGGTATGTCAAGCAGACATTAAAAACAACAATTGAAATGCAATCCCGATAGAATAACTTTTCGAATTGAATTTTCAAATCAAATAACGTTATTATGTCACTAAATAGAGCTATTCCTTGATTTTGCCCAGGAGTCATGAGATCATTTTAGCACTCTTATAACGACGCAGCAAAAAATCCTAATTTTTTAATTTTGCAATATTATCAAGTCCTGTAGCAAGCAGGTTATCCATGAATACTAGGACCTAAATTTAACTATTCAGCGAATAGATATTTTAAAAAACCGAAATCGAACAGATACAGAAATCAACCACTTATATTCCATCACGTGAATTCGTGTAATCATAAGATTCTCGCGATTTAGGCGCAGTATATTTTTCCCGAAATACCATCTGAAGACATCAGGTATTTCATACAGACATTGAAAACAACAAACAAAATGCAATCCGAATAGAATAACTTTTCGAATTGAATTTACAAATCAATTAACGTTATTATGTCAATATATAGAGCTTTTCCATTATTTTGCCCAGGAGTTGTAAAATCATTTCAGCACTCTTATGACCACGCAGCAAAATATGCTAATTTTTTAATTTCGCAAAATTACTTAGTTCGGTCGCGAGCAGGTTATCTATAAAAACTTGCGATCTAAATTTAATTATTCAGCAAATTGATATTCTAAATAACCGAAATAGAACAGATGAAGAAATTAACCACTTATATTCCATCACGAGAAATCGTGTAATCATGAAATTATTGCGATAACGGCGCAGTACATTTTTTCCGAAATGACATCTGATGGCATCAGGTATGTATAGCAGACATTAAAAACAACAATTAAAATGCAATCTCAATAGAATAACTTTTCGACTTGAATTTTCAAATCAAATAACGTTATTATGTCACTAAATAGAGCCATTCCTTTATTTTGCCCAGGAGTCATGAGATCATTTAGCACTCTTATATTGACGCAGCAAAAAATGCTAATTTTTCAATTTCGCAATATTACCAAGTCCTGTAGCGAGCAGGTTATCCATGAATACCTGCTATCCAAATCTAACTATTCAGCGAATTGATATTTTAAATAACCGAAATCGTACAGATACAGAAATCAACCACTTATATTCCATTACGTGAATTCGTGTGATCATAAGATTCTTGCGATTAAGGCGCAGTATATTTTTCCCGAAATACCATCTGAAGACATCAGGTATGTCTAGCAGACATTGAAAACAACAATCCAAATGCAATCTAAATAGAATAACTTTTCGAATTGAATTTTCAAATCAATTAACGTTATGATGTCACTGAATACAGCCATTCTTTAATTTTTCCCGGGAGTCATAATATCATTTTAGCACTCTTATAACCACGCAGCAAAATATGCTAATTTTTTAATTTTGTAATATTACTTAGTTCTGTCGCGAGCAGGTTATCTATGAATACTTGCGATCTAAATTTAATTATTCAGCAAATTGATATTTTAAATAACCGATAGTGAACAGATCTAGAAATACCTCTTATATTCTAACACGTGAATTCGTGTAATCATGAGATTATTGCGATAAAGGCGCAGTATATTTTTTCCGAAATGACATCTGATGGCATCAGGTATGTCTAGCAGACATTGAAAATAACAATGAAAATGCAATCTCAATTGAATAACTTTTCGAATTGAATTCTCTAATCAAATAACGTTATTATGTCAGTAAATAGAGCCATTCCTTGATTTTGCCCAGGAGTTATGAGATCATGTTAGCACTCATATAACCACGCAGCAAAAAATGCTAATTTTTCAATTTCGCAATATTGTCAAGTCCTGTAGCGAGCAAGTTATTCATAAATACTTGCGATCTAAATTAAACTATCTAACAAATTGAAATTTTAAAAATCTGAAAGCGATCAGATATAGAAACCAACCTCTTATATTCTATCACGTGAATTCGTGTAATCATGAGATGCTTATGATTGAGGCGCAGTATATTTTTCTCGAAATATCATCTGAAGACATCTGGTATTTCTTACAGACATTGAAAACAACAATCACAAATCAGTCTCAATAGAATAACTGTTCGAAATGATTTCTCAAATCGAATAACGTTATTATGTCACTAAATAGAGCCATTCCTTGATTTTGCACAGAAGTTATAAGATCATTTTAGCACTCTTATAACGACGCAGCAAAATATGCTAATTTTTTCATTTCGCAATTTTACGAAGTCCTGTAGCGAGCAGGTTATCCACGAATACTTGCGATCGAACTTTAACTTTTGGGCGAATTGATATTTTGAATAACCGATAGTGAACAGATACAGAAATACCTCTTATATTCTAACACGTGAATTTGTGTAATCATGAGGTTCTTGCGATAAGGGCGCAGTATATTTTTCCCGAAATACTATCTAAAGCCATCAGGTATTTCTTACAGACATTGGAAACAACAATCAAAATGCAATCTTAGTAGAATAACTGTTCGAAATGAATTCTCAAATCAAATAACGTTATTAATCCACTAAATAGAGCCATTCCTTGATTTTGCCCAGGAGTTATGAGATCATTTTAGCACTTTTATGACCACGCAGCAAAATATGCGAATTTTTCAATTTCGCAATATTATCAAGTCCTGTAGCGAGCAGGTCATCCATAAGTCCTTGCGATCGAAATTGAACTATTAAGCAAATTGGAATTTCAAATATCTGAAAGCGAACAGATATAGAAATCAACCTCTTATATTCTAACACGTGAATTCGTGTAATCATGAGATGCTTGCGATTGAGGCGCAGTATATTTTTCCCGAAATATCATCTGAAGACATCAGGTATTTCTTACAGACATTGAAAACAACAATCAAAATGCAATCTCAATAGAATAACTTTTCGAATTAAATTCTTAAATCAAATAACGTTATTATGTCACTAAATAGAGCCATTCCTTGATTTTGCCCAGGAGTTATGAGATCATGTTAGCAATCTTATAACGACGCAGCAAAATATGCTAATTTTTTAATTTCGCAATAATATCAAGTCTTGTAGCGAGCAGGTTATCCATGAATACTTGCGATCTAAATTTAACTATTCAGCGAATTGATATTTTAAATAAATGAAATCGAACAGATACTGAAATTTCTCCTATATTCTAACACGTGAATTCGTGTAATCATGAGATTTTTGCGGTAAAGGAGCAGTATATTTTTTCCGAAATGACATCTAATGGCATCAAGTATGTCTAGCAGACATTGAAAACAACAATCAAAAAGCAATCTCAATAGAATAACTTTTCGAATTGAATTTTCAAATCAAATAACGTCATTATATCACTAAATAGAGCCATTCCTTGATTTTGCCCAGGAGTCATGAGATCATTTTAGCACTCTTATAACGACGCAGCAGAAAATGCTAATTTTTAAATTTCGCAATATTATCTAGTCCTGTAGCGAGCAGGTTATCTATGAATACTTGCGATCTAAAATTAACTATTCAGCGAATTGATATTTTAAATAACCGAAAGCGAACAGATACAGAAATCAACCACTTATATTCCATTACGTGAATTCGTGTGATCATAAGATTCTTGCGATTAAGGCGCAGTATATTTTTTCCGAAATGACATCTGATGGCATCGGGTATGTCTAGCAGACATTTAAAACAATAATCAAAATGAAATCTGAATAGAATTACTTTTCGAATTGAATTTTCAAATCAAATAACGTTATAATGTTACTAAATAGAGCCATTCCGTGATTTTGCCCAGTGTTATGAGATCATTTTAGCACCTTTATGACCACGCAGCATAATATGCTAATTTTTTAATTTTGCCAAATTATCAAGTCCTCTAGCGAGCAGGTTATCTATAACTACTTGGGATCTAAATTAAACTATTTAGCAAATCGAAATTTCAAATATCTCAAAGCGGACAGATATAGAAATCATCCTCTTATATTCTATCACGTGAATTTGTGTAATCATGAGATTGTTGCGATTGCGGCGCAGTATATTTTTCCCGAAATGACATCTGAAGATATCAGGTATTCATAACAGAATTTGAAAACTACGTGCAAAACGCAAACTTAATTGAATAACTGTTCGAATTGAATTTCCAAATCAATTAACGTTAATATGTCAATATATAGATTCATTCCTTTATTTTGCCCATTGTAAGGCGATCATTTTAGCACTCTTATGACCAGGCAGCAAAATAGGCTAATTTTTCAATTTCGCAATGTTACTAAGTCCTGTAGCGAGCATGTGATCCATTAATACTTGCGATCTAAATTTATCTATTCAGCGAATTGAAATTTAAATTACCGATAGTGAACGGATACAGGAATACCTCTTATATGCTAACACGTGAATTCGTGTGATCATGAGATACTTGCGATAAAGGCGCTGTATATTTTTCCTGAAATATCATCTCAAGACATCAGGTATTTCTTACAGACATACAAAACAACAATTAAAATGCAATCTCATTAGAATGACTCTCCGAATTGAATTTTCAAATTAAATAACGTTATGATGTCACTAAATAGAGACATTCCTTGATTTTGCCCAGGAGTCATGAGATCATTTTAGCACGCTTATGACGAAGCAGCAAAAAATGCTAATTTTTTAATTTCGCAATATTATCCAGTCCTGTAGCGAGCAGGTTATCCATGAATACCTGCGATCCAAATCTAACTATTCAGCGAATTGATATTTTAAATAACCGAAATCGTACAGATACAGAAATCAACCACTTATATTCCATTACGTGAATTCGTGTGATCATAAGATTCTTGCGATTAAGGCGCAGTATATTTTTCCCGAAATACCATCTGAAGACATCAGGTATGTCTAGCAGACATTGAAAACAACAATCCAAATGCAATCTAAATAGAATAACTTTTCGAATTGAATTTTCAAATCAATTAACGTTATGATGTCACTGAATACAGCCATTCTTTAATTTTCCCCGGGAGTCATAATATCATTTTAGCACTCTTATAACCACGCAGCAAAATATGCTAATTTTTTAATTTTGTAATATTACTTAGTTCTGTCGCGAGCAGGTTATCTATGAATACTTGCGATCTAAATTTAATTATTCAGCAAATTGATATTTTAAATAACCGATAGTGAACCGATCCAGAAATACCTCTTATATTCTAACACGTGAATTCGTGTAATCATGAGATTATTGCGATAAAGGCGCAGTATTTTTTTTTTTCCGAAATGACATCTGATGGCATCAGGTATGTCTAGCAGACATTGAAAATAACAATGAAAATGCAATCTCAATTGAATAACTTTTCGAATTGAATTCTTTAATCAAATAACGTTATTATGTCAGTAAATAGAGCCATTCCTTGATTTTGCCCAGGAGTTATGAGATCATGTTAGCACTCATATAACCACGCAGCAAAAAATGCTAATTTTTCAATTTCGCAATATTGTCAAGTCCTGTATCGAGCAAGTTATTCATAAATACTTGCGATCTAAATTAAACTATCTAACAAATTGAAATTTTAAAAATCTGAAAGCGATCAGATATAGAAACCAACCTCTTATATTCTATCACGTGAATTCGTGTAATCATGAGATGCTTATGATTGAGGCGCAGTATATTTTTCTCGAAATATCATCTGAAGACATCTGGTATTTCTTACAGACATTGAAAACAACAATCACAAATCAGTCTCAATAGAATAACTGTTCGAAATGATTTCTCAAATCAAATAACGTTATTATGTCACTAAATAGAGCCATTCCTTGATTTTGCACAGAAGTTATAAGATCATTTTAGCACTCTTATAACGACGCAGCAAAATATGCTAATTTTTTCATTTCGCAATTTTACGAAGTCCTGTAGCGAGCAGGTTATCCACGAATACTTGCGATCGAACTTTAACTTTTGGGCGAATTGATATTTTGAATAACCGATAGTGAACAGATACAGAAATACCTCTTATATTCTAACACGTGAATTTGTGTAATCATGAGGTTCTTGCGATAAGGGCGCAGTATATTTTTCCCGAAATACTATCTAAAGCCATCAGGTATTTCTTACAGACATTGGAAACAACAATCAAAATGCAATCTTAGTAGAATAACTGTTCGAAATGAATTCTCAAATCAAATAACGTTATTAATCCACTAAATAGAGCCATTCCTTGATTTTGCCCAGGAGTTATGAGATCATTTTAGCACTTTTATGACCACGCAGCAAAATATGCGAATTTTTCAATTTCGCGATATTATCAAGTCCTGTAGCGAGCAGGTCATCCATAAGTCCTTGCGATCGAAATTGAACTATTAAGCAAATTGGAATTTCAAATATCTGAAAGCGAACAGATATAGAAATCAACCTCTTATATTCTAACACGTGAATTCGTGTAATCATGAGATGCTTGCGATTGAGGCGCAGTATATTTTTCCCGAAATATCATCTGAAGACATCAGGTATTTCTTACAGACATTGAAAACAACAATCAAAATGCAATCTCAATAGAATAACTTTTCGAATTAAATTCTTAAATCAAATAACGTTATTATGTCACTAAATAGAGCCATTCCTTGATTTTGCCCAGGAGTTATGAGATCATGTTAGCAATCTTATAACGACGCAGCAAAATATGCTAATTTTTTAATTTCGCAATAATATCAAGTCTTGTAGCGAGCAGGTTATCCATGAATACTTGCGATCTAAATTTAACTATTCAGCGAATTGATATTTTAAATAAATGAAATCGAACAGATACTGAAATTTCTCCTATATTCTAACACGTGAATTCGTGTAATCATGAGATTTTTGCGGTAAAGGAGCAGTATATTTTTTCCGAAATGACATCCAATGGCATCAAGTATGTCTAGCAGACATTGAAAACAACAATCAAAAAGCAATCTCAATAGAATAACTTTTCGAATTGAATTTTCAAATCAAATAACGTTATTATGTCACTAAATAGAGCCATTCCTTGAGTTTGCCCAGGAGCCATGAGATCATTTTAGCACTCTTTTAACGAAGCAGCAAAAAATGGTAGATTTTCAATTTCGCAATAATATCAACTCTTGTAGCGAGCAGGTTATCCATGAATACTTGCGATCTAAATTTAACTATTCAGCGAATTGATATTTTAAATAAATGAAATCGAACAGATACAGAAATAAACCACTTATATTCCATCACGTGAATTCGTGTAATCATAAGATTCTTGCGATTAAGGCGCTGTATATTTTTCCCGAATCACCATCCGAAGACATCAGGTATTTCTTACAGACATTGAAAACAACAATCAAAATGCAATCTAAATAGAATAACTTTTCGAATTGAATTTACAAATCAATTAACGTTATTATGTCACCAAATAGAGCTTTTCCTTGATTTTGCCCACGAGTTATGAGATCATTTTAGCACTTTTATGACCACGCAGCAAAATATGCGAATTTTTTAATTTCGCAATATTATCAAGTCCTGTAGCGAGCAGGTTATCCATAGATACTTGCGATCTAAATTGCACTATTCAGCAAATTGAAATTTCAAATATCTGAAAGCGAACAGATATAAAAATTAACCTATTATATTCTATCACGAGAATTCGTGTAATCATGAGGTTCTTGCGATTGGGGCGCAGTATATTTTCCCCGAAATATTATCTGAAGGCATCAGGTATTTCTTACAGACATTGGAAACAACAATTAAAATGCAATCTCAATAGAATAACTGTTCGAAATGAATTCTCGAATCAAATAACGTTATTATGTCACTAAATAGAGCTATTCCTTGATTTTGCCCAGAAGTTATGAGATCATTTTAGCACTTTTATGACCACGCAGCAAAATATGCGAATTTTTCAATTTCGCAATATTCTCAAGTCCTGTAGCGAGCAGGTTATCAACGAATACTTGCGATCGAACTTTAACTTTCCAGCGAATTGAAATGTTAAATAACCGATAGTGAACAGATACAGAAATACCTCTTATATTTTAACACGTGAATTCGTGTAATCATGAGATTATTGCGATAAAGGCACAGTATATTTTTTCCGAAATGACATCTGATGGCATCAGGTATGTCTAGCAGACATTCAAAACAACAATCAAAATGCAATCTCAATAGAATAACTTTTCGAATTGAATTCTTCAATCAAATAACGTTATTATGTCACTAAATAGAGCTATTCCGTGATTTTGCCCAGGGGTTATGAGATCATTTTAGCACTCTTATGACCACGCAACAAAATGTGCTAATTTTTTAATTTCGCAATATTATCAAGTCCTGTAGCGAGCAGGTTATCTATGAATACTTGCGATCTAAATTGAACTATTCAGCAAATTGAAATTTCAAATATCTGAAAGCGAACAGATATAGAAATCAAACTCTTATATTCTATCTCGTGAATTTGTGTAATCATGAGATTGTTGCGATTGTGGCGCAGTATATTTTTCCCGAAATGACATCTGAAGATATCAGGTATTTCTAACAGACTTTGAAAACAACGTGCCAAACGCAAACGTAATTGAATAACTTTTCGAATTGAATTTCCAAATCAATTAACGTTAATATACCAATATATAGATCCATTCCTTTATTTTGCCCATAGTAAGGAGATCATTTTAGCATTATTATGACCACGCAGCAAAATAGGCTAATTTTTCAATTTCGCAATGTTACTAAGTACTGTAGCAAGCATGTGATCCATTAATACTTGCGATCCAAATTTATCTATTCAGCGAATTGGAATGTTAAATAACCGATAGTTAACGGATACAGAAATCAACCTATTATACTCTATCACGAGAATTTGTGTAATCATGAGGTTCTTCCGATTGAGGCGCAGTATATTTTTCCCGAAATCTTATCTGAAAGCATCAGGTATTTCTTACAGTCATTGAAAACAACAATCAAAATGCAATCTCAATAGAATAACCTTTCGGATTGAATTTTCTCATCAATGAACGTTAATATGTCGATATATAGAGTCATTACTTGATTATGTCCAGGAGTCATGAAATCATTTTAGCACTATTATAGCGACGCAGCAAAATATGCTAATTTTTCAATTTTGCAATATTTCTAAGTCCTGTAGCGAGCAGGTTATTCACTAATACTTGTGATCGAACTTTAACTTCCCAGCGAATTTAAATTTTAAATAACCGATAGTGAACAGATACAGAAATACCTCTTATATTCTAACACGTGAATTCGTGTAATCATGAGATTATTGCGATAAAGGCGCAGTATATTTTTTCCGAAATGACATCTGATGGCACCAGGTATGTCAAGCAGACATTAAAAACAACAATTGAAATGCAATCCCGATAGAATAACTTTTCGAATTGAATTTTCAAATCAAATAACGTTATTATGTCACTAAATAGAGCTATTCCTTGATTTTGCCCAGGAGTCATGAGATCATTTTAGCACTCTTATAACGACGCAGCAAAAAATCCTAATTTTTTAATTTTGCAATATTATCAAGTCCTGTAGCAAGCAGGTTATCCATGAATACTAGGACCTAAATTTAACTATTCAGCGAATAGATATTTTAAAAAACCGAAATCGAACAGATACAGAAATCAACCACTTATATTCCATCACGTGAATTCGTGTAATCATAAGATTCTCGCGATTTAGGCGCAGTATATTTTTCCCGAAATACCATCTGAAGACATCAGGTATTTCATACAGACATTGAAAACAACAAACAAAATGCAATCCGAATAGAATAACTTTTCGAATTGAATTTACAAATCAATTAACGTTATTATGTCAATATATAGAGCTTTTCCATTATTTTGCCCAGGAGTTGTAAAATCATTTCAGCACTCTTATGACCACGCAGCAAAATATGCTAATTTTTTAATTTCGCAAAATTACTTAGTTCGGTCGCGAGCAGGTTATCTATAAAAACTTGCGATCTAAATTTAATTATTCAGCAAATTGATATTCTAAATAACCGAAATAGAACAGATGAAGAAATTAACCACTTATATTCCATCACGAGAAATCGTGTAATCATGAAATTATTGCGATAACGGCGCAGTACATTTTTTCCGAAATGACATCTGATGGCATCAGGTATGTATAGCAGACATTAAAAACAACAATTAAAATGCAATCTCAATAGAATAACTTTTCGACTTGAATTTTCAAATCAAATAACGTTATTATGTCACTAAATAGAGCCATTCCTTTATTTTGCCCAGGAGTCATGAGATCATTTAGCACTCTTATATTGACGCAGCAAAAAATGCTAATTTTTCAATTTCGCAATATTACCAAGTCCTGTAGCGAGCAGGTTATCCATGAATACCTGCTATCCAAATCTAACTATTCAGCGAATTGATATTTTAAATAACCGAAATCGTACAGATACAGAAATCAACCACTTATATTCCATTACGTGAATTCGTGTGATCATAAGATTCTTGCGATTAAGGCGCAGTATATTTTTCCCGAAATACCATCTGAAGACATCAGGTATGTCTAGCAGACATTGAAAACAACAATCCAAATGCAATCTAAATAGAATAACTTTTCGAATTGAATTTTCAAATCAATTAACGTTATGATGTCACTGAATACAGCCATTCTTTAATTTTTCCCGGGAGTCATAATATCATTTTAGCACTCTTATAACCACGCAGCAAAATATGCTAATTTTTTAATTTTGTAATATTACTTAGTTCTGTCGCGAGCAGGTTATCTATGAATACTTGCGATCTAAATTTAATTATTCAGCAAATTGATATTTTAAATAACCGATAGTGAACAGATCCAGAAATACCTCTTATATTCTAACACGTGAATTCGTGTAATCATGAGATTATTGCGATAAAGGCGCAGTATATTTTTTCCGAAATGACATCTGATGGCATCAGGTATGTCTAGCAGACATTGAAAATAACAATGAAAATGCAATCTCAATTGAATAACTTTTCGAATTGAATTCTCTAATCAAATAACGTTATTATGTCAGTAAATAGAGCCATTCCTTGATTTTGCCCAGGAGTTATGAGATCATGTTAGCACTCATATAACCACGCAGCAAAAAATGCTAATTTTTCAATTTCGCAATATTGTCAAGTCCTGTAGCGAGCAAGTTATTCATAAATACTTGCGATCTAAATTAAACTATCTAACAAATTGAAATTTTAAAAATCTGAAAGCGATCAGATATAGAAACCAACCTCTTATATTCTATCACGTGAATTCGTGTAATCATGAGATGCTTATGATTGAGGCGCAGTATATTTTTCTCGAAATATCATCTGAAGACATCTGGTATTTCTTACAGACATTGAAAACAACAATCACAAATCAGTCTCAATAGAATAACTGTTCGAAATGATTTCTCAAATCGAATAACGTTATTATGTCACTAAATAGAGCCATTCCTTGATTTTGCACAGAAGTTATAAGATCATTTTAGCACTCTTATAACGACGCAGCAAAATATGCTAATTTTTTCATTTCGCAATTTTACGAAGTCCTGTAGCGAGCAGGTTATCCACGAATACTTGCGATCGAACTTTAACTTTTGGGCGAATTGATATTTTGAATAACCGATAGTGAACAGATACAGAAATACCTCTTATATTCTAACACGTGAATTTGTGTAATCATGAGGTTCTTGCGATAAGGGCGCAGTATATTTTTCCCGAAATACTATCTAAAGCCATCAGGTATTTCTTACAGACATTGGAAACAACAATCAAAATGCAATCTTAGTAGAATAACTGTTCGAAATGAATTCTCAAATCAAATAACGTTATTAATCCACTAAATAGAGCCATTCCTTGATTTTGCCCAGGAGTTATGAGATCATTTTAGCACTTTTATGACCACGCAGCAAAATATGCGAATTTTTCAATTTCGCAATATTATCAAGTCCTGTAGCGAGCAGGTCATCCATAAGTCCTTGCGATCGAAATTGAACTATTAAGCAAATTGGAATTTCAAATATCTGAAAGCGAACAGATATAGAAATCAACCTCTTATATTCTAACACGTGAATTCGTGTAATCATGAGATGCTTGCGATTGAGGCGCAGTATATTTTTCCCGAAATATCATCTGAAGACATCAGGTATTTCTTACAGACATTGAAAACAACAATCAAAATGCAATCTCAATAGAATAACTTTTCGAATTAAATTCTTAAATCAAATAACGTTATTATGTCACTAAATAGAGCCATTCCTTGATTTTGCCCAGGAGTTATGAGATCATGTTAGCAATCTTATAACGACGCAGCAAAATATGCTAATTTTTTAATTTCGCAATAATATCAAGTCTTGTAGCGAGCAGGTTATCCATGAATACTTGCGATCTAAATTTAACTATTCAGCGAATTGATATTTTAAATAAATGAAATCGAACAGATACTGAAATTTCTCCTATATTCTAACACGTGAATTCGTGTAATCATGAGATTTTTGCGGTAAAGGAGCAGTATATTTTTTCCGAAATGACATCTAATGGCATCAAGTATGTCTAGCAGACATTGAAAACAACAATCAAAAAGCAATCTCAATAGAATAACTTTTCGAATTGAATTTTCAAATCAAATAACGTCATTATATCACTAAATAGAGCCATTCCTTGATTTTGCCCAGGAGTCATGAGATCATTTTAGCACTCTTATAACGACGCAGCAGAAAATGCTAATTTTTAAATTTCGCAATATTATCTAGTCCTGTAGCGAGCAGGTTATCTATGAATACTTGCGATCTAAAATTAACTATTCAGCGAATTGATATTTTAAATAACCGAAAGCGAACAGATACAGAAATCAACCACTTATATTCCATTACGTGAATTCGTGTGATCATAAGATTCTTGCGATTAAGGCGCAGTATATTTTTTCCGAAATGACATCTGATGGCATCGGGTATGTCTAGCAGACATTTAAAACAATAATCAAAATGAAATCTGAATAGAATTACTTTTCGAATTGAATTTTCAAATCAAATAACGTTATAATGTTACTAAATAGAGCCATTCCGTGATTTTGCCCAGTGTTATGAGATCATTTTAGCACCTTTATGACCACGCAGCATAATATGCTAATTTTTTAATTTTGCCAAATTATCAAGTCCTCTAGCGAGCAGGTTATCTATAACTACTTGGGATCTAAATTAAACTATTTAGCAAATCGAAATTTCAAATATCTCAAAGCGGACAGATATAGAAATCATCCTCTTATATTCTATCACGTGAATTTGTGTAATCATGAGATTGTTGCGATTGTGGCGCAGTATATTTTTCCCGAAATGACATCTGAAGATATCAGGTATTCATAACAGAATTTGAAAACTACGTGCAAAACGCAAACTTAATTGAATAACTGTTCGAATTGAATTTCCAAATCAATTAACGTTAATATGTCAATATATAGATTCATTCCTTTATTTTGCCCATTGTAAGGCGATCATTTTAGCACTCTTATGACCAGGCAGCAAAATAGGCTAATTTTTCAATTTCGCAATGTTACTAAGTCCTGTAGCGAGCATGTGATCCATTAATACTTGCGATCTAAATTTATCTATTCAGCGAATTGAAATTTAAATTACCGATAGTGAACGGATACAGGAATACCTCTTATATGCTAACACGTGAATTCGTGTGATCATGAGATACTTGCGATAAAGGCGCTGTATATTTTTCCTGAAATATCATCTCAAGACATCAGGTATTTCTTACAGACATACAAAACAACAATTAAAATGCAATCTCATTAGAATGACTCTCCGAATTGAATTTTCAAATTAAATAACGTTATGATGTCACTAAATAGAGACATTCCTTGATTTTGCCCAGGAGTCATGAGATCATTTTAGCACGCTTATGACGAAGCAGCAAAAAATGCTAATTTTTTAATTTCGCAATATTATCCAGTCCTGTAGCGAGCAGGTTATCCATGAATACCTGCGATCCAAATCTAACTATTCAGCGAATTGATATTTTAAATAACCGAAATCGTACAGATACAGAAATCAACCACTTATATTCCATTACGTGAATTCGTGTGATCATAAGATTCTTGCGATTAAGGCGCAGTATATTTTTCCCGAAATACCATCTGAAGACATCAGGTATGTCTAGCAGACATTGAAAACAACAATCCAAATGCAATCTAAATAGAATAACTTTTCGAATTGAATTTTCAAATCAATTAACGTTATGATGTCACTGAATACAGCCATTCTTTAATTTTTCCCGGGAGTCATAATATCATTTTAGCACTCTTATAACCACGCAGCAAAATATGCTAATTTTTTAATTTTGTAATATTACTTAGTTCTGTCGCGAGCAGGTTATCTATGAATACTTGCGATCTAAATTTAATTATTCAGCAAATTGATATTTTAAATAACCGATAGTGAACAGATCCAGAAATACCTCTTATATTCTAACACGTGAATTCGTGTAATCATGAGATTATTGCGATAAAGGCGCAGTATTTTTTTTTTTCCGAAATGACATCTGATGGCATCAGGTATGTCTAGCAGACATTGAAAATAACAATGAAAATGCAATCTCAATTGAATAACTTTTCGAATTGAATTCTTTAATCAAATAACGTTATTATGTCAGTAAATAGAGCCATTCCTTGATTTTGCCCAGGAGTTATGAGATCATGTTAGCACTCATATAACCACGCAGCAAAAAATGCTAATTTTTCAATTTCGCAATATTGTCAAGTCCTGTATCGAGCAAGTTATTCATAAATACTTGCGATCTAAATTAAACTATCTAACAAATTGAAATTTTAAAAATCTGAAAGCGATCAGATATAGAAACCAACCTCTTATATTCTATCACGTGAATTCGTGTAATCATGAGATGCTTATGATTGAGGCGCAGTATATTTTTCTCGAAATATCATCTGAAGACATCTGGTATTTCTTACAGACATTGAAAACAACAATCACAAATCAGTCTCAATAGAATAACTGTTCGAAATGATTTCTCAAATCGAATAACGTTATTATGTCACTAAATAGAGCCATTCCTTGATTTTGCACAGAAGTTATAAGATCATTTTAGCACTCTTATAACGACGCAGCAAAATATGCTAATTTTTTCATTTCGCAATTTTACGAAGTCCTGTAGCGAGCAGGTTATCCACGAATACTTGCGATCGAACTTTAACTTTTGGGCGAATTGATATTTTGAATAACCGATAGTGAACAGATACAGAAATACCTCTTATATTCTAACACGTGAATTTGTGTAATCATGAGGTTCTTGCGATAAGGGCGCAGTATATTTTTCCCGAAATACTATCTAAAGCCATCAGGTATTTCTTACAGACATTGAAAACAACAATCAAAATGCAATCTCAATAGAATAACTTTTCGAATTAAATTCTTAAATCAAATAACGTTATTATGTCACTAAATAGAGCCATTCCTTGATTTTGCCCAGGAGTTATGAGATCATGTTAGCAATCTTATAACGACGCAGCAAAATATGCTAATTTTTTAATTTCGCAATAATATCAAGTCTTGTAGCGAGCAGGTTATCCATGAATACTTGCGATCTAAATTTAACTATTCAGCGAATTGATATTTTAAATAAATGAAATCGAACAGATACTGAAATTTCTCCTATATTCTAACACGTGAATTCGTGTAATCATGAGATTTTTGCGGTAAAGGAGCAGTATATTTTTTCCGAAATGACATCCGATGGCATCAAGTATGTCTAGCAGACATTGAAAACAACAATCAAAAAGCAATCTCAATAGAATAACTTTTCGAATTGAATTTTCAAATCAAATAACGTTATTATGTCACTAAATAGAGCCATTCCTTGAGTTTGCCCAGGAGCCATGAGATCATTTTAGCACTCTTTTAACGAAGCAGCAAAAAATGGTAGATTTTCAATTTCGCAATAATATCAACTCTTGTAGCGAGCAGGTTATCCATGAATACTTGCGATCTAAATTTAACTATTCAGCGAATTGATATTTTAAATAAATGAAATCGAACAGATACAGAAATAAACCACTTATATTCCATCACGTGAATTCGTGTAATCATAAGATTCTTGCGATTAAGGCGCTGTATATTTTTCCCGAATCACCATCCGAAGACATCAGGTATTTCTTACAGACATTGAAAACAACAATCAAAATGCAATCTAAATAGAATAACTTTTCGAATTGAATTTACAAATCAATTAACGTTATTATGTCACCAAATAGAGCTTTTCCTTGATTTTGCCCACGAATTATGAGATCATTTTAGCACTTTTATGACCACGCAGCAAAATATGCGAATTTTTTAATTTCGCAATATTATCAAGTCCTGTAGCGAGCAGGTTATCCATAGATACTTGCGATCTAAATTGCACTATTCAGCAAATTGAAATTTCAAATATCTGAAAGCGAACAGATATAAAAATTAACCTATTATATTCTATCACGAGAATTCGTGTAATCATGAGGTTCTTGCGATTGGGGCGCAGTATATTTTCCCCGAAATATTATCTGAAGGCATCAGGTATTTCTTACAGACATTGGAAACAACAATTAAAATGCAATCTCAATAGAATAACTGTTCGAAATGAATTCTCGAATCAAATAACGTTATTATGTCACTAAATAGAGCTATTCCTTGATTTTGCCCAGAAGTTATGAGATCATTTTAGCACTTTTATGACCACGCAGCAAAATATGCGAATTTTTCAATTTCGCAATATTCTCAAGTCCTGTAGCGAGCAGGTTATCAACGAATACTTGCGATCGAACTTTAACTTTCCAGCGAATTGAAATTTTAAATAACCGATAGTGAACAGATACAGAAATACCTCTTATATTTTAACACGTGAATTCGTGTAATCATGAGATTATTGCGATAAAGGCACAGTATATTTTTTCCGAAATGACATCTGATGGCATCAGGTATGTCTAGCAGACATTCAAAACAACAATCAAAATGCAATCTCAATAGAATAACTTTTCGAATTGAATTCTTCAATCAAATAACGTTATTATGTCACTAAATAGAGCTATTCCGTGATTTTGCCCAGGGGTTATGAGATCATTTTAGCACTCTTATGACCACGCAACAAAATGTGCTAATTTTTTAATTTCGCAATATTATCAAGTCCTGTAGCGAGCAGGTTATCTATGAATACTTGCGATCTAAATTGAACTATTCAGCAAATTGAAATTTCAAATATCTGAAAGCGAACAGATATAGAAATCAACCTCTTATATTCTATCTCGTGAATTTGTGTAATCATGAGATTGTTGCGATTGTGGCGCAGTATATTTTTCCCGAAATGACATCTGAAGATATCAGGTATTTCTAACAGACTTTGAAAACAACGTGCCAAACGCAAACGTAATTGAATAACTTTTCGAATTGAATTTCCAAATCAATTAACGTTAATATACCAATATATAGATCCATTCCTTTATTTTGCCCATAGTAAGGAGATCATTTTAGCATTATTATGACCACGCAGCAAAATAGGCTAATTTTTCAATTTCGCAATGTTACTAAGTACTGTAGCAAGCATGTGATCCATTAATACTTGCGATCCAAATTTATCTATTCAGCGAATTGGAATGTTAAATAACCGATAGTTAACGGATACAGAAATCAACCTATTATACTCTATCACGAGAATTTGTGTAATCATGAGGTTCTTCCGATTGAGGCGCAGTATATTTTTCCCGAAATCTTATCTGAAAGCATCAGGTATTTCTTACAGTCATTGAAAACAACAATCAAAATGCAATCTCAATAGAATAACCTTTCGGATTGAATTTTCTCATCAATGAACGTTAATATGTCGATATATAGAGTCATTACTTGATTATGTCCAGGAGTCATGAAATCATTTTAGCACTATTATAGCGACGCAGCAAAATATGCTAATTTTTCAATTTTGCAATATTTCTAAGTCCTGTAGCGAGCAGGTTATTCACTAATACTTGTGATCGAACTTTAACTTCCCAGCGAATTTAAATTTTAAATAACCGATAGTGAACAGATACAGAAATACCTCTTATATTCTAACACGTGAATTCGTGTAATCATGAGATTATTGCGATAAAGGCGCAGTATATTTTTTCCGAAATGACATCTGATGGCACCAGGTATGTCAAGCAGACATTAAAAACAACAATTGAAATGCAATCCCGATAGAATAACTTTTCGAATTGAATTTTCAAATCAAATAACGTTATTATGTCACTAAATAGAGCTATTCCTTGATTTTGCCCAGGAGTCATGAGATCATTTTAGCACTCTTATAACGACGCAGCAAAAAATCCTAATTTTTTAATTTTGCAATATTATCAAGTCCTGTAGCAAGCAGGTTATCCATGAATACTAGGACCTAAATTTAACTATTCAGCGAATAGATATTTTAAAAAACCGAAATCGAACAGATACAGAAATCAACCACTTATATTCCATCACGTGAATTCGTGTAATCATAAGATTCTCGCGATTTAGGCGCAGTATATTTTTCCCGAAATACCATCTGAAGACATCAGGTATTTCATACAGACATTGAAAACAACAAACAAAATGCAATCCGAATAGAATAACTTTTCGAATTGAATTTACAAATCAATTAACGTTATTATGTCAATATATAGAGCTTTTCCATTATTTTGCCCAGGAGTTGTAAAATCATTTCAGCACTCTTATGACCACGCAGCAAAATATGCTAATTTTTTAATTTCGCAAAATTACTTAGTTCGGTCGCGAGCAGGTTATCTATAAAAACTTGCGATCTAAATTTAATTATTCAGCAAATTGATATTCTAAATAACCGAAATAGAACAGATGAAGAAATTAACCACTTATATTCCATCACGAGAAATCGTGTAATCATGAAATTATTGCGATAACGGCGCAGTACATTTTTTCCGAAATGACATCTGATGGCATCAGGTATGTATAGCAGACATTAAAAACAACAATTAAAATGCAATCTCAATAGAATAACTTTTCGACTTGAATTTTCAAATCAAATAACGTTATTATGTCA
This sequence comes from Platygaster robiniae, assembly GCA_028476575.1. Taxonomy (NCBI): domain Eukaryota; kingdom Metazoa; phylum Arthropoda; class Insecta; order Hymenoptera; family Platygastridae; genus Platygaster; species Platygaster robiniae. The sequence goes on from CM052021.1 coordinate 22,188,975, forward strand.
CTAAATAGAGCCATTCCTTTATTTTGCCCAGGAGTGATGAGATCATTTAGCACTCTTATATTGACGCAGCAAAAAATGCTAATTTTTCAATTTCGCAATATTACCAAGTCCTGTAGCGAGCAGGTTATCCATGAATACCTGCTATCCAAATCTAACTATTCAGCGAATTGAAATTTTAATAACCGAAAGTGAACAGATACAGAAATCAACCTATTATATTCTATCACGAGAATTCGTGTAATCATGAGATTCTTGCGATTGAGGCGCAGTATATTTTTCCCGAAATATTATCTGAAGGCATCAGGTATTTCTAACAGACATTGAAAACAACAATCAAAATGCAATCTTAATAGAATAACTGTTCAAATTATATTTTCAAATCAATAAACGTTATTATGTCGATATATAGAGCTATTCCTAGATTTTGCCCAGGAGTTATGAGATCATTTTAGCACTCTTATAACGACGCGGCAAAGTATGATAATTTTTTAATTTCGCAATATTACTAAGTCCTGTAGCGAGCAGGTTATCCACGAATACTTGCGATCGAACTTTAACTTTTCAGCGAATTGATATTTTAAATAACCGATAGTGAACAGATACAGAAATACCACTTTTATTCTAACACGTGAATTCGTGTAATCATGAGATTATTGCGATAAAGGCGCAGTATATTTTTTCCAAAATGACATCTGATGGCATCCAGTACGTCTAGCAGACATTGAAAAAAACAATCAAAATACAATCTCAATAGAGTAACCTTTCGATTTGATTTTTCCAATCAAATAACGTTATTATGTCACTAAATAGAGCCATTCCCTCATTTTGCCCAGGAGTCATGAGATCATTTTGGCACTCTTTTGAACACGCAGCAAAAAATGCTCATTTTTCAATTTCGCAATATTACCAAGTGCTGTAGCGAGCAGGTTATCTATAAATACTTGCGATCTAAATTTGTCTATTTAGCGAATTGATATTTTACATAACCGAAATTGAACGGCTTCCGAAATCAACAACTTATATTCCATCACGTGAATTCGTGTAATCATAAAATTCTTGCGATTAAGGCGCTGTATATTTTTCCCGAAATACCATCTGAAGACATCAGGTATTTCTTACAGACATTGAAAACAACAATCAAAATGCAATCTAAATAGAATAACTTTCCGAATTGAATTTACAAATCAATTAACGTTATTATGTCACTAAATAGAGCCATTCCTTGGATTCGCCCAGGAGTTATGAAATCATTTTAGCACTATTAAGACTACGCAGCAAAATGTGCTAATTTTTCAATTTCGCAATGTTACTAAGTCCTGTAGCGAGCAGGTGATCCATTAATACTTACGATCTAAATTTATCTATTCAGCGAATTGGAATTTTTAATAACCGATAGTGAACGGATACAGAAATACCTCTTATATGCTAACACGTGAATTCGTGTAATCATGAGATACTTGCGATAAAGTCGCTGTATATTTTTCCTAATATATCATCTCAAGACATCAGGTATTTCTTACAGACAGGGAAAACAACAATTAAACTGCAATCTCATTAGAATGACTTTTCGAATTGAATTTTCAAATCAAATAACGTTATGATGTCACTAAATACAGCCATTCTTTGATTTTCCCCGGGAGTCATAATAGCATTTTCGCACTTTTATAACCACGCAGCAAAATATGCTAATTTTTTAATTCCGCAATATTATGGAGTCCTGTCGCGAGCAGGTTATCCATGAATACTAGGACCTAAATTTAACTATTCAGCGAATTGAAATTTTAAATAACCGTAAGCGAACAGATACAGAAATCGACCTATTATATTCTTTCACGAGAATTCGTGTAATCATGTGGTTCGTGCGATTAAGGCGCAGTATATTTTTCCCGAAATATTATCTAAAGGCATCAGGTATTTCTTACAGACATTGGAAACAACAATCAAAATGCAATCTAAAGATAATAACTTTTCGAATTGAATTTACAAATCAACTAACGTTATTATGTCAAGATATAGAGCTATTCCTAGATTTTGCCCAGGAGTTATGAGATCATTTTAGCACTCTTATAACGACGCAGCAAAGTATGCTAATTTTTTAATTTCACAATTTTACTAAGTCCTGTAGCGAGCAGGTTATCCATGAATACTAGGACCTAAATTTAACTATTCAGCGAATTGAAATTTTAAATAACCGTAAGCGAACAGATACAGAAATCGACCTATTATATTCTTTCACGAGAATTCGTGTAATCATGTGGTTCGTGCGATTAAGGCGCAGTATATTTTTCCCGAAATATTATCTAAAGGCATCAGGTATTACTTACAGACATTGGAAACAACAATCAAAATGCAATCTAAAGATAATAACTTTTCGAATTGAATTTACAAATCAACTAACGTTATTATGTCAAGATATAGAGCTATTCCTTGATTTTGCCCAGGAGTTATGAGATCATTTTAGCACTCTTATGACAGCGCAGCAAAATGTGCTAATTTTTTAATTTTGCAATATTACTAAGTCCGGTAGCGTGCAGTTTAATTACGAATACTTGCGACCTAATTAAACTATTAGCGAATTGAAATTTTAAATAACCGAAAGCAAACAGATACAGAAATCAACTCTTCTATTCTATTCTATTCTATTCTATTCTATCACGTGAATTTGTGTAATCATGAGATTGTTGCGATTGTGGCGCAGTATATTTTTCCCGAAATGACATCTGAAGATATCAGGTATTTCTAACAGACTTTGAAAACAACGAGCAAAACGCAAACTCAATAGAATAACTCTTCGAATTGAATTTCCAAATCAATTAACGTTAATTTGTCAATATATAGAGCAATTCCTTTATTTTGCACATAGTAAGGAAATCATTTTAGCACTATTATGACCACGCAGCAAAATATGCTAATTTTATTTCGCAATGTTACTAAGTCCTGTAGCGAGCAGGTAATCTATTTATACTTGCTATCTCAATTTATCTATTCAGCGAATTGGAATTTTTAATAACTGATAGTGAACGGATACAGAAATACCTCTTATATGCTAACACGTGAATTCGTGTAATCATGAGATACTTGCGATAAAGGCGCTGTATATTTTTCCTGAAATATCATCTCAAGACATCAGGTATTTCTTACAGACATAGAAAACAACAATTAAAATGCAATCTCATTAGAATGACTTTTAGAATTAAATTTTCAAATCAAATAACGTTATGATGTAACTTAATACAGCCATTCTTTGATTTGTCCCGGGAGTCATGATATCATTTTAGCACTTTTATAACCACGCAGCAAAAAAGGCTAATTTTTCAATTTCGCAATTTTACCAAGTCCTGTAGTGAGCAGGTTATCCATGAATACTTGGGATCTAAATCTAACTATTCAGCGAATTGAAATTTTAAATAACCGTAAGCGAACAGATACAGAAATGAACCTATTATATTCCATCACGAGAATTCGTGTAATCATGTGGTTCTTGCGATTAGGGCGCAGTATATTTTTCCCGAAATATTATCCGAAGGCATCAGGTATTTCTTACTGACATTGGAAACAACAATCAAAATGCAATCTGAATAGAATAACTGTTCGAAATAAATTCTCAAATCAAATAACATTATTATGTCAATAAATAGAGCCATTCCTTGATTTTGCCCAGAAGTTATGAGATCATTTTAGCACTCTTATGACCACGTAGCAAAGGATGCGAATTTTTCAATTTCGCAATATTATCGAGTCCTGTAGCGAGCAGGTTATCCATAAATACTTGCGATCTGAATTAAACTTTTTGGCAATTCGAAATTTCAAATATCTGAAAGCGAGCAGATATAGAAATCAACCCCTTTTATTCTATCACGTGAATTCGTGTGATCATAAGATTCTTGCGATTAAGGCGCAGTATATTTTTCCCGAAATACCATCTGAAGACATCAGGTATTTCTTACAGATATTGAAAACAACATTCAAAATGCAATCTAAATAGAATAACTTTTCGAAATGTATTTACAAATTAATTAACGTTATTACGTCAATATATAGAGCTATTTCTTGATTTTGGTCAGGAGTTATGCGATCATTTTAGCACTCTTATATTAACGCAGCAAAACGGCTAATTTTTCAATTTCGCAATATTACCAAGTCCTGTAGCGAGCAGGTTATCCATTAATACCTGCGATCCAAATCTAACGATTCTACGAATTGAAATTTTAAATAACCGAAAGCGAACAGATACAGAAATCAACTTATTATATTCTGTCACGAGAATTCGTGTAATCATAAGTTTCTTGCGATTGAGGCGCAGTATATTTTTCGCGAAATGTTATCTGAAGGCATCAGGTATTTCTTACAGACATTGAAAACAACACCAAACGCAATCTCAATAGAATAACTGTTCGAATTATATTTTCAAATTATTAACGTTATTATGTCGATATATAGAGCTATTCCTTGATTTTGCCCAGGAGTTATGAGATCATTTTAGCACTTTTATGACCACGCAGCAAAATGTGCTAATTTATTAATTTCGCAATATTACTAAGTCCTGAAACGAGAAGGTTATCCACGAATACTTGCGATCGAACTTTAACTTTTCAGCGAATTGATATTTTAAATAACCGATAGTGAACAGATACAGAAATACCTCTTATATTCTTACACGTGAATTCGTGTAATCATGAGATTATTGCGATAAAGGGGCAGTATATTTTTTCCGAAATAACATCTGAAGGCATCAGGTATTTCTAACAGACATTGAAGACAACAATCAAAATGCAATCTAAATAGAATAACTTTTCGAATTGAATTCTCAAATCAAATAACGTTATTATGTCACTCAATAGAGCCACTCCTTGATTTTGTCCAGGAGTTATGAGATCATTTCAGCACTATTACGGCCACGCAGCAAAATAAGCTAATTTTTCATTTTCGCAATATTATCATGTCCTGTAACGAGCAAGTTATCCATAAATACTTGCGATCTAAATTAAACTATCTAGCAAATTGAAATTTCTAATATCTGAAAGCGAACAGATAAAGAAATCAACCTCTTATATTCTATCACGTGAATTCGTGTAATCATGAGATGCTTGCGATTGAGGTGCAGTATATTTTTCCCGAAATATCATCTGAAGACATCTGGTATTTCTTACAGACATTGAAAACAACAATCACAATGCAGTCTCAATAAAATAACTTTTACAATTGAATTTACAAGTCAATTAAAGTTATAATGTTACTAAATAGAGCCATTCCTTGATTTTGCCCAGGAGTTATGAGATCATTTTAGCACTTATATGACCACGCAGCAAAATATGCATATTTTTCAATTTCGTAATATTACTAAGTCTTGTAGCGAGCAGGTTATTTATGAATACTTACGATCGAAATTCAACTATTCAGCGAATTGAAATTATACTGAACGGAAAGCGAAAATACACAGAAATCAACCTCTTAAATTCTATCACGTGAATTCGTGAAATCATGAGATTCTTGTGATCAAGGCGCAGTAATTTTTTCTCGAAATATCATATCAAGACATCAGGTATTTCTTACAGACATTGAAAACAACAATCAAAATGCAATCTCATTAGAATGACTTTTCGAATTGAATTTACAAATCAATCAACGTTATTATGTCAATATATAGCCATTCTTTGATTTTGCTCAGGAGTAAGGAGATCATTTTAGCACTCTTATAACCACGCAGCAAAATATGCTAATTTTTCAATTTCGCTATATTACTAAGTCCTGTAGCGAGCAGGTTATCCCCGAATACTTGCGATCGAACTTTACCTTTCCAGCGAATTGAAATTTCGAATAACCGATAGTGAACAGATACAGAAATACCTCTTATATTCTAACACGTGAAATCGTGTATTCATGAGATTATTGCGATAAAAGCGCAGTATATTTTATCCGAAATGACATCTGATGGCATCAGGTACGTCTAGCAGACATTAAAAACAACAATCAAAATGCAAACTCAATGGAATAACTTTTCGAATTGAATTTTTAAATCAAATAACGTTATTATGTCACTAAATAGAGCCATTCCTTGATTTTGCCCAGGAGTCATGAGATCATTTTAGCACTATTATGACCACGCAGCAAAATATGCAAATTTTTCCAATTTCGCAATATTATCAAGTCCTGTGGCGAGCAGGTTATCTTTAAATTTTTGCGATCTAAATTGAACTATTTAGCAAATTGAAATTTCAAATATCTGAGAGCGAACAGAAATAGAAATCAACATCTTATATTCTATCACGTGAATTCGTGTAAACATGAGATGCTTGCGATTGAGGCGCAGTATCTTTTTCCCGAAATATCATATGAACACATCAGGTATTTCATACAGACATTGAAAACAACAATCAAAATGCAATCTCATTAGAATAACTTTTCGAATTGAATTTACAAATCAATGAACGTTAATATGTCAAAATATAGAGCCATTCTTTAAGTTTGCCCAGGAGTAAGGAGATCATTTTAGCACTTTTATGACTACGCAGCAAAATATGCTAATTTTTCAATTTCGCAATATTACTAAGTCTTGTAGCGAGCAGGTTATCCACGAATACTTGTGATCGAACTTTAACTTTTCAGCGAATTGATATTTTAAATAACCGATAGTGAACATATACAGAAATACCACTGATATTCTAACACGTGTATTCGTGTAATCATGAGATTATTGCGATAAAGGCGCAGTATATTTTTTCCGAAATGACATCTGATGGCATCCAGTACGTCTAGCAGACATTTAAAAAATCAATTAAAATGCAATCTCAATAGAGTAACCTTTCGATTTGATTTTTCAAATCAGATAACGTTATTATGTCACTAAATAGAGCCATTCCCTCATTTTGCCCAGGAGTCATGAGATCATTTTGGCACTTTTTTAAAGACGCAGCAAAAAATGCTAATTTTTCAATTTCGCAATATTACCAAGTCCTGTAGCGAGCAGGTTATCCACGAATACTTGTGATCGAACTTTAACTTTTCAGCGAATTGATATTTTAAATAACCGATAGTGAACATATACAGAAATACCACTTATATTCTAACACGTGTATTCGTGTAATCATAAGATTATTGCGATAAAAGCGCAGTATATTTTTCCCGAAATATCATCTGAAGACATCTGGTATTTCTTCCAGACATTGAAAACAACAATCACAATGCAGTCTTAATAGAATAACTTTTCGAATTGAATTTACAAGTCAATTATCGTTATTATGTCACTGAATAGAGCCATACCTTGATTTTGCCCAGGAGTTATGAGATCATTTTAACACTCATATGACAACGCAGCAAAATATGCGAATTTTTCAATTTCGCAATATTACCAAGACCTGTAGCGAGCAGGTTATCTATGAATACTTGCGATCTGAATTTGTCTATTCACTGAATTGAAATTTTTAATAACCGAAAGCGAACAGATACAGAAATCAACCTATTATATTCTATTACGAAAATTCGTGTCATCATGAGGTTCTTGCAATTGAGGCGCAGTATATTTTTCCCGAAATATCATATAAAAACATCGCGTATTTCTTACAGACCTTGAAAACAACACCAAACGCAATCTCAACAGAATAACTGTTCGAATTATATTTTCAATTTAATTAACGTTATTATGTCGATATATAGAGCTATTCGTTAATTTTGCCCAGGAGTTATGAGATTATTACAGCACTTTTATAACCACGCAGCAACATACGCTAATTTTTCAATTTCGCAATATCACTAAGTCCTGTAGCGAGCAGGTTATCCACGAATACTTCCGATCGAACTTTACCTTTCCAGCGAATTGAAATTTTAAATAACCGATAGTGAACATATACAGAAATACCTCTTATATTCTAACACGTGAATTCGTGTAATCATGAGATTCTTGCGATCAAGGCGCAGTATATTTTTCCCTAAATGTTATCTAAAAACATCAGGTATTTCTTACAGACATTGAAAACAACAATTAAAATGCAATCTCATTAGAATAACTTTTCGAATTGAATTTTCAAATCAATTAACGTTATTATGTCAATATATAGAGCTATTCCTTGATTTTCCCCAGGAGTCATGAGATCAATTTAGCACTCTTATAACGACGCAGCAAAAAATGCTAATTTTTCAATTTTGCAATATTACCAAGTGCTTAAGCGAGCAGGTTATCTACGAATACTTGCGATCTAAATTTGTCTATTCAGCGAATTGAAATTTTAAGTAACCGAAAGCGAAAATATACAAAAATCAACCTCTCAAATTCTATCACGTGAATTCGTGTAATCATGAGATTCTTGCGATCAAGGCGCCGTATATTTTTCCCGAAATATCATCTAAAAACATCAGGTATTTCTTACAGACATGAAAAACAACAATCATAATGCAAACTCAATAGAATAACTTTTCGAATTGAATTTCCAAATCAATTAACGTTAATATGTCAATATATAGCCTTTCTTTGATTTTGCTCAGGAGTAAGGAGATCATTTTAGCACTCTTATGACCACGCAGCAAAATATGCTAACTTCTCAATTTCACTATTTTACTAAGTCCTGTAGCGAGCAGGTTATCCCCGAATACTTGCGATCGAACTTTACCTTTCCAGCGAATTGAAATTTTGAATAACCGATACTGAACAGATACAGAAATACCTCTTATATTCTAACACGTGAAATCGTGTATTCATGAGATTATTGCGATAAAAGCGCAGTATATTTTATCCGAAATGACATCTGATGGCATCAGGTACGTCTAGCAGACATTAAAAACAACAATCAAAATGCAAACTCAATGGAATAACTTTTCGAATTGAATTTTTAAATCAAATAACGTTATTATGTCACTAAATAGAGCCATTCCTTGATTTTGCCCAGGAGTCATGAGATCATTTTAGCACTATTATGACCACGCAGCAAAATATGCAAATTTTTCCAATTTCGCAATATTATCAAGTCCTGTGGCGGGCAGGTTATCTTTAAATTTTTGCGATCTAAATTGAACTATTTAGCAAATTGAAATTTCAAATATCTGAGAGCGAACAGAAATAGAAATCAACATCTTATATTCTATCACGTGAATTCGTGTAAACATGAGATGCTTGCGATTGAGGCGCAGTATATTTTTCCCGAAATATCATCTAAAGACATCTGGTATTTCTTACAGACATTGAAAACAACAATCACAATGCATTCTCAATAGAATAACTTTTCGAATTGAATTAACAAGTCAATTAACGTTATTATGTCAATATATAGAGCTATTCCTTGATTTTGCCCAGGAGTTATGAGATCATTTTAGCACTCTTATAACGACGCAGCAAAATATGCTAATTTTTTAATTTCGCAATATTACTAAGTCCTTAAACGAGAAGGTTATCCACGAATACTTGCGATCGAACTTTAACTTTTCAGCGAATTGATATTTTAAATAACAGATAGTGAACAGATACAGAGATACCTCTTATATTCTTACACGTGAATTCGTGTAATCATGAGATTATTGCGATAAAGGGGCTGTATATTTTTCCGAAATAACATCTGAAGGCATCAGGTATTGCTAACAGACATTGAAGACAACAATCGACATGCAATCTAAATAGAATAACTTTTCGAATTGAATTTCCAAATCAATTAAAGTTAATATGTTAATATATAGAGCCATTCTTTGATTTTGCCCAGGAGTAAGGAGATCATTTTAACACTCTCATGACCACGCAGCAAAATATGCTAATTTTTCAATTTCGCTATATTACTAAGTCCTGTAGCGAGCAGGTTAACTACGAATACTTGCGGTCGAACTTTACCTTTCTAGCGAATTGAAATTTTGAATAACCGATAGTGAACTTATGCAGAAATACCTCTTATATTCTAACACGTGAATTCGTGTAATCATGAGATGCTTGCGATTGAGGCGCAATATATTTTTCCCGAAATATCATCTGAAGACATCAAGTATTTCTTACAGTCATTGAAAACAACAATCAAAATGCAATCTCAATAGAATAACTTTTTGGATTGAATTTTCACATCAATTAATGTTATTATGTCGATATACAGAGTCATTACTTGAATATGCCCAGGAGTCATGAGATCATCTTAGCACTATTATAACGACGCAGCAAAATATGCTAATTTTTCAATTTCGCAATATTTCTAAGTCCTGTAGCAAGCAGGTTATTCACGAATACTTGTGATCGTACTTTAACTTTTCAGCGAATTGAAATTTTAAATAACCGATAGTGAACAGGTACTGAAATTTCTCCTATATGCTATCACGTGAATTCGTGTAATCATGAGATTATTGCGGTAAAGGCGCAGTATATTTTTTTTCCGAAATGACATCTGAAGATATCAGGTATTTCTAACAGACTTTGAAAACAACGAGCAAAACGTAAACTCAAGAGAATAACTTTTCGAATTGAATTTCCAAATCAATTAACGTTAATATGTCAATATATAGAACCATTTCTTTATTTTGCCCAGGAGTTATGAAATCATTTTAGCACTCTCATGACTATGCAGCAAAATATGCTAATTTTTCAATTTCGCAATGTTACTAAATCCTGTAGCGAGCAGGTGATCCATTACTACTTGCGATCTAAGTTTATCTGTTCAGCGGATTGGAATTATAAATAACCGATAGTGAACGGATACAGAAATACCTTTTATATGCTAACACGTGAATTAGTGTAATCATGAGATACTTGCGATAAAGGCGCTGTATATTTTTCCTTAAATATCATCTCAAGACATCAGGTATTTCTTACAGACATAGAAAACAACAATCAAAATGCAATCTCAATAGAATAACTTTTCGAATTGAATTTTCAAATGAAATAACGTTATGATGTCACTAAATACAGCCATTCTTTGATTTTTCCCGGGAGTCATAATATCATTTTAGCACTCTTATAACCACGCAGCAAAATATGCTAATTTTTTGATTTCGCAATATTACTAAGTTCTGTCGCGAGCAGGTTATCTATAAATACTTGCGATCTAAATTTAATTATTCAGCAAATTGATATTTTAAATAACCGAAATAGAACAGATACAGAAATCAACCACTTATATTCCATCACGAGAAATCGTGTAATCAGGAAATTATTGCGATAACGGCGCAGTAATTTTTCTCCGAAATGACATCTGATGGCATCAGGTATGTATAGCAGACATTGAAAACAACAATTAAAATGCAATCTCAATAGAATAACTTTTAGACTTGAATTTTCAAATCAAATAACGTTATTATGTCGCTAAATAGAGCCATTCGTTTATTTTGCCCAGGAGTCATGAGATCATTTAGCACTCTTATATTGACGCAGCAAAAAATGCTAATTTTTCAATTTCGCAATATTACTAAGTCCTGTAGAGAGCAGGTTATCCATGAATACCTGCGATCCAAATTTAACTATTCAGCGAATTGAAATTTTAAATAACCGAAAGCGAACAGATACAGAAATCAACCTATTATATTCTATCAAGAGAATTCGTGTAATCATGAGGTTCTTGCGATTGAGGCGCAGTATATTTTTCCCGAAATATTATCTGAAGGCATCAGGTATTTCTTACAGACATTAGAAACAACAATCAAAATGCAATCTTAATGGAATAACTGTTCGAATTATATTTTCAAATTAATAAACGCTATTATGTCGATATATAGAGCTATTCCTTGATTTTGCCCAGGAGTTATGAGATCATTTTAGCACTCTTATAACGACTCAGCAAAACATGCTAATTTTTTAATTTCGCAATATTACTAAGTCCTGTAGCGAGCAGGTTATTTACGAATACTTGCGATCGAACTTTAACGTTTCAGCGAATTGGTATTTTAAATAACCGATAGTGAACAGATACAGAAATACGTATTATATTCTAACACGTGAATTCGTGTTATCATGAGAAAATTGCGATAAAGGCGCAGTATATTTTTTCCGAAATGTCATCTGATGGCATCAGGTATGTCTAGCAGACATTGAAAACAACAATCAAAATGCAATCTCAATAGAATAACTTTTCGAATTAAATTTTCAAATCAAATAACATTATTATGTCACTAAATATAGCCTTTCCTTGATGTTGCCCACGAGTTATAAGATCATTCTAGCACTTTTATGACCACGCAGCAAAATATGCAAATTTTTTAATTTCGCAATATTATCAAGTCCTGTAGCGAGCAGATTATCCATGGATACTTGCCATCTAAATTGAACTATTCAGCAAATTGAAATTTTAAATATCTGAAAGCGAACAGATATAAAAATTAACCTATTATATTCAATCACGCGAATTCGTGTAATCATGAGGTTCTTGCGATTGGGGCGCAGTATATTTTTTCCGTAATATTATCTGAAGGCATCAGGTATTTCTTACATACATTGAAAACAACAATCACAATGCAGTCTCAATAGAATAACTGTTCGAAATGATTTCTCAAATCGAATAACGTTATTATGTCACTAAACAAAGCCATTCCATGATTTTGCCCAGAAGTTATGAGATCATTTTAGCACTCTTATAACGACGCAGCAAAATATGCTGATTTTTTAATTTCGCAATTTTACTAAGTCCTGTAGCGAGCAGGTTATCCACGAATACTTGCGATCGAACTTTAACTTTTTAGCGAATTGATATCTTAAATAACCGATAGTGAACAGATACAGAAATACCTCTTATATTCTAACACGTAAATTCGTGTAATCATGAGATTATTGCGATAAAGGCGCAGTATATTTTTTTCGAAATGATATCTGATGGCATCAGGTATGTCTAGCAGACATTGAAAACAACAATCAAAATGCAATCTCAATAGAATAACTTTTCGAATTAAATTTTCAAATCAATTAACGTTAATATGTCAATATATAGATCAATTCCTTTATTTTGCCCCTAGTAAGGAGATCATTTTAGCACTCTTATGACCACGCAGCAAAATAGGCTAACTTTTCAATTTCGCAATGTTACTAAGTCCTGTAGCGAGCATGTGATCCATTAATACTTGCGATCCAAATTTATCTATCCAGCGAATTGAAATTTTAAATAACCGATACTGAACGGATACAGGAATACCCTTTATATGCTAATACGTGAATTCGTGTAATCATGAGATAATTGCGATAAAGGCGCTGTATATTTTTCCTGAAATATCATCTCAAGACATTAGGTATTTTCTACAGACATAGAAAACAACGACTAAAATGCAATCTCATTAGAATGACTTTTCGAATTCAATTTTCAAATCAAATAACGTTATGATGTCACTAAATACAGAAATTCTTTGATTTTTCCCGGGAGTCATGATATCATTTTAGCACTATTATAACGACGCAGCAAAATATGCTAATTTTTCAATTTCGCAATATTTCTAAGTCCTGTAGCGAGCAGGTTATTCACTAATACTAGCGATCGAACTTAACCTTTCCAGCTAATTGAAATTTTAAATAACTGATAGTGAACAGATACAGAAATACCTCTTACATTCTAACACGTGAATTCGTGTAATCATGAGATTATTGCTATAAAGGCGCAGTATATTTTTTCCGAAATGACATCTGATGGCATCAGGTATGTCTAGCAGACATTGAAAACAACAATCAAAATGCAATCTCAATAGAATAACTTTTCGAATTGAATTTTCAAATGAAATAAAGTTATTATATCACTAAATAGAGGCATTCCTTGATTTTGCCCAGGAGTCATGAGATCATTTTAGCACTCTTATAACAACGCAGCAAAAAATGCTAATTTTTGAATTTCGCAATATTATCCAGTCCTGTAGCGAGCAGGTTATCCATGAATACTTGCGATCTAAGGTTAACTATTCAGCGAATTGATATTTTAAATAACCGAAATCGAACAGATACAGAAATCAACCACTTATATTCCATCACGAGAATTCGTGTAATCATGAAATTATTGCGATAACGGCGCAGTAAATTTTTTCCGAAATGACATCTGATGGCATCAGGTATGTATAGCAGACATTGAAAACAACAATTAAAATGCAATCTCAATAGAATAACTTTTTGAATTGAATTTACAAGTCAATTAACGTTATAATGTCACTAAATAGAGTCATTCCTTGATTTTGCCCAGGAGTTATGAGATCATTTTAGCACTTATAAGACCACGCAGCAAAATATGCGAATTTTTCAATTTTGTAATATTACCAAGTCCTGTAGCGAGCAGGTTATTTATGAATACTTGCGATCGAAATTCAAATATTCAGCAAATTGAAATTTTACTGAACGGAAAGCGAAAATATACAGAAATCAACCTCTTTAATTCTATCACGTGAATTCGTGTAATCATGAGATTCTTGCGATCAAGGCGCAGTATATTTTCCCCGAAACATCATCTAAAAACATCAGGTATTTCTTACAGACATTGAAAACAACACCAAACGCAATCTCAATAGAATAACTGTTCGAATTATATTTTCAAATTAATTAACGTTATTATGTCGATATATAGAGCTATTCCTGGATTTTGCCCAGGAGTTATGAGATCATTTTAGCACTCTTATATTGACGCAGCAAATAATGCTAATTTTTCAATTTCGCAATATTACCAAGTCCTGTAGAGAGCAGGTTATCCATTAATACCTGCAATCCAAATCTAACGATTCAGCAAATTGAAATTTTACATAACCGAAAGCGAATAGATACAGAAATCAACCTATTATATTCTATCACGAGAATTCGTGTAATCATGAGGTTCTTGCGATTGAGGCGCAGTATATTTTTCCCGAAATATTATCTGAAGACATCTGGTATTTCTTACAGACATTGAAAACAACAATCAAAATGCAATCTTAATAGAATAACTGTTCGAATTATATTTTCAAATTAATAAACGTTAGTATGTCGATATATAGAGCTATTCTTTGATTTTGAACAGGAGTTATGAGATCATTTTAGCACTCTTATAACGACGCAGCTAAATATGCTTATTTTTTAATTTCGCAATATTACTAAGTCCTGTAGCGAGCAGGTTATCCACGAATACTTGCGATCGAACTTTACCTTTCCAGCGAATTGAAATTTTAAATAACCGATAGTGAACATATGCAGAAATACCTCTTATATTCTAACACGTGAATTCGTGTGATCATGAGATTATTGCGATAAAGGCGCAGTATATTTTTTCCGAAATGACATCTGATGGCATCAGGTATGTCTAGCAGACATTGAAAACAACAATCAAAATGCAATCTCAATAGAATAACTTTTCGAATTCAATTCTCAAATCAAATAACGTTATTATGTCACTAAATAGAGCCATTTCTTGATTTTGCTCAGGAGTTATGAGATCATTTCTGCACTATTATGACCACGCAGCAAAATATGCTAATTTTTCATTTTTGCAATATTGTCAAGTCCTGTAGCGAGCAAGTTATTCATAAATACTTGCGATCTAAATTAAACTATTTAGCAAATTGAAATTTTAAATATCTGAAAGCGAACAGATATAAAAATCAACCTGTTATATTCTATCACGTGAATTCGTGTAATCATTAGATGCTTGCGATTGAGGCGCAGTATATTTTCCCCGAAATATCATCTAAAAACATCAGGTACTTCTTACAGACATTGAAAACAACACCAAACGCAATCTCAATAGAATAACTGTCCGAATTATATTTTCAAATTAATTAACGTTATTATGTCGATATATAGAGCTATTCCTAGATTTCGCCCAGGAGTTATGAGATCATTACAGCACTTTTATAACCATGCAGCAAAATGTGCTATTTTTTCAATTTCGCAATATAACCAAGTTCTGTAGCGAGAAGGTTATCTATAAATACTTGCGATCTAAATTTGTCCATTTAGCGAATTGAAATTTTAAATAACCGGAAGCGAACAGATACAGAAATCAACCTATTATATTCTATCTTGAGAATTCGTGTAATCATGAGATTCTTGCGATTAAGGCGCAGTAATTTTTTCTCGAAATATCATATGAAGACATCAGGTATTTCTTACAGACATTAAAAACAACAATCAAAATGCAATCTCATTAGAATGACTTTTCGAATTGAATTTACAAATCAATTATCGTTATTATGTCAATATATAGAGCTATTCCTTGATTTTTCCCAGGAGTCATGAGATCATTTTAGCACTCTTATAAGGACGCAGCATAAAATGCTAATTTCTCAATCTCGCAATATTACTAAGTCCTGTAGCGAGCAGGTTATCCACGAATACTTGCGATCGAACTTTACCTTTCCAGCGAATTGAAATTTTAAATAACCGATAGTGAACATATACAGAAATACCTCTTATATTCTAACACGTGAATTCGTGTAATCATGAGATTCTTGCGATCAAGGTGCAGTATATTTTTTCCTAAATATAATCTAAAAACATCAGGTATTTCTTACAGACATTGAAAACAACAATCAAAATGCAATCTCATTAGAATAACTTTTCGAGCTGAATTTACAAATCAATTAACGTTATTATGTCAATATATAGAGCTACTCCTTGATTTTCCCCAGGAGTCATGAGATCATTTTAGCACTCTTATAAGGACGCAGCAAAATATGCGAATTTTTCAATTTCGCAATTATACCGAGTCCTGTAGCGAGCAGGTTATCTATGAATACTTGCGCTCTAAATTTGTCTATTCAGCGAATTAAAATTTTAAATAACCGAAAGCGAAGAGATACAGAAATGAACCTATTATATTCTATCACGAAAATTCGTGTAATCATGATGTTCTTGCGATTGAGGCGCAGTATATTTTTCCCGAAATATCATATGTAGACATCAGGTATTTCTTACAGACATTGGAAACAACAATCAAAATGCAATCTCACTTGAATAACTTTTCGAATTGAATTTACAAATCAATTAACGTTTTTATGTCAATATATAGAGCTATTCCTTGATTTTCCCCAGGAGTCATGAGATCATTTTAGCACTCTTATAAGGACGCAGCAAAAAATGATAATTTTTCAATCTCGCAATATTACTTAGTCCTGCAGCGAGCAAGTTATTTATGAATACTTGCGATCGAAATTCAACTATTCAGCTAATTGAAATTTTACTGAACCGAAAGCAAAAATATACAGAAATCAACCTCTTAAATTCTATCACGTGAATTCGTGTAATCATGAGATTCTTGCGATCAAGGTGCAGTATATTTTTCCCGAAATATCATCTAAAAACTTCAGGTATTTTTTACGGACATTGAAAACAACAATCAAAATGCAAACTCAATAAAATAACTTTTTGAATTGAATTTCCAAATCAATTAACGTTGATATGTCGAGATATAGCCTTTCTTTTATTTTGCTCAAGAGTAAGGAGATCATTTTAGCACCCTTATGACCACGCAGCAAAATATGCTAACTTTTCAATTTCGCTATATTACTAAGTCCTGTAGCGAGCAGGTTATCCACGAATACTTGCGATCGAACTTTACCTTTCCTGCAAATTGAAATTTTAAATAACCGATAGTGAACATATACAAAAATACTTCTTATATTCTAACACGTGAAATCGTGTAATTATGAGATTATTGCGATAAAAGCGCAGTATATTCTTTTCGAAATGACATCTGATGGCATCAGGTACGTCTAGCTGCCATTGAAAACAACAATCAAAATGCAATCTCAATGGAATAACCTTTCGAATTGAATTTTCAAATCAAATAACGTTATTATGTCACTAAATAGAGCCATTCCTTGATTTTGCCCAGGAGTCATGAGATCATTTTAGCACTCTTATAACGACGTAGCAAAAAATCCTAATTTTTTAATTTCGCAATATTATCAAGTCCTGCAGCAAGCAGGTTATCCATGAATACTAGGACCTAAATTTAACTATTCAGCGAATTGATATTTTAAATAACCGAAATAGAACAGATACAGAAATCAACCTATTATATTCTATCACGAAAATTCGTGTAATCATGAGGTTCTTGCGATTGAGGCGCAGTATATTTTTCCCGAAATATCATATGAAGACATCAGGTATTTCTTACAGACATTGGAAACAACAATCAAAATGCAATCTCAATTGAATAACTTTTCGAATTGATTGTACAATTCAATTTACGTTATTATGTCAATATAATGAGCCATTTCGTGATTTTGCCCAGGAGTTATGAGATCATTTTAGCACTCTTATAAAGACGCAGCAAAAAATGCTAATTTTTTAATTTCGCAATATTACCAAGTGCTGTAGCGAGCAGGTTATCTATAAATACTTGAGATCTAAATTTGTCTATTCAGCGAATTGAAATTTTAAGTAACCGAAAGCGAACAGATACAAAAATCAACCTAGTATATTCTATCACGAGAATTCGTGTAATCATGAGGTTCTTGCGATTGAGGCGCAGTATATTTTTCCCGAAATATTATCTGAAGGCATCAGGTATTTTTTACAGACATTGAAAACAACACCAAACGCAATCTCAATAGAAGAACTGTTCGAATTATATTTTCAAATTAATTAACGTTACTATGTCGATATATAGTGTTATTCCTTGATTTTTCTCAGGAGTTATGAGATCATTTCAGCACTTTTATGACCACGCTGCAAAATGTGCTAATTTATTAATTTCTCAATATTATCAAGCCCTGTAGCGAGCAGGCTATCCATAAATACTTGCGATCTAAATTGAACTATCTATTAAATTGAAATTTTAAATATTTGAAAGCGAACAGATATAGAAATCAACCTCTTATATTCGATCACGTGAATTCCTGTAATCATGAGATGCTTGCGATTGAGGCGCAGTATATTTTTCCCGAAATATCATCTGAAGACGTGAGGTATTTCTTACAGACATTGAAAACCACAATCACAATGCAGTCTCAATAGAATAACGTTTCGAATTGAATTTACAAGTCAATTAACGTTATTATGTCAATATTTAGAGCTATTCCTTGATTTTGCCCAGGAGTTATGAGATCATTTTAGCACTCTTATAACGACGCAGCAAAATATGTTGAATTTTTAATTTCGCAATATTATTAAGTCCTGAAACGAGAAGGTCATCCACGAATACTTGCGATCGAACTTTAACTTTTCAGCGAATTGATATTTTAAATAACCGATAGTGTACAGATACAAAAATACCTTTTATATTCTTACACGTGAATTCGTGTAATCATGAGATTATTGCGATAAAGGCGCAGTATATTTTTTCCGAAATGACATCTGATGGCATCAGGTACGTCTAGCAGACATTGAAAACAACAATCAAAATGCAATCTCAATAGAATAACCTTTCGAATTGAATTTTCAAATCAAATAACATTATTATGTCACTAAATAGAGCCATTCCTTGATTTTGCCCAGGAGTCATGAGATAATTTTAGCACTCTTATGAAAACGCAGCAAAAAATGCTAATTTTTTAATTTCGTAATATTACTAAGTCCTGAATCGAGAAGGGTATCCACGAATTCTTGCGATCGAACTTTAATTTTTCAGCGAATTAATATTTTAAATAACCGATAGTGAACAGATACAGAAATACCTCTTATATTCTTACACGTGAATTCGTGTAATCATGAGATTATTGCGATAAAGGCGCAGTATATTTCTTCCGAAATGACATCTAAGGCATCAGGTATTTCTAGCAGACGTTGGAGACAACAATCAGAATGCAATCTAAATAGAATAACTTTTCGAATTGAATTCTCAGAACAAATAACGTTATTATGTCACTATATATAGCCATTCCTTGATTTCGCCCAGAAGTTATGAGATCATTTTAGCACTCTTATGACCACGCAGCAAAATATGCTAATTTTTCAATTTCACAATATTTCCAAGTCCTGAAGCGAAAAGGTTATCCACGAATACCTGCGATTGAACTTTAACTTTTAAGCGAATTGATATTTTAAATAACCGATAGTAAACAGATACAGAAATACCTCTTATATTCTAACACGTCAATACGTGTAATCATGAGATTATTGCGATTAAGGCGCAGAATATTTTTTCCCAAATGACATCTGATGGCATCAGGTATGTCTAGCAGACATTAAAAACAACAATCAAAATGCAATCTCAATAGAATAACTTTTCGAATTGAATTTTCAAATCAAATAACGTTATTATGTCACTTAATAGAGCCATTCCGTGATTTTGCCCTGGGGTTATGAGATCATTTTAGCACTCTTATGACCACGCAGCAAAATATGGTAATTTTTCAATTTCGCAATATTATCAAGTCCTGTAGCGAGCAGGTTGTCTATAAATACTTGCGGTCTAAATTGAACTATTTATCAAATTGGAATTTCAAATATCTGTAAGCGAACAGATATAGAAATGAACCTCTTATATTCTATCACGTGAATTCGTGTAATCATGAGATGCTTGCGATTGAGGCGCAATATATTTTTTCCGAAATATCATCTGAAGACATCAAGTATTTCTTACAGTCATTGAAAACAACAATCAAAATGCAATCTCAATAGAATAACTTTGTGGATTGAATTTTCACATCAATTAATGTTATTATGTCGATATATAGAGTCATTACTTGAATATGCCCAGGAGTCATGAGATCATCTTAGCACTATTATAACCACGTAATAAAATATACTAATTTTTCAATTCCGCAATATTTCTAAGTCCTGTAGCGAGCAGGTAATTCACGAATACTTGCGATCGAACTTTAACTTTCCAGCGAAATGAAATTTTAATAACCGATAGTGAACAGATACAGAAATACCTCTTATATTCTCACACGTGAATTCGTGTAATCATGAGATTATTGCGATAAAGGCGCAGTATGTTTTTTCTGAAATAACATCTGATGGCATCGGGTATGTCTAGCAGACATTGAAAACAACAATCAAAAAGCAATGTCAATAGAATAACTTTTTGAATTGAATTTTCAAATCAAATAACGTTATTATGTCACTAAATAGAGCTTTTCCTTGATTTTACCCAGGAGCCATGAGATCATTTTAGCACTCTTTTAACGACGCAGCAAATAATGCTAATTTTTCAATTTCGCAATAATATCAAGTCTTGTAGCGAGCAGGTTATCCATGAATACTTGCGATCTAAATTTAACTATACAGCGAATTGATATTTTAGATAAATGAAATCGAACAGATATAGAAATCATCCTCTTATATTCTATCACGTGAATTCGTGTAGTCATAAGATTCTTGCGATTAAGGCGCTGTATATTTTTCCCGAATCACTATCTGAAGACATCAGGTATTTCTTACAGACATTGAAAACAACAATGAAAATGCAATCTAAATAGAATAACTTTTCGAATTGAATTCACAAATCAATTAACGTTATTATGTCACTAAATAGAGCCATTCCTTGATTTTGCCCAGGAGTTATGATATCTTTTTAGCACTCTTATGACCACGCAGGAAAATGTGCTAATTTTTTAATTTCGCAATATTACTAATTTCGGTAGCGTGCAGGTTATCTACGAATACTTGCGATCTAAATTAAACTGTTCAGCGAATTGAAATGTTAAATAACCGAAAGCAAACAGATACAGAAATCAACCTCTTCTATTCTATCACGTGAATTTGTGTAATCATGAGATTGTTGCGATTGTGGCGCAGTATATTTTTCCGAAATCACATCTGATGGCGTCAGGTATGTATAGCAGACATTGCAAAAAACAATTCAAATGCAATCTCAGTGGAATAACTGTTCGAAATGAATTCTCAAATCAAATAACGTTATTATGTCACTAAATAGAGCTATTCCTTGATTTTGCCCAGAAGTTGTGAGATCATTTTAGCACTTTTATGACCACGCAGCAAAAAATGCGAATTTTTCAATTTCGCAATATTATCAAGTCCTGTAGCGAGCAGGTTATCCATAAATACGTGCGATCTAAATTGAACTATATAGCAAATTGAAATTTGAAATATCTGAAAGCGAACAGATATAGAAATCAACCTCTTATATTCTATCACGTGAATTCGTGTAATCATGAGATGCTTGCGATTGAGGCGCAGTATATTTTTTCGGAAATATCATCTAAAGACATCAGGTATTTCTTACAGACATTGAAAACAACAACCACAATGCAGTCTCAATAGAATAACTTTTCGAATTGAATTTACAAGTCAATTAACGTTATTATGTCAATATGTAGAGCTATACCTTGATTTTGCTCAGGAGTTATGAGATCATTTTAGCAATCTTATAACGACGCAGCAAAATATGCTAATTTTTTAATTTCGCAATATTACTAAGTCCTGTAGCGAGCAGGTTATCCTCGAATACTTGCGATCGAACTTTAACTTTTCAGCAAATTGATATTTGAAATAACCGATAGTGAACAGATACAGAAATACCTCTTATATTCTAACACGTCAATTCGTGTAATCATGAGATTATTGCGATAAAGGCGCAGAATATTTTTTCCGAAATGACATCTGATGGCATCAGGTATGTCTAGCAGACATTGAAAACAACAATTAAAATGCAATCTCAATAGAATAACTTTTCGAATTGAATTTTCAAATCAAATAAGGTTATCATGTCACTAAATAGAGTCATTCCGTGATTTTGCTCAGGGGTTATGAGATCATTTTAGCACTCTTATGACCACGCAGCAAAATATGCTAATCGTTTAATTTTGCAATATTATTAAGTCCTGTCGCTAGCAGGTGATCCATTAATACTTGCGATCTAAATTCATCCATTCAGCGAATTGGAATTTTAAATAACCGATAGTTAACGGATACAGAAATCAACCTATTATATTCTATCACGAGAATTTGTGTAATCATGAGGTTCTTGCGATTGAGGCGCAGTATATTTTTCCCAAAATATTATCCGAAGGCATCAAGTATTTCTTACAGTCATTGAAAACAACAATCAAAATGCAATCTCAATAGAATAACTTTTCGAATCGAATTTACAAATCAATTAACGTTATTATCTCAATATATAGAGCTATTCCTTGATTTTGCCCAGGAGTTATGAAATCATTTCAGCACTCTCATGACTATGCAGCAAAATATGCTAATTTTTCAATTTCGCAATGTTACTAAGTCCTGTAGCGAGCAGGTGATCCATTACTACTTGCGATCTAAGTTTATCTGTTCAGCGTATTGGAATTATAAATAACCGATAGTGAACGGATACAGAAATACCTTTTATATGCTAACACGTGAATTCGTGTAATCATGAGATACTTGCGATAAAGGCGCTGTATATTTTTCCTTAAATATCATCTCAAGACATCAGGTATTTCTTACAGACATAGAAAACAACAATCAAAATGCAATCTCAATAGAATAACTTTTCGAATTGAATTTTCAAATGAAATATCGTTATGATGTCACTAAATACAGCCATTCGTTTATTTTGCCCAGGAGTCATGAGATCATTTAGCACTCTTATATTGACGCAGCAAAAAATGCTAATTTTTCAATTTCGCAATATTACCAAGTCCTGTAGCGAGCAGGTTATCCATGAATACCTGCGATCCAAATTTAACTATTCAGCGAATTGAAATTTTAAATAACCGAAAGCGAACAGATACAGAAATCAAACTATTATATTCTATCACGAGAATTCGTGTAATCATGAGGTTCTTGCGATTGAGGCGCAGTATATTTTTCCCGAAATATTATCTGAAGGCATCAGGTATTTCTTACAGATATTGGAAACAACAATCAAAATGCAATCTTAATAGAATAACTGTTCGAATTATATTTTCAATTTAATAAACGTTATTATGTCGATATATAGAGCTATTCCTCGATTTTGCCCAGGAGTTATGAGATCATTTTAGCACTCTTATAACGACTCAGCAAAACATGCTAATTTTTTAATTTCGCAATATTACTAAGTCCTGTAGCGAGCAGGTTATCCACGAATACTTGCGATCAAACTTTAACGTTTCAGCGAATTGATATTTCAAAAAACCGATAGTGAACAGATACAGAAATACCTCTTATATTCTATCGAGTGAATTCGTGTAATCATGAGGTTCTGGCGATTGGGGCGCAGTATATTTTTCCCGAAATATTATCTGAAGGAATCAGGTATTTCTTACAGACATAGGAAACAACAATCAAAATGCAATCTCAATAGAATAACTGTTCGAAATGAATTCTCAAATCAAACAACGTTATAAATCCATTAAATAGAGCCATTCCCTGATTTTGCCCCGGAGTTATGAGATCATTTTAGCAGTTTTATGACCACGCAGCAAAATATGCAAATTTTTTAGTTTTGCAATATTATTAAGTCCTGTAGCGAGCAGGTCATCCATAAGTACTTGCGATCTAAATTTATCTATTCAGCGAATTGGAATTTTAAATAACCGATAGTTAACGGATACAGAAATCAACCTATTATATTCTATCACGAGAATTTGTGTAATCATGAGGTTCTTGCGATTGAGGCGCAGTATATTTTACCCGAAATATTATCTAAAGGCATCAGGTATTTCTTACAGTCATTGAAAACAACAATCAAAATGCAATCTCAATAGAATAACCTTTCGGATTGAATTTTCACATCAATTAACGTTAATATGTCGATATATAGTGTCATTACTTGATTATGTCCAGGAGTCATGACATTATTTTAGCACTATTATAACGACGCAGCAAAATATGCTAATTTTTCAATTTCGCAATATTTCTAAGTCCTGTAGCGAGCAGGTTATTCACGAATACTTGCGATCGTACTTTAAGTTTCCAGCGAATTGAAATTTTAAATAACCGATAGTGAACAGATACAGAAATACCTCTTATATTCTAACACGTAAATTCGTGTAATCATGCGATTATTGCGATAAGGGCGCAGTATATTTTTTCCGAAATGACATCTGATGGCATCAGGTATGTCTAGCAGACATTGAAAACAACAATCAAAATGCAATCTCAATAGAATAACTTTTCGAATTGAATTCTTAAATCAAATAACGTTATTATGTCACTAAATAGAGCCATTCCTTGATTTTGCCCAGGAGTTATGAGATCATTTTAGCACTTTTATGACCACGCAGCAAAATATGCAAATTTTTCAATTTCGCAATATTATCAAGTCCTGTAGCGAGCAGGTCATCCATAAGTACTTGCGATCGAAATTGAACTATTTAGCAAATTGAAATTTCAAATATCTGAAAGCGAACAGATATAGAAATCAACCTCTTATATTCTATCACGTGAATTCGTGTAATCATGAGATGCTTGCGTTGAGGCGCAATATATTTTTCCCGAAATATCATCTGAAGACATCAAGTATTTCTTACAGACATTGAAAACAACAATCACAATGCAGTCTCAATATAATAACTTTTCAAATTAAATTTACAAGTCAATCAACGTTATTATGTCAATATATAGAGCTATTCCTTGATTTTGCCAGGAGTCATGAGATCATTTTAGCAATCTTATAACGACGCAGCAAAATAAGCTAATTTTTTATTTCGCAATATTACTAAGTCCTGTATTGAGCAGGTTATCCACGAATACTTGTGATCGAACTTTAACTTTTCAGCGAATTGATATTTTAAATAACCGATAGTGAATAGATACAGAAATACCTTTTATATGCTAACACGTGAATTCGTGTAATCATGAGATACTTGCGATAAAGGCGCTGTATATTTTTCCTTAAATATCATCTCAAGACATCAGGTATTTCTTACAGACATAGAAAACAACAATCAAAATGCAATCTCAATAGAATAACTTTTCGAATTGAATTTTCAAATGAAATAACGTTATGATGTCACTAAATACAGCCATTCTTTGATTTTTCCCGGGAGTCATAATATCATTTTAGCACTCTTATAATCACGCAGCAAAATATGCTAATTTTTTAATTTCGCAATATTACTAAGTTCTGTCGCGAGCAGGTTATCTATAAATACTTGCGATCTAAATTTAATTATTCAGCAAATTGATATTTTAAATAACCGAAATAGAACAGATACAGAAATCAACCACTTATATTCCATCACGAGAAATCGTGTAATCAGGAAATTATTGCGATAACGGCGCAGTAATTTTTCTCCGAAATGACATCTGATGGCATCAGGTATGTATAGCAGACATTGAAAACAACAATTAAAATGCAATCTCAATAGAATAACTTTTCGACTTGAATTTTCAAATCAAATAACGTTATTATGTCACTAAATAGAGCCATTCGTTTATTTTGCCCAGGAGTCATGAGATCATTTAGCACTCTTATATTGACGCAGCAAAAAATGCTAATTTTTCAATTTCGCAATATTACCAAGTCCTGTAGCGAGCAGGTTATCCATGAATACCTGCGATCCAAATTTAACTATTCAGCGAATTGAAATTTTAAATAACCGAAAGCGAACAGATACAGAAATCAACCTATTATATTCTATCACGAGAATTTGTGTAATCATGAGGTTCTTGCGATTGAGGCGCAGTATATTTTTCCCGAAATATTATCTGAAGGCATCAGGTATTTCTTACAGATATTGGAAACAACAATCAAAATGCAATCTTAATAGAATAACTGTTCGAATTATATTTTCAATTTAATAAACGTTATTATGTCGATATATAGAGCTATTCCTTGATTTTGCCCAGGAGTTATGAGATCATTTTAGCACTCTTATAACGACTCAGCAAAACATGCTAATTTTTTAATTACGCAATATTTCTAAGTCCTGTAGCGAGCAGGTTATCCACGAATACTTGCGATCGAACTTTAACGTTTCAGCGAATTAATATTTTAAAAAACCGATAGTGAACAGATACAGAAATACCTCTTATATTCTATCACGTGAATTCGTGTAATCATGAGGTTCTGGCGATTGGGGCGCAGTATATTTTTCCCGAGATATTATCTGAAGGAATCAGGTATTTCTTACAGACATAGGAAACAACAATCAAAATGCAATCTCAATAGAATAACTGTTCGAAATGAATTCTCAAATCAAACAACGTTATAAATCCATTAAATAGAGCCATTCCCTGATTTTGCCCCGGAGTTATGAGATCATTTTAGCACTTTTATGACCACGCAGCAAAATATGCAAATTTTTTAGTTTTGCAATATTATTAAGTCCTGTAGCGAGCAGGTCATCCATAAGTACTTGCGATCTAAATTTATCTATTCAGCGAATTGGAATTTTAAATAACCGATAGTTAACGGATACAGAAATCAACCTATTATATTCTATCACGAGAATTTGTGTAATCATGAGGTTCTTGCGATTGAGGCGCAGTATATTTTACCCGAAATATTATCTAAAGGCATCAGGTATTTCTTACAGTCATTGAAAACAACAATCAAAATGCAATCTAAATAGAATAACTTTTCGAATCGAATTTACAAATCAATTAACGTTATTATGTCAATATATAGAGCTATTCCTTGATTTTGCCCAGGAGTTATGGAATCATTTCAGCACTTTTATGACCACGCAGCAAAATATGCTAATTTTTCAATTTTGCAATGTAACTGAGTCCTGTAGAGAGCAGGTGATCCATTAATACTTGCGATCTAAATTTATCTATTCAGCGTATTGGAATTATAAATAACCGATAGTAAACGGATACAGAAATACCTTTTATATGCTAACACCTGAATTCGTGTAATCATGAGATACTTGCGATAAAGGCGCTGGATATTTTTCCTGAAATATCATCTCAAGACATCAGGTATTTCTTACAGACATAGAAAACAACAATCGAAATGCAATCTCAATAGAATAACTTTTCGAATTGAATTTTCAAATCAAATAACGTTATGATGTCACTAAATACAGCCATTCTTTGATTTTTCCCGGGAGTCATGATATCATTTTAGCACTCTTATAACCACGCAGCAAAATATGCTAATTTTTTAATTTTTCAATATTACTAAGTTCTGTCGCGAGCAGGTTATCCATGAATACCTGCGATCCAAATCTAACGATTCAGCGAATTGAAATTTTAAATAACCGAAAGCGAATAGATACAGAAATCAACCACTTATATTCCATCACGAGAAATCGTGTAATCATGAGGTTCTTGCGATAACGGCCCGGAAAATTTTTTCCGAAATGACATCTGATGGCATCAAGTATGTATAGCAGACATTGAAAACAACAATTAAAATGCAATCTCAATAGAATAACTTTTCGACTTGAATTTTCAAATCAAATAACGTTATTATGTCACTAAATAGAGCCATACCTTGATTTTGCCCAGGAGTCATGAGATCATTTTAGCACTCTTATATTGACGCAGCAAAAAATGTTAATTTTTCAATTTCTCAATATTATACAGTCCTGTAGCGAGCAGGTTATCCATGAATACCTGCGATCCAAATCTAACGATTCAGCGAATTGAAATTTTAAATAACCGAATGCGAATAGATACAGAAATCAACCTATTATATTCTATCACGAGAATTCGTGTAATCATGAGGTTCTTGCGATTGAGGCGCAGTATATTTTTCCCGAAATATTATCTGAAGGCATCAGGTATTTCTTACAGACATTGAAAACAACAATCAAAATGCAATGTTAATCGAATAACTGTTCGAATTATATTTTCAAATTAATAAACGTTAGTATGTCGATATATAGAGCTTTTCATTGATTTTGATCAGGAGTTATGAGTTTATTTTAGCACTCTCATAACAACGCAGCTAAATATGCTAATTTTTTAATTTCGCAATATTACTAAGTCCCGTAGCGAGCAGGTTATCCACGAATACTTGCGATCGAAATTTAACTTCTCAGCGAATTGATATTTTAAATAACCGATAGTGAACGGATACGGAAATACCTCTTATATTGTAACACGTGAATTCGTGTAATCATGAGATTATTGCGATGAAGGCGCAGTATATTTTTTCCGAAATGACATCTGATGGCATCAGGTATGTCTAGCATATATTGAAAACAAGAATCAAAATGCAATCTCAATAGAATAACTTTTCGAATTGAATTTCCAAATCAATTAACGTTAATATGTCAGGATATAGCCTTTCTTTGATTTCTCTCAAGAGTCAGGAGATCATTTTAGCACGCTTATGACCACGCAGCAAAATATGCTAACTTTTCAATTTCGCTATATTACTAAGTCCTGTAGCGAGCAGGTTATCCACGAATACTTGCGATCGAACTTTACCTTTCCAGCGAATTGAAATTTCAAATAACCGATAGTGAACATATACAGAAATACTTCTTATATTCTAACAAGTGAAATCGTGTAATCATGAGATTATTGCGATAAAAGCGCAGTGTATTTTTTCCGAAATGACATCTGATGGCATCAGGTACGTCTAGCAGACATTGAAAACAACAATTAAAATGCAATCTCAATGGAATAACCTTTTGAATTGAATTTTCAAATCAAATAACGTTATTATGTCACTAAATAGAGCCATTCCTTGATTTTGCCCAGGAGTCATGAGATCATTTTAGCACTCTTATGACCACGCAGCAAAATATGCAAATTTTTCAATTTCGCAATATTATCAAGTCCTGTAGCGAGCAGGTTATCTATGAATACTTGCGCTCTGAATTCGTCTTTTCAGCGAATTGAAAAATTAAATAACCGAAAGCGAACAGATACAGAAATCAACCTATTATATTCTATCACGAAAATTCGTGTAATCATGAGGTTCTTGCGATTGAGGCGCAGTATATTTTTCCCGAAATATCATATGAAGACATCAGGTATTTCTTACAGACATTGGAAACAACAATCAAAATGAAATCTCGATTGAATAACTTTTCGAATTGATTGTACAATTCAATTCACGTTAATATGTCAATATATAGAGCAATTCTTTCATTATTTTGCCCATAGTAAGGAAATGATTTTAGCACTTTTATGACCACGCAGCAAAATATGCTAAATTTTCAATTTCGCAATTTTACCAAGTCCTGTAGAGAGCAGGTGATCCATTAATACTTGCGATCTAAATTTATCTATTCAGCGTATTGGAATTATAAATAACCGATAGTAAACGGATACAGAAATACCTTTTATATGCTAACACGTGAATTCGTGTAATCATGAGATACTTGCGATAAAGGCGCTGGATATTTTTCCTGAAATATCATCTCAAGACATCAGGTATTTCTTACAGACATAGAAAACAACAATCGAAATGCAATCTCAATAGAATAACTTTTCGAATTGAATTTTCAAATCAAATAACGTTATGATGTCACTAAATACAGCCATTCTTTGATTTTTCCCGGGAGTCATGATATCATTTTAGCACTCTGATAACCACGCAGCAAAATATGCTAATTTTTTAATTTTTCAATATTACTAAGTTCTGTCGCGAGCAGG
Organism: Platygaster robiniae; assembly: GCA_028476575.1. Taxonomy (NCBI): domain Eukaryota; kingdom Metazoa; phylum Arthropoda; class Insecta; order Hymenoptera; family Platygastridae; genus Platygaster; species Platygaster robiniae. The sequence goes on from CM052021.1 coordinate 22,219,240, forward strand.
TTATCTATAAATACTTGCGATCTTAATTTAATTATCCAGCAAATTGATATTTTAAATAACCGAAATAGAACAGATACAGAAATCAACCACTTATATTCCATCACGAGAAATCGTGTAATCATGAAGTTATTGCGATAACGGCCCGGAAAATTTTTTCCGAAATGACATCTGATGGCATCAGGTATGTATAGCAGACATTGAAAACAACAATTAAAATGCAATCTCAATAGAATAACTTTTCGACTTGAATTTTCAAATCAAATAACGTTATTATGTCACTAAATAGAGCCATACCTTGATTTTGCCCAGGAGTCATGAGATCATTTTAGCACTCTTATATTGACGCAGCAAAAAATGTTAATTTTTCAATTTCTCAATATTATCAAGTCCTGTAGCGAGCAGGTTATCCATGAATACCTGCGATCCAAATCTAACGATTCAGCGAATTGAAATTTTAAATAACCGAAAGCGAATAGATACAGAAATCAACCTATTATATTCTATCACGAGAATTCGTGTAATCATGAGGTTCTTGCGATTGAGGCGCAGTATATTTTTCCCGAAATATTATCTGAAGGCATCAGGTATTTCTTACAGACATTGAAAACAACAATCAAAATGCAATGTTAATCGAATAACTGTTCGAATTATATTTTCAAATTAATAAACGTTAGTATGTCGATATATAGAGCTTTTCATTGATTTTGATCAGGAGTTATGAGTTTATTTTAGCACTCTCATAACAACGCAGCTAAATATGCTAATTTTTTAATTTCGCAATATTACTAAGTCCCGTAGCGAGCAGGTTATCCACGAATACTTGCGATCGAAATTTAACTTCTCAGCGAATTGATATTTTAAATAACCGATAGTGAACGGATACGGAAATACCTCTTATATTGTAACACGTGAATTCGTGTAATCATGAGATTATTGCGATGAAGGCGCAGTATATTTTTTCCGAAATGACATCTGATGGCATCAGGTATGTCTAGCAGACATTGAAAACAACAATCAAAATGCAATCTCAATAGAATAACTTTTCGAATTGAATTTCCAAATCAATTAACGTTAATATGTCAAGATATAGCCTTTCTTTGATTTCTCTCAAGAGTCAGGAGATCATTTTAGCACGCTTATGACCACGCAGCAAAATATGCTAACTTTTCAATTTCGCTATATTACTAAGTCCTGTAGCGAGCAGGTTATCCACGAATACTTGCGATCGAACTTTACCTTTCCAGCGAATTGAAATTTCAAATAACCGATAGTGAACATATACAGAAATACTTCTTATATTCTAACAAGTGAAATCGTGTAATCATGAGATTATTGCGATAAAAGCGCAGTGTATTTTTTCCGAAATGACATCTGATGGCATCAGGTACGTCTAGCAGACATTGAAAACAACAATTAAAATGCAATCTCAATGGAATAACCTTTTGAATTGAATTTTCAAATCAAATAACGTTATTATGTCACTAAATAGAGCCATTCCTTGATTTTGCCCAGGAGTCATGAGATCATTTTAGCACTCTTATGACCACGCAGCAAAATATGCAAATTTTTCAATTTCGCAATATTATCAAGTCCTGTAGCGAGCAGGTTATCTATGAATACTTGCGCTCTGAATTCGTCTTTTCAGCGAATTGAAAAATTAAATAACCGAAAGCGAACAGATACAGAAATCAACCTATTATATTCTATCACGAAAATTCGTGTAATCATGAGGTTCTTGCGATTGAGGCGCAGTATATTTTTCCCGAAATATCATATGAAGACATCAGGTATTTCTTACAGACATTGGAAACAACAATCAAAATGAAATCTCGATTGAATAACTTTTCGAATTGATTGTACAATTCAATTCACGTTAATATGTCAATATATAGAGCAATTCTTTCATTATTTTGCCCATAGTAAGGAAATGATTTTAGCACTTTTATGACCACGCAGCAAAATATGCTAAATTTTCAATTTCGCAATTTTACCAAGTCCTGTAGCGAGCAGGTTATCAATGAATACTTGGGATCTAAATCTAACTTTTCAGCGAATTGAAATTTTAAATAACCGTAAGCGAACAGATACAAAAATCAACCTATTATATTCTATCACGAGAATTCATGTAATTATGAGGTTCTTGCGATTAAGGCGCAGTATTTTTTCCCGATATATTATCTGAAGGCATCAGGTATTTCTTACAGACATTGAAAACAACACCAAACGCAATCTCAATAAAATAACTTTTCGAATTATATTTTCAAATTGATTAACGTTATTATGTCGATATATAGAGCTATTCCTTGATTTTGCCCAGGAGTTATGAGATCATTGTAGCACTTTTATGACCACGCAGCAAAATGTGCTAATTTATTAATTTCTCAATATTATCAAGCCCTGTAGCGAGCAGGCTATTCATAAATACTTGCGATCTAAATTGAACTATCTATTAAATTGAAATTTTAAATATTTGAAAGCGAACAGATATAGAAATCAACCTTTTATTTTCTATCACGTGAATTCGTGTAATCATGAGATGCTCGCGATTGAGGCGCAGTATATTTTTCCTGAAATATCATCTGAAGACGTCAGGTATTTCTTACAGACATTGAAAACAACAATCACAAGGCAGTCTCAATAGAATAACGTTTCAAATTGAATTTACAAGTCAATTATCGTTATCATGTCAATATATAGAGCTATTCCTTGATTTTGCCCAGCAGTTATGAGATCATTTTAGCACTCTTATGAAGACGCAGCAAAAAATGCTAATTTTTTAATTTCGCAATACTACTAAGTCCTGAATCGAGAAGGGTATCCACGGATTCTTGCGATCGAACTTTAATTTTTCAGCGAACTGATATTTGAAATAACTGATAGTGAACAGATACAGATATACCTCTTATATTCTAACACGTGAATTCGTGTAATCATGAGATTATTGCGATAAAGGCGCAGTATATTTTTTCTGAAATGACATCTGATGGCATCAGGTATGTCTAGCAGACATTGAAAACAACAATCAAAAAGCAATCTCAATAGAATAACTTTTTGAATTGAATTTTCAAATCAAATAACGTTATTATGTCACTAAATAGAGCGATTCCTTGATTTTGCCCAGGAGCCATGAGATCATTTTAGCACTCTTATAACGACGCAGCAAAAAATGCTAATTTTTCAATTTCGCAATATTTCTATGTCCTGTAGCGAGCAGGTTATCCACGAATAATTGCGATCGAACTTTAACTTTCCAGCGAATTGAAATTTTAAATAACCGATAGTGAACAGATACAGAAATACCTCTTATATTCTAACACGTGAATTCGTGTAATCATGAGATTATTGCGATAAAGGCGCAGTATATTTTTTCCGAAATGACATCTGATGGCATCAGGTATGTCTAGCAGACATTGAAAACAACAATCAAAATGCAATCTCAATAGAATAACTTTTCGAATTGAATTTACAAATCAATTAACGTTATTATGTCAATATATAGAGCTATTCCTTGATTTTCCCCAGGAGTCATGAGATCATTTTAGCACTCTTATAAGGACGCAGCAAAAAATGATAATTTTTCAATCTCGCAATATTACTAAGTCCTGCAGCGAGCAAGTTATTTATGAATACTTGCGATCGAAATTCAACTATTCAGCGAATTGAAATTTTACTGAACCGAAAGCGAAAATATACAGAAAAGAACCTCTTAAATTCTAACACGTGAATTCGTGTAATCATGAGATTCTTGCGATCAAGGTGCAGTATATTTTTCTCGAAATATCATCTAAAAACATCAGGTATTTTTTACAGACATTGAAAACAACAATCAAAATGCAAACTCAATAGAATATTTTTTCGAATTGAATTTCCAAATAAATTAACGTTAATATGTCAAGATATAGCCTTCCTTTGATTTTGCTCAAGAGTAAGGAGATCATTTTAGCACTCTTATGACCATGCAGCAAAATATGCTAACTTTTCAATTTCGCTATATCACTAAGTCCTGTAGCGAGCAGGTTATTCACGAATACTTGCGATCGAACTTTACCTTTCCAGCGAAGTGAAATTTTAAATAACCGAAAGTGAACATATACAGAAATACTTCTTATATTCTAACACTTGAAATCGTGTAATCATCAGATTATTGCGATAAAAGCGCAGTATATTTTTTCCGAAATGACATCTGATGGCATCAGGTACGTCTAGCAGACTTTGAAAACAACAATCACAATGCAATCTCAATGGAATAACCTTTCGAATTGAATTTTCAAATCAAATAACGTTATTATGTCACTAAATAGAGTTTTTCCTTGATTGTGCCCAAAAGTTATGATATCATTTTAGCAATTTTATGACCAGGCAGCAAAATGTGCTAATTTTTGAATTTCGCAATATTACTTAGTCCTGTAGCGTGCGGGTTATCTACGAATACTTGCGATCTAAGTTAAACTATTCAGCGAATTGAAATTTTAAATAACCGAAAGCAAACAGATACAGAAATCAACCTCTTCTATTCTATCACGTGAATTTGTGTAATCATGAGATTGTTGCGATTGTGGCGCAGTATAACGTTAAAAATCCACTAAATAGAGCTATTCCTTGATTTTTCCCAGGAGTTATGAGATCATTTTAGCACTGTTATGACCACGCAGCAAAATATGCGAATTTTTCAATTTCGCAATATTATCAAGTTCTGTAGCGAGCAGGTCATCCATAAGTACTTGCGATCGAAATTGAACTATTTAGCAAATTGAAATTTCAAATATCTGAAAGCGAACAGATATAGAAATCAACCTCTTATCATCTATCACGTGAATTAGTGTAATCATGAGATGCTTGCGATTGAGGCGCAGTATATTTTTTCCGAAATGACATCTGATGGCAGATCAGATTTTTCAATGTCTAGCAGACATTGAAAACAACAATCAAAATGCAATCTCAATAGAATAACTTTTCGAATTGAATTTTCAAATTAAATAACGTCATTATGTCACTAAATAGAGCCATTCCGTGATTTTGCCCAGGGGTTATGAGATTATTTCAGCACTTTTATGACCACGCAGCAAAATATGCTAATTGTTGAATTTCGCAATATTACTAAGTCCTGTCGCGAGCAGGTGATCCATTAATACTTGCGATCTAAATTTATCTATTCAGCGAATTGGAATTTTAAATAACCGATAGTTAACGGATACAGAAATCAACCTATTATATTCTATCACGAGAATTTGTGTAATCATGAGGTTCTTGCGATTGAGGCGCAGTATATTTTTCCCGAAATATTATCTGAAGGCATCAGGTATTTCTTACAGTCATTGAAAACAACAATCAAATGCAATCGCAATAGAATAACCTTTCGGATTGAATTTTCACATCAATTAACGTTAATATGTCGATATATAGAGTCATTACTTGATTATGTCGAGGAGTCATGACATCATTTTAGCACTATTATAACGACGCAGCAAAATATGCTAATTTTTCAATTTCGCAATATTTCTAAGTCCTGTAGCGAGCAGGTTATTCACGAATACTTGCGATCGAACTATAACTTTCCAGAGAAATGAAATTTTAAATAACCGATAGTGAACGGATACAGAAAGACCTCTTATATTCTAACACGTGAATTCGTGTAATCATGAGATTATTGCGATAAAGGCGCAGTATATTTTTTCCGAAATGACATCTGATGGCATCAGGTATGTCTAGCAGAGATTGAAAACAACAATTAAAAAGCAATCTCAATAGAATAACTTTTCGAATTGAATTTTCAAATCAAATAACGTTATTATGTCACTAAATAGAGCCATTCATTGATTGTGCCCAAAAGTTATGATATCATTTGAGCAATTTTATGACCACGCAGCAAAATGTGCTAATTTTTTGATTTCGCAATATTACTTAGTCCTGTAGCGTGCGGGTTATCTACGAATACTTGCGATCTAAATTAAACTATTCAGCGAATTAAAATTTTAAATAACCGAAAGCAAACAGATACAGAAATCAACCTCTTCTATTCTATCACGTGAATTTGTGTAATCATGAGATTGTTGCGATTGTGGCGCAGTATATTTTTTTTCAGAAATGACATCTTAAGATATCAGGTATTTCGACCAGACTTTGAAAACAACGAGCAAAACGCAAACTCAATAGAATAACTTTTCGAATTGAATATCCAAATCAATTAACGTTAATATGTCAATATATAGAGCCATTCCTTTATTTTGCCCATAGTAAGGAGATCATTTCAGCACCCTTATGACCACGCAGCAAAGTATGCTAATTTTTCAATTCCGCAATGTTACTAAGTCCTGTAGCGAGTAGGTGATGCATTTATACTTGCGATCTAAATTTATCTATTTAGCGAATTGGAATTTTAAATAACCGATAGTGAACGGTTATAGAAATACCTCTTATATGCTAACACGTGAATTCGTGTAATCATGATATACTTGCGATAAAGGTGCTGTATATTTTTCCTGAAATATCATCTCAAGACATCAGGTATTTCTTACAGACATAGAAAACAACAATTAAAATGCAATCCCATTAGAATGACTTTTCGAATTGAATTTTCAAATCAAATAACGTTATGATGTCACTAAATACAGCCGTTCTTTGATTTTTCCCCGGAGTCATAATATCATTTTAGCACTTTTATAACCAAGCAGCAAAATATGCTAATTTTTCAATTTCGCAATATTACTAAGTCCTGTAGTGAGCAGGTTATCCGTAAATACTAGCGATCTAAATTGAACTATTTAGCAAATTGAAATTTCAAATATCTGAAAGCGAACAGATATAGAAATCAACCTATCATATTCTATCACGAGAATTCGTGTAATCATGAGGATCTTGCGATTGAGGAGCAGTATATTTTTCCCGAAATATTATCTGAAGGCATCAGGTATTTCTTACAGTCATTGAAAACAACAATTAAAATGCAATCTCAATAGAATAACTTTTCGGATTGAATTTTCACATCAATTAACGTTATTATGTCGATATATAGAGTCATTACTTGATTATGCCCAGGAGTCATGAGATCATCTTAGCACTATCATAACGACGAAGCAAAATATGCTAAATTTCCAATTTCGCAATATTTTTAAGTCCTGTAGCGAGCAGGTTATTCACGAATACTTGCGATCGAACTTTAACTTTCCAGCGAATTGAAATTTTAAATAACCGATAGTGAACAGATACAGAAATTTCTCCTATATTCTAACACGTGAATTCGTGTAATCATGAGACTATTGCGATTAAGGCACTGTATATTTTTTCCGAAATACCATCTGAAGACATCAGGTATTTCTTACAGACATAGAAAACAACAATCAAAAAGCAATCTCAATAGAATAACTTTCCGAATTGAATTTTCAAATCAAATAACGTTATTATGCCACTAAATAGAGCCATACCTTAATTTTGCCCAGGAGCCATAAGATCATTTTAGCACTTTTATAACGACGCAGCAAAAAATGCTAATTTTTCAATTTCGCAATATTATCAAGTCCTGTAGCAAGCAGGTTATCCATGAATACTTGCGATCTAAATTAAACTATTCAGCGAATTGATATTTTAATTAAATGAAATCGAACAGATACAGAAATCAACCACTTATATTCCATTACGTGAATTCGTGTAATCATAAGATTCTTGCGATTGAGGCGCTGTATATTTTTCTCGAATGACCATCTGAAGACATCAGGTATTTCTTACAGACATTGAAAACAACAATCAAAATGCAATCTAAATAGAATTACTTTTCGAATTGAATTTACAAATCAATTAACGTTATTATGTCACTAAATAGAGCCATTCCTTGATTTTGCCCAAAAGTTATGATATCATTTTAGCACTTTTATGACCACGCAGCAAAATGTGCTAATTTTTTAATTTCGCAATATTACTTAGTCCTGTAACGTGCGGGTTATCTACGAATACTTGCGATCTATATTAAACTATTCAGCGAATTGAAATTTCAAATAACCGAAAGCAAACAGACACAGAAATCAACCTTTTCTATTCGATCACGTGAATTTGTGTAATTATGAGATTGTTGCGATTGTGGCGCAGTATATTTTTTTTCCGAAATGACATCTGAAGATATCAGGTATTTCGAACAGACTTTGAAAACAACGAGCATAACGCAAACTCGATAGAATAACTTTTGGAATTGAATTTCCAAATCAATTAACGTTAATATGTCAATATATAGAGCCATTTCTTCATTTTGCCCATAGTAAGGAGATCATTTCAGCACCCTTATGACCACGCAGAGAAATATGCTAATTTTTCAATTCCGCAATGTTACTAAGTCCTGTAGCGAGCAGGTGATCCATTAATACTTGCGATCTAAATTTATCTATTTAGCGAATTAGAATTTTAAATAACCGATAGTGAACGGATACAGAAATACCTCCTATATGCTAACACGTGAACTCGTGTAATCATGATATACTTGCGATAAAGGCGCTGTATATTTTTCCTGAAATATCATCTCAAGACATCAGGTATTTCTTACAGACATAGAAAACAACAATCAAAATGCAATCTCATTAGAATGACTTTTCGAATTGAATTTTCAAATCAAATAACGTTATGATGTCAATAAATACAGCCATTATTTGATTTTTTCCCGGAGTCATGATATTATTTTAGCACTTTTATAACCACGCAGCAAAATATGCTAATTTTTGAATTTCGCAATATTACTAAGTTCTGTCGCGAGCAGGTTATCTATGAATACTTGCGATCTAAATTTAATTATTCAGCAAATTGATATTTTAAATAACCGAAATAGAACAGATACCGAAATCAACCACTTATATTCCATCACGAGAAATCGTGTAATCATGAAATTATTGCGATAACGGCGCAGTAAATTGTTTCCGAAATGACATCTGATGGCATCAGGTATGTATAGCAGACATTGAGAACAACAATTAAAATGCAATCTCAATAGAATAACATTTCGACTTGAATTTTCAAATCAAATAACGTTATTATGTCACTAAATGGAGCCATTCCTTTATTTTGCCAAGGAGTCATTAGATCATTTAGCAATCTTATATTGACGCAGCAAAAAATGCTAATTTTTCAATTTCATATCATTACCAAGTCCTGTAGCGAGCAGGTTATCCATGAATACCTGCGATCCAAATCTAACTATTCAGCGAATTGAAATTTTGAATAACCGAAGGCGAACAGATACAGAAATCAACCTATTATATTCTATCACGAGAATTCGTGTAATCATGAGGTTCTTGCGATTGAGGCGCAGTATATTTTTCCCGAAATATTATCTGCAGGCATCAGGTATTTCTTACAGACATTGGAAACAACAATCACAATGCAGTCTCAATAGTATAACTGTTCGAAATGATTTCTCAAATCGAATAACGTTATTATGTCACTAAATAGAGCCATTCCTTGATTTTGCCCAGAAGTTATGAGAGCATTTTAGCACTCTTATAACGACGAAGCAAAATATGCTAATTTTTTAATTTCGCAATTCTACTAAGTCCTGTAGCGAGCAGGTTATCCACGAATACTTGCGATCGAACTTTAACTTTATAGCGAATTGATATTTTAAATAACCGAAAGCAAACAGATACAGAAATCAACCTCTTCTATTCTATCACGTGAATTTGTGTAATCATGAGATTGTTGCGATTGTGGCGCAGTATATTTTTTTTCAGAAATGACATCTTAAGATATCAGGTATTTCGACCAGACTTTGAAAACAACGAGCAAAACGCAAACTCAATAGAATAACTTTTCGAATTGAATATCCAAATCAATTAACGTTTATATGTCAATATATAGAGCCATTCCTTTATTTTGCCCATAGTAAGGAGATCATTTCAGCACCCTTATGACCACGCAGCAAAGTATGCTTATTTTTCAATTCCGCAATGTTACTAAGTCCTGTAGCGAGTAGGTGATGCATTAATACTTGCGATCTAAATTTATCTATTTAGCGAATTGGAATTTTAAATAACCGATAGTGAACGGTTATAGAAATACCTCTTATATGCTAACACGTGAATTCGTGTAATCATGATATACTTGCGATAAAGGCGCTGTATATTTTTCCTGAAATATCATCTCAAGACATTAGGTATTTCTTACAGACATAGAAAACAACAATTAAAATGCAATCCCATTAGAATGACTTTTCGAATTGAATTTTCAAATCAAATAACGTTATGATGTCACTAAATACAGCCGTTCTTTGATTTTTCCCCGGAGTCATAATATCATTTTAGCACTCTTATAACCACGCAGCAAAATATGCTAATTTTTCAATTTCGCAATATTACTAAGTCCTGTAGTGAGCAGGTTCTCCGTAAATACTAGCGATCTAAATTGAACTATTTAGCAAATTGAAATTTCAAATATCTGAAAGCGAACAGATATAGAAATCAACCTATCATATTCTATCACGAGAATTCGTGTAATCATGAGGATCTTGCGATTGAGGAGCAGTATATTTTTCCCGAAATATTATCTGAAGGCATCAGGTATTTCTTACAGTCATTGAAAACAACAAATAAAATGCAATCTCAATAGAATAACTTTTCGGATTGAATTTTCACATCAATTAACGTTATTATGTCGATATATAGAGTCATTACTTGATTATGCCCAGGAGTCATGAGATCATCTTAGCACTATCATAACGACGAAGCAAAATATGCTAAATTTCCAATTTCGCAATATTTTTAAGTCCTGTAGCGAGCAGGTTATTCACGAATACTTGCGATCGAACTTTAACTTTCCAGCGAATTGAAATTTTAAATAACCGATAGTGAACAGATACAGAAATTTCTCCTATATTCTAACACGTGAATTCGTGTAATCATGAGACTATTGCGATTAAGGCACTGTATATTTTTTCCGAAATACCATCTGAAGACATCAGGTATTTCTTACAGACATAGAAAACAACAATCAAAAAGCAATCTCAATAGAATAACTTTCCGAATTGAATTTTCAAATCAAATAACGTTATTATGCCACTAAATAGAGCCATACCTTAATTTTGCCCAGGAGCCATAAGATCATTTTAGCACTTTTATAACGACGCAGCAAAAAATGCTAATTTTTCAATTTCGCAATATTATCAAGTCCTGTAGCAAGCAGGTTATCCATGAATACTTGCGATCTAAATTAAACTATTCAGCGAATTGATATTTTAATTAAATGAAATCGAACAGATACAGAAATCAACCACTTATATTCCATTACGTGAATTCGTGTAATCATAAGATTCTTGCGATTGAGGCGCTGTATATTTTTCTCGAATGACCATCTGAAGACATCAGGTATTTCTTACAGACATTGAAAACAACAATCAAAATGCAATCTAAATAGAATTACTTTTCGAATTGAATTTACAAATCAATTAACGTTATTATGTCACTAAATAGAGCCATTCCTTGATTTTGCCCAAAAGTTATGATATCATTTTAGCACTTTTATGACCACGCAGCAAAATGTGCTAATTTTTTAATTTCGCAATATTACTTAGTCCTGTAACGTGCGGGTTATCTACGAATTCTTGCGATCTATATTAAACTATTCAGCGAATTGAAATTTCAAATAACCGAAAGCAAACAGACACAGAAATCAACCTTTTCTATTCGATCACGTGAATTTGTGTAATTATGAGATTGTTGCGATTGTGGCGCAGTATATTTTTTTTCCGAAATGACATCTGAAGATATCAGGTATTTCGAACAGACTTTGAAAACAACGAGCATAACGCAAACTCGATAGAATAACTTTTGGAATTGAATTTCCAAATCAATTAACGTTAATATGTCAATATATAGAGCCATTTCTTCATTTTGCCCATAGTAAGGAGATCATTTCAGCACCCTTATGACCACGCAGAGAAATATGCTAATTTTTCAATTCCGCAATGTTACTAAGTCCTGTAGCGAGCAGGTGATCCATTAATACTTGCGATCTAAATTTATCTATTTAGCGAATTAGAATTTTAAATAACCGATAGTGAACGGATACAGAAATACCTCCTATATGCTAACACGTGAACTCGTGTAATCATGATATACTTGCGATAAAGGCGCTGTATATTTTTCCTGAAATATCATCTCAAGACATCAGGTATTTCTTACAGACATAGAAAACAACAATCAAAATGCAATCTCATTAGAATGACTTTTCGAATTGAATTTTCAAATCAAATAACGTTATGATGTCAATAAATACAGCCATTATTTGATTTTTTCCCGGAGTCATGATATTATTTTAGCACTTTTATAACCACGCAGCAAAATATGCTAATTTTTGAATTTCGCAATATTACTAAGTTCTGTCGCGAGCAGGTTATCTATGAATACTTGCGATCTAAATTTAATTATTCAGCAAATTGATATTTTAAATAACCGAAATAGAACAGATACCGAAATCAACCACTTATATTCCATCACGAGAAATCGTGTAATCATGAAATTATTGCGATAACGGCGCAGTAAATTGTTTCCGAAATGACATCTGATGGCATCAGGTATGTATAGCAGACATTGAGAACAACAATTAAAATGCAATCTCAATAGAATAACATTTCGACTTGAATTTTCAAATCAAATAACGTTATTATGTCACTAAATGGAGCCATTCCTTTATTTTGCCAAGGAGTCATTAGATCATTTAGCAATCTTATATTGACGCAGCAAAAAATGCTAATTTTTCAATTTCGTATCATTACCAAGTCCTGTAGCGAGCAGGTTATCCATGAATACCTGCGATCCAAATCTAACTATTCAGCGAATTGAAATTTTGAATAACCGAAGGCGAACAGATACAGAAATCAACCTATTATATTCTATCACGAGAATTCGTGTAATCATGAGGTTCTTGCGATTGAGGCGCAGTATATTTTTCCCGAAATATTATCTGCAGGCATCAGGTATTTCTTACAGACATTGGAAACAACAATCACAATGCAGTCTCAATAGTATAACTGTTCGAAATGATTTCTCAAATCGAATAACGTTATTATGTCACTAAATAGAGCCATTCCTTGATTTTGCCCAGAAGTTATGAGAGCATTTTAGCACTCTTATAACGACGAAGCAAAATATGCTAATTTTTTAATTTCGCAATTCTACTAAGTCCTGTAGCGAGCAGGTTATCCACGAATACTTGCGATCGAACTTTAACTTTATAGCGAATTGATATTTTAAATAACCGAAAGCAAACAGATACAGAAATCAACCTCTTCTATTCTATCACGTGAATTTGTGTAATCATGAGATTGTTGCGATTGTGGCGCAGTATATTTTTTTTCAGAAATGACATCTTAAGATATCAGGTATTTCGACCAGACTTTGAAAACAACGAGCAAAACGCAAACTCAATAGAATAACTTTTCGAATTGAATATCCAAATCAATTAACGTTTATATGTCAATATATAGAGCCATTCCTTTATTTTGCCCATAGTAAGGAGATCATTTCAGCACCCTTATGACCACGCAGCAAAGTATGCTTATTTTTCAATTCCGCAATGTTACTAAGTCCTGTAGCGAGTAGGTGATGCATTAATACTTGCGATCTAAATTTATCTATTTAGCGAATTGGAATTTTAAATAACCGATAGTGAACGGTTATAGAAATACCTCTTATATGCTAACACGTGAATTCGTGTAATCATGATATACTTGCGATAAAGGCGCTGTATATTTTTCCTGAAATATCATCTCAAGACATTAGGTATTTCTTACAGACATAGAAAACAACAATTAAAATGCAATCCCATTAGAATGACTTTTCGAATTGAATTTTCAAATCAAATAACGTTATGATGTCACTAAATACAGCCGTTCTTTGATTTTTCCCCGGAGTCATAATATCATTTTAGCACTCTTATAACCACGCAGCAAAATATGCTAATTTTTCAATTTCGCAATATTACTAAGTCCTGTAGTGAGCAGGTTATCCGTAAATACTAGCGATCTAAATTGAACTATTTAGCAAATTGAAATTTCAAATATCTGAAAGCGAACAGATATAGAAATCAACCTATCATATTCTATCACGAGAATTCGTGTAATCATGAGGATCTTGCGATTGAGGAGCAGTATATTTTTCCCGAAATATTATCTGAAGGCATTAGGTATTTCTTACAGTCATTGAAAACAACAATTAAAATGCAATCTCAATAGAATAACTTTTCGGATTGAATTTTCACATCAATTAACGTTATTATGTCGATATATAGAGTCATTACTTGATTATGCCCAGGAGTCATGAGATCATCTTAGCACTATTATAACGACGAAGCAAAATATGCTAATTTTTCAATTTCGCAATATTTCTAAGTCCTGTAGCGAGCAGGTTATTCACGAATACTTGCGATCGAACTTTAACTTTCCAGCGAATTGAAATTTTAAATAACCGATAGTGAACAGATACAGAAATTTCTCCTATATTCTAACACGTGAATTCGTGTAATCATGAGACTATTGCGATTAAGGCACTGTATATTTTTTCCGAAATACCATCTGAAGACATCAGGTATTTCTTACAGACATAGAAAACAACAATCAAAAAGCAATCTCAATAGAATAACTTTTCGAATTGAATTTTCAAATCAAATAACGTTATTATGCCACTAAATAGAGCCATACCTTAATTTTGCCCAGGAGCCATAAGATCATTTTAGCACTTTTATAACGACGCAGCAAAAAATGCTAATTTTTCAATTTCGCAATATTACTAAGTCCTGTACCGAGCTGGTAATCCATTAATACTTGCGATCTAAATTTATCTATTCAGCGAATTGGAATTTCAAATAACTGATAGTGAACGGATACAGAAATACCCTTTATATGCTAACACAAGAATTCGTGTAATCATGAGATACTTGCGATAAAAGCGCTGTATATTTTTCCTGAAATATCATCTCAAGACATCAGGTATTTCTTACAGACATAGGAAACAACAATTAAAATGCAATCTCATTAGAATGACTTTTCGAATTGAATTTTCAAATCAAATAACGTTATTATGTCACTAAATACAGCCATTCTTTGATTTTCCCCGGGAGTCATAATAGCATTTTCGCACTTTTATAACCACGCAGCAAAATATGCTAATTTTTTAATTCCGCAATATTATGGAGTCCTGTCGCGAGCAGGTTATCTTGAATAGTTGCAATCTGAATTTAACCATTACGCGAATTGAAATTTTAAATAACCGAAAGCGAACAGATACAGAAATCAACCTATTATATTCTATCACGAGAATTTGTGTAATCATGAGGTTCTTGCGATTGAGGCGCAGTATATTTTTCCCGAAATATTATCTGAAGGCATCAGGTATTTCTTACAGTCATTGAATACAACAATCAAAATGCAATCTCAATAGAATAACTTTTCGGATTGAATTTTCACATCAATTCACGTTATTATGTCGATATATAGAGTCATTACTTGATTTTGCCCAGGAGTCATGTGATCATCTTAGCACTATTATAACGACGCAGCAAAATATGCTAATTTTTTAATTTCGCAATATTTCTAAGTCCTGTAGCGAGCAGGTTATCCATGAATACTTGCGATCTAAATTTAACTATTCAGCGAATTGATATTTTCAATAAATGAAATCGAACAGATACAGAAATACCTCTTATATTCTAACACGTGAATTCGTGTTATCATGAGATTTTTGCATTAAGGGCGCAGTATATTTTTTCCGAAATGACATCTGATGGCATCAGATATGTCTAGCAGACATTGAAAACAACATTCAAAAGCAATCTCAATAGAATAACTTTTCGAATTGAATTTTTAAATCAAATATCGTTATTATGTCACTAAATAGAGCCATTCCTTGATTTTGCCTAGGAGCCATGAGATCATTTGAGCACTCTTTTAACGACGCAGCAAAAAATGCTAACTTTTCAATTTCGCAATATTATCGAGTCCTGTAGCGAGCAGGTTATCCATGAATACTTGCGATCTAAATTTAACTATTCAGCGAATTGATATTCTCAATAAATGAATTGAACAGATACAGAAATCAACCACTTAAAATCTATCACGTGAATTCGTGTAATCATAAGATTCTTGCGATTAAGGCGCTGTATATTATTCCCGAATGACCATCTGAAGATATCAGGTATTTCTTACAGACATTGAAAACAACAATCAAAATGAAATCTAAATAGAATAACTTTTCGAATTGAATTAACAAATCAATTAACGTTATTATGTCACTAAATAGAGCCATTCCTTGATTTTGCCTAGGAGTTATGATATCATTTTAGCACTTTTATGACCACGCAGCGAAATGTGCTAATTTTTATATTCCGCAATATTACTATGTCCTGTAGCGTGCAGGTTATCTACATATACTTGCGATCTAAATTGAACTGTTCAGCGAATTGAAATTTTAAATAACCGAAATCAAACAGATACAGAAATCAACCACTTATATTCCATCACGTGAATTCGTGTAATCATAAGATTCTTGCGATTAAGGCACTGTATATTTTTTCCGAAAAGACATCTGAAGATATCAGGTATTTCTTACAGACTTTGAAAACAACGAGCAAAACGCAAACCTAATAGAATAACTTTTCGAATTGAATTTCAAAATCAATTAACGTTAATATGTCAATATATAGAGCCATTCCTTTATTTTGCCCATAGTAAGGAGATCATTTTAGCACTCTTATGACCACGTAGCAAAATGTGCTAACTTTTCAATTTCGCAATGTTACTGAGTCCTGTAGCGAGCAGGTGATTCATTCATACTGGCGATCTAAATTTATCTATTCAGCGAATTTGAATTTTCAATAACCGATAGTGAACGGATACAGAAATACCTCTTATATGCTAACACGTGAATTCGTGTAATCATGAGATTCTTGCGATAAAGGCGCTGTATATTTGTCGTGAAATATCATCTCAAGACATCAGGTATTTCTTACAGACATAGAAAACAACAATTAAAATGCAATCTCATTAGAATGACTTATCGAATTGAATTTCAAATCAAATAACGTTATGATGTCACTAAATACAGCCATTCATTGATTTTTCCGGGAGTCATAATATCATTTTAGCACTTTTATAACCACCCAGCAAAATATGCTAATTTTTTAATTTCGCAATATTATGGAGTCCTGTCGCGAGCAGGTGATCTATGAATAATTGCGATCTGAATTTAACCATTACGCGAATTAAAATTTTAAATAACCGAAAGCGAACACATACAGAAATCAACCTATTATATTCTATCACGAGAATTTGTGTAATCATGAGGTTATTGCGATTGAGGCGCAGTATATTTTTCCCGAAATATTATCTGAAGGCATCAGGTATTTCTTACAGTCATTGAATACAACAATCAAAATGCAATCTCAATAGAATAACTTTTCGGATTGAATTTTCGCATCAATTAACTTTATTATGTCGATATATAGAGTCATTACTTGATTATGCCCAGAAGTCATGAGATCATCTTAGCACTATTATAACGACGCAGCAAAATATGCTAATTTTTCAATTTCGCAATATTTCTAAGTCCTGTAGCGAGAAGGTTATTTACGAATACTTGCGATCGAACTTTAACTTTCCAGCGAATTGAAATTTTAAATAACCGATTGTGAACAGATACAGAAATACCTCTTATATTCTAACACGTGAATTCGTGTAATCATGAGATTATTGCGATTATGGCGCAGTATATTTTTTCCGAAATGACATCTGATAGCATCAGGTAGGTCTAGCAGACATTGAAAACAACATTCAAAAGCAATCTCAATTGAATAACTTTTCGAATTGAATTTTCAAATCAAATATCGTTATTATGTCACTAAATAGAGCTATTCCTTGATTTTGCCCAGGAGCCATGAGATCATTTTAGCACTCTTTTAACGACGCAGCAAAAAATGCTAATTTTTCAATTTCGCATCATTACCAAGTCCTGTAGCGAGCAGGTTATCCATGAATACCTGCGATCCAAATCTAACTATTCAGCGAATTGAAATTTTGAATAACCGAAGGCGAACAGATACAGATATCAACCTATCATATTCTATCACGAGAATTCGTGTAATCATGAGGATCTTGCGATTGAGGAGCAGTATATTTTTCCCGAAATATTATCTGAAGGCATCAGGTATTTCTTACAGTCATTGAAAACAACAATTAAAATGCAATCTCAATAGAATAACTTTTCGGATTGAATTTTCACATCAATTAACGTTATTATGTCGATATATAGAGTCATTACTTGATTATGCCCAGGAGTCATGAGATCATCTTAGCACTATTATAACGACGAAGCAAAATATGCTAATTTTTCAATTTCGCAATATTTCTAAGTCCTGTAGCGAGCAGGTTATTCACGAATACTTGCGATCGAACTTTAACTTTCCAGCGAATTGAAATTTTAAATAACCGATAGTGAACAGATACAGAAATACCTCTTATATTCTAACACGTGAATTCGTGTAATCATGAGGTTCTTGCGATTGGGGCGCAGTATATTTTTCCCGAAATATTATCTGAAGGCATCAGGTATTTCGTACAGACATTGGAAACAACAATTAAAATGCAATCTCAATAGAATAACTGTTCGAAATGAATTCTCAAATCAAATAACGTTAAAAATCCACTGAATAGAGCTATTCCTTGATTTTGCCCAGGAGTTATGAGATCATTTTAGCACTTTTATGACCACGCAGCAAAATATGCGAATTTTTCAATTTCGCAATATCATCAAGTTCTGTAGCGAGCAGGTCATCCATAAGTACTTGCGATCGAAATTGAACTATTTAGCAAATTGAAATTTCAAATATCTGAAAGCGAACAGATATAGAAATCAACCTCTTATCATCTATCACGTGAATTCGTGTAATCATGAGATGCTTGCGATTGAGGCGCAGTATATTTTTTCTGAAATGACATCTGATGGCATCAGGTATGTCTAGCAGACATTGAAAACAACAATCAAAATGCAATCTAAATAGAATTACTTTTCGAATTGAATTTACAAATCAATTAACGTTATTATGTCACTAAATAGAGCCATTCCTTGATTTTGCCCAAAAGTTATGATATCATTTTAGCACTTTTATGACCACGCAGCAAAATGTGCTAATTTTTTAATTTCGCAATATTACTTAGTCCTGTAACGTGCGGGTTATCTACGAATACTTGCGATCTATATTAAACTATTCAGCGAATTGAAATTTTAAATAACCGAAAGCAAACAGACACAGAAATCAACCTTTTCTATTCGATCACGTGAATTTGTGTAATTATGAGATTGTTGCGATTGTGGCGCAGTATATTTTTTTTCCGAAATGACATCTGAAGATATCAGGTATTTCGAACAGACTTTGAAAACAACGAGCATAACGCAAACTCGATAGAATAACTTTTGGAATTGAATTTCCAAATCAATTAACGTTAATGTGTCAATATATAGAGCCATTTCTTCATTTTGCCCATAGTAAGGAGATCATTTCAGCACCCTTATGACCACGCAGAGAAATATGCTAATTTTTCAATTCCGCAATGTTACTAAGTCCTGTAGCGAGCAGGTGATCCATTAATACTTGCGATCTAAATTTATCTATTTAGCGAATTAGAATTTTAAATAACCGATAGTGAACGGATACAGAAATACCTCCTATATGCTAACACGTGAACTCGTGTAATCATGATATACTTGCGATAAAGGCGCTGTATATTTTTCCTGAAATATCATCTCAAGACATCAGGTATTTCTTACAGACATAGAAAACAACAATCAAAATGCAATCTCATTAGAATGACTTTTCGAATTGAATTTTCAAATCAAATAACGTTATGATGTCAATAAATACAGCCATTATTTGATTTTTTCCCGGAGTCATGATATTATTTTAGCACTCTTATAACCACGCAGCAAAATATGCTAATTTTTCAATTTCGCAATATTACTAAGTCCTGTAGTGAGCAGGTTATCCGTAAATACTAGCGATCTAAATTGAACTATTTAGCAAATTGAAATTTCAAATATCTGAAAGCGAACAGATATAGAAATCAACCTATCATATTCTATCACGAGAATTCGTGTAATCATGAGGATCTTGCGATTGAGGAGCAGTATATTTTTCCCGAAATATTATCTGAAGGCATCAGGTATTTCTTACAGTCATTGAAAACAACAATTAAAATGCAATCTCAATAGAATAACTTTTCGGATTGAATTTTCACATCAATTAACGTTATTATGTCGATATATAGAGTCATTACTTGATTATGCCCAGGAGTCATGAGATCATCTTAGCACTATTATAACGACGAAGCAAAATATGCTAATTTTCCAATTTCGCAATATTTCTAAGTCCTGTAGCGAGCAGGTTATTCACGAATACTTGCGATCGAACTTTAACTTTCCAGCGAATTGAAATTTTAAATAACCGATAGTGAACAGATACAGAAATTTCTCCTATATTCTAACACGTGAATTCGTGTAATCATGAGACTATTGCGATTAAGGCACTGTATATTTTTTCCGAAATGACATCTGATGGCATCAGGTATGTCTAGCAGACATTGAAAACAACAATTAAAAAGCAATCTCAATAGAATAACTTTTCGAATTGAATTTTCAAATCAAATAACGTTATTATGTCACTAAATAGAGCCATTCATTGATTGTGCACAAAAGTTATGATATCATTTGAGCAATTTTATGACCACCCAGCAAAATGTGCTAATTTTTTGATTTCGCAATATTACTTAGTCCTGTAGCGTGCGGGTTATTCACGAATACTTGCGATCTAAATTAAACTATTCAGCGAATTAAAATTTCAAATAACCGAAAGCAAACAGATACAGAAATCAACCTCTTCTATTCTATCACGTGAATTTGTGTAATCATGAGATTGTTGCGATTGTGGCGCAGTATATTTTTTTTCAGAAATGACATCTTAAGATATCAGGTATTTCGACCAGACTTTGAAAACAACGAGCAAAACGCAAACTCAATAGAATAACTTTTCGAATTGGATATCCAAATCAATTAACGTTAATATGTCAATATATAGAGCCATTCCTTTATTTTGCCCATAGTAAGGAGATCATTTCAGCACCCTTATGACCACGCAGCAAAGTATGCTAATTTTTCAATTCCGCAATGTTACTAAGTCCTGTAGCGAGTAGGTGATGCATTAATACTTGCGATCTAAATTTATCTATTTAGCGAATTGGAATTTTAAATAACCGATAGTGAACGGTTATAGAAATACCTCTTATATGCTAACACGTGAATTCGTGTAATCATGATATACTTGCGATAAAGGCGCTGTATATTTTTTCTGAAATATCATCTCAAGACATCAGGTATTTCTTACAGACATAGAAAACAACAATTAAAATGCAATCCCATTAGAATGACTTTTCGAATTGAATTTTCAAATCAAATAACGTTATGATGTCACTAAATACAGCCGTTCTTTGATTTTTCCCCGGAGTCATAATATCATTTTAGCACTCTTATAACCACGCAGCAAAATATGCTAATTTTTCAATTTCGCAATATTACTAAGTCCTGTAGTGAGCAGGTTATCCGTAAATACTAGCGATCTAAATTGAACTATTTAGCAAATTGAAATTTCAAATATCTGAAAGCGAACAGATATAGAAATCAACCTATCATATTCTATCACGAGAATTCGTGTAATCATGAGGATCTTGCGATTGAGGAGCAGTATATTTTTCCCGAAATATTATCTGAAGGCATCAGGTATTTCTTACAGTCATTGAAAACAACAATTAAAATGCAATCTCAATAGAATAACTTTTCGGATTGAATTTTCACATCAATTAACGTTATTATGTCGATATATAGAGTCATTACTTGATTATGCCCAGGAGTCATGAGATCATCTTAGCACTATTATAACGACGAAGCAAAATATGCTAATTTTCCAATTTCGCAATATTTCTAAGTCCTGTAGCGAGCAGGTTATTCACGAATACTTGCGATCGAACTTTAACTTTCCAGCGAATTGAAATTTTAAATAACCGATAGTGAACAGATACAGAAATTTCTCCTATATTCTAACACGTGAATTCGTGTAATCATGAGACTATTGCGATTAAGGCACTGTATATTTTTTCCGAAATACCATCTGAAGACATCAGGTATTTCTTACAGACATAGAAAACAACAATCAAAAAGCAATCTCAATAGAATAACTTTTCGAATTGAATTTTCAAATCAAATAACGTTATTATGCCACTAAATAGAGCCATACCTTAATTTTGCCCAGGAGCCATAAGATCATTTTAGCACTTTTATAACGACGCAGCAAAAAATGCTAATTTTTCAATTTCGCAATATTACTAAGTCCTGTACCGAGCTGGTAATCCATTAATACTTGCGATCTAAATTTATCTATTCAGCGAATTGGAATTTCAAATAACTGATAGTGAACGGATACAGAAATACCCCTTATATGCTAACACAAGAATTCGTGTAATCATGAGATACTTGCGATAAAGGCGCTGTATATTTTTCCTGAAATATCATCTCAAGACATCAGGTATTTCTTACAGACATAGGAAACAACAATTAAAATGCATTCTCATCAGAATGACTTTTCGAATTGAATTTTCAAATCAAATAACGTTATTATGTCACTAAATACAGCCATTCTTTGATTTTCCCCGGGAGTCATAATAGCATTTTCGCACTTTTATAACCACGCAGCAAAATATGCTAATTTTTTAATTCCGCAATATTATGGAGTCCTGTCGCGAGCAGGTTATCTTGAATAGTTGCAATCTGAATTTAACCATTACGCGAATTGAAATTTAAAATAACCGAAAGCGAACAGATACAGAAATCAACCTATTATATTCTATCACGAGAATTTGTGTAATCATGAGGTTCTTGCGATTGAGGCGCAGTATATTCTTCCCGAAATATTATCTGAAGGCATTAGGTATTTCTTACAGTCATTGAATACAACAATCAAAATGCAATCTCAATAGAATAACTTTTCGGATTGAATTTTCACATCAATTCACGTTATTATGTCGATATATAGAGTCATTACTTGATTTTGCCCAGGAGTCATGTGATCATCTTAGCACTATTATAACGACGCAGCAAAATATGGTAATTTTTCAATTTCGCAATATTTCTAAGTCCTGTAGCGAGCAGGTTATCCATGAATACTTGCGATCTAAATTTAACTATTCAGCGAATTGATATTTTCAATAAATGAAATCGAACAGATACAGAAATACCTCTTATATTCTAACACGTGAATTCGTGTGATCATGAGATTTTGGCATTAAGGGCGCAGTATATTTTTTTTTCGAAATGACATCTGATGGCATCAGATATGTCTAGCAGACATTGAAAACAACATTTAAAAGCAATCTCAAAAGAATAACTTTTCGAATTGAATTTTTAAATCAAATATCGTTATTATGTCACTAAATAGAGCCATTCCTTGATTTTGCCTAGGAGCCATGAGATCATTTTAGCACTCTTTTAACGACGCAGCAAAAAATGCTAATTTTTCAATTTCGCAATATTATCGAGTCCTGTAGCGAGCAGGTTATCCATGAATACTTGCGATCTAAATTTAACTATTCAGCGAATTGATATTCTCAATAAATGAATTGAACAGATACAGAAATCAACTACTTATATTCCATCACGTGAATTCGTGTAATCATAAGATTCTTGCGATTAAGGCGCTGTATATTTTTCCCGAATGACCATCTGAAGATATCAGGTATTTCTTACAGACATTGAAAACAACAATCAAAATGAAATCTAAATAGAATAACTTTTCGAATTGAATTAACAAATCAATTAACGTTATTATGTCACTAAATAGAGCCATTCCTTGATTTTGCCCAGGAGTTATGATATCATTTTAGCACTTTTATGACCACGCAGCGAAATGTGCTAATTTTTATATTCCGCAATATTACTATGCCCTGTACCGTGCAGGTTATCTACATATACTTGCGATCTAAATTGAACTGTTCAGCGAATTGAAATTTTAA
This sequence comes from Platygaster robiniae, assembly GCA_028476575.1. Lineage (NCBI taxonomy): Eukaryota > Metazoa > Arthropoda > Insecta > Hymenoptera > Platygastridae > Platygaster > Platygaster robiniae. The sequence continues at coordinate 22,243,310 of CM052021.1, forward strand.
ATAACCGAAAGCAAACAGATACAGAAATCAACCACTTATATTCCATCACGTGAATTCGTGTAATCATAAGATTCTTGCGATTAAGGCACTGTATATTTTTTCCGAAAAGACATCTGAAGATATCAGGTATTTCTTACAGACTTTGAAAACAACGAGCAAAACGCAAACCTAATAGAATAACTTTTCGAATTGAATTTCAAAATCAACTAACGTTAATATGTCAATATATAGAGCCATTCCTTTATTTTGCCCATAGTAAGGAGATCATTTTAGCACTCTTATGACCACGTAGCAAAATGTGCTAACTTTTCAATTTCGCAATGTTACTGAGTCCTGTAGCGAGCAGGTGATTCATTCATACTGGCGATCTAAATTTATCTATTCAGCGAATTTGAATTCTCAATAACCGATCGTGAACGGATACAGAAATACCTCTTATATGCTAACACGTGAATTCGTGTAATCATGAGATTCTTGCGATAAAGGCGCTGTATATTTGTCGTGAAATATCATCTCAAGACATCAGGTATTTCTTACAGACATAGAAAACAACAATTAAAATGCAATCTCATTAGAATGACTTTTCGAATTGAATTTCAAATCAAATAACGTTATGATGTCACTAAATACAGCCATTCTTTGATTTTTCCGGGAGTCATAATATCATTTTAGCACTTTTATAACCACCCAGCAAAATATGCTAATTTTTTAATTTCGCAATATTATGGAGTCCTGTCGCGAGCAGGTGATCTATGAATAATTGCGATCTGAATTTAACCATTACGCGAATTAAAATTTTAAATAACCGAAAGCGAACAGATACAGAAATCAACCTATTATATTCTATCACGAGAATTTGTGTAATCATGAGGTTATTGCGATTGAGGCGCAGTATATTTTTCCCGAAATATTATCTAAAGGCATCAGGTATTTCTTACAGTCATTGAATACAACAATCAAAATGCAATCTCAATAGAATAACTTTTCGGATTGAATTTTCGCATCAATTAACTTTATTATGTCGATATATAGAGTCATTACTTGATTATGCCCAGAAGTCATGAGATCATCTTAGCACTATTATAACGACGAAGCAAAATATGCTAATTTTCCAATTTCGCAATATTTCTAAGTCCTGTAGCGAGCAGGTTATTCACGAATACTTGCGATCGAACTTTAACTTTCCAGCGAATTGAAATTTTAAATAACCGATAGTGAACAGATACAGAAATTTCTCCTATATTCTAACACGTGAATTCGTGTAATCATGAGACTATTGCGATTAAGGCACTGTATATTTTTTCCGAAATACCATCTGAAGACATCAGGTATTTCTTACAGACATAGAAAACAACAATCAAAAAGCAATCTCAATAGAATAACTTTTCGAATTGAATTTTCAAATCAAATAACGTTATTATGCCACTAAATAGAGCCATACCTTAATTTTGCCCAGGAGCCATAAGATCATTTTAGCACTTTTATAACGACGCAGCAAAAAATGCTAATTTTTCAATTTCGCAATATTACTAAGTCCTGTACCGAGCTGGTAATCCATTAATACTTGCGATCTAAATTTATCTATTCAGCGAATTGGAATTTCAAATAACTGATAGTGAACGGATACAGAAATACCCCTTATATGCTAACACAAGAATTCGTGTAATCATGAGATACTTGCGATAAAGGCGCTGTATATTTTTCCTGAAATATCATCTCAAGACATCAGGTATTTCTTACAGACATAGGAAACAACAATTAAAATGCATTCTCATTAGAATGACTTTTCGAATTGAATTTTCAAATCAAATAACGTTATTATGTCACTAAATACAGCCATTCTTTGATTTTCCCCGGGAGTCATAATAGCATTTTCGCACTTTTATAACCACGCAGCAAAATATGCTAATTTTTTAATTCCGCAATATTATGGAGTCCTGTCGCGAGCAGGTTATCTTGAATAGTTGCAATCTGAATTTAACCATTACGCGAATTGAAATTTAAAATAACCGAAAGCGAACAGATACAGAAATCAACCTATTATATTCTATCACGAGAATTTGTGTAATCATGAGGTTCTTGCGATTGAGGCGCAGTATATTCTTCCCGAAATATTATCTGAAGGCATTAGGTATTTCTTACAGTCATTGAATACAACAATCAAAATGCAATCTCAATAGAATAACTTTTCGGATTGAATTTTCACATCAATTCACGTTATTATGTCGATATATAGAGTCATTACTTGATTTTGCCCAGGAGTCATGTGATCATCTTAGCACTATTATAACGACGCAGCAAAATATGGTAATTTTTCAATTTCGCAATATTTCTAAGTCCTGTAGCGAGCAGGTTATCCATGAATACTTGCGATCTAAATTTAACTATTCAGCGAATTGATATTTTCAATAAATGAAATCGAACAGATACAGAAATACCTCTTATATTCTAACACGTGAATTCGTGTGATCATGAGATTTTGGCATTAAGGGCGCAGTATATTTTTTTTTCGAAATGACATCTGATGGCATCAGATATGTCTAGCAGACATTGAAAACAACATTTAAAAGCAATCTCAAAAGAATAACTTTTCGAATTGAATTTTTAAATCAAATATCGTTATTATGTCACTAAATAGAGCCATTCCTTGATTTTGCCTAGGAGCCATGAGATCATTTTAGCACTCTTTTAACGACGCAGCAAAAAATGCTAATTTTTCAATTTCGCAATATTATCGAGTCCTGTAGCGAGCAGGTTATCCATGAATACTTGCGATCTAAATTTAACTATTCAGCGAATTGATATTCTCAATAAATGAATTGAACAGATACAGAAATCAACTACTTATATTCCATCACGTGAATTCGTGTAATCATAAGATTCTTGCGATTAAGGCGCTGTATATTTTTCCCGAATGACCATCTGAAGATATCAGGTATTTCTTACAGACATTGAAAACAACAATCAAAATGAAATCTAAATAGAATAACTTTTCGAATTGAATTAACAAATCAATTAACGTTATTATGTCACTAAATAGAGCCATTCCTTGATTTTGCCCAGGAGTTATGATATCATTTTAGCACTTCTATGACCACGCAGCGAAATGTGCTAATTTTTATATTCCGCAATATTACTATGCCCTGTACCGTGCAGGTTATCTACATATACTTGCGATCTAAATTGAACTGTTCAGCGAATTGAAATTTTAAATAACCGAAAGCAAACAGATACAGAAATCAACCACTTATATTCCATCACGTGAATTCGTGTAATCATAAGATTCTTGCGATTAAGGCACTGTATATTTTTTCCGAAAAGACATCTGAAGATATCAGGTATTTCTTACAGACTTTGAAAACAACGAGCAAAACGCAAACCTAATAGAATAACTTTTCGAATTGAATTTCAAAATCAATTAACGTTAATATGTCAATATATAGAGCCATTCCTTTATTTTGCCCATAGTAAGGAGATCATTTTAGCACTCTTATGACCACGTAGCAAAATGTGCTAACTTTTCAATTTCGCAATGTTACTGAGTCCTGTAGCGAGCAGGTGATTCATTCATACTGGCGATCTAAATTTATCTATTCAGCGAATTTGAATTTTCAATAACCGATAGTGAACGGATACAGAAATACCTCTTATATGCTAACACGTGAATTCGTGTAATCATGAGATTCTTGCGATAAAGGCGCTGTATATTTGTCGTGAAATATCATCTCAAGACATCAGGTATTTCTTACAGACATAGAAAACAACAATTAAAATGCAATCTCATTAGAATGACTTTTCGAATTGAATTTCAAATCAAATAACGTTATGATGTCACTAAATACAGCCATTCTTTGATTTTTCCGGGAGTCATAATATCATTTTAGCACTTTTATAACCACCCAGCAAAATATGCTAATTTTTTAATTTCGCAATATTATGGAGTCCTGTCGCGAGCAGGTGATCTATGAATAATTGCGATCTGAATTTAACCATTACGCGAATTAAAATTTTAAATAACCGAAAGCGAACAGATACAGAAATCAACCTATTATATTCTATCACGAGAATTTGTGTAATCATGAGGTTATTGCGATTGAGGCGCAGTATATTTTTCCCGAAATATTATCTAAAGGCATCAGGTATTTCTTACAGTCATTGAATACAACAATCAAAATGCAATCTCAATAGAATAACTTTTCGGATTGAATTTTCGCATCAATTAACTTTATTATGTCGATATATAGAGTCATTACTTGATTATGCCCAGAAGTCATGAGATCATCTTAGCACTATTATAACGACGCAGCAAAATATGCTAATTTTTCAATTTCGCAATATTTCTAAGTCCTGTAGCGAGAAGTTTATTTACGAATACTTGCGATCGAACTTTAACTTTCCAGCGAATTGAAATTTTAAATAACCGATTGTGAACAGATACAGAAATTCCTCTTATATTCTAACACGTGAATTCGTGTAATCATGAGATTATTGCGATTAGGGCGCAGTATATTTTTTCCGAAATGACATCTGATAGCATCAGGTAGGTCTAGCAGACATTGAAAACAACATTCAAAAGCAATCTCAATTGAATAACTTTTCGAATTGAATTTTCAAATCAAATATCGTTATTATGTCACTAAATAGAGCTATTCCTTGATTTTGCCCAGGAGCCATGAGATCATTTTAGCACTCTTTTAACGACGCAGCAAAAAATGCTAATTTTTCAATTTCGCAATATTATCAAGTCCTGTAGCAAGCTGGTTATCCATGAATACTTGCGATCTAAATTAAACTATTCAGCGAATTGATATTTTAAATAAATGAAATCGAACAGATACAGAAATCAACCACTTATATTCCATTACGTGAATTCGTGTAATCATAAGATTCTTGCGATTAAGGCGCTGTATATTTTTCTCGAATGACCATCTGAAGACATCAGGTATTTCTTACAGACATTGAAAACAACAATCAAAATGCAATCTAAATAGAATTACTTTTCGAATTGAATTTACAAATCAATTAACGTTATTATGTCACTAAATAGAGCCATTCCTTGATTTTGCCCAAAAGTTATGATATCATTTTAGCGCTTTTATGAGCACGGAGCAAAATGTGCTAATTTTTTAATTTCGCAATATTACTTAGTCCTGTACCGGGCGGGTTATCTACGAATACTTGCGATCTATATTAAACTATTCAGCGAATTGAAATTTTAAATAACCGAAAGCAAACAGACATAGAAATCAACCTTTTCTATTCTATCACGTGAATTTGTGTAATTATGAGATTGTTGCGATTGTGGCGCAGTATATTTTTTTTCCGAAATGACATCTGAAGATATCAGGTATTTCGAACAGACTTTGAAAACAACGAGCATAACGCAAACTCGATAGAATAACTTTTGGAATTGAATTTCCAAATCAATTAACGTTAATATGTCAATATATAGAGCCATTTCTTCATTTTGCCCATAGTAAGGAGATCATTTCAGCACCCTTATGACCACGCAAAGAAATATGCTAATTTTTCAATTCCGCAATGTTACTAAGTCCTGTAGCGAGCAGGTGATCCATTAATACTTGCGATCTAAATTTATCTATCTAGCGAATTAGAATTTTAAATAACCGATAGTGAACGGATACAGAAATACCTCCTATATGCTAACACGTGAATTCGTGTAATCATGATATACTTGCGATAAAGGCGCTGTATATTTTTCCTGAAATATCATCTCAAGACATCAGGTATTTCTTACAGACATAGAAAACAACAATTAAAATGCAATCTCATTAGAATGACTTTTCGAATTGAATTTTCAAATCAAATAACGTTATGATGTCAATAAATACAGCCATTATTTGATTTTTCCCCGGAGTCATGATATTATTTTAGCACTTTTTAACCACGCAGCAAAATATGCTAATTTTTCAATTTCGCATCATTACCAAGTCCTGTAGCGAGCAGGTTATCCATGAATACCTGCGATCCAAATCTAACTATTCAGCGAATTGAAATTTTGAATAACCGAAGGCGAACAGATACAGAAATCAACCTATTATATTCTATCACGAGAATTCGTGTAATCATGAGGTTCTTGCGATTGAGGCGCAGTATATTTTTCCCGAAATATTATCTGCAGGCATCAGGTATTTCTTACAGACATTGGAAACAACAATCACAATGCAGTCTCAATAGTATAACTGTTCGAAATGATTTCTCAAATCGAATAACGTTATTATGTCACTAAATAGAGCCATTCCTTGATTTTGCCCAGAAGTTATGAGAGCATTTTAGCACTCTTGTAACGACGAAGCAAAATATGCTAATTTATTAATTTCGCAATTCTACTAAGTCCTGTAGCGAGCAGGTTATCCACGAATACTTGCGGTCGAACTTTAACTTTATAGCGAATTGATATTTTAAATAACCGATAGTGAACAGATACAGAAATACCTCTTATATTCTAACACGTGAATTCGTGTAATCATGAGGTTCTTGCGATTGGGGCGCAGTATATTTTTCCCGAAATATTATCTGAAGGCATCAGGTATTTCGTACAGACATTGGAAACAACAATTAAAATGCAATCTCAATAGAATAACTGTTCGAAATGAATTCTCAAATTAAATAACGTTATTAATCCACTAAATAGAGCTATTCCTTGATTTTGCCCAGGAGTTATGAGATCATCTTAGCACTTTTATGACCACGCTGCAAAATATGCGAATTTTTCAATTTCGCAATATTATCAAGTCCTGTAGCGAGCAGGTTATCTTTAAATACTTGCAATCTGAATTAAACTATTGAGCAAATTGAAATTTCAAATATCTGAAAGCGAACAGATATAGAAATCAACCTCTTATATTCTATCATGTGAATTTGTGTAATCATGAGATTGTTGCGATTGTGGCGCAGTATATTTTTCCCGAAATGACATCTGAAGATATCAGGTATTTCTAACAGACTTTGAAAACAACAATCAGAATGCAGTCTCAATAGAATAACATTTCGAATTGAATTTACAAGTCAATTAACGTTATTATGTCAATATATAGAGCGATTCCTTGATTTTTCCCAGGAGTTATGAGATCATTTTAGCAATCTTATAACGACGCAGCAAAATATGCTAATTTTTTAATTTCGCAATATTACTAAGTCCTGTAGCGAGCAGGTTATCCACGGATACTTGCGATCGAACTTTAACTTTTTAGCGAATTGATATTTTGAATAACCGATTGTGAACAGATACAGAAATACCTCTTATATTCTAACACGTGAATTCGTGTAATCATGAGATTATTGCGATTAAAGCGCAGCATATTTTTTCCGAAATGACATCTGATGGCATCAGGTATGTCTAGCAGACATTGAAAACAACAATCAAAATGCAATCTCAATAGAATAACTTTTCGAATTGAATTTTCAAACCAAATAACGTTATAATGTCACTAAATATAGCTATTCCGTGATTTTGCCCGGGGGTTATGAGATCATTTTAGCACTCTTATGACCACGCAGCAAAATATGCTAATTTTTGAATTTCGCAATATTATCAAGTTCTGTAGCGAGCAGGTTATCTACGGATACTTGCGATCTAAATTAAACTATTCATGGAATTAAAATTTTACATAACCGAAAGCAAACAGATACAGAAATCAGCCTCTTCTATTCTATCACGTGAATTTGTGTAATCATGAGATTGTTGCGATTGTGGCGCAGTATATTTTTTTTCCGAAATGACATCTGAAGATATCAGGTATTTCTAACAGACTTTGAAAACAACGAGCAAAACGCGAACTCAATAGAATAACTTTTCGAATTGAATTTCCAAATCAATTAACGTTAATATGTCAATATATAGAGCAATTCCTTTATTTTGCCCATAGGGAGGAAATCATTTTAGCACTTTTATGGCCACGCAGCAAAATATGCCAATTTTTCAATTTCGCAAAGTTACTAAGTCCTGTACCGGGCAGGTGATCCATTAATACTTGCGATCTAAATTTATCTATTCAGCGAATTGGAATTTCAAATAACCGATATTGAACGGATACAGAAATACCTCTTATATGCTAACACGTGAATTCGTGTAATCATGAGATACTTGCGATAAAGGCGCTGTATATTTTTCCTGAAATATCATCTCAAGACATCAGATATTTCTTACAGACATAGAAAACAACAATTAAAATGCAATCTCATTAGAATGACTTTTCGAATTGAATTTTCAAATCAAATAACGTTATGATGTCACTAAATACAGCCATTCTTTGATTTTTCCTGGGAGTCATGATATCATATTAGCACTATTATAACGACGCAGCAAAATATGCTAATTTTTCAATTTCGCAATATTTCTAAGTCCTGTAACTAGCAGGTTATTCACGAATACATGCGATCGAACTTTAACTTTCCAGCGAATTGAAATTTGAAATAACCGATAGTGAACGGATACAGAAATACCTCTTATATTCTAACACGTGAATTCGGGTAATCATGAGATTATTGCTATAAAGGCGCAGTATATTTTTTCCGAAATGACATCTGATATCATCAGGTACGTCTAGCAGACATTGAAAACAACAATCAAAATGCAATCTCAATAGAATAACTTTTCGAATTGAATTTTCAAATTAAATTACGTTATAATGTCACTAAATAGAGCCATTCCGTGATTTTGCCCAGGGGTTATGAGATCATTTTAGCACTCTTAGGACCACGCAGCAAAATATGCTAATTTCTGAATTTCGCATTATTATCAAGTTCTGTAGCGAGCAGGTTATCTATAAATACTTGCAATCTAAATTAAACTATTTAGCAAATTGAAATTTCAAATATCTGAAAGCGAACAGATATAGAAATCAACCTCTTATATTCTATCACGTGAATTTGTGTAATCATGAGATTGTTGCGATTGTGGCGCAGTATATTTTTCCCGAAATGACATCTGAAGATATCAGGTATTTCTAACAGACTTTGAAAACAACGAGCAAAACGTAAACTCAATAAAATAACTTTTCGAATTGAATTTCCAAATCAATTAACGTTAATATGTCAATATATAGAGCTATTTCTTTATTTTGCCCATAGTAAGGAGATCATTTTAGCCCTCTTATAACAACGCAGCAAAATATGCTAATTTTTTAATTTCGCAATATTACTCAGTCCTGTAGCGTGCAGGTTGTCTACGAATACTTGCGATCTAAATTGAACTATTCATGGAATTGAAATTTTACATAACCGAAAGCAAACAGATACAGAAATCAGCCTCTTCTATTCTATCACGTGAATTTGTGTAATCATGAGATTGTTGCGATTGTGGCGCAGTATATTTTTTTTCCAAAATGACATCTGAAGATATCAGGTATCCCTAACAGACTTTGAAAACAACGAGCAAAATGCAAACTCAATAGAATAACTTTTCGAATTGAATTTCCAAATCAATTAACGTTAATATGTCAATATATAGAGCCATTCCTTTATTTTGCCCATAGGAAGGAAATCATTTTAGCACTTTTATGACCACGCAGCATAATATGCTAATTTTTCAATTTCGCAAAGTTACTAAGTCCTGTACCGAGCAGGTGATCCATTAATACTTGCGATCTTAATTTATCTATTCAGCGAATTGGAATTTCAAATAACCGATAGTGAACGGATACAGAAATACCTCTTATATGCTAACACGTGAATTCGTGTAATCATGAGATACTTGCGATAAAGGCGCTGTATATTTTTCCTAAAATATCATCTCAAGAAATCAGATATTTCTTACAGACATAGAAAACAACAATTAAAATGCAATCTCATTAGAATGACTTTTCGAATTGAATTTTCAAATCAAATAACGTTATGATGTCACTACATACAGCCATTCTTTGATTTTTCCCGGGAGTCATAATATCATTTTAGCACTCTTATAACCTCCTAGCAAAATATGCTAATTTTTTAATTTCGCAATAATATGAAGACGTGTCGCGAGCAGGTTATTCGCCACTACTTGCGATCGAACTTTAACTTTCCAGCGAATTGATATTTTAAATAACCGATAGTGAACAGATACGGAAGTACCTCTTATATTTTATCACGAGAATTCGTGTAATAATGAGATTATTGCGATAAAGGCGCAGTATATTTTCTCCGACATGACATCTGATGGCATTAGGTATGTATAGCAGACATTGAAAACAACAATAAAAAAGCAATCTCAATAGAATAACTTTTCGAATTGAATTTACAAATCAAGTAACGTTATGATGTCACTAAATACAGCCATTCTTTGATTTTTCCCGGGAGTCATAATATCATTTTAGCACTCTTATAACCACGCAGAAAAATATGCTAATTTTTTAATTTCGCAATATTATGAAGTTCTGTCGCGAGCAGGTTATCTATGAATAGTTGCGTTCTTAATTTAACCATTACGCGAATTGAAATTTTACATAACCGAAATCGAACAGATACAGAAATCAACCACTTATATTCCATCACGTGAATTCGTGTAATCATAAGTTTCTTGCGATTAAGGCGCTGTATATTTTTCCCGAAATACCATCTGAAGACATCAGGTTTTTTCACAGACATTGAAAACAACAATCAAAATGCAATCTAAATAGAATAACTTTTCGAATTGAATTTACAAATCAATTGACGTTATTATGTCACTAAATAGAGCCATTCCTTGATTTTGCCCAGGAGTTATGATATCATGTTAGCACTCTTATGACCACGCAGCAAAATGTGCTAATTTTTTAATTTCGAAATATTACTTAGTCCTGTGGCGTGCAGGTTATCTACGAATACTTGCGATCTAAATTGAACTATTCAGCGAATCGAAATTTCAAATAACCGAAAGCAAACAGATACAGAAAACAACCTCTTCTATTCTATCGCATGAATTTGTGTAATCATAAGGTTCTTGCGATTGAGGCGCAGTATATTTTTCCCGAAATACCATCTAAAGACATCAGTTATTTCTTACAGACATTGAAAACAACAATCAAAATGCAATCTAAATAGAATAACTTTTCGAATTGAATTTACAAATCAATTAACATTATTATGTCAATATATAGAGCTTTTCCTTGATTTTGCCCAGGAGTTAGGAGATCATTTTAGCACTCTTATGACCACGCAGCAAAATATGCTAATTTTTCAATTTTTTTAATGTTACTAAGTCCTGTAGCGAGCAGGTTATTCATTGATACTTACGATCTAAATTTATCTATTCAGCGAATTGGAATTTAAAATAACCGATAATGAACGGATACAGAAATACCTCTTATATGCTAACACGTGAATTCGTGTAATCATGAGATACTTGCGATAAAGGCGCTGTATATTTTTCCTGAAATATCATCTCAAGACATCAGGTATTTCTTACAGACATAGAAAACAACAATTAAAATGCAATCTCATTAGAATGACTTTTCGAATTGAATTTTCAAATCAAATAACGTTATCATGTCACTAAATACAGCGATTCTTTGATTTTTCCCGGGAGTCATAATATCATTTCAGCACTCTTATAACCACGCAGCAAAATATGCTAATTTTTTAATTTCGCAATATTATGGAGTCCTGTCGCGAGCAGGTTATCTATGAATAGTTGCGATCTGAATTTAACCATTAAGTGAATTGAAATTTTAAATAACCGAAAGCGAACAGATACAGAAATCAACCTATTATATTCTATCACGAGAATTTGTGTAATCATGAGATGCTTGCGATTGAGGCGCAGTATATTTTTCCCGAAATATCATCTGAAGACATCAGGTATTTCTTACAGACATTGAAAACAACAATCACAATGCAGTCTCAATAGAATAACTTTTCGAATTGAATTTACAAGTCAATTATCGTTATTATGTCAATATATAGGGCTATTACTTGATTTTGCCCAGTAGTTATGAGACCATTTTAGTACTCTTATACCGACGCAGCAAAATATGCTAATTTTTAATTTCGCAATATTACTAAGTCCTGCAGCGTGCAGGTTATCCACGAATACTTGCGATCGAACTTTAACTTTTTAGCGAATTGATATTTTAAATAACCGATAGTGAACAGATACAGAAATACCTCTTATATTCTAACACGTGAATTCGTGTAATCATGAGATAATTTCGATAAAGGCGCAGTATATTTTTTCCGAGATGACATCTGATGGCATCAGGTATGTCTAGCAGACATTGAAAACAACAATCAAAATGCAATCTCAATAGAATAACTTTTCGAATTGAATTTTTAAATCAAATAACGATATTATATCACTAAATAGAGCCATTCCTTGATTTTTCCCAGGAGTCATGAGATCATTTTAGCACTCTTATAACGACGCAGCAAAAAATGCTAATTTTTAAATTTCGCAATATTATCCAGTCCTGTAGCGAGCAGGTTATCTACAAATACTTGCGGTCTAAATTGAACTATTTATCAAATTGGAATTTCAAATATATGAAAGCGAACAGATATAGAAATGAACCTCTTATATTATATCACGTGAATTCGTGTAATCATGAGATGCTTGCGATTGAGGCGCAATATATTTTTCCCGAAATATCATCTGAAGACATCAAGTATTTCTTACAGACATTGAAAACAACAATCACAATGCAGTCTCAATATAATAACTTTTCGAATTAAATTTACAAGTCAATTAACGTTATTATTTCAATATATAGAGCTATTCCTTGATTTTGCCCAGGAGTTATGAGATCATTTTAGCACTCTTATAACGACGCAGCAAAATATGCTTATTTTTTATTTCGCAATATTACTAAGTCCTGTATTGCGCAGGTTATCCATTAATACTTGCGATCTAAATTCATCTATTCAGCGAATTGGAATTTTAAATAACCGATAGTGAACAGATACAGAAATACCTCTTATATTCTATCACGAGAATTTGTGTAATCATGAGGTTCTTGCGATTGAGGCGCAGTATATTTTTCCCGAAATATTATCTGAAGGCATCAGGTATTTCTTACAGTCATTGAAAACAACATTCAGAATGCAATCTCAATAGAATAAATTTTCGGATTGAATTTTCACATCAATTAAGGTTATGATGTCGATATATAGAGTCATTACTTGATTATGCCCAGGAGTCATGAGATCATCTTAGCACTATTATAACGACGCAGCAAAATATGCTAATTTTTCAATTCCGCAATATTATTAAGTCCCGTAGCGAGCAGGTTATCCATAAATACTTGCGATCTAAATTTAACTATTCAGCGAATTGATATTTTAAATAACCGAAATCGAACAGATACAGAAATAAACCACTTATATTCCATCACGTGAATTCGTGTAATCATAAGATTCTTGCGATTAAGGCGCTGTATATTTTTCCCGAAATACCATCTGGAGACATCAGGTATTTCTCACAGACATTGAAAACAACAATCAAAATGCAATCTAAATAGAATAACTTTTCGAATTGAATTTACAAATCAGTTAACGTTATTATGTCACTAAATAGAGCCATTCCTTGATTTTGCCCAGGAGTTATGATATCATGTTAGCACTTTTAGGACCACGCAGCAAAATGTGCTAATTTTTTAATTTCGCAATATTACTAAGTCCTGTGGCGTGCAGGTTATCTAGGAATACTTGCGATCTAAATTGAACTATTCAGCGAATCGAAATTTCAAATAACCGAAAGCAAACAGATACAGAAATCAACCTCTTCTATTCTATCGCATGAATTTGTGTAATCATGAGATTGTTGCGATTGTGGCGCACTATATTTTTTTTCCGTAATGACATCTGAAGATATCAGGTATATCTAACAGACTTTGAAAACAACGAGCAAAACGTAAACTCAATAGAATAACTTTTCGAATTGAATTTCCAAATCAATTAACGTTAATATGTCAATATATAGAGCAATTCCTTTATTTTGCCCATAGTAAGGAGATCGTTTTAGCACTTTTATGACCACGCAGCAAAATATGCTAATTTTTCAATTTCGCAATGTTACTAAGTCCTGTAGCGAGCAGGTGATCCATTAATATTTGCGATCTAAATTTATCTATTTAGCGAATTGGAATTTTCAATAACCAATAGTGAACGGATACAGAAATACCTCTTATATCCTAACACGTGAATTCGTGTAATCATGAGGTTCTTGCGATTGGGGCGCAGTATATTTTTCCCGAAATATTATCTGAAGGCATCAGGTATTTCTTACAGATATTGGAAACAACAATTAAAATGCAATCTCAATAGAATAACTGTTCGAAATGAATTCTCAAATGAAATAACGTTATTATGTCACTAAATAGAGCTATTCCTTGATTTTGCCCAGAAGTTATGAGATTATTTTAGCACTTTTATGACCACGCAGCAAAATATGCTAATTTTTCAATTTCGCAATATTATAAAGTCCTGTATCGAGCAGGTTATCCATAAATACGTGCGATCGAACTTTAACTATTTAGCGAATTGATATTTTGAATAACCGATAGTGAACAGATACAGTAATACCTCTTATATTCTAACACGTGAATTCGTGTAATCATGAGATTATTGCGATAAAGGCGCAGTATATTTTTTCCGAAATGACATCTGATGGCATCAGGTATGTCTAGCAGACATTGAAAACAACAATCAAAATGCAATCTCAATAGAATAACTTTTCGAATTGAATTTTCAAATCAAATAACGTTATAATGTCACTAAATAGAGCCATTCCGTAATTTTGTCCAGGGGTTATGAGATCATTTAAGCACTCTTATGACCACGCAGCGAAGTATGCTAATTTTTTGATTCCGCAATATTATCAAGTCCTGTAGCGAGCAGGTTATCTATAAATACATGCGATCTAAATTGAACTATTTAGCAAATTGAAATTTTAAATAACCGATAGTGAACAGATACAGAAATACCTCTTATATTCTAACACGTGAATTCGTGTAATCATGAGATTATTGCTATAAAGGCGCAGTATTTTTTTTCCGAAATGACATCTGATGGCATCAGGTATTTCTCACAGACATTGAAAACAACAATCAAAATGCAATCTAAATAGAATAACTTTTCGAAATGAATTTTCAAATCAATGAACGTTATTATGTCACTAAATAGAGCCATTCCTTGATTTTGCCCAGGAGTTATGATATCATTTCAGCACTCTTATGACCACGCAGCAAATTGTGCTAATTTTTGAATTTCGCAATATTACTAAGTCTTGTGGCGTGCAGGTTATCCATGATTACTTGCGATCTATGTTTCACTATTCAGCGAATTGATATTATAAATAACCGAAATCGAACCGATACAGAAATCAACCACTTATATTCCATTACGTGAATTCGTGTGATCATAAGATTCTTGCGATTAAGGCGCAGTATATTTTTCCCGAAATACCATCTGAAGACATCAGGTATTTCTTACAGACATTGAAAACAACAATCACAAGGCAGTCTCAATAGAATAACATTTCGAATTGAATTCACAAGTCAATTAACGTTATTATGTCAATATATAGAGCCATTCCGTGATTTTGCCCAGGGGTTATGAGATCATTTTAGCACTCTTATGACCACGCAGCAAAATATGCTAATTTTTCAATTTCGCAATATTATCAAGTCCTGTAGCGAGCAGGTTATCTACAAATACTTGCGGTCTAAATTGAACTATTTATCAAATTGGAATTTCAAATATCTGAAAGCGAACAGATATAGAAATGAACCTCTTATATTATATCACATGAATTCGTGTAATCATGAGATGCTTGCGATTGAGGCGCAATATATTTTTCCCGAAATATCATCTGAAGACATAAAGTATTTCTTACAGACATTGAAAACAACAAACAGAATGCAATCCTAATAGAATAACTTTTCGAATTAAATTTACAAGTCAATTAACGTTATTATGTCAATATATAGAGCTATTCCTTGATTTTGCCCAGGAGTTATGAGATCATTTTAGCACTCTTATAACGACGCAGCAAAATATGCTAATTTTTCAATTTCGCACTATTTCTCAGTCCTGTAGCGAGCAGGTTATCCACGAATAATTGCGATCGAACTTTAACTTTCCAGCGAATTGAAATTTCAAATAACCGATAGTGAACAGATACAGAGATACCTCTTATATTCTAACACGTGAATTCGTGTAATCATGAGATTATTGCGATAAAGGCGCAGTATATTTTTTCCGAAATGACATCTAAAGGCATCAGGTATGTCTAGCAGACATTGAAAACAACAATTACAAAGCAATCTCAATAGAATAACTTTTTGAATTGAATTTTCAAATCAAATAACGTTATTATGTCACTGAATAGAGCCATACCTTGAATTTGCCCAAGAGCCATGAGATCATTTTAGCACTCTTATAACGACGCAGCAAAATATGCTAATTTTTCAATTCCGCAATGTTACTAAGTCCTGTAGCGAGCGGGTGATCCATTAATACTTGCGATCTAAATTTATCTATTTAGCGAATTGGAATTTTCAATAACCGATAGTGAACGGATACAGAAATACCTCTTATATTCTTACACGTGAATTCGTGTAATCATTAGGTTCTTGCGATTGGGGCGCAGTTAATTTTTCCCGAAATATTATCTGAAGGCATCAGGTATTTCTTACAGTTATTGGAAACAACAATTCAAAAGCAATCTCAATAGAATAACTTTTTGAATTGAATTTTCAAATCAAATAACGTTATTATGTCACTATATAGAGCCATACCTTGAATTTGCCCAAGAGCCATGAGATCATTTTAGCACTCTTATAACGACGCAGCAAAATATGCTAATTTTTCAATTCCGCAATGTTACTAAGTCCTGTAGCGAGCAGGTTATCCATGAATACCTGCGATCTAAATCTAACTATTCAGCGAATTGAAATTTTTCAATAACAAAAAGTGAACAGATACAGAAATCAACCTATTATATTCTATCACGAGACTTCGTGTAATCATGAGGTCCTTGCGATTGAGGCGCAGTATATTTTTCCCGAAATATTATCTGAAGGCATCAGGTATTTTTTACAGACATTGAAAACAACAATCAAAATGCAATCTTATTAGAATAACTGTTCGAATTATATTTTCAAATCAATAAACGTTATTATGTCGATATATAGAGCTATTTCTTGATTTTGCCGAGGAGTTATTAGATCATTTTGGCACTTTTATAACGACGCAGCAAAATATGCTAATTTTTCAAATTCGCAATATTGTCAAGTCCTGTAGCGAGCAAGTTATTCATAAAAACTTGCGATCTAAATTAAAATATTTAGCAAATTGAAATTTCAAATATCTGAAAGCGAACAGATATAGAAATCAACCTCTTATATTCTATATCTTGAATTCGTGTAATCATGAGATGCTTGCGATTGAGGCGCAGTATATTTTTCCCGAAATATCATCTGAAGACATCTGGTATTTCTAAGAGACATTGAAAACATCAATCACAATGCAGTCTCAATAGAATAAGTGTTCGAAATGATTTCTCAAATCAAATAACGTTATTATGTCACTAAATAGAGCCATTCCTTGATTTTGCCCAGAAGTTGTGCGATCATTTTAGCACTCTTATAACGACGCAGCAAAATATGCTAATTTTTTAATTTCGCAATTTTACTAAGTCCTGTAGCGAGCAGGTTATCCACGAATACTTGCAATCGAACTTTAAGTTTTCAGCGAATTGATATTTTAAATAACCGATAGTGAACATATACAGAAATACCTCTTATATTCTAACACGTGAATTCGTGTAATCATGAGGTTCTTGCGATTGGGGCGCAGTGTATTTTTCCCGAAATATTATCTGAAGGCATTAGGTATTTCTTACAGACATTGGAAACAACAATCAAAATGCAATCTCAATAGAATAACTGTTCGAAATGAATTTCCAAATCAAATAACGTTATTATGTCACTAAATAGA
Source organism: Platygaster robiniae (assembly GCA_028476575.1). NCBI lineage: Eukaryota > Metazoa > Arthropoda > Insecta > Hymenoptera > Platygastridae > Platygaster > Platygaster robiniae. Next base: position 22,261,223 of record CM052021.1, read on the forward strand.
GCCATTCCTTGATTTTGCACGGGAGTTTGAGATCATTTAAGCACTTTTATGTCCACGCAGCAAAATATGCTAATTTTTCAATTTTGCAATATTATCAAGTCCTGTAGCGAGCAGGTCATCCATAAGTACTTGCGATCGAAATTGAACTATTTAGCAAATTGAAATTCCAAATATCTGAAAGCGAACAGATGTAGAAATTAACCTCTTATATTCTATCACGTGAATTCGTGTAATCATGAGATGCTTGCGATTGAGGATCAGTATATTTTTCCCGAAATATCATCTGAAGACATCAGGTATTTCTTACAGACATTGAAAACAACAATCACAATGCAGTCTCAATGGAATAACATTTCGAATTGAATTTACAAGTCAATTAACGTTATTATGTCAATATATAGAGCTATACCTTGATTTTGCCCAGGAGTTATGAGATCATTTTAGCAATCTTAAAACGACGCAGCAAAATATGCTAATTTTTTAATTTCGCAATATTATTAAGTCCTGTAGCGAGCAGGTTATGCTCGAATACTTGCGATCGAACTTTAACTTTTCAGCGAATTGATATTTAAAATAACCGATAGTGCACAGATACAGAAATACCTCTTATATTCTAACACGTCAATTCGTGTAATCATGAGATTATTGCGATAAAGGCGCAGTATATTTTTTCCGAAATGACATCTGATGGCATCAGGTATGTCTAGCACACATTGAAAACAACAATCAAAATGCAATCTCAATAGAAGAACTTTTCGAATTGAATTTCCAAATCAAATAACGTTATTATGTCACTAAATAGAGCCATTCCTTGATTTTGCACGGGAGTTTGAGATCATTTTAGCACTTTTATGTCCACGCAGCAAAATATGCTAATTTTTCAATTTAGCAATATTATTAAGTCCCGTAGCGAGCAGGTTATCCATCAATACTTGCGATATAAATTTAACTATTCAGCGAATTGAAATTTTAAATAACCGATAGTGAACGGATACAGGAATACCTCCTATATTCTAACACGTGAATTCGTGTAATCATGAGATTATTGCGATAAAGGCGCAGTATATTTTTTCCGAAATCACATCAGATGGCATCAGGTATGTCTAGCAGACATTGAAAACAACAATCAAAATGCAATCTCAATAGAATAACTTTTCGAATTGAATTTAAAAATCAATTAACGTTATAATGTCAATATATGGAGCTATTCCTTGATTTTGCCCAGGAGTTATAAAATGATTTTAGCACTCTTATGACCACGCAGCAAAATATGCTGATTTTTTAATTTTGCAATATTACTAAGTCCTGTATTGAGCAGGTTATCCACGAATACTTGTGATCGAACTTTAACTTTTCAGCGAATTGATATCTTAAATAACCGATAGTGAACAGATACAGAAATACCTCTTATATTCTAACACGTGCATTCGTGTAATCATGAGGTTTTTGCGATTGAGGCGCAGTATATTTTTCCCGAAATATTATCTAAAGGCATCAGGTATTTCTTACAGTCATTGAAAACAACAATCAAAATGCAATCTCAATAGAATAACTTTTTGGATTGAATTTTCACATCAATTAATGTTATTATGCCGATATATAGAGTCATTACTTGAATATGCCCAGGAGTCATGAGATCATCTTAGCGCTATTATAACGACGCAATAAAATATGCTAATTTTTCAATTTCGCAATGTTACTCAGTCCTGTAGCGAGCATGTGATCCATTAATACTTGCGATCCAAATTTATCTATTCAGCGAATTGAAATTTTAAATAACTGATAGTGAACGGATACAGGAATACCTCTCATATGCTAACACGTGAATTCGTGTAAACATGAGATAGTTTCGATAAAGGCGCTGTATATTTTTCCTGAAATATCATCTCAAGACATCAGGTATTTCTTACAGACATAGAAAACAACAATTAAAATGCAATCTCATTAGAATGACTTTTCGAATTGAATTTTCAAATCAAATAACGTTATGATGTCACTAAATACAGCCATTCTTTGATTTTTCCCGGGAGTCATGATATCATTTTAGCACTATTATAACGACGCAGCAAAATATGCTAATTTTTCAATTTCGCAATATTTCTAAGTCCTGTAGCGAGCAGGTTATTTACGAATACTTGCGATCGAACTTTAACTTTCCAGCGAATTGAAATTTTAAATAACCGATAGTGAACAGATACAGAAATACTTCTTATATTCCAACACGTGAATTCGTGTAATCATGAGATTATTGCGATAAAGGCGCAGTATATTTTTTCCGAAATGATATCTGATGGCATCAGGCATGTCTAGCAGACATTGAAAACAACAATCAAAATGCAATCTTAATAGAATAACTTTTCGAATTGAATTTTCAAATCAAATAACGTTATTATGTCAATAAATAGAGCCATTCCTTGATTTCGCCCAGGAGTCATGAAATCATTTTAGCACTCTTATAACAACGCAGCAAAAAATCCTAATTTTTTAATTTTACAATATTATCAAGTCCTGTAGCAAGCAGGTTATCCATGAATACTAGGACCTAAATTTAACTATTCAGCGAATTGATATTTTAAATAACCGAAATCGAACAGATACAGAAATCAACCACTTATATTCCATCACGAGATATCGTGTAATCATGAAATTATTGCGATAAAGGCGCAGTAAATTTTTTCCGAAATGACTTCTGATGGCATCAGGTATGTATAGCCGACATTTAAAACAACAATTAAAATGCAATCTCAATAGGATAACTTTTCGACTTGAATTTTCAAATCAAATAACGTTATTATGTCACTAAATAGAGCTATTCCGTAATTTTGCCCAGGAGTCATGAGATCATTTAGCACTCTTATATTGACGCAGCAAAAAATGCTAATTTTTCAATTTCGCAATATTACCAAGTCCTGTAGCGAGCAGGTTATCCATGAATACCTGCGATCCAAATCGAACTATTCAGCGAATTGAGATTTTAAATAACCGAAAGCGAACAGATACAGAAATCAACCTATTATATTCTATCACGAGAATTCGTGTAATCATGAGGTTCTTGCGATTGAGGCGCAGTATATTTTTCCCGAAATATTATCTGAAGGCATCAGGTATTTCTTACAGACATTGAAAACAACAATCGAAATGCAATCTTAATAGAATAACTGTTCGAATTATATTTTTAAATCAATGAACGTTATTATGTCGATATATAGAGCTATTCCTTGATTTTGCCCAGGAGTTATCAGATCATTTTAGCACTCTTATAACGACGCAGCAAAATATGCTAATTTTTTAATTTCGCAATATTACTAAGTCCTGTAGCGAGCAGGTTATCCACGAATACTTGCGATCGAACTTTAACTTTTCAGCGAATTGATATTTTAAACAACCGATAGTGAACAGATACAGAAATACCCCTTATCTTCTAACACGTGAATTCGTGTATTCATGAGATTATTGCGATAAAGGTGCAGTATATTTTTTCTGAAACGTCATCTGATAGCATCAGGTATGTCTAGCAGACATTAAAAACAACAATCAAAATGCAATCTCAATAGAATAACTTTTAAATTGAATTTTCAAATCAAATAACGTTATTATGTCACTAAAAAGAGCCATTCCTTTATTTTGCCCAGGAGTCATGAGATCATTTAGCACTCTTATATTGACGCAGCAAAAAATGCTAATTTTTCAATTTCGCAATATTACCAAGTCCTGTAGCGAGCAGGTTATCCTTGAATACCTGCGATCCAAAACGAACTATTCAGCGAATTGAAATTTTAAATAACCGAAAGCGAACAGATACAGAAATCAACCTAATATATTCTATCACGAGAATTCGTGTAATCATGAGATTATTGCGATAAAGGCGCAGTATATTTTTTCCGAAATGACATCTGATGGCATCAGGTATGTCTAGCAGACATTGAAAACAACAATCAAAATGCAATCTCAATAGAATAACTTTTCGAATTGAATTTTCAAATCAAATCACGTTTTTATATCACTAAATAGAGTCATTGCTTGATTTTGCTCAGGAGTTATGAGATCATTTTAGCACTCTTATAACGACGCAGCAAAATATGCTAATTTTTTATTTCGCAATATTACTAAGTCCTGTATTGAGCAGGTTATCCACGAATACTTGTGATCGAACTTTAACTTTTCAGCGAATTGATATCTTAAATAACCGATAGTGAACAGATACAGAAATACCTCTTATATTCTAACACGTGCATTCGTGTAATCATGAGGTTTTTGCGATTGAGGCGCAGTATATTTTTCCCGAAATATTATCTAAAGGCATCAGGTATTTCTTACAGTCATTGAAAACAACAATCAAAATGCAATCTCAATAGAATAACTTTTTGGATTGAATTTTCACATCAATTAATGTTATTATGCCGATATATAGAGTCATTACTTGAATATGCCCAGGAGTCATGAGATCATCTTAGCGCTATTATAACGACGCAATAAAATATGCTAATTTTTCAATTTCGCAATGTTACTCAGTCCTGTAGCGAGCATGTGATCCATTAATACTTGCGATCCAAATTTATCTATTCAGCGAATTGAAATTTTAAATAACTGATAGTGAACGGATACAGGAATACCTCTCATATGCTAACACGTGAATTCGTGTAAACATGAGATAGTTTCGATAAAGGCGCTGTATATTTTTCCTGAAATATCATCTCAAGACATCAGGTATTTCTTACAGACATAGAAAACAACAATTAAAATGCAATCTCATTAGAATGACTTTTCGAATTGAATTTTCAAATCAAATAACGTTATGATGTCACTAAATACAGCCATTCTTTGATTTTTCCCGGGAGTCATGATATCATTTTAGCACTATTATAACGACGCAGCAAAATATGCTAATTTTTCAATTTCGCAATATTTCTAAGTCCTGTAGCGAGCAGGTTATTTACGAATACTTGCGATCGAACTTTAACTTTCCAGCGAATTGAAATTTTAAATAACCGATAGTGAACAGATACAGAAATACTTCTTATATTCCAACACGTGAATTCGTGTAATCATGAGATTATTGCGATAAAGGCGCAGTATATTTTTTCCGAAATGATATCTGATGGCATCAGGCATGTCTAGCAGACATTGAAAACAACAATCAAAATGCAATCTTAATAGAATAACTTTTCGAATTGAATTTTCAAATCAAATAACGTTATTATGTCAATAAATAGAGCCATTCCTTGATTTCGCCCAGGAGTCATGAAATCATTTTAGCACTCTTATAACAACGCAGCAAAAAATCCTAATTTTTTAATTTTACAATATTATCAAGTCCTGTAGCAAGCAGGTTATCCATGAATACTAGGACCTAAATTTAACTATTCAGCGAATTGATATTTTAAATAACCGAAATCGAACAGATACAGAAATCAACCACTTATATTCCATCACGAGATATCGTGTAATCATGAAATTATTGCGATAAAGGCGCAGTAAATTTTTTCCGAAATGACTTCTGATGGCATCAGGTATGTATAGCCGACATTTAAAACAACAATTAAAATGCAATCTCAATAGGATAACTTTTCGACTTGAATTTTCAAATCAAATAACGTTATTATGTCACTAAATAGAGCTATTCCGTAATTTTGCCCAGGAGTCATGAGATCATTTAGCACTCTTATATTGACGCAGCAAAAAATGCTAATTTTTCAATTTCGCAATATTACCAAGTCCTGTAGCGAGCAGGTTATCCATGAATACCTGCGATCCAAATCGAACTATTCAGCGAATTGAGATTTTAAATAACCGAAAGCGAACAGATACAGAAATCAACCTATTATATTCTATCACGAGAATTCGTGTAATCATGAGGTTCTTGCGATTGAGGCGCAGTATATTTTTCCCGAAATATTATCTGAAGGCATCAGGTATTTCTTACAGACATTGAAAACAACAATCGAAATGCAATCTTAATAGAATAACTGTTCGAATTATATTTTTAAATCAATGAACGTTATTATGTCGATATATAGAGCTATTCCTTGATTTTGCCCAGGAGTTATCAGATCATTTTAGCACTCTTATAACGACGCAGCAAAATATGCTAATTTTTTAATTTCGCAATATTACTAAGTCCTGTAGCGAGCAGGTTATCCACGAATACTTGCGATCGAACTTTAACTTTTCAGCGAATTGATATTTTAAATAACCGATAGTGAACAGATACAGAAATACCCCTTATCTTCTAACACGTGAATTCGTGTATTCATGAGATTATTGCGATAAAGGTGCAGTATATTTTTTCTGAAACGTCATCTGATAGCATCAGGTATGTCTAGCAGACATTAAAAACAACAATCAAAATGCAATCTCAATAGAATAACTTTTAAATTGAATTTTCAAATCAAATAACGTTATTATGTCACTAAAAAGAGCCATTCCTTTATTTTGCCCAGGAGTCATGAGATCATTTAGCACTCTTATATTGACGCAGCAAAAAATGCTAATTTTTCAATTTCGCAATATTACCAAGTCCTGTAGCGAGCAGGTTATCCTTGAATACCTGCGATCCAAAACGAACTATTCAGCGAATTGAAATTTTAAATAACCGAAAGCGAACAGATACAGAAATCAACCTAATATATTCTATCACGAGAATTCGTGTAATCATGAGATTATTGCGATAAAGGCGCAGTATATTTTTTCCGAAATGACATCTGATGGCATCAGGTATGTCTAGCAGACATTGAAAACAACAATCAAAATGCAATCTCAATAGAATAACTTTTCGAATTGAATTTTCAAATCAAATCACGTTTTTATATCACTAAATAGAGTCATTGCTTGATTTTGCTCAGGAGTTATGAGATCATTTTAGCACTCTTATAACGACGCAGCAAAATATGCTAATTTTTTATTTCGCAATATTACTAAGTCCTGTATTGAGCAGGTTATCCACGAATACTTGTGATCGAACTTTAACTTTTCAGCGAATTGATATCTTAAATAACCGATAGTGAACAGATACAGAAATACCTCTTATATTCTAACACGTGCATTCGTGTAATCATGAGGTTTTTGCGATTGAGGCGCAGTATATTTTTCCCGAAATATTATCTAAAGGCATCAGGTATTTCTTACAGTCATTGAAAACAACAATCAAAATGCAATCTCAATAGAATAACTTTTTGGATTGAATTTTCACATCAATTAATGTTATTATGCCGATATATAGAGTCATTACTTGAATATGCCCAGGAGTCATGAGATCATCTTAGCGCTATTATAACGACGCAATAAAATATGCTAATTTTTCAATTTCGCAATGTTACTCAGTCCTGTAGCGAGCATGTGATCCATTAATACTTGCGATCCAAATTTATCTATTCAGCGAATTAAAATTTTAATTAACTGATAGTGAACGGATACAGGAATACCTCTCATATGCTAACACGTGAATTCGTGTAAACATGAGATACTTTCGATAAAGGCGCTGTATATTTTTCCTGAAATATCATCTCAAGACATCAGGTATTTCTTACAGACATAGAAAACAACAATTAAAATGCAATCTCATTAGAATGACTTTTCGAATTGAATTTTCAAATCAAATAACGTTATGATGTCACTAAATACAGCCATTCTTTGATTTTTCCCGGGAGTCATGATATCATTTTAGCACTATTGTAACGACGCAGCAAAATATGCTAATTTTTTAATTTCGCAATATTTTCAAGTCCTGTAGCGAGCAGGTTATTCATGAATACTTGCGATCTAAGTTTAACTATTCAGCGAATTGATATTTTAAATAACCGAAATCGAACAGATACAGAAATCAACCACTTATATTCCATTACGTGAATTCGTGTGATCATAAGATTCTTGCGATTAAGGCGCAGTATATTTTTCCCGAAATACCATCTGAAGACATCAGGTATTTCTTACAGACATTAACATCAACAATCACAATGCAGTCTTAATAGAATAACATTTCGAATTGAATTTACAAGTCAATTAACGTTATTATGTCAATATATAGAGTCATAACTTGATTATGCCGAGGAGTCATGAGATCATCTTAGCACTATTATAGCGACGCAGCAAAATATGCTAATTTTTCAATTTCGCAATATTTCTCAGTCCTGTAGCGAGCAGGTTATCCACGAATAATTGCGATCGAACTTCAACTTTCCAGCGAATTGAAATTTTAAATAACCGATAGTGAACAGATACAGACATACCTCTTATATTCTCACACGTGAATTCGTGTAATCATGAGATTATTGCGATATAGGCGCAGTATATTTTTTCCGAAATGACATCTAATGGCATCAGGTATGTCTAGCAGACATTGAAAACAACAATTAAAGAGCAATCTCAATAGAATAACTTTTTGAATTGAATTTTCAAATCAAATAACGTTATTAATCCACTAAATAGAGCCATTCCTTAATTTTGCCCAGGAGTTATGAGATCATTTTAGCACTTTTATGACCACGCAGCAAAATATGCGAATTTTTCAATTTTGCAATATTATCAAGTCCTGTAGCGAGCAGGTCATCCATAAGTACTTGCGATCGAAATTGAACTATTTAGCAAATTGAAATTTCAAATATCTGAAAGCGAACAGATATAGAAATCAACCTCTTATATTCTATCACGTGAATTCGTGTAATCATGAGATGCTTGCGATTGAGGCTCAGTATATTTTTCCCGAAATATCATCTGAAGACATCAGGTATTTCCTACAGACATTGAAAACAACAATCACAATGCAGTCTCAATAGAATAACATTTCGAATTGAATTTACAAGTCAATTAACGTTATTATGTCAATATATAGAGCTATACCTTGATTTTGCCCAGGAGTTATGAGAACATTTTAGCAATCTTAAAACGACGCAGCAAAATATGCTAATTTTTTAATTTCGCAACATTACTAAGTCCTGTAGCGAGCAGGTTATCCACGAATACTTGCGATCGAACTCTAACTTTTCAGCGAATTGATATTTTAAATAACCGATAGTGAACGGATACAGAAATACCCCTTATCTTCTAACACGTGAATTCGTGTATTCATGAGAGTATTGCGATAAAGGTGCAGTATATTTTTTCTGAAACGTCATCTGATAGCATCAGGTATGTCTAGCAGACATTAAAAACAACAATCAAAATGCAATCTCAATAGAATAACTTTTAAATTGAATTTTTCAAATCAAATAACGTTATTATGTCACTAAATAGAGCCATTCCTTGATTTTGCCCAGGAGTTATGAGATCATGTTAGCACTCTTATAACCACGCAGCAAAAAATGCTTATTTTTCAATTTCGCAATATTGTCAAGTCCTGTAGCGAGCAAGTTATTCATTAATACTTTCGATCTAAATTTGACTATCTAGCAAATTGAAATTTCAAAGATCTGAAAGCGAACAGATATAGAAATCAACCTCTTATATTCTATCACTTGAATTCGTGTAATCATGAGATGCTTGCGATTGAGGCGCAGTATATTTTTCCCATAATATCATCTGAAGACATCTGGTCTTTCTTACAGACATTGAAAACAACAATCACAATGCAGTCTCAATAGAATAACTGTTCGAAATGATTCCTCAAATCGAATAACGTTATTATGTCACTAAATGGAGCCATTCCTTGATTTTGCCCAGAAGTTATGAGATAATTTTAGCACTCTTATAACGACGCAGCAAAGTATGCTAATTTTTTAATTTCGCAATTTTACTAAGTCCTGTAGCGAGCAGGTTATCCACGAATACTCGCGATCGAACTTTAACTTTTCAGCATATTGATATTTTAAATAACCGATAGTGAACAGATACAGAAATACCTCTTATATTCTAACACGTAAATTCGTGTAATCATGAGATTATTGCGATAAAAGCGCAGTATATTTTTTCCGAAATGACATCTGATGGCATCAGGTATGTCTAGCAGACATTGAAAACAACAATCAAAATGCAATCTCAATAGAATAACTTTTCGAATTGAATTTTCAAATCAAATAACGTTATATTGTCACTAAATAGAGCTATTCCGTGATTTTGCCCAGGGGTTATGAGATCATTTTAGCACTCTTATGACCACGCAGCAAAGTATGCTAATTTTTTAATTCCGCAATATTTTAAAGTCCTGTAGCGAGCAGGTTATCTATAAATACTTGCGATCTAAATTGAACTATTTAGCAAATTGAAATTTCAAATATCTGAAAGCGAACAGATATAGAAATCAACTTCTTGTATTCTATCACGTGAATTTGTGTAATCATGAGATTGTTGCGATTGTGGCGCAGTATATTTTTCCCGAAATGACATCTGAAGATATCAGGTATTTCTAACAGACTTTGAAAACAACGTGCAAAACGCAAACTTAATTGAATAACTTTTCGAATTGAATTTCCAAATCAACTAACGTTAATATGTCAATATATAGATACATTCCTTTATTTTGCCCATAGAGAGGAGATCATTTTAGCACTTTTATGACCACGCAGCAAAATAGGCTAATTTTTCAATTTCGCAATGTTACCAAGTCCTGTAGCGAGCAGGTTATTCACGAATACTTGCGATCGAACTTTAACTTTCCAGCGAATTGAAATTTTAAATAACCGATAGTGAACAGATACAGAAATACCTCTTATATTCTAACACGTGAATTCGTGTAATCATGAGATTATTGCTATAAAGGCGCAGTATATTTTTTTTTTCGAAATGACATCTGATTGCATCAGGTATGTCTAGCAGACATTGAAAACAACAATCAAAATGCAATCTCAATAGAATAACTTTTCGAATTGAATTTTCAAATCAAATAACGTTATTATATCACTGAATAGAGCCATTGCTTGATTTTGCTCAGGAGTCATGAGATCATTTTAGCACTTTTATAACGACTCAGCAAAAAATGCTAATTTTTTAATTTCGCAGTATTATCCAGTCCTGTCGCGAGCAGGTTATCCATGAATACTTGCGATCTAAGTTTAACTATTCAGCGAATTGATATTTTAAATAACCGAAATCGAACAGATACAGAAATCAACCACTTATATTCCATTACGTGAATTCGTGTGATCATAAGATTCTTGCGATTAAGGCGCAGTATATTTTTCCCGAAATACCATCTGAAGACATCAGGTATTTCTTACAGACATTGAAATCAACAATCACAATGCAGTCTCAATAGAATAACATTTCGAATTGAATTTACAAGTCAATTAACGATATTATGTCAATATATAGAGCCATTCCGTGATTTTGTACAGGGGTTATGAGATCATTTTAGCACTCTTATGACCACGCAGCAAAATATGCTAATTTCTCAATTTTGCAATATTACTAAGTCCTGTAGCGAGCAGGTTATCCACGAATACTTGCGATCGAAATTTAACTTTTCAGCGAATTGATATTTTAAATAACCGATAGTGAACAGATACAGAAATCCCTCTTACTATATTCTAACACGTGCATTCGTGTAATCATGAGGTTCTTGCGATTGAGGCGCAGTATATTTTTCCCGAAATATTATCTAAAGGCATCAGGTATTTCTTACAGTCATTGAAAACAACAATCAAAATGCAATCTCAATAGAATAACTTTTTCGATTAAATTTTCACATCAATTAATGTTATTATGCCGATATATAGAGTCATTACTTGAATATGCCCAGGAGTCATGAGATCATCTTAGCGCTATTATAACGACGCAATAAAATATACTAATTTTTCAATTTCGCAATATTTCTAAGTCCTGTAGCGAGCAGGATAGTCACGAATACTTGCGATCGAACTTTAACTTTCCAGCGAATTGAAATTTTAAATAACCGATAGTAAACAGATAAGAAAATACCTCGTATATTCTAACACGTGCATTCGTGTAATCATAAGGTTCTTGCGATTGAGGCGCAGTATATTTTTCCCGAAATATTATCTGAAGGCATCAGGTATTTCTTACAGACATTGAAAACAACAATCAAAATGCAATCTTAATAGAATAACTGTTCGAATTATATTTTCAAATTAATAAACGTTATTATGTCGATATATAGAGCTATTCCTTGATTTTGCCCAGGAGTTATGAGATCATTTTAGCACTCTTATAACGACGCAGCAAAATATGCTAATTTTTCAATTTCGCTATATTACTAAGTCCTGTAGCGAGCAGGTTATCCACGAATACTTGCGATAGAACTTTACCTTTCCAGCAAATTGAAATTTTAAATAACCGGTAGTGAACATATACAGAAATACCTCTTATATTCTAACCCGTGAATTCGTGTAATCATGAGATTATTGCAATAAAGGCGCAGTACATTTTTTCCGAAATGACATCTGATGGCACCAGGTCGTCTAGCAGACATTGAAAACAACAATCAAAATGCAATCTCAATAAAATAACCTTTCGAATTGAATTTTCAAATCAAATAACGTTATTATGTCACTGAATAGAGCAATTCCTTGATTTAGCCCAGGAGTCCTGAGATCATTTTAGCACTTTTATAAAGACGCAGCAAAAAATGCTAATTTTTTAATTTCGCAATATTACCAAGTCCTGTAGCGAGCAGGTTATCCATTAATACTTGCGATCCAAATCCAACTTTTCAGCGAATTGAAATTTTGAATAACCAAAAGCGAACAGATACAGAAATCAACCTATTATATTCTATCACGAGAATTCGTGTAATCATGAGGTTCTTGCGATTAAGGCTCAGTATATTTTTCCCGAAATATCATATGAACACATCAGGTATTTCATACAGACATTGAAAACAACAATCAAAATGCAATCTCATTAGAATAACTTTTCGAATTGAATTTACAAATCAATGAACGTTAATATGTCAATATATAGAGCCATTCTTCAATTTTGCCCAGGAGTAAGGAGATCATTTTGGCACTTTTATGACTACGCAGCAAAATATGCTAATTTCTCAATTTCGCAATATTACTAAGTCCTGTAGCGAGCAGGTTATCCACGAATACTTGCGATCTAAATTTGTCTATCCAGCGAATTGAAATTTTAAATAACCGAAAGCGAACAGTTACAGAAATCAACCTATTATATTCTATTACGAAAATTCGTGTAATCATGAGGTTCTTGCGATTGAGGCGCAGTATATTTTTCCTGAAATATCATATGAAGACATCTGGTATTTCTTACAGACATTGAAAACAACACCAAACGCAATCTCAATAGAATAACTGTTCGAATTATATTTTCAAATTAATTAACGTTATTATGTCAATATATAGAGCTATTCCTTGATTTTGCCCAGGAGTTATGAAATCATTACAGCACTTTTATAAACACGCAGCAAAATGTGCTAATTTTTCAATTTCGCAATATTACTAAGTCCTGTAGCGAGCAGGTTATCCACGAATACTTGCAATCGAACTTTACCTTTCCAGCGAATTGAAATTTTAAATAACCGATAGTGAACATATACAGAAATACTTCTTATATTCTAACACGTGAATTCGTGTAATCATGAGATTATTGCGATAAAGGCGCAGTATATTTTTTCCGAAATGACATCTGATGGCATCAGGTTCGTCTAGCAGACATTGAAAACAACAATCAAAATGCAATCTGAATAGAAAAACCTTTCGAATTGAATTTTCAAATCAAATAACGATATTATGTCACTAAATAAAGCCATTCCTTGATTTTGCCCAAGAGTTATGAGATCATTCTAGCACTTTTATGACAACGCAGCAAATTATGCGAATTTTTCAATTTCGCCGTATTATCAAGTCCTGTAGCAAGCACGTTATTCATAAGTACTTGCGATCTAAATTGAACTATCTAGCAAATTGAAATTTCAAATATCTGAAAGCGAACAGATATAGAAATCAACATCTTATATTCTATCACGTGAATTCGTGAAATCATGAGATGCTCGCGATTAAGGCGCAGTATATTTTTCCCGAAATATCATCTGAAGACATCTGGTATTTCTTACAGACATTGAAAACAACAATTAAAATGCAATCTCATTAGAATAACTTTTCGAATTGAATTTTCAAATCAACTAACGTTATGATGTCAATATATAGAGCTATTCCTTGATTTTCCCCAGGAGTCATGAGATCATTTTAGCACTCTTATAACGACGCAGCACAAAATGCTAATTTTTCAATTTCGCAATATTACCAAGTGCTAAAGCGAGCAGGTTATCCACGAATACTTGCGATCGAACTTTAACTTTTCAACGAATTGATATTTTTAATAACCGATACTGAACAGATACAGAAATACCTCTTATATTCTAACACGTGAATTCGTGTAATCATGAGGTTCTTGCGATTGGGGCGCAGTATATTTTTCCCGAAATATTATCTGAAGGCATCAGGTACTTCTAACAGACATTGAAGACAACAATCAAAATGCAATCTAAATAGAATACTTTTCGAATTGAATTCTCAAATCAAATAACGTTATTATGTCACTAAATAGAGCCATTACTTGATTTTGCCGAGGAGTTATGAGATCACTTTAGCACTATTATGACCACGCAGCAAAGTATGCTAATTTTTTAATTTCGCAATATTTTCAAGTCCTGTAGCGAGCAGGTTATTCATGAATACTTGCGATCTAAGTTTAACTATTCAGCGAATTGATATTTTAAATAACCGAAATCGAACAGATACAGAAATCAACCACTTATATTCCATTACGTGAATTCGTGTGATCATAAGATTCTTGCGATTAAGGCGCAGTATATTTTTCCCGAAATACCATCTGAAGACATCAGGTATTTCTTACAGACATTAACATCAACAATCACAATGCAGTCTTAATAGAATAACATTTCGAATTGAATTTACAAGTCAATTAACGTTATTATGTCAATATATAGAGTCATAACTTGATTATGCCGAGGAGTCATGAGATCATCTTAGCACTATTATAGCGACGCAGCAAAATATGCTAATTTTTCAATTTCGCAATATTTCTCAGTCCTGTAGCGAGCAGGTTATCCACGAATAATTGCGATCGAACTTCAACTTTCCAGCGAATTGAAATTTTGAATAACCGATAGTGAACAGATACAGACATACCTCTTATATTCTCACACGTGAATTCGTGTAATCATGAGATTATTGCGATATAGGCGCAGTATATTTTTTCCGAAATGACATCTAATGGCATCAGGTATGTCTAGCAGACATTGAAAACAACAATTAAAAAGCAATCTCAATAGAATAACTTTTTGAATTGAATTTTCAAATCAAATAACGTTATTAATCCACTAAATAGAGCCATTCCTTAATTTTGCCCAGGAGTTATGAGATCATTTTAGCACTTTTATGACCACGCAGCAAAATATGCGAATTTTTCAATTTTGCAATATTATCAAGTCCTGTAGCGAGCAGGTCATCCATAAGTACTTGCGATCGAAATTGAACTATTTAGCAAATTGAAATTTCAAATATCTGAAAGCGAACAGATATAGAAATCAACCTCTTATATTCTATCACGTGAATTCGTGTAATCATGAGATGCTTGCGATTGAGGCTCAGTATATTTTTCCCGAAATATCATCTGAAGACATCAGGTATTTCCTACAGACATTGAAAACAACAATCACAATGCAGTCTCAATAGAATAACATTTCGAATTGAATTTACAAGTCAATTAACGTTATTATGTCAATATATAGAGCTATACCTTGATTTTGCCCAGGAGTTATGAGAACATTTTAGCAATCTTAAAACGACGCAGCAAAATATGCTAATTTTTTAATTTCGCAATATTACTAAGTCCTGTAGCGAGCAGGTTATGCTCGAATACTTGCGATCGAACTTTAACTTTTCAGCGAATTGATATTCAAAATAACCGATAGTGAACAGATACAGAAATACCTCTTATATTCTAACACGTCAATTCGTGTAATCATGAGATTATTGCGATAAAGGCGCAGTATATTTTTTCCGAAATGACATCTGATGGCATCAGGTATGTCTAGCAGGCATTGAAAACAACAATCAAAATGCAATCTCAATAGAATAACTTTTCGAATTGAATTTTCAAATCAAATAACGTTATTATGTCACTAAATAGAGCCATTCCTTGATTTTGCCCAGGAGTTTGAGATCATTTTAGCACTTTTATGTCCACGCAGCAAAATATGCTAATTTTTTAATTTAGCAATATTATTAAGTCCCGTAGCGAGCAGGTTATCCATCAATACTTGCGATATAAATTTAACTATTCAGCGAATTGAAATTTTAAATAACCGATAGTGAACAGATACAGAAATACCTCTTATATTCTAACACGTGAATTCGTGTAATCATGAGATTATTGCTATAAAGGCGCAGTATATTTTTTCCGAAATGACATCTGATGGCATCAGGTATTTCTCACAGACATTGAAAACAACAATCAAAATGCAATCTAAATAGAATAACTTTTCGAATTGAATTTACAAATCAATGAACGTTATTATGTCACTAAATAGAGCCATTCCTTGATTTTGCCCAGGAGTTATGATATCATTTTAGCACTCTTATGACCACGCAGCAAAATGTGCTAATTTTTGAATTTCGTTATATTACTAAGTCCTGTGGCGTGCAGGTTATTTACGAATACTTGCAATCTAAATTGAACTATTCAGCGAATCGAAATTTCAAATAACCGAAAGCAAACAGATACAGAAATCAACCTCTTCTATTCTATCGCATGAATTTGTGTAATCATGAGATTGTTGCGATTGTATCGCACTATATTTTTTTTCCGTAATGACATCTGAAGATATCAGGTATTTCTAACAGACTTTGAAAACAACGAGCAAAACGTAAACTCAGTAGAATAACTTTTCGAATTGAATTTCCAAATCAATTAACGTTAATATGTCAATATATAGAGCCATTCTTTTATTTTGCCCATATTAAGGAAATCATTTTAGTACTCATATGACCACGCAGCAAAATATGCTAATTTTTCAATTTCGCAATGTTCCTGAGTCCTGTAGCGAGCAGGTGATCCATTAATACTTGCGATCTAAGATTATCTATTTAGCGAATTGGAATTTTAAATAACCGATAGTGAACCGATACAGAAATACCTCTTATATGCTAACACGTGAATTCGTGTAATCATGAGATACTTTCGATAAAGGCGCTGTATATTTTTCCTGAAATATCATCTCAAGACATCAGGTATTTCTTACAGACATAGAAAACAACAATTAAAATGCAATCTCATTAGAATGACTTTTCGAATTGAATTTTCAAATCAAATAACGTTATGATGTCACTAAATACAGCCATTCTTTGATTTTTCCCGGGAGTCATAGTATCATTTTAGCACTCTTATAACCACGCAGCAAAATATGCTAATTTTTTAATTTCGCAATATTATAGAGTCCTGTCGCGAGCAGGTTATCTATTAATAGTTGCGGTCTGAATTTAACCATTACGCGAATTAAAATTTCAAATAACCGAAAGCGAAAAGATACAGAAATCACCCCATTATATTCTATCACGAGAATTTGTGTAATCATGAGGTTCTTGCGATTGAGGCGCAGTATATTTTTCCCGAAATATTATCTGAAGGCATCAGGTATTTCTTACAGTCATTGAAAACAACAATCAAAATGCAATCTCAATAGAATAACCTTTCGGATTGAATTTTCACATCAATTAACGTTAATATGTCGATATATAGAGTCATTACTTGATTATGTCCAGGAGTCATGACATCATTTTAGCACTATTATAACGACGCAGCAAAATATGCTAATTTTTCAATTTCGCAATATTTCTAAGTCCTGTAGCGAGCTGGTTATTCACGAATACTTGCGATCGAACTTTAACCTTTCAGCGAATTGAAATTTTAAATAACCGATAGTGAACAGATACAGAAATACCTCTTATATTCTAACACGTGAAATCGTGTAATCATGAGATTATTGCGATAAGGGCGCAGTATATGTTTTCCGAAATGACATCTGATGGCATCAGGTATGTCTAGCAGACATTGAAAACAACAATCAAAATGCAGTCTCAATAGAATACCTTTTCGAATTGAATTTTCAAATCAAATAACGTTATTATGTCACTAAATAGAGCCATTCCTTGATTTTGCCCAGGAGTCATGAGATCATTTTAGCACTCCTATAACGACGCAGCAAAAATTCCTAATTTTTTAATTTCGCAATATTATCAAGTCCTGTAGCAAGCAGATTATCCATGAATACTAGGACCTAAATTTAACTATTCAGTGGATTGATATTTTAAATAACTGAAATCGAACAGATACAGAAATCAACCACTTATATTCCATCACGTGAATTCGTGTAATCATAAGATTCTTGCGATTAAGGCGCAGTATTTTTTTCCCGAAATACCATCTGAAGACATCAGGTATTTCTTACAGACATTGAAAACAACAAAAAAAATGCAATCTAAATAGAATAACTTTTCGAATTGAATTTACAAATCAATTAACGTTATTATATCAATATATAGAGCTATTCCTTGATTTTACCCAGGAGTTATGAAATCATTTCAGCTCTCTTATGACCACGCAGCAAAATATGCTAATTTTTCAATTTCGCAATGTTACTAAGTCCTGCAGCGAGCAGGTGATCCATTAATACTTGCGATCTAAATTTATCTATTCAGCGTATTGGAATTATAAATAACCGATAGTGAACGGATACAGAAATACCTTTTATATGCTAACACGTGAATTCGTGTAATCATGAAATTATTGCGATAACGGCGCAGTAAATTTTTTCCGAAATGACATCTGATGGCATCAGGTATGTATAGCAGACATTGAAAACAACAATTAAAATGCAATCTCAATAGAAGAACTTTTCGACTTGAATTTTCAAATCAAATAACGTTATTATGTCACTAAATAGAGCCATTCCTTTATTTTGCCCAGGAGTCATGAGATCATTTAGCACTCTTATATTGACGCAGCAAAAAATGCTAATTTTTCAATTTCGCAATATTACCAAGTCCTGTAGCGTGCAGGTTATCCATGAATACCTGCGATCCAAATCTAACTATTCAGCGAATTGAAATTTTAAATAACCGAAAGCGAACAGATACAGAAATCAACCTATTATATTCTATCACTTGAATTCGTGTAATCATGAGATGCTTGCGATTGAGGCGCAGTATATTTTTTTCCGAAATATCATCTGAAGACATCTGGTATTTCTTACAGACATTGAAAACAACAATCAAAATGCAACCTTAATAGAATAACTGTTCGAATTATATTTTCAAATCAATAAACGTTATTATGTCGATATATAGAGCTATTCCTTGATTTTGCCCAGGAGTTATGAGATCATTTTAGCACTCTTATAACGACGCAGCAAAATTAGCTAATTTTTTAATTTCGCAATATTACTAAGTCCTGTAGCGAGCAGGTTATCCACGAATACTTGCGATCGAACTTTAACTTTTTAGCGAATTGATATTTTGAATAACCGATAGTGAACAGATACAGAAATACCTCTTATATTCTAACACGTGAATTCGTGTAATCATGAGATTATTGCGATAAAGGCGCAGTATATTTTTTCCGAAATGACATCTGATGGCATCAGGTATGTCTAGCAGACATTGAAAACGACAATCAAAATGCAATCTCAATAGAATAACTTTTCGAATTAAATTTTCAAATCAAATAACGTTATAATGTCACTAAATAGAGCCATTCCGTGATTTTGCCCAGGGGTTATGAGATCATTTTAGCACTCTTATGACCACGCAGCAAAATATGCTAATTTTTGAATTTCGCATTATTATCAAGTCCTGTAGCGAGCAGGTTATCTATAAATACTTGCAATCTAAATTAAACTATTTAGCAAATTGAAATTTCAAATATCTGAAAGCGAACAGATATAGAAATCAACCTCTTATATTCTATCACGTGAATTTGTGTAATCATGAGATTGTTGCGATTGTGGCACAGTATATTTTTCCCGAAATGACATCTGAAGATATCAGGTATTTCTAACAGACTTTGAAAACAACGTGCAAAACGCAAACTTAATTGAATAACTTTTCGAATTGAATTTCCAAATCAATTAACGTTAATATGTCAATATATAGATCCATTCCTTAATTTTGCCCATAGTAAGGAGATCATTTTAGCACTCTTATGACCACGAATTAAAATAAGCTTATTTTTCAATTTCGCAATGTTACTAAGTCCTGTAGCGAGCATGTGATCCATTAATACTTGCGATCCAAATTTATCTATTCAGCGAATTGAAATTTTAAATAACCGATAGTGAACGGATACAGGAATACCTCTTATATGCTAACACGTGAATTCGTGTGATCATGAGATACTTGCGATAAAGGCGCTGTATATTTTTTCTAAAATATCATCTCAAGACATCAGGTATTTCTTACAGACATAGAAAACAACAATCAAAATGCAATCTCAATAGAATAACTTTTCGAATTAAATTTTCAAATCAAATAACGTTATAATGTCACTAAATAGAGCAATTCCGTAATTTTGCCCAGGGGTTATGAGATCATTTAAGCACTTTTATGACCACGCAGCAAAGTATGCTAATTTTTTGATTTCGCAATATTATCAAGTCCTGTAGCGAGCAGGATATCTATAAATACATGCGATCTAAATTGAACTATTTGGCAAATTGAAATTTTAAATAACCGATAGTGAACAGATACAGAAATACCTCTTATATTCTAACACGTGAATTCGTGTAATCATGAGATTATTGCTATAAAGGCGCAGTATATTTTTTCCGAAATTACATCTTATGGCATCAGGTATTTCTCACAGACATTGAAAACAACAATCAAAATGCAATCTAAATAGAATAACTTTTCGAAATGAATTTACAAATCAATGAACGTTATTATGTCACTAAATAGAGCCATTCCTTGATTTTGCCCAGGAGTTAGGATATCATTTTAGCACTCTTATGACCTCGCAGCAAAATGTGCTAATTTTTGAATTTCGCAATATTACTAAGTCTTGTGGCGTGCAGGTTATCCATGAATACTCGCGATCTAAGTTTGACTATTCAGCGAATTGATATTTTAAATAACCGAAATCGAACAGATACAGAAATCAACCACTTATATTCCATTACGTGAATTCGTGTGATCATAAGATTCTTGCTATTAAGGCGCAGTATATTTTTCCCGAAATACCATCTGAAGACATCAGGTATTTCTTACAGACATTGAAAACAACAATCACAAGGCAGTCTCAATAGAATAACATTTCGAATTAAATTCACAAGTCAATTAACGTTATTATTTCAATATATAGAGCCATTCCGTGATTTTGCCCAGGGGTTATGAGATCATTTTAGCACTCTTATGACCACGCAGCAAAATATGCTAATTTTTCAATTTCGCAATATTATCAAGTCCTGTAGCGAGCAGGTTATCTACAAATACTTGCGGTCTAAATTGAACTATTTATCAAATTGGAATTTCAAATATCTGAAAGCGAACAGATATAGAAATGAACCTCTTATATTATATCACATGAATTCGTGTAATCATGAGATGCTTGCGATATAGGCGCAATATATTTCTCCCGAAATATCATCTGAAGACCTAAAGTATTTCTTACAGACATTGAAAACAACAAACAGAATGCAATCTAAATAGAATAACTTTTCGAATTAAATTTACAAGTCAATTAACGTTATTATGTCAATATATAGAGCAATTCCTTGATTTTGCCCAGGAGTTATGAGATCATTTTAGCACTCTTATAACGACGCAGCAAAATATGCTAATTTTTTATTTCGCAATATAACTAAGTCCTGTATTGAGCAGGTTATCCATTCATACTTGCGATCTAAATTCATCTATTCAGCGAATTGGAATTTTAAATAACCGATAGTGAACAGATACAGAAATACCTCTTATATTCTATCACGAGAATTTGTGTAATCATGAGGTTCTTGCGATTGAGGCGCAGTATATTTTTCCCGAAATATCATCTTAAGGCATCAGGTATTTCTTACAGTCATTGAAAACAACATTCAGAATGCAATCTCAATAGAATAAATTTTCGGCTTGAATTTTCACATCAATTAACGTTATTATGTCGATATACAGAGTCATTACTTGATTATGCCGAGGAGTCATGAGATCATCTTAGCACTATTATAGCGACGCAGCAAAATATGCTAATTTTTCAATTTCGCAATATTTCTCAGTCCTGTAGCGAGCAGGTTATCCACGAATAATTGCGATCGGACTTTAACTTTCCAGCGAATTGAAATTTTAAATAACCGATAGTGGACAGATACAGTAATACCTCTTATATTCTAACACGTGAATTCGTGTAATCATGAGATTATTGCGATAAAGGCGCAGTATATTTCTTCCGAAATGACATCTAATTGCATCAGGTATGTCTAGCAGACATTGAAAACAACAATTAAAAAGCAATCTCAATAGAATAACTTTTTGAATTGAATTTTTAAATCAAATAACGTTATTTCGTCACTAAATAGAGCCATACCTTGAATTTGCCCAAGAGCCATGAGATCATTTTAGCACTCTTATAACGACGCAGCAAAAAATGCTAATTTTTCAATTTTGCAATATTATTAAGTCCCGTAGCGAGCAGGTTATCCATAAATCCTTGCGATCTAAATTTAACTATTCAGCAAATTGATATTTTAAATAACTGAAATCGAACAGATACAGAAATCAACCACTTATATTCCATCACGTGAATTCGTGTTATCATAAGATTCTTGCGATAAAGGCGCTGTATATTTTTCCCGAAATACCATCTGAAGACATCAGGTAATTCTCACAGACATTGAAAACAACAATCAAAATGCAATCTAAATAGAATAACTTTTCGAATTGAATTTCTAAATCAATTAACGTTAATATGTCAATATATAGAGCTATTCCTTTAATTTGCCCATAGTAAGGAGATCATTTTAGCACTCTTATGACCACGTAGAAAAATATGCTAATTTTTCAATTTCGCAATGTTACTAAGTCCTGTAGCGAGCAGGTGATCCATTAATACTTGCGATCTAAATTTATCTATTTAGCGAATTGGAATTTTCAATAACCGATAGTGAACGGATACAGAAATACCTCTTATATGCTTACACGTGAATTCGTGTAATTATGAGGTTCTTGCGATTGGGGCGCAGTATATTTTTCCCGAAATATTATCTGAAGGCATCAGGTATTTCTTACAGATATTGGAAACAACAATTAAAATGCAATCTCAATAGAATAACTGTTCGAAATGAATTCTCAAATGAAATAACGTTATTATGTCACTAAATAGAGCTATTCCTTGATTTTGCCCAGAAGTTATGAGATCATTTTAGCACTTTTATGACCACGCAGCAAAATATGCTAATTTTTCAATTTCGCAATATTATCAAGTCCTGTAGCGAGCAGGTTATCCAGAAATACGAGCGATCCAAATTGAACTATTTAGCAAATTGAAATTTCAAATATCCGAAAGCGAACAGATAAAAAAATCAACCTCTTATATTCTATCACGTGAATTCGTGTAATTATGAGATTGTTTCGATTGTGGCGCACTATATTTTTTTTCCGTAATGACATCTAAAGATATCAGGTATTTCTAACAGACTTTGAAAACAACGAGCGAAACGTAAACTCAATAGAATAACTTTTCGAATTGAATTTTCAAATCAATTAACGTAATTATATCACTAAATAGAGCCATTCCTTGATTTTGCCCAGGAGTCATGAGATCATTTTAGAACTCTTATAACGACGCAGCGAAAAATGCTATTTTTTCAATTTCGCAATATTACCAAGTCCTGTAGCGAGCAGGTTATCCATGAATACCTGCGATCCAAATCTAACTATTCAGCGAATGGAAATTTTAAATAACCGAAAGCGAACATATACAGAAATCAACCTATTATATTCTATCACGAGAATTCGTGTAATCATGAGGTTCTTGCGATTGAGGCGCAGTATATTTTTCCCGAAATATTATCTGAAGGCATCAGGTATTTCTTACAGACATTGAAAACAACAATCAAAATGCAATCTTATTAGAATAACTGTTCGAATTATATTTTCAAATCAATAAACGTTATTATGTCGATATATAGAGCTATTACTTGATTTTGCTAAGTTGTTATGAGATCATTTTAGCACTCTTATAACGACGCAGCAAAATATGCTAATTTTTTAATTTCGCAATATTACTTAGTACTGTAGCGAGCAGGTTATCCACGAATACTTGCGATCGAACTTTAACTTTTTAGCGAATTGATATTTTAAATAACCAATAGTGAACAGATACAGAAATACCTCTTATATTCTAACACGTGAATTCGTGTAATCATGAGATTATTGCGATAAAGGCGCAGAATATTTTTTCCGAAATGACGTCTGATGGCATCAGGTATGTCTAGCAGACATTGAAAACAACAATCAAAATGCAATCTCAATAGAATAACTTTTGGAATTGAATTTTCAAATCAAATAACGTTATAATGTCACTAAAAAGAGCCATTCCGTGATTTCGCCCAGGGGTTACGAGATCATTTTATTACTTTTATGACCACGCATTAAAATAGGCTAATTTTTCAAATTCGCAATGTTACTAAGTCCTGTAGCGAGCACGCGATCCATTAATACTTGCGATTCAAATTTATCTATTCAGCGAATTGAAATTTTCAATAACCGATAGTGAACGGATACAGGAATACCTCTTATATGCAAACACGTGAATTCGTGTAATCATGAGATACTTGCGATAAAGGCGCTGTATATTTTTCCTGAAATATCATCTCAAGACATCAGGCATTTCTTACAGACATAGAAAACAACAATTAAAATGCAATCTAATTTGAATGACTTTTCGAATTGAATTTTCAAATCAAATAACGTTATGATGTCACTAAATACAGCCATTCTTTGATTTTTCCCGGGAGTCATGATATCATTTTAGCACTATTATAACGACGCAGCAAAATATGCTAATTTTTCAATTTCGCAAAATTTCAAAGTCCTGTAGCGAGCAGGTTATTCACGAATACTTGCGATCGAACTTTATCTTTCCAGCGAATTGAAATTTTAAATAACCGATAGTGAACAGATACAGAAATACCTCTTATATTCTAACACGTGAATTCGTGTAATCATGAGATTATTGCTATAAAGGCGCAGTATATTTTTTCCGAAATGACATCTGATGGCATCAGGTATGTCTGGCAGACATTGAAAACAACAATCAAAATGCAATCTCAATAGATTAACTTTTCGAATTGAATTTTCAAATCAAATAACGTAATTATATCACTAAATAGAGCTATTCCTTGATTTTGCCCAGGAGTCATGAGATCATTTTAGCACTCTTATAACGACGCAGCAAAAAATGCTATTTTTTCAATTTCGCAATATTACCAAGTCCTGTAGCGAGCAGGTTATCCATGAATACCTGCGATTCAAATCTAACTATTCAGCGAATTGAAATTTTAAATAACCGAAAGCGAACAGATACAGAAATCAACCTATTATATTCTATCATGAGAATTCGTGTAATCATGAGGTTCTTGCGATTGAGGCGCAGTATATTTTTCCCGAAATATTATCTGAAGGCATCAGGTATTTCTTACAGACATTGAAAACAACAATCAAAATGCAATCTTATTAGAATAACTGTTCGAATTATATTTTCAAATCAATAAACGTTATTATGTCGATCTATAGAGCTATTCCTTAATTTTGCCCAGGAGTTATGAGATCATTTTAGCACTTTCATAACGACGCAGCAAAATATGCTAATTTTTCAAATTCGCAATATTGTCAAGTCCTGTAGCGAGCAAGTTATTCATAAATACTTGCGATCTAAATTGAAATATTTAGCAAATTGCTATTTCAAATATCTGAAAGCGAACAGATATAGAAATCAACCTCTTATATTCTATCACTTGAATTCGTGTAATCACGAGATGCTTGCGATTGAGGCGCAGTATATTTTTCCCGAAATATCATCTGAAGACATCTGATATTTCTTACAGACATTGAAAACAACAATCACAATGCAGTCTCAATAGAATAACTGTTCGAAATGATTTCTCAAATCGAATAACGTTATTATGTCACTAAATAGAGCTATTCCTTGATTTTGCCCAGAAGTTATGAGATCATTTTTGCACTCTTATAACGACGCAGCAAAATATAATAATTTCTTAATTTCGCAATTTTACTAAGTCCTGTAGCGAGCAGCTTATCCACGAATACTTGCGATCGAACTTTAACTTTTCAGCGAATCGATATTTTAAATAACCGATAGTGAACAGATACAGAAATACCTCTTATATTCTAACACGTGAATTCGTGTAATCATGAGGTTCTTGCGATTGGGGCGCAGTATATTTTTCCCGAAATATTATCTGAAGGCATCAGGTATTCCTTACAGACATTGGAAACAACAATCAAAATGCAATCTCAATAGAATAACTGTTCGAAACGAATTCTCAAATCAAATAACGTTATTAATCCACTAAATAGAGCCATTCCTTAATTTTGCCCAGGAGTTATGAGATCATTTTAGCACTTTTATGACCACGCAGCAAAATATGCGAATTTTTCAATTTCCGAATATCATCAAGTCCTGTAGCGAGCAGGTCATCCATAAGTACCTGCGATCGAAATTGAACTATTTAGCGAATTGAAATTTCAAATATCTGAAAGCGAACAGATATAGAAATGAACCTCTTATATTTTATCACGTGAATTCGTGTAATCATGAGATGCTTGCGATTGAGGCGCAGTATATTTTTCCCGAAATATTATCTGAAGGCATCAGGTATTTCTTACAGTCATTGAAAACAACAATCAAAATGCAATCTCAAAAAAATAACCTTTCGGATTGAATTTTCACATCAATTAACGTTAATATGTCGATATATAGAGTCATTACTTGATTATGTCCAGGAGTCATGACATCATTTTAGCACTATTATAACGACGCAGCAAAATATGCTAATTTTTCAATTTCGCAATATTTCTAAATCCCGTAGCGAGCAGGTTATTCACGAAAACTTGCGATCGAACTTTAACTTTCCAGCGAATTGAAATTTTAAATAACCGATAGTGAACAGATACAGAAATACCTCTTATATTCTAACACGTGAATTCGTGTAATCATGAGGTTCTTGCGATTGGGGCGCAGTATATTTTTCCCGAAATATTATCTGAAGGCATCAGGTATTTCTTACAGTCATTGAAAACAACAATCAAAATGCAATCTCAATAGAATAACTTTTCGAATTGAATTTTCCAATCAAATAACGTTATTATGTCAATATATAGAGCTATTCCTTGATTTTACCCAGGAGTTATGAAATCATTTCAGCACTCTTATGACCACGCAGCAAAATATGCTAATTTTTCAATTTTGCAATGTTACTAAGTCCTGCAGCGAGCAGGTGATCCATTAATACTTGCGATCTAAATCTATCTATTCAGCGTATTGGAATTATAAATAACCGATAGTGAACGGATACAGAAATACCTTTTATATGCTAACACGTGAATTCGTGTAATCATGAAATTATTGCGATAACGGCGCAGTAAATTTTTTTCCGAAATGACATCTGATGGCATCAGGTATGTATAGCAGACATTGAAAACAACAATTAAAATGCAATCTCAATAGAAGAACTTTTCGACTTGAATTTTCAAATCAAATAACGTTATTATGTCACTAAATAGAGCCATTCCTTTATTTTGCCCAGGAGTCATGAGATCATTTAGCACTCTCATATTGACGCAGCAAAAAATGCTAATTTTTCAATATCGCAATATTACCAAGTCCTGTAGCGAGCAGGTCATCCATGAATACCTGCGATCCAAATCTAACTATTCAGCGAATTGAAATTTTAAATAACCGAAAGCGAACAGATACAGAAATCAACCTATTATATTCTATCACTTGAATTCGTGTAATCATGAGATGCTTGCGATTGAGGCGCAGTATATTTTTTTCCGAAATATCATCTGAAGACATCTGGTATTTCTTACAGACATTGAAAACAACAATCAAAATGCAACCTTAATAGAATAACTGTTCGAATTATATTTACAAATCAATAAACGTTATTATGTCGATATATAGAGCTATTCCTTGATTTTGCCCCGGAGTTATGAGATCATTTTAGCACTCTTATAACGACGCAGCAAAATTAGCTTATTTTTTAATTTCGCAATATTACTAAGTCCTGTAGCGAGCAGGTTATCCACGAATACTTGCGATCGAACTTTAACTTTTCAGCGAATTGATATTTTTAATAACCGATACTGAACAGATACAGAAATACCTCTTATATTCTAACACGTGAATTCGTGTAATCATGAGGTTCTTGCGATTGGGGCGCAGTATATTTTTCCCGAAATATTGTCTGAAGGCATCAGGTACTTCTTACAGACATTGGAAACAACAATTTAAATGCAATCTCAATAGAATAACTGTTCGAAATGAATTCTCAAATCAAATAATGTTTTTAATCCACTAAATAGAGCTATTCCTTGATTTTGCCCAGGAGTTATTAGATCATTTTAGCACTTCTATGACCACGCAGCAAAATATGCGAATTTTTTTATTTCGCAATATTATCAAGTCCTGTAGCGAGCAGGTCATCCATTAGAACTTGCGATCGAAGTTGAACTATTTAGCAAATTGAAATTTCAAATATCTGAAAGCGAACAGATATAGAAATCAACCTCTTATATTCTATCACGTGAATTCATGTAATCATGAGATGCTTGCGATTGAGGCGCAGTATAATTTTCCCGAAATATCATCTGAAGACATCAGGTATTTCTTACAGACATTGAAAACAACAATCAGAATGCAGTCTCAATAGAATAACATTTCGAATTGAATTTACAAGTCAATTAACGTTATTATGTCAATATATAGAGCTATCCCTTGATTTTTCCCAGGAGTTATGAGATCATTTTAGCAATCTTATGACGACAAAGCAAAATATGCTAATTTTTTAATTTCGCAATATTATTAAGTCCCGTAGCGAGCAGGTTATCCATAAATCCTTGCGATCTAAATCTAACTATTCAGCGAATTGATATTTTAAATAACTGAAATCGAACAGATACAGAAATCAACCACTTATATTCCATCACGTGAATTCGTTTAATCATAAGATTCTTGCGATTAAGGCGCTGTATATTTTTCCCGAAATACCAGCTGAAGACATCAAGTATTTCTCACAGACATTGAAAACAACAATCAAAATGCAATCTAAATAGAATAAATTTTCGAATTGAATTTACAAATCAATGAACGTTATTATGTCACTAAATAGAGCCATTCCTTGATTTTGCCCAGGCGTTATGATATCATTTCAGCACTCTTATGACCACGCAGCAAAATGTGCTAATTTTTGAATTTCGCAATATTACTAAGTCCTGTGGCGTGCAGGTTATCTACGAATACTTGCGATCTAAATTGAACTATTCAGCGAATCGAAATTTCAAATAACCGAAAGCAAACAGATACAGAAATCAATCTCTTCTATTCTATCGCATGAATTTTTGTAAACATGAGATTGTTGCGATTGTGGCGCACTATATTTTTTTTCCGTAATGACATCTGAAGATATCAGGTATTTCTTACAGACATTGAAAACAACAATCACAATGCAGTCTCAATAGAATAACTTTTCGAATTGAATTTACAAGTCAATTAACGTTATTATTGTTGAAGTAAAAGAAGTAAATTTTGTATTTGAATTCTCCCGCTCTCCAAACTAGGAATATTTTGTCACCACCCTCCCCGTGCCCTACCGAGAGCACACAGGTGTACCACAACGGGAGAAAGTTCTCCTCCCTCACTCCCTAGCATTAGCTCTCTCTCTTTCATTTTAGGTTCACTCTCACCAGTTTTTTTGTTCACTTTGCTCTGGAACCGAAATCTGTAAAGACCTCTCTACAAAATAAATCCGAAGTTTTCTTTTAAATCAGTGAAATATCTTGTTATTTGGACCCTTAATTTAACAGGTTATGGGCCCAGGTTCGCGAATTAACAGATATTTCTGAGGGTCTGAAATTAATTGCGCGCGAAGTGCGGGTTTGAAATTTATTTCCGTCAAGTGCACGCCGAGAAGCTTTTTCGTGCATCCGCGATGGAATCTGAAAATGTTCGCCTCCCGAAATTGACTGGAAACGAGGACTGGGCGATGTGGAAATTCCGGGCCCGCGTGGCACTGAGGGCGTCGGGGACATGGGACGTCGTCGACGGCACCCAGGTGAAACCGGAAGTGGCGGCCGGGGCCGACGAAGCGCCCATCAAGGCATGGAAGAAGCTGGACAACACGGCCCAGAGGATAATCGTGACGTCCATCGACGAGAGACCACTCCTGCATATCATCAACTGCGATACCTCCAGGTCCATGTGGGACAAACTTCAATCCGTGTACGAGCAGAAATCCGAGGTCAGCATCCACACACTAATGCAGAAATGGTACAGCATCGAGAAAGACCCCAGGGACGACATAGCAACCCACGTCGCTCGTCTCGAGGATCTCGCCCACCGCCTTGAAAACCTGGGTGAGAAAATTCCTGAAAGCATGATCATGACGAAGGTTATTATGACCCTCCCCCCCACTATGAAGCACTTTATCAGCGCGTGGGACTCGGCTCCCTCGGGAGACCGCACGTTGTCGAACCTGATATCGCGACTGACGATCGAGGAATCCCGCACCAGCCCTAACCATAATCGGGAAAGCGCGGCATTCACTGTTCGTAAGATCACTCACGGCAAATCAAACCCCAAGTCTAGGAGGCCAGGGAACTGCAACTACTGTCACAAACCAGGACACTGGGTGGCGGAGTGTTGGAAGAAGAAAACGGCTGGCACCAGGAGAGGTGCAGAGGACAGGGGCGAGGCCCTCATCGGGGAAGCCATGACATCGAGGGACATCATCCACGGGGTCGAGGCCGAGGCCTGGTTCATGGACTCCGGGGCGACAGACCACATGTCGAATAGGCGATCCTGGTTTCGCTCGTTCACCAACCTCCAGGGGAAGTCCATCAAGGTCGGGGATGGAAAATTGATTCCGGCCTTGGGGAGGGGTGAAATAGACATTCTGGCTTTTAACGGTCACAAGTGGGAACGAAAGTTCCTGAGGAATGTTCTGTACGTGCCTGACCTCACTTACAACCTTTTTTCACTAGGCGCGGCGCTAGATAATGGCATTGAGCATCAATCCGACCGAAATTCATGCAGACTCGTGAAGGACGGGGACGTGGTTGCGGTGGGAGTAAGGACAGGAAAACTGTTCAGCATGAGGTTCCAGGTCATCGAAGCGGTCCAGGGGCAGCCCGAGGCGAACATGGCAACGCAGGTCGACCTCCACACCTGGCATCAGAGGATGTCGCATCAGAACATGGCCCAGGTCAAGGATGTTCTAAAGAGGTCGGGGATCAAGTGTCCTGGCGAGGGCATAAGCTGCGAGGACTGCATCCTGGGGAAAATGCATCGTCTACCACTTCCAAGAAGGGGCTCGAGGTCAGCGAAAATAGGTGAGGTGATCCACACCGACCTCTGTGGGCCCATGCAGGAAAAGTCTCTGGGAGGCGCGAGGTATTTCTTAATGTTTAAGGATGACTATAGCCACCACAGGTCAATATATTTTCTGAAGACCAAGGCCGAGACCCCCACCTGGATCGACCACTACCTTAGGAAGGCTGAGAAACACCTTGATACTGGAATAAAGGTCCTGAGGAGCGACAACGGGCTCGAGTACGTCAACCAGGAAGTGGCTGACCTGACACGTCGACTGGGCATCACGCACCAAAGGACTGCTCCATACACACCTGAGCAGAATGGATCGGCAGAGCGCGAAAACCGAACTGTCGTCGAACTGGCCAGGACCTCTTTGCACGCCTGTGGAATTCCCCTGAGGATGTGGGCCGAGGCCATCAACTACTCGGTGCACTCGCTCAACCAGACGGGAACAAGCTCTCGTGCAGGGAGCACGCCGAACGAGCTCTGGCTGGGAAAACCACCTGACATGGACCTCCTTCACATTTTTGGCGAGCTGGTCTACGTCCATGTTCCAAAGGAGAAGCGCCGGAAATGGGACGTCATGGCGGAGAAGGGATTCTTCGTGGGGTACGACGGCAACACCAAGGGTTTTCGTGTCTGGTTCCCAGAAAGAGACCAAGTCAAGATTCACCGGGACATCGTCTTCACTGGAAGATTATTCAAGGACGAAATGCCAAGTGAAACACAGGAGGAGACAATAGATCTCTCAATACTACCTGCAGACGTCACCGACGACCAGGAACCTGAGGACGTCATCGAGGACGCCGTCGAGGACGAGGCTCAAGAATACGAACCAGCGCGGGAAAATGCACCACCACCAGTCGGACAGGATCAGGCTCCAGGTGGAGATCGGCCCAGATATAACTTAAGAAATCGCGAGGACATCCAGATGCCGGCAAGGTACTCGACGGCCATGTTTTCCGCCGTGGACACCAGTGAGCCAGAAGATTTCGAACAGGCCATGGCATCACAGACCTCGGGGCAGTGGAAAGCAGCTATGGATGATGAGATGAAATCCCTGCTGGAGAACAGCACCTGGACCTTGGTCGACCCACCTCACGATCAGAAGATAATTGACAGCCGCTGGACTTATAAACTGAAGCGAGGGGGCGATGGAAGGATCGAAAGGTTCAAGGCCAGGCTAGTGGCGAGGGGCTTCAGGCAAACTGCGGGAGTCGACTACCACGAGACGTTCAGCCCGGTCACGAAATTCGACTCCATTAGAACAATCCTGGCAATGGCAGCATCGGAGAATTTATACCTGAAACAGTTTGACATAAAGACTGCGTTTCTGTACGGGGAAATCGAGGAGGCCATCTTCATGCATCAGCCAGAGGGATACGAGGATGGCACAGGACGAGTCTGTAAGCTGAACCAGAGCCTGTACGGGCTCAAGCAGGCATCAAGGTGCTGGAACCAACGCCTTACGTCGGCTCTGAACAACCTAGGTCTCCAGCCCACGGATGCCGATCCATGTGTGTTCACAAACAACAACAAGGAAAATCTCCTGGTCCTGGCCATCCACGTCGACGACGGACTCATCGCAGCGACAAGAGAAGAAGCGGCAAGTCAGATTCTCATGGACCTGGAGAAGGAATTCAGCGTGACCTCAGGCGAGGTCTCAACATACCTCGGAGTGCAGATTCGACGACTTCACGACGGGTCCATCTTCCTACACCAGGAGGCTTACGCCATGACGGTTTTACGGCGTTTCAAAATGGACGAGGCCAACGCAGTTGCCACCCCCGCTGACCGACACCACGAGATGTGCGCCGACGCCCACGTAAACGGCGGCAAAGACACACCCGGGACGGCATTTCGGCGAGTAGTGGGGAGTCTCATGTACCTGTCGATCGCTACGAGGCCGGACATCACGTACTCTGTAAATGCTGCCAGTCAACATCTCGAGGACCCAAAGAGCATCCATTGGAGCGCGGTCAAGAGGATACTGAAATATTTGAAAGGCACTACAGGTTTTGGTTTGTATTTTCCGGTTCGCAAAAATCACTGTTTACAGGTTTACAGCGACGCGGACTACGCCGGGGATACTGAGACGCGACGGTCGACAAGCGGGGTCGTGATTAAGTTTGGAGATTCCACGGTTACCTGGAGTTCGGCGAGGCAGAAATCCGTGGCACTCTCCACCACTGAAGCCGAGTACGTCGCAGCGAGCACGGCCGTCAAGGAGATTGTCTGGTTCAAGGGCCTACTCGCGGAGCTTGGGATTCCCGTTGAGAAAACAACGCTGAACATCGATAACTTGAGCGCTGTGAAACTCATTCGAAATCCCGAGTTTCACAAGCGTACAAAACATATCGACGTGCGCTACCACTTCATTCGCGAGAAATATCAGAGCCATGTTTTTGTTTTAGAACATGTACCGTCGGAGAAACAGCAGGCAGATCTCCTCACGAAACCTCTGCCTCGGGTAAACTTCGAGATGCAGAGAAATATGCTGAACGTCACGAACTTTGAAGAAGCGAAAAAACGACACCAGCATTCAGCATAACAACAACAAACAACGAGCGACATTGCAGCCGACGTCCGACGAAGGTACACGAACACGCTTCGGGACTCGAGCAGGCTCGAGCACAGTCGACGCGGAGGAAAATGCAGGGGCGTCTACACTCAACCCAGCACCCTGCGGCACACGGGATGACCGCATCAACCTACACCGGGCGGGCTCAAAACGCACGAGTTGCAGCGTACGACACAACAGAGAATAAAGAAGAATATAGACAATAAGGAAATAAAAATTTGATTCTTTGGTGGGAGTGTTGAAGTAAAAGAAGTAAATTTTGTATTTGAATTCTCCCGCTCTCCAAACTAGGAATATTTTGTCACCACCCTCCCCGTGCCCTACCGAGAGCACACAGGTGTACCACAACGGGAGAAAGTTCTCCTCCCTCACTCCCTAGCATTAGCTCTCTCTCTTTCATTTTAGGTTCACTCTCACCAGTTTTTTTGTTCACTTTGCTCTGGGACCGAAATCTGTAAAGACCTCTCTACAAAATAAATCCGAAGTTTTCTTTTAAATCAGTGAAATATCTTGTTATTTGGACCCTTAATTTAACAATTATGTCAATGTATAGAGCTATTACTTGATTTTGCTCAGTAGTTATGAGATCATTTTAGCACTCTTATAACGACGCAGCAAAATATGCTGATTTTTTAATTTCGCAATATTACTAAGTCCTGTAGCGAGCAGGTTATCCACGAATACTTGCGATCGAACTTTAACTTTTTAGCGAATTGATATTTTAAATAACCGATAGTGAACAGATACATAAATACCTCTTATATTCTAACACGTGAATTCGTGTATTCATGAGATTATTGCGATAAAGGCGCTGTATATTTTTTCCGAAATGACATCTGATGGCATCAGGTATGTCTAGCAGACATTGAAAACAACAATCAAAATGCAATCTCAATAGAATAACTTTTCGAATTGAATTTTCAAATCGAATAACCTTATTATATCACTAAAAAGAGCCATACCTTGATTTTGCCAAAGAGCCATGAGATCATTTTAGCACTCTTATAACGACGCAGCAAAAAATGCTAATTTTTCAATTTCGCAATATTATCAAGTCCCGTAGCGAGCAGGTTATCCATAAATACTTGCGATCTAAATTTAACTATTCAGCGAATTAATATTTTAAATAACCGAAATCGAACAGATACAGAAATTAACCACTTATATTACATCACGTGAATTCGTGTAATCATAAGATTTTTGCGATTAAGGCGCTGTATATTTTTCCCGAAATACCATCTGAAGACATCAGGTATTTCTCACAGACATTGAAAACAACAATCAAAATGCAATCTAAATAGAATAACTTTTCGAATTGAATTTACAAATCAATTAACGTTATTATGTCACTAAATAGAGCTATTCCTTGATTTTGCCAAGGAGTTATGATATCATGTTAGCACTCTTATGACCACGCAGCAAAATGTGCTAATTTTTTAATTTCGCGATAAAACTAAGTCCTGTAGCGTGCAGGTTATCTACGAATACTTGCGATCTAAATTGAACTATCCAGCGAATCGAAATTTCAAATAACCGAAAGCAAACAGATACAGAAATCAACCTCTTCTATTCTATCGCATGAATTTGTGTAATCATAAGGTTCTTGCGATTAAGGCGCAGTATATTTTTCCCGAAATATCATCTGAAGACATCAGGTATTTCTTACAGACATTGAAAACAACGAGCAAAACGTAAACTCAATAAAAAAACTTTTCGAATTGAATTTACAAGTCAATTATCGTTATTATGTCAATATATAGAGCTATTACTTGATTTCGCCCAGTAGTTATGAGACCATTTTAGCACTCTTATACCGACGGAGCAAAATATGCTAATTTTTTTATTTCGCAATATTACTAAGTCCTGTAGCGAGCAGGTTATCCACGAATACTTGCGATCGAACTTTAACTATCTAGCGAATTGATATTTTAAATAACCGATATTGAACGTATACAGAAATACCTCTTATATGCTAACACGTGAATTCGTGTAATCATGAGATACTTGCGATAAAGGCGCTGTATATTTTTCCTGAAATATCATCTCAAGACATCAGGTATTTCTTACAGACATAGAAAACAACAATCACAATGCAGTCTCAATAGAATAACTTTTCGAATTGAATTTACAAGTCAATTATCGTTATTATGTCAATATATAGAGCTATTACTTGATTTTGCCCAGTAGTTATGAGACCATTTTAGCACTCTTATACCGACGCAGCAAAATATGCTAATTTTTTAATTTCGCAATATTACTAAGTCCTGTAGCGAGCAGGTTATCCACGAATACTTGCGATCGAACTTTAACTTTTTAGCGAATTGATATTTTAAATAACCGATAGTGAACAGATACAGAAATACCTCTTATATTCTAACACGTGAATTCGTGTAATCATGAGATAATTGCGATAAAGGCGCAGTATATTTTTTCCGAAATGACATCTGATGGCATCAGGTATGTCTAGCAGACATTAAAAACAACAATCAAAATGCAATCTCAATAGAATAACATTTCGAATTGAATTTTCAAATCAACTAACGTTAATATGTCAATATATAGATCTATTCCTTTATTTTGCTCATAGAAAGGAGATCATTTTAGCACTCTTATGACCACGCAGCAAAATAGGCTAATTTGTCAATTTTGCAATGTTACTAAGTCCTGAAGCGAGCATGTGATTCATTAATACTTGCGATCCAAATTTATCTATACAGCGAATTGAAATTTTAAATAACCGATAGTGAACGGATACAGGAATACCTCTTATATGCTATCACGTGAATTCGTGTAATCATGAGATACTTGCGATAAAGGCGCTGTATATTTTTCCTGAAATATCATATCAAGACATCAGGTATTTCTTACAGACATAGAAACCAACAATTAAAATGCAATCTGATTAGAATGACTTTTCGAATTGAATTTTCAAATCAAATAACGTTATGATGTCACTAAATACAGCCATTCTTTGATTTTTCCCGGGAGTCATGATATCATTTTGGCACTATTATAACGACGCAGCAAAATATGCTAATTTTTTAATTTCGCAATATTTCTCAGTCCTGTAGCGAGCAGGTTATTCACGAATTCTTGCGATCGAACTTTCACTTTCCAGCGAATTGAAATTTTAAATAACTGATAGTGAACAGATACAGAAATACCTCTTCTATTCTAACACGTGAATTCGTGTAATCATGAGATTATTGCGATAAAGGCGCAGTATATTTTTTCCGAAATGATATCTGATGGCATCAGGTATGTCTAGCAGACATTGAAAACAACAATCAAAATGCAATCTCAATAGAATAACTTTTCGAATTGAATTTTCAAATCAAATAACGTTATTATGTCAATGAATAGAGCCATTCCTTGATTTCGCCCAGGAGTCATGAAATCATTTTAGCACTCTTATAACGACGCAGCAAAAATTCCTAATTTTTTAATTTCGCAATATTATCAAGTCCTGTAGCAAGCAGGTTATCCATGAATACTAGGACCTAAATTTAACTATTCAGCGAATTGATATTTTAAATAACCGAAATCGAACAGATACAGAAATCAACCACTTATATTTCATCACGAGAAATCGTGTAATCATGAAATTATTGCGATAAAGGCGCAGTAAATTTTTTCCGGAATGACTTCTGATGGCATCAGGTATGTATAGCAGACATTTAAAACAACAATTAAAATGCAATCTTAATAGGATAACTTTTCGACTTGAATTTTCAAATCAAATAACGTTATTATGTCACTAAATAGAGCCATTCCGTGATTTTGCCCAGGAGTCATGGGATCATTTAGCACTCTTATATTGACGCAGCAAAAAATGCTAATTTTTCAATTTCGCAATATTACCAAGTCCTGTAGCGAGCCGGTTATCCATGAATACCTGCGATCCAAATCTAACTATTCAGCGAATTGAATTTTTAAATAACCGAAAGCGAACAGATACAGAAATCAACCTATTATATTCTATCACGAGAATTCGTGTAATCATGAGATTATTGCGATAAAGGCGCAGTATATTCTTTCCGAAATGACATCTGATGGCATCAGGTATGTCTAGCAGACATTGAAAACAACAATCAAAATGCAATCTCAATAGAATAACTTTTCGAATTGAATTTTCAAATCAAATAACGTTTTTATATCACTAAATAGAGTCATTGCTTGATTTTGCTCAGGAGTTATGAGATCATCTAAGCACTCTTATAACGACGCAGCAAAATATGCTAATTTTTGAATTTCGCAATATTTCTAAGTCCTGTCGCGAGCAGGTTATTTACGAATACTTGCGATCGAACTTTAACTTTCCAGCGAATTGAAATTTTAAATAACCGATAGTGAACAGATACAGAAATACTTCTTATATTCTAACACGTGAATTCGTGTAATCATGAGATTATTGCGATAAAGGCGCAGTATATTTTTTCCGAAATGATATCTGATGGCATCAGGTATGTCTAGCAGACATTGAAAACAACAATTAAAATGCAATCTCAACAGGATAACTTTTCGACTTGAATTTTCAAATCAAATAACGTTATTATGTCACTAAATAGAGCCATTCCGTAATTTTGCCCAGGAGTCATGAGATCATTTAGCACTCTTATATTGACGCAGCAAAAAATGCTAATTTTTCAATTTCGCAATATTACCAAGTTCTGTAGCGAGCAGGTTATCCATGAATACCTGCGATCCAAATCGAACTATTCAGCGAATTGAGATTTTAAATAACCGAAAGCAAACAGATACAGAAATCAACCTATTATATTCTATCACGAGAATTCGTGTAATCATGAGGTTCTTGCGATTGAGGCGCAGTATATTTTTCCCGGAATATTATCTGAAGGCATCAGGTATTTCTTACAGACATCGAAAACAACAATCGAAATGCAATCTTAATAGAATAACTGTTCGAATTATATTTTTAAATCAATGAACGTTATTATGTCGATATATAGAGCTATTCCTTGATTTTGCCCAGGAGTTATCAGATCATTTTAGCACTCTTATAACGACGCAGCAAAATATGCTAATTTTTTAATTTCGCAATATTACCAAGTCCTGTAGCGAGCAGGTTATCCACGAATACTTGCGATCGAACTTTAACTTTTCAGCGAATTGATATTTTAAATAACCGATAGTGAACAGATACAGAAATACCCCTTATATTCTAACACGTGAATTCGTGTATTCATGAGATTATTGCGATAAAGGTGCAGTATATTTTTTCTGAAACGTCATCTGATAGCATCAGGTATGTCTAGCAGACATTAAAAACAACAATCAAAATGCAATCTCAATAGAATAACTTTTAAATTGAATTCTTAAATCAAATAACGTTATTATGTCACTAAATAGAGCCATTCCTTGATTTTGCCCAGGTGTTATGAGATCATGTTA
The DNA here is from genome assembly GCA_028476575.1 of Platygaster robiniae. NCBI lineage: Eukaryota > Metazoa > Arthropoda > Insecta > Hymenoptera > Platygastridae > Platygaster > Platygaster robiniae. The sequence continues at coordinate 22,300,743 of CM052021.1, forward strand.
GCACTCTTATAACCACGCAGCAAAAAATGCTTATTTTTTAATTTCGCAATATTGTCAGGTCCTGTAGCGAGCAAGTTATCCAGAAATACTTTCGATCTAAATTTGACTATCTAGCAAATTGAAATTTCAAAGATCTGAAAGCGAACAGATATAGAAATCAACCTCTTATATTCTATCACTTGAATTCGTGTAATAATGAGATGCTTGCGATTGAGGCGCAGTATATTTTTCCCATAACATCATCTGAAGACATCTGGTCTTTCTTACAGACATTGAAAACAACAATCACAATGCAGTCTCAATAGAATAACTGTTCGAAATGATTCCTCAAATCGAATAACGTTATTATGTCACTAAATAGAGCCATTCCTTGATTTTGCCCAGAAGTTATGAGATAATTTTAGCACTCTTATAACGACGCAGCAAAATATGCTAATTTTTTAATTTCGCAATTTTACTAAGTCCTGTAGCGAGCAGGTTATCCACGAATACTTGCGATCGAACTTTAACTTTTCAGCATATTGATATTTTAAATAACCGATAGTGAACAGATACAGAAATACCTCTTATATTCTAACACGTAAATTCGTGTAATCATGAGATAATTGCGAGAAAAGCGCAGTATATTTTTTCCGAAATGACATCTGATGGCATCAGGTATGTCTAGCAGACATTGAAAACAACAATCAAAATGCAATCTCAATAGAATAACTTTTCGAATTGAATTTTCAAATCAAATAACGTTATATTGTCACTAAATAGAGCTATTCCGTGATTTTGCCCAGGGGTTATGAGATCATTTTAGCACTCTCATGACCACGCAGCAAAGTATGCTAATTTTTTAATTTCGCAATATTTTAAAGTCCTGTAGCGAGCAGGTTATCTATAAATACTTGCGATCTAAATTGAACTATTTAGCAAATTGAAATTTCAAATATCTGAAAGCGAACAGATATAGAAATCAACCTCTTGTATTCTATCACGTGAATTTGTGTAATCATGAGATTGTTGCGATTGTGGCGCAGTATATTTTTCCCGAAATGACATCTGAAGATATCAGGTATTTCTAACAGACTTTGAAAACAACGTGCAAAACGCAAACTTAATTGAATAACTTTTTGAATTGAATTTCCAAATCAACTAACGTTAATATGTCAATATATAGATACATTCCTTTATTTTGCCCATAGAGAGGAGATCATTTTAGCACTCTCATGACCACGCAGCAAAATAGGCTAATTTTTCAATTTCGCAATGTTACCAAGTCCTGTAGCGAGCAGGTTATTCACGAATACTTGCGATCGAACTTTAACTTTCCAGCGAATTGAAATTTTAAATAACCGATAGTGAACAGATACAGAAATACCTCTTATATTCTAACACGTGAATTCGTGTAATCATGAGATTATTGCTATAAAGGCGCAGTATATTTTTTCCGAAATGACATCTGATTGCATCAGGTATGTCTAGCAGACATTGAAAACAACAATCAAAATGCAATCTCAATAGAATAACTTTTCGAATTGAATTTTCAAATCAAATAACGTTATTATATCACTAAATAGAGCCATTGCTTGATTTTGCTCAGGAGTCATGAGATCATTTTAGCACTTTTATAACGACTCAGCAAAAAATGCTAATTTTTTAATTTCGCAGTATTATCCAGTCCTGTCGCGAGCAGGTTATCCATGAATACTTGCGATCTAAGTTTAACTATTCAGCGAATTGATATTTTAAATAACCGAAATCGAACAGATACAGAAATCAACCACTTATATTCCATTACGTGAATTCGTGTGATCATAAGATTCTTGCGATTAAGGCGCAGTATATTTTTCCCGAAATACCATCTGAAGACATCAGGTATTTCTTACAGACATTGAAATCAACAATCACAATGCAGTCTCAATAGAATAACATTTCGAATTGAATTTACAAGTCAATTAACGATATTATGTCAATATATAGAGCCATTCCGTGATTTTGTCCAGGGGTTATGAGATCATTTTAGCACTCTTATGACCACGCAGCAAAATATGCTAATTTCTCAATTTCGCAATATTACTAAGTCCTGTAGCGAGCAGGTTATCCACGAATACTTGCGATCGAAATTTAACTTCTCAGCGAATTGATATTTTAAATAACCGATATTGAACAGATACAGAAATCCCTCTTACGAGGGGGGACCCAAAAGTAACGGGAATTAGGTGGTGGGGGGACCGCGGAGGGGGGGATCGGGTTCTCCACTGGTTCTCTTCCAAGCTGCTACTCTCCCAAGTCAGTGTGCAAAGTTAATTTGCTGTGAGTGTATTCGTTCGTCTGTAAGAATTTTTCTAGTGAAACGACTTTTTCCGTTTCGGCGAAAACGTGAAATGGCTGAGTGCGGAGAGCAACGCGCGGCTGTAAAATTTTGTTTTTTGTTAGGAAAAACACCCGCGGAAACCCTTGTGATGCTGAAAACAGCTTATGGGGATAATGCTTTGAGTAAAACGCGTGTGTACGACTGGTTTTCGCGTTTCAAGAATGGAGAGATGTCAATAGAAGACCAACCTCGTTCTGGGCGCCCCTCGACTTCAAGAACGGACGAAACCATTGAAAAAATCAACACTCTTGTTCATGAAGACCGTCGCCGAACCATCGATCAACTTTGTGAGATGTCTGGATTGTCATGGAGTTCAATTCAGAGGATTTTAACTGAAGATTTGAGCATTAGGAGGATTGCAGCCAAATTTGTTCCTCGCCTTCTCTCCGACGATCAAAAGGAGCGTCGACTTCAGGCCTGCCTTGAACTGCAAAATCAGTTGGATGAAGACCCAGATTTTTTTCTCAAGGTTATAACTGGCGATGAATCATGGTGCTATGGCTACGACCCCGAAACAAAGCAGCAATCAAGCCAATGGAAGACACCTCTCTCGCCTCGTCCAAAAAAGGCACGCCAAGTGAAGTCCAACATCAAGACATTGCTCATTTGTTTCTTCGATTGCAGCGGTATTGTGCACGCAGAATTTGTTCCTCCAGGCCAAACGGTCAACCAACACTTCTACTTGGAGGTTTTGAAAAGGTTGAGGGAGAACATCCGGAAGAAAAGAGCGGATCTTTGGCGCACAGGAGATTGGTTCTTCCACCACGACAATGCACCTGCCCACACAGCGCTGTCCGTGAAGAAATTTTTGACCAAAAACGGCATGACACCGATTGTTCACCCCCCCTATTCACCGGACCTTGCCCCCTGTGACTTTTTTTGTTCCCTAGACTCAAAAGGGACATGAAGGGAAAACGTTTTGGGACTGTAGAAGAGGTGAAACAAAAATCGCTGGAAGGTTTAAAAAACATTGAAAAAAATGAATTTCAGAACTGTTTTGAACACTGGAAAAAAAGATTGAACAAGTGTATTACAGTCAATGGGGGTTACTTTGAAGGTGATAAAAATTGTGTGTAAAAAAATTTGTTAATAAAAAAGTTGTAACACAATTCCCGTTACTTTTGGGTCCCCCCTCGTATATTCTAACACGTGCATTCGTGTAATCATGAGGTTCTTGCGATTGAGGCGCAGTATATTTTTCCCGAAATATTATCTAAAGTCATCAGGTATTTCTTACAGTCATTGAAAACAACAATCAAAATGCAATCTCAATAGAATAACTTTTTCGATTAAATTTTCACATCAATTAATGTTATTATGCCGATATATAGAGTCATTACTTGAATATGCCCAGGAGTCATGAGATCATCTTAGCGCTATTATAACGACGCAATAAAATATACTAATTTTTCAATTTCGCAATATTTCTAAGTCCTGTAGCGAGCAGGATAGTCACGAATACTTGCGATCGAACTTTAACTTTCCAGCGAATTGATACTTTAAATAACCGATAGTGAACAGATACAGAAATACCTCTTATATTCTAACACGTGAATTCGTGTAAACATGAGATTATTGCGATAAAGGCACAGTATATTTTTTCCGAAATGATATCTGAAGGCATCAGGTATTTCTAACAGACATTGGAGACAACAATCAAAATGCAATCTAAATAGAATAACTTTTCGAATTGAATTCTCCAATCAAATAACGTTATTATGTCACTAAATAGAGCCATTCCTTGATTTTGCCCAGGAGTTATGAGATCATTTCTGCACTATTATGACCACGCAGCAAAATATGCTAATTTTTCATTCTCGCAATATCGTCAAGTCCTGTAGCGAGCAAGTTATTCATAAATACTTGCGATCTAAATTAGACTATCTAGCAAATTGAAATTTCAAATATCTGAAAGCGAACAGATATAAAAATCAACCTCTAATATTCTATCACGTGAATTCGTGTAATCATGAGATGCTTGCAATTGAGGTGCAGTATATTTTTCCCGAAATATCATCTGAAGACATCTGGTATTTCTTACAGACATTGAAAACAACAATCACAATGCAGTCTCAATAAAATAACTTTTCGAAGTGAATTTACAAGTAAATTAACGTTATAATGTCACTAAATAGAGCCATTCCTTGATTTTGCCCAGGAGTTATGAGATCATTTTAGCACTTATATGACCACGCAGCAAAATATGCGAATTTTTCAATTTCGTAATATTAACATGTCCTGTAGCGAGCAGGTTATTTATGAATACTTGCGATCGAAATTCAACTATTCAGCGAATTGAATTTTTACTGAACGGAAATCGAAAATATACAGAAATCAACCTCTTAAATTCTATCACGTGAATTCGTGTAATCATGAGATTCTTGCGATCAAGGCGCAGTATATTTTTTCTCAAAATATCATATGAAGACATCAGGTATTTCTTACAGACATTGAAAACAACACCAAACGCAATCTGAATAGAATGACTTTTCGAATTATATTTTCAAATTAATTAACGTTATTATGTCGATATATAGAGCTATTCCATGATTTTGCCCAGGACTTATGAGATCATTTCAGCACTTTTTTGACCACGCAGCAAAATGTGCTAATTTTTCAATCTCGTAATTTTACCAAGTCTTGTAGCGAGAAGGTTATTTATAAATACTTAAGATCTAAACTTGTCTATTCAGCGAATTGAAATTTTAAATAACCGAAAGCAAACAGATACAGAAATCAACCTATTGTATTCTACCACGAGAATTCGTGTAATCATGAGGTTCTTGCGATTGAGGCGCAGTAATTTTTTCTCGAAAAATCATATGAAGACATCAGGTATTTCTTACAGACATTGAAAACAACAATCAAAATGCAATCTCATTAGAATGACTTTTCGAATTGAATTTACAAATCAATTAACGTTATTATCTCAATATATAGCCAGTCTTTGATTTTGCCCAGGAGTAAGGAGATCATTTTAGCACTCTTATGACCACGCAGCAAAATATGCTAATTTTTCAATTTCGCTATATTACTAAGTCCTGTAGCGAGCAGGTTATCCACGAATACTTGCGATAGAACTTTACCTTTCCAGCGAATTGAAATTTTAAAGAACCGATAGTGAACATATACAGAAATACTTCTTATATTCTAACACGTGAATTCGTGTAATCATGAGATTATTGCGATAAAGGCGCAGTATATTTTTTCCGAAATGACATCTGATGGCATCAGGTTCGTCTAGCAGACATTGAAAACAACAATCAAAATGCAATCTCAATAAAATAACCTTTCGAATTGAATTTTCAAATCAAATAACGTTATTATGTCACTAAATAGAGCAATTCCTTGATTTTGCCCAGGAGTCCTGAGATCATTTTAGCACTTTTATAAAGACGCAGCAAAAAATGCTAATTTTTTAATTTCGCAATATTACCAAGTCCTGTAGCGAGCAGGTTATCCATTAATACTTGCGATCCAAATCCAACTATTCAGCGAATTGAAATTTTGAATAACCAAAAGCGAACAGATACAAAATCAACCTATTATATTCTATCACGAGAATTCGTGTAATCATGAGATTCTTGCGATCAAGGCGCAGTATATTTTTCCCGAAATATCATCTGAAGACATCTGGTATTTCTTACAGACATTGAAAACAACACCAAACGCAATCTCAATAGAATAACTGTTCGAATTATATTTTCAAATAAATTAACGTTATTATGTCAATATATAGAGCTATTCCTTGATTTTGCCCAGGAGTTATGAGATCATTACAGCACTTTTATAACCACGCAGCAAAATGTGCTAATTTTTCAATTTCGCAATATTACTAAGTCCTGTAGCGAGCAGGTTATCCACGAATACTTGCAATCGAACTTTACCTTTCCAGCGAATTGAAATTTTAAAGAATCGATAGTGAACATATACAGAAATACTTCTTATATTCTAACACGTGAATTCGTGTAATCATGAGATTATTGCGATAAAGGCGCAGTATATTTTTTCCGAAATGACATCTGATGGCATCAGGTTCGTCTAGCAGACATTGAAAACAACAATCAAAATGCAATCTGAATAGAAAAACCTTTCGAATTGAATTTTCAAATCAAATAACGTTATTATGTCACTAAATAAAGCCATTCCTTGATTTTGCCCAGGAGTCATGAGATCATTTTAGCACTCTTATAAAGACGCAGCAAAAAATGCTAATTTTTCAATTTCGCAATATTACCAAGTGCTGTAGGGAGCAGGTTCTCTATAAATACTTGCGATCTAAACTTGTTTATTCAGCGAATTGAAATTTTGAGAAATCGAAAGCGAACAGATACAGAAATTAACCTATTATATTCAATCACGACAATTTGTGTAATCATGAGGTTCTTACGATTGAGGCGCAGTATATTTATCTCGAAATATTATCTGAAGTCATCAGGTATTTCTTACAGACATTGAAAACCACACCAAACGCAATCTCAATAGAATAACTGTTCGAAATGATTTCTTAAATCGAATAACGTTATTATGTCACTGAATAGAGCCATTCCTTGATTTTGCCCAAGAGTTATGAGATCATTCTAGCACTTTTATGACAACGCAGCATAATATGCGAATTTTTCAATTTCGCCGTATTATCAAGTCCTGTAGCAAGCACGTTATTCATAAGTACTTGCGATCTAAATTGAACTATCTAGCAAATTGAAATTTCAAATATCTGAAAGCGAACAGATATAGAAATCAACATCTTATATTCTATCACGTGAATTCGTGAAATCATGAGATGCTCGCGATTAAGGCGCAGTATATTTTTCCCGAAATATCATCTGAAGACATCTGGTATTTCTTACAGACATTGAAAACAACAATTAAAATACAATCTCATTAGAATAACTTTTCGAATTGAATTTTCAAATCAACTAACGTTATTATGTCAATATATAGAGCTATTCCTTGATTTTCCCCAGCAGTCATGAGATCATTTTAGCAATCTTATAACGACGCAGCACAAAATGCTTATTTTTCAATTTCGCAATATTACCAAGTGCTAAAGCGAGCAGGTTATCTATGAATACTTGCGATCTAAATTTGTCTATTCAGCGAATTGAAATTTTAAGTAACCGAAAGCGAACAGATACAGAAATCAACCTATTATATTCTATCACGGAATTAGTGTAATCATGAGATTATTGCGATAAAGGCGCAGTATATTTTTTCCGAAATGACATCTGAAGGCGTCAGGTATTTCTAACAGACATTGAAGACAACAATCAAAATGCAATCTAAATAGAATACTTTTCGAATTGAATTCTCAAATCAAATAACGTTATTATGTCACTAAATAGAGCCATTACTTGATTTTGCCGAGGAGTTATGAGATCACTTTAGCACTATTATGACCACGCAGCAAAGTATGCTAATTTTTTAATTTCGCAATATTTTCAAGTCCTGTAGCGAGCAGGTTATTCATGAATACTTGCGATCTAAGTTTAACTATTCAGCGAATTGATATTTTAAATAACCGAAATCGAACAGATACAGAAATCAACCACTTATATTCCATTACGTGAATTCGTGTGATCATAAGATTCTTGCGATTAAGGCGCAGTATATTTTTCCCGAAATACCATCTGAAGACATCAGGTATTTCTTACAGACATTAAAATCAACAATCACAATGCAGTCTTAATAGAATAACATTTCGAATTGAATTTACAAGTCAATTAACGTTATTATGTCAATATATAGAGCTATTCCTTGATTTTGCCCAGGAGTTATGAGATCATTTTAGCACTCTTATAACGACGCAGCAAAATATGCTAATTTTTTATTTCGCAATATTACTAAGTCCTGTATTGAGCAGGTTATCCATTCATACTTGCGATCTAAATTCATCTATTCAGCAAATTGGAATTTTAAATAACCGATAGTGAACAGATACAGAAATACCTCTTATATTCTATCACGAGAATTTGTGTAATCATGAGGTTCTTGCGATTGAGGCGCAGTATATTTTTCCCGAAATATCATCTCAAGACATCAGGTATTTCTTACAGTCATTGAAAACAACATTCAGAATGCAATCTCAATAGAATAAATTTTCGGATTGAATTTTCACATCAAATAACGTTATTATGTCGATATATAGAGTCATAACTTGATTATGCCGAGGAGTCATGAGATCATCTAAGCACTATTATAGCGACGCAGCAAAATATGCTAATTTTTCAATTTCGCAATATTTCTCAGTCCGGTAGCGAGCAGGTTATCCACGAATAATTGCGATCGAACTTCAACTTTCCAGCGAATTGAAATTTTAAATAACCGATAGTGAACAGATACAGACATACCTCTTATATTCTCACACGTGAATTCGTGTAATCATGAGATTATTGCGATGAAGGCGCAGTATATTTTTTCCGAAATGACATCTAATGGCATCAGGTATGTCTAGCAGACATTGAAAACAACAATTAAAAAGCAATCTCAATAGAATAACTTTTTGAATTGAATTTTCAAATCAAATAACGTTATTAATCCACTAAATAGAGCTATTCCTTAATTTTGCCCAGGAGTTATGAGATCATTTTAGCACTTTTATGACCACGCAGCAAAATATGCGAATTTTTCAATTTTGCAATATTATCAAGTCCTGTAGCGAGCAGGTCATCCATAAGTACTTGCGATCGAAATTGAACTATTTATCAAATTGAAATTTCAAATATCTGAAAGCGAACAGATATAGAAATCAACCTCTTATATTCTATCACGTGAATTCGTGTAATCATGAGATGCTTGCGATTGAGGCTCAGTATATTTTTCCCGAAATATCATCTGAAGACATCAGGTATTTCTTACAGACATTGAAAACAACAATCACAATGCAGTCTCAATAGAATAACATTTCGAATTGAATTTACAAGTCAATTAACGTTATTATGTCAATATATAGAGCTATACCTTGATTTTGCCCAGGAGTTATGAGATCATTTTAGCAATCTTAAAACGACGCAGCAAAATATGCTAATTTTTTAATTTCGCAATATTACTAAGTCCTGTAGCGAGCAGGTTATGCTCGAATACTTGCGATCGAACTTTAACTTTTCAGCGAATTGATATTCAAAATAACCGATAGTGAACAGATACAGAAATACCTCTTATATTCTAACACGTCAATTCGTGTAATCATGAGATTATTGCGATAAAGGCGCAGTATATTTTTTCCGAAATGACATCTGATGGCATCAGGTATGTCTAGCAGGCATTGAAAACAACAATCAAAATGCAATCTCAATAGAATAACTTTTCGAATTGAATTTTCAAATCAAATAACGTTATTATGTCACTAAATAGAGCCATTCCTTGATTTTGCCCAGGAGTTTGAGATCATTTTAGCACTTTTATGTCCACGCAGCAAAATATGCCAATTTTTCAATTTAGCAATATTATTAAGTCCCGTAGCGAGCAGGTTATCCATCAATACTTGCGATATAAATTTAACTATTCAGCGAATTGAAATTTTAAATAACCGATAGTGAACAGATACAGAAATACCTCTTATATTCTAACACGTGAATTCGTGTAATCATGAGATTATTGCTATAAAGGCGGAGTATATTTTTTCCGAAATGACATCTGATGGCATCAGGTATTTCTCACAGACATTGAAAACAACAATCAAAATGCAATCTAAATAGAATAACTTTACGAATTGAATTTACAAATCAATTAACGTTATTATATCAATATATAGAGCTATTCCTTGATTTTACCCAGGAGTTATGAAATCATTTCAGCTCTCTTATGACCACGCAGCAAAATATGCTAATTTTTCAATTTCGCAATGTTACTAAGTCCTGCAGCGAGCAGGTGATCCATTAATACTTGCGATCTAAATTTATCTATTCAGCGTATTGGAATTATAAATAACCGATAGTGAACGGATACAGAAATACCTTTTATATGCTAACACGTGAATTCGTGTAATCATGAAATTATTGCGATAACGGCGCAGTAAATTTTTTCCGAAATGACATCTGATGGCATCAGGTATGTATAGCAGACATTGAAAACAACAATTAAAATGCAATCTCAATAGAAGAACTTTTCGACTTGAATTTTCAAATCAAATAACGTTATTATGTCACTAAATAGAGCCATTCCTTTATTTTGCCCAGGAGTCATGAGATCATTTAGCACTCTTATATTGACGCAGCAAAAAATGCTAATTTTTCAATTTCGCAATATTACCAAGTCCTGTAGCGAGCAGGTTATCCATGAATACCTGCGATCCAAATCTAACTATTCAGCAAATTGAAATTTTAAATAACCGAAAGCGAACAGATACAGAAATCAACCTATTATATTCTATCACTTGAATTCGTGTAATCATGAGATGCTTGCGATTGAGGCGCAGTATATTTTTTTCCGAAATATCATCTGAAGACATCTGGTATTTCTTACAGACATTGAAAACAACAATCAAAATGCAACCTTAATAGAATAACTGTTCGAATTATATTTTCAAATCAATAAACGTTATTATGTCGATATATAGAGCTATTCCTTGATTTTGCCCAGGAGTTATGAGATCATTTTAGCACTCTTATAACGACGCAGTAAAATTAGCTAATTTTTTAATTTCGCAATATTACTAAGTCCTGTAGCGAGCAGGATATCCATGAATACTTGCGATCGAACTTTAACTTTTTAGCGAATTGATATTTTAAATAACCGATAGTGAACAGATACAGAAATACCTCTTATATTCTAACACGTGAATTCGTGTAATCATGAGATTATTGCGATAAAGGCGCAGTATATTTTTTCCGAAATGACATCTGATGGCATCAGGTATGTCTAGCAGACATTGAAAACGACAATCAAAATGCAATCTCAATAGAATAACTTTTCGAATTAAATTTTCAAATCAAATAACGTTATAATGTCACTAAATAGAGCCATTCCGTGATTTTGCCCAGGGGTTATGAGATCATTTTAGCACTCTTATGACCACGCAGCAAAATATGCTAATATTTAAATTTCGCATTATTATCAAGTCCTGTAGCGAGCAGGTTATCTATAAATACTTGCGATCTAAATTAAACTATTTAGCACATTGAAATTTCAAATATCTGAAAGCGAACAGATATAGAAATCAACCTCTTATATTCTAACACGTGAATTCGTGTAATCATGAGATTATTGCGATAAAGGCGCAGTATATTTTTTCCGAAGTGACATCTGATGGCATCAGGTATATCTAGCAGACATTGAAAACAACAATCAAAATGCAATCTCAATAGAATAACTTTTCGAATTGAATTTTCAAATCAAATAACGTTATAATGTCACTAAATAGAGCAATTCCGTAATTTTGCCCAGGGGTTATGAGATCATTTAAGCACTTTTATGACCACGCAGCAAAGTATGCTAATTTTTTGATTTCGCAATATTATCAAGTCCTGTAGCGAGCAGGATATCTATAAATACATGCGATCTAAATTGAACTATTTAGCAAATTGAAATTTTAAATAACCGATAGTGAACAGATACAGAAATACCTCTTATATTCTAACACGTGAATTCGTGTAATCATGAGATTATTGCTATAAAGGCGCAGTATATTTTTTCCGAAATTACATCTGATGGCATCAGGTATTTCTCACAGACATTGAAAACAACAATCAAAATGCAATCTAAATAGAATAACTTTTAGAAATGAATTTACAAATCAATGAACGTTATTATGTCACTAAATAGAGCCATTCCTTGATTTTGCGTAGGAGTTATGATATCATTTTAGCACTCTTATGACCTCGCAGCAAAATGTGCTAATTTTTGAATTTCGCAATATTACTAAGTCTCGTGGCGTGCAGGTTATCCATGAATACTCGCGATCTAAGTTTAACTATTCAGCGAATTGATATTTTAAATAACCGAAATCGAACAGATACAGAAATCAACCACTTATATTCCATTACGTGAATTCGTGTGATCATAAGATTCTTGCGATTAAGGCGCAGTATATTTTTCCCGAAATACCATCTGAAGACATCAGGTATTTATTACAGACATTGAAAACAACAATCACAAGGCAGTCTCAATAGAATAACATTTCGAATTAAATTCACAAGTCAATTAACGTTATTATGTCAATATATAGAGCCATTCCGTGATTTTGCCCAGGGGTTATGAGATCATTTTAGCATTCTCATGACCACGCAGCAAAATATGCTAATTTTTCAATTTCGCAATATTATCAAGTCCTGTAGCGAGCAGGTTATCTACAAATACTTGCGGTCTAAATTGAACTATTTATCAAATTGGAATTTCAAATATCTGAAAGCGAACAGATATAGAAATGAACCTCTTATATTATATCACATGAATTCGTGTAATCATGAGATGCTTGCGATATAGGCGCAATATATTTTTCCCGGAATATCATCTGAAGACCTAAAGTATTTCGTAGCGAGCAGGTTATCCACGAATAATTGCGATCGGACTTTAACTTTCCAGCGAATTGAAATTTTAAATAACCGATAGTGGACAGATACAGTAATACCTCTTATATTCTAACACGTGAATTCGTGTAATTATGAGATTATTGCGATAAAGGCGCAGTATATTTCTTCCGAAATGACATCTAATTGCATCAGGTATGTCTAGCAGACATTGAAAACAATAATTAAAAAGCAATCTCAATAGAATAACTTTTTGAATTGAATTTTCAAATCAAATAACGTTATTATGTCACTAAATAGAGCCATACCTTGAATTTGCCCAAGAGCCATGAGATCATTTTAGCACTCTTATAACGACGCAGCAAAAAATGCTAATTTTTTAATTTTGCAATATTATTAAGTCCCGTAGCGAGCAGGTTATCCATAAATCCTTGCGATCTAAATTTAACTATTCAGCAAATTGATATTTTAAATAACTGAAATCGAACAGATACAGAAATCAACCACATATATTCCATCACGTGAATTCGTGTTATCATAAGATTCTTGCGATAAAGGCGCTGTATATTTTTCCCGAAATACCATCTGAAGACATCAGGCAATTCTCACAGACATTGAAAACAACAATCAAAATGCAATCTAAATAGAATAACTTTTCGAATTGAATTTCCAAATCAATTAACGTTAATATGTCAATATATAGAGCTATTCCTTTATTTTGCCCATAGTAAGGAGATCATTTTAGCACTCTTATGACCACGTAGAAAAATATGCTAATTTTTCAATTTCGCAATGTTACTAAGTCCTGTAGCGAGCAGGTGATCCATTAATACTTGCGATCTACATTTATCTATTTAGCGAATTGGAATTTTCAATAACCGATAGTGAACGGATACAGAAATACCTCTTATATGCTTACACGTGAATTCGTGTAATCATGAGGTTCTTGCGATTGGGGCGCAGTATATTTTTCCCGAAATATTATCTGAAGGCATCAGGTATTTCTTACAGATATTGGAAACAACAATTAAAATGCAATCTCAAGAATAACTGTTCGAAATGAATTCTCAAATGAAATAACGTTATTATGTCACTAAATAGAGCTATTCCTTGATTTTGCCCAGAAGTTATGAGATCATTTTAGCACTTTTATGACCACGCAGCAAAATATGCTAATTTTTCAATTTCGCAATATTATCAAGTCCTGTAGCGAGCAGGTTATCCATAAATACGAGCGATCCAAATTGAACTATTTAGCAAATTGAAATTTCAAATATCCGAAAGCGAACAGATATAAAAATCAACCTCTTATATTCTATCACGTGAATTCGTGTAATCATGAGATTGTTGCGATTGTGGCGCACTATATTTTTCTTCCGTAATGACATCTAAAGATATCAGGTATTTCTAACAGACTTTGAAAACAACGAGCGAAACGTAAACTCAATAGAATAACTTTTCGAATTGAATTTTCAAATCAATTAACGTAATTATATCACTAAAGAGAGCCATTCCTTGATTTTGCCCAGGAGTCATGAGATCATTTTAGCACTCTTATAACGACGCAGCGAAAAATGCTATTTTTTCAATTACGCAATATTACCAAGTCCTGTAGCGAGCAGGTTATCCATGAATACCTGCGATCCAAATCTAACTATTCAGCGAATTGAAATTTTTAATAACCGAAAGCGAACAGATACAGAAATCAACCTATTATATTCTATCACGAGAATTCGTGTTATCATGAGGTTCTTGCGATAAAGGCGCAGTATATTTTTTCCGAAATGACATCTAATGGCATCAGGTATGTCTAGCAGACATTGAAAACAACAATTAAAAAGCAATCTCAATAGAATAACTTTTTGAATTGAATTTTCAAATCAAATAACGTTATTATGTCACTGAATAGAGCCATACCTTGAATTTGCCCAAGAGCCATGAGATCATTTTAGCACTCTTATAACGACGCAGCAAAATATGCTAATTTTTCGATTTCGCAATGTTACTAAGTCCTGTAGCGAGCAGGTGATCCATTAATACTTGCGATCTAAATTTATCTATTTAGCGAATTGGAATTTTCAATAACCGATAGTGAACAGATACAGAAATACCTCTTATATGATTACACCTGAACTCGTGTAATCATGAGGTTCTTGCGATTGGGGCGCGGTATATTTGTCCCGAAATATTATCTGAAGGCATCAGGTATTTCTTACAGATATTGGAAACAACAATTTAAATGCAATCTCAATAGAATAACTGTTCGAAATGAATTCTCAAATGAAATAACGTTATTATGTCACTAAATAGAGCTATTCCTTGATTTTGCCCAGAAGTTATGAGATCATTTTAGCACTTTTATGACCACGCAGCAAAATATGCTAATTTTTCTATTTTGCAATATTATCAAGTCCTGTAGCGAGCAGGTTATTCATAAATACGAGCGATCCAAATAGAACTATTTAGCAAATTGAAATTTCAAATATCCGAAAGCGAACAGATATAAAAATCAACTTCTTATATTCTATCACGTGAATTCGTGTATTCATGAGATTGTTGCGATTGTGGCGCACTATATTTTTTTTCCGTAATGACATCTAAAGATATCAGGTATTTCTAACAGACTTTGAAAACAACGTGCAAATCGCAAACTTAATTGAATAACTTTTCAAATTGAATTTCCAAATAAATTAACGTTAATATGTCAATATATAGATCCATTCCTTTATTTTGCCCATAGTAAGGAGATCATTTTAGCACTTTTATGACAACGCATCAAAATATGCTAATTTTTCAATTTCGCGATATTACCAAGTCCTGTAGCGAGCAGGTTATCCATGAATACCTGCGATCCAAATCTAACTATTCAGCGAATTGAAATTTTTCAATAACCAAAAGTGAACAGATACAGAAATCAACCTATTATATTCTATCACGAGAATTCGTGTAATCATGAGGTTCTTGCGATTGAGGCGCAGTATATTTTTCCCGAAATATTATCTGAAGGCATCAGGTATTTCTTACAGACATTGAAAACAACAATCAAAATGCAATCTTATTAGAATAACTGTTCGAAATATATTTTCAAATCAATAAACGTTATTATGTCGATTTATAGAGCTATTTCTTGATTTTGCCCAGGAGTTATGAGATCATTTTAGCACTTTTATAACGACGCAGCAAAAGATGCTAATTTCACAAATTTGCAATATTGTCAAGTCCTGTGGCGAGCAAGTTATTCATAAAAACTTGCGATCTAAATTAAAATATTTAGCAAATTGAAATTTCAAATATCTGAAAGCGAACAGATATAGAAATCAACCTCTTATATTCTATCACTTGAATTCGTGTAATCATGAGATGCTTGCGATTGAGGCGCAGTATATTTTTTCCGAAATATCATCTGAAGACATCTGGTATTTCTTACAGACATTGAAAACATCAATCACAATGCAGTCTCAATAGAATAAGTGTTCGAAATGATTTCTCAAATCAAATAACGTTATTATGTCACTAAATAGAGCCATTCCTTGATTTCGCCCAGAAGTTGTGCGATCATTTTAGCACTCTTATAACGACGCAGCAAAATATGCTAATTTTTTAATTTCGCAATTTTACTAAGCCCTGTAGCGAGCAGGTTATCCACGAATACTTGCAATCGAACTTTAAGTTTTCAGCGAATTGATATTTTAAATAACCGATAGTGAACATATACAGAAATACCTCTTATATTCTAACACGTGAATTCGTGTAATCATGAGGTTCTTGCGATTGAGGCGCAGTGTATTTTTCCCGAAATATTATCTGAAGGCATTAGGTATTTCTTACAGACATTGGAAACGACAATCAAAATGCAATCTCAATAGAATAACTTTTCGAATTGAATTTTCAAATCAAATAACGTTATTATGTCACTAAATAGAGCCATTCCTTGATTTAGCCCAGGAGTTTGAGATTATTTTAGCACTTTTATGTATACGCAGCAAAATATGCTAATTTTTCAATTTAGCAATATTATTAGGTCCCGTAGCGAGCAGGTTATCCATCAATACTTGCGATATAAATTTAACTATTCAGCGAATTGAAATTTTAAATAACCGATAGTGAACAGATACAGAAATACCTCTTATATTCTAACACGTGAATTCGTGTAATTATGAGATTATTGCTAAAAAGGCGCAGTATATTTTTTCCGAAATGACATCTGAAGACATCAGGTATTTCTTACAGTCATTGAAAACAACATTCATAATGCAATCTCAATAGAATAAATTTTCGGATTGACTTTTCACATCAATTAACGTTATTATGTCGATATATAGAGTCATTACTTGATTATGCCGAGGAGTCATGAGATCATCTTAGCACTATTATAGCGACGCAGCAAAATATGCTAATTTTTCAATTTCGCAATATTTCTCAGTCCTGTAGCGAGCAGGTTATCCACGAATAATTGCGATCGAACTTTAACTTTCCAGCGAATTGAAATTTTAAATAACCGATAGTGAACAGATACAGAAATACCTCTTATATTCTAACACGTGAAATCGTGTAATCATGAGATTATTGCGATAAAGGCGCAGTATATGTTTTCCAAAATGACATCTGATGGCATCAGGTATGTCTAGCAGACATTGAAAACGACAATCAAAATGCAATCTCAATAAAATAACTTTTCGAATTTAATTTTCAAATCAAATAAAGTTATAATGTCACTAAATAGAGCCATTCCGAGATTTTGCCCAGGAGTTATGAGATCATTTTAGCACTCTTATGACCACGCAGCAAAATATGCTAATTTTTGAATTTCGCATTATTATCAAGTCTTGTAGCGAGCAGGTTATCTATAAATACTTGCGATCTAAATTAAACTATTTAGCAAATTGAAATTTCAAATATCTGAAAGCGAACAGATATAGAAATCAACCTCTTCTATTCTATCACGTGAATTTGTGTAATCATGAGATTGTTGCGATTGTGGCACAGTATATTTTTCCCGAAATGACATCTGAAGATATCAGGAATTTCTAACAGACTTTGAAAACAACGTGCAAAACGCAAACTTAATTGAATAACTTTTCGAATTGAATTCCCAAATCAATTATCGTTATTATGTCAATATATAGATATATTCCTTTATTTTGCCCATAGTAAGGAGATCATTTTAGCACTCTTATGACCACGCATTAAAATAGGCTTATTTTTCAATTTCGCAATATTACTAAGTCCTGTATTGAGCAGGTTATCCATTCATACTTGCGATCTAAATTCATCTATTCAGCGAATTAGAATTTTAAATAACCGATAGTGAACAGATACAGAAATACCTCTTATATTCTATCACGAGAATTTGTGTAATCATGAGGTTCTTGCGATTGAGGCGCAGTATATTTTTCCCGAAATATCATCTCAAGACATCAGGTATTTCTTACAGTCATTGAAAACAACATTCAGAATGCAATCTCAATAGAATAAATTTTCGGATTGAATTTTCACATCAATTAATGTTATTATGTCGATATATAGAGTCATTACTTGATTATGCCGAGGAGTCATGAGATCATCTTAGCACTATTATAGCGACGCAGCAAAATATGCTAATTTTTCAATTTCGCAATATTTCTCAGTCCTGTAGCGAGCAGGTTATCCACGAATAATTGCGATCGAACTTTAACTTTCCAGCGAATTGAAATTTTAAATAACCGATAGTGGACAGATACAGAAATACCTCTTATATTCTAACACGTGAATTCGTGTAATCATGAGATTATTGCGATAAAGGCGCAGTATATTTCTTCCGAAATGACATCTAATGGCATCAGGTATGTCTAGCAGACATTGACAAAAACAATTAAAAAGCATCTCAATCGAATAACTTTATGAATTGAATTTTCAAATCAAATAACGTTATTATGTCACTAAATAGAGCCATACCTTGAATTTGCCCAAGAGCCATAAGATCATTTTAGCACTCTTATAACGACGCAGCAAAAAATGCTCATTTTTCAATTTCGCAATATCATTAAGTCCCGTAGCGAGCAGGTTATCCATAAATCCTTGCGATCTAAATTTAACTATTCAGCAAATTGATATTTTAAATAACTGAAATCGAACAGATACAGAAATCAACCACTTATATTCCATCACGTGAATTCGTGTTATCATAAGATTCTTGCGATTAAGGCGCTGTATATTTTTCCCGAAATACCATCTGAAGACATCAGGTAATTCTCACAGACATTGAAAACAACAATCAAAATGCAATCTAAATAGAATAACTTTTCGAATTGAATTTCCAAATCAATTAACGTTAATATGTCAATATATAGAGCCATTCCATTATTTTGCCCATAGTAAGGAGATCATTTTTGCACTCTTATGACCACGTAGAAAAATATGCTAATTTTTCAATTTCGCAATGTTACTAAGTCCTGTAGCGAGCAGGTGATCCATTAATACTTGCGATCTAAATTTATCTATTTAGCGAATTGAAATTTTCAATAACCGATAGTGAACGGATACAGAAATACCTCTTATATGCTTACACGTGAATTCGTGTACTCATGAGGTTCTTGCGATTGGGGCGCAGTATATTTTTCCCGAAATATTATCTGAAGGCATCAGGTATTTCTTACAGATATTGGAAACAACAATTAAAATGCAATCTCAATAGAATAACTGTTCGAAATGAATTCTCAAATGAAATAACGTTATAATGTCACTAAATAGAGCTATTCCTTGATTTTGCCCAGAAGTTATGAGATCATTTTAGCACTTTTATGACCACGCAGCAAAAAATGCTCTTTTTTCAATTTCGCAATATCACCAAGTCCTGTAGCGAGCAGATTATCCATGAATAACTGCGATCCAAATCTAACTATTCAGCGAATTGAAATTTGAAATAACCGAAAGCAAACAGATACAGAAATCAACCTATTATATTCTATCACGAGAATTCGTGTAATCATGAGGTTCTTGCGATTGAGGCGCAGTATATTTTTCCCGAAATATTATCTGAAGGCATCAGGTATTTCTTACAGACATTAAAAACAACAATCAAAATGCAATCTTATTAGAATAACTGTTCGAATTATATTTTTAAATCAATAAACGTTATTATGTCGATATATAGAGCTATTACTTGATTTTGCTAAGTAGTTATGAGATCATTTTAGCACTCTTATAACGACGCAGCAAAATATGCTAATTTTTTAATTTCGCAATATTACTTAGTCCTGTAGCGAGCAGGTTATCCACGAATACTTGCGATCGAACTTTAACTTTTTAGCGAGTTGATATTTTAAATAACCGATAGTGAACAGATACAGAAATACCTCTTATATTCTAACACGTAAATTCGTGTAATCATGAGATTATTGCGATAAAGGCGCAGTATATTTTTTTCGAAATGATATCTGATGGAATCAGGTATGTCTAGCAGACATTGAAAACAACAATCAAAATGCAATCTCAATAGAATAACTTTTCGAATTGAATTTTCAAATCAAATAACGTTATTATGTCACTAAATAGAGCAATTCCTTGAATTTGCCCAGGAGCCATGAGATCATTTTAGCAATCTTATAAGGACGCAGCAAAAAATGCTAATTTTTCAATTTCGCAATATTATTAAGTCCCGTAGCGAGCAGGTTATCCATAAATCCTTCCGATCTAAATTTAACTATTCAGCAAATTGATATTTTAAATAACTGAAATCGAACAGATACAGAAATCAACCACTTATATTCCATCACGTGAATTCGTGTTATCATAAGATTCTTGCGATTAAGGCGCTGTATATTTTTCCCGAAATACCATCTGAAGACATCAGGTAATTCTCACAGACATTGAAAACAACAATCAAAATGCAATCTAAATAGAATAACTTTTCGAATTGAATTTCCAAATCAATTAACGTTAATATGTCAATATATAGAGCCATTCCTTTATTTTGCCCATAGTAAGGAGATCATTTTAGCACTCTTATGACCACGTAGAAAAATATGCTAATTTTTCAATTTCGCAATGTTACTAAGTCCTGTAGCGAGCAGGTGATCCATTAATACTTGCGATCTAAATTTATCTATTTAGCGAATTGGAATTTTCAATAACCGATAGTGAACGGATACAGAAATACCTCTTATATGCTTACACGTGAATTCGTGTAATCATTAGGTTCTTGCGATTGGGGCGCAGTATATTTTTCCCGAAATATTATCTGAAGGCATCAGCTATTTCTTACAGATATTGGAAACAACAATTAAAATGCAATCTCAATAGAATAACTGTTCGAAATGAATTCTCAAATGAAATAACGTTATTATGTCACTAAATAGAGCTATTCCTTGATTTTGCCCAGAAGTTATGAGATCATTTTAGCACTTTTATGACCACGCAGCAAAATATGCTAATTTTTCAATTTCGCAATATTATCAAGTCCTGTAGCGAGCAGGTTATCCATAAATACGAGCGATTCAAATTGAACTATTCAGCAAATTGAAATTTCAAATATCCGAAAGCGAACAGATATAAAAATCAACCTCTTATATTCTATCACGTGAATTCGTGTAATCATGAGATTGTTGCGATTGTGGCGCACTATATTTTTTTTCCGTAATGACATCTAAAGATATCAGGTATTTCTAACAGACTTTGAAAACAACGAGCGAAACGTAAACTCAATAGAATAACTTTTCGAATTGAATTTCCAAATCAATTAACGTAATTATATCACTAAATAGAGCTATTCCTTGATTTTGCCCAGGAGTCATGAGATCATTTTAGCACTCTTATAACGACGCAGCAAAAAATGCTATTTTTTCAATTTCGCAATATTACCAAGTCCTGTAGCGAGCAGGTTATCCATGAATACCTGCGATCCAAATCTAACTATTCAGCGAATTGAAATTTTTAATAACCGAAAGCGAACAGATACAGAAATCAACCTATTATATTCTATCACGAGAATTCGTGTAATCATGAGGTTCTTGCGATTGAGGCGCAGTATATTTTTCCCGAAATATTATCTGATGGCATCAGGTATTTCTTACAGACATTGAAAACAACAATCAAAATGCAATCTTATTAGAATAACTGTTCGAATTATAGTTTCAAATCAATAAACGTTATTATGTCGATATATAGAGCTATTACTTGATTTTGCTAAGTAGTTATGAGATCATTTTAGCACTCTTATAACGACGCAGCAAAATATGCTAATTTTTTAATTTCGCAATATTACTTAGTCCTGTAGCGAGCAGGTTATCCACGAATACTTGCGATCGAACTTTAACTTTTCAGCGAATTGATATTTTAAATAACCGATAGTGAACACATACGGAAATACCTCTTATATTCTAACACGTGAATTCGTGTAATCATGAGGTTCTTGCGATTGGGGCGCAGTATATTTTTCCCGAAATATTATCTGAAGGCATCAGGTATTTCTTACAGACATTGGAAACAACAATCAAAATGCAATCTCAATAGAATAACTGTTTGAAACGAATTCTCAAATCAAATAACGTTATTAATCCACTAAATAGAGTCATTCCTTAATTTTGCCCAGGAGCTATGAGATCATTTTAGCACTTTTATGACCACGCAGCAAAATATGCGAATTTTTCAATTTTGCAATATTATCAAGTCCTATAGCGAGCAGGTCATCCATAAGTTCTTGCGATCGCAATTGAACTATTTAGCAAATTGAAATTTCAAATAACTGAAAGCGAACAGATATAGAAATCAACCTCTTATATTCTATTACGTGAATTCGTGTAATCATAAGATTCTTGCGATTAAGGCGCAGTATATTTTTCCCGAAATACCATCTGCAGACATCAGGTATTTCTTACAGACATTAAAAACAACAATCAAAATGCAATCTCAATAGAATAACCTTTCGGATTGAATTTTCACATCAATTAACGTTAATATGTCGATATATAGAGTCATAACTTGATTATGTCCAGGAGTCATGACATCATTTTAGCACTATTATAACGACGCAGCAAAATATGCTAATTTTTCAATTTTGCAATTTTACTAAGTCCTGTAGCGAGCAGGTTATCCACGAATACTTGCGATCGAACTTTAACTTTTCAGCGAATTGATATTTTAAATAACCGATAGTGAACAGATACAGAAATACCTCTTATATTCTAACACGTGAATTCGTGTAATCATGAGGTTCTTGCGATTAGGGCGCAGTATATTTTTCCCGAAATATTATCTGAAGGCATCAGGTATTTCTTACAGACATTGGAAACAACAATCAAAATGCAATCTCAATAGAATAACTGTTCGAAACGAATTCTCAAATCAAATAACGTTATTAATCCACTAAATAGAGCCATTCCTTAATTTTGCCCAGGAGTTATGAGATCATTTTAGCACTTTTATGACCACGCAGCAAAATATGCTAATTTTTCATTTTCGCAATATTATCAAGTCCTGTAGCAAGCAGGTTATCCATGAATACTAGGACCTAAATTTAACTATTCAGCGAATTGATATTTTAAATAACCGAAATCGAACAGATATAGAAATCAACCTCTTATATTCTATCACGAGAATTTGTGTAATCATGAGATGCTTGCGATTGAGGCGCAGTATATTTTTCCCGAAATATCATCTGAAGACATCAGGTATTTCTTACAGACATTGAAAACAACAATCACAATGCAGTCTAAATAGAATAACATTTCGAATTGAATTTACAAGTCAATTAACGTTATTATGTCAATATATAGAGCTATTCCTTGATTTTGCCCAGGAGTTATGAGATCATTTTAGCAATCTTATGACCACGCAGCAAAGTATGCTAATTTTTTCATTTCGCAATATTACTAAGTCCTTTAGCGAGCAGGTTATCCACAAATACTTGCGATCGAACTTTAACTTTTTAGCGAATTGATATTTTGAATAACCGATAGTGAACAGATACAGAAATACCTCTTATATTCTAACACGTGAATTCGTGTAATCATGAGATTATTGCGATAAAGGCGCAGTATATTTTTTCCGAAATGACATTTGATGGCATCAGGTATGTCTAGCAGACATTGAAAACAACAATCAAAATGCAATCTCAATAGAATAACTTTTCGAATTGAATTTTCAAATCAAATAACGTTATTATGTCAATAAATAGAGCCATTCCTTGATTTCGCCCAGGAGTCATGAAATCATTTTAGCACTCTTATAACAACGCAGCAAAAAATCCTAATTTTTTAATTTCGCAATATTATTAAGTCCTGTAGCAAGCAGGTTATCCATGAATACTAGGACCTAAATTTAACTATTCAGCGAATCGATATTATAAATAACCGAAATCGAACAGATACAGAAATCAACCACTTATATTCCATCACGAGAAATCGTGTAGTCATGAAATTATTGCGATAAAGGCGCAGTAAATTTTTTCCGAAATGACTTCTGATGGCATTAGGTATGTATAGCAGACATTTAAAACAACAATTAAAATGCAATCTCAATAGGATAACTTTTCGACTTGAATTTTCAAATCAAATAACGTTATTATGTCACTAAATAGAGCCATTCCGTGATTTTGCCCAGAAGTCATGAGATCATTTAGCACTCTTATATTGACGCAGCAAAAAATGCTAATTTTTCAATTTCGCAATATTACCAAGTCCTGTAGCGAGCAGGTTATCCATGCATACCTGCGATCCAAATCTAACTATTCAGCGAATTGAAATTTTAAATAACCGATAGTGAACAGATACAGAAATACCTCTTATATTCTAACACGTGAATTCGTGTAATCATGAGATTATTGCGATAAAGGCGCAGTATATTTTTTCCGAAATCACATCAGATGGCATCAGGTATGTCTAGCAGACATTGAAAACAACAATCAAAATGCAATCTCAATAGAATAACTTTTCGAATTGAATTTACAAATCAATTAACGTTATAATGTCAATATATAGAGCTATTCCTTGATTTTGCCCAGGAGTTATGAAATGATTTTAGCACTCTTATGACCACGCAGCAAAATAAGCTGATTTTTTAATTTCGCAATATTACTAAGTTCTGTCGCGAGCAGGCTATCTATGAATACTCGCGATCTAAATTTAATTATTCAGCAAACTGATATTTTAAATAATTGAAATAAAACAGATACAGAAATCAACCACTTATATTCCATCACGAGAAATCGTGTAGTCATGAAATTATTGCGATAAAGGCGCAGTAAATTTTTTTTCGAAATGACTTCTGATGGCATCAGGTATGTATAGCAGACAGTTAAAACAACAATTAAAATGCAATCTCAATAGGATAACTTTTCGACTTGAATTTTCAAATCAAATAACGTTATTATGTCACTAAATAGAGCCATTCCGTGATTTTGCCCAGAAGTCATGAGATCATTTAGCACTCTTATATTGACGCAGCAAAAAATGCTAATTTTTCAATTTCGCAATATTACCAAGTCCTGTAGCGAGCAGGTTATCCATGAATACCTGCGATCCAAATCTAACTATTCAGCGAATTGAAATTTTAAATAACCGATAGTGAACAGATACAGAAATACCTCTTATAATCTAACACGTGAATTCGTGTAATCATGAGATTATTGCGATATAGGCGCAGTATATTTTTTCCGAAATCACATCAGATGGCATCAGGTATGTCTAGCAGACATTGAAAACAACAATCAAAATGCAATCTCAATAGAATAACTTTTCGAATTGAATTTACAAATCAATTAACGTTATAATGTCAATATATAGAGCTATTCCTTGATTTTGCCCAGGAGTTATGAAATGATTTTAGCACTCTTATGACCACGCAGCAAAATATGCTGATTTTTTAATTTCGCAATATTACTAAGTTCTGTCGCGAGCAGGCTATCTACGAATACTCGCGATCTAAATTTATTTATTCAGCAAATTGATATTTTAAATAACTGAAATAAAACAGATACAGAAATCAACCACTTATATTCCATCACGAGAAATCGTGTAATCATGAAATTATTGCGATAACGGCGCAGTAAATTTTTTCCGAAATGACATCTGATGGCATCAGGTATGTATAGCAGACATTGAAAACAACAATTAAGATGCAATCTCAATAGAATAACTTTTCGACTTGAATTTTCAAATCAAATAATGTTATTATGTCACTAAAAAGAGCCATTCCTTTATTTTGCCCAGGAGTCATGAGATCATTTAGCACTCTTATATTGACGCAGCAAAAAATGCTAATTTTTCAATTTCGCAATATTACCAAGTCCTGTAGCGAGCAGGTTATCCATGAATACCTGCGATCCAAATCGAACTATTCAGCGAATTGAAATTTTAAATAACCGAAAGCGAACAGATACAGAAATCAACCTATTATATTCTATCACGAGAATTCGTGTAATCATGAGGTTCTTGCGATTGAGGCGCAGTATATTTTTCCCGAAATATTATCTGAAGGCATCAGGTATTTCTTACAGACATTGAAAACAACAATCGAAATGCAATCTTAATAGAATAACTGTTCGAATTATATTTTTAAATCAATGAACGTTATTATGTCGATATATAGAGCTATTCCTTGATTTTGCCCAGGAGTTATCAGATCAGTTTAGCACTCTTATAACGACGCAGCAAAATATGCTAATTTTTTAATATCGCAATATTACTAAGTCCTGTAGCGAGCAGGTTATCCACGAATACTTGCGATCGAACTTTAACTTTTCAGCGAATTAATATTTTAAATAACCGATAGTGAACAGATACAGAAATACCCCTTATATTCTAACACGTGAATTCGTGTAATCATGAGATTATTGCGATAAAGGTGCAGTATATTTTTTCCGAAACGTCATCTGATAGCATCAGGTATGTCTAGCAGACATTGAAAACAACAATCAAAATGCAATCTTAATAGAATAACTTTTCGAATTGAATTTTCAAATCAAATAACGTTATTATGTCACTAAATAGAGCCATTCCTTGATTTTGCCCAGGAGTCATGAGATCATTCAGGACTCTTATATTGACGCAGCAAAAAATGCTATTTTTTCAATTTCGCAATATTACCAAGTCCTGTAGCGAGCAAGTTATCCATGAATACCTGCGATCGAAATCTAACTATTCAGCGAATTGAAATTTTAAATAACCGATAGTGAACAGATACAGAAATACCTCTTATATTCTAACACGTGAATTCGTGTAATCATGAGATTATTGCGATAAAGGCGCAGCATATTTTTTCCGAAATCACATCTGATGGCATCAGGTATGTCTAGCAGACATTGAAAACAACAGTCGAAATGCAATCTCAATAGAATAACTTTTCGGATTGAATTTTTAAATCAAATAACGTTATTATGTCACTAAATAGAGCCATTCCTTGATTTTGCCCAGGAGTTTGAGATCATTTTAGCACTTTTATGTCCACGCAGCAAAATTTGCTAATTTTTCAATTTAGCAATATTATTAAGTCCCGTAGCGAGCAGGTTATCCATCAATACTTGCGATATAAATTTAACTATTCAGCGAATTGAAATTTTAAATAACCGATAGTGAACAGATACAGAAATACCTCTTATATTCTAACACGTGAATTCGTGTAATCATGAGATTATTGCGATAAAGGCGCAGTATATTTTTCCCGAAATCACATCTGATGGCATCTGGTATTTCTTACAGACATTTAAAACAACAATCACAATGCAATCTCAATAGAATAAATTTTCGGATTGAATTTTCACATCAATTAATGTTATTATGTCGATATATAGAGTCATTACTTGATTATGCCGAGGAGTCATGAGATCATCTTAGCACTATTATAGCGACGCAGCAAAATATGCTAATTTTTCAATTTCGCAATATTTCTCAGTCCTGTAGCGAGCAGGTTATCCACGAATAATTGCGATCGAACTTTAACTTTCCAGCGAATTGAAATTTTAAATAACCGATAGTGGACAGATACAGAAATACCTCTTATATTCTAACACGTGAATTCGTGTAATCATGAGATTATTGCGATAAAGGCGCAGTATATTTCTTCCGAAATGACATCTAATGGCATCAGGTATGTCTAGCAGACATTGAAAAAAACAATTAAAAAGCATCTCAATCGAATAACTTTATGAATTGAATTTTCAAATCAAATAACGTTATTATGTCACTAAATAGAGCCATACCTTGAATTTGCCCAAGAGCCATAAGATCATTTTAGCACTCTTATAACGACGCAGCAAAAAATGCTCATTTTTCAATTTCGCAATATCATTAAGTCCCGTAGCGAGCAGGTTATCCATAAATCCTTGCGATCTAAATTTAACTATTCAGCAAATTGATATTTTAAATAACTGAAATCGAACAGATACAGAAATCAACCACTTATATTCCATCACGTGAATTCGTGTTATCATAAGATTCTTGCGATTAAGGCGCTGTATATTTTTCCCGAAATACCATCTGAAGACATCAGGTAATTCTCACAGACATTGAAAACAACAATCAAAATGCAATCTAAATAGAATAACTTTTCGAATTGAATTTCCAAATCAATTAACGTTAATATGTCAATATATAGAGCCATTCCATTATTTTGCCCATAGTAAGGAGATCATTTTTGCACTCTTATGACCACGTAGAAAAATATGCTAATTTTTCAATTTCGCAATGTTACTAAGTCCTGTAGCGAGCAGGTGATCCATTAATACTTGCGATCTAAATTTATCTATTTAGCGAATTGAAATTTTCAATAACCGATAGTGAACGGATACAGAAATACCTCTTATATGCTTACACGTGAATTCGTGTACTCATGAGGTTCTTGCGATTGGGGCGCAGTATATTTTTCCCGAAATATTATCTGAAGGCATCAGGTATTTCTTACAGATATTGGAAACAACAATTAAAATGCAATCTCAATAGAATAACTGTTCGAAATGAATTCTCAAATGAAATAACGTTATAATGTCACTAAATAGAGCTATTCCTTGATTTTGCCCAGAAGTTATGAGATCATTTTAGCACTTTTATGACCACGCAGCAAAAAATGCTATTTTTTCAATTTCGCAATATCACCAAGTCCTGTAGCGAGCAGATTATCCATGAATAACTGCGATCCAAATCTAACTATTCAGCGAATTGAAATTTGAAATAACCGAAAGCGAACAGATACAGAAATCAACCTATTATATTCTATCACGAGAATTCGTGTAATCATGAGGTTCTTGCGATTGAGGCGCAGTATATTTTTCCCGAAATATTATCTGAAGGCATCAGGTATTTCTTACAGACATTAAAAACAACAATCAAAATGCAATCTTATTAGAATAACTGTTCGAATTATATTTTTAAATCAATAAACGTTATTATGTCGATATATAGAGCTATTACTTGATTTTGCTAAGTAGTTATGAGATCATTTTAGCACTCTTATAACGACGCAGCAAAATATGCTAATTTTTTAATTTCGCAATATTACTTAGTCCTGTAGCGAGCAGGTTATCCACGAATACTTGCGATCGAACTTTAACTTTTTAGCGAATTGATATTTTAAATAACCGATAGTGAACAGATACAGAAATACCTCTTATATTCTAACACGTAAATTCGTGTAATCATGAGATTATTGCGATAAAGGCGCAGTATATTTTTTTCGAAATGATATCTGATGGAATCAGGTATGTCTAGCAGACATTGAAAACAACAATCAAAATGCAATCTCAATAGAATAACTTTTCGAATTGAATTTTCAAATCAAATAACGTTATTATGTCACTAAATAGAGCCATTCCTTGAATTTGCCCAAGAGCCATGAGATCATTTTAGCAATCTTATAAGGACGCAGCAAAAAATGCTAATTTTTCAATTTCGCAATATTATTAAGTCCCGTAGCGAGCAGGTTATCCATAAATCCTTGCGATCTAAATTTAACTATTCAGCAAATTGATATTTTAAATAACTGAAATCGAACAGATACAGAAATCAACCACTTATATTCCATCACGTGAATTCGTGTTATCATAAGATTCTTGCGATTAAGGCGCTGTATATTTTTCCCGAAATACCATCTGAAGACATCAGGTAATTCTCACAGACATTGAAAACAACAATCAAAATGCAATCTAAATAGAATAACTTTTCGAATTGAATTTCCAAATCAATTAACGTTAATATGTCAATATATAGAGCCATTCCTTTATTTTGCCCATAGTAAGGAGATCATTTTAGCACTCTTATGACCACGTAGAAAAATATGCTAATTTTTCAATTTCGCAATGTTACTAAGTCCTGTAGCGAGCAGGTGATCCATTAATACTTGCGATCTAAATTTATCTATTTAGCGAATTGGAATTTTCAATAACCGATAGTGAACGGATACAGAAATACCTCTTATATGCTTACACGTGAATTCGTGTAATCATTAGGTTCTTGCGATTGGGGCGCAGTATATTTTTCCCGAAATATTATCTGAAGGCATCAGCTATTTCTTACAGATATTGGAAACAACAATTAAAATGCAATCTCAATAGAATAACTGTTCGAAATGAATTCTCAAATGAAATAACGTTATTATGTCACTAAATAGAGCTATTCCTTGATTTTGCCCAGAAGTTATGAGATCATTTTAGCACTTTTATGACCACGCAGCAAAATATGCAAATTTTTCAATTTCGCAATATTATCAAGTCCTGTAGCGAGCAGGTTATCCATAAATACGAGCGATTCAAATTGAACTATTTAGCAAATTGAAATTTCAAATATCCGAAAGCGAACAGATATAAAAATCAACCTCTTATATTCTATCACGTGAATTCGTGTAATCATGAGATTGTTGCGATTGTGGCGCACTATATTTTTTTTCCGTAATGACATCTAAAGATATCAGGTATTTCTAACAGACTTTGAAAACAACGAGCGAAACGTAAACTCAATAGAATAACTTTTCGAATTGAATTTCCAAATCAATTAACGTAATTATATCACTAAATAGAGCTATTCCTTGATTTTGCCCAGGAGTCATGAGATCATTTTAGCACTCTTATAACGACGCAGCAAAAAATGCTATTTTTTCAATTTCGCAATATTACCAAGTCCTGTAGCGAGCAGGTTATCCATGAATACCTGCGATCCAAATCTAACTATTCAGCGAATCGAAATTTTTAATAACCGAAAGCGAACAGATACAGAAATCAACCTATTATATTCTATCACGAGAATTCGTGTAATCATGAGGTTCTTGCGATTGAGGCGCAGTATATTTTTCCCGAAATATTATCTGATGGCATCAGGTATTTCTTACAGACATTGAAAACAACAATCAAAATGCAATCTTATTAGAATAACTGTTCGAATTATAGTTTCAAATCAATAAACGTTATTATGTCGATATATAGAGCTATTACTTGATTTTGCTAAGTAGTTATGAGATCATTTTAGCACTCTTATAACGACGCAGCAAAATATGCTAATTTTTTAATTTCGCAATATTACTTAGTCCTGTAGCGAGCAGGTTATCCACGAATACTTGCGATCGAACTTTAACTTTTCAGCGAATTGATATTTTAAATAACCGATAGTGAACACATACGGAAATACCTCTTATATTCTAACACGTGAATTCGTGTAATCATGAGGTTCTTGCGATTGGGGCGCAGTATATTTTTCCCGAAATATTATCTGAAGGCATCAGGTATTTCTTACAGACATTGGAAACAACAATCAAAATGCAATCTCAATAGAATAACTGTTTGAAACGAATTCTCAAATCAAATAACGTTATTAATGCACTAAATAGAGTCATTCCTTAATTTTGCCCAGGAGCTATGAGATCATTTTAGCACTTTTATGACCACGCAGCAAAATATGCGAATTTTTCAATTTTGCAATATTATCAAGTCCTATAGCGAGCAGGTCATCCATAAGTACTTGCGATCGAAATTGAACTATTTAGCAAATTGAAATTTCAAATAACTGAAAGCGAACAGATATAGAAATCAACCTCTTATATTCTATTACGTGAATTCGTGTAATCATAAGATTCTTGCGATTAAGGCGCAGTATATTTTTCCCGAAATACCATCTGCAGACATCAGGTATTTCTTACAGACATTAAAAACAACAATCAAAATGCAATCTCAATAGAATAACCTTTCGGATTGAATTTTCACATCAATTAACGTTAATATGTCGATATATAGAGTCATAACTTGATTATGTCCAGGAGTCATGACATCATTTTAGCACTATTATAACGACGCAGCAAAATATGCTAATTTTTCAATTTTGCAATTTTACTAAGTCCTGTAGCGAGCAGGTTATCCACGAATACTTGCGATCGAACTTTAACTTTTCAGCGAATTGATATTTTAAATAACCGATAGTGAACAGATACAGAAATACCTCTTATATTCTAACACGTGAATTCGTGTAATCATGAGGTTCTTGCGATTAGGGCGCAGTATATTTTTCCCGAAATATTATCTGAAGGCATCAGGTATTTCTTACAGACATTGGAAACAACAATCAAAATGCAATCTCAATAGAATAACTGTTCGAAACGAATTCTCAAATCAAATAACGTTATTAATCCACTAAATAGAGCCATTCCTTAATTTTGCCCAGGAGTTATGAGATCATTTTAGCACTTTTATGACCACGCAGCAAAATATGCTAATTTTTCAATTTCGCAATATTATCAAGTCCTGTAGCAAGCAGGTTATCCATGAATACTAGGACCTAAATTTAACTATTCAGCGAATTGATATTTTAAATAACCGAAATCGAACAGATATAGAAATCAACCTCTTATATTCTATCACGAGAATTTGTGTAATCATGAGATGCTTGCGATTGAGGCGCAGTATATTTTTCCCGAAATATCATCTGAAGACATCAGGTATTTCTTACAGACATTGAAAACAACAATCACAATGCAGTCTAAATAGAATAACATTTCGAATTGAATTTACAAGTCAATTAACGTTATTATGTCAATATATAGAGCTATTCCTTGATTTTGCCCAGGAGTTATGAGATCATTTTAGCAATCTTATGACCACGCAGCAAAGTATGCTAATTTTTTCATTTCGCAATATTACTAAGTCCTTTAGCGAGCAGGTTATCCACAAATACTTGCGATCGAACTTTAACTTTTTAGCGAATTGATATTTTGAATAACCGATAGTGAACAGATACAGAAATACCTCTTATATTCTAACACGTGAATTCGTGTAATCATGAGATTATTGCGATAAAGGCGCAGTATATTTTTTCCGAAATGACATTTGATGGCATCAGGTATGTCTAGCAGACATTGAAAACAACAATCAAAATGCAATCTCAATAGAATAACTTTTCGAATTGAATTTTCAAATCAAATAACGTTATTATGTCAATAAATAGAGCCATTCCTTGATTTCGCCCAGGAGTCATGAAATCATTTTAGCACTCTTATAACAACGCAGCAAAAAATCCTAATTTTTTAATTTCGCAATATTATCAAGTCCTGTAGCAAGCAGGTTATCCATGAATACTAGGACCTAAATTTAACTATTCAGCGAATCGATATTATAAATAACCGAAATCGAACAGATACAGAAATCAACCACTTATATTCCATCACGAGAAATCGTGTAGTCATGAAATTATTGCGATAAAGGCGCAGTAAATTTTTTCCGAAATGACTTCTGATGGCATTAGGTATGTATAGCAGACATTTAAAACAACAATTAAAATGCAATCTCAATAGGATAACTTTTCGACTTGAATTTTCAAATCAAATAACGTTATTATGTCACTAAATAGAGCCATTCCGTGATTTTGCCCAGAAGTCATGAGATCATTTAGCACTCTTATATTGACGCAGCAAAAAATGCTAATTTTTCAATTTCGCAATATTACCAAGTCCTGTAGCGAGCAGGTTATCCATGCATACCTGCGATCCAAATCTAACTATTCAGCGAATTGAAATTTTAAATAACCGATAGTGAACAGATACAGAAATACCTCTTATATTCTAACACGTGAATTCGTGTAATCATGAGATTATTGCGATAAAGGCGCAGTATATTTTTTCCGAAATCACATCAGATGGCATCAGGTATGTCTAGCAGACATTGAAAACAACAATCAAAATGCAATCTCAATAGAATAACTTTTCGAATTGAATTTACAAATCAATTAACGTTATAATGTCAATATATAGAGCTATTCCTTGATTTTGCCCAGGAGTTATGAAATGATTTTAGCACTCTTATGACCACGCAGCAAAATATGCTGATTTTTTAATTTCGCAATATTACTAAGTTCTGTCGCGAGCAGGCTATCTATGAATACTCGCGATCTAAATTTAATTATTCAGCAAACTGATATTTTAAATAATTGAAATAAAACAGATACAGAAATCAACCACTTATATTCCATCACGAGAAATCGTGTAGTCATGAAATTATTGCGATAAAGGCGCAGTAAATTTTTTCCGAAATGACTTCTGATGGCATCAGGTATGTATAGCAGACAGTTAAAACAACAATTAAAATGCAATCTCAATAGGATAACTTTTCGACTTGAATTTTCAAATCAAATAACGTTATTATGTCACTAAATAGAGCCATTCCGTGATTTTGCCCAGAAGTCATGAGATCATTTAGCACTCTTATATTGACGCAGCAAAAAATGCTAATTTTTCAATTTCGCAATATTACCAAGTCCTGTAGCGAGCAGGTTATCCATGAATACCTGCGATCCAAATCTAACTATTCAGCGAATTGAAATTTTAAATAACCGATAGTGAACAGATACAGAAATACCTCTTATATTCTAACACGTGAATTCGTGTAATCATGAGATTATTGCGATATAGGCGCAGTATATTTTTTCCGAAATCACATCAGATGGCATCAGGTATGTCTAGCAGACATTGAAAACAACAATCAAAATGCAATCTCAATAGAATAACTTTTCGAATTGAATTTACAAATCAATTAACGTTATAATGTCAATATATAGAGCTATTCCTTGATTTTGCCCAGGAGTTATGAAATGATTTTAGCACTCTTATGACCACGCAGCAAAATATGCTGATTTTTTAATTTCGCAATATTACTAAGTTCTGTCGCGAGCAGGCTATCTACGAATACTCGCGATCTAAATTTATTTATTCAGCAAATTGATATTTTAAATAACTGAAATAAAACAGATACAGAAATCAACCACTTATATTCCATCACGAGAAATCGTGTAATCATGAAATTATTGCGATAACGGCGCAGTAAATTTTTTCCGAAATGACATCTGATGGCATCAGGTATGTATAGCAGACATTGAAAACAACAATTAAGATGCAATCTCAATAGAATAACTTTTCGACTTGAATTTTCAAATCAAATAATGTTATTATGTCACTAAAAAGAGCCATTCCTTTATTTTGCCCAGGAGTCATGAGATCATTTAGCACTCTTATATTGACGCAGCAAAAAATGCTAATTTTTCAATTTCGCAATATTACCAAGTCCTGTAGCGAGCAGGTTATCCATGAATACCTGCGATCCAAATCGAACTATTCAGCGAATTGAAATTTTAAATAACCGAAAGCGAACAGATACAGAAATCAACCTATTATATTCTATCACGAGAATTCGTGTAATCATGAGGTTCTTGCGATTAAGGCGCAGTATATTTTTCCCGAAATATTATCTGAAGGCATCAGGTATTTCTTACAGACATTGAAAACAACAATCGAAATGCAATCTTAATAGAATAACTGTTCGAATTATATTTTTAAATCAATGAACGTTATTATGTCGATATATAGAGCTATTCCTTGATTTTGCCCAGGAGTTATCAGATCAGTTTAGCACTCTTATAACGACGCAGCAAAATATGCTAATTTTTTAATATCGCAATATTACTAAGTCCTGTAGCGAGCAGGTTATCCACGAATACTTGCGATCGAACTTTAACTTTTCAGCGAATTAATATTTTAAATAACCGATAGTGAACAGATACAGAAATACCCCTTATATTCTAACACGTGAATTCGTGTAATCATGAGATTATTGCGATAAAGGTGCAGTATATTTTTTCCGAAACGTCATCTGATAGCATCAGGTATGTCTAGCAGACATTGAAAACAACAATCAAAATGCAATCTTAATAGAATAACTTTTCGAATTGAATTTTCAAATCAAATAACGTTATTATGTCACTAAATAGAGCCATTCCTTGATTTTGCCCAGGAGTCATGAGATCATTCAGGACTCTTATATTGACGCAGCAAAAAATGCTATTTTTTCAATTTCGCAATATTACCAAGTCCTGTAGCGAGCAGGTTATCCATGAATACCTGCGATCGAAATCTAACTATTCAGCGAATTGAAATTTTAAATAACCGATAGTGAACAGATACAGAAATACCTCTTATATTCTAACACGTGAATTCGTGTAATCATGAGATTATTGCGATAAAGGCGCAGCATATTTTTTCCGAAATCACATCTGATGGCATCAGGTATGTCTAGCAGACATTGAAAACAACAGTCGAAATGCAATCTCAATAGAATAACTTTTCGGATTGAATTTTTAAATCAAATAACGTTATTATGTCACTAAATAGAGCCATTCCTTGATTTTGCCCAGGAGTTTGAGATCATTTTAGCACTTTTATGTCCACGCAGCAAAATTTGCTAATTTTTCAATTTAGCAATATTATTAAGTCCCGTAGCGAGCAGGTTATCCATCAATACTTGCGATATAAATTTAACTATTCAGCGAATTGAAATTTTAAATAACCGATAGTGAACAGATACAGAAATACCTCTTATATTCTAACACGTGAATTCGTGTAATCATGAGATTCTTGCGATAAAGGCGCAGTATATTTTTTCCGAAATGATATCTGATGGCATCAGGTACGTCTAGCAGACATTGAAAACAACAATCAAAATGCAATCTCAATAGAATAACCTTTCGAATTGAATTTTCAAATCAAATAACGGTATTATTTCACTAAATAGAGCCATTCCGTGATTTTGCCCAGGGGTTATGAGATCATTTTATCACTCTTATGACCACGTAGCAAAATATGCTAAAAATTCAAATTCGCAATATTATTAAATCCTGCAGCGAGCAGGTTATCCATGAATACGTGCGATCTAATTTGAACTATTTATCAAATTAGAATTTCAAATATCTGAAAGCGAACAGATATAGAAATGAACCTCTTATATTATATCACGTGAATTCGTGTAATCATGAGATGCTTGCGTTTGAGGCGCAGTATATTTTTCCCGAAATATCATTTGGAGACATCTGGTATTTCTTACAGACATTGAAAACAACAATCACAATGCAGTCTCAATAGAATAACTTTTCGAATTGAATTTACAAGTCAATTAACGTTATTATGTTACTTAATAGAGCCATTCTTTGATTTTGCCCAGGATTTATGAGATCATTTTAGCACTCTTATAAAGACTCAGCAAAAAATGCTAATTTTTTAATTTCGCAATATTACCAAGTGCTGTAGCGAGCAGGGTATCTATGAATACTTGCGATCTGAATTTGTCTATTCAGCGAATTGAAATTTTAAATAACCGAAAGCGAACAAATACAAAAATCAACCTATTATATTCTATCACGTGAATTCGTGTAATCATGAGATGCTTTCGATTGAGGCGCAGTATATTTTTTCCGAAATGACATCTAATGGCATCAGTTACGTCTAGCAGACATTGACAACAACAATCAAAATGCAATCTCAATAAAATAACCTTTCGAATTGAATTTTCAAATCAAATAACGTTATTGTTTCACTAAATAGAGCCATTCCTTGATTTTGCTTAGGAGTCATGAGATCATTTTAGCACTTATATGACCACGCAGCAAAATATGCGAATTTTTCAATTCCGCAATATTACAAAGTGCTGTAGCGAGAAGGTTATCTATGAATACTTGCGATCTATATTTGTCTATTCAGCGAATTGAAATTTTAAGTGACCGAAAGCGAATAGATACAGAAATCAACCTATTATATTCTATCACGAGAATTCGTGTAATCATGAGGTTCTTGCGATTGAGGCGCAGTATATATTTCCCGAAATATCATCTGAAGACATCAGGTATTTCTTACAGACATTGAAAACATAAATCACAATGCAGTCTCAAAAGAATAACTTTTCGAATTGAATTTACAAGACAATTAACGTTATTATGTCAATATATTGATGTATTCCTTGATTTTGTCCAGGAGTTATGAGATCATTTTAGCACTCTTATAACGACACAGCAAAATATGCTAATTTTTTAATTTCGCAATATTACTAAGTCCTGATTCGAGAAGGGTATCCACGAATTCGTGCGAACAAACTTTAATTTTTCAGCGAATTGATATTTTAAATAACCGATAGTGAACAGATACAGAAAAACCTCTTATATACTAACACGTGAATTCGAGTAATCATGAGATTATTGCGATAATGCCGCAGTATATTTTTTCTGAAATGACATCTGATGGCATCAAGTACGTCTAGCAGACATTGGAAACAAAAATCAAAATGCAATCTCAATAGAATAACCTTTCGAATTGAATTTTCAAATCAAATAACGTTATTATGTCACTAAATAGAGCCATTCCTTGATTTTGCCCAGAAGTTATGAGATCAATTTAGCACTCTTATAACGACGCAGCAAAATATGCTAATTTTTTAATTTCGCAATTTTACTAAGTCCTGTAGCGAGCAGGTTATCCACGAATACATGCGATCGATCTTCAACTTTTCAGCGAATTGATATTTTAAATAACCGATAGTGAACAGATACAGAAATACCTCGTATATTCTAACGCGTGAATTCGTGTAATCATGAGGTTCTTGCGATTGGGGCGCAGTATATTTTTCCCGAAATATCATCTGAAGACATCAAGTATTTGTTCGAGACATTGAAAACGACAATCACAATGCATACTAAATAAAATAACTTTTCGAATTAAATTTACAAGTCAATTAACGTTATTAGTTCAATATATAGAGCTATTCCTTGATTTTGCCCAGGAGTTATGAGATCATTTTAGCACTCTTATAACGCCGCAGCAAAATATGCTAATTTTTTATTTCGCAATATTACTAAGTCCTGTATTGAGCAGGTTATCCACGAATACTTGTGATCGAACTTTAACTTTTCAGCGAATTGAAATTTTAAGTAACCGAAAGCGAACAGATACAGAAATACCTCTTATATTCTAACACGTGCATTCGTGTAATCATGAGGTTCTTGCGATTAAGGCGCAGTATATTTTTCCCGAAATGACATCTGAAGGCGTCAGGTATTTCTAACAGACATTGAAGACAACAATTAAAATGCAATCTAAATAGAATACTTTTCGAATTGAATTCTCAAATCAAATAACGTTATTATGTCACTAAATAGAGCCATTACTTGATTTTGCCGAGGAGTTATGAGATCACTTTAGCACTATCATGACCACGCAGCAAAATACGCTAATTATTCATTGTCGCAATATGATCAAGTCCTGTATCGAGCAAGTTATACATAAATACTTGCGATCTGAATTCAACTATCTGGCAAATTGAAATTTCAAATATCTGAAAGCGAACAGATATAGACATCAACCTCTTATATTCTATCACGTGAATTCGTGTAATCATGAGATGCTTGCGATTGAGGCGCAGTATATTTTTCCCGAAATATCATCTGAAGACATCTGGTATTTCTTACAGACATTGGAAACAACAATCACAATGCAATCTCAATACAATAACTTTTCGAATTGAATTTACAAGTCAATTAACGTTATTATGTCACTAAATAGAGCCATTCCTTGATTTTGCCCAGGAGTTATGAAATCATTTTAGCACTCATATGATCACGCAGCAAAATATGCGAATTTTTCAATTTCGCAATATTACTTAGTCCTCTAGCGAGCAGGTTATTTATAAATACGTGCGATCGAAATTCAACTATTCAGCGAATTGAAATGTTACAGAACCGAAAGCGAAAATATACAGAAATCAACCTCTTAAATTCTATCACGTGAATTCGTGTAATCATTAGATGCTTGCGATTGAGGCGCAGTATATTTTTCCCGAAATATCATCTAAAAACATCCGGTATTTCTTACAGACATTGAAAACAACAATCATAATGCAAACTCAATAGAATAACTTTTCGAATTGAATTTCCAAATCAATTAACGTTAATATGTCAATATATAGCCTTTCTTTGATTTTGCTCAGAAGTAAGGAGATCATTTTAGCACTCTTATGACCACGCAGCAAAATATGCTAACTTTTCAATTTCGCTACATTACTAAGTCCTGTAGCGAGCAGGTTATCCACGAATACTTGCGATCGAACTTTACCTTTCCAGCAAATTGAAATTTTGAATAACCGATAGTGAACACATACAGAAATACCTCTTATATTCTAACACGTGAAATCGTGTAATCATGAGATTATTGCGATAAAGGTGCAGTATATTTTTTCGGAAATGTCATCTGATGGCATCAGGTATGTCTAGCAGACATTAAAAACAACAATCAAAATGCAATCGCAATAGAATAACTTTTCGAATTGAATTTACAAGTCAATTAACGTTATTATGTTACTAAATAGAGCCATTCTTTGATTTTGCCCAGGAGTTATGAGATCATTTTAGCACTCTTATAAAGACTCAGCAAAAAATGCTAATTTTTTAATTTCGCAATATTACCAAGTGCTGTAGCGAGCAGGGTATCTATGAATACTTGCGATCTAAATTTGTCTATTCAGCGAATTGAAATTTTAAATAACCGAAAGCGAACAAATACAAAAATCAACCTATTATATTCTATCACGTGAATTCGTGTAATCATGAGATGCTTTCGATTGAGGCGCAGTATATTTTTTCCGAAATGACATCTAATGGCATCAGTTACGTCTAGCAGACATTGACAACAACAATCAAAATGCAATCTCAATAAAATAACCTTTCGAATTGAATTTTCAAATCAAATAACGTTATTGTGTCACTAAATAGAGCCATTCCTTGATTTTGCCCAGAAGTCATGAGATCATTTTAGCACTTATATGACCACGCAGCAAAATATGCGAATTTTTCAATTCCGCAATATTACAAAGTGCTGTAGCGAGAAGGTTATCTATGAATACTTGCGATCTAAATTTGTCTATTCAGCGAATTGAAATTTTAAGTAACCGAAAGTGAATAGATACAGAAATCAACCTATTATATTCTATCACGAGAATTCGTGTAATCATGAGGTTCTTGCGATTGAGGCGCAGTATATATTTCCCGAAATATCATCTGAAGACATCAGGTATTTCTTACAGAAAATGAAAACAAAAATCACAAGGCAGTCTCAAAAGAATAACTTTTCGAATTGAATTTACAAGACAATTAACGTTATTATGTCAATATATTGATGTATTCCTTGATTTTGTCCAGGAGTTATGAGATCATTTTAGCACTCTCATAACGACGCAGCAAAATATGCTAATTTTTTAATTTCGCAATATTACTAAGTCCTGAATCGAGAAGGGTATCCACGAATTCGTGCGAACCAACTTTAATTTTTCAGCGAATTGATATTTTAAATAACCGATAGTGAACAGATACAGAAAAACCTCTTATATACTAACACGTGAATTCGTGTAATCATGAGGTTATTGCGATAATGCCGCAGTATATTTTTTCTGAAATGACATCTGATGGCATCAAGTACGTCTAGCAGACATTGAAAACAACAATCAAAATGCAATCCCGATAGAATAACCTTTCGAATTGAATTTTCAAATCAAATAACGTTATTATGTCACCAAATAGAGCCCTTCCTTGATTTTGCCCAGGAGTCATGAGATCATTTTAGCACTCTTATAAAGACGCAGCAAAAAATGCCAATTTTTCAATTTCGCAATATTACCAAGTGCTGTAGCGAGCAGGTTATCTATGAATACTTGCGATCTAAATTTGTCTGTTCAGCGAATTGAAATTTTAAGTAACCGAAACCGAACAGATACAGAAATCAACCTATTATATTATATCACGAGAATTCGTGGAATCATGAAGTTCTTGCGATTGAGGTGCAGTATATTTTTCCCGAAATAATATCTGAAGGCATCAGGTATTTCTTACAGACATTGAAAACAAAAATCACAATGCAGTCTCAATAGAATAACTTTTCGAATTGAATTTATAAGTCAATTAACGTTATTATGTCAATATATAGAGCTATTCCTTGATTTTGCCCAAGAGTTATGAGATCATTTTAGCACTCATATGACCACGCAGCAAAATATGCGAATTTTCCAAACTCGCAATATTACTCAGTCCTGTAGCGAGCAGGTTATTTATGAATACTTGCCATCAAAATTCAACTATTCAGCGAATTAAAATTTTACTGAACCGAAAGCGAAAATATACAGAAATTAACCTCTTAAATTCTATCACGTGAATTCGTGTAATCATGAGATTCTTGCAATCAAGGCGCAGTATATTTTTCCCGAAATATCATCTCAAAACATCGGGTATTTCTTACAGAAATTGATAACAACAATCAAAATGCAAACTCAATAGAATAACTTTTCGAATTGAATTTCCAAATCAATTAACGTTAATATGTCAATATATAAACGATTCTTTGATTTTGCCCAGGAGTAAGGAGATCATTTTAGCACTTTTATGACCACGCAGCAAAATATGCTATATTTCAATTCCGCAATATTACTAAGTCCTGTAGCGAGCGGGTTATCCATGAATACGTGCGATATAAATTGAACTATTTATCAAATTGGAATTTCAAATATCTGAAAGTGATCAGATATAGAAATGGACCTCTTATATTCTATCACGAGAATTCGTGTAATCATGAGGTTCTTGCGATTGAGGTGCAGTATATTTTCCCCGAAATATTATCTGAAGGCATCAGGTATTTCTTAAAGACATTGAAAACAACAATCACAATGCAGTCTCAATAGAATAACTTTTCGGATTGAATTTACAAGTCAATTAACGTTATTATGTCAATATATAGAGCTATTCCTTGATTTTGCCCAGGAGTTATGAGATCATTTCAGCACTTTTATGACAACGCAGCAAAAAATGCTAATTTTTTAATTTCGCAGTATTATCCAGTCCTGTAGCGAGCAGGTTATCCATGAATACTTGCGATCTAAGTTGAACTATTCAGCGAATTGATATTTTAAATAACCGAAATCGAACAGATACAGAAATCAACTACTTATATTCCATTACGTGAATTCGTGTGATCATAAGATTCTTGCGATTAAGGCGCAGTATATTTTTCCCGAAATACCATCTGAAGACATCAGGTATTTCTTACAGACATTAAAATCAACAATCAAAATGCAATCTCAATAGAATAACTTTTTCGATTAAATTTTCACATCAATAAATGTTATTATGCCGATATATAGAGTCATTACTTGAATATGCCCAGGAGTCATGAGATCATCTTAGCGCTATTATAACGACGCAATAAAATATACTAATTTTTCAATTTCGCAATATTTCTAAGTCCTGTAGCGAGCAGGTTAGTCACGAATACTTGCGATCGAACTTTAACTTTCCAGCGAATTGAAATTTTAAATAACCGATAGTGAACAGATAAGAAAATACCTCGTATATTCTAACACGAGCATTCGTGTAATCATAAGGTTCTTGCGATTGAGGCGCAGTATATTTTTCCCGAAATATTATCTGAAGGCATCAGGTATTTCTTACAGACATTGAAAACAACAATCAAAATGCAATCTTAATAGAATAACTGTTCGAATTATATTTTCAAATTAATAAACGTTATTATGTCGATATATAGAGCTATTCCTTGATTTTGCCCAAGAGTTATGAGATCATTTTAGCACTCTTATAACGACGCAGCAAAATATGCTAATTTTTAATTTCGCAATATTACTAAGTCCTGTAGCGAGCAGGTTATCCACGAATACTTGCGATCGAACTTTAACTTTCCAGCGAATTGATACTTTAAATAACCGATAGTGAACAGATACAGAAATACCTCTTATATTCTAACACGTGAATTCGTGTAAGCATGAGATTATTGCGATGAAGGCGCAGTATATTTTTTCCGAAATGATATCTGAAGGCATCAGGTATTTCTAACAGACATTGGAGACAACAATCAAAATGCAATCTAAATAGAATAACTTTTCGAATTGAATTCTCAAATCAAATAACGTTATTATGTCACTAAATAGAGCCATTCCTTGATTTTGCCCATGAGTTATGAGATCATTTCTGCACTATTATGACCACGCAGCAAAATATGCTAATTTTTCATTCTCGCAATATTGTCAAGTCCTGTAGCGAGCAAGTTATTCATAAATACTTGCGATCTAAATTAGACTATCTAGCAAATTGAAATTTCAAATATCTAAAAGCGAACAGATATAAAAATCAACCTCTTATATTCTATCACGTGAATTCGTGTAATCATGAGATGCTTGCAATTGAGGCGCAGTATATTTTTCCCTAATATCATCTGAAGACATCTGGTATTTCTTACAGACATTGAAAACAACAATCACAATGCAGTCTCAATAAAATAACTTTTCGAAGTGAATTTACAAGTAAATTAACGTTATAATGTCACTAAATAGAGCCATTCCTAGATTTTGCCCAGGAGTTATGAGATCATTTCAGCACTTATATGACCACGCAGCAAAATATGCGAATTTTTTAATTTCGTAATATTAACAAGTCCTGTAGCTAGCAGGTTATTTAAGAATACTTGCGATCGAAATTCAACTATTCAGCGAATTGAAATTTTGAATAACCAAAAGCGAACAGATACAGAAATCAACCTATTATATTCTATCACGAGAATTCGTGTAATCATGAGGTTCTTGCGATTGAGGCTCAGTATATTTTTCCCGAAATATCATATGAACACATCAAGTATTTCATACAGACATTGAAAACAACAATCAAAATGCAATCTCATTAGAATAATTTTTCGAATTGAATTTACAAATCAATGAAC
Organism: Platygaster robiniae; assembly: GCA_028476575.1. Lineage (NCBI taxonomy): Eukaryota > Metazoa > Arthropoda > Insecta > Hymenoptera > Platygastridae > Platygaster > Platygaster robiniae. Next base: position 22,345,590 of record CM052021.1, read on the forward strand.
GTTAATATGTCAATATATAGAGCCATTCTTTAATTTTGCCCAGGAGGGAGGAGATCATTTTAGCTCTTTTATGACTACGCAGCAAAATATGCTACTTTCTCAATTTCGCAATATTACTAAGTCCTGTAGCGAGCAGGTTATCCACGAATACTTGCGATCTAAATTTGTCTATCCAGCGAATTGAAATTTTAAATAACCGAAAGCGAACAGTTACAGAAATCAACCTATTATATTCTATTACAAAAATTCTAGTAATCATGAGGTTCTTACGATTGAGGCGCAGTATATTTATGTCGAAATATTATCTGAAGGCATCAGGTATTCCTTACAGTCATTGAAAACCACATCACACGCAATCTTAATAGAATAACTGTTCGAAATGATTTCTTAAATCGAATAACGTTATTATGTCACTGAATAGAGCCATTCCTTGATTTTGCCCAAGAGTTATGAGATCATTCTAGCACTTTTATGACAACGCAGCAAAATATGCGAATTTTTCAATTTCGCCGTATTATCAAGTCCTGTAGCGAGCACGTTATTCATAAATACTTGCGATCTGAATTGAACTATCTAGCAAATTGAAATTTCAAATATCTGAAAGCGGACAGATATAGAAATCAACATCTTATATTCTATCACGTGAATTCGTGAAATCATGAGATGCTCGCGATTAAGGCGCAGTATATTTTTCCCGAAATATCATCTGAAGACATCTGGTATTTCTTACAGACATTGAAAACAACAATTAAAATGCAATCTCATTAGAATAACTTTTCGAATTGAATTTTCAAATCAACTAACGTTATTATGTCAATATATAGAGCTATTCCTTGATTTTCTCCAGGAGTCATGAGATCATTTTAGCACTCTTATAACGACGCAGCAGAAAATGCTAATTTTTCAATTTCGCAATATTACCAAGTCCTTTAGCGAGCAGGTTATCCACGAATACTTGCGATCGAAGTTTAACTTTTCAGCAAATTGATATTTTAAATAACCGATAGTGAACAGATACAGAAATACCTCTTATATTCTATCACGTGAATTCGTGAAATCATGAGATGCTCGCGATTAAGGCGCAGTATATTTTTCCCGAAATATCATCTGAAGACATCTGGTATTTCTTACAGACATTGAAAACAACAATTAAAATGCAATCTCATTAGAATAACTTTTCGAATTGAATTTTCAAATCAAATAACGTTATTATGTCACTAAATAGAGCCATTCCTTGATTTTGCCCAGGAGTCATGAGATCATTCAGCACTCTTATATTGACGCAGCACAAAATGCTATTTTTTCAATTTCGCAATATTACCAAGTCCTGTAGCGAGCAGGTTATCCATGAATACCTGCGATCGAAATCTAACTATTCAGCGAATTGAAATTTTAAATAACCGATAGTGAACAGATACAGAAATACCTCTTATATTCTAACACGTGAATTCGTGTAATCATGAGATTATTGCGATAAAGGCGCAGTATATTTTTTCCGAAATCACATCTGATGGCATCAGGTATGTCTAGCAGACATTGAAAACAACAATCAAAATGCAATCTTAATAGAATAGCTTTTCGAATTAAATGGACAAGTCAATTAACGTTATTATGTCAATATATAGAGCTATTCCTTCATTTTGCCCAGGAGTTATGAGATCATTTTAGCACTCTTATAACGACGCAGCAAAATATGCTAATTTTTTATTTCGCAATATTACTCAGTCCTGTATTCAGCAGGTTATCCACGAATACTTGTGATCGAACTTTAACTTTTCAGCGAATTGATATTTTAAATAACCGATAGTTAACAGATACAGAAATACCTCTTATATTCTAACACGTGCATTCGTGTAATCATGAGGTTCTTGCGATTGAGGTGCTGTATATTTTTTCCGAAATATTATCTAAAGGCATCAGGTATTTCTTACAGTCATTGAAAACAACAATCAAAATGCAATCTCAATAGAATAACTTTTTGGATTGAATTTTCACATCAATTAATGTTATTATGCCGATATATAGAGTCATTACTTAAATATGCCCAGGAGTCATGAGATCATCTTAGCGCTATTATAACGACGCAGCAAAATATGCTAATTTTTTAATTTCGCAATGTTACTCAGTCCTGTAGCGAGCATGTGATCCATTAATATTTGCGATCCAAATTTATCTTTTCAGCGAATTGAAATTTTAAATAACTGATAGTGAACGGATACAGGAATACCTCTCATATGCTAACACGTGAATTCGTGTAATCATGAGATACTTGCGATAAAGGCGCTGTATATTTTTCCTGAAATATCATCTCAAGACATCAGGTATTTCTTACAGACATAGAAAACAACAATTAAAATGCAATCTCATGAGAATGACTTTTCGAATTGAAATTTCAAATCAAATAACGTTATGATGTCACTAAATACAGCCATTCTTTGATTTTTCCCGGGAGTCATGATATCATTTTAGCACTATTATAACGAGGCAGCAAAATATGCTAATTTCTCAATTTCGCAATATTTCTAAGTCCTGTAGCGAGCAGGTTATCCATGAATACCTGCGATCGAAATCTAACTATTCAGCGAATTGAAATTTTAAATAACCGATAGTGAACAGATACAGAAATACCTCTTATATTCTAACACGTGAATTCGTGTAATCATGAGATTATTGCGATAAAGGCGCAGTATATTTTTTCCGAAATCACATCTGATGGCATCAGGTATGTCTAGCAGACATTGAAAACAACAATCAAAATGCAATCTCAATAGAATAACTTTTCGAATTGAATTTACAAATCAATGAACGTTATTATGTCACTAAATAGAGCCATTTCGTTATTTTGCCAGGAGTCATGAGATCATTCAGCACTCCTATATTGACGCAGCAAAAAATGCTAAATTTCAATTTCGCAATATTACCAAGTCCTGTAGCGAGCAGGTTATCCATGAATACCTGCGATCCAAATCTAACTATTCAGCGAATTGAAATTTTAAATAACCGATAGTGAACAGATACAGAAATCAACCACTTATATTCCATCACGAGAAATCGTGTAATCATGATTATATTGCGATAACGGCGCAGTAAATTTTTTCCGAAATGACTTCTAATGGCATCAGGTATGTATAGCAGACATTGAGAACAACAATTAAAATGCAATCTCAATAGAATAACTTTTCGACTTGAATTTTCAAATCAAATAACGTTATTATGTCACTAAATAGAGCTATTCCGTTATTTTGCCAGGAGTCATGAGATCATTCAGCACTCTTATATTGTCGCAGCAAAAAATGCTAATTTTTCAATTTCGCAATATTACCAAGTCCTGTAGCGAGCAGGTTATCCATGAATACCTGTGATCCAAATCTAACTATTCAGCAAATTGAAATTTTAAATAACCGATAGTGAACAGATACAGAAATACCTCTTATATTCTAACACGTGAATTCGTGTAATCATGAGATTATTGCGATAAAGGCGCAGTATATTTTTTCCGAAATCACATCTGATGGCATCAGGTATGTCTAGCAGACATTGAAAACAACAATCAAAATGCAATCTCAATAGAATAGCTTTTCGAATTAAATGTACAAGTCAATTAACGTTATTATGTCAATATATAGAGCTATTCCTTGATTTTGCCCAGGAGTTATGAGATCATTTTAGCACTCTTATAACGACGCAGCAAAATATGCTAATTTTTTATTTCGCAATATTACTCAGTCCTGTAGCGAGCAGGTTATCCACGAATACTTGCGATCGAACATTAACTTTTCAGCGAATTGATATTTTAAATAACCGATAGTGAACAGATACAGAAATACCTCTTATATTCTATCACGTGAATTCGTGAAATCATGAGATGCTCGCGATTAAGGCGCAGTATATTTTTCCCGAAATATCATCTGAAGACATCTGGTATTTCTTACAGACATTGAAAACAACAATTAAAATGCAATCTCATTAGAATAACTTTTCGAATTGAATTTTCAAATCAAATAACGTTATTATGTCACTAAATAGAGCTATTCCTTGATTTTGCCCAGGAGTCATGAGATCATTCAGCACTCTTATATTGACGCAGCAAAAAATGCTATTTTTTCAATTTCGCAATATTACCAAGTCCTGTAGCGAGCAGGTTATCCATGAATACCTGCGATCGAAATCTAACTATTCAGCGAATTGAAATTTTAAATAACCGATAGTGAACAGATACAGAAATACCTCTTATATTCTAACACGTGAATTCGTGTAATCATGAGATTATTGCGATAAAGGCGCAGTATATTTTTTCCGAAATCACATCTGATGGCATCAGGTATGTCTAGCAGACATTGAAAACAACAATCAAAATGCAATCTCAATAGAATAGCTTTTCGAATTAAATGTACAAGTCAATTAACGTTATTATGTCAATATATAGAGCTATTCCTTGATTTTGCCCAGGAGTTATGAGATCATTTTAGCACTCTTATAACGACGCAGCAAAATATGCTAATTTTTTATTTCGCAATATTACTCAGTCCTGTATTCAGCAGGTTATCCACGAATACTTGTGATCGAACTTTGACTTTTCAGCGAATTGATATTTTAAATAACCGATAGTGAACAGATACAGAAATACCTCTTATATTCTAACACGTGCATTCGTGTAATCATGAGGTTCTTGCGATTGAGGCGCTGTATATTTTTTCCGAAATATTATCTAAAGGCATCAGGTATTTCTTACAGTCATTGAAAACAACAATCAAAATGCAATCTCAATAGAATAACTTTTTGGATTGAATTTTCACATCAATTAATGTTATTATGCCGATATATAGAGTCATTACTTAAATATGCCCAGGAGTCATGAGATCATCTTAGCGCTATTATAACGACGCAGCAAAATATGCTAATTTTTCAATTTCGCAATGTTACTCAGTCCTGTAGCGAGCATGTGATCCATTAATATTTGCGATCCAAATTTATCTTTTCAGCGAATTGAAATTTTAAATAACTGATAGTGAACGGATACAGGAATACCTCTCATATGCTAACACGTGAATTCGTGTAATCATGAGATACTTGCGATAAAGGCGCTGTATATTTTTCCTGAAATATCATCTCAAGACATTAGGTATTTCTTACAGACATAGAAAACAACAATTAAAATGCAATCTCATGAGAATGACTTTTCGAATTGAAATTTCAAATCAAATAACGTTATGATGTCACTAAATACAGCCATTCTTTGATTTTTCCCGGGAGTCATGATATCATTTTAGCACTATTATAACGAGGCAGCAAAATATGCTAATTTCTCAATTTCGCAATATTTCTAAGTCCTGTAGCGAGCAGGTTATCCATGAATACCTGCGATCGAAATCTAACTATTCAGCGAATTGAAATTTTAAATAACCGATAGTGAACAGATACAGAAATACCTCTTATATTCTAACACGTGAATTCGTGTAATCATGAGATTATTGCGATAAAGGCGCAGTATATTTTTTCCGAAATCACATCTGATGGCATCAGGTATGTCTAGCAGACATTGAAAACAACAATCAAAATGCAATCTCAATAGAATAACTTTTCGAATTGAATTTACAAATCAATGAACGTTATTATGTCACTAAATAGAGCCATTTCGTTATTTTGCCAGGAGTCATGAGATCATTCAGCACTCCTATATTGACGCAGCAAAAAATGCTAAATTTCAATTTCGCAATATTACCAAGTCCTGTAGCGAGCAGGTTATCCATGAATACCTGCGATCCAAATCTAACTATTCAGCGAATTGAAATTTTAAATAACCGATAGTGAACAGATACAGAAATCAACCACTTATATTTTATCACGAGAAATCGTGTAATCATGATTATATTGCGATAACGGCGCAGTACATTTTTTCCGAAATGACTTCTAATGGCATCAGGTATGTATAGCAGACATTGAGAACAACAATTAAAATGCAATCTCAATAGAATAACTTTTCGACTTGAATTTTCAAATCAAATAACGTTATTATGTCACTAAATAGAGCTATTCCGTTATTTTGCCAGGAGTCATGAGATCATTCAGCACTCTTATATTGACGCAGCAAAAAATGCTAATTTTTCAATTTCGCAATATTACCAAGTCCTGTAGCGAGCAGGTTATCCATGAATACCTGTGATCCAAATCTAACTATTCAGCAAATTGAAATTTTAAATAACCGATTGTGAACAGATACAGAAATACCTCTTATATTCTAACACGTGAATTCGTGTAATCATGAGATTATTGCGATAAAGGCGCAGTATATTTTTTCCGAAATCACATCTGATGGCATCAGGTATGTCTAGCAGACATTGAAAACAACAATCAAAATGCAATCTCAATAGAATAGCTTTTCGAATTAAATGTACAAGTCAATTAACGTTATTATGTCAATATATAGAGCTATTCCTTGATTTTGCCCAGGAGTTATGAGATCATTTTAGCACTCTTATAACGACGCAGCAAAATATGCTAATTTTTTATTTCGCAATATTACTCAGTCCTGTAGCGAGCAGGTTATCCACGAATACTTGCGATCGAACATTAACTTTTCAGCGAATTGATATTTTAAATAACCGATAGTGAACAGATACAGAAATACCTCTTATATTCTATCACGTGAATTCGTGAAATCATGAGATGCTCGCGATTAAGGCGCAGTATATTTTTCCCGAAATATCATCTGAAGACATCTGGTATTTCTTACAGACATTGAAAACAACAATTAAAATGCAATCTCATTAGAATAACTTTTCGAATTGAATTTTCAAATCAAATAACGTTATTATGTCACTAAATAGAGCTATTCCTTGATTTTGCCCAGGAGTCATGAGATCATTCAGCACTCTTATATTGACGCAGCAAAAAATGCTATTTTTTCAATTTCGCAATATTACCAAGTCCTGTAGCGAGCAGGTTATCCATGAATACCTGCGATCGAAATCTAACTATTGAGCGAATTGAAATTTTAAATAACCGATAGTGAACAGATACAGAAATACCTCTTATATTCTAACACGTGAATTCGTGTAATCATGAGATTATTGCGATAAAGGCGCAGTATATTTTTTCCGAAATCACATCTGATGGCATCAGGTATGTCTAGCAGACATTGAAAACAACAATCAAAATGCAATCTCAATAGAATAGCTTTTCGAATTAAATGTACAAGTCAATTAACGTTATTATGTCAATATATAGAGCTATTTCTTGATTTTGCCCAGGAGTTATGAGATCATTTTAGCACTCTTATAACGACGCAGCAAAATATGCTAATTTTTTATTTCGCAATATTACTCAGTCCTGTATTCAGCAGGTTATCCACGAATACTTGTGATCGAACTTTGACTTTTCAGCGAATTGATATTTTAAATAACCGATAGTGAACAGATACAGAAATACCTCTTATATTCTAACACGTGCATTCGTGTAATCATGAGGTTCTTGCGATTGAGGCGCTGTATATTTTTTCCGAAATATTATCTAAAGGCATCAGGTATTTCTTACAGTCATTGAAAACAACAATCAAAATGCAATCTCAATAGAATAACTTTTTGGATTGAATTTTCACATCAATTAATGTTATTATGCCGATATATAGAGTCATTACTTAAATATGCCCAGGAGTCATGAGATCATCTTAGCGCTATTATAACGACGCAGCAAAATATGCTAATTTTTCAATTTCGCAATGTTACTCAGTCCTGTAGCGAGCATGTGATCCATTAATATTTGCGATCCAAATTTATCTTTTCAGCGAATTGAAATTTTAAATAACTGATAGTGAACGGATACAGGAATACCTCTCATATGCTAACACGTGAATTCGTGTAATCATGAGATACTTGCGATAAAGGCGCTGTATATTTTTCCTGAAATATCATCTCAAGACATCAGGTATTTCTTACAGACATAGAAAACAACAATTAAAATGCAATCTCATGAGAATGACTTTTCGAATTGAAATTTCAAATCAAATAACGTTATGATGTCACTAAATACAGCCATTCTTTGATTTTTCCCGGGAGTCATGATATCATTTTAGCACTATTATAACGAGGCAGCAAAATATGCTAATTTCTCAATTTCGCAATATTTTTAAGTCCTGTAGCGAGCAGGTTATCCATGAATACCTGCGATCGAAATCTAACTATTCAGCGAATTGAAATTTTAAATAACCGATAGTGAACAGATACAGAAATACCTCTTATATTCTAACACGTGAAGTCGTGTAATGATGAGATTATTGCGATAAAGGCGCAGTATATTTTTTCCGAAATCACATCTGATGGCATCAGGTATGTCTAGCAGACATTGAAAACAACAATCAAAATGCAATCTCAATAGAATAACTTTTCGAATTGAATTTACAAATCAATGAACGTTATTATGTCACTAAATAGAGCCATTTCGTTATTTTGCCAGGAGTCATGAGATCATTCAGCACTCCTATATTGACGCAGCAAAAAATGCTAAATTTCAATTTCGCAATATTACCAAGTCCTGTAGCGAGCAGGTTATCCATGAATACCTGCGATCCAAATCTAACTATTCAGCGAATTGAAATTTTAAATAACCGATAGTGAACAGATACAGAAATCAACCACTTATATTCCATCACGAGAAATCGTGTAATCATGAATATATTGCGATAACGGCGCAGTAAATTTTTTCCGAAATGACTTCTAATGGCATCAGGTATGTATAGCAGACATTGAGAACAACAATTAAAATGCAATCTCAATAGAATAACTTTTCGACTTGAATTTTCAAATCAAATAACGTTATTATGTCACTAAATAGAGCTATTCCGTTATTTTGCCAGGAGTCATGAGATCATTCAGCACTCTTATATTGACGCAGCAAAAAATGCTAATTTTTCAATTTCGCAATTTTACCAAGTCCTGTAGCGAGCAGGTTATCCATGAATACCTGTGATCCAAATCTAACTATTCAGCAAATTGGAATTTTAAATAACCGATAGTGAACAGATACAGAAATACCTCTTATATTCTAACACGTGAATTCGTGTAATCATGAGATTATTGCGATAAAGGCGCAGTATATTTTTTCCGAAATCACATCTGATGGCATCAGGTATGTCTAGCAGACATTGAAAACAACAATCAAAATGCAATCTCAATAGAATAGCTTTTCGAATTAAATGTACAAGTCAATTAACGTTATTATGTCAATATATAGAGCTATTCCTTGATTTTGCCCAGGAGTTATGAGATCATTTTAGCACTCTTATAACGACGCAGCAAAATATGCTAATTTTTTATTTCGCAATATTACTCAGTCCTGTAGCAAGCAGGTTATCCACGAATACTTGCGATCGAACATTAACTTTTCAGCGAATTGATATTTTAAATAACCGATAGTGAACAGATACAGAAATACCTCTTATATTCTAACACGTGAATTCGTGTAATCATGAGATTATCGCGATAAAGGCGCAGTATATTTTTTCCGAAATCACATCTGATGGCATCAGGTATGTCTAGCAGACATTGAAAACAACAATCAAAATGCAATCTTAATAGAATAACTGTTCGAATCATATTTTCAAATCAATAAACTTTATTATGTCGATATATAGAGCTATTCCTTGATTTTGCCCAGGAGTTATGAGATCATTTTAGCACTCTTATAACGACGCAGCAAAATGTGCTTATTTTTGAATTTCGCAATATTGTCAAGTCCTGTAGCGAGCAAGTTATTCATAAATACTTGCGATCTAAATTTGACTATCTAGCAAATTGAAATTTCAAATATCTTAAAGCGAACAGATATAGAAATCAACCTCTTATATTCTATTACTTGAATTCGTGTAATCATGAGATGCTTGCGATTGAGGTGCAGTATATTTTTCCCGAAATATCATCTGAAGACATCTGGTATTTCTTACAGACATTGAAAACAACAATCACAATGCAGTCTCAATAGAATAACTGTTAGAAATGATTTCTCAAATCGAATAACGTTATTATGTCACTAAATAGAGCCATTCCTTCATTTTGCCTAAAAGTTATGAGATCATTTTAGCACTCTTATGACGAAGCAGCAAAATTTGCTAATTTTTTAATTTCGCAATTTTACTAAGTCCTGTAGCGAGCAGGTTATCCACGAATACTTGCGATCGGACTTTAACTTTTCAGCGAATTGATATTTTAAATAACCGATAGTGAACAGATACAGAAATACCTCTTATATTCTAACACGTGCATTCGTGTAATCATGAGGTTCTTGCGATTGAGGCGCTGTATATTTTTCCCGAAATATTATCTCAAGGCATCAGGTATTTCTTACAGTCATTGAAAACAACAATCAAAATGCAATCTCAATAGAATAACTTTTTGGATTGAATTTTCACATCAATTAATTTTAATATGCCGATATATAGAGTCATTACTTAAATATGCCCAGGAGTCATGAGATCATCTTAGCGCTATTATAACGACGCAATAAAATATGCTAATTTTTCAATTTCGCAATGTTACTCAGTCCTGTAGCGAGCATGTGATCCATTAATACTTGCGATCCAAATTTATCTATTCAGCGAATTGAAATTTCAAATAACTGATAGTGAACGGATACAGGAATACCTCTCATATGCTAACACGTTAATTCGTGTAATCATGAGATACTTGCGATAAAGGCGCTGTATATTTTTCCTGAAATATCATCTCAAGACATCAGGTATTTCTTACAGACATAGAAAACAACAATTTAAATGCAATCTCATTAGAATGACTTTTCGAATTGAATTTTCAAATCAAATAATGTTATGATGTCACTAAATACAGCCATTCTTTGATTTTTCCCGGGAGTCATGATATCATTTTAGCACTATTATAACGACGCAGCAAAATATGCTAATTTTTCAATTTCGCAATATTTCTAAGTCCTGTAGCGAGCAGGTTATTCACGAATACCTGCGATTGAAATCTAACTATTCAGCGAATTGAAATTTTAAATAACCGATAGTGAACAGATACAGAAATACCTCTTATATTCTAACACGTGAATTCGTGTAATCATGAGATTATTGCGATAACGGCGCAGTATATTTTTCCCGAAATCACATCTGATGGCATCAGGTATGTCTAGCAGACATTGAAAACAACAATCATAATGCAATCTCAATAGAATAACTTTTCGAATTGAATTTACAAATCAATTAACGTTATTATGTCACTAAATAGAGCCATTCCGTTATTTTGCCAGGAGTCATGAGATCATTCAGCACTTTTATATTGACGCAGCAAAAAATGCTAATTTTTCAATTTCGCAATATTACCAAGTCCTGTAGCGAGCAAGTTATCCATGAATTCCTGCGATCCAAATCTAACTATTCAGCGAATTGAAATTTTAAATAACCGATAGTGAACAGATACAGAAATACCTCTTATATTCTAACACGTGAATTCGTGTAATCATGAGATTATTGCGATAAAGGCGCAGTATATTTTTTCCGAAATCACATCTGATGGCATCAGGTATGTCTAGCAGACATTGAAAACAACAATCATAATGCAATCTCAATAGAATAACTTTTCGAATTGAATTTACAAATCAATTAACGTTATTATGTCACTAAATAGAGCCATTCCGTTATTTTGCCAGGAGTCATGAGATCATTCAGCACTTTTATATTGACGCAGCAAAAAATGCTAATTTTTCAATTTCGCAATATTACCAAGTCCTGTAGCGAGCAAGTTATCCACGAATACTTGCGATCGAACTTCACTTTTCCAGCGAATTGAAATTTTAAATAACCGATAGTGAACATATACAGAAATACCTCTTATATTCTAACACGTGAATTCGTGTAATCATGAGATTCTTGCGATAAAGGCGCAGTATATTTTTTCCGAAATGATATCTGATGGCATCAGGTACGTCTAGCAGACATTGAAAACAACAATCAAAATGCAATCTCAATAGAATAACCTTTCGAATTGAATTTTCAAATCAAATAACGGTATTATTTCACTAAATAGAGCCATTCCGTGATTTTGCCCAGGGGTTATAAGATCATTTTATCACTCTTATGACCACGTAGCAATATATGCTAATTTTTCAATTTCGCAATATTATCAAATCCTGCAGCGAGCAGGTTATCCATGAATACGTGCGATCTAAATTGAACTATTTATCAAATTATAATTTCAAATATCTGAAAGCGAACAGATATAGAAATGAACCTCTTATATTCTATCACGTGAATTCGTGTAATCATGAGATGCTTGCGTTTGAGGCGCAATATATTTTTCCCGAAATATCATTTGGAGACATCTGGTATTTCTTACAGACATTGAAAACAACAATCACAATGCAGTCTCAATAGAATAACTTTTCGAATTGAATTTACAAGTCAATTAACGTTATTATGTTACTAAATAGAGCCATTCTTTGATTTTGCCCAGAAGTTATGAGATCATTTTAGCACTCTTATAAAGACTCAGCAAAAAATGCTCATTTTTTAATTTCGCAATATTACCAAGTGCTGTAGCGAGCAGGGTATCTATGAATACTTGCGATCTAAATTTGTCTATTCAGCGAATTGATACTTTAAATAACCGAAAGCGAACAAAAACAAAAATCAACCTATTATATTCTATCACGTGAATTCGTGTAATCATGAGATGCTTTCGATTGAGGCGCAGTATATTTTTTCCGAAATGACAACTAATGGCATCAGTTACGTCTAGCAGACATTGACAACAACAATCAAAATGCAATCTCAATAAAATAAGCTTTCGAATTGAATTTTCAAATCAAATAACGTTATTGTGTCACTAAATAGAGCCATTCCTTGATTTTGCCCAGGAGTCATGAGATCATTTTAGCACTTATATGACCACGCAGCAAAATATGCGAATTTTTCAATTCCGCAATATTACAAAGTGCTGTAGCGAGAAGGTTATCTATGAATACTTGCGATCTTAATTTGTCTATACAGCGAATTGAAATTTTAAGTAACCGAAAGCGAATAGATACAGAAATCAACCTATTATATTCTATCACGAGAATTCGTGTAATCATGAGGTTCTTGCGATTGAGGCGCAGTATATATTTCGCGAAATATCATCTGAAGACATCAGGTATTTCTTACAGACAATGAAAACAAAAATCACATTGCAGTCTCAAAAGAATAACTTTTCGAATTGAATTTACAAGACAATTAACGTTATTATGTCAATATATTGATGTATTCCTTGATTTTGTCCAGAAGTTATGAGATTATGTTAGCACTCTTATAACGACGAAGCAAAATATGCTAATTTTTTGATTTCGCAATATTACTAAGTCCTGAATCGAGAAGGGTATCCACGAATTCGTGCGAACGAACTTTAATTTTTCAGCGAATTGATATATTAAATAACCGATAGTGAACAGATACAGAAAAACCTCTTATATACTAACACGTGAATTCGTGTAATCATGAGATTATTGCGATAATGCCGCAGTATATTTTTTCTGAAATGACATCTGATGGCATCAAGTACGTCTAGCAGACATTGAAAACAACAATCAAAATGCAATCTCAATAGAATAACCTTTCGAATTGAATTTTCAAATCAAATAACGTTATTATGTCACTAAATAGAGCCATTCCTTGATTTTGCCCAGGAGTCATGAGATCATTTTAGCACTCTTATAAAGACGCAGCAAAAAATGCCAATTTTTCAATTTCGCTATATTACCAAGTGCTGTAGCGAGCAGGTTATCTATGAATACTTTCGATCTAAATTTGTCTGTTCAGCGAATTGAAATTTTAAGTAACCGAAAGCGAACAGATACAGAAATCAACCTATTATATTATATCACGAGAATTCGTGGAATCATGAGGTTCTTGCGATTGAGGTGCAGTATATTTTTCCCGAAATAATATCTGAAGGCATCAGGTATTTCCTACAGACATTGAAAACAACAATCACAATGCAGTCTCAATAGAATAACTTTTCGAATTGAATTTACAAGTCAATTAACGTTATTATGTCAATATATAGAGCTATTCCTTGATTTTGCCCAGGAGTTATGAGATCATTTTAGCACTCATATGACCACGCAGCAAAATATGCGAATTTTCCAATCTCGCAATATTACTCAGTCCTGTAGCGAGCAGGTTATTTATGAATACTTGCGATCGAAATTCAACTATTCAGCGAATTGAAATGTTACTGAACCGAAAGCGAAAATATACAGAAATCAACCTCTTAAATTCTATCACGTGAATTCGTGTAATCATGAGATGCTTGCGATTGAGGCGCAGTATATTTTTCCCGAAATATCATCTAAAAACATCAGGTATTTCTTACTGACATTGAAAACAACAATCATAATGCAAACTCAATAGAATAACTTTTCGAATTGAATTCTTAAATCAAATATCGTTATTATGTCACTAAATAGAGTTATTCCTTGATTTTGCCCAGGAGTTATGAGATCATGTTAGCACTCTTATAACCACGCAGCAAAAAATGCTAATTTTTCAATTTCGCAATATTGTTAAGTCCTGTAGCGAGCAAGTTATTCATAAATACTTGCGATCTAAATTTGACTATCTAGCAAATTGAAATTTCAAATATCTGAAAGCGAACAGATATAGAAATCAACCTCTTATATTCTATCACATGAATTCGTGTAATCATAAGGTTCTTGCGATTGAGGCTCAATATATTTTTCCCGAAATATTATCTGAAGGCATCAGGTATTACTTATAGACATTGAAAACAACACCAAACGCAATCTCAATAGAATAACTGTTCGAATTATATTTTCAAATTAATTAACGTTATTATGTCGATATATAGAGCTATTCCTTAATTTTGCCCAGGAGTTATGAGATCATTTCAGCACTTTTATCACCACGCAGCAAAATGTGCTAATTTATTACTTTCGCAATATTGAAAAGCCCTGTAGCGAGCAGGCTATCCATAAATACTTTCGATCTAAATTGAACTATCTAGCAAATTGAAATTTCAAATATTTGAAAGCGAACAGATATAGAAATCAACCTCTTATATTCTATCACGTGAATTCGTGTAATCATGAGATTCTTTTGATTGAGGCGCAGTATATTTTTCCCGAAATATCATATGAAGACATCAGGTATTTCTTACAGACATTGAAAACAGCAATCAAAATGCAATCTCATTAGAATAACTTTTCGAATTGAATTTACAAATCAAATAACGTTATTATGTCAATATATAGAGCTACTCCTTGATTTTCCTCGGGAGTCATGAGATCATTTCAGCACTTTTATAACGACGCAGCAATAAAATGCTAATTTTTCAATCTCGCAATTTTACCTAGTCCAGTAGCGAGCAGGTTATTTATGAATACTTGCGATCGAAATTCAACTATTCAGCAAATTGAAATTTTACTGAACCGAAAGCGAAAATATGCAGAAATTAACCTCTTAAATTCTATCACGTGAATTCGTGTAATCATGAGATTCTTGCAATCAAGGCGCAGTATATTTTTCCCGAAATATCATCTCAAAACATCAGGTATTTCTTACGAAATTGAAAACAACAATCAAAATGCAAACTCAATAGAATAACTTTTCGAATTGAATTTCCAAATCAATTAACGTTAATATGTCAATATATAAACCATTCTTTGATTTTTCCCAGGAGTAAGGAGATCATTTTAGCACTTTTATGACCACGCAGAAAAATATGCTATATTTTCAATTTCGCAATATTACTAAGTCCTGTAGCGAGCAAGTTATCCACGAATACTTGCGATCGAACTTCACTTTTCCAGCGAATTGAAATTTTAAATAACCGATAGTGAACATATACAGAAATACCTCTTATATTCTAACACGTGAATTCGTGTAATCATGAGATTCTTGCGATAAAGGCGCAGTATATTTTTTCCGAAATGATATCTGATGGCATCAGGTACGTCTAGCAGACATTGAAAACAACAATCAAAATGCAATCTCAATAGAATAACCTTTCGAATTGAATTTTCAAATCAAATAACGGTATTATTTCACTAAATAGAGCCATTCCGTGATTTTGCCCAGGGGTTATAAGATCATTTTATTACTCTTATGACCACGTAGCAATATATGCTAATTTTTCAATTTCGCAATATTATCAAATCCTGCAGCGAGCAGGTTATCCATGAATACGTGCGATCTAAATTGAACTATTTATCAAATTATAATTTCAAATATCTGAAAGCGAACAGATATAGAAATGAACCTCTTATATTCTATCACGTGAATTCGTGTAATCATGAGATGCTTGCGTTTGAGGCGCAATATATTTTTCCCGAAATATCATTTGGAGACATCTGGTATTTCTTACAGACATTGAAAACAACAATCACAATGCAGTCTCAATAGAATAACTTTTCGAATTGAATTTACAAGTCAATTAACGTTATTATGTTACTAAATAGAGCCATTCTTTGATTTTGCCCAGGAGTTATGAGATCATTTTAGCACTCTTATAAAGACTCAGCAAAAAATGCTAATTTTTTAATTTCGCAATATTACCAAGTGCTGTAGCGAGCAGGGTATCTATGAATACTTGCGATCTAAATTTGTCTATTCAGCGAATTGATACTTTAAATAACCGAAAGCGAACAAAAACAAAAATCAACCTATTATATTCTATCACGTGAATTCGTGTAATCATGAGATGCTTTCGATTGAGGCGCAGTATATTTTTTCCGAAATGACAACTAATGGCATCAGTTACGTCTAGCAGACATTGACAACAACAATCAAAATGCAATCTCAATAAAATAACCTTTCGAATTGAATTTTCAAATCAAATAACGTTATTGTGTCACTAAATAGAGCCATTCCTTGATTTTGCCCAGGAGTCATGAGATCATTTTAGCACTTATATGACCACGCAGCAAAATATGCGAATTTTTCAATTCCGCAATATTACCAAGTGCTGTAGCGAGAAGGTTATCTATGAATACTTGCGATCTTAATTTGTCTATACAGCGAATTGAAATTTTAAGTAACCGAAAGCGAATAGATACAGAAATCAACCTATTATATTCTATCACGAGAATTCGTGTAATCATGAGGTTCTTGCGATTGAGGCGCAGTATATATTTCGCGAAATATCATCTGAAGACATCAGGTATTTCTTACAGACAATGAAAACAAAAATCACATTGCAGTCTCAAAAGAATAACTTTTCGAATTGAATTTACAAGACAATTAACGTTATTATGTCAATATATTGATGTATTCCTTGATTTTGTCCAGAAGTTATGAGATTATTTTAGCACTCTTATAACGACGAAGCAAAATATGCTAATTTTTTAATGTCGCAATATTACTAAGTCCTGAATCGAGAAGGGTATCCACGAATTCGTGCGAACGAACTTTAATTTTTCAGCGAATTGATATATTGAATAACCGATAGTGAACAGATACAGAAAAACCTCTTATATACTAACACGTGAATACGTGTAATCATGAGATTATTGCGATAATGCCGCAGTATATTTTTTCTGAAATGACATCTGATGGCATCAAGTACGTCTAGCAGACATTGAAAACAACAATCAAAATGCAATCTCAATAGAATAACCTTTCGAATTGAATTTTCAAATCAAATAACGTTATTATGTCACTAAATAGAGCCATTCCTTGATTTTGCCCAGGAGTCATGAGATCATTTTAGCACTCTTATAAAGACGCAGCAAAAAATGCCAATTTTTCAATTTCGCAATATTACCAAGTGCTGTAGCGAGCAGGTTATCTATGAATACTTGCGATCTAAATTTGTCTGTTCAGCGAATTGAAATTTTAAGTAACCGAAAGCGAACAGATACAGAAATCAACCTATTATATTATATCACGAGAATTCGTGGAATCATGAGGTTCTTGCGATTGCGGTGCAGTATATTTTTCCCGAAATAATATCTGAAGGCATCAGGTATTTCCTACAGACATTGAAAACAACAATCACAATGCAGTCTCAATAGAATAACTTTTCGAATTGAATTTACAAGTCAATTAACGTTATTATGTCAATATATAGAGCTATTCCTTGATTTTGCCCACGAGTTATGAGATCATTTTAGCACTCATATGACCACGCAGCAAAATATGCGAATTTTCCAATCTCGCAATATTACTCAGTCCTGTAGCGAGCAGGTTATTTATGAATACTTGCGATCGAAATTCAACTATTCAGCGAATTAAAATTTTACTGAACCGAAAGCGAAAATATACAGAAATTAACCTCTTAAATTCTATCACGTGAATTCGTGTAATCATGAGATTCTTGCAATCAAGGCGCAGTATATTTTTCCCGAAATATCATCTCAAAACATCAGGTATTTCTTACAGAAATTGAAAACAACAATCAAAATGCAAACTCAATAGAATAACTTTTCGAATTGAATTTCCAAATCAATTAACGTTAATATGTCAATATATAAACCATTCTTTGATTTTGCCCAGGAGTAAGGAGATCATTTTAGCACTTTCATGACCACGCAGCAAAATATGCTATATTTCAATTCCGCAATATTACTAAGTCCTGTAGCGAGCGGGTTATCCATGAATACGTGCGATCTAAATTGAACTATTTATCAAATTGGAATTTCAAATATCTGAAAGCGATCAGATATAGAAACGGACCTCTTATATTCTATCACGTGAATTCGTGTAATTATGAGATGCTTGCGTTTGAGGCGCAGTATATTTTTCCCGAAATATCATTTGGAGACATCTGGTATTTCTTACAGACATTGAAAAAAACAATCACAATGCAGTCTCAAAAGAATAACTTTTCGAATTGAATTTACAAGTCAATTAACGTTATTATGTCTTTAAATAGAGCCATTCCTTGATTTTGCCCAGGAGTTATGAGATTATTCCAGCACTCATATGACCACGCAGCAAAATATGCTAATTTTTCAATTTCGCAATATTATTAAGTTCTGTAGCGAGAAGGTTATCTATGAATTCTTGCGATCTAAATTTGTCTATTCAGCGAATGGAAATTTTACTGAACCGAAAGCGAAAGTATACAGAAGTCAACCTCTTAAATTCTATCACGTGAATTCGTATAATCATGAGATTCTTGCGATAAAGGCGCAGTTTATTTTTTCCGAAATGACATGTGATTGCATCAGTTACGTCTAGCAGACATTACAAACAACAATCAAAATGCAATCACAATAGAATAACCTTTCGAATTGAATTTTCAAATCAAATAACGTTATTATGTCACTAAATAGAGCCATTCCTTGATTTTGCCCAGGAGTCATGAGATCATTTTAGCACTCTTATAAAGACGCAGCAAAAAATGCCAATTTTTCAATTTCGCAATATTACCAAGTGCTGTAGCGAGCAGGTTATCTATGAATACTTGCGATCTAAATTTGTCTGTTCAGCGAATTGAAATTTAAAGTAACCGAAAGCGAACAGATACAGAAATCAACCTATTATATTCTATCACGAGAATTCGTGTAATCATGAGGTTCTTGCGATTGAGGTGCAGTATATTTTTCCCGAAATATTATCTGAAGGCATCAGGTATTTCTTACAGACATTGAAAACAACAATCACAATGCAGTCTCAATAGAATAACTTTCCGGATTGAATTTACAAGTCAATTAACGTTATTATGTCAATATATAGAGCTATTCCTTGATTTTGCCCAGGAGTTATGAGATCATTTTAGCACTCTTATAACGACGCAGCAAAATATGCTAATTTTTTAATTTCGCAATATTACTAAGTCCTGAAACGAGAAGGGTATCCACGAATACTTGCAATCGAACTTTAATTTTTCAGCGAATTGATATTTTAAATAACCGAAAGCAAACAGATACAGAAATCAACCTCTTCTATTCTATCACGTGAATTCGTGTAATCATGAGATGCTTGCGATTGAGGCGCAGTATATTTTTCTCGAAATATCATATGAAGACATCAGGTATTTCTTACAGACATTGGAAACAACAATCAAAATGCAATCTCAATTGAATAACTTTTCGAATTGAATTTACAAATAGATTAACGTTATTATGTCAATATATAGAGCCATTCCGTGATTTTGCCCAGGAGTCATGAGATCATTTTAGCACTCTTATGAAGACACAGCAAAAAATGCTAATTTTTTAATTTCGCAATATTACCAAGTGCTGTAGCGAGCAGGTTATCTATGAATACTTGCGATCTGACTTTGTCTATTCAGCAAATTGAGATTTTAAGTAGCCGAAAGCGAACAGATACAAAAATCACTTATCATATTCTATCACGAGAATTCGTGTAATCATGAGGTTCTTGCGATTGAGGCGCAGTATATTTTTCCCGAAATATTATTTGAAGGCATCAGGTATTACTTACAGACAATGAAAACAACACCAAACGCAATCTCAATAGAATAACTGTTTGAATTATATTTTCACATTAATTAACGTTATTATGTCGATATCTAGAGCTATTCCTCAATTTGGCCCAGGAGATATGAGATCATTTCAGCACTTTCATCACCATGCAGCAAAATGTGCTAATTTGTTAATTTTGCAATAATATAAAGCCTTGTAGCAAGCAGGCTATCTCTAAATACTTGCGATCTAAATTGAACTATCTAGCAAATTGAAATTTCAAATATTTGAAAAGGAACAGATATAGAAATCAACCTCTTATATTCTATCACGAGAATTCGTGTAATCATGAGATGCTTGCGATTGAGGCGCAGTATATTTTTCCCGAAATATCATCTAAAGACATCTGTTATTTCTTACAGACATTGAAAACAACAATCACAATGCAGTCTCAATAAAATATTTTTTCGAATTGAATTTACAAGTCAATTAACGTTATTATGTCTTTAAATAGAGCCATTCCTTGATTTTGCCCAAGAGTTATGAGATTATTTCAGCACTCATATGACCACGCAGCAAAATATGCTAATTTTTCAATTTCGCAATATTATTAAGTTCTGTAGCGAGAAGGTTATCTATAAATACTTGCGATCTAAATTTGTCTATCCAGCGAATTGAAATTTTACTGAACTGAAAGCGTAAATATACCGAAATCAACCTCTCAAATTCTATCACGTGAATTCGTGTAATCATGAGATTCTTGCGATCAAGGCGCAGTATTTTTTTCTCGAAATATCATCTAAAAACATCAGGTATTTCTTACAGACATTGAAAACAACAATCACAATGCAATCTCAATAGAATAACTTTTCCAATTGAATTTACAAGTCAATTAACGTTATTATGTCAATATATAGAGTTATTCCTTGATTTTGCCCAGGAGTTATAAGATCATTTGAGCTTTCTTATAACGACGCAGCAAAATATGCTAATTTTTCAATTTCGCAATATTACTAAGTCCTGAAACGAGAAGGGTCTCCACGACTTCTTGCGATCGAACTTTAATTTTTCTGCGAATTGATATTTGAAATAACCGATATTGAACAGATACAGAAATACCTCTTATATTCTAACACGTGAATTCGTGTAATCATAAGATTATTGCGATAAAGGCGCAGTATATTTTTTCCGAAATGACATCTGAAGGCATCAGTTAGTTCTAACAGACGTTGGAGACAACAATCAAAATGCAATTTGAATAGAATAACTTTTCTAATTGAATTCCTTAATCAAATAACGTTATTATGTCACTAAATAGAGCCATTCCTTGATTTTGTCCAGGAGTTATGAGATCATTTTAGCACTATTATGACCACGCAGCAAAATAAGCTAATTTTTCATTTTCGCAATATTATCATGTCCTGTAACAAGCAAGTTATCCATAATTACTTGCGATCTAAATTAAACTATCTAGCAAATTGAAATTCCAAATATCTGAAAGCGAACAGATATAGAAATCAACCTCTTATATTCTATCACGAGAATTCGTGTAATCATGAGATGCTTGCGATTGAGGCGCAGTATATTTTTCCCGAAATATCATCTAAAGACATCTGTTATTTCTTACAGACATTGAAAACAACAATCACAATGCAGTCTCAATAAAATATTTTTTCGAATTGAATTTACAAGTCAATAAACGTTATTATGTCACTAAATAGAGCCATTCCTTGATTTTGCCCAGGAGTTATGAAATCATTTTAGCACTTTTATGACCACGCAGCAAAATATGCGAATTTTTCAATTTCGCAATATTACTAAGACCTGTAGGGAGCAGGTTATCTATGAATACTTGCGATCTAAATTTGTCTATTTAGCGAATTGAAATTTTAAATAACCGAAAGCGAACAGATACAGAAATCAACCTATTATATTCTATCACGAGAATTCTTGTAATCATGAGGTTCTTGCGATTGAGGCGCAGTATATTTTTCCCGAAATATCATATGAAGACATCAGGTAGTTCTTACAGACATTGAAAACAACAATCAAAATGCAATCTCATTAGAATAACTTTTCGAATTGAATTTACAAATCAATTAATGTTATTATTTCAATATATAGAGCTATTCCTTGATTTTCCCCAGGAGTCATGAGATAATACTAGCACTTTTATAAGGACGCAGCAAAAAATGCTAATTTTCCAATCTCGCAATATTACTAAGTCCTGTAGCGAGCAGGTTATTTATGAATACTTGCGATCGAAAATCAACTATTCAGCGAATTGAAATTTTACTGAACCGAAAGCGAAAATATACAGAAATCAACCTCTTAAATTCTATTACGTGAATTCATGTAATCATGTGATTCTTGCGATTAGGGCGCAGTATATTTTTCCCGAAATATCATCTAAAAACATCAGGTATTTCTTACAGACATTGAAAATAACAATCAAAATTCAAACTCACTAGAATAACTTTTCGAATTGAATTTCCAAATCAATTAACGTTAATATGTCAATATATAGAGCCATTCTTTAATTTTGCCCAGGAGTAAGGAGATCATTTTCGCGCT
The DNA here is from genome assembly GCA_028476575.1 of Platygaster robiniae. Lineage (NCBI taxonomy): Eukaryota > Metazoa > Arthropoda > Insecta > Hymenoptera > Platygastridae > Platygaster > Platygaster robiniae. The sequence continues at coordinate 22,368,534 of CM052021.1, forward strand.
CTTATGACCACGCAGCAAAATATGCTAATTTTTCAATTTCACAATATTTCTTAGTCCTGTAGCGAGCAGGTTATCCACGAATACTTGCGATCGAACTATACCTTTCCAGCGAATTGAAATTTTAAATAACCGATAGTGAACATATACAGAAATACCTCTTATATTCTAACACGTGAATTCGTGTAATCATGAGATTATTGCGATAAAGGCGCAGTATATTTTTTCCGAAATGACATCTGATGGCATCAGTTACGTCTAGCAGACATTGAAAACAACAATCAAAATGCAATCTCAATAGAATAACCTTTCGAATTGAATTTTCAAATCAAATAACGTTATTATGTCACTAAATAGAGCCATTTCTTGATTTTGCCCAAGAGTCATGAGATCATTTTAGCACTCTTATAAAGACGCAGCAAAAAATGCCAATTTTTCAATTTCGCAATATTACCAAGTGCTGTAGCGAGCAGGTTATCTATGAATACTTGCGATCTAAATTTGTCTGTTCAGCAAATTGAAATTTCATGTAACCGAAAGCGAACAGATACAGAAATCAACCTATTATATTCTATCACGAGAATTCGTGTAATCATGAGGTTCTTGCGATTGAGGCGCAGTATATTTTTCCCGAAATGTTATCTGAATGCAACAGGTATTTCTTACAGACATTAACAACAACACGAAACAAAATCTCAATAGTATAACTGTTCGAATTATATTTTCAAATTAATTAACGTTATTATGTCGATATATAGAGCTCTTCCTTGATTTTGCCCAGGAGTTGTGAGATCATTTCAGCACTTTTATGACAACGCAGCAAAATGTTCTAATTTAATAATTTCGCAATATTACCAAGTCCTGTAGCGAGCAGGTTACTCCCGAATACTTGCGATCTAAATTTAACTATCCAGCGAATTGAAATTTTAAATAACCTCAAGCAAACAAATACAAAAATCAACCTCTTCTATTCTATCACGTGAATTTGTGTAATCATGAGGTTCTTGCGATTAAGGCGCAGTATATTTTTCCCGCAATGTCATCTAAAGTCATAAGGTATTTTTTACAGGCATTGAAAACAACAATCACAATGCAGTCTCAATAGAATAACTTTTCGAATTGAATTTACAAGTCAATTAACGTTATTATGTCAATAGATAGAGCTATTCCTTGATTTTGCCCAGGAGTTATGCGATCATTTTAGCACTCTTATAACGACGCAGCAAAATATGCTAATTTTTTAATTTCGCAATATTACTAAGTCCTGAAACGAGAAGGGTATCCACGAATACTTGCGATCGAACTTTAATTTTTCAGCGAATTGATATTTTAAATAACCGAAAGCAAACAGATACAGAAATCAACCTCTTCTATTCTATCACGTGAATTCGTGTAATCATGAGATGCTTGCGATTGAGGCGCAGTATATTTTTCCCGAAATATCATATGAAGACATCAGGTATTTCTTACAGACATTGGAAACAACAATCAAAATGCAATCTCAATTGAATAACTTTTCGAATTGAATTTACAAATCGATTAACGTTATTGTGTCAATATATAGAGCCATTCCGTGATTTTGCCCAGGAGTCATGAGATCATTTTAGCACTTTTATAAAGACACAGCAAAAAATGCTAATTTTTTAATTTTGCAATATTACCGAGTGCTGTAGCGAGCAGGTTATCTATGAATACTTGCGATCTGACTTTGTCTATTCAGCGAATTGAAATTTTAAGTAGCCGAAAGCGAACAGATACAAAAATCACCTATTATATTCTATCACGAGAATTCGTGTAATCATGAGGTTCTTGCGATTGAGGCGCAGTATATTTTTCCCGAAATATTATTTGAAGGCATCAGGTATTACTTACAGACATTGAAAACAACACCAAACGCAATCTCAATAGAATAACTGTTCGAATTATATTTTCACATTAATTAAGGTTATTATGTCGATATCTAGAGCTATTCCTCAATTTTGCCCAGGAGTTATGAGATCATTTCAACACTTTCATCACCATGCAGCAAAATGTGCTAATTTATTAATTTTGCAATATTATAAAGCCCTGTAGCGAGCAGGCTATCCCTAAATACTTGCGATCTAAATTGAACTATCTAGCAAATTGAAATTTCAAATATTGGAAAAGGAACAGATATAGAAATCAACCTCTTATATTCCATCACGTGAATTCGTGTAATCATGAGATGCTTGCGATTAAGGCGCAGTATATTTTTCCGGAAATATCATCTGGAGACGTCAGGTATTTCTTACAAACATTGAAATCAACAATCACAATGCAGTCTCAATAGAATAACGTTTCAAATTGAATTTACAAGTCAATTAACGTTATTATGTCAATATATTGAGCTATTCCTTGATATTGCCCAGGAGTTATGAGATCATTTTAGCACTCTTATAACGACGCAGCAAAATATGCCAATTTTTTAATTTAGCAATATTACTAAGTCCTGAAACGAGAAAAATATCCACGAATACTTGCGATCGAATTTAAACTTTCCAGCGAATTGATATTTCAAATAACCGATAGTGAACAGATACAGAAATACCTCTTATATTCTTACACGTGAATTCGTGTAATCATGAGATTATTGCGATAAAGGCGCAGTATATTTTTTCCGAAATAACATCTGAAGGCATCAGGTATTTCTTACAAACATTGAAAACAACAATCACAATGCAGTCTCAATAAAATATTTTTTCGAATTGAATTTACAAGTAAATTAACGTTATTATGTCTTTAAATAGAGCCATTCCTTGATTTTGCCCAGGAGTTATGAGATTATTCCAGCACTCATATGACCACGCAGCAAAATATGCTAATTTTTCAATTTCGCAATATTATTAAGTTCTGTAGCGAGAAGGTTATCTATGAATACTTGCTATCTAAATTTGTCTATCCAGCGAATTGAAATTCGACTGAACCGAAAGCGAAAATATACCGAAATCAACCTCTTAAATTCTATCACGAGAATTCGTGTAATCATGAGATTCTTGCGATCAAGGCGCAGTATTTTTTTCTCGAAATATCATCTAAAAACATCAGGTATTTCTTACAGACATTGAAAACAACAATCACAATGCAATCTCAATAGAATAACTTTTCCAATTGAATTTACAAGTCAATTAACGTTATTATGTCAATATATAGAGCTGTTCCTTGATTTTGCCCAGGAGTTATGAGATCATTTTAGCACTCTTATAACGACGCAGCAAAATATGCTAATTTTTTAATTTCGCAATATTACTAAGTCCTGAAAGGAGAAGGGTATCCACGAATTCTTGCGATTGAACTTTAATTTTTCTGCGAATTGATATTTGAAATAACCGATAGTGAACAGATACAGAAATACCTCTTATATTCTAACACGTGAATTCGTGTAATCATGAGATGTTTGCGATTGAGGCGCAGTATATTTTTCCCGAAATATCATCTAAAGACATCTGGTATTTCTTACAGACATTGAAAACAACAATCACAATGCAGTCTCAATAAAATATTTTTTCGAATTGAATTTACAAGTCAATTAACGTTATTATGTCTTTAAATAGAGCCATTCCTTGATTTTGCCCAGGAGTTATGAGATTATTTCAGCACTCATATGACCACGCAGCAAAATATGCTAATTTTTCAATTTCGCAATATTATTAAGTTCTGTAGCGAGAAGGTTATCTATAAATACTTGCGATCTAAATTTGTCTATCCAGCGAATTGAAATTTTACTGAACCGAAAGCGAAAATATACCGAAATCAACCTCTTAAATTTTATCACGTGCATTCGTGTAATCATGAGATTCTTGCGATCAAGGCGCAGTATTTTTTTCTCGAAATATCATCTAAAAACATCAGGTATTTCTTACAGACATTGAAAACAACAATCACAATGCAATCTCAATAGAATAACTTTTCCAATTGAATTTACAAGTCAATAAACGTTATTATGTCAATATATAGAGCTATTCTTTGATTTTGCCCAGGAGTTATGAGATCATTTTAGCACTCTTATAACGACGCAGCAAAATATGCTAATTTTTTAATTTCGCAATATTACTAAGTCCTGAAACGAGAAGGGTATCCACGAATTCTTGCGATCGAACTTTAATTTTTCTGCGAATTGATATTTGAAATAACCGATAGTGAACAGATACAGAAATACCTCTTATATTCTAACACGTGAATTCGTGTAATCATGAGATTATTGCGATAAAGGCGCAGTATATTTTTCCCGAAATATCATATGAAGACATCAGGTAGTTCTTACAGACATTGAAAACAACAATCAAAATGCAATCTCATTAGAATAACTTTTCGAATTGAATTTACAAATCAATTAATGTTATTATTTCAATATTGAGAGCTATTCCTTGATTTTCTCCAGGAGTCATGAGATAATATTAGCACTTTTATAAGGACGCAGCAAAAAATGCTAATTTTTCAATCTCGCAATATTTCTAAGTCCTGTAGCGAGCAGGTTATTTATGAATACTTGCGATCGAAAATCAACTATTTAGCGAATTGAAATTTTACTAAACCAAAAGCGAAAATATACAGAAATCAACCTCTTAAATTCTATTACGTGAATTCGTGTAATCATGTGATTTTTGCGATTAGGGCGCAGTATATTTTTCCCGAAATATCATCTAAAAACATCAGGTATTTCTTACAGACATTGAAAACAACAATCACAATGCAATCTCAATAGAATAACTTTTCCAATTAAATTTACAAGTCAATTAACGTTATTATGTCAATATATAGAGCTGTTCCTTGATTTTGCCCAGGAGTTATGAGATCATTTTAGCACTCTTATAACAACGCAGCAAAATATGCAAATTTTTTAATTTCGCAATATTACTAAGTCCTGAAACGAGAAGGGTATCCACGAATTCTTGCGATTGAACTTTGATTTTTCTTCGAATTGATATTTGAAATAACCGATAGTGAACAGATACAGAAATACCTCTTATATTCTAACACGTGAATTCGTGTAATCATGAGATTATTGCGATAAAGGCGCAGTATATTTTTCCCGAAATATCATATGAAGACATCAGGTAGTTCTTACAGACATTGAAAACAACAATCAAAATGCAATCTCATTAGAATAACTTTTCGAATTGAATTCTCAAATCAAATAACGTTATTATGTCACTAAATAGAGCCATTCCTTGATTTTGTCGAGGGGTTATGAGATCATTTTAGCACTATTATGACCACGCAGCAAAATAAGCTAATTTTTTATTTTCGCAATATTATCATGTCCTGTAACGAGCAAGTTATCCATAAATACTTGCGATCTAAATTAAACTATCTAGCAAATTGAAATTCCAAATATCTGAAAGCGAACAGATATAGAAATCAACCTCTTATATTCTATCACGAGAATTCGTGTAATCATGAGATGTTTGCGATTGAGGCGCAGTATATTTTTCCCGAAATATCATCTAAAGACATCTGGTATTTCTTACAGACATTGAAAACAACAAACACAATGCAGTCTCAATAAAATATTTTTTCGAATTGAATTTACAAGTCAATTAACGTTATTATGTCTTTAAATAGAGCCATTCCTTGATTTTGCCCAGGAGTTATGAGATTATTTCAGCACTCATATGACCACGCAGCAAAATATGCTAATTTTTCAATTTCGCAATATTATTAAGTTCTGTAGCGAGAAGGTTATCTATAAATACTTGCGATCTAAATTTGTCTATCCAGTGAATTGAAATTTTACTGAACCGAAAGCGAAAATATACCGAAATCAACCTCTTAAATTTTATCACGTGAATTCGTGTAATCATGAGATTCTTGCGATCAAGGCGCAGTATTTTTTTCTCGAAATATCATGTAAAAACATCAGGTATTTCTTACAGACATTGAAAACAACAATCACAATGCAATCTCAATAGAATAACTTTTCCAATTGAATTTACAAGTCAATAAACGTTATTATGTCAATATATAGAGCTATTCCTTAATTTTGCCCAGGAGTTATGAGATCATTTTAGCACTCTTATAACGACGCAGCAAAATATGCTAATTTTTTAATTTCGCAATATTACTAAGTCCTGAAACGAGAAGGGTATCCACGAATTCTTGCGATCGAACTTTAATTTTTCTGCGAATTGATATTTGAAATAACCGATAGTGAACAGATACAGAAATACCTCTTATATTCTAACACGTGAATTCGTGTAATCATGAGATTATTGCGATAAAGGCGCAGTATATTTTTCCCGAAATATCATATGAAGACATCAGGTAGTTGTTACTGACATTGAAAACAACAATCAAAATGCAATCTCATTAGAATAACTTTTCGAATTGAATTTACAAATCAATTAATGTTATTATTTCAATATTTAGAGCTATTCCTTGATTTTCTCCAGGAGTCATGAGATAATATTAGCACTTTTATAAGGACGCAGCAAAAAATGCTAATTTTTCAATCTCGCAATATTTCTAAGTCCTGTAGCGAGCAGGTTATTTATGAATACTTGCGATCGAAAATCAACTATTTAGCGAATTGAAATTTTACCTAACCAAAAGCGAAAATATACAGAAATTAACCTCTTAAATTCTATTACGTGAATTCGTGTAATCATGTGATTTTTGCGATTAGGGCGCAGTATATTTTTCCCGAAATATCATCTAAAAACATCAGGTATTCCTCACAGACATTGAAAACAACAATCAAAATGCAATCTAAATAGAATAACTTTTCGAATTGAATTCTCAAATCAAATAACGTTATAATGTCACTAAATAGAGCCATTCCTTGATTTTGTCCAGGAGTTATGAGATCATTTTAGCACTATTATGACCGCGCAGCAAAATAAGCTAATTTTTCATTTTCGCAATATTATCATGTCCTGTAACGAGCAAGTTATCCATAAATACTTGCGATCTAAATTTGTCTGTTCAGCGAATTGAAATTTTATGTAACCGAAAGCGAACAGATACAGAAATCAACCTATTATTTTCTATCACGAGAATTCGTGTACTCATGAGGTTCTTGCGATTGAGGCGCAGTATGTTTTTCCCGAAATGTTATCTGAATGCATCAGGTATTTCTTACAGACATTGAAAACAACACGAAACAAAATCTCAATAGAATAACTGTTCGAATTATATTTTCAAATTAATTAACGTTATTATGTCGATATATAGAGCTCTTCCTTGATTTTGCCCAGGAGTTATGAGATCATTTCAGCACTTTTATGACCACGCAGCAATATGTGCTAATTTTCCAATTTCGCAATATTACCAAGTCCTGTAGCGAGCAGGTTACCCCCGAATACTTGCGATCTAAATTTAACTATCCAGCGAATTGAAATTTTAAATAACCGCAAGCAATCAGATACAGAAATCAACCTCTGCTATTCTATCACGTGAATTCGTGTAATCATGAGATTGTTGCGATTGTGGCGCAGTATATTTTTCCCGAAACGTCAGCTGAAGTCATCAGGTATTTCTAACAGACATTGAAAACAACAATCAAAATGCAATCTCAATAGAATAACTGTTCGAATTATATTTTCAAATCAATTAACGTTATTATGTAGATATATAGAGCCATTCCTTGATTTTGCCCAGGTGTCATGAAATCCTTTCAGCACTCTTATAACAACGCAGCAAAATATGCCTATTCATTAATTTTGCAATATTACTTAGTCCTGTAGTGAGCAGGTTATCCAGGAACACTTGTGATCTAAATTTAACTTTTCAGCGTATTAAAATTTTAAATAACCGAAAGCGAACAGATACAGAAATAAACCTCATAGATTCTATTACGTGAATTCGGGTAATCATGAGATGCTTGCAATTAAGGCGCAGTATATTTTTCCCGAAATATCATCTGAAGACGTCAGCTATTTCTTACAGACATTGAAATCAACAATCACAATGCAGTCTCAATAGAATAACGTTTCAAATTGAATTTACAAGTCAATTAACGTTATTATGTCAATATGTAGAGCTATTCCTTGATATTGCCCAGGAGTTATGAGATCATTTTAGCACTCTTATAACGACGCAGAAAAATATGCTAATTTTTTAATTTCGCAATATTACTAAGTCCTGAAACGAGAAAAATATCCACGAATACTTGCGATCGAATTTTAACTTTCCAGCGAATTGATATTTCGAATAACCGATATTGAACAGATACAGAAATACCTCTTATATTCTAACACGTGAATTCGTTTAATCATGAGATTATTGCGATAAAGGCGCAGTATATTTTTTCCGAAATGACATCTGAAGGCATCAGGTAGTTCTAACAGACGTTGGAGACAACAATCAAAATGCAATCTAAATAGAATAACTTTTCTAATTGAATTCTCAAATCAAATAACGTTATTATGTCACTAAATAGAGCCATTCCTTGAATTTGCCCAGGAGTTATGAAATCATTTTAGCACTTATATGACCACGCAGCAAAATATGCGAATTTTTCAATTTCGCAATATTACTAAGTCCTGTAGGGAGCAGGTTATCTATAAATACTTGCGATCTAAATCTGTCTATTCAGCGAATTGAAATTTTAAATAACCGAAAGCGAACAGATACAGAAATCAACCTATTATATTCTATCACGAGTATTCGTGTAATCATGAGGTTCTTGCGATTGAGGCGCAGTATATTTTTCCCGAAATATCATATGAAGACATCAGGTAGTTCTTACAGACATTGAAAACAACAATCAAAATGCAATCTCATTAGAATAACTTTTCGAATTGAATTTACAAATCAATTAATGTTATTATTTCAATATATAGAGCTATTCCTTGATTTTCCCCAGGAGTCATGAGATATTATTAGCACTTTTATAAGGACGCAGCAAAAAATGCTAATTTTTCAATCTTGCAATATTCCTAAGTCCTGTAGCGAGCAGGTTATTTATGAATACTTGCGATCGAAAATCAACTATTCAGCGAATTGAAATTTTACTGAACCGAAAGCGAAAATATACCGAAATCAACCTCTTAAATTCTATCACGTGAATTCGTGTAATCATGAGATTCTTGCGATCAAGGCGCAGTATTTTTTTCTCGAAATATCAGCTAAAAACATCAGGTATTTCTTACAGACATTGAAAACAACAATCACAATGCAATCTCAATAGAATAACTTTACCAATTGAATTTACAAGTCAATTAACGTTATTATGTCAATATATAGAGCTATTCCTTGATTTTGCCCAGGAGTTATGAGATCATTTTAGCACTCTTATAACGACGCAGCAAAATATTCTAATTTTTTAATTTCGCAATATTACTAAGTCCTGAAACGAGAAGAGTATCCACGAATTCTTGCGATCGAACTTTAATTTTTCTGCGAATTGATATTTGAAATAACCGATATTGAAAAGATACAGAAATACCTCTTATATTCTAACACGTGAATTCGTTTAATCATGAGATTATTGCGATAAAGGCGCAGTATATTTTTTCCGAAATGACATCTGAAGGCATCAGGTAGTTCTAACAGACGTTGGAGACAACAATCAAAATGCAATCTAAATAGAATAACTTTTCTAATTGAATTCTCAAATCAAATAACGTTATTATGTCACTAAATAGAGCCATTCGTTGATTTTGCCCAGGAGTTATGAAATCATTTTAGCACTTATATGACCACGCAGCAAAATATGCGAATTTTTCAATTTCGCAATATTACTAAGTCCTGTAGGGAGCAGGTTATCCATGAATACCTGCGATCCAAATCGAACTATTCAGCGAATTGAAATTTTAAATAACCGAAAGCGAACAGATACAGAAATCAACCTATTATATTCTATCACGAGAATTCTTGTAATCATGAGGTTCTTGCGATTGAGGCGCAGTATATTTTTCCCGAAATATCATATGAAGACATCAGGTAGTTCTTACAGACATTGAAAACAACAATCAAAATGCAATCTCATTAGAATAACTTTTCGAATTGAATTTACAAATCAATTAATGTTATTATTTCAATATATAGAGCTATTCCTTGATTTTCCCCAGGAGTCATGAGATAATATTAGCACTTTTATAAGGACGCAGCAAAAAATGCTAATTTTTCAATCTCGCAATATTACTAAGTCCTGTAGCGAGCAGGTTATTTATGAATACTTGCGATCGAAAATCAACTATTCAGCGAATTGAAATTTTACTGAACCGAAAGCGAAAATATACAGAAATCAACCTCTTAAATTCTATTACGTGAATTCGTGTAATCATGTGATTCTTGCGATTAGGGCGCAGTATATTTTTCCCGAAATATCATCTAAAAACATCAGGTATTTCTTACAGACATTGAAAATAACAATCAAAATTCAAACTCACTAGAATAACTTTTCGAATTGAATTTCCAAATCAAATAACGTCAATATATAGAGCCATTCTTTAATTTTGCCCAGGAGTAAGGAGATCATCTTAGCGCTCTTATGACCACGCAGCAAAATATGCTAATTTTTCAATTTCACAATATTTCTTAGTCCTGTAGCGAGCAGGTTATCCACGAATACTTGCGATCGAACTTTACCTTTCCAGCGAATTGAAATTTTAAATAACCGATAGTGAACATATACAGAAATACCTCTTATATTCTAACACGTGAATTCGTGTAATCATGAGATTATTGCGATAAAGGCGCAGTATATTTTTTCCGAACTGACATCTGATGGCATCAGTTACGTCTAGCAGACATTGAAAACAACAATCAAAATGCAATCTCAATAGAATAACCTTTCGAATTGAATTTTCAAATCAAATAACGTTATTATGTCACTAAATAGAGCCATTCCTTGATTTTGCCCAAGAGTCATGAGATCATTTTAGCACTCTTATAAAGACGCAGCAAAAAATGCCAATTTTTCAATTTCGCAATATTAACAAGTGCTGTAGCGAGCAGGTTATCTATGAATACTTGCGATCTAAATTTGTCTGTTCAGCGAATTGAAATTTTATGTAATCGAAAGCGAACAGATACAGAAATCAACCTATTATATTCTATCACGAGAATTCGTGTAATCATGAGGTTCTTGCGATTGAGGCGCAGTATATTTTTCCCGAAATGTTATCTGAATGCATCAGGTATTTCTTACAGACATTGAAAACAACACGAAACAAAATCTCAATAGAATAACTGTTCGAATTATATTTTCAAATTAATTAACGTTATTATGTCGATATATAGAGCTCTTCCTTGATTTTGCCCAGGAGTTATGAGATCATTTCAGCACTTTTATGACCACGCAGCAAAATGTGCTAATTTTCCAATTTCGCAATATTACCAAGTCCTGTAGCGAGCAGGTTACCCCCGAATACTTGCGATCTAAATTTAACTATCCAGCGAATTGAAATTTTAAATAACCGAAAGCAAACAGATACAGAAATCAACCTCTTCTATTCTATCACGTGAATTCGTGTAATCATGAGATTGTTGCGATTGTGGCGCAGTATATTTTTCCCGAAACGTCAGCTGAAGTCATCAGGTATTTCTAACAGACATTGAATACAACAATCAAAATGCAATCTCAATAGAATAACTGTTCGAATTATATTTTCAAATCAATTAACGTTATTATGTAGATATATAGAGCCATTCCTTGATTTCGCCCAGGTGTCATGAAATCATTTCAGCACTCTTATAACAACGCAGCAAAATATGCCTATTCATTAATTTTGCAATATTACTTAGTCCTGTAGTGAGCAGGTTATCCATGAACACTTGTGATCTAAATTTAACTTTTCAGCGTATTCAAATTTTAAATAACCGAAAGCGAACAGATACAGAAATCAACCTCATAGATTCTATTACGTGAATTCGTGTAATCATGAGATTCTTGCGATTGAGGCGCAGTATATTCTTTCCGGAATATCATCTGAAGACATCAGGTGTAACTCACAGACATTGAAAACAACAATCAAAATGCAATCTCAATAGAATAACTCTCCGAATTGAATTTTCAAGTCAATAAACGTTATTATGTCAATATAGAGAGCCATTCCTTGATTTTGCCCAAAATTCATGAGATTATTTTAGCAGTCTTATAAGCACGCAACAAAATATGCTTATTTTTATATTTCGCAATATTACAATGTCCTGTAGTGAGCAGGTTATCCATGAGTACTTGCGATCTAAATTTAACTATTTAACGAATTGAAATTTCAAATAACCCAAAGCGGTCAGATACAGAAATCAACCTTTTATATTCTATCACGTGAATTCGTGTAATAATGAGATTCTTGCGATTGAGGCGCAGTATATTTTTCCCGAAATATCATCTGAAGACATCAGGTATTTCTTACAGACATTGAAAACAACAATCAAAATGAAATCTCAATAGCATAACTTTTCGAATTGAATTTTCAAATCAATTAACGATTTTATGTCAATATATAGAGCCGTTCCTTGATTTTGCCCAGGAGTCATGAGGTCATTTTAGCTTCCTTATAACCCTGCAGCGAAATATACTAATTTTTTAATTTTGCAATATTACCAAGTTCTGTAGCGAGCAGGTTATCCATGAATACTTGCGATCTAAATTTAACTATTCAGCGAGTTGAAATTTTATATAACCGAAAGCGAGCAGATACAGAAATCAACCTATTATATTCTATCACGTGAATTTGTGTAATCATGAGGTTCTTGCGATTAAGGCGCAGTATATTTTTCCCGCAATGTCATCTAAAGTCATAAGGTATTTTTTACAGGCATTGAAAATGACAATCAAAATGCAATCCCAATAGAATAACTTTTCGAATTGAATTTTCAAATCAATTAACGTTATTATGTCGATATAGAGAGCCCTTCCTTGATTTTCCCCAGGAGTTATGAGATCATTTCAGCACGCTCATAACCACGCAGCAAAATATGCTAATTTTTCAATTTCGCAATATTACCAAGTCCTGTAGCGAGCAGGTTATCTGAATACTTGCGATCTAAATTTAACTATTCAGCGAATTGAAATTTTATATAACCGAAAGCGAACCGATACAGAAATCAACTTATTATATTCTATCACGTGAATTCGTGTAATCATGAGATGCTTGCGATTTAGTCGCAGTATATTTTCCCGAAATATCATCTGAAGACATCAGGTATTACTTACAGACATTGAAAACAACAATCAAAATGCAATCTCAATAGAATAACTTTTCAAATTGAATTTTCAAATCAATTAACTTTATTATGTCAATATATAGAGCCATTCCTTGATTTTGCCCAAGAAAGATGATACCATTTTGGCATTCTTATAACCACGCAGCAAAATATGCTAATTTTACAATTTCGCAATATTACCAAGTCCTGTAGCGCGCAGGTTATCCAGGAATACTTGCAATCCAAATTTAACTATTCAGCGAATTGAAATTTGATATAACCGAAAGCGAACAGATACAGAAATCAACCTATTATATTCTATCACGTGAATTTGTGTAATCATGAGGTTCTGGCGATTGAGTCGCAGTATATTTTTCCTGAAATATCATCTGAAGTCATCAGGTATTTCTAACAGACATTGAAAACAACAATCAAATCGCAATCTCAATAGAATAACTTTTCGAATTGAATTTTCAAATCAATTAACGTTATTATGTCAATATATAGAGCCATTCCTTGAATGTGCCCAGGAGTCATGAGATAATGTTAGCACTTATAACCAAGCAGCAAAATTTGCTAATTTTCCAATTTCGCAATATTACTATGTCCTGTAGCGCGCAGGTTATTCAGGAATACTTGCGATCTAAATTTAACTATTCAACTAATTGAAATTTTAAATAACTGAAAGCGAACAGATACAGAAATCAACCTTTTATATTCTATCACGTGAATCCGTGTAATCATGAGATTCTTGCGATTGAGGCGCAGTATATTTTTCCTGAAATATCATCTGCATACATCAGGTATTTCTTACAGACATTGGAAACAACAATCAAAATGCAATCTCAATGGAATAACTTTTCGAATTGAATTTTCAAATCAATCAACGATATTATGTCAATATATAGAGCTATTCTTTGATTTTGCCCAGGAGTCATGAGGTCATTTTAGCACTTAGAACCACTCAGCAAAATATGCTAATTTTTCAATCTCGCAATATTACTTAGTCATGTCGCAAGCAGGTTATTCGCGAATAATTGCGATCTAAATTTATCTATCTAGCGAATTGAAATTATGAATAACTGAAAGCGAACAGATACAGAAATCAGCCTTTCCTACTTTATCACATAAATTCGTATATGGAAATCATCAGATTCTTGCGATTGAGACGCAGTATTATTTCCACGAAATATTATCTGAAGACACTAGGAATTCATTGGAGACATTGAAATGGACAATCAAAATGCCATTTTAATAGAATATTTTTGCGAAATGGATTTTCAAATCCATTAACGATATTGTGTCAATAAATAGAGCTATTGCTTGATTTTTCCTAGAAGTCATGAATTTATTTTAGCACTTTTATAACCGCGCTGCAAAATATGCTCATTCTTCAATTTTGCAATATTATCGAGTCCTGTAGCGAGCAGGTTATTCGCAAAAAATTGCGATCTGAATTTTTCTATACAGCGAATCGAAATTATGATCAACTAGAAGCGAACCGATACAGAAATCAACCTTTTCTACTTTATCACATAAATTCGTCTGATCATTAGCTTCTTGTGATATAGGCGCAGTATAATTTTCCGGAAATATCATCTTAAGGCATCAGGTATTTTTGGGAGACATTAAAAACGACAATTAATATGCAATCTTAACAGAATAACTTTGCGAATTGTTTTTCTTTAATCAAATAACGTTATCATGTCAATATATAGAGCTATTCATGATTTTATTTTAGCACTTTTATAACTGCGCAGCAAAATATGCACATTTTCAAATTTAGCAATAGTACCAAGTCTTATAACTAGCAAGTTATTCGTAAATAATTGCGATCTAAATTCAAATATCCAGCAAATTTGAATTATGAATAACTGAAAGCGAACAGATACAGAAATCAACTTTTTGTACTCTACCCTAAAATTCATGTCTTCATCAGACTCTTGCGATTGAGGCGCACTATAATTTCCACGACATTATCTGCCGACATTAGGAATTTTTTGGAGACATTGAAATCAACAATCAAACTGCAATCTCAATAGAAAAATTTTGCGAATTGAACTTTCAAATCAATTAACGTTATTATGTTGATATATCGAGCTATTCCTTGATTTTCCCCAGGAGTCTTAAATTTATTTCAGCACTTTTATAAGCGCGCAGTAAAATATGCTTATTTTCTTATTTTGCAATATGATTACGTCCTGTAGCGAGCATATTATCCTTGAATAGTTGCGATCTAAATTTATCTATCCAGCAAATTGGAATTATGAATAACTGAAAGCGAACAGACACAGAAATCAACTTTTTCTACTCTATCAAATAAATTCGTGTAATCAACAGATTTTTGCGATTGAGGCGCTGTAAAATGTTCCCGAAATATCATCTGAAGAATACCGGAATTCTTAAAAGACATTAAAACAGCAATCGAAATGCAGTTTCAATAGAATAGCTTTTCGAATTGAATTTTCAAATCAATTAATGTTATTATTTCAATATTTAGAGCCACTCCTTGATTTTTTTAGGAGTCATGAATTTTTTGCAGCACTCTTATAACCGCGCAGCAAAATATGCTCATTTTCCAATTTTGCAATATTACCAAGTTTTGTAGCGAGCAGGTTATCGGCGTAGAATTGCGATCTGGATATCACATTCCAGCGAATTCATATTATGAATAACTGAAAGCGAACAGATGCAGAAATCAACTTATTCTACTCTATCAAATAAATTTGTGTAATCATCAGATTCTTGCGATTGAGACGCAGTATAATTTTTCTAGTATATCATCTAAAGACATTAGCAATTTTTTAAAGACATCAAAAACAACAATCAAAATGCAATCTAAATAAAATAACGTTGCCAATTGAATTTTCAAATTAATTTACGTTACTATGTCGAAATATGGAGCTATTCCTTGATTTTTCCCGGGTGTCATGAATTCATTTTAGCACTTTTATAACCGCGCAGCAAAACATGCTCATTTTCTAATTTCGCAATAGTACCGAGTCTTGTAGCGAGCTAATTATTTGCAAATAATTGCGATCTGAATTTTTCTATTTAGCGAAGTGGAATTGTGGATAACTGAGAGCGAACAGATACAGAAATTAACTTATTCTACCATTTCATATCAATTCGTGTAATTATCAGATTCTTGCGATTGACGCGCAGTATGATTTCCACGAACTATCATCTGAAGACATTAGGAATTTTTTAGAGACATTAAAATCAACAATCAAAATGCAATCTCAATAGAATAACTTTGCGAATTGAATTTTTAAATCGATTAACGTTATAATGTCAATGTATAGAGCTAATCCTTGCTTTTTCCCAAAAGTCATGAATTTATTTCAGCACTCTCATAACCGCGCAGCATATCATGCTCATTTTCTAATTTTGCGATATTACCGAGTCCTGTTGTGAGCAGATTATTCGCGAATAATTGCGATCTGAATTTTTCTATTCAGCAAATTTGAATTATGGATAACTGAAAGCGAACAGATACAGAAATCACCTTATTCTACTCTATCAAAGAAATTCGTGTATTCATGAGATTCTTGCGATTGAGGCGCAGTATAATTTCTACGAAACATTATCTGAAGTTATAAGGAATTTTTTAGAGATATTTGAATCAACAATCAAAATGCAATCTTAATAGAATAACTTTCCGAATTGAATTCTTGAATCGCTTAGCGCTATTATGTCAATATATAGAAATTATTCTCGATTTTTCCTAGGAGTCATGAGTTGATTTTAGCACTATCATAACCGCTCAGCATAAAATGCTCATTTTCTAATTTCGCAATATTACCTAGTTCTGTAGCGAGCAGAATAGTCGCGAATAATTGCGATCTGAATATATCTTTTCATCGAATTACAATTATGAATAACTGAAAGCGAACAGATCCAGGAATCAACCCATTCTACTTTATCAAAGAAATCCGAGTAATCATCAGATTCTTTCGATTGAGGCGCAGTAGAATTTTCCTGAAATATCATCTGAAGATATTAGGTATTTTTAAGAGACATTAAAAAAAAACAACCAAAATGTTATTTCAAAAAAATAACTTTGCAAATTGAATTTTCAAATCGATTGACGTTATTATATCAATATATGCTATCACTTGGTTTTTCCTAGGAGTCATCAATTTATTTTAGCACTGTTATAATCGCGCAGCAAAATATGCTTATTTTCAAATTTTGCAATATTAGTAAGTCTGGAAGCGAGCAGATTATTCGCGAGTAATTGCGATCTCAATATTTTTTTTCAGCGAATTAAAATAATGAATAACTGAAAGCGAACAGAGACAGACATCAACTTATTCTTGTCTATCAGAGAAATTAGATTGATCATTAGATTCTTGCGATTGAAGCGCAGTATAATTTCTACGAAATAGTATCTGAAGTCATTAGGAATTTTCTAGAGACATTAAAATCAACGATCAAAATGCAATCTTAAAAGAATAATTTTGCGAATTGAATTCTTGAATCGCTTAGTGCTATTATGTCGATATATAAAGCTAAGTAGAAGAGCTATGCCGATTGTAGATACTCCTACTCCTCAACCCATCAAGTGAACCTTTCGCCCCTCCCGGCCTCGCCCACTCCTCCGCCCTCTGCGCGCTGATTGGTCCACTTCTCACCTCCTACTCCATGAATTTTCCGCGATTTTCCGAAAATTCCCTAGATTTTTCCGAATTTTTTTCAAATTTTCGCTAAATTATCCTAGATCTTCCCCAATTTTCCTAGATTTCCCCTAGATTTTTCTGGATTTTTTCGAAATTCTCCAATTTTTTCCCTAGATTTTCCGGGTTTCTCCTTAGAAAAATCGTTGTCAACAAAATGGCGGTCGAAAAATCGAGATGGCGGCAGTCAGTAAATTACCTGTGTCGGTGATAATCACCTGCAGTCGGTAACTATTACCTATGGTAGGTAAGTTTAGGAAATTTTGGTTTTTGTTTTTTATTTTTCTATTTATTTTTTTTTTCTCAGTGTTTATTGACATTTTTTTTTTTTTTTTTATTTAAACAATTTTGTTACATAGTGTTTTGAATTACATTTATTTTTCCAAAGTGAACTCGCAGGCGTTGAATTTCCCTCCGAGAAGACGAAAATGCACTGGATTCGTCGACTTGATGGAGACTTCAATTTTTTGTAGTTCCTTCGGATCTTTTCTCAGAGTTTCGCAGATCCTTTCTGGTAGAAACACCTCAAATTTCTCATCTAGGGCGATGACGAATTTAGTTCCAAATTTAGTGTCAATGGATCGAATCCCAGTCACAGGAAAGCTTTTGTTTACTTCCAACTCGGCAACCCTTTGCTTTGGGAGCAAATGTCCTCTACGGACAAGTTGGTTAAGCTTTGAGAAGTCCATGTTGTTTGTTTGAAAATTGTCTCTGGAATTACGCTCCCGCTCATAGCTGTCATATTTTTAGCTATGCTGCGCATGCGTAGACGTGTGTGAAAGATTTATCAGCATCCATGCGCAGAGGTAGTGAACGCGAATCGTCCAATCGTAGCGCGCGAATGTGGGGGGATTGACCAATCGGAGCATGCGATGACGTCATCACGACAAGTGTCAACACGTTTATTCTAGGAACGATTACATCATCTCGACAAGTTTAAACACGTTTATGTTAGGAAATCATCACGTCATCACATTCCTAAAAGATAACATCTACTGCGCAATACATATTTGACCTTGAAAGTTATTTTTAGAACGATAACTGCGTGAAAGACGACAAGTCTTACATAAAAATTCTAGGAAACGATGACGTCATCACGACAAGTTTAAACACGTTTATTTTTAGCAACGATTACGTCATCACATACAATGATGTCACTTTATTTCAAGTTTTACTGGGGAATAAATAACAATAAAATAATTTTTTTTGTGCAAGGGGCCCCACCCCGCCCCTTGCTGTGAGACTCATCCATCATGTCAGTCCCTCCATTTTTAATACAAAAAATTACAATTTTTCACGCTTACATCTAATTCAATCTTTTATCATCGGAGCTATGCCAATACGATCATCAGACGTCAAATTCCAATGTTTTTTACATCGCGTAAATCTAACAAACTCAGCATCTTTTTGTAATTTTGACGGGAGCTTTTCCCAAGCTCTAGCGATACATTTTTGTTGTAAGTATAATAAAAATTCTCGCGGCAATTCAACGATATCTTCAGAATCCAACTCGTGGAGGAAGACAGTGTATGAGAGTAGAGTAAATGATCTCTTCATTGACGGCGTATCACCAAATTTTTACATTAACCACATCCTGAGACGGCGAGCGTTTTCCGTTGCACAGTGATGAGTAGGCACAGGTCGATGAAAATTGTTGTAGGGACACGCAGAGACTCGCAAATCCTCCAGGGACGGACAGCCCATATCCATCAAATCGATGATGATGGCATTTGTATACTGCTTTAACCATCGCTTTTTGTCTAATCCTTTGACGAATATGAATGTGCCATCCTTCAACTGGTTGCTCAATTCTTGATCAAGTTCCTCGTATGACACATCTCCAGAGTTCCGAGGCACACCATGATAGTTTCTCGTAAGCCACAAATTGCTCGCCTTTGTTTCTGGAGACAAACCATCCCAGACACATGGTGGCTTATATAATGTCGTCAGAGGGTCAGCGTAGAAGGACTCAAGCCTTAACACTGCAAGCTCCTTGACAACAAAGGTTTTTTGTATGAAGAAGCCCTGGATGTCAACGACGTACTTCATCTTGATGTACTGATGCTCTCTGACAACTCCATCGCCTTTTTCATCTTCTCCCCCACCACCACCACTACCAACTACTTGAATCTCTCATACTTGACGGTTGACTTTTTATCTTTATCATCCTTTTCTTTTTTGTCCAGCACAGGTTTATATTTATCCGACGTTTTATCTTTGGACAAAAGACATCGCCGATCATCGGTTAACTTGTCCATCGCGACTGACGATTAATCGAGTTTGAACATAAATATATATGTACCTTTTTATGTAGATTTTCACGCACACACACACACTCATACATTTTATAGTTTTCTAACAACGCCGCTGATTGGTTGATACTCGACAATTTTATCATGTATAATAAGACAGTACACCGCAGTTGTGTCGGGAAAAGCTGCTACTGATTCAAATTCGAGACGAACATCAACTGGTCCAGTAATCAATGAATCGTTTTGCTTTGCACAATCAATAATCACAAGACGTGCATTCTCTTTAAATTGAGTTTTTGTCAGCAATGGATCATTTTTCGTTCCATAATACGATGATTGAAAATTTGCAAACATTTCATACAACGTTGCAAACTGGTTCCGTTGAAAATCAATATTAAGATTTGTGTAAGGATAACACTGTGAGTTTAGGTACAATTTCATATCACGCAAATTACACGTATCAAAATTATTCATGTTTCCGGTTCTAATATTCTTTCTACCAGCTTTGAATCCAACGATAACATATCTTGGTTTTTCCAACTGTGTCGAAGTTTTAACGCTCCACACATGCTTAGTCGTTTGCGGCAACAGAGGATATTCGTAGAGTTTCCAGCTTCGGAAACTCATAGCAATGGTTGGATCCGTTGAGATGTAGTTCAGCATATGAATTTTCTCCACATAGGAAACTTTGACGTACGGAATCAGCCATTCCATTTTACTGATTGTTATCTTGTATTGTTCATCGTTTGCAGCTTGCTGTAGGATGGCGTTCACGTCGGTGTTGGCTCTGAGTATGATGAGTTCATGCTTGGCGTTGACAATCACTCGCTGATAGTCTTCAGCGAATCCAAAGATGAAATCCAGAGGAATGCATATATCGAAATATTCATCGTTGTTGATCAATTGTCTGGCATCGTCAACGATCCATCCAGCATTTTCCATGAGATTTTTTTGGTTAGGGTTTTGCGAAACGTAGACATTTATTGTAGTTGTCAGACCAACGTTTTTCACTCTCTCGATATCAATAGCGTTGAGCTCGTAACGAATCTCCTCGAATAAGTGAGCTATACCATTGTTTATTATAGACGTATGCTCGACATTGGCTACGCCGTCAGCTTTCGTTAAACGTCCTTGAATATGCAGCGAGCTCTTGCTCGGCAACATGTATAAGTCCTGATTCTGGATACTGATACAAATCTCATCGTTATTGTTATACGTTGACGATGCGTACGGCTGATGCGCGTGCACTTCGTATTGTGCTATCGTCTCGTCGAAGACGATTTTCTTTTCGATGGATAACATGGTATCAGACAAATTAAGCAGAAAATTTTCTTTGGACTCTCAGAACGAGACTTTTCAGGAACTGAACGTTCTGTGGTGTGAGCTGTTGAAGAGGTCGACTTCGAATGATGATTTTTGGCCATGTTGCTGGACTTTTATACTCTTCGTAGACAATTCCCATTATTCACTTTTTACATGTAGTCGTATAATGATAACTTCTTCTCGAAAATTCACTAGCTTTCAACTTTGATCGACTATGCGCAGCTGCAGATGATGTATTGACTGTACGACGATTGGATGGTAAGTGGCGTGATTTGGCAATTCGATGATCTTATATCCTGGAGGCACCAATGGGAAGAACTCGTGGATGGTGTGTACACGCTGCTCGTTTATATACGCCCCTGCCGTGATGTTACACTCGATGCGTAAAGCGTTGACGGCGAGAATTCTCACCGGGGAATCCGACTTGTGCGCGACGTGAGCTTCAATGATTCTCGAATCAAAGCCCAGCAGTTTACCGATAGAGTCCTTGAATTGGAAATCAATCTCCCGATTACATTTGATCCCACTGCGTAGTGTGCTGCTGTTGGCCCGCAAACTCAGCTGAATATTTTTTGGAAGTACTTCCTTCAGATATTCCTCGATGTTTCCCAATTCGTAGCTTCCAGATGGTATAGTAATGACGTCATCACCAACATAAAACTTGATGTTTCCCTCGTCAATGTTGGGTATGGAATCAAAAGTCAACAATTCCACTAGTCCCAAGGAATATTTTTTCCGAGCTGACAGTTCGATTGGTGGAAAGTAGTGAGCTTCCAAAACGGATGACGTCCCCGAGAGCGTTAATGTTTATGAGTCCATTGTCACTCGTAGACTGATGCGTGTTCACACCCGAGCAATGCTTATATCGATTGAAAATTGTAGACACAAGTGACCGCAAATGACTAAGTCATAGTTTTGAAATTGATCGTGATTGTATTTGATTTTGCTACCGAAAACAAAATAGTTTAAAATTTCACGAGGCGGTTGTAGATTACCAAAACTGTCGAAATAAACGACTCGATTTTCGGTTTTTCTATAGGCTACCCAATGCGTGCCAGAACCATTTTTATTATCCAAATTCACAATGGCGGCCTCATTTTTTTTCGGACCACTTTTTGGTAAATCGTTGCGCATAAACACACCTCGAAACGATGGAATTTTCGATAGTTTTACATATTTTAGTAAATCCATATCGGTGAGTGCTCGGTTCGGTAGCTCTATACGTTTTTTAAATGAAGTTTCACACCAGCTCCCCAAGGTTTCAAGTACAAGCTTTTTCCCACGGCGATTGATTCCATTTTAAGGTTATGTCGCTTCGCTTCATCCAACTGTCGCTTGGCGGCTTTCGCGTCGTTGATGGCTTTTTCAACGCTAGCAGCGCCACCTGCCAAAGCTTCTATAGCACTCAGTCCGGCAAAAACGGGTAGCAAAATCGCGGGAAGAATGCCTCCAACTTTGCTCGGTACAGGTAATACACGAGGCACTCGAACTTTCTTCTTCCCTCCAGCTTCTTTCACAGCTGCACGTGCAGCTTTTAGAGTTGATGGTATGGATCTAGTAGCTTTTGATGCTATTTTTGCAGCATCGATGACATTCCTCAAAGGGATTTACTTCAATTTCTTCTTCAATTTCTTCGATTTCTTCTTCTTCAAACCCATTCCAAGTTTTGGCTTGACTTTCATGATGCCAGCAACCCCAAGAGCAGCTTCTTTTTCTCCAACTCCGGAATCCCTAGCGTAGATACGTTCGATTTTTGCGAGGGCTTTGTCAGCTTTGTGTCTTGCTGTTAGGTTAGTATGTTCCGAGTACGCGATATCGTGCTCTCTGCAGGCTACGTCCAGAGGGTTTATACCCTGGTCTCCACGCTCCAATCTTTTAGCAAGCTTGGTACCTGGCCCGCAAAATTGGTAACCCGGTATATGAAGTTCAACAGGAAGCTTGTTTACGAGAGTGTTGACGAGACCGTTACCTCTCGCTGCCATTGCTCGACTGAGCTCGATGCTATAAAAGTCGAGTATTTATAGGTTTTCCAATCAGACGCGCGCGAGCAGCCATGGAGTTTACACAGCAAAACGTCAAGTTACCAGTCATCAACTTTGATAATGTAATGGAGAAGTGGGAAAAAATAAAACGTCATGGAAAGCTGCTACCAAACACGGTTCGCTCTATAATTTGCGGCACTTTGAATTGTAGCAAGACCAACGCTCTTCTCACGTCGACACGCATCCTAACGGCTTGAGATTTGAAAACGTGTACCTGTACTCAAAGTCGCTCAATCAGCCCAAGTACGAATACTTGAAGAAAATCATCGAACCTGTCAAAGGAGTGTGATATTTTCCGTATAAGGACAACGAGCAAGTTGTTAGTGTGGATGAAGTCAAGCCGAATTCTGTGATGATATTTGACGACGTGGCATGTGAAAAGCAAGACAATATACGCGCATAATTTTGCATGGGACGGCATCGCGATGTGGACAGTTTTTATCCCTGTCAGACTTATGCTCGCATTCCCAAACACTTGGTGAGAGACAATGCCAATATGCTCGTGCTGTTTCGTCAAGATGACATGAATTTGAAACATGTTTACAACGATCATGTAAACACAGACATGACGTTTACACAATTTCGAGAACTGTGCGTGACCTGCTGGAACGACAAGTATGGCTTTCTCGTCATCGACAAGGATAGTGAAATTGATCAAGGTCGATAGAGGAGAGGATTCGATTGCTTCTATAAATTAAAGTTATTCAATGATAATTGCATCGGTATCACTTGAACGTTGCTGAGGGTGACACTATGGAGCGTAAAGATGTACTACATCAGATAGTGCAAGCCAATGAAGCTATGCGACGCAAACATCGTCTGCTGAAACGTGGAAAAGCTTCTGTAGAGTCAACGGTGCGAGAAACGTTCAAGCCCATCATTGATCCCCTTCAGTCATTGACTAGACAGGATTTAAAGTTGGAATCAGTGAAAAAGGAGGAACCTAAAGAAGAATTGCCTACAATGGAAGATACATTCGAGCCACAGAGTGAAGATTTCGAGAGCTTAAATCAAACGGATCAAACCTTTGCACCAGACATGGCTAGTTCACCAGCCGTTGTCGACACTGTGAAGAAATACTTGAAACTGTTGAAAAACAAGAATCAACAAAAGAATCTGGACATGCAGTATGGAGTACGGTCATTGAATAATGGGTTGTTTATTGGAAACACGCCAATCAGTTTCGCAGAAAATACTGTTTATGTTGGGACTGAGGAGTTTGAGAAAACGCCAGGACTCATAGAACTGCTGTTTAAGAAAATACCAAACAATTTGATTGTTAATAGAATCGACGTGGAAAACTATAAAAAAATTGTTCAGCAAACGAGCGCGGATAGAAAAAATTATCTACCTGACAGGAGTTTGCGTGGTGGCAGAGATTAGAAATATCTTACATGCATTGCTGACGAGAAAGTAGGCACAGGAGTTTACAACGTAGTCCAACGAGGACGAGAAATAGATTACGTGCATTGGGATGATCCGAACGAGCTCGTTGATCGTTTGCGACTTATTCTCGCATCTCAAGATGCCGGAAACAATTGTCATACTAACGAAATAAACTCAATCATCGAAGAATTGAGAGAACCTGGGATTATATATTAAAAATCTTCGAGTATGTAATCTCATTCGATAGCTGGACAATGGCTAGTGTAGACGTGTTTGGAAGACATCTGGTCAAGAACCGAGAAATACGTGGGCCACCTGGTATTGGATTCAAACTGACTCCTGAAGGTCATTACGATCTCCAACATAAAAAATTACCCAACGTTGCAAAGGGTGATTACGAGACGGATGATTTTGAAGAAGTCTTGGCAACGGGAATGGAGCAGTTGAGGAAATCATTGGAAACCTTGACTAACATGTACCAAAAACATGTGACTGAAAACGCTGCAATAATTTCATCGATTCAGAATCGTTTGAAGCATATTGAGAAGGAAGTGTTTGTCGATGTTACACCACAAAAGGACGTTTACGAATAAAATCTCGTGTAAACTCGCGTACCAGTCATTACCACCATGGACCTCAAGGAAGCACTAGTGGACGAAGTTCATAAACCTGCACGGAGAAATTATCGACGTCGTCATGTTGATATGCGAGGATTGGATGAAACGTGGCAAGCAGATCTCGTAGACATGACCACCTACAAAGATAAAGGCTACAAATTCCTGCTCACCGTCATCGACGTCTTCTCCAAGTACGCCTGGGCTGTACCAATAAAATCTAAGAATGGTCTTGACGTCACTGCTGCTATGAAGACTGCGCTAAAGGATCGACAACCCAAGAATCTACACGTCGATCAAGGCAAAGAGTTCTACAACAAGGACTTTAAGGCCCTCATGAAACAATATGGAATCAACATGTACTCTACATTCAGCGGCATGAAAGCATCCATCTGTGAACGTTTTATCGCACACTCAAGGGCAGGATGTAGAAACGATTCTCCCTCCAAGGACACTGTAAATGGATAGATATTCTGCCGGAACTTGTATCAAGCTACAATGCAACTTAACATCGAACAATCAAGATGTAGCCTAAGGATGTCACCGCAGCTGATGAAAAACGTCTGCTTGATGAAATTTACCATGTCAAGCAACAGAAAGACAAAAGGAAATTTAATGTTGGTGACAAAGTCCGGATCAGCAAGTACAAGCACGTCTTTGAGAAAGGATATACAGCAAACTGGACAACGGAAATATTCACCATCGCTGCTGTGAAACCAGCACATCCTACGACGTGCAAGCTCAGAGATTATCAAGATCAACCCATCGGAGGAGAATTTTATACCGAAGAACTTACCAAAGTGAAGCATCCAGATATATACCTCGTCGGAAAAGTGCTACGCAAACGAGGAAATAAAGTCTATGTAAAATGGTTGGGGTTTGACAGTGAACATAATAGTTGGATAAATGAGAAGGATATGTAATCAATAAAGAATACGAAATATAGAACAGTTGTTTTTATTTACCAAAATATGCATACATAAGACTAAATTTATAATGCTGAATTCATTTCCGCACCACCAGAGCCCTCTCGCATGGGGTGGTAAAATTCATGGCGCGTTTTATTTTTACGTGGTTTCCCCAGGAGGCCTAATCCACGATACTATCTAAAAAGCTATTTACAGTTTTGCCTAACCTAATGATATTTACAGTTCCTCGTTGACATTCGTCAGTTCCCTTATTCAATTAGAGCAATAGTCATTGATATTTACAATTCCTCGTCGACGTTCATCAATTCTCTTATTTTAAAATGACCGTGAGCCAAAGTGTCAACCATATTTGATTAAATGTATCTTCTGTCATCTGATGGTTTTAGTGAAAGTTTCCTTTGTCGGATTGTTTGAATGTCATGTAAGTGTGATCGGAAAAGATGCTGAGTGCGGTATTCAGTAGCATTGTTGTACAAACAGTTAATGTAATCGTTGAAATAGTTTTAGCTATAACAGATGATTTTATGGTACACCTTTAGCCTTTCTTATTTTATCTTGTCCTTCAACTCGCACGCTGTACATTTTACTGCGAAGCCCGACAAATTCCGTTACAATTTTTCCATTACATTCGTCTTTCATGAGTCCGACTACTTTTTTATTTTTCAACTCTATTTTAAATTGGTTGTCCGCGGGGTAATCAGAGGTATCGAAAAAACTGGAATTTTCTTTCATCAGTTTGTACGGATCCAAATTTTTTACTCCATAGATTAAACTGTCTGTATCTGTATATAAAAGTTTAGCGTTTGTCTTTGGTCTCATGAAATCGTAATGAAATGAATAAAGACATGTTTTTGACAGGTCGAGAACACAGAATCTAATGTAAATGGGTTTGTTCATGGTGACTTGAACACGATCGAGTTTAATCGTCACTGAATTTTCTTCAAATATAACTCGCGAATTGAAATTTGATTTTGAAATGTATGCCTCAGCACCATAGCGTCCAGGCCATTGTGCAACAAGTTTCATGTCCATACGTTTCCTAACGTCTTCCATAGTTTTACCGTAAACCGCGTTGTTTATAAGCTTGAACAAATTCTTTTCAAACTCATTTTTTGCAGATTTTCGCAAATTGCTGTTCAGATCGATATACGCTTGAAGCCAATTGGACTGTTTAAATTTCAGAATTCGATGAATTTTTCGCAAAATCAGACCGTGACTCAAGGCCTGCCTCAAATTTCTATAGTGTATTACATAACGCGACTTCGATTCTAAAGTTGTTAGTAATTTGGACTGTTTTGAACCGGGAGGATTTTTATGTCCCGGACGAAATGGTAAGTCATTGTGAGCATCATGTAAATTTTCGGGATAATCAAGATCAACTTCAAGAATATACCCTTCTTTCGAATCATCAGCTACGTCCCAATCAAAATTTTCATCAAAATTTTCTACCCATTGAAAACCCCCGTGAGGCAGATATTGAGTCATAGCCCAACCGAATAAGTTATTGACGTCAAAGTACATGATATATTTACTATCCTGCTCCGGGTCATAGTTGGCTTCGAAAAATGGATTGTTCGCACAGGAATGTCGACTACTGCATTCACTGACACCTCCTCGAATACCACGTTCAATGAAAAGTAGCTGGTCAATGTCTGTCAAGAGTTGAAGTTCGATCCCGGTATGTTTTAACATCGCATCCCAGCTGAATCCAGGTAAGGTGTAATAATGGGCTGGGTCCAGGTCGTACACTCGCAAACAGCTGTTCCGAAAGTTCTCGAAGACGTCAGCGAGCAGGAGAACGTCGGTTTTGAGGTATAGGTCGGAGTGCTCGCCCAGAGTTTGGATGTTGAAATTGTCCCACACTGACTGAGCATGGCTGAAATGAGAAAATGTATTTTGATTTTTGTTCTAAAAAATTTAAAAAGTTTAAAAATAAAAAAATTACCGATAATCGTTGTCTGAAATCCCTTCATCCGTCAAGGTACTATAGAAGGCTTTTTGAGGTGGTAGTTGTTTCTCCTCAAGTTTTTCCCAAGAGTCGAGATGCTCGTACGGAAACACTCCTTTCTTCATAAGAAGCTAAAGATATTCCTCTTCGTAATTTACAAATTCCTTCCTGACGATTGTCTTCTCCTCCTTATTCAAGTAGGAAGCCAACTTATCAAGGGACGAAGCCATAAAGTGGAAAGAGTCAATGAACCGCAACGAAATTTTGTTCTCTTGGATGTACTTAGTGAAGGAAATGTATTTCTCCATGGTCTGTGGTATGAGGTTGATCCTTCTTTCGACACATTTGGCGATTCATTTTATGATAAGATGACTGTCGTATCCACTCAGGTTATGAAAAATTATCTGAAATCACAGTTAAATATCATATGATTGAAAATTGTTCGAGTCCATTTTTTTTTCTCTCTGAAAAATATATGTATTGATAAAATTTACCGGTATCGTTAGAGAATCTCGGTATCGGAGATTGTATTTGCTATGAGCGGCACCTCGAAATTCTCCCGTTAGATAGCAATGATCGCGTACTTTGGTGTCTCCCTGCTTGTCGATTTTCTTGAGGAAAGGCTGCTTGCAGATGTGGCATTTTTGAGCTGTACGCCAGGCCTGTTCTTGATTCGATGTGAGCTGTTTCATTGGTTTTGGATCATCCATTTTTTCTTTGACTCGATGAGATAGAGCTACGAGCTCGTCAGAAAACCATTGTGCTGGATTAGGTCCTCGAAAACTCTTGTATGATGATTGTTCTTCGTCATAGCTACATTTCACATAATATCGTACGCTGTGCGCCTCATGGATTTGTATTACTTTAGTATTTTTTTCACTTTCAGAGTCGACTTTTTGAGAATGCATTCAAAGTCGGCATATACAGCATACGGCACTTTGAGGTTATTTTTCTGATTTTCGAATTCGATTTTATCTTTTCCTTTTTCAGGCAACTTGACTCTGCACTTGTTTAATTCTTTACAATCAATTTCGTGTGAGATGAGTTTTTCTTTATTATAAAAGAAATGTAAGCATCGTTCACAAATCCAATTTTTATGTCCATGTTTAGAAATTTGTGAGCTCACAAGCCTAGAAAGATCTTTAATCCAAACATAATGAAATATCAGTGGTCCACTTTCCTGATTGTCTTCATTATCTTCGTCAATATAGGCATTCTGTACAAGGAGAAGGTTGACGTGTTGATCCTTTTTGTTTGCAGTCACATGAATCGGGGCAACTATATAGTTTTCTTTTTTCTTTTCCAAAATATATACATTCACTGACACGCCATTTTGTTTCTCGAACACTTTTACTTGTTTCGGTGCGACGGGAGAAGCGATTCCTTCGAAGTTCAATTCCCCATCGTATTTCTGATAATTGGAGAGATGGTTCACATTTCTCTCAACCGGATGTAGCGCCGAAAGAATCGCCCATTTAAAACACTCGTCGTCGAAGTTTTTGACATTCACACACGCTTTTTTGCTCTTGATTGATGGAGGTAGATCGATGTAGGAGCTGCCCCTCATGGGGTTGTATTTGCTGATATGAACGGTAAGGCTGATGATCCTACGCAACGTCCATCCGGAATCTTTTTGCTGGAACTCTTCAATGTCACGAGGTAGACGATCTTGAACGTGTTGGAGAAACCACTTTGCCAGGTCCGTAGTAGTCATTATCGGTGCCGTTTTTGTAAAAAAGCTCTTGATTTCGGTCACTTCTTTATCGTCCTTGACAATGGTGAACTCGGCGTCGAGAACCGCGTTGACTTTCAGTGCGTTTTGTCTACGTAGAACTTCTTCAACCTTAGTGACAAAGATAGTTTCCGACTCCACCAGAAAGTCGTTGATGTCCAAGTGGTGGAGGTTGACAATCATCCCGGTTTGTAAGTTATGATTGAATGCCGTTTCGACATCTTCCCAGGAGATTCCGAGGTCTCCACCGCGCACTAGGTATGCACTCAACTCACGATTATAACTGCGTAAGTGGATAATCAATCGCGTACACTGGAGTTTCTGTTCGGGTCTACATCTTCGTCCACATAGCATTAACTCTCGAAAACTCGCGTCGGCTTCCTCGATCAAGGCCGTTACCTCGAGAGTACTGGCCGAACCTGCAGCCAAAAGCTGTCTTTGTCGACGCACCACGTCTTTAGCACCGTTGATAGCCATGATGTTCGCTATAACACTGAGTTACTTCGCGTGAAACACTGTACTTATTGCATGTGACTGTAGCGCGACAACGTAGCGCGACAAATCTTAGCGCGACAAACCGTAGCGCGACAAACCGTAGCGCGACAAACCGTAGCGCGACAAACCATAGCGCGATAAACTGTAGCGCTCAAGTTCGATACTTTATTTGTCAGTTTCGTCAGGAGACTGACTCTTTCCGCGTGAAACGTTGCACTTGTAAATGTTGGCGGTGCGATCGATCACCCGAACATTCACGAACTTAACCGAAAATTGTCAAACATTCACGAACTTTGCCGAACGTTGTAAATTGTTTTCAATTGTTTACGAACGTTTCCAATTGTTCACGTACGTTTTAAATTGTTTACAAACGTTTTCGATCGCACACACTGTTGCCACGTTGACACGCTGTTGCCAAGTCTATCTGCGCGCACTGTCTGTTAAACTTTTCTTGTTTTCTCATACATAAACCTTTTGAATGAAAAAACTGTTTGTTTTCCTCCTCAAAGTAGAAATTTTCCTACGTCAGCAATCTCGGCTTCGATTCTCTCATTAGGAAAAAAAGTGCAAAATTCTTCAATGATTTTGAAATAATCAGGGACGACTCTGTCAACAATTGATTTTTCACAAATTTTTCGAAACTCCAAATTTAGGAATAAATCGGCCGCGCTGTTTGACTCTAAATCGTTTATTACCATTTGATGTTCAAAAGATTCTCTCCACTGATTCGCGAATAAAGTTTCGAAATATCCCGATCGCGCCGCGAGAACCGCACTGTGCACTCTGAACTGACGGGTTGGAGTTTTAATTTTGAAATCTGAAAGATTTTTCGTGAAGAATAAGTTCCTAAAACTTTTCACAAAACCGTCAAGTTTATAAGTTTTCTGAGAGTCGAAACTTCCCCACAAGTGGTAGTATATTCTGAAGCTTATTACAAATCTACCATCTTTCAGTGGTTCCTCTTCTAAAAGTTTATATTCTCCACTGACGGGGTGGAAAATTTTCACATATCCGTCAATTCGCGGTAGGTGTAAGTTTTCAATTATTGTTGCTGCACGCCACTCGGATAAACTGTCAACACGAGCACTACAGTGAACAACGGGTTGCAACTTCTCGTTGTCTGTTTTGCTCACAGTAATTTTCCACGAAAAATAACAATCAGTCTTTACCGCGCACTCGGTACCAATTTCTTTTAGATTGCCACGTAGAATTAAATCAATCGGAGCCATATTCCAAGCGGATAATAAAGAGATTCGCGATGCCGTAATCGCGACTGACTAATGATGGGAGAATTGGGTGGTATTATATAGAGGTAAGGTGACGTCATTGTCAAACCCCACTCCTCAACATGAGTCATAGGTAAAATTATATATTGACTAAGGGAATTGAGCTATAAAGATAATCACTTTTGTAAATAATGGAATCAAATTACTTCTACACATAAGACAAAACAGGATACTCAGGTTACAACTGTAAACAAAAGTATCAAATGATAACTGTGCAGCGAAAAACGCTACGATCATATTACATCTTGGGCCGGAAGTTGATTTGTAAACAAAGGTCATAAATTTGTCACGATCAAAGGATACCGCTGTTGGAAATCACCAATGAGATTGAATTGCATCTACGTCACAATTTTTTCATATAAACACTTGGTTCTATATTTATCGATTCTCAAATTACATTCACATCCGGAAACCCGATACTATAAACAAATGAAGCAAATTTTATGGCAGTGTCATATTTTTAGTGTTTTCGTAGTCTAAATTATAACATGAAATTATCCAACACTCGAATAATGTAAGCATATATAGTATGAATATATAAGTACTAAACTTTAGTGAAATGAAATTAAAAAAAAAAAACAAATGTGTTTAAGAAGCAATTGCTAAACCTCATCTTTTATAAAATATAATACAATTGAATAATAGATTGATAAATTTTTAATTCATCCGTTTGAAAATGGATAAAGCATCTTATCGCGAATCATATATAATGCAAGCATATTTCTTGTTACATGTAATAATCATTCATATATTTTTGAATAATGTTTTATATTGTGGTAGGTTGCACCTTTAATTTCATGAATAACTCTTTTATTTTAAATCAAACATGCACGATGATTCATATGAATGGGAAAAACGAATCGAGTATATTTTTGAGATGTAATTTTATTATGAGTTTAGTTAGATTCTTTGATTGGAAAAAATGATTTTTGATATTTTTCTATGTTTGCTGTGTGTATGGTAACACGTTTTCACGAGATCTTAGGAAATGTCAACAGTTCTCCGCATTGTAGGAATGTATGGTCTTATTGCAGCCCGAAAATTTTATAGGCGCACTTGAGATTATACTGCGCCCGTTGTTTTGGATACGCTAGAAAAGATAGGGTACTCGGACTCTCGCGTGAGGTAATTAGGACCTATGGTGTTTATGAATTTGCGGGCGGTGTTCAATTTCAACATCCAAATATCTTTGGAATAAAATTGGTTCGAGCATAATGCATATTCTTTTTCAATGTCAGTCGTCTAAAACTATTCATAGAAATCACTTCTCGCCTTTTGACTCCAAAAATATTATAATATAAAATGTATCCCTCATTTTTCTTCTGGAGTGAAAAGTTTTTCCTACCTGAAAAATTTTACGATTTTTCAAATGAGGCGTACGTTTTGATAATTGTACGCCTCATACAATCTTTGCTGTTGAATGGGTTGCAAAATACCCATTGGATACTCGGGGAGGAGTACGTGCTCGTCGGCCGATACTTCATTTCGGTAAGTAATTAATTGTGGTTAGTGAGAATTTTTCTTTGTCGTTGTTCTTTGAGGATGCGTGCGAGTGAAATAGGGATTTAAGTCGGGTTAAGGGGTTAGTACACAGTAAAGGTTGCATTTTTAGCGTTAAGTTCGTAAATTTCTACATAGCTCAATATTTCTGTAACAATGCTTATTATTTGATATTTATTTATACATACACTCAAGTACTTTTTCACATTTTTTTTTTTTTTTTTTTATTGTTAAAGAAACGGGAGCTCGATGCACTGAGACGCTTGTTGGTGGTAGAGAAGATCCGAATCGACGTCTTAAGTAAAATGGAGTGATGGACACGAGCGATACGATAGAAAAAGAAATAGATAATTTGAATAACTTGATGGTCGAAAATAATGAAGAGTTTTCGGAACGTCAGGAGGAGTTTAGTCGATTAAGAATGAAATATCAGCTAATGATTGAAGCCTTAGAATTAAGTTTGTTCGAATGTGAGGATGAATGCGAGTGTGATAGAGTATGTGAAATGTTGTTAATTAAAAAACAAATGTTTGACTGGAGTGAAAGTGCGCATGATTTTTTTTGTTTAAACAATTGTAAAGACTCTGTAAATTAAAGTGAACGAATGATTGAAGAGCGTCGAAAGCATGAATTTTTGAAAACAACAGTTGTATGGACAAATGGGTATATGAAAGAAAAGTATGGCGCAGAAGAGTAGATTTAAGGAAAAATAAGTATATATATGTAATGATAAAAAAAAAAAACCAATGTAATTAAAAACTGAGTAAAAAAAATTGAAGAAAAAATAAAAAAACAAAAACCAAAAAATTTCATAAAATTACCTGCCATAGGTAATAGTTACCGGCTGCAGGTGGTTATTACCGACACAGGTGATTTACCGACCACCGCAATCTTGTTTTTCCGAACGCCATTTTGTTGACAGCAATTTTTCTAGGGAAAAACCCGGAAAATCTAGAGTAAAGTTGGAAAATTTTAGACAAATTCGGAAAAATATAGCGAAAATCAGGAAAATCTAGGAAACATCTAGAAAAATTTAGGGACAATTTTGAAAAAATTTGGAAAAATCTAGGACAAATCTAGGGAAAAACCGGGAAATCTATGAAAATTTCAGAAAACCCCAGAAAATCGCGGAAATATCCGGAAAACCCATGAGGTAGGAGAGAAGGAGTGGAACAATCAACGCACAAGGAGCGGGACCTAAGGGCCGGGAGGGGAGAAGTGGGCCAATCAGCGAACATGGTGAGGGGAAGTGGGCAGGGCAGAGGAGAGGAAAGGAATCACGTGATAGGTGGAGGAGTGAGGGTGTCTAGAATAGCCTATCTACGTATGTTAAGGTCCATCTGACGTCCCTAGAATTCGAAGGAAGGTTCCACAATTGAAGCATTCGTTGAAGTTGAGTTCAATACATGTATTTAAGTGTCAACTAGAAGTATGTGACACGATATCTTGACCATGTAATTAATTTCTAAACTGTTAAATCATTTTTACCTACATTGGATCCTAGCTGTTAAGGGTCATCTTACATCCCTAGAAATTCACGGTGGGTTCTGAAATGAAAGTGAGTGATGACACTTAGTTCAAAAAACGTATTTTGATGTCAACTGAGAGTATGTGAAACATTATCTTGACCATGTGATAAATTTCTAAATTATTAAAACATTTTTACCGACATGAACATCTAGCTGGTAAGGTCCATCATACATCCCTAGAACTCGATGAAGGGTTCAGAAATTAAAGCGGGTGTGAAAATTCAGTTCAAAACACGTATTTTAATGTCAACTGGAAGTATGTGACACGATATCTTGACCATGTGATTAATTTCTAAACTATTAAATCATGTCTACAAACGTGTAATTCTAGTAGTAGAGGTCCATCTTACATCCCTATAAATTGACGGAGGGTTCCGAAATTGAAACAGGTGCTAATGTTCAGTTCAAAACACATTGGGATATTCAATTAAAGTATATTACAAAATATCATAACCATGTAATTAATTTCTAAACTTCAAAATCATTTTTACCCACATGTTATTCTAGCTGTTAAGGTTCTCCTGGCGTCCCTATAATTCGAAGAAGGGTTCCAAATATAGAGCATTTGCTGAAGTAAAATTCAAAACACGTATTTTGCTGTCATTTGGAAGTATGTGACACGAAATGTTGATCATGTAATTAATATCTAAACTTCAAAATCATTTTTACCAACATGTTATTCTAGCTGTTATGGTCAATCTTACGATCTAGGAATCAGCATGGGGTTCCAATATTGCACAACTTATTGAAGTTCAGTTGAAAATAAGTATTTTGATGCCAATTCGAAGTATAGGACACGATATCTTGACCATGTAACAAATTTTTAACAATTAAATCATTTTTACCCATATGTAAGTCTATCTGTTAAGGTCTATCTGACGTCCCTAGAATTCGAAGGTAGGTGTTCAGAAATTGAAGCATGTGTTAAAGTTCAGTTCGGATCACGTATTTTGATGCTAACTAGAAGTATGTGACACGATATCTTGAACATGTAATAAATTTCTAAACTATTAAATCATTTTTACCCACGTGTAATACTAGCTGTTAAGGTCCACCTTACATACCTAGAAATTGACAGAGGGTTCCAATATTGAAGCAGGTATTGAAGTTTAGTTCAAAACGCGTTATGTGATGTCAATTTCATGTATATGACACGATATCTTGAACATGTAATTAATTTCTAAACTTTAAAATCATTTTTACCCACATGTTATTCTAGCTGTTAAGGTTCATCTGACGTCCCTTAAATTCAAAGGAGGGTTCCGAAATTAAAGCATTTGTTAAAGTTCAATTCAAAACACGTTGTTTCGTGTCACCTTGAAGTATGTGCCACGATTCCTTGACCATAAAATTAATTTCTAAACTATTGAATCATTTTTACCTACATGTAATACTAGCTGTTAAGGACCATCTTACATCCCTAGAAATACACGATAGTTTCCAAAATGAAAGTGCGTGATGAAACTTAGTTCGAAACACGTATTTTGATGTGACTAGAAGTATGTGCCACGATATCTTGACCATGTAAATAATTACTGAATTATTAAATCATTTTAACCCACATGTAATTCTAGCTGTTGAGGTCCATCTGCCGTTCCGGAAATTCAAAGAAGGTTTCCGAAAATGAAGCATTTGTTGAAGTTCAGTTCAAAACACGTATTTTATTGTGAACTAGAAGTATGTGATCCGATATCTTGACCATGTAATTAATTTCTAAACTATTTAATCATTTTTACCCACATGTAATTCTAGCTGTTAAGGTCCATCTGACGTCCCTAGCATTCGAAGGAGTGTTCCGAAATTAACGCGTGTGTTGAAGTTTCGTTGAAAACACGTATTTCAATGTTGACTAAGAGTATGTGACACGATATCTTGATCACGTAATTAATTTCAAAACTATGAAATCATTTTTACCTACATGTAATTCTAGCTATAAAGGTTCATCTTACATCCCTAGATATTGATGAAGGGTCCCAAAATTACAGCAGTTGTTGAACTTTAGTTCAAATCACGTATTTAGATGTCAACTAGAAATATGTGACACGATATCTTCACCATGTAATTAGTTTAAAACTATTTAATCATTTTAACCCACGTCTAATTTTAGCTGTTAAAGTTGATCTTACATCCCTAGAAATTGACGGAGAATTCCGAAATTGAAGCAGGTTGTGAAGTTTTCTTCAAAACACTTATTGTGATGTTTATTTAAAGTATATGACACGACATCTGTACCATGTAATTAATTTCTAAACATTAAAATCATTTTTACCCACATGTTATTCTAGCTGTTATGGTCCATCTAACGTCCCTATAAATGAGCGTAGGATTTAACGACAGCACAGTTTATTAAAAGTCAGTTAAAACTGAGTATTTTGATGCCAATTCGAAGCATACGACATGGTATCTTGACCAATAAATAAATTTCTGAACTATTAAATCATTTTTATCCACGTGTAATTCTAGCTGTTAAGGTCCATCTGTAGTCCCTAGAATTCGAAGAAGGGTTCCGAAATTAACGCGTTTGTTGAAGTTTCATTCAGAACACGTATTTGAATGTCAACTAAGAGTATGTGACACGATATCTTGACCATGTAATTAATTTCTAAACTATTAAATCATTTATACACACGTGTAAATCTAACTGTTT
Source organism: Platygaster robiniae (assembly GCA_028476575.1). NCBI lineage: Eukaryota > Metazoa > Arthropoda > Insecta > Hymenoptera > Platygastridae > Platygaster > Platygaster robiniae. The sequence continues at coordinate 22,406,006 of CM052021.1, forward strand.
AGGTCTATCGTACATCCTTAGAAATTGACGGAGGGTTTCAAAATTGACACAGGTGTTAATGTTCAGTTCAAAACACGTATTGTGATGTTGATTCGAAGTATATGACACGATATCTTGACATTGTAATAAATTTCTAAACTATTAAAACATTTTCACCCACATCTAATTCTAGCTGTTAAGATCCACATTAGATCGCATGAAATTGACGGAGGGTTCCGAAATTTAAGCAGGTGTTGAAGATCTGTTCATTACACGTATCGTGATGTCAATTTGAAGTATATGGTGCGATATCTGGACCATGTAAATCATTTCTAAATTTCAATATCATTTTTACCCACATGTTATTCTAGCTGTTAAGGTCCATCTTACATCTCTAGAAATTGACGAAGGGTTCCAAAGCTGAAGCAGCTGTTAAAGTTCAGTTGAAAACACGTAGTCTGATTTTATTTGAAATATATGACTCGATATCTGGACCATGTAATTAATTTCTAAACATTCAAATCATTTTTACCCACATGTTATTTTAGCTGTTAAGGTCTATCAGACGTCCCTATAAATCAGCGCAAGCTTTACATATTGCACAATTTATCGAATTTCAGTTGAATTTGAGTATTTTGATGAACATTCGAAATATGAAACACGATATCTTGACTATGAAATAAATTTCTGAACTATTTAATTATTTTTACCCACGTTCAATTCTAGATGTTAAGGTCCATCTGAGGTCTTTAGAATTCGACAGAACGTTCTAAAATAGAGCATTTGTTGATGTTGGGTTCAAAACACGTATTTTGGTGTCAACCTGAAGTATGTGACACGATATCTTGACCATGAAATAAATTTCTAAACTATTTAATCAGTTTTACCCACGTTTAATTCTAGTTGTTCAGGTTCATCTGACGTCCTTAGAATTCGACGGAAAGTTCCGAACTTGAAGCATTTGTTGATATTGTGTTCAAAACACGTATTTTGATGTCATTTAGAAGTATGTGACTCGATATCTTGTCCATGTAATTAATTTCTAACCTATTAAATCATTTTTACCCACGTGTCATTCTAGCTGTTAAGGTCCATCTGACGTCCATAGATTTCGAAGGAGGTTTCGGAAATTTAAGCATTTGTTGAAGTTCAGTTTAAAACACTTATTTAATTGTCAACTAGAAGTATGAGTATGAATCTCGATATCTTGACTATGTAATAAATTTCTAAACTATTAAATCATTTTTACCCACATGTAATTCGAGCTGTTAAGGTCCATTTGACGTCGCTAGAATCCAAAGGCAGGTTCCGAAATTAAACTATTTTTTGAAGTTTAGTTTAAAACACGTATTTTGATGTCATTCAAAGTATGTGACACGATATCTTAACCATGTAATTAATTTCTGAATTATTAAATCATTTTTGCCCTCTTGTACTTCTAGCTGTTACGGTCTATCTTACATCCCTAGAAATTTATGAAGAGTTCCGAAATTAAAGCGGGGGTTAAAGTTCAGTTCAAAACACGTATTTTAATGTCAACTAGGATTATGTGACACGATATCTTGACACTGTAATTAATTTCTAAACTATTAAATCATTTTTACCTATATGTAATTCTAGCAGTTAGGGTCCATCTCACATCCTTAGAAATTGACGGAGGTTTCCAAAACTGGAGCAGATGATGAAGTTCAGTTTAGAAGACGTGTTAAAATGTCAATTTGAAGTATTAGACACAATATCCTGACGATGTGACTAATCTCTAAATTTCAAAATCATTTTTACCCACATGTTATTCCAGCTGGTAAGGTTCATTTGACGTCCATGGAATTCGAAGGAGGGTTCCAAAATTAAGGTGTTTGTAGGAGTTAAATTCAAAACACGTATTTTGCAGTCATTTAGAAGTATGTGACATGATATCTTGGACATGTAATAAATTTCTAAACTATTAAATCATTTTTACCTACATGTAATTCTAGCTGTTAAGGTCAATCTTACATCCCTAGAAATTGTTGGAAGGATCCGAAATTTCGAGCAAATTTTGAAGAATAGTTCATAACAGGTATTTTGATGTCAACCAGAAGTATGTGACACAATATGTTGACCATGTAATAAATTTCTAAACTATGAAAACATTTCTACCTACATGTGATTCCAGCTGTTAGGATCTACCTAACATCCCAAGAAATTGAAAGGGTTCCAAACCTGAAGCAGGTGTTGACGTCCAGTTCGAAACACGGTCCGTGATGTCAATTTGTAGTATATGATACGATATCTGGACCATGTTATTAATTTATACAATTGAAAATTATTTTTACCCATATGTTATTCTGGCTGTTAAGGTTAATCTTATGTCCCTAGAATCCGAAGGAAGGTTCCAAAATTGAAGCATTAGTTGAAGATCAATTCACTACACGTATTTTGCTGTCATTTAGAAATATGTGACACAATATCATAGAGATGTAATAAATTTCTTAACTATTAAAACATTTTTACCTACATGTAATTCTAGCTGTTAAGGACCATCTTACATCCCTAGGAATTGACGATAGGATACGAAATGAAAGTGAGTGAAGATACATGTTCGAAACACGTATGTTGATGTGTCTAGAGTATGTGACACGATATATTGACCAAGTAAATAATTTCTGAATTATTAAATCATTTTTACTTACGAGTAATTCTAGATGTTCAGGTCCATCTGAAGTCCCTAAAATGCTGAGTAAGTTTCCGAAATTGAAGCAAATGTAGAAGATCAGTTCAAAACACGTATTCTGATGTCAACTGGAAGTATGTGACACGATATCTTGACCATGTAATTAATTTCTAAACTGTTCAATCATTTTTACCCACATGTAATTCTGGATGTTAAGGTCCATTTGACGTCCCTAGAATTCAAAGGAAGATTCCGAAATTGAACTATTTGTTGAAGTTGAGTTCAAAACACGTATTTTAGTGACAACTAAAAGTATGTGACACGATATCTTGACAATGTTACTAATTTCTTAAATATTAAATCATTTTTACGTCCATGTAATTCTAGCTAATAAGGACCATCTCACATCCCTAAAAATTCACGATAGGTTCCGAAATTTTAGTCGGTGATAAAACTTATTTCAAAACACGTATTTGGATGTGTTTAGAAGTATGTGACACGATTTGACCAAGTAATTAATTTCTGAATTATTAAATCATTTTTACCCGCATGTAATTCTAGCTGGTAAGGTCCATCTTACATCCCTAGAAATTGACGAAGGGTTCCGAAATTGCAGCAGGTTATAAAGTTCAGTTCAAAACACGTATTTTGATGTTAACCAAAAGTATGTGACACAATATCTTGACCATTATATAAATTTCGAAACTATTAAAACATTTTTTCTCACATGTAATTCTAGCTGTTAAGGTCTACCTTACATCCCATGAAATTGACGAAGGGTATCGAAATGGAAGCAGGTGTTGAAGTTCACTTCATAACACGTATTGTCATGTCAATTTGAATTATATGATACGATATCTGGACCATGTAATTAATTTCTGAACTTCATAAACATTTTTACCCACATGTAATTCTAGCTGTCAAGATCCACCTTACATCCCATGAAATTGACGAAGGGTTCCGAAAAGAAAGCAAGTGTTGAATTTCAGTTCATAACACGTATCGTGATGTCAATTTGAAGTATATGATACGATATCTGGACCATGTTATTAATTTCTAGACATCATAATTATTTTTACCCACATGTTATTCTAGCTGTTCGTGTTCATCTGACGTCTCGAGAATTAGTTGTTGTTATTAGATTTAGAAGTATGTGACACAATATCTTGACCATGTAATAAATTTATAATCTATTAAAACATTTTTACCCACATGTTATCCTAGCTGTCAAGGTCGATCTTATATCCCTAGAAATTGATGAAGGGTTCAAAAATTAAAACGGGTGTTTAAGTTTAGTTCAAAACACGTATTTTGATGTCAACTCGATATATATGAAACGATATCTTGACCATGTAATTTTTTCTAAATTATTTAGTCATTTATACCCACGTGTAATTCTAGCTGTTAAGGTCCATCTTACATCTCTAGAAATTGACGGAGGGTTCCGAAATTCAAGCATCTGTTGAAGTGCAGTTCAAATCACGTATTGTGATTTCAATTTGAAGTATATGACACAATATCTGGACCATGTAATTAATTTCTAAACATTAATATCATTTTTACCCACATGTTCTTTAACTTGTTAAGGTCTATCTGACGTCCCTATAAATCAGCGCAGGCTTGAAATATTGCACACTTTATTTAAGTTCAGTTGAATCTGAGTATTTCGATGCAAATTTAAAGTATAAGACACGATTTCTTGACCATAAAAAAATTTCTAAACTATTTAATTATTTTTACCCACGTGTGAATCTAGATGTTGATGTCCATCTGAGGTCCCTAGAATTCGACGAAAAGTTCTGAAATGGAAGTATTTGTTGTTGTTGTGTTAGAATCACGTATTTCAGTGTCAACTTGAAGTATGTGACACGATATCTTGACCATGTAATCGATTTCTAAACAATCAAATAATTTTTACCCACATGTGATCCTAGCTGTTAAGGAATATCTTACATCCCTAGAAATTCACGATAGGTTCCGAAATTGAAGAATTGGTTGAAGTTTAGTTCAAAACACGTATTTTGATGTCAACTAGAAGTCTTTGACCCGATATCTTGACTATGTAATTAAATTCTGAACTATTAATTTATTTTTTCCTACATGTAATTCTAACTGTTAAGGTCCATCTAACATCCCTAGAAATAGATGAAGGGTCCAGAAATTGAAACATGTGTTGAAGGTTAGTTCACAACACGTATGATGATGTTAATTTGAAGTAATGACACGATATCTGGACCATATAATTAATTTCCGAACTTTAAAATCATTTTTATCCACATGTAATTCTAGAAGTTAAGGTCCATTTGAAGTCCCTTGAATTCAAAGGAACTTTCCGGAAGTTAACTTTTTATTGAAGTTGAGTTTCAAACACGTATTTTGGTGTCAACTAGAAGTATATGGCACGATATCTTGACGATGTTACTAATTTATAAACTTCAAAATCATTTTTACGCACAAGTTATTTCAGCAGTTAAGGTTCATTAGACGTTCTTAGAATTCAAAGAAGAATTCGGAAATTATTTCTTTTGTTCAAGTTCAATTCAAGACACGTATTTTGCTGTCATTTAGAAGTTCGCGACACGATATCTTGGCCATGTAATAAGTTTCTGAACTATTAAATCATTTTTACCTACATGTAATTCTAGCTGTTAAGGTCCATCTTACATCCATAGGAATTAATGGAAGAATCCGAAATGTAAGCAAATTATCCGTTCAAAACACGTATTTTGATGTCAACCAAAAGTATGTGACACAATATCTTAACTATGTAATAAATTTCTAAACTATGAAGACATTTTTACCCACATGTTATTCTAGCCGATAAGATCTACCTTACATCCTATGGAATTGACGAAGGGTTTCGAAATTGAAGCAGGTGTTGAAGTTCAGTTCATAACACGTATCGTGATGTCAAGTTAAAGTATATGATACAATATCTGGACCATGTTATCAATTTTCAAACTTCATAATTATTTTTTCCCACATGTTATTCTAGTTGTTCGTGTCCATCTGGCGACCCTAGAATTCGAAGAAGGCTTCCGAAATTAAAGCATTTGTTGAATTTTAATTCAAAACAAGTATTTTGCTATCATTTAGAAGTATGTGCCAACAAATCGTGACCATGTAATAAATTTCTAATCTATTAAAATATTGTTACCCACCTAGCTCTTAAGGTCCATCTTTTATCCCTGGAAATTGATCGAGGGTTCAAAAATTAAAACGGGTTTTGAAGTCCAGTTCAAAACACGAATTTTGATGTTAACTCGATGTATGTGACACGATATCTTGACCATGTGATTAATATATTAACTATTAAATCATTTTTACCCACGTGTAATTCTCGCAGTTAAGGTTAATCTTACATTCCTAGAAATCGACAGAGGGTCCGAAATTGAAGCAGGTGTTAAAGTTCAGTTCAAAAAACGTAATTCGCTGTCATTTATAGGGATGTTACACGATATCTTGGAGAATAAAATAATTTCAAAACTATTAAATCATGTTTACCCACTCCAAAAATTAAAACGGGTTTTAAAGTCCAGTTCAAAACACGTATTTTGATGTTAACTCGATGTATGTGACACGATATCTTGACCATGTGATTAATATATTAACTATTAAATCATTTTTACCCACGTGTAATTCTCGCTGTTAAGGACCATCTTACATCCCTAGAAATTGACGTTAGGTTCCGGAATGAAATAAATGATGATACTTAATTCAAAACACGTATTTTGAAGTGACTTTAAGTATGTGACACGATATCTTGACCATGTAATAAATTTCTAAACTATTAAAACATTTTTACCTACATGTAATTCCAGCTGTTAAGATCCACCTTAAATCCTAAGAAATTGACGAAGGGTTTCGATCTTGAAGCAAGTGTTAAATTTCAGTTGAAAACACGTATCGTGATGACAATTTTATGTATATGATACGATATCTATACCATGTAATTAATTTTTAAAATTCAAATTATTTTTACCCACATATTATTCTAGCTGTTAAGATTCATCTGACGTCCCTAGAATTCGAAGGAGGGTTACGCAATTATAGCATTTGTTGAAGTTCAATTTAAAACACGTATTTTGCTATCATTTAGAAGTACATAGCACGATATTATGGAGTTGTAATAAATTTCTTAATTTTTGAATCATTTTTACCTACATACAATTCTAGCTGTTAACGTCCATTTTACATCCCTAGAAATTGAAGGAAGGATCCGAAATGCGAGCGAATGTTAAAGTTCAGTTAAAAACACGTATTTTGATGTCAACGAAAGGAAGTGACACAATATCTCTATCATGTAATTTATTTCTAAACTATTAAATAATTTTTTCCCACATGTAATTCTAGCTGTACAGGTTCATCTTACACCCCTAGAAATTGACGGAAGGATCCGAAATTAATGCAAATGTTAAAGTTCAGTTCAAAATACGTATTTTGATGTCAACCAAAAGTATGTGACACAATATCTTGACCATGTAATAAATTTCTAAACTATGAAGACACTTTTACCCATATGTAATTCTAGCTGATAAGATCTACCTTACACCTATGAAATTGACGAACGATTCCGAAATCAAAGCATATGTAGAAGTTCAGTTTATAACACGTATCGTGATGTCAAGTTGAAGTATATGATACGATATCTGGACCATGTTATTAATTTCTAAACTGCATAATTATTTTTACCAACATGTTATTCTAGTTGTTCGTGTTCATCTGGCGTCCCTAGAATTCGAAGAAGGCTTCCGAAATTAAAGCATTTATTAAAGTTCAATTCAAAACAAGTATTTTGCTGTCATTTGGAAGTAGTGACACAAAATCTTGACCATGTAATAAATTTCTAATCTATGAAAACATTTTCACCCACATGTAATTCTAGCTGTTAAGGTCCATCTTACATCTCTAGATATTGACGAAGGGTTCCAAAATTAAAGCAGCTGTTAAAGTTTAGTTCAAATCACGTATTGTAATTTCATTTTGAGGTATATGACACGATATCTGGACCATGTTATTAATTTCTAAACATTAAAATCATTTTTACGCACATGTTATTTTAGCTGTTAAAGTCTTACTGACGTCCCGATAAATCAGCGCAGGCTTCAAATATTGCACTATTTTTTAAAGTTCAGTTGAATCTGAGTATCTTGATGCAAATTTGAGGTATAAGTCAAGATGTCTTGACCATAAAATAAATTTCTAAACTATTTAAACATTTTTACCCACGTGTAATTCTAGGTGATAAGGTCCATCTAACGTCCCTTGAATTCGACGGAACGTTCCGAAATTTAAGTTTTTGATGATAATGTGTTTGGAATACGTATTTTAGTGTCAACTTGAAGTATGTGGCACGATATCTTGACCATGTTATTTATTTCTAAACAAACAAATAATTTTTACCCACATGTAATCCTAGCTGTTAAATTCCATCTTACATCCCTAGAAATTGATAAAGAGTTCCGAAATGAAAGCGGGTGTTGAATTTCAGTTTAAAACAAGTATTTAGATGTCAACTAGACGTATGTGATACAATATCGTTACAACTTATTTAATTTCTAAACTAATAAATCATTTTTACCTACGAGTAATTCTAGCTGTTAAGGTCCATCTTACATTCCTAGAAATTGGCGGAGCGTTCCAAAATAGAAGCAGGTGTTGAAGTTCAGCTCAAAAAACGTATTTTTCTGTCATCTATAAGTATGTGACACGATATCTTGGACATGTAATTAATTTCTGAATTATCAAATCATTTTTACTTACGTGTAATTCTAGATGTAAAGGTCCATCTGACGTCCCTAAAATGCGGAGTAGGTTTCCGAAATTGAAGCATTTGGTGAAGTTCAGTTCAAGACACGTATTTTGATGTCAACTAGAAGTATGTGACTCGATATCTTGACTATGTAATTAATTTCTAAACTATAAAATCATTTTTACCCACATGTAATACTAGCTGTTAAGGTCAATCTTACATCCCTAGAAATTAATGAAGGGTTCAGAAAATGAAACATGTGTTGAAGTTCAGTTCAAAACCCGTATTCAGATGTTAATTCTAAGTATATGTCACGATATCTGGACAATGTAATCAATTTCTAAACTTGAAAATCAATTTCATCCACATGTAATTCTAGATGTTAAGGTCCGTTTTACATCCCTAGAAATTGAAAGAGGGTTCTAAAATTAATGCGATTGTAGAAGATCAGTTCAAAACAAGTTTTTCGATGTCAACTGGAAGTATGTGAAGCGATACCTTGACCATGTAATTAATTTCTAAACTATTAAATCATTCCTACCCACATTTAATTCTAGAAGTTAAGGTCTATTTGACGTCCTTAGAATTCAAAAAAAGGATCCGAAATTCAACCATTTGTTGAAGTTGACTTTAAAACACGTATTTTGGTGTCAACTAGAAGTATGTGACACGATATCTTGACCATGTAATTAATTTCTGGATTATTAAATGATTTTTACCCTCACGTAATTCGAGCTGTTAAGGTCCATCTTACATCTCTAGAAATTGATAAAGGGTTCAGAAATTAAAGCGAGTGTTGAAGTTCAGTTTGAACCACGTATTTTGATGTTAACTAGAAGTATGTGACTCGATATTTTGATCATGTAAAAAATTTCTAAACTATTAACACATTTTCACCCACATGTAATTTTAGCTGTTAAGATCCACTTTACATCCTAAGAAATTGACGCAGGGTTCCGAAATCGAAACATTTGTTGAGGTTCAGTTCAAAACACGTATTGTGATGTTAGTTTGAAGTATATGACACGATATCTGGACCATGTAGTTAATTTCTAAACTTTGAACTCATTTTTACACACATTTAATTATAGATGTTAAGTTCCATCTTAGATCCCTAGAAATATATAAAGAGTTCCGAAATCAGAGCGGGTCTTGAAGTTCAGTTCAAAACACGTATTTTGATATTGACTAGGATTATGTGACACGATATCATAATTAATTTCTAAACTATCAAATCATTTTTACCCACGCGTAATTCTAGCAGTTATGGTTCATCTTACATCCCTAGAAATTGACGGAGGGTTCCGAGATTGGAGCAGGTGATGAAGTCCAGTTTAAAAGATGTATTGAGATGTCAATTTAAAGTATATAACACGATATCCTGAAGATGTAATTATTTTCTACACTTCCAAATCATTTTTACCCACCCGTCATTTTAGCTGTTAAGGTTCATCTGACGTCCCTTGAATTCGAAGGAGGGTTCCGAAATGAAAGCATTTGTTGAAGTTCAATTTCAAACACGTATTTTGCTGTCATTCAGAAGTATGTGACACATTATCTCGGACATATAATAAATTTCTAAACTATTTAATCATTTTTACCTACATGTAATTCTAGCTGTTAAGGTCCATCTTACATCCCTAGAAATTGTTGGAAGTATCCGAAATTCAAGCAAATGTTGAAGATCAGTTCATAACTCGTATTTTGATCTCAACCAGAAATATGTGACACAATATCTTGACCATGTAATAAATTTCTACTCTATTAAAACATTTTTACCTACATGTAGCTCTAGCTGTTAAGGTCTATCTCACATCCCTAGAAATCGACAGAAGGTTCCGAAATTGAAGCAGTGTTGAAGTTACACTCATTACCTCATTACTGTGATGATTTTCGACGATGTGGCATGTGAAAAACAAAATAATATACGTACATATTACTGTATGGGTCGTCATCGAGATGTAGACAGTTTCTATCTTTGTCAGTCTTACGCACGTATCCCCAAACACTTGGTTCGAGATAATGCTAATATGCTTATACTGTTTCGACAAGACGTCATGAACTTGAAACATATATACAACGATCATGTGTACACTGACATGACATTCGAACAATTTCGAAATTTGTGTGCAACGTGTTGGAATGATAAATATGGCTTTACCGTGGTTGACAAAGATAGTGAGATGGATCATGGAAGATACCGAAAAGGATTCGACTGCTTCGAATCTTTAAATTAAGATGTCTCAACGACAAATGACTCAGTATTACCTGAACTCCAATCAAGGTGACATCATGCAGCGCAAAGATATGTTACATCATATCGTGCAGGCTAGTGAAGCCATTCGCCGAAAACATCGTCTGCTAAAGCGTGACAAAGCTGCTGTGGAAATTTCTGTTAATGAAGTCTCCAAACCAATCATAATTCCACTACAATCATTAGCACAATAACCACAAGATATAGAAATGAAAGAAGTGAAAGAAGAAAAAATTGGAAAAGCTGAAGTAAATGAAGAACCAACGTTGGAAGAAGATGAACAACAGACTGAAGATTTCGAAAGCTTCAATCAAACCATTGGTGATCAATTATTTGCACCAAGTATCGTCAGTTGACTAGCTCCTCTTGACTCTCTGACGACATATTTGAACATGTTAAAAAACAAGACTCAAAGAAAAAATCTTGACATGCAGTATGGAGTACGATCGTTGGAAACTGGATTGTACATTGGAAACGCGCCAATCAGTTTTGCAGAAAATACAGTTCAAGTCGGAGCTGAGGATTTTGAGAAAACACCAGGTCTTATAGAATTGCTGTTTAAGAAAATACCAAACAGTTCAATTATAAACAAAGTCGATGTGGAGAATTGAAGGAAAATCATTCATCAAACGAGTGCGGATAGAAAATATTATCGACACGACAAGAGTCTACGTAGTAGTAGAGATTGGAAATATATCACATACATTGCCGATAAGAAAGTGGGTAAAGGAGTATACAACGTGGTCCAGACATGGCTAGTACACCAGTCGTTGTCGACACTGTTAAGAAATACTTGAAACTGTTGAAAAACAAGAATCAACAAAAGAATCTGGACATGCAGTATGGAGTACGGTTATTGAAAAATGGGTTGTTTATTGGAAACACGCCAATCAGTTTCGCAGAAAATACTGTTTATGTTGGGACTGAGGAGTTTGAGAAAACGCCAGGACTCATAGAACTGCTGTTTAAAAAAATACCAAACAATTTGATTGTTAATAGAATCGACGTGGAAAACTATAAAAAAATTGTTCAGCAAACGAGCGCGGATAGAAAAAATTATCTACCTGACAGGAGTTTGCGTGGTGGCAGAGATTAGAAATATCTTACATGCATTGCTGACAAGAAAGTAGGCACAGGAGTTTACAACGTAGTCCAACGAGGACGAGAAATAGATTACGTGCATTGGGATGATCCGAACGAGCTCGTTGATCGTTTGCGACTTATTCTCGCATCTCAAGATGCCGGAAACAATTGTCATACTAACGAAATAAACTCAATCATCGAAGAATTGAGAGAACCTGGGATTATATATTAAAAATCTTCGAGTATGTAATCTCATTCGATAGCTGGACAATGGCTAGTGTAGACGTGTTTGGAAGACATCTGGTCAAGAACCGAGAAATACGTGGGCCACCTGGTATTGGATTCAAACTGACTCCTGAAGGTCATTACGATCTCCAACATAAAAAATTACCCAACGTTGCAAAGGGTGATTACGAGACGGATGGTGCTTCGTATCAAAATATAATTGATTTTGAAGAAGTGTTGGCAACGGGAATGGAGCAGTTGAAGAAATCGTTGGAAACCTTGACTAACATGTACCGAAAACATGTGACTGAAAACGCTGCAATAATTTCATCGATTCAGAATCTTTTGAAGCATATCGAGAAGGAAGTGTTTGTCGATGTTACACCACAAAATGACGTTAACGAATAAAAGCTCACGTACACACACGCACCATTCACTACCACCATGGACCTCAAGGAAGTACTGGTGGAAGAACTCCATAAACCTGTTCGGAGAAATGACCGACGTCGTCATGTTGATATGCGAGGACTGGATGAAACATGGCAAGCAGATCTCGTAGACATGACCACCTACAAGGATAAATGCTACAAATTCCTGCTCACCGTTATCGACGTCTTCTCCAAGTATGCCTGGGCGGTACCAATAAAATCTAAGAATGGTATTGACGTCACTGCTGCTATGTAGACTGCGCTAAAGGATCGACAACCTAAGAATCTACACGTCGATCAAGGCAAAGAGTTCTACAACAAGGACTTTAAGGCCCTCATGAAACAATATGGAATCAACATGTACTCTACATTCAGCGGCATGAAAGCATCTATATGTGAAATTTTCAATCGCACAATCAAGAGTCTGATGTGGAAAAGATTCTCCCTTCAAGGACACTATAAATTGGTTGACATCTTACCTGACTTGGTGTCGAGCTACAACGCCACCCAGCATCGAACGATTAAGATGAAGCCTAAAGATGTTACACCAGATGATGAAAAATGTTTACTTCATGAAATTTACTCGGAGAAATATACAAAAGAGAAACGAAAGTTTAGACTTGGTGACAAAGTCCGGATCAGCAAGTACAAACATGTTTTTGAGAAGGGATATACACCCAACTGGACAACGGAAATATTCACCATCGTTGCTGTAAAACCACCGCATCCCACAACGTACAAGCTCAAGGATTATCAGGATCGACCCATCGATGGAAGATTCTATACTGAAGAACTCGCCAAAGTGCAACATCTTGATGTATACCTTGTGGAAAAAGTGTTGCGCAAACGTGGGAACAATGTGTTTGTAAAATGGTTGGGTTTTGATAATACTCACAATAGTTGGGTAAATAAATCAGACATGTAATCAATAAACATTTATATGTATCAAGTGTTTCTTTAATCAAACCTATACACATGACTCAACATACAAAAAGTCGGTTAACAATAAGAATTCATTTCCGCACCACCAGAGCCCACAGAGGGTGGTAGAATTCATGATGCGTTTTTGTTGACGTGGTATCCCCAGTAGGCCTAGTCCACGATAATATACATGTTTACAATAATTCACTTTCACAAACAGTAGTAATATTTACAGTTTTACCTAATTCATTAATATCTACAATTCCTCTTCGACATCCATTATTTGTGATATCTTGTAATGGCCATGTGCCAAAGTGTCTGTTGTGTTTGGTAAAATAAACCGTTTGTCATCAAATGGATTTAACGCTAGTTTGTTTTGCTCGGCTGTCTGGATTTCATGGAGGTGTGAACGAAAGAGTCGTTGCGAGCGGAATTTTGTTACCTCATAGTACAACAGCATACATAATCCATGAAATCCAGTGTTTTCGCGACAACAGACATTTTGACACCTTTGGCTCTCTTAATTCTATCCTCACCTTCGACACGTAAACTATACATTTTGCTCCTTAAGCCGACAAACTCTGTAATAATTTTCCCATTACATTCGTCTTTCATGAGACCCACGACTTTTTTGTTTCGTTGTTGAATTCCAAATTGGTTGTCCGCGGGGTAGTCTGATGTATCAAAATGATCGGTATGGTTCATCATCAACTTATATGGATCAAAGTTTTGAATCTCGTAGATGAGACTGTCGGTATCACAATACAAAATTTTTGCTTGACCGTCAGTCGTGGGTCTCATAAAATCATAATGGAAAGCATAAAGACACGTTTTGGATTGATCTAGAACGCTAAAGCCAACGTATATTGGTTTGTTCATGATGATTTGAAGTCGGGTCAATTTAACCGCAACTAAATTGTCATCGAAAATTGTTCGCGCGGTGAAGTTGGGTTTCGCAATAAGAGCTTCCGCGCCGTATCTGCCTAGCCATTGTGTTACAAGTTTAATATCGAGTCGTTTTCGAACATCCTCCAAAGTTTTGCCGTACACAGCATTGTTCATCAAGTTGAATAAATTTTTCTTGAATTCATTGGTTGCTGCCTTACGCATTTCACTGTTGAGGTCTATGTATGATTTTAGCCATTTTGATTGTTTAAATTTGAGGACTCGATGAATTTTTTAAAGAATCAGGCCATGACTCAATGCTTGTTTCAAATTGCGATAGTGAATTATATAACGTGTTTTTAAGTCTAGAGTTGTGACTAATTTTGGATTTTTTGAACCGGGAGGAATTTTGTGTTCAAGACAAAATGGGAGGTCATTGTGGGGATCGTGAAGGTTTTCAGGGTACTCTAGATCAACTTCGAGTATGTACCCCTCTTCAGAGTCTTCCGGAACATCCCATTGAAAATTTCGCTCAAAGTTTTCAACCCATTGGAAACCCCCGTAAGGCAAGCATTGAGTCATTGCCCATCCGTATAAATTATTCACATCATAGTACATGAGATAAGATTCGTCATCAACTGGGTTGTATTTCGCGGGGTAGTATGGGTTGTTGGCAAACGCATATCTATTACTACATTGACTAATGCCTCCACGGATACCCCGCTCGATGAACAATACCATGTCTATGTCTGTGAGAAGTTCCAGTTCGATACATGTATGCATGAGCATAGCATCACATGTGAGTCCGGGTGTCGTGTAGTAATGTGCTGGGTCGAGTTTGTACGCCTCCATACATTCCTCCCGAAAGTTCTCGAAAACATCTGCCAGAAGAAGAACATCGGTTTTGAGGTAGATGTCAGAGTATTGCCCAAACGTTGTGACGTTGAAGACATTCCACACTGCCTGCGCATGTTCATAGTCTGCGTCCGAAATGTCGGTATCAGTGAGGCTGCTGTGGAAATCGTCTTTGGTTGGAAGCTCGTTGTTGTCAAGTTTTTCCCATGAATCAAGGTATTCATAGGGGAAAACGCCTTTTTTCATAAGAAGTTCGAGTTGCTCCTCACTGTAGCCAATGCAGTTCTTTCGGACGATGACTTTTTCGTTAAGATATGAAGCCAGTTTTTCCAAGGATAATGCCATGAATCTGAAGGAGTCGATAAAGCGCAAGGATATTTTACTGTCTTTGATGAACTTAGTGAATGAGATGTAGCGCTCCATCGCCAGGGCTAGCAGTTGAATACGTCCTTCAATGCATTGTGCAATTAGTTTTACAATGAAATGAGCATCATACCCACTGAGGTTGTGAAACACTACCGGGATGGTGAGTGAATCTCGGTACTGCAAATTGCATCTGTTGTGAGCGGCTCCGCGAAACTTTCTCGTTAGATAACAGTGGTCGCGCACTTTCTTATCATTGGCGGTAAACGGTTGGTGACAGATGTGACATGAGGGAGCTGTTTTCAAGGTTGTAGATTGTTCCAGAGTGAGCGGTGTCATTGCCTTTGGTTTTTTAAAGAGGTCCTCCACGTTGTGGGCGAGGGTCACCAATTCGTTTGCAAACCATTCGCCAGGGTTGTGTCCCGGAAACTCTGATATCTTGATTGCTTGTCGTCATAGCTACACTTTACGTAGTATCCCACGCTGCAAGCCTCATGAATTTGAACTATTTTTGTGTTACGACCAGCTTGTTCATCCACTTTTTTGAGTAAACTCTCAAAGTTGGCGTAAACGATATAGAGCACTCTCTCGGAATTCTTGAAATTTTTGAATCGAAGTTTACTGTGCTTCACTTCAAGTAGTTTAACAGCTTGCGTCTTCATTTCATTGCAATCGACTTCATGTGCAGTCAACTTGTCGTTGGTGTGAAAATAATGAAGGCATCGATCACATATAAACTTTTTTCCATCATGTTTGGACAGTTGTTTGCTGACAAGGCGAGAGAGGTCCTTTATCCAGACATAATGGAAACGCAGAGGCTCGTTATTCTCTTCAGTTTCTTTCTCGTTTTTCTCGTCTTCTTCGACATAGAAATATTGTATAAAGAGAAGGTTCACGTGAATGTGCTGTGACGTGTATTGGGAGAACGTCATATCGTCCTTAGTTCATTTGAAGTATATAGACGTTTACGGAAACGTCATCTTGTTGCTCGAAAAGATGCACTTGTCTTGGCATCACAGGAAATTTTATTCCGTCAAAGTTGAGATCATTCTCATATTTCTGGTAGTTGAAGAGACGATGGATATTTGTTTTTGCATGATGTAGCGCCGAAAGAATGGCCCACTTGAAGCACTGATCATCAAAGTTCTTGACATTCACACAAGCCTTCTTATTCTTAATGGATGGAGGTAGTTCCATGTAAGAGCTCCCGTGCATGGGGTTGTATGAATTTATATTCACAGCAAGGCTGATGATGCTGCGCAACGTCCATCCAGAGTCACGCTCTTGAAACTCCTCGATTTTTCTTGGTAATTGAGTCTGTACATGTTTGGTGAACCATTCACCCAGGTCCGTTGTTTGGAGGATGGGCGCGTTTTTCGTGAAGGAGGCCTTGATCTCGGTGACTTCATTGTCGTCCTTGACAACACTGAATTCGACCTCGAGAGAGTTGTTCACTTTCAAAGCGTTATAGCTTTCGAGAACTTTTTGGTTCTTCTCGATAAACACCGTCTTGGCTTCTTCGAGAAAATTTTGCAGGTCCAAATGCCGAAGGTTCGCAATTAGCCCCGTTTGGAGACAATTGTCGAAAGCTGAATCAACATCCTTCCACTTGACGCGCACTGGATTTCGCGCACCAAGATCCCCACAATGTACTTTTTCACTTTGAACATCGCGTACAAGTTTTTCACTTATCAAGCAATTATGGCTCTTCAATTGTAAAATTATTTGCGCGCACTGTAATTTCACTGTTTATCGTTCACGCGGGATCGCGACATGATGCGCAAAGTTTTTCAGTTCCGCGATGGATGTGACGGCCTCCTCGATCAAAGTCGTCGCCTCGAGCAGATCGACTGGACGGATCGACAAAAGCCGACGTTGGCGTCGTACAACTTGTTTTGCTGCGTTAAAAGACATGTTGACGTTCGTGAGAAAAACTGAAGCTCCCGCTAGGAAACTTCGTATTTATGGTATGTGATAGCGCTGCGATGGCGCGCTGTTGTCATGGCAACGCCTGTGCAAGGTTAACTTCGTATGCGCATAATAATGCTCTGTTATTCGTTCAAATGAAAGGAGTGGGGTTGTAATTGATCGATCAAGTTCTAAAAATAGATGTGCGTGATAAGACTTGTCGTGATGACGTCATCGTTTCCTAGAATAAACATGCTTAAGCTTGTCGAGAATTGTTTAGTCTACGCATTCTAAATATATAATTTCAAGGTTCACGCTTGCGTGTTTAAACTTGTCGTGATGACGTCTTCGTTTCTTAGAATAAACGTGTTTAAAATTGTCGTGATGACGCATACTCTGATTGGTCGATCCCCCACTCTCGCACGCTATGATTGGTTGAAATCATTCAGAAGTATGTGACACGATATCTTGGACATGCAATACATTTCTAAACTATTAAATCATTTTTACCTAAATGTGATTATAGCTGTAAAGGTACATCTTACATCCCTACAAATTGACGGAAGGATCCGAAATTGAAGCGAATATTGAGGTTTAGTTCAAAACACGTATTTTAATGTCAACTAGAAGTATGTGACACAATATCTTGACCATGTAATTAATTTCTAAACTAATAAATCATTTTTACCCACATGTAATTCTAGCTGTTAAGGTCCACCTGACCTCCCTAAAATTCGAGGAAGGGTTCCGAAATTAACGCGTTTGTTAAAATTTCGTTCAAAACACGTATTTGAATGTCAACTAAAAGTATGTGACACAATATCTTGACCATGTAATTAATTTCTAAACTATAAAATCATTTTTACACACGTGTAAATCGAAATGTTTAGGTGTATCTTACATCCCTATGAATTGACGAAGGGTTCCGAAATTTAAACAGGTGTTGAAGTTCAGTTCAAAACACGTATTTAGTTGTTAATTAAAAGTATATGGCACGATATCTAGACCATGTAATTAATTTCTAAACTTTAAAATCATTTTTATCCACATGTAATTCTAGATGTTATGGTCCATCTTACATCCCTAGAAATTGATGGAGGGTTCTAAAATTGAAGCAAGTGTAGAAGATCAGTTCAAAACACGTATTTTGATGTCAACTGAAAGTATGCGACACGATATATTGACCATGTAATAAATTTCTAAACTATTAAAACATTTTTACCCACATGTAATTCTAGCTGTTAAAATCCACCTTACATCCCAAGAAATTGACGAAGGGTTCCGAACTTTAAGCAAGTGTTGAAGTTTAGTTCAAAACACGTATCGTGATGTCAATTTGAAGTATATGATTCGATATCTTGACCATGTAATTTATTTCTAAATTTCAAAATCATTTTTACCCACATGTTATTCTAGCTGTTAACGTCCATTTTACATCCCTAGAAATTGACGGAGGATACGAAATGCGAGCAAATGTTTAAGTTCAGTTCAAAACACGTATGGTGATGTCAATTTGAAGTATATGATACGATATCTGGACCATGTAATTAATTTCTAAACTATTCAATCATTTTTAGCCACGTATCACTCTAGATAGTAAGGTCCATCTGACGTCCCTAGAATTCGAAGAAGGTTACTGAAATTGGAGTATTTGTTCAAGTTTGATTAAAAGCATGTATTTTGGTGGTAACTTAATGTATGTGACACGATATCTGGACCATGTAATTAATTTCGAAACATTAAAATCATTTTTACCCGCATGTTATTTTAGCTGTTAAGGTCTATCTGACGTCCTTATTAATCAGCGCAGGCTTCGAAGATTGCACAATTTATGAAAGTTCAGTTTAATCTGAGTATTTTGATGGAAATTCGAAGTATAAATCACGATATCTTGTCCATGAAATAAATTTTAAAACTATTTAATCATTTTTACCCACATGTAATTCTAGCTGTTAAGGTCCATCTAAAGTCCTCTCGAATTCGACAGAAAGTTCCGAAATTGAAGCATTTGTTGAAATTGTGTCCAAAACACGTATTTTAGTGTCAACTTGAAGTATGTGACACGATATATTGACCATGTAATAAATTTCTAAACTATTAAAACATTTTTACCCTCATGTAATTCTAGCTGTTAAAATCCACCTTAGATCCCAAGAAATTGACGAAGGGTTCCGAAATTAAAACTTGTGTTAAAGTTCAGTTCAAAACACATATTGTGATGTTCATTAGAAGTATATGACACGATATCTGGACCATGGAATTAATTTCTAAACTTTAAAATCATTTTTACCCACATGTAATCCTAAAGCTGTCAAGGTCCATCTGACGTCCCTAGAATTCGAAACGGGTTCCGAAATTAACGCGTTTGTTTCAATTTCGTTCAAAACACGTATTTGAATGTCATCCAAGAGTATGTGACACGATATCTTGACCATGTAATGAATTTGTGAACTATTAAATCATTTTTATCTACGTGTAATTCTAGCTGTTAAGGTCCATCTTACATCCCTAGAAATTCTTGGAAGGATCCGAAATTCAAGCAAATGTTGAAGATCAGCTCACAACACGTATTTTGATGTCAACAAGATGTATATGACACGATATCTTGACGATGTAATGAATTTCTTATCTTCAAAATCATTTTTACTCACAGGTTATTTCAACTGTTAAGGTTCATCTGTCGTCCCTAGAATTCGAAGGAGGGTTCTGAATTTAAAGCATTTGTTAAAGTTCTATTTGAAACACGTATTCTGTTATCATTTATAAGTATGTGAAACTATGTCTTGGACATGTAATAAAATTCCAAACTATTGAATCATTTTTACCTATATGTAACTCTAGCTGTAAAGGTTCATCTTACATCCCTAGGAATTGACGGAAGGATCCTAAATTTATGCAAATGTTGAAGTTTAGTTCAAAACACGTAGTTTGATATCAACCAGAAGTATGTGATACTATATCCTGACCATAAAATTAATTTCAAATTAATTAAATCATTTTTACCAACATGTAATCCTAGCTGTTAAGGACCATCTTACATCCCCAGCAATTCACAATAGGTTTCCAAATGAAAGTGGGAGATAAAACTTAGTTCGAAACACGTATTTAAATGTGACTAGAAGTATATGACACGATATATTGACCATGTAATTAATTTCTGAATTATTAAATCATTTTTACCCACATGTTATTCTAGCTGTTAAGGTCCTTCTGACGACCCTAGAATTCGAAGGAGGTTTCCAAAATTGAAGCATTTGTTGAAGTTTAGTTCAAAGCACGTATTTTATTGTCAACAAGAAGTATGTGACTCGATATCTTGACCATGTAATCAATTTCGAAACTATTAAATCCTTTTTACCCACATGTAATTCTAGCTGTTGAGGTCCATCTGACGTCCCTGGAATTCGAGAGAGGTTTCCGAAATTGGAGCATTTGTTGAAGTTCAGTTCAGAACACGTATATTGATGTTAACTGAAGGTATGTGACTCGATCTCTCGACCATGTAATTAATTTCTAAACTAGTTAATCATTTTTACCCACATGTAATTCTAGCTGTAAAAGTCCATCTGACGTCCCTAGAATTCGAAGGAGGGTTCCGAAATTGAAGCTATTGTTGAAGAATAATTCAAAACATGTATTTCCAAGTCAACTGAAAGTATGTGACACGATATCTTGAACATGTAATTAATTTCTGAATTATTATATCATATTTACCCACATGTAATTCTAGCTGTTAAGGTCATTCTTACATCGATAGAAATAAAAAAAAGGTTTCGAAATTGAAGCAAGTGTTAGATTTCAGTTCAAAACACGTATTGTGATGTCAATCTGAAGTATATGACACGATTTCTGGACCATGTAATTTATTTCAAAACTTCAAAATCATTTTTACCCACATGTTTTTCTAGCTGTTAAAGTTCATCTGACGTCCTCGGAATTCGGAAAAGGGTTCCGAAATTAAAGAATTTGTTGAAGTTTCATTCAAAAAACGTATTTTGCTGTCATTCTTAAGTATGTGACACGATATCTTGATCATGTAAGAAATTACTAAACTATTAAATCATTTTCCACTACATGTAATTTTAGCTGTTAAGGTCCATCTTACATCCCTAGAAATTGACGGAAGGTTCCGAAATTCATGCAAATGTTTAAGTTCAGTTCACAACACGTATTTTGATTTCAACAAGATAAATGCGACACGATATCTTGACAATGTAATGAATTTCTGAACTATTGATTCATTTTTACCCACATGTACTCCTAGCTGTTAAGTCCATCTGACGTCCCTAAAATAGTAAGGAGGGTTTCGAAATTCAAGCATTCGTTGAAGTTCAGTTCGGATAAGGTATTTTGATGCCAAGTAGAAATATGTGACACGATATCTCGACCACCTAATTAATTTCTAAACTTATATATTATTTTTACACACATGTGATTCTAGATGTTAAGGTCCATCTTACATCCCTAGAAATAGACAGAGGGTTTTAATATTGAAGCAGGTATTGAAATTCAGTTTTAAACACGTATTGTGATATCAATTTCATGTATATGACACGATATCTTGACGATGTAATTAATTTCTTAACTTCAAAATCATTTTTACCCACATGTTATTTCAGCTGTTAAGGTTCATCTGTCGCCCCTAGAATTCGATGGAGGGTTCTGAAATTAAAGCATTTGTTAAAGTTCAATTTGAAACACGTATTTTGCTATCATTTATAAGTATGTGACACGATATCTTGGACATTTAATAAATTTTCAAACTATTAAATCATTTTTACCTACATGTAACTCTAACTGTAAAGGTTCATCTTACATCCCTAGAAATTGACGGAAGGATCCGAAATTTATGCAAATGTTGAAGTTAAGTTCAAAACACGTATTTCGATGTCAACCAGAAGTATGTGACACAATTTCTTGACCATGTAATAAATTTCTAAACTATTAAAACATTTTTACCCACATGTAATTCAAGCTGTTTAGGTCCATTTTACATCCCTGGAAGTTGACGAAACGTTCCGAAATTGAAGCAGGTGTTGAAGTTCAGTTAAATCCACGTATCGTGATGACAATTCAGAGTATATTATACGATATTTGGAGCACGTAATTAATTTCTAAACTTCAAAATTATTTTTACTCACATGTTATTCTAGCTGTTAAGGTTCATCTGACGTCCCTAGAATTCTAAGGAGGGTTCCTAATTTAAGGCATTTGCTGACGTTTTATTCAAAACACGTATTTTGGTGTCAACCAGAAGTATGTGACACAATATCCTGACCATAAAATTAATTTCAAATCAATTGAAACATTTTTAACAACATGTAATCCTAGCTGTTAAGGACCATCTTACATCCTTAGAAATTCACGATAGGTTCCGAAATGAAAGTGGGAGATAAAACTTAGTTCAAAACACGTATTTTAATGTGACTGTAAGTATATTACGCGATATCTTGACCATGTAATTAATTTCTGAATTAATAAATAATTTTCACCTACATGTAATTCTAGCTGTTAAGGTCCATCTGACGACCCTAGAAGTCGAAGGAGGTTTCCGAAATTGAAGCATTTGTTGAAGGTAAGTTCAAAACACGTATTTTATTGTCAACTAGAAGTATGTGACTCGGTATCTTGACCATGTAATCAATTTGTAAACTATTAAATCATTTTTACCCACATGTAATTCTAGCTGTTAAGGTCCATCTAACTTCCCTAAAATTCGGAAAAGTGTTGCGAAATTAACGCGTGTGTTAAAGTTTCCTTCAAATCACGTATTTGAATGCCAACTAGAAGTATTTGACACGATATCTTGACCATGTAAATCATTTCAAAACTATTAAATAATTTTCACCCACATGTTATTCTAGCTTTTAAGGTTCATCTTACATCTCTAGAAATTAATGAAGGCTTCAAAAATTACAGCGGTTGTTGAACTTCAGTTCAAATTACGTATTTTGATGTCAACTGGTAGTATGTGACAAGATATCTTGACCATGTTATTAATTTCTACACTATTTAATCATTTCAACCCACGTGTAATTCTAGCTAGTAAGGTCAATCTCACATCCCTTGAAATTGACGGAGGGTAATGAAATTGAAGCAGGTGATGAAGTTTAGTTCAAAACACGCATAGTTATGTTACTTTGAGGTATATGACACGATACCTTGACGATGTGATTAATTTTTAAACTTTATAATCATTTTTACGCACATGTTAATCTAGCTGTTAAGGTTCATCTGACGTCCTTAGAATTCGAAGAAGAATTCGGAAATTAAAGCATTTGTTCAATTTCAATTGAAAACTCGTGTTTTGCTGTCCTTTAGAAGTATGTGACACGATATCTTGGACATGTAATAGATTTCTTTACTATTAAATCATTTTTACCTACATGGAATTCTAGCTGTTAAGGTCCACCTCACATCCTTAGAAATTGATGGAAGAATCCGAAATTCCAGCAAATGTTAGAGATCAGTTCGAAACACGTATTTTCATTCCAATTTGAAGTATGTGACACGATATCTGGAACATGTAATTAATTTCTAAACTATTGAATAATTTTTACCGACATGTGATCCTAGCTGTTAAGGACCATCTTACATCCCTAGAAATTCACGATGGGTTCCGAAATTGGAGCATTTGTTCAAGTTCAGTTTAAAACACTTATTTCTATGTCAACTAGTATGTGACTCGATATCTTGACCATATAATAATTTCTAAACCATTAAATCATTTTTCCAAACGTGTAATTCTAGCTGTTAGGGTCCATCTTACATCCCTAAAAATTGACGAAGGGTTCCGAAATTGAAACAGGTGTTGGAGTTCAGTTCAAAACACGTATTGTGATGTTAATTTTGAGTATATTACACGATATCTTGACAATGTAATTAATTTCTAAACTTTAAAATCATTTTTACCCACATGTTATTCTGGATGTTCAGATCCATCTTACATCCCTATAAATAGATGGAGAGTTCCAAAATTACAGCCGGTGTTCAAGTTTAGTTCGAAAGTGATATTTCGATGTCAATTAGAAGTATGTTGCGCAATATCTTGATCATGTAATAAATTTCTAAACTAATAAAACTTTTTTACTTACATGTAATTCTAGCTGTTAAGGTTTATCTTACATCCCTAGAAATTGATGAAGGGTCCAGAAATTAAAGCGGGCGTTGAAGTACACTTCAAAACATGTATTTTGTTGTCAACTGGAAGTATGTGACACGATATCTAAACCATGTTATTATTTCTAAACTTCAATATCATTTTTACCCACATGTTATCCGAGCTGTTAAGGTTCATCTGACGTCCCTAGAATTTGAAGGGGGGTTCTGAAATTAAAGAATTTGTTGAAGTTCAATTCAAATCACGTATTTTGTTGTCATTAAAAGGTATGTGACACAATATCTTGACCATGTTTTTAATTTCTAAACTATCAAATCATTTTTACAAACGTGTGATTCTAGCTGTTGAAGTCCATCTTACATCCCTTGAAATTGACGGAGAGTTCTGAAATCGAAACAGGTGTTGACGATCAGTACAAAACACGTATTGTGATGTTAATTGTGAGTATATTACACAATATCTTGACCATGTAATTAATTTCTAAACTTTAAAATCATTTTTACTCACATGTAATTCTAGATGTTAAGGTCCATCTTACATCCCTAGAAATTGATGGAGAGTTCCGAAATTACAGCGGGTGTTCAGGTTTAGTAGTAGTTAGCTAAGAGAGTTCTGCCCCCCCCCCCCCCCACTACTCCTTCCATCACGTAACCCTTCTTCTCACCCTGGCCCCGCCTACTCCCCCCTCCCTTTGCCCCGCCCACTCCTCTCCCTTTCGGGTTTCCCCGCGTTATTTCGCGATTTTCCGGATTTTCCTGCAATTTTCCGGGGTTTTACGCGAATTCGCGCAATTTTCCCGCGTATTCCCTACAATTTTTCCTTGATTTTTCCCTGAATTTTTTACGAATTTTCCGCAGCTTTCTCAGATTTTTTTGGAATGTTTGCGATTTCTTGCTTATTTCATGCAAGTTTTCTCAACATTTCCTGGAATTTTCTACGAATTTTTCGCGATTCCAACAGTTTTTTAATCCTCTATCGCAGTTTTCTACCCCTTTTCCGTTGGTTTTCGCAAACTCTTTCTACCCCTTATCGCGGATTTCCTCCTTTCAAAACAAGTTGCTGGACTGAATAAATTGAAAACAAAATGGCGGTTCGCTTGGCATGATGGCAAACAGAATAAATTAAAACGAAAATGGCGGACTTATGAAGATTAAAAAACTTACCTTTGATCTATTTTTCCCCAGAGTCGGAACGTTGATAGCACTTACACGCACACTCACACACGCATACACATACCCATGCAAATTAATACACAGAAATTTTACATTTTACAAAGGGCCCCACCGCGCCCTTTGTTGTGGAGCACAACCAGCTAATTGCTCCTCCATTTTTATTGTTCAGTTTTTTACAATTGTTCTTACAAAACTCACAAACATTGAATTTACTACTAAGGAATCGGAAACTGACTGTTAGCTCTGACTTCACAGCATCGACAAGTTTTTGAAGCTGATTCAAATCCTCTTCTAATGATTTGCCAAGCCTTGTCGGGAGAAAAATCTCGAATTCCGTATCCAGAGTGATGAGAAATTTCGATCCATACTTGGTTGTAACGGAGAGAATGTTGGTGACGGTGTAACTTTTATTGAGTTCTAACCCGATAATTTTACGCGTTGGCAGAAAATTCTCTACACGAGCTATTTTGTTCAGCTTCGAGAAGTCCATGTTGCTTGATAAATATTTTTCTTAAGACTGACGCTCTGCCGCTCGCGCATCCGTATTTCAAGAATTATATGACCTTGAAAATCTATTGCGCAGTTTCGAAAGTGATGACGTCACCTCGACAAGTTTAAACAAGTCGCCGGAAACGATTACATCATCACATTACTAAGCGATGACATTATCATCAATTTATTTAACCTTGAAAGTATAATACACAGTTACGTAAGCGCTGACGTCACCTCAACAAGTTTGAACATATCGCCGGAAACGATTTCATTCTTGATTGATGACGCTATCATTTGACCTTGAACGATCTATTACGCAGTTTTAAGATATATTTTTAGAAAGTTTATCCCTGACCATGTGGATACAAACAGAAGATTGTCCTAACACTATACGCAATTGTGTTTTGTTTTTTATTTATTTTTTTTTAATTTTTTTTTAAATTTTAAATATTATTATTCATTTTTCTTTTTTTTTCTTCAAACGTTACACAATTTTTCACTTACATCTATTACAATTTTGTCGCAATGGCGGTGGTCCGTCCGGGATGTCACCGATATAATCAGAGTTCCAATGTTCATCACAACGCGTCCAGGCAATAAATTCCTCATCTTCGTGCAATTCTAGCGGAAGCTTATTTTATGCATTGCTTATGTAGTTTGCTTGAAAGTTTAGAAGTTATTCACGAGGTAGAACAGCGATATCTTCGGAATCCAACTTATTGATTCCGTTCACGAAAGAGAGTAACGTAAATGATCTTCTCATCGATGGTGTATCCCCGAATTTCTCCGTCAACCATATTTTGAGTCGACGTGCGTTTTCTGCGGCGCAGTGATGATCATAGACAGGTCGATGATAATTGTTAAATCGACATGCGGAGACGCGCAGCTTGTCGAGTGAAGGACAGCCCATTTCCTGCAGGTCAATTATGATGACTGAGTCCAGATGATTTTGCAACCATTTTTTCTTATCTACTCCTTCGACGAATACGAAACTGGAGTCGATCAGTTGATCCTGCAGCTGTTGATTGAGTTCATCGTATAACACGTCTCCAGAATTCCAAGGAATGCCGTGATAATTACGTGTCAACCACAAGTCGGTTGCCCGCGCTTTTGATGACAAACCATGCAAGGCACATGGTGGCTTGAACAGCGTCATGACCGCATCAGCGTTGGGCTCGAGCCTTAAAACTGCGAGCTCCTTGGCAACGAAGGTATTTTGCACGGAAAATCCTTGAACGTCCACGATGTACTTCATTATGATAACTCTTGACACACTAACGCGCTGCGTCACATCTACATACTTTTATAACCTCATCCCTACTCCATAATGCTACAATCCCCCCCCCCCCCCTTCCTCCATCAACCATTCAGATACTCTCTACGAACTCTCTTACGTTTACATCTTACGAACCAATTTATACCGCTTATTATTCGGTCTTAAAACTAATATCTACTGATTATTGTTCAAATCTTTAGCTTTTCTACGTAAAATAGGATCTAAAACACATTCAATAAAAGCGATTCGTCGTTGAAACTTATAACGGTCACGGGCCGCTTGTTCCCATGGGCCACGTCTCACTAGTCTATACGCAAAATCCCACACATACAGCACATGTACTGTAGGTGAGTTACAATCAAACGTTACTCGCTTTATAGTTTTTTAACAATTCCGCTGATTGGCTGATATTCTATTATACGATCATGTTTAATGAGACAATAAGCTGCGGTTTGAGCAGGGAAATTTTCTCCCGATTCGAATTCAAGACTCAAGTCAACTGGCCCCGTTATGAGGGATTCGTTTTGTTTAGCGCAGTCGATCACTACGAGAGGTGCAATGTCCTTAAATTGTGACTTTGTCAATAATGGAGCATTTTTCTTTCCATAATACCAGGATTGAAAGTTTGCGAACATCTCGTATAACGTAGCGATTGATTTCGTGCATAATTTATATTAAGATTCGTATAAGGATAACACTGCGAATTCAGAAATACTTTCATATCACGTAATTCACAATTGTCAAAGCCACTCATGTTAGCTCTGGGAGCATTCTTCTGCCCTGTTTGAAAGCCTACAATGACATATCTCGGCTTCTCCAGTTGAGTCGTTGTTTTCACACTCCACACATGCTTGGTAGTCTGAGGTAACAATGGATACTCGTAAAGCTCCCAGCTTCGAAAACTCATAGCAATGGTAGGATCGCTCGCGATGTAGTTCAACATTCGAATCTTTTCGAGGTCCGACACCTTGACGTATGGCAACAGCCATTCGATTTTATTGAGTGTTATTTTAAACTGTTCTGGAACGGCAGGAGCAGCAACCGCTGCCTGCACGATAGCGTTTACATCGGTGTTGGCTCGGAGAATGATGAGCTCGTGTTTGGCGTTGACGATGATACGTTGATAATCCTCGGCAAATCCAAAAATGAATTGTAGTGGTATGCAGACATCGAAATATCCATGATTGTCCACCAACGATCTCGTATTGTCCAAAAACCATCCAGCGTTTTCCAGAAGATCTTCTTGATGAGGTGTCTGCGAGATGTAGGCTTTCATTGCACTGGTGAGCCCGACATTTTTCACCCTCTCGATCTCTATAGCGTTGAGCTCGTAACGAATTTCCTCAAACAGGTGGGCTATGCCATTGTTGACAATAGAAGTGTGACCAACATCGGTTCCATCTGCTTTCGTCAAACGTCCTTGAATATGTAGCGAACTCTTGCTCGGCAGCATGTATGAATCCTGGTTCTGTACACTGATGCGAATCTCGTCGTTGTTGTCGTACGTTGACGAGGCGTATGGCTGGTGCGCATGTATTTCATACTGCGCAATCGACTCGTCAAAGATGACCTTGTTCTCAATGGACAGCATGGTATCAGGCAGTAAATCGAATTCTGTAACCTAAACTTTTTAGAAACTGCACGTTCTGCGGTGTGAGCACTTTGAGCGGTTTGTGCCGACTGATGATTCTTGGACGTGATGTGGCACTTTTATAGTCTCCGTAAACGATTCCCATTATTCACTTTTCACATGAAGTCTAATGGTGATGACTTCTCCTCGAAAATTCACCAATTTGCCGTCTTGATCTACAATACGCAGCTGGAGATGATGTATTGCCTGTACGGTGATCGGATGATACATGAGTGCGTTGGCAGTTCGATGATCTTATATCCTGGCGGCACCACGGGAAAGAACTCGTGAATGGTATGCACTCGTCGGTCGTTTATATAGGCTCCTATAGTGATGTTACACTCAACACGCAAGGCGTTGATAGTGAGTATCCTCACTGGTGTTTGTGATTTATGTTCCACGTTGGCAGCAATGACAATTGGATGAAAACCCAAAAGGTTTCCAATTGAATCTTTTGGTCGGAAATCGATTTGTTGATTACATTTGATTTCACTGCGAAGCGTGCTACTGTTCGCTCGTAACTGGAGTTCAATGCCTGTTGGCAGCACTTTTTTCAAAAAACTCTCGATGCTTTCCAACTCGTAACTTCCCGAAGGTATAGTGATTACTGTATTGGCAACATAAAATTTATTGTTACCAACGTCAATGTTAGGTATTGAATTGAAAGTCAACAATTCGACTAACCCTAACGAATACTTTTTCTGGGGTGACAGTTCAATCGGCGGAAAGTAATTAGTCTCCAATGTAGATGATGTCCCCGAGAGTGCCAATGTCAGTGTATCCGCCATGACTGCTTGTTGTCGACTAATACATATTCACACACTATCGTTGCTTTTATCGAGTAAAAACTTGAGACACAAGTGACCACATATGAATTGATTATAGTTTTGATACTGATCACGATTGTATTTAATTACGCTACCGACACCAAAATATTTCACAAGTTCACGAGGTGGTTGTAAATTGCCAAAACTATCAAAATAAACGATTTTATCACCGGTTTTCCTGTAGGCGACCCAATGCGTTCCATAGCTATTTTTATCATCCAAATTGATGATGGCAGCTTCAACTCTCCAGGGTCCATTTTTCGGTAAATCATTTCTCATGAACACACCTCGAAAATGTGGAATTTTCAACAATTTCGCATATTTCAACAAATCTAGGTTGCTGAGTGCTCGGTGCGGTAGCTCTATACGTTTTTTAAATGCAGTCTCATTCCAGTTCCCCATGGTTTCAGATACAATCCTTTTCCCACGGTGATTGATTCCATTTTGAGGTTATGTCGTTTTGATTCCTCCAATTGCCACTTGGCTGCTCTGGCGTCATTAATAGCTTTAGCGATGCTTGCAGCGCCACCTGCCAACGCTCCTGTGGCACTCAATCCAGCGAAGATGGGTAGTAAGAATGCCGGTAAAATACCTCCAATTTTGCTTGGAACAGGAAGTACACGAGGTATTCGAACTTTCTTTTTTCCACCAGCTTCCTTGACGGCCGCTCGTGCTGCTTTTAATGTCGAGTGTACAGAACTTGTAGTTTTAGCTGCTATTTTCGCTGCATCGATGACTTTTCTCAAGGGAATCCTTTTCTTTACCACCTTCCTGGCTTTCTTGGCCAATTTCCTGGCTTTCTTCAGTCCCATTCTGAGTTTTTTCTTCAGCCCCATAATGCTGGCTATACCAAGTGCTGCTGTTTTTTCACCAACTCCCGAATCCTTGGCAAAAACACGTTCGACTGCTCTTCTTGCGAGCAATTGATCAGCTTCGTGTCTTGCTAGCAGATTTTCACGATTTTTTGAGTACGTGATGTCGTGCTCCCTGCACGCTGAATCGAGAGGATTGATTTCACGATCCCCGCGTTCTAGCCTTTTAGCAAGTTTTGTGCCTGGTCCACAAAATTGATATCCTGGTATATGAAGTTCAACGGGGAGCTTGTTGATGAGGGTGTTGACGAGACCTCGTCCTCTCACAGCCATTGCTCGACTAAGCTCGCGACTATAAATACCCTGTATTTATAGGTTTTCGAATCAGTCGCGCGCGCAGTCATGGAGTTTAAACAACAAATCGTTAGGTTACCCGTCACGAATTTCGACAGTGTGACAGAGAGAGAGAAAAAATTTAAACGTCACGGAAAGTTACTACCAAATACAGTTCGCGCTATAATTTGCGGTCCTTCGAATTGTGGTAAAACCAATACTCTGCTTTCACTTCTTACACATCCAAATGGATTGAGATTCGAGAACGTTTACATCAACTCAAAATCTCTGAATCAACCGAAACATTAGTATTTAAAAAAAAGTATTCAACCGGTCAAAGGAGTAGGGTTTTTTCCCTACAATGACAACGAAGAAGTCGTCAGTATCGAAAACGTCAATCCAAATTCTGTGATGATATTTGATGATGTTGCTTGCGAAAAACAAGACAATATTCGTGCATACTTTTGCATGGGGCGACATCGATATGTAGATAGTTTCTATCTCTGTCAGACTTACGCTCGTATACCAAAAGATTTGGTAAGAGATAATGCTAATATGCTCGTACTGTTTCGCCAAGATGATATGAACTTGAAACATGTATATGACGATCATGTAAACACTGGCATGACGTTTACACAGTTTCGGGATTTATGCGCAACATGTTGGGATAACAAGTATGGTTTTGTCGTCATTGACAAGGATAGCGATATAAATCAAGGTCGATATAGAAGAGGGTTTGACTGCTTCTATAAATTAAAGTGACTCCAAGCTTGCGCCATTAGTATCACCTGAACTGTGACAGAGGTGACACCATGGAGCGAAAAGATGTACTACATCACATCTTACAAGCCAGCGAAGCCATTCGCCGCAAACATCGTCTGCTGAAACGTGGAAAAGCTGCCATGGAGACGTCGGTGCGAGAAGTGTTTAAGCCCATCATCGATCCACTTCAGTCATTGGCTAGAAAACCAATAGATCTGAAGATTGAATCTGTCACAAAAGAAGAAGAACCAACGTTTGAAGAAGATGAACCACATAGTGTAGATTTCGAGAGCTTCAGTCAAACCATCGGTGACCCAACATTCGCGCCAAGTTTTGTCAGTTCCCCAGCTCCTGTTGACCCTCTGAATAAATATTTGAACATGTTAAAAAACAAGAATCAACGAAAGAATCTCGACATGCAGTATGGAGTACGATCGTTGGAAACTGGATTGTTCATTGGAAACGCTCCAATCAGTTTCACGGAAAACTCTGTTTAAGTAGGGGCTGAGGAATTTGAGAAAACACCAGGGCTTATCGAACTCTTGTTTAAGAAAATACCAAACAGTTCAATTGTAACTAAAATCGATGTGGAGCATTATAGACAAATCATCCATCAAACGAGTGCAGATAGAAAATATTATCAACCTGACTCGAGTCTGCGCGGTGGTGGTAAAGATCTAACGTACCTCACATACACTGCCGACAAGAAAGTTGGCACAGAAGCTTACAACGTGGTAAATCGTGAACGTGATATTGATTATGTTCATTGGGATGATCCCAACGAACTCGTCGAGCGCTTACGACTCATACTAGCATCTCAAGAGGCTGGCAACACCAGTCATACCAACGAGATAAACTCAATCATCGAAGAACTGAGAGAATCTGACATTATATATTAAGCAACATGGTGCATGAAGCGTTATTCGCAAAGTGGACAATGGCGAGTGTGGACGTTTTCGGACGACAACTAACGAGGGGTCAAGGACTTCGTGGCCCTCCTGGTATTGGATTCCAATTGACTCCTGATGAAAACTATGATATGATGGGAAAAAGGTTATGCAACGTTGGTGAAGCAGAGTCGACTACAGATGCAGCAAACCTCGAAGAAGTCACCAGAATTGTTAGAGAAGAACTTCAATCACTGCGATATGTGATGGACACTGTGACTGACAATTTGACAAAATCGTTGAAATCTTTAGCTGCCACATATCAAAAACATGTGGATGGCAATTCAGCAATTATTTTGAGAATTGGGAATCGATTGAAACGTATCGAGAAGGAAGTATTTGTCGACGTCACTCCTCAGAAAGATGTCTATGAATAAAAGCAAGGGTTAAAACTCGTAACACTCATTGTCATCCTGAACGTCGAAGAGATGGATGTGAAAAAAGCTCTCGTGGAAGAACTTCATGAACCCGTGAGAAGAAATTATCGTCGTCGCCATGTTGATATGCGAGGATTGGATGAAACTTGGCAAGCTGATCTCGTCGATATGACTACGTATACGGACAAAGGTTACAAGTTCCTGCTTACCGTCATCGATGTCTTTTCCAAGTATGCATAGGCCATTCCTCTAAAATCTAAAAATGGTCCTGACGTCACCGCTGCTATGAAGACTGTACTCAAGGATCGTCAATCCAAGAATCTACACGTCGATCAAGGCAAAGAGTTTTACAACAAGGACTTCAAAGCGCTCATGAAGCACCATGAAATCAACATGTACTCTACATTCAGCGGCATAAAAGCATCCATCTGCGAACGTTTCAACCGCACTTTGAAAAGCAAGATGTGGAAAAGATTCTCACTCCAAGGACATTACAAATGGATTGACATCCTACCTGCATTGATGTCAAGCTACAACGCTACTAAACATCGTACTATCAAGATGAAGCCAAAAGATGTTACTGCATCTGATGAAAAACGTTTGCTCCGTGAAATTTATCATACCAAGGATCAGAAAGAGAAGCGTAAATTCAATATTGGTGACAAAGTCCGCATTAGCAAGTATAAACATGTCTTCGAGAAAGGATACACATCCAATTGGACAACGGAAATATTTTCCATAGTTGCTGTGAAACTATCGCATCCAACGACGTACAAACTCAAAGACTACCAAGATCAACCCATCGATGGAAGATTTTACACCGGGTAACTCGCTAAAGTGAAACATCCTGATGTATATCTCGTGGAGAAAGTGTTACGAAAGCATGGAAACAAACTATATGTAAAATCGTTGGGATTCGATAATACCCACAATAGTTGGATTAATAAAACAGACATGTAGATAAAAAATTGTTTTATTCATTTCCGCACCACCAGAGCCCACATGGGGTAGTAGAATATGTGGCGCGTTTTTGGTAACGTGGTATCCCCAGTAGGCCTAATCCTCGATAGTTGCATTATTAGTATATGATCTAAGCGGGTATCGGATCCCCCCACTCCTCCTCCCATCACGTGACCCACCCAGGCCCCGCCCCTTTCCCCCACCCCTTATCTGATTAGTCACCCCTCCCCCCAACCCCGCTGATTAGTCACCCCCACCCCACCCCTTTCCCCACCCCTTCTCTGATTGGTCACCCCCAGACCCCGCCCCATTCCCCACCCATTTTGGCGGCATCCACCCCCCATCACCCACCCCTTTTCGCGGTTTTCCACCCCCATCTCCCACCCCTTCCGTGGTTTTTCGCGGGTTTCCGCAGTTTTCGCGAGTTTCCGCCGTTTTTCGCGAGTTTTCCGCGGTTTAACCCTTTCGCGAGTTTTCGCGGGGTTTTCGCGGGTTTTCCGCGGGATGCAACATCCGCATTTTCGAGAATCTCCCCGTTTCCAGGACGCTTGAACGATCACGCGTCCTTTCACGTCGAAGCTCTGTTGCCTACTAGATCATTTTCGGGAGTCATCCAAATACGTAGGCGGATGGACTTACGTAAGGTGGTAGTGGGAGCGGAAGGGAAAGTTTTGAAAGATACGCGATTCGACAGGTTTCGACACGCGCAGATGTTCAGATTCCATGTAACGTAAACTCAAAAAAAAAAAAAAAAAACAAACGATGATATAATTTTTAGCGCGTAAAAGTTTTTTCCAGCATACAATATTCGACAAAAGTGTTTGGATGTTACGTATTACTTTACGGAATATTCATTATTTCGGGCTGAATTACTCAACCCTAAGAAATCTGTATTTTTTATTTTTCGTCGTTGCTTTAGATAAAAGGTAGCGTTCCGACACTTACAGGAAGATGCTAATAGAAATTGGAAACTCTCGTAGTCATGATCGAGCGTGCAGAGACTTGTTTTTGACTATTACGTATCATTCCACGAAATATTTTTATTCTATTCAGAGCACCCGCGCCTAACTTTGAAAAAAATTTTTTATATATTTTTTTTTTTTTATCACTTTCCCAGTTTTTTATTTTCCGTCTTCCTTTTGAACGAATCATT
Source organism: Platygaster robiniae (assembly GCA_028476575.1). NCBI lineage: Eukaryota > Metazoa > Arthropoda > Insecta > Hymenoptera > Platygastridae > Platygaster > Platygaster robiniae. The sequence goes on from CM052021.1 coordinate 22,441,173, forward strand.
TAAGTCCTAATCCATTATGCATCGAAACATTCTTCAAACTTCTATATGTTCGAGAATCTTTCACTCTCACGGTATGATAAATAGCCAAATAGAAAAAAGCCAGTGCTCTGACACTTCCGGGAAGATGCTAATAAAAATTAAAAACTCTCGTAGTCATGATCGAGCGTGTAGAGACTTGTTTTTGACTATTACGTATCATTCTACGAAAATGTGTTTATATTTTTTCGAACACTCTCACCATACTTCGTATAATCTTGTTTGCCTAATTTTTTTCTTCTCTTTTTTTCTTTCAAATTTGTTTTGTCCTAATGCATACTATGTCGAAAGATTTGTTGAGGATGGCGGCACTTGTTTTTGACTATTACGTATCATTGTACGAAATATTTTTATTCTGTTCAGAGCACCCAACTCTGAATAATCTTTTTTTTATTGAAATAATCCAGAAGTTTCTACCGCGATACCATCAATAGGAGAATATATAAAAGCTGGTACTCAGGCGATTCCGGGCAAATACAAACTGAATTTTGAAACGTTCGTAGTTATTCTCGAGAGTGTCGCGAATCATTAAACTAAAAAAAAAAAAAGAAACGGTCGCGGAACGGTGTAACTTTAACAGTGATTTGTAAAACTTTTTTTAAAATAATTAGTTCGTGTCAGGTTTGTATTGAATCGGTTTGTCTTGATGCTCTAATCAGTATAGTCGTTCCAGATAATTTTGAAATTCTTGAAAAATTCTGTCGAACATTCGATATTCCAGAACTTGAACTAGAAATCAACAACATTAAATATTTTTTATATACTTCTCACTAATGATTTATCATACACTCATTCGAAACAATTAGCAACAGTGTACAAAATGTTTCACTACTTTGTTGAAAATATCATTCACGTTCAATTAAAAAAAATTTATCTGTTTGACTTTGAAAGCTATAGCGTTTTAAATTTTGAAATATAAAACTCGACTACGCTTTCAGATTAACGATGACGGTTACAGTTCTATAGGCATTTTTGAAGAGGAAGGGAATCATTCGAACGATTTAACATTGTAGCGCGACAACGAAAAAGATTTCACTAGTTGTACCAGTGTCAGTTAATATAAATATAGAATTTTTCAAGCGCGCGTCTCAGTCTAGAAATGGCTATCAACGGTGCTAAAGAAGTAGTGCGTCACCAACGACAACTTCTCGCTTCGCGACCTGTCAATCCTCTCGAGGCCACAGCCTTGATTGAGGATGCTGACGCGTGCATCCGGGAACTGTCAGAGTTTGGCTTAAAGTGTAGACCCGAACTGAAACTTCAGTGTAGTCGTATTATTATAAATTTACGTAGTTATATTCGCGAGTTGAGTGGATACCTAGTGAGTGGTGGGGATCTAGGAACCTCCTGGGAAGATGTCAAAACGGCATTCAATCGCAACCTTGAAACCGGACTCATCGTGCATAAACATCACTTGGATATTCACGGCTTTCTGGAGGAGGCACGAACCATCTTCGTCGACAAGATCGAGGAAGTTCTCCAGCGTCAAAATGCCCTAAAAGTGAATGCTGTACTCGATGCCGAGTTCACTATCGTCAAAGACGGAGAAGAAGTGACTGAAAAGAAAAGCTTTTTCACCAAAACGTCTCCAATCATGAGGACAACGGACTTGTCGCAGTGGTATCCCCAACGCGTCCAGCATTGCCTGCCTCGAGATATGGAGGAATTCCAACACAAAGACTCTGGATGGACACTCCGAAGAATTCTCAGCCTAGCCATTCATATGAATAAATATAACCCGATGCGTGGCAGCTCCTACGTAGAACTCCCAGAAGTCATCAGAAGAAGACGGGCCTGTGTCAATGTTAAAAACTTTGATGATGAGTGTTTCAAATGGGCCATCCTTTCAGCGCTACATCCAGTTGGGAGAAATGTAGATCGTCTCTACAACTATCAGAAATACGACGGAGAACTTAACTTTCATGGACTCTCGTTTCCGTTCGTGCCAAAACAAGTGAAAGTTTTTGAGAAACCAAATGATGTGTCAGTGAATGTGTATGTGTTAGAGAAGAAGAAAAATGACTTTATCGTCGCACCGATCCATGTGACTGACCATAAAAAAGATAAACACGCCAATCTTCTTCTCATACAAAACTATTATACCGATGAAGATGGCGATGAAGATGAAAGTGAATGCGAACCCCTGGTATTCCATTACGTTTGGATCAAAAACCTTTCTCGCTTGGTATTTAATCAACTTTCTAAAACTAACAGCAAACATCGCATTTGCGATAGATGCTTGCATCATTTTCGAACTGAAGAGAAGTTAACTTTTCATGAAACTGACTGTCGAAAAATAAATAAATGCAGTGTTCAGTTACCAAAAGAGGGGAAAGATAAAATTAAGTTTTCCAATCATAAAAACAATCTTAAAGTGCCGTATGTTGTGTATGCGGACTTTGAATGTATTCTCAAAAAAGTTAATTCTCAAAGTCAAGAAAATACCAAAGTCGTTCAAATTCACGAGGCGTAAAGTGTAGGGTATTACATAAAATGTAGTTACGACGAGAACCAATCCCTATACAAGAGCTTTCGAGGATATGATCCAGCGCAATGGCTTTCTAACGAGCTCGTAGCCTTATCACACTGAGTCAAGGAAAAGATAAACAATCCGTAGCCTATGATACCACTGACACCGGACCAAGAGCGGTCTTGGCGCAATGCTCCAAATTGCCACATCTGCAAGCAGCCGTTCCCGAAGACCGACGAGAAGGGGGGTGGTAGAGTTCGAGACCACTGTCACTTGACGGGGGAGTTTAGAGGAGCCGCACATGGCAAATGTAATCTCCTGTACCAAGACGCCCTCACGATTTTTTTCACGATAAGGTGACTGTCGTACCCACTCAAGTTGTGGAATATGATCTGAAATGAAAAAAAAATTTCATGAATGTTAACTCACTTAAATCTGCTTAAATTATACATTTTAAATGAAAAAGAAATGAATGAATCTGTAAATAGGTTTATATATGGATAAAAAATGATAACGATATATGAATAAATATTTTATTGTCACTACATGTCTGTTTTATTTATCCAACTGTTGTGAGTATTATCGAAACCTAACCATTTTACATAAAGTTTATTTGGAATTCTTCGATTCTCCGTGGTAATTGCGTTTGTACATATTCGGTGAACCACTCGTTGAGGTCTGTTGTTTGATACATGGGAGCATTTTTCGTGAAGAAAGCCTTGATCTCCGTGACTTCCTTGTCATCCTTGACTACGCTAAATTCGGCGTCGAGAGAAGTGTTCACTTTCAAGGCGTTGCGGCTCCTTAGAACTTCTTAGATCTGTACGATGAACACTGTCCTGGCTTCTTCGAGGAAATTTTGTACATCCAAATGGCGAAGGTTCACGATTGTTCCCGTTTGGAGACGATTGTCGAAAGCGGAATCGACGTTCTCCCCATTAATGCGCACTGGATTTCGCGCACCAAGATCACCACCGAGTACAAGTTCGTCACTTATTAAGCTATTGTAGCTTTTCAGTTGTAAAATGATTTGCGCACACTGTAATTTCACTGTTTGTCGTTTACGCGATTTCGCGATATGCGAGGCAATGTTTTTCACTTCCGCGATCGACGCGACGGCATCCTCGATCAAGGATGTTGCCGCGAGCGGATCGATCGGACGAGTCGACAACAATTGTTGTTGGCGACGGAGAACTTGTTTTGCTGCGTTAATAGCCATGATGACGTTCGCGAGAAAACTTAAGCTCCTGCTCGAGAACGCCGTACTTATAGGTGGTGGCGCTGCGATCACGCAGAGTTCGGTAACACTCGGAAATGTTCGGGTACGCTCGACAACACTCGGGAATGTTCGGCAATGTTTGGGTACGCTCGGGAATGTTCAGCAATGTTCGACAATGTTCGGAACCGCGCCGATGTCGCGCTACGCTGTCGCGATAATTCTGATTCAACCGACTCGTTCAGGAATGTTCGAGAATATGCAGATACGCTTGGCAACACTTGGAAACGTTCGGTAATGTTCAAATCCGCGCACTGTTTCAAGGTCACGCGCTGCTTCCGCGTATAATCAGTTCAAGTATTTTTTGACTGAATTGATTTCTCGAACAATTGTTTCATTATGAAACATTTTGCAGAACTGTTCTAGAGTTTCTAAATTTTCTGGAATAACTCTATTTACTATTTCTTTTACACATTTTTTAACAAGACTGTCAACAAGCGAAAAATCTCCAATTTGGTAGATTTGAATTAGTTGAGTGAGAGACAAGATCGAAATGTTAGCCTTAGCAGTGTAAATCTATTGTAGAAAAATTTCAACTGTTTTGTCATCAAAATATTCAAAATGTATTTTATCTTCCTGTACTTCATCCCACATGTTTTTAAAAAGTGCTGTAAAGAATGCACATCTTGCATACAAAATATTCTTATGAACTTTGAACTTTTTATTTTATGAAATGATAGTGAAATCACTGAGGGCTTCACTAGAGAGTATATTTTCAAGATCTGCCTTTATTTGATCGCAAGAAGAAGGACATTCTAAAATTGAACGAGAAAGATTTGATGGACGCACTGTGTAGTAAATTTGAATGGTAGGCCATAATATTGTTTCATCTTTCTCACAACAAAGAGGATCCAAATCATGGGTTAGATTTTCTTGATGGAAAATGTGCTTGAACTCTTTAGTCGGACGACCATCAAGTTGTGCTTTAATAGTAGCAAGAATGCGCCAACGTTCACTGAACTGATACTTTCCCGTAGGATCACAATACACTATAAAATGAAATTCATTTCCTGCCACTTTAGTTACTGATTTTTTCCACGTAAAACCTGCGTGATAAAAATCATCTGTATACTTTCTTTCACCAATGTCACTAAGCCACATTAACTCGTCGAAAATTACGCTACTCATGTCTCCTACTACTTCAAACATTGTTCAACTTTTTAAAAAACATCATCTAGTAACGCGTCAAAATAACGATCACGGGAAAACTAATGTTTTTCAAATAAAAAAACTAATCACTAAATACCACAACAATTGTTCAAAAGCACTATCAAACAACTAGTCAATAGAACTTTTGCGAGAGAACCAATGTTTGCCAAGTGTCACAGTATGCATCGCGCTACGGTATCGCGCTATGGTGTCGCGCTATGATGTCGCGCTACAGTGTCGCGCTACTATGACCCGTGACGATTTCGTGTTATGGTTTGAAACGTTCTAAATCGGACTTCTGATCCCAGTTTGAAAATTCGCAACTTATATACTTTGAATCGATTCATTTCTTATTGAAATTTTTTGCTAAATTATGTTTTCTATTCTTTGAATTTCCATATTGACTGATCCTTCTTTTTTTCCAAACTTTCAGAGTTTATAGTTACGTAATGAACATTCAAGGTTCTATTTCATAATATATTTCTTATTTCATATTCTAATTTTCGGTACGTAAAATAGGCTAAGAGCAAATTGATGTTTCCTGTTCCATGAATTCAAAAGAAAAGATGTCGTTTCTATTTCTTATATAACATTCGAAAAATAGATTACGTAATAGAATTTCAAAGTTATATTCGCATAATTTTTTCAACTGCTTGAAAACATGTTTTCTCTTCTTTGAATTTACAGACTGTATGATACTTATTTTTTTCCAAACTTTTAGAGTCGTTAGTCACGTAATAAATATTCAAGGTTCTATTACATAATAAATTTCTCATTACATATTATTATTTTTGACGTATGAAATACAATTAAAGCAAAGTTCCATTCACATTTTATTGAATTTTAAATATAAGCCACCGTTTCTACTTTTTATCTAACGCCTAAAGTGATAGATCACGTAACAGAATTTCGAAGTAATATTAACGTAATTTAATTCACAGCAGAAAATAAATCAATGTTTTGTTCTCTAAAAATGAATGCGTTTAAACTCGATGGAAATTTTTCATCGAAAGTAACATATCTGCGTAAGTGAATTTATAACGAATTTCGTAAAATTTGAATATGCTTTTAAGACTTCGCGGATGATATCATGGAAACAGTCTTTTATGACTATTCCGAACTTGATCTATGTATTGACATATCTTGTACCCTTTCCTGTTTTCTATCGTTGCATTCTTCAGCAACATAAATGGATTATCTTCGATTCTACTTTTACTTTCTTGTCGACACACGTGCTACATCGCATCACGTTGGATTTACGGAATATATTAATTTACTCGACGTCTAGAAGGCGAGCGTTTGTTATCGAGACATTAATCGCTCTTTCATAATACATTTGTTTTAAAAAGTGAACGCTCACATCGATCGCTTTCCTTTAAAATCAGAAAAAGTGATTGAGGTAATAAGAGAACACGCTTCAAACTGATTTCGAAAGAACACAGATTTTTAGAAGTTGGACAAAACTATAATTCATGAATATGATGTAAGCAATCTTCTTCTTTCTAATTAGAAACTTTTGAGAGTGAGGAATTGGAGGTCATTTTTCGAAAGCATTAGACTGCCCTACAAAATTTGACTATATAAAGTGATGCTAGCTGAAATGAAATCAGTCACGGCTTTATCATGAGATTCGTGAGTAAACAAAACGTTACCCAAAAAGAAGTGATGAGATATTATAAATTAAATTTAAATTATCCTTGAAATACGGATGCCCGAGCAGTAGAGCGTCAGTCTTAAGAAAAATATTTATCAAGCAACATGGACTTCTCGAAGCTGAACAAAATAGCTCGGGTAGAGAATTTTCTGCCAACGCGTAAAATTATCGAGTTAGAACTCAATGAAAGTTACACCGTCACCAACATTCGCTCCGTTACAACTAAGTATGAATCGAAATTTCTCATCACTCTGGATACGGAATTCGAGATTTTTCTCCCGGCAAGGCTTGGCAAATCATTACAAGAGGATTTGGATCAGCTTCAAAAACTTGCCGACGCTGTGAAGTCAGAGCTAACAGTCAGTTTCCGATTCCTTGGTAGTAAATTCAATGCTTGTGAGTTTTGTAAGAACAATTTTAAAAAACTGAACAATAAAAATGGAGGAGCACACAACAAAGGGCCCCTTTGTTGTGTAAAATGTAAAATTTCTGTGTATTAATTTGCATGGGTATGTGTATGCGTGTGTGAGTGTGCGTGTAAGTGCTATCAACGTTTCGACTCTGGGGAAAAATACATCAAAGGTAAGTATTTCAATCTTCATAAGTCCGCCATTTTGTTTTCAATTTGTTCCGTCCACCATCTTGTTTTGAAGGGAGGAAATCCGCGATAAAGGGTAGAAAAAGTTTGCAAAAACCAACGGAAAAGGGGTAGGAAACTGCGATAAAGGATTGGAAAACTGTTGAAATCGCGGAAAATTTGCGGAAAATTCCAGGAAATTTTAAGAAAACTTGTATGAAATTAGCGAGAAATCGCAAAGATTCCAAAAAAATCTGGGAAAACTGCGGAAAATTCGTGGAAAATTGAGGGAAAAATCTAGGAAAAATTGTAGTAAATTCGCGGGAAAATTGCGCAAATTCGCGGAAAACCCCGGAAAAACGCGGGGAAACCCCGAATGGAGGGGAGTGGGCGGGGCCGGGGAGGGGAGGGAGGTTACGTGATGAGAGGAGGAGTGGGGGGGCAGAACTCTCTTAGCATAACTACTTTCAGTTCAAAGCAGGTATTTTAATGTCAACTGGAAGTATGTGACACGATATCTTGATCATGAAATGGAATTTCTAAACTATTAAATCATTTTTACCCACGTGTAATTCTAGCTGTTAAGGTCCATCTTACATCCGTAGAAATTGATGGAGGGTTCCGAAATTAAAGCAGGTGTTGAAGTTCAGTTCAAAACACGTATTGTGATGTTAATTTAAAATATATGACACGATATCTGGACCATGTAATTAATTTATAAACTTCAATATCATTTTTACCCACATGTTATTCTAGCTGTTAAGGTTCATCTGACGTCCCTAGAATTCGAAGGAGAGTTCCGAAATTAAAGCATTTGTTAAAGTTCAATTGAAAACACGTATTTTGCTGTCATTAAAAAGTATGTGACACGATATCTTGGACATGTAATAAATTTCTAAACTATAAAATCATTTTAACTTACATGTAATTCTAGCTGTTAACAGTGGCGGATTTAACAGGTCGGCAAAAGCGCGCTTGCCGACTGGGCCCCCACGACGAAAGGCTTTCAGGGCCCCTCTTGCTGAAAAATACACCTTCGATTTCTTTTTGTTATTTTTTTGTTGAAAAAATGTTTTGGTGAGTCCCTTGTGAACAGCACAAGTTCAATTTTCAATCAGGGGCCCCCTGTTATCAGAATAATTGCCTGATAACTATCGTAAATTAAATATAAAATAAAATAACTTTTGCAATCAATCAGTTATTTAAAACGTCTACAATTTTCTCAAAGTTTGTCGAATATTTCTGACTTTTCAAAAACGTTCTAGAGGCGCCCCCGGGTGCCTTCGTGCATCCAAATTCAGTTGACAGTCAACTGACCATCACTTTCGAAAGTTGGAATTGCCGCGCCCAATAATGAGAATTCATTGAACATGCGCGGGAACTATCACTATAGTTACTGCAAGTTACTGTACTGGATGAGTAATTTCTACGAGTTCTGTCGAGTTCCGTGTCAATCGAGTTCGTTTATCATTTATCCAGTGTTTATGGACAAGTGCCACAGTGGTTTTCAATGTAAAATGTGAATTTATTCGATAAAAAAACCTGATTCCAGATACTCTAGGTATGTCCATTAATAATTGCTGCGTGTGAGAATTTTGCTTACTATAACATAACCTAGTAATTTGTATTTTTTCATGGTAGGTCTGATTCTACTATATATTTTGCTTAAAACTTTTCTTTCATAGTGATCTGTGCGTCCATCATTCAATTACATGATGCATTTTAGAATAAAAAATAAAAACCATGAAAAATTTAGTTGTAGAAAGCAGAAAATTCGTAATTCCAGTTTTGTTCTTCAAGAAAATTTTTATGGAGAGATATCCTATTTTTTTTATTCCCTAGAGCTGACGTTTTTTTTAAGCGAAGAAAATATTGAATTCTCGTGAAATGTCCATTTTTGTTAGTAACATTACTGTTCCAAGACCTTTTAAGAGGACACGGAAGACGTTCTATTCGCTATATTCTTCCTCTCAACGCTCTCAACCGGTTTCCGTTCTATGCGTTTTTTTCGCACTTCAGCATGTTCCGTGTCCTCTTAACACTCATTACATACAATCGCTGATTTTGAAATAAAATATCACTATTTTATGCAGTCAGTTATAAAAATTCTATAAAAAGGCATGCGTTCTATAAGACGCGACTATATGAAATTTTTATTGAAACAGTTTAACATTTTTGTAAAATAATAAAATTACAATGTATTATTTATGCATACATTAAATTTATTTATTATTTAATATTTCATATTTTGATATATATGTATAATATATTTTTCTTAATAATTTTTACAAAATTTTATAAAAGTTATATATTTATTAGCATAAAATTACTTTAAACAAAGCTTAATAGTATAATCTTGTTGAATTAGATGTTATGAATGGAGAAATGAAAAAAAATTATCAGATATCATGTATGTATGTTATTTAAAATTATTTTTAAATTGTTATTTAAATAAAATCAAAATTTCAAGATTTTTAGCAAACAGTTGTTCTTTTATAATTCAAAAATTGTCTATTAATGGTTTTAGATGACATGGAAAAAACAAAAGAAGAAAGTGGATTTGAAAAGAGAAAAATTAGAGAAAAAAGAAAATTAGAAAATGCTGGAATTGACCCTTAGCAGACTAAAGTCAGTAAATTCTTTCCAACTTCAACATCAAAGTCGACATCAGTTGAAGTTCAAAACAACGATGATCAAAACTCCACGGAAATCGGATTTCTTCCAGCAGAACAATAATTCCTATCCACCAGTTCATCCACCAAAAGTCATACCGAATCAAGCAATGAAACATCATCTACAAAATCACCGCTCATCCACCCAGAAATTTATAATGACGAAGGTATGGTATAATTCATACAAATAGTATAAAATAGTATAATTCATACGAATTTTTGGTCCTTATTTCGAAATGTTTATTGAATATGAAATGTTGAGCTGTGAAATCTTGAAAAATGCTACTTCATTTAATATATAAGTTTACATCAGTACGAACATTGGAGTAGAATTTGAATGTAGAATTTTTTTTTTCAATTTTTACAAAAACAATTCAAACATTTTCATAAAGCCTCTACGATTTAGTATGATCAGAGATTCCGTACTACATCAGATAACTGTTTTTCAATTTTGTTTTTTTACTGTTACAGAAAACAAGCAGGAGAACAAGAAAATGAAGAGCGGATACAATGAACCGATAAAAACTGGACCCGAGACTAGTGTTAGTCGAGTAAAATCCTCCGTCGACAAAAGTGTTAATGACCAATCGTTTTTTAATAATGAACAAAAAGATAACTTCGCACTCACTGATTCATTTGATAAAGAACCAATGTCCGAATCTGAATTATTATTTTCTGCAAATGCACTGCCAACAGTTTCAAAATTCAACAATGACAAAGGAATTTATAAAAATCGGATTTTAAACGAAGATCAGAAAAGAATGCTTTTACTTGCTGGCCCTTGTCAACCTGCAGAAGCTGATATGCCCAATGGCCAATTTAAACTCACAGAAAATAGGCGCCATTTCAACTCGCAGTATTATTATAAACGTACGCACAAGCCTTTCGAAGAAAATGATCCTAGTCCTTGGTTATCATACTCACCGACTCTACATCATGCTTATTGCCATTATTGCTGGCTATTTGGAAATGAGGATGCGAAAAAAAGTATATGGTGCACTGGTTACACGAATTGGAAACATGTTCAGAAATCCATTTCAATACACAGTTTGAGCAAGACTCATCTCCAGAATGCAGTTGCAGCAGCAAGTTTTCTCAAGAAAGCTGATATCAGTCATCAACTAAATCAGCAAATTAGCGAAGAAGCGAAAAAATGGCCTTACGTCCTGAACATTTTTTTTGATACCATAAGAACTTTGTCTGGCTTAGGTGTCGCGTTTCGAGGTCATCGTGAAAAAATGGATGAAGAAAATCCTGGTATATATTTGTCTATCATCAAACTCATCTCCCGACATAACTCGACTCTACATGATCACATCGAATCCTCGAATCGGATAAAGTACTTGAGCAAAACGATTACATTCGAATTATTGAATATCTTGGCTGATCAAACGCGAAATTTTATTATTAATGAATGCAAAGAAGCAAAATTTTTCACACTGATCGCTGACTCAACAACTGATGTTGCTCACTTGGACCAAATAGCTATATTGGTGCGATACGTTACAATCCAAAAAAATGAGACAGGAGCCAAGATACTATGCATCAAAGAACGTTTTTTATGTTTCATTCGAATCAAAAAAGGGGATGCTGTCTCGATTTCTCATGACATTATTGGGGTCTTGTTTGAAAAATATCTATTCGAAAAAATTTATCTATGTGGTCAAGCTTTCGATGGCGCGCCCGTTATGTTAGGAGAGCTGAATGGATTACAAGCACTTATAAGGAGATATGTTGGAGAGAAGGCCTTCGTTCCGTACATCCATTGTACAGCGCATCAACTCAACCTGGTTTTATCTCATGCAGCTGAAAAATTCGCCAGTCCTTCAATCAAACTCTTTTTCGCAACACTACAGCGAATTTTCAACTACTTCTCGCAGTCTCATCGGCGATGGGAAAACCTTTTGGAAGAAAGCAAAAATCTGTCTCAAAATACAACATCTTTCGGCATCAAACTTCTGGGAGAATTGAAACTAGAATTTTTTGAGACCAACTCTGACTGTCGATGAGAAACACAAGATGAACAGTGTGCTGTGCCATCAGAAGATATCGAAAGCGAAGCGCTGTCACAGAAACGAAGACTCCACATCAAAGGCTTGAGTGCTACTCGTTGGTCTGCACGGCTGAAAGCAGAAGAAGCAATTATCCAAAATCTTGACTGTGTTGTCAACTGCTTAGAACGAGAAACATCGAGAGAGAAGGCTACTGGAGAAGATATAATGGACGCAAATTCTCTACTTTCGGCGATCAATTAGCTATTTTCACTAAACCTGACATGGTGGCATTCAGTCCTATCATTCATTGACATTGCTGAAGTGCAATTACAGAAAAAAGAAGTTGATCTTTTGATGGCTCAAAATTGTCTCGAAAATGTAATGAAGAACTTGCAAAACTTGCGTGAAGAGAGCAAGTATGATTCTTTCGTTTCGAAAGCTAAATCTCAATGGGAGAAGATGGGATGGAATAATCCGGATTTTCCGATCATTAGACAACGACGAACGAAAAAAATGCCAGGCGAGAAAGCAGAGGATATTTCTCTGGATATAGCAACGAAACATCGCATTGGGTACTTTGAAGTTCTGGACAGAATGTGCAGTGAGTTACAAGAAAGGGCCAAAGGTTTTGATGAGATAAACTCACTTTTCGGATTTCTCAAACCTGAATCCTTCAAAAACATGGAAGAGAAAAAAAATTTGAAACAAATGTGTGCAATTTGATGGAGAAATATCCAACTTTTTTTACAACTGCCCTGAGGTATGAGTTAATCAGTTTTGCGGATATATATTTCTTACAAGAACAAGATTCTACCAAGCATAGTCCATTGCAATATTTGAACTTCATCGTTGAAAAAAATTTGATCAGCAGTTTCCCGGAGTGCTGCAGTTTATTGCGTTTATTCTTGACCCTTCCCGTCAGCACTGCCAGCGCCAAACGAACAATGAGTTCATTGAAGAGAGTCAAAGATCGTCAACGTTCTACAATCAGGGCAGAAGCATTAGACGATTTCAGCATACTTTTCATCGAACGGCAAGTCGCTGATAAAATTGATCTGGATGCAACCATCGAAGTTTTCGCGGAGAAAAACGCGAGAAGAGGATTCAAAAATAAGTAAATTGTCTCGATGTAAAAAAGAATACAACTTTTATAATGCTCGATTAATAAATGAAAAATTTTTTATATTCATGAAATTCTTGAAACATATATCTTTCACTTTCCATGGAACACCTGACACAACATGATTTTCTGGGGGGGGGGGGGGGGGCTGAAGAAATTTTGCCGACTGGGCCTTTATCCATAAATCCGCCACTGGCTGTTAAGGGCCATCGTACATTCCTAGAAATTGACGGAAGGATCCAAAATTCATGCAAACGTTACAGTTCAGTTCGAAACACTTATTTTAATGTCAACCAGAAGTATGTGACACAATATCTTGAACATGTAATAAATTTCCGAACTATTAAAACGTTTTTACCCACATGTAATTCTGGCTGTTAAGGTGTATCTTACATCCCTAGAAATTGACGAAGGGTTCCAAAATTGAAGCATGTGTTAGAGATCAGTTCAAAACACGTATTTTAAAGTCAATTAGATGTATATGAAACGATATCTGGACCATGTAATTAATTTCTGAACTTTAAAATCATTTCCATCCACATGTAATTCTAGACGTTAAGGTCCCTCTTACATCCCTAGAAATTGATGAAGGGTTCCGAAATCAAAGTGGATGTTGAAGATCTGTTCAAAGCACGAATTTTGTCTCATTTGGAAGTATGTGACTCGATATCTTGGACATGTAATAAATTTCTAAACTATTGAATCATTATTACCTACATGTAATTCCAGCTGGTAAAGTCCATCTTTAATCCCTAGAAATTAACGAAAAGATCCGAAATTCAAGCAAATTTTAAAGTTCAATTCAAAAAACGTATTTTAATGTCAACTAGACGTATGTTACACAATATCTTGACCATGTGATACATTTCTGAAATATTAAAACATATTTACCCACATGTAATTCTAGCTGTTAGGGTCCAACTTACATCCCTAGAAATTGATGAAGTGTTCAGAATTAAAGCGTGTGTTGAAGTTCAGTTTAAAACACATATTTTGATGTAAACTGTAAGTATGTAAAACGTAATCTTGACCATTTAATTAATTTCTAAACTATTAAATCATTTTTACAATCGTGTAATTCTAGCTTTTAGGGTGCATCTTACATCCCTAGAAATTAACAGAGGGATCCGAAATTGAAACAGGTGTTGAAGTTCAGTTTAAAACACGTATAGTGATGTTAATTTGACATATATGACACGATATCTGGACCATGTAATTAATTTCGAAACTTTAAAATCATTTTTACCCACACGTAATTCTAGATGTTAAGGTCCATCTTACATTCCTAGAAATTGATGGAAAGTTCCGAAATAAAAGCGCGTGTTTAAGTTCAGTTCAAAACACGTATTTTGATGCCAACAAAGAGTATGTGACACGATATCTTGACAACGTAATTAATTTCTAAACTATTCAATCATTTTCACCCACGCGTAATTCTAGCTGTTAAGGTCTATATCACATCCCTAGAATTCGAAGGAGGGTTCAGGTATCGAAGCATTTGTTGATGTTCAGTTCGGATCACGTATTTTGATGCCAACTAGAAGTATGCGACACGATATCTTGACGATGCAATAAATATCGAAACTATTCAATCATTTTTACTTACATGTAACTCTAGCTGTTCAGGTCTATCTTACATCCCTAGAAATTGACGGAGGGTTCCGAAATTAAAGTGATTGTTGAACATCAGTTCGAAACACCTATTTTGATGACAACTGGAAGTATGTGGCACGATACCTTGACCATGTTATTAATTTCTAAACTATTAAATCATTTTTACCCACATGTTATTCTAGCTGTTAAGGTTCATCTAACGTCCCTAGAATTCGAAGGAGGGTTCCGAAATTAAAGCATATGTTGAAGTTCAATTCAAAACACGGATTTTGCTGTCATTTAGAAGTATGCGACACGATATCTTGGACATGTAATAAAATTCTAAACTATTAAAATATTTTTACCCACATGTAATTCTAGCTGTTCAGTTCCAACTTGAATCCCTAGAAATCGATAAAGGATTCAGAATTAAAACGAGTGTTAAAGGTCAGTTATAACACGTATTTTCATATAAACTGTATATGTGAAACGAAATCTTGATCATGTGTATAAATTCTAAACTATTAAATCATTTTTACAATCGTGTAATTCTAGCTTTTAGGGTCCATCTTACATCCCTAAAAATTGACGAAGGGTTCCGAAATTGAAACAGGTGTTGGAGTTCAGTTCAAAACACGTATTGTGATGTTAATTTGAAGTATATGACACGATATCTGGACCATGTAATTAACTTCTAAACTTTGAAATCAGTTTTACCTACATGTAATTCTAGATGTTAAGGTCCATCTTACATCCCTACAAATAGATGGAGAGTTCCGAAATGAAAGAGAGTCATGAAACTTAGTTCAAAACACGTATTTTGATGTCAACTAGAAGTATGTGACACGATATCTTGACCATGTAATTAATTTCCGAATTATTAATTCATTTTTATCCACATATGAATCTAGCTGTTAGGGTCCATCTTACATCCCTAGATATAGAACAAAAGGTACCGAAATTGACGCAGGTGTTAAAGTTCAGTTAAAAACACGTATCGTGATGTCAATTTGAAGTATGTGACACGATATCTTGGACATGTAATAAATTTCACAACTATTGAATCATTTTTATCTACATGTATTTCTAGCTGTTAAGGTCTATTTTACATCCCTAGACATTGGATCCGATATTCATGCAAATGTTGAGTTCAGTTCAAACACGGATTTTGATGTCAACTAAAAGAATGTGACACAATATTTTGAGGATGTAATAGATTTCTAATCTATTAAAACATTTTCACCCACATGCAATTCTAGCTGTTAAGGTCCATCTTAAATCTGTAAAAATTAATGAAGGGTTCATAAATTAAAGCGGGTGTTGAAGTTCAGTTCAAAACACGTATTTTGATGTCAATTTGAAGTATATGACTCGATATCTAGACGATGTAATTAATTTCTAAACTTTAAAATCATTGTCACGCACACGTAATTCTAAATGTTAAGGTCCATCTGACATTCCTAGAAATAAATAAAGAGTTCCGAAATTAAAACGGCTATTAAAGTTTAGTTCAAAATACGTTTTTTGATGTCAACTAGGAGTATGTGATAAAATATCTTGACATTGTAATTTATTTCTAAACTATTAAATCATTTCTACACAGGTGTAATTCTAGCTGTTAAGGTCCATCTTACATTACTTGAAAATGTTGGAAGGATCCGGAATTCTAGCATATGTTTAAAATCAGTTCAAAACACGTATTTTGATGTCAATTATAAGTATGTGACACAATATCTTGACCATGTAATAAATTTCTTAACTATTAAAACATGTTTACCCACATGTAATTCTAGCTGTTAAGATCCACCTTACATCCCAAGTAATTGACGAAAGGGTCCGAAATTGAAGCAGGTGTTGAAGTTCTGTTCGAGCACGTTTCGGAATGTCAATTGAAAGTATATGACACGATATCTGGACCTTGTAATTCATTTCTAAACTTTAAAATCATTTTTACCTACGTGTAATTCTAGCTGTTAAGGTACATCTTACATCCCTAGAAATTAAAGGAGGGTTCTGAAATTGAAGCAGGTGTTGAAGTGTAATTCAAAACACGTATATTGTTGTCATTTATAAGTATGTGAAACGATATTTTGGACATGTAATAAATTTCTAAACTATTAAATCATTTTTACCACTATGTTATTCTAGCTGTTAATGTCTATCTTACATTCCTAGAATTTGACGGAAGGTTCTGAAATTTAAACAGGTGTAGAAGTTCAGTTCAAAACACGTATTGTGATGTTCATTCGAAGTATATGACACGATATCTGGAACATTTAATTAATTTCTAATATTTAAAATCATTTTCATCCACATGTAATTTTAGATGTTAAGGTCCTTATTACATCCTTAGAAATTGATGGACGGTTCCGAAATTAGAGTTAGTGTTAAAGATCAGTTCGGAACGAGTATTTTTATGTCAACTGGAAGTATGTGACACGATATCTTGACCATGTAATTAATTTCTAAACTATTAATTCATTTTTACCCACATGTAATTCTAGATGTCAAGGTCTATCTGACGTCCCTAAAATTTGAAGAATAGTTCTGAAATTAGCATTTGTTCAAGTTGAGTTCAAAACACGTAGTTAAGTGTCAACTAGAAGTATGTGACACGATATCTTGACCATGTAATTAATTTCTATACTATTGAATAATTTTTACCAACATGTAATTATACCTGTTTAGGTTCATCTTACATCCCTAGAAAATGACGAAAGGTTCCAAAATTGAATCAAGTGTTGAAGTTTAGTTCAAAACACGTATCGTTTTGTTAGATTTCAGTAGATTTCACGATATCTAGACCATGTAATTAATTTATAAACTTCAATATCATTTTTACACACATGTTATTCTAGTTGTTCAGGTTCATCTGACGTCCCTAGAATTAGGAGAAGGGTTCCGAAATTAAAGAATTTGTTGATGTTCAATTTAAAACACGTATTTTGCTGTCATTTAGGAGTATTTGAAACGATATTTTTGACATGTAATAAATTTCTTTACTATTAAATCATTTTTACCAACGTGTAATTCTAGCTGTTAAGATCCATCTTACAACCCTAGAAATTGTCAGGGCTCCCAAAATTCAAGCAAGTGTTGGAGATCAGTTCAAAACACGTATTTTGATGGCAATTGGAACTATATCAAACGATATCTGGACCATGTGATTAGTTTCTTAACTTTAGAATCATTTTTATCCACATGTAATTCCAGATGCTAAGGTCCATCTTACATCCCTAGAACTTGATGAAGGGTTCCAAAATTAAAGTGAGTGTTGAAGATCTGTTCAAAACACGTATCTTGCTGTCATTTGGAAGTATTTGACACGATATATTGGACATGTAGTAAATTTCGAAAGGATTAAATCATTTTTACCTACATATAATTCCAGCTGTTAAGGTCCGTCTTACATGCCTAGAAATTGACGAAGGTTTCCGAAATTCAAGGAGGTGTTAAAGTTCAGTTCAATAAACGTATCCTGATGACAGTTTGAAGTATATCAAACGATATCTGTACCATGTAATTAATTTCTAAACTTCAAAATCATTTTTACTCACATGATCTTCTAGATGTTATGGTCAATCTTACGACCTTAAAAATCAGCGCACAGTTCCCAGATTGCACAATTCATTGAAGTACAGTTAAAACTGAGTATTTTGGTGCTAAATCGAAGTAAATGACACGATATCTTGTTCTTGTAATAAATTTCTACACTATGAAATCATTTTTACTCTTATGTAGTATTAGCTGTTAAGGTCTATCTCACGTCTCTAGAATTCAAAGGAGGGTTCATAAATTGAAGCATTTTTTAAAGTTCAGTTCAGATCACGTATTTTAATACCAACTCGAAGTATGTGACATGATATTTTGACCATGTAATATATTTCTGCACTATTTAATCATTTTTACCCACATGTAATCCTAGCAGTTAAGGACCATCTTACATCCCTAGAAATTCACGATAAGGTCCAAAATGATTGTGGGTGATAAAACATAGTTCAAAACACGTATTGTGATGACAATTTGAGGTATATGACACGATAACTGGAAGAAGCAATTAATTTCTAAACTATTAAATCATTTTTACCCACATGAAATTTTAGCTGTTAAGGTCTATCTGACGTCCCTAGAATTCGAAGGAAGGTTCCTAAACTGAAGAATTTGTTGCATTTTTGTTCAAGTCACGTTCGTTGATGCCAACTAGAAGTATGTAACACGATATCTTGACCATGTAATTAATTTCTAAATTATTAAATCATTTATACCCACGTGTAAATCTAGCTGTTAAAGTCTATCTTACATTCCTAGAAATTGACGGAGGGTTCTGAAATTGAAACAGATTTTGCAGCTCAGTTCATAATACGTATTGTGATGTCAATTTGAAATATATGACACGATATCTAGACTATGTAATTTACTTCTAAACTTTGAAATCATTTTTACCCACATGTTATTTTAGCTGTTAAGGCCCATCTGACGTCCTTAGAAGTCGAAGAAGGGTTCTGAAATTCAAGCATTTGTTGACTTTTAGTTCGAAGCACGTATTTTGATGTCAACTAGGAGTTCGTGACACGATATCTTGACCATGTTATCAATTTCTAAACTATTAAATCATTTTCACCAACGTGTAATACTAGCTGTTAAGGTCCATCTTACATCCCTAGAAATTGATGGAGGGTTCCGAAATTAAAGCGGGTTTTAAAGATCAGTTAAAAACACGTATTGTGATGTTGATTTGAAGTACAGGACAGGATTACTCGACCATGTAATTAACTTCTAAACTTAAAAATCATTTTTACCCACGTGTAATTTTAGCTTTTAAGGTCCATCTTACATATGTAAAAATTGACGAAGGGTGCCGAACATAAAGCAGGTGTTGAAGTTCAGTTCAAAACACGTATTGTGATGTAAATTTGAAGTATATGACACGATATCTAGACTATGTAATTTACTTCTAAACTTGGAAATCATTTTTACCCACATGTTATTTTAGCTGTTAAGGTCCATCTGACGTCCCTAGAATTCGATGAAGGTTTCTCAATTTAAGCATTTGTTACGTTTAGTTCAAAACACGTCTTTTGATGTCAACTAGGAAATCCTGACACGATATCTTGACCATGTTATCAATTTCTAAACTATTAAATCATATTTACCAACGTGTAATTCTAGCTGTTAAGGTCCATCTTACATCCCTAGAAATTGATGGAGGGTTCCGAAATTATAGTGGGTTTTAATGATCAGTTAAGAACACGTATTGTGATGTCGATTTGAAATACATGACACGATATCTGGACCATGTAATTGATTTCTAAACTTTTAAATCATTTTTACCAACATGTTATTCTTGATGCTAAGGTCCGTCTTACGTCCCTAGAAAACAACGCAGGGTTCTATGATTGCAAAATCTTATGAAGTTCAGTTAAAAGCGAGTATTTGAATGACAATTTGAAGTGTATGACAAGATATTTCGACCATGTGATAAATTACTAAACTAATAAATCATTTTCAGCCACATGAAATCCTAGCTGTTAACGTCCATCTGACGTCCCTAGAAGTTGAAGGAGGTTTTCGAAATTAAAGCATTTGTTGAAGTTTAGTTCAAAACACGTATTTTGCTGTCATTCAGAAGTATGTGACACGATATCTTGGACATGTAATACATTTCTAAACTATAAAATCATATTAACCTACATGTCATTCTAGCTGTTAAGGTCCATCTTACATCCCTAGAAATTGACGAAAAAAAACGAAACTAAAGCGAATGTAGAAGTTCAGTGCAAAACACGTATTCTGATGTCAACTGAAAGTATGTGACACGATATCTTGACCATGTAATTAATTTTTAAACTATTAGATCATTTTTACCCACATGTAATTCTAGCTGCTAAAGTTCATCTTACTTCCCTAGAAACTGATGAAGGGTTCCGAAATTAAAACATGTGTTGAAGTTCAGTTCAAAACACGTATGCTGACAATAATTTAAAGTATATCACACGATATCTGAACAATGTAATTAATTTCTAAACATGAAAATAATTGCTTCCAACATGGAATTCTGGATGTTATGGTCCTTCTTACATCCTTAAAAATTGATGAACAGTTCCGAAATTGAAGCGGGTGTTGAAGTTCAGTTCGAAACACGTATTCTGATGTCAACTAGAAGTATGTGACACGATATCTTGACCATGTAATTAATTTCTAAACTATGAAATCATTTTTACCCACATGTAATTCTAGCTGTTAAGGTTCATCTTACATCCTTAGAAATTGACGGAGTGTTCCGAAATTAAAGCACTTCTTAAAGTTTAGATCATAACACGTTACGTGATCTCAAATAAAAGTATATGACACGGTTACTGGACCATGTAATTAATTTGTAAACTTAAAAATTATTTTTACCAACGTGTAATTTCAGCTGTTAAGGTCCAACTTACATCCCTAGAAATGGATGGAGGGTTCCGAAATTTGAACACTTGATGAAGTTTAGTTAGAAGCTAGTATTTTGATGACAATTTGAAATATATGACAAGATATTTTGACTATGTAATAAATTTCTAAACTATTAAATCATTTTTACCCATATGTAATTTTAGGTGTTAAGATCTATCTGACGTCCCTTGAATTCGAAGGAGGGTTCCGAAATTTAAGCATTTGTTGAAGTTTAGTTCCAAACACGTATTCTGATGTCAACTGGAAGTATCTGACATGATATCTTGACCATGTAATTAATTTCTAAACTATTGAATCATTTTTACCTACATGTAATTCTAGCTGCTAAGGTTCATCTTCTATCCCTAGAAGCTGATGAAGGGTTTCGAAATTAAAACATGTGTTGAAGTTCAGTTTAAAACACGTATTGTGATGATAATTTGAAGTATATCACACGATATCTGAACAATGTAATTAATTTCTAAACATGGAAATAATCCCTTCCAACATTTAATTCTAGTTATTATAGTCCATCTCACATCCCTAAAAATTGATGAAGAGTTCCGAAATGGAAGCGGGTGTTAAAGTTCAGTTCGAAACACGTACTCTGATGTCAACTAGAAGTATGTGACACGATATCTTGACCATGTAATTAATTTCTAAACTATTAAATCATTTTTACCCACATGTAATTCTAGCTGTTAAGGTTCATCTTACATCCCTAGAAATTGACGGAGTGTTTCGAAATTAAAGCACGTCTCGAAGTTTAGATCAAAATACGTTATGTGATGTTAATTAAAAGTATATGACACGCTTACTGGACCATGTGATCAATTTCTAAACTTAAAAATCATTTTTACCCACGTGTAATTTTAGCTGTTAAGGTCCATCTTACATATTTATAAATTGACGAAGGTTGCCGAAATTGAACAGGTGTTGAAGTTCAGTTCAAAACACGTATTGTGATGTCAAATTGAAGTATATGACACGATATCTAGACTATGTAATTTACTTCTAAACTTTGAAATCATTTTTACCCACATGTTATTTTAGCTGTTAAGGTCGATCTGACGTTTTTAGAATTCGAATACGGTTTCTAAATTCAAGCATTTGTTGACGTTTAATTCAAAACACGTCTTTTTATTTCAACTAGGAGTTCGTGACACGATATCTTGACCATGTTATTAATTTCTAAACTATTAAATCATTTTTACCAACGTGTAATTCTAGCTGTTAAGGTCTATCTTACATCCCTAGAAATGGATGGAGAGTTCCGAAATTAGAACACTTGTTGAAGTTTAGTGCAAAACACGTATTGTTATGTCAATTTGAAGTATGTGACACGATATCTTGACCATGTTATTAATTTCTAAGCTTTAGAATCATTTTTACCCACATTTTATTCTAGCTGCTAAGATCCATCTTACATCCCTAGAAATTGACGGAAGGATCCGAAACTAAAGCGAATGTCGAAGTTCAGTGCAAAACACGTTTTTTGATGTCAACTAAAAGTATGTGACACAATATGTTGACCATGTTATAAATTTCTAAATTATTAAAACATTTTTACCCACATGTAATTCTTGTTGTTAAGGTTCTCCTGACGTCCCTAGAATTCGAAGGAGGGTTCCGAAATTCAAGCGAATATTGAAGTTTAGTTCAAAACACGTATTTTGCTGTCATTTAGAAGTATGTGACACGATATCTTGGACATGCAATAAATTTCTAAACTATTAAATCATTTTTATCTATATGTAATACTAGCTGTTAAGGTCTATCTGACGTCTCTAGAATTCGAAGGAGGGTCCCGAAATTGAAGTCTTAGAAGGTGAGCTGAAGGGGTATTAGACCCTCCCACTCCTACTCCTATCACGCGACTTCCCTCTCCCGTCCTCGCGTCGGTAAGGTAGGGACCTGAGATGGAGACGGTCGGTAAATACGATCAGTTATTATTACCTGTTGTCGGTAACTATTACTTATGCTCGGTGAAACAGGGGTGTATCTACTGCCATGTAAACAGGGGAAGTAAATACCTGCTTTTAAATTTGATTTTTTGTTTTTGTTTAGTTTTTTTTTTTTTTTTTTTGTTATTTCTTTATTTATTTTTTGTTTAGTTCTTTTTTACATTTGATTTTGTTTTTTTTTATTGAAACAGTTTCGTTACACAGTGTTTTGAAATACATTCATTTTTTAAAGTGAACTCGCAGGCGTTGAATTTCTCTCCGAGAAGACGGAAATGCACTGGATTCGTCGACTTGATGGAGACTTCAATTTTTTGTAGTTCCTTCGGATCCTTTCTCAGAGTTTCGCAGATCCTTTCTGGTAGAAACACCTCAAATTTCTCATCCAGGGCGATGACGAATTTAGTTCCAAATTTAGTGTCAATGGATCGAATCCCAGTCACAGGAAAGCTTTTGTTTACTTCCAACTCGGCAACCCTTTGCTTTGGGAGCAAATGTCCTCTACGGACAAGTTGGTTAAGCTTTGAGAAGTCCATGTTGTTTGTTTGAAAATTGTCTCTGGAATTACGCTCCCGCTCATAGCTGTCATATTTTTAGCTATGCTGCGCATGCGTAGACGTGTGTGAAAGATTTATCAGCATCCATGCGCAGAGGTAGTAAACGCGGATCGTCCAATCGTAGCGCGCGAATGTGGGGGGATTGACCAATCGGAGCATGCGATGACGTCATCACGACAAGTGTCAACACGTTTATTCTAGGAACGATTACATCATCTCGACAAGTTTAAACACGTTTATGTTAGGAAATCATCACGTCATCACATTCCTAAAAGATAACATCTACTGCGCAATACATATTTGACCTTGAAAGTTATTTTTAGAACGATAACTGCGTGAAAGACGACAAGTCTTACATAAAAATTCTAGGAAACGATGACGTCATCACGACAAGTTTAAACACGTTTATTTTTAGCAACGATTACGTCATCACATACAATGATGTCACTTTATTTCAAGTTTTACTGGGGAATAAATAACAATAAAATAATTTTTTTTGTGCAAGGGGCCCCACCCCGCCCCTTGCTGTGAGACTCATCCATCATGTCAGTCCCTCCATTTTTAATACAAAAAATTACAATTTTTCACGCTTACATCTAATTCAATCTTTTATCATCGGAGCTATGCCAATACGATCATCAGACGTCAAATTCCAATGTTTTTTACATCGCGTAAATCTAACAAACTCAGCATCTTTTTGTAATTTTGACGGGAGCTTTTCCCAAGCTCTAGCGATACATTTTTGTTGTAAGTATAATAAAAATTCTCGCGGCAATTCAACGATATCTTCAGAATCCAACTCGTGGAGGAAGACAGTGTATGAGAGTAGAGTAAATGATCTCTTCATTGACGGCGTATCACCAAATTTTTACATTAACCACATCCTGAGACGGCGAGCGTTTTCCGTTGCACAGTGATGAGTAGGCACAGGTCGATGAAAATTGTTGTAGGGACACGCAGAGACTCGCAAATCCTCCAGGGACGGACAGCCCATATCCATCAAATCGATGATGATGGCATTTGTATACTGCTTTAACCATCGCTTTTTGTCTAATCCTTTGACGAATATGAATGTGCCATCCTTCAACTGGTTGCTCAATTCTTGATCAAGTTCCTCGTATGACACATCTCCAGAGTTCCGAGGCACACCATGATAGTTTTGTGTTAGCCACAAATAAGCAGCCTTGACATTTGGCGACAAATCATCCAAAGCACATGGTGACTTGAATAATGTCGTGACAACACCAGCGTAGGGCTCAAGCCCTACGCATCCAGCGAAGCCCTGGAAGCCCTGATCCAGGAAGCTCTGGATGTCAACGACGTACTTCATCTTGATTTACTGATGCTTTCCGACAACTCCATCGCCTTTTACATCTTTTCCCCCACCACTACCACTACCAACTACTTGAATCTCTCATACATGATGTCCGACTTTTTATCATCATCCTTTTCCTTTTTGTCCGACACCGGTTTATATTTATCCGACGTTTTATCTTTGGACAAAAGACATCGAGGATCATCGGTTAACCTATCCATCGCGACTGACGATTCATCAAGTTTGAACATTAATATATATGTAACCTAACCTTT
This sequence comes from Platygaster robiniae, assembly GCA_028476575.1. Lineage (NCBI taxonomy): Eukaryota > Metazoa > Arthropoda > Insecta > Hymenoptera > Platygastridae > Platygaster > Platygaster robiniae. Next base: position 22,466,251 of record CM052021.1, read on the forward strand.
TTATGTAGATTTTCACGCACACACACACTCATACATTTTATAGTTTTCTAACAACGCCGCTGATTGGTTGATACTCGACAATTTTATCATGTATAATAAGACAGTACACCGCAGTTGTGTCGGGAAAAGCTGCTACTGATTCAAATTCGAGACGAACATCAACTGGTCCAGTAATCAATGAATCGTTTTGCTTTGCACAATCAATAATCACAAGACGTGCATTCTCTTTAAATTGAGTTTTTGTCAGCAATGGATCATTTTTCGTTCCATAATACGATGATTGAAAATTTGCAAACATTTCATACAACGTTGCAAACTGGTTTCGTTAAAAATCAATATTAAGATTTGTGTAAGGATAACACTGTGAGTTTAGGTACAATTTCACATCACGCAAATTACACGTATCAAAATTACTCATGTTTCCGGTTCTAACATTCTTTCTACCAGCTTGGAATCCAACGATAACATATCTTGGTTTTTCGAACTGTGTCGAAGTTTTAACACTCCACACATGCTTAGTCGTTTGCGGCAACAGAGGATATTCGTAGAGTTCCCAGCTTCGGAAACTCATAGCAATGGTTGGATCCGTTGAGATGTAGTTCAGCATACGAATTTTCTCCACATCGGAAACTTTGACGTACGGAATCAGCCATTCCATTTTTCTGATTGTTATCTTGTATTGTTCATCATTCGCAGCTTGCTGTAGAATGGCGTTCACGTCGGTGTTGGCTCGGAGTATGATGAGTTCATGCTTGGCGTTGACAATCACTCGCTGATAGTCCTCAGCGAATCCAAAGATAAAATCCAGAGGAATGCATATATCGAAATATCCATTGTTGTTGATCAATTGTCTGGCATCGTTAATGATCCATACAGCTTTTTCCATGAGATCTTTTTGGTTAGGATTTTGCGAAACGTAGGCTTTTATTGTAGTTGTCAGACCAACGTTTTTCACCCTCTCGATCTCAATAGCGTTAAGCTCGTAACGAATCTCTTCGAATAAGTGAGCTATACCATTGTTTATTATAGACGTATGCTCGACATTGACTACGTATTCAGCTAACGTCAATCTTCCTTGCACGTGCAGCAAGCTCTTACTCGGCAACATGTACGAATCCTGATTCTGGATACTGATACGAATCTCATCGTTATTGTTGAACGTTGACGATGCGTACGGCTGATGCGCATGCACTTCGTACTGTGCTATCGACTCGTCGAAGACGATCTTCTTTTCGACGGATAACATGGTATCAGGCAAATTAAGCAGCAAATTTTCTTTGGACTCTCAGACCGAGACTTTTCAGGAACTGAACGTTCTGTGGTGTGAGCTGTTGAAGAGGTCGACTTCGAATGATGATTTTTGGCCATGTTGCTGGACTTTTATACTCTTCGTAGACGATTTCTGTTATTCACTTTTTACATGTAGTCGTATAATGATAACTTCTTCTCGAAAATTCACTAGCTTTCCACTTTGATCGACTATGCGCAGCTGCAGATGATTTATTGCCTGTACGACGATTGGATGGTAAGTGGCGTGATTTGGCAATTCGATGATCTTATATCCTGGAGGCACCACTGGGAAGAACTCGTGGATGGTGTGTACACGCTGCTCGTTTATATACGCCCCTGCCGTGATGTTACACTCGATGCGTAAAGCGTTGACGGCGAGAATTCTCACCGGGGAATCCGACTTGTGCGCGACGTGAGCTTCAATGATTCTCGAATCAAAGCCCAGCAGTTTACCGATAGAGTCCTTGAGTTGGAAATCAATCTCCCGATTACATTTGATCTCACTGCGTAGTGTGCTGCTGTTGGCCCGCAAACTCAGCTGAATATTTTTTGGAAGTACTTCCTTCAGATATTCCTCGATGTTTCCCAATTCGTAGCTTCAAGATGGTATAGTTATGACATCATCACCAACATAAAACTTGTTGTTTCCCTCGTCAATGTTGGGTATGGAATTAAAAGTCAACAATTCCACTAGTCCCAAGGAATATTTCTTCCAAGCTGACAGTTCGATTGGTGGAAAGTAGTGAGCTTCCAAAACGGATGACGTCCCCGAGAGCGTTAATGTTTATGAGTCCATTGTCACTCGTAGACTGATGCGTGTTCACACCCGAGCAATGCTTATATCGATTGAAAATTGTAGACACAAGTGACCGCAAATGACTAAGTCATAGTTTTGAAATTGATCGTGATTGTATTTGATTTTGCTACCGAAACCAAAATAGTTTAAAATTTCACGAGGCGGTTGTAGATTACCAAAACTGTCGAAATAAACGACTCGATTTTCGGTTTTTCTATAGGCTACCCAATGCGTGCCAGAACCATTTTTAGTATCCAAATTCACAATGGCGGCCTCATATTTTTTCGGACCACTTTTTGGTAAATCGTTGCGCATAAACACACCTCGAAACGATGGAATTTGCAATAGTTTTACATATTTTAGTAAATCCATATCGGTGAGTGCTCGGTTCGGTAGCTCTATACGTTTTTTAAATGAAGTTTCACACCAGCTCCCCAAGGTTTCAAGTACAAGCCTTTTCCCACGGCGATTGATTCCATTTTAAGGTGATGTCGCTTCGCTTCATCCAACTGTCGCTTGGCGGCTTTTGCGTCGTTGATAGCTTTTGCAACGCTAGCAGCGCCACCTGCCAGAACCCCTGTAGCACTCAGTCCGGCAAAAACAGGTAGCAAAAACGTAGGGAAATGCCTCCAACTTTGCTCGGAACAGGTAATACGCGAAGCACTCGAACTTTCTTCTTTCCTCCAGCTTCTTCCACAGCTGCGCGTGCGGCTTTTAGAGTTGATGGTATGGATCCAGTAGCTTTTGATGCTATTTTTGCAGCATCGATGACTTTCCTCAAAGGGATTTTCTTCGATTTCTTCTTCAAACCCATACCAAGTTTTGGCTTGACTTTCATGATGCCGGCAACTCCAAGAGCAGCTGCTTTTTCTCCAACTCCGGAATCCCTGGCGTAGATACGTTCGATCGCTCTTTTTGCGAGGACTTTGTCAGCTTTGTGTCTTGCTGTTAGATTAGTATTTTTCGAGAACGCGATATCGTGATCTCTGCAGGCTGCGTCCAGAGGGTTTATACCCTGGTCTCCACGCGCCAATCTTTTAGCAAGCTTGGTACCTGGCCCGCAAAATTGGTAACCCGGTATATGAAGTTCAACAAGGAGCTTGTTTACGAGAGTGTTGACGAGACCGTTACCTCTCGCTGCCATTGCTCGACTGAGCTCGATGCTATAAAAGTCGAGTATTTATAGGTTTTCCAATCAGACGCGCGCGAGCAGCCATGGAGTTGACACAGCAAAACGTCAAGTTACCAGTCATCAACTTTGATAATGTAACGGAGAAGCGGGAAAAAATAAAACGTCATGGAAAGCTGCTACCAAACACGGTTCGCTCTATAATTTGCGGCACTTCGAATTGTGGCAAGACCAACGCTCTTCTCACGCTCGTCACGCATCCTAACGGCTTGAGATTTGAAAACGTGTACCTCCACTCAAAGTCGCTCAATCAGCCCGAGTACGAATACTTTAATAAAATCATCGAACCTGTCAAAGGAGTGGGATATTTTTCGTATAGCGACAACGAGCAAGTTGTTAGTGTGGGTGAAGTCAAGCCGAATTCTGTGATGATATTTGACGACGTGGCATGTGAAGAGCAAGACAATATACGCGCATACTTTTGCATGGGACGGCATCGCGATGTGGACAGTTTTTATCTCTGTCAGACTTATGCTCGCATTCTCAAACACTTGGTGGGAGACAATGCCAATATGCTCGTGCTGTTTTGTCAAGATGTAAACACAGAAGTGACGTTTACACAATTTCGAGAACTGTGCGCGACCTGCTGGAACGACAAGTATGGCTTTCTCGTCATCGACAAGGATAGTGAAATTTATCAAGGTCGATAGAGGAGGGGATTCGATTGCTTCTATAAATTAAAGTGATTCAATGACAATTGCATCAGTATCACTTGAACGTTGCTGAGGGTAACACCATGGAGCGTAAAGATGTACTACATCAGATTGTGCAAGCCAGTGAAGCTATCGGACGCAAACATCGTCTGCTGAAACGAGGAAAAACTGCTGTTGAGACGTCGGTGCGAGAAACGTTCAAGCCCATCATCAATCCGCTCCAGTCATTGACTAAACGGGATGTGGAAATGAAAAAAATCAAAAAGGAAGAAGCCAAAGAAGAATTACCTAGGATGGAGGATACGTTCGAGCAACAGAGTGAAGATTTCGAGAGCTTTGATCAAACCATGGGAGATCAAACCTTCACACCGGGCATCGCAAGTTCACCAGCTCCTGTTGGCACTCTGAAGAAATACTTGAACATGTTAAAAAACAAGACGCAGCAAAAGAATCTCGACATGCAGTATGGAGTACGGGCTTTGAAAAATGAGTTGTATATTGGAAACACGCCAATCAGTTTCGTAGAAAATACTGTTTATGTGGGGACTGAGGAGTTTGAGAAAACGCCGGGACTTATTGAACTTCTGTTTAAGAAAATACCAAACAGTTTGATTGTGAATAAAATTGATGTGGAAAACTATAAAAAAATTATTCAGCAAACGAGTGCAGACAGAAAAAATTATCTACCTGACAGGAGTTTGCGTGTTGGTAGAGATTTGAAGTATCTGACATACGTTGCTGACAAGAAAGTGGGTTCAGGAGTTTACAACGTAGTTAATCGTAGATGTGACATTGACTATGTGCATTGGGATGATCCAAACGAACTTATTGATCGCTTACTTATACTTGCATCTCAAGCCGCTGGAAACAACAGTCATACCAACGAAATTAACTCAATCATCGAAGAATTGAGAGAAGTTGGGATTATATATTAAAAATCTCAGAGTCTGTAATCTCATTCGAGAGCTGCACAATGGCAAGTGTGGACGTGTTTGGAAGACATCTAGCCAAAAACAGCGAAATACGTGGGCCACCGGGTATTGGATTCAAACCAACTCCCGAAGGTCATTACGATCTCCAGTATAAAAAATTACCCAACGTTGCAAAGGGTGATTACGAGACGGATGGTGCTTCGGATCAAAATATAATTGATTTTGAAGAAGTGTTGGCAACGGGAATGGAGCAGTTGAAGGAATCATTGGAAACCTTGACTAACATGTACCAAAAACATGTGACTGAAAACGCTGCAATAATTTCATCGATTCAGAATCATTTGAAGCATATCGAGGAGGAAGTGTTTGTCGATGTTACACCACAAAAGGACGTTTACGAATAAAATCTCGTGTAAACTCGCGTACCAGTCATTACCACCATGGACCTCAAGGAAGCACTAGTGGACGAAGTTCATAAACCTGCACGGAGAAATTATCGACGTCGTCATGTTGATATGCGAGGATTGGATGAAACGTGGCAAGCAGATCTCGTAGACATGACCACCTACAAAGATAAAGGCTACAAATTCCTGCTCACCGTCATCGACGTCTTCTCCAAGTACGCCTGGGCTGTACCAATAAAATCTAAGAATGGTCTTGACGTCACTGCTGCTATGAAGACTGCGCTAAAGGATCGACAACCCAAGAATCTACACGTCGATCAAGGCAAAGAGTTCTACAACAAGGACTTTAAGGCCCTCATGAAACAATATGGAATCAACATGTACTCTACATTCAGCGGCATGAAAGCATCCATCTGTGAACGTTTTATCGCACACTCAAGGGCAGGATGTAGAAACGATTCTCCCTCCAAGGACGCTATAAATGGATCGACATCTTACCTGATTTGATGACGAGCTACAACTCTACCAAACATCGAACAATCAAGATGAAACCTAAAGATGTTACCGCAGCTGATGAAAGTCGTCTGCTTCTTGAAATTTATTCAAAAAAATATAAAAAAAAGAGCAGAGAACATTTGACGTTGGTGACAAAGTTCGAATCAGCAAATACAAGCACGTCTTTGAAAACGGATACACACCGAACTGGACAGCGGAAATATTCACCATCGCTGCTGTAAAACCAACACATCCAACAACGTACAAGCTCAAGGATTATCAGGAGCAGCCCGTCGAAGGAGGATTCTACGCCGAAGAACTCGCCAAAGTGAAGCATCCTGATGTATATCTCGTTGAAAAAGTGCTACGAAAACGTAGAAATAAAGACTTTGTAGAATGGTTGGGATTTGACAGTGAACACAATAGTTGGATAAATGAGAAGGATATGTAGTCAATAAAGAACATGATATATAAAACAGTTGTTTTTATTTACCAAAACACGCATGCATAAAAATAAATGTATAACGCTGAATTCATTTCCGCACCACCAGAGCCCCGCTCGCATGGGGTGGTAGAATTCGTGGAGCGTTTTTGATGACGTGGTATCCCCAGTAGGCCTAATCCACGATCTATATGCAGCTTATCATCAACTATACCTTACTTGTCTAAAGCAATATTTACATTTTCTGCGTCAATGTTCATCAATTCCTTGATTTTATAATGACCCCAGGGAAGTGTATCCGTGGAATCTTCGAGTCGACACCGTTTGTTGTCAAATGGACTCAACGCCAGTTTGGTTTGTCGCACTGTTTGGATTTGATGTAGCTTGGTCCTGAAGAGGTATTGCTGTCGAATCTGTGTGACGTTTTCCCGCAAGCATTGTACATAGTCGTCAGAATCAATGGTTCGCTTTACGACTGCAGCCTTCACTCCTTTCGCCTTTTTTCATACGGTCCTCGCCTTCGACTCGTACGCTATACATCTTGCTGCGAAGCTCCACAAATTCAGTCATGATTTGGCCGTTGCATTCGTCCTTCACCAAGCCGACGATTTTCTTGTTGGTGAGAGGCAGCTGGAATCTGTTATCCTTCGGGTAGTCGGATGTATCGAAGCAGTGGATGTTGTTCCGCATAATTTCGTAGATGTTTGAGTTTTTCACTTCATAAATGAGGCTGTCGGTGTCTGTGTAGAGCAGCTTGCAATCCACCGTCTAGTTCTTCATGAATTTGTAGTGGAAATCGTAAACGCAGGTTCTAGAAAGGTCCAAGACGGCGAATCCAACGTAGATTGGCTTGTTGAGGACTACTTGAACTTGAGAAAGTCGGACAGCTACCAAATTTTCCGCAAAGATGGAGCGAGCTTTGAAGTTGGGCCGGGCGATGAGAGCTTCCGCGCCGTGTCGTCCATCCCACTTCGTCACCAGCTTGACAATTGCTCGTTTTCGCACGTTCTCCATCGTCTTTCCGAATACGGCATTGTTCATGAGTTTAAATAAATTCTTTTCAAACTCGTTAGTGGCACGTTTCCTCATGTTGCTGTTGAGGTCGATGTAAGGCTTGAGCCACGATGATTGATTGAATTGTAGAATACGATGAATTTTTGTGAGCACGAGTCCATGTTTCAAGGCCTGTTTCAAGTTGCGATAATGAATCACGTAGTGCTCTTTTCGCTCCAGGGTAGTCAGTAGCTTCCGTTCTTTAGATCCTGGAGGCGCCTTTTGCTCGGGACAGAAGGGTAAATCTTGATGTTGGTCATAAATCTCATCAGGATATTCGAGATCCACTCCCAAAATATATCCAACGTCGGCGTCATCCTCCACAGCCCAGTTGACGTCATTATCGGCCCATTTGAAGCCATCGCATGGAAGGTGTTGCATCATGGCCCATCCGTAGAGATTGTTCACGTCATAGTATACCAGATACTTTGTTTCCTCATTCGGATCGTATTCGGCCATGTACGGGTTGTTGGCGTGGGAGTATCGGTTGCTACACTGGCTCACTCCTCCCCTGAGTCCATGCTCAATGAACATCATCTGATCGATGTCAGTTAACAGCTCCAATTCCACGCCCGTGTATTTTAGCATGGCATCCCATGCGAGTCCCGGCGTTGTAAAGTAATGTGCGGGGTCCAAGCCGTAAACGTCGATTCATTTATCGCGGAAGTTTTCAAACACGTCACTCAGTAGCAGTATATCAGTCTTCATATACAAATCCGAGTATTCCCCCAGCGTTTCGATGCCGAACGTATTCCAAACATTGCTGGCATGACTGTCAACAAATAAAAAATAATACTAATCATAATGATGATAATTATAAAAATAAGAATAATGATAATTACAATAAGAATAATGATAATGATGATAACAATAAGAATAACGATAATAACAGTAAGAAGAACGATAAAAACAAAAATTATAATGATAAACTTACGAATAGTCTTCTACGGTAATGTTGCTTCCGTTGAGGTGACTGTAGAATTGATCGTGGGATGGTAATTTTTCTTCGTCGACTTTGCTCCAACCGTCCATGTATTCATACGGGAACACTCCTTTTCGCGTCAGCAGTTAAAATTCACCCTCATTCAAGTGATTGAATTCACGACGTGTTATCAGTGTTTCGTGGAGATAGGATGCTTGTTTCTCCAACGACGAGGGCATGAATCGAAACGTATCCAGAAACCTTGAAGACACCTCACTCCCTCTGATGTATTTCGTGAAGGATATGTACTTTTCCATGTTTTCCGGTAGCACGTAAACGCGTCCCTCGATGCAAGTGGCAACTTCTTTTATGAGCAGGTGACTGTCGTAGCCGGTGAGGTTGTGGAACATAACCATGATTGTTCGCGGATCCTTGTAGTTCAGGTTACATGCGTTGTGAGCAGGGCCTCGATACCGTCCGGTAAAATGACAATGGTCACGAACTCTTTCCTTTCCAAGCGGTTTTTCACAAATGTGACACGTAGATGCCTGGATGAATGCAACTTTCTCCTCTTGAGTCAACGAATTCATGATTTTTGGATTGTCATACAGCCCTTCAAGCTCCTTGACCAAATTGAGAAGTTTTTTGGAGAACCAATCGGCGGGTTTAATACCTCGGTAGCTTTTATAGGAAGACCGGCTCGCATCGAAACTACATTGAACAAAACATCCTACACTGTATGGTTCGTGCACTTGACAAACTTGTGTGTTTCCGTTATCGTTTGCTTCCACTTTTTTTAGCAGACACTCGAAATCGGCATACACTACGAACGGAACTCTTTCTTTGTTATTAAAGTTTTTGAATTGTAGAGTGTTTTTTCCCGGTGAAGGTAGGACAACGCCACACTTGTTGATTTTTTGACAATCCACGTCGTGAGCCTCCAATTTTTCGGTGGTTTGAAAGAAATGTAGACATCTATCGCAAATGTAGTGCTTGTTTTTGGATTTTGTTATTTGCGAGCGAACAAGCCTGGAAAGATCCTTGATCCACACGTAATGGAAGATGAGTAGTTCTCCGTCGTCCTCTCCCTCTTCGTTCTCATCATCTACGTAGTAGTTTTGAGCCAACAGAAGATTTACGTACTGATCCTTTTTCTCGGCTGTCATGTATAAAGGTGCAACGATAAAACTTTCTTTCTTCTTTTCCAAAATCTATACGTTGATTGACACTGGATTTTGCTTTTCAAATTTTGAGAAATTCTTTGGCGCGACAAGGAAAGCAATTCCTCCAAAGTTCAACGTATGTTCATGTTTTCTGTAATTGTAGAGTCGATCTAAGTGTGTTTCTACTGGATGAATCGCCGAGAGTACAGCCCACTCAAAACACTTGTCGTCAAAGTTTTTCACGTTAACACACGCTTTTTTAGTCTTGATTAAGGGAGGAAGGTCGACCCAGGAGCTCCCGCGCATCGGGTTGAACTTGTTGATGTTGATGGATAATCTGACTATGCTGCGTAGACTCCAGCCGGATTCACGCTCCTGGAACTCTTCCACTTTGCACAGTAGGGGCCTTTTCACGTTGTCCACGAACCATTTCCCGAGATCTGTGCACCGTAGGATTGGAATGTTTTTTGTGTGAAACGCTTTCAGTTCGAGCACTTCTTCGTCGTTTTTCACTATACTGTACTCGGATTCAAGCATCGTGTTAACCTTGACCGCATTTTTTTCAGTCAAAATATTTTTTATTTTACACTCAAACAAATTTTCCGCCTCGTTTAAAAAGTCTTCGAGGTCTAAATGTCGCTCGTTGACTATCGAGCTGGTTTGGAGACGTCTCGCGAAAGCCGATTCGACGTCTTCCCACTCGATTCGATCGCAAACTTCACCACCGCCGCGCACTGTGCCGCTCCTATGCAGGAGTCTATTGTTTGTATGCAATTGTTGTATAATGTTTGCACACTGCAGTTTTACGACATTGTTATCTTTTTTGAACTTTTGAAGTTCACGAACACTCGCGTTGGCTTCCTCGATTAGGGCCGCTGCCTCGAGAGGATTCACGGGTTGCATCGATAAAAGTTGTCGTTGACGCCGCACCACGTTTTTGACTTTGTTTATAGCCATGATAATGTTTAAAAAAAAAAAAAAAAAAAGCGACAAACCATAGCGCGACAACGTAGTGCGACAAATCGTAGCGCGAGACTAAAATGAGTTCACACAACTTTCACTCGACAATGTTCACTCGGTTATGTTCGGGTACTACCACGACATATTACAACTTTGTATCATAAACTTTTTCGCTTTCGTGATTTCATATGAAATTATATCATCCGGGAAAACGTCACAGAAATCACCAATTATTTTATAATTTTCCGGAACAACTCGGTTTGCAATGGCTTTCGCGCAAAGGTTTCGGGAACATATCAGCGGCTCTATATAAATTAAAAACAGTGTCAAGATGATCCATACGAAAGTCCGCCTTCCCGGTATATAAAAATGATAAAAAGCGTTGAATAATATTACTATTGAATTCATTAATAATAATTTTGTTGTCTTCGGTTTCCTTCCATATGTTGTTTAATAAAGTTTCAAAATATTTCGATTGCGATGCGAGAATGGCTTTATGAACTTTGAATTCTCGATCGGGCGTGATAATCGAAAAATCAGCGTGACTACCCGTTAATAGCAAGTTTTCAAAACTTTGCGCGAAAACGTTGAGTCGCTCACCTTGTTGAGAGTCGCATCTATCCCAATATCTGAAGTATACGTTCACGTCTACAATAAATTTACCATCTTCCCCTAATTTCCCTGCTGGAAGCACAAATCCTCCACTGCCGGCATGGAAAATATGCTTGAAGTCGGGGTCAACAAAAGTTGATCTAGCACATTCTTCGATTTTTGTTGCTAGTCGCCAATCAATTGAAGTATCAATACAAGAGCGACATTCAATAATTGGTTGATATGTGTCTTTGCTGATTTTACGCGCACTCACTTTCCATATGAAATAAGTTCATTGTTATGTTGATGAAAAGTATTTTTCTGCTTTTTCACTATCGGTCTGAAAAATAAATTGAAGTTGACGCGAAGCGAAATTAAGATGCTACGAAAGCACAATTTAAGTTGACGCGGAGTGTTGCGCGAAGCGATATTAAGATGCTTAGAGTGATGCGTGAAATGCGACTGACTAATTATGGTAAAATTGAGTGGACTTATATAGAGGTAAGTGACGACATCACCAATCCCCCACTCCTCAACATGAGTCATAGATGGATTTTGAGAATTGATCGATAAAGATAATCGAATCTGTAACTGATGGAATCAAATGACTATGACGTCAGAAACAAAACAGGATACTCAAATTATAACTGCACAGAAAGTGTAAGTAAAAGTATCAAATGATAACTACACAGCGAAAAACGCTATGATCATATTACATCTTGGACCGGAAGTTGGTTTGTAAACAAAGGTCATAAATTTGTCACGATCAAAAGATACCGTTGTTAGAAATCATCAATGAAGTTGAATCCCATCTACGTCACAATTTTTTCATATAAACAATTGGATCTATATTTAGCTCGGATCAAATTACATTCACATCCTGAAACTTGATACTATAAACAAATGTGGCAAATCTTATCTTGGTGTAATATTTTTAGTGTTTTTGTAATCTAAATGATAACATGAAATTTGTTGATTCTCGAATTACATTAACATCCAGAAATTTAATATTATAAACGAATGAGGTAAATTTTATCTTAGTGTCATATTTTTATTGTTTTCGTAATCTAAATAATAACATGAAATTTGTTGATTCACAAATTACATTAACATCCAGAAATTTAATATTATAAACAAATGAGGTAAATTTTTTCTCGGTATCATATTTTTAACATTTTTGTAGTATAAATAATTGTCTTAAATTATCCGATACTTGAATTATATTTCTACAGTCATATATCTTGTGAACATTAGACAATCCATCGTTTTCAACCAGAAATTTCAGTATGAATTTAAGTTAGATTCTTTAATATAAAATAATTTCTTCATTCGTGATTCAATTCCTATACGCTTTCGTGTGAACTTATGAAATGTTAAAAGTACTCCGCAGAGTAGAAATGTAGGGTCTTATTGTAACCCGAAAATTTTTAAAGGCGCACTTGAGATTTCAAGGCGCTCATTGTTTCGGGCACGCTCGAAAAGATAGGGTGCTCACGTGAGGTGATTAGGTTCCAATGGTGTTTATGAATTTGTACATGGCATTCAATGACATTTCCAAAAATCTGTATCAAACCAAATGCGTGTTCTTTTTTCGATCACAGTCTAACGAAAACCTCCAAAGAGTTAAAATGTATCCATCATTCTTTTTTGAAAACGTGAAATTTTTCCTTCCGAAACGTTTCCGCAATTTTTCAAGTGAGGAATACATTGCAATAGTAGTACACTTGATGTAGTCCCTACTACTAAATGGATAACATACCAGTCATTGGATACTCGGGGAGGAATATGTTGTAATCGCACAACAATTCATTTCGGTGAGTCATTAATTCTAGTGTGTGTGCGCGAGTGAAATAGGAAAATGAGGTGGGTTAAGAATATTTTTTTGTATTATTACATGTTTAAAGAAACGGGAACTCGATCGAATGAGGCGCTTGACCGCGGTGGTAAATATTCTCCGCGACATCAGTCAATTTAATATGGTGATAGAATCGATTAATCAGATGGAAAATGACATCGAGACTTTGAAGGACTGACTTCAAAAAAACAACGAAGAATCTCAAAAACGTCATAAAGAGTTTAGTGAATCAAGAAAGAATTATCTATCGGAAACTGTATCGTTTGAAAAAAAATTGTCTGAGTGCAAGGATGAATGTGAGCGAATTAGAATATGTAGAGTAATGATATTGAAAGAGCGAATGTTTGTAATGAGTGAAAGTGAACATGATTCGTTTTGTTTAGATAATCTCGATCAATCTTTAGATTTAACTTATCAAATAAAAGAAGAGAGCGAAAAGTATTATTTAATAAAAACTCGACTTTTACGCATGAATAGATATATGCGTGAGGAGTATGGTGCAGAAGAGTAAATTTAAGGAATTATAAGTATATATATGTAATCATTATAAAAAAAAATATATATTAATCATTTAATCAAATAGAAAAGAAGAAAAAAAAATCTAAAAATTGAATTTGATAACGGGGGGCAAAAGCCCTCGGTTTGTACAACAGAGGATACGTCCCCTGTTTGACCAACTGCAGGTGATTATTACCGACACAGGTAATTTACCAACCGCCGCCATCTTAGGTCCCTACCTTACCGACGCGGGGAGGGGAGGGGGGTCACGTGATGGGAGTAAGAGTGGGGGGGTCCAGAACCTCTTCAGCGCACCTTCTAGCTTTTTTTTAAGTTTATTTCAAAACACGTATTTTGTTGCCAATTCGAAGTATATGAAATGATATCTTGACCATGTAATGTATTCTAAACTATTACGATCATTTTTCCCCACATATAATTCTAGCTGTTAAGGTCCATCTTACGTCCCTAGAAATCAACGAAGGGTTCCGTGATAAAAGCTTTTTTTGAAGTTTAGTTCAAAACACGTATTTTGATGCCGATTCGAAGTATATGACACGATATCTCGGCCACGTAATAAATTTCTGAACTATTACGATCACTTTTACCCACATGTAATTCTAGCTGTTCAAGTTCATCTAACGTCCCTGGAAATCAACGGAGTTTTCCGAAATCGAAGCATTTCTTAAAATTTATTTCTAAACACGTGTGTTGATGTTAATTTTGACTATATGTCACGAAATCTGGACCACGTAATAAATTTCTAAACTATTACGATCATTTTTACCCACATGTAATTCTAGATTTTGAGGTCCATCTTACGTCCCTAGAAATCAACGAAAGGTTCCAAAATCGAACCATTTCTTGAAATTTAGTTCAAAACACGTATTCGAATGCCAATTCGGAGTATATGACATGATATCTTGACCATGTGATATATTCTAAACTATTACGATCATTTTTGCCCACATGTAACTTTAGCTTGAAAGGTCCATCTTACGTCCCTAGAAATCAACGGAGGGTTCCGGAATCGGAGCATTTATTGAACTGTAGTTCAAAACACGTTTTTCGATGCGTATTCGGAGTATATGACACGATCTCTTGACCATGTAATGAAATCTAAACTATTATGATCATTTTTACCCACGTGTAATTCAAGCTGTTAAGGTCCTTCTTACGTCCCTAGAAATCAACAGAGGGTTCCGAGATTCAAGCATTTTTTGCAGATTAGTTCGAAACACGTATTCTGATGCCAATTTGGAGTATATGACACGATATCTTGACCATGTAATAAATTCTAAACTATTACGATCATTTTTGCCAACATATTATTCTAGCTGTTTAAGTCCATCTCACGTCCCTAGAAATTAACGGAGGGTTCCGAGATTCATGCATTACTGAAGATTAGTTCGACGCACGTATTTCTATGCCATTTCGAAGTATTTGACCCGATATCTTGACCACGTAATAAATTTTAAAAATATTATGATCATTTTTACCCACATGTAAGTCTAGCTGTTTGAGTCCATCTAACTTGCCTCGAACTCAGCAAGGGTTCCAAGTTATTTGCATTCATCATAGTGTATTGCATAACACGTATTTCGATGTCAATCCGGAGTATGTGACACGATATCTTGACCATGTCATGAATTAAACTATTACAATCATTTTTACCCACCTGTAATTCTAGCTGTTTAAGTCCATCTAACGTCCCTAGAAATCAACGTAGGTTTTCGAGATTCAGGCAGTTTTTGTTGTTTAGATCATAACACGTATTTTGATGTCAATTCAGAGTATATGACACAAGATCTTGACCGTGTAATGAATTTCCAAACTATTACGATTATTTTTACCCCCATGTAATTTTAACTGTTTGAGTCCATCTCACGTGCCTAGAAATCAACAAGGCTTCTTAGTCTAGGTCCTCTTGCATGGTTTAGCGCAATACACATATTAAGATATCCATTCAAAGTAAGTAACTCAATATCTTGACCATAAAATAAATGTCCGAACTGTTACAGACATTTTTACCCATATGCAAATCTAGCTGTTTTGGTTCATCTTACGTGCCTAAAAATCAACAGGGATTTTGTATTAAGCACATTTTGCATGGTTCAGTTCAGACCTCGTATTGCTATGTCCATTCAAAGCATGTCACTTAATATCTTCACATTAAAATAAATATCTAAACTGTTAGATCTTATTTACCCACATGTAATTCTAGCTGTTTAACTCATCTCGCGTGCCTAGAATCAACAAGTGTTCCTAGTCTAAGAACGTTTGCATGGTTTAGCTCGAAACACGTATAACGATTTTTTTCAGGGTATGTGACTCTATATCTTGACTAGAAAAATAATTTCTGAACTATAATGAACATTTTGACCCACGTGCAAATCTAGCTGTTACAGTACCTCTATCGTCCCTAGAAATCACCGAAGAGATCCATAATACAAGCAATTTTCTAAGTTTGAATCAAAACTCGTACAATTATGTCCATTCCGATTATGTGGCTCAATATCTGAATGATATCAATAAAGCTTAAACTATTACGAACATTTTCTCGCACATGGAATTCCAGCTGTTCATGTACATCTAACGCGCCTAGAAATCAACGAGGGGTTGCATGATATTAGCATTTTTTGAAGTTTAGTTTAAAACACGTATTTCGATATCCATTCGGAGTATATGACACAATATCTTGACCATTTGATAAATTTCTAAACTGTTAGGAAAATATTTACCCACATGTAATTCTAGCTTTTTAAGTCCATCTCACGTGCCTAGAAATCAACAAGGGTTCCTAGTATTGGGCCTTTAGCATGGTTTAGCTCAATACACGTATTACGATGTCCATTCGGAGTAAGTGACTCAATATCTTGACTATGAAATAAATGTCTCAACTGTTACGGACATTTTTACCCACATGCAAATCTTGCTGTTCTAGTCTATCTCACGTGCCTATAAATCAACAGAGATTCCATGTTAAGCACATTTTGCATGGTTTAGTTCAGACTACGCGTTCGCACGTCCATTCGGAGCATGTCACTCAATATCTTCACAATAAAATAAATGTCTAAACTGTTTGGATCATATTTACCAACATGTAATTCTAGCTGTTTAAGTCCTTCTCTCGTGCCTAGAAATCAACAAGTGTTCCTAGTCTAGGGCCTTTTGCATGGTTTAGTTCAAAACACGTATTTTGATGTCCATCCAGACTATGTGACCTAATATCTTGACTATAAAAATAATTTCTAAAATATAACGAACATTTTGACATACATGCAAATCTAGCTGTGTAAGTACCTCTAACGTCCCTAAAAATCAATGAAGGGTTCCAAGATAGGAGCATTTTTTCAAGTTTGAATCAAAACTCGTAAAATGATGTCTATTCAGAGTATGTGACTTAATATCTGGAAAATAAAAATAATGCCTAAACTATTACGAACATTTTCTCGCACATGGAATTCTAGCTGTTCCAGTACATCTAACGTGCCTAGAAATCAACAAGGCGTTCCCTGATACAAGCATTTTTTGAAGTTTAGTTTAAAACACGTATGTTGATACCAATTCGGAGTATATGACACAATATCTTGACCATGTAATAAATTTTTAAACTGTTAGGAACATATTTACCCACATGTAATTCTAGCTGTTTAAGTCCATCCCACGTGCATAGAAATCAACAAGGGTTCCTAGTCCAGGGCCTTTTGCATGGTTAAGTTCCAAACACGTATTTCGATGTCCATTCAGAGTATGTGACTCTATATCTTGACTTTAAAAATAATTTCTAAACTATAACGAACATTTTGACCCACATGCAAATCTAGCTGTTTCAGTACCTCTATCGTCCCTAGAAATCAACGAAGAGTTCCAAGATACAGGCATTTTTCTAAGTTAGAATCAAAACTCGTACAATGATGTCCATTCCGACTATGTGACTCAATATCTAGAAGATAAAATTAATGCCTAAACTATTACGAACATTTTCTTGCACATGGAATTCTAGCTATTAAAGTACATCTAACGTGCCTAGAAATCAACGAGGGGTTGCATGATATTAGCATTTTTTGAAGTTTAGTTTAAAACGCGTATTTTGATATTCATTTGAAGTATATGACACAATATCTTGACTATTTGATGAATTTCTAAACTGTTAGGAACATATTTATCCACATGTAGTTCTAGCTGTTCAAGTCCATTTCACATGCCTAGAAATCAACAATGGTTCCTAGTCCAGGGCCTTTTGCATGGTTTAGCGCAAAAAACGTATTACGATGTCCATTTGGAGTAAGTGACTCAATATCTTGACCATAAAATGAATGTCTAAACTGTTACGGACATTTTTACATACGTGCATATCTAGCCGTTTTAGTCCATCTCGCGTGCCTTAAAATCAATAGGGATTCCATGTTAAGCATATTTTGCATGGTTTAGTTCAGACTACGCGTTCGCATGTCCATTCGGAGCATGTCACTCAATATCTTCACAATAAAATAAATATCTAAACTGTTTGGATCATATTTACCAACATGTAATTCTAGCTTTTTAAGTCCTTCTCTCGTGCCTAGAAATCAACAAGGGTTTCTAGTCCAGGGCCTTTACCTTACCACTTGAGCCATGGTCACTGACTGTACCATTTCGTACAAGTGAAGACTATAACCTCGATCACAGTAATTTTTGTTTTAAGTAATGTTGACCTGAATCATAATAGTGATTCATTTCTGTTCTTATTTATCCTAAAATTACTCAATTCATGATTTTCAAGCACTTGCCGTGTTTGATGCCTCGATAAATATATTGAAATCAATGTGCATTAAATGAATCGATGGAGAATATTAACTTCTACTTCAATTTTTATGAATCGAAAAAAAAAATTTTTCAAATTTCGCAGGCAATATGCAGTGAATAGGAATCTACTATTCTAAGTCAGTAAAAAAAGTGAAGCAAAAGTATTCATTAAAAACATTCAATTTTTCATTCAACGAACCTGGCAAAGCGCTCTACACGTTAAACGTGTGACGAACGTGTTACGAACGTGTAAAGTAAAAATCAGTATTGCAAGCTTTTTTGAGCGGAAAAATTGTATGGTATCATTATCTCGAACAATTTAAGGGGATTCTGCACCAAAAGAATGGCGAAATTCGCTATTATTAGCGATTTTTGGCGAAAAATCGCAATTGTTGTTACCGTCAAATCTCGTTGTATAAGCTTCAGAAAAAGGTGAAAACTATGAAAACGTCCCTACTTTTGCGAAGCAATGCTTATTCAAGCAATTCGGAAGTGATTAGATGCCTAATTACGATTTTATATAAATAAAAAATCCCGTGTTTTTTAGAATGATTTGCGCACCACCTGTAGGAATCCCACCATGTCAGCAACTTGCGTTACCGGCCCGAGGTACACATTGGTACACCTGGTACACCGCTATGGTAACCGGTCAAGCGGCTACGAGGCACGGATAAAAGAATGCCCAGCCACTAGCGCCACCCATATCAGCGAGTCATGCCATCGTCTTTGCTTTTGTGCTTTGCATTTCAGTTGATTACAGTGCTCGCCGGCACTCGCCAGACTGTCCAGGGCTCCGCGACCCTTACGGAGACTTTCGCTAGTAGTAAACAATGGGAAATAGGGAATTCCAAGATGGCGCGTAAGCCATGTATATCTATATACATAATATATTAAGTGATATAAAAAATGAAATTCTTCAGTTCAGAAAGAATTCTTAGACGGCGCTTTTTTGCCTGCCAAATAACACGGTAGTCGCAGAGCCCTGGGACTGTCCGACATACAAGTCGACGTTGGGATGTGGATGATTTGTGCGCTCGAGAAGGAAAGAATCCCAATGGCTTTAGGGTCTATATTCTTCTCAGGTCTATGTTGTTCCTCTCTTAATTTGAGCCTGTTGAATTCAACAGATCAGAGGCGGATCCGGGAAAACTGTAATTTTTTATTAAATTGCATAATGTACATCGACCATTGAAATGGGAAAAGCAAAGTAAGATGTTATAAGTTTAATGAAGATTGTGCGTGAAAAGAGTATTTCTGTTAAGGATAAAACAATTGAATTACAAAAGAAATGAATGATTAAATTTTAATAGTTTAAGATAAATTGAGGCGCTTCGAGCAAGATAAAAACTTGTGTAAGACAGATAAAAAAATACGTATTTTTAATCTCACGCAAGTTTTTCTTTTGCTCTGAGCGCGTCTATTCAGATCCGACCATTATGTAATTAAATGCAAAATACGCGTCTTTCTGAAATACGGGCGTGAGAGCGACTACGCCTAGCGCGATCATTGAGCGCGTTCCGCATATTTGATTAACCATTCCAACCATCATAATTTTCGTCCTGAAACTTTTGAACAATGCCTTGACCAACTTCTTTCATGGAAGTCAACATCAATATAAAAAAACTTTGATGCACTTGGAAAAAAAGTAAAATTATGTTGTACCGTTGTACTGATAGACAAATTGATGTAATTTGATCAAAATTGCGTATTTTTTTGTTCTTTAATTTTTTTTAAATCTGCAAAGGTTTCTTCATTGAAACAATCTGAACAATGTGAAATTAGTATACAGATGAATCTGTTACTTTTGCCATAACAGATTGACTCTGTATTTTTTTGAGCATACGACCTGTGAAATCAAGTGACTCAAATTTAGGTTTTTTGAACCCCCACCCTCTTCTTCCTTATGTCTCGATACTCCATAAGCGTTAACACGGAACGTGTCTTTTGATCTAACCCCCGCCCTCTCCCTTCGCCCTAAAAGGTTACGAGGTTTATGAACGGCCTCTTAGCATACGGTGACAGATTCGATTCGTCAAAAATAACAAATTGAATTTATTCAAAAAACAACAGATTATTCTGTTGCATGATTTAAACAAGTACAATTTGTTATTTTTAACAGATTTTCATTGTGACGATTTCATTTTTTTTAAATCTGATGCTGGCGCGGATACGGGGATGGGGCTGCAGGAGGTTCAAACACCCCCGAAATATTTGAACCTACATTATACCTACCGTTCCCGCCCGTTTACGCAAAAAAACCACCTCATCCTACCGTTTTTTGTAGGAACGAGTGAGAACAGGTGAACGCTCCCGATGCACAAAGTTTTACCCGTTCGGAAAGAGTAAAATTTTGTGCATCAACTACGTCAAACCCTCCCCACCCATTCTTGCCCTTTCTCGTCCGTTTTCACCCGTTCCTGCCCGCTTTCGCCGAAAAGCAACTTTTTGCCACCGTTTTGGGTAGAAACGGGTGTAAACGGGTGGTCATTCTCGATACACAATTTTCGCCGTTCCAAACTGGTGGAACAAGTCGAACGGGTTAGTACAAATAGACACAAATATTGTTTATTCGTACTCACCCATTCCACCCGTTCCACCAGTTCGGAACTGTAAAATTTTGGGCATCAAGAACGTCCACCCGTTCCACCCAATCCTGATTTTCTCGTCTTTTTCACCCGTCCCTGCTCATTTTCGCCCAAAAACAACCCGTTCCCAACGGTTTGCGTAAGAACGAGTTAGAACGGGTAGACGTTTTCGATGCACAAAATTTTACCTGTTCTAAACGGTCGGAACGTATGAGTACAAATAATCACGAATAGTGTCTATTCGTACTCACCTGTTCTCGCCCGTTTTAGCCCAAAACAACCCGTTCCCACCGTTTTTACGCGTTCTCGCCCCATTCATAGCGTTCGCACCCGTACCGAATTTAGTAAATTTCTAAAACGATAAAAACATAAATAATAATAAAATTCGTAGGTATGCCCGAACGGTTCGGACGGGTGGGTGAGAGCAAACGTCTTCCCGTTCTCACACGTTCCTGCCCTTTCTCTACCGTTTTCACCCGTTTCTGCCCGTTTTTGCCAAAAACAACCCGTTTCCACCCGTTCTCGCCCCGTTCATACCGTTCTCACCTGTTTCAAATTTAGTAAATTTCCAAAATGATAAAAAAATAAATAATGGTGAAATTTTTAGGTTTGCCCGAACGGATGTAACGGGTCAGTACGAATGAACGTCCACCTTTCCCACCCGTTCCTACCTTTTCTCATTCATTCTCACTCGTTCCCGCCCATTTTCGACCAAAAACAACTTGCTCCAACTGTTTGAACCTGTTCTCGCCCAGTTTATACCGTTCTCACCCGTTTCAAATTTGGTAAATGTCTAAAATTATAAGAAAATAAATAATGATGAAATACGTAGGTTCGCCCGAACGTCTGGAACGGGTGAGTACGAATAGACATCCGTCCTCTACCGTTCCTGCCCTTTCTCGTCCATTTTCACCCGTTTCCGCTCGTTTTCGCCTAAAAACGACCCGTTTCCACCGTTTTTTCCCGTTTTCGTCCTGTTCAGACCGTTCTTACTCGTTTAAAATTTAGTACATTCCTATCATGACAATAAAATAAATAATGATAAAATTCATAGGTATGCCCGAACGGGTGGAACTGGTAAGTATGAACAGACGTCCACCCGTTTCTACCCGTTCCTACATTTTCTCGTTCGATTTCAACCGTTCTCGCCCCTTACATACCATTCTCACCCGTTTTTAATTTAGGAAATTTCTTTAATATTAATAAAATTAATAATGATAAAATTCGCAGGTTTGCCCGAACGGCTAGAACGAATCAGTACGAATAGACGCGTACCCGTTACCGCCTATTACTTCTTTTTCTTGTTCGTTCTCAACCTTTCCCGCGAGTTTTCGACGAATAGCAATCCGTCTCTATGTTGTTAACCATTTACACCCCGTTCATACCGATCGTACCCGTTTTGAATTTAATAAATTTCTAAAATGATAATAAAATAAATATCGATAAAGGTCGAAAGGTTTGCTTGAACGAGAAAAACGTGTGAGTACAAAGAGACGTCCAACCATTCCCGCCCATTTCTACATTTTCTCGTTCGTTTCCATCCATTCTCGCCCCGTTCAGACCGTTTTCACTTGTTTTAAATTTAGTAAATTTCTAAAATGATAATAAAATAACGAATGATGAAATTCGTAGGTTTGCCCGATCGTGTAGGACGGGAAAGTACGAATAGACGTCCACCCTTTCCAACCCGTTCCTACCTTTTCTTGTTAGTTTTTTCCCGTTCTCGCTTAGTTCATACCGTTTTCACCCGTTTTAAATTTGGTGAATGTCAAAAATCGTAATAATATAAATAATGATGGAATTCGTAGGTTTGCCTGAACGAGTGGGACGTGTGAATACTAATAGACGTCCACCCGTTCCCAACCGTTTCATTCTTTTCTCGTCCGTTTTCGGCCGTTCCTGCCCGTTTTTGTTCAAAAACAACCTGTTTCTACCGTTTTCACCAGTTCTCGCCCCGTCTATACCGTTTTTGTCTGTTTTTTATTTGATACATTTTTATTATGATAATAAAATAAATAAAGTTCAAATTCTTAGGTTTACCCGAACGGATGAAACGGGTGAGTACGAAAAGACGTCCTCTTGTTCCCACCTGTTCTTACCTTTTCTCGTTCGTTTTCACCCGTTCTCGCTCCGTTCATACCTTTTTCACCCGTTTCAAAATTAGTACCTCTCTGAAATGATAATAAAATAAATAAACAAAAAATTCGTCGGTTTGCCCGAATGGCTAGAACGGATACGTACAAATAGACGTCTACCGGTTTCGACCCGTTACTGCCTATTCTCGTCTGTTCTTACCCGTTCCTGCCCGTTTTTGCCCAAAAACAACCCTTTCCCACTGTTTTAACCTGTTTTCGGCCCGTTCACACCGTTTTCACCCGTTTCAAATTTGGTGAATGTCTAGAATCATAATAAAATAAATATTAATGAAATTCGTAGGTTTGCCCGAACGGCTGGAGCGGGTAAGTACGGATAGACATCCAGCTCCCTAGCCGTTTCTGCCCTTTCTGGTCCGTTCTCACCCATAACCGCTCGTTTTCGCCCAAAACCAACCAGTTCCCACCATTTTTACCCGTTTTCGCCCCGTTGATATTGTTCTTACCCGTTTTCAATTTAGTGAATTTCTCTTATGATAATAAAATGAATAATGATTATATTCGTAGGTTTGCCCGAACGGGTAAAACGTGTAGGTACGAATAAACGTCCGCCCGTTCCCAACCGTTCCAGCTTTTTCACGTCCGTTTCCACCCGTTTCTGCCCTTTTTCGACCAAAAACAACCCGTTCCCACCATTTTCACCCGTTCTCGCCCCGTCTGTACCGTACTTACCAGTTTTAAATATAGTGAATTTCTTCAACGATTATAAAATAAATTATGATAAAATTCTTAGGTTTGCCTGAATGAGCAGAACGAGTGAGTACGAAAAGACGTCCACCCGTTCTAACTTGTTACTATCTTTTCTTGTTCGTTTTTACCCGTTTTCGCCCCGTTTATACCGTTCTCAGCTGTTTCAAAGTTGGTAAATTTCTTAAATGATGATAAACTAAATAATGATAAAATTCGTAGGTTTGCCCGAATGGGTGAGGCAAGTAAGTACGAATAGACGTCCACCCGTTCCATCCCGTTCCTGACCTTTTTGTACCGTTCTCAGCCGTTCCTGCCTGTTTTCGTCCGAAAACAACCAGTTCCTACCGTTTTCATCCCTTTTCGCCTGGTCCATACCGAAATTTCCTGTTCAGATTTGATAAATTGCTTACATGAGAGTAAAATATATAATGATAAAATTCGTAGGTGTGCCCAAACGGGTAGAACGGTCAGGTACGAATAAACGTCCACTTGTTTCCACTCGTTTGTGACCTTTTTCGTTCGTTTTCACCCGTTCTCGCCCGGTTCATACCGTTTTCACCTGTTTCAGGTTAAGTGAATTTCTAAAACGATAATAAAATAAATAATAATTAAAATCGTAGGTTTACCTGAACAGGTTAAATGGGTGAGTACGAAAGGACGTCCACCCATTCCTACGCGTTCCTTCATTTATTCGTTCGTTTTTCAATGTTCTCGGCCTGTTTATACCGTTCCAAACTTTTTCAAATTTACTTAATTTCTAAAATCATAATTAAAAAAATAATGATAAAATTCATAGGTTTTCCCGAACGGCTATAACGGATGAGTACAAATAGACGTTCACCTGTACCTTCCCGTTCCTACTCACCCGTTTCGCCCAAAAACAACCTGTTTTCACAGTTTTTACCTGTTCTCGCCCTGTTCATTTCGTTCTCAACCGTTTCAAATCTGATAAATTTCTAAAATGATTATAAAATCAATAATAATAAAGTTCGTAGGTTTAAACGAAAGGGTAGAACGGCTGAGTACAAAAAGACGTCCACCCGTTCCCACCCGTTCTTACCATTTCTCGTTCGTTTTCACCCGTTCTCGCCCCGTTCAAACCGTTCTCACCCGTTTTGAATTAAATAAATTTTCAATATGATAATAAAATAGATAATGATAAAATTCATCGGTTGGCCCAAACGGGTGGAACGGGTAAGTACGAACAGTCGTCCACCAATTCCCAACCGATTCTGCCCTTTCTCCTTCGATTTCACCCGTTCCTAACCGTTTTCGCCAAAAACAACTCCTTCCTACCAGTCTTATCCGTTCTCGCCCCGTCCACTCCGTTTTTACCTGTTTTAAATTTGATACATTTCTAACATAATAATAAAATAAATAATAATTAAATTCGTAGGTTTGCTTGAACGGAATGAACAGGTAAGTACGAATAGACGTCCACCCGTTACCAGCTGCTCCAGTCCTTTCTCATCCGTTCTTACCTGTTCCTGCCCGTTTTCACCCAAAAACACCCCGTTCTTACTGTTTTAACCTGTTCTCGCCCAGTTCATGCCGTTCTCACCCGTTTCAAATTTAGTAAATTTTTAAAATGGTAATAAAATAAATAATGATAAACTTCGGAGGTACACCCGAACGGGTGGGCCGGGTAAGTACGAATAGACTTCCATCCGTTCCCATCCGTTCCTGCCTTTTCTCGTCCGTTTTCACCCTTTCCTACACGTTTTCGCCAAAAAACAACTCGTTTTCTCTGTTTCGTATGCTCTCGCCCGGTCGATACCGTTTTTACCAGTTTTTAATTTGATAAACTTCTTACATGACGATAAAACAAATAATGATAAAATTTGTAGGTTTGCCCGAACGGCTGAAACGGTCGAGTATGAATAGATGTCAACCCGTTCTCACCCGTTCCTACCTTTTCTTGTTCGTTCTTGCCCGTTCCTGCCCCGTTCATACTGTTCTAAATCGTTTCGAATTTAGTAAATTTCAAAAATGATAATAAAATAAATTATGATAAAATTCGTTGAATTGCTCGAACGGCTAGAACGGATGAGTGCGAATAGACGTCAATTCGTTTTCACTCGTTCCTGCCATTTCTCCTGCGTTCTCGACCGATCCCGCCCGTTTTCGCCCAAAAAAAACCTGTTTTCACCATTTGAACCCGTTCTCGCCCCGTTTAGTCCGATTACACCCGTTTATTTAGCAAATTTAACAAATCACAAAAATGATAATAAAATAGAAAATGATAAAATTTGTAGGTTTGCCTGATCGGGTAGGACAGGTAAGTACGAAAAGACGTCCACTCGTTCCTACGTGTTCTGCCCTTTATCGTCCGTTCTCAACTGTTCTTGCTAGTTTTCGCCCGAATACAAACCGTTCTCACAGTTTTCACCTGTTCTCGCCCCGTCCATACCGTTTTTACCCGTTTTCAATTTGATATATTTCTAACATGATAATAACATAAATAATGATAAAATTCGCAGGTTTGCCTGAACGGTTGACATGGGTGAGTACGAATAGACCTCCGACCGTTCTTACCTGTTCATACCTTTTCTCGGTCGTTTCCACCCGTTTTCGCCCCGTTCATATCGGTCTCATTTGTTTTAAATTTGGTAAATTTCTAAAATGATACAAAAATAAATAATGATAAAATTCGTAGGTTTGCCCGATCGGGTAGGACGGGTAGGTACGAACAGGCGTCAGTCTGTTCCCATCCGTTCCTGCCCTTTGTCTACCGTTCTCACCCGCTATTGCCCGTTTTCGCAAAAAACAACCCGTTTCCACCGTTTTTAGCCGTTCTCGCCCCGTCCATACCGTTTTTACCCTTTTTTAATTTGATAGATTTCTAACATGACTATAAAATCAATAATGATAAAATTCGTAGGTCTGCCTGAACAGGTGGAACGGGTGAGTATGAATGGACATCCACCCGATCTCACTTGTTCCTACCTTTTCTCGTTCGATTTCACCCGTTTTCGCCCCGTTTTTACCGTCCTTACCCGTTTTAAATTGAGTAACTTTCTTTAATGATAATAGAATAATTAGAGATAAAATTCGTGTTTGTTCAAACGCGTGAAACGGGTGAGTACGAATAGATGTCCACTTGTTCCTACCTGTTTATACCTTTTCTATTTCTATTTCACCCGTTATCGCCCTGTTCAGACCGTTCTCACCCGTTTCATTTTAGTCAATTTCTAAAATGATAATAAAATAAATTAAATTAAATTCGTAGGTTTGCTCGAACGGGTGTGACGGGTAAGTACAAATGGACGTCCACTCGTTACCACCCGTTCTTACCTTTTCTAGTCCGTTTTTACCAGTTCCCGCCCGTTTTCGTCAAAAAGCAACACGTTCATACCGTTTTCACCCGTTTTCGCCCCGTTCATACCGTTGTCACCCGTTTTCGCCCCGTTCATACCGTTGTCACCCGTTTCAAATTTGGTAAATTTCTAAATCGATTAAAAAAAAAACAATGATAAAATTCGTGGGTTTGCTTAAACCGTCCGAACGGGTGAGTACAAATAGACGTCCACTCGTTCCCACCCGTTACTAACTTTTTTCGTTCGATCTCACCTGTTCACGACCGTTATCTGCCAAAAACAACCCGTTCCCAACCGTTCGCGCCCGTTTTCACCTAAAAACAACCCGTTTTCACCCGCTATTGCTCCGTTTATACCGTTCTCAACCGTTGTAAATTTTGTAAATTTTTAAAGTGATAATACAATAAATAATGACATAATCCGTAGGTTTACCCGAACAGGTAGAAGGTCTAAGCACGAATAGACGTCCACCTGTTCCCATCCGTTTCTGCCTTTTCTCGTCCGTCTTTACCTGTGCCAGCCTGTTTTCGCCCTAAAACAACCCGTTCTCACCGTTTACCTGTTCTCGTGCTGTCTATACTGTTTTTGCCTGTTTTATATTTGATAAATTTCTAACATGATGATGAAATTATTAATGATAAAGTCGTGGGTTTACCCGAACCGATGGAACGGGTGAGTACAAATAGACATCCACATGTTTGCACTCGTTCCTACCTTTCTGCGTTCGTTTTCGCCCGTTTCCGCCCCGTTTCGCCCAAAAACAACCTGTTCCCTCCGTTCTTCCCGTTCTCGCCCAGATTATACCATTTTCACTAGTTTCGAATATAGTTAATTCCTGTAATGATAAAAAAAGAAATAATAATAAACTTTGTTGGTTTGCCCTAACAGGTGGATCGGGTGAGTACGTATGGACGTCCACCCGTTCTAACCCGTTCCTATGTTCTTCCTTCGTTTTTATACGTTCTCGCCCGGTTCATACCGTTGTAACCTGTTTCAAATTTGGTAAATTTCTTAATTGATAATAAAATAAATAAGGATAAAATTCGTACATTTGCCCTAACGGGTGGGATGTGTGAACTGCTAGAACAGATGAGTAATAATGAACGTCCAGCCGTACCTACCGGTTTCTA
Source organism: Platygaster robiniae (assembly GCA_028476575.1). Lineage (NCBI taxonomy): Eukaryota > Metazoa > Arthropoda > Insecta > Hymenoptera > Platygastridae > Platygaster > Platygaster robiniae. The sequence goes on from CM052021.1 coordinate 22,494,157, forward strand.
ACTTTTCTCGTTCGTTCTCACCTGTTCTTGCCCGATTTCGCCCGTAAACAACACGTTCCCACCGTTTTTACCCGTTCTCGCACTTTTCATACCGTTCGCGACCGTTTCAAATTTAGTAAATTTCAAAAATAATAATAATATGAATTATTATCAAATTCGTAGGTTTGCCAAAACGGCTAGAACAGATGAGTGCCAATAAACGACCACCTGTTCCCACCCGTTCCTACCTTTTTTTGTTCGTTCTCACCCGTTCTTGCCCGTGTTCACCCGGAAATACTCCGTTCCCACCTTTTTCCCCCGTTCTCACCCCTTCCATACTGTTCTTACCCGTTTCAAATTTTGTAAATTTCAAAAATGATAATAAAATAAATTATGATGAAATGCGTAGGTTTGCCCGAACGGGAGGAACAGGTGAGTGCGAACACACGACCACACGTTCCCACCCGTTTCTGCCCTTTTTTGCCGTAAAACAACTCGTTCTCACCGTTTTCACCTGTTTTCGCTCATTCCATACCGTTTTGACACGTTTCAAATTTAATTAATTTTTAACATGACAATAAAATAAATAATGATAAAATTCATAGGTTTGCCCGAACGAGTGAAACGAATTAGTACGAACAGACGTCCACCCGTCCCCAGCAGTTCCTGCACTTTCTCGTCCGTTCTTAATCGTTTTTGCCTGTTTTCGCGCAAACACAACACGTTCCCACCGTTTTCATTCGTTCTTGCCCCGTCCATACCGTTTTTATCCGTTTCAAACTTAATAAATTTCTAACATGACAATAAAATAAATAATGGTAAAATTTGAAGGTATGCCCGAATGGGTGGAACGATTGAGTATGAATAGACGTCCACCCGTTTGCACTTGTTCCTACCTTTTCTCGTTCGATTTAACATGTTCCCGCAGCGTTCATACCGTTCTTAAACGTTTTAAATTTTGTATATTTCTAAAATAATAACAAAATAAATAATAATATGATTCGTAGGTTTGCTTGAACGGGTAGAACTGGTGAGTATGAATAGACGTCAACCCGTTCCTGCCCGTTCCTACTTTTTCTTGTTCGTTTTCACACATTCTTGCCCCGTTCATACCGTTTTCACCCGTTTCAAATTTGGTACATTTCTAAAATAATAGTAAAATAAATAATGATAAACTTCGGAAGTTTGCCCAAACGGGTGAGACGGGTAAGTACGAATAAACGTCAATCCGTTCCGACCCGTTCCTGCCTTATATCGTCCGTTTTCACCCTTTCCTACCCGTTTTCACCCAAAAACAACTCGTTCTCCCTGTTTTGTCCGCTCTCGCCCCGTCCATACCGTTTTTATCTGTTTTTAATTCGATAAACCTCTAGCATAACAAAAAAATAAATAATGATGAAATTCGTAGGTTTGCTCGAACGGCTGAAACGGTCGAGTATGATTAGAAGTCAACCCGTTCTTACCCGTTCCTACCTTTCCGCGTTCGTTCTCACCCGTTCTAGCCCGGTTTCGTCCAAAACCTACCTGTTCCCACCGTTCTTCACGTTCACGCCCAGATCGTACCGTTCTCACCAGTTTCAAATATGGTAAATTCCTATAATGATAAAAAAAAAATAATGATAAACTTTGTTGGTTTGCCCAAACAAGTGGATCGGGAGAGGACGTATTGACGTCCACCCGTTCTAACCCATTCCTTCGTATTTTCTTCGTTTTCACCCGTTCTCGCCCCGTTCATTCCGTCGTTACCCGTTTTAAATTTAGTAAATTTCTAAAATTATAGTAAACTAAATAATGATAAAATTTGTAAGATTTCTCTAACGGTCGGGATGTGTGGGTACGCATAGACGTCTACATTCCCACCCGTTTCTGCCTTTTCTCGTCCGTTCTCACTCGTTCCTGCCCGTTTTCGCCCAAAAACAACCCGTTCTTACGGTTTTCACCCGTTCTCGCCCCGTCTTTACTTTTTACCCGTTTTAGATATTATTAATTTCTAACGTGACAATAAAATAAATAATGATCAACTTCGTAGGATTGCCCAAACGGGTGGAACAGGTGATTACGAAAAGACGTCCACCCGTTTTAATCCGTTCCTACCTTTTTTTAATCGTTTTTACTTGTTGTCACCGCGCTTATACTGTTCTCACTTATTTCAGGTTTAGTGAATCTCTAAAATGATAATAAAATCAATAATATCAAAATTCGTAGGTCTGTCCGAACGGGTCGAACGATAGAAAACGAATAGAGGTCCACCCGTTCTCAACCCGTACCTACCTTTTCTTGTTCGTTTTCACCCGTTCTTGCGCCGTTCCTGCCGTTCTCACCCGTTTCAAATTCCGTAAATTTCTGAAATAATGATAAAATAAATAATGATAAAATTAGTAGGTTTACTCGAACGAGTGGAACGGCAGAGTACGAATAGACGTTCATCTGTTTCTACCCGTTCCTACCTTTTCTCGTTCGTTTTCACCTGTTCCCGCCCCGTTCAAACCGTTCTTACCCGTTTGAAATTTAGTAAATTTCTAAAATGAGTATAAAATAAATAATGATAAAATTAGTAGCTTTACCAAAAGGCCTAGAACTGATAAGTACGAATAGACGTCCACTTGTTCCTACGCGTTCCTGCCCTTTCTCTTCTGTTCTTACCCGTTTTCGCCCAAAAACAACCCGTTACTACTGTTTGCACCTACTCTTCTCCTGGTTATACCGTTCTCTCCTTTTTCAAATTTTATGAAAGTCTAAAATGGTAATAAAATAAATAATAATAATATTTGTAGGTACATTAGAACGGGTGGAACAGGTGAGTACGAATAGTAGACCACCGTTCCCACCCGTTCCTGCCTTTTCTCGTCTGTTCTCACCCGTTTCTGCCAATTTTCGCCCAAAAACAACCCATTCTTAACGTTTTTACCCGTTCTCGCCCCTCTTTACCATTTTCACATGTTTTAAATTTGATAAATTTTTAACATGACAATACAATAAATAATGGTAAAATTCCTAGGTTTACCCGAACGGGTGGAACGGATGAGTTCGAAAAGCCGTCCACTCGGTCTACCTGTTTGTACCTTTTGAAGTTCGATTTCACCCGTTCTCGCGCCGTTCATACCGTTCTCACCCGTTTCAAATTTGGTAAATTTTTAAAATGATAATAAAATTAATCATGATAAAATTCGTAGGTTAGCCCGAATAGCTAGAATAGATGAGTGCGAATAGACCTCCACCCGTCTTTACCCGTTCCTACCCTTCCTAATCTGTCATAACCTGTTTCCTCTCGTTTTCGCCCAAAAACTACCCGTTCACGTCGTTTTTACCCGTGTATACCGTTCTAACACATTTGAAATAAACTGATTTTCTTGAATGATAATAAAATAAATTATAATAAAATTCGTAAGTTTGCCCGAACAGGTAGAACTAGTGAGTACGAATAGATGTCCACCCGTTCCGACCCGTTCCTACCTTTCGCGTTCGTTCTCACCCGTTCTTGCCCGTGTTCACCCGGAAATACTCCGTTCCCACCTTTTGTAAAAATTAAAAATGATAGTAAAATAAACAATAATATAATTCGTAGGTTTGCCCGAACGTGAGAAACAAGTAGGTACGAACAGACACGTTCCCACCCATTTCTGCCCTTACCCGTTCGTTATCACCCGTTCCTGCCCATTTTCGCTGTAAAACAACCCTTCATCACCGTTTTCACCTATTTTTGCCCAGTACATACCGTTTTTACACGTTTTAAATTTAATAAATTTCTAACATGACAAAAAAAAAAAATAATGATGGAATTCGCAGTTTTACCCGAACGGATGAGACGGGTGAGTACAGATAAACGTCTACTTTTTTCGGCCCATTCCTGCCCTTTCTCGTCCGTTCTCGCCCGTTCCTGCCCGTTTTTGCCCAAAAACAACCCGTTTCCACAGTTTTTACCCGTTCTCGCCCCATCTATACCGGTTTTACATGTTTCCGATTTGATAAATTTCTAACATAAAAATATAATAAACAACGATAAAATTCGTAGGTTCGCCTGAACGAGTGGAACAGGAGAGTACGAATAGACGTCCACCCTTTCCCACCCATTCCTACCTTTTCTCGTTCGTTCTCGCCCATTCTTACCTCGTTTATACCGTTTTCACACGTTTCAAATTCAGTAAATTTTAAAATGTTAATAAAATAGATAATGATAAAATTCGTAGGTTTGCCCGAACGGGTGGAACGGAGAGTACGAATCGACGTCCTGCCGTTCCCACTTGTTCCTACCTCATCTCGTTCGTTCTCACGCGATCTCGCCCCGTTCATACCATTTTCACCCGTTTCAAATTTAGTTAATTTCTAAAATGATAATAAAATGAATAATGATAAAATTCGTTGGTTTGCCCGAACGGCTAGAACGGATAAGTATGAATAGACGTTTACCCGTTCCCACCCGTTCCTACCTTTTGTCGTTCGTTTCCACCCGTTTTCGCCCAAAAACAACCCGTTCCTACTGTTTTACCTGTTCTCACCCCATTTATATTTTCCTCACTTTTTTGTTATTTGTTGAATGTCTAAAATGATAACAAAATAAATAATTATATAATCCGTTAGTTTGCCCGAACTGGTGAAACGGTTTAGTACCAACAGTCGTTCACTCGTTTTTACCCGTTCCTACCTTCTCTCGTTCGTTTCCGCCCGTTTTCGCCCGGTTCATACCGTTCTCACCCTTTCCCGCCCGTTTTAGGTTCAAAACGGACGGGAACGGGTGGGAACGGACGAGAAAGTGCAGCAACGGGTGGGAACGAGTGGACGTTCTCGTGGCACAAAATTTCACCCGTTTTGAATTGGTGGAACGGGTGGAATAGTTGAGTACGAATAAACAATATTAGTGTCTATTTGTTTTTACTCGTTTCACCCGTTCCACTCGTTTGGAACGAGTAAAACTTTATGAATCGAAAACGTCTATCCGCTCCTACCTGTTCTCACAAAAAACGCTAGGAGCAGGTTGTTTTTGGACGAAAACGGGCGGAAACGGGTGAGAACGGACGAGAAATGGCAGGAACGGGTGGTAACAGGTGGACGTTCTTGATACACAAAATTGTACCCGTTCCGAACGAGTGAAACGGGTGGAACGTATGAGTGCGAATAGACACTACGCGTGTCTATTTAAACTAATACGTTCTACTTGTTCGGAACAGGTGAAATTTTGGGCATCAAGAACATTTACCCGTTCCCACCCGTTCCTATCCAAAACGGGGGGAACGGGTTGTTTTTAGGCGAGAACGGCGTGAACGGGTGAGAATAGACGAGAAAAAGAAGGAACTCGTGGGAACGTTTGGAAACGGATGGACGTTCACGATGCACGAAAAGTGACCCGTACCGAACGGGCGGAACGGGTTGGACGGTTGAGTACAAATGAACAATATTTGTGTCTATTTGTACTCACCCGTTCCACACGTTCCACCCGTTTGGAACAGGTAAAATTTTGTGCTTCGAGAACGTCCACCCGTTTCCACCCGGTCTCATCTAAAACGGAGGGAACATGTTATTTTTGGGCGAAAATGGGCGGAAACGGTAAGAATAGACGAGAAAAAGCAGTAACGGGTAAGAACGGGTGGGAATGGCCGGATGTTCTCGATGCACAACACGATGGAAACGGGTTGTTTCTGGGCAACAACGGGTAAGAACGGGTAAGAACGGACAAGAAAAGGCAGGAACGGGTAGAAATGGCTGGAAGTTCTCGATGCACGAAATTTTACAGTTCCACCCGTTCAGAACGAGTAAAATTATGTGCATCTAGAACTCTTACCCGTTTCCACTCGTTCACACTCATCACGAAGAGAACGGGTTGCTTTTGGGCGAAAACGGGAGGGAACGGTCGAGAACGGACGAGAAAGTGCAGGAACGTGTGGGAACGGCTGGACGTTCTCGATGCACAAAATTTTACATGTCCCGAACGGTTGGACCGGGTTGGACGGGTGAGTACGAGTGAAAAACATTTGTGTCCATTTTCACGTACCCGTTCCACCTGTTACAGCAGTTTGGAACGGGTAAAATTTTGTGCATCGATAACGTCCACCTGTTCTCACCCAAAACGTTGGGAACGGGCTGTTTTTGGCGAAAACGGGTGGGAACGGTCGAGAAAGGGCAGGCGCGGGTGGAAACGGGTAGGAAAGGGTGAACATTCTGGAGCCACAAAAGTTTACCCTTCAGAACGGGTGAAATGGGTGGGAAGGGTGGGTACGTATAAACAATATTTGAGTCTATTTGTACTTACTCGTTCCACCCATTCTACCTGTTAGGAACGGGTACAATTTTGTGCATCGATAACGTCCACCCGTTCCAACTCGTTCACACCCAAACCGGTGGGAACGGGTTGTTTTTGGGCGAAAACGGGCGGGAACGGGTGGAAGTTCTTGATGCACAAAATTTTACAGTTTCGAACTGGTTGAACGGGTGGAATGGGTGAGTACGAATAAATAATATTTGTGTCCATTTGTACTCACCCGTTCCACTTGATCCACCCGTTTGGAACGGCGAAAATTTTGTGTATCAAGAACGACCACCCGTTCACACCCGTTTCTACCCAAAACGGTGGCAACGGGTTGCTTTTCGGCGAAAACGGGCAGGAACGGGTGAAAACAGACGAGAAAGGGCAAGAACGGGTGGGAACGGTTTGACGTAGTCGATGCATAAAATTTTACTCTTTCCGAACGAGTGGAACGGGTGCGTACGAATAGACACTATTCGTGCCATTTTGTACTCAGCCGTTCCATCCGTTCGGAACGGGTTAAATTTTGTGCATCGAGAACTTTCGGGTGGTTTTTGTGCGTAAACGGGCGGGAACGGTCGGGAAAGGACAGGAACGGGTGGGAACGGGTGGGAATGGGTGGACGTTCTCGATAGACAAAATCGAACCCGTTCCTAACGGTTGGAACGAGTGGAACGGGTAACTGTGAATTGGCACTATTTTTGTCTATTTTACTCACCTGTTCCACCCGTTCAGAACAGGTAAAATTTTGTGCATTGAGAACGTTCACCTGTTCCCACCCGTTCCCACCATAAACGATGGGAACGAATTGTTTTTGGGCGAAAACGGGCGAGAACGGGTGAGATTGGACGAGAAAGCGCAGGAACGGGTGGGAATTGCTGGGAACGGGTAACGTTCTCGATGCACAAAATTTTACCCGTTCCACCCCTTTTAAAAAAAAACAGTAAATATGAAGTCAATTTAACCTAAAATAACTTCTGTAATTAAAGCCTGAGCATGAATTTAAAACTGTCATTTGAAAGAAAAGACAAATAGCTTGGCAATGTTTTATAAAAGAATTTTTAAAAAAATGAACTTTTTGAGTAACTATTCTTCGAAGAATAAAAAACAGCCAATAAAGATGTAGTAGATTTAACTTGAAATAAGTAATGTAATTGTAGCCCGAGCATGAATTTGAAAACGTCATTCAAAAGAGAATATCAATAGCTTTAAAATAATGAATAAATGAATTTCTCAAAAAATGAACTCTTTGAGTACCCTGGCCAAACGCTATAACACGTTAAACGTGTGACGAACGTGTGACGAACATGTGAAGCGAAAATCAATATTAGAAGCTTTTTCAAGCAGAAAAATTGTATGGTATCATCATCTCGAACAATTTGAGGGGATTCTGCGCTAAAAGAATGGCGAAATTCGCTATTATTAGCGAGTTTGAGCGCAAAATCGCCAACTGTCGTTACCGCCAAATCTCGTTGTATAAGCTTCAGAAAAAGGTGAAAACTATGAAAACGTCCCTACTTTGGCGAAGCATTGCTTATTCAAGCGATTCGGCAGTGATTAGATGCCCGATTACAATTTTATGTAAATAAGCAATCCTGCGTTTTTTGGCATGATTTGCGTGCCACCTGTAGGAATCTCACCATGTCAGCAACTTGCGTTACCGGCCCGAGGTACACATTGGTACACCGCTATGGTTACCGGCCAAGCGGCTACGAGGCACGGATAAAAGAATGCCCGGCCACTAGCGCCGCCCATATCAGCGAGTCATCCCATCGTATTTGCTTTCGTGCTTTGCATTTCAGTACTCGTCGGACTATCCCAGACCGTCAGACAAACAAGTCGACGTTGAGATGTGAATGACTTGTGCGCTCGGGAAGGAAAAAATCCCGAAGGCTTAAGGGTCTATGTTCTTATCAGGTCTATCTTGTTGCTCTCCTAATTTGAGTCTGTTGAATTCAACAATTCAGGGGCGGATCCGGAAAAAGATTTTTTTTTGGGGGGCTGTGGGGGTTGCAAAATATTCATGTAGAATGCATCAATTTCTTGTATGTTATTTTGTATATTAAATGTAGGGTCAAAAATTTCGGGGGGGTGTTTAAACCCCTTAAACCCCTCCACCCTGTATCTGCGCCAGCAACAGATTAAAAAAAATGAAATCGTAACAATGAAAATCTGTTAAAAATAACAGATTGTATTTGTTAAAATCTTGCAACAGAATAATCTGTTGTTTTTTGAATATATTCAATCTGTTATTATTGACAGATCGAATCTGCCACCGTATGCTAAGGGGCCGTTCATAAACCTCGTAACCTTCTAGGGCGAAGGGAGGGGGCGGGGGTAAGATCAAAAGACACGCTCCGTGTTAACACTTATGGAGTAGCGAAACACAAGGAAGAAGGGGGGGGGGGTGCAAAAAACCTAAATTTGAGTCACTTGATTTAGTCACTTGATTTCACAGGTCGTATGCTCAACAAATATACAGAGTCAATCTGTTATGGCAAAAGTAACAGATTCATCTGTATACCAATTTCACATTGTTACAGATTGTTTCAATGAAGAAACCTTTGCAGATTTAAAAAAAATTAAAGAACAAAAAAAATACGCAATTTTGATCAAATTATATCAATTTGTCTATCAGTACAACGGTACAACATAATTTTACTTTTTTTCCAAGTGCATCAAAGTTTTTTTATATTGATGTTGACTTCCATGAAAGAAGTTGGTCAAGGCATTGTTCAAAAGTTTCAGGACGAAAATTATGATGGTTGGAATGGTTAATCAAATATGCGGAACGCGCTCAATGATCGCGCTAGGCGTAGTCGCTCTCACGCCCGTATTTCAGAAAGACGCGTATTTTGCATTTAATTACATAATGGTCGGATCTGAATAGACGCGCTCAGAGCAAAAGAAAAACTTGCGTGAGATTAAAAATACGTATTTTTTTATCTGTCTTACACAAGTTTTTATCTTGCTCGAAGCGCCTCAATTTATCTTAAACTATTAAAATTTAATCATTCATTTCTTTTGTAATTCAATTGTTTTATCCTTAACAGAAATACTCTTTTCACGCACAATCTTCATTAAACTTATAACATCTTACTTTGCTTTTCCCATTTCAATGGTCGATGTACATTATGCAATTTAATAAAAAATTACAGTTTTCCCGGATCCGCCTCTGATCTGTTGAATTCAACAGGCTCAAATTAAGAGAGGAACAACATAGACCTGAGAAGAATATAGACCCTAAAGCCATTGGGATTCTTTCCTTCCCGAGCGCATCCCAACGTCGAGTTGTTTGTCGGACAGTCCTGGGGTGGGAGTTTCGTTCTGGTGAGATAATTATTTCACCGTTCATTCGGGCGGATTTGGTAAAACATATATATATAGTTCGTAAAGGCCGAGTCACATACTCCGAATGGACATCTTCATACGTTTTTTGAACTAATGTTTGAAAAAAGCTTTTAAATTGGAACCCTCAATGATTTCTAGGCACGTTAGATGTACTTAAACAGCTAGAATTGCTTGTGGGTCAAAATGTTCGTAATAGATTAGATATTTTTTTTATAGTCAAGATATTGCGTCACTTACTCTAAATGGACATCTTAATACTGGTTTTAAACCAAAACTTTCAAAATGTTTGTAACTTGAATTCCTTGTTGATTTCTAGGCACGCTAGATGTACTTGAACAGCTTGAATTGCATGTGGGTAACAATGTTCGTAATAGTTTACACATTTTTTTCATGATCAAGATATTGCGTCACATACTCCGAATGGACATCTAAATAGGTGTTTTGAACTAAACCTTGCAAAGTGCTCCTAACTTGGAACCTTCGTTTATTTCTAGGCACGTTAGATGTACTCAAACAGCTAGAATTCCATGTGGGTCAAAATGTTCGTAATAGTTTAGACATTTTTTTTATGTTCAAGATATTCAGTCACATACTCCAAATGGACATCTTAATACGAGTTTTGATATAAAATTTAAAAAAATGCTTCTAACTTGAACCCTCGTTGAATTCTAGGCACGTAAGATGTACTTAAACAGCTAAAATTGCATGTGGGTCAAAATGTTCGCAATAGTTTAGACATTTTGTTCATGGAAAAGAATGTGCGTCACATACTCCAAATGGACATCTTAATACGTGTTTTGAACTAAAACTTTCAAAATGCTTCTAACTTGAAACCCTCGTTCATTTCTAAACACGTTAGATGTACTTAAACAGCTAGAATTGCAAAGGGGTCAAAATGTTTATAATAGTTTAGACATTTTTATTATAGTGAAAATATTGAGTCACATACTCCGTATGAACATCTAAATACGTGTTTTGAACTAAAATTTGAAAAATGCTCCTATACTAGACCCTCGTTGGTTTCTAGTGTGACGATCCATGATCAATCATAATATTCCCTTTTCCTTTTTCCCTCATATTTCCCGAAATTCACCAAAACTCCGGAATCTTTTTATGTTACGAATTTCCCATCTCGTCACGCACAATTGCGTAAAATCACGCACCGGCCTCGAGCGGCTGATATCATCAATACACATCGATAAGTCGGTCGAACAAACAATCGGCCGCGCAATGCGATCGCTCGACCGACCGGTCTTGACGCGTCGAATTTCGAACTTAAGGAAGCGCAATATCACGCCGAATTATTTTCTAGTCCAATTCTCATAGAGGTGAACCCCCATTTTTTATAGATTAGAAATGGGTATATAAACTCAGGATTCTTGTCATTAAATCAGTTTCATCCGAACTCGAATACGCTCTTGCAGCCTTCTTTACGCTCTCGAAGCCCTTTTTGCTCATAGAAGCCAATAGTAACCGCTCATAGAAGCCAACGAAATGCTCTAGGAGCCTAATACTTTGCTCATAGAAGCCAATAGAAACCGCTCGCAGAAGCCACTAGTAAGTCCGTTTTTATATCTATTATAAACTGTGAAAATTATATTTGAATATAAATGAAAATATATATATATTCTCGTTCATCCAGTCGTCCATTTACCAGTGGATTTTTGACGTTTAAATATTAAACATCTAACGGTTACCCTCTTTTATTCAGATTTTTTTCTTCTCAAAATAAGGCCATCACCAGATCAATCTTTCTTTCAACTTAATTATTCCTCTTTGCATTCTTTAACATGAATTTTCTCCCTTCTCCTTAAGTGCACCTTTAGGCCTTAGCCCTAGAGAAGGAGTGTGTTCGGTTGGCTGAGCGGAAGGGCCTCAGGGGGAACGGCCACGAAAGTGCTTTCACCGCCAAGGGTTTGGGGTGGCTTTGGGTCAAGCTCCAGTGGGCTCGAGGACGTTTCGCCCTCAGATCCTACCATCCCCACACTGACGCAGACGACAGTGAATTAGTACGTCTCATCGACATTCGGCGTACCAATTTACACTTATCCGAGGAAGATCCGGATACAGTGTGAGGCTTGTGGTCACCTCAACCACCACTCTCACGCCCCTCGTCTGGTGGAGACGTCCGTCAACCCTCGACGGGCCCCCCCTAGAAACCCTCACCTCCATAAACCGACAGCACCTCATCCCCCTCCTACTCAACTTTCTCACTACCCCACCTGGGTATATGCTCCACCAACCCCGCCTCCTCTTCCGATTGCCGACATCCCTTTGCCTGACCCCCCTCAGGTGGATGCCGAGCCCCCTTTTTCTCCATTATCGGACCTCTTTCCCCCCTACTCACCCGACCCTGATATCCTCCCTCCTCTGTCTCCTACCTCGTCGGAGGGTTCTGACAAGACAGAGGTAGAAGAGCGAGCACCATCTCCTATACTCCCCACCCCACCTCCATTACCTACCGCGCTTCTCACTCCTCCTCCTCCTCCAGTCAATTTACTCCCCGCTCTCCCGGAGCCGTATGTGCCACTCCCTGTTACCTCGACCACATCTCTCCCAACTTACGACCCGTCTCGCATCCCTAAAAAACGGGGGTCGAAAATACGGCCCTACCGTGCGCCAACAGGGCAATCAGTAGTTTTAGCTTTCCAGAGATAGTTAGTACCTACTTTTATAGCTGTTTTAGTGGGATTGTCTGGAATACACTTATCACGGCTTGTATTCATATGATAAATACGTCTTACGCTGTAACATTGTTGTAATTACCATGTGTACTCCTAATTAATTTCCGGTTTTTTTGCAAATAAAACACATAATTCCAAAAAAACCGTAACCTTTATTTTATTCAAAGTATTTTCCATCGCTTTCTACACATTTTTCCCAACTTTCTGGTAAATTGTGGATACCACGCCAGTAAAAATCATTGCCTTTGGAGGTGAACCACTCGGTGAGCCATTTTCGTACATTTTCGTACGAGTCGAAGCGCTGCTCAGAAAGGGCATGGCCCAACGAGGCAAAGAGGTGGTAGTCGGATGGCGCCAGGTCTGGTTAGTAAGCCGCATGATCAAGCACTTCCCACTTGAGCCTTTCCAGCGTGTCACGAACGACTTTCGACCTATGCGACGGCGCATTGTCGTGGAGCAAAATCACCTTCTTCTTTCGTTGTTGATATTCTGGTCGGTTTTCCACAATGGCTCGGCTCAAATCTTTCATTTGCTGTTTGTAGCGAACGGCATTCACAGTTTCACCAGGTTTCAGCAGTTCAAAGTATATAACACCGGACTGGTCCCACCACACACACAGCATGACCTTCCGACCGTAACGATTTGGCCGTGCCGTCGATGTCGATGCTTCACCTGGACTCACCCACGATTTGTTGCGCTTAGGGTTCTCCAGGAAAATCCACTTTTCATCACCAGTAACAATACGATGCAGGAAAGACTTTCTTTTGTATCGTTGAAGCAGCATTTCACAGGTCACTTTTCGATTCTCCATTTGTCTCTTGGTCAGTTCATGGGGCACCCACTTTCCACACTTCTGAATTTTTCCCATGGCTCGCAGACGTTTGGAAATTGCTTGCTTTTGAACTCCCAACGCATCTGCAAGCTGTCGTTGCGTTTGCGTGTTGTCTTCATCTAATAATGCTTGCAATTCGGCGTCATCGAACGATTTTCGCTTGCCGGAGCGTGCGGCGTCGTTCAGGTCGAAATCTCCATTTTTGAACTGTCGAAACCACGTTTCACATGTTCGAAGTGTTAATGCACGATCACCATAAACTTCCACAAGCGCACAGTGGCTCTCGGACACTTTTTTCCCCTGATTGAACATGAAAAGCAATGCATAGCGCATATGCTTAAAATTCGGTACAAAATTCGACATTTTTGAAGCGAAATAAAAACTTACTGGAAGATTTTTTCGAGAAAACGTCAACGCAGCTCAAGCACTCGATATGACTGAACAAAATGACATATGGTATGTGTTACCAACAGCGGTACAAAACAGAACGCCATCCATTGAAAAAACCGGAAATTACCTAGGAGTACACCAGGTAGTTATAGGAAGTAATGAATAAATTGTTGTTATATTGAAATTCTGTCTTGTGAATTCTGTCCACCATCCTTGCTTGTAAATCCTTTGTTCGGGGTTGAGACGGAATTTCTAATTCCGCGCTCAATTTCGATTGCCGCGCACCACTCCGGTGGTTCGTGACACTAGGCACGTTAGATGTACTTAAACAGCTAGAATTTCATGAGTGTCAAAATAATTGAAATAGTTTAGACATTTTTTTTATGGTCAAGATATTGTGTCAGATACTCCGAATGGACATCTAAATAAGTGTTTTGAACTTCAGCTTGCAAAATACTTCTAACTCAGTGGCGGATCCAGCTTTCTTCCATCCTTTTCTTACATCGCCTCTGAGGGCGTGAATTGAACGAAGACGAAACAAGAGGGTCTGGACCCCTCCTTTCGTCTTCGTCTATCGCTCGTTGTCAGAGGTGACGTAACAAAAGACAGACGAAAGCTGGATCCGCCACTGTTCTAACTTATATCCCTCGTTAATTTCTAGGTACGATAAATGTACTTACCAGGTGTACTCCTAAGTAATTTCCGGTTTTTTCAATGGATGGCGTTCTGCTTTGTACCGCTGTTGGTAACACATACCATATGTCATTTTGTTCAGTCATATCGAGTGCTTGAGCTGCGTTGACATTTTCTCGAAAAAATCTTCCAGTAAGTTTTTATTGCGCTTCAAAAATGTCGAATTTTGTACCGAATTTTGAGCATATGCGCCATGCATTGCTTTTCATGTTCAATCAGGGGAAAAAAGTGTCCGAGAGCCACTGTGCGCTTGTGGAAGTTTATGGTGATCGTGCATTAACACTTCGAACATGTGAAACGTGGTTTCGACAGTTCAAAAATGGAGATTTCGACCTGAACGACGCCGCACGCTCCGGCAAGCGAAAATCGTTCGATGACGCCGAATTGTAAGCATTATTAGATGAAGACAACACGCAAACGCAACGACAGCTTGCAGATGCGTTGGGAGTTCAAAAGCAAGCAATTTCCAAACGTCTGCGAGCCATGGGAAAAATTCAGAAGTGTGGAAAGTGGGTGCCCCATGAACTGACCAAGAGACAAATGGAGAATCGAAAAGTGACCTGTGAAATGCTGCTTCAACGATACAAAAGAAAGTCTTTCCTGCATCGTATTGTTACTGGTGATGAAAAGTGGATTTTCCTGGAGAACCCTAAGCGCAACAAATCGTGGGTGAGTCCAGGTGAAGCATCGACATCGACGGCACGGCCAAATCGTTACGGTCGGAAGGTCATGCTGTGTGTGTGGTGGGACCAGTCCGGTGTTATATACTTTGAACTGCTGAAACCTGGTGAAACTGTGAATGCCGTTCGCTACAAACAGCAAATGAAAGATTTGAGCCGAGCCATTGTGGAAAACCGACCAGAATATCAACAACGACAGAAGAAGGTGATTTTGCTCCACGACAATGCGCCGTCGCATAAGTCGAAAGTCGTTCGTGACACGCTGGAAAGGCTCAAGTGGGAAGTGCTTGATCATGCGGCTTACTCACCAGACCTGGCGCCATCCGACTACCACCTCTTTGCCTCGTTGGGCCATGCCCTTTCTGAGCAGCGCTTCGACTCGTACGAAAATGTGCGAAAATGGCTCACCGAGTGGTTCACCTCCAAAGGTAATGATTTTTACTGGCGTGGTATCCACAATTTACCAGAAAGGTGGGAAAAATGTGTAGAAAGCGATGGAAAATACTTTGAATAAAATAAAGGTTACGGTTTTTTTGGAATTATGTGTTTTATTTGCAAAAAAACCGGAAATTAATTAGGAGTACACCTGGTAAACAGCTACAATTCTATGAGGGTTAAATGTTAGAAATAGTTTAGACATTTTTTCTATAATCAAGATATTGCGTCACATACTTCGAATGGACATTCAAATATGTGTTTCGAACGATGCCTGAAAAAATGCTTATATCTTGGAACCCCTTGTTGATTTCTAGGCACGTTAGATGTACTCAAACAGCTAGAATTGCATATCAGACCTGAACGAGAAACAGATAACCAAAACTGTCATCGGATTGAATATGACTGGAAAGGATTGAGTCTCAATCATGTTTCCATGACGAAATTGGACGATCCGAAAAACACGATCAGACCTGATCGAGTAATTGAAGACCGTAAAAGTTTCCCGGATTGTAGACGATTGCAAAAGATCGAGAATAGCGATGCAGCCGATCATTTTTAGTCAGATCCGATCCCGTTAACTTCAAATCTCAATCTGCATCTCTCAGCAGGGAAGCTTCATCACATTTTTAGCATGTGAAAGGATTTGTCAGGAAAGAGTATCAGCATAGATTTTCATGTCTTTTAGTTTATTTGTTACTTATTCAGTTTTTCTACGATTTAAGGAATTATTTAGTATTTCTGACACTATCATATTTTTCAGTAGACATAAAATATTCCAAGATTGTTTAGCATTTATATATAAATTGTTATACATATTTCAAAAATTGTGTGCTCTAGAATTCGAAATACGTCAGATTTTTTCTGTTTTAAAAGACTTTTCAGAAAACAGTATTCCAATAATTTTTTTTTTATTTTATATTTTTCGTACTTCTTCAGTTTTTCTACCATTTGTAGGATCGTTAACTATTTTTATACATATACACGTACCAAAAAAAAACCCAATATTCCTCATGAAATCCTAAGACTTTTTTCCATTTGCCATTTCCTAAACAACTCAAAATTAAAAAAGTTATTAAAGACAAAAATTTAAACAATAAATGCCCTCTCGCAACGAGTGGAGGTTGAATTCTCGAAAACAAATTGTTCCCTAATTTTATTAATATATTAAGAAAATACAGTTCCTTTATAGATTTACAGTTCCTTAAATGTGTTTCGTATTGAAGCATATAACGACTTGAAAAATTTTATGATACTTTTATGGACTTCTATACATATTTCTAGAATCCCTTGCTTGAGAATTTGAATTGTCTTTATTCTTGAATTATATACATTTTTGAAGAATATAATTACACTTATAAGAAACTTACTAAGATATAGATAGAGTAGATAATGCAACTATTATAAAAGAAGTTGAGGCATTTTCAGTTATTGTTGCCGATCGTCAAAACATTTTTCGCGTTTATTTAGAAAGATGCGTCGAATAAAGAAGCTTCCGAAATTTTTTCGACTTTAAATCGAAATGATAAACATTCGAGCAGCTTCTTTCAACTGTAAGTAATATAAATTCATGACTACTTTCAAACATGGTTGATTAATAAATAACGATAAAAAGTTGCGAGCTACTAGTACTAGCTACAAGCTGTTTGTTTTAAAACATTCCAAGTTATCATCGTCAGTGTAAAAATTTAGCGATTCTCGTTAGACTTCGGAAATGTGTAGGTTTGAGTGCAAAAGCACGCATTTTTCCGAATTTTAAGTGAGGAAGTTGAAAACTGGGCGAGGGTGGAGACCCTCTTATTAGACACCTAATTAAAAAGTTTTCAAAGATGGCCCGAACGAAGTATGGATGAATTCCTAGAAGTATGAGTTTTAATTTTCACATTTCAAAAATTGCGCTTTTTAGGCGCATTTGTAGTAGGTGGCAGCACATTCCCGGAAGAACATCGACTACTACTAACGCGCAGCAACGCCGTGATATTTGTACCGCGATAAAAATGCTTTGGATAAAATCAACGGCATTTTTCCCGAAGCACGATTATTATGTTGCGATCGAATCGACTCGTTACTATAACCTTTTAAAATCATGGCGATATATTATGCTGCGTATTGCTAGACTTTCAGTAATAAAATGCGTTAGAATGGTGAAGTTTGAAGTTTTGCGATTGATAAATTCCAATATTAATAGAGCATTGTATAAAAATGCTTGCATGCTTAATATCGTGAAAAAATAGAAATATTCAGACTAATCCCACATTCGTTAAAATACAGCAGCATTAATTTAAATAATTAGGTATTGTCACGATCCACCAAAGTAGTTCGCGGCAAACGAACTTGAGCGCAGCACGGAGCCGTCTCAAATCCGTGTAGTGGAGGAGCGAGGGGTGCAGGGAAATAAAAAGACGGGATTAATAACAAAGTCAATATTTATTCAAAGCTTAAACTACCTACATGTATATTCGTTGCCTATTTTATATTTCATATAATATTCAACTCGTCGTTATTTCATTCATTAGCCACTGAGCCGGGTGCCTTAGCCGCGGGGTCTATGGGAGCGCACGTGGGGCGGTAGGGGCGAATCCTCGACTTGCCCTTGAGCTTCCGAACACTCCGGATAGTGGGGCGAAGTGGAGGTGGAGATGGGGGACTCGGTGGAGGAACAGTATTTGTAGGAGGAGATGGAGATACGAGTAAGGCGGTTGGGATAGGCGGTTGGGGTTGAGAATTGACTTGAGAAGGTTCGGGGGAGAGGCTCAGGGCTTCCTCGGGAAAGAGGAATCCTTCAGGAGGCGAACCGACGGGGTGAGTCCCGATGGAGAATGGGTCCGGCTGCTCTTCCCCCTCCGGGGGCCTGGGTGCCCGTGGTTGCACTCGGGGGTAATCCGGCTGAGTGGCCCGGGAGCGGGGATGGTACTGCGGAGGAGGCCGGTTCCGGCCGCAGGTGTAATTTTGGCCGCAGTGTTGGCAAAACACTCGGATGCGATCCGGATGGCGGTGGACGGGGACCCCGTAGGCTGAGGTCAGGTACCTGTAGACGATGTCCTCGGGATCGTCCCAGGTGTTAAACGGCCGGTTTGCGAGCTTCCCCCGAGCCCACTGCAGCTGAATCCACAGGGCTCCCAGTCCCCTGGCGTTGTAGTGGCCAGCTAGGGCGTTCACCCGGAGCCCGTGACGTTGGACCACCCCGGCGATTCGGGCCTCCAAAGCCCTGGCTTCAGGAATCACTGGAAAAACGGAAAAGTTAAAACTGGACCTTATGTGCACGCTGGCACCGAGAAATGTTAACAATATACATATATAATAAAAACGAAAAAGGTCAAACACTTACTGTCTGTCCCTTTTTCGTGGCTCTGACGAGCTGAATTTTGCGAAAGCGTCTCCTGGAGAGCTGAATTTTTAGAGAGGCTCCAGAGAGCTGAATATTTCGAGAGGCTCCAGAGAGCTGAATTCGTAGAGAGGCTCCAGTGAGCTGAATTTTTAGAGAGGCTCCAGTGAGCTGAATGTTTAGAAAGGCTCCAGAGAGCTGAATTGGTCAACTGACAAAATCTAGGCATTTTCGCCCGGCTTTTATACGATTTTGAGGGAGTAGATTAGAGTTTAATTCACAGAATCCACTTACCCAAAACCTGTGATAATCTATTATTGCGCGAGAGAAAAAATATAACGCACTTACTATATCCCGATTATTATCTTCTCCGGCACTCGAATTCTCCCGCGCCGCCTCTAGCACTTACGGGCAACGCGCTAAGGGGAGAGGAGAGAGCACCTTCGGTGGATCGCGTCATCACGTGTCATAGGCGTGAATTCGGCGGTACGCAGTGTCGCGTGTGAAACCCTGGGGGGTCCAGATAATAATCGAAAAAAAATAGATCCCGATCGCGAATTAAATCCGTTATCGCGTACGTGTTCTCTCGCATTGCGGAAAAACAATTTGGGTTTTTCCGAGGTCATCACAGTATATTATGCCTCGAATAAAATCAACGGTATTTTTCCCGAAACAAGATTAATATGTTATTGCGATCAAACCGACTCGTTCATATAACTGTTTAAAATCATGGCGATATATTATGCTGCGCATTGTTCGACTTTAAGTAATAAAATGCGTTATAATGGTGAAGTTTGAAGTTATGCGATTAATATGAGTTTGAATATATACTGATCAGAAAAAATTATATTTTTAACACCTCACATAATATAATGCGTGCGGTAAAATAACAACATTAAAGAAATCCGATTAAAATTTAAGAATATTCGAAACTACGTTTTTTCAACACTTCTAGATAATTATTTCAATTCTAGATACTGGCGCTAAATTAGCCGCGATATTACATTTTTTGTTTGACTTACGTTGTTATTAGCAAAACATCGATAGAAACCGCGCGACATATTGCAATTCGATTAAATCGCCGTCGATGGGGCTGCGTTGTATTGAAATGCTCCGATAAGTGGTGCCACCGATATTCATAATTAATGGCGTTTTCGAGTGACCCGATCTGGAGCAGATCCGGAGCAATTTTTTCTGTTAATATGTGCTCAGATCTGCTCGAACCTGCCTAGAAATTGCTCCAAATCTGCTCCAGAGCAGGTCACTCGAAAACGCCATAACACAGTTAGGGGCATCCCTGGATGAACACTTGTCAGCAGTCAACTCAGCTAACAGCAGTCAACACTGGTCATCACTTGCAACACTGGTCAATGCTGGTCAACGCTCTAACAACACTTTAATTATTAGCAGTCAGCGACTCGAAGCGGCTCGTGGGATACGGGCTTAAGAACGTTGATGTTCACTAAATTTCGATTTTCATTCGATGTTAACATCGATTACGATCGATTTTTTAAAATATATGCATCTTCACTTTATGTACACATCTGTCATAGGGCTGGGAAAAATCGGTAACAAAAACTATCGATAGTTGTCGATGTTTTAGACAAACTTATCGATAACAATCGACAAAACATCGGTAATTTCCCCCTCCCTACTCCCTAGTGCTAAGTGAGGGAACGAACAAAAAATTCGAACAAGCAGTTCAGCCGGCTTATTGTTTTTGTAACTTTATTATTTGTTTTATTATCAATTTTTTTCAAAAATTTAAAGGCAAAGCATAAGGTACATTATAAACAAAAGTATATTTGTAAATAACAATTTTTATTGTTACTTCAAAGTTTATATTACAAGATGTTGGCATTTTGCCTTAAAAACACCAACTTCTCAACCATTTCCGGCTGGAGAGACGCTCTCTTTTCAGAAATGATATTCCCAGCCGTCGAGTTCACCCTTTCGGAGGGTACGGATGAGGCTGGGATGATCAAATATTTTAGGGCCACTTTTTTGAGGCTCTCGCATGCCGAATAATTTTTCCAATACTTGACAACGTCAGTGTTCTCTTTCAAAAGAGGTTCCTCTAAATATGTGTTCAAATGCACAATCGCCTGGGAGGAACCAGGAATTAAACCCGTAATTTTGGATTGGTTGCATCGAAATTTCTCCAGAAATGTAAAACGACCTGCATGGATTGATAAAGGTCATGATATTAACGAAAACTTTCACTACCTGAGTAATGTGTTAAAAGTTAAAAAAAATATGTCTGTATTTAATAGTGTGTTATATAAAAATGTTATCATCTGTTTGTAGAGAGTATATTCATGATTGGTTTGTTCATTTTCATGTATTTATTAACATTCAATTTTTTAATTAGACGTCAATATCTTTATTTTTGAAATAGTTGATATAGCATATATGATAGATTTTCATGAATTTTTCGTTCTTAAATACCCAATTTTCTACTCAAAAAGTTTATTTTATCAACTGCCATATTTCTCCAAAAATTTACCTGTATTTCCTTGGACGATCAGATCGGTCGGAGTTTCAGGGATTTCGTTTTCTTTTCGAGCAGCTGCTATGGCTTTTTCAATTTCGAATTTCAGTTCAGCTCTGATTTTCTGCGCCGCATTTCGATAATTGTATTCATTAACAAAAGCATATTGCTTGAAGCGTGGGTCCGAAATGGTGCTGATGCTGAAATCAATGTATTCATAGTTCATATTATAAACAATTCAATTGAATTTTCGATTCAGTAAAAATATTTAAATGTATTTTTTATACATACACAGAAACTGTGCGTTCCTCGTACTTCAGCAATGATTCTTCCACTCGTTTCAACAGTTGTGCGCGCAAATCCACAGAAATTGCGGTGGTAACTTCTGTGGTTATCAACTTTTCCCTGAGCAATTTTGTGTGAGGGATGACCAAAGACATCGTGACATACGAATCTCCACTGAGCTCTGCTGTGGCCTCCGCGAATGGCTCCAAGAGGGAAATTATCTCGGGGATAGCTTCAATTTCCGATGACGTCAACTGTTCAATTTTTGTCTTGGATTTCGCGAGAACCACAACAACAGCATCTATGGCTTTGTAGACACCTTTCAACATCTCCAGCGACGAATTCCATCGGGTGTAAACCGATTGTATTAGTTTGACCTCGGGCTGGTTCCGAATTTTTAATTCTTTCATTAGCTCTTTTGTGGCCAGACCACTATGATGGAAATAAGTGGTGATTCGTTTGCATTTTTTCAGTATCGCGTACACAGAAGACTCTTCAAGGTCTTCACCGTCATCATTTTCAAAAATCTTCATCATGTTATCACTGACAGAGTTTTTCGAACATGTATCCCAAATCGCTTTATTTACCACCAGTTGTATTGTGTGCGGTGCACAAGGCATGTTCTTTATCTGGAAAAAAAATATTTGTGCAGTTTTAATATTTATTACTTGCGTCAAATATTTTTAGTTTATTATATTTGAAAATACGAACTCAAGTATACCTGCATTGCAGCGCATGTTGCGATCATATTCGTCGCGTTGTCAGTGACCGCACAGGCAATTTGAAATACGGAATATTTCTCTAAACTTGTTGTCAGCAAAGTCTTCATTTCATCCGCAGTTGACCGTCCAGGTATGGGAACAACCCCCAACGTAACCGTTTCCAGAGCTTGGTCTTTCAAAAAGTGCGTTGTGATTGTCAAATAATTTTGAGTAGTACGGCTGGACCATCCATCGAAAGTCAAGGCTACGTTTCTGGATTTTTTGATAAAAAGAAAAATGAATTTCTAAGTTTGTATCGTTGATCTCAATTACATATCAAAAAAATTATAGTTGCATTTTTATTTTTGGAAAGTTATGTTTTAAAATATTTTAATTATATTCTATAACAAAAATATACACATGTTATAAACTACTACACACATGTTTTTAATTGTTTCTCAAGGAAACGAATCTCACTAAAACTTGAGTCAAATGTGGAAAAAATTGATTCAGAAAAATAGAAAATTCTTGGTATTTAGGATGAAAATTGTGTAACTTACCCCACATTTTCCATAATTGTGGAAATATTTTTCACTGTACGCTCATAGGCTGTCCCTATTAGAGTGTCACGGACGTGGCGACGACTTGGAATAATATAACGAGGATCGAATTCTGCGATCATTTCTTTGAACCCCTCATCCTCCACAACGCTCAAAGGCTGCATATCGCGAATGATGAATTTGGTTAATGCTGCATCTAACTGCTGCTTTCGATTGCTCGACTGATTGTATGGGTTGCATTTTTGTTTTTTCAAAAATTTTTGAATCGAAGTTTCGTCTGCCTTACGTTGCACAGATTTCTTTTTTTCACTGAAAACAAAAAAAAACATATGTTCATAAGTCATAGAATGTAATTTAAAATTTTGCAAATTTAAAGAGTGTACGTCAACTTATTTCTCAATAAATTAGTCGAATTTTTTTTATTTTGCAAAAAAATTTTGATTAAAAAATAACGAAAACTAATTTGACCGGAATTTTTGCAATATGTGACTACGTGAAAACAAAACATTTCAATAATGTTAAGAAAAATACAAGAAAAACAGATTTTGTTAATATATTTTTTTTTAATTATCAAACCTTTCTATAATCTTTGCAGCACCAAAGTCATCATCAGTATTGCTTGAAGTGTCAACATGGGTTTTTTTTTGTGCCGCATTTAATTCAGGAGCGTGGCGCCGCTTAAGATGGTTCATTAAATTTGTTGTGTTGCCGTAACACACAATAGTTTCTTTACACTGTTGAATCTGGCAAGTTGCAGTTTTGCCATAGCTGGACTGATGAAAAAATTGCCAAACCACAGATCGTTTCGCACGAAATTTGATGCTGTGAAATTGTTGATTAGAATTAAAAAGGAATCATCCACAATCATTAAAACATTCTGATATTATACAAAAAATAATTAATGCCATTTTATATCCAAATTCTGTAAAACGCAAAAATTAAAAAAAAATTTATCGTTATTATAGAAAGGTTTTTCGGCCTCTAAAACTTTCTGCGTACACTTGTGCTAGAATTATGCAAGTTGACAAAGTGTCAATGCAAATTACTCATCATTTTTTGAAAATGTAGTTATAATGCGAAATCGAATCATCAAATGATATTCATCGAAAAGAAGGCCATACGTTGAATGATACTATATCTTAGATATTTTTATTTATCTGTACATACATAAAAAAATTACCTTTTATTATCAGGGGTCGGCGTGGCTAGAGGAATGTCATTACTTTTTTCCCCGGGTGCAACAGCAAATGCAGTAATAGATTTTTGTCTTTGAACATGCTTCCGTGGAGATTTCCGAAGAGGGAACGTCGTTGACGCGGATGATTTTTCAGGAGATGTATTTTCACTTCCACTCATTTTCATTCAATATTTGAAAATGTTTGAAAACAGTGAAAAACAGAGCATATCACAATTGTCACTTATCAGAGAGTTGAGCGAGTATTGGAATTGAATATCGATTGAAATATATATATGGCAGGATCTCCTGACTAACAAACTTTTCTATCGATAGTACATCGTTAAGGATGAAATCTATCGATAGTTAACGATGTTCAAGCTTACCGATAGTTGTCGATTGTTATCGATTTTTTTCCCAGTCCTAATCTGTCAATGTGTGTCATTGTTTACAATGTTTATTTGAATTTAGGTATTTTGTTTTGTGCAGTTTTGTGGATATTTAGCAATTCGTAGCAAAATCTAAACTGACATGATTCTATTAACTGCTAATATTTAAAATTCATTACTAGATATTTCTGTTATAAATTATAACTAAAATTACCAAAGAAAAAGGTTTTTTTATCCAGCGTATATTACGTATATTGGGAAAAAATATTTCAAATTTTTTATCTGAATGTGACGATAAAAATTACTGAAAATATATGAAAGTTAGTTAAAAATGGACCGAATAGACAGTAAATTAACTTCGAATAATGCAGTTTTTGTATCACATGTAAGTATTTTGTTTTGTAGGAATAAATCATTTCTCTGGTATGAATTTTTTTTTTTTTAATTTGCTCATATTTTTCAGGGAATATCGAAAATTTTGGAAGCTATATCAAAAAATGGAAAATTGGTCAATTACAATGGAAATATGGACCAGGTAAAAAATTAATTATTTTAAACATTAATTTGGCAGTTTGGGTATTATTAAAGTTATCGATAATAAATTGAAGGATTTAATGTTTTATTATTCAGAAATACTATAAAAATCAAGAACTTCTCAATAGTCTGATAAATTTAATAAACATGTTATTAGTAAACAATCCAATGTTAATTTAAGTTCAATTATTTGTATCAAATTCCGAAAGTATGTGATTTAACAGATCAGTAATTTTAAATTATTTTTTTCAAGTACTAAATTATACATATTCATCTTTTATACAATTCCTTCTTTTTTGATCGATCTTCAGAGCTTCAATATGTTTCCATATATATTTTATAAAAGTATAATATATAGTAATGATGTAGAAAACATTCCTCATTCAACAATATTTATTAGCTTTCGGCCACCAATTTTTGGCCCTCTTCAGATAATGCTACAAATTAACATAAGAATAGTAAATAATCAAGTAAAGATTACGAAGCTGTGAAGATCGATTAAAAAAGATGGAATTGTATAAAAGAAGTTTGATTGCAATGGAGCGTATTCATGAAAAGGATTTATTTGGGTGCATTTGATCGAAAGTAACATGCCACATAATTATAAAAATGACTCAGGATGGAGTGACCAAAGACAGGACTATCAAGTAACAGGAAAACATTTTTTTGATTTTATTCGTTTCAATTATAGTTTAAATTCGGTTTCATTGTTGAAAACATGGGTAAAGATTGTTCTTAGTATAGCTCTTGTAAAAAATCAGATTTATTTTCTAATACAGTGTAGGAGATTTGATATTTTTCCCAAGCATTTGTTAGATGGTTGTTATCGGAGTGTATTTATAGATAAGGAATTTCGTAAACATGAAGGAAGAATAAGATGGAGAATTTTTAATTGGGAGATAAGGGATGCACATATACATTTAAAATTTTCAAAGAAAAGTATTTTAAACGTTGAGGATAGATTACGTTTTGCACTACCTTCTCATCTCTTGAATAATTTTTACATTTACAATTTTGATAGATATAAATTTGAGTTTGATAAACAGTTTGAAATACATAGATTGAAGTTTTTTAGAATGAAGAAATTACAATTTTGTAATTCCAATAGAGTTCAGGTGGATTTGGATTATTCTAATAAAATTTTGAATTTGACTTATGTTTTCATTCCGAATCATGCTTTATATGTATTGAGCCTAGGAGAGAAATTCAATGCGCCTTATCATAATAATAGAAACTTACCTTATCTTGAGATCATAAAGGATGTTGAAAGTAATGTTTATAAGATAGATGAAGAAAAAAGGAATGATTATAGAGATATTATTGTTCTAATTTTGAAAAAATTTTATAACAATAAGAGACACATTACCATAAAAGAGAAGATAATTTGGAGTTATGCAAAACTTACGAAGAGATTTTTTGATATGCATAAGGAATTGTTCGTTACTAAATCTGATAAAGGGGGAAAAATAGTGATTATGTTGAAAGATGAATACAAAATGAAGATCTTAAATGAATGAAATGATATTGGTACTTATAGAAGAATTAATAAAAATCCGCTGAATAAGATACAAGCTGGTAACAATGAGATTTTGAAGGATTGGCAAAAAAGTGGTATTTTGACTAAGGAGACATATTTTCGAATGTTGTAGACTGATGGCAATTTACCTAGAGCATATGGGCTACTGAAGATACACAAGGGTGATAATCCCTTACGTATTATTGTGTCTTCTGTTGGGAGCCCCACGTATTCTCTGGCTAGATTTACACATGAGTTTTTGGATAGTAATTTTGGTCATGGAAAAAGTTATATCAAGGATAGTGTTAGTCTGAAGGATCGATTGAGAAATTTAGTAATACCTGATGATTATGAATTCGTATCTTTTGACGTGAAATCTCTATTTAATAATGTTCCTATTGAACTAGCTTTATTAGCGATCAAGGAAAAATATGATTTACTACCGGCGGAAAAGAGGGGAATACCGAAGAGTGAATTGCTCAGGTGTGTCTCCTTACTTAGGTCCACTAGTTTTGTTTATGATGGGCAGTTCTATGAACAGATTTATGGTACGCCTATGGGTAGTCCGATTTCTCCCATCATTGCAGATTTGGTGATGCAGTATTTAGAGGAGAGATGTTTGAGGGGTCTATACTTTGTTCCTTTAATTTACTTCAGATTTGTTGATGATATATTAACTTTGATTCCACAGAATAAAATTGATGAGTTTTTGAAGGTATTCAATTCTTTCCATGATCATATTAAGTTCACATATGAATTGGAAGATGGTGGATGTATTAATTTTTTGGAATTGCGTATTGTGCATCTCGGAAATTCTGTCAAATTTGATTGGTTCAGGAAATCTTCGTCTTCGGAGAAGTTCACGGATTTCTCATCGAACCACCCTCTTTCACATAAAATACATATGGTTTATAATCTCACTGATAAAGTTATTGATTTAAGTGATGAGGAATTCAAAAATGAAAATTTTAAAAAGGTAAAAAGAATTCTTAGGAACAGTAGTTATCCTGATGGGTTTATTGATAAATATATGAAAAGAAGAATTAAAAAGAAATTTCATGTAAGACAGACAGTTAAAGACTCGGGTGAACGAGGGCATTTTGTTTCATTACATTATATTGATAACAGGTCGAGAATTTTCACTAAAGTTAATAGGAGATTTAATTTGGGCACAGTTTTTCACATTGAGAACAAAATTTATAATAGGATTATAAAGAAAGGCAAGGACAAAATTTCCAAGGATGATAATCAAGGTTTAGTATACGAATTAAAATGTAATGATTGTAGCTCAGTATATATCGGACAAACTAAGAGGAAGTTAAAAACTAGGATTAGGGAACATGAAGATAATATGAGGCGTCCTTCAAATTCTCATTCTGTTGTGACTGTTCATCGTCTTGATAATGGTCATGATTTTGATTGGAAAAATGCTCGAATTTTAAATAAAGAAAAGAATTATCGTAAACGACAAATTGCTGAAATGATTTTCATAAAGTCTAATTAAAATAGTATTAACAAGCAGATAGACACACTTGATCTTAACGTTAATTACGATAAGTTATTGTGTAGGCTTTTTTTGAAATAATAGTAGTGTTTGGGATCGAGTTATTATCTTTATTGGTTGGTTCTGATGTGCCTTGATTGTTATACCTCAGTCTTAGTTTTGATCTTATCAAGAATACACTTATTATGATTTTATTTGGGCTGGTCGTCATATTTTACACATGTTGACAATAAAGAATGACGATGTTGTTTAACAATGAAGTTTTGACCGTTTTCAATTATTGAATATTACGACGAAGGTGTGAATGGTAGAGATATTTAGGATGCTACTTTGAGCTTTTATGGTGAGTCCTTCACTGTATTTTGAATTAAATCTGACTCTATAATAATAATGATTGTAATTTGTAAATTCGTAATCTTTACTCGTTTATTTACTATTCTTATGTTAATTTATAGCATTATCTAAAGAGGGCCAAAAATTAGTGGCTGAAAGTTAATAAATATTGTTAAATGAGGAATGTTTTCTACATCATTACTACATATTATACTTTTATAAAATATATATGGAAACATATTGAAGCTCTGAAGATCGATTAAAAAAGAAGGAATTCTATAAAAGAAGTTTGATTGCAACAGAGCGTATTCATGAAAAGGATTTATATATATTCATTCTTCTGTTATAAAATTAAACACATTTTAAATTAAAATATTGTGATAACACGTTAATATATTTATTATAATAATATGATTAAAAAAACAATGCTATATGTGATAAAATGTGTATGGCTTTAAAATTAACTGATTTAAAAATTTTTACATTTTTTTTGTAAGTTTACTAAATTTTTCTTAATTTTTATTCTGATTGTTCACTATGAACACCTTTTTTTTAAAAGAAAAATCATGTAATTCAATAAAAAATAAGATAAAACTTATGTCAAAAATTTTCGAAATTCAGTGCAGAAAATCAGAAATATAAAAAAATCAAATATTCGAACTATTGCATGAATTATGAATTTGTAACAAATTTTCAAATAACTACTCAGAGGTAGAACAATATAATATACTGTTTTTGTTTTATTGATAAAAATTACATTAGAATTTAACTGATTTTATGTTTTAATGCAGTTAAGATTTATTTTGTTATTAATTGAGTTAACCAGATTTTCACAATATTTTCTCAAAATTCATAGGTTGACAGATTTTAAAACGTAAAGAATCATTTTCTTAAACTATGTCACTTACTTTTGCAGTTTTAATTTTTAATCTTGACAGTTTTTAAATTCATAACTGAAAAATATGATTTTTTTGAATAGTACTTCTGCATCTTCTATTCCCAAATTTTTAAGTTTCACAGATCTTATTTATCTATAAAAATTTGGAGTTATAGAATTTATAAATATTTAGTTTTTATGCTCTATGTTTTTCAACCTTTGAATAAGGTTTTAAATTTACCAAATTCTTAAAATTATATAATTCATTTGATTTTACGTTTGTAGATAAAAAATTAACAGTCTTTTGGTAAAATAGTGGAATTTTCATTTTCAAACTTGTATCTTTTTTTGCATAATATTCAAAGTTTTTGAGTTTTAAAATTTGAATTATTGAATCTCTTGTTTTTTCAAAAATCCTAATTTAAAATAAATATGAACTTTTATTATTCACATTGATTCAAGTACATTTTAACTGGAAAAGCATCCTCTTATTTTTTAAGAAAAAATACTTGATCCAATATTCTATAAATTTTTGGATTAAGTCATATTTTTAATTTGAAAATTTTTTCATATTACAATTTTATTCATCTCCATTTTGAGAAGTTAATACTTACATTCTAATATTGTCAAACCTCTCAATTTCATTTCTTTCATTTTCAAACATGAAATGAGTTTAATTTCGGAGTCTTACAATCAAGCTGCATGAATTCAAATCGTACATATTGAAAATGTCAAATTATTGTATTTTTTTATATTCTCATTTATTGGAAATTCAATCTTTCCAAAGATGGAATTGAAGAAAACAAAACTGTAGAAAAATTTTTTTGCGCTCTCTTGCATTTCCCATGCATGACTTTTAATAGCTAAATTTTCATAAACTTCTAATTTTGCAGTTTTTAAACCCTGCAAAGTACACATTTTTATCCTAAAAATTTGAAATATTTCTGTTTCAGATTCCTGAGTTGAAATACTTACTATCGAAATGCAGAAACGATAATTTCATCGTTAGCACTACAGCTTTCGAAGCTCTTATTAATCTTGTGAAAATGGGATCGCTTGGAACAAACACTGCGTTGTCGAATTTCATACTGATGCTTGGAACTATAAAGTTATTATTATTTTTTAATTTTTCATAATTATACAACCGAAAATATTTAATTAATTTGTTTCCATTTCCATTAAAAAATCATTTGCTAACATTTTTATTTTGATTGGAAATCATTTAACCATTTATTTTCTCTGCTGTTCTATGTTTATATTTTAGACTAACATAATGTTGAAAAAACATTTGTGTATTAAGATGATTTTGGTGAATTTTTTTCAAGGAATGAAACAGCTTTGACATCAGCTATAAGCAGCATTCTCATAGAAGACATGAAAGGACATGGCAATGATGTAAATTACATTTGTCCGTTCACCATGAAAAGTTGTCAACACCCTCTCATAACAATTTTAATTAACCATGAAAATATGTGGAGGGAAATTATTGGTCAGATGCATTTTATCATGAATCACTCTCATCCAAAGTAAGTTAGATTTTTATGGAAAACTTAATTTTTTCTCCTTACGTTATTATATTTTATACATAATATCATAAATGTGTTATGCATAAGGAGCACAGTGGGATACATCCTGAATCTAGGTGGACAAAAAGCTAAAAAACTAAGATGCTGAATTCATCTAGATTTCGCTTATATGAATTTCCAGAAACCTGTTGAATAGTTCTCAGCCCCCTATTACTTTTCATTATATAATCTGTTATGGAAATTTATTAAACATAATAGCGCTTGGCATTATTATCAAACAGACAGTTGGGAGTTCAAATGAAAAGTTAGTGAAAAACGGATAATAAACCTTTTTTTTTACGTTTATTTGTTTAAAAAGTGAAGTTTAGTGTTAATTTTGGAGAAATATCTTGATTTCGATGTACTAATTGAATTTGAAAACTGTATATAACGTTCGTTTGGTGAGTAAAAGTTATACAATTTCTTATACTTTATTACACAGAGCCGGAAAAAAAAGTCAGCTTGGACCAACAAAACCATTTCATATTTTTTATGTCACAATTTTAATGAACATATATGCAAAATTTAAAAGTTTACTTTTGTTTACTTTTAGCTTTTTTAAAATTTAAAGTTCTGATGACAGCACGCGCTCTGTAGATTGATTGTCAGTCATGCCACCACGTGTAATCTTGTTTTCTGTATTTAAAAAAATATATTATTTGGTTCTTTCATTAGTTATACGTAATGCATTATTTCTACTACAAAATTACATGAAAATTATTATATGTATAAATTGCGTTATTATCTCAATTCCATTTACCATTTACTTCTGATGAATAGTTTGCTTTTTACTGAGTGTAAAAAATGTCCAAGAAGTTTATTACAAATTTGTTTTAGTTTGTTTCTCACGTCAACTTAAAAATTTTTTATATCCTTGTTTTCTAACTTTATCTTGAAATAAACTACATGAGTTAGAAAATAATCAAAAACCATGAATCTTTTCAAGTAGCCTTGAACAATCTTCACAGTAACTTCTGCCACTTAAAAAATTGGACCACAATAGGGAATTTTTTTCGCTTTATATAAGCTTTATCTAGCTTTATATAAGCTATGAACTATGTTAAATGATGGATTTCAAATAGCATTTTTGACTATTTTTCAAAAAGTAGTAGCTGAAAAACCTTTTGAAGAATAAAAATAATTCCATTCTATTCTACACGAAGATAACAGTATGGTATTAGGACATTATGAACCGTACGATGAGTGCCAGCTATATTGATGGTGAGTACAAACATACGTAATTTTTTAGACTCCATTTGAATTTTTCCTGATAATCACATAATTTGATGTATCGGAAATCCAAAAGATTTTATTTACTCAAGATTTATTCAACCAACCATTAATATCTATATATATATATATATATATATATATATATATATATATATATATATATATATATATATATATATATGTATGTATATATGTATGTATGTATGTATGTATATATATATATATATATATGTATGTATGTATATGACAAACAAATTATTATAGTTGTAATAGTTTATATTGTCATAATAAAAACACTTTAGTGTTGCATAGGTACAAAAATAGTATAATAATTTCAAGAGTTCATAACTTTATCAGACATAAAACGTAAAGCTATTGCGTGTGAATATAATAATTTATAATAGTATTATAATAATTTCAGTTGTCTATAGTTTCATGAAATAGTTAGCGGTCATATTACTACTTTAATCTGTGACAACGAAACCATTTTTTTCATGTATGGAAAAGTGAAATATTTTCTTTTTCAACGTTCTCGTTAGAGATACTTACAAATATATATGATTACGATTGGTGGTTTGAAATTTTAAGTTTTAGACATCAAAATCATAAAAATTGATTTCGCCAACCCTGAGGTTCAATTTTCCATTAATTTTTTCTTCAACAAAAGATATTCTCGATTTTTGTCCGCCTAGATTTAGGATCTGTTCCACTGTGCGGAGCATAATAATATACTATTACATAATAAACAGTGAAAAAAAGTACGGAACATTCTCAAAAGTTTTTTATAAATTGTTTCAATGTTCACGAATTCTCCGAATTTCATTTCATAGTATTAAAATAGTTGTGAAATATGTTTGAAATTTTTCTAAAGCTTTCGTTAGTCACTAAAAACTACACAATCCTTTTTTTCCCCAGAATTGCCCTGCGCCGAGAAGAATTCCTTCGTCCCTTATTCTTGCACATTCTATGCAACCCTACTTTGACGAATTCAGAAAGTTGCAGGCAGCACACGTGGCATTTGTTAATCAGTAAAAACAATGAAATGAACGAAACAAAATTGGAAATCGTGAAATGGTTTCGTGTGATCGATCCCAAAATTTGCATCGAATCGAATTGCAGATTACTCGAATTCGCAGAAGTTATTGTTACAAATAGAAATAAAGTGTGGGGTTGCATTTTGATGCCACTTTTGGCAAATTTCGCACTATTTTTGATAAAAAACGGTCGTGACCCCAGAGAAAATTTGTGCATGATTTCGGACATGACTGGTATCCTTGGGGATGATTATTTTTGCGACATCACGTTGGGTTTGTTGACTGAAGCTTCTTGTTTGTCTCCTGTTAATTACGTACACCAACTTGTTGAAACATGTAAGAGTAATTACCTTTTTTATAGTTAACCAATGGATTTCGAAAACTGCAAAACTTTATTTTGGAACTTTCGAGAAAAAAAAAAAATTATTGTTTCTGGCAGTCATTTGGAACTCATTGTCCTCGTGCAATATATTTAAAAATGCAATGATAATATTCTTTTTTCAGGTGCCACTTTGTTGCAAACTCTTCGATGCACATCAGTCTTCGCTCACGCTCTGATATCTCCGTTACTCCACTGGGTCACTTATCCTTCGGTTCTCTTATCAAACACTGTCAATGGCTTCAGAGATCTCATAAGTTCCATAACTTTGCGGAATTCCTGGCCCGACTATGCCCAAATAATAGACACCAGAGAATTTTCCCTTCTTCGCCATTCCCAACACGACATCCAATTTTACTCGGAACTTTCAGAAACTTTGAATCAAAAAAACCTCGTCCCTTTTCTGAAGAACCTATCAAACGCTTCCAAACAAGTCAAGAAAAAATGCAAATTAATCCTTAGTGGTTTATTTTTGCAAACCAATGACACGTCGATTATGAATTTGACTTGTGAATTGTTGGTCGAAGTCGCTTATGAAGACACAGACTTTAGCTGCCAATTTTTGTCGTCTATTTTGCACAAGTTGACGAAAATTCAAGATTTTAGATCGCAGAAAATTCTGCTTTTCGCGATGCCGGAGTTAATGGGATCACAAGAAAATTCTCCAGTGATTATTGGAGTTTTGAAGCAACTTTTAACAGCTGACGAACCATTGAGGTTTTTGGCCATGGAGTTGTATTTTCGAGCTTGGAAGAAAGATAAAAAATGTCACAGGGATCTTGTTGCGACCTTGGCGAGTACGATGAGGGAAAAAAATTCGTGGGAATCGAATTTGTGCTGTGCGAAAATTATGAAGGTATGACATTTCTTATTTTCTTTTTTTCTTGAGAGTTGACTAATAAAAGTTTGATTGATTGAAGAGGGGACAAAAATTTGATCACGATGTGCGTTAGTAACAAACATGCAAGAAGAATTTAAATAAAATCCCAGGTTTTGGACGTTAAACCTTCAACAAGATTTGCAAAAATAATAAACATTTTTTTAGATTATTTTATACCGTAAGAAGCGATGGAACACCATTTCTTCTAATGGGAGGGGGGGGGGGGTTTCATCATATATTACTTCGACATATGCACTAAGAAATTTGTTTATTTTTTTATTGGAAATCAAATTACGAAAATTTTATTAAGTTAACAAATTTGTATCGAGTCCCGAAAGTTTTTAATAGCTCGTGTTATATTTGAAATTCAAGAAATTTGAAGACCAATCCGAGAAAAGTAAAAATATTTTAGAAAATGTTAAATAATATATTATGTAGATTATTGAAAATTTTGAAGATGACGTTAAATTACAGTAACTTTGTAATTTTCTTCAAATAATCAAAAATAAAAAAAAAAAACTTTTATCGTATGAAAGTGGACGATTTCCAAAATAGTAAGGTTTACCAAATTTTGGAAATTTTGGAAAAATAAAAAACACAAAACCTTTAAATCGCCAATGATTCTGAAAAATTAAAAATATTTATATAATTTCAATTAATGTTGATGATAAATTTAATGAACTGTGGAAAATTTTGGAAATTTTCTGTGAAACTGCAAAAAATGTGTAACATGTATCCTTAAAATTTTTTAAAGCCAAAAAATGCTTAATCATAAAAAGATCGTCGATGAGTTTACATCTTTTTAAAAACTAAAACGCATTCTAAATGTTGAAGATTGGCAACAATTTCAAAAAAATTGCAAAAATTCGTAGAATTTTAGAAAATGCTGATATATTTTGTAAATAATAGAAATTTTTTAAGATTCTGTACAACTACAGTAACTTTGAAATTTTCTTCAAATCTTTAAAAATCAAAAAAATGTTTATCGTACGAAGGTAGACGATTTGGAAAATAGCTATAAGTTTTAACAAATTTTGGAAATTTCAGAAAATTAAAAAATATAAAACTTTGAACATCATGTATGATTCTGAAAAATTTGTATAATTTCAGTTAATGTTGATGACAAATCTTAAGGATCGTGGAAAATTTTGAAAATTTGTCGTGAAACTAAATGCCAGAAAATGTTTTATGGTATGTATACAAAGATCGTCCATGATTTCGAAACTTTTGAAAAATTAGAAAAACATTATAACTATTCAAGATTGTTTTGAATCCTGAAAAAGTGACAAATTTCGTAGAATTTTAGAAAATGTTGATATACTTTCTCAACTATAAAATATTTTAAAAATTCCGTATAATTACAGTAACACTGTTTATATTTTAATATTTTTTGGAATAAAAAAAATTTCGAAGATAGCAATTATATTTAAAAAAATGTTGGACATTTTTTTAAATAAATTCCAATAAATGTGGATAAATTTTGGAATTGCGGAAAATTTTGGAAGTTTTTCATGAAACTGCAGAAACTGTGTTTCATTTTAACAATTATTAATTATAAAAGAAAAGTTTTATACTGATGCGAAGATTGTCGATGCTTTCGAAACTTTTAAAAAAATAGAAAAAGAATTAAAGTAATTAAGATTGTCAATAATCCCAAATAAGTGAAAACATTCGTAGAATGTAAGAAAATGTTGACATATTTTGTCGATTATAGAATATTCTGAAGATTCCGTAAAATTACATTGACTGTGTAATCTCCTTAACATTTTCAAACTTAAAAAAAATATAACGTACGAAACTAGCTGATTTCATAATGGCAATAAGATATAATAAATTTAGACAGCTAAAAAAATCAAACAACGTGAAAATCTGAAAATCGCCAATAATTCTGAAAAATTTTTAGAATACCAAGAAATGAAAATTTAGATTGTGGATGACGTTGATAATTTTTTGTGAAACTGCAGAAACTCTGTAACACTCTTAAAATATTTGTCATTAAAACCCATTTCCTTTACTATAAAAATCTGAGATACTTGTAGAAACCCTACGACCGTCTTTTCGAACGATGTTTTGGAGCGTGTGGAAAAATCGTATGTTTTTTATTTACAAATATTAAAAAGCACAGAACCGTGGGTAAAGAACAGTGTTAGGGTGCGAGGTCACCATTTTCATGTCAGTTTTTAGGGACGGCCGATTCATCGATTCGGAAAGGCGTCCTTGGGTTTCTACACGAAAACAACGAAAACTCTTGTTTAATGTTCTCGATAAAAAAAAGCACTGTTCGTATCAAGGTGCATACTCGTCTTTTAACTCGTGCAATTTGCTCATTCGCTTCGCTCGTTCGCAAAATCTTGCACTCGTAAAAACACTCGTTTTTGCCCCTTGATAAGAAGAATACTATTTCTCGCATCTCTGGTTGATACCTCTTTATTTTCGGATTCCAGTGTATGTGCGAAACTCGGCCAGAATCCTGTCTTGACCTAGTCCAAATGCTCTCCCAAATTCTCAACACTTGCAGCGACGTTCACGGTTCTGGATCGAGCGCCCTCGCCCTCGAGGGGATTTCCCATCTGTGCAGGCATGAAGTCATCGACGTCGAATCCACTTGGGAAGTTCTGGCACCAAAACTCAACAAGGAAACCAGGCCCATGGTTTTGAAAAGTCTTTGCATTTTCCTCGGTAGCATTCCGTCCTACATTTACTACCTGGACAACGCCTCCCAACAATTCCTTGTCAAGATCCAGGCCAAACTCTGGGACCTCGTGATTTCTCCGAATCTGGAAATCGCAGAAGCCGCGATTCAGGCACTGACCTCGTTCAATTTGGAGAACACCTCGATCGAAATGTTACCTTCGGTTTTAGTGGACGACAATGCAGCGCCGAACGTTTCCTGGATTCGAATAATCGAATATTTGGATGTTAAGCTTGTTTCTCGTTTCGGCGATCTTTTGGCAAAACACCTGATAATGGAAATTCAACCTTTGATTAGTTCGTTGTACAAACAATCTCAAGAACCGACCAACTACAAGTATCTCCTCGAAAACAGCGTTTTGAGGAGTCTGGGGGAGTATTTGAGGCGCTACAAAAAAACGGAGGATTTGAAAGTCGTCACTGAATGTCTTCGAATTTTCTCCTCCAAATTTACAAAACC
Source organism: Platygaster robiniae (assembly GCA_028476575.1). NCBI lineage: Eukaryota > Metazoa > Arthropoda > Insecta > Hymenoptera > Platygastridae > Platygaster > Platygaster robiniae. The sequence goes on from CM052021.1 coordinate 22,531,370, forward strand.
TCTGCCTCCCGTGAAATGGAACTTTTTGGAAAATTTCTTATTGTTGTCGGATGAGATCAAGCAATACACGATCGCTTTGGTTTGCAATCAAGCTTTGGTTTCATTGTCCGCGAAGAACCTATTGGAAAAGCATTTGTCTGGTTTTTATTGCGAATTTGAGGAGCCAAGTTTTCAACCGATGGATGCTGTATTTTTTTACAACAATTTAGAAAGCGTTTGTGAGAATGAGACTATTTCGCCAAGTGTTATTAAACAATTTTTGCAAGTTACTTTGGAGTTTGCGTTGAACAAGGCACTTTTGAATGATGAAAAATCGATGAGTATTTTTAGATCAATGATGATTGGCGTTGGGCGAGCTCTTGAGAGTCCCAATATTTATGAACCGAGTAAAATGGCGCTCCATCAAGTTTTGGAAAATATTTTGGATCGAGTGGATGTTGAATCAGAGATGTTCAATGTCGTGGTTTCTGCAGTGAAAATGCCTCACGCGAGAGATGAAATTTCCAAAACTCCCTTCTTTGTGAAATGGAAAGATTTAGGAGTGGAGAAGTTGAGGAAGTTGATAATTGTTGAAACAAAGTTTATGGTGGAAAATACTGACAAGTCCTTGTGGATGGTGCATTTGATCAATGCTGTTCTTTCGGAACCAAGGTGAGATGTTGAAAAATCAATAATTTCATTGTGCTAAAATCGAATATATATTAAAAGATTTTGTATAGTTGAAAATTTAAAAATTATAGAGGACAAAGATTTCATGAGTAAAAAATGTAGCTCCTCCCGTTCTTTGATTCTGGAATCCTTAAAATTAAAAAATATTGACATTTTAATAACATTGACATCCCCAAACTTGAAAATCAACGTCTTCAGGTTTTAGATTTTGTGTTTCATAATCTCAGAATTTTGAATAATTTCGAAATTAAAAAAACTTCTTCTGCTCCTGGATTATAAAAAAAACTTCTAAGATGCTACTCGTAATGAGTAGTTTTGAAATCGTAAAAATCTACCAAATTAAAACATTTCAAAATCCTTACAAACGAAAAAAATGGTAAAATTGATGAATGAAGAATTTCACAACTCATGACTCTAAATTCTGTTACTCTCAAGATTAAAAGTTCTGTAGAATTTAATGATGAATTTTTTTTTCTTGAGCGATCCATGTTTGACTGACAATGAGATTAGTATGTTGCAGTTGAAATATTTCAGAAGTAGCATCACATTTGCAAGGCATCAAATTTATAGTTTTTGATTCATAAATTAGGAAATCAAAAGAATGAAAATTTGATAATAAAATGGATCAAAATGCAAAATAAAAATGAATGTTAAAGCAACGTTAAAGAATTTTAAATAGAGTTTTTGTTTGAAATTAGTGGATTTCAAATCATTGGGATAAATTTTGAAATTGCAATTTTGCATTTTTGGCATTCCCAGGACTTCAAAAATAAAAGTAAAATAAAAGTATTTGTGAGTTTCGGGGAAACGATTCAACTTTCTAAATTTCAGCTATAACATCGATTTAAGTATTTATAACTTGGAAATTTTCGTCATTAAAAATCTACAAGTTTTGAATTCCAGGAATTAAAAATTGAGATATAGCGAGATATTGAAAATATGAGATTTTTAAATATTTACTGATTCAAAATTTGGAATTATCTGTATTCTAGGAGTATTAAAAACATGCGAATTGAGAAAATCTGAACATTTATAATTTGTTATTTCTGGAATTTAAAGAAATCCTTCTAGTCTGAAAAATTGGATGGAGATTATCTAAACTTGAGTCTGAATTGAAAATTTTCATGTTCCATGTATGAATTTTAGAATTTAATCAATTTGACATTTTGCAGAAAGTAAGGAATTTTGTCTGTTACATTATTTTGAAAAGAAAAATAAATTTTTACGGGATTCGGGATTTCATAGATTTTAAGCGTTTTTAATTGAAAGATTCTAGTTATGGAATTCTAAGACTATTGCCAAAAAAACGTTCAATTTCTAGTATCATATGGTACCATACTACCTTAATTACTTGTTACACAGTTCAAACGTTTTGAAATGAAAAATAATCTGATTCGCAAGTTAAATCATTTTTCACATAAAATATTCTGCCTATGTTTTTCAGACTGTACAAACTTATGCTGGAAAGTACTCACAAAATCCACACCAAAATGAGTATTAATCAGTCGAGCATCGCTTGGATACTTCATTTGATGAACTGGATTTGGATGATCACCGATGAAAACAAAACTGAGTCTTCTATATTTTTATGCGATATTTTGATGATTGGCGTGATAAGCTTATCCGGAATGAATTTCTTATTGCCCAACGACGAGCTTTTACATCAATCAAAAACCGTTTCAACAAGATTATTTCCCTTGGCCATGCGTGAAATTTCCGAATCATCTTCAAAAAACGACGTCCAACAGGTACACAAAACTTTGAATATCACTGATCATATTAATAATGAATTCCAAATCCAAATTTGGAAACATAAATTTCATCAAAACTAGAATGAAATGAAGAAAATTCAATCGTTTGCAAATATAAGGCGTTAAAATACAAAAATTAGGAAAAAAAGAATCTTGATTGCGAACCACACTATTTATTGCAGATAATTGAATGGCTGAGTCACGCAGAGCAACGAATTTGGCTAGAAAAAAGTCACAGAGAAGCGTTCCATAATTCCATTGTTGCTCTAAAATACACGAAACATTTTACCGAAAATTGGGCATTGTATGCAATAAACAAAATCAGATGACGATTATTTGAATGAAGAAAACGACTTCATATTTTTATTTGAATACTTAAACCATACTTAAAATTGAAATCGAGCTCAACATAATGTCAAATATTGCACATTATTTACAACATCGTACTCAGGTGCTTCTACAAAAAAGCAAAATTCGCGCTATTGAAAAAATTAACTTTCTATTGCAAGTATTTTAAATTTTATTTATAACATCGGATATTTTTAGTTCAGGCAACTGAATTTTTCACTGACGGACGTTTTTTTGAATTAGACAGTTGAATTTTTCAGTGTAGTATTTTGAGTTCATTCCGTATTTTATTTGCATTTGATAAATTACGTACGTTTTTCCAGCGTGATCTATAGATTTTAAAGATCCCGCCACGGATTTTAAGATGATCTATAGACTTTGAGTATGTATTTTTATGTATTTTCATGCAGATTTCTAAAATTTAATGCTTCGAGTTGTAGAAGTTTCTAATAAGAAGTGAAAAAGCATATTCTTTGTCGATATTTCGACACAAATAACAAATATTTCACTCTGTTCTATTTAAAGTTATAAACGTAAAATTTTTTATTTGAGAATCAGGAAGTTCAAAATTACTTATAATTTAGTTTCAGAACATTTTCTAAAAAGTTACAAAGCGTTCTAAAAACTTAATGAGACTAATAAAAGTAACGGGATTTTCGTTACTCGTTACCAAAAAAAAAAAAAAAAATGACGCGTTACGTTATTGTTACAGCTTACAGTAAAACACAGTAAAATATGTAAAGTTTTCGAGTATCGTGTTACTTCCAAACCCTGTGAAATAGTAATACACTCGCTACTAGAGATAGGCGATTATTGAAAAAAAAAACCGATTATTTAATAATTGATTATTTTTTCTGACGTTTAAATTTTAATCGATTATTACCAAAATTAATCGTTTTCGATTATTAATCGATTATTGACCTTCTCCTTATTATGTTGTCAACATTACTTATTACTTATCTGAAGCCAGCCTATTCTGGCGGTAAACAGTAAAGTTTGACCAATACAATTTTTTTCACATTAAGAGGAAAGGATAAAATTTTGCTAAGAGATTTCTGAGAAATTGTTGAGAGTATCTACAAAAATTGTTTAAATATTTTTTCAGTGGAAAACGATTACGATTTTTTATAGGAATAATCAAAAATCGATTAATCGGGGATTTGTAGTAACCGGATGATTAATCGATTATTAATCGATTAATTATCGTTTTCCGATTTAATCGAGCCTCGATTATCCGTGATTATCGAGGATAATCACCCATCCTTACTCGCTACGCTGAAATATAAAACGCTCTACGCTGAACATAAGGAACGTGATACTAATCTTACTTTAAAATTGAAAATCATGAAAGGCTTTTTTATCGTTAAGATATGAAAAAAGGCAATTCATTGGATTATTTTTTTCTCACTGAATATTTCAGAAAGCAGAAACTCAGAAGGTCACAGGGATAAAAATCTTGAAAAAAATAAATAAGTTGAAATGTGATAACTCGGCGTTATAAAAAATCTTTTTGTATTTTCTATCAGTAAATTTCATGCCAATTTTTCAGTTTTAAACGTTACGTGCCCTACTACTAAATCCAAGTTTTTTTTTCTTTCATGTACACCGTTATCGCACGCTGATATGAATATGAACTCTCATTTCAGTCTATTGTAGACATTGTAGTCTCGCACTCATCAGTTGCAACGGTACAAAGCAATGATGAAAAGTTTCGTAATTTTATTAACGAATTTGTTTATATTTTTATCACCTGTTTTTGGGACTGATGAAAAACTTTTTCCGTTAATCGTGATACGTGGAATTTTAAAGACGCAACTGAACTTGGTAATTATCATCCCTAAGATGTTTTTGCATAAATTGATTTCGGCGTACTACTTAGACAAAGACTGGACCATTTTCCGAAAGTGCTATAGTCTTTCAATTAGATAATTAAAAAATATCTGACTTTACACTTTTACATTTCAAATAAAGAACTTGATGAGTTTTGCAGATTGAGAGTATATTTGGAAATCAAGAAAGAACTGCATTTTCATTGCAAGGTTTATGTGTCTGATTTTTACATAAAAAAGATTGGAAAACTTTATACGAAAAAAAAGGAAGCTCTTTGGACGCGATCGAAGAAAACTGCAAGAGTTGCGAAAATGCGCAATGTGACGGAACCATTGGATTTGGTGGAAGTCCAGATGAAAACGGAGAAACAACTTTGGATGCCTTTTTAATGGATGGGTGAATTTCAAGTTTATTAGGATATTTATATTAAGGTAGTACCTCCAGGATGAAATAATATGAATATAGCCGCAACAAAAAATTCTTGCAGCCACATTCACATTTCAGGCTCTGTGCACATGTATCGGCAACGTCGCATCTACCACTGTCTGCCACCTGCTTCCTCATAAGCACTGGTAACACAGCAAACGAGAAAATATTGGATGATCAAATCCTCAATTCAAACTCGATAACTTTGAATATATATAACACTGAAAGTATAAAAGAGTCGACATGCGTACTACGACCCTCGTTATGTTTTATCCTTTACTCTTGTCGGAGATCCCACTTACAGGCGAGAATAGGGAGCTGGCCATATAGAAGTATTACATATATGATGTATATACGATCAGCAGTTATTGGAGGGTGGAAAAAGACACTAACTGCTGAAGTCCCGAATGCTTGAAAATCCCGATTCCTAAAGTCCCGAATAAGCTTTAATCCCGAGAACGAATATACCCGATCAACTATTCCCCGACATTCAAAAATCCCGATGTATAAATGACCCTCCGTTGTAAAGTCCCGTTTATTGGTCGCCCCGATATTGATAATCCAGAACGCTCATTGACCCGTTGTTTGAAAGTCACGAAGCTTGAAAGTCCCGAAGCTGCAAAATTCCGACAGCCAATGAGAGGTGATGTCTTTCAGAGGCGAGAGCTCTCATTGGCTGTCGGGATTTTGCAGCTTCGTGACTTTCAAACAACGGGTCAATGAGCGTTCTGGATTATCAATATCGGGGCGACCAATAAACGGGACTTCACAACGGAGGGTCATTTATACATCGGGATTTTTGAATGTCGGGGAATAGTCGATCGGGTATATTCGTTCTCGGGATTAAAGCTTGTTCGGGACTTTAGGAATCGGGACTTCAGCAGTTAGTGTCTTTTTCCACCCTCCCAGTTGTTTCGGTTTGAATGCGACGTTGCCAAATGTACGTTGATAAGAATAAAATAAAATAATTTTTTGTCGCATAAAGATGTAGTCAACTTTGATGCGATTTTGCACAGTTTATAAACATTTTAAACAATATGTCCTCAATTTTCCAGAATTTTCGGCCAGTAACTTTCTGATTTATTCGAAAAAATGATGCTGTTCCCATAAAAACGCATGTGAAAATTATTGAATGTTAACAAATTTGAATTAGTGGATCGGCTTGGAATTTTTGAAGGAATTTTATTTTATTTTTTTGAACCTAATTTCTAAATTTTGTCCAAATCGGTCAATAATTTCTATCTTGGAAATACTACATTAATTTTTCATACATAAAACCGCACTTAAAATATATCAAAAATTGATTGAATAAAATTTTAATCAAATTCATGGAAAATATTTTGTATTTTATACATTACACTCAAAACTCGTGATTTCTTGCTCATGCAAATCGAATCTAACTCCTTTGAGGGGATTCGAATCTTCTTTATATACAGTCACGTTATTGTCAGAGGTGCAAAATCAGGAGCAGAAGAAGAATAAACGCGAATTGAAATCAGCAAGATATTCCGGCTACAAAAAAAACCTTGTGCAAGAGAATCCGAGTTTGTAGTGCATCATATACATATTAATATACGATACTTAAAAAATAAGAAGTAATTTTATCATTTAAAGTTTTAGGCAATTTTTCATAAAAGTATGTAAAAAAAATCAGATGTTTATTCAAGAAGCTATATATTATATTTCCAAATCTATTGTGAAAAAAAAAAAAAAAACTAAATTCTTTTAGAGAAACGATAGACGTTGGCGGAGTTGGAGGGTTGAGAAACATAAAACATGCTATTTCTGTAGCTAGAATCGTCCTAGAAAAAACAGAACATTCTTTGCTTGGAGGAGAATTGGCAGCTGATTTTGCAGAAAAAATGGGATTTGAAAGAGAATCTCTACAAACAAATAATTCTTTGGATATGTGGAAAAACTGGCAAAATAATAATTGCCAGCCAAATTATTGGAAGGTTACATCAGCATTGATGTTATTTGTTTTCTACAATATCAACACGCAACATTTGTAGAGTACATGCGATTTTAAAATTTTTAATCCTAATAGTAGTAACTATTTCTGAAAGTTAAATCGTTCATTTAGAAACTTCATTTTGCTCAGAATTGTAAAAAATTTGTGTAAATTCAGAACCGTTGGATTCCTCAAATTTATTTGTTGACAAATACTTTAAAATATTCCGAAAATGTCTGATTTACTTCCAAAAATTATATTCAGGAAATATGAAGAAAATCCGTAAATTATCAGCAAAAAAAAAAAAATGAAAATTTGACAAAATATTGCGATGTTCGAAAAAAATTTTCGTCTATCTTGAAAAAACTTTCGGTTTTGTATATTATTTATTGGCAGAATTACTTATATATTTCGAAAATTTCAGAATGTTGGAAAAAAAATACGTAGAAGTTCTTCAGCTTTATGAATCATCATTGAGTCTCATTACTTTTGAATTCGAAAAAAATTTGGGATACATTCTCCAGACTATTATAATACTTTGAAAATTACCAAAACACTGAAAACTGGCTTTAACAAGAGTCATTCAGAAAATGAAGACAAAAAAATCATTTAAAAATATTCCGAAATCCTGTTTTATTGTATAGTCAAAAAAATCTATTCAAAAAGAATAAATTAATCAATGAATGAATGCATCTGAAATTTGTAAAGAATTCTTTTGCACGATTAATGCAATTCGTTAATTTTGTTTCATACAGAACGTCGAGCCTGATCCTTCAAAAAATTGCGGTCCCTACCACGTAAAAAATATTTTTAAACAACAGAAATGACCAAGAAATCGGTCCAAAAAATCATGACACGATTGGGGTAATCGCGATTGACAAAAACGGAAAAATCGCGACGGGAACTTCGACGAACGGCAAAAAATTCAGAATTCCTGGGCGAATCGGGGACTCGCCGATAGCTGGCGCAGGGGCATACGCTGACAATGAAGTTGGCGCTGCTGCTGGAACGGCAGATGGAGATATAATACTGCGATTTTTGCCAGCGTAAGGCTCAAACGGCTCAAATGATTAAATAAGCAATTCACATAAACTAATGAATACTTCAAAGCTATTCGGAATGATAACATTAACTGAATAAAGTATGATTAATGGAACTGGGAAATACTGAACTTGTAATGAGAATGAAAAAATAATTATGAAATTAAAGGTTTAATTTTTAATTATTTAAGTAAATCGTGAAGAGACATTCATTTCTAGTTTGTACAGTTCGAATTTAGTAATCATAGAATATCAAAAATATTTTCAGATTTTTAGCAGTGGAAGAAATGCGTCGCGGAGCCAGCCCAAATGAAGCAGCGTCAACGGCAGTGACTAGAATAAAAAGCCATTACCCTAAATTTTTTGGCGCCATTATCGCACTTAACAAAAAAGGTGATTATGGAGCAGCTTGCAGTAACGTTCCAGGCAACTTTCCTTACTATCTCGCGAATCCGGTTTTGGGTGAGGCTACTCTCATGAAAGTCACGTGTATTTGAAAAGTAAAAGTTTAAAATAAAAATCAGTTTTGGAACATAACTCAAAATTCGTTTCATTACATATGCCACAATTCACTATTTTTTTTTTTTTTTAATGAGGAACTAAATGCATAGTTATTAGTTTGTCAATAAATAAGGTGGGAGGAATCAAAGAAACAAAAACTCGTATTCATTTTATTATTTCCATAAATTGTTTTCAGAGTAATTTTATAAGCATTACTGATTATGATTGTGTGACAGTGATTATGGTTGAACTGAGATCTTTTATGCGTGAGCGAACATAAATAGCAAATGTTTCTACTTCTGACAATAAATAAATATGAATTTTCGAGATTAAGTGTAACTGAAGAAGCTTTTTATAACAATCACTTTTTAAAGCTTTTTTTTTCAACGGGTTTTTGTAGCAGCTTGTAACGTGACAAATCTTAGTGAGAGAATAAATGCTCGCAATTTCCCTCACCTCGTTATCTTCGCCATCGTTCCGGGAAAATTTATCAAATTAAATAAAATCGGCCAACACCATAAACCAAAAATATACTCACACAACGCATTCAGGATCGCCACCTCCTTTTATTTACAAGGTGGGAGGAACCTTGGATATTACAACCAAAAAAAAAATTTATTCCAACAAAAAAATAGAAATCAATAACTTTAAACAAAAGAAAAACAAAACCCGAAACGATTGAAACGGAATTAATTAACAAATAAACAAAATCTCACGCAATGGAAACGCTTTGATATTCAATAAATAAATAAATGATTCCAGGTAAGTGGTTTGCTTATGGGATTTATAACTCGTAACTCAAAAGCTTTGGTCCAAAATTTATTCACAAAATTCAGAAAATCATAAGAATTATACAAAAATCAAATACAAAAAAAATTCTATCAAACAATCCCGAAAATCTAGGAACTATCCTAAAATTTAATCATGAAAATTCCGGGAAATCTTATAAGTCAGAAGATAATTTCCAAAACGATGATCAAACCAATCCCGTGAAATAAATATTTTGATCGATTCAGCAGCCGCAACGTGTCGGAATATCGCGTCTAATACAGAAAATCAACCATTGAATCAGGGATAAACTTCACCATAAATCTCTCAAAACCTGCAAGATTGGCAATCTTACGGCACGCCGCTTTAAATGTAAAATTTCGCCCCGGTCTCCTGATCCAAAATTGACAACCCAGACCCTCCTGAATCGATCAACACCCAACGTAATCACAAAATTCCTTTTCAAGAAATTCTACACAACTATCAAATAAATCACCACGATATCATAGCGTCATCACCCCGAAAGATTCGAAATGCTCCGGTGAACACCAATCGACAAATTCCCAATTATTCCAACAAAAATCACAATTTCAACTCACCACTTCATCATAATTCATCATGACCACCCTTCCGGAAACCCTCTTCTGACTTCCCCCCTTAATTGCCAAACATAATTTCTAAAAGAAAAATCAACAAAACAAAAAAAAATTAAGTTTCCTATCCTGGAATTTCCCCGCACGATTCAACAACGAAAAGTGGCCATTTTCCCGACGCCCGCTCGCCCGTGACTCGCCAAAGATCTCACTCACTCATCCTACTCGCATTCAACCTCAAATTACTCATTTCCAACCTCACTAAATCCATCCCCATTCCGGTAGGTTATTAATGAAACAAAAAAATATCTTCCTAACAATCCCCGATAACAAAAACTCACTACATTCTACTGGAGCTCTCCGCACTCGGTATCGTCGTTGAGGCGCCGTCATTGGCATCGGTTCCCCGGTGTCCCCTCGTCTCCGAAAGCCACAGGTCACGTCCCCACGGCAGCCAGAACAAGAAGAAGGAAGCCGAAAACTCGCAGCCTTCTCGAACTCCCAAATTTTCCTTCTCCAGCTCAATTCACCTCTTGGGGATCCCCACTCATTTGGAAAATGTCCCACTTCGAATTTCCGACAAGCCGGTAATATAGAGGCTCCGCTCGTTTCCCGAAAGGCATGAACTTCTTCGTCTTCGTACTGAGAGACGAAGAGAATCGAGTTGAAAATAAAACAGCTGTGGATGCCACGAGCTGATGTCCATGCCTCGGAATAGTTGACGTGGAAATTGAGCCGGTAACTGAGACCCAGAACCAACCCCAGAGGAATCCAAATTTCCTGGTGACACTCTCGAACAAGATCCTTGCCAAGACGGCCATTGACGAACCCCGATGCGGATCACAAAATTCCCTAACTCTTTAACCCTACACCTCAAAACCAACATCAAACCCTACCGGAACTATCACTAAATACATCCTCATATATTAGACATCCCATTATAAATATTACATTATATATTATAGCGCAAGTCTCCCATTCCAATTGAAATCCATTAATCTAAGAACAACAAAAATTATTTTCTCTCACTAATCCCGACAGTTCAAACGAAGAAAAAAAAATGTCTCACACAACATTATCATAAATAAATCAGACATTGAAATTCCTTGGCGGGCCCCAAGAGAACAAGAAAGGACAACCTACCGGAACCAGCCAACCACAGAAATCTATTTCATAGTCAATATGCAACTTGTCATTATTCCATTTAATATCAAATTCAAATGACTCACCTCAACGTCGACAGCCGTTAGAGGAGAGCTCCCCAATTCATTTATTTTATAATATAACATTTCTAATTATTAGCAATTCAATTAATACCACTTTAATACTCCCTCGCACATAATACCCTCACAGTCTCAAAATAGAAAAATACAGTAAATGAATCAACTATAATTCGTTAATAATAAAATAATAGAAAATTTACACCATAACTTGGAATCGGACCCGCAACTATAATGGTAATATCAACAAACAAACAAAAAACTAATCACACTTTCCAAACGGTGAAACTTTTCACCGTTTCAAGCTGCTGAAAAAAACTGATCGAAATTCGATCATTTCTCGTCATGCTCTTGAAATTCTCAATCTATTAGATCATATTCGATCGTGTAGACTACAAAATTTCCTAGGGGGCTCTTCTAATATAAAAAAAGGTCATCGAGAATCTTTTCTAGTTCATGCTTTAAAATGATTTCTGGAAAAAAATGTCAAAAAAAAAAAATGGTTCTTCCGGGGCCCTGGTGCCCCGCACCACCTGCACATGCCTAGTTACAGTTCTGAACATTGTGTGAGAAAAATGCTGACTCAATATATCAATAGCAAACATAATTGAAGAAACTCGAAAATTGGATAATTTTTATATTTGGAGACTTAAACTATCTATTCTTTATTTTACTGGTTTTCTTTAGGAAAGTAAGTTTTAGGTTTTTCCAAACATACGACGAGGCTTTCATGTTTTGTTTCTTTTTATTTTGCTAAAATGCATAAAACTATTTATAATGCAATGCACAGTGCATTGCTATTTACATTGTAAACAATATTGTGTTTTGGGCCTTACGTCAGCAAACAACAGTGAGCCATTGATGAAGATATGATTTTTTAAAAAAAAAGTTTCAAGTTTCACCTTCACTTCATTGTTTGTATTATTACCAATTATGATTTTTCCCGTATTATCATTTCACATACGTATGTGTTATGATTATTAAAATATATCTATCAATTTATAAGAAATTAAATAATCCACCCCAAAAAATTATTCTCATGTACATTAACATGTATTATAGTAAATAATGATGGAATTTTGTAGACTTTGTAATATCATATGCTTTCTTATTTTATGTAATCCAAAGTTTTTACTAAACACATCTATAAATTGACGTTAGGAAGTACCAAATTGACTACTGCTGTAGCGTGCTGAACTTGAATTATCATCTTTTGAAGACCCGAGTTACAGCTATTGTTTCATTGACTTTTTCACCAATAATGTGTTTTCAAAGATGAACAAGACATAAATAGCTCGTGATCGTGAGCTTCAATGGTCGAGTGAAAGTCAGATATGTTGGGTATTTTTTGTTTCGCACATCTCTTAGCCGAGATAAATGCAAATTTTGTAATCTCGTCACATGTGTTGAATGTGACGGTAAGCATAATGCTACACCGATGTTTCGCTGTTGTCTAATGCAGAAACTGTTAAAGTGTTTGGCCTAGGTCCATGAAGCATTTGCTCAACTGGAGGTCGCATTCGGGGTTCCAAAATGTTCTTCTTCGTCTCCACATTTTTCTTGATAGGGGTCCGACTGGGACTTGATTTTCTCGAGTTTGGGTAGGATTTCAACAACCGCGATCTGAAGCAGGTAATTTTTGAAGGGTCAATATTATACTTTTACAGTGCGTCTACTACACAGTAAAAAACGCTGTTGAAAAACTCTAGCCACTCGTTATTTTGATACTATCCTGGGTCTAGTCATTTTCATCGTGTCATTCGCGAAATTACGAAAAGCTAGCAATTTCCCTAGGCTCAACCTAGAGATTTTGAGCTTTACCCTGAAATTTACAGGCCGCTAGTAAAATCTACAGGCTCAGCCTCACTAACTTTCGACACTAGGCTCAGCCTAGTAATTTTACAATCTTTGCGAATTTCACCAGCTTCTGATAAAACTTCTAGCCTACAGTGATTTTGATGAAACTTTTAATGAAAAAGTAATAGGATTTATTGTGCCTTTTGCCTCCTCCCGTATCACGTCATTGTCCATTTTGTCAATTTTGTTCGCTGTTATCCGCCCGTTTTTTCTAATAGCGCATGAACAATTTATTTATTACATAAATCGTGTGTACGATTTAAAATAATGGTCAAATAGAAACGATTCAAGAAGTGCATAACACGGAGTCTGCGATCGACAACCTAGAAATTTTGCTCGGTAATTTTTGATTAAAACTTTGAAAAAGTAAAAATAAAGGGACTAGATGCTCGTAAAAAAACGACCCGATCGAAAAAAAATGTCCGATTTTTGTACGAAAGATATCGGCCAGATGTTCTTCCCCGGATATTTGGGGACATTTGGGAATCCGATGTCGGAAATATCAGAAATATGTACGAAAAATATACGGTCTGAGATATTTGGAGATATTCCCGCAATCATACGGAACAAACATCTTTCGGATAAGAAAAAGATATCGGCTCGCATACATTTTCACAAGTATATAGCTTGTCAACAAAAAATTGTCAAAATATAATCGAGGTCGGGCGTTGAATAATTTCATAATTTGGTAAGTATAAAAAAACAATATAAAGAAATATTATTAAGCTACAATACATGCGTTTGAAAATTACTTTATTTTCGTACATAATTGTAACGTTTTTGCATTTTTATAATTTTAGGAACTTCAATTTGAAAATGCCGTATCAACTTCGTAGAATTCGTACATACAAAAATTGGAGACGTTGAAGGACAATTTAATGAGATAAACTTGAAATGAAATGTATTTATTTTTTGTCTGCGAACTTTTAATTGTTCTCGATTAAATGCATGGAAATAAAAATATTCTGCCTGATCATCAATTGTTTTTTATCTAACCTCTAACCTGAAAAGCCATTAAATTGAATGTCGTTTCTACCGAAAATATATTTTAAATGTGATAAAATACGACTTTCTCGGCGAAATCATCTTTTAATGTGTATAAAAAATATACAATAAAGGATTGTTTGACTGGGAAGGTCATATTTTATTGCATCGAAAATCATTACATCAGTAGAGAAAAATAAAAATATGGATATATTAAAGATATACTACGGATATTTTACGTATATACTACGGATATACTTAATACATCTGATAGATGTACGTTAGACATTTCTCTACGGCACCATCGCCGCCATTTTGTCCGGAAGCGTTACATTCGTATGTACGAAAAATATCAATCAGATATTTTGTTCGGATATCCGCGTACAAATTACGTACATCTTTCGGATATCTTTCGGACATTTTTGTTCGATCGAGGAGCTTCTATTAGTCTATTATTCTATAATTTTACTAGCTTCTCGTGAAATTTCTAGGCTGAGCCGAGTGTTCAAAGTTAGCGAGGCTCGGCCTAGCAATTTTTATCAGAGATTACTGTGTACGGCAATTTATTTCCGCAATGTATGGTAATTCGTTATTGTTAAAATTGAATTCATCGATAAAAAATTAACTGATTAGTATTTTAGATTCTATAATTGCTTTATGGATATTATTTAATCTTTTTCAACATGAAATTAATCCTAAATTTGTATCGAAAAACCAAATTTACTGCGTTTTCGGAAAGTTCTGATTGCAATAAAGAGAATTTTGATTTTAGGATTTCTGAATTGAAAACTAGATCGCAAAATTTGTCAACTGTTGAAAAATTCCAAATTTTTCGATTGAATAACTTAACGATTACACAATAAAAAAATGAATGTTTGAGTAATGAAATCATGACTTATTTGTAAGACTTTAAGGGGATTTCCTTATGTGGCGGCAATTTTTTTAAGGCGATTTTCGGAACTGTACTATGAGAATAGTATTTTCCGTATTAAGGGGCAGAAACGAGTGTTCTTACGAGTGCAAGATTTTGCGAACGAGCGAAGCGAGTGAGCAAATTGCACGAGTTAAAAGACGAGTATGCACCTTGATACGAACAGTACTTTTTTTTTATCGAGAACATTTAACAAGCGTTTTCGTTGCATATGTGTAGAAACCCAAGGCCGCCTTTCCGAATCGATGAATCGGCCGTCCCTAAAAACTGACATGAAAATGGTGACCTCGCACCCTGACACCGCTGTTTACCCGCGGTTCCGTGCTTTTTCATATTCATAAATAAAAAACGTACGATTTTTCCACGCGCTTCAAAACACCGTTCGAAAAGGTGTTCGTAGAGTTTCTACTCGTAAACACGAAAACGCGCGTTTTAATGTTTGAGATACGAAAAAATATTTAGTTTTTTTGAACGTGGCTTTTTTATTCAATTTATTAGACTTTTACCTACAAAATGAATTTGTATTTGCCGGAAAATTTTCTTTGTATGTCCGATACACCCTAGCAAAGATAAGTCCTCTAAATAAAGTTAGGTCGGTGGTTCACACGATTTTGAAAATTCTATTGGTCTGAAAAATAAAATATAATTTTTTACTTATTCTAGAGTGGTGCAATAATCGTTCGACTACTTTTTAAGTTTTCAAAATCCGTGCGAACCATCGACTAAACTTTTTTAGGAAGGCTTTTCCTTTCCAGGGTGCAGGGACACACTCATCGAAATTTTTCGAAAAATACACATTTATTTCGTAGTTGAAATTCTCGTCACATAGGGAAACCCTCGTAAAATAAAAAATATACCTACATCACTGATATCGAATAAGTACTTAAAGATTAACAATGTACATTTTTTAATTTCATTAATTTTTTATGGCGAATTTTTCCATTGGATTCATAAAAATAAAGTCAGAAACAAAGGCAAGACATAAAAAAAATATCGAAGTGTTCTGATCTCAAAATTTTCAATAAATGACAAATTAAAAATACTGGTTGTGAACAATTTGTGATTTTGATGTTTTTGATGAGAAATTTGCAAAATTATGAATATTTAGCATGCGAAAACCGAATTTACTGCTATCACGTGAATTTGCGTTGATAAGTAAAGAAATTTCTTTTTGCCATTATTATTTAGTGCTTCGAATTTATAAATTTTCTATTACAATTTTTTTATCAAATTTACTGCAAAGTAAATGAGTTGAAAAAAATTAAAAAATAAATGAATGGAAAATAGTGATAGGTATAGACTTAATTGAATTAATGAAACATATAAACTTTTGATTAAATAAGATTTGTAATCTTAAAATAGTATTTTATGTACCTCTGGCATAAAAAACGCGTTTCTATGCCAGCTCGAGATCTCTAAACGCGTTTTCTATGCCCTCGGTACATAAAATATCGTTCGTAACAGGCAAGGATGTGCTCATAGGCAAAACGGGTTACAGTCCTCGGCTTCGCCTGGGACCGTAATTTCCCCGTTTCGCCAAATTCGCACATCCGTGCCTGTTAAGAAATATACTATTTCCATAAAAAAACAGAATCAACCGCAGTCCAATAAATTTGTGTCAAAAAGTCATGAAATTTCGCACACTAGAAACGAATGAATAATTGCATTATTTGATAAGTTTTTTAACTTGGGCTAGTAAAATTTGTTTAATCAGTGCATTATTGGTAATAAAGATAAATTATAGATTTTTTATTAAATGTTGAATTTTTCCAAAATTGTAAATGTGAATTTTTTTTAGACTATTCAGTAGACACTCTGATTTTACACTGCCAAACAATTTCTCGGTATCTGGCCTATTAATTTGAGATATTTTCCATTTGTCTGAATGGTGATTTTTTTGCATGTTATGGTGTTGGGAACAATAGTCAATTATTCTTACGCGTCAATGAGTTTCAACAAAAGCCTCGAATAAACTTGATATTCCTCATCTCCAAATTCAGTGGGGTCATGTCGAGCTTGTTCATACAAATCGCAAAATTGGTGAATCAATCTTTGACCGCTACCATTCAACGAAGCAGCCAAAGTCGTCAACAAAAAGGCCCTTAAATTTTCTGAGGGATGACGTTTGAGGCAGTTGTCATAACGCAGTATTTCAGACTCTATTAAAAAATCATTGTTAGCAGATGAAGAAATTTAAAAGCTGTTCAAATTATCTTATCGAAAACCTATATATAAATATTTTCAATTGATTGAGAAAAAATGTTCATAATGGAATGAAATTAGACAATTAGAGTCGTACATTTTTTTTTAAAAACAACGAATTTGTAAAATTTTTTAATGGATTTATCAAGGGCTTTGAAATTCCAGATAATGAACATTAAAATATTTACAATTAGATAATAAAATAGACAATTTTCAATTGTGTTATAATAGCGTTTTGAAGTTTTCTAGCTGCAGGACAAAAAAATTAAAATGAAATGGAAATGGTTTTTTTTTTTTGGCGGATAAAATTACCATCATTTTTTTTAAACAAGGAGAAAAGGTCAAGCTTAAGTTTTTCAAGTTTGTCAAATGCCTTTACATCTAAATTTATACGAGTATATTCTCAGCTACTTGATCATTTGTTCTGTACCTAAAGTTTTTATATCGTCCATTGCTTTTAGCCTGTAATAATGAGGAGGTACTTGTCCTCCAGGTTGCATTATGTAACGTGGGTCACTAATTAGTTGAGGCTCGTACTGAATTCTTGGGATCACTTCGATTCTTCTTTCGATTTCTTTTCTCAATGACTGAAAAGTAATCAGTAGTCTGACTTTCTTATATATTTTTTTTTTCTAATAATTCCATAATACACCATTTACATTATGAATGATCAAACTCAATCCATTACAGCTTGCAAAACTGAGAGACATAAATTAATTTAAAATTCAACATTTGCTAATAGGAGCTTCAATTAAAAAAAAGTGGGATATTTTATGGATAGAAAATTTTTTTAGAGAAATTATTGCTTTAGGGATTATTTCAATCTTTTATAAGTCACTTAAAAAATGCATAGAAAAATTGTTGGAAGAGCATGGAAATGTTCAAATGCACAGTAATTCAAGAAATGCAATGAAAATTGTTTTGCAATACTCAAGATCTTGAAAAAATAATGTTCATAATATAGAAAATTGGAAAAAGGTTAATGTGAGTGAATACTTCAATTTTTATTAGTAACCAAGATATTATAGTTACATTTTTAGTAAATTATACTTTTGAATCTCATCTAGGGGTAATCTAAGGTTAAAAAATTAATTCTTATGCATAGCTCATACGTTGGTTGTAATAATTGATTATCTTTCAAATTTTTAAGTTGATTATACATTTGTATGTAGCATTATTATTATATTTTAAATATTGAAAAATAGTAGGCAACTAAAATGAATTTTTTCATCAGTAAAGCAGAATTATAGAGAGTCTTGGTATTGTATAACAATGTCCAAAATCTAAATTGATAAAATTTAAGTTTTAGAAATATTGGGAACCTCTCAGAATTTTTTTTTTTTTTTTTTAAGAAAGAAAATACTGTAAGGAATTACGATACAATAAAAATAATGAAAAATAAAATAAAATAAAGAAAACCTTTCAAATATTTCATTATACTGTGATTTTATGGATTTCTTGAATTCTACTTTGATTTGCGATAAGTTTTTTTTTCAAACCTCATATGTATGTTGAGAAATTTGAAAAAAAAATTGTTTTTACTTCTTCAGGAATGTAGAAAATGAGAAAAACCCTTAAGAATTTTTAAAACGCAAAGAAAGAGAAAAAAATGGTAATTTAGTGGAAAATTGACTGGTTCTTATAATACTTAATCATCAATTTGATTCAATTTCATAAGAATTTTATCGATTTATAATTAAAATAATTTACATAGTTAAGGTTGTATTGCAGCTAGGGTCAAATAACGAGAATTCGATCAAATTTCGCATATAAGTATTTTATGGCACCTTACATCACGTCGTTAAATTTTTAAAGTGATCTTGTCCTAGGTTTTTGAGTGATAGGGGCTCAAAGTTGAGGAAAAATACATGAGCTCTTATGGGAGCTCGTGGATTTTTACCTTTTCTTCTCCAAAAACAACCGCTTGCAGAAATAAAATTGCCACGAAAAACGAGTTTATTATAAAATTGGAGCCTTTCAAACTACTATTCAAAGTTTCAAAAAGATTGTGTTTGCGGAAAAAAAGGGATAGTGCATTTGGTCGGCGAATTCACGAAATTCAACGCTTGCACTCGAGCAATGTGGCAATGTAGCACTGTTTATCACGCGCCACGAGCGCGTGAATAAGAACCGAGCGCAATTAGTCATTTGAGGGGGTGCAGCTGCCCCCCCCCCAAAATTTTGGTTGGGCTAATACTTTTTGCCCCCCTCAAAAAAATTTTCGTTCCGGCGCCACTATAGCTGCAGTACAACCTTAAATATTACCGTGCAAAAAGTGATGATTTCTTTGATCATAGAAAATAAAATTGTTAGGGAAACAAACTTTGGCTGGTCAACACTTTGGAAAACTATAATTAATATCAAAACATTTTCCATTTTTAAAAATAATGTAAAATACATTTTGATATCATTAATTGAACTCACTGACATATATTTTTAGTAAATGTTTAAACCAAAAATTAGTAAATTAATAGCTAAAAATCAGGTGATAAAAAAAATATTTTTCATACTTTTTTCGCGTCTTGGCCTATAGGAACATGAGGACCCCGACGCGACCTAATGGTAAACCTCATAATTTGACGTTTCGCAAATATGAATAACGCCGTAATTGTCAATCCACCAGCCGCTATGAAAACCACAATTGTCGCTCCTGACAATTCTTGAGGCATTTTGAATGATTTGCTTCCTTTAAGTCTCTATTTTTTACGAAATGTTACGAAACGTACAAAACAGAAGACTTTGTTTACGTCTAAGTTTGACAACAATTTTTATTCATGTACATATATCAATTTGATCACCATAGTGACCATAGTATGGTCAAGTATGGTGACCATACACGACGAACATAACATCGACATATATAACTGGACCTCTTGTGAGCTATTGCGAGCTACTGCGCATCCGTTTCGCAATGAAAAGAGAGAGCAATAACCCATCAGGGCTTTCTTATTGGCCGGCTAGGACTCAAACCTTACCTAACCAGCCAATCCCAGCCAAGGTAAGAGACGGACGATCTCTCCCTCTCTTTCTTCGAGTATCCCAGCCGCGCAGGCAAGACCGTCGGTCCAGTAATATTGTCGACGGAACATAACTATAATCGTGAAATTTGGGGTTTTTGAGCTCGTTTTGTTGGTATATGCCACCAAAACAAGCCTAAAAACCCCAAATTTCTCTAGTTCTCGTGAGGAGCATACCCTACATATATTATCTAATTTATACTATCTATATCTATTTTAGGCGGGAGACTTTTGTTACATTTCAATGCAGTTCAATTTTATTTGTTTGTAAACGAAGCTAGAATTGCTAGAATGTAAAACTTAATCGGACGTTTGATCACGTTTCATTGCGCTTTAATACAGTTAGTATAGATAATAATTACATGCGTGAATTATTTTTTTTCAATTAAGTGTGGTCGGAAA
Organism: Platygaster robiniae; assembly: GCA_028476575.1. Taxonomy (NCBI): domain Eukaryota; kingdom Metazoa; phylum Arthropoda; class Insecta; order Hymenoptera; family Platygastridae; genus Platygaster; species Platygaster robiniae. The sequence continues at coordinate 22,551,860 of CM052021.1, forward strand.
TGAGAGGTGGTGGAAATTAAGTGCAAGTAAGCAATCGAAATAATTGTTGTCGTTGTTTGATTTTGCTACAGAGAGTATAGTCGCAGTTGTAAAATAAGTTAAACTGTTTATTGAATTATAAGGTTTGTTTTTATTTCTTCTATTGAAAATCAGTTTTTAATACAACCTCAAAAATTGTAAACAGAAGGGAATTTATATTCAATATAATTCAACATTATTTTTTTTTCATTTTTGATTAATTTATACATATATCTTATACATAATTTATCATATAAAATAAAGTACCACTTTGGTCACTTACGCAAAAATAAAAAAAAAAAATACAACATTGTTGTTGGTTATGATAGCATATACTTTGATATTAATAAATGTGTGGGCAGAAAGCGATTTTTTGAAATAAAAATTTGTTAACATAATTAAATATATATTCATATCATTTTTATTGAATTCTTACAGTTTATAAATTTGGGTGAAATGCATGTCTTATAAAATTGCACAAAATGAAAAACAGTACTAGATAAAAATGAACTGAATCTCAAAATTGCTCAAAATGGACAAATCTTCGGGTCGTTCATACAGTACACGCACTTTTTTGACTAAATTGCTTGGTAAGTCATAAAGTTTTACGTTTAGTTTTTCTTGAAATTTGTGATTAAGTATTTAAACTTTTTATTGCCATTTTTCAGACAGTGGAAAATACTATGAACATTATGACAATCAAATAGGAATTTTTCAAGAAGTTGCGACTTCAAATGGATTTGATGAAAATGAAATGACGTTGATCGCTGAAGTTATTAAAAAAGGCGATTTGAGTAAGTGGAACTTTTATTTTTGAAAATCGAAATTCAAAGGATTTAGCAGTGGCAATTTTAAATTATTACTGGGAAAAAATGTTTTTTGAATAAAGTTAAATAAAAAAATTATTAAATGACAGTTATGTTATTGGCATGGTAAAACAATTCATTTCCAAAAAATTTTAACAAATATCTGAAATGCAGAAAACCACAAGACTCTATTTTTACATTGTTATGAAATAAAGTATCCGTTTTTTATATTTTATATTTATCAAATATTTCATTTTAAAAAGATAAATAAATTTCAACAATTGTAAGACTTATCGTCACAAAATTTTAATATCACCAATACGGAATAATTACGAATTCGGAAAGTTGATTACTTCAAATTTGCTTTCATGAATGATGTAATTTTCAAGTTTTGATTTTATAAAAATTCAAAAGAAAAATTCAACAATTTTTCTTACTGATATCTAGAAATTTTTAAAAATATTTTTCATATTTAAATTTTTTTCATAATTGACTCACAGATGATAATATTTTAGTGTTTTGTATTTGCAATCCTCAAATCTTGCACATTTTCCAAGTCTTTCGAATCTTGAGTTACCAAACTTGAAAACAAGCTAATAAAAATATTGCAAAATCTTTGCAAACTTTTACACGGGAAGTTCCAAACTTCAAAGCATTTCAATTTTATTAATTCAATTCCTACATTTAAGATCTTTCCAAAAATATTCCAGTCAAGCCTAAAAGATATAAACAAGTTTTGAGATTATTTAAATATGAATAAGGTTTAGCAAATGAAAATAGAATTTGCGAAAAATCTGATAAATTTTCTTTGCATGAAAATAAACGAAGCAGATTAACCCTGATTTTACATAATGTTAAACAGGAAAATTTAGGAGGATCTTTTCAGAAAAATTAAAGATTTCTTGTTACTGAATAAGCTGTTTTTTTCCAATGAAATCATTTGACAAGAGCTGTGTTTTTTTTCTAGAAATAAGTCAGAGAGCCCAATTTATAAAACTGCTGATACCCACAGGCGAAATCCAGGAACAATTTATCAAAAGCCTGATAAATTGGTTTCTGTCTTCTGTCAAAAATCACCCACCCACCATTGCTGTCTCTTTTTTACAATGGCTTTTTGGTAAAATATCATTGTAACAATGTTATAAACATTTTAAATTAGATATCTGTGTTTTAATATGTCGATTATGTATTTTTTAGGTGTGTGGGACTATGAACTTACAGACAGACAACATATGATGATTTATTATGGATTCTTTTTTTCTACACTCACTTCTAACCCGAAATTGGTTAGAATTTTTTTTTTACTCGGTAGAGTTTTCAGTTTAGTGTGAAAAAATTTTTTTCTATTTTAGTGCACCAACGCAAAATTCTAAAATTTGTAAATTTGAAAGAAACAAAAGAGGGAAAAATCCATTATTTAATTCTGAGAAAATTGAAAATATTGTATTCAATTCGAATATTTGAACGATTCAATGTTTGAAATATTAATACCATTAAAAATGTGTAATTATTATATTAAGGATTGCTCATGTATTTTCAATGACCTAGAAATACTGAAATATATATAATTACTTATTCATAATCGTTTGACAAAAAAAAAAAAAGAAAATCCAGAGTTATCTAATATTTCAATAGATATCTCAGCAATCACGAAACATTTACAAGCTGAAAAAAATTTCAACTTGAAATAATAGAATAGAAATAGAAATGTCTATTTGAAAATTGAATTTAAGTCTGACATTGTAAGACTGAATGATAAAACGTGTTACTTAATATTTAATATCGAGTATATTTATCAACACATTTTAACTTAATTGACAAAAGATACCAAACATCTAAAACATCGAGGTGTAACTCGTTAATTCTAAATTACTGAAACATTTTTTCAAATAAAATACAAAAAAATTTTATGAATGTTCAAACTCGAGAGTGGAATTAAAGATGAATTAAATAAATTAGGAGCGTGATACTGTTCTTAACCATAATAGTAACAATGTAGAATTCAAAATTTAGGATTAGAAAAATTAAATAATAAGACAATATATTAACTGATATTTTTACAGATAATTCTTTTTTACAGATTCCTCAATTAGTCATGTTGCTTTATTCAATGACAAAACCTGAGAAAATTACTAGGAGACATGTACAAATTATCATGGAAGCGCTACAAAATTGTAGACCAAATCACAAATACTTGAATGCCTTACTTTCGTGAGTGTTTTTTAATTATTTTAACAAAAAAAAAATTTTGCAATTGTAGCAAGCATTTACAAAAATCGCAATGAAATCTGATAACAATTGAATTTTCAGTAAAACAATTGGAGAACTGTAAATTTGAATCCTATAATGCACCTCATAAACCTTACAAATTTCTTAGAACTTGATCTTGTTTAGTGATTGCCAATCTTCCACACTAAATTTATTGCAATATGAGATTGTTTGTGTTATATTTTGAAAATGTTCACAATCATCAGAGTGATTAATGTTTTACAACAAAATTTTGATAAGGTTGTTCAAGACTTACAAACCAGAATTGGTACCACAAAAAGTTGCCGCAGCGAACATTGAAAACATTTGGGCATCTTTGCCAGAGACAATGATCAGAGGTTTCGAAGCTGCTAAAACTCGAATGGAATTCATTAATTCCCAAAATGAAAACGGAAACTTTTTGCATTGGAATCAAGAGGTAAACACAACATGGAATAATACATCGTTTTACATAATACGAAATACCTGTTCTACATATTTTCATTACTAGGAAAAGTGATTGAGAAAATTGTTGTGTTTTTGATGATTCAGCAATTACAAGTTGAAAAATTATTAATTGCGAAAATTCACTAAAACGGCAAAAGAGAGTTCTGTTTCGAAAATTTGAATATTGAAACATGCAAAAGTTGAAAAGTGTCAACAACTATTTGTAATTTCTATGAATGAGTAATGTTGTGATTCCTGAATTTGAAACGGTCAAATGTCTTGAACTTCAAAATTTGTGTAACTAAATGTGGGAATTCACATGTTAAATTGATTTAAAATTTCAAAGTTTTTTAATAAAAAAACCATTGAAAAAATTAATATCGGAAATGATCCCTTTAAAAAATGTTGAAAAACCAAAAAACAGTTTTATTTAAGAAATTCGACTAGTGAAGCGTTCGCCAGATGTAAAATGATAATAACTTTGTGTAATATTTTTCATAAATGTGCCATTTAAAAATTCCTGAATTAATTAACTATAGTAAATAACTTTATGTTTTCATGTCTAGAAACTGTAAAAATTAAAATTTCATTCATGAGGACTGGCAGTGTGATTTAAATAAACATTTTGAATTATTATTTTACAATATGAGACCTTATAAATAACAACCATGAAGGTTGAAATATTCGAATTTTTAAATGTATGATAAATAGAATTAATGCTGACAATTTTTGAACACAAAAATTTGAATTCTGAAACTAAATACTTAGTTGATTCTAAATTCATTTAACATAGATATACTTTTATTTTATAGGCTCTTAATTAAAAAAAAAAAAAAAACCTTAAATGTCAATGAAACATTGGTAAAAATCAGCGCCGTAACGATAGTCAGCAGGGCCCCGGGGCAGAGCATAAAATGGGGTCCCAAAAGTTGTTTCCTAAAAAAGAAAAAGAAAAAAAAAGGAAACAAGTTCCTAAAATTGGGTTTTATAGTATACATATAAAATGGGAAATGTAATCAGGTTTCTAAGCAAAAAAAAGGAATATGAGGCCTCCAAATTTGAAAATATTATGCTTTTAGAGATATTTTCAGAAGCCTCATGCCCTTTTTTGGGATTATCCGTGGCCCGCTACGGCCAGGGGCGCCACCCCAGCTGCCCCCCGCTAGTTACGGCCCTGGTAAAAATCCAGAGTGGGGTGACTAAATTTTTGCTTTTGCCCCATTCACATTTCAACGCGCAATTCGCCTAAAATTTTTAACAGAAAATTATGGAGAAACATTTTTTTCCTATAGACGGCGAGAGTTAAAAAAAAACGAACAGAACCTCTCATCCCTCCAGTGAGTTACTTTCAGTTGGGCTCTGAAATCTACGACACTGTAAATGCAAAATCTCTCTTCGAAATTAACAGGTATTCGATAATTTGAAACTTATTTTTTTTAACTTGATTCATTTTATCGTTTTTTATAATTTCAAAATTTCATGCAGCTTATAAAACACAATGTTTGAAAACTTTGCCCTGATTAAAAATATTAATTATTCTTATGTTATTTTACTACAGTCATATTTTTTGTTCTTAAAATGAAAAAAAATATTTTGTATTAGTAGTAACGAGTGGTAATGTTTGTTTTCAAGCTTTGATGATTATTAACGATATACTGTTATTATTTTTCTCTGTGTCAAAAGTTATGGAAATTGGTAAATTTGTTTCCGTAGCTTGGAAGATTTTGGAAGGTTCCAGTTCAAAGTCAAATTACCGAATGAGCCTGTATCGCTTTTAAATGGCTACTGTGGTTTTCACTTGCTGACATTCGCCGAGAGGAATTACCAAAACAAATTCAAATTTCAACTCTATACTCAAGTGAAAAAAGGTGAGATATTCGATTCATAATGAAAAATGAAACTTGTTTTGTCATTCATTTTCCTAAAATTCACTAAATTTTCATGACCTAATTTCATGAGTTATCTTTTTTTCTCTTTCTAGCTTTGATATTTGAAAGTGAAAAATACACAACTGCCGAGCGCAATGAGTTGCTCAAGCAAACAGCAGCATTTTGTTCATACATGCAACAAGGCGTTTCCGTATTGGATTCATTGTTGGCGCAATACCTCAGCTTTCGCAACGGAGACAACTCCGAATCACTTTTAATGCTTTTGGAGTGGTCTTTTGTCCTGGCTTCGGGTTTCAACAAGTGCTTTTTTAAGATGATAAAAAATATGTTCAACGAATCTTCTGTCGCGAAGAAATGCGAAATCCTGAAATGCCTGAAGAATCTCATAAATAATATTGTGAGTTTTCATATTTCTTGAATTATTCTTTGAACAAATATTACATTAGGTGTTGAACAAATATCACATTAGGGACACACAATGTTCACTATTTTTAGGCCATTTAAACGATACTTTGAGCCTGCAGAGTCCAACTCGGTTTATCGTACAAAGTTTTCTATTTTTTGTTTTTTTGTCACAAAGAAAAATTGTATTGGAAGTGATGCCATTTTTATAATTTTAGAACCAGTTAAAATTCAATTACAACTTTCTTGTATTTTGAAAATAGTTTTGGAATATCTTTCACGATTTCGACAATTTTTTTTTTTTGATACCTCCAGATTTAGTTTTAAATAATGATGAAACTTTTAGTTCGCCCTTAATGTAGAAGAGCGACAGCCATTTTGGGAAAAATCGAAAATGGAAAACCCTGAAGTCATGTTAGTGGACATTTTCAAGTTAGTGGAAAATCTCATGACAACTGGTTTGATCGCTCATGCATTCGACGTTCGTCTTCTGACCACTTGTTTGACGTTCTACTCAGAGGTACAAACATCTTTATTTTCTTTTTCCAAACATAAGTACATAAGTCCATATTTCTCAGTCAATTGGAAACTTTTCAAGACATTTTGAAATGTTTGAAAAAGTCTAGGACATTTTTTATAAATTTAATGAGGAATTTCTTTATGTCGAAAAAAATGTGCCTGCTGGGTTGAAAATTTGTATGGGTCGAGAAGAAAGTACATCTTGCACATTGAAATACAATACATATAAGATATAAATGTAAATATTTTCTTTAATTAAATTTTAAAAAAAGTGAATATTCAGTTTAGTATCAAAGATTTTTTGTAAAATTGTAGGAAATGTGATATGTTTTGTATGAATGAAAATCCACACTTGGAAAATTTTCTTTTTCAATGAAAAAAGTTGTTTCTAAAATCAACAAGTATTTTTAATAAATGATTTCTTCGAAAATCTTTCGAAGGATTGTTTTCAAATTCTGAATCTAAAAGTATTAAAATTTTCTTGAATATTTTTAGACCAGTTTTCCAAAATTCTTTTGCAGATGCTTATGAACTGATCAAAGTAATGAATAATGTGTATAAAATGTCCCTCATTCCAGAAATGGGCCACTGATTTGCATTGTTCCACTCTTAATTATTGTATGACTTCATTTTTTAACAGGTCTTAGTTCGACAAATTTCTTCTCCATTGAAAGTTTGGTTTATTGCTCCCGAAGCTGTTATCTATGGAAGTTTCATTTCTCAGCACTCATTTATTCTTTCACAACTGTGTCACTTGCTGACAAGGTAAGCTTTTCTTTCCTCTCCCAAAAGTTTTTGAGAATATTATCAGAACTTTCAAAAATTATATGCAGTTCTTGTTTTTCTTTTGCAGTAATGTTGAAAAAATATATTTTAATAACCTTTTCTACACTTGATGAAATTTTCTCAAATTAAAATTCATTAGATATATTTATCAGTTTGAAATAAGGTTGTTGATATTTTTCTGGCGATAATCGCTATTTTTGCGATATTTTTATCGCTGATATTTATCGATAATTTTTGACCATACTTATCGGTTACTGATATTAATTGACGATAAATATCCATATTGTTTAAAAATATCGCAATAAAATATCGATATTTTTGAAAATATCGTGCATCCAGATTTTTATAGATTTATGCTATTTTTTTTCTGAACGATAAATATCGATATCGATATTTTTAAAAATATCAACAACCCTAGTTTGAAATAGTTCTGGTTCAAGATTTTCGAGCATTTTTTGGAAATTCTCAAGCTTTTTTGTTTCTCAATAATTTTTATGAGTTTGACTGCTCTTGTTTCAGATATCGCAGATGTAAAGATTCAATGAAAGGCACGAATCATGAAACAGCAAAAATTTTTACCCAGAAGCTGAGGAATTATACGAATGACATAGCCAGCAGTTTCATTTATTTCAAAGTAAGTATATAATAAAAATAAAAACAAACAAATTCATAGAAACTCAAAACTGGAGGACGACTGATTTTCGAATTTTCCATTAAAATTTCGAATTATCATGGTTTTTTAGGCTTTTTCGAAAAGGTTTGAAAAAAATAGAAAGTTCCTCAAAACTTTCCCGGAAGAAACCTATGCAGAATTCGAGAATCTTCAGTGGGACAAACTTTTAACGACAAATTACCACGCTGCACTTTTGCCATTCATGTTCGAGGCTATTGAACACAGGGGAAATCGAGATGTAAGTCCAATTTATCAAACGCAATAAAAGAAAATTAGTCGAAATTTAATTGTGCAATAAAGAGTTTTGTTAAATATTTATTATATTCTTTTTAAAGTCTAAAAGACTGTAATTGATGATTTGATTATTTCAATTCTTAGTATTTGTTGGTATCACTTTATTAATTGATCTTTTTTTTAAAAAATGTATAATTATGTGCTTCGAATGACGAACAAATCAATTAAATGATGGTTTACAGTCAATGTGATTGGTGATGCTCAAGATAATTAATTTGAACAAAACGACAGTCAAATTGAAGATTGAATATTTTTTCGGGATTTTAGTTTAAATAAGTTGTTTAAATTTTTCCAGGATTTCATGACTGTCGTCACAGCCTACGCCCCATATATAGTGAAGTTCATCAAAAAAGTGGTTAGGTCACGGGAATTAAATATCACTTTCTACAGTCTCAGAAATTCTTTCTCATCTACGCAGTCTATCTGAAAAAAGACTAGGTTTTGAAAACGCAAAGTTTAAAGTAAAAACAATATTTTCAACTAATTTCAGTGTTTATTATCACCTAAGCAGTACATGAACTTGGTTTTTCTGAGGTACTCTTAATTTATCTTAAAAAACGTTTCTCAAACAGAAAGGTCATGATTCGACCGTTACATTTTATGCGCAGAAAAAAACGAAATAATTTCTCAAATTGCACACAAACGTAGAAAAATTATTGCTCATGTGACTTTATATTCTTCACGTACATTCTGATCTGTTTTTCTTTCTTCGATTGTAAAAATACAGAAACTAAGCATCATTTTCGTAACATTTCGCTTACTTTGTGACGTTGGTATAGTTTGAGATGGGAGGATTGATTAAAGAAAAGTGAGACTTTTTTGCCTGGACCAAACAATGTGCGAAGGCAGTGACTCTAGCGTAAATATTAGGTAACAACGATTTATCTCGAACACTGCATTGGAACGCTCATTTATTGTATATCTGGCTTCCCGCCATAATCGAGAAAGTCACACATGCCATAACGTTCAAAATTTTATCAGAATATCATATAAACTGAGCTTTATGGCACAAGTGACTTTCTCGATTATGGCGGGAAGCCACAGATACATTTGAAGGAATTGTATAAAAGTTTGAATGCACATACTTTTTTAGTACCAAGTTATTTCCTTTTTTTTTACTTTCAATGTTATTCTAAAAGAAAATCTTTTGTCAAAAATCTTAAAATTGCAGATTGGACCATGTTTGCAATTGATAAAAAAAAAAAATCATCTGTAACTGATGATACATTCTAAACTACTAAATTAATTTTTCACGCTCGCAGCACAGATATCCTTTATTCTTGTGTTTACTACTGTCCCGTGAAAAACGAATTCTCTGCCACCGCCTTTCGCTGCTATTTCTATGCCGCTCCAAGGTCGAGCGGCATAGAACTCGTTTTTTCACGACACAACAGTAAACAAAAGACTAAATGATTCATGTGCTGCGAGCTTGAAAAATATCTCTCGTTTCTGCTCCTTGATACCAAATATACTATCAAATACCCCGAAAACAGTCGGAAATTGTAAAACTTGGTCTATTTTTTTAAATCTAAAAATTGCTTTTCAAGTTTTATTTTTCAATTTCACATAGAGCTCAAGTCCGTTTTCTCAGTTTCTAAAAATCTCAAGGAAAAATTCTACTAGATGAATGCGGGAAAAATGATTCGTTTATGAAATTCAAAACTTACTTTTATGTGCCATGTCGAAAAACAGCGCGAAATGTATTCATATAATATCTAACGTTGTGTAACAACTACACTCTACTTAATAAATTATAATCACATTAAATTATGTGAAATGACAGTGAAAAATGTTGGCGATAGCGCAAACCAAGTTTTTTTTTTTTTTTTTTACTAAACTGCAATCATGCTTTATTTGCATATTAGTTAACATTACAAAAGTCATAAAAAAAAGGTTGGCCTACGGAATACGAGAACACAAAGTCTAAATTTGTTCACTTGACAGGAAAGTAACCACATGCACCAGTCGTATTATTTGCCATAATTTAAATATTCCATTCACTTAACAATCGTTCAACCTATGTAGAAAATAAATAAATACTAGTATCCAAAAATTACTGTTTTTACCTGAAAATCGGATAATGGTATGCAAAAAAACGTTAAGTTTTAGTTCTGTTCGACTTGTTATTGCATCATCGAACAATTCTTGCGACTTTAATTTTTTTGCAACGTCCCCAAGCTATTCGATACCCTCATCATTCTATAATAATCATTTTATAATTAGTCGAACGATAATTATGCAACACTACAAATGTTAAGTAGTTACCGCTGCAACTTACAAAGACAAGCTAATGAATCAATTTGTATATTTAAGAAAAACAGCAACTCAATCAAATGTGTTAAAGAATCAAGTTAAATTCAATTAAACACTATGATTCACAAGTTTAACTCGGACGAGAAGATCGAATAGCTCCAGCCCATGTTTTCCGCATCCTGCCATTTTGAATATTCGATTGTCACTTGATCACTCCCTCCATGCTCACGTAGTCATTAAGTTAAGTAGGGAAAAATACATTAAACAAAAGACGACTTAACCTTAGAATAAACAAAATTTTAAGCTTGATAAATCTCCTAGGATAATTACTTTGCTTGAAAATTTTGAACATCCATCTTTGGCACAGTATCGGTTAATGTGAAAAAAAAAGAGAGAGAGAGAGAGAGAGAGATATTGATGCACCAAGTGTGAGCTTGCAAGGAGAAAAAAAATTCCAAGACAACTAAATCGAGGGTGAACTAGGGTAAGTAGTCAATATGCGAAGAGGTTGAAACGAAAGAGGAAAAACAAGCAACAGCCTTTGCAACAACGACGTGGATCTCATTTGGTTTTCTTGCCCTGTTGGGATGACGACGCGAAACACTCGAGAATAAGTAGCGTCACATGCAGCGATCACACTCGAGTCACGACAAATGTTTTTATTCAAATTGTGCATGTTCGCCTTCAACTCTTTCACTGACACTGGCGCACTACTTCTCCAAGAGTTGACCGTCGTCGTGTACTTGACGGCTTAGTCCCAACTGGCGTCGCTGCCAATGGGTTCTTCGTCCGATGCTTCGCCAATGATTAAACTGTCCATGGCATTGTTTTCGTGCTCTCGTGAAACGTACCTCCCTCTTCTCCTCATCGACACCGATTTATCGCTCTGCGGTTTTTCCGTACGAAATTCATAGACTAGAGGGTATATGTGCTTTATTGCCGCTTCTGCCAGCATTACACTAGGAGCTGTAATAAAAATGAAAGAACTTGAAAATCATCGATATCAAGGGATTCATTCCATGTTAGATTTTCAGGGTATACTTGGATCACATGATCTTGCTTTTTTTATTTAATTTCGAAAAAAAAAAAAAAAATACAGTTAAAAAGAACAACACTAGCTTTATCTTTTCATGGCTTTTATGAACAAAAATCAGGACTCCTCTGAGTTAAATATCGATTTGCAGGAACACTTCGGTACCTAAAATGGTTCCTTAGATAAATGATTCTTGTGAATAAATTACACTTGTTAAGCAACTGAAAGTAAATTTTTTAATTATGAAAAATAAAAATTATAAGATCAAAAACAATTGTTATTTTGATATTATGGGTGCATTTCATTGGAATCGACATTATGGAAGTTAATGTTGAATGAAAATTTAAAACGTTTTCACAAAACAAATCAACTTGTTCAATATTTTTCCAAATGATATTGGTTAAATGATTTTTTGAAATTTCTTTATTGAAAACTGTTTTCAGTTTGATTTTTTTATCATTCAAGCAAAAACTTGCCATTTTCGAATGATATACACATTTTGAAGTTAAGTTTCAATCAAAAACGTTTGAATAGTAAAAAAATTCAGCTTTTTCCAATTATAACTGTCAATGAATGCAGTCAATTCTATTCATTGATGTGAATTCACCATTAACTTTATAGACGAAAAAAAAAATCCAAAATGGTGACAAGTCTTTTTAAATTCGACATTTTCATTTGTTCAGTAGTATATTCTATACCCATAACTATTTTCTATTCGTTAAATTCTTTATTTTCCAAAAACTTTTACACTTTGTAGTATATTCGATAAAAAAAATCTTCGTGGATTATTCATAAATTCGAAATACTCAATATCAATAAAAAGAGAAAATTTTACAATTTTCAAATTTTATTATTGAAAATATCGAGATGAAAAAATGTTGTACAATAAATGTTCATATTTCCCATCAATTTCATTTATAAGTATAACTATTAATAATTTGTATCTTTTCTCCCTTTTCCTTTTTACTTTCACTTAGTGGTAAAGTCAATTTAAAAACATATTTTTAAAGAATTATTGAGATATGTGAATCGATTTTATTCACTTCTTATTTGTTAACAATAGTTACAAGTATTTTGTATTCAACAGTATAAGTGAGATTTTTTTATGGAAACATTCATTTTCACAATTGTAAAGTCTTTTAACTTTTGAATCAAAAATTTGCAATTCTTTTTGTTGAAACAATTGTGTCCTCTCAAAAATGCATTTAATAATAATCAGAATTTTGATGCAAATTTTGGTCCAACATCTGATACTTCCTCATTCAATTTCAATTTTCGAAAAAAAAAAAAAAAAAAAATACATCTCTTGTTCATTCCCTTTTTTGCTATAGGGATTTGTTATTGTGTTTCTCAACTAAATAGTACTTTTTCTGAAGAAAAACATACTTATAATTATCCATGACTACTTGCATGTTTTGAAAGTGAGATTTTTAAATGCCCAATAAAATAATTTGTCATAAAATTAATGTAGTTGTTACACAATCATTATTATTTTAAATGAGATTATTTCATTCTGCTCTAAAGTATTTGATGGTATCAACACTTCACCTGTGACAGTGATGCTTCCAGTTGAAAATATTTTTAACGTCGCTTTCAGTTCTTCCAGTCTATATGTCACACCAGGATGTAGCTCAGGTTCGTAACTGGAACAATTGAAAAACAGTATCATTACACTGTGAAAAAATCTTATATTAATAATGAATAAAAATAACGTACAATATAATAATAATAAAATATTATGGTGCCGAATAATGAACAATGAAATAATAACGTAAAACATATAATATAATGAAATGCAGTGCGATGATAAAAAAGAGTTTAAAATCAGTTGTTATATTTTAGATTTCTGCAATTTTGTGCATTATTGAGACAAGACATGAATACTAGCAGTTGACCATAAAAATCTGTGAAATTTTCAAACATACAGTTAATACGTTTTTCGATATAAAAATCTGTACAACCTAAACTATCAAGATGTCTGTAAACTTTTATTTTCCTCTTTCCATTAATTCTAGAAAATTTTTTTCATACAAGTTAAGAAGAAAAACTATTAAAAAAGCTATTAAAGAATATTATGTATGTAAACAACATATTTTCAACTATGCAGAAATCAGTTCAGAATTTCTCCAACTGCATCAAAATTGTTCTAAATTTTGGAACTCAGGGATTTCAGAAAAATGTTTAATTATCTGACAAAATAACTTGTAACGAAAAAACTACAATAATATTTGAAGCATATTGCATACTTGTAATTTCAATTGTGTTGACTCCTTAGAATCTATAAAATTCGTCATTTTGATAGTATACTCTTTTGCTATTGACGTAAATGTTCACCCCTACGTTTTCTATTTCATCCTAACTACCGAGACACTCGATTTTGTATATTTTGAAAAATCCAGATTTTGTACCTGGCTTCTTTCTTGTGGTGATTTGAGAAGGAGTTGATTTTGATTGCGAATGGCATGCTACAGGATCCTAATACATTGACGACTCTATAATTGTAAAAGCGGGCTTTGAAGCCAAGCTTTTGTAAGCACCGAGCGAAACGTCTAGCGGCAACTCTCGCGTCTGCTTCGGTTTTTGCGCCAGTGCACGATATTTTCCCCGACGACCAGATGGTAGCTGTTGTCGATGGCTTTTTCAGCTTCATATTTATCATCTGTAAAGGAAAAAAAAAGATTTATTATAAGGGGTGGACTCAAAGATAATATAATTTTTTGAATAATAATTCCTACAAAAAACAATAAATTTCAAGTACTAATGAATTTTGTGATTAAATTTATTAGTAGATCAGTCATAAATTATGACATTCAAACTTTTGTTTTCAAATGTGATCTTCAACTCACCAAATTTTTATTCCAAATGCAGAAATAATTGTTAGTTTTGGTCGGTATTTTATTCAACGAAGAGTTTTTTCTTACCCCATTTTCTCTTTTGTACTCTACATTACAGCCATTTAATGCGATTTCGCGAAGATTCAGGTGGCACCTGACACTGAAACTGCATACGACGTTATTTATGAAAATGTCTATTTCATCCGCATGTTCTACTGGTGACTCCTCTTCTACGGCCAAGGACTCCGGCAATGGGGAATGCACTTGGTACAACTCAGGCTCCTCCTTAATGACATTCATGCTCTCCAAATCGTGCATATTTGTAGATCCATTCGTCAAAAGTTTCATGCCATTTTCTTGAATAGCAGTTGCCATCATATCCTTGGAAACCTGAATTCACATAATCACAAATTTAAAAATGATAAATCGCACAGATCAGTGCATTTTAATATATTTAGAGAATAGATGGATATGGGTTTCAATCCCAAGGATTCAATAATGGACATCTGCAAATTGTTTTCAATTTTCGATACTTTTTTGTAATTTCTGAAAGCTTGATTTCCACATGCGAAACATAAGAGTTTGAAGAATCAAAATAGCCAGTTTTGAATTTTTTTAATGCACAAATAAACTAAATATTGAAACGTATTGTGCCAATTTGAAAATTTTTACCTGAGAATCTCTCATATTTCTTTCTTTTAATTCTTTAGTTCTTGCGATTCTTTTGAATAAAAGTGCAAAGTACTTGCATCCCTGGCGGACGGCTGAATTTCGTAAAACGGTATTCAGCGGAATTGAGAGAATTCCGCTCGAAAATGTAGATAAAAAAACGAATAAAATCCAATCCTTTTACAAAACCAACTTGTATGGCAATCCAAAAGCCATTACAATTACCAACCACTCTACCTTACCACGGAAATTCCATTTCATGTCAAATATGCTATTAAAAGTTTAATCCTTTTTTTTTATTAAATATGCGTATTTTTAGGAACAATAGTTACCACAAATTCATAAAAAACATCATTTTTCGTACCGCCCGGTTTTTTTCTTGCGAAATCGAGTTTTTTCGGAAGTGGAACTCGCCCAATACCGCCGAATACCACCGAAAACCGTATTACGGTATTCAGCGGTATTCGGGGGAATTCGGCCGTCCGCCAGGGATACTTCAAAATTTTTGTGTACTAATTTTGTATGAATTTTCTACATAGCACAATCCAAATATCCAACAATTCCAATCTGAATTATTTACATATAAAAAAAAACTCAGTTTACAAACCAAAAAATTTTAGGCTCTTATTTCGATATATCTATTGTGTAAGTAATGGTATTTTTAAATTTGAGTCAGAATCTAAAACAATAGTGATAGGTAAAATTCCTAATTAACTTTTAATCCCATAATTCAGTATTTATTTTATTTTTGATAAAAATAAAGTGTTATTTAATTATGGTGTTACAAAAATTTCATTCATTGACACTTTTTATTGAAATTGAATGTTATCAATATTTGATGATCAAGTAGCCAAGTTTATTCAAACAATTACAAATCAAATACTGGTCAGGCAATTGGAAAAGCAATGTTTCAATATTTACATAGATAACAGTATTTTTTATCACTTTCAATACAAAAATGCCATGGAAAAAATAACACATGCTGCAAGCACACAAAATTTCTTTGTTTTGCAAATACTTCTCAAAAGATTCTTTGAACTTTCTAATGTCTTTATTTGTTGCACCATATTATAAAATTGAGATCAATATAGGAATTGCTCATTTTTATTTTTATTTATACAATATCTAGATTGTTAGGATGAAATTGGATATTATTGTTGGAATAAAAATGATACGTAAATTTTGGGCTAGAGAGCATAGAAAATTTTAAAAAACAAAATGAATAATCAGACATTTAAAGTTGAAATGTTTTCAAATTTTGTTTTTGAATGGAATAATCTAATATTGAAGTTTTTCAAGCGTAGGATTTGAAATAAATCTAGAGAAAATCTGGATGATGCTTCAGAGGCATAATTTTTGGTACACACTTGAAAAAAATTCTTATTTTAACCACTTTCTGGAAACCATACTAATCTTGGAATAAAAGTATACAGAAGTATTTCTAAAGAAAAAATTTACCATTTAAATGACGATCTTAACTAATTTCTCAAAATTGTCTACAAGTAGCTAAAAAAACTTCAAGAAGGGAATATTTTGCAATCTTTACTTGAAAAGTTTCAAGTCGAATTTGAAACAATTTCCAAATTTTAAAAACTGATATAAAATTAAGAATATTGATAGAATTCATTTACTAAAGAAACGAAATGTTTTACTCGTAACATGTTAAAAATAAAAATGCAAAATCAAAAATTAAAGAACTAGCGCAAAAATCCGTTTTTATTATTTTAATATAGAAAAGGTATTAATCAATGGAGTAAGCAAAGTTATTCTTATAAGCAGTTTTTTTCAGCATTGAATTTCAGATCCAAATTACAATAGCGAAAATATTTGAGAGAGCAATTGGTTCATAAAAATTAAATAATTTACCAACTGCAGCATTGGAATAGACATTAAAAAGGGAACCTCAAGTTTTGGAATTTGAGAATTAAAAGATGTAATTTTCTCAAACTTTATTTGAATCAAAGAGAGCAGAATTTTCTCTGCAAAAAGTTTTTTTTATCAATAATCAAATTCAGAATATTTTTTATTTGAGTGAAAACTATGAGACATTCCTGAAGAATATATTTTTAAAGTCAGAATTGTAGACATGAAATATAACACTCAAAATGGAATAAAAATTTATTCATTAATTATTTCAAAAGATGAATTATGAAAAATTATATTTGAAAGTTTTAAATATATTAAATTTATATATATATTATATATTAGATTTACATATTTATTCCTCATGCTTTAATAGATTCACCAATGTATAATTGACCTCTGAGCTTTATAAATGCATGCGGCTCTACTGTAATTCCTTACAGACAATAATTAATAGAAGTGTCGTAAAAATTGAACATATATAAAACTTTGTAATGTTTGCATTTTAGATGTTAATATAAAGAAATTATGAAATGGTCATTCAAGAATTTTGGAATAATTTTTTTACCAAACGTAAAGACCAATCAAATTTGTAATAGTATATTACCCAACTAGGACTTAAATTTTGTATTTACTATTGCACGAGTTAATATGAAATTTCTGTCCTAGTTACGTACGATTTTTTATGTACCGAGGGCTGGAAAACGAATTTAGGTATTTTGAACTGAACGAGATATGAGTTTTCTATGCCAGAGGTACTAAATAGTATATTTTGTACCGAGGACCTGAATCATGGCTTTTAGGGCAAGGATCAATTTATCTGCCTAGGCGCAGCCGGGGCCAATATTTGGTCCGAGAACAAAGCCATGTCTCACAGTCCTAGGTGCAAACGATACTTTTTGCAAAACACTCAAGGAAAATGTACTTGGATGACTTGTATAGTTGCATTGAATACGCCCATTTACGACCAGCAAATGCTCCAGTCCCTGGAGACAGGTACTGGAGTAATGTTTCAGTGCATAGTTGTTTGCTTTAGTCCGTGTTTTCAGGGACTGAAGCATTCACTGGTCATAAATGGTTGTATTTAATGCGGCCATACAGGTCTATGGAGTACATTTTTCTTGCCTGTTTTGCAAAAAATATATTTGTACGGTATGTTTTGATTTATTTCAATCCAATGTTTTTTCAAACTCCATGAAGGAGGAGTTGAGTAAAATGTTACAGATTTTACGAGTTGGTTATTTATTTATTATTTAAAATTGAAAGATAAGATGGAAATTCATACAATTTTATGATTTATAAGTTTTCTTCTAATTTTTGAAAGGTGATTCAAAAAATTACAACAACTAAAAAAACTCAAAACTATAACAGTGAAAATTAAAAGATTTCCTGATAAAAAATGGGGCAGAGAAAAATTTGTGATTCTTGTAATTCAAAGAATTTTACATCCATAAATTGAGTAATTTTTATGTGACACAATCAGATGAAAAATAATCATATTAGTTTCGTAATTAATAATGATTATTAGGAGTGAGGGTCAAACTTAGTATACAAGAAGTATTTCAATATTTACAGATTATACATTAATTTAGACAAAATATACAATGGTCCTTCAATAATATTAAAAAATTTTTTTTATGAAATGGAAAAAGGAATAAAATTTGAAAGAAATTTATTCATTACATTTTTCTGATTTATCTCAATCTCATGTTATAATCACACTCAATGCAAGAAAAATTGCGTGAAATCTTGGTAGACTTGACAAGTACCTTATTTATTCACCATTTTTAATTGAATGGTCGTATGAAAATTTAACATGATTTCATTATTTAAATAACGATGATTCTGAAATTTATCTTTCCAAAAATGGTTATATTACAGGAATCTTTGATTGAAAAATGATACAAAGAAAAATTCATAACTTGTTCGATCCTTGATTCTTTTTCTGATTTTACTTCAAAAATTGTAGCAAACGATTTTCACAAAAATTGGAATCATGAATATGAAAATTTATATAATTATAATTTTAAAAAATTAATATTTATCCGTATTATTATTTTTTGCCACTATTATGATTATGTAAATTATAAATGATTGAAAATTTTGTATTCGAAGAATCAAATGAAATAAAAAAATATATTTTATTCAAATGTTAATGAATGAACACTGCCCTAATAACAATATTCAATGGATCGCCAAAATTGAAAGAAAAAGAAATTTGCTGCAATTTTTTTCATGGTGACATGAAAATGAAAACTCGTGTTAAACAGGTAGAGTAGCTTGGAATCAATAAATACCCCACACCCTGACCTTGAAATTTGCAATTCTAGACTGAATATCCAAAATGCGTTCCCACTTTGGAGCTTGAAAATCAATCGTCTTACACAATTATTTATATTCACTAATTACGAATGTAACGGTGAGGTGCACGAACAAAAACGTGAGGCACCAATGTCAAAACGAACGAAAAAAAAAGTGCGTTTTCTCGCGTGTAAATTATTTTTCCATGGAGATATCAGGCAAAAAAATTATTCGTAGCATTTAAATCGCGAACGAGGAGAGCAAAAGATGAAAAAGTTACAGTGAGTCAGAAAATGTTTGAGCAAGTTCTTTCCGGGGTCCGGGGCGTTTTTCGAGAAATTTCAGATGCAAAAGGAAATGGCGGTTTTGAGAGAACGTACTTATGCTTTGTACGGCAGGCGTATTAAATATTGACGATATTGACCAAAAAAACGAGTCTTTCTCGTTCCTCCCTGTGCTTTTCCTCGGCTTTGAGTAGTTTGAGTTGCTTTGAGAAAAAAACTCGAAACGTCCATCTATTTCGATGATTCCAGATGACTGAGGGTGGCTGATTGTGCCACATTGTGCCAGTATTGCCAGAGAGGAAAACTTCCGCTAGAGGCGCTAGTGAAATTCCGCCAGATTTGAATATTTGTATTTTTTACATTGACTAATAAAAAAAAAAGGGATTACTAGCAACGAAAAATCTATTTTATATGCTTATAAAATGTATTGCGTACTAAAGAACTATTTTAACATTTAAATTCAAAAATCCCGTTCGTTTAAGTTAGCAATAATCAGATCAACAATAATTTTATAGGCGGAACGCCCCTATAGGCGATCCATCATCTAGTTTCATTATGTGTAGTTGTGTGTAGTGTGTGCCAGCAACTAAGTATACATAAAACAGTCATTCTCATCGCTAATTGGTCCGAAGTGTATACAGTGCATATATGTAATACTTCTATATGGCCAGCTCCCTATTCTCGCCTGTAAGTGGGATCTCCGACAAGAGTAAAGGATCACAAAGTCCGGAAGGACTTTGCCATCGCTTTTAATTAATAATAAACTTAATGTAAATCTATAAAAATATTTCATCATGCAACGTACAGCCCTGATCTCACGAGAGCGAAGTCGCTCGGACCTTATTTACCGCAAGCATCGCGATCGCTTCTTCCCTTCTCTCTCTGACTAGGCATTCTTTCGCGCGTCTCTCTCTTTCTACTTGCCAATCTGTCGATTTCCAACAAATTTTTAGCATCGAAAGGTATACCTATATATTTTCTTCCTACTCCATGGCTCAAGGAAGGTTAGGTTCACTAAGGGTCCCGAACTTTGCCGAGCTTGCCCGACCGTGCCCGATGTCGCTCAGTTTGTTTACATCGTTTACGTATTGTTTTGATTTTTAAAATTCAAAGTGAGTGTTAAAACAGCAGTGTTTCTAAGTGTTTTGCGGATTCTCAAGTGCTCTCATTCACATACTCATTTCTCGATGATGGTGGAGCAATGACAGTTTTCGCGGTGTTCGGTACAAACACTGAAATATGCGGTGCTTTTTTAGCATGCATGCTAAAAAATGGGCAAATGTTGACGTCGTTGACGGAGTAGCTAAAGTGATCAAATATCCAAAAGAAAGTTCGGTGAGTTTGATAATAGATTTGTTATTTAAAAGTATGTTTTCTTTATTTATTTGATATATATATTTTACTATTTTGAAACATTGTAATCTATTCAGGATCACATCTTTTATTTTTAAATAGAATTTTATTGTTATAATGTATTTTTTTGGTATTAATTAAAATTCTGAATTTCAACATAATTTGTAGTAAAATATTATGTATGCGAAGAATTATTTTGAGGATTTCGAAGGCGATGTTAAAAATGAAATTGATTAATGGTAAAGTTTGATTTTTACAAATAATATTATGAATAAAAAAACAATTTTTGAAAATACAACTAGGCAAGAATAAGTTATTTTCCTTCATTGAAAAAAAATATTGTGAAAACACGTTTACATATTTCGATATTGAACTTTTTTGATTCTTTGTTAGAGAATGTATGACATAAATTTTCAATGTTGTTTTATGTGATAAGCTATCATATACAAATTTAAACCAATGAATGGTTTAATTAAGAAAGTATTTGCTCTCATATACAAAAGGAAGAAATGAAAGAAAGAAAATATTTAAAACTTGAAACTTAAAAGACTACTTTAATTTTAAAAATGCTGTTACCTAGTTTCGATACAAAAAATTTTCAGTAATGAAAAAAAATCGAAGACATTATTTAAATGTAAAATAAATCAATGCTGAAGTTTAATTTTTATCAATATTATTATTTAAAAATATCACATTTTTTGAAGTACAAATAGACAACAAAGAAAAACACATTTTCTTTTATTTAAACCAACTTTATTAAAACACATTTTATAATATGTTACACAGTAATAATAACAATGACTTACTATTTTTAGTGCGACATCGCAACAAAATAAATAGAAACGTTAATTTTCCAATCGCTGAAAACAGTAACCTATTTGGCTTCGTAAAGTCGTTTGGCCACATGTACAAAAAATAATGAACTCTCAAAAATTGCATTCTTCAGAGAAACTGAAGAATGAATACAATAAAATAAATTTATTTTTCTTATAATCAACACAATTTTGTCCAGTCAAATAAATTGTTTATAGAAAATCATGCATGATTCATGCAAGAAACATGCATGCACCTTGCAAGTGATCTTGCATGCTGCATGCATGTAACATGCATGCAGCATGTATTTCAAAAAAAGCGTTTTTTATCCGCTCGCATGCATGCACCATGCAAGTTTTGCATACATGTCGCATGCATGCACCATGCAAGTTTTGCATACATGTCGCATGCATGCACCATGCAATTTTAGCAACATGTTGCATTAAAGCAGCAGGAATGTTGAAATGAGAGATTTATTTTTTATTTTGCATTGTATTTTTTTTGCATTGCATTTATTTTGCATTACCTCTTTTATGGAAATAAAAACTGCATGATAAATTTTCATTAATTAATATAATGGAAATTTTTCAAGAAAGTTTGCAAGTGATTGCATTACTTCGCCTTTGTAGTGCTTGTAATGACATATCTGCTGGAGACATGGGCCCAATAAATATGATATTTATACAACTACTTTTCGAATTGCACTTGGTTTAAGCATTCTACGCAAAACTTGAAATATAAGTAAAAAAATCCAGCAGCCATCTGGTGAGTGTTCGGGAGAGCACGCTTTCCCGAAAAAATTTCCATTTTATTAATTAATGAAAGTTTATCATGCAGTTTTTAATTCCAAAAAAAAAGTTAATGCAAAATAAATGCAATGCAAAAAAAATACAATGCAAAATAAAAAAAATCTCTTATTTCGACATTCCTGCTGCTTGCATGCGACATGTTGCTAAAATTGCATGGTGCATGCATGCGAGCGGATAAAAAACGCTTTTTTCGAAATACATGCTGCATGCAAGATCACTTGCAAGGTGCATGCATTTTTCTTGCATGAATCATGCATGATTTTCTTACAAGAAACATGCAAGTTTTTTTTTCCCGGGTTGTTAAGTTATTTATTTTCAAATAATACACACTTCATAATGAGAAATTTCGAACTTTACAAATTCAGTACAATAGGTCCCCAAAAAAAGGATTATGAATTTTTTGGTTATTTTCATTTCAACCTTTATATATACTATATTCAAAATAAGTCACAGTGATTATTAGATCGATGAAATTTTTCAGCTTCAAGTTACAGATATTTTTCGTACTTCAGTTTTCTTTTTTATGTATGAAAACAAACACTTTTACTTTATTCAGAAACTTAATTTATTTAAATTTGTATTTAACAGCTTTGTACAACATAAAACAACATGGAAAATTTTCGTTGTACATTTTTAAGTAAAATGTCAAAAAAGATTAGAATTATTTAACATTTAAAAGTAGAGATGTGTTTTTATAAAGTTGGTTTAAATAAAAGAAAGTGTGTTTTTTTTTTCGTTGTCTAGTTGTACTTCGAAAAATGTCATTTTCTTAAATGATAATATTGATAAAAATTGAACTTCAGCATTGATTTATTTTCCTTCTAAATAATGTTTTTGATTTTTTTTTTTCATTTTTTTTATCGAAATAAATAGCAGCATTTTTAAAATTGAAGTAGTTTTTTAAGTTCAAGTTATAAACATTTTCTATCTTTCTTTTCTTCCTTTTGTAAATGGAGCAAATAGTTTCTTAATTAAACTATTCATTTGTTTGCATTTGTGTATAATAACGTATCACATAAAACAACATTGAAAGATTACATTATACATTCGTTACCAAAAAATCAGAAAAGTTTGAAAATTATTCAATATTAAAATGTAGAAATATGTTTACACAATATTTTTTTTTCAATGAAGGAGAATAAGCTGTTCTTGTCTAGTTGTATTTTCAAAATTTTTTTTTTTTTTTCATAGTATTATTTGTAAAAATCAAACTTCACCATTAATCAATTTCATTTTTAACATCGCCTTCGAAATCCTCAAAATAATTCTTCGCATACATAATATTTTACTACAAATTATGTTGAAATTCAGAATTTGACGACTTTTGCTACTCCGTCAATGTTTGCCATGCCAAAAAAAAAGCACCGCATATTTCAGTGTTTGTGCCGACACCGCGGGAACTGTTATTGTTCCACCATCATCGAGAGACGAATTTATATAAATCATCAATAAATTTTGCTGTTTGCGTATATGTACGTACCTTGACTCGTGAATAATCGCCAAAATGATTTCCGAGTATTATGACTGACTCCGCATCAGGATTCGAAGGGAAAAATTACAAGCAACTATTTTTCGACATTGAGAGCACTTGAAAGTCCGCAAAACACTTTGAAACACTGCTGTTTTTACTTTGAAACATTTTAAAGTCAAAACAAAATAAAAAATTTCATTACCAATAATTCTGAATGTAGAAAACTTTTCCTACCGATTTTGAATATACTCTCGAAAATGTAAGATTATTGTATGACATAAAAATTTGAGCTTTAAAATTAACTTGCTTGTAGAAATCATAGGGACTTTCCATTTGCAAACTCGTTTTTCTCTTTAAGCGCCCATCAGGTGCTGTAAGGTACCTTTTTTCGTTCTATGCCACATTTATCTATCATATTTATCACAAAATATAATAATATTATTAGTATCAATATTATTCATCTAACGAATTATTTACTTTCAGTGGAAATTAAGATTTTAACCTTTCGGTGGTATGAAAGTTTCCTTAGTTGACACAGCAAAAGAAGTGGTATGCCCCGCCACCTCCCTCCACTCACAACACACCTTGCCAATGTAAAGGTGGGCCGTCGCTTTTATGTGTCGGCAAATCCATTTTTCCTATAAGAAACTGTTTGTTTCTTCTCTTTTAAAACTTTTATTCAAGGTCACCCATATGAAAGTTGTGATATCTAACAATTTGTCCATTATCAAATAAACATTACACAAACGAAAGTTGTGATATCCACAACGTCACGTCGATCTACATTTGTAATATTAATTTCTTTCCTTCAAAAAAAAATAACCTTTCAACAAAAAATTGACCGAAATATTAGTATTATACCAGCAACTGATTTTTTGATGTTCAAAGGCAAGTGACGCCAACGGCCCGCTTCGAATTCTGCTTTATAACGGCCTTGCCAATTGATTATGATCATTTTTTCTTGACGAGAATGTTTTTTTAATCATTTTTCACCGTGATGACGCATAAATGCGAATGTGTTACATGAATAAAACGTTTGAAAGTATTCAAAGATTTTTTTAGTGCAATACAGTGTGTCCCATATTTATAGGGCCACCCTATTTTTTAAGGATAATTTTTTTTCTATTGGAACAAAATGCACCAAATTTTTTGAGTGAATAAATGAGTCGAATTAACGATTTTTCCTAAAATATGGAGCTCGCAATTCCATTCGTTCGTTTATTTGGACATTTTTTCGAAAAAATCGGTGTCCCAAATTAATAGGGACACTAAAAAAAAATTCAATTTTTTTGAAGAATAATAAATAATTCGTAAAGTAATGTAATTTAAAATATATAATATTAAAATTTAACTTGTTACATGTCATAAAATATATGTACTAACTATATGTACAAAATAAATATTGTGCGTGAATTCCCAAAGTAATTTACAGTTGTGTTTTTCTTTTAATTTAAATTTTTCCCAAGGAATTTTTACATACGTACTTTCCCACATTCTTTATAGAGATTATCGACGTATTTTCCCTATTTTAAAAGTGCACATTCCTACAATATGTTCGAAATAAATATTTCTCCTATTTTTATTGCGGGGATTCCCGTAAGTAGCGGGAGTTCCCGGGTTTTTCCCGCTTTACCTGGCATGTATAAACAGGCTTCCGAACGCATTTTTGGCCAGTTCAATTGTGCTTGTGCGTTAATAACATTCGAGGAACTAAAACAAATATGGGAAGAGGGAAAGCATTGTCTGCAGAAGAAAAGGCGTCAATTGATGCGTATGAAAAATGTGGGAAATCACAACGTGAAATAGCGAAGCTTATAAACCGATCGAGAAATGCTATTTACCTGTATGTAAAGAATAGAAGTAATGAAATAGTTAAGAAGAAACGTGGACCACGGCCAAAGCTCTCAGATCGTGACAAACGAAAAATAGTTGCCGCCGCCTCGCAAACAACTAAGGGGTGCAGAAGAATAAAAAATGAAGTGGCTCCTCAAGTGTCCAAAAGTACAGTGCATCGAGTATTGAAGGATTCCCCAAATTTAGTATGTGAAAAAATGCAAAAAGCGCCTAAACTGAAACCTCATCATATGCAGGCACGCTACAATTTTGCAGAAGAGAAGCTGCATTGGACGCACGAATGGTCGAAGGTACATAGACAGTGCATTTTTTCTCATAATAAATAATTAGTTCCTTCAAGCCTATGTAATTAAAGCTTGGGTCTTTTACTTGCTTTTCAGATTATCTGGTCTGACGAGAAGAAATTTAATTTATATGGTCCAGACGGAATGCGTTATTATTGGCGTGATCTGAGACATGAACCTCGTTATTTTTCAACCCGAAACTTTGGAGGCGGTTCCGTCATGGTATGGGGGGCATACAGCGGTTTCGGAAAAGTGGCCTTAGCTTTTATTTCTCATAAAATGAAAAGCGAAGATTACCAGGCAGTGCTAGAAGAACATCTCAAGCCCTACCTTCGACGTTTCCGCTCTGCAAAATTGACTTTCCAACAGGACAACGCAGCCATACATGCGAGCAAGTCTACGAAGGATTGGTTGGCAAAGTCAAAGATCCCCGTACTCGCGTGGCCAGCGGTTTCTCCAGACCTTAACCCAATGGAAAATGTTTGGGGCATGATGGTACGCGATGTGTATGACAACGGAAAGCAGTACACAACGGTCGCAGAGCTGAAGGAAGCGATCAAATCGGCATGGAACAACGTCACCGCGAAAAGTCTCGAAAATATTAATAAATCGATGGTTAAGCGAATGAAAATGGTATTCAAAAATGACGGAAATACTATTAATTACTAATTATGTGAATAAAATCTTTTTGTATGTATGTATTTTGTTGAATAAATTGAATTCTTTCGGAAAAATTGAATTTTTTTTTAGTGGCCCTATTAATTTGGGACACCGATTTTTTCGAAAAAATGTCCAAATAAACGAACGAATGGAATTGCGAGCTCCATATTTTAGGAAAAATCTTTAATTCGACTCATTTATTCACTCAAAAAATTTGGTGCATTTTGTTCCAATAGAAAAAAAATTATCCTTAAAAAATAGGGTGGCCCTATAAATATGGGACACACTGTAGTAACATAGTGTAATAGTAGCATTGATTTATAAGGATTCAAATTTATATACGTAAGACTTTGATAAGGTTCGCAATGAGCTGGTTAGTCATATTTTTTGACCATCAATTGCACTCTGAACGCGCTCAAAATATATCACTATGAATCTGCCAAAACTCGCTATTCAAAATTTTATTTATAATTTGTTGCATAACTTTGTTAACAGTTCTGATTATCAGCAAAACGTGAAGTCAAGATCCTAATACTTCCAGCGGCATTCATGCACAAAGAAAATGTAGGTATTTTATTTGGATAAAATTATCATTTCATATTCGAACCCGAGAAAATACTTATTCATTGAAATGAAATACTTGATTGAAAGATTTTGATTCAAAAGGGACAATGTTATTGTTTTTTTTGCTTGTTTTACTGGCAAAAGAAAAATTCATTTCTGGAAGTGTTAGATTGTCGATGCAGGTGATAAGGCAAAGAGCGTTAAACGATTTGTTTTTACCAGGAAATTTTCGAGGACAACGTAGTTGCTTCTCATTCAAACACTTCTTATATTGTATAATAATTATACAAGTTATTCTAAAAGCTACCATTATTCTCCTTCATTTTTCTTGAATGATTTCCTAAAACATACACGAAATTTTCAGCAAAAAGAAGCGCAGCGCGAATGGTCGTAAGTCGTAAGACATTCAAATAAGAAAAATTAAAAATTGTTTGGTCAGTCGTTTGGGGTTTAATCTCTGATTACCTGACTGAGATGTCAATTCCAACTTCAACGTATTTGTGGAAGTATATATTCATGAATGAATTTCTTGACATTGCTTGCTACTGGCACGTATCACAATGAAAAATGATTAAAAATACATTCTCGTCAAGAAAAAATGATCATAATCAATTGGCAAGGCCGTTATAAAGCAGTATTCGAAGCGGGCCGTCGGCGTCGCTTGCCTTTGAACATCAAATAATCAGTTGCTGGTATAATACTAATATTTTGGTCAACTTTTTGTTGAAAGGTAATTTTTTTTTGAAGGAAAGAAATTAATATTACAAATGTAGATCGACGTGACGTTGTGGATATCACAACTTTCGTTTGTGTAATGTTTATTTGATAATGGACGAATTGTTAGATATCACAACTTTCATATGGGTGACCTTGAATAGAAGTTTTAAAAGAGAAGAAACAGTTTCTTATAGGAAAAATGGATTTGCTGGCACATAAAAGCGACGGCCCGCCTTTACATTGGCAAGGTGTGTGGTGAGTGGAGGGAGGTGGCGGGGTAGAACATAACGAGGGTCGTAGTACGCATGTGCGACTCTTTTATACTTTCAGTGTTATACATGCTATGTATGTATGGAATGTAAACTCGATATCATAAACACGTAATTTGTCGAGCTCGCGCCGGCACAGAAACGAGTAATGAAGTAGGACAGAGAGTGTTGTCGGGACCGCAGTCTTGTCGGAGAGACTTCTCTTTCTGCTGGCCATATAGAAGTATTACATATATGATATAGTGTAATACAATATCATTAAAATGCACATATAGTTAGCACTGTTGGTACTACTTGTCACTAAACAATGTAAACAATACATACATGAAAATATTGTATATTATTATAACTCCTTTGATAAAATCTACATAACTAGATACTGTAGCGAGCTACGCGAATTTATTTAACTTTTATTTTCTTCGCAAATAAAAGTCCATTTTTAGGCAAAGTTCATCTTTTGAAATTCGCACATATTTTAAGCCACTTTCACGTGATGATAACACTGTCATTTTAATGCGCCTTAATTAAAGTAGAAGAACAAACAATAACAATTTCGATTCACATTAATTATTTATTGAATCCAAACTTATTGTTGAGTGTTGTTGAGCTTTTTCAAGTACTATATACAATGTTATAAGAAAAAAACTAACTCACAATGGGGATTCCAAGGCCAAAAGGCGAATTTTTCTTTAAAATGAACAAAGCAAACTGTAATGAAATTTCACTTGACAAAAAATTCAAATTCAAATGCTCCAGTCAACTTCAGGGAATTACAAGATTGAAGTGAGCGCTTAACATGGCCGCGCCCATCAGGACAATGGCCGCGCCTATTGTGGTTGCTCCTTTTTCTCTTTAGAACTATAGATACTGTGGCGAGCTACGCGCGTTGATTTAACATGTATTTTCTTCGCAAATAAAAGCCAATTATTAGGTGAATTTCAACTTCAACCCTTGACATTTACTTTCATGCCACTTTCACTTAGTAATGATACTGTCATTTGAATGCGCCTTAATCTGAGAAAAAAAAACAGTAACAGTAATAGTGAGTCGATTCGTCTAAAAAAAACAGGGTTTTCTATATTTACAACATTCGCGAAAGAATTTAATATTTTTTCATGAAATGAATTTTTGTCGAGAATTTTGTCTCGATAAAAAATTTGAATTCATATGCTCCGGTCAACTTCAGGAAATTATAAGATTGAAGTGAGCGTTCAAGATGGCCGCACTCACATTTCAACATGGCCGCGCCCATCAGGACAATGGCCGCGCCAATTGCGCTTGCTTTTTTTTCTCTTTAAGCAAGAATACTAGAACAAGGATATACGACTCGTATACTCGAACCGCTTTCCAAAACGGACAGTATATCGTCGAGACGGTAGGAGTGGCTTGTATTGTCGCCACACATACTCACACATGCTCATCCTTTCATGCATGATTCCACTCTCGCTAAGCCACACCCACCGTCTCGACAGTATTCTGTCCATTTCTCGCGCCAATGTCGTATATCCTTATTATAGTATCCTTGTCTTTAAGATTCAAATCCATCATACACATTTTCAGAATCGACAGTCACAAATTATACGGTTATTTCACAGAATATTATATTCGCATAGATTGACAAACTTTTGAAATTGCATTGAAATTGTATTGAAATTTTTCTAAATACTAACTTACCTTATTAAAAAAAAAAACATTCTAAGTTTGATGACAGTCAATACGACTGATGACAGTATGACAGTAAAAGTTATGAATTTTTACAATCAAATTTTGATAAGACTGTTAACAGACAAATTTTGACCGTTTTACAGTCATTTACAGTCAAGTCGACTCTGTTGACAATCAAAAATTCTCTACTTTACAGTGGGTATATGTGACTCTTAACAACAAAACATATACAGTTTTAAAGTTTTTCAATAATCTAGTTGATTACCGTTCTTTAAAATTTTATTTGTTACAATCTTATCCACTAAGTGCGCGTACGCTATAGCATATGCAACATTAAATAAACATCTATTACATATGCATTTTTCATGTATGAACGGGCTGCACTCGATGATATTAATATACCAATTATAATAATTATTGTTTAAATCTCTGTATTCGGAGTTTATATTTTTACTATTCAAGAGAATTATTACATTGTAATTAGTACTCGGTTCATATCACTTTATAAATTGGTCTTCTCTTAGAAGACAGTGGTAGATGCGACGTTGCCGATACATGTGCACAGAGTCTGAAATGTGAATTTGGCTGCAAGAATTTTTTTTTTGCGGCTATATTTATATCATTTCATCCTGGAGGTATTACCTTAATATCATACGCATAATCAAATACTCAAAAATTGAATATGAATAAAATACTACTCAATCAACAGCAAAGACTCAACTACTATGTATAATCGATAGGGTGGTCCTTATTTGGGCAAATTTGGAAAATGTTACGGGACCAGGCGGAAAATTAATCAAAGTATAAACAAAAATTTGACAAATAATTTGACAAAAAAAAATTTGACAATGGGTTTGGTGCAAAAAGTGTCTATAATGATTCAAAAGCGTATGTACAGACAATATGTATTTGCAGTCTTAAAATTTTTGATTTTTACACGTTTTTTTAACCGCACGTTGAACACAGTTAATATCACGAAAAAATTGCTTTTTACAATTTCCGTTAACTTTTATGTTCTAGGAAGACAAAAATTATATGCAAAGACGTTTTGGTTAATTGACAACAATTGTTTGAAGAAATCGTTCACAACGAATTGTTTATAACAATTTTTTACAATTGCAATTAGTTTTGTATAAAACTTATTATTGCATTTTCGGATTATGTGCATCGAAATCCTTAGAAATTGACAACAATTGTTCATAACAAACTGTTTATAATAACTGTTTATAACAATAATTATTTTTTTTTAAACTTATGGCATATTCGGATTCAGTGCATCGAAATTCTTAGGAATCAACTCTTTCTTGTGGTTTCTCATTTTTTTTCACGATATTACAGCCGGCTTCAGGATATTGCGTGATAGAGCCATATTTACTTGGCTTAAAAGTAGGGAAAAAATTTTCGGAATATTTTTTGAAAATTAGAGTTAAAACCTGGTATCATGTACAACAATGAAAGCAAAGTTTAAATTTACGAGACAAATTCATATGGGTTAAAAAAAAATCTTGACTGATTTTACTTAAAAAAATACTTGTATTTCCCATTTGAAATTTCAATCGCCTACAGGCACGTGTTAATATGGTTAGATTTTGCTCAAACTTGAGGAAAATGTTTTTTATATCTTGACTAATTACTCAGCCGGTTCCGTAACGTTTTCCAATTTTACTCAAATAAGGACCACCCTAATAATCAGTCACAGTCACAAATGTGAACAGTCATATGGACTTTTAAAATTGAAATAAACTTTTTATACCGAAAACAATAGTACATTGCATATCAAAAGGAAGAGCAGTGTCTTTTCATGTGAAAAACGTGTACTTGTGAGCATACAAGTAGTAGGGGTAGCTACCCCCTTAAAAATTAGTGTGCAGGGTGCAATAAATGATTTTTTTATTATTTCCGATGAAGAAAAGTACCATGCAAATTTTTCCCGAAAATTTTCTGCAAAAATAAGCATTTTCAGAGAATAAAAGTCTGTTACAGTTGAATGTTTTGTTGCTTATAATACAGAAGAAACTCATAGAAATAGACGAAAAAAGTTTCATTTGATTATACTGAGTTGTTTTGAAGATATGAATTTTTTAATCAAAGCTTACAATAAATTTTGATTATTTATAACAGCACAAATAACAATATTTTGACGAATCGTTTACATGGTATAATAAGTCACATGAAGACTGTACAAAACACTATTTTTTTCAAATTTCCGTGATGTAGTGGAGTTTTCGGGACACACTTGACGTGTTTTGACTCATAACTAAGCGATATTGTTCAAATAAATTAGTCGAAATATCCGAAAAAATCTCTAAGGTCATTGTTTTATCGTTGCCAAGTTTTGCGACTGGAAAAGTGTCTTTTTAGCCTAGTTTTCTTCGAGTTGTAAAACATTACTGACAGTGGAACTCCATGATTGTTATTTAACTCTATATTTAATAAATAAACAATGCTTCGAACTTAATATTCGATGAACTTATCAGCAACAAAAATCTGATGTATAGTATTTTATAATATGTGACTCTCTGTCGAGCTACACCCCCCATTTAACGATAAAAAAAATAACTCTTATAGCAGGAAATTTATATTTTCACACAAAATCTGCATGAAAAGAGCACTGAATTTCGAAGGTTTTTTTTTCGAATCAGCGTTATGGAGCGTCTTGCTCGACAGACCAACTGACTTCCTCGCGAGGAAAGAAATGCTTTAGTAGTGAGAAAAAAAAAACTTTGGTTAGAGGCTGATTTGTTGTGATACTGTAAAAACATGTGTATCTCATCTGAACGATTTGTTATTGTATCATTTTCATGTTGATGTAACGACAAAATGTTATGGTATTGCGTTTTTGGATATGATTTTCAAACTTTGCTCTTTGTATCTATTCAGTACGGTAAAGGCACCTATATTGCCCTGGTTACCTTACACAAACTTAGGTAACTTATCATGTTTGAATACGACGACCATTACTTTGGTAATCATACCCAAAGTACGTTTAAGAGCCACCTATAGTAAGTGGTTAGATTCTTCATGTGGTTGTTCTTCACCGTTTTTGGTTATGCGCGCGTGCGTGGCTGTGCCTTTTTGCCTGTGGCTGTCAGAGGCTGTGTCGTACGTGAAGTGTTTCTTTTTTTTCATTATGGAAAGAGAAATTTAGGAATTTCTTTGCAAGAATAGCTTGCTGAAATCATTAAGACTTTGGTGTATTTTGTAGAAAGCATCAGTATCCCAACCTTGTCAAAAAACACCTTCACGAAATTGAAGATCAGAATCCTCAAAGTAACCTTCTACTTGAGAATAAAATTCACCCTTCATTCAAGTCTTTTCACCTTAAATTTAGATTAAAATAAAAAAAAATATTATTTATGGCATTCTATTACCCTTGTTTTATGACTACTAAAGTATTGGGTTTTCTGAAGTATTTTTTGAGCAACACACATAACCATTTAGATATTGCGCAAAAAGTCTTTTTAATTACGAAAAATTAGAAAAGGAAATCACATGAAAATATTTTTGTACGGTGCAAAAAGCGCAATTGGAATGAAACGCAAAGTATTGGATGTCACTTCTAAACTAACTTTATACATAGACTTTGGTAGCCACAACCAAAACTTTGGTGGGTCCGTATTTTACTATATACTTTGGTAACCACACCCAAAGATTTGGTTTTTGCAACCACAGATTTCTTTCTGTGCGAAATCTGGAGATTCAGGATTTCCCGATTAAAATTCGGTTTCCCTCTACGTCGCTGTTGGCGATGATAAACGATTTGGTATTCCCAGTGCGGTTTTTCCGCGATCGGATAGGATTCAATTAGGCTCCAGAAAATAATTGCGAAGAAGGAAAAAAGCGCCGAGATCGGCACAGTGTGTTGGTCCGCTAACGGTATTGACTTTGAGGCTCAAGAGTAGGAGAACCGAGTTCTCCACAATCATCCATTGCTCGTTGCTCGCGTCCATGCAATCCAGTTTCATGCGAGTTGCGTCGCTGAATCAAGTGTAGAAGAACTCGGTGTGTCGTGGAAAACTTTTTTTTCCGTACTGACGCTTCTTTTACATTTTCCCATTCATACCGTTCATTATTCGACGGATATTCAAGTGCAAACCGAAGACTGGGCGTTCTAAGTTTCGCCCAAAAAGTTCCATCAGGCACTTTTTTCGCCTGCAGGTGAGTCATGTACCAAAATAAGTCGTGATCCTGGTACATACAAGAAAGGAGTGCGAATCTCGAAACGAAGTCACGTACCATTGAAGGAATTTTCAGGCAGTTTGGGTTTTGAGAGGTAGTTATTGCTGTAAGAGTTTGAATTTCGTGTGGGAGGGAAAGAAAGGTTTTCACCGTCGGTGGTGCAATCGTGTAATTACATTTGGACGCATCCGTGTTTTACTATAGTCGGGCGCTTGAAAATGAAAGCATGAATCTTGATGCTAGGTGCGTTGTAAAATAACCTAGCATGGTGAAATGCGATAGTCGGTGCTATCAAATCACCTAGGCACTGGGACATTGTGGAATTCAGTTTTGAACTCAACGTACTTTCAAATATTTACATTTTTTTCCCCGTTTATTCCGAGAAGATGACGGACATTAAGAATCAAAATACATAGGCTAAGTTTTTCTCACTATCATTATATCTCACACAGTAAAAAATCTTTTGATTTCACTATTCAAATGCGATGCACATTTTACAAGTTTTACTTTTAATATCAATTATTAATCAAATGAGTTAAGTTGAATATTTCTGTATACCAAGTATTCCAGTCGGTGGCTTGATCGTTTTGAAATTCGTCATCTTGGAGGAACAATCCAATATTCAGTAAATAAAGTACACTCATAACAGTAATTTACTCTTTCCAGCTAGACACATTGAAATGCTCATAATGATAAATTATTGTTCATTTCGAAATAATCAAAATCCATAATTACACTCCGTAAAGAAGCTGTTGCATCAGCTATGATAACAATTTCTTCGTTGTTATTAACGATATAATTTTCAGAAGAATGCCCATAAAACAATTGAATTTGCGTACGCATTCTTTAAAGGGTTAGACACAAGAATCTTAAAATTCGGGTTGAAACTAAAAGTGTTTTAAGACTTGTAATATACTACTTCCTCAACTTGGAGTATATTGTTCACTTAACTTGAGAAATAAAAAAAAAAATAAAAGCAAATTCGTACTTTCTGAATATCTACTCCTTTTTATTAATCACAGAATTTAAGTGAAGATTATTGAAATTTAGTAAACGTAATATGTTACTTCAGAGATTTAATGAGCATATAATACAAATTCAGCTCCAAACTGGACGTACTTGCGGATACGTGAATAA
The DNA here is from genome assembly GCA_028476575.1 of Platygaster robiniae. NCBI lineage: Eukaryota > Metazoa > Arthropoda > Insecta > Hymenoptera > Platygastridae > Platygaster > Platygaster robiniae. The sequence continues at coordinate 22,586,953 of CM052021.1, forward strand.
CTGACTAATCGATTTCGAAAATGCAATACAAAGTTATTGTTCCAAGTTCAAAAATGAACTTTATACAATCGTGGTATAAATTTGAAAAGTTTTAGTAAAAAATGAAGATTAGCAAAATACAAATAGCGGTGTTAAAAAAGTAAGGGATCAAGTTAGTTGTTAAATAAACTACTCATAAAAGTTGAAAATCTTAGTTTTAAATCTATAAATCTCGAAGGATAAATGCATTGAATATTACAAAATTAATGAATTTAAATAATGACTTGAAAGATCGTACAGTAGAAAACTTTGTGACGAACAATTCAAAAATGTGAATGAAATTCATTTTTATTCTCTCATTTTTCATCGAACAAGTTGAAAATTAGGTAAATAGAATGATTATGTTTCACTATTATTACACTGGGTATCTGGACTCAAAATTTTGGGATCAATTAGAAGGGAAATTCATGTTTTTTACAATTCATTCTTTTATACACAAGGTCCAGTAATTGATTATCATTTTCTTTAATATATGAGTTTTCTTCGAGTTTTATGATTCAAACATTTGATTCTACTTTCTGTTATCACAATTTAAAATACCATTTTTTTGTGATTTCAATATCAAATCCAAAAATGTTCACCATATGCAATAAAAAAGGATACACTGAAAATTTGAGGATTCTTGAATTCATTTATAAGATTCCAGGTTTTTTTCAACCGATAACTACAAATCCTGAATATTAGAAGCGTAAGAAATTCCAAGATCCTAGAATCTTAAATGGTGAAATTTTCAGAACTATAATAACATGGAAAATTTCAGAAATATTACAAAAATTGTTAAAGCTACTTAAATGTACACTTAGGTTCCAAGCGTTAAAAATTAAACGAAATAGGAAAAAAGACAAGTAAACGATAAACTTTATGCTCACCAACAAAATATTTTACACAATCCTCCCCGGGACAAAAAACCAAAAATTTACTGAATTTTTCTTTTCCATTAATTTCAAACGTTTGGAACTTGAGGCGCATGCTACTTGAAACAAAATTTTTTCCATTGTTACATGTAATGTACGTATTTATAATTTTTAAAATTACTCCAATCAACGAGAATCATTAAAATCGATTAATTATTTACAGAACTGAATTAGTATTCTTGAGACTCTCGACCGTTTCCGTTTTAAAAAGGAAATACAAAGTGACTTGTGAATAAATTAAATAATTTGATAATGATCGTGTCACTGCCAAACATACTTTTCTGAATAACCGATGTATTTTTTGAAATGAAGTGCCTCGATAACCTTGCGTTTTTGTTCGTTTAAAAAAGGCAAGAATCCCTCGGCGCCCACGCGCTTCTCGTTCACCGTACTCACAAACTCATTATACAATTGTGCAAACACTTACGAGACCTTAAAAACAAGAATTCAAATGGTACAATAATAGTGTAGAGAATTTTCCTATCTTGAAAAGCAATAGTGAAATTCCGAAATCAGAAATCAGTTCGATAAAGTTTTGGTGATTCGGGAATTCCAATTTTGATAAATTCTGAAAAATTCGGAATTTAAGCTTACTAACGCGGAAATTAAGACAGAAGATTAAGATTTGCGAGAATTCGAAAATTCCTTACATGGAAATTTCTGCGTTTTCCGAATAATAATGCAACGATTTAATAATTATTGCAATAGTTTAGAATACATTCCTTTACCTCGACAATTTTGGAAACTTGGCTTAGAATTACTCTGACGATATTTTGAAGTTTCAATGTTAAAAGTGAATTATTCAAGAACAATTATCATAAAATGTACAAAAATTAACATTTTTATTTAGAAAAGTGGAATTGTAGGCATTTGAAAATGAAAAAATAATAAGGTTGGAAGAACATACAGTAATCCTAAAATTAGATAGTTTCTACATTTTTAGTAAGTATCCCAGTTTTCATATATTTTTATACGAGAAAATAATCATTTCTTCATTTGAAAATTCGAAAAAAACCAACATTAAAAAAAATTTTAAATCAACAACTAAAAATGGAAGAATCGAAGAATCCGAATTTGGCATACGAATTTCATTTTTCAAATATAACCTATAAATTTCAGAAAATAGTTATATTAAAATAACCTAAAAAATATAATAAAATATAACCACCTATATAATATAATAACCTATAATATAGTAAAATAACCTATAAAATAAACCTATAAATTCCTAAGTTTCAGATCTAATATTCTGGAAATAACAATTTCACAATACAGAGTTCTACGATTCTTATACCTGCAATTTTGAATGTGATAATATGTGATCATCAAATTTGAAATAATATACATAGTTTTAAATTCTAGAAACATGTACGGTAGAATATAGAATTTCAGGAATATGACAGATAATGCAAAATATATTTCTAGAACTATAAGTTCGAAGCTGTTGAACAATGGATTCTGAAATTTATAAATATAAAATTCTAGAATAAAAAATAAGTGAATGGATTATTCAGACTTCCGAATCCTAATATAGAAAATTCTAGATTCATAATTTTGAAAATAAATAGTCTGGAATTCCAAATCCTTCAATGCAGAGTCTTACGATTCTGATGCTTAGAATTATCAATGTGGTAATATAGGATCATCGAGTTTTGGACCGCAGAGTGCCAAATTTCAGAAAAAAACCTATACTATGATATTTCCTGTTTTTTTGAAAATCAAGAAATTCGGAGTTTAATAAAAATCATCTGAATTCGTTTCATCCCAGAATGAAGAATTCCAGAGTTCTTCATTTTTTAATCTAATATTCTGGAATTTAAAATATTACGATACATAGTTTTAGGATTTTTATACTTGAAATTGTGAGTTCGATAAAATATGATCTTCAAGTGTTCAACTCTAGATTATCAAATTCTAGAAATCTGTATTGTAAAGTATAGAATTCAAGGATCCTTTTTTATAAAATTTTTAATTGTAAAAACAGGGATTCCGAATTCCACAAGATATAATTCTAGAGATTAATGAATTCTGAAATACCAGTTTATAAATGTTGAATGTATTACTATGAATTGCTTAATTTTGAACAATACAATTGAAAATTTTCCATTTTTTTCAAATTAGTTTATCTTAAAATAGAGAAGTTCAGTTCATTTTAGAGCAGTTCAACTCTAGAGCATCAAATTCTAGAAATCTGTATTGTAAAGTATAGAATTCAAGGATTCTTTTTTATAGAATTTTTAATTGTAAAAGTAGGGACTTGGAATTCTACAAGATAGAATTCTAGAGATTAATGAATCCTGAAATATCAGTTTATAAATGTTAAATGTATTACTATGAATTGCTTAATTTTAAACAATATAATTAAAAATTTTCCATTTTTTTCATATTAGTTTATCCTGGAATAGAGAACTTCAGTTAATTTTAGAGCAGAGAATTTACAATTGTAAATTCCAGAGCATGGAATTCTGCTATACTTAATTCCACTAAATGCATACCAGCATCCACCAGTGATCTTAACCTTGTTTTCAATTTCTTTCCGGAACTGATTTTTTGACATTTTCACTCGAGATTTCGCTCGGGATGTGTCAGGTGAATTTCTTTTTCAACCTACATCCAAGACAATAGCGTATACTGTTTATGAGCGCGGCTTTTTTTCTCTCCAGAAAATAAACGCGAATTTTCTGGCCCGATTTGTTCACGTCGCGTCAACGCCGCGAATTATAATTGTGAGAAATGACACTAATAATAAGATTAGGTCGACGGATTTGTTAGATCGGAAACGTTATTTGACACACTTCGACTTTCACGCATATACCATCTTCGCGCATGACATGAGAGAGCATCCTTTTCTGGGCATTACTGAAAGAAAAACGACTGGTTACATTATCTGCGTTATTGCTATTTAATGCGTCTCTTTCATAGCACAATTTGTCTCATTAAATATGTGAGGCGATCCGAAAAAAGGGACCTACTATCCAAAAAGCAAATTTTACAGGACGAGCGATCGAATGAATCAAAATACACAACGGTAAATGGGATGAAAGATTTTTAAAAATTCATAGCTTGCAAAAAAATCAAAGTTAGTAAATTCTGATTGCACATAATTGAAGATTGGATTAATAACTTATAGAATCACTCATAATCGGAAAAACGATTTTTTGGATAGTAGGTCCCTTTTTTCGGATCGCTTCACATATACTGTAAAGTAAAGAAATTTTGAGGCACCTAATGGTCAAAGATTTTTAGGATATCCAAATCTGGCTAGTTTTAGCTACTTTCGCAAAGAGTTTGACAAATCATTTTCAATAACACTTAAATCTGAAAATATCAATGTTGACATTTAAGATTGTTGTCATTAATTACTTTGAATTTCGAGGCTCCTAACGGTCAGAGATTTGAAGAAATATGAAACGTTTGATTAGAGCCTAATATTGTGTAACACAGTTTTTTGATAAAAAATTTCCCAAGATTAGACCAGTTTTCACAATGGGGATTGTTGTCACTTGGAATTCTCAAAAAGTTAAAATTCTGAAATGCTGATCTATTGCTATACACTGTCAGAAATTTCTTTATCAAATTTAAAAGACTGTCTTTGAAGCAGATTACTCATACTAATAAATTATCTATTAAAGTTATGGACGCAACTATGAAAAAAATGTACACTGTCTATGAAAATTATAAACCTTCTATGAAATCAAAGTGTTTATTTAATATAAAGCAGATATTAAAATCATTTGACTTTTAAATTGAAAATGTGAATTCAAACTTTTTTTAATTCAAGCGGATTTCGACATTACAAATTTTTTGGAGCAAATTTTCCCTAATTTATCGACAGCTATTTGAATGAAACAAAAAATTTATATTGTATGGAATATAAATTGTACAGTAAAAATTATATTGTACATTTGATAATATGCAAAAGATATTTTAAAACATCCAAACATGAAGTGTCTTAAAATATAATGATTAATAATAAAGGATATTGAAATGATTATATCTAATATGAAAACGATAAATTTCATATAAATTTCTTTGAAATCCTTTTCATATACGCGTCCATGAAATTTCAAACACGGTTTTAAGAGAAAGGTCTATAAAATATGTTTGAAATTTGAAATGTTTTCTGACAGAGTAGAATAGAGTAGTTAAACAATAAAAATATTAGCAATTGAAAGAATTTTCAATTTCCGAGTTACACAAATCGTACGAATGATTGACCTTATTTTAAGGTGCCTTACGGTTAGAAATTTTAATTATTTAGTCTTTTAAATAAACTACTAACAAAAGGAAAAAAATTTCTACTTTTTGAATTCCATAAACCAAGGAACCAAAATTTTAGTACGCGTTTTAAATTGAAATGTAAAAATTCTAATGTTTTTCTTCGAATAAATTGTAATTATGAAGAATTACGGAAAACAATTTTATTAACTGTTATAATGTAATAGAGAGTTCGGTAAAATAGGCCACTTTTTGTTTTACTTCTATAACAAAAAATTTCTTGATAGCAATTTTTATAAACGTTAAAATATCTTACGCGAAAACTCTAAGAATCATATTTATAAATGAGTCAAAATATACAATACATCAAGCAAAAAATTAGAGTTTAATAAAGTGTAAGCAATTTCACGAAATTGCAACTTCTTTGCAAACTCAAAAATTTTTTGTTTGAGTTGCTATAAGTTCCTCAAGATTTTGAGAGTTGATATTTCAGAGGGCTTATCTGCATTCGAGCAAATAATACAGAAATTAAGGGGTTATATACCTTTTTGTGCGGACGAGTTGAGGATGGTTTGGAGTATCTTTTAAGGTATGTAGCAATAATGCTATGTCACGAAAGTTATAATTTTTTAATAGTATATTGTTTTCTTGAAGAAACAAGTATTTGTTAATGAAAAAATATCAACAATTGGCGGAGTTATGGCTCTTTCCCCGAAACAACTTTTTTTCGAAGAGGCTTGCGGTGACCACGATGCAAGTCGAACAGGTCAAGTTAAATTAGAAAATCCAAAAAATTTTATCAGTCTATGAATGAATCTAGTTCTTTAACGATTGAAAAAATTAATACTACGTTTTTTCTGTATATCAGAACGTTTTCCCCGAGATTTCGATTATTTGAGCTCTGAAAATTTTATTAAGAAATTCTTATCTGCAAAATAAAAACTTTTTATAAAAAAGCGATTGTTCAAGAACTTGATATATTCCTAGACTAATGAAATTTTTTGGATATTCTGATTTAACTTGACTTGTTCGACTTGCATCGTGGTCACCGCAAGCCTCTTCAAAAAAAAAGTTGTTTCGGGGAAAGGGCCATAACTCAGCCAATTTTTGATATTTTTTTATGAACAAATACTTGTTTTTTTCAAGTGAATAATACACCATTAAAAAACTATAACATTTGTGACATAGCATTATTGCTCCTTCTTTAAAAGCTACTCCAAACCATCCTGAATTTTTCAAAAAATTTGAAGACACTACAAAGTTCTGACATTGCCAGAAATAAATTAAAAAATCCTCACAAGTTCAATAAATTAAAAAAAATTGTCTATTTATTTTTTGATGAGCTCCCAAAATATTTTTACATTTATTGTTTCCTTTTTAAAAGAGATTTTTCCCAGAAATGATAACCTTATCTCACCACCCCTGCCTCTAAGTTTTTTATCACGTCAAAACGTGAAAAAATGGGACATTCCGAATAGGATAAGACACAAGACTCTTTACCCAGGAATCCTATTGGACCCCTTTTAACATCGAGCGAAAGTGTCATTTCGAAAGAATTGAGTGACTCCAATGTTTTTATTACGTGACTTGTTCGATCGCATTTTCATTGCGTGAGCGAAAATGCTATATTACATGACATAATCAGCATAATTCAACAAAGAAGCGAAATATAATATCATCATGTGCGCCGAGCAAAAATACGTGGGCGTGAAAATCATGAATGACACAAAATAATATTTTTTCTTCGACAATTTCACTCCTATTCATACACTTTTAATTTTTTAAGTACATGCGTATACGAGTCTTAGTATTCATTAATATTTTTACATCTTGCTGATCATTTATCGCGGTTTTATTTATGCTTTTTAAAAGAAAATAGGTTGAAACTTCGCGAACGTTGACGCAGAAGCTTCATTGTCGCAGAATTTTCGACGTTATATAAAAAATAGATAATCAGGAAGCAATTTTTCAAGCTGGAAAAAACAAAGTTATTAAAATTAACTTGTACTTTCGGGATTTTCCGATTTTACGTAATTGCAGTGTTTTTTTTTTCTTTTGTCATTGGTTGTCTCCGTGTATCAATAATCAGATACCGATTTTTAGAAGGAAAACACGAAGTAAATTATGGAGTATGCAAACATCGAAAATCATTGTGACTCACACGGGAATAATTACTGATGATTCGTTTCGAGAATTCTCGAGTGTAGATGAGCAGATTTTCGTTAAGTGGTGGATATGATTTTTATTGATGCTTAGTTGTCAAAAGGAACTTGATCAATTTCGTCCTACGTTGTTGAAATCATTTCGCGTGGAGGAATATATTATAGTTTGAAGCAATGATCCTCTGTTGGGCAATTTTTGATTACGTCTGGTCTTGAAGAATTGACGAAACGAGGATGTTCATTCTTGAGCCAAGATGAAGTCAACGAGGAATGTGACCTGGCATATTAAACCTCAATGTCGATAAAATTTTTGTTTGAAAAACATTGATAAAAGCAAGAGTACTTGGAAAACAATTATTGGTATAAGCAAAATTGATGAGCAGAACAAATTTTCAAGATATTTGCTATAGTGTTCAAAAATTTTAATTTTAGGGTAATTAAGAATTAACATCCCTCCAAAGTTTTAAAAAAAGCACTCTTCAGAGTGAATTTTGAAGGGACTTGAGAGCAATGCTCGACTTTTTGAAAGTTGAAGGTTTTGCGCTGTCTTCATTTGAAATTCTTCAATTTTTACTAAAAATACTTCAACTTTTCGACAGTTTTTTTTTACATTTTTTGTAGAAATATCAGGAATATCAAGGAACAAAAACTAAGATCGTCAGAGATAACTGTGTCCTGTAATTGCAAATTATCGCATTCAGGCAAATTTTCGAGACAAATCTGAACATTTCGACACATTTTTCTAATTCTACACGTTATTATTCTAGCAAAATTTGAAAAATAGGGGAAACATGATTCAACATAGGCAATATTCAAAAAAATAAAACAATGAATAAATGAAAAGCATTGATTTAACAGCAGTAATATATATACAACCATGCAAAAGTTCTTAGCCACTAGTGAGTTTTAAAATAAGATAGATACTCATTTTTCAAATAGTCGAAAGTGTTTTATAAGAATTGTTTTCAATAACTCGTCCATTGTTAGACTACATCAATTTCCCACCAAAATGAAATTTAATAATCTGTACAAAAATCTGACAACAGAGTGTTTTTGTTAGCGAATTTGTGAATCGTACCTATCATAAAAATATCGATAATACTTTTATTTTCCAGGAAACAAAAAATGGACTGGTACTGGATACCGATATTGTTATTTTGCAGTCTTACCATACCCGCAAACGCAGAACCGTAAGAATAAAAATAAAAAAATCAGCTTCAAACATTTTCCAAGCAACTCTTTATCTAAATTGTTTTTTTAAACAAATATTGGTCAAGGAAAAAGTTTTTTTCCGAAGAAAAAAAGACGTGGGAACATAAATGCTGATTTCTTCATTCAAATTCGTCGCGACTGAAAATAAAACAAGATAGAGACCTTGATCGGTATGTAGGTGAAAATATTACGCGTATATTGAAACGTGATACAATTTGTCTTATCCTTATTGGGCAATAAAGTCGCGTTCATGTGACAAGTAGAATGTCCTTTACTTTCTTAATACATAACACGTTTCATTGCAGAATCTTTTTAATTATACGGGATTCGAGTTTAAGAATAATAGATTACATAATAAATTGTCCATGGCTAAGAAAACAGGAATAATTTTTATAATTATTAAATTTTTCCAAAGATTTTTTTTACAAAAAACAGTAGGTCACAACTTCCTTTGTCGACTTATGAAATACCCGGCAGTCACGACTTTTGGCTCGTAGTGGATCATTCGTATGGTGTATTTTTGGTTGAGGAATTTTCCATAATTTTTTTAAAGTCTCATTTAAGAATATTGTACTATAACTGCCACACTATTGCTTGGAAATGTTAGAGGAAATCGGCACTTGGCACCTTTTGAATTGCTGGTTTATAGACATGAATTAAAAATGAGTAATAAAGATTTTTTTTATTTTGTCTCTAAGTTACTATGCGGTTGTCGCTCCAAAAGCTGTGCGTCCTAATTCGGAATACCATGTAGCGGTTAGCACTGCTGGAACTTCCACCCCGTCGCGAATTCTCATTCAACTCGACGGGGATTTGGACAACGGTGAATCGTTTAATGCATCGGAGATTGCTTGGGTTGAACCTTACTCTACAAGAATCGTCAAGTTAGAGGTGAATTTTGCAATTATTTGGAGCATATGACTGAAGATCCAAACGTTTATTTATCAATGTAAATAAAGAATTGTTTTCATTGCCTTTGAAGGTTATTATAATAAATAATTACTGATATTGAACAAATATTATTTAATGTTACTATCTTTTTTTCAACGTAACTATGGGTGAACGAAAAAATAGTACATTGTGGTACAAGTTTTAAAACGTAGCTTTTTCAACGTGTGACATACGGTACTTTTTCTATAATTCACGAAAAAAATGACAGTTTTTGTCTGCCCGTTTTCGGTGGAAGAAGGGGCCGATTTTGCTGGAAGAAGGGGCCGATTTTGCTGGATGACGCACAGCGCGTAATAACGTTTAGGGGACGACGAACGATATGACAAATCGGTATAGAAAAAAAGCGCGACTGAGTCGTATTAGCAACAATATAAAGGAATCGCGCGCGAATTTATTTTGAATTCAAATAAATCAGTGCTGCGCTGTTTTACTTTTTTTTATTTGTTTTGATTGACGACAATTGACGACAAGATTACTGCGCAATCAGGATGAAGTTGGTTGCGGGTGAATCACGAACAAACACGAAGGTACACGAAAGTACACGAAGCGCTGTGTTAAAGGTTCCGGTAACTTCACGACAATACGTTGCTCGTAATTCCACTTGTTTAGAACGTTAAAATATGCAATATTTTTACACTCTACCGCAAAACTGCGACAATTATTACGATCGCGGTATTTTTTACAGTGTTTCTTGTACACAATAAAGATTTTTCGGGTCCGCAAAATTTGTATGAATATGACGTAAAACACAACGCATTAGTGTGAACTCACATTTACGCGCGCATACACCAATTCGTCATCAGGAATAATCGGTCACTTTTTCCACCAGAAATAGTGCGAAAAACTGTCATTTTTTCGTGAGTTATAGAAAAAATTATTTTTTCTCCATTCTCGTTTATTTCATGAACGTTTGGAACTTGAGGCAAATTTTGAAGCAGGGGTCGGATATACAAGGATGCTAGGTGGGATTGGTTGAAACTTTCTTATCACATTACGAACTATATTGATGGAGAATTTAATATTACAATGAAACTGATATACGCTTAGATGTATTTGCAATTTTTAATTAATTTTGACAGTTGTTTGTGAAAATTGTTTCGAATTATGAACAGTTACATATCCGAAATTTGAAACATTACGAACAAATTTTCAAATTTTAATCAGGTATTTGTGGATTTGTAGATGAAAGATGTCCTCAATTTTTCTGATTACGATAAATTTGCAAGTTCTAAGTGAATGATTAAAAAGAAATTTTATTTCTGAGTTAAAGGAGTTTTCGGGAATCAAAAAATAATCGAGAAATTTGAAGAAAAGCAAATGATGATTATTTCAATCGCAATTCATCTTTCGGATTTGAACGCTGGTTTTAACATAACGGTTTCCTAGAAAATTTGGAATTCAAATATCGTGCGAAATTGGGAAAATTTTTGAGACACTGGATTCTTGAAAAAATTATTGAAAATTGGCACTGCTTTTTAAATACCTTAATAAAGTTATACTGTTTGACTTATTTCTTCAAAATTACAGAAATATTTTTGTATTTACAGAGAAACTTTACTTGTTGCGTGAATTTTGAGCGATTCGAGAAAATTTTTACAAGTTTCATATATTCTGTGTAGTATTATAGATTTTTTAAGAATATCAAAGTGCTTTTTTTACTTTCTACTCAATAATAAAAATTTTCGGCCAAGTCCATCAATTTTTATGGGAGATTTATCTGCAATCATTTTTATTCCGCAAAATTCAATAAAATTGATTAAGAACGATAAAAAAATTCCTGTTTTCGAAATTCAACATGTTTTTTTAGCATTTCCACAACGGGTGATATTTATCATTTCTGTATGTTTTTAAAAATAATTGAGCGATTTCAAAACTCTACTAAGTATTGTGATTATTTATAATACTGCTAAGAATTTTATAGTGTTTTCGACGAGTCTTAAGAATCTTGAAAAATCCCTCTGAATGTTATTGTTTGTCTAAAGGAACTTGAGAGAATCTGTGTAATTCGCATGCATTCTTTGAAAGTTGCTAATTTTTAAGATCGTCGCATAGTTCGAAGTTATCTACAATACTTGAGAAAAGTTTTTTCAGAATTCGCAAAGTTTTGCCAATTTTTCAAAATAATTTTACTGTTAATTTTAATTCGATGAGTTTTTAAATTATTGTTATAAAGTTTGTCATGTTTTCTCAGCACCAATTCCAAACCACTCAGAAAATTTCTTAAAAATAGTATTCTATCGATTTCAGAAAATTTTTAAAAATCTAGAAATATTGATGAAATAAGTTCGTTTGATATTCAAGAAAATTTACAATCTTTTCAGAGAAGAGAAATCAAGAGATTTTTGAAATTCTAGAAAATTTGAGATATTGATTTTGAAAACTTGGAGAATTCAGGGTATTACAATTTGAGGAATGTAAAATTCAAATTGTATTATTTCCCGACTTCTAATACATCCAAATCAAGGCGTAATATTTTGTAATGGAAAACGTGCATCACAATATGAAAAAAAAAAGAAAAACTTCAAAATTTTTTAGAATCAGTGCAAACATACTACAATTCAACTGCTGTTGTTTCCAAATCCCGTATTTTGAGAAACCTCACAAAAAATTTTGTAAAATATGTTAATAATGATACATCATACTAATTTATATCGCTGTCGTTGATACTAAAATAACTTTCCGCCAGCGATTGAAAAATCCTACTCTAGATTTTTTTACATGGAAAAATGATGACATTTTCTGATTTTTTCTACAATTCTTATGAAAATTCATGATAATCTATTGTAGATTGGTGACACAAGTTCAGGACGTTATCGGCTTTCGGCCAAAGGACTATCGGAATTTTCTTTCAACAACTCGACAGATGTCCATTACATCCACAAGAGTTATTCCGTATTTGTGCAAACCGACAGATCGGTCTATAAACCAGGCAGTAAAGTCATGTTCCGATGCATTGTTCTCGATTCGCGATTGAGACCGGCGCAAACCAGGCAAATGGACATCCATATTACGGTAAATTAAATAACACTTCATATTCTTATCAAGAAGAAAATCATTTTCGCGTCAAATGGTGAACGATTCGATTTGAAACGCCGTGACCGTTTAGTTACGCAAGGCTTTTTCGTTCCGGGTTCACAATGAATTAACGTCATTGCATCTGATGGGTATACTTATTAGTTATCAATATATGTGTTGATAAATAATGGTATTGATATAAAGTATGCACCAGGCATGTTTTTTTTTATGTTATACTCATCTACAAGTATATTGAATTATAATTACAGAAGAACTGGAGAATACTGATTAATATGCTATAAAAAATAATGATATTTATTTGTATGATATATTGATTATGTATTTATCACACATATAGTTCATATATGATAACGAAGAGAAGTATTTTCTATTCAACTGAGCTTAATTGAGGTATTAAATTGTTTTATTTTCATTTGAGTTTTATTCTCCATGCTAAAAAATATGGGAGAAAATTATTAAGGTAAATAATTTTGACTATAAAAGCCAAATAATTTATTACCTGTAATCACTTACACTCGTTCCTCGCAAGACCGAACTTCGCAAAAACGAGCCCTGAAGCTAACGAGCGTGTGGAAATGAAAAGAACGTGTACCCCTTACTCCCACCCACGGCCTGCGGCGATGGGGGGGGGGGTTTCCCCCGCACGTCTTGCAACCGCAACCTATGGGTTTTCTTATAGTTCGACGCGTTCAGCTGTCTGGCTCCGACTGACTCTCGCGCATATCGCTTTGCGCAGTCCATTCGAGAGTGGGAGCCTCTCTCGTGTTCGTTCTTTTCAGGGACCTCGGTCCCGAGCAGCTCGGTATTGCGAGGAACGAGTGTACTGAGATATGAATACAAGATTCCAAAATATTGTTTACATTAAACGATACGTCAAAGGGAGTTTTTTTTAGCTAATACTGAATCCCGATGTTATCAGGATGGAGCTGGAAATCGGATAAAACAATGGGATAAACCTCCCTTGACTCGTGGTATCTACAGTGACGAGCTCGAACTTTCCACGTCTCCTGTTTTGGGAGATTGGAAAATAGTCGTCAATGTCGCTGATCAGATGTTTGAAAAATCCTTCCAGGTAGCAGAATATGTGCTTCCAAAGTTTGAGGTTACGGTAGATACGGCCAAGGACGTGACTTTTAAGGAAGGCAAAATTTATGCGACAGTTCATGCAAAGTGAGAGACATTTTTTCGTAATTTTTAATGAGCAAAGGGCTAAGTATAAAAAAGTATTGAGCCTCTAAGTTACCGTTTCATTCAAAAGTTTTTTATCTTAAAATTCGATGGGATAATTAGAACTTTTGGAGAGAACTTAAAAGAATTGGCAACTTTAGAACATTATTTACAATTTTTTTTAAGAAGCTGACATAATGTGTCATTATTTTTTCATATTAATAAAACTAAAATTATTTTTCACCGGCTGCGGCATCGTTTGAATGAATTCTTCCTGTTATGTAGAATCATCCATGTCATTATGCACTTGTCTATACTTTGAAGTAATAACATTTATTTTTCATGAATCTTGCAACAATTTTAGGTACACTTACGGAAAACCGGTTAAAGGCGAGGCAACAATTACCGCGTACCCGGATATATTTTCCGGTGTCATTCAACCAATTTTCCAAAACCCCATTAGGAAAGTCGTACCCATTGATGGAAAAGTTACGGTTGACTTTGACATTGAACAAGATCTGAAGTACGTTGAAAACCTAATCAATAAATAAAATATGGATATTTTCCTCAAGTTTCTGATGAATATTTCATTCAGGCGCGTAGCCAGAGGGGGGTTTTCGGGGATTTAAAACCCTCCTGAAATTCTGATAAAATCAATCAATATTTCATGTAAAAATGGAAAAAGTTACATCGATAAACAATGAAAATATAAGTTACAAAAAAATGCATGAAAACGTTAGCAGTATATATTTAATATAAAAGTAAAAATTATCAAAACGTAGGATTACGTAGAAAATATGAATCAGAAAAATATTGTTGCAACCCAGTGAATAATCAAGAAAAATAAAAATCTACGAAAACGCAAAAAATTTACAAAACTTTGAATCTTAAATTATCCAATTCGAGAAATCTATATAATATCCATATAAAAGTATGAAAAATTTTTCGATCCATACAAACTCTAAAAGAATAATGAAATCAATGAAATTCTATGAAAAAACTGTTTTCTGAAAAATGTCGACAAATGCCTTTACGATCTATAAATTTTGGGATTCTAGAGCATCAAATTCCAAATATACTATGAATCTATGGAAATTCTAGAAAATGCTACAAAATCTTTTGAATATTTCAAAAATACGAAAAAAGAAAAACGATATAAAACATGAAAAATCTAGATGAATATGATTTTATCATTTATTCTTGAAATTGCTGATAACAGATCGAAATTCGCATTATAAAGCGTCGAGTTTTTAATATCTCTGTAGCAATCTACAAAAATATAAGTAATCTATAAAAATACTTGAAAATCCTCCAGAGTTTCGTATCTTATACTAAAAAAATGTGAAAATAAGTTTACTAGCTCACTAGCTTACTAATCTACTAGCCTAATAAATTACTCATTTACTAATTTACTAGCTAACTAGTTTACTAGCTTACCAATTTACAAGTTTACTAGTTTACTTACTTACACTTACTAGTGTACTAATTTACTTATTAACGAGTTTACTAATTTACTAGTTAACTAGCTCACTAGTTATTTATTTAACTAGCTTACTAGTTTATTAGCTAACTAGTTAACCAGTTTACCATTACAAATTTGACAAGTTAAATAGTTTTCTAATTAACTAATTTATTGTTAACGAGTTTTCTAGTTTACTATTTTTCTTTTTCACTTGTTTACTATTTTACAATTTTAGTAGGTTATTAGTTTACCAGCTTACTTGTTTACTAGTTTAGTAGTTTACTAGATTACTAGTTTGCTAATTTACTCTTTTTCTAGCTTACTAGTTTACTAGCTTAACAGTTCACTAGTTTTCTAGTTTACTAACTTACGAGTTTACTAGAAATCTTTCAATACATAATATGATGTGGGTATAATTTTCGTATAAATTTATTAAACTTTCTGTTCTGGAGCATATGTATTAATATAATACTATAATTGTATATAAATTTCAATAATCTTCTATAAATTTATATAGAAAGCATTAAAAAAAATATCCAATATAATAAATACAATTTATAAGATTCAACATACTTATAATCGTAGAAATACTGAAAAAGAATGGAATAAAAGTGTCGAAAATCTTCATAAAAGAAACTGTCATCTAAAAAATCAATTTGAATTCTCAAAATCATTGAAAGTTTCAATACAATAGCATCAATTACTAAACATTTATTGAGTGATTCATACAAATATTATAAATATATGAAAATTCCAGAAAATACTACAAAATTTGATGAATAATATACTATACGAAAATAATATGAATTTATGATGTACCTTTCATCCGTGTGGTTAAAATTTGCTCGAAAATCAATTCAAATATATAAATTGTTTAGAAGTTTTATTTCTTGAGCATCGAATTTCAGAATGCTCCATAGAATCCCATATCACATAATATCAGATAATTCTTAAGGTGGTATAAATACAAAAAGTAATCATAAAAAAAATTGAAACCTCAGTTACTAATTGAAAATCGCAAAAATCAATTCCATTATTTACGAAGATAAAAAATGTACAACTCTGGATTCCAAAAGTTTTATAACTTTTTGATTCCGAAATGTAAAATATTTCAAAATCGGTCTTCTGTTACCATATTGTCAGAGATTAAAAATTATGAAATCGTGAAAGAAAAATATTTTTAGAAAAAACCCTCCCGAAAATTTTTTCTGCCTACGCCCTTGATTCGATTAAATTATTGAGTCTTCATCTTTCAATTTAAAAAACTTGAATTATTTGCCAAAATGTAAAGAGAATGTCAATTCTAAAGATTCCAAAGTTCCTTGAATTTTCGGTAATTTTCTAGAGTATTCATGGAATTGCGAAATGTATTGATTTCAACATAAACTTTATTTAGATGCAAATAAAACGAAATCTTCCTTTTTCAAGAAGTCAATTAAATATAATGAAACGTGTTATTTTATAACTTGCAGATTGGTGGACGAATACAGTAGACCAGTACAAATAGAAGTCGCAGTTGAAGAGGCTTTGACTGGTCGCAGGCAAAATGTGTCGGCACAAATCACGATTCACAAACATAAATACAGTATGGAGCTCATTAAAACTGCCGAATATTACAAACCTGGTCTAAAATACACTGCTTTCGTACGTTTTGCAAGATAATATGATAAAGAAACTAATTTGTCTCCAAATAATTTTTGTCCATTATTTTAAGATAAAACTAGCTTATCACGATGGTTCTCCTGTGCGAGACAAATCAAATCCTGTCATTGTCTCTTATGGATACACATTCAACCAATCAGCCTATACGAATATTTCACGAATGTTGGATGAAAATGGAATCATTGAATTGAATTTCTATCCACCGCTCCCGGAAAATAACATGTCTTATCCGCTGAATATTGAGGTAACTTAATTCTCAATGATGTTGCTTTTATAAAAAATAAAATGTTGAAGATGTCTAATACCGATTTAAGAAACACAATCGCAATAATATCGATTACGTTTCTTAATTTTAAATTCATTTCAAAAAAAAACCTCAGGCTCAATACTTGAATCGCCACGAATGGTTCCCCCCAACGAATCAAGCAATGTCACCTGGAAATACGTTCATCCAAGCCACTCTGAAAACAGAGAAACCTAAGGTCAGTTATTTTGAATTTTTTATTCAAAATCAAAATGCGTCATTGTAATGTCAATGTAAGTCTATATTTTGCAACGATGATTATTGAAGGTGAATCATGATGTGGAAATAGAGGTTAATTCCACGATTCCATTGAAGTACTTGAGTTACGAAATTCTTGGTCGAGGCGATATTCTGTTTGCTGGTTCCATTCAAGTCTACGGTAGAACAACCACCTCTTTCAAGTGAGGGTTTTGAAGTATCATTCATTTTTCTAGAAAAAAAAATTATCTTCATTTCGAATATGTGTAATATTTTGCAGATTTTTGGCCACTTATGTCATGGCACCGACAGCTCATGTTTTGATTTCTTACGTAAACGAGGATGGTGAAGTAATTGCCGATTCTTTGGACATTGATTTGGAGGGAACTTTGCAAAATTTCGTGAGTTGAAGGAAATATAGCTTCGTTTTTTGTAAATATTTTTGTTTTTTGCATTCGTCAAATTTTATTTAAGGTACAAAACTTCAAGTGTAAAACACTTTTGTGTTTCAAAATAAACTCTGGTGGAAAGTTCTCTTTTTGAAATTTGGGTGTTCAACTGAATATATGTAAATTTGTTGAATAGTCTAAAGTTTTACAAAATCTGGAATATTCTCTATTCATAATTATTTAGGGATATTGAGAATTTGACGGAAATTCGTTCAGAAACTCATAAATTACGATTTTCAAGAGCAAAAGTTTCTAATGACAAAGCTTTCATGATTAATTGGGGAAAATCAGATAGAAAAAGGATTCAAATACTATTATGAAATTAAAAAAGTTGTCTAATTTAAAAACCACTTCCTTTAGGTGGACATAAAAGTTTCTCAGGAAGAAACTACTCCGGGTGCAGATGTTGACCTCACCATCACTTCGAAACCAAATTCGTACATTGGTTTATTAGGAGTTGATCAACGATCGCTTCTACTGAAATCAGGAAATGACATTTCACACGTAATAAAATTATTTTCCGAATAACATTTGTATTCTATTTTTTAGAGTGTTAAATAATTGTGTTTTTTCTGTTTCGATTACTTTCAGAGTCAAATAAAAGATGAGTTGAAATCCTATGATAACAGTGAAACATCTCCGTATGATGAGCATCCGTTTGGAGCTTCATTTTGGAGGGCTGGTTCCGCGACTGCTCAAGACGTTTTCCAAGTAAAAAAAAATACAATACAACAACTTCCATAGTTAGAAATTCATAAAAATCTCATTTAGAAGATATTGCACAATTTTTTTAGCAAATTTTTTTTCTATATCAGAAGATATTTCGTCTAATATAAGGTAAAAAAGTTTAATCATTGTTCCCTAAATTTCGTATGAAATGCATTGGACTTTATTTTCAGATTGATAATAAAAAATTTTTTCAGAAAACGGGAGCAATAGTACTCACGAACGGTTTGGTCTATGAAAATTTCCCAATCCGTAAGTAAAAACAAAAATCTTTTTTTAATTTTCTACATTTTGAACCAAAAAACAGCTTTGAAAAGTTATGGAAACAAAAACGATAGATGGGAAAATAATTAACATCAAAATAAACTGCAACTGGCTGTTAAAAAAGGAGGCTTGGAAAAAGTCTCCAAAAACTGACAGACTAAAATTATTTTAGTCGCATACTTATAAGCTTGAACAAAGTTAACTTTAACATATTTGTACCTTAATTGACTTAAAAACTGATTTATTTCACTTTTAAGTTAAATTATGAGTTAACAAAATTACGTCTATTCTTATAAACCAACTCGAGTTAATCCTTTTAAAAATAATTATATACTTTTTATTCACTAACTTTCTTCACTTTTCTTTTCTTTTTGAAATATGTAGTCGATAAATAACACGTAATAGCTTATTGGATTCTTCAACTCATAGTCGTATTTGTCCTTTTAAGTAAAGTAAAAATTTTCCTTTATAAGTTGCTTAAAGTTGACTTGTATTTGTCTGTATGATTAATTTAATCAAACAGTAAACTTATGAATCCCTGTCATCATGGCATGTATGTGTCTTTACAAGTTTCTATTAATTTATTCATGTTGATTGTTTTTAATAAATTAGAATTGAATTGCTAAATTGTTTAGTAAATTCTGAACTATGTTTTATTCACATTCACGAGCCATCTGAGGGGTCGTCCATAAAAGATGTCCGCTGTCAGACGTCTTACACTTGTTTTAATGAAACCTCATAACTTTACTCATGTCGTACTTATAACACAGCAAAAGAGAAAATATTGGAAGATCAAATCCTCAATTCAAACTTGATGACTTTGAATACTTTCCATAAAAGATCAAAGTGCCGACATGAAAAGTATTCAAAGTTATCGAGTTTGAATTGAGGATTTGATCATCCAATATTTTCTCGTCTGCTGTGAAGTTACCTTATTTATCTTAACGCGGTTTGTATGTGCGAATAGTGTACTACAGGTCTGGTAGTTTCGATGGAGCGATGTTTGCATCCGCTGCTGCAAGTTCAAGTGCAACTACATTCCCATCAGAGAAGATTAAAGTCCGCAAGAATTTCCCCGAAACCTGGCTTTGGCAAACGCTTGACGCTGGGTAAAACAACCCTTCTAATTTTTAACCTCATTCAAACCTAGAAAGAGGTTTATAAGTACACCTTGTAAAAACGTTGCAAGGAACAAGTTTTACATAATTAATTTTTTAAAACCTTATGAGAAGTTGGAATTGTTTCCTTTATTTTAAACTGTTGTTACAATTTCTACGAAAAATATGGATCTCAAAAGGTTTTATGAGGTTTTTTCAAGGTTACGAATCAGCAAAGCAAGAATTAATTGATTGACAACTTTTTGTCATTTTCTTATGTCACCTCAAAAATACTGCACCAGTAGTGGAGGAATTGGTTTTTAGTAGTTGAGGAAAAATTAAATGGTTTAGTAAGGGAGATTGACAAGTGATTAACATAATAAATGGTGTTAGGGTGATTTGGGTTGGGTGATGGCATTTTTTCACTTGACATTTTTCATCGGTGATTAATAATTTCATTAAGTCCGATATAAATGTGGAATATTTTTCGGATTCTTTTCTGATTTTACAGTTATCGCGTGAGAAATTGGAATTCAGAGATTTTTTCAAGAAGAAAAATGGCACTCGATAAGCGAAAAAAATAGTATAATCTTTATTTTTATGAATATTCAAAATGTAAGTATTTTACTTCTACTACGATGGTCCCAAAGTTTTTGAAATTTTGGAAACTATTCGAAACAAACATGGCTGACAAAAAAATTCAAAACATTTACATCGAGTTATTTTCACTTTCATCTAAGCTGAGTATAGTGATGAATCTCTATAATCGAATTCGAAAATAATTTTTAAGATATAAAATTTGATCATGGAATGACACATTCGAAAGTATTTTTTCTTTTCGCAATTGAAAAGCAATCTGAAACATATCTCACAAAATTTGGCCCAAAAAAATAATCTCCCCTTTCGCTTTTGCAGTAGATAGTTTAATACAAATCGCAACATTAACGAATATAAACCACTTTTTAAACACTTGTTATGGTACAATACGATAATTGCACCACGATTTACAAGACTCGAAATCTTCCTTTGAAGATTATAAATTATGATGTGACCATATTTTCATGAATGAAGCTTGTAATGAGGCTGTCTTAAATTTCTCGTAACTTCAATTTTTATGAATATCTACAAAATTCTCATCAGCTAGCCATATTTCATAGGTGACTTAAATGAAAACTTTTTCAAAGTACTGTATTTCAGTATAAATTTTCATATAAAATTCTACGTTATACAAACAACTTTTGATAAAATATATTTGAAAACTAACATGATGAAGATAGTTTCACGATAAGGCGTTTTTGATGACAAGGACGAATAAAGTACCATAAAATACTATCTCGGTCGATATACTCAGATAAATTTTTTGTCAACTAGATGTTACCAGTAATTATCATGTCGAACATGAAAACTACATAGTAAATTGTTGACGAAAATTACCTAACTTGCTGCAATGCATCAATAGTACGTGCGGCAAAAGTTAAATAAGCCCCAATTTCGAAACGAGTGTGAAGTTAGCCACTCGAGCGGAGCTATCACACGAGTTTCAAAACGAAGCTTTTTCAACGTGTGGCACACGGTACTTTTTGTATAATTCACAAAAAAAATGACAGTTTTTGTCTGCCTGTTTTCGGAGGAAGAAGGGGCCGATTTTGATGGATGACGCACAGCGCGTAATGACGTTTGGGGTACGACAAACGACATGACAATTTGGTATGAAAAAAGACAGCGCGACTGCGTCGTATTAGCACCAATAAAGGAATCACGCGCGAATTCATTTTGAGTTCAAATAAATCGATGCTGCGTTGTTTTACTTTTTTTTATTTGTTTTGATTGACGACAATTGACGACGAGATTATTGCGCGATCAGAATGAAGCTGGTTTCGGATGAATAACGAGCAAACGCGAAGGTACACGAAAGTACACGAAGCGCTGTTTTAAAGGTTCCGGTGACTTCACAACAATACGTTGCTTGTAATCCTACTTGTTTAGAACGTTAAAATACGCAATATTTTTACACTCTACCGCAAAACTGCGACAATTATTACGATCGCGGTATTTTTTACAGTGTTTCTTGTACACAATACAGATTTTTTGCGTCTGCAAAAGTTGTATGAATATGACGTAAAGCACAATGCATTAGTGTGAACTCACATTTACGCGCGCATACACCATTTCGTCATCAGGAATAATCGGTCACTTTTTCCACCGAAAACAGAGCGAAAAACTGTCATTTTTTCGTGAGTTATAGAAAAAGTAACTTTTATGTCTGATTTTTGTCCATTCATGCCAAATTAAAATACGAAATGAATTGAAGAACAATTCCCAAAATGCTCAATGCATTTTTGCCATCCAAAGCATAAGTGTCGTTAACTACATTCGACGATAGAGGTTCTTTTGCCTTAAAATATCGAGGAAAAAGAACCTTAACGTCGAATGTAGTTTACATTCAAACATTTATGTTTTGGACGGCAGATTTTTCGAATGACACCCAGCCATGAACATGTTCAAGTTATCAATGATGTAATGGCAGACCTTGTGATGATTAAATTTTTCCTTGCGAGGATCGGAGTTGCGAGAAAATATGTACAGCATAAAGTTGGATTACAGGAGAAGCAGGGATTTTGGAAGGTAGAATAACGGGTCTCCATGCGCCTCACGAGGCATCCACATTGCGACCAGATCTTGGTCCTCCTGTCACGCACAGAATAGTAACAAGACCACCGCTGGCTGGTCCTTACGCGTTCTCTCGCATCCCAATTCCCGTCTGGAATAAGCCCCGTGTTTTCCTCATGCATGAAATCTTAAACACTTGGCTTTTCGCAAACTTCTCTTCAGGGTATTTATACGTTTCATCTCTAGCCTTTCCAGGAACCAATTTTTCATGCACACTTCGAGCATATGGGCGTTATACAACGTGCGTTTTTCAAGGGTTATCTACTTGCGACCATGGATTGAAATGAATTGATTTTTTTATAAGAATACAGTTTCTTCTTCCAGAGTTTCTCAGTTAAATTAGATTGAAAGTGGATCAATCTACTTAAATCAATATTTATAGATTGATCTTTCCAAAAACTGAGGATTGAAATCGGTTGAAGGTTTAAAATAATTTGTATGTACCTAAATTGTAATCTAAGATGAGCAGACAATACTATCATTTTGAATCCATAAAATTTGGATTAAACATCGTAGAAGAAAATATGGATTTTCAATCCATTTCCAAACTATCATCCAAATCGTCCATTGATACGAATTCATTAAATATGAATTGACTTTCTGTTGTAAAATTATAGACAGTAATAAGTCGCATGAGATACCATTCAAAATTCAGAAAGTATGAATCTTAAAGATTTTTTTTAATATGAACTGATCACTTATAAATAAGTGAAGATATAGGAAAAGGTGATCGACAATTTTTTTACATGACATTTCATCTAATTGATAATAATTTACATGGATTGGCAGTATTGACACACTGATAAAAATTATTTGGGATATAAAAGGTTTGTTTACATTTATTTTAAATCTGTATAGCTTTTGAATTGGACAGACTGGATTTATAAATATGAATTTCGACTGAAAAAAAAATCCAACTTTGCTTAGCATTCTGATAGATTAACCTCGATTCAGTCTGAATTCAAAAAATTTTCAAATTGAATTAATTGAAAATAAATTCAATCCATGGCCATCACAAGCTGTTTGGAATCGTAACATTGAGGACTTATACAGAAGAGTTTTGAAATGCAAAATTTGAAATTATTCCTTGAAAATCCCATTTCAATTAAAATGGTTCAGGTTCAAATTTTAGAGTTTGTATCCATAGAATAGGAATAACATGAAATGATGAAAATGATAAGAATTATTTTACATGAATAATTTTAATACTATTTCATTATACATCCAATATGATCACACATGAAAAAACTTATAGGTGAGAATCTTCAATTGTTTAATTTTCTTTTAAACGACTGAAGACGACACCATGCAATTCCAAGAAGGTTTGTTTAAAAATCACATCTCTAGAATTATGAACATTTTCTATGAACAGTTGATTAATTTTTAGATAACTTTTTCGAATAAATAACAAAGTGGTTGTATAACGCCTATGTATATTTTTTTTTTCGTTTGAAATCGTATAGAACATTTTTTTCGGGCTTGTAAGAATGTATTTTCATATATATGGTCCATATATACGCATCGTTCACAGATCATGTCCATATTTGCAAACGTACGTATCATAAACGCAATCGTTGTATAACTTTATTTTTGTATTGCAAAAGGGAAAATTGAAAGTTTTTGGACCTGTGCTGAAAGCGTGAAAATTTTATGAATTTATTGTATTCTCTATATTGAGTATTTCTCAATTTGTATAAAAAATCAGAGTTCTAATTTTCCAAACACTAGAAATTAAATACCAACTATTCAACTTTCCAAGTCTTTTTTATTCTTCGAAATGAATGTATCATAAAATTTGTGAATACCGATAAATTTATTCAAATTCGAATTTATCTTGAAGTATTATGAAAAAGAAAATTTGTGATGCTTGACATTTTAAAAAATCTTGCCCTTTTAATGTAAAAATCCTCAATCGTTTTGCGCTTTTGGTACAGAACCTAAATATATGGGCCATGTTTCCATAAAAGGGTTTTCAAAATTGCTTTTGTACATAAAAAGCGTGGTAAATTATTTCGACATTCTTACATATTTTTTTGGGGTCTCTACAGTGCAAAAGTTGACTAGTTTTTGCCACATTCAAGTTTTTTTTTTTTTTTTTTTTTTCAAGTATCTCCTGAATCTTGAATCTCAACTGGTACGGTGAAGTAATTTTGACGGGTTCTCTTGTACAGTATTTTGTTAGTTTTGCAAGTCTATTTTCATTTCTTACGAATATTTTGGAAAAATTTTATAAATATCTTTTGGTAAAATGATGAACTGCGTTTTATTAGGGTCGAAGGTAAAACTGTCATTCGGAGGGAAGTACCTGATAGTATAACTTCTTGGGTGTTAACCGCTTTTTCGGTTGATCCAGTTCATGGACTTGGTCTTATCGAGGAACCAAGAAAGGTTTGTGAAATTTGAATACTTTTTTTCGCACAGTGAAAGTCTGCATTTCATTTTATTTTATTCCCCGAAATCAGAATGACTTATTAACGATTTTTTATTTCGTTTAAATAACAAAAAAATGTCACAAACTGTGAAATGTTTTACTCGAGTTTACAAAAATGTTATTGAAATTACAGTTGAGAGTATTTAAACCATTTTTCGTCACTATGGATCTTCCCTATTCCGTTATTCGTGGCGAAATAGTCGCGGTACCGATCATTGTTTTCAACTACATGGACAAAGACATTAGTGCAGAAGTTTCAATAAACAACAACGAGAATCATTTCGAGTTCGCTGAAGTTTCAAACGAAGTCCATGACGATCGCAGTAAGTGAATGAATTACATCGAACATAATTTTTCCAAGTGTAGCCAAATTTTACCATTTCAATCTAAATGCATTCCCAAAAAACTAGAAATGTTAGCTTTTTGTTGGATATTATAGACCCTTATTTATTCTAGAACTTGAGTTGTACCGTAAGAAAACAATTTACGTGAAGAAACAATCCGGGGCGAGCGTATCTTTCATGATACTACCGAAAATTCTGGGACCAATAACGATTAAGGCAACAGCAACAAGTATTCTCGCCGGAGACAGCGTGGAATACAAATTACTCGTTAAGGTACTCAATCTCTCGAGTTCATCATGAATGAAGAATAGGACTTTGAAAAACGCGCGAGAAATACAAAGCTTGACCGGATTCTACATTTTTCGTAGGCTGAAGGAGAAACTCAATACGCCAACAAAGCTGTGTTTATGGATTTGAGAAATACGAGGTCTGTGAAGACGAATGTCACTGTCGACATCCCCAAAAATGTTGTTGCTGGATCTGAGTACATTGAAGTCTCAGCAGTTGGTAATTACAATTTTGGAACGTTTATATTTAATTCATGATTTCGTCAAAAATGCTATAAGAATCCTGATGAATGGAGACATTGCTTTTGGGATTTCAAGTAAATTTTTGGCTTGGTGTTTAGGTATGAGGAAAGCATGTAAGGTTCGCAGGTTTGTAGAAAATCGATAATATTTCCACGATGTCACTTGATACTGTGAATAATCTATTTTGGACAGGTCCGTGTACAGAAACCTGTATTTGGGGGGGGGGGGCGTTTTAACTTTTTTGTTGTACTTGTAGAATAACATGCAATTGATATTGATTTGGTTTGACAGTACACGGTCCATTCATACCGATGTAGATAATAAATGTAGATTAAATAAGCAAATATATAAATCATTTAATCAATAAATAATCAAATATATTAGACAATATGAAAACATCATTTGTTTTCAACAACTACTTTATAAATTGAATTGTCACGTTTTCAACAAATTTAACACAAGCAACTCAATAATTACAGATACACAATTAAGAAAAACACGTTTATTATTTCTTTTTCACATTTAGATGTGTAACGAATGCATAATAAATGAAAAAAGAAACACTTTTTATCGCTACACTGTAAACATATTTTATGATTTAAAGGGTTATATAAGTCAACTGAAACTATAAGATCCAAAAACGTAACATTTTTTAGTGTAACGATAACGTAACGCGTTACATTAACTAACAATAACATTAATTACATTATTTACATTAACAATTAATTAACAAAATACATTAATTAACGATAACAGGAACGAGTTCCTCTTTTTTTTGGTAACGAGTAACGAAAATCGTGTTATTCATTTTACATGTGTCTCAACAAGTTTTTAGAATAATTTGTAACTTTTTAAGAAATTTTTTGAAACTTGGATGTAAGTAATTTTTTAACTTTTTTTATTTTCGGATGAAAATCGTATATAATATTAGATGAAACTGAGTGATATATTTGTAATTTATGTACAGATATTGACAAAGAGAATGATGCTTTTTCACTTTTTATTAAAAATTTTCACGATTCTAGCAATAAATTTTAGAAATCTGCATATAAATACATGAAAATACTGGAAACCTTAGTTCTCAAAATCTATAGCAGGATCCCTAAAATCTATAGATTATGCTAGAAAATCTTACGTAATTTTACGAATACAGAAAAAAAATGAAATACGAAAAATACTAGATATTATTTACTTTTTTTTAAAAAGCTTTTAGATTCTTCGAAAATTTCTGTAATTCCAGAAATCAAGAAACTCCGATTTCTCGAGAATTGAATTCTAATAATATATGTGTATAGAAAACCATAAAATACTAGAAAAATATTGAAATTTTAAAAATCTGTTGAAAATTCAAAAAATATTAGGGACACTCTAAATCTATAAAGAAACTGTTTTCTGCTAAATCGATCAAAATACTGCAAATATTTCAAACTTTCAATTCTAGGAAATCTAATTCTTGTAATTCAAAGAGATATCTTCGAAAAAACCTTAAAATTTTCCAACATTCTGTAAATACTAGGAAATACAAAAAGAAAGTACATGTATAGAAAAATACAATTATATCTATGGAATATTCAAAATCTTTACAACTTTCAAAACAGAGCATCGAATTCCAGAAATTGATACAGAAATATACAAGAAAACTGAACAATCATTCGAATCGTCGAAAAACTGATGAAATACGAAGGATAGTGGAAGAAATATGAATCTGTTGAGACACCTGTTTTCTGAAAAATTCTTTTGGAACATGGAAAATTTATTGAACTTCACATTTTAGAGCTCGAAATTCTCGAATTCCATGTATAAAAATTTATATAAAAATGCTTAAAATATGAAAAAATACTAGGAAATCCTGAAATATTTTTTGCATCCTAAAAAATACGAATAGTTTCAGAAATGCTCAACAATCCTTCAAATCGTAGAAAAACTGAAGAAATACGAAAAATACTAGAAGAAATAAATATCTATTGAGACACTGTTTTCTGAAAAATTCTTTGAACACGTAAAATTTAATAAACTCCAAATTTCACAGTTCGAAATTCTCGGAATCCATAACAATTTAAATGAAAATGCTAGAAATATATAAAAATACTAGAAAATCCTGTAACATTTTATAGAACTTGAAAAATACGAAAAGTTTTAGAAATACTGAACCATCCTTTAAATCGTAGAAGATATGTACGAAAAATACCAAAAAAGAATAAAAATCTATTCAGACGCTGTTTTCTGAAAAATATCATACAATGCAAGCTATCAAAATTTATATCAAAACGTAAAAACCAATAATAGAAGCATTTTATCGAAATCGTTTGAAAGATCTCGTTGGGGGGGGGGGGTCTTACTCCCAAACCCCCTCCTCCCTCGTTCGCACGGGCCTGATTTTGGAACTTGTTTTCAAGAGGCTCGAATTTTCTGTGGAGGAATTTCTAGTCTTCGTTATTCCTCAAAACTTTTCAAGTCAGATTTTCCATGATTTTCATTTTCTGCTTTCTGCCTTCTTTTTAATTTTTTTAGAAATTTGTTATGGCTTCCTAATATTTCAAAGCTTCTGAGAAAATTTCGCTATAAAAATAGTTGAAAAACTCATTGATCTTGTAGTGTGACAAAATGAAAAACCTTTTGCATAGTTCAATAAAAACATTTTGCTCAATCTTAGCACTGTTGAAAATTGTTTTATGCCTGTAAAATCTAATCGAATTGACACTGTTTGTCTGACAATCAAAAATTGGAAAAGATTTCTTCAGTTTTTTGATATCTAAAAATAATGAAAAATTATCATCTTAAGTGATGAAAACTTGTGTAAATTTCTTGAATATTTTGTTTGAAAAACTCCTGAACGATACATTTTCGAAAGTTTTACCATTTTTCAGCTCTTGTACATTTGTCAGAGTTGTTTTTCCAAAACATTCTCATTTCAAAAAATTATAAGCAGATTCTTCAAGAATTTAAAATTGAAAGAGATGCAAACATTCGTAATGTTATAAATAGCCTATAACTGTTTCTGAAATATGTTTCTCAAATTTAAGTTCGTTTCAGGAACTCAAAAAGATTCCAGAAAAGTGTATTGATTGCTCATGGAATTTTTGAAAGCCCAAAAAATTAATTTTTGAATACGAAGGAATGATTCCACGAATGTATTGTTTATCTTCAAGGATTGTAAAATAAAACATTGTGAAACTATCTCTAATGGATTACATAAAAAAATTATGTTGAATAGAATTGCTCAGCATCAGATTTAATAACTGATGTTGAAAATAGCGAATTCGAGGCCAGCAAAGTTTATGCACGACTTAGAAGAACATTTTAATTTATCGTCTTATCAGTGAAATGCAGAAACAACGTTTTAAGGCATCGAGTTTTATAATTTATTCATTTCCCAAGGTGACATTCTGGGACCTAGCATTCCAAATTTGGATAAGTTAATTCGGATGCCTTTTGGTTGTGGTGAACAGAATATGCTCAATTTCGTTCCTAACATCGTGGTTTTGAATTATTTGAGGGTAAGCTTAGAATATTATGTCCCATGTTTCAAGGCCAGTATTTTACAGTGGAATACATACAAATCTCAAATTTTAGAACACCAATCAACTAAATCAAGCTGTTCAAAGTCAAGCATTGAAATTCTTGGAAGTTGGTTACCAGCAAGAATTGACGTATCGTCATACAGATGGTTCGTTCAGTGCTTTTGGAATGTCAGATCCAAAAGGGAGTACATGGTGGGTTCAGAAAATTTTGAATTCGGTTCTAAAAGAGAAAATTGTTTGATCAGACTCGGGAAGACTTTCGAAATAAACTTCAACTATATTAGATGTTTTATACTTCAATGTATCCCTTTTCTTGTTTTAATTTCTACGAAAATGGAAGATATACTATCAAAAGCTTACGAGTACGTATTTTCTGTTTAAGGCTGACTGCATTTGTAGCAAAATCATTCAAACAAGCTGCACAGTACATCACGATCGACAATAAAATAATCGATGAAGCGTTACAGTGGTTGTCTGACAACCAAGCTCCAAATGGAAGTTTTCCAGAAGTGGGAAAAGTCAGTCATAGCGATATGCAAGGTGGAGCTGCGAAAGGTCTTGCACTCACAGCTTATACTTTAACCGCTTTCCTTGAAAATCGAGTAAGTACTGCATCATCGAAGCAAATGAGGAATATATGAAATATATTTCCAAGTTCTCTAGAGTTTTATAATCATTGCTTGAAAAGACTTTTCTTTGTTAAAATTAATTTATCCTGATACGAAATGTCTATTTATACTTTTCTTCATTATTTTCAGTAAAATTTAAATTGAAAAAGAACGATATTTTCTCTTTCGAATACATATTTTAGAAGACAATTATTCCAGAACAACCCAAGTTTTGTAACCTTAAACCATGAATCTGAAAATTTTTTAGGACACTTCCGATCGTTACAAAAATACAATAAACAAAGGCGTCCATTACATCGTAAGCAACATTGACGAACTTGATGATACGTACGCTTTGAGCATTTGCACGTACGTCCTGAATCTCGCCGATCATCCGTATGAGGATGTGGCTTTCAACATACTGGAATCAAAAGCCAAATCCAAAGACGATCTCAAATGGTGGAGCAAGCCTGTGCCCGAAGGCGACAAAAATCCTTGGTACTCGTTGCCTCGGTCTGTCGATGTAGAAATGACATCCTACAATCTAATGACTTATCTCAATAGAAGATTAGACGCGGACGCTATACCATTAATGAAGTGGCTGGTGAAACAGAGGAATTCCGAGGGGGGATTCTCCTCTACACAAGTAAGTTTGTAAACTGACAAAATGCAAGTTTCTCTAACTGTATGTTATAATACATCGAATTTATGACGACTTCTGGTAATTTTGCATCATTCACATTCAGGGTTTGGAAGTAACGCGTTACTTGTAACACGTTAATATAGAACGTTACATTTTCTACTATAACGATAACGTAACGCGTTACTTTAATTAACAAGTAACGGTAACGGTATCGAGTCACTTTTTTTTCGGCAACGAGTAATGAAAATCCCGTTATTTTACGTTACTTTCATCTGCCTTATTAAGTTTTTAGCACAATTTATAACTTTCTGAGGAATGTTCTGAAACTGAGATATAAGTAACTTCAACTTCCTCATTTCCAGATACAAAATTCTATGTTTATGAGTTCTAATGAAATAATGTAGAGTATAAGTAATCAGTGTAAAAATATTG
Organism: Platygaster robiniae; assembly: GCA_028476575.1. Lineage (NCBI taxonomy): Eukaryota > Metazoa > Arthropoda > Insecta > Hymenoptera > Platygastridae > Platygaster > Platygaster robiniae. The sequence continues at coordinate 22,617,993 of CM052021.1, forward strand.
GCGAAGAATATGCTTTTTTGCTTTTTATCAGAAACTTTCACAATTCAAAACGTTGAATTTAAGAAATTCGCATGAAGATATATTGAAGTACTTGAAACCTATAGATCCCAAAATCTATAGCAGGATCTATATAAGAGATCCTGCTAGAAAATCTTACGGAATATAATGAATACAACAAAAAAAAAAATACCAAAACTACTCGAAATACTAGATTTCACTGAGCTTCATCTCATTTGATTCTTTAAAAATTTATGTAATTCCAGGAATCGAGAAACTTCAATTTCTGGAGCTTCGAATTCTAAAAATATATGTTTATGGAAGTCCATGAAAATATAAGAAAATTTTTCAAAACGTAAAACTCTGTGAAAAATACAACAAATATTGAGGGCACTCTAAATCTATAAAGAACTGTTTTCTGCAAAATCGATCGAAATACTTCAGAAATTTTGAACTTTCAATTTTATCTCATTCTCGAAATGCAAAGAGATATCTTTGAAAAAACTTGAAAATTACACAACATTCTATAAACATTTAGAAATACAGAAAGAAAATACATGAAGAAAAATACGCGTAATTATGTAAAACATTGAAAATCTTTCGAATTTCAGTAATTCATACAGCAACCTATAAAAATAATGAACGATCCTTGAAAACATACAAATACTAATGAAGTACGAAAAGTACTGGAATAAGTAAAAATATATCGAGACACTGTTTTCTGAAAAATCCTGTGAAACGCGGAAAGTTTCATTATGTTTAAATTCTAGAGTTAGAAATTCTTGAAATGTATACATACAGCAATTAATACTATGACAATTATAAAATTATGTGAAAATACTAGAAATTTTGCAACATTCTTTAATCCTGAAAAATACGCATAGTTTCAAAAATACTGAACAATCCTTCCAATCGTAAGAAAATTGAAATATATTTTTAAAAAAATCAAAGGAAATGAAAATCTTCATAGACACTATTTGCTAAAAAATCCTCTCAAATAAAATAATTTGATGAACATTCAGTTCTAGCGCATGAAATTCTGAAATCTATGTATCAATGTACAGAACAGTAGCAAAAATTTATAAAAATGCTAGAAAATCCTGCAACATTTTATAAATATTAAAAAATACAAAACAATTAAAATTCTGAAAATCTGGGTAGGTATTAAGATTTTCTCAAAAATCTTTTAAATATTGCGAATGTTTTTTTGTAGCTAACATCGAATCAAAAGTCATATACAGAAATTTTGCGAACTTGAAAAAAATATGAAAATTTGAACGAGTTGATTGATTTCTTTTTCAGGGTGAAAAAGTACGAATTATCATTTTTTATCATATCTGAAATAAACAATTTCCAGAAAACAAAACCATGAGTACGTTGATATTGTTATTTTCAGCCTTAGTTTTTCGATGTCTTGTTATTTACATTCGAATTATTCCAAAAAGTAAAATGAAAGTAACGGGACGCTACTTTTGTGAGTGGTAACGGCAACGAGTTACTATTTCTTTTCAAGTAACGGTAACGTAACGAATTACTTTTCTTACCTTTGTAACGATAACGTAACGCGTTACATTTTTTGAGTAACTTTCCAAACCCTGTTCTTATTTATCAATATAACTTGCTTAACAATTAATTATGTTTATTCATCGCCGTGTGGAAAAGGCTACTTTTCCACACGCTTGGGCGATGCAAAACTCGAATTTCCATACATTGTTGAATAAAGTACCGTTCTTTACTGATGTGGAGCAGTTTTTTTAACTCATCTGATTACCTCGCTCGCCTTCGGATCGCTTTGCAACCCTCAGATTCGTTAAAAACAACTTTTCCACACTAGTGAAGAAATATACTATTTATGTATGACATAATGCCATCAAGTACATAATTTTATACGTGATTTGAAATTGACGTTCAGAAAGTGAAAATTAGTAATTTAATCATGAACAAGGTTCCATCTAAAAATATTACCTACAGATTTTTAAAAGAAAGAAAATCATAAGGATGAATTTTGATGAATTTTGATTTTCTTTAAAAACGTTGATTCCTTGTATTGATGCTTCGTTATTATTGCTGATATGGGCATGCATGTGAATAGTTGAAAATATTCTGAAATGAACATTATTTAAGCACCTTCAGTTTTTTCTTCCGGAAAAGTTGAATAACTCACTATAATAAATGAATTTCCAGATAATTATTTCACAAATCAGAATTATCGTGATCGTCTAATTTCCCAATGTAGAATCCTAGAGTTCTTAACTATAGAAATCTTTTACATAACAATTCTGAACTTTACAATTCCTATGATAGGGTCTTGAATTCCATAATATAAGTTTTCAACAATCTCAATTGTCCGATTTTTCCTTTATTTTTGAATTATTATTATTGAACTTTAAAATATTTGATTGGAAAATCTAGGATTCTGAGCTTGATACATATAATTGAAAAAAAATGCGAATTCAAGCATTTAAAAAAAGGAACGATAGAGTGCTTGATAGTCAATTACTTAGATTCTATTATAGAGGATTTCATGAACTAGAATTTGACATGATAAAATTCTATCATCTTTGATTTTCTGGTATAAAGTAATCTAGATTTCTGAGCTTTTTAATATATGATTCTCGAATTCTGAACTGCACAATACACATCATACAGGTTTTCAAAGTACAAATTATATTTCAACTTTTTGATAACAATTTTAATATGTTTCATATCAACATCCTCTCTGTCAGAATCTCAGTGTATTAAATTTTGTATGTTTTGAAATAATAATTATAGAGGACTTGGTGAATTCAAATTAGGCACGTAGAAATTCCAGAATTTTTTATTATCTAGTATTATTTTGGAGTTGTATGCTTCGAAATGTATGATTCTTGGATACTAAATGTCACAATACACAATTCAGTTTAAATTGGCAGATTATAGGTTATTGAAAATTTTATCTGTGTAAGTATAACAGAGTGATCGAGAACTAAATTTTCCATAACATAGATAGAGCTATAAAAAATTCAAACACCTTTCATTAAAACTGTCTCAGACTTGTCATACATAGATATATAACTGCAAAATTGGGCATTCTCAAATAAAGCCGCTCAAATATTTAATTTTGGAGCCTCAAGTTCTAGTATTTCAAATTCTACAAAGTAAAGTATCAAAATTTCGATGCCTCTGGTCATGAATATTCTAATAAAGAACAATAAAATGTTGAGCACTAAAATATCACACAATTTATTACTTAGGATACGGTCGTCGGAATCCAAGCTTTATCAAAACTAGGTGAAAGATTAGTTACAAAGGACAATAGCATATCCATAACTTTCACGTACGAAGATGGAGAGAAAAAGATGAACATCAATCCAGGCAACTCCATGATTCTCCAGAAAATGCAGGTATGCTCATCGTCCAAAAATATTCAACAAAAATATACTTGGCCATTTACATGAATCATAAGAATATCTATCAGTGCATGTACAATAATTGTATGATCCAAAATTTTCAGATTTATCCAAAAAGTCGTTTGATAAACATCACCGCGACCGGAAACGGATTCGCAGTTGTGCAAGTTTCTTCGCATTACAATCTGAACGTAACTGGAGCATGGCCTTTGTTCACTTTGGATCCCCAAGTAGACAAAATTTCAACCGCGGATCACTTACAATTATCTATATGTTCAGCGTAAGTTGAATTCCATTGTAACGTCGATGCAGTTGAATGCATTTTCATGGGATAATTTTTTGTTCGATCAAGATTTGTGCCAACGAGGGAAGCGAACGAAAGTAACATGGCAGTGATGGAAGTCAGCCTGCCATCAGGATTCACCGTTGATATGGATTCGCTGCCTAGTTTGGAGGTGTCGCAACACGTTAAAAGAGTTGAGACTAAACAAGGAGATACGATGGTGGTTTTGTACTTCGACAAGGCAAGTTTTTTCCTTGTATAATTTTCCCCATTGTCACTGACTTGAAAATCATGCACGAAAATCAATTTTTATCAAAATAAATACGTACATATGAAAAATGTGACTCTGGACTCTAAAGTAAAACTCTAGAATCTTGAAATTCGGAAACGTTTACTTCCATTAGAGTTTTTCAGAAGGCAGAACCTTTTTTTGGAAGGCAGAAAACATTTTTTAGCAAGAGTTTTATGGAAAAATGGTAATGAAAGTTAAATATTTCGAATTTCAAGATTTTAAATTTTATTTTTGGAGTTCAAAGTCACATTTTTCCTGTATATGTATTTATTTAAATAAAATTTGATTTTCGTACATGATATTCAAGTCAGTGACAATGGGGAAATTTTTTATATTTCTACGTTATTTATACTTTTTCTGATACTATTATGGATTTCTGTACATCTTAATAAAATTTGATACTCTGGAAATCAAAGTTGAACATTTTTTTATTATTTTCATAGATTTTTGAGAAGATAATATCCACACAGATTTTCAGTATTTCACCGGTTTATAGAATTTCCGTATTGTTATGGATTGATATTAATTTTATGGATCACTCTATAGGGTTCTAAAATTTGACGCTATAGTATGGAATGTTTCAAAGATTTGGAGTTTTTAAATTTATTTTCCAGAAATCTTTCATACAGGTTTCCACTAAATTTTTCTTGTTTGTTATTTTTTGAGTTTTATTGCTATTCATATAATCCAAAGGATTTGCTCCTATTTTCATATAAATTTCTAGGATCGAATTCTCTCGGATTCAAAGTATTTTTTTATAAATTTAAAAAATCAATTTTAGTATTATTTGCATTTTTTTAGTACTCATGAATTTCCAAAATATTGTCTTATATTTTAATATCTTTCCAAATGTGCCTGAAATTCCAAACGTTAGAAATAAAACGAAATAAATTTATCAGTTATTACAGGAGAAAAAATTTTTTAGCTGCTTTTGAACACTTTTTGATCGAAACGTTAAACTTCATGTTCCCCAAAAAAAAATTCGTCACACTTCCTAACATGATGAGAAATAAAAAAATGCACATATTTTTTATTTTCGTTTAATTTTAAACGTTTGGAACTTCAGGTACATTTTTCCAATACTTTTGTAGACTGCTACATAAATTTCTGGGATTCGATGCACTAGAATTCCATTTTCGATAAATTTTTTGTATTTTTATAGATTTCTGGGAAAATTACATCTACGTACAATTTCTTATTTCTTATAGATTTCTATTTTTTTCTGTACATAATTATACATGTTTTTAAGATTTTGATACTTTAATATTATTGAAAGTTTTCTAGGTCTTTAGTCTTTGTTTGAATTTTTCAGAAAATAGTACTTTCATAGATTTTCAATACTTTCAGTATTTCTTCAGTGTTTGTATGATTCAGAAGATTTTCTGGTATTTTAATGGTTTTCGATATAAATTCCCATAATGCTATTCTCTAGGATTCAAAGTATTATAAATTTGTAGGAAAATAAAATCTACATAGTTTCTGGATATAAAAAGATTTCTAGTGTTCCTCGTATTTTTTCAATATTTTATGGAATTTTCAAGGATTTTCTGGTATTTTACTAGATTTATACTTTTTTTGTTGATTTATACATAAATATCAAGAATTTGATGTTGTAGAATTCTAATTCACGAAAATTTGATACTCTAGGAGCATTTGTCAAGATTTTTCAAAAACTGTACTTCCTAAAATTTCTATATTTTCAGTATTTATTCAGTGTTTTTGAGATTTGGAAGATTCTCTGGTATTTTTCAGGATTTCTATCTAGTTTTCCTGAATTTGATGAACTAATATTCCAAGTCTTTAAAATTTTCAGCATTTCCATAAATTAAAATTTTTGATTATTATTGACAATGAACAATTTTTCAAGTTTTTATTTTCTACGTTATCTGAGCTGAATATTTATAATAATAATTCTGTTTTAGAAAAATTCTTTTGAAGCAAGGATTCTTGTTATTTTCGAGTAACTGTAATAAATAATCCTGAATTTCGATGAAATTTAAAAACTCACAAAAAACTCTTATTAATGTCCCCTAGATTTCAGTACCCAAGTATTTTATGATATCTTTTACTTATTTTCACAATTATTTTTTAATTTTTTCTTACATTTTTCCAACATTCGTTAGCGTAACTTTTTTGTATTTTCAAATGAAAGAATAATAAACACTACCTAAATTCCAGGAGGGGTTTAAACCGTTAAAACCCCTGTTTCTCTCAAATAATGCTTTGCAACGTTCGCAACTGAAGAATTTTCGAATTACTCATAGAGTTGACTTTCTTGAATTTCACAGATGATAAGAAGGGAATACTGCCCAACAGTTTCTGCCTTCAGAACGCATAAAGTTGCCAAGCAAAAACCAGTGCCAGTTACAATTTACGATTACTACGATTCGAGTAAGTTTCACTCTTTCTTCGATTTCCGTAAAGCGGTCTTGATAATTGCAACTTTTTAAAATGTGAAATTGACGATTGCAGCGAGAAGAGCAAGGGTATTCTATGAACCAAAGACGGCTACACTTTGTGATATTTGCGAAGGAGAAAACTGCGGCGACGTTTGCGTGAAAGAAGCCAACGTGAGCGAGCAAATCAACGAATCTTCATTCTCGAATACGATCTGTACAAACATAAAATTATTGGCATGTTGTCTGCTCTTGATGGCCCGCGAGTTACTTCATTAGGGTGTTGAGCCCTCGGAGTAACGTGTCCCTAGATTATGGAGTTTTTCTAATTTTCTAACAGCGGAACATGATACGAGTTGCGTAAGTTTGTAACCAAAGCGTCTTGTAATTAGAAAGAAATATACTGGTTACTTTTATGATTGCGGCGAATGTTTATGTTAACGTATTTATATATGTATTGAAATCTAGTTTGTGTAATAAAAAACGTTACAATTGTTACTTTCCTCGTGTGCATTCTTTACTTATGACACTTTTCAAGCTTTTTACGTGTTTTGAAAACTTGTAATGAAATTTCTTGAATTCTTTCTTAACTTGCCTTTTTTTCAAAATTTTGTCTATATGCTGCAAGTTTACGGAATAAAATCTTTTTCAAAACCCAAAAAAATATTTAAAACATTCTTACTACATACTTTCATGAAATGTCAGAGATATTACAACAATATGTAATCATTTTAATTAATAATAACAAAATGTTGATTTTTATTTCCTTATATAATTTTTTCTATAATTCACGACAAAAATGACAATTTTTCCCACTGTTCTCGGTGGAAAAAGTGACCGATTAGTGCTGATGACGAAATGGTGTATGCGCGTGTAAATGCGAGTTCACACTAATGCCTTGTGTTTCAGAAGAAACACTGTAAAAAATACCGCGATCGTAATGATTGTCGCAGTTTTGCGGTAGAGTGTAAAAATATTGCGTATTTTAACGTTCTGAACAAGTGGAATTACGAGCAACGTATTGTTGTGAAGTCACCGGAACCTTTAACACAGCGCTTCGTGTACTTTCGTGCACCTTCGTGTTTGTTCGTGAATCATCCACAACCAACTTCATCTTGATTGCGCAGTAATCTTGTCGTCAATTGTCGTCAATCAAAACAAATCAAAAAAAGTAAAACAGTGCAGCACTGATTTATTTGAATTCAAAATAAATTCGCGCGCTATTCTTCAATTGGTGCTAATACGACGCAGTCGCGCTGTCTTTTTCTATACCGAATTGTCATGTTGTTCGTCGTCCTCAAACATCATAGCGCGCTGTGCGTCATCCAGCAAAATCTTTTTCCCCTCTTCCACCGAAAACAGATAGACAAAAAACTGTCATTTTTTTTGTGAATTATAGAAAAAGTACCGTGTGCCACACGTCGAAAAAGCTACGTTTTAACACCACAACGTACTATCATTCAACATAGATCATATTTTTTTATACTGTAGGAGAAAGTTGCCAAAATTTGTTACTTACCTTGGATTTTTGTGATTTTTTTGCCATACCTCCCAAACAGTTTCACTTTATTCAACAATGGTTTCGCCGAAGAAAAAATCAAGTCGAAAGTGTATGATACATAATTATTTTATTAAATTTCACCTACAAACAACGAATCACAGAATGTTACATTAAAGTTCCTTATGTCATTCCATCGTGGTTCATATATTTTACAATGTAAATAACCGTATATTTATGCCTATTACGGTAGTCTTAATTGTTAAAATATCCGGTAGAGTAAAATTGAATTCACCTAAAAATAGGTTTCTCTCTCCTGCAGTGATCATTCATCGTTTTATAACTGTTGTACTTTCTTGTTGTTATAATCTTGTTTTTTGCGTAAACCTTAACAGATATACATACAATATCTATGTTTATTTTATTAATGCACCCGTTGCAAAAATTCCCGTTTAAAAAGTTCGCGATTGAAAAAAAAAGGACGACAGTATAACATTACGCGGCGTTGCGATACTTGAATTCTCATGTGATTCGTCTTTTTTTATGTTAGAAGGCAACATGTACGAGTTAACCATTATGAAAGGCAATTTGCTTTGTATCATTGGTATGTCCGAAATCCCGGGGCACTTTTGTGTTACAAATTTCAGTTTTCGAGAACGAATAAGTGACCGGGATTCTCACAGGCATTGTTGGCAGCATTATTGGTTCTCAGTTTATAATTTTCATAAATTTTCTGTTGACATACGTGTTCATTTTTGTATTCTTTCTGATGGATTTTCGAGAACCACGTTGAGATATTTCACTGTTTTTCAACGAAGCTGAATAGAATTATTTAAAAATTATTATACTTAGAATTTGGAATTAGACTTCAGGACTTTTGACTGTTTGAATTCAAAATATAAGTTTTTAGTTTTAATCATTCTATGTACTTTATTTATGCCATTTTTGGAGTAACTGCATTTAAAAGTCCATTACTTTGGTATTTTGGCAAGTTTAGCTGCAGTCAAATAATAAGACATTTGAATTTTGAAACTTAAAGACCCAAGGGTTCAAATTTTATCACTTTTACAGTACTTGTTTTGAAATTTCAGTAATCTTGAGAAATGACAAAGTTATGAATTGTGCGGATATTTATATCATGAACTTTAAGACCTAGAACCTGATGTAGTATATTTGCGAATCGAATGATAATTAAAATAAATTATTCTAAGCTTCAAAATTTAAATCCAGTTTGAAACGCAAAAATTACAATAACGTGACAACCATAACAAATAAGAACATTCAGGAGTCATAATTAAATTCCAGTAATTCCAGTATTTCACGAGTCAAAAACTCAAAATTATATAGTGTAGTTTAAAAATTGAACGGTCCGAATGAAGAATACATATATTACAATCGTTTAATTTAAAAGTCATTCAAAAAAGAAAATCATTATTCAAATATTCTTGGATATCAGAAAATATAGCTCGAAACGTGAAATGGTAATAGAAATTATATTAGATATTAGAATTTCAATAATATGAACACTATAATAAGAACATAAGGAAATTTCGCAGCTTGATATTTAAGATGTTGAATATAAAATTTCTTATTATTAATTGCAAATATTACCTACATACAACTGAAGATTCAAAATAAACGTAACATATAGATTAGAAATAATCTCAAAATTAAAAAATGTGCAAAATTACGAGAAGTTGAATTATTATCACAACAGAAACTGGCATTTTTTTAATCCAAAAGGTTAGAGATAAAAAAAAGAGATTAAAAAATTTTTCCCTTTGCGAAAAAAAAATTGAACAAAAACTGAACAACAGTAAGAGATCTAAAAAAATGATGTTCCAAACTATAAGTTTTATACAAATCTTTTTTAATTTTGAGAAAAAATTTACTTACATATTCAAAGACATTAAAACATTCAATTTTAAACAATCTGTAGCAAAAAAAATGAAATGTACGTTATTTTTGGAAATTCAGCAGAAAATGCTTACTATGTGGAACAAGTATAATTCAATTTATGATCTTAGTCGATAAACTTAATATCTGAAAACTTTGAAAGTGAAAATTTCTAATGTATAAACGTAAATCACCCAACTTATTCTAAAAGGTAGAAATTCAAATAGTTGAATAATATGATGAAATTGCATCAAAGTCAGTAAATTCATAACCTAAAATAAGAAATTTGAAACGCAAAAATCGAATATCTCCTGAGTTTCAAAACTAACAAATTCGATTAAGAAAAAAAAGATCAACAAGAATCATGATTACGACCCAAAATCTCTATAAATAATTACCCGAATTCAGTACATTCTTAAGCTATACTTTTTTTGAAAAAGTTCTTTCCAGCTGCCACAAAAAACCGCAAAAACAGTTATTAATTTGTATAGGTTCTCCAAAATCCATCACATCTTCTCCAACTAAAATTTCTATGTACAAAACTCCATCAGACATTTTTTACTCCCAAGAACGATAATAAATTATTCTTCATCTATTGATATCATTATCGTACACCCTGGGCCGGAGGAGTCTCTTCGCAACGAAAGAAAAGAAAACGGAAATTCCCCCGGTATAGATATTTTCTTTATACTTATATAATCTCACAGACACACAACAACGCGCGCCATTTACTACGTAACGCAAAACATATACATACGCGTATATGTGTATATACATATAGATGTCGTACTATATAGATTTGTTTCAATAATTTTTCATAACTCGATAACACTATGGCGCTAAATAACGTTCTTGGACCTCGTGTACGCAAAAGCCAGCACCTTCGTCTTGTCTGCATTTTTTTTCCTATCCAACCCTCGACCCATATTTTTTTTCTATAAAAAAATATAGCGTTCCTTCCCTGAGCACGCCCTCCAATACGCAAAATCCTTCTAAACACTCCTTCTAAACCTTTTCACAGCCCTCGGTACATTTTTCAACGCTTCTTTCCTTCGAAACTTTGCACTTTCCGACAACGATTTTTCCCGGGGAAAACGCTAGTTTTCTTACGATTCTTTACAAATGGTTCAACATACCCTGGGTGATTTTACACATGTTGCAAAAATCTTTTTGTAATATTGTAGAAGAGTTTTAAATAAATCTTTTATCTTGTTTAGAGTACTTGAGCAATGTGAAATTTTTAGTCCGATTTTAATGAAATTCAGAAATTAAAAAAAAAACCTTGTACTAGGTTTTCAATGACTGATGAGAAAAATCATCCAGGGAAACTTGGCGTGACCATCGCTTTCCTATACACGTTAAGTAATTTGACCGTAGCTTAATTTTTCTGTAAAAGTTAATTTTGTACAAAGTTGGTTCGAGTCGACAGTGATTCGGCATTTGTAATCATTTTTTTTTTTTTTTTTTTTTTAATGTTACTAAAAAGTACAAAAAGGAAGTATGGAAAGGCTGCGCAAGACCCTCGAACATCCTTCTGTTATTCCAGTTTTTGAGTGATACACAGTCTCAAGTTGAAGATTTCTCAATATTTCGTTTTGGGAACAAACACATAATAATCAAGCAGAAGCACGACCCGAGTTTCCCTACTTCATAAGTGTACAGACTTGGTGAGAATACAAAAAGTTTCCAAGCGGGAAAATTCATAAAAATTTCCGATATCATTCTAAATCCAATGTTGTTACAGGAAAAACGTCAGCAAAGCGAATCGCAACACAAAGTGTGTACCAATTATTTCAAAAAGTAAAAAAAAACCAATTCCTAAAAACTTAGCAACAAACGACGTACCCGAATTAAAAATATATTACTCCCAAATAGGTAACAAGGAAAATCGTACGAAAATTTTGATTACAAAAAAAAAAGGAAATTATATACAACACGTACCATGTACAAAAAGAACACGTTTGCAGGAAACTGCGGTGAAAGTGTTGACATTTCCCACTGTGAACTGTAGACGTTTTTTTTTATACAAATAGTAACTTGGATAATAATCTATACAATCGATAATCCATAATTAACGTGTAACAGTTACTACGAAAACGAAACTCCTTTTTACACCCACGATAATCGTAATTTTTAGTAGCTGCTGTACAGAGAAACATGAAATAACAATAATATACGTCGTGATATATTTACAACTTTCAACTATACTGTACACATTTCGAATATAATACTTTCTGTAGTAACCATTAGACAATAGTTGGTAAAAATATTTAAAATCACTTGCCATCGCTATTTACAAGTTTTGTCGGGCAAAATATTACTATAAAAGTACAATTTACCGAGTAACCATCCAAGTTGTGGACGTATTTCGAGTTTCTGAAGGGAAGAAAATCAACAGTGCAAAGAGGCTCAAAAATGGAAAAATATATATAATGATGCTTTTTTCATTTTTCACTTTCGGTTGTTCATCGACTTGAATTGAAAATTAGGTGAATTCAAATTTGACAGTTTTTCACTCAAACAAATTTAACTCCAAATTTCAGGATTGTTGTCCAAGATTTTCAAGTTTGCTATTTATTTTGATAACAAGAAGATGTGTTATCAGAACGTCATTTATATTTATAAAATTGTAGCTTCCTGAAAATCTGAGAATCCAAAATAATTGTAGAGTGTTACTTACACATGTTACGAAAATTTTATGAACAAAAGATGACAAAGTGACGAAAATATTATGAAAAATGCACTCTTTTCTTTAAAAAACAGCCAAGAACTTTATTTGTTTTTTCACAATTAAGAACATCATCATTGCATTGCAATTCAACTCTTTAAAATTTACATCTATCAACGAAACAACTTCAGGTTAGTCGAACAAACGTCTACAGCACAGAGAGAAACCCTCAAATAGAAAAACCGATGAGTTATTCAAAATCGCCACGGCTCCAAAGGACTCGCGTCTCGTCTCTAAACAGAAGGAACAAAAGACGGCAAATCCATAAAGGGCTTTAGAGAGTCGTCCGAGGAAACTACGCAGAGCTCGCACTCAGAAGAATAATCATGTCCCTTATTTCGAAAGGGTTTGATCTTTTTTTTTTTATAAATGAATTCGTCTCCTCTGTCTAGACAAACTATGAATCGTCCTACTTTGGAATAATCGTTTTTTAGGTTCTATTATTCCCGGCCTTTTTTAAAAATCGAAGTTGAAAATTCATGAAAGACGAATTGCTAAGAAATTTCCTGGTTCGTCAGTAAAAAATTACATACTTTATTACTTTCTTTTACAGATAGTTTGAATAGCTGATGAATATTGTGAAATTTGTCGAAAATATTCATTCTGATTTTACATCATTATAAGAATAATAAATCGCGATAATTTGTTCAAAATCAGAAGTCCGAGGCAAGACTCAAAATTTCTATCTTAAATCGTTTATAAAATGTCTTACGTTATAAAACGTTTCTTCCTTTTGCCGAAACTAAAAATCGTGGATAATCAACGAACAAATTACAATCAAATGAATTATATTACGGACGGGAGAACAAGTTGATTTACCCCAAAACAATTTTTTTCTATCACTCACGAGAAAATTACATTTTTTTGCACTGTTTTTGGTGGAAAAAGTGACCGATTATTGCTGATGACGAAGTGGTGTATGCGCACGTAAATGTGAGTTCACACTAATGCTTTGTGTTTTACGTCATATTCATACAACTTTTACGGACGCAAAAAATCTGTATTGTGTACAAGAAACACTGTAAAAAATACCGCGATCGTAATGATTGTCGCAGTTTTGCGGTAGAGTGTAAAAATATTGCGTATTTTAACGTTCTGAACAAGTGGAATTACGAGCAACGTATTGTTGTGAAGTCACCGGAACCTTTAACACAGCGCTTCGTGTACTTTCGTGCACCTTCGTGTTTGTTCGTGAATCATCCACAACCAACTTCATCTTGATTGCGCAGTAATCCTGTCGTCAATTGCCGTCAATCAAAACAAATAAAAAAAAGTAAAACAACGCAGCATCGATTTATTTGAACTCAAAATGAATTCGCGCGTGATTCCTTTATTGGTGCTAATACGACGCAGTCGCGCTGTCTTTTTTCATACCAAATTTTCCACTTATCTATATTATACACTGGATAGGGCATGACGCCATTTTTGCGATAGCAATTGAACTCCGAAATTCGAGGATGTTTGCAGCTATTTCGCAGCACTCTGTCGGTAACGTCCGGTGTATCATTATCACCGCGATCAGGTGATAATGCAGTTTTTAAAATTTTCAATTAATATTTTCGATATTTGTAATTATATGATCATCGGTTACTGATTGTTGATTGTAGATTATCAAATAATAAACATATATTTTGACATAAAAAGTTTTTTTTATTAAAAACTTTGGATATATTAACATATATCACTTCGATTTTTGTTTTCAAAGTATTTTTAATTAAGAATCTATATTTATTTCAGTAATATGTTCAGAATTAAACAATGTCACTTCAAGCTCATTTGAATTTCGCGCTAAATCCTGCACAATGCCTCGAAAGTTTTCCAAGATGGCGGTCTTCAGCATAGGCCGTGCCCTATCCAGTGTTAATATAGATCAGTGATCAAAACAAATCAAAAAAAGTAAAACAGTGCAGCACTGATTTATTTGAATTCAAAATGAATTCGCGCGCGGTTTCTTTATTGGTGCTAATACGACGCAGTCACGCTGTCTTTTTCTATACCAAATCGTCATGTCGTTCGTCGTCCCATAACGTCATTGCGCGCTGTGCGTCATCCAGCAAAATCTTTTTCCCTTCTTCCACCGAAAACAGATAGACAAAAACTGCCATTTTTTTCGTGAATTATAGAAAAAGTACCGTGTGCTACTCGTTGAAAAATTGCCAAATTTGGACGAGAGAAGGAATGAACTACTTTGAAGGGACATTGACATCCGAGAGCGAGTTATGCGCGTCTCCTTGACCCCGGGCCTTGCCTCACGCCCCGGTGCAGTCGATCTCGACGATGTCCTTGGGCACGTCGACAAACTGGTAGACGAGCCTCTGGCCGTCGACCTTGGCCAGGATACCTCGTTGGTAGTAGTACCGAAGGGCTCTGCCCATGGTCTCGTAGTTCATGTCGGGTTTGTTCTTGTGGAGGCCCCAGAGCCTCGACACGGCCTTGCTGTCGACGAGCTTGAAGACGCCGCGCTCGCGGTTCGTCCACTTGATGTAGCGCGGGCAGTACTCGCGATCCTGGAGGAGCTTCAGGAGGAACTCCCAGAGGTAGGTGGTCGAGCCCTCTCGGGACTTGCGCTTCACGGCCGAGGCGGGCCCGCCGTCGGCGCCGGCCTGGCGTGGTTTCTTGAGCTTGTTCTTCTTGGCCCGGGGCGGGAAACCGAGCTCCAGGAGGTAGAGGTCGTCCGAGACGGAGCTCGTCGCGGCCTGGATCACGCTCGTCGGCACGCCACCCGGGCCACCACCACGTGGCGGCGACGGCGTGCACGGCGCCGCGAACTGACCGCCCCCGCCGTACATCGAGTTCACGTAACTGCTATAACTTTCTGACACTGCAACACGAAATTTTACAATCATCAACATACGCTTTCAGAGATTGTATTTTAAACATATTACACAGGGCGCTCATTCATTTGTCCATTGCAGTCATAAATTTATGAAAATAAAGGCACTATCTATGAAATTTCTATTCGGCTATGAAATTGGAGTGTTGAGGTAAAATGCGAGAAACAATAAAATCAGTTGACCTTTGGTTTGTCTATTTGAATGCATATTTGGGTGGTGTATACGAGACTGCCAATGAAATTTATACAATTGTGCACTGAAGTTATGGATGCATCTACGAATAAAATAGACACAATATATGAAAATTCAATTCTGTCAATGAAAGAAAAGTGTGAATTTAAAATACGACAGGCATTCAAATGAATGATTTGATTTTGATTGACATCATTTTGCGATGGAAATGCATATCAAAACTTTATCAACAAGTTTTAACTGTTCTTTAAATATTGTAAACTGATTTTTGTTAGACTTGATATTTTGTGGCTTTAACGAGTTGAAATTATTATTTCGTTTGTATTACGTTTTCATTTTACAATTTGTGGCTTTTTCAGGACAGTGACAGATCCATTCCGTTCCGACTATAAGAACTGATTTATTTCTCCGTACATCGCTATGATTGATGCGACTTTTATGAGCATTATGATATCGTAATCGGTATTATTTACCCCTCGCCGAATCACACAGATACGCGAGTGCGAGTATTCAAAGAACGTTTTCAAACACTTTTTTTCATGTGACTATTACTTCAAAATTATTATGATTCTTTCAAACAGGTTCACAAAATTATGCATATCCTCTTGATACTGGCAACGAAACCATCAGCTTGAGCATATTTTTATGCATCTTTCTGAAATTCGCTTCATATACTGATCAACATTGTTGCTTCTCGATGGGAAATTTGCATGTGTGCGTCAACATGCAAAAAAATTCGGCCCGACACGCCTTATATGCAGCCAGAACTTTGTCACTCACGTTCAATTTTTGTACGGAAGAAAAAAAGCGCGAATTTTGGTCATTGTCTGAATGTTCAGGTTTGAATCATATGAATTATTAATGACGAAGGTAGAAAAAATTTGCCCAAGACGAAAATCAAAGTTTTTTCCAAATCGGCAATCGACGAATATGGCCGTTTCGCAAAGAAAGTCGTGGGCAAGAATCGTTTTTTATGCGTGCCTTCTTTTATATTTGTTGCATTAACGAAGATGCAAAATGACTTGGGAAATTTTCGTTACGTGACACATTGTAAATGACCTTTTTGCATTGTATTGTATATTTTTACATGTAGATACAATTTAGCTGACGTAACGAGCATCATCTTTTTTGAAATTCTTGTTGTTTCAATTATTAACTAAAAACTGCGATGAATTTTTTACGAATGCTGAAAACATGTGAATTTTATACATAATAAAAAAACAGCAACGATACAGCACATACGCACAATTTGTGCGAAATTATATTCATCTTTTTTTTGAAATTATTACGTTGAAGAACATTAACTTCGAGCCTGCGATTCTATGACTGACTTGAATAATTTCATTTTCATTACAATTGTACGAGAACATTTGTCGCGAATTTTTATTAGAAACGACCAAGCTCAAGACAACCACATTTTAATTACGAATTAAACCAAATAAGATGCACATTCGTGAAACATTTCGTGTACCGCGACAGAACAACTTGATTTTCGTTATTTGCATCAACTCGGTCAACCTCGTCGTTCAGTGACACTGTCTTGATAAAATCAAAATTTTCAAGAAATTCTCTTTTCTCAAATACATGTTAGTTTGAGACACCTAAATGGTGACACTGCTTTTTGTAATTTTCATCTAATTTCATACAATTCATGACAAATTTAATTGTTATCCAGACTTATCATACTACTACTATTCCACAGACAACAAAATGGTTGAGAAATTGAAATTCACTTTGCGGACCCTTACCTTTCCCCATAAAACTAACGACGGGGAACCTAAAGGAACACGAGTAAGATACGACGACGCGAGAGAATATATAAAATGGTTTTGAAAAATTTTCCGCCGTTTGATTGCACCTCGGGGTATTTTTTCGCAATGGCTATACGAAGTGCGCTTTATTGCGCCAAGTGTATGGTCATTGGAGGGAAGTGTGTAGACTGAGGAAAAAAGAAGTCGGGAATGGGAGGCGAGGGGGGCGAAAAAGAGGATCGCCGCTGAACTAAACGTTGCACTTGAAACGGGTATACAATGGGAGAACTGCTTTCATTCGATTTTTCAAATTTCATGTTTATTTTTTTGACATGATAAAATCAGGAATAAGGTTTTTACTCGAAAATAGGTGGCTGTCAGAGGTTGCCAACTGACATTTCGATAATATTTATATTATATTGCTGCATTTTATGAATAGGGGATAGTATTGAATAATATTCAATTACAACTCAATATAATTTTTTATTTTACTAAAAATAAAATTAAAAACCATACCGTAATCTATTTTCACTGAAAATTGATAGAATTTAATACTACTTATGTGGTTGTGACATAACTGCACACTAAATATAGCTGGCAGAAATTCAACATATCACATAGTTAATAACCTTATCCTTTTTCCCTTGTACCAAAAACCAACGAAACCCTATACTATTCATATGGTAATGACAACCATATTGTTTTCTTCATGCACCGAAATCAAAGTTTCTGAAACTCGTCGACTCTTTAGATTTTTATCTTTCAACCTTGTAAAAAAATGACTGTAATAACTTAAAATATAGTTAGACGAACAATGAATAAAGTTGGCGAAAATATTTTTATTCGTATGTTTGTAAAACTGATATTGTTTTTTTCCAAAACAATCATTCCACGAAGTCATCATCACACATTACACACGATTCCAAAAATCATCGGTAGATACTGTATACTTTTTGAATGGTTGTGACAACTATATCGTATTTCTGTCAACTAAAATCAACATTTCCGATCCTCGTCAAATTTTTATCTTTTGATACCTCAACTCTGTAATAGATTGCTGTAATAAACAACATGGTTCCATCAACCATAAATGTGCTAAATGTCGTTGCCCCAAATTCACATGGTTGTGGCAAAGATGTAGTTTTCTGGGTGTTATTAAAAATATCAGTGTACGGAGAAGACGGTGTTTTTGTCACAATCATACAAAACGTTACATTTTTTACTGGAACGATAACGTAACGCGTTATTTTAATTAACAAGTAACGGTAAGGGTAACGAGTCACTTTTTTCGGTAACGAGTAACAAAAATCCCATATTTTGAGTTATTTTTATCTATCTCATTGAGTTTTTAGCACAATTTGTAACTTTTTAAGAAATGTTCTGAAACTGAGATGTAAGTAATTTTTTACTTACTCATTTTTGAATAAAAAATCCAATATCAATCATTTTTATTAGAACAATAGTTTAATTTAATTTCAACTTTAAACTGGAATATTAGCAATTTGTGAATTTGCAAAAAACTATTGAAAAGGCTCAAAGCACTAGATTTTAATTAGTTTCATGTTATTTAATTCTTCAAAAATTTATATGATTTTAGGAGTCGAGATAATTTCTCGAGCTTTCGATTCTATGTACAAATAAATGTTTATACAAGTCTATTCAAATATTATACAATTTTTCAAATCGTCGAACTCTGTGAAAAATACAAAAAATATTGAGGGCACTCTAAATCTATAAAGAAACTGTTTTCTGCAAAATTGATCGAGATATTTCAGAAATTTAGAACTTTTAATTTTATCTTATTCTGGAAATTGAAAGATATATCTTAAAAAAAACTTGAAAATTCCACAACATTCTATAAATACTTAGAAATACAAAGAAAAATACGTGTAAATATGTAAAATATTGAAAATCTTTCGAATTAAGGAAATTCATACAGCGATGTATAAAAATAATGAACGATCCTTGAAATCATAGAAAAGCTGAAGAAATACAAAAATGGCGGAATAAGTAAAACTCTATCGAGACACTGTTTTCTGGACAATCCTGTAAAACACGGAAAATTTCATTATGTTCAAATTCTAGAGTTCGAAATCCTTGAAATGTATATAACCATTTATATTATCAAAATACTAAAATCATGCAAACATACTAGGAAATTATGCAACGCTCTATCATCCTGAAAAAAAAAAGAATAATTTCAGAATTACTGAACAATCATTCAAATCGTAGAAAAATTGAAAAAGTATTAAAAAAATCAAAGGAAATGAAAATCTTTGTAGACACTATCTGCTAAAAAAATCCTCTTAAATAAAATAATTTGATGAACATTGAATTCTAGAGCATAAAATTCTTGAAATCTATATACCAATGTACAGAAGAATAGTAAAAATTTATAAAAATACATAAAAATTCAAAAACCTAAAAAATCTAGGTGGGTATTAAGTTTTTCTCAAACATCCATGAAATTTCTGAATTTTTCCTTGTGGTTCACGTTAAATCAAACGTCATATTCAGGAATTTTGTGAACTTGAAAAAAATATAAAATTCGAACAAGCTGATTGATTTTTTCTTAGGGTGAAAAAGTACGGATTAACATTTTTTATCATATCTGAAATAAACAATTTCTATAAAACGAAACCACGAGCACGTTGATATTGTTATTTTCAGCCTTAGTTTTCCGATGTCTTATTATTTATTTCAGTTTATTCTAAAAGGTAACGTGAAAGTAACAGGACGTTACTTTTTTCACCTTTACAACGGTAACGTAACGCGTTACATTTTTTTAAGTAACTTCCCAAACCCTGATTTTGGGTCGCAGCAGTACCTAGAAATACGGTTGCACCGACCCCAAGCATGGTTGGGCCAAAACCTACTGTTTTCATGGTTGCGACAACCACACCGTTTTTTCCGTGTGGAATTGTACACTGTTCCGGATTCGTGATTTTCTCCGTTTCAACTGGGAGAGAACTTGACGCACTTTTTCTGTTGCACGAAACAAGCCTAGAGTAGAAGAGGGAAGGGGCCAAGTACTCGCTCGCGAGCACGAGCGAGAACGTCGACGGTCGAGTAGAAGGAGGTACAAGCGGAGGTTCAAGAGAGGGAAGAGGAAAGAGGGAGCTCTTGGTTGCCTGCAGTATGATAGAGGACTGACCCGAGCCAAGGTTGCGCGGTGACGCCATCAAGCTACTAGTGCATAATAGCGCCGCTTTCTGCAGAGGCCGTGCCAAAACGAGACTGCTGCTGCGTATACGAGCGCGTCGCGTTCCGCGGCATCGCGGCGACAAATACTATGCGCGATATTTATACCGCAATGTATATCACCAGCGCCGATCGGAAGGACGAGAAATTTTTTTTTCTCAGCGAGTCAAGCTCCCAAACATGTTTAGGAATTCCGGAAAATGAACCGATTTTCTACAATCATTTGAATTGACATGTCGGATATAATTCATTATTTTTTCATCTGTTTTTCCAACGCGAATTATTTTCAGCATCTTGCATTTCAATGCCTCTGATTGAGATAGACATTCATCGCTTGGTCTTCGGGATTTTTCCGCGATCTAATTTACATCCCGCACTTGCGGAAGAGCCTCGTTCGCGTTCTATCGATTACTTCGTTTTTTCCTATTGCTTCATCTGACGATGGAAGGAGGGATCTAAAAATACGCGATATTCGCGTTTGTTGCTGCAAACTGCAAACAGCCTCGAGATGCCGAGGAGGCGCGAGAGCGTGTCATCCGACGACTATCAACGACTATTACCGACTAGGAGGCTCAATCGTAGGCCCGTTGTCTAGGACTTGGAGTGGGGGAGGCAGTCGTACTTTACTGACCTATACCACACCGCGCTCACGTACTCACTCGCAGCGCGATGACGACGCGTTGATCAGCGTTGATAATAAAATCGGTGACAAGATCGGGATGAGAGGAAAGAATTCAAACCGATTCGCGAGATTCACGCAATTCAGAAAATTCGTGGAATTCACTGAGAAAAAAATCTTGTACTTCCTGCCGTATATATATTGTAAAAAGTACAATATTATTGTATTTTTTACAAAAATATTGCAATTTTTATAATATCATTGCACTTTTTACAATAATATTGTAAAATCTGCAATATTTATTTTACTGAAAACAATATTTTACAGTAAAACCGCTATTCATGTACAAATTACAATATGTATGCCAGTTTTTACTGTATGATTTCGGAAAATTAAAAATCTCAAAATGCAAATTTCGCTGTACGAACCGTAATTTTTACCATACATGGCGAAAAAAATGAACTACATTACTTTTATCCAGCTTTTTCGAAAACTGTATCATATTACAGTATGATGCACTAGAAACCTAGAAAGTATACAAAAATATTGTTAAAACAACCTATACAGATCTGCATACTGAAAAAGCTGTATGGAATTTTCAATAATCTGAATTAATACTCTCTTCATTTCTTAGAGTGAATTTTCACTCTGTATCGAGTCAAAATACTGTCACTCAAACTTGGAGTGATTTTTCACTTTTTAGAGTGGAAAGTCACTCGTAAGTAGTGAAATTTTACTCCTCTTAGAGTGAAATTTAACTCATTTTTCAGAGTGAATTCTAACTAGAATTATGGAGTGAAATTCGATTTCTCTTAGAGTGAGGATTCACTCTTTTGGAGTGAATTTTCACTCCATGTTAGAGTGGCAGTATTTTGACTCGATGGAGTGTGAAAATTCACTCTAAGGAATTAAGAGAGTAGGAATTACAATAAGATGTTGCAAAAAGTACAAGAAGCATAGTAGAAAACGGAAGATGTAGAGGAGTTTTTACAACAAAATATATCTATAACTACAATATCATTTGACAATATTTACAATATGTTATTTCAAACATTGACATATTATGTAGCAAAAAGTACAATATTTCAGAGTGATTCCCGTTTACCATACAGTATTGTAATAATTACTATATTTTTTTTTCAGTGTTAATCTATTTTTGAGAATTTGTGTTGTTTTATTTCAGTCGCGAATTCCAAACTGGATTACAATTTTCGTGAATCTTTGCAGGGCACTGAGAACAAAATATAGTAATTATTAACATATTGTTTAGTAAACGGGAATCACTGATATACTGAACTTTTTGCTACATAATACATATCAGTTTTTGAAATAACATATTAGAAATATTGTCAAATGATATTGTAATTATAGATATATTTTGTTGTAAAAACTCCTCTACATCTTCCGTTTCCTACTATACTTCTTGTACCTTTGGCAATATCATATAATTGCTATTTATCCAGATTTTTGAAAATTTCATACAATTTTTTCAGTAAACAGATCTGTATAGGTTCTTTTTGCAATATTATTTTTGTGTACTTTCTAGGTTTCAAGTGCATCATATTGTAATATGATACAGTACTCAAAAAAGTTGGAAAAAAGCAATGCATTTTTTCTATTTTAGTGCATGTGAAAATAAATTGCGGGCGAGCAAAAAAACCCGGTCGCCACCTGTTCCCAGTTGCCTGACTTTAGGAAACGTGAAAGAAACGTATGGTAAATATTATAATTTGTACTGTAAAATTTTCATTTTCAGATTTTAATTTTTCTGAAATTATCTAGCAAAAAGTGGCATACATATTGTAATTTGTACAATATAGCGGTTTTATTATACACTATTGTAATAAGTAAAATAAATATTACATGTTTTGCGATAATATTGTAAAAACTAAAATAAAATTGTAAAAACTGCAATATAATTGTAAAAAGTACAATAATATTGTTCTTTTTACACTATATATGGCAGAAAGTACAAGATTTTTTTCTAGTGGGCTTTGGAAAATTTTAAAAAGAGGTGTGTCATTACTGCGATAATTTGCGAGTGCTTCAATGAGTATTTTTGATTTCCTCTGAAGTTTGAGATGTTACATCTCAATAGAGAATATTTCGCTCATAAAGTATCAAGTGAAACAAAAAATTCTAGAGTTTTTGTGGGAATAGGGGGCGGGGGGGGGGAGGGCAATCTGAAAGCAATACTTTTTTTTGTTGATAAATGTGATATTCAAATTTGTGTGGAATTTTCTGTTTTTGCAAACACAATAGAAATTAAAAATGAGCATCTAATAGATATGTATTAAATTCAAAAAATTTTCGTTGTGGGATGACTTTTTTTGCTGTTATTTAAAAGAAACAAATTTTTTCCGAGATTTCAAAAACATGAAGTTATATTTTTGGATGACAAATTTTCAGTGTTGTAAATTTTTAATGAATTCTTTCATTATTTCTGCGAGTTCCATTTCAAATATTGATAAATTTCATGTGTTATTGTTTGATTTTAATCATCTGTATCAGATTATATGTATTTACAAGTTAAGTTCAAGATTCGGATTTAGAAATGTTTACAAGTGGCATTTCATAAAATGAGACATTATACGAATCGAATATATATTTCATTGTTTTTGGTTTCATTGTTCGAGCCTCATGTCATCCGGAAAATCGGAAGATTCTTGATAAATTTTTCAAAACCAAAATCAAGTTAACTTTTACATAAATTATATATTTCATTTGAAATTTTAAAATTTCTAGTTTATCAGATCTTTCGATGGAAACGATGTCAATTTCCAGATTTTGATACGTCATTTTCGTAAGTACCAAAGTATCCAAAATTTTACGTACTTGACAGTTTTTCAAAATTACATGTTTATTCGATCTTGGGACTATGAAATTAAATTTTTTTTTAATTCTAAATTTCAAGGCTGCATATTAGATAGTTATAATTGCTATTGCGCATGTTAAAAGAATGAAAAGTTTTGGTAAAGTTCTTTTATCGATTTCTTTGACTTATCTTGATTTAAAATCCGCACGTAAAGACAGACTAAGAAAATACAAATTTCCTATAGAGAAAATTTTTTCATCAATATTCAATGTAAGGGCAGATTACACGAATAAAATAATTATTCCGAAACTGTATTCATGAACTAAAATAATTGGTACGTTTTTATAATAATCATTCTTAGTAAAATTATATGAATGAGTCCCGAAATCAAAAGATTCATTTTTCATGTGAAATGAAGATATAAAAAAATCTTGGTATTCTAAAGTTTTCAAAATTTGCGGGTATTACAGATGAAAGAATATTCAATCAAAATTATCTAAATTAAATCAAGTTTCTATGGTAAGTTTTTTGATATGCTTCAAGTTCTGAACGTTTGAGAAATAATCATAGAATACAAAACATGTTACAACAATGAACCAATCATATGTAATCTACATATAATTAATCATTATACTATTGATAAATAATGTATTATAAACAAATATTTATAACATTTAAAAAAAATATTGCAAGTAAATATCATCAAAAATATTCGAAAAAAAATTTTCAGTGCCTATGCTCACACAAAATGAATATTCATCAATAATGCTCAATAATCTAAAATAAATTGATGTTATTGTCAGGTTTGAAGTCAGTTGGCATTCTGCACGCTCTTCAAGATGTTGCGAAAACAAAGAAAAAAGGAGAAAACATGAAAAAAAACGACATAAAAGTCGCGAATCGACGATCCGCGACGTATGTATGTCTGGCGATGAAGTCAGCCCGGACACGTTTCTTTGTTCCTGTCGTCCTTGTCTTTCCGGGAGCCCGGGACCGAGACGTTTCGATAGGCTAAGAGCCGGATCGGCACGCGGAATTCCGCATCCTCTATCGTCGTGCCCCCTCGACCCACGGCGTCCCTTTTTCTTTTTCTTATTACAATACCTCCCCCCCTCAAAACCCTCCCTACTTCCTCGCTCCACTCGAAAAAGATTTCGTGCAACCAACAAAATCGCCATATCTCACCTCCCCAAACACTATTACACTAAGAAAAACAGAGAAGGTTCCTAAATAAATTTAGATAAATGAATTCAAATATATCTAACAATTCTCAACACATTCACCTAACAAGTTGACTACTAATTAGTAAACACCAATCTTTAGTGACGCCATTTTCGTTTTTTGACCAAGCGATTGAAGAAGTAATTTTTCCCTTTTTTTAATCACTGAGAAAAAAATATAGTAATTATTACAATACTGTACAGTAAACGGGAATCACTCTGACATATTGTACTTTTTGCTAGATAATATACATATCAGTTTTTGAAATAACATATTGTAAATATTGTAATTATAGACAGATTTAGTTGTAAGAACTCCTCTACATCCTCCGTTTTCTACTGTACTTCTTGTACTTTTTGCAATATCACATTGTAATTCCTATTAATCCAGATTTTTGAAAATTCCATACAGTTTTATCAGTAAACACATCTGTATAGGTTCTTTTTGCAATATTTTTGTGTACTTTCTAGGTCTCAAGTGCATCATATTTTTCTATTTTAATGCATGTGAAAATAAATTGCGGGCGAAAAAAAAAAACCCGGTTGCCACCAGTTCCCAGTCGGCCGACCTTAAGAAACGTGGAAAAAACTTATGGTAAATATTACAATTTGCATAGTAAAATTTTCATTTTCAGATTTTAGTTTTTCCGAAATTATACAGCAAAAAGTGGCATACATATTGTTATTTGTATAATATAGCGGTTTTTTTATACATTATTGTAATAAGTAAAATAAATGTTGCAGTTTTTACAATATATATGGCAGAAAGAACAAGATTTGTTCCTCAGTGATGATTATCCGACTAAGATGATTAGTAAGTAAACACGTATTGCGGCTAGTGAAAGATTACGTATTAAGTATTAGTAGAAAATTGACGATTTCATGGAGTTTACTGTCACTAAAAGTAAATCATATATTAGTAACTTCTGGTTTTTGCAATATTGGTATGTAGCCTAGATTCTATAAAATAACATCCAAAATTTCAAGATCATAGGAAAATTTTCATCGTTTTAAACTTCTCGATAAACATTCAAACACTACAAACTTATATAATTTATGACTCTTTGACTCAAATTCAACTAATTACATCATCGTTTACACAAAATATATTCTATTTACAAAATTATAGCTATCTTCGGATATTGAACGACATTTTTGCCTGGTAATACAAAATGTAAAATATTTATTTTTCGTTCTCAAATTCGGAATATCAAAAAATCTTCTATACATCCATTATGAAAACTATTTGCTTGCAGGAAAGAATGTTGAATGAACAAGTTTTTTACCTAGAAATGGATGTTATGTAAACTAAAGCTTCAGTTGGCGTAACTATTATTTGGTTAGTCCAACAAAGAAGTTTAGTTAAGTCTTTATCAACGGGATTGACTTATTTATTGCAATCTTTTGCCATTCTTGAAATGTATACAAGCTTCGGTTCGCATCCTACATAGCAAAATCTAATCCATGCATGAAATCTATGTATTTGATATTCAAATTTTTCATCTTTCATAGTTCTTAGAAATAATAATTGTGTTCCATAGTTTTTATGTGAGTGACACTTTTGAAGTGATAAGTTAAAATCAAGAATCAGGGAATTGTAGAGGTTTTGAATCTGAAAATACACCGTAAAACTTGAGCAGTCTATGGAAAATTGAATTTTTCGCAACGTCAGATACTTTCACGCAACCTTTAAACTCATGAATTCACAACTTTCGATGACAGAATGGAAAAATTTGGTCAAAAATGTACGAAAGAATACGAATTCATTCGGCCAATTTTCTTTTTTCTGTTACTTAGCCAAGGGTCCTACCGAAAGGGACCTTTTTAAGGATTTAGACCACAAGACGTAACTCGAAATATGTACAAACTCAGATTGTGCAGTTATTAGTAAAGATTGAGCAAGTTTCTAATATTGCAAACCCTATTGTTAAACAAAGAATTGTACTACCCGAAAAAGCGTTGCTCATGTCTTAATGATGCAAGTTTCTGCCTCGAACTACTTCTGATGACATTATTCTTACTGTATATCTTTAAGAAGGTCTAGTAAAAACGAAAATCGACCAAACGAATTCATGCCCTTAGGTTCCTTTTCTCATAGAGCGTCACATCAAGCCGTAACGCAAAAAGAGCTGGAAAAAACGATTTTTGCTAATTTTTCGAAAATGCTTCTTCAGGGAAATAAATGACAGTTATTTTCGTACTCATAGACCCTAAATTAGTCTAAGTGACTCTCTTTTCCAATTTCTCCTCAATTTTCTCTCATTTCAATTTGTAAACTGGTGTTATAGGCAACTCGAGCATAAGAGACAGAAGTAGGAAACGACAAGAGCGAGAGTTTTGGCGGACTTGCAACAACTCGGGAGTGCCTGAAGGGGGAGGGGAGGGGAGGGGATCAGCAACCACGTACGGCGCGTACGGCCACAGCCGCAGCATCAGCGACGAAGAGGACGTAAAGGGAGGGTGGAGGGGGAAGGGCGCTGAATATGGCAGAGTCGCTGGTGCATCTAGCCAGTCACGAAAAGTAAAAGGGGGAAATACATATATATATTTATCTCCCCTTCTTACTCTTTCGCGAGTCTGCAGAAAAAAGGGGAGGTGTCGCGGGGGGGGGGGGGGGGGGGGGAGGGCGAGGGGCGGCGGAGAAGGATAGAGCAGTTAAGTTAGTCTGTCGGTCAGTGACTGCCTGACTTTCCCGACGCAGCTGAAGGTCAACTCTCCCCTTCTTTCTCCCTCCCCCCCCCCCTCCGCCTTGCGCCCCCGGCGGGCAGACACAGCGTCTTCGTCCTATGTATGTCTGCTCCTTTTCTCGCTTCTATGCACCGTGTGCGTATATTATACATATATACATGCTCATGTACATGGCATATATAAATATGTGTATATACATAATACCGTCGGCTCCTCTTCACAACTAGCACCCCCCCCCCTCCCCCCACGCCGCACTGTTGCGCGCACGACGCTGCGAATATATTTTTAATATCGCGCCCGCGCGCCGGGAGACGGATTTCGCGAGATCGCTCCTCGGGGAAGAGATTTTGATGATATTGGGGAATGAAAAAGTTGGGGTCTCAGAGGTTTTGCGGAAATGGGGTTGTCGTGTCTTCAGGACGGATTTTTTTAGGGGTGGGTCGAAGGAAGCTGACTTTGTTTATATCTAGTAATTTTTGATTTTTTCAAGTTTTTAATTTTACAAGTATTGGATTGGAATCATTATGAGATTAAGTTTTCGGTAATGATGTTTTATTTTGGATTTATAAAAGGAAATAGGTGGAAGGAGGTTAGAGTGTTGGACACTTGGTTTTGGAGAATTCGTAACTGCATTGTGTGAGGGGTTGTAACATAGAAATAGAGAAACTGCGTCAGTGAGATGGTATATTTAGGATATACTATATTGTAAAAGTTTTGTTGAATTTACTAAACAGGAAAAAATAAGTATATGTAATTGGAAATTGCACTGAAATAGAAAGATTCTGAAATCACAATGTTTGATTCTAAATCATTGAAATTAATATTTTCAGGTTAGTTATTCAAAATAATCATTTTAAGAATTGGGGGACTAACAACTTGAAAAATCTTAAGTCTATGATGATTCTTTAGATTGTATTCGAAAGTTGATAAATGAGCGTGGCTGTAGAAATACAGAAAAGTTGCGTGAGATCTTCGTATATTTACATATAAGAATTACAGTCTTGATTTCAGAAATTCTAAACACAACGAAAACAAATTGTGGATTTTATAACTCCAAATTTGCTCAATAAAAAATTATGTTCTCATGTAGTGATATGTCGTCAACTTGCAAACACGTTCTCTCAAGAATATAATTTATTTCTAAACACAATAAAATAGTTTTAAAAATCTTTTGACATTCCTTTCTTTTATTATAAACCTCAAAGATATGGATGTTTTTCAAAAATTTTAAATTATTAATTATAATATTTAAGTTCGCAAAGAATATAAAATTACATAGAAGAAAAATCTTGATTGAAGATCCTAAACTTGATACAATCCGAAAATTTAGACACAATAATTTCACATATTTTGTAGCTGTTGAAATTTTCAAATAGTATTGTTTGGACGTAAATAATTGAAAATGAGATTTTCTTTTTTGGAATTCGTGTTTCAAGTGTTAAGGATTTATGTAGCTGCACTTTCATAAACAAAATAAGCAAAAAAGTATCAAAATCGTCTTTTTTTCTTCTTCGATCTTTTTCGATCATTAACATTAAGTTATTTCAATGTTAATTTTTAATCATCGAAAAAGATAATTCTATGAAATTTCAGATTATAGGATTTAATTTCTTTGGTTCAATTTTCAAAATTTTTCACTAGAAAAAACCTGATATATTTTATTGCTCTCGAATCTGCAAAAATATAAGAAAGTGAAGGCTATATTCTATACTCGAAGTCGCAGAATCTTGGGTACCATGTAAATTTATAACAGTCACAGAAAAGACAATTTTAAAATCAAGTGGACGAAGTGAAAGTCATTCATACAATATTATTTAAACATTGTTTTTTCTTTTCAGAGAAAAACATGCATATCATTGAAATATTCTTCTGCTCCTCTCAACATTTTGCAATAGTTTATAATTTTGGAAAATACGATGATTCAAAATTTATTCTTTTGCATTCAGCCAGAATTAAGTGAAGCGATTAAGTAAATCCGAAATTCCGAAATCTATCAACTGCAAAATATGTGCAATATATTGTATAACCACAATCATTGTAAAAACTTTCCAATTCACTCAAACTTTCCAAGTTCCTCATTTTGGAAATACGGTCATTTACAAACTTTGCGAAATTTGTCAGTTTTTTCGAGTGCATGAAAATTCAACGCTGGATATTTAGAAAAATTCTTGCACATCGGATTTAGTCGATGATTTCTCTTTACTTTCATTTCTTCAATGTTTTTGCTCGTATCATTTTAACCCAAAGACGCCTTATCGCGAAACCCGGAAGGAGACGCCCTATCCTGAATAAACTCTTTGATAAGGTCTCGTTTGTGTTGAACCCCCTCCCACATACACACCGGATTCGATTTTTCCATTACTTACTTTCCCGTCTCTACTTGGCGATAATCGCAAGTTTCGTAGCACGTCGACGATGGCGACCAAGGGCCGTGTTAAACGAATTATGCACAGTCGATATTGACAAGTTGCATCACTGGAACGCGATGAAATCGAGAGTATGGATCATAATTTTACAATTCATCCACCTATTCAATATCTAAAAAAATCGATAAAGATAATCCTGCTTTGATTCATTCGGCACGATGAATACTTTACTTTTTTTGATCGTTTTGTAGTCAAGGGGCAGTTTTTGAAATTTGTGTATATGAATAGAATGTAAATTACAGCTTGAGTCAATCAACTTCAGAAGACATCGTCTCGGATGAAATTAATTTTGGTCACTCTATTTTGCATCACATCGAAAATCTCGAGTTTTCTTAACACAAAAAATTATACTTTATCATCGACGGGGATCAAAGCACTTTATCAATATTACCAAATCTCCCGAAAATCCTTGGAAAAGCTTCCGACAATGTGAGGGAGGTCAGTGACCAATGCGTGTCTATTCGCGCTATGCGTACCGTTTCGCGTTTTACCTATTTGCGTACTGCTCCCACGGAGGGGCCAAGAAAAGATCACTGAAAGCGTAGCCGTGATCTTTGTGCCTCGGAATGCAACGCACGGTGACACATCGCCTCCGAATTAGACTCGCTTTCCCCCGCGCGCACGATTTCATCTGCACGCTAATTGCGCGGTCATACGAAATATCAGGAAATGCTGTGCAAAAAATTTCCAACTTGGAGTACACCCCTACGATTGTCATTTTCTAACAATACCGTTTTGACTTAAAATCCGGTGATTGATAATTTTGGCATTTCGAGACATCAATTTTATGTATAATGATCAAGGAAATCGATGTTATCAAAACAAAAATTTTCCGTGCATTGAAATAATTACTTGAAATGCAGAAAATCATTACTATATATAAAAATGTTTCTTCAATTCTAGTGGGCTGTACTCTGGGTGTATCTACTATTGACATACTGGATGTACGAAATGCATGATTTATTCAAACAGAATAATGTCTAAAGAGATCCTTATTTTTTTATGTCCTGTTACAGTAAAGAAAATTAGTTAAAAAAATTCATTATTTTTCTTAGCAATGGCTGGATGCAAGTGCATCAATGAAACATTGTACGATAATGAAAGTAAAAGTAACATTTCCATTGACAGAAAGTGATGTCTCAAAACTGGAGTTTACTTTCATACATGCTACTTGATTTTACGTTACTTTCATCTGTCTCATTAAGTTTCTGGACCAATTTGTAAATTTTTAAAGAATGTTCTGAAACTGAGATATGAGTAATTTTTAAGATCCTCATTTTTAAATGAAAAATTCTATGTTTATAATTTTTGATGGCACAATTTCAAGTATTAGTAATTTGTGTAAAAATATTGACGGAGAATATGCTTTTTTACTTTTTATCAGAAACTTTCACAATTCAAAGTGTTAAATTTCAAAAATCTGCATGAAAATAATATTCAATTACTGAAAACCGATATATATTTATCAAAATCTATAGCAGAATCTGTAAGATCTCGAGATCCTGCTATGAAATCTCATGAAATATAATTATTCCACCAAAAAAAAAAATAGATACGAAAAAAATATGAAATCAGAAATGAAAAACTTCAATTTATCGAGCTTTGAATTCTAAAAATATGTTTATAGAAGTCTATAATAAAGTAAGAAAAATTTTCAATTCGTATAGCTCTGTGAAAAATACAAAAAATATTAAGGGCAATCGAAATCTATAAAGAAACTGTTTTCTGCAAAAACGATCGAAATACTTCTGAAATTTCGAACTTTCAATTTTATCCCATTCTGAAAATTCAAAGATATATCATTAAAAGAACTTAAAAATTCCACAACGTTCTATAAATAGTTAAAAATACAGATGGAAAATGCGTATAAATATATGAAATATTGAAAATTTTTAGAATTCCAGAAATTCATAAAGCTATTAATCAAAATAATGACCGATCCTTGAAATCTTAGACAAACTGATGAAATACGAGAAGTACTGATACATATAAGTAAAAATCTATCAAAACGCTGTTTTCTGGAGAATCCTGTAAAACACGGAAAATTTCATTATGTTCCAATTCTATAGTTCAAATTTCTTGAAACGTATATATGAATTTATATTCTAAAATATAAAATTATGTAAAAATACTAGGAAATTTCGCAATATTTTATTATCCTGAATAATACGAATAACATAGATTCAGAAATACTAAACAATCCTTTAAATCGTAGAAAAATTGAAAGAGTATCGAAAAAATGAAAGGAAATGAAAATCTTCATAGACACTATTTGCTGAAAAATCCTCTAAAATAAAATAATTTGATAAACATTAAATTCTAGAGCATGAAATTCGTGAAATCTATGTATTAATGTACAGAAAAATAGTAGAAATTTATAAAAATACTGAAACATCCTGTAACATTATTTACATACCGAAAAACACAAAAAAATTTAGGAACTTTTAAAATCTGGGTAGGTATTAAGATTCTCTCAGAAATCTATTAAATTCGCGAATGTTTCCTTGTGGCTAACATTGAATCAAATGTCATATTCAGAAATTTTGCGACGAAAGAAAACATAAAAATTTGAAAAAGCTGATTGATTTTTTTTAAGGGTGTGAAAGTAAGGATAAACATTTTTTATTATATCTGAAATAAACAACTTCCAAAAAACAAAATTACGAGTACGTTGTTATTGTTTTTTTTCAGCTTTAGTTTTTCGATGTTTGATTATTTATATTCAATTTATTCCAAAAAATAACATGAAAGTAACATGACGTTACTTTTTTTAAGTGGTAATGGCAATGGGTTGCTATTTGTTTTCAAGTAACGGTAACGTAACGAATTACTTTTTTCACCTTTATAAGGGTAATGTAGCGCGTTACATTTTTTCAAGTAACTTTCCAAACCCTGCTAAAATGAGACTTTTTTGGTTTGATATGCTAAATTTTAGTCGTTAATGTTGACTTTTACGGAAGTTATAAATAATTTCAACTTTTTATAAAAACGCACTCGAGAATTTCTTTTTTTTTATTTCATTTGATCCCAAAAACGAGGAAAATAATGTTTTGGAATTTCCACAAGTTTTCCCAAGCTAATAAGATGAAGTTTTTGAAAAAACAACGAAATTTTTAAAAATTGTCGATAAAAAATCTGTGTTCCTTACAAATCCATGTACCTTTCAAACATACACAACTGTTTTCCAAACATTTTCTCCATATTCATGTTTCATTCATCTTGTTACTCAATGTATTTTAGAAACTTGAAATAAAAAATGGCTATATTGAGTGGGAATTATTGTTATCGGCGTAGTTATGCTATAGTTATTATTATTATTTCTTGTTAGGGAGGATACCTGGGGGGCAAGAATGGGAGCTACGAGATCGTGTTCGTTGTTCGCAGGTGAAATTTATATTCCCAGTCAAGTGCGAGCCTGCACTCTTGTGCTGGCTGCACAGCATCACATCCCCCTGCCGGATGTAGCGCGTAGGGTCCGAGCTGCTCGACTGGATCTGGGTCTAGTTTAAATCGCCGCTGCAAATAATCGCCTGACATTCACGGCCAGTCTCGTTTCGCTTGCAAAATCGAGCTCTTTTTACGCCCGGTGAACGAATTTTAATATATTATCATGACTCTATGCGAGCAGCTTTTTTTCACCGCTCGCTTTTTATTCCAAAATCGTAGGGTGACCCTTCGAAAAGGGCACGACCTGTTTTCCAACTGTTTCATTTTACGTCCTCCAAATTTTGAAGTGAATCGTCGTTTATTCATGACCCCGACTGTTTCCAGAAATTCATGCATTTTCCATGCTTGGGTTCGTATCAGGGCCATGTGAAAGGGCGAGGAAAAGGAAGGGCTTAACAGCTTTTCCCTATCGAACGAGTTACGATTGTAATTATTGGCGCGAGATTCCATAATTTTTCTTAGATAAGATTGAGATCGCAAATACGCATCAGACGGATATTACATTAGTGGGATATTAGATTGTTCAAGAATTTCTTGATTTAATATTCATTAGATTATACCATTGAAGGTGTTATGATACTAGCTTGGAAATTTGCGGCGCCGGAAAGAAATGAAGTATTGAACGGAAGTTGTATACAGAATTTAATATCGGTGATGCGCAATATTGTGAATTTGAACTGTCTGAAAGGTAGGGGGTCAGTCCTTCCAATCCGCTTTTTCCCAAACTTTTTTTCCCAATCAAGGATCAGTTTCAAAACATATATTCCAAAATAAGGTATTTTCAAAACATTTTTTTTCCGAAATAATGCAAATTTTTGGCCAAAAGAAAGTTTTTCCTTTAACGTTTTCTTTTTGAACAAAAAAATCATTATTTTCGAAAATTTCGATATAATCAATTTTGAAGTGTCAAAACTGTCTTTTTTCTCATAACAAAAAGTCAATACTGAATATGGAAATGTTCAGGTTGTTTATTCGCTTTGGTTGTCAAAATTTGAAGTGTAAAAATTTTCATGCTTCTAAATTTTATCCCGAATTTCAAGCTCTTTACAAGAATATGATATGGCTGAATTCATCAAATCGAAAAAACAAGTCTCCTAGGTGTCCCTAGATATAAGCCAGCACTCTGGAATCTGTATGATTTTGTGAGACTTGGAACTGCAAGAATAAATAATACTCCAGAGGGATGGCACAAGAGGTTCCAACTTGTTGTCGGAAAGAACATCCAAGCCTATATTCTTATCTTGAAGAACTTAAAAAAGAACAAGATGACACCGAAATCATGCAGCGTCTGCTCCATTTAGGGCAAAAAATCAGAAAAGTGGTAGATGCGAGGAAAAAACAGCGTGAAGAACAAATTTCAAACGTTGTTGCCCAATACCATGACTATGATATAATTCAATATTTGAAAAATTCAAGTTATAATATACGATTATAAATACACACACTAAATGGCACTTTGCTAAATAAAACGATCGACTTTGATATGGCTGCAATATACATTTTTTTTATTAAACAATGATATTTTAAGTAATATTCCTGTTGTTTTTGGTATAATACTTTGATGTATTGCGAAATTCGGGTTTGGTATTATTGCATACTGGAAGATTTGGATTGGAAATGCTCTGGTTTGGAAAATTCTGCATTGGAAAAAATGGCCTTTGGAACTCGTGGAATGGAAAATTTGCACCCCAATCGTCTGAAATTTTAATTCTTGCTGTTGTAAACTTGAAAAGTGGTTTTAAATCAATTCGAAAGATCTAATAAGTCTGACAGTGATTTAGTGAAAATTTTCTGGCTTTATTATCGAATTCATTCATTCCACGAATAAAAAAGATATCACATATTCTTGAATTCACACACATGGGTTATAATTCGTACTTTAGAAATTCTCAATTCAACATGTACATATTCCGTTTTGGGGATATTTACTTGTAAAAGGTTTTGGTTATTAAATATTCATTAGATTATTTCACTGGAGATTGTAAAACAATCTCTAAAAATTGCTTCACCTTTAGTATATCAACCTTTTCTTTTTGTTCAAATTCTAATAACCTAAAATTACACCTTCAAATGTTAGCAGAATGAAATTGCGATTTACGTTTCCAAATTGTAAGAGTGAAAATATCATGAGGCTTTAGATATAGGTCAAACAGCACGATTTTATGTATCATATGTTATATACATACACTGTTAGAAATTTTTGTTTTAAATTTAATATAACGCGTATAACGCAAATTTCACATTACCTGTATTAATAATGCATTAAAAATATATACAAAATATATACACGCTTACATTACTTTGATACACGAGTGCCTTACATTTCATACATCATGTGTGTTTCAATTGATACAAGACACTAATATATACTTTTATTATATTCCAGATGAATTAAAGTCAGATTTGTATTGATGCACTGATGTACTAAAAGCAGACAAAAATGTTTGGATTAAATTTAACACAAGTAATGTGTAATTTGCCTTATATTCCAACAAACCATGTAGACACCAAATTTTTTCTGTTAAAATTATAATACAAAAAATTTTGGTTTTTAAATTTCCCTTCTATTTATTTCAGTTATTAGTATTTTTGAATTTCAGCTGAATAAAACACTTTCAAAGATGAATAATTTCTTCGCATTTTTTGCATGTAATATTCCATCCATCAGGTCCTTCACCCACCTTCACCTGAATATTTTTATGGTTTCCACTCATATTTCAAGGACTTCCACAACAATTCGCGTTTGAGAAAAAATTTGGTGTAGCCACCTAGTGAGCACGAGTGTAGTAACCAACTTGTGTGAAAAATGTATTTTACTCAAATAAGTGTCTCGAATTTATACACATTTAAAGTATGTGTATCATACTTATGTTTCAAACATCAAGTTTATGAAATTTCAGTTACACTTTAATACAGAATCTAGGGAAAGTGTATTAAACTCAAGTAGGTGTCCCTTAATCATACACTTTTAAAACATGTGTATCTAATATACATTTCATACAGCTTGATTACGAAATTTAGAGTATATTTGAAGAAAATTTTTAACAGTGTACATATATGTGATACAGTATAATAAAATTATAACATAAATGATGAACAAATATGATTACCTAATATTAAATTCAATTAATCAATACATATCTAGTTTCAGATAAGATAGAGATTACGTTTAGAGGATTTATGATTGCAGAGAATACGTATACTTCGAGATCTCATGAAACCTTGAACTTTTCGCGGTTGGAGATGTTCCGGGGGTCAATGAAATGCGTCGAATATTATTTGATGATTTGATCGGGAAAAAAATGTTGTGCATGTCTTTCCGAGAAAGCGGGGCTTTTCTGCAGTTGCTCGGTGCGTATATAATTTCCGCTAGCGACTGTTGCTGGCGCGCGCGAAACTAAAAATAAACGTTGCCCAGCCGGGAGGGACCAAACAAAAGAATTCGCACGCGAAGAGGCGTTGCGTTTGCATGTACCTTCCGCTCCCGTGCGACGCTCGTCTGGCCTATGCAGCGCTCCAAAGCCACTTTTTCCATCATTATTTTCGAGTCTTACTTTCTGTCAATTTCAATGCCTCGCTATGACGAACGAGACTGCGCGCAATTTCTCAAGTTTCAGTTTTCACCGCAGTACTTATTTGACCAACACAACATGTCTACGAATTTTCTGAGAGATTTAAAGTGCCTGAAGTCCCAAACTTTTGCAATTAAACGAAAAAATTTACAAGTTGATACGGGATGAAAAAAATTTCTAGCTCCTTTTGAACATTTTTTTGATCGTTATAACAAACCTAATGCTCCCCAAAAAAATATTCATCACACTTCCATCATAATAAAAAATAAATAAATCAATATATTCTAAATAAAAGATAAATATCCCACTTAATACGAATGTATGGATTTTCGCGGTGTTTTTCGCGTGCAAGAGTATTTTCAATATTATTTACTGATAAAATAGTGCAATAAGCGCACAGTTCAAACTTTTTTGCATCAAATTCAATTATGAATAGATAAATAAAGAGATGAATTTGTACGTTAAACTCAATTTGTACGAATCAAAAATGTCATAATTTGTACGAGAAATGTCATATTGAAGAGTGTAACTTAATGACAAATTCGTTGATTTTCACGGAGAAATTAGGGCGCGAGCATAAATGTTTTCGGGAGCAATTTATGTGAAAAATATTTTTTTTTCACGATTTCCAATTTTTGTATCTTCAACTAAGTATCTAAAATAAAATTATGTGTATTACACCGTTTATTCCTCGTACAAACTGATAAAATTAGTCACGATGTTTTTAATTGTACGGTTACCATAGCTGTCACATTGTCTTTCTCACAGTTTTTTTTTCTTTTCATGTCAAATTTTTCGAACGAATGTGTAAAGAATACGTTAAATGTAAAAAAGAAGCCTTTGCAAATGAAATAAGCATGCTTTTCATTTACATAAAAGTGCAATTTTCATTTTAACGTATTTAATGTCAACGTCCGTACAGATCGAGACACGCGTTTTTTTCTTACCATGTTAATAATGATCAAAAAAAAAAAATTATTAAATCATTTCACTATTTTTCACATTGATTTTCCAAAAAAATGGTTCGTATACTTAGCCCTCAGCCAAAAAATTTTACACACGCAATGTTTTTAACGCTTTTTTGCCACAATAACAAACGACCTGTCAAAATTCAACCTAAAAAGAAAAGCGGAAAAACGCGTTCGATCGGTGACAGATGGCAAAATGCGTCATTATTTAGCGTTAAAAGTTGCAAATTCATAATTAAAAGACTGAAACCTATATCAAAAATACAGGGTGTCCCAAAATCATATAAAAAAAAAACACCTCGGATTTCCTTATTCAATTTCAAGTCGAAAAGTCCTTTACCACTTTTTATAAAACTAAAAATTTATAAAGTTATTTAAGTCTAAAATTTAAACAATAATTCAACTTTTTCGACAAGTGGGGGTGAATTTCACGGATCAAACTTTTCCCAAATTTTCTCCATATTTTTCTGAGTCAAAAAGTCCTTTGCCACTTTACACAAAACTCAAAATCAAAAAAGATATTCAGGTGACAAGTTTTAACCAATCCAATTTCTCAGGTTTTAGACTCGACTATCTTTTTTGATTTTGAGTTTTGTGAAAAATGGAAAAGGACTTTTTGACTCGGAAAAATATGAAGAAAATTTGGGAAAAGTTTAGTCCGTGAAATTCACCTCTACTTGTCGAGAGAGTGCAATTATTGTTTAAATCTTAGACTTGAATAACTTTATAAATTTTGAGTTTTATAAAAAGTGGTAGAGGACATTTCGACTTGAAATTGAATAAGGAATCCAATGTGTTTTTTTTTATATGTGACTTTGGGACACCCTGTATACTGGAGAAAACTATCAAATTGTTTTTTTTTTTTGTAAGCTCAAACAAAACATGCATTAAATAAATTTCGCAAACCAGTACATGGATTTTAATATAATTGTATACATGAATAATATTCTATATACAAGTTTATGAAAATCCGTAGACAGGTTTATTAACATTCAAAAACGTTCATGCAATTTCAAAAACACCGTACATCAAATTTACCATGCGTTCACGTGAAAAACTTCCAACACAAGTTTATTAAAATCAATACAAAAATTTCTAACAGTGTACCCAAACTTGGGTCGCCATATCAAAATTTCGATCTTTCCATATTTTACAAAATGATTTGCTTGCTGGGACCAAAAATTCCTTCTCATGAAGGAAGTGCCAGTTTTCGAATCCAGCACTGCTTATCGCGAACGTAGGAAACGAGACGAGGCGAAAATAAAAGGGAAAGATGAAGGAAGAGAAAACTGGGATAAAAAGTGCAAAGAGTCGGATGGCATTGGAAAGAGGTAGAGAAGGCAGTGGAACAAGACGAAGCGAGCGGCAGCGAAAGAAGAGGTGCAGCAGTGCTATAAAAGCAGCTAGTACGCGGCAAAAGTAGGGGCAGGAACTGCAGGTTGAAAAGAAGGGGTTGCATCGCTTAGCGGCCGACGAGTGGGAAGAAGACTCCCCCGGGTGTGGAACGGAGAAAGACGGAACGAGATCGCGAGGGGAGGAGGGGGCGTAGGGATGGGGGGGGGTGAGCGGGGTCGGTCGGAGCTGGAGATGGTGGAGGATGATGCGGCGGAGGGGGAGGGGGGGGGGGGGCAGACGGGGTGAATTGCCGGCGACAAGGTCACCGTCTATACATCGCTAAATCGCCGCGATGATATTATAGCCGCGTGCGCTGCTCCTCGACAGCCCTAGGCGATCGCGCTTATCCAGGCGCGCGTGCGCGTCACAATAGACGCAATAAACCGTGCGACGATTCGTTTTTATCGCTATCAATTTTTTTCACCTCCTTCGCTGTTTTTCTAGTCGACCGAACGGGACTTGTTTTCTATTCCGCGGGATCTGAGATACGAGATGATGAGATTTCGAAGCCTTTATCGTGTATGATACATATTTACCTGGAATACATTTATACTTTTTCTTCATGTAAGAATACGATTATATGGTTTGCTTTAATACGAGATTAGATTTGAATATGCGTGCGTCTTTCTCGCACTACAGTAGATTCCGTGTCGTCTTAAATTTGGTACCATAACACCTGTATGTGAGAAATAAACTTGCGACGCTAAAACTTTTTTGTTTTCAACATCTATACATTGAAGAAAATTGAATGAACCATAATAAATTAGTGAGCGTTCAAAATTTGAAAATTTTGTGACGATTCACAGATACTCAATGTGATATTTCTTTTTTTTTTTTTTTTTTTTTTTTTTGATATCTCGTCACCCTTTCCAAAAGAAATTTTATTAATTCATTGATACATTCAGATTTCATAGCTTTGTTTAACTTATGGTACACAATATTTGGAAAACCATGAAAATTTAGGAATTTTGATTTCCAATATTGAATAATTTTTTTTTATTTCGTGTACTCTTGCTATCACATTTAACTTAGCATTAGTTGACATTTTCTGGATATATGAAGAGTTGGCAGTTTTTCAGTATTTTCGGAAAAAAATTATTTATTCTGTTATCTAATCATTTCGTTGATGGACGCACCTTAAATGCAAGGCAAGGATACAAAAACGTACGCAATTTTTTACAAGATTGAAAGTTCCGTTATATTATATGGATAAAATTCACTAAGATATCAGATCGTCAAGTGTGAAGTTTGATATACTGCATATTCTACTGCAACTTTCTATTCATATTTGCTAATCGAAATATATGTAAATAAATGAATTATTAGAATTTGGACGTTACAATTTAAAAGTCATATTTTTACATTTCCTAATATAACAACTGTTTTATTTGCGAACCAGCATTTTTCTTCTCCTATATTTTTAAAATTTGGAATTTGATTTAAGGCTGTCAATTTTTACGTTCATATAATTTTTTGAGATGTTGAGTAGCTCGCTGAATTGAGTACCTACGTTCAAGCGTGATTTTGGGAACTCACGTAAAATTGTATTTTTAATCATCGGTAAATAAATCATAAATTTGCAGTCAAATAACAAGATTTTTCACCAAACTGAGAAAAAAATCTTGTACTTTCTGCCGTATATATTGTAAAAAAGACAATATTATTGTACTTTTTACAATAATATTGCAATTTTTACAATATCATTGTAGTTTTTACAACAATATTGTGAAATCTGTAATATTTATTTTACTTATTACAATATTCTACAGTAAAACCGCTATTGATGTACAAATTACAATATGTATGCCAGTTTTTACTGTATAATTTCGGAAAATTTTGAATCTTGAAATGCAAATTTCACTATACAAACTGCAATTTTTACCATACATGGCGAAAAAAATGAACTATATTACTTTCATGCAGCTTTTTCGAAAAATATGTCACATTACAATATGATGCACTAGAAACCGAGGAAGTATGCAAAAATGTTGCAAAAAGGACCTATGCAGATCTGCATATTGAATAAACTGTATGGAATTTTCAAAAATCTGAATTAATAGGAATTACAAAGATATTGCAAAGATACAAGAAGTATAGTAGAAAACGGGAGGTGTATAATAGTTTTTACAACAAAATATATCTATAACTACAATATCATTTGACAATATTTACAATATGTTATTTCAAAAATTGATATATTATCTGGAAAAAAGTAGAATAAGTATTTCAGAGTGATTCCCGTTTACTTTACAGTAATGTAATAATTACTATATTTTTTTCTCAGTGCAATTTTACACGATGGCACAATATAAATCAAATTCGTCGACTAGGAAATATTTGACTCTATAGTTGATTGAAAAATTAATCGTTTTTTCTGTTAAACACGCCGACAAGTAGAAAAAGATATCATGGTTTCAAAGCTCATTAAACTAAACATCCCATTTTTATATGTCGTATCTTACGAAAATTCAAGACGAATAATAACATAACTAGTATAAATTCTACTTTGAATGCAAAAAAAACACACACACACATTTTTGTAACCCCAGAAATTTTTTTTTCACCGATGAACCCTGTGGCTTACCCGCTATCCGAATACGGAAAACCGGAAACTCGTTAATCCCTTGTCTCGTCAATCATTGTAATACATAATGATGCAAAAAAGCGAAGCGCAGTTGGTACCTTTGCACGAATTGTTGCCTTTCGAAAAAAGAAAATAAAAAAAAAGGATTGGCCGGACAATGTGTCTGAAGAACATGCTCGACGAGACTTGGTGCCCGCCCCGCTGCACAAAGTGCCCGCTCTACTTCCGCCGATTTATCTTATTTCGTCTGCGCCGAGAATAACGAGAGCAAATTTTCAAGGGATCGTTAGCGGCGAAAAAAAATAATCTGAGCGATTTTGTATCAATATCGGGAAAGAATTTCAATGTCGCGAATGTAATCGCGATTTGGCGAGTAGATATAATTAATGTTTGCTTTCAATAAACACGATTTTCGAGGTGAATTGACTGAATTAAGTATTTGCTTGTCACATCGGAAGATTTTTTTTCTATCATTATTCCCAAGTTTTTTTTCTTCGTTGTATGAATTGAGGAATAACTTTGTAGATTTGCGATTGACAATCAAGTAAGAATATCAAGGATGAGTATATTTATTGGATTTTTTATTAATTATTATTTATTTCGAACGTTATTGAAATTTTAGAGTATTCCAGAACTTTTCTTCTTCTTCATTTCGCTAATCTTGATATGGCTTAATTTTACGAATTCAAGGTCGATAAATCATAGTAATATAAATTACAAAGAATTTATTTATTATACTATTTTCTAACTTTTCTGTTCAGTAGATTGTGATTGTCGATGCAATTTTCTTGTTATTTTCGTAAATGGAACTTATTTGTTATTTTGTATATAAAACGCAACAGAGAGGTTATCTGAAGCAATGTTTCAAAAGTATGACATTTTCCAAGTTTTCAAGAGTTTCACGAATCTAATAGAATTAAAGTTAACAATTTAAGTCACAAAAATATAAAATCATTATATTATTTTTCAACTGAATGTGTCTTGTGTATTAAGATTTTGAGGAAAATTTGTGCTGCCCTTAAGAAAACTGACAAAATTTTTTGTAGTAACTCTTCAATACACTTCCTCATTAAAAAAATTTTATCGAGAACAAATTGATTCGCAATATTTAAAAAGAATTTATTTTTCCATTTTCGATTCTTTCAGTCTTTGAATGGACGAATTTAACAGTTTCAAACTTAAGAAATATTAGCTACGAAAACGCCGAGGGAAAATGATATTAAAAAAATTTTTTTTTGTATCAACTTGACATCTACGTCATTTTTGAAAATTGATTGACCTTGTATGTGGAGCTAATATTCTAAATAGTGTTTTTGGGGAAATTTCATAAATTATAAATATCATTACCATTTCGAAAAAATTCATAATTTTCAGATTTACAACCTTTAGGAATTTGAGTATTCAATAATTTCATCGATCCGGGAAAAGTTTAAGAAAATATTTATTTCATTTTCGATCCTTTTTGAGTAGTAATTAAAGATTCTAAAATTTTTTTGACTCGTATTTAGACATACTCGACATAATTTTCAACCAAGTTTTCCGAAAAATGTTTGAAAAGTTATAAAAATTGTATTACTTCTCATGATTCTTCGAACCTAATGGTTCATGAATCTTGAAATTTAAGGATTCAGTAGATTCGAAGTTGACGAATCACAACTAGAATAATATTAATTAACATATTTCTTATATTTTTAACTTTTCTGGTCTAAAAGTTAAAACCTACGATTAATGTTAATTTTGAAATAGAGATTTACTTCTTCGTGAATAAAGGTTTCAGAAAGCTCTTCTGAAAGTATGCCATCGATGTATTACTATTTCAAAGATGTTATGAATTTCAAGAATTTTATAGAACTGAGGTACACGAATTACAGTTGGAAAATGTTTCAAATATGCAAAAAACATTTCCTAGTTTATACCTCCATACAGAAAAGAAAAAAATGACGCTAAAAAATGCCCAATAATCTAATGTAACAGACGAAATTCAAACCTGCAGTCCATAACTATGTAATTTTCTACAAAAAAAAAGTGCTGGCATCACTGAGAAAAAAATCTTGTACTTTAAGCCATATATTTTGTAAAAAGTACAATATTATTGTACTTTTAACAATAATATTATAAAATCTGCAATATTTACTTTACTTATTACAATATTATACAGTAAAACCGCTAATAATGTACAAATTACAATTTGTATGCCAGTTTTTACTGTAGAATTTTTACCATATATGGCGAAAAAAATGAACTACATTACTTTTATCCAGCTTTTTCGAAAACTATGTCATATTACAATATGATGCACTAGAAACCTAGGAAGTATACAAAAATGTTGCAAAAAGGACCTATACAGATCTGCATACTGAATAAACTGTATGGAACTTTTGAAAATCTGAATTAATAGAAATTACAATATGATATTGCAAAAGTACAAGAAGTATAGTAGAAAACGGAAGATGTAGAGGAGTTTTTACAACAAAATATGTCTATAATTACCAGGGACAGCTGAAACCGAAACCGATTCGACTCAAGCGAGACCGAAACTGCAACGAAACCGTTAGATTTTTTACAAAACCGAAACCGAAAAAGCTTTTTTTGGTTTTCACGTGTTTTTTTCGGTTCCATAGCAGTTTTTGTATGATCATTATGTCGTTTTTAGATTGTTTTGAATTAATAGACTTTCCATATAAAAAAGGGTAAATGGGGGAAAAATGGAACATTTCGAGACTCCCGAGTTACTCCGGGATACAAATGATATCTTTGCCATAAAAAAA
This sequence comes from Platygaster robiniae, assembly GCA_028476575.1. NCBI lineage: Eukaryota > Metazoa > Arthropoda > Insecta > Hymenoptera > Platygastridae > Platygaster > Platygaster robiniae. The sequence continues at coordinate 22,662,952 of CM052021.1, forward strand.
AAAAAATGAATAAAATTTTCATGTTTCAAGGGTAAAAAAAAAAAAGAAAATATATATACAATTGTTAGGAATGCATTGCTTAAGGTGTTTGAAGAAGAATTTGTAAAAAGTATCTGCAATGTTTTGTGAATTAATAAATACGTTATGCATACAATTTGTTGCCATGGCAAAGTAAGCATTAAATTTTTGAACTTACTGAAAAAATTTCTTTTAAAGACTGATGAAAATCCGAAAACTTAATCTCATTTCGTGAAAACCTAAATCAACTTTTTCTATTTCTCATCAAGAAACTTGGAACATTGTTTTCTCATGTAGGAACCAAAACCGTAAAAATTTTTTTTTCGAGAACGGAACTATAACCGAAACTCACATAGACTTGTTGTGAGAAACCGAAACCGGTATTTTTTTTTCTTGAATCCGAAACCGAAACCGAAACCGAAACGAAACCGTTATATATAACGGTCTCGATCCCTGATAATTGCAATATCAATTGACAATATTTACAATATGTTATTTTAAAAATTGATACATTATCTAGCAAAAAGTACAATATGTCAGAGCGATTCCCGTTTACTATACAGTATTGTAATAATTACTATATTTTTTTCTCAGTGATCCTGGAGGATTTCGCAGGGGGCGATAATCGGCGTATGTAATTAGATGTAAATAAAGGAGTGACAGTCGCTTGGGGAATCGAGGAGAGATGGAGAAAAAGCCGGCGAGCGCATAGTAGCGTAGAGTGGTGTCTGATTATTTGCAGGGGAGACCTTGAGGCGAGTTTATCCGCTCGCATATCGCTCGTCTCTCTTTTGCTACCTCCTTCTTCCTCCTTCTTCCTCCGTCGCCCCGCTGTTACTTCGCCCGGTTCGCACTCCGGATGATGCCCATCTGGTTGAGAACCGTCTCGCGCTATGCATTTTTGCGAGAGACGGCGGCGAAACGACGCACACACGCGAAAAGCCCCGATAGCGCGCCTCGTCGTTGCGCGGGGCAGAGACCCAGGAAGGCCGCCGCCGCCGACGTCTCTTTTTCTCACCTATTACCATTTCGCTAAAAGCGGTTCCTCGCCCGATTATTCGGCCCCGCGACACGGTAACGCCATTATCGCCACTCGCGACTTTCCATTTCCTTCGGCCACTTTTTTTCCCTACCACGCTTTCAATTGGAAACTGGAAATAAAGCTGCAGCGGCGAGGTACTTTGCAATTTTCAAGGGATTCCCTGGGCAGATCGATTTTACGTATACAGCACGTTCTCAACAATTTGTCCAGTAATACATCGCATATGAAAATGTCTACTCAAGTGATATTTTTATTGTTAAAGACACTATATATATAAATATAGCATACCATCTGTTTGATTTCAGTCTACATGTTACAATAAACTGTCTATTGAAGCCAGGGGTTTTGGGGGTTCAAACCTCTCCCGAAATTCTGGTGGAATTGATCCATTTTTCATGTTATGATAAAAAAAAGTACATCAATAAATAAAGAAAATACGAGTTACGAAAAAAATGCATTCAAACGCTAGTTACATATATATTTTTAAAAAAAGCGAAAATTATCGAAATGTAGGGTTACGTAGAAAATATAAATTTGAAAAATTGTTGCAAACCAGTGAATATTTGAACAAATTTCAAAACTACGAAAATGCTTAAAATTTTGAGACTTTGAATTTTACGTTATGAAATTCTAAAAATCTATACAGAATACATATTAGAGTATTTGAAAATCTTTCGAAGCATATAAGCTTTGAAAAAAATATGTAAAGTAATTGAATTCTATGGAAAAACTGTTTCCTGAAAAATGTCTGAAGAATGCCTCGACGATCTGGAAATTTCGTAATTCTAGAGAAGCAAATTCTAAATATAATGAGAGAAAACAAGAAGACAACAAAGAATAAAAAAAATGCCTATAAATATGATTTTCTCATTAACTTATGGATTTACTGAGAAGAGATCGAAATCCGCAATTTAGAGCATCGAGTTTTCTTTAATCATTTTAAGCTCTATAAAATTGATAAGAATTCTATAAAATTACTTCGAAATCTTCTAGAGTTTCGTAGATTCTACTCGAAAAATGTGAAAAATACTACTAAAATCTTCTAATACGTTAAAACTGTGTAGGTATCATAATTCTCTTAAAATTTTTTGAAACTTGTAATCCTAGAGAATATTAAATATTATAGTTTTATACATAATTCAATAATAACATTATACTAGAAATGATTATAGAAAACAAAAAAAATACATCGAATTGAATTTCTACAATTTCTACAATAAAATACACTTTTAAGTGTGAAAATACCCAAAAACATGAAGTACAAATAATAGAAATCGTTAAAAGTTCCTATTCTAAAGCATCAATTTTCAAAAATCTATTAAGCAATTCATAGAAATACATGAAATCTATAAAAATACCAGAAACTACTACAAAATTTGATAAATAACCTACTTAACGAAAATTCTATAAATTCATAAAATATTTCAAATCCGTGTGATTATAGTTTCCTGAAAAAGCTATCAAAATATTTAAAATTTTCAAAAATTTGAATCCTAGAGCATCGAATTCGAGAAAGAGCTCTATGGAAATCCATATCAATATCAGAAAATCCTTCAAGTTGTATAAATACCAAAAGTAAAAATAAAAAAATTTTTACCTTAGTGACTAATTGAAAATCACAAAAATCGAATTTCTTACATTTACGAACATGAAAAATGTACGACTCTGGACTTAAAAAGTGCAAACCTTTTGAATTATGAAATGTAAAGAATTTGAAAATAGCCTTATTGGCAAAGATTAAAAACTATGAAATTCCAGACGAAACATACTTTTCAGAAAAACCCCTCCCGAAAATTTTCTTCTGCCTACGCCCATGATTTAAGTCATAGATTTTTAAACAATCTAGAAAAATTACAATTATTTTTATAAAAAAAAAAACTAGAAATCATAGAACAAACTTAAAAACCATAGAATTTTCACAAGTTTCTTCGAAATTCTCTACATGTTTATATATTTTTACGAGTATATAAAGTTTTCAACGTAATCAAAGAAAAATTGTGTGAAAAATTTTACACCTTCTTAACACCGTAAGAATACACTACCGAAATACGAACATTTTTCTTTTTCTTCTTTTGGAACTTTTCTATCTAAAATCAGAAATTTAAAAATCGTATGCCCACCTTGTTTTGAATCTTAATGAATTTCAATAAGAACAAGCCCTTCATTTTTGATTATAAAAACTATACTTTTATCGAATTTCACCGACTTCATCAGAACATTGATTTAGTTTTTCAATTTCTACTTCCCCCATTACAGAAACAACAAAAGAAAGTAAATCGTATCAATAGATGCAAAATATTCCCATTATTGAAACTAATGAGAGAGCAATGAAAAATTTTTAGACAATTCTTCTACGTCGTGTTCTACGCCGAAAATTTTCGTCACGGATGGTTGCAATGTAATACAAAATTTCTCTCGGGTGTAGGTCGAAAAACTGTCTGGGCGTTGTGACAGGAACAAGCAGCCGTAGGAAAGCAGGAAATAACAGCGGTACGCGGTCGTTTAATCGAGGGGGTGTCGGTGCGTGTACTTGACAATGCCGCGTTACACGGATCAAAGTCAAAGTCGTTGTGCGCTATGGGAAGTTTCAATTGACGTTTTCGCACGCTGGACCAACGCTCACGCGCGGCTTCTATACCGTTTGCGAGTCGTATCATATCGCTACTTTTCACGACCCTCTCAAACGTAATTTGAGAGAATTCTAGTCAAAATGAATAAAAAACTGTAAATTCTTCGAAATGAAAATAGCATCGTAAATTACTGTATGTTTGTTACATATGCTGGACATTGTTTCATTCAATTGTAAATTGAAATAGGTTTCTTTTAAAATAATGTAGATTCAAGAGTTTGTCAATTCAAATTTTACCGAGAATATTCGATATTTAATAATCTTTAAAATGACAATTGCAGTCAAAATTATAAAATACGCAAATGTAAATATTTTAAAACTATGAAAACAAGGGCAATGTAAAATTCTAATATATCCCAGGATTTAACATATGATGAAGTTGGCTTTGCTATTCTAATCTGATTCAGAAAATAGGACGTCCACAACTAGAATTATACAGTTTCTATAGTGAATCAATCAAATTTCGAAAATGTAGATATTGAAAGTAAGTACGTAGTTTTATATTTCAGTGGATTCAAAGTACATCATGATCTTATATTGAGAAAAAAATCAGATACTGATGTTTTACATGTATGTATCAAAAAGCACTAGAACACTTGAAGTTTTACAATAATATTGCAGATTCTACAATATTATTGCAAATTTTTTCATTTGCATTTCACTTACTACAATATTGTATAGTAAAAATTGTTGCATTGTACGAATTACAATATTGTGTACAGCAGTTTTTATCATATGATTTCGAAAAATGTACAATCTTAAGAATGTTAATTGTACTATATGAATTGAAATTTTTACTATATTTGTCCAGGGGATTAAATATCCGTGTATAGTGAAACGTCGAATAAAATATTTTACTTTTTAATTTGTTTTTCAGTTTGCATAATATATTTCATGTACTTTGAGAAAGTATTATACATGTAAGTATATACATCGAAAAAATTTATACAATACTGTAAAATCTACAACATATTTTCGACTTTTTCCAATATTGTATCAATTACAATATTCTATGTATACAAAAAATACAACAAAAATAACTATACAGATCTGGATACTGGCAAAACTGTATGGCATTTTCTGAAATCGGCATCGGTAGAAATTACAATATAATATTGCAAACAGTACAAAAAAAGTATAGTAGAAAACGAAATATGTAGAGCGATTTTTACAACAAAATATGTATATCTACTACTACAATGTTATTTGACAATATTTACTATATATGATGAAAAAAACTGCCATAAATATCCAGCAAAAAGTACAATATTCCAGACTAATTCCGTAGTATAATGCACAATACATTATTGTAATAATTACTATATTTTTTTCTGAGTGCGCTGCGAAAAACATCTACACAGTAATTTTTGTCATTACGTATATGATACAATTTACTAAAATATTATGAATTTTACAATCATATTGCAGGTTTTACAATTATGTATAGTGAGAATTGTTATATTGTACTTATGTAGTGACATCAAATATAAGTTTTTTGTTTTTTCGTAAAGTAATGTTTATGTCAGAATATTGTTGTTTTCAATAATATTGAAAACTATAGTGTGATTGAATCCAATGAAGACATTGAAATAGTTCAACAAAATTCATCACAATTTTAATGTTGGGTGTCTTCAAAGGCTAGAAGTTTTTAATTTAGTAATTTAAAAACTTTAATCTGAATTTCAAAAATTGAATGAAACTCCATAAGCGCAAGAATTCTGAAATTATGGTAAAAAATTATTCCCTGACATTTTATTAACTTTTCAACAATAATTTTACAATGCATAAATGTTTTAAGAAGTATGTTAGTAAAATAAATGCACCAAGAATTATTATTTTAAGTTCGGCAGGAGAACACGAGAAATAGAGACAAAAATGCGAATAAAAATTTTTTTCACCTTTCTATTTATTTCTATTCACTGATATTTGTTTTCGTTCATGTCGTGTAAACACTGATTGAATACATGGATAAATTATTGAATAAAACGGAAACTGAATTGCGTACATAAAGTACTACAATGCATCAGATTAAAGATATAGCCTCTTACTAAGAAATTAAAAATGTTCGATGTGAAGCATCATCGGAGTACTTAATGATATTCTTGCGATTATATTAAGATTATTGAATAAGGAAATGTTGAGGTAATTATCTGCTCACCGGAATTTCTCAAATCCATCGATAACTACTGAAAGGTTTTAAACAATACTTGATGAATAATACGAAAATCACTTAATCTGAACACATCACACAATATAATAATTTCAGTTTTAGTGCCTATTCTTCATGTTAATTATCGATGGTATTAAAAACATTACAATCCTATCATATTCTTGGTACATATAAGTTTTTTGTGGATGATTTGGAAATCAAAATATGTGCCACAGAATCGGATTGATATATTTTGAATTTTCCAACGGTTTCAAAGTTTGAAAATTACGATTTGGAAAAGATTGATCAATAAAATGAAAAATGTTTTAGTTAAATACACTTCAAGTTATTTATGAGGCAATTTTTTTCGTTTAACTTCTGTATTCTCAATTTCTTTTTCATTTGGCAAGTTTGCATATTTATATTTCAAGACAAACCTGATTATTTTATTGAGGCCTCTTTTTTTGTTCCACATTGTTTTTCTAAACTCTGGCTAAGGAACACTAAAATTATTTCGCATCTTTCCAGACGGCAAAATATTTCGAATAATCATTGGGCATTAACGTTTCGACTGTAATATTCTCTGGCTCCCCTTTTCCTGGACATTCAATTCAATGTTGATAATTTTTCCCGTGTCGTATTTCACATTCTTTGCTATATCACAATTATTGTTTATAAATGAACAATTTTCCATTGGAATAATTTATATTTATAAATACAACTATGATTTTATCTTCTGACGCTTGTTCGTGTCTTTTAGTGCAACATTGGATCAAAGACACAAACAACTGACGAAGCTGAAATTGCTGAATACCAGTACGGTCACGACATGGCTGAACGTGCTCTCGCTCGCGACCACGCCCTCCCCCTCTTTTTCGCCAATTCCCCTCTGCTGCCCCTGGCTACGAATGCCAAAGCGACCTAGACCTAGACCACGCGATTATTCGCAGCGCACTTGCGTAACGCCAAACCTCTCACGTTGCGGGACGAGAGAGAGTCGTTTTCCGGGAAAAATAGGTCAAGTTTGATTAGAGATGAACTCCTATATTCTCGATTCAACGCACAGGCGATTGTTGTTCGATTACTTATCGACAATTTCCGTAACGCGCACTGAGAAAAATTCTCTAGTAACCCCCCCCCCCTCCTCCTCCCACCCCTATTTTCGTAACAAGTACCATACTATTATTGATTATTATGACAAGAATTCGGATGAAAATGTGACTGTCCAAATATCAACAGAGTGTAGATTGTATCCCGATATGTATACAAAATATCAGGGAATGATAATTGATGAAGATTTAAAATGAGATAGACAGAATAAGGAAATGATATTTTATGAACTCATGTTAGTGTGGTTCTTAATCGGAAACATGTATGTTTTGTCTTGGATAATAGTTTCCTACACACTGAGAAAAAAATATAGGAATTATCACAATACTGTATAGTAAACGGGAATCACTCTGACATACCCCGGGATAAAAAATCAGAGTATCCTTTAGTCTCAAGAGTGTTTAGAGTCTCCAAATTGTTCATTAAGAGTATTGCGTTTGGCAAAATGGAATACTCAAGATACTCTCGAGACTCAAACGATACTCTTGTTGTTGCTTTCAAGAAATAGAGTATTCGAATCGGAGATCAAAGGTGACTTTAGGAGACTTTTAGATATCCGTGAAAAAATTAGTTTACTCTCGGAGACTCTCAGTCACCTTTTTTTGTAAATTTTGCATACTCTCGGAGACTCCTTCGATACTCTTGGAGACTCGATTATACTGATTCTCTGACTGAAACGATACTCTGATTTTTTTATCCCGGGATTGTACTTTTTGCTAGATAATATATGAATTTTTGAAAAAACATATTGTAAATATTGTCAAATGATATTGTATTTATAGATATATTTTAGTGTAACAACTCCTCTACATATTTCGTTTTCTACTAGATTCTTGTATTTTTGCAATATCATATTGTAATTCCTATTCATCTAGATTATTTAAAATTCCATACAGCTTTTTCAGGATGCAGATCTGTATAGGTTCTTTTTGCAATATTTTTGTGTACTTCCTAGGTTTCTAGTGCATCATATTGTAATATGATACAGTTTTCGAAAAAGCTAGATAAATGTAATGAAGGTCATTTTTTTCGCCATGTACGGTAAAAATTACAGTTTGTACAGTGACCTTTGCATTTTAAGATTTAAAATTTTCCGAAATTATACAGTAAAAACTGGCATACATATCGTAAATTGTATATTAATAGTGGTTTTACTGTATAATATTGTAAAAAGTAAAATTAATATAGCAGATTTTACAATATTATTGTAACAACTACAATGACATTGTAAAAATTGCAATATTATTCTAAAAAGTACAATAATATTCTACTTTTTGTAATATATACGGCAGAAAGTACAAGATTTTTTCTCAGTGCAGACTGACAGTCTTGGACAATGCGAAAATAAAAAAAAATGAAGCAATTATATAGTACAAAAAAATATATTTGACGTTATACTTAATAAAAATATAAAATACTTGTCGACGTTATTATTTGAAGGACAAAAATTCTGAGTTTTCTCAAAAAGAATTTATCCAAACATTTAAATAATTTATTGGACATTCTTTGAGGGATTTTAATGAGTAAAGATAACGAATTCAAAAGAACGAAATAATTTGTACATCTGCATTAGAAAAATCATTTCGTTTCTTACAATATGAAATACCACAAGGTTTAAAATATGAGAGTATTATTTATAAAGGAATATATACTCTACATAATGCGAAAAAAGCTAGCAGAGATATATTTTAATGCATAAAGGAATAAGTTTACATAATACCATAATGACAAATCGCTGTTGATTAATCGATGAAAACACGAGCTTTATATTGTAATGAACATGAAAATTAAAGTCAAAAGTAGGAAATTTGCGTAATTACATTTATTCTTTCTTAGTTCTAAGTTGATTTGTGATTATCAGGCCTACGACAGATAATTTTGTATTTTGCGGTAGGAATAGGTAGAGGGGGTAATTTATGAAAAATCGTTATCAATTTTGTTCTTGACAATGCCTGAGTTAATTATAATTATTTTTTTTTTTTCGGAAAATTTCCTCATAATAATAAATTTTATTATTTCATTGAATTTCGATTACGTTAATTAACGTTAATATCGATGTCTTGGTATGTACTTTACTTTAAACCAAAAGTTGTATGCAGAAATTTTTCCATACTTCAAAATTTTAATAATCAAATACTCAGACCTTAAATATACGAAATATAGAAAATTAAGAACTCAATTCCCGGATTGAAATTTATGTAACAATTGTACGGATGTTGTTATTTTAGAACATACAATCTATATGAAATAATTCAGATACTAAAAATTTCACGATTCCCAGGATTTTCCCCACAAATTTTAAGTGTCTATTTTCCTATAATCGAATGAAAAATTTAAAATCCCAAGTATCATTATATTCAACCTCTTATCTACTGTATCTTTCGTGTAAAATTTCAAATTCAAGAATTAAAACTTTGAAGTGTTCTAGTTACGAAACTTGGATTTTCATGTTCGCGGACTTCAAGGCTTCCAAATCTTAAAATTTCCCAATCTAAAAATAATACTTAACACAATGACAAGTATTTTTGAATGTCTAATCCTAACATTTTTGTATTCGTAAATCAAATTTTGAATATTTAAAATAACCCAGAACTCAAAATGGAAAATTTTTCATTTAACCTAAAATAATCAATACAAAAAACCATGACAAATCCGAGCTTTCTTAAACATGAATAAATCAATTTAAAAAATTACAAAACCTTCTGGTAATTTCGCATATCATTAAACATAGTTACTAAAGACTCCTCAAAGTTCCTCATTTCTCACTTGATTATGTAAATACCTGTATAAAAAAAAAAAAGAAATAGAAAAAAAAAACGTAGCATTTGCCGAAGATTTCAACATTTATACTAACGAGTTTTTTGTGCCGACGCGTTTACGTAACGTTGATTTCCGACTACGAAATTTTTTCGACGTTCCAAACAAAAAATCACCAACTTTTACGGGTCTGAAGAACAATGAAGCCAAAGATAGCAAAGCGAATCGATAAAGTACAACGCACTGTGCGAAAATCAGTTGAAAATCGCGGTTCGTTATTGAGCGAGAGCGACGAAAGTGAAATCTATTTCGCAACATTGACACTGAGCCCGTTCGCTTGCGCACAACACTCAGATTACGGATGTAATAAATATTAATGGCACAATCAAAGACCCAATTAAAAAGCGTATCAAAGCTTGTAATATCACAAGATATTTTATTTTCGCGATTTTTTCAAAAATGATTTCCTGGAACTGAATCAAGAAGGTGTTGCTCTATTTACAAAATTAGAGACGATTGAGGGGAAAATATGAGTTCAAGGGTCCTCATTTTTTGACAGTACGAGAAAAATAGTAGTAAGCAATGTATTAGATGTTTGACTGCATCGAAAGAATTCTTTTATAGAGTTCGTTAGACTATTTTCTTAAATATTGTAAAAATATTTTCAGATTTGCCTGACGAAAAATGAATGAGTGCTTAACAGGCGTGCGTCGCATTCAGATCCTAAAATTGGAAAAGAATCTGCTTAAATTAAATTAATTTGTATGTAACTTAAAAGTATTTAAAGGACGGTAATAATTTTGGATTGAAAATTATAAACTACACATGTTTTGCTATGATTATATGAATTATGTTTTATTTTCAATACATTCAAGTATTTCGTTTATGAGAATCAGAAGATACGTAAAAAATTTTTTCATTAACCCACGTTAAAAAGACGTCGGAAGTGTACATTCAGTATGAGATAATTTGAAGTGTTGGTCAAAAATGGCTTGTAATAAGGACAGTGTTTTGGAGGCGAATTGCATTTCCTCGCAACGGAATAAGGCGACCGTGCGCCGAGTCGAAGCTGGTGGGGCCAGGAGTTACCAAATCATTGTGGCGTAACATTTCGCTTATTCACGTTCGATTATACAATTCGGCACACTTTTACTTGACGGCCCGGCGAGCCGTGTATTGCGCACACCGCGAAACGCCGCTGCACAATTGTGCGATACGTCGCGATTATTATATACGTAACGCACAGCGTCGTGCATGCCACCTGCGAATCGGGGCCAATTTCCCGTATCCCGCGGGTCAGCGAATCAATGCCCATTCAACCGCGCGTTCCTTCATCTAAGGTAAATGTCCCTTTACCTGCTTCACATTGAATAGTCAACGAGGTATCTCAATTTTTTACATGTTTACCTACATAAGGATACACTGAAATTTATCAATAATATTGAATACAGGGTACACTACCCACCTGGAAAATTCTGCATGGGTAAAATACCCGAAAATACTCCTGTGAAAATGCATGAATTTATGAATAAGTAGTTTTGTCGACTTGTCGGGCATTTATCAAGTCACAGAATTTAACAAAATTGTCCAAATTGAAGATTTTTACTGAAAGCTTGATAGTTTTAAAAGTTTTGAAGATTACACGAAGTTTCTCTAGTTTTTCAGCATTGTCGAAATTTTCTACAATCTACACAATTTACGTGCATTTTATGGAATTCTACGAATTTACATAATTTTTTAAAATAAATGACAATATTTTAAATTTCAAAACTTTTTTGTAAAAAAAGTTTTTTTTCTATTTACAAGGCAATGAGTTATTCAATTTTTCGCGATTGATGAAAATTTTCCTAGTTTATGCAAAATTTTTCTTAATTTTTAAAAACTTTTCAAGTATTCGAAATTTTTATTAAACAAAAATTTTATATTTCATATTTAGAAAAAAAAATGATTATTACAATTCATGAAATTCTATAAAAATTTTGGTTCTTCTAGAATGATTGAGTTCTTTGATTTTCCAATGCGCTAAGATTTTCCGAAATCTTTAAAATTTTAGACATTATATTTACTATCAAAAACTTCCAAAAGTTTACGCAAATTTGTGCATTACACGGAAGTTTCTCCAAATTTTAGAAAACTTGTTAAATTTTTCAGATTCTTCTTGAAAAATTTAAATGACTGTGTATGATGCCTATTTCAAAGAAATAAAATAAATATACAGGTATGATAATCACCACAATATACAAAATTCGTTTAAATTTTATGAAATTCTGCCGATTTTTCGAATTTTTTTGAATGATTGGCAACCTTATGAATTTCGAATATTTTTCAAATTTTTCATATTTTCCAAATTTTAAACGTAATGCAGGTATAAAAATTTTTGGAAATATAAAGAAAATTGTCGTGTGACTCATCAAGGCTGGCTGTTCTTACTTTTTGAATGCCTTTCACGTTCTTTGAATTTTTATGAAAAAATACGAAAAAATATTTTTGCGTGCCTATTTCGTCGAAATATATTATAATGATGAACACAAATTTCAAAGTACCTAATTTCTGAAGTTCTACGAGAAATTCGATTTTTTTTTGATAATTGCGTTTTCGGTGTGTTTGATGTGATGATTTTTCAAAATTTTTAAAGTATTTGATAACATCAAACCAACTGCTCAACACTTTTAGAATTTTATAAAATTTGTCAAACTGGTAAAATTTTTCAGTGATTTTCAAATCTTTTTCAAGTTTTCAAAATTTTCGTTAAAAATAGACTTGAAAAATAATACTACGCATATTTTGAAAAATATAATAAAGAACGCAATTAATGAAATTATGAACATTCTTTGAAATTCTGCAAAAAATTCGTTTTTTTTTTAGATTTATTGACGTTTTCTATGATTTCCAATTTGTTATGATTTTTCCAAATATGAAACATTTCTAACATGTTACTAACTAAAAAAATTTTTCAAATTTCATAAAAATTCATTCATTTCATAAAGATATTTTTCGATCTTTTAGTACATTTAAAGTATTTCGAATTTTTGTTAAAAATTCGAAAAACAATACCGTACAAAAAATTATTTAGATTTCCTGAAATTTAACGAATTTCGCAAGTGTTCGAACATTATTGAAAATTAAAAATCTCCGATATCTTGACATTCATAATTTATAAAAAAACTACTAAAAAATTTTCAATGCTCATAAAAAATTGTCCAACTGAATAAGGATTTACGTAATTTTTTCATGTTTTTCTAATTTCTCAGTTTTTTATTTGAAAATGTAAAAATATTATCATGTGTATTTCTATAATATATGATAATAAAACCCCCTCCCTCAAAATAATTGAATCACAGAAAAATCGCGTTCTGCCGCCCCTGATGAAAAAGCAATATTTGTTCATAATTAGATTTTACTTTTTTTTTGTTTTTATTTTCGCAAAAAGTAGACATCTGTAAAAACTTACAAGACATGCTTTAAATTACGAAAAAATCATTCAATTTCAGTAACCATTCAGCATCAAAATCCTGATCGAACTTGACTAAAAAATGCTCGAATCTATAAATGCAAAAGTGTTGCAATGGAAAAACTAATCCCAACCACGAATCATGCAGAAAATTTTTCGCAACGCATCAAGTTAATGCTCAAATCAAAACGAAATTGACAAATATTCTTAATAACAAGCAATCATTACAAAATTGTATCACTCTCAAAATGTACACGAAACCTTGAAAAAAGTTTCCAAATCCGAAAATATAAACCTGATTTCAAATAACGACGTTTTTTAAAAATTCTTCCAGATTTAAAAAAACGGAAAAAGAAATTTAGTGTAATTCGTAAGGACGAGTTACAATGAATCACGACATGAAAACAATATTTCGATACGCGAGCAAATATCGTGACACCGGTGTTGTTCCGGGTAAAAAAAATGCGAGACGCGTGATTGTATGCGACATTCGATCGCGGCGTCGCGCGCGGATAAAAGGCGGCTCGAGACAATGCAGCGTCTATCTCGCGGCGAGGAAATAATAACGAGTCGCTGTAATCAGCGTGGATAAATTCGATACCCAGGAGGAGGAGGAGGAGGGAGAGGAGAAGAGGCAAAGACGTGTAAAAGGAAACGAATCTGGGTTGTGAGTCGCGAGCGTCTCGAAGTGGGTCACCCACAGCGACCGTCAAATGATATGCAACCCGCGATTCGCGCGCGCGAATAAATATTATTTTTATACGCGCACTCTCGATTCGACGCGATACGCGCTCTTTCGCGCCGCGCTTCCTTTCACTTTATCTGCTACTCCGATTATTTATCGCCCCGAGTTTTTGTTCCTTCTTTCTTCCTTCCTTCCTTTTTTGCCTTTTTTCATCCACGTCGTGGATGTACGTATTCCAAAAATGACATTGCGACACTCGATCGATATTATAGAGAACCTCGTTTGGAAATCACGAGATTTTCGAATTATTCATGTCACCTGTTGCTTGTCCGTGACGAGATTTGGGGCTTCACTTTCATCCGGGTTTTTTTTCGTTGGAGAATTCGAGATTTATTATTACTTATTAGATTTATTTATTATTATTCAACAGGGTTTGGAACTAACGCGTTACTCTGAAACGTTACATTTTTTACTGTTACGATAACGTAACGCGTTACGCTAATTAACAAGTAGCGTAACTAGAACGAGTCAATTACTTTTATCTGTCCCATTAGGTTTTTAGAACAATTCCTATCTTTTAAAGGAATTTTTTGAAACTGAGATATCAGCAATTTTTTATCTTCCTCATTTTTTAATATAAAATTCTATGTTTATAATTTTTAATGGAACAATGTCAAGTATTAGTAATTTATCTAAAAATATTAAAGAAGAATATGCTTGTTCACTTTTAATTAGAAACTTTCACAATCGAAGCGTTAAATTTTAGAAATTCGCAAGAAAATATAGGAAAATACGTAGAATCTATAGATCTCAGAATCCATAGCAAGATCTGTAAGATCTAGACATCCTACTAGAAAATCTTAAAGAATGTAATGAATACAAAAAAAAAAAAAAAAAAAAAATACGAGAAATACCCGAATTACTAGATTTTGATCAGTTTAATGTTATTTGATTCTTTCAAAATTTATGTAATTCAAAAAAAAGAAAAACATTAATTTAGCCAGCTTTGAATTCTAAAAACACATGTTTAAAGAAATCTATAAGAAATTCAGAAAATTTTTTCAATCGTTTAACTTTGTGAAAATTTGTACAAAAAATATTGAGGGCACTCTAAATCTATATTATGAAACTGTTTTCTGCAAAATCGATCGAATTACTTCAAAAATTGTGAGCCTTCAATTCAATCTCATTCTGGAAATTTAAAGAGATATCTTCGAAAATAATCGAAAATTCTGCAACATTTTTTTAATACTTAAAAATACAGAAAGAAAATACATAAAAAAATACGTGTGTATATATCTATATGTATACAAAACATTGAAAATCTTTCGAATTACAGCAATTCTTACAGCAATATATAAAAATAAAGGACGATCCTTGAAATCATAAAAAAAAAAAAAAAAAAAAAAAAAAAAAAAACAGAAGAAATACGAAAAGTACTGGTAAAAGTAAAAATCTATCAAGACACTGTTTTCTGGAAAATCATGTGAAACACGGAAAATTTTATTATGTTCAAATTTTAGAGTTTGAAATTCTTGAAATGTCAATATCAATTTATATTATAAATATACTAAAATTATGTGAAAATACTAGAAAATTTTGCAACATTCTACCATCCTGAAAAATACGAATAGTTTCAGAAATACCGAACAATCCTTCAAATCGTAGAAAAATTGGTAAAGTATGAAAAAAATAAAAGAAAATGAAAATTTGCAAATGCATTATTTACTGAAAAACCCTCCTAAATACGAATGATTGAATGAACTTCGAGTTCTAGAGCATGAAATTCTTGAAATCTATATATCAATGTACAGAAAAATAGTAGAAATTTATAAAAATACTGGAAAATCCTGTAACATTTTATACATACTGAAAAACGAAAAAAAATGTAAGAACTTTAAAAATCTGGGTAGGTATTAAGATTCTCTGAAAAATCTATTAAATTGGCGAATGTTTCCTTGTGGCTAACATTGAATCAAATGTCATATTCAGAAATTTTGTGAACTCGAAAAAAATATAAAAAATTTGTACAAGCTGATTGATTTTTTTTCAGGGTGAAAAAGTACGGATTAACATTTCCTATCATATCTGAAATGAACAATTTCTATAGAACGAAACCACGAATACGTTGATATTGTTTTTTTTTCAGCCTTAGCTTTTCGATGTCTTGTTATATACTTTCAATTTTTTCCAAAAAGTAACGTGAAAGTAACAGGATGTTACTTTATTTTTAATCGTAACGGTAACGAGTTACTGTTTCTGTTCGAGTAACGGCAACGTAACGAATTACTTTTTTTTCCTTTGTAACGGTAACGTAACGCGTTACTTTTTTTTAAGTAATATTTCAAACCTTGATTTTTAATATTTCTGCTTACCTTTTAATACTTGTACATATAATTTTATGAATATGATTCTTTGAGGCTAATTTTTTGTATTCAAGAAATCGAGATATTAAATAAACAAGATTGTTTTTTTGGAAAAATCATATTTTTTTTAAATTTGTAGAGTTTTCAATTCTAGTTATTTCGGTCGTCTACATGAATCTATTAACAATCAATCATAATCAATTGTTATTATTAATAATCAATGTAAGAAGTGTGATTTATCTCATCAGGAAATAACCATTCATTACTTGTTAACGTGACTATTTGAATAAAAAAACTGACCCCATGGGATCGTCGAGTTAGTGAAACCATGAGTTATTTTTTGTACTATATTATCAGTTGAAACGGTTGGAATCTCAGATTATTGCTTTTTTTTTAATTACGTAAAAATTTTAATTTTATGAACAGTGGCGATTTTCGTATGTCCTGAAATCTCTAGGGTAATATTATCAAAAGTTTCAAATATCTTTGCATTAATATACTTGTTCAAGTTTAGATTTGAAATTATTGGAAAAGCTCTGAATAACACGGGAAAACAATATAAATCAATTTTTTCTAAATTCTAAAACAGGATTCGTCAGTTTTTGGACAACAAAAGATTACCAAAAATCTTGTAAATTTTCGTAATCTATCACAATAAGATTACTGAAATTTTAATATTCCTAGACAGTTTCTTACACTCTACTAATTGTTTAAAGGACTTTTTCTACTGATTAAAATATTTTATAATGTAGCTCAACTCACCGAGACATTGAAAATTAAAAAAATTTCGAATTCAAAAATTAGGTATTTCCAAAGTATGTACGTTCGAGTTTTGGGAAAACGAATGTTTAAAAAGGGTTGAAAAACACTTAATTAAAATGTAATTATAATCTCGTCTTTGTTCGCAAAAAAGACCTTCTTCCCATGTCTCTTTGTCCATAGTCCGTCGAATTACGCAAGTACACATACCACGAATCGAAAGTGGCACTGATTTTATTTTCCACCTGTTGATGATTTCGCTCTCGGTGGCGCACGTTCCCGGTGCTCCTATAACCAAAACTAATTGAAAGAGCCGATTATGAAAATGCGCTTGGACGTTATTCAAAATAATCAACATCTGCTCCGTATGTTTCCCAAGAAATCACAGAAGAATCTCGGCCAATCTCGCCTGCGTCACCTGCAGGCACGAGCATATGTACGAACGCACTTTCGTTTTCCAAAAACTCGTGTTCACATCTGCCCATAATCCGAGACAACAATTTCAGAAATTCCTGTATGTAAATCAAAAAGATTTAAATACAGGAAAGTATTCTGAATCGTTGGATTCTTCATGGAAAGACTCGGCGAAATTTTCTAAAAATTTTTTCTGAGTTAATAATTATTAAAATAAAATTTCGATTTCTTTTTCCGCATACATACGAGTATTTTAGTTGTAGATGAGTTTTGAGATTGAAGGTCATATTCAATCATGAATGGAATTTTTTTTTTTTTTATTATAGAGGCACGTGAGATTTTTTAGGGAATCGCAAAAATGATGCGTTTCAAAAACAGTCTTATCGGAGGCCTCGTTGGAATTGTAAATTGTTATCTAATCGAGCGTATCTTGAAGCCAAAATATTCGGCGACCTTGACGATGTGATCTTTCCTTTTCGCCTCGTTAACGTAATCAGCGAGCTTTTTCATATATAGCCATGAATTCTTGATCGGAGTGTGGCACACTTTTGCCGGTTACGCTTATTTCACGATCGAAAGTCGGAATAGGTTATTAAGGTGCCTAACAGTTTATCGTGATTCGTGAAAGAGAATTGCAAAAACAGAAGCCGGGAGGAAGAATTTTCTCACTTGTCAGGTTCTGATTGCTTATATTGTATATTACTTTTTCTTCGTGTCTATACGCATAAGTTTTTTCCATGTTTATATATGTTAATAATAGTATGTACAAATTGCTTAAAACTTTATTTACTCGATGATTTTTAATAAATCGGATACACTTTTCTATGGTCAGACGTTTTTTTATATAATATAGGAAGTTTTTTTGCAAAGTATGTGCCTCAATCACAAAACGTTTTTAATTAAAAGAAAAAAATTTATAAATTATCATACGAGAAACAAATTTTCTAGCTGCTTTTAAACACTTTTTGATCGTAACAACGCTCCCCAAAAAGAATATTCGTTACACTTCCCATCATGATAAAAAAACAAAAAAATTCATATATTTTTCATTTTCGTTTAATTTCAAACGTTCGGAACTTCAGGTACATTTCCAAAGTAGATATAAAAATATTAGTTTTTTAAAATCTGACTTGAATGCTATACATTCTTTTTAGATACATAATGTAGTTCTACGATGTTAAAAATATATTGTGAAATTTGAAAAATGAATGATGTTTACACTTTGTGTCACAGTTTTTGTCACAAGTTTGGTAATTTTCGAAATAGCTAACGCGTTCTCAAGATCTCTTCGAAAACCTTCTATCATTTTAACAATAATCTTTGTGAGAATTTTGGTAAATTACATGTACATACAGTATGGACATAAGGAAATTCACAAGATGTCTTAAATATCAAAGTTTAATGATGTATCGGCATTTATTAAGTGTAAAGAATTGCCATGAGCAGTTTAACAGGAAATTTTTAGAAATAATTGCTTATTTGTGATGAATTCAAATTAACTTAAAACTGTAGATGTGTTGTACTTTCCTCGAATTTGATAAAACCATACAAGGGACTTTTGACATTTAGATGGCGATTTCGCCCGAAACTTTAAGAAATATTAAGGAAATTGCACTTGTCACTGGAAAATGTCATTGGAAAAAAAAAAAAAAAAAAAAAAAACTGGTAAGTATTTGCTTGGTAAATTTTTCAGCAGACATTTATAATAATAAAAATATGATATTTTTTTTTATATTTCCCAAACCACAAATTATGAATCCGATTGATTAACTGTAAACATGATCTGTTTTAATTAGATAAATAATGAGAAATGAAAAAAAAAAGAAAAGAATGAGAAAGGCTTTCAAAAATCTACGTGATTTTTTGTAATTTGTTCGATATCTCTTCAATAACTTGAAAAAGTATCTACAATCTGAAATTCCATTCGACTATTTTTTTGAA
This sequence comes from Platygaster robiniae, assembly GCA_028476575.1. Classification (NCBI taxonomy): domain Eukaryota; kingdom Metazoa; phylum Arthropoda; class Insecta; order Hymenoptera; family Platygastridae; genus Platygaster; species Platygaster robiniae. The sequence goes on from CM052021.1 coordinate 22,682,273, forward strand.
TAGTGTGTAACTGAAAAAAATTGTCCACAGGTTATTACAAATTTCAAAACCGTCCTTGTATTTTCAATACTGAACAAGTTTTCAGTTTCCCCCACATCAATAAATATCGATCATTCAGATAAATCAAGAAGAAAAAAATCATCTTATCTTTCCAAACACAAGTCATCGAAAGTAAGTGATCACTAAATTTCCAAGACTTTTTCGGTTTCCACTAATTTTCAGGTCATTCTAAAGTTTCTCCCGACATTCTTGAAATAGGAAAAAAATATTTAAATTACCTAACGATCCTCCACATCTTCCAACTTGTACTTTACACTAAAAATCTCCATAATTCCCTAGGATTCACAGAACACTAAAAGCCCATTTAAAAAACAGCGAAATTTCTACCCAAAAAAAAGCTTCCTTTCACAGTCTCTGAAAGAAGTAAACATGTATAGATGCCAGTGTGGCATAAATGCCCAGTAGCAAAACACATCAATAACCCAACGCGGGATCCCAGAAAACCCTCGTAATCCCTTCGACTTTCCCAGACGAATCGAAATTCCACGGCTTTCTCTGGACACGGGATATAAACTTCAAACAATCGTCCGAGCGACGTCGTTGGGCGCCCCGTGGTCGATTTTCCCGTGAAGAAAGTATCGGGAGCACCCTTTTTTTTCCCGAACGATAAATTCGAGGTGATTGAACAAAGCATTGAAAGTCGTAAAACTTACAGGTAGGCGGTTGACGATAGTGTAGGTGCTGCAGATTGGGGGGCTGATGGAGGTGGTGGTGATGGGGCGGCCCCATGCTGGGCCCCATGGCATGGCCGCCATGTTGGTGATGGGGCGAGCCCCCCCGATGGGGGTGGTATTGCGAGGGGTGGTGCTGGTGTGGGTGAAAAGATGGCGGCAGAAAACCCGTCGACGACGGGTACAGCCCGGGACTGTGACACGCTGACCTACCTAGGGCTGATGAAACCAAAAATCAAGGCTCCGCTTCGTTCGCAATCCGTGCACGTATCCCGAATCGGCAAGAACAACGTTGGCGAATCGGCAAATAAATACAGTTATGAAATTCAGAATCGGGTCGGGTTTACCGAGATTTCTCATTCGGCGCACGAAAAGAAATGTTTGCTTTCAGTTTTGGTCATGGCCATCAAAGTTTTCGTTAGAAAAACCAATGTTCAAGTTACCTAAAGAAAACTATAGTCGACGTTACCAAAACTTTGGTTGGTCCATATTTTACTGAATGATTTGGTTGCTGGAACCAGGCTAGTAGGCAGAGGGGGGTTTTGGGGGTTCAAATCCTTCCGGAAATTTTGATAAAATCAATCAAGATTTCATGTAAAAATGAAAAAAATTACATTGATAAACAATGAAAATGTGAGTCACAAAAAAATGCGTAAAAACGTAAGCATTATGTATATTTAATAAAAAAGTAAAAATTTTCAAAACGTGGGATAACGTAGAAAATATAAATTAGAAAAATTTTTGCAACCCACTGAATAATATAAAAAAAAGGAAATCTACGAAAATACTCAAAATTTACAAAACTTTGAGTCTTATATCATCGAATTCTAGAAATTTATGAAAAATGCATTTAAAAGTATTAAAAATCTTTCGATTCATACAAACTCCAAAAGAATAATGTAATTGATTGAATTCTATGAAAAAAAACTGTTTTCTAAAAAATCTCGACAAATACCCCTACGATTTATAAATTTTGGGATTATAGAGCATTAAATTCCAAATATACTATGAGTCTATGAAAATTCTAGAAAATGCTACAAAATCTTTTGAATATTTCACAAATACGATAAAAGAATAACGATATAAAACATGAAAAAACTGTATGAATGTGATTTTATCATTAATTCTTGAAATTACTGGGAATAGATAAAAATTTGCATTTTAAAGCTTTCAGTTTTTTGAATCTCTGTAGCAATCTACAAAAATATAAGCGATCTATCAAAATACTTAGGAATTCTCCAGGGTTCCGTATATTATACTAGATAAATGTGAAAAATAAGTTTACTAGTTCACTAGCCTTCCAATTTACAAGTTTTATAGTTTACTTGATCACCAGTGTACTAGTTGACTTATTAACTAATTTACTTCTTAACAAGTTCACATTCTTTTCCACTTGTTTACTATTTTACTATTTTACGATTTCCGTAATTTACTAGTTCACTAGCTTTATTATGTAGATATAATTTTCTTAGAAATTTATACAACTCTCTGTTCTGGAGCATATTTATTAATAGAATACAATAAATATTTATAATGTTAAAAATTATGCTAAGAATTCATTTAGAAAACAATAATTTATATGCAATTGAACTGTTACAATTCGTACAGTTGAAAATACTTTGAATTGTAGAAATACTCAAAAAAATATGGAATGAAAGTATTGACAATCTTCACAAAAGAATGTTTCGTCAAAAAAATCACTTTAAATTTTCAAAATCGTTGAAAGTTTCAATACTTTATCATCAATTCCTGAAAACTATTGAGCGATCCATAGAAGTATTAGAAATCTAGAAAAATACCTGAAAATAGTAAAAAATTTGATATTTCATAAAACATTTGAAAAAATATAAATTTATGATGTAACTTTTATCTGTGTGGTGAAAATTTGCTCAAAAATCGATCCAAATATATAAATTTTTCAGAATTTTGATTCCGACGGCATTTAATTCTACAAAGCTTTATAGAAAGTCATATAACTTGATATCATTTAATCCTTAAAGTGGTGAAAATATAAAAAGTATTAGTTAACGAAAATTGAAACCTCATTTACGAATTGAAAATCACTAAAATCGAATTTCATTATGTACGAACATGAAAAATATGCAACTCTAGATTCCAAAAGTTGTATAGCGTTGAAATTCTGAAATGTAAAATATTTCGAAATCGCTCTCTTGTAACCATATCGTTATAGATTAAAAAATTATGAAACCCCGAAGGAAAAATTTTATTCAGAAAAACCCCTCCCGAAAATTTCTTCTGCCTACGCCCCTGGCTGGAACCAAATATTTCTTTCGTGCAAGACATGCTTTGTTTTCACTAGTTCATATAAAGATTTGGATAGTCACAAAAATTAATTTCTCAGTTCCTATGATGAAAACTCATTTCGATTTTAAAATAATTCCGCTCAAGGAAAAAAGCATTTTTTTAAAATTTGATTTTGTAGAAGAGGCCTGCATGACATTGTACTTGAAGTTACAAACGTTTAAAATTAAACGAAAATAAAAAGAATGTGAATTTTTTGATTTTTGATTATGATAGGGAGGGTGACAAATATTTTTTTTTGGGAGCATCATGTTTGTTGTTACAATCAAAAAGTGTTCAAAAGCAGCTAGCGGATTTTTTTCTCTGTTATTAACTTATAAATTTTTTTCTTTTGATTTCAAACGTTTGCAACTTCAGGCACATGCATGGCTGAACAAGTATGAAATTGAACAGAACCCGTGTAAATTACCTTTTTCTGCATCGGGAAAACAAAAAAAGGTACACGCGAAAAAAAGAAAGAAAATGGCAAAAAGGCTCAAAAGGAAACGCGAGGCTGCCCGGTTGGGAGATGCAGAAGCAGCTCTCGGTAATGCGATTGCAATTGCGTACCTGCAGAGAGGTGAGAGTGATGAGGAGAAGCCAGGCTCTGTTGGAGGGACGAATTAGGATTTAACCTCGCTTTTAAAAGGAGATTCGCGTCCTCGTTACCACCGGAGGATGTACTCGACTCGACGTCGCTCACTCCGCTGTCGGCAGGACTGGCTGGCAGTGATCCACTTCCTGTTCAACGGAAAAACAAACGACACAACGTTTCCAATTAGTGAATGATGTATTCGCTATCAGCTCTTCAAGGTTTTGGTCCATAACGCCATTTCAGTCTTTCCTTTTTCTCCCCCGTTCTAATTTTTCATACAACTTGATCCAGTAACATATGACTGCCCTTTCAAATTGGCTCAAGTTTTCGTGGATTAAGAGACTTCAAAAAGGAAGAAGGTACAGCAGGTTATTTTGTATTGACAGACAGAAAAACTTTTACTCGTTAATTAAAAAAAGTTGAGAGAAGGGCCCTGAAATATGAGGATTAGAAATATTTATGTGTAGCTATAGATTAATTGAATTGAAAGTATAAATTTCATAATCGAAAGAAAATGTGAATATGATAATTTTTGGGAATCCTGTTACAATGAACTCTATGAAATGAAATTTGATATACACGTGTACACAAATTAACCTTCTGTATTTTTTAATTTTTCAATGATATAAAACTAATCATTTTTCGAAATCAAATTTCCGAATCAAACTTTCTTCATTAGAATATTTGTCGTTTGAATTCTTAATGATTCAATGAAAAATTCGATTTTTTAGAACCATTCGCATATTTTGCAGTAAAGTCTGAGTTTATAACTTTTGACCGATGAAAAGATTATACCTTCTAAAATTATATATGCCTTAAAATGCAGTTATTTTATTTCTAGTCATTGATGCTAACTCACTATTTATTCTTATAACGAAAAAAAATTTTTCTATTTTGAAAATTACTCATCAAAAAATGAAAATTACAAACGTCTTCGACATCAAAAATGTTTACTTTTCATTAGACTGAACCATAATAATTTTTCTTTCGTTTCTCTCTTAATTTGTTCAACTCTTTTACTTTGAATTAGGTTAAATAAAAACAACCTCGTCGGAAATTTATGAATATGTGATTTAAAATACTGAATACAAATAGGAAGACGTTTTTCGATTTGTCAGCATAAATTTATGTATAAGATTACAGTTAATTTTGTTATATTTATGCAGAAAGTCGAAATTTCTCATAAAAAAAAAATTTGATCTTGAAATTTCTGTTCTTCAATAACCCTAGTAATTTGGGATTTTATAAAGTTTTTATACAACTCCTTATAAAATTTTGATATTTTTTAGAAAATTCCACTTTCTTATGAAGTCACTTTATAAAAATAACAATGTTTTAAAAAGTTTTTATTAGTTTTTCTGAAGTCATTTTATAAAAACTTTATAAAATCTTTCAAAAAAGACAGAATCTTTATAAAATCGATTTTAAAATACACTTTATAAAAGCTAATGAAGACTTTATAAAAAACTTTAGAAACTTCATAAAAACCATTGCTCTTTTTATAAAGTGACTGTAGAAAAAAGCAGAATTTTATAGAAAATGCCTAAATTTTATATGGAGTTTTATGAAAACTTTCTAAAAACCGATTTGAAATGGCTTGTTTTTTATTTGTTTATGTCAGTGAGATGTGTTTTTGAAAAAAATTCAAATCCACGAATTCTTAATTTGAGTATTTATATATTTGCCCGAATATTGGAAATTCATACAGAATCTAGTTTTTTTAATCCAGAATTGTAAAGTTCTAAATCCGCCTGATGAAAATAAAACCTTTCAAAAAATGCAGTTAATAACAGTAATCATCGAAATCGATAAATTTACGCACAAATTTTAAATCAGCATCCAATAATTTCTCAAAAAGTTTCAGTTCATATCGATCAATAATGACCTCTTTTCTCTATAGAAAAAAAAAAAGAAAACAAATATGTCAGAATTTCTAAATCTCTGAAACTTTACTGCGATTCCCATTGAAAAATACCCTGAAATTCATTCAAACGTCTTCAAGAAAATTTCGTTTCAAATTATTCAAAGAAAATAATTGAAAAACTGAATTGCAAAGTCGATGACGTGTGGAATTTCGTTTCCTCGTAAAGAGGTAAGCTATAAAAAAAACTTGGCACGGATTCCCATCTTTTGCAACAAGAATGTCGCAACAATGTATAAAAGTCCCAGTTCGGAATCGCGAGCTGGTAAATTGTGAAATTGCGGCCCGCGACCAATAGCAGCGAGAGATTTGCTTTTTCGCTTTATCGAACGCAACGGAACGTGTTTTTTTTTTTTTCGCAAGCGCCGTCAATTAAACCTATCTTTATGCAACGAAGCGAAGGTCATCCCGTCATTCGTTGTGCATATTGAGCCTGGCTTCCCACGGTCGCCTGGCCAACCGTCTCGAAACCAGTCTCAAAAGGGTTCTCCCGATCTTGCAGCCTCATTTATCCGCAATTTCCGAAGGAACGTCTGTGCACTCCTCCGAGATGCACCGTTTTTCATCGGGTCAAATCCCTTGGAAAACTCTCATTTTCCGGTTCAATCATAGGCCACATACACATTTATATGCAGACACGCCAGAATCTGCATATAAATATCTGAATTGTGATTTGTAAATATAATTAATTTTTACTCACAAATGATTGGATGAGAAGCAAAGGAAATGTAATTTTCCTGAATAATTTGAAATATTTGAACCTTACATCTGAAATCATGTGTAATTAATATACAAAACATATGCATGGTTTGGAAATACATCTAAATTGTAAGTACGTGGAATATGTTGATAAAATTACGCCTGTTGAATTTTATTTCTCGAACTCAAACATGATTGAGCGCGAAAGTTTTAGAATAACGATAAAAATCGTATCTCAATGCTCAATTGCGTAACGTGAATTTACTTTTACGACGAGCCTTGAAGATCCACATATCGCGCGACGAAAAAGTTAGATATGATCCGAATCACGATTAAAAAATAATATTAGGAAAGGTTAAAGGAGTGAAAAACAAAGGTTCGAATTTACTAAAAGTCAGTACGTAGAAAAGGTTTGTAAATATCTTGAGAGAATCTTGTTTAGAGATAAATTTATTGACATTTTTAGTTATGAGAATGAAGTCATTGATTTATGAACTTCAAATTATACAGGAGTCGTAAAACGTGATTTTTTTGGTTGGTAGTTGGTAGTGATTGGGAGTCAAACAACGAAGGGAAAGCAGTTATGTTAAGAATTTTTTTTATTTTAATTTTATAAATGTTTTTTTCATTACATTTTTTTATTTCATGTTTAAATATATAATTTTTATATTCCGAAATAAGAATCTGGGAAAAAGTTCTTTGAATTGAAAAAAATAACAATTACTATATTCGTTTAAATTATACATTGTAATTTGTTTTCTTTTTTAAAAAAAAAAAAACAAAGTAAAACAAAGTAACAAAAAAATTTTAGCATGTTTGACGAATTTTTATGAAATGGGGTTTTCAAATGTTTCAAATAGTTTGCATCATTTTCAAAATTTTACGTTTTTCAAGATATTAAAAAGCATTAGACTTTGAGAGGTTTTGAATGATCCTACAAAGCGCGGAAAATATTTGGAATTTTAAGGTAAAATGATTCGTGCATTATACTTATGCATGATAAAATATGAAAATTTTTCTGGATAAATAAAAAAAAACTCAAAGGTTTCGAAAAGCATTGAAATCTTTATTAGTTAGAAAATTTTTTATAAAATTTAGAAAAACTTACAACACATCCAAAATTTGGAATATAGTCGAGAATCCTATAAAATTTAACAAAATTCGCTAAACCTCATTAGCAGTTTGAAAATTTCATAAGATGTGTTCATTATCATATTATTTCTTTGAAATATGCAGAGTAATGTCTTCTTTTTTCAATAAAAATCCAAGCAAGTTAAAAATGACATACAATTATATTAGAAATATTTTTAAATATTTCGGTAAGTTTCGAGCGATCTATATTATTTTTGAAGTTTGAAAAATTTTTAAATAAAAAAAAAACCTAAAGAAAAAGAGAATCTTTATAAAATTTCAAAAATGTCTAAAAGTGTGCAAAATTTTCTAAGAATAATGTAGATCGTGTGGTGCCCTAAAAACTTATACAAATCAAAAAAAAGTTTTACATATTACTATCGATAAGTTTCGTAATTTTATTAATAATTTAGAATGTGTAGAAATGTTTACAAAATTTAAAAATCGTTAATAAGGCTACAACTTGTAAATTGATGCATTTTTACACGAGTTACATGATTTTTTCTCCCAATTTCATATACAGTTTCGAAACGACCAAAGTCTTATTTTAGATCTTTAAATTGTCAGAAAATGATTTACCAAAACTGAAATTGATAAATTGGCAAGTTTCTATTTGAAAACTGAACATTTTAAGAGTGATGCCATGCAGTTTTTCACACTTCAAAATGTTTTGAAATTGAAAGTAAATCACGTAATTAACATACCTAAATTTCAAAATTGTTTTGAATCTACTTTCGTTTTCGCTTTAATTTAATTCACGACATCCTAAAAGTTGTGAAATCGAAAGTTACAATATTGCGGTCAACACGTTTCTCATTTCGTAACTTTTGAATTTTTATTTCCAATTTCTTAGGCGCTGATTGAAGATAAAAGAATAATGATGTTATACCGAATAGTTTGTCTATTTTGTAAATAATATTCCAATATGGAATCCTACAAAAAAATGTTGAAGGTAGCAGAATAAATACTTTTTAAAAGTATTTTTCATCGTTCTTATCCTAAAATGCCTATCTTATATCGAAAGTCAGTGATTGAGTTAAATTTTTTCAAATTTTCAAGCCAAATATGCAAATCCTGATAAAATTCTAGCTAAAAGTTTCACATTGCATCCCTTTTGAAAATTTCTTTGAGAATTGCTCGCGACCCATCCTAATGATGAAATTCAAATGCATTTCCCAATGACGGGTCAGTGAATTTCACTTCGAAATTTCATCGCTCCATATTCTCATTCCACAATTTATTACATTTCAGACTCCAGAATGTTCGAGTTTTCCAATATCTACTTCATTCCGAAACTCGGTTTCATAAAACTGCGGATTTCACGATTTTTCAGCACTCAAAAAAATTGAAACCGAAATCTCATTTTACGTCTTGCGTAATTTGTGCACAACCCCTCAGTTCCTTGGAGCTATTTCCTCGCATTACCCGATGAAAAATGGTTCGATGCGAGCTAAGTTGGCTCACCGCGCTTCCAGGAAATCCTAGTTTGCGCCTCGGAAAAGCGATCCGGGGGATTTTCACGTTCTCGCCATCGAGGAAATCGCGCGTTTTCACTGACCAACTTAAGAGCTCGGAGTTTCTCAATGCGAGCATCGCTCTAATGGATTCACACGAGTTCCGTCCACTCCAATTTCACAACTTCCTCTGCTCGCGGGCCCAAGGCTGGCTAACGACTCTTCAGTCTGCTTGTCTCCCGGCAATAATTATTCATTAAACGCGCGCCAATAATGACCGTTCACGCGAAACGCGAAAAGAAACCCCTTTTTACAGCGTTACGGAAATACATGGTCCCGATAACATGAAAAATTCACACCACGGAAGGTGTATACTTGAAGAAAAATTATTCATGATTTTCCCATGAAACTGGGTAGCACTAACCACCTGAAAATTCTGCATGGGTAAAATATCCGAAAATACTTATGTGAAAATGCATGAATTTATAAATAAGTAGTTTGGTCGACTGGTCAAACATTCAATAAGTCACAGAATCGAACGAAATCGTCTAAAATTTTAGACTTTTAGTGAAACCTTGTTGGTTTTAAAAATTTCAAACATTACACGCAGTTTCTACTTTTTCAAGCATTGTCGTCATTTTCTAGGATCTACACAATTTACGTGCATTTTCTGAAATTCTACGAATTTCGATAATTTTTCAGAATCAATGGCAGTCTTTGAAGTTTCGAAAGTTTTCTGTTAAAAAAATTTTTTTTCCATTCACAACGCGATAAATTATTTAATTTTTCGCAATTGATGAAAATTTGCCTAGTTTATGCAAGTTTAATTTTTGGAACAAATTTTTATTGAAAAAAAGTTTTATATTCTATATTTCGAAGAAATATGATGAACACAATTGACAAAATTAATGAATATATTCTGAAATTCCATGATAATTTTGGTTTTCCTAGAATTATTGAGTTTTTCCATTTTCCAATTCCTTATGATCTTCCGAAATTTTCAAAATTTTTGACATTATATTAACTATCAAAAACTACCATAATTTTACGAAAACTTGGGCATCTCATGAAAGTTTCCAGTGATTTTTCAAATTCTTCAAAGTTTTCAGATTTTTATTGAAAAATTTGAATAACTGTATGCCTATTTAAAAGAAATTATAAATACACTGGTATCATAATTACCACCACATACGAAACACTTTTTAATTTTAAAAAATTCTACCGATTTCTCGAATTTTTTTGAATGATTGGCGTTCTTATAAACTTCAAATATTTTCGAAATTTTAAAAATTTTCCAAATTGTAAACGTAATGCAGATATTCAAAATTTTGGAAATTTTAAGAAAATTGTCGTGTGACTTATCAAGGTTGTTCTTACTTTTTAAATTCCTTCCATGTACTGTGAATTTTTATGAAAAATTATAAAAAAATATTTTCGCGTGCCTATTTTGTCGAAAAACATTATGATGATGAACACGATTTTTAAAGTGATTTCGGTAATTCTAAAAAAAAAATTCGAATTTTTTAGGATAATTAGGTTTTTGCAGTGTTTTATATGTTATGATTTTTCAAAATTTTCATAATTTTTAATAACAATAAACCAACTACTCAACACTTTCAGAATTTTATAAAATTTGTCAAACTCGTATTGTTTTTCAGTGATTTTCAAATTTTCCAAATTTTCGTAAGAAATATACTCAAACAATCATACTATGCATATTTTTAAAAAATATAATAAGAAACACAATTAATGAAATTCTGCAAAAAATTAATTTTTTCAGAATTATCGACATTTTCTACGATTCTTAATTTTCTTTTGATTTTTCGAAATTCGCAAAATTTCTAACATGTTACTAACTCATCAAATTTATCAAATTATATAAAAATTCGTCCAGCTCACAAAGATTTCTTTTGATTTTGCACTGCAAAAATTGTGCAATTTTTTTTCAAATATGGAAACTGAATTTTTGCAGACAAGTACTTCTCGACAACTTTAACCGTTTATAAGTCATAAAACGTTTCAAATTATTTTACAATCTTTATTTCACTGTATCATTTAGGGTTCATTCGAATGAATTTTCAATACAATCTTTTTCTATAGTCAAAAAATCAAAACTCATATCTGCGTTTAGTTATGACATTTTTTCAGTACAAATAAATTCAGAATACATAGCAGAAATATTTGGCAAACCGATCACTTTTTACATATCATCAAAAAATTTCTTGAATTATTATTAATTAAAACATAAACAGCTGTAGTTAGATGGCGTGATCGTCTATTAACATTTTCAAAACTGACATTTGAAGTTTTTCATCGTAAAAACTTGTATGTAAGACCAGTGTTTAAAAAAAAAGTTGTAGTGAAACATTGTTCTTTTAAACAAAAATAAACTCTGCTTGTGATTATAAAATCATAAAAAATTTTCCCGAAATCTCGTAACATCCAAATTTATAATAAATTTCTTGAAAATTTTGAAGGGAAGAAAAAAAACTCCTTGTTATTCGAAAAAATACGATTTTTCTACAAAATAACAGCTTCAATACTTGGGCTCACTTTTCCCTATATCCCGCATCGTGCAACGCGAGCCAACTGTTGCGATAGATCATAAATATTCAAATACTGCCCGGCAAAACAAGGAGCGTTAATTCGGAGTGTTGGTCAAAAAAGCTTTGACAAAAGAGAAAGAGCGTTAAGGAGAGAACTCAAAAAATGTAATGTAAAATAAGTTTCCTTATTATGAACATATGTATATGTACAAAATATCCGAATACAATACATTCAAACTTGTTTCGAAATAGAATTGAAACTTTGTATATGCACAAGAGACGTGAGTTCGCCGGTCAGAAAAAAATTACTCAGGTCATGGTAATTTCTGACGGTCATTTACTGTCACTTACGGTCAAATTGAAAAACTCTCTAATTATATTTTATCGTCAGAGCTCATTTCCGGTTAGTAATCACTGGTCGTGACAGAATTTTGATGAAAAAAAGTGACTGACTAAACGATTACTAGCAATTCCAGGTGAAAATCATCAATCTTAATCACAATCACCAATCATTTGAGAAATAGAAATTACTTATAAGAATTCAATCTACTATTCAAAGTCGATTCCTTATGAAGTGCACGTAATAAAAATCTCATTAAAATTCAATTTCTGAAGAGGTGACCGTATAAATACCTTGTAAAAAACTGATACTTCTTATAATTAATTTATCGAAGAAATTTCACGTGTAAGGTCACCTTATAAAAAATTGAATTCTTACAAAAAATTTCATTTTCTTGTAAGGTTTTCATAAGGATAAAATTTAGTAGAAATAAATGTCATCGGCGATAATTATTAAAGTTTTGGAATCCTGGTATTTCTGTTTTAGTTACCAGATTTTTTTATTAATTCTATTAATCTCAACTGAGATTATTGATACGGTCAAAACTACATACCATATACCCTGAAAAAAAAATATTATACTTTTTACTATAAAACATTGAGATTGTGGTTCAGTCTGAAATATTTCACTTATTGAGAAAATTTGCTTGATATGCTACTGCATATATCTATATAACAAATCATGACGAAATTCGCTAATATTTGCCATAAATATGAATAGTAAAATAAATATGGAATATCAATGAAAAAAAGTGCAACACTCGAAATTGATTCCACAATTACAATATTTCATAGTGAAATGTACAATACTCTTGTCTTACAATTGGTGTAGAAAACTACATGCAATGCGTAATATAGGAATTTTTCTGAAAATATAAGTACCAAAGGAAAATACTTAATCAATAACACATTTCTATGAAGTGAATTGTTTTTGTTTTTGTTTTTTTATCAATAACTCATTTCCAATGGGAAAGTTGTATGGGTATGATTATTTATTATCTTAGAAACCAAATTTATTTTAATTTCTTCATAAAAATCTGACGAAAAAAAGAACGATGTAATAACAAACGAGTTGCACACTTTTTTTAAGTCATCATTATGAATCTAATAATTGCTGATAATGTTGACAATCACAATAATTCTGACTGGTAAGGTAAGCTGACGGTCAAAATGGAATTAAAATTTTCTTGTTGTAATTGACGGTCATGGCCCGTAATCAACCTGTAAATTTCCTTAATTAATTCTATGAATTCAACAGGGAATTTAACAAAGTGATAATGATATAAAAAGAAATAAATGGTGATTAATTATTGAATTTTTCGGAAAGAAATTGGCTCCGAAGATCATTCAAGAGACTTTTCATTGATTTTATGCATTGTGTACGGGGCGATCTCACCAATACATACTTTTCAACCTAAATTATATCGGAGTGTTTTTATTAGTCTCGACTTGTAGAGTAACGTATTTCCACTCATATTCTGTATGGAAAAGAAGCTCACAAGAAGAATTCAAGATGAAATATTAGCGCCATTTGCCGCGTACCTGGGGTACTGGTAGCAATGGCGGCAGTGTTGTAAGGCGGCTGGCCCAACTGGGAGTGATTGGCCAAGTGCCGGTTGTACCCGTTGGGGACGCCGAGCGCGTGTTGCTGGGGATGTTGCGAGAGAATTCCGTGCAGGAGCCGAGTTCCGCTTCCGGTTGTGCCCGGTTCCGCCTTTATCGTGGCCAAACCCAGGCCCTCCTTGTCACCCGTATCACCGTGGGGCGCTTGCACTTCCCGCGTGTCCACTGCAACAATACAAACGACCGCAACGTTCATTGTCTCTGGCGGCTCGACCATGAATTTGGATTTTCAAAACACAACTTTCTACCATACCACAGTAGCCTTGTCAATAAAAACAACAAAGGGTGGTCACCATGCTGTTTGAATTATTGCTATACGTGTATATTCTCGAAACTATCACAAAACTGTGGAGTAAATTAGGTACAAACTTATCTATCTAAAGTTGTTTAGATTTTCGTGAAAAATAATTACAAAAGATTGCATTTATGAAGTATATGAAAATGATTTTCTGTAATTAACTGCTGTCGGAACCCTGAATCGATTACGTGGGGAAAAAAAGAGAAATGTTGGCGAGGGAGGGAAAAGTTGAATAATTCTGCGGTATACGATCGTCGCCTTTGCGGAGAGGAAGTGAAAGCCATAGTCTCTCCTTGACCCACTGCAACGTTTTTACCTTCCTTTCAGGCGGCGCCGCGAAGGGAGCGTTCCGAGGTTCATTAAGCAATTGCTTAGCTCGATTCGTCACGTTTCGGGAAGACGATTAGGGAATTTTCGCCTTTTTCCCCCCATTTTACGGACTTTTTCCCGTGAACAAACGATTCCGGAAAAAAATAGCGTCTCATAAATGGCGTGACATGAAATTCCGACGCGTGATAAAGAAAAAAAGAGACTCATTATCTAATGGACGCGTTTCCTGCGATAACACCAACGTGGCTTTTCTTCGATATTTTTGTACGCTAGGCAACGTAATAGCCCTAACCTAGTTCAATGTTAGATAACGACGTTGGGTCGTTTAACTTGGTCATTAAGAGCATTGTTTCATTCGGCGAGAAGGTATTTTTCGTTCAACTCAGCGAAAATATCGAGATAAAAAGTTGTTGATTAGTGTCGTCCCAGTTGTGTGGGAAAAAGACAATGATTTTCTTATGAAATACGGAGTAATGAGGACGTACTTTATTCAATCGTGGGGAAGAATTTTTCTTCTTTTCTGGCATTTTCCTCATACAACCAGGAAAAACTGTATGTGAAATGTTAAATAGAAAAAAAAATGCAAAAATTTTTCGATGCAACTGTGTAGGAAGTAAGTGACTCATATTGTGTGTAAAGATTATTCAAGTTTTTCTCGCAGTGTTATGCATGAAATCAAGTATGTATTAAAATTTTTACACGATTCCCACATTTGTGACATATATTTATACTAAAGACAAGTTAAGTGATGTATACGACGAAAAGATTACCATGTAGATATTTTGGACATTCGCAATGAGAAATGAAAAATTACAAATTCGGATTTTCTAAATTTCAGAGTTCGGGAAGTGCATCGATTTTATATGTATCATTAAATTTTTCATTAGCATTCTGTAATTCGTTGTCCAGAGAATTTTGAAAATCTTTAAATTTTTTAACCACTTAGGTGGACGATTTTTTAAAATGTAAATTACAAAATTTTTAACTAGGTAATCATAAGGTATTTGAGACTTCTAAAGTTCATAAAATCGAAATCGCAGAATTTCTAATACTTTTTTAGAGAATACGAAATTCCTATATGAATGTAACTTTGTGATAAAAAAATTTCATTTTTAAAACTTGGATTTTTTGTTTTGATATTCAGTATGGTGCGAATACCAAAGCCATAAATAAAACAAAAGCTGTCATTCACATACAATGTTTGATTCAAGACATATTCCTTAAAACTTGACAAATTTTAAATACTCGAGTATTTTAAAAATGTAATTTGAGAACCACTACCTTATAGCTATTCGTGCTATTTCTATTTCCATGACATTGCAGAAACCAGTGTTGGAAAATTTCGAAAAACCCAAGAATTCCATGTTGGAAAATTCAGATAATAACAAATTAGAAAGTAAGAGCTTTTGATAGCTTAGAAGTCCTTTTCACGATGCAAATTTTCAATACGATTCCAATTCGGTATTCGAGTTTACAATTAAGTATGAGATTTGAGATTGATGTTCGTATCAATTCTAAGAATTATTAAGATCTGTAAGTTAGAAAATTTCGTGATCATGAAATTTCTTAAATTCAGGATTTCTTATTTTTAATTACATACCATTTTTTTATGCGAAAATCTGCGTTCATCACACTTTTGGAGGTTTTTTGAATATTAGAAATTGAGTAGGACGTATGAAAAAAAATTTTCATTCCCAAACTTTGCTAATGATGGTCATTTTATCCTTCTGTTATCATGTCTTTAAAAAACTATTCGTATTTTTCAAAATGATGGAATGTTGCAGAATTTCCTAGTATTTTTACATAATTTGAGTATTTTTATAATATAAATTGATATACATTTCAAGAATTTCAAATTCGAAAATTTAAACATAATGAAATTTTCCGTGTTTAACAAGATTTTCCAAAAAACAGTGTCTCGATAGATTTTTACTTATTACAGTACTTTTCGTATTTCTTCAGTTTTTCTATGATTTCATGGATCATTCATTATTATTATATATTGCTGTATGAATTTCTGAAATTCGAAAGATTTTCAATGTTTTATATATTTACAGGTATTTTTCATTACGTATTTTCTCTCTGCATTTCTCTAAGTATTAATAGAATGTTGTGGAATTTTCAAGTTTTTTCAAAGATATTTCTTTGAATTTTCCGAATGAGATAAAATTGAAAGTTCAAAATTTCTGCAGCATCTCAGCCGATTTTGCGGAAAACAGTTTCTTTCTAGATTTAAAGTGCCTGCAATATTTTTTTAATTTTTCACAGAGTTATACGATTTGAAAAATTTTATTATCTTGTTCTAGACTTCTATAGACATGTATTTTCAGAATTCAAAACTCAATAAATTAAAGTTTTTCGATTTCTGGATTAACATAAATTTTTTAAGAGTCAAATAACGTGAAACTCATACAAAATGTAGTATTTCGAGTATTTTTCATATTTTTTCGTATCTGTTCTTATTTTTTGTTGTTGTTCGTGTACTAATTATATTCCATAAGATTTTCTAGCAGGATCTCTAGATCTTACATATTCTGTTATAGATTTTGAGATCTATAGGTTTTCAAGTAATTTACTATTATTTTCTTGCGGATTCAAAAATCCAACGCTTTGGATTGTGAAGGTTTCTAATAAAAGGTAAAAAAGCATATTCTTTGTCAATATTTTCACACAAATTACTAATACTTGACATTGTTCCATTCGAAATTATAAAAATATAATTTTTTATATAAAAATGAGGAAGTTGAAAATTACTCCTATCTCAGTTGCACTAAATTTCTTAAGCAATTGCCAGCATTTGTTCCAAAAACTTGATGGTAACGATAAAAGTAAGGAATTCGATAGATTTTCAATGTTTCATATACGTACCCGTATTTTCTTTCTGTATTTCTAAGTATTTATAGAATGTTGTGGAATTCTGGAGTTTTATTAGTTTTCAAAGATATTTCCTCGGATTTCCAGAATGAGAGAAAATTGTAAGTTTTAAATTTCTGAAGTATTTCGATCGATTTTGCAAAAAAAAGTTTCTTCAAAGATTAAGAGTGCCCCCAATATTTTTTCTATTTTTCACAGACTTATATACGATTGGAAAAATGTTCTTATTTTTTTATAGACTTCTATAAACATAAATCATTAAAATTGAAAGCTCGAGAAATAGAAGTTTGTAAATTCCTAGAACCACAAATTTTCGAAGAATCAAATAACACGAAACTTATTAAAATCTAGTGTTCTGAGTTATTTTTGTATTTTTTTTTGCAAATTCACTTAGGGCTAATATCTCGCCTAAAAAGTATAAATCAATTACACGACTGTTCCAAAAAAAATTAATAATATTGAATTTTTCATCAAAAAATGAGGAAGTCAAAAATTCCTCATATCTCAGTTTAAGAACATTCCCAAAAATTTTATTTCCTTAAACGTAAAGTAACGGTATTTCCGTTACTCGTTTCCGAAAAAAAGTGACTCGTTCCCGTTACCGTTTCTTCTTACTTAAAGTAACGCGTTACGTTATCGTTACAGTAAAAAATGTAACATTTCAGAGTAGCGCGTTACTCGTAAAACTCTGGTAAAAAGTATAAACAAGAAGAGCGGGCGAGTGAGAATACCAGCGACTCTCGCTTTCGCAAAGAAAGGCTCGGGCAAAAATCGAAAACTCGGTGAACTTGGTTGACTCGGGTACGGGGATACGGGTAAATATGGCACTCGCGCTACCTGCGTGTGTACTTGAAAGATCGGGCTCGTGATGTCACATGAAGAAAGAGAGAGTCTTTACCGTTACGCAACGCCAGACACGAGCGACTCGTAAAATATACGTGTGCAGCAGTTAACGTGCCCACGAACACGCTCTTACTTATATTATACGCACGTCCGTAGTACATACGGACCCCGTACGGGCATGAAGAAAGTGACGACTCGGGTCCATCGAAGCGCTGACCTTACGTACTGCAGGGACCCGGAAAGGCAATCGAAAAGCACGCAACCGGGCACGAAAAAAAGACGCTCCCCGGCTTTTCATTCGCAACTTTTTTTGCGACTTTTGCTCATGCTAAGCTCGGTTACCGAATCGATGACATTTCGTGAAAGAAGCAGCATTATTATGTGGATTGCTTTCGTTGGTTCCCATCGGGTTTCACTTTCGGTTACACAATTTGTCGATCTCGTCTTTCGGGCCCCCAGAAATCGCGTAACCACCATTTATGTCGGTCATTGATGATGAGTATTTTGGAGGATGAAAAATTGGATCGTTTTTTTTTCACAGTTATTTTTGAGATTGTGATCGTTTTTATGAGATTACCATTGGAGTATTGGATGATTTATTTAACTTCAAAATTACACGTGATAAAAATGTACGATTCTATGAATCTGTCAATACGAATTGAAATATTGAATAAATATGTTTTTTGAACCTTACCATAGTTATTATTTTTGTTTGTGATCGTTGAGTTTATAAAATGCAAGTTGATACATTTACAAATAAGATTCCCAACTGAGAAGAATATCCATGGATAATTTATCTACTGCCTTGATTTTATACTCTATAAACACCAATTCCTAACTTTTCATAAAAGAAATTTTAAAATCGGAAATTGTAATACAATAATTCCCTTATATTTCTCAATTTTCTCATAGACGATTTTAGAAAATATTCTTACTCTTTGTAATATTTCTAATATAATTTCTTTACTTTCTGTTGTTGATGCATCAGGTAAATGAATTACTAACTAAAATTACGAAGAGTATCAAATAATTCAACTCTTGATAACCGATTTGATAATTTAAAAGTTTTCACTTACTGTCCATAATTATCTAATAATTATTTTGATCTTTCATGCTCCAAAAATATCATCGATTACCCGGTTTTCTGTCATATTTTCAAGTAAAAAGTAAGTGATAAATTTGCAAACTTTGAACAAACAAGATTAATTTTCAGTATAATACAATGTTTCGAATTTTTCGGTAATTTGTTTGCCTACTTTTTACGCACGATCTTCAAGCTTTTGGACTCCACAAACTCAAAACAATTAAGCTAATCATACGTGAATTATCGTTAATGAGTTTTACACCTTTACAATCGAAACTCAGAATCCAATTAAATATCCATATACAGTACAATTTTTTTCAAAAAAAATGTTCAATTTTCCATTGCATATTACAATCCTTAGCATTGAAGGTATTATTGATATTTCGAGACTAAAAGACAAAGACAAAGTCAAGTCGCTTATCATTTCTTGTTGATGATTCGGAAATTCCTCGGCCCAAATTAATCGTACCTCCAGAAAACAACGCTTATCGAGTAACAATTTTTTTCCAGCACATGTAAAACACTATCAAAAATTATGCATATACCTTTTTCCACGGTTTTTTCGATAATTGTCAATTTTTCGACACTGCCCTAGTTCATCTTTAAAATTTATTAGCATAATTACGTATACCTACTATCACAACCGTTATGTAATGCTAAGACACACTTTTTCTTTACATAATAACGAGCACTTATGAATATTCAAATATTCTACATTGGTCATTTGCACTTTCAAGAATGATTAATGGACGCGACCGATCCCATCATGTTTTAAAGAGCTCTAAAGTGGTGCTGAGGATTTTCGCCAAGTTTTATCAAGCCGATTCTAAAGGGAACATGAGGTATATATTATGAACGATTGAAAATTAAACTTTTTCTTCACAGGATTTACAATATACAATTATCAAGATTCAGAAAATTCCCCAAGTCACATTGCAATATCTGGTTTTCAAAATTTATCGATAAAAGTATGATCTAAATGTACTTGTTGTATGAAAATTTTCAATTGACTTAGAACTTTACTTAAAACTTTAATATTCCTTTCTACGGATATTGTCTCAGGCAATATGATAGGAAAAACAAATTAGGCTAACTTTTTTAGCATGTATTTTGTGTACGGGTTTTTGAAAATTTCGTAAAGTAGGTATCATATTATTTAGATAATCAAAAGATATACTATTTAAAGGAGCCATTGAAAACAGCAAAAGTGAAAGTAAACGAAAAGTTTAATTCAATGAATAATCAAGCATTGCAGAAAATGGTGTAGCCCTTATGAAAGTTGTACGAGTTCAATTTGAATTCTTTAAAATTATTCAAAACATAAGCATAGAATGTTACATCTTCATATTTTTTATGGGTATTTTATGAATCGCGCAAGGTTAGTGTTAGAATATTCGTTTTAGTAAAAGTAATTTTTCATTCGTCTACTAAAATAATCACATTTTGGTATAAACTTTTACTTTTTAGGAAATTGTCCATACAGCTTCGATATGAAATTTCTTCCTATAATCACGATATTGAAGCTTCATAGAAAACTTGTCAGAAAGTGAAAGTATCTATAAACATGAGCTTTTAGTTCATGACCAATAAATCATGCAAGGAAGTTGTGCATTTTAAGCTAGATTATTTATGAAACTTTAGCTTATTCCTCTTATAACCATACAAGATGAGCAATTTCATATGGGCATAGCGAATTTTTTTTTCCATTACACTGATTTATTTTTGATGGTAGATTATTATTAGAACTTGTGGAATAGTAGAAAATTTAAAGGCATCGTTAAAGACTTATAAAAGATATACAATATAAAAGATGACAAAAAAACTATTTGTTCTTTTTGTAGTTCGACAAGAAAAGTTACATATTTTTTATGAAAAGTCTGATGTTTCGTGAAAAAATTGGATCGTAAACCCCCATACACATTTCCATCCAAAGACTTTTGTGCAACAGTGAATTTCGAGAATTCCTGCAAGAAAAAGCAAAATATCTTTTTAACGGAAAGAAATTTTCGTTGCATCTACAAATCAGAAATTCAAATATAAACTTTCACTCTTTCGTAAATTTTCAAGCGATCCTACACGAGAAAATTTCCCTACATTATGACGACATCAAAGTTCCACTGAAAACTCAGAGAGTGAAAGTATGGAAAAAAAGAAGTGAAAATCATGATTAATCAATTATGTAAGGAAATTCTGGATTTGGGTATAAATTTTCCGTTTCACGAGTTCCAAAGGTTATTTTTTTCAATTCAGAATTTTCCAAACCAGAGCATTTTCAATCCAAATCTTCCAGTATGCAATAGTACCAAACCCGAATTTTGCAATACATCAAAGTATTATACCAAAAATAAAATGAATATTACTTAAAACATCATTGTTTAATAAAAAAAATGTATATTGCAGCCATATCAAAGTCGATGGTTTTATTTAGCAAAGTGTCATTTAGTGTGTTTATTTATAATCGTATATTATAACTTAAATTTTTCAAATATTGAATTATATCATAGCCATGGTATTGAGCAACAACGTTTGAAATTTGTTCTTCACGCTGTTTTTTCTTCGCATCTGCTCGTTTTCTGATTTTTTGCCCCAACTGGAACTGACGCTGCATGATTTCGGTGTCACCTTGTTCTTTTTTGAGCTCTTCAAGAAAAGAATATAGGCTTGGATGTTTCTTTCCGACAACATGTTGGAACCTCTTGTGCCATCTCTCTGAAGTATTATTATTTGTTCTTGCAGTTGTTTTTTCGATTTGATGAATTCAGTCATATCATATTCTTGTACAGAGCTTGAAATTCGGGATAAAATTTAGAGGCATGAAAATTTTGACAACTAAAGCAAATAGACAACCTTAACATTTCCATACTCCGTATTAATTTTTAGTAATGAAAAAAAAAGACAGTTTAAACACTTTGAAATTCATTATATCGAAATTTTCGAAAATAATTCATTTCTATTGTTCAAATAGAAAATGTTGAAGGAAAAACTTCCTTTTGGAAGAAAATTTTTCTTTGAAAAATGTATGTTGGAAATGCTTCATTTTCTGTGCTGTATTTGAAAACACAACTTTCTCAAATTAAACTTCTTGATGGATGCAGGATGTTTCCAGATCTGCATTCATTTCTTACAGCTATTAATACAGTGATTGCCAAGTCCTTGAACGTCCCTAATCGGCGTATTTAGTCCACGCGACTTTTCGAGTGGTTCAACTCAGGCCAACAGCCAGTCTTGACATTGTTTACGAGTGGTAGTTGCAAAAGCAAAACGCACTCACTGATTGGCCGACGCGGATTTTAAAAAGTAGCAGTCGCGTTTTCTATACGGCTCGCGCGGAAAAAGAAGGTCAGTGCCGGTTTCTTTTTTTTTTTTTTTCTGTCTCTCCATTCACACTGTAGAACCTTCGCATTTGCGTTTCATCGACGGATCACAATTTTAAATAAATAAATATCGATAATCCAGTCTTCATAAGCGCGATGCTAATGCAAAAAAGCGGGACGCGGTCGGATATTTCTGTCCGCGCGAAGGTTAATGCCGCGGAAAAATATTCGACGCACGTCGCGACGCGCGAATTCGTCAAAGAGCGAATTTTCGGGTACACGCGTCCTCGGCTCTCGATTTCAGCGACCGGAAATTTCGATACCGGAAACCGCGTTTCTCGGTGTGCGACCCACTTGCGCCTCTTGTTTTCTTAAGCGCCGCGAGAAAGGAAAAGGCGGCGTTGCGAATCGCCGAGTCCCCGCGTTGTTGCGTTCCCGATCGACGACTAGTTTTGCGACATTTTTTTTTCCTTTGCTTCACGTTGCCGTGAAACAGTATGTGGGAATTTTCTTTTTTTCTTCTTCCTCTTCTTTTTTTATTTTCCTTTGGTCATACATATCCTGCTCAGAGTTGAAATATATTCAGCAGTAATTTCACTGGAACATAATGACCGAGCTTTTTCTCCTACGTATTTGTCAACATTAAAGAAACGTTTTTTCAAATTCGATAACGCTCCTCTTTCCTTTGTCCACAATTTGGAAACTAAATAATTTACTTTTCATTTAAAAATTTGGTTTATTTAAAAATAAACCAATAAACCAATAAATTAAACCGATAATTGAAAATTAGAAACCAAAATAAATCAACATCTACGTTTTCTTTTAGTCATGAATCAAAAACTACAAGATATACAAAAAGCTGTTACGTCACTACTCAGTCGAAGAACTACTGATTGTGAGTCGTGACGTCACAGCAGTTCTTTGTATCTTCTTCGGATTCCGATAAATAAAAGAAAAACACTCGTCAATTCGCTTTGTATTTACCATCAGACGAATAAATGGAATTCTTCGTACAAGTTGCCTACTTTGAAAAACTTGCGAATCATGAAAGATACAGCTTTTCTGTACTTGAAAATCCAAAACAAGAGTAAGCCTTAGGTATATATTGTGCATGGAAAACTTGAAAATTCATAATACATACTAAAGTTTCTCAATCAGATGATTGCAAAGTTTTGATTGTTGAACATGCAAATTAAAAAGTTCGTCCAACAGAGAATTTAAACTGTATTTTGTTATTCTATAAGAAATTAATTTTATCCAATTTATAAAATTATTGAGGATGTCTACTCAATCTTTCAATTCACAAATTAAAATTGCAATGGTTTAGAAAATAAGCTATGCAGTACTTGAGAATATTTACTAAATAAAAATCAGTTGTGAAAATAAACAAAATTTACATTTAATAACAATCAGTTCCTATAAAAATAATTGATGCTCGAATATGGAAACTAAAAAATGTCTTTGTAAACGCATGAAGATCTGACAAAAAATGTTTGAATCCAAAATATTGCAGCAGACTAGGGCATTAATTTTTGTGTCCACTCATTAACCAACTTACAGTTTCTAAATTAATATACATACAGTGATTCTTTGTATTGTGAACAGTTAAAATATACAAACATGTTAGCATATATTCAAATTCAAGAATCCTTAAGTTCGAAAGTGTATTAAGAAAAATTAATTAAGCAAAATATCGGTACCACATGAACATAAGTTTTACTGCATTATATTTTTTTTTGACAAACAACAGTTTAACAGTCTTTCAAGTATGTGATCTATAAAAAATAAGACTATCCAAAGAACGAAAGAGAAATCTTTTATTTTTCACAATAAATTCATTCGGATTTGAAAAAAATTGAAAAGTAATGCTCCAGAAATCACGAGTTTTGTAAACGTGAGTCAAGAAAGGATCAAGTTAAAACTGTAAAAATTTGTTTTCAAGTTTCATGTTCTACAACTCCACAAAATAAAAAATTACTACGCTTTTTATAATTTTTCAGTCTGTTCAGACATTTGACTTTTATTTCGAAAACGTACTATGCTCCAAAAAAATATCCTATTTCATATACTTTTTTCCATGCTTTCAATTCGAGACCTTAGAACTTGCAATTTAGAATTTACAATGCGAATTAGGAAAGAATAAAAATTTCTTGAAAAATTCTTTATTTGCTGATAAACTTGCTACTAGACCGAGTAGAAAGTTTTTACAAGGATTAAGGACATGTACACAAACACTTCAAGTTATTCTGAAATTTAAAATAAAAGTTGTGGAATTCAGTTAATCTTAGTCTCACGATAAGCTCACTTTTGGATATCCAGGAAACCAAGAAAAGAAGCGGCATCGTCAGTCATATGCTTTAAAATCCCTCTTTGGGTGGTCCGATGGCCGGTAGGCTACTTTTCAAAACCCCTTAAAACGCTTTTCCGGGTTTTTTCCGGGAAAAAATCCTGACCAGTAGAATCCGAAAACCATTCTTAAGTCAATACCGGTCAATACCGCCGTGCTCGATGCTACCAGTTCTGTTCATTTTTTTTTTTGTCGTTCATTTGACAATACGGGCAGAAGCATGCTGAATCATGGAACGGTTTCAAGAAATAAAAAATTCACGAATAAATGTTTATGAAATGAAAATTTATACTTACATTATACATGGATTGACATACATATGTATCGTTATTCACAAATCATGAACTTTATTAATTGTCGAATTTTTACTTTATTTTTATTTTTTCGTCGTATAGTAATTTTTGTCTGAAAGCTCGAGAAATTCATGTTACAGGGGACAAATGCACAGTATAAGGAAAACAATCACTCTGTCATCACTTTATGGACAATTTCTTGATGACGCAATTTTGGATCAGAGGATCAAAAAAGTATGAAAAACTGCCTTATTTCAGAAATAAAATAATATCATGATATTATCATAAACTGTCAAAATAAATTTGAAATTCCAAACATTTTTCCTAGACTCTCTCTTAAAATCGTGTTTAAAATTTCATGGGAACGTATATGAAAAGGATTAGAAAGAAATTCATGTTCAATTTATTGTTTTCATATTCGATATATTAATTATAATATCTTTTCATAACATTAATTTGAGACATTTGAGTTTAAGAAACTACATATTTGTATATTTAAAAACTTATGTACAATATAATTTTCGTTGAACAATTTATATGACATGCAATATTAATTTTTCTTTTAATGAAATCAATGTGGATAAATTAGAAAAAATTTGCTCCAATAAAATGTGTTATTTCGAAAATGATATTATATTGAAACTTTAAACGATTTTGAGGATTTAAAGTGATTTTTCAGACGAAAATTTCTTTTGTGAAGATTTTCAATACTTTTATTCCGCTTTTTTTTTTAGTATTTTTACAATGAAAAGTATTTTCAATTGTACAAATTGTATAAATTATATAGGAAATATTCTAGAATAATATCTAAAATTATAAATAATTATTGTATTATATTATAAATATGCTCCAGGACAGAGAGTTGTATAAATTTTTAAGATAATTATATCTACATAATTAAGCTAGTGAACTAGTAAACTACAGAAATCGTAAAATAGTAAAATAGTAAACAAGTGAAAAAAAAGCAAACTCGTTAAGAAGTAAATTAGCTAATGAGTAAATTAGTAAATTAATTAATTTTTGTAAATTTCTATAAAGATTCAAAAAACTCGAAGCTTTTACATGCAAATTTTGATCCATTCCCAGTAATTTCAAGAATTAATGATAAAATCCCATTCATATAGTTTTTTCATGTTTTGTATCGTATTTGTGAAATTTTCAAAAGATTTTGTAGCATTTTCTAGAATTTTCATAGATTCATGGCACGTTGCGTATTTAATGCTCTAGAATCCTAAAATTTATAAATCGTAGTGGCATTTGTCAAGATTTTTTAGAAAACAGTTTTTTTTCATAGAATTCAATCAATTACATCATTCTTTTAGAGTTTATATGAATCGGAAGATTTTTAATACTTTGAAATTGATTTTTCATAAATTTCTATAAATCGATGATTCAAGATTCGAAGTGTTGGAAATTCCTAGCATTTTCGTAGATTTTTATTATTATTATTATTTTATGATAAGGCTTTGAAAATTTTTACTTTTTCATCAAATATATACTGCTAACATTTTCATGCATTTCTGCAAGTGATTTTTTCTATTGTTTGTAGATGCAACTTTTTTTCTACATTAAATATTGATTGATTTTATCAGAATTTCGGGAGGGGTTTAAACCCTCCTCTGCCTACGTGCCTGGTGAATGTAGTAAGAACGTGTATTTTTATGCCATTAAATTCAAGAAATACAAAAATCGTATTTTGTTTATGAGAGATAAAAATATAACTTTTAACGCGCGAAAGGGTATACGAAACTGGCACTTTTTCGAGAACAATAAAGAATAATTTTCCCTAATGGGGATTTGGCTTTCCGGAACCACCCCGCGGAAAAGGATATGGGCGTGCGTAATTCGCTTTCGCGTGCACGACAATGAACATCACCCTACTCGAGCAAAGGCATTCCACGGGAAATGGGTCACGGTCGTGTCGGTGTATCGTTTCCTTTTCTTTTCTGGTAGCCACGCTTGTACGTATGCTACACAGTAGGGCTCAATTTTTTATCGAGTGGAGAGATACGCTACCGAGGGTGGTCGAGGGGCTGTTTTTGAAAAGTGATGCCCATTGTTTGGCACCACGGGGGCGGCGTGTGGCACACCGTCGCCAAATTGCGCGAAACGAAACGACCATTTCTGGGTCAAGCGGCGAACGAAAATTCTGTACGAGAGCTTTTCTATCCTCGTATATCTATGGGTCCATCTAGACGAGTTCTTTTCAATTGGGATTTTGTTTGAAAATCGACGTGAAATCATCCAGACACATCGAGAATCAACTTGGACAATCGTTAAATCATTCGTTTACAATGGCAAACGGATGCTGTTCAATAAATCTTTTTCATTAAAAATACAATGTAATGCATTTTCATGATTTCTAATGAAATCCTGATCCAGCATAAAACGTTGCTAAAAAATTATGCATTTCGATTTAGTAAAAACATTCTGAAAGAAATTATTATGAACTCGCGATGTCTGAAACTATTAAATAAACTTTGGTAATAGTATAAAACACACGTGATTAGCATACAATTCACAATTTTTTTTTTATTTGTGCAGGTAATGTAAAATTTCGCAATTTTACATTACCTGCACAGTATTCATCATAAAAAGATTGCGAGAGCTCAATTTTGAACTGAATCAAAGTTCTTGCCTGTAACAACTCATGTTCTAATAATAGTAGCTTTGTGAAAATTTTTTGCAAGTTGGAGAAGACAGGCATAAAGCATCTGTCAGATAGTTCCTATTCTTACCTTCGGGATGCACGCTTTTTTATACCGTTACGCGCAGTTCTTTTCGGGATAACCTACTTTCGCGTGCAGGGCGAATCGAACGGAAGTATTGACACCGTTAGCAAACAATTTTTACGCCCCGTCGAGCCAAGGGCTTGCGTTACACCCTCGCTACCGAAATCGAATAATGCCGGAGCAACATTTCCCAGGCTCGAAGGGCTTTTTTACTTAATACACAGCCGCATTTGTTGTTTTGAAAAAAAAAGAGGATGAGGTAAAGGTATTGTGAATGGAATCACAAAAGGGGTTGGCATGTTTGATTACTCAAAGAAAAATCTACTTGAAAGTTATGATTGGTAATGGTTCTATTGATGATAAGCATTTGAAATTCGTTTCTTTTGATACTGAGGGTATTAGGGTGGTCCATATTTGGGCAAAGTTAAAAAATCTTACGGGACCGGCCGAAAAATCAATCAAGGCATGAAAAAAATGTTCCCAAAGTTTGAGCAAAATCCAACCATATCAAGGGCGTAGGCAGAAAAAGTTTAATAAAACTTATTTGCATGACATAAGCATGTTTTAAGCATAATATTGGCATCATATTGACATGACATTAGCATGATATTGGCATGACATTCGCATTATATTAGCATTATATGAGCATCATATTAGCATAAAAGTAGCATAATATCATCATTATATTAGCAAGACATTGGCATAATATTTGCATAATATTGCTATGACTTTAGTATGATATTAGCACGATACTAGCATTATTTTGGTAAGATGATAATGTCATGCTAATGTCATACCAATACAATGCTAATAAAATGCTAATATGATGAACATGTGATGCTTGAAGCATGCCAATATCATGCAAATATAGAGCCTATATCATGCTAATGTCATATCAGTATCATGTTAATATAATGCATATATTTTGCTGATATCATGCTAATATAATGCCAATATGACGCTAATGTCATGCTTCTATGATATCAGTATCATGCCAATGTAATGCCAAAAACATGCCAATGTCATGCTAATATCGTACCCACATTATACTAATAACATGCCAATGGCTTGCCAATATCGAGCTTATATCATGCCAATATCATGCTTATATGATGCCAATATGATGCCGATATCATGCCAATATGATTATCATGTCATGCAAATATGATACAAACATGAAGCCAACATGATACTGACATTATGCCAATATTATACAAATATATGAGAGTGATAGAATTTGATTGGATTGGATCGGGTTGGATTGGATTGGCCTTAGTTAAAGGTTGGATTAGGGATTTAATTGGATTAAATTTGGTCGGATTGGGTCGAATTGATTCGAATTCGGTTGAATTGGGTTAGGTTAAATTGGAGTTGGTTAGAGGTTTGATTAAGGATTGTATTGGATTGGATCGGATTTGATCATGTTTGATCTGATTAGGGGTTGGATTAGGGATCGATTTATATTAGATTGGACTGGATGGATCGGTTCGGATTGAAGATTGGATTTGGTTTGATTGGCTTACATTGGGTTTGATTGGGTTCGATTAGGTTAGATTAGGTTTTATTAGGTTAGATTGGGTTTGATAGAGTTGGACTGGGTTGGATTGGATTTGCCAATTGGTTCAATTGAGGATTGGATTCGATTGGATAGAAACGAATTGGATTTGTTAAGATCTGATAAAAAAGTAAATAAGTAATCGAATCATATTGGATCGGGCTGGATCGATTGATTAAGATTGGATAGAGTCAGATTCGGTTTTATGGGGTTGGATTTGGTTTGATTGGGTTCAATTGGGTTAGATTAGGTTTTATTGGGTTCGATCAGGTTTGACATGCAAATAAGTTTTAATAAATTTTCACCACACAGATAAAAGGTACTTCATATATATATATTATTTTTATATGGTATATTATCAATCAAATTTTGTACTATTTACAAGTATTTTGCTATATTTCTTATATTTCTACTGATCGCTTAATGGATTTTTAGGAATTGATGATATAGTATTCAATTTTTCAACGTTCAAAGAATAAAAAATTGATTTTTTTCAGAATACAGTTTCTTGTATGAAGATTTTTAACACTTTTATCCCATATTTTGTTACTATTTCTACATTGGAAAGTGCGCTTGATCATATATGTAAATTGAATGAATTGTATAGTTATTGATTCGGATGTATTTATTTGTTTTCTATATGAATTTCTAGAATAATTTTTGAAATTACATAAATTTATATTGTTATATTAATAGATGTGCTCCAGTACAGAAAGTTACATAAATTTCTAAAAAAATAAATCTACATAATTTTTATGTATTGAAAGATTTCAGGTAAACTAGTGAGCAAGTAAACTGGTAAGTTATAAAACTAGTAGGCTAGAAAAAGAGTGAATTAGCAAACTAGTCAGCTAAGTAACTACTCAACTAGCGAACAAGTAAGCTAGTAAACTAGTAAACCACTGAAATAGTGAAATAGTAAAATAGTAAACAAGTGAAAAAGAAAAATAGTAATCTATCAAACTCGTTAACAAGTAAATTAGTTAATTAGGAAACTAGTAAACTTGTCAAATTTGTAATAGTAAACTGGGGAACTAGTAAGCTAGATAAATAAAAAACTAGTAAGTAAGTAAGCTGGGGAACTAGTAAACTCGTTAACAAGTAATTCAGTAAACTAGTAAATTAGTAAGCAAGTAAACTAGTAAAAAAGTAAGCTAGTGAACTAGTTAGCTAGTAAATAAGTCAATGAGTATATTGTTAGGCTACTAAACTAGTAAGCTTGTAAACTGGTGAACCTATTTTTCACATTTTCCTAGTATAATATACGAAACTCTGGAGAATCCCTAGGTATTTTTAAAGATTACTTATATTTTTGTAGATTTCTACAGAAATTCAAAAAACTCGATGCTCTTAATTCAAATTTCGATCTATTCTCAGTAATATTATATGAATGACTCTAAAATCATCCATTTTATTCCTTATATTCTCAGTAATTTCAAGAATTAATGATAAAATCATATTCATATAATTTTTCATGTCTTATATCGTTATTTTTTTTTTGGTATTTTTGAAATATTTGCGTGATTTGTTGCGTTTTTTTAGAGATTTCATAGATTTATAGTATTATTTAGAATTTGATGCTCTAGAATCCCAAAATTTATAGATCGTAGAGGCATTGGTCGAGATATTTTAGAAAACAGTTTTTTCGCAGAATTCCATTTATTTCATCATCCTTTTAGAAATTGCGCGAATCAAAAAATTTTCAATATTTTTTACATGGATAAATTAGAGATTTCTAGAATTTGAGAATCTAAGATATTATGTTTGTAAATTTTTATCTGGCTGAAGTTCCAAACGTTTAAAATTAGACGGAAAAAATTCATCAGTTAATATAGGAAAGAAAAATTTTCTAGCTGCTTTTGAACACTTTTCGATCGTAACATTCGTAACATTAAACTTCATCCTCCCCAAAAAAATATTCGTCACACTTCCTATCATGATAAAAAATCATAAGGTTCATATATTTATTGTGCTTGTTTATTTTTGAACGTTTGGAACTTCAGGTACATTAAATTTTTAGCGTTTGTGTAGATTTTTATTTATCTTGATATTTCACCGGGTTGCAATTTTTCTTATTCATATGTTCTACGTCATCCTAATTTTTTTGTAATTTACCGTTTTATTTCCTATCGATGTAACTTTTTTTATCTTTACATGAAATATTGATTGATTTTATCAGAATTTCAGGAGGGGTTTTAACCTCCTAAAACCTCTCCCTGCCTACGCACCTGATAATAATAATAGTAACGACAATAATTAAGAATAATGATTTTAATGATAATGATGATGATGATAACGATGGTAATAAAAATGAAATAGGAACGTCGATCTGAGAAGAAGGATGAACGACGAGTAGGGGTCGGTGGCCATTGGACGATGACGAGGCTTCACCTCTTGCTTGCCTCGCCCCACACGCGGCTCGCGGTTGCAGTAATGCGGCCCGCGAGGGTATAAAGAGGAAAAGATGTCAAGGATATCGGAGGGACGAGGAGGCGCGAACGTAACGAGATTACGCGCCGCGGGGCTAGGTGACAAACAACGGGAGCCTGGTGCTATTGCAAGCTCGCGCATCCGACGTTTTCTCGGGCGCGCTCCTCCAGCGGATCCGCACTTTCACGCGAACGCGAGAAAAGTTTCCAATGGAAAGTCTCCCGACTTTCGCGATTCCCATTACTAGATCTTCCGTACTATTTGCGAAAATACGTATCGCCAGCGAAAGAGAAAAGGAAAACTCGGAGCGTGGAAAACGTCGATGAAAATCCAAGAACGAGACTCCGAGTGTTGCACGCAACGCAAAACAAACGTTTATCGAATTCATTGAAGCGAGTGACGTTCGCTGAAGTGTAAATTTTTCTGATGTACAATTGCTGATTTTCGGCAAATTTATGAATGTTTAGGAAATTTAATAATAATGGCAACTTGTTCTTGCAAACTAATTTATGGATTAGAATGTACATTTTCAGGATTTGTTGCATACTTCCATTCCTTCGATTTCACTCATCAAAATCATCAAAGTTTTTAGAATTAAAGCCAGAGAGGAATTACGAACTTAGCACATATATCAGAAAAAAAAATACATATGAAACCCCTTAGAAGTTTATTTGATAATTGAAATCATCTCATTCTTATGAGATATGACAAAAACGATAGTTGTATTTGTAATGACTATATGGTTAGAAAAGCTATTGTTCTATTTTTTCATTCATCAAGAGTAACCCTTATTTGATAACGAATAAAGCCGTGAAAGTGAATGTTCGTCACACACTGCAGTCAATGGGAGGAAAAACTTTCAAATGGATGTACTGACTACATATTAGTAAAGTTGGAAAAAATTATACGATTTCAAGATTGGCTTTGGCAAATAATCATCACGCGAATCTTTCATGTTTGAGGAAAAATGTATACTCTATCTAAAATGATTAGGAATCTAAAAAAATTTCTCCATAAAATATGACAATAGTCATAACAATCACTAGATATTATTATTAAGTTTCAAACGTTTATAATAATTAAACGAAAAAAAATTCATAAGTTAAAATAGTAGAAAAAAATTTTCTAGCTGCTTTTGAAAATTTTTTGATTGTTACGACAAACTTGATGCTCCCCCCCAAAAAAATTCGTTACACTTAACATCATGATGAAAAATGACAAATGCATATATTTTTTATTTTCGTTTAATTTTAAACGTTTGAACTTCAGGTACATCGAAATTTCTGGGAGTATGAAAAACTTGAGATAATTCGTATATTTCAAAATATCTTCAAATCACAAAAAAAAACCTTGATTATTTTACAATAAATAATAAAATATACAAAAAATTATTATCAACTACCAGAAATTTAAAATCTCAAACAACATATTGGAAATATTAGAAAGAATCTCGTAAATACATTCGTATGCCAAAAATCAGAGAACTTTCCAAAATCAAGGAAAAAAAATTTTTTTCAGAATATTTTGAGATACGAAACCAATAAGCTCCGAAAAATCTGAGGATACTTTAGGTTTTTCGCAATGTGTTTTCTACATGTACTACATGAGAACTGAAAATCTATAAAATATTTATTCTACTCGGGATAAGAAATCAGAGTAGCCTTTAGTCTCAAAATTATTTTGAGTCTTCAAATTGATCATTAAGAGTATTCCGTTCGGCAAAATGGAATACTCAAGATACTCTCGAGACTCAAACGATATTCATGTTGTTGCTTTTAAGAAATAGAGTATTCAAATCGGAGATCAAAGGTGACTGTAGGAGACTTTTGGATATTCGTGAAAAAAATTAGTTTACTCTCGGAGACTCACAGTCACCTTTTTTTTAAATTTTGTATACTTCCGGAGACTCTTTCGATACTCTTGGAGACTCGATGATACTGATTCCGAGACTCAAGATACTCTTGGAGACTGAAACGATACTCTGGTCTTTTATCCCGGGTAATTCTATTTTTTCTTCTCATTTCTCTAAAATCTACAGAATATTGAAAATTTTTAAAAATGGTATCTCTTCAAAAAAAAGCATGGATATCATTGATTTTGGAAAACTCTCAAATGAACGTATGAATCGTCTCAAGATTCCATTTTAAAAAATTCTACAAGTAACCAAAAATTGAAAAAAAAAAAAAACATGTAAACTTCTTCTAATGTTTTTTTCTTGCCTCATCCATGAAAACTGAAAATAATTTTCCCTTGGATACGGGAAAATGATGCAGAATGGCGAGAAAGTGGAGGGGTGAGCCGTTTGAAAACGAGAGTCGAGACTCGAGAGTGCAAACGACGGCTACTACAACGTAAGGAAAATGTGAGCAGCGATCGGAACGCGCGGCACGCGAGCATAATATAGGTGGAACGCGAGTGGGATAATGTAGCATAGGGGCCAACGAGTGTAACGAGTCACCTATCGCGCGCGCGATAGAAGCGACGCCGCGCAGCTATAATAGTCTAGGTAGCTAGAGCGTAGGCCAGCCTAGCCCACAACACGGTTTATTATGTAGGTCAGGGCTGGTGCATTCAGTGAGCGCACCGCGAGCTCTTCCTCCTCTACGCGCCAGCTATATCGCCGGCATTACACGTAAGACTTTTCCACTCACTACGTACAAACCTCGAGAGATACTCGTTTTTCAAAGCAACGCCATTCCATTTCAAATTCTTCATACTATAATTCCCATTCAATCGTTTGTTTTTTGCTTGAGAAATCTTTGTAATATCTCCATAGAAATATTATAATGAAAAACGAATTTTTCTTCTTTCTCGAATATTAGCCTTTTTAAAAAATTGTT
Source organism: Platygaster robiniae (assembly GCA_028476575.1). Classification (NCBI taxonomy): domain Eukaryota; kingdom Metazoa; phylum Arthropoda; class Insecta; order Hymenoptera; family Platygastridae; genus Platygaster; species Platygaster robiniae. Next base: position 22,716,553 of record CM052021.1, read on the forward strand.
TACGAAAAGTTAATGTTTCTTCATCGCCACAATTTTATTTTGCTTTACTACTTAAAAAAAAAGCTGCAAGTTCAGAAATTTTTATTTTGTTCTTGTTGACGAAAATTTTCAAACTTTTACTTTTTTTTCATTTTCATCTGAACGAAATAATTAAATTATCAAAATGCAGCCTTATTTTTGCAGTTATTAATTCACATTAAATGATTAGATCGTACAATTGTATATTAAGTTTTATCAGTAATGAATTTTTTTTGAAGAAAAAAAATTTTTAAGCTTAACAGTTTTTCCAACTTTCTTTGATAATCATCATGAAAAAAAAATCAGAAATAACATGACAGGACAGTTCTTGCGTAGGTTTCTTCATGAGTTACTTTACGAAAAATAGTTGGTATATTATAAAGACGAAAGATCTAATTTCTCAATATGAATCTAATTTTTATTTTAAATAATAATGTTTTGCTAAACTCGAAGTTACATTTCTTCAACAACCTTACTCCACTGTAAATATGTTACTAATTGATTTCGAAACGCAGAAGCATTGTTTGTATAGTTTAAATAACATAACACGCATTGTTGAGAAATCGAAATATTATAACGAAACGGAAACTTTTTAATGCAGAAAATTTTAATTATTCTTACTATACGAAGATATCTTCCGAAAAATATATTGAACTATTATTATTATGATATTTTTTGGAAACGATCCAGCAATAATTTTTCAAATCAATTGATTGGTGTACAAAACATCCAAACTCTAGAAAATCCAAATTATATTTTTCCCAAAGAACAAAATATCATAACTAAATCATCCAAAGATCAAAAAATCCAAACTAAAAACTCCAAAGCATCAAAACAGCCAGACTAAATTTTCTGTGTAGTTTTCTACGAATGAGATTCTCCAAAGTTCTTCATTTCTTTGTTCGTAATTTTTATTTGAAATCAAATCTACTGAATCGATGAATCCTCATCTTCATAAATCAATATAATGAATTAGATCTAATAATTCTTAATAATATCTTCTAAAAAGTGTTCGTAATGAGAAAGTTTTAAGCAACCTAAAATTTATTTTGGATCTTATTGGTTTTGGAGGTTTTGAGGTTTGGATGTTGATTACCGTAGATATCTTGAACATTGGATGTTTTTCTTTGGAAGTTCTGTCCCCCAACGATTGATTTTAATACAAAAATAAAGCAGTATGGACGTCACAACTATATAAATGGTAAGATCAACGATAACTATGTTCCTTCAAAGATGAAGGGATGAAAAGTCAATTCAATCAACGCGAACGTTACTGTATAAATATATATATATATATATATAGCGGTGACAACCATACCTTTTACTTATTGTAAACTGTAGAGATATTTCCCCAGACTTTTGTGAAATAAGTTGGTTGTGAGTTTTTTTCTGGTTATTGGGATACATGTGGAAACAACAATGAAGATGTACCTGAAGTTCCAAACGTTTCAAATTAAACGAAAAGAAAGATCGAATGAATTTTTAACTTTTCTTACGGGCAGAATTGTGTCAAATATTTTTTTGAGTGAGCAGAAAGTTTGTTCTTTCAACCAAAATATCCTTGAAAGCAACAATAATATTTTTGATATTAAAAACTGGCCTTTTTCATTTTAAGTTTAATTTTAAAAGTTTGAAACTTGATGCCCATCAATAAAGCGTGAAATAATGAAACAACTTTCGCGTGATTAGAAGTTATTTTTACGCCCATTACTTAGCTTAACAACGTATAGTTTTGAGTATTTTCAAATGGGACTTGGATTGAAAACTGAAGAAAAACAGTGCAGCTTCGAATTTCTCCGTTTGGAACGTGATTAAAATGAATTTTTTGTACTGCGGAAATTTTCCGCTCATGTATTCGGTTTCTCTCATTCTGGATCTAACGATCTTTACTTTCGTTCGCCCTCGTTTCGCTGGCGATCGATGGTTTTTCGATCGCGTAAGGCAAATGTCCCTATTTCGATCGCGCTCGGGAAGGCTAACGACCATAACTTACTGAAGGTGGAGAAATGAACGAATGACAAGATTAAAAATATTTTTGAAACTGAAAGAGAAGAAAATGCAAGTACGTATCATATAATTTTTTGGAACATTTTTTGTTACATTATCCTTTTGGTTTGCAACTTCCGAAATGGTAAAGAAACATAAAATGAAAAATTGATAAATAACTATAACTGCAAGTAGAAAAAAGAATCAACTCATAATACATTGAAAATATTGGAGTACAAAAGTTTCTCCAAATTCTCTTCATTTGTTCAGTTTTTAGGTACATATATATAGGTGCGTGAAGTTCCAAACGTTTGAAATTAAACGAAAAAAATTTATAAGTTACTGTAAGTGAAACAAAAATGTATAGCTACTTTCGAACACTTTTTGATCGTAACAACAAACTTGATGCTTCCCAAAAAAATATTTGTCACACTTCCCAATAGATGGAAAATAAAAAATTCATATATTTTTTATTTTTGTTTAATTTTAAAAGTTTGGAACTTCAGGTACATACATATATATAATGATGAAAAATTCACAAACAGGAATTGTTATTTTTTTTTTCTAATTTGTAGAAATTTTCGTCTTCCATTAGAGTACGTTCAACTTTCGAAAATGAATACATAAAATGATGTGAAAAAATCCAACGATAATCTAATAGCATGTTTTCACGAAACGATACAATGCCGATGGCAAAAAAAAAGTGTGCCACTTTTTTCCCGAGATTTCACCTCGCGCTCGCTAATCGTTTGGGTAAAAGTGTTTAGGGCTCACGCTTTCATCGGCGCTATCGACTTTCCGCAGCGTGTTTTCCACGTCGATCGGCCCGGAAGCCAGCGGCAATAACGCTGGCGGCCGCGGTTCGCCAGTAGGCGGTCGCAATGGGAAACTGGGGTAGCCTGTCCTTGTGCTCTTGGGTGGTTATTGGAACGTTGGCACGAACGCGGTGCTCTTTGTCCATCAAGCGCTCGATAACGAAAAAAAGTGAGGTAAACGTCCCTATTCGTGACCGTGTCCCAATTATCGCATTTATGCGATGCAAAAATAAATCAATCAAATGGTAAGCGTCCCTAATTCCCTCCTAATATCGAGCATGTATGTACAAGTTATTAATTATCCAACAATCAAGTATTTCAAGTAAGGCGTTCGAGGAATTATCTTTTTTTTATTTTGCTGTGTTAACTTTCGGAATTCGTATCATTTCAATTATTGAAGATGACCCGAGTCGAAATCAGAATCAAACTTTGAACTAAATAAATCGAGGATATTTCGGTTCTCGTCGGTTCAAACTAAGCTCATTTTCAACCAACTTTACACCATAAACATGGCAGTTATTATCGATTTTACGCCTAAACTAGGTTTTATTTTGAACCTCATTTAAACCATTTATAACCAACAGCGGCGAAAAATCTGCCACATTACACGGAGAAAAATCGAGAGTACATCTCACCAAAAACGCACGAAAAATTACCAAACTGCTTAGAAACGCGGGATAAATTCCATGTTTGAGACAGAATGCTAAACGTTCGGTAAGAATGAACTGCCAGAATGATAAAAATTACCAAACGTTTGGCAAAAATTACATGCTTCGAAACCTGATTCGTCCGATTCTTTGAATACTTTTTACTTCAAAATAAAAGAAGAATTTTTCGTCCTCGAAGGATTTTAAATAATGTGGTTTTGTGTTTTGAATAATGAAACTGCATTATGCAAATCTTTAGTGATTCAGAACCTTATAAAAATTTTATCAGAATAAAAAAATTTATTTTCATAAACATTTATTTCTGTAGAAATGGTAGAAATTTTCATGCTAGAATTGATGCTAGAATGAAAAGAGATACTCCGGTGTTGATCCATCATTGGTAATGTTCAGTCATGTTCCTCAAATCTTTTTTCTTGTGTATGGTTTTCACTCATATTTAAAGGATTTCCACAATAATTCGCAATTGAGAAAAAATTTCATGCAGCCACCTAGTGAAGTTGAGTGAAAGTTTAGGTAGGGAAGCAAAGAAAACAAACGCACTTTTCGGCAGCTATAAATAGAATTCCTAGGTGCGCATACCTTATACGTGCATTTGAGGAAAAGTGTAGAGAAAAAATGTGAATACAGCCTTACGGCAAGAAATTTTTACTTAACGATCAGTACATATTCTTTTTTTTTTGGGATAGTTCCTGCTGATATGCAGAATCATCCCGCGTTTCTCAGCAGTTTGGTAATTTTTCGTGCGTTTTTAGTAAGATTTACTCTCGATTTTTCTCCGTGTACGCATTTGCGATTCGGGCATGAAATACACGGCAATTTTCAACATTCTCAAAATGATACAAGCTCTAGTAACGCAAAATATGATAAAAACATGCCATTAATATTCTCAAAAATATTCTTTTGCCCATGTTTTCCTCATAAGGACATTAATCAAAAAAACGTACTGGAAAGAACAGTTCTTAACCAATACTTGAAAATTATATAGTAGATATTCTTGGTACATTTTTTTTAAATCGGTCTGATTAGGTTTTACATGATAAATATTATGCCACAATAATTGCATTAACTCACCATCGATCGCGAGAATTTTGGCCTGAAAATCCTGTTTATTCATTTGCAATGCCTTTGATATATCGCTTGTTTTTTGAAAACGACGTCAAATCTACAAATCTACAGTATCACTATAATAGCTATTCATATACTAAATGAAATCAATTTTTTTCGGCCCATTTTTCAAACTTTTAATAAACCTTCAGCACTCGAAAACAATTTTTAACGTGTATTGACATATAAAATGAAAACCAAAACAAAAAACAAAAGACGATCTGTGTCTGAAATGCGCCAGAAATCAAAAGCCGTGAGAATGTATGTACAGCAGATTGTGGTAGTCATTATATTGTATTATAAATACAAATTAACTTTCTAAAAATATAAAAGATTTTTAATTATATTTCTATGATTTATTAGAAATAAATTACTTTGATCAGAATTAATTTTCTTCTCTCTTCAACATACAATTTTCGTCACAGCGTCAGAAAAGAAAATTTCGAAGAGAGGTAAGTTAGTTCAACAAGAAATCTATAAACCTCTATTGTTTTCAAATTATTAGAAAAATAAATGATACATTCTTCTGAAAGCGTGGATTTTACATTCAAGGAGCTCCCAGTTGACATTAAATATTCCGAAATGTTTCTGAAATGTTTTCAAATGTTTGAGAAATATTTCTAAAATATTACGTGCTGAATGTGCTGTTGATCAATAAGATAAACCGATTTTTAGGATTTCTTGATACCTCCCTTCTTTATCTCTGTGTCACAAACTGTCAAGTCTGCTAGACTCCCCCTTCTTAAGATGGAGGGATCATATTATTCCAAATATAATCGATGAAAATTGACGAACGTGATTGAATACTCGTTTGTACGCTGTACAATGTAATAATATTTGCGTAATTCATTTAAATTGCAATAAAAATTTACATTCCTTAAATTCAGTGATAATTAGCAAACGCAAGTAATGTGATAGATTTTTTGACTTGGAGGAAAGGAAAATTATCATTCAAAATGGTATTTTCAACAATCAAATTAAAAACAGAGAGTCATGAAAATTTGCCTTCGTTTTTCTCAGGTTCGACTTGGTTGCACTTTCGATTTTGATTTCGAATGAGTAGGTTAAAATAGTATGAAAATCACTCGCGAGGATTATTGCATGCTATTTCAGATTTCACAGGTCATGAAGGTTCTAAATCCGATCTAATAAAGTTGGTTATAATTTTGATTCTAATTTCGACTCGGGGATGCATCTTGCATTTATTTGCAGTATGTTATTCAAACTACGTATCTATTTATTCGAAGCACATTTTATTTTCTCCACCAACTTACTAATCTCATTCACCAAAATCAACAATCATTCCACCTGCTTCGAGTTCTAAGCTTGCAGGTGAAGAAAAATGTACGTCCCGACCAGTCCCGACTGGTTTCGACGCATGTTTGCGCATAAATGACGGTGACTATTGTTCCCCTTGGGTATTTTTCCCAGTTGGTTCCCAATACAATCGAAAAAGATATAACTCATCATCCTGGAAAGTTAGGAAAGAAAATTCATCGAAGGAAAACCAAGTTAAGACACGCGTATAAACACGTGGAAGCCAGACAAGAAGACAGGAAACGAGTCCTTCCTTCAACACCAGCATCCTGAATGACAATGAGTCTCAGCGCTTCCACGAAGCTACTTCTTTCATTCCAAAATGCCGATTATTATTTTGGTTCTGTGTTCCATTCATCGCTGTTTTTTCCTTTCGCTCGTTCGTGGCTTTCACTCTTCAATGTAACGGTTTCTCTCAGAGAAAATGCGTGGTACTCGTTGTTACACAATAAATCGAGGGCATGAGTTATTCTGATTTTTTGCATTTTGATTGAAGCAAGAAATCTGGACATCGCAGAATTCTTACAAATGTGAAATTTTTTTTTTGCTAACTTTTTACAGTAATTTTTTGGTACATATTACGAATTATACGTTAATTGAAAATATCTTTTACTTCTACATATTTATGTAGTTCAGATTTATTGACATCATAAAAAATGCAACTAATGCTACAGTGAATTTCCGTAAACTTTTTTTACACAAATAAAATCGCGTAGTATGATATACACGAATTAAAAAAAAATCACGAAAACTTAGACGTGGTAGATAATTTTAAAAACTATCTGAAAATCATGAAAATTTCCGGAGATTTTTCAGACTTCAACGAATCCTCGAATATCGGAGAAAATTCTAAAATGTATGCAAGTTATCCAAAAGTCATTAGTAATTTCATAATTTTTCACAAGTACTTCAAGTTCTTATTATCACATAATATCATACGTAAAAAACCTACTCCAGAATCTTTAATAAAAGTGTTTATGAAAATTTTACTTAATCATTTGGAACAAGTTTTTTGCTTAGAATTTTAGGAAAATTAAAAAGTATGTTTTTTGAGAAATCGTAGTACATATAAGCTTCAGATTTTTCGGAATCGTAGGTGAAAAAATTTTGGTTATACTCATTCTTTAGTCAAAAATTTTAGTGATTCGGGTCAATTTTTAAGAAAATTGCGATGGCTCTTTAAAGTGACTGGCATTTAGCTGCATTTAGCGACGATAAAAGAATTGGAAAATTTTTCCAAAATGCAAGTTCCGGCAAATGTTATAAACTGCGCAAAAGTCGCTGCAGTTGGTGAAATGTAATAATGCTAAAAAATAATGTGAATCCTTTTTGGAAATTTTTCCAAATTTGTAATTTCAGACGAATTTTTTGGATGCATGTTCGACTAGAAAGAAATATGCGAATCACTGAAAAAATTCAACATTTTCAAGACAAACGAGAAACATCATCTACTATTTTCAAAATATTACAAAGTTATGTGCATCAAATTCCAAACGTTTAAAATTAAACGACAAATGAAAAAAGACGAGTATTACGTAGAAACAAATTTTCTTTTTGTATTAAAGGATGTTTCGATTGAAACAACAAGCTTTATGCTCACCAAAAAAATATTTGACTTAATCCTGCTCATCAGAAAAATTAAAAAATCATTCAGTTTCTCTTTTCGTTCAATTTCAAACGTTTGGAACTTGAGGTACATTAGAAAGTTCGTTGAAGGATCGAAAAACTATAAAAACTACTTTTGCACATAATTTACTTATTTGTACATATTATTTTTGTAATATGTACAATATATGTACCACAATAATTATCAAATATAATACCAAATATAATAAAACTTTACCAATATATCGAAATTTTTATGATTTCGTTATCAATGAATTGTTTTTATTATTATAATTTGATTTTTACTGATTTTATATAAGTTGACTTGTAATTTACTGATATTCTAATTATTACTTTTTATCCTCTCTAGACCAACAAATTATACTAATTATACTAAAAATTTGCATCACATACAATTTTGAAAATTGTTCCAATGAGATTTTCAAGTCCTTGCGAACGAAATTCTCAAACAGCTATAACTGAATAATTTTACGAAAATTCCCAAAACAATAATGAGTATTCATCATATCCTTTACAATTCCAAAAGTCTCCAAACATTTTCAAATAATGCCTATACAGCCCCAAATTTCTATAACCGTCTTAAACAATACTTTCTCCCGATGCATGCACGATTGATATCTAATTGGCAACTTGGATCGGGAAAAGAGCTTAAATCCAGTATATGCACATATACTTGAAAACACGGCGATGATCCGGGACCCTGGAATTGACTTGCAAAGTGTGTCGTAAACTCTGGGCCGGCTTTATCGAAAAAGGAAGAGAAAAAATTCCTCCGGTCCCTGGTAGCTGTTTAGAGACAATAAAGGCGCCTGAAGCCGCGTGTCCATTTTCCTCTTGACAATGGTGCCCACCAAACAAAATGTATCGCAGTGGGTGGGAGAAAGCCAAAAAAAAGGCACCGAGGTGTGGCCAAAATGAAAAATAAGGAGAAATTTTTCGAAAACCCGCACGGCTTTCACCGCAAGCTTCCGCGACCCTTTTTTTCATGGGGCACCCTGGGGTCGCTGCCACGTTTTCAATGGCGGCAAATTGATGGGTGATTTACGGATTTTTCGGATGGCATATTGACGAATCGTTCTCGTGATGTAAATAAAATGCTATTTTTTCTGACAGAAGTGTTGAATGCCCATCGACATTCGTAGAAAACGGAATACATCGTTTGTTTTCGAAATCTAATCGAATGCATGAAACGCGGAACTGAATAGGCAAAAGGTTAAAAAATGGCGAAAATGTCATTAGGAAACGTTTCCCAGCAGACTGCATGAAAAATTAAAGCGCTCCAGTTGCCATTTTTATCGAGGATATAACGAAGCGAATTAAAAGCCGGTGCATTTTCAAGCGCACCCATCGATTGGCTGTAATTTCTGGCGCAGACAGTCTGCCCCGTAACCGCATCAATTTTTTATAACTCGCTGCGGGAATATCGAGAGAATTATAATTTCAGGGTGTCTACGGGTCAGATGATTCAGAATTTCCGGTTTTTTTCGCCTTAATTTGATTTTGATGGGATATGAGAGGGTTTGTGAAAATTGTTTTAATTATAACCTTCTCTCGGGTTTTTTGCACTGTTTTTTATTACTGACAGACTGGTTTATTGACTTTCGTACTTTTAATTCATTTCATGTATATTATCATCTTGAAATTAGTAACCTTAATAAACATTGGAAGTCAATTTTAAATTTGTTTCAAATTTTTTCAAAAAATACACAAATTTACCAATTGTTTATGCTTTTGAGAAGGTATGTTTTTCTGAGGATGAAAAAATTGGTTGTATTTTTTTTTCAACCATGTTTTGTTGAAATAACTGTAAACTACTATTTGAACTTTTTTAGAGCAAATTCGAAATATTTTTCGGCATTTTTTCAAATATTTTGCACGTACTTGTGCTTTGGCCTATTCACCCCTTAAAAAGTTAATATGCACAGTGAAACAGTGAATACAGAATTTTTCAATTAGTTTCTTTTCACTGAAAACCTAGTGAAATTCAACTGATTCAGCGGTAAATATACTCAATTATTTCAGTAATCGAATGTTTTTCACTCTAATATAGAAAAGCTCAACTTTTTCAAATTCAAAAAGTGAAGATGATACAAAATTTCACAGACTGAATGATTCTCAATTTCCAAAAGTTTGATGATAAACGATATAAAAAAATTGTTACTATCGCTTCTCATAGTTAGAATAAAAAAAAAAGTATAAATAATTATCATATATTATCCAACGTTACTAATTTTATTTCACATTAATCTTGGTTTTAAACGTGGAACCAATTATTTTTCATTTTCATTTTCTTTTTAACGCTTAGAACTCGAGGCACATATGCATAGACTGGTCACTATTTCCGAATCTGGAAATCTAATAGAATTATTCATTACGTTGAGAAATAATTGTAAATCATCAACCAAACTTGAGCATTTTACGAACTTGACATCTGAAAATAGAAATAAAAAAATTGTGTTCTATGAATTTTTGGTTTTTTCATCATGATAGGAAGTGTAACGAATATTTTTTTACGGAAGATACAGTTTGATGTTACGATTAAAAAGTGTTCAAAAGCAGCTAGAAAATTTTTTGTCTTCTATATTAACTTATGAATCTTTTTCGTTTAATTTTAAACGTTTGGAACTTCAAGCACATGATTTTTCGAAAATCAACATTCTTTTGGGAGTAACATCAATGTATTTTTTTTAATTTCCTGCATATGGTCAGTGTTTGAGCTTTTTCCACTTGCAATGTGCCTAAAGTTCCAAACGTTTCAAATTAAACGAAATGGGAGAAAAAAATTTTCTAGCTGTTTTTGAACAGTTTTTGATCGTAACAACGAACTTCATACTTTTCTAAAAAATATTCGCCACACTTCCTATAATTACAAAAATCGAAAAACTCATATATTTGTTATTTTACTTTTATTTTAAACGTTTGGAGCTTGTTAGCTTTTCTCAACGAAATGGAACCTTCAGTCATCCCATGGGATGCCTTCAGCCTGAGAAAAATTTTCAGAAATTAAAGAAATCATTTGTTCATAGAAACTGCAATGATTCTTGATTATAGATGATGATTTTATAAGCTCCAATGAATATACTAGTACTTTCCGAATTTTCTACATCTTTTCAAAAATTCATCAAAGTTTTTGATTCCTAAATATTATCATTTTTTTTTCTACGGGAAATTACATTAATTTTATGACGGTTCAAAAAGCTTGACTTCTAAAAAACTGTCCCGTAAAATTATCCAATATAATAAGGTTTTCGAACTACAATTGTAACCTCGAAACAAAATGGAATAAAACACATTAACACTTGCTATACAATCATTATTAGTCATGAAGTTCAAAACTGCAATAGGACTACCAGAAAATATTAGTAAAAAATAGTCTAAACCCGCAACAACTCGATCGTATAAAATTTTACTCATTGTTCCAATATTATGATTGAAGGGAAAAATCTCAAAACAAACTTGCTTATCGAGATTACAATAAAATCCCCTCCCCCTCCTACACTTCCACCTTTTGCAATAACATTAGGAATTTCCTTGCAATGTTTCTTATTATTTCGGTTTCAATTTATATGACCAGTTTTTCGGTTCGCTGCACACTCTGAATGGGGATAATCTCGGTTCCGGCGCAGATAATTTCGAATATTTGTGTTTTTCGCACAAGTTATCGCGAGCGATAGACGGGCGAGAAAGCTAATTTCGTGGAGGTTGGGGCAGGTCACAAGTACTATCGCGAACTGCCGAGTCCGCGTAGATAATGACTTATTGCGAAACAGGGGAGCCGATCGAACCTGCGTATATACACATTCGCTCTTTATGTTTCGGAGAGAGCGACCTTCGGCGATAGCCGCTCGTTGCGTAATATTTTTATCGCCCGAAATTACGCACGGCCACATCTCGAGCTTCTCTTTCACTCGCTCAAACGGGAGGGCCAATCACTGTCAATCAATCAATTCTGAAATTCCCGGAAAAAGAAAAAAAAAACGTTTTGATGTCACGAGAATAACGAGAGTTTCTCACTGGGCACGGAATTTCATGTATTCATCATTACGTTTTTTACTTTATCGTTGTCTTTGGCAACTAGATTGGGTCAATTTTCGAGTAACATGCTTTTTGATCAATCGGGCGCGTAGGCAAAGAGGAATTTTGGGGGTTCAAATACCTTCTGAAATTTTGACAAAATCAATCAATATTTCATGTAACATTGAAATAAGTTACATCGAAAAATAATAAAAATATAGGTTACGAATAAATGCATGAAAACGTTAGTAGTATGTATTTAATGGAAAAAGAAAAATTGATAGAACGTAGGATTACATAGAAAAAATAAACTAAAAAATTGTTGCAAACCAGTGGATAATCGAGAAAAATAAAAATCTACGAAAAAGCTTAAAATATACAAAACTTTGAATCTTAGATCATCAAATTCTAGAAATCTATATAAAATCCATACAAAAGTATTAAAGGTCTTTCGATTCATACAAACTCTGAAAGAATAACGAAAATAATTAAATTCTATGAAGAAAAACTGTTTTCTGAGAAATCTCGACATACGCCTCTACAATCTATACATTTTGGAATTCTAGGGCATAAAATTCTAAATATACTTTAAATCTTTGAAAATTCTAGAAAACGTAACAAAATCTTTTAAATCTTTCAAAAATATGAAAAAAAAGAATATTATTTATTATATTATTTCTTATTATAATAAGAATAAGAAATATGAAAAAAAAGAATATCGATATAAATCATGTAAAATCTATATAGATGGATTTTTGTCGTTCATTCTTGAATTCATTTTGTGAAATAGATCGAAATTCACATTTCAAAGCATCGAGTTTTCTAAATCTCTATAGCAATATACAGAAATATAAGTTATCTATAATGAAATACTTAGAAATCTTCCAAGGTTTCGTATATTCTATGTATAATACTAAAAAAATGTGAAAAATGGGTCTACTAGTTTACTAGCTTATTTGTTTACTAGTTCACTAGCTTACTAGTTCACTAGCTAACTAGTTTATTAGTTTACTAACTTCCGGGTTTACCAGTTTGCAATTAAAAATTTGACAAGTTTACTAATTTACTAATGAACTTTTTACTTGCTAACGAGTTTGCTAGTTTACTATTTGACTTTTTCACTTGTTTGATGTCTTACTACTTTACAATTTCAGTAGTTTACTAGTTTACTAGGTTATTTGTTTACTAGTTGAGTAGTTGACTAGCTTCCTAGTTTACTAGTTTACTAGCTTACTAGTTTACTAGAAATCTTTCTCTACATAAGAATTATGTAGATACGATTTTCTTAGAAATTTATGAAACTTTCTGTTTTGAAGCATATTAATGAATATAATACAAAAATTATATGCCTATGATTTTAAAAATTATTTTAGAAATTTATATAGAAAACAATTCAAATACATTGAATTCAATACATACAATTTATCAAATTAAACATACTTTTAACTGTAGAAATACTGAAAAAATTTGTGATAAAAGTAGTGAAAATCTTCATGAAGGAAACAGTCGTCTGAAAAATCAATTTAAATTTTCAAAATCGGAAGTTTTCATACTATAGCATCGACTTTCTACAAATCTATTGATCGATCCATAGACAAATTATAAATATATAAAAATAACAGAAAATACTACAAAATTTGATGAATAATATACCATACGAAAATAATATAAATTAATGACGTATCTTTTATCTGCGTGGTTAAAATTTGCTAAAAATCAATTTGAATGTATATATTATTCTAAAGTTTGACTCCTGGACCATCAAATTTCAGAAAGCTCTATAGAAACCCATATTACTTAATATCAGATAACCCTTAAAGTGGTATAAATACAACAAGTATTAGTGAAAAACATTGAAACCTCAGTTACTAATTGAAAATAACAAAAATCGTATTTCATTATTTACGAACATGGAAAATGTACAACTATAGATTCCAAAAGTTCTATAACTTTAAAATTCCGAAATGTAAAATATTTCAAAATCTTTCTCTAAGTAACATATTGTCAAACATCAAAAATTATGAAATCCCGTAGAAAAAATATTTCTCAGAAAACCCCCACCGAAAATTTTTTCTTCCTACGCCCCTGCAATCAATTATAAAGATTTTTGTTCGGTACATAATAAAATTCATAGGTTTGCAATTCTTAGCATTTTAGCAATTTTTGAGTTCTGGTAATTTTTCCTTCTTTTAGTCAATAATTCATTGATTTCGCAAGGAACACAAATTGGGATTACTGAATTTTGGAATAATTATTTTCTACACTCAAATAACGTCCTTGTTTTTCAATCAGTGTAGTCCGTAGCGTTCACTTTGTAATTGTGCCAGAGGTCTTGAAAGCGAGTAATTTTTTTTTATATCAGGGTCTGGAAATCATACAAAGTATAGGGAATATAAGACTTTATCTCTGAGTCTATGTATATTTTTGGAATTTAATTTTAATTTCAGGTTGATTTTAATAAGTATATTCGATTGGTAATAACTCTCATTTGTAATTACAAATTTTCAACTATTTGAGGAGTTCCAATCAACAAAGTTTTCTTCTTTTCAGACAAAAGTTTAGAAATTTCGCAAGAAATGTAAATATGAGTTACGTAATTGTCAAATTCGTTTTTATTCACATTTTATTTGTCGTAACAATTGCACCGTTCTTTACTTATCGACGATTATCTTAAATTCTCAATATGTGATTGTTACTTACTTAAGGGTATAGAAATTTTTATTGCATTTTGGATAAAAATATTATAACTTTATACAAAAGTTTATTCCATTTCCGTTTCATTGACGTGTATTCCATTTTCTTCTCAAATTTTCAAACGCAAGTTTACTTGAAAGTCAAAGCTTAGAAGAAACTTCAATCAAGTTCAACGACATTATTATACGATCGAGCAAAAAAAAAAGTAATGGATGTTAGAAATCAATTGAAAATTTTTTATAGAACGACACTCATGAATTCTATCTCAATTATTCGTATATAACTCAGTGGAACGTGAATTGTTTTTTCATGTATAAAACTGAGCGCTATTCATAACATTTATTTGTCTTTAATTACCAACTGCTTCAATTGGAAAAAATTCATTCTTCAAGTAACACAAACAATACTTATTATCACAAATATTTAAAGAATATTCTTACGTGTAAGCATTTCTTTATCAGGTCAATGTGAAGAAAATAAAAAAATAATAATTCTTGCATAAAACTATTATTCAGAAATAATCCTGATACAGAAAACTAAAAGGAAAAGGTATTATCAAAATTTGGACGGAAACGAAATTTGTACACTCAAGTGTCACGTGAAAACCATTTCTGATCCATTCGTAGTTGAAATGACATACTTATCTAAATTATATTCACGAACATTAAAACAAATGGGAATTTAAATGCATGTTCTTTGTACAATGTTCTTTCCAAAATCTCAAAAATATCAACAACATACTCTGTTCATGATGTGGAATGAAAAGTTCGAAAATACTCAATTTTACATACGATCAATTTAAAATTGACAAGAAAGTTGTCAGTAAAATGGGTTTCGGAATTTTTTTTTTTTCGATCTTCATAAAACATTTCGTTTCACTGCTTTTTCAAATTAAAGTAAGGAAGAAATCAAGTCGTTTTGAAAGTTCCTACCTAATTAAGTCCATAATAATCTTCAGGGGCGAATTCAGTATCGTATAATAATGAAATTTTTTTCGAACAAATAGTTATACACTCATGCAAGTGAAGGAAGTAGATTTTGATGTTTTCAAGAGCGATGTGAAAAATCACCTTGGTTGTATAAAATAATGGGCTCGTATTGTGTGTAAATATGAATTTCAATGTACATGAGAGACTTCTAGGTTTTTCTGATAACTTGAACGAATTTCATAAATATTGCATGAGTTGGGGTAAATAACTCAGCAATTACGCCTGCTTTGATATAGTGATTTTTTCTTTCAATTGTACGTTCTTTATCGAGATTTTCTGTGTACCTAACAGGATATAATGGAAGGATTTTATCTATTACCAAATTGATAAAAGTATGTACCACATTTTTGTTCTACCTCATGAAAGGTTTGCTCAGGAAACGAGGAAATACGATTGCCTAACAATAGATGTACCTAAAGTTCCAAAGGTTTAAAACTAACCGAAAAGAGAAATTGAATGAATTTTTGATTTTTCTCATAGGCAGGATGAGTCAAATATTTTGTTGGTGGGCATAAAGTTTGTAGTTTCAACTGAAATATCCTTGAAAGCGATAAGAATATTTTTTTCGGTAAATACTTGTCATTTTTCATTTTTCGTTCAATTTGAAACGTATGGAACTTGATGCACATTAACAATAGTTATGACGAGCACTTTTTAATTCAATCGAAATCGTTTTCTCCGTAGGATGACTGTACCAGTAAGACAACCAATAGGTGTCATTTAAAGTTCCATTAGGACTACCGAAATTAACGTGTAGAGGAAACTAAACTTTACTCAGCTATTTTAATGTAATTCTGTAATTCTTCAACAACAGGAAATCTGGAATTGATTTCAAATTTATTTGATGAACTTGGCATTTACTGACATATAAAAATGCTAGCCGTAAAATATGTTGTTGAAATTTTTCAAGTTTGAAGGAATTCTGTTTTCCAATTTCATTTTCTAAAATACATATCTGTATTTCATTCTAATTCACTTACATGATTTGCAAATGAAATGAAAAGAAAAAAAAAAAAAAAATTGTAAAATACTCGTGAATGTAGAAATTTCTTGAAAATTGAACATCATTTTGAAATGCATGAATAAATATTTCTCATGTTACGATGAATGTTCATATATATTTTGTACTTCTAAATAGTTTAAAAAAATGCGATACCTTTATGTACAAACGTTTATAAATTTTTGATATTTTTTCAGAGTTATTGTGTATGTCAAGAGAGTTTTTAGATGTTTTCAAAGATTATGAATACTGGCTAGTTTCCATCATTTTTCGACTAGAAGATAAAATCAATTCAAAAATCTGAAAAGATATTATTGACCTTTTAAAAATTGAAAAGTTGAAAAAAGAATGTTAATATATACAGTAACATTCAGTAATATATGGTTTTTTTACAAATTTTCCATCTGTTTAGAAAGAAAACAAATGGAAAATTTAAAGAGAAACTTTCTTGAAAAAAAAACCAAAAAATCTCAACGAGAGCTTACACCAAGTTGACATGTTGCAGAGCTCATGCTGTAAACTACGATCCCACAAAAAGTTCTCAAGGTGAGAAATATTTTATTTCTCTTTAATCAAATTTGATGTTGACATTATGATTCTTCGACAGCGAAATTCCACAAAATGTATCTCCAAACGCATGCATATCTTAAGCAGTATACGGAAGTTGCAAAGACTTGAAACCAACATTTTCAAAGAGACTCGAAAAATAACTTGGAAAATTAAACATCCAAATTTTTAATTTTCGAAATAATTGATTTTCAATTACCGTTTACTTTAATGCGTTTACCGAAAAACGTATATATTCGCGAGATAAAAATTAGAGTATCGTTTCAGCCTCCAAGAATATCTTGAGTCTCGGAATCAGTATCATCGAGTCTCCAAGAGTATCCAAGAGTATCGAAGGAGTCTCCGAGAGTATACAAAATTTACAAAAAAGATGACTGAGAGTCTCTGAGAGTAAAGTAATTTTTTTCACGAATATCCAAAAGTCTCCTTAAGTCACCTTTGATCTCCGATTTGGATACTCTATTTCTTGAAAGCAACAACAAGAATATCATTTGAGTCTCGAGAGTATCTTGAGTATTCCATTTTGCCAAACGGAATACTCTTAATGATCAATTTGGAGACTCTAAACACTCTTGAGACTAAAGGATACTTTGATTTTTTATCCCGGGTTTTTCTTAATTTTTGTATAACTCGCAAATGCTCAAAAATATTTTCTGCTGTTTGTATGTCTCGTAATTTGACACTATAGTTTTTATTCTGCTTTGACCATTTGCCGTTGGTTGGTTTTTTAGATCGTAGGTATAGCCGCCAAGAATAAATTTTGACCTAAAATTTGGAGCGTTGGTATATTCTTACATGATTCGGCTTTCTTGAACTAGAATTGAGAATTTCAAAAAATTTTGTTGCAATATAAATCAGAATTGAGAAATTATTTGACGGTTACTATGTTTGAATGATCGCCAATTTTTTCCATTGATTTTCTTTCAATTTTTTCAAATTCAAAATTTATATGTACCACATAAAATGGTCGACTACCATGACATCAATCATCAGTCGAATTCTTCATCAAAAGTTGATTGGAAATTAAAAAATAATGATTGATTTATAATTTTATCTCAACCCGATGCCAATGAAGAATTGTATCAAATCAAAGAAATATAACGTAGGAAGACAAATATGAGATTTCTAATTCTCATCCTCACAGCTTCAGCATAATAATGTACTCTTTCCAAATCCAGAAAATTAGTCAGAACCTTGAATCAAAATGTGCCTAAAGTTCCAAACGTTTAAAATTAAGAAAAAAATTTATAACTCAATGTAGGAGAAAAAATTTCTAGTTGCTTTTGAACATTTTTTGATCGTAACGACAAACTTGATGCTCCCCAAAAAAATATTCGTCAACTTCCCATCACGATAGAGAGTCTGAAAATTCATATATATTTTATTTTCGTTTAATTTTCAACGTTTGGAACTTCAGGTACACGAATCAGACGTGAAACCTTGAAATTCCAAATCAATCATAAGGCAAATGAGGAATGCCTGTAATCGAGTGAGCCCAACGACGATTTTTGACCGTTTTTGGGTATCAAAGCCCGGGGCAAACTCACGATATCTCCGCATGAGGTTCTTCTTGTAGGGCTTGGTGCCGGGCACCCTCGCGCGTATCCTGATACCCGCGTCCTTCTGATCCGAGCAGGAGTCGTCCGAGTCCTCGGAGCAGGTCCGGTCCTCGCGCTCGTTCCCATAGCCCGAGGAGGCCAGCCTGGCCTCGTAGCCCTCCGGCGGCTCCTTGCTCCTCTCGCGGAGGTCCTCTTTGACCTCCCTCGCGGAGGACAACTCCGAGCTATCCCTCACGCTGAGGTCCAGCGGCTGTTCATCCAGCATCTTTCCGATTTTATTCTCTTACTCTCTTGCTCTGCTTCACCGATTTTCACGAATATAACTTTTTCATCCCGAACACGCAGTCACCGAACATCCACCGAAACAATTTTTCCATCCAAACCACTTTTGTTTAATACACGCATAAACATCCACCGAACTTGAAATTGTATACCGGGTCATCAAACTTTTCGTAAACTTATCCAATTCCCGGGGAAATAAATAAGATGCACTTGTTTTTGACAACGATCGCCCGAGTGTCGAGGGTAAAAACGAAGCTTCGTTTCAGCCGCGGTACGCGTTGGAGAATGTTTGTGATTTGAAAAACGCGGCGTGAGTGGCGCTCAGCATGATTCGGTCGCAACTACCTTTGCACGCGTATACACGCGTTCGCCGGTGGCACACTGACTGACTCGAACGAAACCGGGGTAGCCCGCTAGTCAGTCGGCTCCTCGGCCTCTCTCTCTTTCTTCCTACGTCTCTCTCGCTCGCCCTCTCTCCCTCCCCCTCCCTCCCGCGCGCAGCCCTGCTGAGCCCCCCGCGCGCGCGCGTCGCCGAGCACAGCGCGGAGATCCAGCACCACCGCGGTGTGTTTCCGTCCCCCCCGAACCCCCGCCCCTGCCCCCGCCCGCCCGGCTAACGCGGTACGTTTCTCTTTTTTCACTCTTTCTTCCTCTTTCTCACTCCTTATAGCTTTTCGCGAATCAGCGGCGTACCGCCAGAAAATTTCGGTGTGGGCTCTGGTAGAAGCAAAATATCGACACTTTCTCACCGTCGACATCATTAATGATTCAGTGATTTTAGGACTTGGAAATCCGAAATTAACATTTTTTTTTCACAAATTTCTGGTTTGTAATAAACGTGTGAATAAACTGTCTAAGCATATGTTAAAAAAAAAAAAAAAAAACATTTCAAAGACTTATAAAATTTTGAATTTGAAAATTGGTATGTAACACCTAATATCCCTCGTAACTCTGGGCTTTATAAAAGGTGACGTTAAAAAATCTTCATAAAATACTTATAAGAACTGTACAAAACAAATCTTCAGATGAGCAAAAATGAGCCTTTCAGAAGGATATGCAACCCTATGAGGAAACGTAATCCCTTATAAGAAAAAAAAACTCGCACAACAGAGTCCTCTCCTGAAAGATCTATATTTTTAAACAATTTTTTTCCGGTAGTTGATTTTGATTTTAATTTATTCATTTTCATCGATAGTTCAATCGAGTTATTTGCTAATTCAATAAATAAGTCAAATTTATGCAGATTGATATTATCATGAATGTAACGAAAAAACTTGGAGGGGAGGCAATTCGAAACCACACTGAGAAAAAAAACTTGTACTTTCTGCCGCATATATTGTCAAAAGTACAATATTATCGTACTTTTTACAATAATAATGTAAAATCTGCAACATTCATTTTACTTATTACAATATTCTACAGTAAAACCGCTATTAGTGTACAAATTACAATATGTATGCCAGTTTTTACTGTATAATTCCGGAAAATTTTAAATTCTAAAATGCAAACTTCACTATACAAACTGTAATTTTCACCATACATGGCGAAAAAAATGAACTACATTACTTTTTTCTAGCTTTTTCGAAAACTGTATCATATTACAATACGATGCACTAGAAACCTAGAAAGTTTATAAAAATATTGCAAAAAGAACCTAATCAGATCTGCATACTGAAAAAGCTGTATGGAATTTTCAATAATCTGGATTAATTGGAAAAACAATATGATATCGCAAAAAGTACCAGACGTATAGTAGAAAACGAAAGATGAAGAGGAGTTTTTACACTAAAATATATCTATAACTGCAATATCATTTGACAATATTTACAATATGTTATTTCAAAAATAGATAAAAAAGTAAAGTATGTCACAGTGATTCCCGTTTACTATACAGCATGGTAATAATTACTATATTTTTTTCTCAGTGCAGGTCCATTGAAAAGCTGTATCTCGCGCATTAGATCCACTCGGCTATAGCTACAATTAATTTCAGGTGAATAAAGTGAAAAATAATATAAGAAATTCGCTATCCTAATATGGGAATTACAATTCCTTACAAGAAAATGTGAAATATTTCGAAGGAGTCAGGAAATTTTCGCAAAGAAATGCAAAACTTTTGGAAATTTATTCCTTATAAGAAATTCATAAGGTCGCATCACAAGGGTTTAAGATCCTTGTAATAGTCTCATAAGGTATACCTTAGATATCGAAAATCTTTCAAGCAAACTTCGTATCTTGTAAAAAATTTCTGAGAATTTGATAAGGTTCTCAGTGACCAAGGATTTATTATTATTTCCACTTTCCTTTTCAGTGAATTATTTAAAAAATTGAAATTTTCATTTTCGCGAGCACATTTTTCGATTGTGTACTCTCTTAATCTGAATCAGTTGAAATCTTAACAATTTTATCAGTAACAAATGTTCATTGAAAAATCTGTAGGGGAGAGTTCCCCAAGGTCGAAACCCCGGACATTTTTTTTGCATTAAGCGATAGTACTTACTATGCGCTTCATGTCAGTATTACAGTTTGTGAATACGCAGTTTTTAGTTATAATACCATGAAGTGGCAAATCGTGACTGTTTTTCCACTGTACCACTCACTACGAAAAAGTCACTTTCAAAGTTTTGAAGACGATTCATATAACAGGTACATATACAATTATCGAAAACAGTGATTCCAAAAAGATAAATACACTTTTGACACTGTTTACGTACCAGACAAACACATTATGAACAGATTTGCATAATATGACTAGTGAAAATATTTTTTGCTTTGGCCAATGAAATCGTGTGATAACCTTAAGGTGGACACTTTTTTTACCACAAGGTGGACACTTGCTTTTCTTGTGAAAATTCACTAGTCTCCGAATAAGTATTTCGTTTTCCTAAACAGAATACTCTTAACGATCGATTTGGTGACTTAATATACTCTTGAGATTGAAGGATATTTTGGTTTTCATCCTTGGTAACATGTAAAATTAATCCATCTAAAGATATTGTATTTTTTGAAAACCGAAAAAGCCAAAAAATGTTGTCACCTAATTTTCAGTATAATTCAATGATTGTTTCGAACGAAATTCTTGAAAACGATGTTATTGTTAGAAACATGAATTGGACTTGGAAAAATTTGGATCAAATTAGATTTTCAACAAGCCTTAGACATCGCTTT
Organism: Platygaster robiniae; assembly: GCA_028476575.1. NCBI lineage: Eukaryota > Metazoa > Arthropoda > Insecta > Hymenoptera > Platygastridae > Platygaster > Platygaster robiniae. The sequence continues at coordinate 22,738,360 of CM052021.1, forward strand.
TAAAAATTTAATAGTTATTTGACAACACGATAGCAACCAAAGAGATCTATTTGCATGGGACATAAGTACAGTGATTTTTCAAGAATAATTGCAAAGTGTCATCGAAGAGTTGGCAAAAATTTCTAAATTTCAATGTATTCTCCAGGTTAACGGCATTGGCAGATTTTTTCACAACTCGAAATTTCTTGCTCACGCTAACCGAGTAAAATTGCGCATAACTCGTTTTTTCTTGAATTCAAGGGGTTACTTGGATTCTTCTTTCGGTGAAGTCACATTATCTGGGTCGCAAAATCAGGAGAAGATGAATAATAAACGAGTACAAATCAGAAAGAGATTCCAGGTGCAAAAAAACTGATTGCACGAATATCCTAGTTTGCAGTGTAATAGTCAATCATCGCGTTGTCTTCAAAGAGTTGTCAAGCTTTTCATTTTTACCAGGGATATGAGTTTACCGATCAGAAAAAAAATGAGTCACGTCGTGGTAATTTTTGACGGTCATTTACTATCATTTACGGTCAAATTTCAAAATTCTCTAATTCTATTTCACCGTCGGAGCTCATTTTCGTTCAGTAATTTCCGGTAATGGCAGAATTTTGATGAAAAAAAATGAATAAACGTGACCGACTAAATGATTATTAGCAATTCCAGGTGAAAATCATTAATCCTAATCATAATCACCAATCACTTGAGAAAAAGAAATTACTTGTAAGAATTCAATCTACTATTCAAAGTCGATTCCTTATGAAGTGCACGTAATAAAAATCTTGTTAAAATTCAATTTCTTATGAGTTGACCGTATGAATACATTTTAAAAAACTGATACTTCTTATAATCAATTGATCGATGAAATTTCATGAGGTTTTTTTTTTTTCATAAAATTTTATCAAATACATTCTTCCAAGGCATTTCAATTTCTTATAAAGTTTATATGTATAACGTCACCTTATGAGAAATTAAACAAACTCTTAAGTGAATCAATGAACCACTGCGAAAACTGAAACTTAATATTTATGTTTAGAAACAAATATCATCAGCGATAATTATTAAAGTTTTGGAATCCTGGTATTTCTGTTTTAGTTACCAGATTTTTTTATTAATTCTACTAATCTCAACTAAGATTATTGATACGGTCAAAACAACATACCATATACCCTGAAAAAAAATATTGTACTTTTTACTATGAAACATTGAGATTGTGGTTGAGTCTTAAATATTTCACTTTTTGATAAAATTTGTTTCGTACGCTACTACTGAATATCTATTACAAAACTTGAAAAAAGTCGCCAATATTTGCCATAAACACTAAGAAAAAAATATATAAATTATTACAATAATACTGTATAGTAAACGGGAATCACTCTGACATATTGTACTTTCTGCTAGATAATATATCAGTTTTTGAAATAACATATAGTAAATATCGTCAAATGATATTGTAATTATAGTAATATTTTGTTGTGTAAACTTCTCTAAATATTCCGTTTTGTACTATAGTCCTTTTACTTTTTGCAATATCATATAATCGTTATTCATCCAGATTTTTGAAAATTCCATACAGTTTTTTCAGTGAATAGATCTGTATAGCTTCTTTTTGCAACAATTTTGTGTACTTTCTAGCGCTCAAGGGCATCATATTGTAATATGATACAGTATTCGAAAAAGTTGGAAAAAAGCGATGCATTTTTTCTATTTCAATGCATGTATAAATGAATTGCGGGCGAGAAAAAAAAACCCGATCGCCACCTGTTTCCAGTTGGCTGTCCTTGGGGAACGTGGAGAAAACGTATGGTAAATATTACAATTTGTATAGTAAAATTTTCATTTTCAGATTTCAATTTTTCCGAATTACATAGCAAAAAGTTGCATTCATATTGTAATTTGTACAATCTAGCGGGATCACTATACACTATTGTAATAAGTTAAATAAATATTGCAGGTCTGACAATAATATTGTAAAAACTGCAATTATGTTGTAAAAAATACAATATTATTATACTTTCAACAATGTATATGGCAGAGAGTACAAGATTTTTTTCTCAGTGAATATGAATAGTAAAATAAACAGGGAATATTGATAAAAAAAAGTGCATCACTTGAAAGTGATTCCACAATTACAATATTTTACAGTGAAAAGTACAATACTCTTGCATCACAATTAGTGTAGAAAACTACATGCAATGCATAATATAGGAATTTTTCTGCAAATTTAAGTACGAAAAGAAAATACTTACTGAACAACACATTTTTATGAATTGAATTGTTTTTCTTTTATATTAATAACTGATTTCCGATGGAAAAGTTGTATGTGTACGATTATTTATTATTTTAGAAACCAAGTTTTTTCTAATTTCTTCATAAAAATCCGACGAAAAAAAGTACGATGTAATAACAAACGAGTTGCACACTTTTTTCGAGTCATTTTTAAGAATCTCATAATTGCTAATAATTTTGACATCACAATAATTCTGACTGGCAAGGTAAACTGACGGTCAAAATTGACTTGAAATTTTCCTGTTGTAATCGACGGTCATGACCAGTAATTTACCTTTAAATTTACTGGGTAATTCACCGCCTCGCATCCCTGATTTTTACCCGGGTCGCGAAATTACCACCCTGGTGTCCACGCCAATGTCGCGGACGAAACCAAGAGTGTCCGGAGCAGTCCGGAGTGTCGGCGGCGGGGCTCCGAGTGTCGGCTGTTATCGTGGGCCTTCGGATTGGCTCGAGGCACATGCACGACACACACGTGCGCGCGGAATGCCGGGTACTCATTTATTTACTATCCGCATGGTGCGTAGCCTACCGCAACACGCCGCGGCGAGCGACGCGAGGATCGCGCTCAACTCCTTCGTCTCCTTTTTCCTTTTCCTTTCCTCCTTCGCGGCTCCTCCTCAGCCTGCCTCAGCCCCTGAGGCCGCTTCCTCCTTTTTTCTCTTTGCGGCGTGAAAAATAAGAGGCTCATGCGGCGAGGAGGGCTTTTGTTGGAATGTTGATTTTGAGGCTCGATGGAATTGATGACTCGTTTGCGGAAAAAAAAGCACGGGGAATTTTCGCTCTTCCGCAAGGAGGAAATTTTCCGATGGGACGACATGTTATTCGATCGATAAGAGCATTGGAGAAAAAGGTGGTTAATTCAGTTTGTTAGCGAATGCTTTATTTTCGATTGGATGGAGGCTTCGCGATTTCCATGTTTAATGACGTTACAGTAATGAGTTGCCTCTTTTTTATCAGCTCTACAACGCCATTCAGAAGATATCGAGACTATTTTCGGAAATCGTTATTTTTCGCGGTCGTGCTTCATTTCATGAAACCCGATCAGTGGAACTGTTTGACCTTGTGTTTGCAATAAAAATGAGCGACAGAATTTATGCGAATCGCAGTATGGGCCTTAACAGATAACATCGGTAGTTATAATACCTAAAAGCAGTATAACCTAAGGATTTTGTTAGGTCAGTTCGAATGAGAAAATTATGATCGCATTTTCGTTTATGAAAAATCGCAAACTGTAAGAGGTTAAATGAGCGGCCGTTTAATCATTACCGTGACTAATGATCTCAAGCGTTTTTCCTCTCATTTTCCATTAATGTCATTAAGTAAAGTTTTTGTACGTGAATGTTTTCAATGTATCATTATCGAGTAGATAAATACATATGTTATCTTTTCCAAGAAATGTTGTCCGAGTTTTGGAAATTAATACACATATTCATTATTATTTTCTGTAGAAAGTTGACTTTTTTTTACATATTTACGGTTTAAACTCGGAATTGGCGTTTATTAGATGGTATTGAATTTCAACACAAGTCGCAGATTTACTTCAATCTTTTTATTCGTGCATAACGATCGAATTCGAGGATTTTATAAGTGTTATACTGACAACAAGACTTTCTGAATAAACATTATACATCGAGTGCTTGGACATACATAATTAAGGAAAAAGAGTGTAGTTGAAATTATAAGAATCGTACACTTATTACACGACAAAATACATAGATCTTCATCAATAAAAGATTTTCTACATACTATGAGACATACTTTTACAGTGAGCTGTGAAAAACAAATTTTTTTGCCAAGTGCCAAACTCAAAAAATCATATCATCTCAAAAATTGCATGTATCATTTTGAAACAAAATAAGGGTTGATTACTTTCCAAGAGTTACCGCAAAAAAAAAATATTTTGCGAAAAAAAATTTTTGACTTTGTAAATATGTCATGAAAGGCACCATAGGATTCATTTTTTTGGATAAAGGGCAATTTTTGCAAAGAATTGTTTGTAACTTTCTTACTCGAGTTAATCTAGCTAAATTTTTTAGTGTACATTTAAATAAATCTCGACAAACTTTGTGTTGGTATAATAAGAAATAACTGTATATTTATGATGATTTACAAAAATACAAAGATTCGAGGGCTCATAAAGATTCTATTCAGAAAGACTTTCAACAATGTTTAGAAATCCTCAAAAATCCCAAAGAGTACTGAAAATTCCCATAATGTAGATCGATATTACACACTAATAAAAATTTATGGTATTTTTTCCATACCGGTATTGGAAGCAAATAACCCGTTCCAGGATTGGTGATTTTCCTATACCAGTGTATAGTAGTTTTGCTGTATATAAATAGTATTTAACATACTTCAGTATAGTATTTTTATCTCATTCGAGTATGGAATATCTTCAAAAGTTGTTATAAAACAGGGCATGTAAATTTTTTTCTTGTACTCAGGAATAGTAAAAATTTTCTATCGTTCCACAGTAAAATTTAGACGTACATTCATTTTTACCATACGAGACATTGAATAAACGAATAAGCAAAATATAGTAAATAAGCAGTGATCGTAGAAAAGTGTCGAATGAAGTATAGAAAAATGCAGATTTTCGGAAATTCACAATACCGGACATGGGAAAATTTACCCACTTTTTTACTATATGGTTAAAAAAATAATGAAAAATTTTGTGTACTTGGTTGAGATATTTTTAGTACAGCGAAAATGTTAAAATAATATTGTTCCATAGTAAAATTACTATATTTATCTTTCATATACCAGACATAGAAAGAATTCATGAAAAGAGTACACTGTTAAAAATTTTCTGAAATTTCATACACTTTTTATTCAAAATGTATTAAAATGTACTTTAAATTTCGTAAGCCAGCTGTATGAAATGTCTATTAGATACACATGTTTTAAAAGTGTATGATTTAGGGACACCTACTTGAGTTTAATACACTTTCCAAAGATTCTGTATTAAAATGCAACTGAAATTTCATAAACTTTATATTTGAAACATAAGCATGATACACTTTAAATTCGTATAGATTCGAGACACTTATTTGAGTAAAATACATTTTGCACACAAGTTGGTTACTACACTTGTGCTCGCTAGGTGGCTACACCAAATTTTTTCTCAAATGCGAATTATTGTGGAAGTCCTTGAAATATGAGTGGAAACCATATAAATATTAAGGTGAAGGTGGGTGAAGGACCTGATAGATGGAATATTACATGCGAAAAGTGCGAAGAAATTATTTATTTTTGAAAGTGTTTTATTCAGCTAAAATTCAAAAATACTAATTATTGAAATAAATAAAAAGGAAATTTAACGTGAAAATGTTTTCTGTAAATCTTTTCTCAAAACCAAAATTTTTTGTATTCGAATTTTAACAGAAAAAATTTGGTGTCGACATGGTTTGTTGGAATGTAATGCAAATTACACATTACATCTATTAAATTTAATTCAAAAATTATTTTATGATTTTAGTACATCAGTGCATTGATACGAATCTGCCTTCAAATTCATCTGGAATTTAATAAAATTATATAATCATGTCTTGTATAAATTTCAACACACATGATGTATGAAATTTAAGACACCCGTACATTAAAGTAATGTGAGCGTGTATATATTTTGTATATTTTTAATGCATTATTAATACAGGTTATGTGGGATTTGCGTTATACGCATTATATTAAATTTAAGACAAAAATTTCTAACAGTGTAGTAAAAGTCCTATGGTCGAGGAAAAAATTCTATTGCGGTATAGTAAATTTCGAGGTATAAGAAATTTACTATACTACGTTATAAGTAATTTACAAACTTTTTTCACAGTGCAGATAATTTTTTCAGGTTCCGAGAATGCTGAAAATCTTGGTCTCATTTTCTTCATTCGAGTATGTAGATGTAGTGACACTATAATTTGGGAAAGGTCATTTCTCTTGGTATTTTTCATAGCAAACTTCCGATTCCTTCATTTTTCACGGTACCAAAGCGCTGCCGATTGATTTTTCCTATAGTCCCTTTTTATTACGGTCGTGACAAGTCCGCTCCCTTTTGGCGAAGCCGCTCAATCTTCTTCGATTCGTGAAATGGAAAAATTCCTCTTTATTCGTTACAGTATGCGGGGCCACGATAACGCTTTATCTTCGTCTGATAACGGGGGCTTTTATTTGTCTAGCTCAACTAGAAAATGTGTCTGGACCTTTTTTCACATCCGACCATTTCCTGCTTCAATTAACAGCCGCTTTCTCTCTCTTTTGCTCTTTTTTGCTCTCTTTGCACGCGCTTTTACTTTGCAGCACCGTGATATCATGGTCATCTTTTGTTTCGTTGAATAGATTGATTCTTGGGCCTTGGCAAGTGTCAACGAATATATATCGGTGTATCGGTGCATAATCTGTTACGAAAAAATGGATGAAAGGCGTACGGAATGACGTTACGCGTGCTTAATCTGTGTGCGCAATTGCCGATGATTATTACGAGCGATTAAGCATGATTTGAGTTTTGTTTTCTCGACACTTAGATGTGGGAATTGATGAATGAAATTGACGAAAGGCCCTCGGAATGTTGACTCACATCAACGTGTTTTTCACCACTCTAGATTCTTTTTTCTCAAATAAAAACCGTATGTGTAAAAGTGTTTGAAGGACGTTAAGTGCCTCACGATTTTACAGATGGAGTCATTTAGAATCGAGCTATTGGCGATATAGTTTAGTAAATGGGTAACTATCGAAAGAGGAATCATATATAGCGCAATTCGAGGTAAAGACAAGAATTCCTTGAATAGTTGCGGAAATTTAATTGTCTCGGCATAATTACTGAATTGTTTTTAGAATACATTGGTCATAGGTGATTTCACGTAAGAGGATGGTTTATTAGTTTTGAATCTGCATAATAATTCGATGCTTTTGATTAGTAATTGATTAAAGGTTATATCTGAATTGTACTGTTATAATTTAAATACTAGGTTATTGAGGTGTTTGATCATTTAAAAGTTTTTTGACAAAGGAAAAAATGAAAATTTTGTAGTAAGGATACAAAAAACATAAAATTGAGAAAAAGATTCACTTGTATGAATTGCTGCATACTAAAGAAAAACTTGTCTTTTTGTGAAAGACGGTAAATGTCAAGAATGTTTAAACTTTGAGAGTAGTAAAAGCATTACTAAAAAGATTATTCTTTAGAAAATATTTTTCTATTTTTATTCTTCAGGATTCCTCGATGTCAGGCGCTTCTCCATGTCTCAATATTCATTTTATACAATTGATCTTGTTTTTCAAATATACCGACTTGTTAATATTGAAAACAAAAAAATTTGTTCAAAACGTAAGCCTACCTTGAAAAATGCTGTCAAATGCATATATTTCTGTTAATCGAATAATAATTAATCTTACAGAGAAAAGTTATTCAACACTGCTGAATTTTAGGTACGCGAAGAACTTTATTTTGACATTCTTTTGATTCAAAATCTGTAATAGACCGTTTCTCATTCTCAGCCATTGTAATGTTTTCTCAAATTGTCAGAGTTTGAAAAGTTACCTTAAGAAATTAACCGTGTTACGTTACCGTTACAAAGATGAAAAAAGTAATTCGTTACGTAACTAGTACTTGAAAGGAAATAGTAACTCGTTGCCGTTACCACTTAAACAAAGTAACGTCCAGTAACTTTCACGTTACTTTTTGGAAAACATTTAATGTAAATAACAAGACATCGAGAAACTAAGGCTGAAAAAGAACAATATCAACGTACTCGTGGTTTTGTTCTACAGAAATTGTTCATTTCAGGTAAAGTAAAAAATGTCAATCTCTACTTTTTCACCCTGAAAATAAAATCAATCAGCTTGTTTAGATTTTCATATTTTTTTCAAATTTACGAAATTTCTGAATATGACATTTGATTTAATGTTAGTCACCAGGAAACATACGAAAATTTGATAGATTTTTGAGAGTATCTTGATACCTGCGCAGATTTTAAGATTTTTTGAATTTTTCTGTTTTTCAATATGTATAAAATGTTCCAGGCTTTTCTTGTATATTCATGAATTTGACTATTTTTCTTCTATTTTCGAATTCTCATTATTCGACCCTAGCTGCAGGACAACCTTAACTTTCTGAGTCGAAGAGTCCTTTTCAATTTTTCACAAAACTCCAAGTCAAAAAAGATATTCGGGTGATAAGTTTCAACCAATCAGATCTTATATTTCAAACTTAAATATCTTTTTTGATTTTGAATTTTGTGAAAAATGGAAAAGGAATTTTCGAATAAAAAAAAAAAAAAGGAAATTTTGAGTTGAGTTTAGTTTGTGAATTCGACTCCCACTTGTCGAGAGAGCGCTATTATTGTTAAAATTTCAGTCCGAGATAACTTATTTTATTTTTATTCTTATAAAAAGTAGTAAATGACTTTCAACTTGAAATTGAAGAAGGAATCAAAGGTGTTTTTTTTTATGCGAATTCATGACACCATGTATATTTCTGTAGAATCGAAAGCTCGAGAAATTGAAGTTTCTTTGAATCCTAGAATCATATAACTTATCGAAGAACCAAATAATACGAAACTAGTTGAAATCTAGTATTTTGAGTATTTTTCATATTTTTTTGCAAATTTACAAATTGGTCTTTCAAGTGGAAATTAATTTAAACACCTGTTAGAATAAAAATGAGTAATATTGAATTTTTCATTCAAAAATGAGTTAGTTAAAAATCACTTACATCTCAGTTTCAGAACATTCCTTAAAAAGTTCCAGATTGTGCTAAAATAACGGTATTTTCGTTACTCGTTACCGGAAAAATTGACTCGTTCCCATTATCGTTACTTGCTAATTAATGTAACGCATTAAGTTATCGTTACAGTGAAAAACGTAACGTTCCAGAGTAACGCGTTACTTCCAAACCCTGCAAGTTGTGTATGAAGAAGCCACATTTCGTCGCACCTTGTAGGACATAATATTGCACACAGCATCGTGAGCGAAGGGGAAAAGCGCGTAAAAAAAGTGCGCCGAGGATGACAATCCTCTGGATGGAGAAACGTGTCGAGGAAAAGTACGCGTTAGTCGCGGCCTGAATAGCCGGTTAATACGTCTCTTTCCTCCACCTCCAGCGGACGTCCCTTTCCCCGTGCTGGAGTAAACGCGAGTCGACTTTTCTGCGGCGTCCTCCAAGTGGCGAGGAAATTAAAGCTACACCGCGTTGTCTGTCATGGCAGGCCCCTCTTATCTACCCGGCATTCGTTCCTCCAACTTTTCTCATTACCATTATTATCATTACTATTTTCTTTGGTTGTTTTCTTCGCGTTTTTTGCAAGCCGCGACTCGAGTCATTTAATAAGGGCGTACGCCGGATATTAATGAACGGGGAGGCACGGGAACTTTCCTCTCGCCGAGATAACATGCACGCTGGATAGATGCACTTTTACGCTGCGCTTGTAATTAAAAGAAGAAATTCATAACGTCGACGCGATTGTGAAATCGACAGTAATTGCCGAGCTTCGGAAACGCGTGTAACGCTCATGCAAAACATGCGTATTCGACGTTTATCATACGATAGATTTTTCGTTTCACTTTCGAGCTTCGGGAAATTGTCGCTCGAGATTGATCGATCGTGTTGCGGAGTAACGAGGCGTTTCACTTTTACCCATTTTCTTAATTTTTTTTTTCTACAAATTTAGACGTTAGATATAGTACTATACAGTTAAATGTCGAATTTGTTTAGCTGGTATTAGAGAACATACTGAAAATTTTCAACTTTTTTCAGCTGGATTGTGAAATAGATTAGAATATTAGTTTGGATATTTAATAAATACCGGGAAAAGATCTTTATTCTGAATCGTAGAGGTCGTTTTAAAATTAGAGAAAGAGAGGAAATGGATTGTTGATTGTGGACATACATTAACAATTTTTTTTGGAAAATAAGAAATCATTTTGTAATCGTTTTTGATATCGTACAGTGTTAGAGATAACAAAAAAGGAAATATTTGAAGCTCAATTTCCATATATTTACTTGATTATCGTATAAAATGAAAACTTTTTATTGCTCGACAAATTGTACATAGAAGTAGAAACGAAAACGTACATTTTTGGTTGCAAAGACCTATAACCAACAAGTTATTTTCTGCATATTAGAATTTTACTATCGAAAGTGTATCGAATTCTCAATATATAAAAATCTTCTATTAGCTGAAAAGTAAATGCATTTTTTTTTACTTGATTTTTAAAACAAAAATGGAAAATTCTGCATCCTTCGTGAAAACAAGATAACGCAGTAATAATTATATTGGAATAAACATTCTTTTACCCTCACGCAATAACTTTTTCTAGGGACTTAAACAAGAAAAAATGCAGAAAATTGCTGCCTATTATTCGTTTATCTCAAATTTTACAAAATCAAAGATAATACGAATTTTTCGCAGGTCAGATTCCGAATAAAAATTACAGTATATTTAACAATTCTGAGTTCCATGTCATTGAATCTCTGATAAGGGGAACAGGTTTTTTTCAATTTTCATAGTTTAACCAAAAAACAGATTAATATTCAAATTAATTTAACTTAACATCATGTGCTCGGGTAAAAAAAAATTGACAAAAAAATCGTCAGAAATTCATATACATCAATGTTAGAAGAAACTTTATTTGCACTTTTTGAAAATTTCCTTACATGAGTATTGGGTTGAAAACCTGGTTAATGATTCAGAAAAATCATTTCCTGTTTTGCTATTCAAACCATTTTTTCGTAATATCTCTTAACTACTAGACTATTGTTCGACGGTCAATATCGTAACTTCACTCATTAGAATTTTGCAATAAGAAGTCGTATTTTTTAATACAGTATTTTTTTTCCACTTACCTGTTTTTTAGTCTTGGTAAGGTCATTTTATATCAATGGAACTCACCTGTAACAGAACAAAAAACGCCAAATTACAAATCTAAGCAGATTACTTGCTTCAAATGGATTTTTTAGCTTTTCAAAAACAATCATTTTCCAGAGGTATATGATTTCAACTGTTTGCAATATGAATGGAAAATTTTTAGAACTAGCAAAACAAACTTTTCAGAGATTGGCCTGATCACTAGAAATTTATGCGCGTCTTCAATTGCTCTGAAAAAAATTTGTCAGGGTCGAAATAATTTATGTATTTGATAAGATAAAAGTTTTTTTGAAGAGAGAGTAGTGATGAAATCTTCATTACTTCCATCACTTTATAACATTGTAGTGACATGCAGAATATAAATTTTATGCTGATTGTGAGTTTCAAACTGTTCGGAGAGTATGTGGAAATTTTTCAAAATTTTCCATTTACCTAATATTGTTTGTTAGATCATATTTCTAAGATGATCTGCTAAATACTGCAATTCCGTGACTTCTGAAATTTTGATATATTAAGTACTGACGAACTTATCAAGATTAAATGGAAAAACTTTCCAATGAATGTTATTGAAAATCAAAAGGCAGTTCCAAAATTCTTGAATTATGAAAAAAAGGAGACGAGATGATTTTTTCACCCTCCAGATGATTCCCTAAAAAATAGCTATTATGAGATAATCAGCATACTGTACTGAGTATACACAATTTGTTTACTCAAGTGAGTGTTATGGTTTTTGTTTTTAGCAAAAATAATCTTTCTACATGACCTAACCGTACAAAATGAAGTTGATGTGATTCTAGAAGAATCTCTAGGAGAACACCCACCTTATATTGGTAGTAAGTTGATGAATCCTACAATAAAAAACTAATTGGTGTTTTTTAAAATGAGTTGGATAGTTTGAATTAAAATATCGCATTAAATTCTTCTCCATCAAAACAAAAATATTAGTTCCTTAAATGACAAAAGTAATGACATTTCATTGAATTGTATGATGATGGTTTAAGGAAAATCGACCATCAACATTCATTAAATGAGAGCCTAATATGAATGCCTGAAGCGAAAAAAAGCGTTTTTATCTTTATTTCTTATTTTTCATTTTTCACACGTGAACGGGCATATGCCCTTTACTACCGATTCATACAATTCATCATGTATACTGGATGGTATTGATGTAATAGTCCACTAATTCGCATACATAATTGACGACCGCAAAAATGACGATATAATAATGACGTTCGCCGCGAAATCAACTAATCGTAGGTTCGCATCGCTGATATGAACAGCTGCTTAGGCTCCGTCTAAATCCAGGAGCGTAGGCAAAAAAATTTTTCGGTAGAGATTTCTCTGAAAAATGTTTTCCCTTCAAGATTTTATAATTTTGAATCTTCAACAATAGAGTTACAAGAGAGCGATTTTGAAATAGTTTACATTTCAGGATTTAAAAGTTATATAACTTTTGGAATCTAGAGTTGCATATTTTTCATGTTTGTACATAATGAAATTCGATTTTAGTAATTTTCAATTCGTAACTGAGATTAAATTTTTTTTAACCAATACTTTTTATATTGACACCACTTTAAGGATTAAATGATATTAAGTAATATGGGTTTCTATAAAACTTTCTAAAATTCGATGCTCTAAGAATCAGACTTCTAAAAAGTTTATATATTTGGATTGATTTTCGAGCAAATTTTCACCACAGAGATAAAAGGTACTTCATATATTTATATTATTTTTATATGGTATATTATTAATCAAATTTTGTACTATTTACAAGTATTTTTCTATATTTCTAATATTTCTACCGATTCCTCAATAGTTTTTAGGAATTGATAATATAGTATTGAATTTTTCAACGTTACTAGAATTAAAATTGAGTTTTTTCAGACGACAGTTTCTTTTATGAAGATCAATAATCTCAGTTGAGATTAAAGAATTAATAAAAAAAACGCACACACACACATAACCGTGAAATGAAGTGTCAGAACAACTGAGAGTATCTATACGTTTATTCTAGTTTTTTCTCTCGCGTGCGTGTTCGAGATTTCATCAAGATTTTACTACAGTAACTGCTATACCCTACCTTATTTATAGCATTTTACTATAGCAAATGAAAAGTGGTATCGCCGATTTCTACCTCGAGGCGGCGCGACCAACGCGTCATCATGGCAACGGTTTATATCTTCGTTCTCTCTCTAAGGTCAATAGACATCACATAAGTTTGTCCTTGTCGTGTTGTGGAATCCCACACTACTTCGTACGTACGCCACTGTTCGCTACGACTACGCGTTCAGCGTTCTCAACAAGGTAGTTCGTGACAAGGACAGACTTATATACCGTTAAGCGTTAGAGGCGTTAGAAAAGGAAGACAAATGAACTCAAATGAACTGTTGCGAACGCTGCGTTGGCTACGCACAGCTGCGTATCGCGATAGGTTATTATTATCATTATTATGTTTACATAAAGTTATTGATAATTTTATTCAATTCATTATAATTTCACGGATGATTGAAAGTTATAAAAGTACCGGAGAAAAGCGTCCAATGATGGCCTGGAATCAACTCAATCGTCAACTGTCAGATAAGTTTTTGATTTTATTAGTTAATTGAAAAATTGTTTACATGAACCGCGGTTACTTTGTGCAAAATTTTTATTTTTACAGATTATAAGCCTCGACTTCTCTCTGCCTACAAACTTCCAACTCGGAAGTAAAACAGTTACGTCCCAGGTACATAATATACTATCATTTCAACCAAAAAATTCTGTAGAGTGAAAAATGAATTTCCTCTTTTTTAAAATTACAAGTAAAAGTTTGATAAAACTTGAATTTGTTTTAATTTAATAAACTTGGCCAAAACGGTTTTAGTTAATCATAATTTTATTTTTTTTTAATCTAATTTTAAAGAGAAACATACAGAAATTACAAAAAAAATTATTTATTATTTTACAAGTTTGATAACTTAATATTATTCGACTGAAACTCATCTCAGTGGAATTGTTTTAAGTAATGTTTTACTGTATTATTTTATATCCTATTTTAAAGTTCAAGAAATGCAGAAATGTCAATACTCATTTTTATTTTATGAAAACAGCCATTTTTAACTGCACATACTTTTGGATAATTATTGAAACAGGTTTTTGAAAGTATTTTGAAAACGTTTCATTGTTAAAAAAAAAATTAATTGAATTGAAAATGCATTTTTTCATCTCAAAACTTCAAAGTTAAATTTATAATTACTCAAGATTATTTGACTGGAACCATTTTATCAGAAATTGTTTGAAGAAATGTTTTATTTATAATTTTATATCACATTCTCAAGTCGAAAAGTTTGTTAAATGAAAACTATTCGAATATAATTATTTTTGCAAAAAAACTCGTAGACAATACTGAATTATACATTTTATATCTTATTGAGAACTAAAACCTATGCAAAAATATTCTAAGATAATCGTGAAAACAAAAATTATTATTAGAAACTACACGCGCATTATTAGAAACTACAACTACACAATAATTTTAAATTATTTCTTGAAAAAATAATCTCTGTTTTCAAAACACCTGACTTTATTGTCAAAAAGTTTTGAACAACTGTATAATACTTAATTTACTTGCCTCTTTTCAAAATAAAATATGTACGATTTAATAATTCTCATTTAAAAAAAGCACATGACATAATAACATGCAGTTTCTAATAGAATTGTGTAAATCAAAACAGCCCAAAATAATGTAAAAGGTACAAACAAATACTAGATAAATTATTTTATAATCATCAATAAGGTTATAATTATATACAACAACATATTATTTATTATTTATTCAGATTAAAATTTACTAGGAAAAAAATCACCTATAAAAGTAATATATTTTTAAAAAGGTGTGAATTGGTAAATGAAAAGCAAAAAAACAAAAAATGACTTCGTCTTTCAGTAATGGATGTATTTCAATAACGCATATATATATGTATAATTTATACATAAATACTTGTAAATTTGATATGATATACATTGATCATACAAAAAACTGATTGTATATATAATAATTGATTACATGCATATATTAATAAATAAATAAATGATTATGGTGATAGTAAATAAATAAAAAATCGAGTGTGTAATTGATTAATTGTAAATGAATATTATTATTAATATATACATAAATATCAATTGATTCTAAAAAAATGAATTGTATAAATAATTGATCATTTATTATCATAATTATGATATTGTATATATAAATAATTGATTGTATAAATGATCAATGAAAAATTGATTTTATGTATATAATAATGAAGAAATAAATGACTATAGTAATAAATAAATAAAAATTAGAATTTGTAATTGATTAATTGTAAATGTATATTATTACTATATACATAAATATCAATTGATCGTGGAAAAATTAATTTAATAAGTAATTGATCATTTATTATCATTATTATGATAGTATAATTTAATTATACATATAAATAAAAATATAAATTTGACTTTATCAGATAGGTAGTGCCTGAATAATTGATACGAATGGAATTGATTTTTTGAATATAAATATGAAATATAATATCAACAATCTCAATTGAAATTGAAGTAATAATAATAAAAGAACACACATCATCTTGAAATTAAAGAATGAAAATTGATTTTAGACTTAACAATTTATGAATTTTCAGATCTTATACTGCAGTGCTTCTACCACCTCCACCTCCACCTCTTGGTGGTTGTTTGTCCAACCGCTTTACGCTATTTTTACAGTAACGGCTAACCATCCCCATGAATTTTTGTTCAGCCTTTCTCCAGCCCCCTCTATTTCTCCTGTAACTCCGAGCATTAACATTTTCAGTGGCTGAATCATTTATCTCAAGCTATCACTCGCAAAGCGACATCCCTACAAACTCTTATTAATAACACTGTACCATTAGGTTGGAAACCAGTTGTAGATAAACTATGTCCTAAATGTTCGAAGCCGCTTGTTACGAAAAAAGAAATAAATACGTCAGATTGCATTGTGATACAACTTTCACTCTTTGAACCTAATGAAACTGGTCAAATAACAAAGATAAAATGTGCCATCTCAGCGGTCACTCAGAAACTGACGATACATAAAGTACAGTTCAAAGTAGTTTCAGCCGTATTTCATAATGGAAGTCTTCCAGACACAGGCATTTATACATCCTTCGTATCAGACACCAAGTCAAAATGGAAATGCATTGAAAATGAAAAAGTTTCGACATTAAAATGGCCTAAAAATGCGAAAAATGTGTACATTTTGTTCTTACAACGAAAAAATTAAAAAGATTGCCAAATATTAAATACTCAATTAAGAATAGATAGCGTAAATTATAACTCTAATAGATCCATATTTGAGCATTTTTCTTAGACGGTGATAGAATATGAGCTTTTAATCATTGTAGTTGCACATAAAAAGAAATAATAAAATTATCCTAACCACTAACGTTTTTCAACGACAAGTTACATAAACTTTTTTAAGCTGCTAATTTCTAAAAAATGAAAAAAGAAATGAAATCCCCTCTCCCCCCCCACCTCTTCCCCGAACATCGCCAATGTATGAAAGCCAGAATTAATAAAAATGACTTTTTTTTAGAAGTATATTCAAAAGTTGTCTGTTCTAATGCAACTATTACGATATGTAATACCTACAAAAATGATGTAAATTTTTCATAATGAACGAAAATTCTAAATGTATGTTAATGAATAACCCTAACGGTAGTTGTGTGTGAAGGCAATGAAAAAACTAAGATACAAAAGCATTGAAATCAGTACTGAATTAATACAGAAAATATGTATGGCACTGTTCATCAATCTTGAAATAGTAAGAACGAGTATTTTGTCTTAATATATTCTCATCTTGTAGAGAAAAAAGTAAGAGCGTTATTTAATCATATTGGAACGCAGAATACTTGGTTGGGAAATGTTATTACTACCTAATAATCGAAAAAGTCTAAATTTTATGTCAAGAAAGGTTATGTAGTCTTGATATATTTAAATCTTGTGGAGACTTTATGTGAAACGCCATTATACTTGGGCGATGAAAAAAACCACGTTCCTTACAGTTTCACATAAAATACACACACCGTTTAAACTTGCTCAAATAAAAGTTTTGTGAAAATCTAATGGTCTCGAAAATAAAAACAGGATAAAATTAATTCGTGTGCTGCTGTACAAGAAACGACTTCTGTCATTTTGGAAATAATGTTCGTTACAGCATAATACACAACATAGATCAATTCAGCTTTATTACTGAGGGTTAACCACTGATTTTTGACATTGAAATAAATGCACGTAACTGGGAGTTACGTCGAAAAAACTTGAATTGGTGATGCAAAGGTTCGGCTTGATGTATATGACTATAGAGGAAGTATAAAATAAAAATGACCGTAAAAACTTATACAGTTAAAAAACTCTGTACTTGATAAAGTCACTCAAAAACGTTTGTTTTTTTGCATGATGTTTATTTTGTATCTATTTTATTGATTAAAAAAGATATCACTGCTATTAAATTAAATGTTCTTACCGCATGCTTAAGTATGTACATACTTGTTTAACTGTTGTAAAATTATATTTACATCACTGAGTGTAGAAAGTAGCCATTTTCTATACACTCAGAGGAAATCCTACTGAAATAAAATAAATGTTTATTTGAATACGCAACTAAAAAATTATTTTGTAGAATCAAATAAATTTTTCAGCATAATTAACTCTTTCTACACTTAAATATGGTCAAGAATTTATTAGATTCTACAAAATAATTTTTTAGTTGCGTATTCAAATAAATATTTATTTGATATTAGTAGGATTTTCTCTGAGTGTACGCTTCGAGTATCAAAAATTGTACTTTTAACACGTTGTGATGTAAAATATTGTACTCAACTTTTGCAGAAAGACTTTTTAAACTCATGCGATTACAAAACTCGCCTTCAACTCATTTTGCAAGCTTCACACTCGTTAAAAAAGCTCTTTCTGCAAGCGTTGAATAAATAGCTATTTTTCAATGGGACTGTTCATGAACCTTGTTTACTCTTCAGGAGGAAAGCAAGTGTGTGTGTGTGTGTGTGTGTGTGTGTGTGGCGGGGAAGGGAAGTTCATTGTCAAATCAAAAGTCACAACAGAAAATCACATGAAAAGGGAGGGAGGTTCAAAATTATAGCGGAATTCGTTAACAGTCACTATTTGAACAATATAAGTAGAAAAATAATGTAGAAAGAGTACGAGAAAGACAATATTTTTAACCATACCAGTTACAGTACAATATAGTTGGTCATCGGCAAGTCTTTGGGTCTTCATTGAAGCCGCTGTAGACGTGTCGTTGATTTTCATAAGTTTCTGTAACTGTCAGTCCTAAGTCTGCAAATGGGAAGGGAAATATTGTATTTCTCGTAATATGTAAAGAAAATATACCAAGCCAAAAATACAAGTGTATTGCTTTAGTCCAGTCTTCGCTACTATGATAAACAAAAAAAGCAAATTTTAAAATTCTTGACGGCAGCACACGAATTAATTTTATCCTGTTTTTATTTTCGAGACCATTAGATTTTCACAAAACTTTTATTTGAGCAAGTTTAAACGGTGTGTGTATTTTATGTGAAACTGTAAGGAACGTGGTTTTTTTCATCGCCCAAGTATAATGGCGTTTCACATAAAGTCTCCACAAAATTTAAATATATCAAGACTACATAACCTTTCTTGACATAAAATTTAGACTTTTTCGATTATTAGGTAGTAATAACATTTCCCAACCAAGTATTCTGCGTTCCAATATGATTAAATAACGCTCTTACTTTTTTCTCTACAAGATGAGAATATATTAAGACAAAATACTCGTTCTTACTATTTCAAGATTGATGAACAGTGCCATACATATTTTCTGTATTAATTCAGTACTGATTTCAATGCTTTTGTATCTTAGTTTTTTCATTGCCTTCACACACAACTACCGTTAGGGTTATTCATTAACATACATTTAGAATTTTCGTTCATTATGAAAAATTTACATCATTTTTGTAGGTATTACATATCGTAATAGTTGCATTAGAACAGACAACTTTTGAATATACTTCTAAAAAAAAGTCATTTTTATTAATTCTGGCTTTCATACATTGGCGATGTTCGGGGAAGAGGTGGGGGGGGGGGGGGGAGAGGGGTTTCTAACACATTTATTCTATGTATATTTCTTTAGTATTTCTACGATAAAAAGTATGTTCAATCGTAGACATTGTATAAATTGAATCGGATGTATTTTTTTGTTTTCTATACAAATTCCTAGAATATTTTCAAAAATTAAGAAGAATTATAGTATTGTACCAATAAATATGCTCGGGGACAGAAAGTAATATGAATTTCTAAAAATATTATATTTACATAATTTGTATGTATTGGAAGATTTCTCGTAAACTAGTAAACTAATAAACTGATACGGCAAGTAAACTAGTAAGCTATAGCTTACTAGTAGTAAGTACTAAAGTACTTGCTACTTTACTAACTTAACTAGTTTACTAGTATTTACTACTAATAGTTAACCTACTAGATTAACATTACTTTGCTGATTACAACTAATTAGCAATCTAGTAAACAAGTTATCTAGCAAACTAGTTAACTACTGAATTTATAAAATACTTAAATAGTAAAGAAAGAAAAATAGTCATCTAGCAAACTCGTTAGCAAGTAAATTAGTTAATAAGGAAAATAGTAAACTTGTCAAATTTGTCATAGTAAACTGGTTAACTAGTAAGCTAGTAAACAAGTAAGCTAGTTAAATGAAAAACAAGTGAACTAGTAAACTAGTAATCTAGTAAACTAGTAAACTAGTGAGCTCGTGAACTAGTAAACTCGTTAACAAGTAAATGAGTAAACTAGTAAACTGGTGAGCAAGTAAACTAATAAACTTGTAAATTGGTAGGCTAGTAAACTAGCGAGCTAGTAAGTTATCAAACAAGTAAGCTAGTGAACTAGTTAGCTAGTAAATTAGTAAATGAGTAAATTATTAGGCTACTAAACAAGTAAGCTTGTAAGCTAGTAAACTTATTTTTCACATTTTTCTAGTATAATATACGAAACTCTGGAGGATTTCAAGTGATTTTGTAGATTACTTATATTTTTGTAGATTGCTACAGAGATTATGAAAACATGACGCTTCAAAAAGCGAATTTCCATCTATTTTCACTAATATCAAGAATTAATGATAACAAAACATTCATAGAGGTTTTTCATGTTATATATCGTTATTATTTTTGCTTATTTTTGAAATATTCGGAAGATTTTGTTACGTTTTCCAGATTTTTCATAAATTTGTAGTATATTTAGAATTTGATGCTCTCGAATCCCAAAATTTATAGATCGTAGAGGCATTCGTCGAGATTTTTCAAAAAACAGTTTTTTCATAGAATTCAAAGAACTCTATTATTATTTCAGTGTTTGTGTGAATCGAAAGATTTTCGATACTTTTATCAAATCGATTTTTTGTGGATTTCTATAATTTGATGATCTAAGATTCAAGGTTTCGTAATTTTTATCATTTCGCCATTACAATTATTCGTGTGAAATACATCATTCTGACTAAATCTTAATCAAAAGCGAGGAACATTCAATGTAATATTATCTTATTTGTTCTCATCTGATAACAGAAATTCTTTCATTTTTTCTCTTTGACATTCGAGCAATTCATGTTCAATCGATCGTCTTTACTAGGATCAATATTTTCCTCATTAGGAAAAACCTTTTCAAAACTGAAACAGTCAGTCCTACCAGGATCAACCTTATGGAAATTTCAGAAAGAAAGTGCAGTCCGGATTTGGAGATTCGAGTCTAGTTGAGGCGGTAACTCGCGGACTCGATAAAGGGAAAATGTGCTTGAAACAATGAAGTAGCATTGCTGCGCCGACCGGACGTTTACGCAGACGCGAAGCGAAGAAGATTCGCACGCAAAACGGGCCTTGGAAGCCGTTCGTAGCGGACCGGGGGAATCTTTCCGGTTCTTGGCGAGGCTACTCCAGGGGTTTCTTCGCCGCGTCCTTGAGTACTGAGTAGACGACGCGAGCTCCTATGCCGGATGAAGATGTTACCTTCTTTCGCGCTGCCTTTCCAAAGCAAACACGTACTCGCTTCGCTAAGTTTCTCCTCAAAGTACATATTATAAAAACCTGTACTTGCATCGTTGCGACGTACTTAGGTACTACCAAAATTCGAGTATTTCTTCATCGTGGAAGCAATTTTCTTCAAGCTTTACTTCGATCAGAACTTTTTATTGAGTTATACTTCAGGTAAATTAATGAAGCAAGTTTCCAAATTGAGTGTTAGTTGAGAAGTTCTTGGCCCTTTCAGTAGAATATGCTCTGAATTTTAGAAATCAGGAATGCGTGAAAAAAAAAATATTTCTTGCGATGGGCATTTATTTATCCGTATTAATGTCGGATCTGACAGTGAACTTAAAAACTGCGAGTGAAGTTTCAAGTGAAGTGAGGCACTGATGATTCTATAGTCCTCGTGATTGATTTTAAAAAATGATCGAAGCGTACCTTTTTGATCATTTAATGAGTATTAAAATTAGGGATGGTCCAAGAAACTATTCATTTATAGTAGCTTAGGGGCGTTATGTCATTTGTAGAAATGAATAGATAACTTATTGAAATAAATAATGAATGGAAGCAATACAATAAAGTAGTTTAAAAATAATTTTCACTGTGATTTTCAAATACATAGTTTCCAATTCTAGTTTTCTGAATAAATATACGAGTTCGAGATTTTGATGACTATGATTATATTTTCCGAAGCGACAAAATTTTAAAAATAATGACCGACAAAATTTAGGAAAATGTTTTTCTACGTTCAGGTTTATTTAAGATAAATTATTCGAAATAATTTTTTCAAACTTTGTGTTTTTTCTTGAAATGTTATTTCATCCAGATACTCCTTATCATCAACTCGATTCTCAAATTGATAAGAATTTTCAATTTTAATCAGACCTTTTATCTATTATTTGACAGTTACCAAAGATTTTGGATTGATACATGCAATTAGAATGTATCACGAATTTTTATTAATTTCAAAAGTTTAGAGTACGTAATAGAGTCCCATTGTTACATTCGACGTTAAACTTGAAAATTACTTTATTATGTTACAAAAGTTCTATTCTCTTAATTATAGGGCCTCAAAAATACAGTGGTGATCCCCAGGTTCTAAAGTTTAAAAGTTGGCTCAAATTTTATTTTCTCAACATGAAACCAACCAGCATGTATGTTCAATGGTGTCGTGAATATTTTTTTGTCGTGTGAATTTCACATTTAAAGTTTTGTCTCCAAAATGAGCCTAAAATTGCTTTCATTTTCAGGTTTTAGGTTTCTTCGAAATTTTAAACCAGCAATCACTTACTTATGTAAATGTGAATATTAGTTTGAATGTTAGTTAGGCATGAAAGTTCGAAAGTTCCAAAATATAAATAAAAACTTGAAAATCAAATAGGCTCTTTGCGATCATTCAAAGACTACTTAATAAAAAATATCGATAGTCGGAACCGTCGTCCAACCCTTTAAATTCACACATAGCAGAAAAAAAAAGTTTTCAAAAATTTTTCACCGAGTTTGAATGAAGCAAACTTAAAATTGTAAAACACAAATCATTTATCAATTCGAATTATGAATTTATTGTATTTCAAATAATGGTTTTCGCACTAGAAACACTTGAACTTCAAAGTTTGCAATATTGAATATTTAATGTCTGCAAAAAGTTTCCAGCACGATGCCTCTACTGAAATGTTAGACTATAAAAATACAAAAGAACATTTAAGTTAAAAACTAGAAATAAAAAATTTTCTCACAATCGCTCTCTTTCAGAACCTCCAGTAAAAACCTTTCAGATTTGAGAGTACAAAATCTTGTAAAAGTTGAAGACTAACTTTTTTTGCTACTATTTGAACTTCGTAACCATTCTATCCACTTCGTTTCTAGTTGACAGTGACGTAAAACTAAAAAAAAATTTTTCAGTCAAATTTAACGCTAGCAAGTGTAATTCCACAAACAAAATCACGACTCAGGGATATCTTATTTGAGAATAAAAAAAATCCTTTCTCGATTACGAGACAATCACTCAGCGCGCATACAACGCTACATTTATGTTCGGCAATAACGCGATTAGATGAACCCCCGTTTGACGAATGCTTGTTCATGTGCACGCGTGTGTTCGTACTAGATGTAACGCATTCAAAGCGGGGAAACGAAAGTGCATGGATAAGAAAGATAAGGCGTCAAGTCCGGAAGGTGGATCGCTTTTTTTTCGCACAAAGCTCCGATGTTTCTTTCATCCATCGACTCATCGATACACAATTGTGATTGTTTTACTATGCTCTTTTCATTGCAACAATGAGTTCGTTATTTCAGTACTCGCGAACTTCGAAACAATCGTCACAAAATATTTTTCCGATATCAAGCTTTTCTGCGAGAAATTGAAAAACACATTTTTTTTTGTTTCCGAATCGTATTCTGGAATCTTTATGCGCAGTTTTCGTTGAGTCAAATTAAGCAGAAAACAAGATTTCGAAAAAAACAAAATGAATTGGTTCAAGTTGTTACAATAATGGTAAGATATACATAAAATCATTGGAAATATTGTGCTCGGGAATACGGAGTATTTAATTTTTACAGAATTCAAAAGTTCGGTAAATTCATGGGGATCAATGGTAATGGGAAATTTAGAAATTGGAGTAATTGAAGAAAAGCAATATTGCGTATTTAGAGCGAAAAAATATAAACATTCTAGTTTGAAATCAGAAACGATGAATTTTTGAACTTTGATATTCAGATGTGTACTCCAATATCTTTTGTTAAACAAATGGTAATTCAAATTCGTGTTGAAAAAAAAAAAAAAATATGTGTAACAGACTTTGGGGAAGTGAATTTTCGGTATTTACATATTCAGATCATGTGCATACAAAAAAATCTGCTTTTAAAACTATTTGAAAGTGTACAAAAATATTCAATGATACGAAATTCATCTACGTAAAGAACCCATAAGTTGTGGCTCAAATCATAGAAGATCCATTGCTTCATGTTAAAGAAATAAAATTTAGTATTACTAGTCTTTTTTCGAAAAGAATTCAACGCGTAATAATGAAAGCTATTTTGATCGTTTTTGATTTCTTTCGTAAATAAATAAATAAAGTTGACATTTGAAATCGAGGGATCAATTATCAGTACTTATTTATTAAAGAATATATAAAAATATCTAATGAATAATATTTTACAAAATAAACCATAAATAGCACCTCAATATTTAAAATCTTATGAAAAAATGAATGTTGATCTTTCAAATTGTAGAAAAACTTTCGTAAAATTGCCGAAAATATTTCTGAAATAAACGACAAAAATAAATTTTGACAATACATGAATCATCTTGCTCCATAGCAACTTCGTGGATGCAATAAAAAATCTGGATGACATCAGTGCAGTTAATATTCAGAAAAAAAAAAAAACACATCCACTGAACCGAAAAAATCTACTAGACAATAACTGATTTCTCTGTTGTGGTCTCTCTCCTGGTGAAAAAAGACATTTTTTTTTGTTAAATAATAATTTTTCAACTCTCGTTTTAATAAATATGATTCGCCAGTATAATTCAATGAGCAATAACCATATAAATAATGATTAATTCATCGTGAATTTATTTTATTTTCATTTGGATACTTATTCTTTGGACTTTTCAATATCTTGAAAAAAAAAACCAAAAAAAGTCGACGGCGATGATTTATTGAAGAAAAAATCGTAATAGTAAATAATTTTTGAGATGAACTAAAGTCTGGAAACTTTTGTGACCCAAATGGCTTCGTAAGAGTTGTTCTTTGTTCTGTAATGGATTATTTAAAACTACTTACAAATCTTACTTCAAATATAGTTTCGATGAATACATTATTTTTTAACGGAAACTCGTAAAGTCTTACGATTTCCTGAAGGCTTACCAACTAGGCAATTATTATTAATATTTAATAAATCCTTCATCTTGGCATTGCTTACTAGAAGCATAAATTTAGAGACACAATTTGCAATGAATACGTGATCCGGCAAAAAATAAAATTATTCGAGAAAAAAATTTCGAATAAATTGTTTTGTAATAGGCTTATGGATGAATCAATCAAGAAATTTTTATTATAATTGTAATTATAATATTTGTAAAAACTTTACATAAATTGTCCAAAAATTTATCAGCATGATAGACCATATAGATGTTGTAAATAATTGTTGAAAATTGAACTTTCTTCCTTGAAGTAGAAAAACATTTCGAGAAAGATAGCACGAAAAATTTCTTATCTAGAAATTCCCTCTACTGCTTCCAAGTTTGAAAATGATTTTGTTGTAATCTCGACACAAATCTTAAAAACTCGTTTATAACACAAAAATCGGATACAATGAAAACTGAAATGAATTTCAGCAAAATCATGATACTAACACGAGTCGAAAACCCACAAAAATAGCAAATGAAAAAATATTCCTCAACTGCATGATGACTAGCATAGATTTCATCAAATTTGAGAAACTTTATTTCAATATAGAAAATGTGTCTGAATAATGTCTATAAATTGAAGTTTTTTTTTAACTCCAAGTCCTTATAATCCTAATATCGTGTACCCATCGAAAATTACGGATGCATCGATCAAGAAGTAAATATTATTTCGCGATATTTCTCGTTTCGCAAAAAAGCAGACGAAGACGTTTCCGCCGATAGTGCCATGCGAGAGGAGGATTGATATCTCTTAACCGGTGTGCATCGACTGTGTAGGTGAGTCACACATCCAAATGCACGAGGCACGTCGTGCATGCACGCATATACATTGCACTGCATTGCACTGGCGAATGAACTCTCCAAGGCCTATCCCTCCCCTCCCCTCCCGCCCCCCTCTCGCGACGCGAGTCACTCTTTTGTCTCTCTTTTCTTCGCATTCCTCTTTCTCTCTTTTTTCGTCTCTCGCTCTTCCTGTGCCACCCTCCCCTCACTCCCTATATTACCCTAACCCCCCCCCCCCCCCCGCCACACCACCACGAGCCTCTCTATCTTTTCCTCTTCGCAATATTGTCCCAACTCGCAAAACCAAAACTTCGGACTCAAAGAAACTTGTCTTTTTTTTACCTCTTTTTCACCATTTGCAATTCATCAACTTTTCTTGTATACAAGGTTGCGACCTTTTGTTTGTGGATTAACATTTTTTTTTGCATTTTATTCATCGATGGAAACGTTATTGCGTTTTCATTTTTGTATTGAGCAAACTCATGCGAAAAATTCTAGAATGACAAGTTCTCGATTTTTATTTTCCAAAAAATTGCAGGACATTATTTGATTTGGATTACGAGAAAAATCAGAGTGTCTCCTGAATGAGCTGACAAGATTTTCCGTACATTTTTCAGTTTTCCTGTATACAGTGTTTGGAAAAATTCTAACACTGTTATTTTTATTTTTCAACGTTGCATTAAACAAATTCATAGCTAGCTCAAGTTACAAAGGGCATCATAATGCTGTTACATAGAATTTACGATTTTGAAAATTCCTCATTCAAAATATCGAGATCACGAATCTTTTATGTCGAAAATTTCTATAATTTATAAGTTAAGTTAACATATAAATTGTTCAACATATTTTATGCTTCTGTTGATTTTAGTTCTTACTTTGCATTAAATTTGTAAAAAAATATTTTCATTGAAAATTTATGAATTCAATGTACTGAAGAATTTCATTATTTACTAATCAACACAAATTCATAAGGATGCAGTCAGTTTGCTTTTTGAATGTAAGATAATGATTATTCTAAAAATTGATTATCTAAAGTAAATGTGCAGTGTAAAAAATGTTCTTATCGCGAAAATCTGTTTATTTTTTGCGATTGATTTTGCCTCTTATTGTGCAGTGAATCCGATCAAAAAAATCTTTGTATGTGTTGTATGTGTATGCCTATTTATTATCTTAGAAACCAAATTTATTATAACTTCTTCATAAAAATCTGACGAAAAAAAGAACGGTGTAGTAACAAACGAGTTGCACACTTTTTTAAGTCATCTTTAAGCATCTCATAATTGCTTATAATTTTGAAAATCACAATAATTCTGACCGGTAAGGTAAACTGTCAGTCAAAATTGACTTAAAATTTTCTTGTTGTAATTGACGGTCATGACCAGTAATTTACATGTACTGGTAAATTTATCGCCTCTCATCCCTGGTCAGAAGTCACAATATTAAACATTCTCTTTATAGAAATTCAAAATTTCAGCAAATTTGGTTTTTCGATGCGAGTTCGCGATTTATTTCATATTCGTGTGGATTTAATTTCAAAAAATTCTCAAAGAGCAATCATACAATCTTAAATATTAAACAGTAACTTTCTAGATTATTAGCAAAATTTTTCAAATAACCAATAATTTTCCTACATTGCGGAAAATTTTCTGTACGTTCCCCGTTCTTGTTTAACTCCGCTTTTCTAGCACTTGTCGTACAACCATAAAAATGACGCATATTGGGAAATGAGTTTTATTCTCGATATTCGTATTTAAAAAATTTACATATGTCATAACTTATGCTGGAAATTATTAAATTTGGCTAACAAGAAAAGTGCATTTCAGCTATAAAGTTTTGGTTTTATAAGTGATATAAAAAAGAGGTAATTGTTAAGGACACTTGCTTTTAGGAAAAATGGCTTTAAAATAACTTGAGCGGGTATTTCTAAAAAAAAAAACCTAACCCAAGTGATCTTGCTTTGGGGGAAGAAAAAAAATGGAAAAAACACTTTTTTCCCAAAGCAAAATTACTTAAGTTAGGTTTTAATTTTTAGAAATACCCGTTTAAGGTATTGTAAACCCATTTTTCCCAAAAGTGAGTGTCCTCAACAATTACCATACCATAAAATCAAACTCATAGTTAGATCGTGAAAGCCTCAGAATTCAATCAAAAAATATTAGCACAATATGGAAAATTCGGAATATATTCCGAATACGACAGTGTTTTTCAATCACATTCGCAAATGTGTGATGCATATCCTGGTCGACCTATTTTTAAACCCCTTCTCGAGGTAAACAGGCCGCGGAGGGGAAGGGTGAGGGGGGAAGGTGGGAGAATAAGAGATAGAAGTAGGGAAAACAAAAAAACAAGAATAAAAAGACGACGAAGAGGAAGAATGCGATCCTGGAAAAGGCGGAGTATGGGGCAAGGAAGGAGGCCTCGAATCGAGTCTTCTTCTGATGCAGACTGCACTATGATGCAAACGCATCTTCGAGTTGAATACAAAATCTTCGTACTAGTTGTTGCCCTCCCCCCTCTCTTCCACTATTTCATCCAAGATCGAAGAATAACACAAGTTTTTTCACGGATTTTAAAAACCACCTGCCTTTCTATTACATCGATAACTAGACAATGTTTTTTCCTTCCCTCAAAAAAGTTGTTTAAAGTTAAAAAAAAGTTATCATCCTTTGTGTGCGTTGGGCAACGCATCAAACTCCAGAAATAAAAATAGCGATTCGGTAAAAGTTTATTGCGATAGGTCGAGAGTAAAAAAATAGATTTCGTGTTTTCGCTGGTTTTTCTCTCTTTCTTCTTGCCTTTGTGTGAATCTTGATTTGAAAACATGATGATTCTTTTAAGATATTTTTATGAGGACTTGTTGCTTTTATAATAAAAAGATACCCTGTGGTTAGTTGAAGAATTTGTTTTTTGGAGAAAAGTTTTTGTTATTTTTCGATGACATTTATTTTGACATGCTCTTTTGGGGAACATATGCCATGATTTTAAAGAAGTTGCGAAGTTTTTAATTTGTAATATTTTTCTTTATCGCAAAATGTTTTCCAATACAGGTAGTAATAAAACAGACTGTAAATTATTCATTACATCTTGACTTGTACTCTCTTAATTGGAAACTGTTTAGAATTTTTACTGAAAAATCTGTTTCTTTAAAAGGTGTATCTGTTGAATTTACGAACAGATTGTCTGTTGTTTTTCACAGATTTTTTGCTGTTTTCTACATATTCAATCTGCTAATTTTCTACAAATTACATTGTGAAAATCCTAACATCGTAATCTGTAGAATACAACACACAATCTGTTGAATTCAACAGATTCAGATTAAAAGATTATGTATTTTTGTAGTATGCATGTATTTTTAGAAAAAAAATGTTCTCAATGAATTATTTCCGAAAAATTTGGTTGAAAAAAATTACTCGAAAATTGAGAAAGGACCTAACAAAAGTAATACATACTTAGAAATCTGTTCCAATTTTTCGAGATTTTAAACTCTCTCTCTCTCGACACTACTCTCTTCATCTGAATCTGTTCAATTCAACAGATTGTCTTGTTAAAATTTTCGCAATGAACTCTGTGAAACAATAACGCATTGAATTTGTAGAATGTAACAGAAAAACTGTTGTAAACAACAGACAATCTGTCAAATTTGACAGATATATCCGTTGAAAGTATAGATTTTTCAGTGAACATTTTTAACAGATTTCAATCTGTTGACATTTAACAGATTCTGATTAAGAGAGTACAGATCATTAGAAAATCTTAGATCTCACCAATAATTTCTTTTTCTCAAAAAAAGTTTTTTTTCGTGAATTTTACCTAGTTCGTAACACATGCAATATTTACTACATCTTAAATTGTATTGCTTTTAGTTTAGAAATATTCTCCACGAAATCAGTTCGAAAAATGGAGCTTGAAAATTAGACATGCAACAAAGCAACATTCGATACGAATCCTACACTCTCAGGAATTTCTCTATTACATTCAAGAGACTGTCTTTGAAGCAGATTTCCCATACTATCTATTAAATTTTCTATTAAAGTTATGGACGCAACTATGAAAATGTCTATGAAAATTTTCATGACACTGTCTATGAAAATAATTCTTTAAATTCCTAACACTCCAGTGTTTATTTATTGCAAAGTAGACATTAAAAACATTTTACTTTTAAATGATTTCTCATCGAAAATAGGTACTCAAACTTTTTAAAATTCAAGCGGATTTCGACAAAATAAATTTTTTGGAGTAGATTTTCCCTTATTGCCTACAGCTATTTGATTGAAACAAAAAATTTATATTGTATGGAATATAAATTGTATAACAGGAATTATATCGTATATTTGATAAGATAAAAAAGGTATTTTACAATACTCTAAAATGTAGTGTCTTAAAATAAAAATAATAATAATAAAAAATATTGAAATCAAATAATCTAATATGAAACCACTGAATTTGATATAAATTTCTTTAAAATCCTTTTCATATACGTGTCCATGAAATTTCAAACACGATTTCAAGAGAAAGTTTATAAAAGACGTTAGAAATTTCAAAGTTTTTTTGACAGTGTAGATTTCAAAAGTCTATAAATGTCTGAAATTCGTAGCAATGTTGAATCAAAATCCTAAATCTCCGAATTTCGCTTTCTTCCGCAAAGATGTGAGTGGCACGAGAATCAAAAATGGTAGAAAAAAATCCAAAAATGTCTAATCTACCAAGTCATGAAGCAGCAAAAAGTCCTGAAATTCTCGCTGCATTAGGATAAGATCAACCTTATCTCTCCTAGATTTTTTCCTATTTTCCGGATCGAGAATCTAGTTACCCCAGATAATAGCGAAAAATTGTCACATTAGATAAATCGTTCCGATAAATCGGTCTCTCACTCGATAAAAGGAGCTGCGCGCATCGCGAGTTTCTTATCAGTGCACGATATCCGCGCCTCGCGATCGCTCTGATCAGCGATTTAGCTTTTTATTACCGGGCACAAGCCTTTTTCCAGTGGCACAATTCATCCATTTTTCCCATTGTCCGATCCGACTCGAGAAATCGAAAGCACTCGCGTCACGCTCGTTTTATTATAAAGCGCAATGATAAAGTAACCGTAGCGTGAATAAAGATGATAACGTCGGATTCAATTCGTAATAATTGCAATTAATCTTATTTAGCCAGGCGAGTTATCGAAATGTGTCACAGCCGATAAATGAGGATCTAAATATCTCCGTTTGTATGTACATTACGCGTAATCGAAAGTATGACGCGGCGGTTAAACATTGTAGGTATACGTGAAATCTTAGAAGATAGGAATCACTGAAACAAATGTTGAAAAAAAAAGGACGGAATAGAAGAATCCACATTTTTAGGCAATAGAAAAAATTTGCTGATTCTTAACAGTACCGTTTATAAAAGGGGTGGATTTGGAACTAAACCGAGGAGCATCTCACTCTGTACTAGTCATATGTAATCATATACATCTGGAGCGCCGTGAAGTCATACTGAGGTCAATAAAATAAATTTTAATTCTTCCTAACATGGATCTGCTGTGATTGATCAAGGATAAAAACGTTTTGTATGATGAAAGTAATATCCTTTAATTGAAAATATTTATACATTTGAAAACCGAATAAACCGAATTCATGTTTGAAATACTTAACAACTTAACGTGGTATTTTTTTAACTTTATTGAATATACATTCATCCGTATGTCTGTCGTCAATGTTATTTTACTTATATTGTATAAAAAACTCTTAATCAACAAAACATTATCATTAAAATATTATGGAATTAATGTTTAACATTCATAAATTCATAATACTTTACAAATTTATTAAATAATCCAGTATTGGATATTAAAATGATATAATTCTATAAAGTTTTGATATAATATTATATTAATTTCATATTATTCATTAATTGAATGAAACTTTTTGTGAATCGTATAAAAAAAATGAATTTATTAAATAAACAAAAATTTATGAAAATAAATAACTAAATCAAATAATGTTCGTGTTAAATTTATAATCGTCAATAATTTATCATTTAATATCGAAATATAACACTTCAAATTGATTTAGATTCAATTATTTAAATTGGAAATTATTATTAGTATGTTACGATTAAA
Organism: Platygaster robiniae; assembly: GCA_028476575.1. Taxonomy (NCBI): domain Eukaryota; kingdom Metazoa; phylum Arthropoda; class Insecta; order Hymenoptera; family Platygastridae; genus Platygaster; species Platygaster robiniae. The sequence continues at coordinate 22,770,379 of CM052021.1, forward strand.
TTATCGTTTTTAATTATTGTATTATTCAATATTTTTATTTTGTACAGATATGTTTGGTTGTAAAAATAGATTCTTTTCGAAAAACTTCCTTAATTATAAATCGATATGGTATTCAAGAGTTACATTGCATTTTTCCAATTTAAAACATATCATTTTACATTAAGGGGTTAGGTCACCCCTGAGGCGAAAAAAAAGATGCTCAATTCAATTATTATTTTGTGTGTGTAGAAAACTGCAGACTGTTAATTTCAAATGATATTTATTTTACACGATACATGATTACATATTGAAACAATATATCCTTATAGGAAATAGCGGTATTATGCTCGCGTTTCATCATCTCTTTTTGCGGATCTGTTTAAAACAATGCACACGATATCTTGACCAGTGAGCAACCGATTTTTATCAGTTTGATTTACCAGAAAAATAATTATTGAAATGAGCATCATTTTTTGGTCCCAGGAGTGGCCTAACCCCTCAAGTGTAAAGTTACAAATTTTATGCAATTTATTCTTAAAATCGCGATCTGAAATTAAAAAGACAGTTTTTCATTGTTTGATGTAAATTTTCGAATTCATACAATCTGAAAAAAAGTGATATTATTGAAATACTTGGGTTTTCAGAGCAAAAACAGCGATAATTGATATGTATCATATTCGTAATAAAACACATTTTGAATAATTTTTTTGAAGCACTTTATGCTGTATTTACTTTCAGATCGAAAAATTTTGGAATGAAATTTCATCTGATGTAAGCTGCGGGATCTAGCCTTTAAATTTATTCATAATGCACTTACAAACAATATGCCATTTTTCGATATTCATTCGTAAAAATCAAAGAAAACGAGGCATTTTTTACAACTTATTTTATTCATGACTTTCCATTTTCATAATGCTTTCGCAATATTTTCAGATGTTTTCCAAATCAAATCTTATTTTACGTGTTTGATACATATTAACTTACCGTGTCAAAGAAGAAAGGTCCAACAGAGCTCGGAAATGATCGAAATAAATGATGATTTCGGAAGTGAAATGATCGGAAACGATGACTTGATGATTGTTGACTGTTGTTAACACACAACACAATGCAACAGCTGATTGCAGCTCAGGTGATAAGCCACGATGCGTATGTGGCGTGGATTACATGCTATGATTTCAGAGGATTTCACTGAATTTCACGCGAATTACAAACGTTATAAAACCATTGACTACGGAGTGAAATGCCCCTCGAACTAAACAGCAATACCTACAGCCTGAGCGTTTTTGAGGATATTTTAAATATTCCAAGGGAATGATTCCACGCTTTGAAAATCATCATCATATGCGAATGCGACTTTGTAAAAAAAAAAAAAAGTTCTATAAAAACGCGATTTCTTGTTTAGGGGATCGAAGATGCCGGAGTCGCGCCATATAAGCTCATGTACAATGGCCCCGCGACACGTACAACGCGCGCTCGCAATAATCTCCCGTAGAGCACGGTGTTGCATCGACAAAACACGTTCATGAATACGCTCGCGCGTACTTAGCCGAGAACGCGTGCATGCTAGCCCTGGCCTAGATAGGACGTTACATCGTCACTGCAAGTCGTGGCGACATGTCTTCCTAGATCTTTTGGTTACCCTTCCATTTCCCTCATCCTCTCCCCGAAAGGGCGCTGTGTTAACAAACAAATTTTGATACTCATCAGATCTTACGAAATAACTTACGACTTAGTAACTTTTTTTCCATTTACAGGAGAAAAACGGTTCCATGAAAAGTGAAATTTAATGGTCCTACTACCCAATTTTATTTCTACTCGATGCGATTTAATGTAAAATTTATTTAATTTACTTTTGTTCGATATACATACATCAGGCACGAAGGTAGAGGAGGGTTTTCGGGGTTCAAACCCCTCCTGAAATTCTGATAAAATCAATGAATATTTCATGTACAAATGAAAAAAGTTACATCGACAAACAATAAAAATATGTTACAAAAAAACGCATGAAAACGTGAGCAGTATATATTTCATGAAAAAGTAAGAATTATCAAAACGTAGAATTACGTAGAAAATAAATTGTAAGTTACCCAGTGAATAATACAAAAAAAAATCTACGAAAATGCTAGAAATTTACAAAACTTTGAATCTTAGATAATCAAATTCTATGAATGTATAGAAAATCCATATAAAAGTATTAAAAATCTTACGATAAATACAAACTTGAAAAGAATAATGAAATCAATGCAATTCTATGAAAAAACTGTTTTCTGAAAAATGTCGACAAATGCCTCTACGATCTATGAATTTTGGGATTCTAGAGCATCAAATTCTGAATATACTATAAATGTATGAAAATTCGATAAAACGCAACAAAATCTTGTAAATATTTCGAAAATACAAAAAAAAATTAAAATATAAACAACGAAAAGTTCATATGGACGTGATATTGTGTGATTTTGTATATGTTAATGTAATCTATAAAAATACTTAGAAATCCTCCTGGTGTTCGTATATTTAACTAAAAAAATGTGAAAAAAAAGTTTACTAGTTTACTTGCTTACCAGTTTACTAGTTTACTAATTTACTTGTTAACGAGTTTACTAGCTTATAAGATTACTAAATAACTAATTTCTTTGCTAAGGAGTTTGCAAGCTTGCTATTTTTCTTTTTCACTTGTTTACAATTTTACGATTTCAGTAGTATACTAGTTTACTAGCCTACTAATTGACTAGATATCTTTCAATACATAAAAATCATGTAGAAATAATTTTCTTAGAAATTTATAAAACTTTCTTTCCTAGAGCATAATTAAAAAAATCATACTATAAATATATATAATTTTATAAATTATTCTAGAAATTCATATAGAAAACAAGAAAAACACATCCAATTCAACTGATAGAATTTACACAACTAAACATACTTTTAATTGTAGAAACACCAACAAAAATATAGAACGAAAGTATTGAAATTCTTAATAAAAGAAACTGTCGTATGTAAACAAAATTTAAATTCTCAAAATCGTTAGAAGTTTGAATACTATAGCATTAATTTCTAATAATCTATTAAGCGATGTATAGAAATATTAGAAATATATAAAAATACCAGAAAATACTACAAAATTTAATGAATAAGATACCATACGAAAATAAGATAAATTTATAATGTACCTTTTATCTGTGCCGTTGAAATTTGCTCAAAAATCAATTCAAATATATTAATTTTTCAGAAGTTCGATTCCTAAAGGATCGAATTCGAGGAAGCTTAATAGAAACCAACATTACTTTTATTATCAGATAATCCTGAATGTGGTATAAATACAAAAAGTATTTGTAAAAAAATTGAAACCTCAGTTACTAATGACAATCACAAAAATCTAATTCCATTATTTACGAACATGAAAAATGTGCAACTCTGGATTCCAAAAGTTGTAAAATTTTGAAATCCTGAAATGTAAAATATTTCAAAATCGCTCTCTTGTAACCATATTGTCAAAGATGAAGAATAATGAAATCCTGAAGGAAAAATATATTTCAGAAAATTCCCTCCCGAAATTTTTTTCTGCCTACGCCCCTGACATACATACTTTGTTTTTTACCTCTCACAGGTTGGATTTTTTTACCTAATATCTGACGATTGTTATACATGTACTAGAACTATCAACGTTTAGCTGAAAGTGGAAAAATGACATTTCTCACTACGAAAAAACTTGAGAAAGTTACAAATTTTATTGCTATTCCAATGTGCCATTCCGTGGTTTCCAAGTTTTACAATTTGGATTCAGGTTATTTTTCCTTTCTCTTCAAGTTATTACAGTTGACTTTCATTAGAGTAGGTTTCCTCTTAAAGAATATATCGCGTTCGCATTCAGCGAAAAATTAACTTGGTTGAAACTCACGATCTCTAATATGTTGTACACAGAACTGACAAAATGATGCTGGAATAGATAATTTTTGGAAAATTACAAAATTTTTTAAATTCGTATACATTATATACCGTAGATGAATGAGTTTCTGCAATTATTTCGTTTTGCGTGACAGATATTTTAATAGTCGCTCGAATTTTACACACAGTAAAATCTTTTACCTAGTATTGCTTTCAGTGATAAGCAAAGTCAAAAAAGAATTAACGATGCACTCGACTACGCCAACATGGAATAATTTGTTTGCCTATAAGTAACTTGAGACAATCTCTTTAAGTTATCCGAAGCTTCATCAACTAATGAAGCTAAATATGCTCATGATCAATAAATATTGGCACATTTTATTGACAAAAACAATTCAAACTTTCCTTCAGCAAAATTCATTACAAAATACGTAATATTGACATCAATTCTATTACACTCAATCAAAAAATAATTTAAACAAATAGTCTGTTTCTGTAGCCTCTGAAAATTATCGAATCATTTGAATATTCTGGTTAAAAAACTCAGAAGCACGTCATGTATAACGTCATGGAGGTTTTTGTTGGTTCAACAGAAAATTGGTTACGTCAACTCGATGATTATTTTCTGCGTCTTAATTTTGAATTTTCGAAGTTTATATTTACAAACGTCAGTTTTGCATTTTGAAATAGTATGAAATTAGTTACAAGGAATTTCAGATATGATAAAATATACACTGAGAAAAAATCTGGTAATCATTGCCAGAAAATATTGGAATATTGCATTGAAATAGTAAAATCAGTCTGAAATGTTGTACTTTTCGCTAGATATTTATTGCGTTTTTTGTTATTTCGTATTGATAACATTGTCAAGTGACATTGTAGCAGTAGATTTGCATATGTTATTGAAAAAACTTTAAGATATTTTGAAATTTATTCTTTTCACAACTTCTGTTGTACTTTCTGCAATACCATACTGCGATTGTTTTTGATATGTTTTTGCGTTCTTTCCAGGATATTTTGTTGTAACTTTCGATTATTGACAATGTACAATTATGTAGTACATTGTACAACATTGCTTGAATTTTTGCTAAGTACTTAATGGGACAATATGTTTAAAATTAAATAAAAAAATATGCAATATTACTGTAAAAATAATAATATTCTAATACTTTTTACCATAAGTATGTCGAAAAGTACACATGAGATTATTTTTCTCAGTGTACTCGTAGTAAACATGTATTGAGAAAAAAATTTTCAGTCTCAATTGATTAAACTTAATTTTTGTTAGAGTAGACATGATTGAAAATTGAAAGTCGTAGTGATCGAATTTTTAATCACTTCTACTGAAAATAAAAGTTGGTGCTGTTAAGTGAGCAAACTTTCAATTGTGACAATTGAAGATTTTGTTCACAGCAAAAGATATTTTCAGCTCACACCACTTTTTCACAATTTTTTAGTAATGACGGTGTCATAACTGGACATCTCAGTTGAGCCATTTTCAACTTTTTTTTTCAGTTAGAATGATTAAATTTTTCGGTGTCAGCTACTTATAACGCTAACGGAATTTTCCAGATAGAGGAAACAAAAATTTCCATAACGTCAACTTTTTTGTCTCTTAACTGAAAACATGCATTTGAAGCAACAGAATCAGTTTTTCGTTACTCCAACCTTTTTTTTTACTCCAAATTTTATAAAATAATCGAATTTCCAAAGTAAACTCAGAAGCATTCAATTAAATAAATTTAATTTCAAAGATTCCTAGATGCCAGTATTTTGTTGAAAAAATTTAATGTTTAAATTTTCAATTTTATATATGTCAATATTGTTTCCTACCAGTGCCAGTCATTATTTTGCATATAATTTGTGTATGTAATACATGTATAATGTACTAGTTCTACGATCTTTAGCATTTTCTGATAATTGTTAAGGACACTCACTTTTCGGAAAAATAGGTTTAGAATACCTTAAACGGGTATTTCTAAAAAAAAACCCTAACCCAAGTAATTTCGCTTTGAGGGAAAAGTATTTTCATTTCTTTTTTTTTTTTTAGAAATACCCGCTCAAGTTACTTTAAACCCATTTGTCCTAAAAGTGAGTGTCCTTAACAATAACCCATATTATATAACAGTGTCGTTGAACATGATTTTTTGTTTTTCTACTTTTGATGAAATTTTCACATGGTTTAATATTTCCTTCATTGCGTTTCCAAAAATAACTATTCTTACTCAAGCCATATATAACTTTCACCCTCCAAATTCATTTTATCATTTCCTTACGATTTTCTTCAATTATCAACGATATAAAAAATCTCTCATCTCTGTAAAATATCTTGAAAATTCATAAAACTCAACGGATTGTGAGTTTTCTTTTACAGGCAAATCAACTTTTCCGAGTCAGAGAAAATCCACGGCAACGATCGAAATGGAAAATGCGGGCAAACTTTCCGTTTCGCAGACTCGCGTCTTCCTCATTTCCCTCGCGAAAGTGACGAGAGCGGCGATGCTCCTTTTGTTTTGATCATATTGCGCTTCGTGCATCTCGATGCGCGCCGAGCGCACATGCGTATTGCACGCGATGCACGTGGTAAGAGCGCAAGTGTGTCAAGGCGCGACCTGAATTTTCCTTCTCTCGTTTGCCCCCCCCCCCTTCGCCCCTCCTAACCCCCCACAATCTCCCTACGATTACTTCTTTGGCGCCCTGCGTCATGTCGTGCCTCACGCTCTCCTTCGTTAATAGGGGAAAAAGTTTTTCGTACATAACTATCATACATGTCCATCTTTAATAACATCATAAACCGCCTTGCTAAAGTCTTCGGAAGCAATAAGTGTTTGAATTAAATGCCCAACTTTTATTTGAACTATTAAAGACGTGGAAAATATTGGATTAAATTACTTTTTACTGTTGAATTCAACGAGAGCAACGAATATACAACTCAGTGGGCACTTAACTGAATGGTGTTGGTTGTGCACAAATTTATTGAGCCCCATTTTTATTGTTCACTGATGGGAAATTCTGCATGTTTTCGTGGCTTCGATCAATTCGTAACAAATAAGGGAAAAAATTGAATATTGATCATTTATACTACAGATTCATTTTCATACTATCCTGACAATGAATACAAGTTCTTAAAAATATGCACTTTTGTAGGGTAAGATGTTGTGAAATCGCCAAAGCGTAAAGTAACCATTTAGATCTTTTATTTTAACAAATTCAAATATCATTCATCAGTTGATATGGTACATGGTTATCAATAAGACAATTTTTGTCCATTGTTCTGATCCTTTATGTAAATCCTTACCTTTTATACAGCAATTAAAAGTTTTTGATTGAAGCGTGAGTGACATTCGATGACACTTTTGAGTTGTGAAAAATAGTGAAAATTGACGTTCGAAAAGTAAGGTTAGTGTTTTTTCTAAGGAGGGATTCACGATGAACATAAATATGTAAAGTGTTCGTGGATATTTTTGTTGTTCAAAAAATTATGAGACTTCTACTGGAAAAAGTGGCTTGAGGGTAGGAAACCAAGCAGTACTTGGGTTATTTTAATAACCAGTCGTCAAAATGCAGAAAATTCAATGACCATCCTATTTTAACTGTTACGCCTAGTAATAATAAATAAAAAACAGTCAAACTTGTCGAAAACGACGTAAAACGCGCCATGAATAAGATACGAAATGACACAATAGCCCAGCACTATGGCCAAAAAATACCAAGTTGCCAAATAAAAAAGAAATTGGAGCTGTTTGGCACTTGAATCAATTCACGCAAAATGCAGGAGTTAATAATAAAACATAAGTATTACAAATATATAAAAATTAGGAACAATATAATATTGAATGTTAATTAGCTTGAAAAATAAAAATATCAGAAACGAAGTAAAAGTAGGAAAAAATTGCAGAAAATTACGTTTAAAATTTAAAATAGTGAAATAAAATAGCTGTAAAAACTGAAAAAAGAATTTCGAAGAAAGTTGCAGCCGGGAAAAGACAAACAGAGCAAGGAGGAATCCCATCATACCGCTCCAAACGTGGTCGTCCGAGGAAAATTTACTTTGATGAAAATATAGAAGAAAGCGACGATCATTAGTGCAGATGATGTGGAGTCTTCTTTTTTTCTAGAGATCAAAGATCATTAGTTTTTTAACAATCAAGAACATTATGATAATATATGTATTACAATTACAATTATATATATAATATGTAATTGTAACGACCTATTATTATTATGTTTATGTTCTCATCTAATCTTTATGCAGTTTTTCTCCTACTGCATAAAAGTAATTCAGCTCTCAAAAATTTTAGCATGGCAGCGTACATTGTACTAAATAATGTTCTTAAATGTAGAATTTAATTTTTCATCACTTTCAACGTCCCCTCAGAACTTCCTCATTGCGATGTTCGGTTTTCAGCAGTCGTGTAAAATATTAATTTTTGCATAATTTTACGTCAAAGTATTATTATTGTAAGTGGAAATCAGGGTTTGACAGTAACGCATGACTTGTAACGCGTTACCCTAAAACGTTATATTTTTTTTACTTTCACGATAACGTAACGCGTTACGTTGATTACCAAGTAAAGAATAACGGGAATCCCGTTATATAACGTTACTTTTATCCGTCTCATTTAGTTTTTAGTACAATTTGTAACTTTTTTAGGAATTTTCGAAACCGGGATACAAGTAATTTTTAGCTTCCTCATTTTTGGATGAAAAATTAAATATTGATAATTTTTATTCGAACAATTGTTCAATTTAATTTACACTTCAAAGTGAAATATAGGCATTTTGTAAATTTGCACAAAAATACAAAAAATACTCAAAATACTAGATTTTTAGTAGTTTCATGTTATTTTGATTCTTCAAAAATTAATGTGATTCTAGAAATCAAGGCACTTACATTTTTCAAACTTTCAACTCTAACAATATATGTTTATAGAAGTCTATGAAAATAGGAGAAAATTTTTCAAGTATTAGAACTCTGTGAAAAATTGGAAAAATATTGAAGGCACTTTAAATCTATTAAAGAACTGTTTTCTGCAAAATCTATCGAAATACTTTCAATTTTATCTCATTCTGGGTATAAAAAGAAATATGGATCTTTAAAAAAAATTGAAAATTCCACAACATTCTATAAATACTTAGAAATACAGAAAGAAAGTACGTATGGAATGAAAAATACGTGCAAGTATATAAAACATTGAAGATCTTTCAATTTGAAAACTTTATACAGCAATATATAAAAATAAAGAACGATCCTTAAAATAATAGAAAAACTAATGAAATACGAAAAGTACTGGTACAAGAAAAAATCTATCAAGGCACTTTTTTCTGGAAAATCCTGTAAAACACGGGAAATTTCATCATGTTCAAATTCTAGAGTTTAAAATTCTTCAAATGAATATAACAATTTATATCATGAAAAAAATTAAAATTATGTAAAAATACTAGAAAATTTTGCAACATTTTATCATTCCAAATAAAGAATAGTTTCAGAAATACTGGACAAGAAATATCAAAGAAATCAAAGTAAATGAAAATCTTTATGGACACTACTTGCTGAAAAATACTAATAATTTAATGAACATCGAATACTATAGCATGGAATTCTTGAATTCTATTACTAATGTACAGAAAAAAAGTAAAAATTTATAAAAATATTGGAAAAGACTGCAACATTTTATACATACTGAAAAAAACAAGAAAATTAAAAAAAAATTTGAAAATCTGGGTAGATATTAATATTCTCTCAAAAATTTATTCAATTTCTGAATGTTCCCTTGTGGCTAACATTGAATCAAATGTCATATTCAGAAATTTTGTGGACTTGAAAAAAATATAAAAATTTGAACGAGCTGATTGACTTTTTTTCAGGGTGGAAAAAAGTACGGATTACCATTTTTTATTATATCTGAAATAAACAATTTCTGTAGAACAAAACCACTTATACGTTAATATTGTTATTTTCAGCCTTAGTTTTTCGACGTCTTGTTATTAACATTCAAGTTATTTCCAAAAGTAACGTGAAAGTAACTGGACGTTACTTTGTTTAAGCGGTAACGGCGACGAGTTACTATTTCTTTTTAAGTAACAGTAACACAACGAATTACTTTTTTTACCTGTGTAACGACAATGTAACGCATTAAATTTTTTAAAGTAACTTTCCAAACCCTAGGTTTATATGGCGACGGTCATGGGAGCCCTACGTGAGGTCGCTTTTCATGACAGATCGTGATATTCGCGTCTAAGTTGCGTGCCCTTTTCGAGACTATGTCGGTCGTCAGACTTGGCTCGCGTATCTGAAAAAATGCGTGTGCGTTAACCAAGAGCGACCAACACGCACTCGCGGGCATGCAACAATCACGCGAGCGCATAAGAAACGGCTTCTCGAGGCGTTAAAAGCAAAAATAGCGAGAGCCCGACGCCACCCTCTCCTACCTACTTCTTTTATTTTTACCTCCATGCACCGCGCCGCGCTTCCTTTCGCTTTCTCTCTTCTTCCGGCTGAATTGTATTACCGCGCCGCGAATGCCGCGGAGCCGACTCGTTCGAGAAATCCCCGATGCCGGTTTTCCGACCGCGAAACTAACGAAAATTATAGAAATATCCGCGAGTTTTATGGGCTGCACTGAGAAACAATATGATAATATCTTTTAAAAGAGCACCATACTGACTTGACAGTGGGAATTGACTTGAATGTATACATAAAATTCCAGGTTTGTATAGTAAAAGTTTTATGTCAACTTTATGGTAGCTTTTTAATAAGTTGGTATACAGAAAATCGTCAAGAGAACTTAGGAGTTTATCATTGATTTATGAGGAGTTTTATTCTGAACTTATTGAACAATTATTTTATTTTGCACAGCTCACAAAATCGAACTTGGAGAATCTAAAAATCTACGTAATCGTAACTACATAGTTCTGCAATTGACAAAGTCACTATTCTTGTATATTTGCTCTAAAGTAACTAATGTTAACAATTTTGAGGCAAAAAATTTCAATGATAAATAATTTAACATGTATGTCTACTAACAAAACATGTATAAAATTAACTTTCTTAGACATGGTCGAAAGCTGATATTGAAAATGAAGTGTTCCAAAATCTATGCAACTAGAATCGCAGGATGTGCAAAGTCTTTGAAAATCGAATACGAATTATTTAACTGCTAACCAGGGTTCGAACTTCAATAATGAATGCATGGAAGTAATAATAAAATAGTTTTCAGAATTTAGAAAGGAGAGTGTTAAACCTCAATTTCTCAATTCCAGGTACAATTTCAAAGTATTCTTCTTGCATCACATTTGACAGTTCATCGTTTACAAAAATTATTTTAAAGATCAAATTTCCAAAAAAAAAAAAAATATTTTGTAGCCCCAAAATAGTGTACAAACATTTAAATTTTCAATCAAAGTCAGACGTTTAGAATAAAACAGAGTGATTTTCAAAAATTATTAACATTCCAACGATAACAACTTGGTTTTTTTTTTTTTTTGATATGTTTATGAATTGTCAACAAAGAACTTACTTTATTTCCAAAATTCAAATTCCAGAATCCTTAATTTCACAGTATTTGGCTGTAATTTCTCGATTTTGATTAAATGATTTCTCGCCATTTTTCATATGAAATCTCTGCACAGTATTTATTCAAATCAAAACGAATCAATAATTACCTAATAAATAGAAAAGGAATGAATACGTTATTTTCAAATTGTTTAAACTTTAGTCAAAACAAAAATGTTTCAATCTTATCATTGAAATCGCGAGGACAGAATATCCAAACTCAAAAATGTCGATTTAGTCAAATGAAACTCCACCAGATAATTTTTTTAACATTAATAAGAGCAATGACAATTGAAATTTGAAAAATCCAAAAATAGAAATATAATGTGGAAAGTCAAAATGTTTAGGATCAGATTATAACAAATCCAAAAATAGTGAACATCTAACTTGTGTAAGTATCTCTGATTCGAAAAGAACAAAAAATTCTGTATTCATATTTCGTACCCTCGGAATTGAGGAGTATCATATTGGTAGATCTAAAAAAATATGCAATATTCTCGGTAAAAAGAAATTAAAGCCCAAAAAAATCTATAGTCCTCACATCAAAGCAATGAAAATCAATGAGTAGTAAAAATGAGTGAATCGCAAAAGTAAAATGTACAAGAAACTCTATAACCTGCAAAACTAGAAACTTGGATTGCTTTTTGATTTTGTTTTTGAATTTAATTTATTTACATCATTTTCTTGAGACATAAAAGTGTAAATGCGATTACACTTTTATGTCTCCGATGCCAATGTTAAATATGAAAAGGACATAGTTCCAATCTACAAGTTTAAATATTCAAAATTTTTTATTGTGATTCAGAAACTGACAAACGTGTTTGATTAAAAAATCGAAGCAAAAAAACGTCGTCATTTTTAGAGCAAAAACATTGAACTTCAGCAGATAATCAACGCCCAACACTTACTTCTTCAAGATTAAAAAAATTCAGAGCAAGCCAACTTGTACAAAATATTGTCCAATATCCGAATCGATAAAATCTTTCGTCTACATCACCGTTCCCTAAAAGACCAAAGTCGTATATAAAATACAAAAAATATTGCCACTTGTTGGGATTTCTCCATTGTTGACTTATTTCTTTCACGCTTATTGATTTTTGTATGTGGGCAGTCACTGACCTACCCCTACCTCGAACATAAACACCCTTGTTTTCACACCCTCAAGGGATGAAGCTGAAGTGCTGAAGGAAAAAACCTTACTCCTAAAATCTTCGTTTTCAGAAAATACAGAGGAAAGTGAAAACAGAAAAAAAGAAAACCTACGATTGAATAACCGAAGAAGAAAAGGGAAAACGTCTGTAATTTTCTGGCGACTTGAACTCATTCGAAAACTTTGTTTTCTACGTGTACAACCAGTCGTTTAAAAGGAAACATTATCTTTCCCACATAATGCATGAGAATCGAGAGTCTAATTGTGCGAGTTGAAAAGTACTCGGGACATGGAAAAAAAGGTCTAGGCTAATTGGCAATATTGGAAGCCGGAGGTGGAATAGTTCGCACAAGGTCACGGTTTCGTCTAAAATTCTGTTTAAAAGTATAAAAACGAATTTATATGTTTTTAAAAAAATAAATAATGATTGCGAACAATTTAAGATGAAACTGTTTTTAATAATTTAAAGTCATCGTATTGAAAAAACATGTTAAAGCGTAAAACGCGACAGGAAAAATCCTGACGTGAAAAAAGCTGGGAGGTAATTGCGAATATCGGACGTGGTAGAATAGGTTGTGAGAGGTCACGGTCCAGCCCTTAATCCTCCTCTTTTTCTTCCCTTTCGTCGTGAGAAAAGTGAGACTGGCACTTTGCATGGCGGTGTGCAAATAAAATAAAACACGAGTACGTAGGTCTCGCGTCCAGGTGCAGCGCCTTGTACACGAGCGTGCGAGGGCCGAGTTTACGAGCTCCGTGTGTAATTTCCAACTGAAAGATTCACGAAGACCCGGATCGATGTTTCTCTGGTGTAAAGCACGATCCAAGTGTAATCGCGTAAGGACACGAGTCCTCGAACACTCCACGACAAATTTAGTGAAATCTTTATCAAGTCGCTTTGTCCAAGAATATGTACAAGGCCTTTATTTGCAAATTTTAAAGTGGAAAATAAATAAATAAATAAATTACAGACAACAAATTATCACAACGATGAATAATATGTGATAAGTGATAAATAATAAATGATAGTAACGAATAAAAAATAATAAATAATTCTGAAATTCAATAAGTGTATGTGGCAAGAATATCGAAAACGTGACTTCAGAGAATTGATCTAAAAATGACTAATGAAAGGTTTTGAAAAAATTGGAGTAATCTTATAAAATAAAAACTCGAAATTTTTTTTAATACGATTTCTTAAGGTGTTTATTTTATATATTTTTAGTTTTATTTAATCGTTATTTTATGTAACTACCTTATATTTCTAATAAGTCGATATAGTCTACAAAAAAAAGTTGATAAAACATTCATTGCAAATGTTTTGCATTATTTGAATAAAAGTTGAGCATTCGAAACTAGTATATAATGGTGTCTAAAGACTTTTGCACATAAATTTAGATTTTTGAGATTAGAAAATTCCTAATTACACTATGCGACACCAATTTTGATATAGAAATTTGACGCTTGATTATAAAAATATAGACCCTCCTGAACAAAGGTGCAAAGTGATTTTTTTTTCTTGAGTCACGTTTTTGAATAATTAATAATTTAAATGATTTAATGGAAGTTCCGTATTTGTCAACCGATTTGTTTGATTTAAAGTCCTTTTCATAGGTTTTCCATGCCACTGAATATATTTTTGCAATAATATGTACAAAAAAATGTTATTTTTGGCATCTATATTCTAGAAAAAAAATCACTGACGACGGCCATAAAAGACTTTTTGAGCATCATTAGTGATTTATTTTCTAGAAAATCAATGCCAAAAATCACATTTTTACGCGAGTATTATTGCAAAAATATATTCAGTGGATGGAAAACCTGTAAAAAGGATTTAAAATCAAATCAATCGGTCGACAAACACGAAAATGCCATAGAATTATTTCAATAATTAATTATTGGATTTCCAAACGAGTCAAAAACGTGACTCAAGAAAAAAAATCACTATGCACCCTTGTTCAGGAGGGTCTATATTTCTATGATCAAGCGTAAAAATCCCGTGGCAAAAAAAAAGTCTAAATTTTGTCGCACAGTGTTACTTGTTCAGAAATATTGCAATACCAGACACTTCAAATGTGGAACTTTTTGGAACGGATATTCGTTAGTAACATGTCAATTTAGAGGTATGAATACTATTCAAAAATTTGAAACAAGTTGAGTATAGAGTTATAATATTTCAATTTAAATTCTAAAATTTTTGTAACTATTCATTTTTACTCAGAATTAGTAATTATTTAATAAAAATTAGTAATCTTAGATCAGAATAATATTGAGCATCGAATCATTTTTCAGAATCATATAAAAAAAAATGAAAAGCAAAGGAAATTCGCAAAAAATAACCAAATCGAAAAACATCGAATAATAGAACTGGAAGAAGTATCTAAGAATCAAAATAATGTGCACATTTCATGTGAATTAATCATTATTTTGTGAATTTGGTGCCGTTATTTGCAATGACAGTTATTGTAGAAACTGGTTGAAATACGTTAACATAAACTGCTGATAGAAGAATTCCATTGATTATTCTGCATTGCGCGCATAGTTTTTGATAAATTTGAGATTATACTGATATAACTGAAATTTTCACGATTTCTACGAATATTCACTTTCGAAAATATATTTCTACCACTAGAGATTTTGAAGATTATCTTCTAGTTGACAGAAACAAAAAAACGTCAAAAATTAAATGTTTTTTGAAATTCATTATTGTACGAAAAAATTATCAAAGTTATTCAAAAACAAGAATTTCATGTAACCATACACTGAGGAAAAAATTCTGCACTTTCAGCCATATATATTGGAAAAATTACAATAATATTGTTTTTTTTTACAATAATATTGCAGTTTTTACAATCTAATTGCAAAAACTGCAAAACAGCAAAACCGCTATTATTGTACAAATTACAATATGTATGCCAGTTTTTACTATACAATTTCGGAAATTTCAAATCTTAAAATGCTAATTCTACTATACCGATTGTAATTTTTACCATGTAAAAAACTACATTACTTTTTTTCAGCTATTTCAAGAACTATCATATTACAATATGATGCACTAGAAACCTAGAAAGTATGCAAGAATCTTGCAAAAAGAACCTATACAGATCTGTATACTAAAAAAAACTGTATGGAATTTTCAAAAATCTGGATTCATAGAAATTACAATATGATATTGCAAAAGGTACAAGAATGATAGTAGAAAACGAAATATGTAGAGGAGTTTTTACAGCAAAGTATATCTATTACTACAATATCATTTGAAATTATTTACAATAATTTATCACGAAAATTGCTAAATTATCTAGCAAAAAATACGATATGTCAGAATGATTCCCACTTACTATACAGTATTTTAATGAAAGTACGATATTTTTTCTCAGTGTACAATAAAATTGGGAAATACAGTAGATTATGAATAACAAAAGTACCTATAATAAAATCAAGATACTGGCATATCTGATGTTGATCAATTATTACTTTCGTGTTTGATCGAATTCTTTTTATCACCGATAGAAAGAATAAATAATAAATTTTAAATTAAATTATAAGATAAAATTGGTGAACATTTTACATTTGAAAACAGTTAATATGAATCACGTTTCTTGAAATGTAATTCATAGAAACTGTTTATTCGTATTAAATTGTATTCAATTACATTTCTGTTTTAAAATAACTTTTCAAAACACAAGTATAAGAGACTTGCGATAAATTTTTTGGATTTAGTGCCTACTCTTTAATTGATTTATTACTTCAGAAAAATGTCTAGAAGTACGTTTTTTTTGCCAACGAAACGGTTTTGTACTATTTGTTTCGAATAATTTGAAATCATTGTAATTTCCAACTTATTTCTGTACTTGTTTCACATTACCGCCCAAGTAACATATGACAACAATCCAACATGTAACAACATTCTTTTTAAATATCCCTTCAATTTTAGGACAGTGTCTCAATACATTGAAATTATTACATGACCTCTGAACTTACAAGAAAGGTTTCGAAAAACTATCCAGACTTCAAAACATTATGCATCTGCATAAAATCTTTGAAACACAATTATCGATAAATTTCTTTGCCAAAAATCTGTAAATTTTCTAATAATTCATTCTTACTCAACAGATAAAAGAAATCATCACATTTTATTAGTAACTAATATAAACAAAACTCATAATTCCCGCAATAACTAGAAAACTTCTTAATGGCTCATAAAATTTGCTCTTGACATACGATTTACATAAATTAATTCCAACGTCAAGGCTGTAAACGATTTTTACATGAAAGGCCTACAAAGTTTCTCGGCAAAATCACGAGAAAGACGCGTTTTTGCCCCACAACTTTTCCTTTCCGAGTTCTACATAATTAATGATTAAAAAAGAAAAAAAAAAAGATTCGATTCGCGCGGTGGTTCGAGTGGCCTCCATTCCACGAAACACCTGCTTGGCTGCGCAAAAAGAATGTGATCTATCATTAGCGTTTTCACTGTCAATAACGTAATTAGGATGGATGCACGCCGCATGGATCTCTTTTCCTTTTCTCTGCGTCTCACGGTTGGCTTCCGGTTTTCCTTTCTCGCGAATCATGCATTCACGCGTCGCTTCTGCACGAAATGTGCAGTCTGTGGGTTGAGACTTCTATTTATGGCCATTTTCACACACATGTGCTTTATTAGCATATACATTTTTCAAACAACTCCCCTCCCCCCTTATCCTTTTTTCCAATCCGTCAACGTGGAATTGAATGAAGTGAACGACTATTAGACAGCTTTTTCTACATAAATGAATTTTTTTTGGTGACAAACAAGCCTGCGGATTGTGAAAATAAATTGTATTTGCAAATCATTAAAAACTTCATATTCATGGTATTTCATACATTGGGATTTGCCACTTCATACAATATTTTTTGTAAACGTTTCATACCCTTAATATTGGATTTGCCTAATATTTCGCTTTGATTCCATCAATTGACGAAACTTTTATGGATTTTTCCAATGATTTAGACATTAGTTTCGACAACTTGTACGAAATTCACTATTTTTTTCACTCGAGGGATATATTTTGAAAAATCAAGAAATTACAATAAAAAATTTTTTTATTCTCTTTATTATTTATTGCGGTTAAATATTATTGAAAACATTTCATAAACATAAGGAGTTGAGTAGAGGGGAATAATTTGCATCGATTTTTCTATTTTTACATACGAATTGAAATTCAGAAAAAATTTTCTAAAATTTCATGCCGTTCATGTAAAATACTGTCAAAATCTTAAGACATCAATGTATATGAAGTATAAATGCCTCAATTTAATATGAATTTTCAGAGAAATTTACAAAAATACCTTCACTTACTACTTTCTTATAGAACATGTCACCCTAGTAATTTTGATCCTCATAAAAACCTTATTAGAAAATGAAATTTCTCATGAGAATTCAATTTTTTATTAGGTGACTTAATGAAAAGCTTATAAGTAACTGAAATTTCTTATAAGGATGTATTGAATAAAATCTACTAAGAAAAAAACCTTATATAATTTTTTCGATCAATTCTTTATAAGGAATTTCAGTTTCTTATAAGATTTTTATAAAGTCACAAAATAATAAATTGAATTTTATAAGGTTTTTATGAGGAGCACTTTATAAGAAACTGAAGTTTTTTAAAGATAAAAATTACCCTGCCAATTTCTTACAAATCAGGTGACTACAAAATACATATGAAAATACATCGACTCTTTTTCGTTATTAGATTTTTCATCTGTTTTTAGTACACTTTTTACAATTCGAGTTATTTGAGACGTCCTTTCGACGAAACTTTAGCGAATAAGAAAATTTTCAAAGGTGTGATGCATTCAAGATTGAAAATTATGATAGTTAAATAACATTTCTGCAATATCTCAATTGCAATTAAAGAAATTTTGTTATAATTTTCGTAGCTTTAATGAAGTTTTACAGAACATTATGAATTCCTACTGTTGTTTAAAATTTATAATGATGTGAAAATGAACAAGTTTGAAGACAAAAACTACAAAATTTTTAAATGAGAATATTTCAAATTCGTAAAGTAAAACACATTATCGCTATGTTTGTGTGAAATTGAGAGAATATAATAAAAACCAAAACGCAGTGCTTTTTACGTCTCAAAGTTTCATCATTTCGGAACCCATGATTGCAGTCATTAAATAACACGTCCGAAATTCAACAGTAGTCGAGAATTCAAAATCCCGAATACATAATAAAAAAACTGACTTTTAAATTTTATTACACGATAAATCTTCATCAAAAATACATTATCCCGAGTAAGTCCTTTCAATTAAATAATTTCGGAGATATTGAATTGATTTAGTGTGCCTCCCATACTTTGTAGCACCAAAATTTATTGTTCGCCCTTTATATTATTTATTGATGGACTATATAATATTTTGTTTCAAAAGCATTATGCACCATTTTCATTCTGAACGCGAGATGTGTCGCGCTTATCGTCACGAATAAAGTGCATCGCTTGGGAGCGACCCACGACCTTAGATAGGTACGCCCGTTATCTCTAGCTCGTTATTTCGTACGCTCCAAAATTGCTCGATCTCAGGGCCTCCAAACGTCTATACCAGGGATGTGAGGCGGTAAATTTACCAGTAAATTAACAGGTTAATTACTGGTCATGACCGTCAATTACAACTAGAAAATTTTAAGTCAATTTTGACCGTCAGTTTACCTTACCGGTCAGAATTATTGTGACTGTCAAAATTATTAGCAATTATTAGATACATAAACATGATTTTTGATCCTTATAAAAACCTTACAAGAAAATGAAATTTCTTGTAAGAATTTAATTTCTTATAAGGTGACTTTATACATACAAACTTTATAAGAAATTGGAATGCCTTGGAAAAATGTATTTGATAAAATTTTATGAAAAAAAAAAAACCTCAGAAAATCTCTTCGATCAATTAATTATAAGAAGTATCAGTTTTTTACAAGGCAAATACCTTGTAAAAATCACCTCATAAGAAATTGAATTTAAACAAGATTTTTATTAAGTGCACTTTACAAGGAATCGACTTTGAATAGTAGATTGAATTCTTGTAAGTAATTTCTTTTTCTTAAGTTATTGGTGATTGTGATCAAGATCGGCGATTTTCACCTGGAATTGCTGGTTATCGCTTAGTCAGTCACGTTTAGTCACTTTTTTTCATCGAAATTCTGTCATGACCAGTATTTACTGACCGGAAACGAGCTCTGACGGTAAAATATAATTCGAGAGTTCTGAAATTTGACCGATAATGACAGTAAATGACAGTCACAAATTACATTTTTATCAGAAACTTATACTAATTCATAATTTTCAAAAAGTTACTTGTAAGAGAGCAAAAATGTATGAGAGAGCAAACATTTATACACAAACAGTGCATCTAGATTCCAACTAGAAAGCCACCAAATTCAATTTCTCAGTCGAACAAATTCATTTTTTTTTCTTCCCATCCAAACAAAAGTCGCACGATCTAGTGGTTTTATGATTCCTGGTTAATTTTTCCGACCGAGGTAGCTTATAAATTATGTATGCTGGGAATAATATTCGCATGAAAACTCCCGTGTAGATTTTATAACGCACGAGAAGTCCTCGGACATGCTCGCGGCGGCAAACGCGAGTTGATGTTGCATATAAATCGTTCAATTCGGATTATTTGTAGTTGTACCTCTGAAACGCGTACGGACACACGTCACTCAGAGAGTAATATGCGCGCAATTGCCCAGCGCCACACGCGATGTTACACGTGTTTCCCGTATGCGATCCGTCGCGTTGGTGGCGTAAATCTGGTCTTGACAATCCATGCACGAGTTTGTCAATTAACATTTACAATAATTTTACATGAGGGATCTCGCAATTTTTTTTATATCTAAAGAGCCTCAGCAGTGACAAAGATTCTCAATAACTAATTTTTTTAAGAACTATCATGAAGCATTCTTACCAACTCCGTGCACTACGAACGACCATTTTTGAAGTAAAACTTCTAAGGTGGCATTGTCACTTTTCTTAAATGTAATTGAAATTAGAAAAAATTTCATTTCAATTAATTCAATTTAATTAATTAAATTTAATTAATTAAAAGACTGTGAGATGGAAGAGTGTAATATTTTCGATTTCAGGGAGTAATTTTGAGGTTTTGTTGTAATGTAAGACTGTAAGATATATGACTGTAATGTTTTCGTTTTGAGTATACGCTTATGAAATTTCTCTAATGATATGATGCTTTCATTTTCATAGAAATTATCAGAATAAATTATATGAGGTTATTTATTATAAGCAACAAGAATGTTATTGATCGATTCGACTAGAAATAAGGAATCAATTAATTTTTTAACTGATTTACAGTTAGAAAACGAGAAAAATACTACACAGACAAATTGAGGAATCTGTCAGAACGGAAAAAGGTAACAGGAATAAATATCTATACATCGGAACCTTGGAAAAAGCAGCATGAGAAGTTTTACTTCTAACGCGTGTTGATTTTTTATAAAAGAATTCATGATTTTCAAAAAGACTATCCTGATTTTCAAAAATCTTATTCAAGCGTTTTCTGATGAAAGATGGTTTGATGTATTCACTCAATGTTGTATGCAACTTTACCGCATATAAATTATTGAGAACTATTTCTTAATTTTTTCCATGGTACGAATGAAATTCAGGCATCAAATTCTTATATTTTATCATGGAAAAGTACCACGCAAGAAATTTTAGGTTTTTCGTAGAGTTACCCTTAATTTGAGGTTAGTTCTAAGTGATTATTGCGAAATTATACAAGTAAATTAATCATCCCTTACGGAAAAAACTCTCGAATTTTGTGCGTTTCTTCTCAAAGTTAAGATTTTACTCACAAATTTACCCTCCAGATTGAGAGTTCACTGTCAAAATTCAGTGTAAACTCTCAACTATGTGCTAACTCTCAATATGTTGAGGGTTTACAATGAACGTTGAGAGTTAACACTCAAATTTAAGGGAAAAATCTGAAATTTGAGAGTAAATTCTCATATTTGATAGTAAACGCTCAAAATTTGATTTTTTTACGTAAGCGTAATTTTCAAATTTCTAATACCAAATTCTTAAAAACCATGATAAATTTTTCAAATCATTCCAACAGACTCAAAAGCACAATATAGTTCCGTAAGGTAACACTCAAGTTTTTATGTTTGGAAAATTATGTTATTAACAAATTCGGGCTGCACGTATTGCAACAACACTTTTACTAACATTAAGTTTCGTTAGTCTAATAGTTAGATATTGGGTAGCTGGATTAGTGATTGATACGTCCCGAGTTCAAATCCATCTGAAAGCAGGTTTTTCAGACTTATCGGAAAATAACTGTGGATCTTTTCAATGTAAAAAAATTTTTCATACAGTTTGTTTTGTTGACATAACAGCTGCTGATCCGTTAGGAAAAAATACTGCAAAAAATGTATTACGCCTAAATCGAGAGTACTCCCAAGTTGAACGTACAAAATAACGCTAAAAAACGCTCGAAAGTTGAGCGTAAACGATCAAAAGTTACGAGTTTTTTCCGTAAGGGTTATTTCAAGTTAATCAAAAAGTCGGGATTCGAAACGTAACTCGGAATTTAATTTTATTTTAACGATTGTGAAGTTCACACAAGTGAGTATAAAGTTCTTGTCCTAAATACGTACGATATTTCATGTATCAAGGATATTTGAATTGGACGAGAAATGAGTTTTCTATACTAGAAGTACATGTAATAATATGTTAACGCAAATTAATGCGTGACATTTTTTTTGCATGCTTATCGAACTTGATATGGCCTTCTTCCTTCCTCGATTAGGCCATATATATGGATATATCGCGAAACGAAAAAACTCCGAAACTCAAGGTTCTGGGCTATTTCAAGCGGCCCCAAGGTATACCGCGAAATGCGCAGAATTCGGGAGTGACGAGGGTGGAAGCAGACAGGGTGTGGTCGCCCTTGAACCTGGCAGTGAACGAAAGTGAACCCTTATCTCTCTTCCCCAACCCTCCGCGCACGATCAGCCGTCATTTTTCACCCTCTTTCTTCTCGCGCTTACTCAACTTTTTTTCTTCAACCCAGACCTCTACATTTTACGTCGTTTTGTGATTTAAAACTTCGATCCTTCATTCATAGGTTTCGAAATTACGGAATGGGCAACTTGACAAAAAATGTCAATATGTTTGTCTGATGGAAACCAAGAGTAAATCGAAACGTATTTTCTCTTTTTCTTTTTATTTATTATTGATGAAATAAAAGAGATGGAGAGGTTCAAGAACCAATTTGATGTCACTATATAGTGGTATTTGCCCTGGGTAATAATATCACAGGCCCAATAAAAAAGGGAGAAATGATACAATCTATTGATTTTTATTATTAATAACACATATGAAATAGGTTTTGAAAATTATAAATGTTGTTGAGTTTCGTTTCGCATAATATATCAGTGAAAAAATATCATATCTCATGCTGATATGCTCGATTTTTATAACTCACTTTTTTTCGATAGTTTAATATTGTAAGGTCCAGAGTAAGAATTAAAATCTATGACCTTAAAATTTTCTCCTTTAGATATTGTCACAGTTACTGATCATAACCAGTTAGTTTGGAATTCGAATTCAAAAAATGTTGATATCACGTATTTTTGGAATTAACCTCAGTAAGTTTCACAATTGTAGAGTTTTTAGAATATTTTTAAACTAGGTTATCTAGGATCATGAAGAAAACTGTTCGTATAAATATTCGATGAAATATTCATCAAATCGCTAATTACAACCGAAACATGAAAAAAACCTCAAAATTTTCGAAGATATAGTAATAGGGAGGAAAATGTTTAAAATTTTTTTACTATGGTTTTACATTACTTTTAATGATTAGGTTATTATCGGAAATCATCTGATGTAAGATTTATGGAAATAAAATAGAAACAATTATAAATCACTATAACTTGCAGAATTATAGCAAATGACAAGAATAAAATATGATATTTAATCGTAATGTCCGATGTATGCTCCTTTAACGTCTATAAGTGTCATTAAAAATTGTACAGGGAACAATTTATAGAACATAATAGATTACAAAGATTTCGTGCTCTAGAATTCTAAGTTCATTGAATTATTTGTATTTGAGAGGGTTTTTTAATTAATAGTGTATATGAAAATTTTCATTCCCTTTGATTTTTTCGATATTTTATCATTTTTTTTACGATTTGAAGGATTGTTTATCATTTCTGAAACTATTCGTATTTTTCAGAATAATAGAATGTTGCAGACTTTCCTAGTGTTTTACATAATTTTAGTATTTTTATAATACAAATTGATATTATACATTTAAAAAATTTCAAACTCTAGAATTTGAACATTTAGAAATTTTCTGTGTGTAACAGGAGTTTCGAGAAAACAGTGTCTTGACAAATTTTTACTTATTCCAGTACTTTTCGTATTTATTCAGTTTTTCTATGATTTTCAGGATCGTTCATTATGTTTATATACTGCTTTATGAATTTCTGGAATTCGAAAGATTATCAATGTTTTTTATATCTACAATTTACACGTATTTTTCTTTACGTATTTTCATTCTGTACATATTTCTAAGTTTTTATAGAATGTTGTGGAATTTTTCGAGTTTTTTTGAAAGATATCTCTTTGATTTTCTAGAATGAGATAAAATGAAAGTTCGAAATCCCAGAAGTACATATTTCGATCGATTTTGCAGAAAACAGTTTCTTCATAGATTTAGAGTGCCTTCAATATTTTTTATATTTTTTATACATTTATACGATTTGAAAAATTTCCTCTTTTTTTTAGAAAACTATAAACATACATATTGCTAGAATCGAAAGCTCGAGAAATTGATGTTTCTTGATTCCTAGAATCACATAAATTTCTGAAGCATCAAATAACATGAAGCTAATTAAAATCTTGTATTTTTGGTATTTATCGTATGTTTGCTTTTTTTTGTATTTACTATATTTCATAAGATTTTATAGCAGGATCCCTAGATCTTACAGATCCTGCTATAGATTTCAAGTATTTTTATATATTTTCATGCGAATTTCTCGCATTCATTGCTTTGAATTGTAAAAGTTTCTGATAAAAAGTAAAAAAGCATATACTTCGTCAACATTTTTCACAAAGAACTAGTGCTCTACATTGGTCCATTAAAAATTATTAATATAGCATTTTACATTCAAAAATGAGTAAGTTGAAAATTACTCAGTTTTAGAACATTCCTAAAAAATTTACAAATTGTGCTAAAAACTTAATGAGTCAGATAAAAGTAACGTAAAATAACGGTATTCCCGTTATTCGTTACAGAAAAAAAGTGACCCGTTATTGTTACTTGCTACCCTGAATATTCTATTTTCATATCCTCAAATTCCGTTTGACTTTCAGGGCATTATAGAAAACAAATTTATGCATCTTAAAAGACTCACATTTTTCTACTTTTGGAACGGTATACTTGCAATCAGAAAAAAATTTTTATGAATATTTTCGGCTCTGGATTCTGAAATATTGAAATCCTCTTAGTGAAAGTCAGAGGGATGATTACATTTTTGAACTTTATGATAGTCGATCAAATTTTGATTCTCAATTAGAGAAAGTTGTTTTTACGAATTTATGAGTGTTCCAAAAATATATAAATCTAGAGAAATTGGAATGAAATTGCTTTGGATTAGGTCAGGTTCGGTTTCTTGGACCCGAAAAAAGCCGACGGTCGAGAAGATTTCTCGTAACGAAAGTGAGTGACACGAAGCGAGAGTGAACGAGGGATGGAAAGAAGAGCGCGGTAGTCATGGTGACTGCCGGCTTCTTGCGATCGATCGACCACGGTCAAGGTTGCCATTGAACCCCGGAAAGTTCGGAAAACGTTCCTCGAAAAATAGTTATGACCTTTAGTGCCCTTGAACGCGGAGCTTTCCACAGAATATTTACACTTTGACGAATGATTGTTTACTGCTTTATGCGATATCCATAACTCGTTTGTATATTCTCAAAGTCAAGAAAAAATTTCATATGAATTAGAAATCATCAATCGCTGATAAAGTGTTTGACAATCATGAAATCAAAATTTTGAGTTCAAAGCTCAAACATATTTTGGTACGTTATGATTCTTAGGCTTTCAGTGTCAGAGTGAAACTCAATTTAACTCGAAAATTAGGAATATGGGAAATATGCACAATAAATATTTTGGTTTCAGTACTACGAAATCTATGCATTCAACCAAATTCATGCAGCACTCTAGAAATTTTTTTAAATAATTCTTATCATTTCATTTCATTCGTGTGATATCATTTAATTTTAAAGTATTCTTATCTAATTTATTATTGTATTAAAGTTAATTATTGTTGTGAGTACAATTTCGTCATGTTTGTGTAATTCTATAAAATACATAAATGGTATTACTTCTGTAAGAGTAATTGGAAGTAGATTTTTTAAACATAATTAATTCATTTACTCCAAATATTGATAAATTAATTGTTTTAAATTTTTTGAAAGATGAAACTATTTAGTTAGGTGTTACAGAGTGAATGAAATCGAATATACAGGAAAAACTAACTGTGGTGAAAATCAAAGAAATAGAAAAATTTCTAACACAGAAAATTTTATCAACAAAATATTCACAAATAAAATGAAATTTGATAAAATAATTTTTTTGGCAAAAATTTTCAATTGAAAAAGTTTACTGTGGATGATAAAAATATTGTAAATTTCATTTCATGTTCATGGAATTATATTCTTCGCATATCTAATAGGTATTATACATCGAATTATGATATCTCGTTACTTTATTCTATCAAGTATCATTTATCCTATATTTATAATTTTCAAAATATTTTTGAATAGGCATAGAATCTTTGTATTTCGTGTTTTTTGCCCTTCTCAGTTTTGTCTCTGGTAGGAATTTCTTTCAAACTTATCGTAAAAGTGTTTGAATTTTAATTAATATACAAATATAATTACATTCTCTAGTAGTAGTTCCATGTAAATAATTGTTAGGTCTAAATTTCATAGTAATAATAGTTGTGATAGAGTAAATTTTATGTAAGCTAATAATTTTAAAATATGATACAATCGGTATATTTCATATTAGGTATTTTATCACCATGATCCTATATTAATTAAAATCGTAGAACCTACTTTCAGAATATTATTAAACAAACATTTTATGTTAATTATAAATTCCAAATGTGATATTTTCAAATATTTGCATCGATTCAAATAGACATCTTAGAACATTACTTTTTGTATAGTTGCACTTAAAAAAAAATACGGAAATTTCATATACCATGGTAGAGAAAATTTACTATTCTTTCATGTTTCACATACTGGAATAGAAAAATTTCATCAAAACATGTAATACTAGTATAAATAAACTGGAAAATTCCAACTGCGTGCACTAAAATTATAGTGCAATTATATGTAGTAAAACTTTACCACAACGTAATAGTCAATGACTTTCGTATTGGTATAGTAAAATTACCACAAAGTTTTTTTAGAGTGTGTGTTGACATTAATTCTGAGTTATGAATTTATTACTATCTTCTTAGAGTTTCTGCATGTATTGTTTGTATCCTGAAATCAATAATAAATAATAATATTTAAATAATAAATAAAAAATTTTTTCTGTAAGTGATTTTGTTCGTTCGGTTTTTGGTGATATCCATTACGAAATTTATTGTTGTTATCAATTTGTGTTATACAGATCTTGAAAAGGGTCCAATGTAAGGCCGAAAGCTAGATATAAATGGAAGAAGAAAATTTTTAAATCCAAGATTGAAGGAACATTGATCGGCGTTATCATTTTTTGTACAAATACTTGAACAATTCAACCGATCATTATCACAACTATATAATAAATAATAATATTTGTGTGGAAGACTGACGAACGTTGAATATTCCAAAAATATATAGTTCTTTACTGAAATGTAACTATCTTTTAAAGGGACATTTTTAAAATTTGGCACAGTTCGTTGAGAATTCACTATGATTTCGTAAGATAAATTTCCTTGAAATTACACTCAAATTCAATTTTTTCATTAGGGATCAAAATGACTGAAGAACTTGTAAGCGAAACAGGAAAAAACTGAAATCAAAATAAACTCCAAAAACCAGCAAAAGGTTACCGCGTGTCACAGTTAATGATCCGGATTGTGAAACAAGAGCTGTTTCTTATGCGTTCCCTAATTATTGTCAGTCATTATCTCGATTGCTCGTCGACGGCCTCGATTATCGGGATTATTGACCGGCGTCGTGAATGATATATCAATAGCTTGCATGAGTCAATTGTACAACGCACGCCGATATTTTCTACGTTTCGTCACCTTTGCGAGACCAATTATTCTTTCCTCGATCGCGACGTAACATTATCAACGATTGTTACGAGCAGTTCCTTGCATTGTACTCGTGATCGGTTATTTCTCAGCCATTAGTATACTGAGAAGTGGGTGAACTCTCAGGTCGGATAAAAAATTATTGTAATTGTATATTCCTCAACAGGTGTTTGAATATTTGTCCACGCGTGTCAATGACGATATCGAATTCCTAAATGACGCAACACGAATTCGGACATTGTCAAATTTCAATTATTATGCGGAAAACTTGAATATGTCTCATAATTTCCTCAAGACTGATTGTAAAAAATATACGTTATTTATATTTTATTTTCTAGATTTTTTAATTTGTAATGGAATCTCGTAATTTGTAATTTGAATTTAATTTTTAATAAAAATTAAATTATTATTTCGAGGAAATAGACTCATGTAACAAAACAATTATGAACAAGCGAGGAGAAAATTAAGATTTACACCAAAACCGTTATAACAGTAATGACTGGACATGCATATCAAAACATTCATGAAAAAGCGATAAAACATGGAGAGGTGGCCCAGAATATCGATATCTCAGTCAAAACAATAATAAAAAACTTTGGATTTTAAAGCCTACGCATGGGGTGGACATGCTTATCAAAACAATGATAAAAAAGGATAAAAACGTAAAGTGATCGACAAAAACAAAAAATCACGAATTAAAGCTTCTATAGAAACACATAAGCAATTTCTCGTGTGCTCCAAAAATCCTGTAGTGTCATCAAGACTTGTTGAATTTTTGAATTTACCGGCTTTTGATATGAGGCTTTTTTTTAACTTTCGATCATTTTAAAATTAAAAAAAAAAATAAATAAATCAAAGAATTTTCGAAGATTTAAAAACAAAAAAAGTATTCTAGCAGAAATCCTTTGTTCCATGGATGTCTCTTAATTATCATAAAAAATTCTAATTCAAATTAAATTTGATCAAAAATTTATTTCGATTTCAACAATTTAGATTTTCAAATTGACGAGAAACGCTATTTTCGATTTTTTCTCGTTCATGAATTCAGTGCACATTTTGGTAACAGCTTGATTTGAAGGTTTTTAGAGTCAAATCATCAAATTGAAAAAATCCATCATTTCCGATTTCGAAAATTGCATCGATTCAGGTTCGCAATTTCAGAAAAATTTTAATACTGCGACTGCAAATCTGAATTTACAAGAATCTTTCCGAATGTACCGAAAACAGTCAACTTGATTGTATCAAGCGGAAGATTCGATATAGGTACATAAAAAATCTTATCAACGAAATAATAAAATAGATAAAATTATTCTGTCGTTAATCTTATTACCATCTCTTTTAAAAAAATTTGTCATACGATATACGTAAATACAAAAAAAAATTACATCGAGCAAAATCCACTATTCAAATTACAATACATTTAATTCCTTTAAGCTTTTCATATTGACTAGGCCCTTCCCTACCCTTCCAGCCTCCATAAAAATCCTTACCTCACTGACCACACCCACTCCTGCGCACAATCGACCCATTCTCTAAAACCGCCTAAAAATTCAAATACGCGAAATCCCCCGAATCTTTGACCTTCCAAAAGTTGAAGGCTCGTAAAAAAGCCACCCTCATGCGAAATATCTCTAAATCAAATTCAGCCTGGCCAGTTCTCCCGAGTGGAAAGAGCCGAAAGGGGAAAAGAAAAAAAAACAACAGTCGTGCTGGAAAATAAAACGAGTACATTGGCTCCGTCACGATTCCGAATAAGAGCTTTCATGGCCAATAAACCGAAAATGAGTGTAACGATCCTGCGTGGAAAAACGCGAACTTCGGGGGTGGAGGGAGGGGAAGGGGGGGGGGGGGGTTTGAAAGGAGCGAATAAAAGGGTCGCAAGATGAGGAAGGAAGAGGATCGAAGAACGGGGTGATGGGCGAGGGGTATCGTATATTGTGTGGGAGAGCAGCCCCGGTATCGGGGCAATCGTCTGGGAGAAAAGTGGGAAAAGCAGGGACGGCGTCGAGGCCGTGACCGTGACCTTGGCGACGGGGGTTATTGAGCGCCAGAACTTTCACCGCTTCGCCCCCGGAGCTTTCCAACCACCCGTTTGCAACTACCGCGACGCCACCACTTCGTGCCAACTCTTCCCGATCGTCCCACGACATGGTTACGCATCATGCTAGATGTATCACGCTCAAAATTGAAAAAAAAAAAAAACAAAAAAAAACGACCGACTCGAAATGAATGCGACGATTTTCCTGAACGTGGCGAGGGGTGACTTACAACCAGGAATGTAAGGCGGTAAATTAACAAGTAAATTTACGGGTAAATTACTGGTCATGACCGTCAATTACAACAAGAAAATTTTGAGTCAGAATTATTGTTACTGTAGAAATTACTAGCAATTATTAGATACATAAAGATGACTTAAAAAAAGTGTGCAACACGTTCATTATTACATCGTTCTTTTTTTCGTCAGATTTTTATGAAGAAATTGAAATAAATCTGGTTTCTAAGATAATAAATAATCATACACATACAACTCTCCCATTAGAAACGAGTTATCAAAAAAGAAATAACCAATCACTCCATAAAAATGTGTTGTTGATTCGGTATTTTCCTTTGGTTCTTATGTTTTCAGAAAAATTCCTATATTATGCACTATATTTTACTCTGATTGTGAGACAATAGTATTGCACTTTTCACTATATAATATTATAATTTTGGAATCAATTTCGAGCGTTGCACTTTTTTTTCATCGATATTCTATATTTATTTTACTATTCATATTTATGGCGAATATTAGCGAATTTCGTCAAGTTTTGTTATAGATATACAGTAGTAACGCATTAAACAAATTTGATCAAAAAGTGAAATATTTGAGACTGAACTACAATCGCAATGTTTCATCGTAAAAAGTACAAAATTTTTGTAATTATTAATAATCTCAGTTGAGATTAGTAGAATTAATAAAAAAATCTGGTAACTAAAACAGAAATACCAGGATTCCAAAACCTTTATAATTATCGCCGATGACATTTATTTCCAAACATGAGTATTAAGTTCCTGTTTTCCCAGTGGTACACTGATTCACTCATGTGTTTGTTTGAAAAAATTGGAATGGCCATTTCTTTAGTAATTCAGATCCTTATAAAAACCTTACAAGAAAATGAAATTTCTTGTAAGAATTCAATTTCCTATAAGTTGACCTTATACATACAAACCTAATAAGAAATTGAAATGCCTTAGAAGAATGTATTTGATAAAATGTTCGAAGAAAAAAACCTTATAAAATTTCCTCAATCAATTTATTATGACAAGTATCAGTTTTTTATAAGGTATTTATACGGTCGCCTCATGAGAAATTAAACTTTTACAAGATTTTTATGTAATGGAAGGGAATTGACTTTGAATATGAGATGGAATTCTTATCAGTTATTTGTTTTTCTTAAGTGATTGGTGATTGTGATTAAGATTGGAGATTCTCACCAGGAATTGCTGGTAATCGTTTAGTCAGTCACGTTTAGTCACTTCTTTATATCGAAATTCTATCATGACCGGTAATTACTGACCGGAAACGAGCTCTGACGGCAAAATATATTTAGAGAGTTTTGAAATTTGACCGTAAGTGACAGTAAGTGATCGTCAAAATTACCATGACCTGACCTATTTTTTTCCTGACCGGTGAACTCACATCCCTGCTTACAACTGAATCTTATGTTGATTTTTCGTGCTCTGCCATCGAAATATAAATTTATCTATCTTGAGAATAGTATAGTCGAATGATTTAGAAAAAAAACGAAGTGTAATTTTTCAAGTTTCAGGTGATACATCTATAATCCTCGAGCATAGAATGCTGAAAGTTCATGTTCGTGGGAGTTAAAGTACACACTATTTTTGTAATAAAAACCACGCGAATAAAAAAAAGGTAAATTTAACAAAATTATGAAATGAAATCTTTCAAATCTTAACAAATCACATTGCAGGATGTAAATATACATTCTATAATATTGTGACATGCCCATTTGCACGTCTTTGTTTCAAAAAAAAGACATGGTATTAAATTTTCATCGCCAAGTATTTGGCTCATTTTTTTTTTTTCATAAATTTATGGCGCCTATGTTTGGGCATAATTTCATGGAACGGGACGATTGTTTTCTATTCTATATTTTTTCGTGTGTGGGATTTTGTTTAGTATCCCATAACCATAGCCATGAGTGATGTCAACTTTGGCTGGATATTTGGGTTTCAAGTATCGGTTTTGGAAATTATGTGTCCGGTTAGAATAATACGTTCGAGTTACGGAGAGTCTCCGATAACATCTTATTGATTTTTTATTCCGACCATGTTCTCCTTGAATTTGTTTATTGAGCGTGCTTTTACCCGGGTCTGGAAGTGCTCAAGGGAACAGTCGGATATTGAATCCGACACCTTGGGCGCGCTGATGAGTCGCCCCTTTTTGGATTTCCCGAAAAAAGCTCTTGACCTAGCGAGGGGTCTGATGTTTAGGAACTGGCTCTAATCTTGGTGTTCAATTTTCCCCGTTTGCCCCCTCTTAGCCAAAATTCGAGATGATAAAAGGCCTTACAACTTCAATTTTTCAGTTGTTGATTTTCGTCACGAGTTGACTTCGGGATCGACTTGAGTACTGTTTTTTCCGAATTTCGGTCAGTTCATTTTTTGTCCTTCAGTTTTTTGAAGTCAGTCCTGTTTTTGACCTCGTGTAACGGGTTTTTTTTCCGGTTTGGTTTTGCACTAAGGATTCTCCGGTTCTTGCTTGTACAACCGTTTTTCTTTTCTTCTTTTACTGGAAGTGTTGTGAAGAAATTTCCTTTTTTATTTTTATTTTTTATTCTAAGTTTTGTTCGCGATCGGGAAATGCATTTTAAAACAAAGGGAAAAACTTAATAAAACTTTCTGCATACGCGAGTCCTGGTAAAGCCCTTAGGGCTGACCAAAAATCCCGTGAATAAAAATTTTTCAATAAACATTTTTTCCATCTTGTTTTTTTATTACTACAGGATGTGACAATATGACATATTTTTCAATAATAATAGAAATCATATTGTTACATAGTTTTTAGAACAAAGAAAATCAATACTTGTAGTAAAGAAAAAATTATTAAAAATTATAAAAAATGAGAATGGTGATAATATTAAGAACAATCTGTAATGTATTATCACATTTTGCCTTGTTCATGATGCAATGTCGTATAATTTATATTTTGAAATGTATACCTTTTTTATTGCAGACCTTGACACTCGATTTCTGAGCTAATGAAATTAGACAAAAAGAAATTTAAAAAAAAATCTACAATTTATGGCCATGATGAATGATATGAAAGATTTATACGATAAAAAACAAAATTTTTACGATTTAGGAATAAACTTTACGGAATGATGGAGAACGATGAAATAATCACATAACTAATAAAAGTAACAAAAATGAAACCTAACATTTTTTGAAAATGATGAATTTCAAACAAAATAAGTTATTTTCACGAATAGTTTATTTCCACTTCGAAAAAAACATTATCTATTTATTTTTACTTACCATGCTGCATTCGAACATTTTTTGGAAAAAATAACAGGATTCGGTTAAACATACCTGCAACAAAAGTTAAATTTGTATGGATAAGAATTTAGTCAATAATCAATTTGATAGACATTTACCTTCCTCAAAAAAAACGTTTTTTTTTTGGAAAAAGGTATTGAAAATTTAAAACCTCCAAGTTCCTACAACTTCTATATTCGATTTCATCTTTTTCGCGGCTAACTCAAGGAAACTCATAAATTTATAAACAAAGTAGAAGAATAAGAGAGACAAACAAATAAGCCATTTTAAAATAACATTCTAGTGCGTTGTATTTTCAGTGTTTCGGTTTTGATAATGGTGTCTGTTTCATTCTTTATTGTTCGATTTTATGTCAATTTTAGTAGAAATAAAAGGAAAAAATCGAATCACTTTATTACATTTTACAACATTAACGAAAGAAATAATAATAACAATTACAAAATAATTGCGAGCATTTTAAGAATCTAGGTAGAGTGACCAGTACGTTGACCAGTTTTTCATGTTATTTTACATGAACGACATAAAGTAAAAATGAGTTAAAAATTTTTAGTATTGCAGGCTACAGAATTTCACAAATGTAAATAAATTCCGTCTATGACTGTCAATGTTA
The DNA here is from genome assembly GCA_028476575.1 of Platygaster robiniae. Taxonomy (NCBI): domain Eukaryota; kingdom Metazoa; phylum Arthropoda; class Insecta; order Hymenoptera; family Platygastridae; genus Platygaster; species Platygaster robiniae. Next base: position 22,804,445 of record CM052021.1, read on the forward strand.
TTTACCTTAAAATTCAGACAGTAAACTTAAGCATTCCTAACATATCTAGCCTTTTTTAATCAGTTTTACAACAAATAAGAATTTTGATGGAAGGAATACAGTCTAATAAGAGCAAATAAATTCGAATAATTCTAAAGTTACAAGGACTCGTATACTAAATGAATATAAACTATAACTTTCAAAGTTTTTTGCCACTTCTCTATACTTTTTACGAACATCACAACACTTTTTTCTATAAGGGAAAAACCAGCGCGCTTAGAAACCTTCAGTCGTGTCATTTGCCCAATGGAAACGTCGAACCGTCTTTTGCGGTATCTTTATTTTGCTATCTTTTCAAGACAACTTTGGCCCGTCTTTTTATCCAGCCGAAAATACTAGTAATAAAAGTGTCCCGAACGATACGGAAAGTTCTGCAATTACTTAGTTTGTTAGGGATTGGATATTATATATATATATATATATATATATATATATATATATATATATATATATATATATATATATAGAGAGAGAGAGAGAGAGAGAGAGAGAGAGAGAGAGAGAGAGAGAGAGAGAAAGTTTCACATCGATGACCTAATTCGTTTAGTTGCTAACGGGCAAGTTGAAATGTCCTAAATTAATATATAGGTATATTTTTTTGCTTTCCTTAACCTACTTATAGTTTTTACAATAATATAATTAAAAAAATTCTAAACATAAAGATATATTTTTAACTTAAGTTCCGAACTAATTCGATTATTCGTTGTCAGTATTTAATTTTTCCCGTTTCTTTTGGTACCACGTTCTATTGATGTATTGCTAATTACAATCAAAGATTAATTCTTCTTGTTATTATCTCTTCAATTTTTTTTTGTTTACTACATCGATAGTTTTAATTTTTTTGTAGGACTGTCAGGGTTTGTAAATTTTAAAAGAAGCTATAGGAATTATCTGACACATTAAGATCGAACTGGTCCAATTATATTACTTAATTTTGTATTTTCTATTTCAAGTAACTATAAATTGGTCTTAGAAATAAATATCTCATTCAAGTATTTCGAGTCCAATCAATTCGAAAATCACTGCAAGTGTATAAAAGTTAATTGCATCTGTTATTTGTTCATTGAAAATTATCTTTTCTTTAATTTTGGTATATACAAGGGAGAAACTTGGGAAAAAAATGTTTCAAGTAGAAAAATCTGATTTTGGTCAGCCACAGACACGATTTGTGAATCGTGTTTGATAACTTTTCATTTACATGTAAAATGAAGTAATATAAAGTAAATTTTTGTACAGTATAAGTTTTGAATGGCTGAAAAAAAAATTTTTTTTCAATTCCAGTAAAAAATTTTTTCAAAATAATCTGATGATAAAGCAAGAAATCGAGAAAGTTTCCACTCAATCAGTAAATTGTGTAGAAAAAATTAAATGTTGATAAAATTTATTTCGTTCTTGAATATTTCGGCAATCAATTAAATATTATGAAAATATAACTTTTATTACGAAATGAAAAAAAAAATTTCATGTACCATTGGCACAGAAAACTCGTTTCTCATCCAGTTAAAAATCTTTGAATTAGTTTTCCAGCCCTCGGTGCATGAAATACCGCACGTAATTAAGACAGAAATTTTATATTCATCGTGTGATTGTAAAGCTCTGCAAACTTCACACTAGTAAAAATAAAATTGAAGTTCTAGTTCCGTAATGATATATACTATTTGCAGTTTGCTAGTTACATCAAATTATTCAATTTTTTTCAGTAGTAAACATCTCAATAGTCAGACTCAATCTCCCGTTGTACCATACATGGGGCTCTTAGCTTACATTATACACTTCTAAATATTGTATTCTAACGATGTATTCATATGTACATAACGAATCAAGTCACAAACGAGTAAAAGTGCAATAATGTATCTAAAAATATTTTTTGTAATTATTACTTTAAAGTTGCAGTTGTTTTGTATCGATTAATGTTTGAACTAATATGCAGAATTTCTAGAACACTTACGTATGTAATAATAGCAACTTGCGCAATTCTTCATGAGATTTACTTAATTTTCAAAGATTTTTCCGACTTGAAATAATAATGTTCAAAATTTAGAATCTTGAATTAATTGGTTGTGAAAGTTATAAATTACTTCTCAATAATGACTCATTTGGTTTTCCGAATTATGTACATGAGTTTTTTTATTTCATATTATTTATTTTCTTCATAATGACAAATTTTTCGTCTTTATGAGAATGAGTTTTTCACCACCCTGATGAATTATAATTATTTCAAGTTAATGTTTACGATTTTCCTTAAAATATTTGAAAGATTTATTATCATAATCTCTATCATATTTTCAGTTTTCCAAATAGTTTTGTTGATCTAGAATATTTTAAATTTAGAGACTTTTTTTTCAATTTTGATTAAAATAATGTTTTTTGTAAGTCTTTGTACGTATCATGCCTTACAATTTTCCACTGTCTTTCCATGTTATATATTTGCGTAGAACTCTTAAATAAACTTGCGATTTTGGTTATGGAAAAAAGAAAGAACATTTCATGCCGATGTAAAACTTAGTAATATTCAATCCACAGTAGAAAAAACTTACGAATGGTTTGGCAAATTCGAAATTCATTAGCCAATAAAATAATATTCCAAACTCTTACATCAAAATTCTTACATCGCTAAAACTTTTTTGATACTTCGATGTTGAAATTAATATTATCAAAGTTCCTCCCACAAATACCAGAAAAAAACTGAGTTTAAAGAAAAAGGTAAAATTAATTTTCATGAGAAACTTCAACATTTCAAGCATGAATTCGATACTTTAACTTGTATCGTTCAAAAAAATTTTCCGATAGTTTATTCAATTCTGAACAAAATTTTTATCAAGGAAATTTTTCGGTCCTATTGCCAGCAGCACCTTTATTTTCTTCTCTTTTCACTCCAACATTACTGGACCATTTATCTCAAATTACGAGATCGAGTGACTCTCACTTTCTTCATGTTTTTTCGCGATGAATTGTTTTCTCCGTTCGGTACCCGCCCAGCAATTATTTTCCACACTCGCGACGGATGATATAATTATCCCGTCTGGTTCTGAACGGGACGTCAAGATGCCTTTCCCAACCCCTTTGGCGTCATTGGGAGCGATCGATTTGGGTTACATTGCGTCCGCCCAAAGATTAACCCTTCGTCACTTCACATGACGGAGGAAAATACAATTCACCTCACGAAAACAGGTTTGATCTGATTCAAACTTTTTTCCCCCTTATTAAACATTATTTGCAAGGTGAGATAATTTTGAAATTGATCAAACTTATTTTTTGTTAACTCAATTTTACTATAGAAAACAGCAAGATAGAATTATATTTATCATTCAACGAGTATCATTCTCTCAGAGCAAAAATTTTTTTCCTTTTAGTTAGATTTGAGTTACGAATAAACCACTCTCCAACCTTCCATAGGAGTTATTTTATTTCAGTATTGAACTTCTAGCTTTCGATTACATTCCGCAATCCTCATCAGGAATCTTTGAACTAGAATTATCCTTATGAAAATTTTTTAATCAAGAGCACTACTCTATCGTTTTTTTGAATCGTGACATTGTAAATTCAAATTTGGAGCTGAGCAATCGTGAACTAATATATCTGACAGGCCTCGCAGTCAATGTAGAACTAAATTATATTTATGGTACAGTGTCATGAATGGAGGTGGAGAAGTTTTCATTCTATTTCCGTGACAGATATGAGCCGGTTATGCTTTGGCTGAAAATAGCTGTTTATTTCCATCTCGTGGATTTGACATTGAAAACATATTGATATGAATCATTTTTTCAAAGGCTTAAAAAAATTTCACGAATAAAGAAAGTTGGTGACTTCAATCTATAAATCGAACATAACTAAATGTTCGACTTAAAAGATAGAGTAAAGCAAGATACAGGAAAATAAATATACAATTAGAAAGGAGAAGTTCTTGTTCCGTAATCCTGTAAAACAAAATTTCGTCAACTTAAATTTCCATCTAATTTAATTATGAACCCTCAAATACTCGTCAACTTCAAATTAAACGTTAGCGGGAAATCTTCGCAACACCCGAATTCCCAGAATTCTAAAAATGACTATCGTTTCATGTAGCAGAACCGGACACGAAAAAACGCGAAAATCACGAAGGTAGTCATTTCAATTATTAAGTGGAACTATTAATTCTCCCCGGGTCGAAAAAACGTACTAAGTTTGCTCAAGTTGAAATCGATACAACCGCCCCAGACGACCTTCGCGTAGCCTTTCCCAACCCCGAAAATCCTCTGCGTAACCTCTGAAAATTCATTGGCCCCAGCGACGCGACGTTTGGCGTCTTTTTCCACTTTATCATGCTTCCCGGGAAAAAAATTCAGTCGAGAATCATGTACTTTGTACACAGTCATCGGACATATATTTTATCGTAGGGGCGCATTCAGAGCATATCCAGGAATGAGTAATTAGAGGATAGTAATATTTTAAAATAAAAAGGAAATGTGTAAGAAACTATTGTACGAATTTCTCGAGTACGCTGCAACATTTGTGCAACTTAATAAGTAATCGGAAAATCCAGAAAAGTTGATGTTTTTAATGTGGAAAACTGTTTCTCAACAATTTTTTTTTTTTTTTTAACTTCCACAACGAATCTTGGCAGTATTTTTCAAAAATGCAGATCAAAAAAATCTTGATTTAATCTTGAATTTAGAAAGTTAGACACACTTTTTTTTTTTTTTTCACTAGAGTGAAAAAATGATTAAGAGTAAAAAAACTACATTTTTTCTGGAAAGTTTTCTTAAAAGCAAATAAGACACTAGGAAAATGGAGTTGTAATGAAAACAATCCTATGAACATTTTGATTTCGAGAAAAAATCGCTTAGGAGAGTTATTACTTTAAATTTCAACAACTTTCGAGAATTTTCGAGAAATTCGGAAATTTTTACTACTTATTCCGAGCTTTTCATCATCAACATTCAAATTTGACCACACGAAATGTTCTGTTAATGTTTGAAAATCAAGTTTACATGGCATTTAGTGAGTAGAAATTAGATAAAAACAAAATTGAAAGTCTTCCTACACGATAGCTAAAGTTTTTTTGCCTTTTTGTATTTGCATTTCATAGTAATCGTGTATTTTTCGACTTGGTTTACATGATTCGGTTAAAATATATTGAAGAAATTTTCCTGAAAAGTTAATAGGAATAATTGATGTCGACAAGACAAAAAAAACATAACAAATTGTAAAAAAAAAGAAAAAAAAATTATTTACCTGAAATTCTGAGATGTTAAGGAAAATTCAAAATTTCGACAAATCTAGACAACTTTGGTATAAATCTTTTCGACGAGAATAATTTGTGAAATTTTACTATTTAGGCGACATTATTTTCTAAAAAAAGTTTTGAGGATAAAAGACGAATTTAATCATCATTGCCTCGACTTCGCCGTTATTCCTTCATTTTTTTCTCACTCTGATGACCGCAGTTAAAAAGTTCGATAGCAGCGGTGGTTTTTTCTTTATCACTGAAATCAGTGAATTATGAAAAGAAGTTTTTCCGAACGGCAAGTCGATTACAGAAATACGTTCTCATTACACTTGCATGATTCACCGCAGACTGCGGATGTTACCTTTCATTTAATAATATGAATTCAGAAATATTTCTGAGAGGTAAATGACATTTATAAAAATGGAATATTGATTTTACATAGAAAATCCGTTTTAAAAGGGCATAGTGTGAATAATCGCGTGACAACGCTTGATTTTTATCATTTAATCCTAGTTTTTCTTTTAAAAAAAAGTTAAGGTGGCGTAAAATTTAAAAATAGTTTGATTAGAAAATTGCAAGAAAATCTTTATCTGAATCAGGCAGGGTTCGGAAAGTTATTTAAAAAAATTTAACGCGTTACGTGACCGTTACAAAGGTGAAAAAAGTAATTCGTTACGTTACCATTACTTGAAAAAAATTAACTTGTTGCCGTTTCCACTTTAAAAAAGTAACGTCCTGTTACTTCTACGTTACTTTTTAGAATAAATTGAATGTATATAACAAGACATCGAAAAACTGAAGCTGCAAAAAATAATCTCAACTTACTCATGGTTTTGTTCTACAGAAATTGTTCATTTCAGATATAATAAAAAATGTTAATCCGTAGGGGAGAAGTGTCGGTTGTGGGCACCCTTTCGTTTTTGGCTTATAATTTTTGAACAAGTGCACATTTTCCGGAAATGTGGGTATCTATGGAAAGCTACAAACCTTACCTAACTACTTGTGGATAAACTAAATCAATCCTCTCAAGCAGAAAAAATTTTTTTGCGATTCGGTAAAGTGGTCATTTTTGGTCGAAATTTTTTTTCTGTTCGGTTTTGGGCACCTTCGGAAAATCTGTGCCAAATGGAAGGAAGTGAAGAAAATCTACCATGAATATGAAGAAAATCTACCATGAATATAAAGAAAAACAAAGTTCATGAATTTCAAAGACCTTCATTGGCATAATTTATGGTCTGTTCGCATGTGAAGTATCTGGTGCGCATGCAAACACAAATATAGGAGAAATCAGCACCGTGATCTTCATTGGCCATTTGATGGTTAATTAGTAAATAAAATCTATGGAAATTCGTGTTAATATTATTTTCAAACAAGTTTCACTTAAACAAAAGGTTTTCAATAACCATTTTACTGTGGGTGCCCACAACCAAATTTTGCAGTCATCTCGATAAGTGGCGAACAAATTTTTGGTGTCAATATGTTGGTGGCAATCGATGGAAAATCACAAAGTCCAAGAAATTTACTAAATAAATATGTATTGCACTCATATTCTCGATTGATTTACTTCGATTTATTACACTATTAAAACGGTTTAAGAGTATTTTTGTGGTTTTTTTCAAGCATAGATATGTAAATTTGTTCACAACACATGCAGAAGCGTCTATTCACTTGAGTATTTAGCACAAAAAGAACGTACTACTGTTATACACAATTGACATTTGTCAAAAAAACCGAGCCTGCTTTCTGTCAAAAGATACCCAGGGGTGCCCACAACCGAACCATGCCCACAACCGACACTTCTCCCCTACTAATACACCCGGAAAAAAAATCAATCAGCTCGTTCGAATTTTTATATTTTTTTCATGTCTGCACTATTTGGGAATATGAAATTTGATTCAATGTTAGTCACAAGGAAACCTTTGCAAATGTAATAGATTTTCGAGAGAATTTCAATACCTACCTAGATTTCCATAACTTTTGAATTATTTTGTATTTTTTAGTATTAATAAAATGTTGCAGGATTTTCTTGTATTTTTATAAATTTGTACTATTTTTCTGTACATTGATATATAGATTTCAAGAATTTATTGCTCTATAATTCAAAGTTCATCAAATTATTTGTATTTGAGAGGATTTTTCAGCAAGTAGTGTCTATGAAGATTTTCATTTCCCTTGACATTTTTGATATTTTTTCAATTTTTCTGCAATTCGAAGGAATGTTCAGTATTTCAGAAACTATTAGTATTATTCAGGATGATAAAATGTTGCAAAATTTCCTAGTATTTTTAAATAATTTTAGTATTTTTATAATATAAATTGTTATATACATTTCAAGAATTTCAAACTCTTGAATTTGAACATAATGAAATTTCACGTGAATTACAAGATTTTCCAGAAAACTGTCTCGATAGATTTTTACTTATTCCAGTACTTTTCGTATTTCTTTAGTTTTTCCATGATTTCAAGGGTCGTTTATTATTTTCATATACTGCTGTATGAATTTCTGGAATTTGAAAAATTTCCAATTTTTTTATATATTTACACATATTTTTCATTATGTATTTTCTTTCTGTATTTCTAAATATTTATAGAATGTTGTGAAATGTTTTTATTTTTAGTTTTTTTAAGATATATCTTTGAGTTTCCAAGATAAAATTCAAGGTTGGAAATTTCAGAAGTACTTCGACCGATTTTGCAAAAAACAGTTTCTTTATAAATTTAGAGCGCGCTCAATATTTTTTGTATTTTTCACATAGTTATACGATTAGAAAAATTTTCTTATCTTTTTATATACTTCTATAAACATAAATTGTTAGAATTGAAAGCTCGAGAAATTGGAGTTCGTAGATTTCTAGAACCACACATTTTTGAAGAATCAAATAACATGAAACTAATTAAAATCTAGTATTTCGACTATTTTTTGTATTCTTTTTCAAATTTACTAATGGCTTATATTACGTTTTGAAGTGTGAATTAATTTACATCACTGTTTCAATGAAAATTCAAAATATTGGAATTTTCATTCAAAAATGAGGAAGTTAAAAATTATTCATATCTCAGTTTCAAAACATTCCTCAGAAAGTTACAAATTGTGCTTGAAACTTAATGAGACAGATAACAGTAACGTAAAATAAGGAAATTTTCGTTACTCGTTACTGAAAAAGAGTGACTCGTTCTCGTTATCGTTACTTGTTAATTAAAGTAACGCGTAACGTTATCGTTACAGTAAAAAATGTAGCGTTTCAGGGAAACGCGTTACTTCCAAACCCTGAAATTAGGTCAATTTACGAATTTTTTAAAATCTGGCGTCGTTTACAAAGTGACATTGAAATACGAGTGTTTTACAAATCATCAAATGAATAATTCCAAAACTATAAACAGGAACTTAATTTTTTCGTCATAAGTAGCAATCCTCGTATTTTCATTAACGAGCTAAGAAATCGCTATTTAAAGTGTCAACTTTTGATTAAAATACCCAAAAAAGAAAAACTTTTCTCGTTCCATGAAAATGACTTACTCGCACGTGGTTTGCCGAGTCGCCTCAAATTAAATCAGAACCTGAAATCCACCCAACAAAATCACGGAGATGAGTGATCGTGGTAAGTATAAAAATAAAAAGTATCGCGTCATTTTTCCAATTTGCAGCAACGCTCGGCAAATTATGGTGCAATTTGTACACGCGTGTTCCTGTACACGTTAAATGTTCGATCCCTGGTATGCAGTCCTTCACCCGTCTTTCTTTCTCTTCTCCAGGAGAAATATTTTCACAGTTGGCGATTATTTGTCGTATGCAATCACGTACCCCAGAAAAGGAGGGAAGGAAAACGTCACGTTGTCTCGCTCGCAAAACAAGTTTGAGACGAAAAGACGGCGAATTATGCGTCCACAATGCGCGTTTAACAAAGACGACATCATTACGAAACAATGGCACTTTGCCGTACGTGAAATTGCCGAGAAAATTGCCTTCGTTCTGGAGAACGAGTACGGTTTTTTTTTTTTATATCAGTCATACAAAACATTTCGTTTCCTACGCGATTATCACTTGGGCGTCGAGAAATGGGTCAAGGTGTATTTTTTTCGTTCTGGAAATCGAACGTTCGTTAATAATACGTAGATTGATAATGGTGGCAGCGATCTTTGGTTATTTTTCTTCAATTAAAATTAAGTAGGAGGTAAAATTCCCAAGCTCTACGAAATGTATTGGTGAAAAAATGATCAATTTTGGAGCAAGGATTTCAATCTGATGATGATAATGATGATGAAATAAAAACGAAAATTTCGCTGGAATCAGTTCGGTCAGTTCCGGTGATTTTTCTAATAAAGACGATTATTCTATTTTCGATCAACATGATTGATTCTGAAATTGGTTGCTTGATGAACAGCATCCAGTTTTCCAGTATCATTATTCGAATATTTCAGTTAATTTCAAAAAGATTCAATTTTACATGGCTAAAGTATATGTTTTTCATACTGCCGTAATTTGACTATAACAATGATCAAATCAATAATCACTCATTTGGAACGCGGTGATATTTGCACCTGAATATTCATTTTTTAAATTCAAGAGAAGTTTCGAGTAAGGATTCATTTGTCGATGTACTAATATATTATTGAGTGTATTTGTGAGTTATTTTTTTTACATTTGATATCAGTGCATTTTATGTATATATTTTATGAAAAACTCTTTTTGAATCTAACATAGCTCCTCTGTTTGATAACTTTATCGGTATTAGACCCGTGCTAAATTGAAAACGCGTAATATTTTTTCCCTCAACTTGAGCAAAGTGTATACTGTTACACACATAAGTAGTTGGATATTGATCGACCAAAACGTGCCAGCTCGCGATAAATTTTGCAATCGCACTTTCTTCGTCTTTGTTTTGAACTCACAAAGTAAAAAGGAAAGATGAGGCTCTAATAATTATCCCTGGTTCACTGTAACTTTGATTATTTATTTTCCTTTTTAGATAATTTTTAACTCTGAACATTTTGGAAGGAATTCTTTGGATCCATCAATATTTATCAAATTATCTGATGTTTTCTGTGTTTGTTTTTCATGTTACTTTTTTTTTTGAGTGAATATACGATTCTCACGATTACATATTGATAGACTTTTTTTTTGTAAAAAATGATAGCAGAAACTTGAATAAATCATAATAATTTATTCAATAATTTTTTACTCATCTTCACATATTTTAACATGGTTTCACAATAAATTATATTGCAAGTTTTTCTTGTCATGAAACTTCTATTACGTTTTATACGCTTTTTCCAACGAATGATTTCATGTGAGATTGTGAGATTGTTTTTGATTTTTCTGGTTTTAAACGTTTTATATCACCTATACTCAGGATTGATGATTCAAAGTGTTGGAACTTTTAAGCGAGAATAGTTATTTTTGTCAATTCGGAATTCAAATTTTTCAACCCTATTGCTCTATATTCGCCATTTACAATATCGAAAACATACATTATAATTACATTGTTGTAATTACAACGATCTTCAGTTACTATCCTTGTGTTATGAAGATCCTTGTAGTGATAAATTTTATAACTTTTATCAGAAAGAAGTATATGTTATAATTCATCATCTAAATAATCCTAATTTCGATTTTCAAATTCTCGAGCTAATATCTTGATGTCAAAAAATATCAAGTTACAGGTCAAATAAGTGCAAAAGGTATTCTGATACAAGAACGTGACTTTTCACTTCGTAGATTAAAGATAAACATCTAACTTTTTGTAGTTTTTAAAATTCGAAGATATGTCAGAAAAAGATTTTTTTTAAATTCAGTAAATTTTTTATCACCCATGCCTAGAATATAGTTTGTACATGACACATGAGTGCCTATGAGAACGTATTGTAAACAAATCAAATTTTGAATGAATGTAAATTCGATACTTGACTTCCAAATCTTTTTTCTCTGACGTCATACTATAATAATAAAGTTTCATCATGACGTTATCTGTAAAAAAATTTATGAAATCTTCTTTAATTATTATCTTGAAATTCGAAAGTCACAGTTTCCACGAGTTTTTGATTCCTGACAGCTAATGTTGATTGGACAACACTTGAAGTCTTCTCATGTAGATACATTATCATCTCATCATATTCTTAATAGTAAATGGAAAATTGAAATGCGAAATGTTGCAATTGCTGATTCAGTACTGATTCATACGTATACATAATTTTTAAGGAAAGTTGCCATTAGAATAACTATATAGATTGAAAGGGTTCGAATAAAGAAATGAACGTGTTTTACTCTTTGAAAATGCAATCGCAATGTATGATCAAATTAAAAAAACATTTTTTCTCGTTCTCTGTGTCGATGACGGAATTTTTTTTTCCCAGAAACCTATAACTTTCCCACTCTTTTTAAACAAATAATAAAATTTGTAAGACAGGATCATTCAGAAATAAGTGTTCTTATAATAAACTGCAAATATATTAGCTCAAATGACCCGAAGCATTCAAAAAACAAAAAATGAAAAACTAAAATTACTAAAATCACTTAAATTACAAAAATTACTAAGGTTTGCCATTACAATAGCTTTGCAAATTTTATTTGACTGTTAGGTGACTGGTTTACTCGGGCATCACAATTTTTCTATCTTGAACCGTACTTAAGATTCAATTTGAATTTATATCCAGAATACATAACAATCATTCATGTCGACACATGAATATAAGATCATCATGAGTTCCACAAATAATAAAATATTGCTTTTTATTCATCGGATGTTTATATTTCATATAACTTTTAGAAAAACTGCTTTTAGACCTGAGAATAATGTGAATTTGTCTCGTATGTCCATCCTTTGGAAAAATGATAATTTTCAACATAACGTACAATAGTAAAAAAACGTCGAGTTAATGGACCAGCTCAAGTTTACCATACGTACAGATGTACTGCGACATACAAATTTTTTTTATCGCGTTGAGAAATCAATAGAAGCGACAGTTGCAGTGTGGAAAATGAATGACACGTTGCGGGGATCAAGGATCTCCAGTCTCCCCTTCGGTGTCGAGGAAAACAAATAAATCGCGATGCCCAAAGTAGGCTCGGAGCGACGCGAAATCGGGATACGAAATGCGCGAGAAAAACCCCAAGTTCGCAACGAGGAGAAGTTTCGTAATGAGGAATGCTTATAATGGGCTATCGCAATGCGCTGATGTGACCGCAAGCCAGTCTGCGCAGGCTTTTGCGAAAGCAAAGCGAATCGCGGTGCGTTCCCTTCGACATAAACACACGCCGCTGCAGCGGATTCGAACCCGACGAAATTTCGTCATGCGAGAACAGCCAATGGCTTTTCCCGATATCCGGCCCAAGTTTAGCTGCTTTTTACGTCTTTCCATGTAATTCTAACTTGCTCGACAGGTTTGAGAATCGTTCTGTTTAGTTTCGAGTAGGTTCCCTCGATTCTACGTCTATTTCATCATTGAAAAAAAGCCGTCATTTAGTCTAAATGAGCAGAAAAGTGGGGTTACGATCGTGTTTTTAACGTTAAAGGAATCCATTATTTACCAAACAGTTTTGACAGTTTATAAAATTTTTAGGAAGCTCAATTTCGACACTTGTGACCAGGGATGTGAGGCGGTAAATTTACCAGTAAATTACTGGTCATGACCGTCAATTACAACAAGAAAGTTTTTAGTCAATTTTGACCGTCAGTTTATCTTACCAGTCAGAATAATTGTAATCGTCAAAATTATTAGCAGTTATTAGATACATAAAGATGACTTAAAAAAAAGTGTGCAACTCGTTCGTTATCACATCGTTCTTCTTTTCGTCAGATTTTTATGAAGAAATTGAAATAAATTTGGTTTCTAAGATGATAAATAATCATACACATACAACTCTCCCATTGGAAACGAGTTATCAAAAAGAAATAAACAAATCACTCCTTAAAAATGTGTTGTTGATTAGGTATTTTCTTTTGGTTATTATATTTTCAGAAAAATCCCTATATTATGCACTTCATTTTACACTGATTTTGAGACAAGAGTATTGTGTTTTTCACTATAAAATATTGTAACTGAGGAATCAATTTCGAGTGTTGCACTTTTTTTATCGATATTCCCTACTTATTTTACTATTCATATTTATGGCAAGTATTAGCGAATTTTGTCAAGTTTTGATATAGATATATGGTATGTAGTAGCGTATGAAACAAATTTTATCAAAAAGTGAAATATTTGACACTGAACCACAATCGCAATGTTTTATAGTAAAAAGTACAATATTTTTTTAATTATTAATAATCTTAGTTGAGATTAGTAGAATTAATAAAAAAATCTGGTAACTAAAACAAAAATACCAGGATTCCAAAACCTTTATAATTATCGCCGATGACATTTATTTCTAAACATGAATATTAAGTTTCTGTTTTTGCAGTGGTACACTGATTCACTCATGAGTTTGTTTAAGAAAATTGGAAAGGCCATTCCTTTAGTAATTTTGATCCTTATAAAAACCTTACAAGAAAATGAAATTTCTTGTAAGAATTCATTTTCCCATAAGCTGACCTTATACATTTACACCTTGCAAAAATTAAATGCCTTACAAGAATGTATTTGATCAAATTTTATAAGAAAAAAACCGTATAAAATTTTTTCGATCAATTAATTATGAGAAGTATCAGTTTTTACAAGGTTTTTATACGGTTACCTCATAAAAAATTGAATTTTTACAAGATTTTTATTAAGTGCACTTTATAAGGAATTGACTTTGAATAGTAGATTCAATTCTTATAAGTTTTTTCTTCATCTTAAGTGATTGGTGATCGTGATCAAGATCGGTGATTTTCGCCTGGAATTGCTGGTAATCGTTTAATCAGTCACGTTTATTCACTTCTTCATATTGAAATTCTGTCATGACCGGTAATTACTGACCGGAAACGAGCTCTGACGGTGAAATAGAATTAGAAAGTTTTGAAATTTGACTGTAAATGATAGTAATTGACCGTCACAAATTACGATGACCGGACCCATTTTTTTTCCGAGCGGTGAACTCACATTGCTGCTTATGACAGTTTTTTCCGTTTTCGAAAATGTCCAAAAGTTGCTGTAGTTTTTAAGCCTTGACAGCTCAAATCAGTTTTTGGTGCTCAAAAATTTTTTGATGAATGAAATAGTGCTTCAAACACAATATCTACAGTTCAGCGTATCAGCTAATAGCAGCTCAAAATTGTTTTACTATTCTTACGAATTTCAACAATGTTTGATGTTTTCGACAGTGTTGACCATGGTGTCAAAAGTTAAATTCACAATTTTGACAGTTTTTGCCAACGTTCTAAAAGTTCCGACAGTTTCCAATGCTGGGTCAAACAATTTTTTTATTGTCGATTGCGTAGATATTCTTTACATTTTCAACAGTTTCCGAAAATTCAACTTGTTTCCACAGCTTTGAACAGTTTTGACTGCTCAAAAGTTTGTGATACTATAAAACTCTTCGACGTTTTTGACCAGTACGATAGTTTCAACAGTCTAGATAAATTGGGCTTTCCAAACAGAATTTACATTTTTAAGTGTTTTCAACTGATGAGAGCTTCAAGTTTTTTAATAATTCTCCCCGACTTTTCCATTTTTTACAGTTTCAACAGTATATAACGTTTAAAGTTTTCGAGAGTTTGTAACAGTGTTTATTAAGATTTTGATTGATAGTCTTCACTCCTGAAACACTCGGGAAAATTTTCACTATTTTGACTTTTTTTGAAATTTTTTTACATTTCCGACAATTTTCAAGGGTTTTAGATATTGCTACAGTGTTCACAGTTATAACAGTTCAGCATTGCAGGATACTTTTACAATTTTTGAAAAATCGAATAGCCATTTACAGGCACTGTAGATTGAGCTAGTTCTTACAGAGTCAACAGTTTTAACATTTTTCACAGTAATTATATAGTTTTGAAAGTTTTTAAGGGTTCGGAGAAAATTTTTTACAATTTTGACTGATATGACAGTCAAACATTTATGGCAATTTTGACTTTTTTTCAAATTTCTACATTCCTAAAAGTTTTCATAAGTTCCACCAGTCTTGTCAGTTGGGAACAGTTTTGACAGCTCGAAATTTCATACAAGTCTTACGATTGTTGACATTTTCTGGAAATGCAATAATTATTCTTAACTGAAAGATTGAACTACTATGTACAAGCAAAGTTCAAAGTTTCGAAGATTTATCATTTCAACGCAGCTTCAAAATTTCTAACAGTTTTTATAAATTTAATCTTCTTGATTGTTTAATGTTATATACAGTGTTTAATCGTGTTGTAACAGTTTTCATTGCTATGTTGATCAATTCAGATAAATTTGATTGTTTTTGAAATTTATTACATTTATGATTTTTTACTGGTTCTTGCAGTTTCGGCAGTTTTTGCAAGTTTTGAACAGGTTTGACAGTTTAACAGTGTGTGATAGTTTTACAATTTTCGACATTTTTTATAAAAAAAAAAGAAAATAGATTACAATAGTTTAGATATATTGGAATATTTTAAATGGGGTCGGCGGTTTTAAATTTGTAACAACTTATGAAAGCTTTCAAATTTTTTACATT
Source organism: Platygaster robiniae (assembly GCA_028476575.1). Taxonomy (NCBI): domain Eukaryota; kingdom Metazoa; phylum Arthropoda; class Insecta; order Hymenoptera; family Platygastridae; genus Platygaster; species Platygaster robiniae. The sequence goes on from CM052021.1 coordinate 22,820,245, forward strand.
TTTTAACTGTTTTGATAGTTTTAGGATGCATGATAATTTATCAGTCTGTAATATTTTACGTTTTCAACAGTTTCGACGAGTTTCGCAGTTTTTTTGCTGTTTAGACAGTTATCGCTTCTTTAACAGTCAGTAATTTTCGACCAATTTTCACATTTTTGATAGCTTTAAAAGGTTCTAATATCAAGGTTCTAGGATTATAAAATTTCTCTTGTCATTGTAAATCTGATAAGATATCTCCGTCAATAAGTACTTTTTAAAATTTTTTAATAATTATTCTGTAAACCATGTTTGTACACTTTATGATTCAATCCATCGATTGTTATATTATATATTTTAATACCACGTACTATAAATATTATTTCAAAAATACACTTATCGACAATTGATAGTTATTCATTAAGAAGGGACAGTATTAATTGACGAAGATAACATATTGTAGATTTAATGACAAGTAATTGCATTGATTAAGTTTCATGCTTGTGATTGAAACAAAGATTTCCTGAACAGGATAAAAAAACTGTATGTTGAAAAGCAATAATAAGCAAACGAAAAAAATGTCAAAGGGTTGCATTTTCATTTGGAAGCTAACTTGTTTGGAAATCTTGAATTGAGCTACCAATGATGGAAGTGTTTGCAAGGTATCATTGAACTTAATGAATCAGCGTTTTCCGACTACGCAAAGTTTTTTGCGGGCAAGGAAAAAAACGTGAAAAACCGCGGGAAAAAGTGGGTTGTTGAGCTCGTAGCAATTATGTTTCCCAGCATGGAAGAAGTCTTGGATGTAGTCGGTCTCTCGGTGAGTTATTAGCATCAGCGTGAGCCAGGGGGCCTTGACACAGTGCGTGTCAAGCGTTACGTGAGATAGCGGAAAGCGCAATCTATTTATCGTGTTTTATCGCCAATAACGACGTTCCTATGAATTTTTCTTCCTTAACGGCCGAATCGAGACAAACGAAACGGAAAGCCCATTTTCAGTGAGCGGCGACGATTAATTGGCGCGCATTCGACGTCGTATATTTTCTGCAATTACGGATGATGATCCGAGCGAAACGAACTGTGTAAACTGTGACGCGCCACGGCGACCTGATTCGCAGGTTCTTCCTATATAGATGACGACGCGCGATCCGGCTGATTAAACGTGACGGAAATATCGACTCGGTTTATCGTTGAAATCGTACGACGCGCCAACAATCGTGTTCTACCTATTTCGCTGTATCGTAATTCGATTTGTTTTGTAGGATGCAGTCTTAGCGAGCACGAGGGTTTGGAGAAACTAAACGACGATCGAAGAAATAAATTCATGTAACGCGTTTTTTTATTTGACTTACTTGAAACTTTTCTGGGAAATCGTGTCGAAAACTTGGTAACGACTTTGAGAAACATTTCAATTCGATTGAATCAATTTTAATTTATCAAGATATTCGGTTCCTGATGATAAATACTGAGTGTCTTGCGGTTTTTGTGTCAATTTTCCCTTGAAATTTCCAGTAGTTTTATGTAGGGGTAAGTGGGGTAAAGTGGGAAACTTTTTCTTGGATCTCCGTTAAGTGAGCGTAACTCATAATTTTTTCATGTTCAAACTTCCCATAGTAAAGAGAGTCAAATAAGCTATCTTTTTGTCACAGAAATGAAACGAAAATAATGATTTTCCTACGAGTTACCGAGCTCCGACTGATCATGTTCAAAATGGCCAAAATTGAAGTTCGTGGGGTAAAGTGGGAAACTTGACAAAAATTAATAAACCTAACGCAAATCTTGTAGCAAATTGATCAAACCTTTACTTCAAGTCAAAGAAGGTTCAAAGAATACACCTAAAGGGTAAATATACAAAATAAACATTTTTTGCTTTACAAAAATTAATGAAAAAGTGTTAAAAAAAATAGTAAAATTGTGGCTTATTCTTCGTTCTCTGAAGAAATATCCATGTGCGAGTCACACTCTGGGCAATAGTTGGGTTGATGCATTTCAGATAATATAATCGTTGACAATCCTTTTTGTTACATGTGATCGTATGGTACCTAGTCATAATTTCGGGCACGAGTTGCAGACAATCGGTGCAAAAATCACGATCTTCATCAAAGCTAGAACTTACTTGTTTCTTTTTCCATCTTTTCTTTTCTGATGTTTTTTTCTTTGCTGCTGTTGTTTTCTTTACCGATATTTTTTTGTGTGCTCGTCCTTTCCTGATTCGATTTGCTAATTGTTAGAAAATCTCGTTTTCACGCCGTGCGTACGATATTTTATGTTCCGATAACTGATAAAACCGAGACGAAGTAAGTGTTTTGAGGTAAGAAGGACATAAATAAGTCCACGACACTTTTTTTAATCATAAAACATGAATTCACAACATTTCAACATTCGGATGCAAAATGACGCCTTATTAGCGATTTTTGACGTTTCCCACTTTACCGCAAATTTACTCCAACTGCGCTTTTCACGAAAATGTGAGCGTCATTTTTTACAATGTATAAATGACATAAAATTCTTTTGCATTATTATATTTGAGAAAACAAAGAATATTTGGAGTGTACTTACAGTCAGTTTATCTCGAAAAACAGTAAAAAAATCGATTTGCAAACTTAGGAATATGAAATTTCGTCACTACTTGAAAACTTTGACAACTGTCAAAGAGCACAAAAACACTTCTGCAATGGTCAGTATACCATAAATATTCGCTTAGGGTTCTAATTAACAGATTTCAGTGGCGCATGACATATGTACTTTGATAGTTTGACCGGGAAGTGCCATTTCCCACTTTACCCCACTTACTTCTTCATTAGTAACGTTATACTTAATATATTCATTAGAACTTACTTTTAGAAACTTAACACTAAACGTTAAGATCAAACGATTGTGCCAATTTTTTGAGAATCTAGACCACTTGCCGAGAACTTTTTGTTGTGGGTTATTCAAAGTGATGTTGCACTATTTAAAAAAAAATTCGACTTTTCGAACTGTATAAGTCAACCAAATAAATCATAACACTTAACTATTGTGGCACATGCAGTTCTTAGCATTTAAATTAGAAATTACAGCGCTTCATTAAATATTATAAGGTTAGTTGTTCGATGTTCTTCTATTCAGTCAGGTTTTCGATCAATAGGACCAGCTACGGAGAGAAACTCAAAATAAAAAGAATGGATCATTATCTAACATTTGCAACGCTCAATTTTTTTATCACATAATGTACTATTGCGAATCAACTAAAATTATAAGAGCAGAAAGTTTTTTAGTAAATTATAAGCAAAACTTTTAGAACACTGAATTTTTTGTCAATTATGAGGTGATTGCAGCACATTGGTACGTTTCGCATGCATTCTTATATTCTTCCAGAAAAATTCTTTTCATTTGTTATAGGTACAGAAAAATCGTCAACTATAAGAGCAGTCCCAAGAACTTCTGCCCTCCGTCCAACATGAAAAATTTATTTTTGAAAATCATCAATCAGGTAATGAAAAAAACACGAAAAAGAAATGACGTTGCTGAGTTCGATAAGAAAAACGAATACTTGGAGATTGTTTGGATTTAAAAACAAGTAATAGTTAACAATAAAAAACAGCAGAGTAAAAAAACCTCGTAAATAAGACAACAAAACATTATCTGAAGAAAACTTGGAACGAAGCCAAAAAATAAAATTCAGCATTCTTAATGACACATGCGAATTTTTTTTATATATAAAGAGCTTTCCTTTTCGTTCTATAAAAATAATATATGTTATGACGTGGTACGATGTTTTATCAATAGCATTATGTATGATTAAAATGATGAATATATACCTGTATATATGTAACAAAATACATTTTGTTACATATTCAAGCAATCGTCAATAAAATGATAATGTTTTTGTTTCAAAACTCCTAGAAAGCTATTACAAGTTACAAATTACCTCGTAGTACAGAGTTGTAACTTTTGTAACAGACTTAGAAAACTTTTATTCATAGAAAATATATTTACTATTCAAGTGTCGAATTTTGGTTATGAGTTCTTAAATAAAAAATGAATATTGAAATACAAAAATTCACATGTCAAAATGAAATTGATGTAAATATCATGCTGTCCAAATTTAACTTAACTTTTTCGCGTCACAATTATGCTAAAAGTTTGTTTTTTGTAAAACAGATAAATGTTTCCAGTATTTTCATTTTTAATACTATTCATACATTTGAGATCAAAAGCGATAAACAAGGATTCGAAATTTTAATCATATAAACTCTCAATAAATTACATGTTTTAGAAATTGTGACGATTATGGTGATTTCTAAATACTGCGGGTGTTGAAAAAAATTTCTGGAATGAAACAAATTTGAGTGATAAAACTCAAAGATGTATTTCAAAATCTAATAGTTATGCTACTTCAAGACCATTTTTTTTGTCCTTGACTCCGAGTCAAAATATCAATATACCAATTTTTCTAATCGTTTTTTTGCTTTTCTTATTGATACCATTGTTATGAATGACCTCATTCTTCTTATTTCCGAAAAAGCCTACGTCGATTTGATACAATACACTTGCAAATCCCTTCAATAAACTAACACCACACAATCATTCACCAGGAACTTTTCGTTCATACGATCAGACGGGAAAAAACGTCGAAACACAGCGCGAAACTGGTTTCGCGGGGACCAATAAATCTCGGCTCAATTCTTACATCAATCGCCATCTCCTTAATTTGCCGACACGACCCGGCATATTTCGAGCTGGTTTCCAACATTTTTTCTCTCGATTTACCTCTTTACAACATCCACGTTTCGCGGCACGGGCGCGACATTCCCGGCATATTTTTCATAATCGATCGTCACAGGATTCAGAAACTAATTGCCTCCAGAAAACCATAAATCACGCAATTTTTCCCAACGCCACGATGGAAAGAAAATGCATCAAATTTTAATGGCCCCGATCGAACGAAGAATTGCCGCAGAGAAAGTAAAGTTGATTGATGAAATTAATGCCCTCTGACGCAATTGTTTTAATTGCATATATTATTCTCGAAATGAAAAAAAAGCTCAAGGATTTTTTCGTGCCGTCTCGGTTTTTCTCGCGACTTGGGCAATGGTTCGCGTTTGTAGGTGCGGCTGCGGCGTATGGCAACCTTAATTAAATGCAAGCCTCGTACACGATGCTATCGCGAAGAAAAGGAAAAGCCGGCATGGAAACGAGCGAACGAGGGAAACGTTCCGTCTGACGTAAACTCTTCTGACGCAGGAAGTTGGTTTCCAAAGGTTACATTTGATAAGCATCTCCGAGACGCCTCGATTACCGATCTGTATGGCAATTTATTGCCGGGGCCCGGAAATCGCCCCTTGTCCCTTATCTTCCTAGCAAACGAAGAGCGAAGCAAACGAAAACAAAATGGCGCTGAATGTTTTCAAGCTTCAATAAACATTTTTTCATCTTTCATAGCATACCTTCACATCGATTCAATGATAGTCATTCTGTCGTCATCGCGGCATCTGATACAAACCGGTTTCACAAACATTGTGAAAAGAGAAAAAATTTTTGAAAGATTTATTATTATTGCTAAATGAAGAATGCTGAAAGTTCGTCTCAAGTGAATTTAGTATTCTCATGACAGGATGATGTTGAGCAGCATTTTCACTAACAATTGACAAAATCTTCATCATTGATTGGTATTCTTTTGACAGCTGCAATAGGTACAGAATGATGTATCATCCCCTTATCCATTAGTATCCTTTCGTGGTTTTGATCTTTAAAAAAGCTTAGGGTCTAATTTAATCATATTCAATTTACTTGCTTCAAGTTTTATTACATGAAAATATGGCTTTATATCGGTGCCTGACAATGCAATTCAATATTTCTAGTGTGTATTACGAAAAAAAGATTGTTTTATTTTGATTTTCTACAACAACAACAACAAAATGCTCCTAGATTGGAAAAAAAGTAGTACATAGCTCCCAAAATTTTTATAAAATGTATTATACTAATAAGGTTCTGTTAAACCAGCTGGAGTTATGAAAATTCCAAGTTGTTATGGTGGTAAAAACTCGCATTTTCACCGCTTATAACAATAATTGAATTTATGAAAATATGCAAATACGTCTGGAAATCTTTAACATCACTCAGGTGAATCAAAAGATGAATTCTGAGCTTACGAAAAACTAACTTGAAGTTTTTACCGTACCAATTTGAAATTTTTGACACAAATTTAAGTTGGCCTCGCATAAACAAATCAGAACAAAGTATTTCTTCATAAAACTTGTAGGAGATATTACATAGTACAATAGTTTATTATTTAAAAATATCTAAATCGTTAGCAGCATCAGCATTTTATTGTGCTTGCGAGGAAAATGTGCGCATTATTAGAAAGGTAATAAAATTGACTAAATAAAATTGTGGGTATTCGTTAAGCATACATTGACAAGAATTTAGTTTTAAATGAGTGAAAAAAGAATTTTAAAAAAAGTTAGGAAAATATTAAAATAATCAGTAAAACACGTGAGGAATGAAAAAAAAGGAATCAAAAAGAATCCACTATGAATTAATAGAAAAATTTTGATGAATAAAAAGCAATATGAGAGTAAATGAACTAAACATTGGAAAATGCCAAGTAAAATTCGTCTAAATAAACTGCATCGTATCAAATTTAACTTGACAAAAATAAAAATATATTTATTTTTCTAATGCATGCAACTCACGAAAACAATAAGACATCCCTGAGCAAAAGTGAACCAACCAATAACCAGTAAGATTCAGTAACCTTCACATAACATTATGATAACATTAGTATAACATTGCAATAACATTATCATTGAACCTAACTGTTTTTGACGTTTTCCTCAGCAAAAATTGTTCCTCAGATGAAGACAATGATTCGCATGAATTAATCACATTCGCGAAGGAACTTTGCGCTAGAAATAACAATAATATCAATCAAAGTAATAATTTGAATTTTTTGAACTCTTCGTTACATTACAATGTTACGCCAATGTTACAATTATGTGATGCAAACATTATCACGTCTCTTCTCTGATTATCCTCGGAATACTTTTGAGAGAGTCGCATGCGTTTACAAAGCAATACTATATACAACTTTTTGAGTAACTGACGTTAAAAAGATCGAATCTCAAATGATGCGTGAGTTATGCTATGAAAAAGCAACGCTTAGTGATACACCATACAATTATCAACCGATGAAATCTACCTCATCAAACCACAGACGTCTCGTTTCAATGTGTATATTTCACTATTTATAAATGGTGTTTCCAATATATCATCACATGTCATATGCGACAGTAAACTCTACTTATGAAACATCACTTTCTGTCAATTTAAATGCAGCTTTTACTTCAATTTCGTGGAACGTATCGTTCATATACCTTCACCCCGCCACTGCCAGGACACACAATAATTTTTCCAAACCCATTTTTCTCAATAAAGTTTTTCCATGAATGATGTATGTGTATATAGTTCTCTAAAAATCTACACATGTCATGACATTGTCGCACTGCATGATGGAAGTATATTATGATAATATCAAGATATATTACCTACGATAGAATGACCTACAATAATTTCAAGTATAATCAGGGTTGGGAAGGTCCTTCGAAAAATTTAACGCGTTACGCGACCGTTATAAAAGTGAAAAAAGTAAATCGTTACGTTACCATAACTTGTCAAGAAATAGTAATTCGTTCCCGTTACTTAAAAAAGTAACGTCCCTTTATTTTCACCTTACTTTTCAGAATAAATTGACTGTAAATAAACAAAACATCAAAAAGTAAGGCTTCAAAAAAATTTTTAACGTGTTCGTGGTTTTGTTCGATAGAAATTGTTTATTTCAGATATAATAAAAAATTTTAATCCGTACTTTTTCACCCTGAAAAAAATCAATCAGCTTGTTCCAATTTTTATATTTTTTTCATGTTAACAAAATTTCTGAATATGACATTTGATTTAATGTTAGCCACAAGGAAACATTCACAAATTTAATAAATTTTTGAGAAAATCTTAATACCTACCCACATTTTCAAAGTTTTTGAATATTTTTGTATTTTTCATTATGTATACAATGTTGCAAAATTTTCTAGTGTTTTCATAAATTTGTACTATTTTTCTGTACATTGGTACATAGATTTCCAGAATTTCTAGCTCTATGATTCAAAGTTCATTAAATTTTATCTGTATTTGAGAGGATTTTTTAGCAAATAGTGTCTATGAAGATTTTCATTTCCTTTGTTTTTTTTTTAAATATATTTCAATTTTCTTACGATTGGAAGGATTGTTCAGTATTTCTGAAACTATTCGTATTTTTCAGGATTAAAGAATGTTGCAAAATTTCCTAGTATTTTCACATAATTTTTGTATTTTTATGATATAAATTTAACATAATATATTTCAAGAATTTCTAACTCTGGAATTTAAACATAATGCAATTTTCCGTGTTTTACAGGATTTTCCAGAAAACAGTGTCTCGATAGATTTGTACTGATTCCGGTACTTTTCGTATTTCTCCAATTTTACTATGATTTCAAGGATCGTTCATTAGTTTTATACATTGCTGGAATTCAAAAGATTTCAATGTTTCGTATATTTATACCCATTTTTCTTTACGTATTTTCTTTCTGTATTTCCAAGTATCGAATTTTGGGGAATTTTCGAGTTTTTTTAAAGATATATCTTTGAATTTCCAGAATGAGATAAAATTAAAAGTTGAAAATTTCTCAAGTATTTTGATTGATTTCGCAGAATACAGTTTCTCTATAGATCTAGAGTGCCCTTAATATTTTTTGTATTTTTTACAGAGTTATACGATTAGAAAAATTGTCCTATCTTTTTATATACTTTTATAAACTTATTTTTTGGAATTCAAAGCTTGAGATATTAGAGTTTTTCGATTGCTGGAATCATACAAATTTTTAAAGAATCAAATAACATGAAAATCATTAAAATCTCATTGTATTTCGAGTATTTTTCGTTTTTTTTTTTTCGTATTCGTCATGTTCTATTAGATTTTCTAGCAGGATCTCTGGATCTTACAGATCTTGCTATATATTTTGAGATCTACGTATTTTAAGTATTTTGATATATTTTCATGCGAATTTCTAAATTTGGACCCTTCGAAATGTGAAAGTTTCTTATAAAAAGTAAAAAAAGCATATTCCTCGTCAATATTTTCACACATACTACAAATACTCCACTTCGTTCCATTAAAAAATATCAATACAGAGTTTTTTATTCGAAAACGAGGAAGTTAAAAATCACTTATATCTCAGTTTTCAAGCATCCGTTAAAAAGCTACAAAATTAATGAGACAGATAAAAGTGATGTAAAAGAACGGTATTTTCCTTACTCGTTACCGAAAAACAGTGACTCGTTGTCGTTGCATGTTTCAGTAAAAATGTAACGTTGTAACGCGTTACTTCCGAACCCTGAGTATAATGAACAAGTAAAAAAAATAATTATCGAGTAAGATGATCTAGAGTCAAACAGTCTGTATAAGTGAGACGAAAGTAACTGTCAACTGGAAACCTCCTCATCATTTTCGACATGTAAAATCGATAACAGATAATCACAAGCGTTTCGCCATACCATGATAATTAAGTGTTCATTAAAGTCTCAGTGGTATTTACTACTGCAAGTCAACCAACGAAAATCCCTGACCCGCAAACTCCTACGAAAGTTGCTATGTACCTCAATTGATGGAAAAGAAAAAACACCGGCGACTGGTAGCAAAAGCGGCTAACACGCTCGACGGAAAGAGAAAGGAAAAAAAGGTTCCGCCAGAAACCGAGAGGCTCGTGTTTTCTCGCTTCCGAGCAAGGATGATCCTCGCGGGGGGCTGCGTGCGCTTGGCTACCTAAGTAAGCCGCGTGTCGCGGCCGAGGAAAGCGAATGAAAAAGGAAAACTCGCATTTTCCCCGTTTCGAGAACCAATTTCGTTTTCGCTGTTGCGCCGCCGCGAGCGACAGGCTCTGTTTCCCGGCAAATTGGTCGGACGTGCTCGCTGGCTCGCGACGCGCCGTGAGCTCTTCTCAGGGTCGAAGGAAATGCATTTCGCTAATGAAATCCGGCTCGAAGGACCAGCCGGCTCGCATAAATAATTCATCGACGCGGCCCGAAACCGCGGCGTGGGGCTATACAACTACAACGGGCGAGAGATTTCTCGTCGGATCCGCGCTCGGACACGCAACGCTTCCTCGCCACGAGAGTTCTCACGAGATAAATGATAAGGCTGCGCTCAAATTCCACGAGTTCTCAAGCGCCGCTCAGGCTTTTTCCTTGTGCATATTATGTACCGCGAATGTAGGACTCGAGCCTGCACGTGTTTTCCGTTCGAGACAGTGGCGTAAGGCGAATGTCCGCGATTATATTAAGGCCCGCTTCGACATCGCAGCCACGTGATTCAGCCCCAATTTCGGCATTCGAATCAGTTGAAATGATCGTTACCGCAAATTAAGGGGTTTCAATGAAATATGTCTTAGTTGTTATACTGCTGCTACCGTAATTATTAATGATCGCTATTGCGATAATGTAATGTAGAGTCGATTTTTCAGGACTGTTTGAAGAAGCCATTACAAGTTCAACCACTACCTGCATGAAAAAAAATTTGTTCTTTATTTTGAAAATGAAATAATAAAACAAAAATAAGAGTTTCCCGGAATTAATTTCCATGAAATTTAAGGAGAAAAATTTTTAGTCTTCGATTTTAATTTTTGTTTGAAGAAGAGTTATTGCAATTTGAAAACCATAAAGCTGAAATCACAACATCGTGATTTTTTAATCTTGAAATTCAAACAGTGAACTTGAAGAACTTTCACTGTAAAGAAATTTTCATTTAAATATAAGTTGTAAAGAATAATAAAAGTTCCCAGGGGCGTAGGCAGCAAAAATTTTCGGGACGGGTTTTTATGAAAAATATTTTTCTTTCGGGATTACAAGGTTACAACACACATGGTTACAAAAGAGTGATTTTTAAAAATTTACATTCGAGGATTTCAAAGTTATACAACTTTTGGAATCGAGAGTTGCACATTTCTAATATTCGTAAATACAATAATAGAATTCAATTTTTGTGATTTTCAATTAGTAACTGAGGTTTCAGTTTTTTTACTAATATGTACTTTTTTGTATTATTACCACTTTAGGGATTATCTGGTGTTAAGTTATATGGGTTTTCGAAAATTCTATGCTCTGTGAAACAACTTTTAAAAAATTTATATACTTGAATTGATTTTTGAGCAAATTTGAACAACGCAGATAGAATGTATATTATAAATTAATATTATATTCGTATGGTATATTATTCATCAACTTTCGTAGTACTTTCTGGTATTTTTATATATATTTATAATATTCCCAGTAGATTTTTAGAAATTGATGTTATAGTATTGAAACTTTCAGCGATTTTGAGAATTTTTAAATTTAACATATATAAATTTAACATTATAGATAACATATTTTTAAATACACGAGTTTTTCGGATTTTGATTTCGATGTCATAAAAACTAGAGACTCCTTACCTTGAATCTTTGATTATGAAATTTTTTAACTGTGCATGTACACAAAAGTGCGATGCATAATTTTCTACAAGGCAAAATTAAAATAATCAACACACACTTGTTTCTAAATCGAACAAGTGCTTTCGTCTCTTTCTATTCTGATCTGTTAGTATAAAAAGAAAGGACAAATGATGCTTGTTCGATTCAGGAATCTCAATATCTCAGGAAAATCTCAATAACAATTACTGCACAGTCGTTATAGGTTACATTTTTTTCTCCTGCACAACGTGATCTTAATTATATATTTCGGAAACGTGAAAAAATGCCCAACTCATGATTGGGTCAAAATAATTTCCACATATTACTTTGTATTCATTCATTACGATAAACAGAACATACTGCAAAGAATGTGAATTCTTCAAATGCTCAATGCAGGAAAATTTTAGGTTTGAATGACACGGAGTTCTTGACTGAAAAAATGCAGTAAAATTTTACTGCACAATCAAGTTCCTTCATCATCAACTTCAGTAAAATCACGTAATAGTCAAACTGGGTGAAATTCACCCTAGCTCCGAGAAAATTATACTTGAGCTAAACAATGAGTTCTAAAAATAATGAAAAAAAGGTCTGCTATTCTCGAAGAATCTTTCAAAAAAAGGTAATTGCGTTTTTATAACCAAACCCGATTGTTTCAATATGGCCAAACGTTGGCAAGGTGATGAAAACGGACAAATTTGTTTTATTACACGAAAAAAATATTTTTTCTAAAACTGTTGAATAGCGTTCGCAAGTTATTACATTTAAAAGAAATTTTGAAAATGATATAATAAAAATGTAAAAGTATGTAAAAGTATGAAAAAATAAAAGAGTGCTTATCACAGAAATGAGAATTGTAGCTTATTTCTATGATTAAAAATTTGTCAAAAATTTTTATGGGGAACGTTTTCATATAAAGATACTTGAGAAGAAACTTGAAAAATGTGACGGGTGATAATTTCACTGGCGGTGATTTACAAAGGTCAGGCGCGTAGGCATAGAGGGTTTTCGTGGGTTCAAACTCCTCCCGAAAATATTGTAAAATAATTCATATTTCATGTCATAATGAAAATAATACAGTTATAAATAATGAAAATACAAGTTACGAAAAAAATGCATTAAAAAGCGAACATTATCGAAACGTAGGATTACGTAGAAAATATAAATTTGAAGAATCGTTGCAACCCAGTGGGTGATTGAAAAAATTTCAAAACTAAGAAAATGCTAAAAATTTTTTAACGTTGAATAATACGTCATCAAATTATAACAATCTATGTGGAATCCAAGTTAGAGCGTTAGAAAATCGTTCGACTCATACAAACTCTGAAAAAATACTAAAAGTGATTGAATTCTATGGAAAAACTGTTTCCTGAAAAATGCCTGAAGAATGCCTCGACGATCTGTAAATTTCGGAATTCTAGAGAAGCAAATTCTAAATATAATGAGAGAAAACAAGAACGCAATAAAGCATTAAAAATGCCTATAAATGTGATTTTCTTATTAATTTATGGATTTACTGAGAATAGCTCGAAATCCGCATTTCAGAGCATCGAGTTTTTTTGAATCATTTTTAAGAGCTCTATGAAAATAATAAGAATTCTATAAAACTACTGAGAAATCCTCCAGAGTTTCGTAGATTCTGCTAGAAAAATGCGAAAAATAGTACTAAAATCTTCTAATACGTAAAAACCATATAGATATTGTTATCCTGAAAATTTTTGATGCTTGTAATCCTAAGGAATATTAAATATTATAGTTGTATACATAATGCAATAATAGTAATAATGTAGTAATGGTTATTATAGAAGACAATAAAAATACATTTAATTGAATTTCTACAAGTTATACAATAAAATACACTTTTGATTGTAGAAAAACCCAAAAAAAAGAAGTACAAATAATAAAAATCTATAGAAAAGATACTGTTTTATGATAAAACAATTGAAATATTCTAAATTGTTGTAAGTTTCGATATTGAAGCATCAATCTTCAAAAATCTTTTGAGCTCTCCAGAAACATAATAAATCTATAAAAATACTAGAAACTCTTACTAAATTTGATAAAAAACATACTCCACGAAAATTCTAGAAATTCATGACATACACCAAATGCGTGTGGTTATAATTTCCTGGAAAATCTATCAAAATATTTAAATTTTTCAAAAATTTGAATTCTACAGCATCGAATTCTAGAAAGGGCTCTATAGAAATCCATATCAATATCAGAAAATCCTTCAACTTGTATACATACCAAAAGTAGAAGTGAAAAAAATTTGTACCTCAGCGACTAATTAAAAATCACAAAAATCGAATCTCATTACATTCACGAACATAAGCAAAACTTTCGAATCCTAAAATGTAAAATATTTTAAAATAGCCCTATCGTCAAAGATGAAAAACTATGAAATTTCGGACGAGACATATTTTTCGGAAAAACCCCTCCCGGAAATTTTCCGCCTATACCCATGACAAAGGTTAAGCATCAACGACAAGTTACGAAAATGCACTGTTTGCTCGACTAGAGTATAGGATTCATGTGATGTACGCCACTGTCGGGACTCGTGTCGGAGTAAATAAAGACTCGTGTCTTATATTTTCCAGGCCTCGATGATCGAGAAAAAGGAAAGGATGAGGATGAGAAGCAGGGGGAGCGCGGAATCGCGTATCCGCAATTCCTGCACGTCGGGGCTCATTTGTGTGGCGTTCGTTTCATAAATCGCGGGTACTACTCGGGTAGAGGTATGGAGGTGTAGGTAAACGCGAGGAGACAGGGCTCACAGGTTAGCCTCGGCCCACATTGGCATAACACTTTCACTGACGTAACACTTCACTCTAAACTGTTGCGTTGTGCCCCGCTGCTCCCTCCCTCCCCCCGCCCTTCCGCAAAATCCCACTTCCATCAACTCCTCGCGTAACCCTTGTAATCGAGCGTGCACTTGTGTTTACCCAACTCTTTTTGTCTTCTCTTCTATCGCTTATCTATACTGTTTTTACATTTATCTTCGGACTTGCGTATCCTGCGCACTTTCGGCGCGATCATTTTATCTTTTCAAAGGCTAAAACGCAGATGCGCAAAATTATCAATCCTCCATTATTTAAATTTCAAAACACGTAACAATACTTTTAATTACAAATGAGAATCATACATGAAATTACATCTTCGACAGTTTATGTCAAATTTTGAATGAACAGTGAGCGGGACCTGACAAACTTGAAGGTTATAACATTTTGGAAGTCTATTTCAGTTAAAAATCTTTACTGTCTCAAGATATTTGGAAATTTTAATAGCTTAGGCCTTTTTTCAGTTTTCTACAGTTGTTTCCCAACAGTTATCTTTAGAATGTTAAAACTCTTACTAAAACTTGAAATAATTTTTCAACATCAGCTTCAAAATTGACGAAAATATTAAACTATACAACTGTTGAAGAAACTGTGAAAATTTTAAAAACTCTATAATAACCGACATTATCTTAAACGATTTCCAAATGTTACATATTTCAGAATAGTACATCTTGCTTGATAAGAAAAATAGTAAAGATTGTTATACTTATACTTGATGCACTTGAGTACTACTGAATAATCGAAACACAAATATTTGGAAATGTGTATTACAATCGACGGATTTGAATGAATACATACTACGAAAATTCACAAGATTTCAAAGCTATAAACTTTTAGGAACTAAAAGCTTTCATGATGTGCATCAAGTTCCAGACGTTTAAGATTAAACAAAAAATGAAAAAGACAAGTATTCAATGAAAAAAATGTTATTTTTGCTTTCAAGGATATTTCAGTTGAAATTACAAACTTTATGCTCACTAACAAAATATTTGACTCAATCCTGTCCATGAGGAAAGTAAAAAATTCTTTCATTTCTCTTTTCGTTTAATTTTAAACGTTTGGATTTTCAGGTACATACTATTATGATCTTTTCGTTTATTTAAGATATTTCGTTATGTTTTGAAAAAATTTAACCACAGAAATAAATTTTGTTTATTCAGGAAGCGTCGAAATCGAAAACATGATAATTATAAATATAGTTGGAACAGATCTTTGATAGATTTTTAAAAATATACGTTTATACGAAATTTGATAAATGACATCAATATATGTGCAGAAATTTTCACCAAATTTTTTTCATTTTCTGCAAAATAACTGTTAGAGTTCTCTATTACTACAATTGAAAAGATTATTTCATGTTTCGCCATAGTACTTTCATGAGGTATATGTTCAAATGTAATTCATCCTTTTTTTCCAGTTTCTGGTAATTTTTTGAATCTTTTTCAATTGTAAACATGTACAGTATTTGAGTTTTTGGTATTTTATAATATTCTTCATAAATAAAGAATGATCAAGAATTTTCGCATTGATTATAGAACTTTCTTTATGAATTCTTTCTCACAAGAGCATCATCAGGTTTCAAACAAAAAACTGCCTACAAAATACATATTTTTTACTTTCCTTTTGAGGGCTCTATTTCTGAATCTATTATCTTTCTTATCATCTAAGTTTTTCCAACTAATGTTTCCATACACCTTTATTACAGCTTTTTAAAAATTGTAAAAAAATGTTTCATAATTTTCATTATTTACCAAACTCGTGTAATTAGGGCAAACCTTTCTTCATATTTCCTGAAGGAAATGACAATATTAATGAGAATACGAAATATTTCGGATTTCTCTACAAAAATTTTTACACTGTATCAATACAATTTTTTCAAACTATACGACTAAGTTTTTTTCCATGCAATAAGCTTTGAGAAACATAAATAATCTAATGTTGAACATCATTCAACAATCAGAACCAACGTTGATTCGTAACGAACAAAAATAAGGGCATGAAAACATTCTGTACCTCATCTTTTCAAAAGAAATATCACGTAAATTTTATTTTCGACATTCTCGCATTATTTGACTATTGCAAACTTGGAGAACCGCGACCTGGATAAGGCACACTGAATCGGGTCAGTTTGAATATTCATCGCGTTGCATGACTCACGCGGAAAGCGTGCTTTCGTCAACATTTACATCAGGCGCTTGATTTTCCCGATCAAGAGCACTAATCAGTTCGCTCGGATTTTCAGAAAATCCGGTTTTCTTAAAACTCCAACAAGTGCCAGTTTCACAACGCCAACGTCCCTTCGTATTGGTGTTTATATATTGAATCCAAAATTATTTTCGAGATCAAGCTGTTAACACTGGTCCATCCCCACTCCTGCCTTTAAAAATTATTAAATGTAAAGAAAATACATATGTGTGAAAAAAATTTTTCGAAATCTGTTGAATTTTTCAAACATCCGTTGAACAAAAGTTATGCTAACAAACATGTCACTATTAAAAACCTAAAGGTGTCAGAATAAAGCGAGAAAATTTGTTTTTCAAGACTTTATTCAGGCGCGTAGGCAGAGGGGGGTTTTGGGTTCCTACCCCTCCAAAATTATGACATAATCAATAAATATTTCATGTAAAAATAAAAAAAGGTACATTGACTAGCAATAAAAATATAAGTTACAAAAAAATGCATAAGAACGGTAGCAGTATATATTTAATGAAAAAGTAAAAATGATCAAAACGTAGGATTACGTAGAAAGAATGACTTAGAAAAATTGTTATGATTCAGTAAATAATCGAGAAAAATGAAAATCTACGATAATTTATAAATTTTTTACAAATTTTCTCAGATCATCAAATTCTAGAAATCCATGTAAAATCTATATATGTGAAAGTATTGAAAGTCTTTCTATTCATACGGACTCTAAAAGAATAATGAAATTAATGGAATTCTATAAAAAAACTGTTTTCTAAAAAATTTCGACAATGCCACTACGATCTATTAATTTCGGGATTCTAAAGCATCAAATTCTAAATATACTATACATCTATAACAATTCTAGAAAACGCAACAAAATATTTCAAAAATACGATGAAAGAATAACGCTATAAAACATGAAAAATTTAAATGAATGTAATTTTATTATTGCTTTTTGAAATTATTGATAATAGATCCCAATTCGCATTTTTAGGCATCGAGTTTTTTAAATCTCTGTCGCAATCTACAAAATTATAAGTAATCTATAAAAATATTAGAAATTCTGCAAGGTTTCGTATATGATACTACAAAAATGAGAAAAATAAGTTTACAAGTGAACTATGTAACTAGTTTACGAGCTTACCAGTTTACAAGTTTACTAATTTACTGGTAAACGAGTTTCACAGTTTACTGGTTCACTTTCTCACTAGTGTACCAGCTCAATAGATTACTAGTTTACTAAATTACTAGTTTACCGTTTCATTATTACAAATCTGACAAGTTTACTAGTTTACTAATTAACCAATTTACTTGTTAACGAGTTTGCTAGTTTACTATTTTACTTTTTCACCTGTTTCCTTTTTAATATTTCACGATTTCAGTAGTTTGCTAGTTTACTAGCTTTCTTGTTTACTAGTTTAGTAGTTTATTAGCTTACTAGTTCACAAGAAATCTTTCAGTACATAAAAATTATGTAGAAATAATTTTTTTAGAAATTGATAAAACTTTATTGTTCTGGAGCATAATTATTTTGATAATACTCTGATTATATATAATTTTGGAAATTATTCTAGGAATTTATATAGAAAACAATAATAATACATTAAATTGAATTTACGAAATTTCTACAATCAAACATACTTTTAATTGTAAAAATACTAAATAAACATGGAAAAAGAGTATTCAAAATCTTCATTCAAGTAACTGCCGCAGGAAAAATCAATTTTAATTCTCAATATCGTTGAAAGTTTCAATACTATAGCATCAATTCCTGAAAATCTATCAAGCAATCCATAGAAATATGAGAAATATAAAACTACCAGAAAACACAACAAAATTTGATGAATAATGTACTATACGAAAATAATATCTATAAATTTTTTATGTACCTTTCATCTGTGTGGTTCAAATTTGCTCAAAAATCGATTCAGATACATGATACATAATTTTTTACAAGTTTGATTCCTACAGCTTCAAATTTTAGAAAGCTGTATAAAAACCTATATATATATATATATATATATATATATATATATATATATTACTTAACATTAGATTATTCTTAAAATGGTATAAATACAAAAAGTATTAGTAAAAAAAATTTAAACTTCAGTTACTAATTTATCACGATAATCGGATTCCATTATTTACGAACATGACAAACGTAGAACTCTGGATTTCAAAAGTTGCATTGCTTTTAAATTCCGAAATTTAACATGCTCCAAAATCCCTCTCTTATAACCATATTGTCAAAGATTGAAAATTATGAAATCCGGAAGGGAAAATACTTTTCAGAAAAACCCCTCCCGAACATTTTTTCTGCCTACGCCCCTGATTTGATTAGATTGCATTTTTATGCCAAGTGAACAAATACACTATATTCTAAAATCAAGATCAAAATTTGAAACAGAAAGACGTTAAAAAAACCAAAACTCGTTGACAAATACTAATCTTTTATTGAAAAAATCAAATAACTAGAAAAATTTCTAATCATTGAAAAGGCTTAAACCTTTAAGAACGAAGGAAAATACTGCAATATCTCGAAGAAAAATCCATGAACAACAATGTATTCCAAGAAACTTTTTTTCAATATAAAACTTGATCATATTGAATCCGAAATTAAATAAAACCTTCCAAAAATTATTTCAGGAAAAATTAATTTACTTCGGTAAAATGTCTGCAAATTTTGAAATAATTCCTCAAACTCTCCGAAAAAGAAGCTGAAAAAATCACTAAAAATACATCAGTATGATGAAAGCGAGTCCATCGACCTGATTAAATGAATAAAAATTTAGCAACATTTCACGTAACCGAACGTTTCCGGACCACGAATACCCATAAAATAGAGACCATGAACCGGCGTTTCGCTATCTCGGGGACGCCGAAAGAGGACAACGGACGCGAATTGCTTGCGAAATTCTGTTTACTCACCGACTTATAGGATAGCGTCAAGGATAAAGGATTACTCGGGGACCGGTACATGCTCAGCATGCACGTTCGTCTTGGCATTTTTTTTTTCCTCTTTTCATTTTTTATTCCCTCTCGTTTGCTTGCGATTGTACAATATTCCAGATGCGACTCATTAAACGTTTCTTCGCTTGACTCACGAGTAACAAAAGCCGAGATTGAAAGTCGTTAAGAATGCATTGCATGCATCTTGAAAAATAATGACAAATTCGTGAAAAATTGTGAAACTTTGATGAATGACGCGGAGGAAATACACAGGAATTTTCAGGCTCGGCGAAAGAGTTACGACAGTTAAATTGTAGTTTGCATTTTCTGTTAGAAAATGTTTCTTCGATTGTAATTATTACGAATCAACTTCAATACGAATCTTCAAAATAGCCAATCGATATTAATAAATTGCAAAGATTCATGGATCTCAATGTTTAAAAAAAGTGGCAAGAGAAGAAAAAAGTGAAAGGTTGCGTCGTTTTATTTGAATTAAATAACTAATTCTACGCGACGCTGTTTTGACTACTGAGTTCCTTTTATTGCCTCCCTTTTCCGGTGCTCTTTCGACACACCACGTTATGAAAATAAATCTCTCAGCCTAATATACTTTCCCACAATCGCAGTCTGGAAACGATTTTTTTAGCACGATTTCAAGCAATTTTGCAATGCATTTTCTAGAGATAAGATAATTATTTATTTTTTTCATTTCTCGACGAATTTTCATCAGGGAGTTACGGAATCAAACGCGCGCAACATGGTTGTACGTACAACTTTGTTCGAAAGTAGATAACACCCATTTTCTTCACCGTTTTTTTTGCTGCAAAAAAATTTTTAAATATAAATTTTTAAATATTTAAAATTTATAATATACATAATATAAATAATATTTAAAATTCCGAATATAAATTATAAAATTTTAAATATGGAAAAAATTTTCAATATAAATTTTGTTGAACAATTTATATTCCATAGAATATAAATTGTTTGCTTCAATCAAATAGCTGTTGATTAGTTAGGGAAAATCTGCTCGAAAAAAATTTATCATGTCAAAATCCACTTGAATTTAAAAAAGTTTGAATACCCATTTTGAATAAGAAATCATTTAAAGGTAAAATGATTTTAATGTCTGCTTTATAGTAAATAAACACTTTGATTTCATAGAAGGTTTATTTTTTCATAAACAACGTCTTTTTTTACAGTTGCATTTATAACTTTAATAGAAAATTTAATAGACAGCATGGGAAATCTGCTTCAAAAACAGTCTCTCAAGTTTAATAGAGAATTTCTGAGAGTGTACCGCATAAAATCTTAATACATACAGATTGAATAATTGAGAATGTTAGGTTTTCAAAATAATTCATTATTTACAGTTTCTTGTTAAATGTACAACGTACAATAGGTTTCGAAATATTGGAAGGATCGAGAAAACGTTTTCTTAATTACTATTTTATGAATGACTCTAAATTCGTCCACTTTATTCTGAATTGTTTGAATGAATGTAACTTCAACAATAGTGGATTTTGTTTTTTAAATAATTATTTCTCAGACAGTAATGTTAAGTAAAACTTACTGTAACTAAGAAAGACGGTAAAATAAAGTTTTCTCAATTATTCCTCAGACAATAAACATGAAATATACTAAAATACGATGCTTTCTGTTCGGGAGTTTTTACAATTAATGTCATAGTTTTTTGTCATTGTTTCATCACTACTAAAATTCGGAAAAAGAAAAAAATTTGGACAATTTACGAGTTGATTCCATTTCTGAATAGTTTGTTTGATAACGCACCCAGAGTACTCTCGAATAAATTGAAATTCTAAATGTAAATAAAAGTGAATCATAGTTTCCTTACTGTAAAAACTACTTATTTTTTAAAGTTTTCTATATTTTATTGAAAAATATCCTGTAACACCACACTTTTGAGAATAGTATCTCTGACCTCATAACCAAAAATAATCGATAAACCTTCATTTTTCTGCAATATTTTTTGACAATAACTTAACAATATAAATAAATCTTTACGGAATTCCGAGTCGCTCTATTCATTATTTTCATAAAACCAAATATGAATCATGCTTTTCACAATATATTGACCACCGAATCCCTTCCTTTTAATCCACATCATGGTGCGACGTTTCAAGGTTTTACGACTTGAAAAATGAAAGCGGGAAAAACAGGTAGCGCGAAAGCTGCGCAGATGCGTCTCGCGGGAAAATTGACATTGGGGAAGATGGACGTGACGACGTGCGATTTGCCCTAGGGCGGGTTAGAGGTAAAGCCGGCACGGGGCCCTGACCCGATTTTGCAGAAAATGTCAACACTCGTTACGCTGGCCGCTACGCGTGCTTGTACGAGAAGCTTCTATTTGAGCGGCATGCACGTGTGCAAGACTCTCAGTGATTCGCTTTTGCATTGACTCAACGTTACACCGGCGCAGGAAAAAAAAACACCGATTGCCCAATCGTGCAAACGGGCCTCATTAGCCATTAATTCCGACTGAAGCAACATGTAAAAATAATGAGGGGATCCAAAAATACGGGAAATGGTTGAATTATGTTCCCCACTCAAAAGTTCCATGTAAGAAAGGAAACCTAAAAATAAAATTTAGTATTTTATTTCATTCTCAGTTTTCCTATCATTTTTTAGAAAATTGTTGAAAAATTCATCTTCGACTTCTGTAGAATGCGTTTTTTACAAAATTAAGAAAAATTTTCTCAAAAGGGTACGAGAATAATTGACTGTGTACATAAATGATGATAATCATAATCCAGCTGAAAAACAAGCAACAACAGTATAACAAAGCCAGGAAATTTCTTCCCAACTGTTTGAAATTCCCTGGATACGAGAAAAACTGACAAATAATACCAAAGCGAACAAATTTTTTTAGAGAATTCATTGTCTTTAAACTATAGAAAAATAATTATACAAATACGATTCAAACATCAAAAATAGAAACAGATAACAACATATAGACCAACATACTAAAAACTGGTACCCGGTCACTTTCCCGAAAGCAATTTCCCGACAGAAAATTTTCTCAACGACCCTTTTCCCGACATTGCTTTTTTATTCATTTATACGAATATACCAAGTATTCGTATTCCTTTATTTGATAAAGGATAATAAAACAGTGATAAAATTATGTTAATAATTTTTATTTTGTTTCTTTTTGCTTTGAAAATTTTTTATTTACAATAAATATTTTTATTTTTTTATAAATTTATTTTCATTTTATTAGTATTGATTTTTCATTTTATTCATCATTTTTTTTTTAATAATTTAATAATTTTTTTAAAATTGCTTATTATTCCTGGCTAATTGACGGTTTGATTTTTCAATTTGATTTTTTTGAGGGATACTTTTTGTGACCTTTTTTATAAGCATATGTACTTTTTTTGGGCTGCACTTTTTCTTGTCGTTTTTTTACCTTTTTTTCAATATCATTTTTTTACGGATTATCCATATTTTGTTATTTCAGATTTAAAAAAAAAATAATAATGAAGAGTTATAAAATGATGTAAACAACTCTGAATCGATTTCTTTTTGCTGTTAAAATTTCTGTTACTTTTTGAAAGTTCCCAGGCAATGATTGTTTATTATTCCTATCCTATATTACTCCCAAATTATCCTATATTATTTTTAGTATCCTAGCGCATAATATCGTTCTTTAAAAAGTTACCAACTCATGTATAGAACAATACTTATAAAATTTGTCACTGT
Source organism: Platygaster robiniae (assembly GCA_028476575.1). NCBI lineage: Eukaryota > Metazoa > Arthropoda > Insecta > Hymenoptera > Platygastridae > Platygaster > Platygaster robiniae. The sequence goes on from CM052021.1 coordinate 22,843,439, forward strand.
TAAAAAATTCAACTCCGAAAATTTATGTCAAATACAGTCAAGCTCAGTAAAAATTGTAAATTTACGGTCAAATGGTCAAAACAATACAATTTTCTTTTGCATGCTTTCTTCGATTAAAAAGTAAAAACATTATCTGTCGGGAAAAGTTTTGCCGGGAAAAGTGTTTGTAAGGAAAAAGGTCGTCGGGAAAATTGTCTGTCGGGAAATTTCATACGGGAAAATAGACGGGAATCCCAAAAACTAGTTAATTCTTAGTTCCATGCATTTGAAAAAAAATTTTTTTCTTTCTTAAGTTGAATTGGTGAAACTTTTGAAACAATTTTTTCGACTTTAATTAGTAAAAATTCAAAATTTATAATTCAATTCCATTAATTGATATTTGTATAATCACAAATAAAAATTTTGATAAAGATTGTCATATATAGCATGATTTTTTTCTAATTATTAGTAATTTTTTACTAAAAAATTCTATTTAAAAATCGACTCTAAAAACCTGCCTCAATCATGGTAATTGTTAAAACTTTCTAGAATATTTGAAAACTCTACACCATTTCGAATAGTTCGAACCCTTAAACTTTTATAATTCAATATTACTAGAGTCCAGATGTCGAGACCAACAAAAAATTGTCGAATACTACAAAAATTAAGAAAATTCGATACATCACTGGACTAAATATTCATATTTTCAATGAAAAACCTCAAATCCAGTTTTTTTCTTCGTGGTAGGATTCAAAAAGAAACTTGTAAAATGACACTTTTTCGTTAATCAAACATAAAAAATAATTTACCTCGAATCTGCAGATTTTAAAAAATTTAAAAAAAAAGCAAACATCGTTAAACTGCCATGTTTTTACAAGGCCATATTAACGAGGTTAATAATATAACGTCAACCAATGAATAATAATTTCTATAAAGATTACAGTTCGAGTCTTGCGAAGCCACAAAACGCACTTGCGAAACGCGATTTGATGAGCGGTAATGGAGTACAATCATATCAACAGTCTACAATTCGAGGAAGTCCGGTTCCTTGATTAAAACACGAATATTAGCTAATAGGAAGTTTGGTACTAGAATTGACTAGAATGTCTTGATCAATATCATCAAGAAACGTAATTCGTACCATTTCAATTCCTCTACGTTTAAAAAATACAAACATCAGATTAACTCACATGAAGAATCTTTGAATGTTCTGCAACTTTTTTTCTTTCAATCATGTAAGAGATTTGAAAATATCAACAAATTTACTATAGCTGTTTTTTGTCATTGCAATAGAAAAGTACATTCGTACTTATGAAATATCGTTTTATCGTCATCGATATTATATTTTGTTTCAGGCTCACAAGCACATTTGGTGTCATAAAATTCATAATGTGTGAAGATATAAAATGTAAGAGCATATCTGTTGAGAATTCAGTAAGCGTTCAACGTTAATAAAGATGATCCGCGCAGAGCTAACAAAGTTTGTGAAAGAGTCGTGCCAAATGAAGTAACGTCAGAATTGAAACGATGTGACGAGAGCGTTGCTCAATCTAACCACTCTTCTTTAAGTCCCCTCTTGCTGGTACGAAAGGGTTTGAAAGTCTATTTCCGAAGTCGGGATTCATGTATTTTTCAGAGGGTCAAGGGAACGGGAGAAATGAAAGACAAGTGCACGAGACAGATCGAATTAGCAAATGTCTAGGGGAAGTAGTGCGAAAACCCGACGCGTCCGGAACTCAATTACGTAGAAAATAAACCCGTTTTGGGTTTTATATAATTTTTTTTTATACTCACAATATATGTTCGCAGTCTCGACTTTTGAAATTTTTTTTTAGTGTACAAGTGGTTCTTCAAAAAACTTTGAATTCAAAAGCTGGAAATATATATATGTTCGAATTCGCACTCATTATTCAATGTACAACGCTGAAATTTATGCGAAATCGGCCGTAAATTAACAGTTAAAGAATATTAACTGAAAGTAACAAGTGCAAATAAAAAAGAAACAAACTGCACATTGAGTCAGTTCAACTCTGCTTTTTCAAGTCATGATTACCTTGTGAGAAAAGGTGATTTTTTAAGTTTTGCGAACATTTTTCGAAGTCAATTAAAAAAAATTAATAGAAGAAGCAGTACATTATTTTATAATAAATTTGAATAATTAAAGCAAATTTGCTCCTTTTTTTCAGATGATCGTACTTTCAACTAAAAATGTAATTCCGCTCTTCGAAAGACATTTTATACTTTGTCAGCAAGAATCTTTCATTGGAAAGAGAACGAAATTAATGTAGAAATTTATCAAAAGATTCGCAAAAGCGAAAATTTTTATTAATGCTCGCTTTGCTAACATGTAAAACGTGTATCAAACTCGACCTTATTCGGACTTCTCATTTTCAATAAATATACATTCTGCCACCTTTTCATTCCCACGTTGCGCAAGCTGGATTTTTCGTAACCAACTTTCGATTTTAGCCCAGCGCTTCGTCGTTTATACATATATATATATATATATATTAAGTTCCTCCATGACATCACTTCAGCATATAAAAAATTATTAAATATATGGATACTGGAACGGGAATCCTAAATTCTTCTTTGAAAATGAATAATTCTTTATGTGTTTCTTTTTAGTGAAAATTACTTCATATTATCATGCTCTTTAACTGATCTATTAAAATTTATAGATGTTTGTAAAAATCTCAAACTCGAACGTTAGAAGATGCTAGTTATAGAAATACTTGAAAAATTATAATAATTAAAAATGCATCTAAAATTTCAACTAAGAATCTTTCAAGCACCTATTCGCAATTTGTGTGTACCTACAAAAGCAATCTATAATTTAATGAGGTATGTAATACGTTTTGGAATCATTATGCAAACCAGAAAAAATTTTTAGAATAACTAAGAAATTTTATTAAAATTCTGAACTTCGCTTGATTTCGAGGAAGCATAGTATTCGCAGTGAAACGAAAGCGAAAAATCAGAATTTAAAAAAATCACCACAATGTCGAAATACACAGAGATTGAACACATGGAGTTCTACATATCTTAATTACTATTACCTATAGGTGAGTAATCGGCCATGTTTGTAAGACCAAGATTGTTCATGGCAAAGCATAACAATATTTTAAGTTCCTAAAATGCAAATTGATGATTCTCAAGAAAAAAAATTGAATTATTGATTTATATAAATTAATTTGATACTTTATTCAGAAATTATAATTTCATTATTTCATCTCGTGACAATAGTACATTGTGGCACAAGTTGTAAAAGCGCCAGTTTTAAAACGAGCGTGAAGTTAGGTACCACACGAGTTTTAAAACGTAGCTTTTTTTCAAATGAATTCGAATAAATCAGGGCTGTACTGTATTACTTTTTTTTGTTTCGATTGACGATGATTGACGACAAGATTATTGAGCGATCAGGGTGAAGTTGGTTGCGGGTGGTTCACGAACAAACGCGAAGGTACACGAAAGTACACGAGGGTACGCGAAGCAGCACGAAGCGCTGCGTTAAAGGTTCCGGTGGCTTCACAACAATGCGTTGCTCGTAATTCCACTTGTTTAGAACGTTAAAATACGCAATATTTTTACACTACACCACAAAACTGTGACAATTATTACGATCGCAGTATTTTTCAGAGTGTTTCTTGTACACAGTACAGATTTTTCGCGTCCGCAAAAGTTGTCTGAAAGTTGCATACACCACTTCGTCATCAGCAATAATCGGTCACTTTTTCCACCGAAAATAGTGGGAAAACCTCAATTATTCGTGAGTTATAGAAAAAAATTTTTACAACTTGAGAGAAGGCTAAAAAAAAAGGTTTACAAAAGAAGCTTATATGATGAAAATTGATTTGTTAAAGACTTCACAAATTGATCTGTTTATATTTTTCAACTGAAAAATCTGTAACTTTGACACAGCTTAACAGACAAATCGGTCAATTTCAACAGATTGTCTGTTGTATTTTAATAAATTCATTCTGTAAGTTTGAACAGATTTCCATTGCAAAAATTTTACGACATTGAATCTGTAAAATAAAATGACAATCTGATGAATTTGGCAGATTCAGATTTAGAGAGCAATCAGTCGAGGAATTGAAATATGGCTTATTGTTAGGTATTTTTTATAATTTTTCTAATTGTTCTAACTATAATTCTATGTTCCATTTTGGACTGTAACTATGAATTCTTGTTATGGAATAATTTTATTGTTACGATAAAGGCAATAAGTTACTTTTATGTGGGAAGGAGTAACCTAGTCACCTAGACCTAAAATTCTCAAAAAGTAACACACTCGATTTCGTATACAAATTCTGCGGTTGAAATTCTTGAGAAACAAACTATTTTCAACTTGAGATTTTCATTACAAACTCCGTATTCTCGCAAAAGGAATCATTTTAACTTTTCATTTTTGTGTCTAGCTTTGTTTTTAGCGTAAAGAAAGCTCACAGTAGGTTAACACGCAACTTTTTTTATGATGCTTATAACTGTGTATTAAAAAAGTTTTTTCGGAAAGTAGTAGCGAAAAAGAAATGTATGCTTAGGTAAAATATACATTAACAATAAACAATCTTTAAATTCGGAGTCCTCATAAGGTGAAAGGAGTGGTTCAAACACGACCCCCTTTTTACAGTGTATCCACGACTGACAATGGTCTTCATCTACATTCCTGGCACAATTCCCCATCTCCAACAATGAAGACACGCGCATTTTCGAAATATTAATGAAACAAAGAAGCGTGGAAGACTAACTGGGCCACGAGCAAAATCGATTATACACCGGTGCATTACGCAAAGGCGTGATCGACGCGAGAATCTGGAGAGATCGTTCTGCATTGTGATCCAAATGAAAGTAAGATAAATTTTCTTCGAGAAAAATGTACTCGCATTCTCATCGAGTCTATTAATTACGGAGTTGAAAACAATTGGCAGACTTTAGAATTTTTTCTTCCGAAGCAGTACGAAGGAATGAAAAATTTCTTGTGGCGATAAGGTCTGAGATGCGGGAAGCGATAGTGTGAATTATTTCTTATTTCAAGTAAAACTCTGCAAGCACGTAATAGGAGGTAAAAAAAGGAAACAAAAGTGGGTAACGTGGAAATGAAATGATCTTAATGACGTTCGTGTGCGAGTATGTAAATTTACCCGCGAAGCAAAGGCTAAAAGGTTTACGCTACTGGCTGAAAATTGACGAATGAGATATATTAAAAGGGTTGAATTTAACATTTAACAAAAACGAAAGTTCTCCCAAGAGTTTGGAATACTCATTATATAGATTTGAACAAAGTTGAGTTAATACTGTTTTGTTATTTTCAATTTCATTTATTTATTCAACATAATTTGCCAATTTTTAACTGTCATACCCGGGATAAAAAATCAGAGTATCCTTTAGTCTCAAAACTGTTTAGAGTCTCCAAATTGATCATTAAGAGTATTGCGTTTGGCAAAATGAAATACTCAAGATGCTCTTGAGACTTAAACGATACTCTTGTTGTTGCTTTCAAGAAATAGAGTATTCAAATCGGAGATCAAAGGTGGTTGTAGGAGACTTTTTGAGATTCGTGAAAAAAATTAGTTTACCCTCAGAGACTCACAGTCACCTTTTTCTAAAATGTTGTATACTCTCGGAGACTCCTTCGATATTCTTGGATACTCTTGGAGACTCGATGATACTGATTCCGAGACTCAAGATACTCTTAGAGACTGAAACGATAATCTAATTTTTTATCCCGGGTATTTTCAAGTTTAGAACTTTTCACACCTAATAGATGCAGTCCACAAAAAATGAAATACATTTTTATAATTTTTTTCAAACTCAACGCCCTATCGCAAAAAATTCTGTACTATTGATTCAACGTTTTCAAATCATTGCAAATGATGATATCGGACAGCGAAAATGTTTCGAATCGAAAATCATTCTAATGAGAATCAGTTTACTTCATATATTATATTTGTGTCTGGAAACTGAACTCACACTGAAATTTCGTTCCCGCAACTTAAAACGCATCTTAAATTTTGCCGCACCAAGTCTTTAAGTTTTCTGAAAAATCAAATATGAAAAATGATTTTCGACATGCGAGCATTAAAAATGTCTTATTTTTATGACCTTGCAGGAAATAATGACTGCACTTAAATATCCGAAAAATCCTCATTTTTTCACAATTCTTGATTTCAAAAAACGTGACATTTTTGAATGAAAATTCTTGAATACTTTTGAGATCGATAAAATTTTTCAGTTGACGAAATGAAAATTTAAAATAAGCTGTTTTTCTCATTTTCAAGAATCCTACAATTCCGTATTTGTTTTCGGAAATATGTTCGAAATTTACTCTCAATGAATTTCATGATATCGATTAATTATGTTCGAATAACTGCAAATGATGTTTGATAGCAAAAAAATGTTGTCATAAAAATTTCCGAAATAGAATTCGGTTCATTCCACATTTTTTTATTGAGCCTGAAAATTAAGTAAAGGCTAAATTTTTTTTCCAAAATATGAACGCATCTTAATTGTGCACTTTAATATTCCAATCGTTCTGAAAAATCCATCTGAATTAAAAAAAAATATAGGCAAAAATGAAAGAATTGTCCCATTCATATTATTTTACGAAAAAAAACCGCTTGCAAAATTACTAAGCTTTCTACAGTTCTTGATTTCTTGAAAAGTGGTATTTTTTTAATGTAAATTTACGAGTCGTTGAAATCTCGACATTTCAAAATCTTGTACATTTTCGTGCAATCTTCTGAACTTTTGAGTTGTACTGGAATTTGTGATATACGAAATTCCGAATTAATCGTAAGCATTTTTTTGATCATTGAAGTATAAATACTACAATTTCGTATTTGTTATGAAAAACTTTTTAAAATTTTGCCTTTTTAAAATATCCACCGTTCAAATGAATCAAACAAGTTACACCTTATTCGAAATGTCATTTCGAAAAACTTGAATAAAATATAATTGTTTAACGTGGAAATTTCTGTTTGAAATCAATTTCTTATTCTCAAAAGTGCTGAACTTTTCTTTTTTTTCTGGGCAGAAAGATAATGGATAATTTATCATTTACAATACAACAATTCGTAATTTTAAGTAGCTTTAAAGTAAAACATTCACTTCAACTCTTTAAAAATACGGAGCTTTTTCCATTCTAGGAAGCATACTAAATCATAATACAAAAAAGAATATACATTACCTATAACTTTATGCATAAAAATAAATTATATCGAGAAAAAGTCATTTGTGATACAATAAATAAAAAAAAAAACGAAGTAACTTCCTTTGGAATTTCTTTCATTCATCGAAACAAGGCCACATGTTAATCTCGATGAACGAAATATTGATTTCATTTAGTCCCACTTAAATAACTACATAAACTAAAAACTCAACTTCCCTTTTAGTAGTGAGTTTTGAGTGTATCAATGAAATTTCTGCTGAACCACATGAGAGAAACCCTGTGAAAAAATTCAAATACCAGCTCAGATTTTTTCCAAAAAGCAGCCGCGCGTGCGTGAAGAGTGCGATAATAAATTCGAACGTTAATAAAGCAATGAAAAAGATAAAAATGGCCACGGCGGAAGGTATTACGACACGTCTGAAACTGCAGGAATTGGGCCACGCATAGCATGCGAGCGCGTATATATACAGACGTGCTATATTTTTTAAATAAGCGATCGCACTGGCAATTATTGCCGACGCGGATGTCTGTTCGTAAGCAAGACCTTGGCCGGTTTCCCTTTCCGCGAACGGCTCGCGTTTCCGAGGTAATTTATTCGCGTGAAAGTGAGACTCGTTTCGCGGGCGATCTTACTGTGCGTCGTCTCTAGCGACATTCTTTCATTATCGACCCAAGATACTTTTCCGACTGTCGACCGCCGAAATCTTACCGACCGCGGATCAATGTTTCAAAGAGTGCTCCGACGATAATTAGGTAAATTAACGATTTTTTTATTATTTTCAGGAATTTTCGATCAGCAGTGCTCAATCTCATGTAGAAACTTGAATAATAACAGGATCATTATATTTCTAAATATATCCCAGGGTTGCATATAACGGTGTTAATAACGGTGGATTATAAGGGTTGGGACAGTTCTCATTTTCGATTTGTTCCATATTAGAATATTTTCATTTGTGAAACTTACCTTTGCTTGTTTCTGGCTGAACGTGCTCCGTTTTGATCTCCGCCCTCGCCGCGTATGGAATGGTGATCGGTTGAGTTTGTGACGTGGGTGTTGCTAATTTTTCTGATGAAAGAAACAAATTCAAATTGAGCAGTGCGTTGGAATAACATAGTATTTTGTCGGTAGGGTAGGAACTCGGGAACTAATTTTTTTTCAACGTTTGCTGAAACATTGGTAACGAATACGTTCAGTAGATGCAAACAAAACTATTCGTGAAATATCTACACGGAATGAAGAATATTGTTTCTTTCATGCGATTTGAGAATAAAATTTGGTGCAGATTTCCACAATACCGACAGAAGGTGGTGTTATCGACCGTTTGGAAGTTACCGGCTAATAAAGGATTCGCAGCGGCGATGTTGTACCTCTGCCGCCTGAAGGAGGCGGCGGCGGCTGTGGTGGTGGTGGCGGCGGAGGTGGGTTGACTCGCTTCGGCTAAATCGGCTTGCAATTCTCGGAGAAACGTGTCGATGGTGTCGAAGGGCTCTTCCCCGGCGACGTTGGGTATGCTCTCCGTATCTTCCGGGGGCCCCGTAGGTGCCGCTGACGCCCCCACAAGCGCGTTCAACTCCATCGTCGAAAACTCGACGGACTGACCGGCAGTGTTTTCCTGATTAGATTAAAAAGTGAAAAAAAAAATAATCAGAACACTTTTGAGTAAATTCTGAATAAAGCTATTTTATTAAAGCTTTTTTTTGTGTAGAGGAAGGGGGGGGGGAAGCGGTTACAATAATTTTTTATTATAATAGGGTAGAGTAGGGCTATTCCGATCAGAGGGCTACTTCGATCGCTTGAGGTTTTGAAAAATGCAGTTTGAATTTTGAAATTGTAATACCTCGAAAATTTAGTTCTATTTAGTGACCTAAATTGACGCAAAAAAAATTGAGCCGCGTGTCTATCGGTTGCTAGGTATAATTAATAAATTACCAAAATCGTTCTGAAAGCTGTCAAAAGCGTGCCAACTGTGATTTTCGGAGAAAGTTCAGCAAACTCCGTAAACACCCAAGACTAAGGAAGATTTTTGTTTTTCCGTAAGTATGTACGATCCAGAATATTCTCTCAAAAACCTTTTCATGAAAAAAATTTTTTTAGCTGTGAAATGCATTGAAAATTCCCTTGATTACTCTCAGGGCTACTTCCATCAGAATTTGTGGGGCTACATAGATCAACATGTTCGTAAGAGATATTTTTTTGATACATCGTCCTTTTTAGCTTATTTCAATCTACATAAAACGTACTTGATTTCAAATCCATAAAAATAAATTTCAAGCGATATAATTTGTTATAGAATGTTTCAGATGATTTTAATTGAAATTTTGAGTCATATTTTTCGCTATTTTTTTTTCAACTTGAACCTCAAATATTTTCTGTAAGCTTTTCAACAAATAGAATGAGTTTCTGAAAACTGTTTATTGCATACACAGACTCTTTCAGACAACGCGGTAGGCGAATTTTCGCAATAGACACGCCAGTGGAAAAATTACTCCAAGAAGAGCGAGAAGAGAAGAATTTGAAGAATAAATAAAAAAAAATCTCGCTCGTGTTCGATCGTTTTGAATAGGCAGGCATTCAGAACGATCGAGCGCGAGCGAGGCCCCCAAACGCAACCGTTAGTCATTTGCATTAAGTGATTTTCTTCAAAGTTTCAACTATGTGAAAAATGCAGTTTTTCAACGTTTTTATGATGAAAATAGCATTTTCGACCTCAAATACATAGACATGCGCTTTTATACGGTAAAAATCGAGCCATAATTGAAAGAATTACAAAGTTATATTTTCGAAATTTTGCATAAATAATTTCTCGGAAACTTGCACTAATTTCGCGAAAAGCTCTTGCAGACTCGTTAATGGGGTCATTAGGAATCGATTTTATGCATTTAGATCCATAACAAAAAAAAAATTTTTTTTTGTCGCACAGTATGATCCGCCGACTTTAGGGCACTCTGTATATTGTCCAGCAAACGCAGTAGTACAGTGACACTCGTGAGTTCTTTCTAGAAAAATGGAAAAGCCATTTATGAAATGTGAAATAACAAGATTGGCGATTTTCACCTGGAATTGCTGGAAATCATTTGGTCAGTCACGTTAAGTCACTTTTTTTCATCGAAGTTTGGTCATGACCGGTAATTACTGACCAGAAACGAGCTCTGACGGTAAATTATAGTTAGAGAGTATTTAAATTTGACCGTAAATAACAATAAATGACCGTCAGAAATTACTATGACCTGACCAATTTTTTTCTGACCGGTAAATTCACATCTCTGGACCCCACCCATGGAGCTACCTCATAAGTTTTGTTCAAACATTCATGACTTGTGCAAAACTTATGATAAATGTTTGAAACTTGGCATAGTTTGAGTGTCTTGTGTTACGTTCAAGATCGAAATTTTATGGATGATTCTATCGCTGTTATCTATGTATCACAAAAAATGAAAAATTACATGTTTCCATTTTTAGATAAAAGCGATAGAAAAATCCAGAAAAATTTTGTCTTGAACTTGACATTATACGCTAAAATTATGCCAAGTTTCATACATTTATCATAAAAACATATGTATGAAACATATTGTCTAATCTTCAGTTACTTGGCAAATAAGGTGACTTGCAAAGGGTTCGATTTTTCAAACCTGAAAAAAATACTCGAATTTCACCAAACCTACAAACTTGATACTCAGAGGAAACATGTATAAATAACAGAATTAAATTGAATATTTCCGAAATGTACAAGATTTCTAGAATCTCCATGCATCAATTTGAGATAATGATATTCCATTAGAAATGTTAATATACATACGCAGAGTAAAATGTTAAAAATTAGACCGGTTGTAATGCCGAAGAAACTGCAAACGCCATTAATATGTCAACATATGTTTTATAAAGATAAGTTTGTACGTTAGCAACCTGTAATTAAAAATTTTTCTGTTGCCTCTCCAAATCGAAAAATTGAAAAAGTAAATCCTAATTCGTACTTCTCATTCGAGTTATTGAACAATTTCATTTATTACAATTTGTAGATAATATTAAATGGAATTTATATTGTAGATTCGAAAATTCTTCTGTAAAATTGTTTCAACGTGAATAAAAATGGAAGTTTAAGACCACATACTAACAAGCTAATATATTTTTTGTATTTCTTTTCGGAATGCTATAGGTTGACTGTATCTCGTGTCATTAAAATGTGCGTACATCAAGGATACCATTCACGGTATGTCATAACGGTGCGACTAAGATTTTTTTAGTGTTTTTTTTTTTTTTTTTCATTTTTGTGCTATTCAAACGAAGGTGGTTGAAGGCCTGTAATTTATACACGCATTGTGCAGCTTGAGAAGTATTTCTAATGTTTTTTAAAGAAATTAACGTTGTTTATTACTTCCAGACAAAATATATAAGAAATCACGTTTGAAAATTTTTCGAAAAAACTTGGATCACAAAATGACGTATTAATGATAGTCATTTTTCAAAAAGATATTAGAAATTTAATTTCACTATACGTGAAAGTAAATTGAAAAGAAAAATTTTCATGAAATCTTCCATATAAAATGAAGGGGAACAGTATTTTTGACATAAAAAAATTAAACATCATCTGCATAATATGTGACTTGCCCATTATTATAATTCAAAAGATAACTATTTCAAAATTCATGCGAAGATAGTGATCTACTCATTCTCAAAAACTCAAAACTCCGGCTTCGAAACTTCTCGTGATATCCATGCATGAAAAACTACGCCTCACAGCGAATCTCGATTATAACTCACTGTGCACATAATTTAAATATCATGAAACTCTAAGACTGTCGTCATACAATCTTATTCTCGTATTTCTGAATATCATAATCTCTGTAAATCCACCGAGAAAAAAAAACTACATTGTAAAAAAAATCGCGACAAGGTTACATTAGCATGAAAGATAAAATGCAGATGAACTTCAGCCTTCGTATTCTTCCCAAAGTTTCAAAACAAACTGGAAAACCTATTGAAAAAGCCAACTATTGTCTGTTTTTCGCGTTGAATGTTATTGATGAACAAGTTAGAATGTAAAAGAAAATTGAAAAAAAAAGGTGGGTGCAAGGCAAAGACTTAATTTATGAATTTTTTGAAATTTAGAAAATTAAAAACGAGAAAAATTAGTGGCGAAATCATGCTAATTCGAAAAGTAATGGATGTACATGACGTCGCAAAAGTAGAAAGATAAAAATAAAGTCAACTTTCATGGGATTGTCAAACGTATAAAAATGAACATATCAATGGATATGAGGAAGTAATTTTGTAAATTTTATGTGTTTTATGATTTTCTATTTTACGATTATGTTTTATTATTTTTGAAAAACTTTCTTACGTTTCGCAGATTTCTGTACACATAATACGTCACACGTTTTGGGGGAGAGAGGGGGGGCTTCGGAAAAATTTGACGTTATGTAACACGGGAGAAAAGGGATTTATCCTCAGCGTGACGTCACACATTTTTCCCTAAAAAATTGATTTTTTTATAATTAATCATTTTTTTCTTCTAATTTCGCTTGTTCCCAATAATTTTTTGTATTGAGTGCACCGTTCTCCGTATGACCGCCAACGTTCATGATTACTGAAAATTTTGTAAAAAAAAAGACGCGTGACGTGACGTCAAACGGGAATAGGGGGTCTACAATTTGTGACGATGTGTGACATAGGGAGTGGGGGTCAAAAATGGCTAAAAATCGCGTGATGTATTGTGTGCACGGTCTTTTTGAAGATGTAGGAAAATATCACAAAAATCGTAAGAAATACCTGTTAGTTGGAATAGTTTCTATGATTAAATCACTATAATTAAATTTTAAGAATTTTTAGCCTCGGTTTTACACAAAGTTAAAAAGTTTGCTGCCAAAATCATCTGTTCCTTCAAGTTGCGTCAAAATAACTCTTGCGTATTTTTGAAACTGCAAGAAAAAATTTTTTTTTTTTTGTTCGTGTATTTTTAGTGAGCATTGGCGCTCGAGCGAAACAAAAGCATGCAATTGGTATAAAAGTCTTATTACGTGAATCTAAAATGTTTTTATTTTAACAACATGGATGCAACAAGGACGGAAAAGAGACCTTACTCCCGCAAATCACGTAGTGAAAGTGACCATTTCTCGTACGAATGAAGAAAAAGATGTTTTACCTGGAGGCATTGGGTGAGATCGACCATTTTTCCGTCGTTGTCAGGGCACCAGAGTAGCTCGTCGTCGATGAAGGGCATGTTTGACTCGTCCTTGGGAACGAGAGTTGAGGTTAGTGCGAGGGTCTGAGATATGGGGACCGGCATCGGGACCCGTACCCTCGGGCGGGGCCTCTCTAGCCACCCCCGTGCTTTCTAACATCCAAAAATTACGCCCCTTCTTTTTCCCCTTTTATCCTTCTTTCTTCTTCCGCGATCCTTTCAACGTTTCCTTCCAGTCAAGCGGCTTCTGGAAAACAAATAATGTATCCGTCTTAATCATCGTTACGATCGATCTACTCTACAAACGTGGATTCTCTTGCACTAGGTTTTTTGCATTCTAAATCCCTCGCTGATTTTGACTCGTTTATTCTTTCTCTACTTCTGATTTTGTCCGCCCGATAACGTGACCTCAATGAAAAAATAGTAAGGACTTTTACGTACTTTGAGTGAACAGAGATTGGATTTCAATAATTGTTTGAAACATTAAATTGTATGTATTATACGTACAAACTATGTGATTCGATCTTTGGTTTACTGAAATTATTAAAAAAAATACCATGAATAATAATATCATGGCATTCAGGGGCGTAGCCAAAACGAATTTTCGGGAGGGATTTTTTTGGAAAATATTTTTCTTTCGGGGTTTCATAATTTTCAATCTATGACAATATGGTTACAAGAGAGCGATTTTTAAAAACTCACATTTCGGGACTTGAAAGTTATACAACTTTTGGAATCAAGGGTTGCATATTTTTAAAATTCGTAAATAATAGAACTCAATTTTTGTAATTTTCAATGAGTAACTAAGGTTCCAATTTTTTTACTAATACTTTTTTGTATTATTAACACTTCAAGGATTATCTGGTTTTAAGTAATAAGCATTTCTATAAAGCTTTCTAAAATTCTATGATCTGAGAAACAACGTCTAAAAAATTTATATATTTGAATTGATTTTTGAGAAAATTTCAACAAGGTACATTATAAATTTATATTATTTTCATATGGTACGTTATTCGTCGAATTTCGTAGTATTTTCTGCTGTTTTTATATATTTCTAATCTTTCGATGGATCGCTCAGTAGAATTTTAGAAATCGATGCTATAGTATTGAAACTTCCAACGATTTTGAGAATTTTAATTGATTTTACAGACGACAGTTTCTTTCATGAAGATTTTCAATACTTATATTCTGTATTTTTTAGCTTTCTACGATTAAAAGTACGTTTAGTTGTGTAAATCGTTTCAATTGAATTTCATGTATTTTTACTGCTTTGTGTATGAATTTATAGAACAATTTCTAGAAATATGCACACTTATACTATTATATTAATAGCTATGCTCCACGACAGAAAGTTTTATAAATTTCTAAAAAAATTTTTCATACATAATTTTTATGTATTAAAAACTTTCTAGTCAACTAGTAAGCTATTAAACTGGTAATCTGATGTAAGCTAGTAAAATAGTAAGCTAGAAAAAAAACTAGTAAACAAGTAAGCTAGTCAACTACTAAGCTAGTAAACAATTGAGCTAGTAAACAATTGAATAGTAAACCTAACCTAATTCGTCAACAGGTAAATTAGTTATTTAGTGAACTAGTATACTTGTAAAATTTTCATTAGTAAACTAGTAAGCTAGTTAAATAGAAACTAGTAGGCTGGTAAACTAGTAATCTATTAAGCTAGCAAACTGGTGAGCTAGTGAACTAGTGAACTAGTAAACTCGTTAACAAGTAAATTAGTAATTAGTAAACTGGTAAGCAAGTAAACAAGTAAATTTTTAAACTGGTAAGCTGGTAAACTAGTAAGCTAGTTAACAAGTTAGCTTGTAAACTAGTAAACAAAAGTTAACTAGTAAACTCATTTTTCATATTTCTCTTTGTATAATACACAAAACTCTGAAGGATTTCTGATTTTTAGTATTTTTATAGATTACTTATATTTTTTCAGATTGCTACAGAGATTGAAAAATATGCATGCTTTAAAACGCCAATTTCGATCTATTCTCGGTAATTTTAAGAATTAATGATAAAATCACGTTCATAAAATATTTTATATCGTTATTCTTTTTCCGTATTTTCAAAATACTCAAAAAATTTAATTGCGTTTTCTAGAATTTTCTAGATTTATAGTATTTTTATAATTTGATGCTCTAGAACCCCAAAATTTCTAGATCGTAGAGGCCTTAGTCCAGATTTTTCATAAAACAGTTTTTTTTGTAGAATTCAATTAATTCAATTATTCTTTTAGAGTTTGTATGAATGGAAAGATTTCCAATACCTCTATATGGATTTTACATAGATTTCTAGAATTTGATGATCTAAGATTCAGAGTTTTATAAATTTCCAGCATTTTCGTAGATTCTTATTATTCTTGATGAATCACTGGGTTGCAACGATTTTTCTGATTCATATTTTCCACGTAATCCTACGTTTTGATAATTTTTACTTTGTTATTAAATATACGCACTGACAAGGTTCTTATGCATTTTTTGTCACTTATATTTTAATTATTAAGCGATGTAACTTTTTCCATTTTTACTTGAAACATTGATTGATTTTATCAGAATTTCAGGAGGGGTTGGAACCCCCAAACCCTCCTCTGCCTACGCACCGATGGCATTGCATGAGTTGTTATTTGTGAATTGGTGTTCCTCCGAAAACTCTCGAAAAGAGTTAGATATGTTGATGCTGTGTGCGCAATGATTCATAAAGTGGAAACGAAATTGATCGGTTGAAAGAACAGGCGCGAGCAGATGGCACGAGATGACGAATAACGAGACGTATCGCGTGACGCGCATTGTAAATAAAGCGGAGGGCAATAACATTCGCGGGTAATGGCGATCGGGGAAGGGAAGCTCGACTAGCATTTCCATGAAAGTGAAAACACCGAGCTAAACTTTCTTTCTGGCATGGGTTGTTTCACTTCCTGTGGGCGCGCGTAACCTGCCTCTGCATTTCTATGCAGCTTCTACCAGACTTTTGCGTAATCCTCCTCGGCCAAGAAAGAAAGTTTCTAATGCGGGGAGGTTAACATCCTCTCGTCTATCCATTTAAATATCGCCTATTATTCGAGTTAACCCGTAGAACGCGCATACTTCTCCCCTTAATGAAAGTCGGGCACGAGAATCGAATGCGGAATTTCATAAATTGCAACACGTTCTATCAAAGCGATTACCATGCTCGGAATAACAAAGTTATGAAAATAGTATAACGCGTGAAATAATTTATTCACGTTTCTTTATTTTAATTTGGGCAATTCTTCAGTCGTGATTTAAAAAAAAATAGTATACTACATCACAGGTATGGATGTGTATATTCGACATAACGCGGAAACAACTGACCGAGCCGAAGGCGAGGTCTGTTACCCGTTTGTCCTATGAGCACATCCGTACTTGTTTACGTGAGACATTTTTTGTAACGATAGCCGAAAAGTCACTTTAAAATGTCACTTTTCAGTTTGAAGTTATCAACTACAAAAAATTTTGTAGTTGATTGATCAATTATTGTATTTGAGTATTTTTTTGATCGTAGTTCCAATCTAAGACTTTATTCTTGTAATAATTCAGGAACCGAAATCGAACACAAAAATTCGATCTACAGTAAACAAATAATTAATTGGCCCTGTAATCAATCTTTTTCTATTATACAGAACCTTTAAAACAATTTTATCAAAAATTATTGCCAAATTCACTTTGCGTTCTACAATTGGAGAAAGAGGGTTAAAAGGGACAATAAAAGCTCGTTGACAGTGAAATATGCATTCATATATGTACTTTTTTTTTAATCGAGAATTTTATCATTGCAGATGCTTGCAACTTTCAAATGGAAAAGAAAATATCTAAGGAAACTACACACTCGTCGGAATTATCCTCTTCCTCCCTTGTTGAAAAAATATCAATTAAATTACTCATTCGATAGTGAATTCTTCAACATTGACTGTCAAACTGACTTTGTGAGCTCGTTAGATATTTTTTTTTCAATACACAACTTAAAAAATTGTTGACTCTTATCTTTAAGCGCGTACAATTTTCTTCAAATATTTACAAAACGTTCTTTTGTTCACTGTCGAACTGTAAAGATAAAACCAAAAAAAATTTTTAATTCGATCATTAATCTTTAACTTTCAACGTAAGCCACATATTCTCAATGTTCACGATCAACCTCAAAGTCTTGAAACGTTTAAACGTCCATACTGAACGTTATTTCTGTGTTACTTAAGCGGGGGGGGGGGGGGGGGGGGGGACGAGGGATAACTAAAAAAAACACTTCTTCAGCTGATTTTTCATGGAGATATAACTGAAAATAATTGATGTAAACTATTTTTAAATTTTAGAGCACCATCTGTCGAACATTTGGTGAAATTTCGTGCTAAAATATTGGAAAATAAGCCGGTGACAGAGCATTTCCCAAAATGTCTTTTAAAAAAGACGTTGTATGTACGGCGAACACGATAATTTAGCGTGAAATCATCTGAAGTTCATAATTTAAAAAAATTTACTTAGAATATGAGTTTATTCTCCCCCCTCTGTCATTTGTAAGAAATTATTTACATTTTTTACTGTTCGTGGCCGTTCAAAGCAAAAAATGCAATTTTCCGCTAAATTTTTTGCCGTTTTGTAGGTGAAAAACCACCTTAGTTCGAAAATAGAAAGAAAAAAACGACGGAGGGGGGAGAATGAACTCATATTTCAAGTAAATTTTACGATATTTTTAATTTCAGATAATTCTACACTGAGCTATCGCGTTGATTTTTATAACGGTTTTTTTCAAAAGACGTTTTGGGAAAAGCTCTGTCACTGGCTTATTTTCCAATAATTAATCAAAAAATTTTAACTGAATGTACTTTAGATGATGTATTGTAATTTTAAAAAAGTTTGGATTAATTAGCTTAAACTATATATCCATGAAAAGTCAACAAAAAAAGTTTTTTTTTTTTTGAAGTTGTCCCTTGCCCCCCCCCCCCCCCCCCCTTAACCCATCTCAAGTGATTTTGATTCCTATAGAAAAACCCTTCCAAAAACGTTTCAAGAAAAAAAATACAAAAGAAAATTTATTTCTTTAAACTTCATGGTAACTAAAATTTTTTCTCGAAAGTTTTCGATACATTCTTATCAGAATGAAAAGTTTGTAAGGATTTCAAGCCAATTTTTTTTTATGAATGATGTAAGTTTCTTATAAATTTTTATAAGGCCATATACGAGGACTCGGACACTTTTAATAATTCCATCAGGTCCTTTTTACGTAAAAGATAATTTTTCCTTAACAATTCTGTTTCGCATAAGTTTTAATAAGGATCAAAATCACAATAAATATTACAATAGATGAGCAATTAAATAGGTAAGAAATGATGAAATAGAACTTTCACGTCACCCAGAATATTCTTATGTGCAAGGACTTTCACATAGAGCCAACGTTCGAAAAACATGTCTAGAATATTCTCACAGAAAAATTTAAATACTATTGAGAAGATTGTTGGTATAATGCGCCCTAATGCGAATAGAACACTTTCAAAGATAAGTTATTTCTTCGCATTGTTTGCATGCAATATTCCATCCATCAGGGCCCTTCACCTTAGTATTTATATGGTTTTTACTCATATTTGAAGGATTTTCACAATAATTCGCATTTGAGAAAAAATTTCGTGTAGCCACCTAGCGAGCACGAGCGTAGTAACTAACTGGTGTGAAAAATGTATTTCACTCTAGTAAGTGTCTCGAATTTGTACATATTTAAAGCATGTGTATTTTACTTATGTTTCAAGTATCTAGTTTATGAAATTTCAATACATTTTGATTGAAAAAAGTATGAAATTTAAGAACATTTTTAACATTGTAGAATATCGACTGTCAATAGGGTGATCGTTATGTTATCAAAGCGGGATTAAGAGACGAGATTTCAGCATTCTTCATGTTCGAAAAACGCCTTGAAAACCCACTATAATAAAAAATGTAGTTGGTTGATACCATGTAGAAAATTTCTTCCTTGTGTGAGTTATATCCCTCGACTTTGGCTCGATATAAAATCCCTACCCTCGCTAGAAATTTGTTTTTCTTAGTGCGAAGTATACGTGTGCTCTCTTCAATTCTAACCTTAAATAAGAATATTCGCCTTTCTCCAGTAATATTCAATACATCTGCCCTTAAATTTAAGTGTGAAAATTTTTTTCAAAAAACTGTCAACAGTCATTATTATCCATCAGTAATTTTTCAAAATGTCGAGTCCAGGAAATTCCCAAACATTTAAATGATGCTTCTAGCGATAGGCACATTTAAATATTCCACAGAAGGGGCGCATAAACTAACACGTCCGCTCCTGTGTATTTTCGGAAGCTTGTACCTACGACAATGTTGGCACTGGTAGCGCCCACATCGCTGTATGTATAGTGCATACGATCAGCTGATCACAATACAGCTGTTCGTTCGCAATCAAGATGTAAAGACAAAAAAGTTACAGAAGCACCGTGAAGTGAATCTGAAGAAAATGCAGTGAGACAACAAAAAGTTCGCATAGATTAAAAATCTTTCGAGTGTTTATAATGGCCGGAAACGAGGAAAATTCGTCGTCTAGTACAGACAGCGATTCTGTAGATGCAGCGAGTGAAAAGTTCGACCCCATAAAAGCTCTGTACTCAAAAAAAATTCGCGTCCCAGTCCCGGATGCGCCAGTTTTCGACAACATAGACAAATTCACGTCGGTAGTGATGAAAAATATCGCGAAGGTGCCGAGCAAAGTGAGTGATCGGCGCCGATCGACGTGAGAAAAAAAACCGTAACCGCGTTGAAGTACAGCGAATTTCGTTGATGTTTCAGAAGGGTGCTCGTCAGGCCGGCGGGGAAGATTCGAGGCGGGAGCATATCGAGGAAAGAAAGCAAGGTGAGTCAAGTGCGCGCTTTTGTGTAGAACTTGAATTCGTATAATATCACGTCACGGACGCCGGCTGCTCGCATGCCTTCCACAACATGCGTGTGTTACACCAGCTAACCTAACCTCACTCTCGCCCAATCTCGCCCAATCTCGCCCAATCTGCTCTAATGGGCAAGAGACGGAGAGAGACAGCTGGAGTTCTAAAGATGAGCGATATATATCGATACATCGGAATATCGATATTTACTTCCGATATTATATCGATATGTCCCTATCCGATATATCGGTATATCGATATTGAGTGACCGATATTTATATGTGTATGTACGTAAAATACTATGTATTTTACATGCAACTGTAATATTTAGATGCATACTTAACAAGAGGTTATAAAATGTAAGCGAAGCTATTTGATGAACAGTTTTTTTATTGCTGTTTTTTTATCACACATAATAAAAAATTTTCGAAAACCGTAGTATACCTTATTTTACTATAGGTCTCTTTATCTTTCACTTATGTGAGAGACAAAAAAAGTCTCATTTGTCGATCGATGTCGATCACTTAGGGAGTTGTGTTTTTGTGTATCCATTATAATTGACATCATATACATATTGTATGTTTTGAGTTTATACCTTAGAACTTCAGATTTCATCGCCAGCAATCAAAACACAATGCTATCGCCAAATATTTTACTGCCCTGGTAAATTTGACAAGTGACTATAAAATGACATACAAATTGTCGGTAAAATATCGATGATTTTAACAGGATGGTCGGAAAACGGTTGGATTTTGCGTGGATTTTTCCATTTTCTGTGGGTGACAAAAAAGGATTGTTATTTCATACCGAGTGAAAGATGTTTTTCTGTTCTGGTAATATTACACTATTTTCTGCAAAGAACCTAAAAACGGCGAGCGAAAGCTCAAATGTCAAAAGAAATTCAGTGGAAAAAGATAGATTAGAGGGGTGATTTCAACTTCAATTCTTTCAAACCTAAATTTTTAATAATTCAAAAATTAAAATTAAAAATTGCGAACACTTTTGTTCTATGATCTTGAAAAAATTTATGTTCACAATTTTAAATGCCTCAAAAAAATTTTTTTCTATTGTATGTGATTTTGCTAATACAGCTAATAATACAAAAACACAAAATCTTTTCGATATACCCCATATATCGATATTTTCATTTCGATATATCGATGTTAAATATCGCAAGATCCAATATGTTGGAAAGGTCTATATCGATATTGTCCCTTTCAATTCCCATTTCTATGGAATTCGTGTTCACATTAGTCCTACACATAAAAGCAGGCGCGTAGGTAGAGGGGGTTTTTGGGGGTTCGAACCCCTCCTGATTTTTTGATATAATCAATGAACATTTCATGTAGAAATAAAAAAAGTTACATCGACAAACGATGAAAATATAAGTTACACAAAAATGCATGATAATGGTAGCGGTATATATTTAGTAAAAAGGAAAAATTATCAAAACATAGGATTACGTAGAAAAAATTAATCAGAAAAATTGTTGCGGTTCAGTGACTTATCGACAAAGATAAAATTCTACGAAAATTCTAAAGATTTTTACAAAACTTTGATTCTTACATCATCAAATTCAAGAAATCTAGATAAAACCCATATACAAATATTAACTTTAAAAGAATGATGAAATAAATGGAGTTCTATGAAAAGACTGTTTACTGAAAAATTTTGACAAATGCCTCAACAATCTATAAATGTTGGGATTTTTAAGCATCGAAATCTATACAGGGTATTTCACAGTGCACGGAAATCCTTGAAACCATGGATTCTTTATGAAATTATAAGACTTTTTTCCCTTTGCCATTTTTTAAAAAACTCAGAAATGAAAAAGTTATTACAGCCGAAAATTTAAACAATAAATGTCCTCTCCCGACAAGCAGGGGTCAAATTCTCGAAACAAACTTTTTCTAAATTTTTTTTATATTTTTTTTGAACGAAAAAGTCCTTTGCCACTTTTGATAAAACTCAAAATCAAAAAAGTTATTCGAGCATATAATCCAAGAGATCTGATTGGTTGAAACTTGTGACCCGAATAACTTATTTGATTAATTCGTTAATTCGACTCTCACTCCTCGAGAGATGGCATTTATTGTTTGAATTTTCGGCCTAAATAACTTTTCCAGTTTAGAGTTTTTTAAAAAATGGCAAAAGGAAAAAAGTCTTCGAATTCTATAAGAAATCCATGGTTTCAAGGATTTCCGCGCACTGTGAAACACCCTGTATATACTATATATCTACGAAAATTCTGGAAAACGCAGCAAAATCTTTCACAAAATCAAATACACGAAACAATAGTAATGATATAAAACATGAAAAATCTATGTGAATATTTATCATTAATTCTTGAAATTACTGAGAATAGATCAAAATTCGCATTTTAAAGGATCGAGTTTTTGTGATCTCTGTAGCTATTCACAAAAATATAAGTAACTTATAAAAATGAAATTAAAAATTCTCTATAGTTTTGTATATTATACTATCAAAATGTGAAAAATGAGTTTACTAGTTCACTAGCTTACTAGTTTACTAGCTTACTTGTTTACTAGTTTACTAGTTTACTTGCTTACCAGTTTACTATTTAACTAATTTACTAGCTCACTAGTTTTCCAGTTCACTATTACAAATTTGACAAGTTTACTAGTTTCCTAACTAACCAATTTACTTGTTATCGAGTTTAGTGCTTTACTGTATTACTTTTTTACTAGTGTTCTATTTTACTATTTGACAATCTCAGTAGTATGCTAGTTTACTCTTTTTCTAGCTAACTAGTTTACTAGTTTACTAGCTTTCCAGTTTACTAGCTTACCAGTTAACTAGAAATCTTTCAATACATTAAAATTATGTATATATATACATTTTGTAGAAATTGATAAAACTTTTTGTCCTGGTATTAATACAATGCTTAGAAATCCTCCATACTCTGATTATATTACTTACAAATCCTCTAGGGTTTCTTATATTATACTAGAAAAATGTGAAAAACAACTTTACTAGTTTACTAGCTTACTAATTTACTAGCCTACTACTTTACAAGTTTACTAGTTTACTTGCTTACCAGTTCACTAGTTCACTATTTTAATTGTTAACGAGTCTACTAGTTTACTAGTTCACTAGAGTACTAGTTTATTAGCTAACTAGATTAATAGTTTACTAGCTAACTAGTTTCTAATTTAACTAGCTTACCAGTTTACTAGCTCACTAATTTAACAGTTTACTATTAAAAATTTGACAAGTTTACTAAAGTACTGATCAACTAATTTACTCATTAACGAGTTTGATAGTTAACTATTTTACTTTTTCACTTGTTCACTATTTTACTATTTTACTATTTCAGTAGTTTTCTAGTTTACTGGTTTACTTGTTTACTACTTTAGAAGTTGACTAGATTACTAGTTTGCTAGTTAACTCTTTTCCCAGCCTACTAGTTTACTAGTATAAAAGTTCACTAGGTTACCAGTCTACTTGCTTACGATTTTACTAGTTTACTAGATATCTTTCAATACATAAAAATTATGTAAATATACTTTTTTTATAAATTAAAAAACTTTCTGTGCTGCAGCATATTTATCATTATAATTCTATGATTATATATTATTTTAGAAAATATTCCAGAAATTCATATAGTTGGAACAATAAAAATATATCCAATTCAATTTATGCAATGTATACAATCAAACATACTTTCAATTGCATAAATACTGAAAAAAATTTTGGAATAAAAGTGTGTATTCAAAATCTTCATAGAAGAAACTGTCGTCTGAAAAATCAATTAAGATTCTAAAAATCGTTGAAAGTTTCAATATCATAGCATCTATTTCTAGAAATCTAGTGAGCAATCCATAGAAATATTAAAAATATGTAAAAGTACCAGAAAATACTACAAAATTTGATGTATAATGTACTTTATGAAAATAATAAATTCATGATGCATTTACCTTTTGTCTGTGTGGTTAAAGTTTGCTCAAAAATCAATTTAAATGTATAAATTTTTTACAAGTTTGATTCCTAAAGCATCGGATTTTAGAAAGCTCTATAGAGTTTATCCTTAGAGTGGTGTAAATACAAAAAGCAGGTATTCGTAAAAAAAATTTAAAGCTCAGTTACTACTTGAAAATCACAAAAATCGAATTCAATTATTTACGAACATGGAAAATGTACAACTCTGGATTTCAAAAGGTGTAAAACTTTTAAATTCCAAAATGAAATGTAAAATATTTCAAAATCGCTCTCTTGTACCATATTGTCAAAGATTAAAAATTATAAAATCCGGAAGAAAAATATTTTTCAGAAAATCCTCTCCCGAAAATTTTTTCTGCCCAAGCCCCTTCATAAAAATAACAAAAAGACCCGACAACCTTCTCTGATCAGCAGCAACAACTTTTTAAAATAATACATCGATTATTATTCAAAAGATATGCTTCAAGCATGTATCGTAGTAAGTCGAGGTGGACCTGATTTTCGTGAAAATTTTGTATAAACTTTAGAATAATATTCTTTGTGAAGAGTTCGCTCAAATGAGTCCACACTACATGCAGACGCATTCGTGATAGGGAATCATGCAAATTTAATTTACTGCAAACGTAAGCGAGTCAATTTATCTGTCTGAAATTCGAACAATAAAATGTTACCATTGATAGTGAATTGCCAAAGTACATTCTACCTACTTCGTCTAAAGAAGCAGTTATTAGATATCAGTAGCATTCTAATAACAGGAATAATAGACATGATATTCGGTGATTCAATCGGAAATCGAGAATTCTGTAATTATATCAAACATATTTCTCAAAACAGTTCATTATTGATCATGTTTTGGGCCAATGTTTTGGCACAATAGTCGCTACGACCTTAATTGCGAAAATTGTTTTCTGAAAGAATTAATAGAATACTTTGTCACGTGCATACATAAATAGGCTTTGAGTTTAAAAAAAAAGTTGTTTTGTTTTTATAGGAAAAAAAACGTGAAAATGCCCTTTATTTCTCGAGCACAAGTGTATATAACCCCTCAAATCCCACCATCGATACCTCCCCGATGACGAAGATGTAAAAATTGCGATTGTCCTTCGAGAGGAAACAAAAAATATCGGCGGCAGGTAGCAAAGAAGAAAAATGAGAGGAGGGCGGAATTCCTGGGCTATCAGGCCGCGGGCATGAGCCTCCCTGGGGGTATCTATTGGCCGTCAGCCAATTACGCGAGCTGCTCAATAAATCACGGATCCCTGACCCAGTGCAGTTTTATATTTACGTCTTGCACGCACGCGCTTGTACGCGTGCCCCTCACGCGGGTCTTCGTTTTTCTGTCACACTGTCTTTCTACCATCTCCCCCTCCCTTCTTCTATTCTAACCCCTTAATGGGTCCAGTCGTGTCTGTTGCACTGAAAAAGGTATAGAATAAGCAAACGTACGTACTAATATGCACGTAAAGGGGAGACTGGGTACAAATGTCCAATTCATAATACTCATATTCTAACATTATGTTCTGAACCGTAGGTTAAAGTGTACGTAATCCGGAGTGTTTCATCAGTGTCGTAAAAATTTTTGCGTTGCCAAAAGTTTCAAGTTTTAGAGTTATTTGGACGTTATTCTATGAAATAATTTGAGTTTGGCACTTGCAGTTTATTTATCACTGGGTACGTTTTTGATAAAATCAAACTCATTTTTACACTTCCCAGTCAATGTGATTTTATCATCCCAACGTTTCGATCACCAGTGCGTGATAATCCTAGTCATGGTCTATGTCAACATTCATCAATCATCAATCAATTTTAATTTAAGTTACGTTAAACAAAACGAATCTGAAACTGGTTTCTTTATATTCATAGTTATTTTTGTGGCAATTACAATTAAAGCCAAAAATATAACAAGGATTAAGTGTAAAAAATGTGTGAAGGGGAGCTAAACTTTGAATGATTTCTTTCGTTTCCAACAGAAAAGTTAGTATACAAACAAAAGTCCGATAAACGTAAAAACAACAAAAAGGAGCAAGAAATTGTTCAATATTTTGCCCTACGTGGGTCTAATGTAATGAAAAAAGGCAGCACATGCTTTCCTAAAAAGGAATCACTTATTTTAACGATTAAATGCTAATGATCGATTTACCTACAATTCGCATTTTTTGATACATACGTGTTTAGCCTCAAAATTAGTCTCCCTGCATTATAATTAGATATATATAATACATCATACAGTATTCGAGATTCATAGATTCGAACCTTTTGGATTAATTATTATTACCCCACTTCTTGGGGGACACGATCGGTTAAACTATAATTATATTATTTTTTCTCATCAATCCGATCAAAACATTTTTCTTTTTTCCTTAAAATTCATTTATTCATTGTTTTTTCACTCGAGCTTTCGACCCATATTCTGGTCCATTTCAAGAGACTTATAACAATTCGAAGATTAACATCCTTATTTTTTGCAATCAATAAACGTAAAATATCTCTGTTTTCCAATTCCTTTTTTCAAGGATGATAAATTATGTCCTGAACAGTACTGATGTTCGAATTGAACTATGTCAAATGACAACTTTTGAAACACTTTTTTAACAAGTTGTGATTAGTACAGAGAATGGTAGAAATCTTTTTGATGTTGTCAATATGTTATGGCAATTTTATTCTTAACTCTCAGTAAATTTGACGAATTACGTACTTTTAAGTATTTTTGACTTTTTTCAAGAATTCAGTTCACAATTATGTAAGGCACGCGCCATGAAATTTATTTGCATTTTACAGATTTTTTCATGTAATTGTTCGAGATTTGCCGAAGTCGTGTGAAATTATTCATAAATCGAATTACTCCGGTGATTCTGTAAATACAAAATCTTTTGATCACACCATTTCAATGTAGTTAAAAATCTTCTAGACGCCCTTGAATCATAATAATTCCTAAGATTTATTCATCTATTCTAATGAATTCTGATTGTGATTAAGTCCTAGCCCTTCGGAGCTATAAAATAATATGTGTATTGCGATTTAATAAACTAATACGGCATCAAATTCACAATCACTGAAATAACCTTTTTTCTTGTATTGAACTTTTTCATTTTCTTTATCTTTCAAGCTTCCGACTCTCGAGTCGGAACTTTTGAGTCCTCATCACGGCAATTATCTGTTATCAAAACGTAATGATAAGTCAGATCCATATTCTCCTTGTATGTTGACAGATGAAAAAAAATAACAAACTGATCTAAAAATCAAATTCCACATTCCCCACTTTTTTTTCTAGGAAGTATAGTCGATTATGTGGAAGTATACAAGTAAAGTCAATATATCGACGTTGCAGGTCTAGATAATTGACTATACTTCGCAGAAAAAGAAAAATTGAAAAAGGATATGGAATTGGATTTTTACATTAATGGGATATTTGTTTCTTGAATATCAACATACGAAGGAAATATGGATCTTATTCATCGCTATGTTATGATAAAAAATTATTTATTAAGCTGATAAAGACTCAAAAGCTAAGGATGGAAAGCTTGAAAGAGGAGGAAAATAAAGAAATTTTTGCAAGAAACATTTCGTTCATTCATAATTTGGCTTCATATCGATTGATTAAATCAGAGTATTCGTGAAAAAGAATAAAAAACGTGAGGATATTTCAACAATTTGTGGGTACATAGAAAAGTTTCATTGTTCAATGATACAAGTTTCCTGAGAACAGTATGCAGTTAACTGAAAAAAAAATCTTGTACTCTCTTCCATATATATTGTAAAAAGTACAATATTATTGTATCATACTTTTTACAATAATACTGCAGTTTTTACAATATTATTGTAAAAACTCCAGTACTTATTTTACTTATTACAATAGTGTACAGTAAAACCGCTATATTTTACAAATTAAAATCTGAAAATAAAAATTTTACTATACAAATTGTAATATTTACCATACATTTTTTCCACGTTTCCTAGGGTCAGCCAACTGGGAACAGGTGGCAACCGGGTTTTTTTCTCGCCCGCAATTTATTTACACATGCATTAAAATTGCAAAAAGTACAAGTATAATGGAAAAAGTAAGATGTAGAGGAGTTTTTACAACAAAATATATATCTATCATTACTCTCTGAATTTCTTAGAGTGTATTTTCACTCTCCATCGAGTCAAAATACTGCCACTCTGACATGGAGTGAAAATTCACTCCAAAAGAGCGAATCCTCACTCTAAGAGAAGTTGAATTTCACTCTAAGAAGAGTGAAATTTCACGACTTACGAGTGACTTTCCACTCTAAAAAAGTAAAAAATCACTCCAGGTGTGAGCGGCAGTATTTTGACTCGATACAGAGTGAAAATTCACTCTAAGAAATCAAGAGAGTACAATATCATTCGACAAAATTTACAAAGTTTTTTAAAAAATTGATATATTATCTAGTAAAAAGTACAATATGTCAGAGTGATTCCCGTTCACAATGCAGTATTGTAATAATTACTATATTTTTCTCTCAGTGAGTTTTTAAATAGTTAAAATTGATATTTCATCATAACCATGAGATTTTGGGGAAAATTTTGTATTCATTAAGTTGTGGCTACAATTCATCACCGTATCAAGTTGCGCCTCAAATTTTTACCGTCACAGCGAATCCTTTATTTTTGTGTAACTTTTTGCGAGAACAGAATCATTATTTGTCGTAGTAAAAAAAAGTCCAGTCACCTATCAATCTCGTTGTCGTTGTAATTTTCCGACGAAAGTCGATCATTTTCTCCCACATTTAATTTTCATGCAATTCTCCCTTAGGACGCGAAAACGGCGCGATGGCAGAAGCATGGCAGAGGGTGGGGGGAGGGGACGCAGGGTGGCCCGAGTTGCGATGTAAGTGCGGAGTACAGCACTTGTTGCGCTCGGGCGTCGACCTCGGCTGCTCAACCCGGCGGCTTAGCAGCCGCTGCTCCGCCGCTTCTCGGCCGCTCGGATCGTCGTTTTCTACCTCGAGTACTAATTTTCCTCGGCGGCGGCTCTTAGGCCGCACTTTCGTTGCCACAGCCGCGGCTCATTTCTTTGCCGCCCCTCTCGCGTTGCTCCCTTTTTCCGCGCCTATTTTTCCATTTTCGCATCGAGCGCTTTTGCGCCGCAACGTAGCGTGAAACGTGCCAAAGCGTTTGCTTTCAATGCGAGAGCTTTTTTTGAGGGCTGCTAACAAATTACGTAACGCTTCTTTTGGATTCATTTGAAATACGCCTTTTCCTCTCGCCTGGGCCCGAAAATACGTAGTTAATTTTCAGCCATGATACGGAAAAATTGTTATTACCAGGCATAGAAACATCGTTTTCATGCACGTTGCTTAAAGAAAATTGTTACGAGCTTCAGCTGTATTTTTTTAATAGGATTGGATGTGATGGAGTTTTTTTTTCGAAAAGACTAAAAAAGTGATAGACTTCACATATGTTTGAAATTTTCAGTACTCGAAGTTTTTTCGACGGCTTCGACATTTCTGTACGAAGTCAAAAATCATAAAATTTACGAGTATTGACAATCAAAAAATGGAAACGTACTAAATTGGTCAATATATCGAGCTAATTTGATACGCATTTCGAAAATATATTTCATTTTTTTTTTCGAAATATTGCCGGTTGTCCTGGTTTGTCATCAGATTAGCATAACTGCACAAAAAATGTGCACTTCTTTTTTACTGGCCGAAGATAAAGCTTGCACAGTGGCTCTAAAACACTAAAGACATCACGTGCATGGACTCAAAACGTACAATAAATGATAATGCTAAGAATTGTTCAACATCAGAAAATAATGTACTCCTGTTTCTTTAACAATATAATTGGGTATGCCAGCTCTATATTAAGCTAGTACAACTGTACAAAAACATATAAGGATAATGCGGATTTCTACCAAACTACTAAGAAAATAAAGATGTCTAATCGATTAAAATTTAGTGTTTAATCCTTTATTTTTGATGTTTGGAGATTCTCCGCAAAATTTTACTTTTTTCTGTGCCGTTGAACTTTCTTTATATCACACTGTGTCAACTTTTTATAAATAGAACTAAATTAATTCGATAAAAATTGATAATTATGACTTTTGTTTTCAGTTTAATGTAAATCCCCATAATCTTCATATTTTTTTGTACGGTTGTACTAGCTTATCTTAAGCCAGTCTAAAACTAGCCTACATATTTAAAAAAAATCAATGCAATAAATTCTTGATGAGCGTGTTGCATGAATTTTTTATATTGTGCACTCAATACATTTTTATGTTGGGCTACAAAGGTGAACATTTTTTTGTGAGGTCATGCTTATTTGATGTCAAGCCAGCACACAACCAGCAATATTCCAAAAAAAAAAAAAAAAAAAAAAAATGGAATTCATTTTATAATGCGTATAAAATCAGCATTAAATATTGTGTAATTTAGTACGTTTTCATTTTTTGACTGTCCCGTCAAGGTTGTGCCAGCTTAAGTGGGCTCAATAAAGGAGCCAAAAGCTCAAAATTATCAATGATGAAGTATTACTTCCCTTTGATCTAACTGAGTGTATAAATTTGGAATCATGAATAATGAAAATGGTTATCTCTTAATCTGAATTTTTTAAATCTCAACTTTTCAATCTGTCAAAAATTTTCACTAGAAAATCTGTACTTTTAACAGATGCATCTATCAAATTCAACTGACTTTCTGTTGAATTTGACAGATGATGACAGATATTTGTCAAAATTGAACATATAATGATGTGATAACTTTGAAAAACTGTATAAAAAAAGGTCAAAAACGTCATGAAATGCTTAACATCTAAACTGTTAAAAGCAATCAAATGTTTCGACTGTTAAATATTGTTTTACTGTCAAAACTTTTAAAAACTATCAGAACAGTTATAAAATTCAAAAGTATCACAATTCTTGAAGCTGATTAAACTATTCAAAGTTGTCAAATATACTATAAATTATTCACTTTATATAATTTAAAAGAATTGTCAGAAATGTAGAAACTGTAATAAATTACTTTTCTGTGAAATCTGTCAAAATTGTTTGAGAAAATCGAAACTGTAATAAATGAACGTTTTACGTCTAAAAAATTACGCTCTTTCCATATTATCTAACTTTACAAACTTCTACAAAATATATGCAGTCAAAACTGTGTTATAAACTGCCAAAGAAGTGGAAAGTGATAAAAACCATCTTCTATATTTGTTATGCAAGTGTTCAACTGTCGCAACTGTGACAAATCTTTGAAATTCAAGAACTAGCAAATATACTTTATTCTAAACTTTTCATGCCTGTGAAACCGTAAATATTTAGAATATATTTTATGAAGTGTAAATATCTTTTTGTTCAAAACTACGTATTGAACTTTTAAAAAAGTGATGATCAATTGTTGTTTCAGGAAATAAATCAAAGACTTATATACAAAGGAAGGCTTGAAATTCGAGTATTTTAGTTCAATATCAACAAATCACAAAAAAAATAAGTATGTAGAGGATTTGAAAGTTTTGGAATAGTAACACTACATCTAATAGTTGTAACAAAAATATTACAAACATTCTTAGAGCTAAATGAACAGATAAGCTCTATGTCAAATTTATAATTTATGAAGTCAAAAATTTTGCAAGGTAACGAAGTGATATCACACAAAAATGTTCAAAATTTTTAATTACAATTAAGAGGAACATTTAAGTTTAAAAACTCGGAGTATACTGATTGCAACGTTCATATTGTATAAGAAAAAAAGCAAATCGAACAAGGTATTGCAGAATATCGATATTTAATAATTTTAAAATATGCTGTGAACACTTACAAATACAAAAAAAAAAAAAAAAAAAAAAAAATACAAAAGAAGCATATATAAAACCTCCTTTCAAACTTCTGCTCTTAAATGCATTCCTAAACTCATAATTAGACCAATCATCCATCGCTACATATTCATCCTAAAGTAATTTGGGAGAGTTTCATGGTCAAAATTCGTCGAACCGTGGTTTCTTAGTTTTGTTCAGTCTACAATGGCAACTTTGTGTTAAGACGTTTCCCGGCGAATAAGATGAGAGCTATTATTTAAATGGCTATCATTGGTCTTGGGCGTCTTTTAATATCGACACCTCACACGTGGAAGAAAAAAGTTTCGCCTTAGAATACGGATACCCAACAATGACGGGATTAAAAGAAACGCATCGAGTCTCAGACCCTTCGTGTTTCGGAAATTCAAAAAACCAGCTTTGTCAAAAATAAACGACTTGGGGCGTATGACCATTCGACAATGCACGCAACCGAAGGATCCCGAGAAGTCGTTGCACCGAGAAAACGCGAACGAAATAAAAAGTATTTTTATCCCCGGCGTTTCACGTTGAAAAAGTATCGGGGTAATTATAAAATATTCTAACAAATATATAAATTTTCGCCTGTTACCTCTCATTTTCGAGCAATTTTTCGAATATTCATCCGTTGAATGGACTTCTGTTTTTGTTTTGTGTTGCTTTTTTTTTGCTCTTTGAGCTACTTTGTATCATCTTCCAAAGAGCTATTATCACTTTTTTTAAGCATGGTGTTTCACGCTACGTAAATTGCTTCGAAGCTCGGTTCGCTGTCCGAGCCGAGAGAACGAAGGAAAGAATGTTTCAATCGCTGAAATTGCACGCTAAAATGTTGCGTTTCGCTAATTGGCCGAATTATGCTTCGCTGTCTTCATTACAAATGCGCGAGAGTTGCCATTTTATGGGTCTCTATAGGTATAAAAAGAGAAAACATTCCTCGCTTTGAATATCAATAGTGAATTGTTTCAAATTCTGGGCGAGTTTGATTTTTTTATGAGGATCCGAGGTTGGGCCTGTTATGAATTATGAATGGAATATAGGATTGGATGCACGTACGAAATCGACAAGGTTTTTTCACGTACGTATCAGAGAAATAAGTTATTGACTTGATTAACAATCGACGAAGAAAGTGCACTCGGGTCCTTTCGGCGCCTCACCATAAAATCACGATCTAATTCGAGCTCAGATAAGAATTGGGTTGGTCCTAAATTAGACTTTGCAAGTACGTTACGTAACGTGGGCAACCAAGGTTTCTTACGGGGCGATTAAGAACCAAATAGAGTTTTTACAGTGTTGCATCTAGGAGGATAAAATCAAATTTTTTTCCCAAGTACTTATCCGAAAGTTTTTATCAATTACTCTGTTGAACTTGACTCGAAAATTTTGCAATCTAGGACAATAAGGAGTTGTGCATATTATACTTTTCGTCATGTTTAGCTATTTTAAAGCTACTCCTCTCCCACTTTCTCACGATGTCGAATCGCCCTTTCTTTCAAGGAAATTTGTTCTCGACACCTACAAGATGCAGAAGTTCGATTAGTGTTACTATTTTAGTAGCGTAATGTACGATGCAAGTGACCTTTAGGAAACTGAAATTATATTAAATTAATTTTTCATATAAGAATTCGAAAACTGATCGGCCGAATTTTCGACATTTCAAATTTCTAAGTTTTATATTTTATTGGCCAGCATTATTAAGAGAAGAAAGTGAATTTAGGAACACGTTATGTACATTTTCTTTCCTTTACTTATTTTTCAAACATAAACAAAAATAAAAAGTAAAATACTGTCACAACAAATGATCAGTACAAGTTTGGTGAAAGGACGCATTTTTTTTTAGCAATTTAAAGTTTTTTTCATTGATGCATGTGTTGAAAAAGAACCAATTATGGAATTATCGAACTTTACTCTATAATCCTTAATAGAAATACAAAATACAGTATGCATATGACAATTCCAGAAAAAACGATTCTTCGGAGCCAATATAATAAACTTGGGTTTTAGTTCAGAGTTTAGTTAGGTTAGAGTTCCTGATGAGGGCTAAAATAAATAGCCGAAAGCTTAAAGTAGTTGCTGAAATGTTGTTTTGTTAATAAAACCCAAAATTATTATATTGGCTCCGAAGAATCGTTTTTTTCTGGAATTGTCAAAGGTAATAGGAGCGTTATCGAATGTGAGTATGCATATGAATTCGGAATTTCAATTTTCATTATCGGTTTTAAAATATTTGCAATAATTTTGTTTAAATATTTTAATAACAAAAAGCATATTTTACCAGTAAGTATGAAAACGTGTACAATCTCGAGACACGTGAATATAATTTCAAGTGCGAAATTACGAGCTGTTTGGTTCCTAAACATATTAAAAACCAATACGCTTTCGAGATGTGAAATTCCTAATAAATGAAATTTTACCTCTGTAATAATATTTTATAACAACTGTACATTTTTCTTTAGATTTTGTGAATTTGTTGATTTGAATACGATTGTGTCGACCAAACAGTTTGAATATGTTTATGGTTTAGATTCAAAATTTGAACATCACAATCATAAGGAGTTTTATCAGTTACAATACACATTTCAAGTTTCGAACATTTTATTGCTCGATAATAATGGAACTATTGAATGGAAATCACTTAACTTAAATGTTGGTTTTTGAAAATTTAGAAAATGACTTTTTCGATCTCACAAGTGACTTTGAATTCCTTTGGATTCAAAAAACTCTTGTTCAAACTCTACGTTCAGTAATTTAAAAGATTACCTTCTCTGTTCAAGATGCAACATGCTTAATCTTAATTTTGTAAATCGATAAATTTCAAATTTTTTCCTTCGTTAATCGATAGTTCCTCCAAGTAAGATCTACTAAACTTGTCGGAATGAAAATTTTCGATTGCTAAAATACTACATTTTATTAACCATGCTCATTAATAATATTTTTTTGTTACGAACATTCAATAATAATAATTTTCGTGAATATAATGACTCAATTATTTTTATCTTATTTCATCGAAACATCAACAAATTTAGTTCGGAGATCTATAGATTAAGCGTTCGATTTTTAAAATTTTAATAATCCAAGTTCTTCAGCTTTTCTGAAATTGGGTACAACGAATTCAAAATGTCAGTTTCATTTTTGAAAACGTAACTTGCTTTTTCACAAATCTATAAATATTCGATTACAATCCTGCATATTTGGAATTCGAAATCTTTGCTGTAGTGGACTTTCAATTACATTTTTCGAACTTTTGTTTCATTTACAGTTTATATAACTATTTTCTGAAAAAATTGCACATTTTACGTCTTATATAATATGAGAGATAAAGATGTAAATTCCTACACAATTTTTGTCGTCAACTTCGTGAAAAAAAAAACACGATTTCTTCGATCGCTTGTTTAATTCAAACTCGCATTTCCTTTAGCAAAAATATAATCCTCAACTAGTGCAGATGACATTTTCAACAAACATGATTGCAAACTACACATACATTAAAAAAGCTCTATCTGCACTCGTCGAAAGGAATACAATCAATTATCGCAAAAATTTAGCGATACACAGTACTTTCAAGAGTGCTGTCAAGAGACGTCATTCGCATGCAGAGTATATCTATACATATAAATTATGACCATAAAACTCTAGAACTTAACCATTCAGAAAATGACCATCCATTCGCAGTGAATAAGAAAACAAGTGAAATCTATTTGACATAATAAAGATAACTAGGAGAGACCGGGGCATTTCGGGACACGGGGCATTCCGTGACAGTTCGAATAAATTAAAAATGTAACATTGGAAAAATTCCCAAAAATTATCTTATGTTGCGTCCAAGGTAACTACTCTACTCACGGAGTATGGTCGATTTCACATGTTACGTATTTTGTGTAGAGGTGTAGAGTAAATGTGTTTTCTGACACTAAAACGAAGTATTTTCGTCGTTACGTTTTCGCGTTTGTTGCTTACCAGGAACTGCAGAACACCAAAACAGGTGAGTATATTTATTTCGTGTACGCCTTTCAACTTGACTCATATTCTAATTCGAATTCAAATTTATTGGTGGAATCTGTATAGAGAAAAAATCCAAAAATATAGTGTCGGGGCGTTAAGGGACGCACATGTCCGGGGTAATTCGGGACACTTTGTTTTTTAATGCAAAACGAATGATAGCTGATTATTATTTTGTCAGGATCGTGTTGGGCAATCATAAGCGTAAAAAGATGCAGTGCCCACTGATAAAATGAAGAAAGCAGTAGCAGCTATGAAAAATGAAGGCTTGTCTATCAGAATAGCAGCTGAAACTTACAAGGTGTCTCGTTCATCTTCATACCGATTTTACCAAACCACTGACGGATGATAATTCCATCATGGAAAGTATTTGCCTCGGTCGAAGAACTAGATAAAAAGCTTCATACTATTCGTTCGTTTTCGGCAGAAATCAAACAGAGGAAGGAAAAATAAAATTGCCGAATTTTGACTAAACCGCAAATTATGCAACAACTTGCCGAAAAACAGGAATTGTCTAAGCGCAAGAAAGAAAAACTAACACGAAACAAAATCCTACCAAGAGGATTCGCAAAACAACCAATAAAAAAGAGGATTTGAGCACAGCGAAGAACCCAACAAGGAATCAACCAACACGCAGAGGACGTCAAATCAGCCAGAATCCAGCGATAACAATCGAATACTTTGTATATGACAATTTTCTGCAAGTATTGAAGTCAATGAAGTATTAAACACAAAATAACCCTTGGAAACA
Source organism: Platygaster robiniae (assembly GCA_028476575.1). Lineage (NCBI taxonomy): Eukaryota > Metazoa > Arthropoda > Insecta > Hymenoptera > Platygastridae > Platygaster > Platygaster robiniae. The sequence goes on from CM052021.1 coordinate 22,880,164, forward strand.
TATTCCTCACTTTTCATGGCATTTTTTTGTACCGGGGCAAGTAGGGACGATGTGCATTTTTTACTATCTGACGAATATTACTTATTATGTCTAAAATAGAAAAATCCTGTTTTCGGGGTTCGATGGAGAAGGGTTCAGGCTTTCAAAAAATATAGGTTGTTAAACAATAACTATGTTTATGAATTTGTACAAATTCACAGTACAAAAGGTGTTCCGCAATGCCCCGGTCTCCCCTACTCTAATTCATTAAATAAAAATACGAAATTTTTAAAATAAACGAGAAGGCTGCATATTTTCACATCCGGTGAAGATCTCGTACCCAATCGTGCTCTCTGATCGAAATCCCCGCGTAATATCTTCATTTCGCGGTGCACTCGATGGGGAAAAAAACCCTCGCAAGCGTATAAAAACTTGGATGTCGGCGAATAGCGTACGCGAAGAAGCGGAAGACGAGCGCGTGACCATGAGAAGGCGAAAGAAAATAATGAATCACGTGGAAAACATTGTCCCGGCTCGGTTCCGTTACTCCGCGTTTTGCATTGGCGCGAGTTGGGTTAGGGTAGGCCGCGAAAAGAGAAAGATGAAAAATTTGCTTCCCCTCCTCTTCTTCAACTTTTTTTCCCCCTAGGGAGGAAAAAAGAAAATAGGGAATTCGATGAGGAGTACCGCGGAGGAAGAAGCGTTACGGCGATTTTATGATATGCAAGATTGACGGCGTTGTTACGTTACGACGAGTGCCAAGATGTAAGGCTATTGTCAGGATTACGTGTCTCGATTTTGCTTCTTGTGTGGAATGCTTCTGGGGTTACATCACTTTTCGCACAGGCGAACGAACCGTTTGATGCATGATTTTTTAATCAGTCTTCTCTTTGTGCTCAACGGTATTAATACCAAGGTGGAAGAAAGTTTTGACCTTAACATAGCGACTGCTGCACCCACCTTTGAACAGGTTCGCTCATTCATGGATGTTTATCGAGGCGATATTGTGCGCCCGTACGTACTTTTGCGTTCGCCAACTTGGGCGATAGTGTTTTGTTGTTGCAATAGTTTTTATGGTCTTGTCATAGCGTTAGTGTGAGAAATTTCCTGGTTCGGCGCATTTTAAAATCAGCAGAATAGTTTTTCTGTTGCATTGCTACTACGGAAATTTGTCTTTTTTTTTAATTGTGAATAGATAGCAGTAAAAATTAGTTCCTAAAAATCTCGACCCTCAACGAACAATCCAAGTTCTCCCAAAATTTTGATAGGAATTCAGTTTGTTTCGCATTAAAATTCACATTGGTAAGAAACTGCTTAACTGTGACGTATAATTTGAATAGCAATCGCACAACAGAACAATCTCGTGCCTTGCTTTTAAAAACACGGGCTTCTGTAAAGAACCTCACAGTAAAAAGGTAATTCAGATGAAAGGTAAACACGCGTACGAATATGCAGAGTATGGGTGATTATCGTTCATTCTGGATTTTCCACAGTGCGAAGTTAACGCATTAGTAATATTACAAAAATACACTTTTGTTATTCAGAAAAAGAAGTTTATTACGTGGCATGAGTAATCACAAGATATTCTTTATATACAGCTGTTTTAAGTACACACGCCAACTTACATTAGCGAAAGTAAATTGTATTACACGAGTTGTCTCGGAACGTATTTTACGGAAAAATTCCCGTATTTGTAATAATTGAGTTCTCTGCCAGAGTGAATTAGAGTAGATAAGATATGAATGTCCTAGCTTGCATCCATGTAAGGTGGGACATTACAGTGTATCCAAAAAATGATGAATAAATTAATGATAAGTAAATAATAAATAGTATTCTAAAGAAATGAAAACTAGTTATGAAGGTAGAAATATTTCCTTTTGGAAAAATGCTATTGTTTAGTGAACAATACACGATATTAGCAGAAAATCGACGTATAGTATTTTGCATCCACCCAAGTTTTACACCTTAGTTTTCACCACAATCCGAAAAAAACAAAACACTTAGTCAACGCTTATAACAATTTTTTTCATTATTTACAAAAAAGTTTGTTTCTACTCTTTTCCCACTCTCTCCCGAAAAATAAGCACTTCACAGATCACAGCGTGAACTACGACAACTCAAATTAATGTAGGAATTCCAAATCTCATTGAAAAGTATGTTTGAATGGACAAGTATGAAGAGTATTATTCATAGAACATGATAAAACTTTACATAGTAACAAATGCATCAGATGTAGAAAATTGTACATATATTTATTTATTCGCATCAGACGCAACATTAGACATTTACCTTATGTCTGCTCTAAAATTCGATGTTTTATTTTTGAGTTATTATTGGTACTAGTGACGTAAACTTATTCAAAACGCATGTTTTGTCAATTGGAAAAATTGCATATTTTTGAGATATTTGTAATATGATAATAACACAAAATATTCGTATTTTGTACGAATTTATTTTTCAATCTGTATAAAATAAGATATTCCTCAATGATTCGTCATTACAATTGCAATTTATCCAAACCGCGCAATCTATAACTCATAGAAATATCTTTCAAATCGGATAATTTAATGGGTGATTGTTAAACTTTGACTGTCAAACTGGCTATGTAAGTTGATTTGATTTTTACAATAATTGAAAGGGTCGTCATGGGTCTAACACCTTTTTTTTGGCTCTACGTCGTAAGGTTGTTTTGAAATGTGTAAATGCTTCCAATTTCTTACGTTACATTATCAAGTTTTTCAATTTTACAGTTCAGAGTTCCAGTTTCGAGACTTGAAAAATTCTCAATTATCAGTGTCTTTCAGTTAATTTTTCTAGAGGCTATTTCAACACTGAATTTGTCAATTTCTTTACATCATAAATGCAAGCATGACTGAAATTTGTTCTGATCACATATTTTACCCCAAACGTAATTATTTTAAAAGGTACTAGAAGCGTTGAAACGAAAATTTACGAGAATCCCATGCTTTTTTAAATTGCCAATCCAGTTTCTGAAGTAAATTACTCGAAAAAAAGTATTCATATTTTTTGGTTTTTAAGATAAAAATTAATGCTATAACTCGGTCATAATAAGGTTGGAAAAAATTGTAATATGCAAATGTAATAAATACTTTCACATTTTTTTTATTCAAACTTGTTTTCACTTGAAATCTTTAATTTCAAGATTTTTGACTCCTCGATTTTATCAGATCAAGGAATTATATTGTATTTGATGTTATGCAGTTTTCCATTTTCCTTTTCAAATTTGGCACTTGCAAATTTTTGAGCATTTCAAACGATTTAATTGCCAATCGATATAAATCGAGTTGATAATGTGTGCTCGTATGTGAACATACGTTTCGTATGTACGCTGGTATGTAAATACTACAAACGTACGATTACACGTTTTGCAACTGCGAACTGAAACAAACTTTGTTTCTTAATGCATTCTTCTTTGAATTTGAATATTTATACAAGTTCTTTAATAATAGCAGTGTTGGAATGAAAATTTGCTTGAGTTGATGCATTTTGAAGTGGCCCAACTAGTTTCTCAAGAAAACTGCTCTAAAAATAAGTGTTTCTGCTTCTTAATGTAACCAGTTTGAAATTAGGGATTCTTTGAATTTGAATTTAGAGATATGATGTTTTTAGTGTCTGATTTTAACTTGAGAAAGTCAAAGTTTTACATTTCTAGATTTTTCGATTGATCTGCAATCGATTTCGAATTTCTATGGCCTGAAATTTAAAATGTCGAATTTCTTACACTTTTATGCTGAGATGTTTTTGATTGTTTTAACTACATTTAAATCAACTTCTTGCTTATTCAAAAGAGAAAAAAATATTAAGGATGTTCTCATATGTTAACGAATTTTGTCTTTGGACTTTAGATTTTCCGTTTCTTAATTTGTAAAGTTGTTACATATTTCCTCCTAATAAAACATAAAATTTGATAAAATTTCCTTTCTGAATTCAGAATAATTTGGTCCTCTACGGTCTTCTCTATTTTTATTTATCTATTCTTTTTTTAAGAGTCTGAACAGTAATTATAAAACGCTCAAATCTTGAACTTGAAACTTCAAAAGAACTTTATATTTGAAATCAAAAACTTTTCAGCTTCTGGGCATTAACAAAAACAAATTGAAAATAATTTTAAATATCATAATTCTCAGATATTATGGAATAATTATTTGTATTTTTCATCAAGCCAAAATTCAAAAACTGTCAGAATATCAAAAAAAAAAGTTTCTAATTTTTCCGATTCTGGATTTTTAAACGCACCTTTTCGATTTAAAAGATTAATAATAAATTAATACTACATTTCAATATTTCAAAAAATTAAAAAACAATGAAAAAATTTTCAGTTTGTTATATATTATATCTCACATTTTTTTTTAACTATTTATAGTTTTGAGTTTTCTTCTTTCAAATCCTTTCGAAATTTGCTTTTTTTAATTATGAATCCATCTGAATAAAGAAAAACTTTGTTTGCAATTTTACATAAAACATTCCAATTAAAAAAAAAAAAAAAACCCTCTTTACCAGATGCCACAATCTTATGGATTTTCTCATCATTAACTAAACGTGATTTTTTATTCAGTAAGCCTTAAAAACTCTCATAACTTAAGATAAAACTATCTCATATAAAAGTACATTTTCCTGCCTTAAGAAAGAGCGTATCAGCATTTTTCTTTTGATATCGTTACCCGAGTTTTTTCTGAATACGCTTGAAAAAACCTGCGTATAATCAGGATATATAATTAAAATAATCACTTTTCTCAATCATTAATTTATGAAAACTCAAGATATTATCCTCTATATATTTGTTTCACATTACACCTCAAAAAAATATTATGACTTTTTCATGGTTTCCATGTTACCCTGAAGACGCTTATGAAAAAGTGCATAAATAAGGAAACCAAGAGTAAGTATTCTCGTGCCTTTCACCGGCAAATTATAAAGTTTTTGTTTCTTTCCGAAGAATCTTGGAGATTTTTCCTCCTTGCGGCTTTAAAAATTTTTTCACAACGCCGCGGTCAACTTGGCCATTTTTCCCTTCATTTTCCTAGCTTGGTCTTTTTCTATTCGCGAGTTTTCCTTATTTACCCCAGGGACACGGAACAGTTTAATGACTAGCCTCAGTGACGTTCCAATTGATACTTTTTATTTTTCCATTATGATCATCGTCACAAATTATGCGCCTGTGCAATCAACGATAGGAAAGAAATCGTGACAACGATTCCTTTACTTTGAAGGTTGCGACAGAACTGGACAGAACTTAGTTTCTTTCAGTTAGAATACGTTATTTCTTACACTTAAACATATATTCTCCGCTCAAAGCTAATGTATATTGTACGTGAAACTAGATTCAAACTCTCTTAAAAAAGCCAGTTTTTTTATTTCTGAGCAGTTTTATAAACTAAAAATGAAAGAAAGAAAAAAAAAACGCATTCATCGTAAATACTGTTCAATCTTTAAAAAATCTCTACGAAGGTTTTTAAACGTCCATTTACGTAATTGTCGTCTTTGATTATACAGTACGTAATTACTTCAATTATTATTAAATAACAGGCGCATTTCGTAGAATTCGTTTAACAAAACATGATTTGACTGTGGGAGAAATTTTTCATCATCGGTTTTTTTTATGCTAAATTTTACAGAAACCTTACATCGCGAGTATTTTTTCTCAACTCAGAACATAGAGGTAATGAAAGTTTAAGCCATTTAATGATTTGAAGACTTTGAAGCCTTTGATTCATTGAAAATATGATTCTAATTGGATATTAAAAAATTCTTGTTGAATTCCCAGTCAAATGTTTTCTTTCATGACGTTCGTCGACGTTTCCGTCCCATTTGGACCCTTTTCAAGACCTAAGTAATGTGAAACAATTTTTATAGCAATGAACATTATATACAATCCATTTCTTTATACTGAAAAATTATTAATAAATATAATACCAACTATACACCAAAACAAATACTTTTCCTTATTTTTATCAACTTACATCTTGTTGTCAGCAAAGTTGTATGCAAGCATGAGAGTAACTGAACAATAATAATTCTCAGGCGATTGTTATGTTGATAGGCATTGTTAGAATTGTTATTAATATTAATTTTTCTGTATAAAAAAATGAACTATATATGGGGTTGATTGTTATAGAAATTGTTTCACGTTACTTAGGTCTTAAAAGGGTCCGAATAGGACCGAAACATCGACGATTGTCATGAAATAAAAAGTTTGACTGGGAATTCGACAAGAATTATTTTTTTAGTTTTTGTACATTGAAAAATGATTATAACTATTAAATGGGGCATATTAGTGTGATTCCGGGACATGTGCCTCATTTAATAGATTAATAGCATACACTGATGAGATTGCAACTACATTTCGAGAAAAGTTGTGTTTTACTGGTAAAGGAAAAAAGCAATCGAAAATGACGTACTTCGGTACGTTTTCTACTCATAATTTACCGAATGTATACCTAGTGATGCGAAAAAAAAGGCGAAAGTTTTTTTAAGCCACTTAAAACTGCTTACCACTTCATTGTTAAAATGTCATTGTACATAAGATAAAGCAACATCACCTCTGTACATAGAAAATTATTCGATAAATAATCGTTTGAAAATTTGGTATTAGTCAACATTTTTTTTTAACAAAAGGGTTCGCAAATATCGTATAATTGGGACAAGCGCCCCACTTTTTTTCAGGTATAAATGCTCCACCAACAATCTGGATGAGACATTCATTTCCAACATATTTATTGTTTTCGATCAATTTCAAGACGTTATTTATCAATGAAAATAACTTTTATTCCGGTTTTTTTTTGGTATGATTGAACAATTTTGACTTTTGACCTTAGTTTCGATGTCACCTGATCGACGAACTCAGTCCTATTTTTTCAATCATCTTCAAAAACCAGATTAGTTATTTTTACTATAATTTTTGTTATGAAATACAGTAAATTCAACGATATCACTATTTCTTTACGTTCTTTTGTCTCTGAAGCAATTTCAATTCCAGATCATCAAATTGGGGCGCTTGTCCCCGAAGATTTCTCGACTAACAGATTGGCCACTTTTTACTAATAATCTTACAGTACGTTTGTAATTTCAAATATTAAAAAATAAAGTGTTGCTTCTACTTCTGGAAATACTGCCCGATATAAAACGACCATAAGGGCCTTAGTAATCATATTTACAAAAAGACAGTCTCAATTTTAAAAAAGGTGGTGGAATTGTCCTGAAGTTAGTTGTTGATCTGAGTTAAACTACATGTTTAGTTTTTTTTTTTTTTTTTTTTTTGTAGGGTATGATATTAACTCTAATGACGGTGAAAATTTTCTTTCTCATTACAGTCTTTCCTTTTCCACATGTTTTTGACGATTTTAACAGTTTTTACAAGTTTTGAAATTTTACTCAATTTAGCAGTTGATCTGCTATAATCTGCGTATTACTTAAGAGAAAAAAATTCATTTGACTCTCGTCAAAAGGGAAACACAAATTTTGTAGGTATCAAGAAATCTAATGTTTCTTTTTTGCTCTGTTAATATCCATAATCACTCTTTTATGAAATCTTGATCACACAGAGCCGAACTAAGGTCATCATTACAAACCTCAATAAGATAATAGAAGTTTTTAGACAATTATTAGGATACTCGATCACTTATTTGTTGAGTTATAATGTACAAATTTTCCTGAAGAGGGCCCAAATTTTTGGCCGAAATATAGAAAAGGATTGTTTTTTCACACTATTGTTGTGTTTTATTGAGGTTTGTAATCACAACCATAGTTTGGCTCTGTGTGATCAAGATTCGATATTATACACTGAAAAAACAGTATGTTCAATAAAAATATACGCGTATAGTTGTATCATTTTTTCAAATATTTATTAGTTATTAATATATATCTTAGTTCTAAAAATAGCGTGTGTTTCATACTAATTTCTTTGGATTCTGCAATATTTGCGACAAATATATCATTTATTTGCCTGCATTTATTTGAACCAATTATTCGTTCATTAATAATAAATAAGTGATACACTTGAACAACATAAGAAATCAATCTTAGCTTCAAATATAAAATTTATAGCAAATAAGCAGTCTATCATCGATGCAACTGTTTAATATAGTAATAGTTAATGTATCGATACTTGACTTACGTAGTTGATGCAGCTGATTCACATATAGTAATAGTTAATATACCGATACTTAACGAACATTGTCGAAAATTTTCGACAATTTCGACAAGCTGGTCGCAGTCGCTGCAGCGGGTCTAGCATATTGCGAATGTGTCACAGTTTATTATTATAAATAAAATTTCAACTGATCTACCCCATAATGGAAACTTTTCTCGAGAAGTGTAGCCTTACCTGCATTTGCAACGTTTTGAAACGTAAGTCGCTTTAATTTGTATACATCTTTCGGTGTGGGCATGTGGTTGATATACATTTATTGGTTATGTGTACAACACGACAGTTTTTTTTGCCTTGACTGTTCCATGGTGTACAATGGTGGAATTAAATCATTGATAATTCATGGAATAATCATTCATTTCATAGATAATAAAGGTTTGGTTCTTGGTATAAAAATAGGTGAAAAATATTGGCTTGAGTTGAATTATATTGCTTTATATTTCCATTTAACTGACAAATAATTGCATCAAATAAGGTAAAGTGGAAAACCTAGGTCAATAAATTACCAGCAACTAACTTCGAACTTGAGCCAAGTTACTTGGATATTTCTTCCAAATAGCCATTTGGTAACTATTAATATATCAAGTGTTGTCCATACATTATTCGAAGAGTTCACACAAACATGGTATTTACCTGATGCAAGATGACTCCGTTGATAGTCATAGTAAATACACGTATGGTGACTGTCAATGTACAGCAGTTTGCTTGAACTTTATTAGACAGTTGATAAAAATCTATCGTTAGTTTGAGACGAATAAATATTTATTTCGATGTTTTTTCTGTTCATTATTCCCCTGAGGGATTCACTGGGGTTTTTCTTTGATAGAAACTTCAAAAAACTATTGCTCGTTCTCCCAGTCAGAATTTTTCTTTATTTCGGTCAACAATGTCTCTGACGCGACACTGCGCTGTGTTAAAATGTTATAACTGTCATTTACTGAAAAGACATTCAACTTCGTTCAAATGTTAAGTTTTTTAAATTGAGGATGTTATAATTAGCATTGAAAAAATGGTCTTGAAAATGGTTGCGCACCAGTGACCGAAACGTTGACCGAAATAAAGAAAAATTCCGACTGAGGGAAAGAGCAATAGTTTTTTGAAGTTTCTATCAAATATTTATTTCGCCTTATCAAAGTATGCGATTTATCAATAGTTACCATATTATATTAAATACAAATTATTATTTTTTTCAGTGTCGAAATTCTGTAGGTGTTTAGGTGTATTTCTAGAGGACTTTCGTGAGGCCCTTAGCATAGGAGCGCATTAGAGGATGATCCTGAGGAAGCTCCTGGATCCTGGATCCTGGAGTTTGGGGTGGGGCGGCAGGAGGACCGAGCAAAGGGTCGCAGGAGTAACAGTACTATACCTACGGCTAGCCCGAGTTGAGCCGCGAAGGTACATGTGGAGAGTACGTAGGTACTCTCGGTGGCTGCTCACTCGCTCACTCGTTTGCGAAGCCTGCCGTGCCATGCCTCGGGTGCGCTGCCCGCCAGGACGTTGAACCCAGCGCGGCTCAACCTGGGGATCATCCGCGAGTACAGGACCCTCCTGAGTCATTTTACACTACATTTATCCCTCGATCCCTCAATTAACATCCTCGCGAATATTCCCAACTCTGAAATTAACACTCGTTTCTGATGGAATGATATATCAGAGTTCGATGACGATTGATTTTTTTTCGACCATAAGGTGGATGCCCTCCTCAAAGCATTTTACTCTTTTTTATTCTTCAACATTGGAAGGAGAATTTGCGGGACGTAAATTCTGCTTTCGAATTTTGAATAATCTTTGTTGATCTTTTTTCAAGATTACGATTTGAGACTTTTCTCGAGTGAAGATGGGAAGTTTTCCAATGGCGTAACGTGAAATCTATAAGATGCGAAAAATCTTGGAGCATTTAATAACTCAGGTTCATAGGGTTTTAGCTGTTTTAACGTAGTATTTACTAACTACAGTTTCATGTCTTTTCAGTTTTGCTATTTAGTTCTTTCGATAAAATACAAACGTGAGATAAAAAATCAATAAATTTAGATTAGACTTCAGGAAACAAATATTCGAAACTGTAACTTTCTGGAATTTATTTTCCAATCAAAAGCCTCACATTCTTGTAGGTAGGGAAGACCGGGGCTATTTGGGACACGGGACTATTCGAGACGGTGAAAATAACTTTAATCCTGAATATTCAATCAACTGCCCGTATTCATGTAATTTAGGTCTCTATGTTACTGTTTTCCTAATTGAGTTTGGTTGACGCGTTGGCTCCACTGCGGTGAATGCAGAAGCATTTGTGCTGTTAAGCGTAAAATTGCGCCCAAAGTAATTTTTCTTCGCTGTTGAACTTTGCGATTTTCAACACCAAAAAAAGGCTGACAATTACGTGAGATGAGTTTTTTTACTCGGTTATGATCGGGGAAGAAGATGCAGGTTATGATTTCGATTTATCTTCATACGTGTATTTACTATAATGCGCGATTGTCACAACATCGCGTCGGGGCTATTCAGGACGCATTTGGCGATTTAAATATGTGCGAATAATAAAAAAAACCTTTAAAACTACAAAAAAGGTAACAAAAAACTCCACCGAAGCGAGAAAAAGCACCGAAAATTACACAAGACAGCGCGACCCAAAAATATTTTACAAGAGCCAAGCGATGATGATTTATCCCAAAGCTGTTGTAATATTCATGTAAACGATGTAAACTACATTAATTAAGTCGAGTGAATGTTTGTTATGAATAAAGTATTTAAAAACACTCGCATCAAATATCTGAAGAATTTTTTATTTGCCTTACTGCAAGGTGTCCCAAATAGCCTCGCTATAGGGGCTATTCGAGACACATGCCATTTATCAACGTTTTCACGAAGCTAAAAAAATAAATCGGATTTATCGGCAAACTTGTATTACTGTTCTTTAGCAGAGGGTTCAAGCTTTCCAAAGTTATATATAAATCCCAAAAAAAGTAGGATGTATTTACTAAAATGAGCATAAAAAAAGCGTCCCGAGTAGCCCCGATCTCCCCTACATCTGTTACTATACTTTTTCTATTTAATAGCACTACATATTAACTAGTTTAGGAAAATTTATCAGCCAAGATTCGACGTGAAACACATATGTAAAACTGCCTTTTCGAAATTCATGTGCACAAAGATCATCTATAATTTTGATATAATTTAACAACATTATTTTTCATGGCAATTTAATGTTTTCAAATACACATGAGCACGAGTTCAAGAATATTTATAGCAAAACATGTTAATGCGTGTTAAAAAAAAAAAGAAAGAAAAAAAAACCTTTCGACTTAACTACTTACTGAGGGAAATAGCGAAAATACAGATAAAATTGACACTTTTTTACAGATATTTCATTAAAACAAAAAATTTTCGAGTTTCTTTCAATATATTTCCTTAGATTCATCCGCAATTGATTAGGAATTTAAAGAAATAGCTAGCAATTCCTAAAGCTTTTTTTTTCCATAGATGTTTTTTGAAAACTGCATCGACTCGCTTGAAATTGTATATAACATTCTGAACTACAATCTAAACATGAAATTAAAGCTAACGTCCTTAAATAAATAATCATTATGCCATTGGGAGTCATTGGGAGTTTTTCGATACTATTCACAATCATTACAAATACTACAAGTTTAACTCGAATGAAAATTTTCAAATTAATGAATATATCATAAACTCCCAATAATTGATTGATTAAAAAAAAGTATATATATGGGGAAACAGTTTATCGAAAGTTGCTATAAATTGAATAAGTATAAAATGTTGCATTCCAAACTTTCTAGAATTAATAATACAAAAAAGTTTAAACTCTTGTAAAAAATGTATACGTTTAAAAAAATCACAAAAATACACCAATAGTTATCTGTCGCGCTGGAATACTTCAATGATTCTTAAAAATAAAGCAAAATTATCCACCTTTAGAAATGCTACAAAATGCGAAAAAATTATGTCAAACACTTCTAGAAATTTAATGTAAATCAACAAAACTTTTTGAATAAAATTAAAATAATGAGAAAAAATTTCACTGAAAAGTCAAACTTTAAAAATAATCGTCTGAAACAATTCAAAAAAATCAAAGTTATGTAAACCTTAAATTTTTCCGAAAATTCAGAAAATGTCATTCAATATCGATTTTTACCGTCTATCTCCCAATCACGGAATACTTGAAAATAAACTTTTCATTCATTCAAACAAACTGTTCCTCATAACTTTTTGTCAAACACATCCCAGTTTATTACTTTCACATTACTCGGTAACAGAGCTATCTTTAGCGTCGTTTCTAAATTGTTCTAACTCTAATAATAAAATTTCATTATCCCGTATAACGATTTCCTCATATTTTTTCGCGGTAACCCCTAAAATGATTTCCAATGAGCGCTCGCATAACCGGATTGTACATCCTCGATGGGTCATTATTTCCCTTTACTCGTCGATGCTCATGCGATATTACGCGGGCATATTCATGATCCCCGTTCGTACCTTCTACATTGTACGTACTATATTTATGGTAATACAAAGCTTTTTCCCGAGCGCTTTCCATTCGTCGAGTTTTCGTTTTCTCTTTCTTGTACGATGATCTTGTTACGCGGGTTGAATTATGGGCGTTCTCGCAATTTAATTTGTGATCGAATGGGATCGAGAGGAAGTCATTGAGTTGTGCATAAGAACAATTTTTCGATTGCGTTCTCGGTATTTATGCAGGCAATGGCTGATGGTTAAAGGCTGATAGTTACGGATTTTGAAGGAAATAGTGAGGAAAAATTCTGAATGAAGTATCGTTTAAATAATGAGGATGTCCCTAATTTGAAAAGATACTCAGTAAAATATAACATCTTGAAAAACTGTTAATTAGTAACTCGTTACGTTACCGAGACTTCGAAAAAATAGTGACTTAACACTGTAACTGGATTTCAGCCCCTATGTCATTATTGTCATTATTCACATAACGAAAGAATCTGATTCCAATTCTGTAAATATCAAAATAAAAAATCCAGTGAACGAGTCACCTTACATTGATTTTACAAAAAAAAAATTATATTAAATCTTTTAGTATCATTTGATTTGCATAATACAATCATTTCATATGAAATGAGCAACAATCAGTGAACCACATTTGACAGTTTTAAAAATTTAGATAAGTTTTACCAGTTTTCATAGTTTGAAGGTTCTTTCGAGTTTTAAATATCTTGAAAGTATTCATATTTCTGACGTTTTTAGAAGGTGTAGACATTTTTCAACAGTTTAAAGAGTTTAAAGGTTCACATTTTAAAAACATAGCTCAAACAGTTCTGACCGTTTCAGAACACCTTCAACAGATTTAAAAATTATTATTAGTCTCGACTACTTTTTATAACTGAAATTGATTTTACAGAGATTGACAGTCAAAACTGCAGAAAAATGTCGAACCGGTTAATAATGCAACAACTTTCAAGTTTATGGTCACTGTCAAGCTGTAAAATATCATATATAACTAAAATAAATATTGAAAAAATTAAATAAACTAATAAAAAAATCATAAATATCATACATAACCTATTCTAAGCTGATTTATTTGAATTCAAAATGAAATCGCGTGCGATTCCTTCATTGGTGCTACTACGACCCAGCTGCACTGTCTTTTTCTGTACAAATTTGTCATGTCGTTCGTTGTACCTAGGGATGTGAATTTAGCGGTCAGAAAAAAATTGGCCAGGTCATGGTAATTTCTGACGGTCATTTACTGTTATTTACGGTCGAATTTAAAAACTCTCTAACTATAACTTACCGTCAGAGCTCGTTTCTGGTCAGTAATTACCGGTCATGACCGAACTTCGATGAAAAAATGTGACTCAACGTAACTGACCAAATGATTTCCAGCAATTCCAGATGAAAATCACCAATCTTGTTATTTCGCATTTCATAAATGGCTTCTCCATTTTTCTAGAAAAAACTCATGAATGTCACTGTACTACTGCGTTTGCTGGAAATATACAGGGTGTCTCAAAGTCGGCAGATCATCAGAAAACCATCGATGCCTCGTGAAAATTCAAGACACTTTTTCCTTTACAATTTTTCAAAATTCGCAAAATTCAAAGAGTTATGAGTAATTCAGTTCTGTCGAATCACTATTCAGCGAGGCAGAGCTTTTGATTAAAGTCCCTTCTCTTTTCACCCTTCTCTTTCTAAGCTTACTCTTATAAAAAATTGGAGGTAATTGAAGTGTGTGATGGAATGTAGATTAATGTCTCTTATCTTGAAAGACAATTTCTGCTCTGACTCTCCTTTGTGTTAGTTATAATAGTCTTTTGCCTAACTGTCACATTTACAATACAGTATTTTTAATTTCTTTTAAATAGATGAGATAAGAGATAAAAAAAGTACAGTAGTCGAAACTGATTCACAATTACAATGCCTAACCGTGAAAAATACAATACTCTTGCCTTAAAATTAGTGTAGAAAGCCGACGTTAAATACATAGAATAGAAATTTTTCGAAAAATAAAGATACCGAAGGAAAGTACATAATCAACAACACACTTGTAGTAATTTGTTTATTTCTTTATGAGTGACTCTTTTCAAGTGGAAAGGTTATAGTAGCGCTATTATTTATTATTTGAGAATCCAAATTTTTTTTTTCATTTTTTTATAAAAATTCGATGAAAAAAAGAAAGCTGCAATTACAAACGAGTTTAACATTTTTCCAAGTCATCTTTAAGTATGTAATAGTTTTGACCATCATAATAATTCTGACTGGTAAGGTAAACTGGCGGTCAAATTGACCAAAACTTTCTTGTCGTAAATGACGGTCATGACCAGTATTTTACCGGTAAATTTACTCTGAGGCGGTAAATACACCGCCTCACATACCTGGTCGTACTCCAATCGTCATTGCGCACTGTGCGTCATCCAGCAAAATCGGCCCTTCTTCCGCGGAAAACAGGTGGACAAAAACTGTCATTTTTTTCGTGAATCATAGAAAAAGTAGCGTGTGCCACACGTTGAAAAAGCTACGTTTCAAAACTTGTACCACAATGTACTTATTTCGAAATTCGAGGAACAAGATGCTCCTGTTTTCGGGGCTGTTTTTCCGATTCGAAAAAGCGCCTCGTCGTGAATTTTAATGAGGAGCCTCGCGCATTCCCGCGAGAAGAGTCCTTGTTTCGCGCGCCTGTCCCCGCCGCGCCGCCTCCAATCCCGAGTGCAAATGTAACGGTACCCTTTATACCACGTACGTAAATGCTTTAACCGAGGCGCAGCGGCGTTATCGCGTCGTGACCATTGTTGCACGCCGTGATTTTGAATAGAAAATTCATCTAGAAAAAGTTACCGGAAAAGAACGAAAATGCCGGAAAATTAAATACGACCGGTCGCATGTTCCGGGTGATATTACGATGAGTCGAATCCCAAGTGGCTGTAACACTCAGTAAACGGCTCGTTGTAATTGTATAGAAAGAAATATTGTCTTTCACCTTGGGAAAATTCTCACTTTTTCCACGTTATTAGAGAAATCTTTGTCCTTGATATGCATGAGTACTTTTTTCTACGAATATGATAACGACCCTTGTCTTCCGCTTGTGTTGAAAACCTTAGATGAAATTAGAAAAAAAAAACCATTTCTGTATTCATCAGTGGATGAATAAAATTATGTATAATATTGTCTCTGTAACCTTTCAGAGTTTATCAAATATGAATATTTCGAACCATTGTATTTGTGTATGAAATTGAAACTGCCCCAAATTAAATGTTAGGATTTGAAAATGTGTTTAAATGTCTTTGATAGCGCAATTCAAAAACAGATTCAATCGCGATACACATTGGTGCCCAAAAACTTTTACACATCAGTGTATTGTATGACAACTTACAGGAAAAAGACGAAACTTTCGTTTACATTAGCCAACTTTCTTTTAAAATATTTAAAATAATAAATACGAATATATGACTGAACACGTTATTCGCTCTAAAGAAAAATCTATCGATTCATATCGTACACATTTTTCCTGCATGTGAACGCAAATGAAAATTCAAAACCTCACCCGTGATATCAATGCTTTCTAATAATAATTTATCATTTTTGCCCGAGAGAAAAAGATTTTCTCGGTGCACATTCCGACTAGAAAGTAAATGCTGTAACCAGTTTGAGATTACTCGATGCGATCAATTCAGATTCATATATGATAATTTCCATGTCGTAAAATAGAAAAGGCTGCTCACTGAAAGAAAATATCATGTGAGATTTTTCAAGCTTGGAAAAACTTGGAGATAGGAAAATTTGCATTTAATATTTATTTTAGTTATATACAATGCTAGTTTAAGTAAGGCACAAACTCGATTTGATAAATTCGATGGGACTTGCAAATAAAATTTTGTTTGAAAATTAACAAAAATAAACGAGATCTAGGATATTTATCAAAACTTTCTAAAGCATTCGAGTTTCGCTGATTAATAATTTTCTTCAGTCTTATCGAAATGTAATAAATTTATAGGGCTGAATATAAAAATACATAAAAATATATGGAAACAATACATCAATAAACATAAATGAACAGATATGAAAAGATACAAAAATATGAATAAGATATATCGATTTGTGTAATATTGAATAATTTCGCGAATGCTTCGAAAAGTTGGTTGAGGTAGTCAAGATTCCTGAAAAATTATTGTGAAATATTATTCGAATTTCTGAAAATATATTGACAGTTTCTTTTGATCATTCTATAAATTCATTAGAAGAATTTGTTCGTTCTTGGTAAAAATAATATTGTAACTATTGACGAAAATACTCATCTGAATCTGTTGATTCCGAACCGATTGCAATCTGTTGAAAATTGTTACTGAAAAATCTGTACCTTTAACAGATTTTTTGTTGTATTCTACGAATTTATTCTATCAATTTTCCACAGATTACAGTTTGAAATTTTGAACATGGAAATCTGTAGAATACATCAGACAATTTGTTAAATTCAACAGATTCAAATTTAAAAAAATTATGGGAAAAAACTTCTTTTTGATCACTCATTAACTTAAATGATTTGATACTCATAACAAGAAGAAAAAAATGATGGCTGAAGAAAAATACAAAAGAAGTATACTTAGTCACAAGTGGAAATTCTAAAAAAAGTATAATTTATTTATAAAAGTATTCTTCGTTTTATTAATTGCTCAATTTCTTGAATATTCACGGAACTAGAATATTAACTTCAAAGGACTGAAAAGTTTATTAAACTATATACATATAAAAAAAAGAGCTAAGAAATATTGAAATTAATGAGAAAAAGTTTCAAAAATATTGAGCAACATTTTACATACATACGTTAAAAAATGGCAGATTTTTACGCTTCCAATTTTATTGTTCTAATTTGTTCACTCATATAACTAGAATGAATAGGTCCAAGTAGGCAAAGAATTTCATTCTAGTAAGATTTTTAATCGATCGTAAAAATTAAAAGTCGCTTTTCAAATTAATTGGAAAAAACTTTCTCAACAATATCAAATAAATCTAGAAATAATCCGTCTATGTTAGAAGTGCAAAAGCATGCAATCAACATTCTCGAGACACTAGTGAACTATTCTCAGAAATAAAACTAAAAAACCTGAAAGTTTTCTAAAATTAACTTATACATAAAAAAAAATAACCACCCATCCCGAAATTCAAAACAATCTTTTGATCAACTTTTCTCGTAGAATAGATTGTTGGCGGAAATATCCGAAAGTGTTTGGTTTCCCGTGTTTAAGATCATTCCTTGAAAATCATAGGTAAACATTTCGAACCGACCAATCAGTTAGTCGTGAAAAAGTTGATCCTCCCAACTTTCTCCCTCACAATCGTGCAAGCACCTTGCGATGTACGAGCGCGATTCTTTAGAAAGTGTAGGCTATTCTCATCCGCGAAATGCCATGTCATAAATCGGCGCGGTATTATTCGTCATCGATCATTGTCTCGTTACAAAGACAAAGTAAATTGCGGTAATGGAACAGTTTACCCGGTGGTAGCTTACATCAAACTTGGCGCATTTTTATCCATTTTTATCTTTGAGCGAGCTGATCGGACTAGTCGAAAGCTGATCGAACATATGTATGCAAGTATATCTATTTATACACGGGAACGTTGTTTACGATAAGATTAGCCAGGTGAAAAGTTTCAGGCAAAATCGTGCAATTCGATGCAGTTCTGAGATGTTTGTTGCATGGTATAAACGATACTTCCTAGTTTTTCGAGCGTTATTAGATGGGAAATATTGCACTTTTTTCACCGTGGGATTGTTTAGTGCTCGTGAGAATTCGATGTGGACAATAGGCGTGCGTGTTTTTTAAAATTTCTTTAGGTTTTGATGAATTTCTGAATAGAGACTAAGAAATGGCTTTAATAGCTATTTGATTTTTTATGTTCTAATGAGTTCTTAGACTTTTTTGGAATAGGTTGTAAAAATTGTATCATTTTTGTATAATTAACAGTAACTCCAAAATTCTCAATTGATTCAAAACTACTTTCTGATAATATATTTTGCGATAAAATAAGATGGTCCAAATTTAATAAAATACTGCGTGTAAATCAAAATTTTTTGTTTAGTTTTGGTGCCATATTGTTATATTTTGTTTAAAAGTTTTCGATGCGATTATGTGGTATTTATATACATATCATAATCACCTGTTGCTTTTGTGGCAAAGTTCAAATTTTTAATCTAAAAATACACATTATAGTTGTAATTTGTGAATTTCCCATGTTCTGAACTTAGATAACATTTGAATTATATGGATTTTCAACCTTTTATTATTATTTTTCAAACATTTTGTATTGTAAGAAACATGGAAAAAGTTAAGTTCCATAGTTCAACATCAACTTATTATTAGTTTTCCACTTCTAGAAGCTTAACGAAACGATAGATTTATTATTTCTATAAAAAAAAAACCAAATTAGCTATACATAGGTAGTTTTGAGAAATCTGTGAGTGTTTGATACTACGAGAAAAATTTTGGATTACTTAGACTCTGCTAGAGCATGTAAAGAATATTCGGGAATTATAACTCGTTTGAAATTTTAAAGTGCTATATTAAATTTTCACAAATTATACGTTTTTATTTTCTATTGAAAAAGAGCTTATTTTTGTATTTATTATAATATAAAAATTACGTGTTTGATTTCCAAGTTTTTTTTTTTTTTTTTTTTGTCTATCATAAGTGTGTATATATATTTACAAATTCGCAGTTCATCTATGGATACATTTTGTAATTTTCATGCACTTTTGGTCTACTTATAATCTTTTGAAAAATGTTTTTGCTCATGAAAAGTTCTACTAAACGCTGAATTTCCCTAAATTTTTATCGCAAGAATAAAAACAAAAAAACTTTATCTTAAGCCAATGGAAAAAAAAATAGTTATTTGTGAATATGATCTACGTAATCTTCAAAACTTTACAAAAATTATTATTATTGATTTTAAAAATGAACCACTTTTCCTACTTTTTCCATTGCTTTCTTGCTAAAACGAAATTTCTTAGCACTTTTATTGATTGTAGAAGGTACGAAATAACTAAAAAATTTTCGAACTACACTGTTACCTGTCTGTTATTTAAAAATTATCGATGTATCAAAAACTTTAATAACGTACCTGCTCAATAAAAAAATGAAGAAAATTTCGGTTAACTCCTTTTTAACAATAAAAAAGTTTCGTGGACTTTTCGACGATATTTCCAACTTTGATAGCATATCTACGATTTCCAAAAGTTTTGTAAAAAATGCAACTTTCATGGATTTCAGAAAGTTTGCAACTTTTTAAATGAAAAATTATGTACCTTTCAACCAATAATATTTTCAAGTTTATTAGTTAATTGCAACCATTTTTTTTCTAATGTTCAGAATTTTTCCCCCTTAAAAATGACAAAGATATTTTACGCTCAATTGAAAAAATATGAGTCTTGAAAACTAAATTAAAAAAATTTCACATTTAGAACGAATTTTCTAATGATATTGTTGAATATCATTAAGTAAATTGCCAAGCCATCAATCATAAGTCGGATCTTGAGCATATTTCTTAATATTAAATCTCATCGATCGTTCAACTATAAATCTTCATGATGAGTAAACCGGTGGGCGGTGACTGCTGTGTAAACGCTTTCCAAACTTCTCATTATACGTTTACTATTTAATTTTAACCCATTGTTATCGTCATAGAATTCTGATTTATTTACTCCAAGTCTGGCTGGGGTAGGTTAGCCGAATTTTATAGGGGCACGTTGGCCTAGTAGTCAACAGAAATTGAGGACCAACTATTTAATACCTACTCACGTTTTTGCCTATTTTTGACCCCTACCTCATGTAATCAAGCGTAACCAAGTTAACTCTCTCTCCCTCTTACTAACATTCAGTTATAACAGATAGTTTGAAAATAATCATGAACCCCAAATTTTTAGAATACTACGATATACTTCCATTTATAGCAAATAACTAGAAAACGATAGCATACTTCTGATACATGTGTAATTCAACAAATTATCCATTAATGTTTTCATACATTAGTTAACGATCATCGTGTGTCAGATAGCAATTTTTGGTGACTTTGAAAACTTTCACGAGTCAGGTACCTTTTTTAAAAAAGTAAAAGAATGTTCAGCTATGTTCAAAAATATTCATTTCAATTTTTATAATTTCCAAAAATACAAGTTCGTATAAAACTTAGTGATACCTTTAAATAATGAAGTTTGATTAAAAATATACACGGAGCAATCATTCACATTCTATTTCTTCCATTTCAGCAACTTTTTTCTGAATGTTAAAAAAATAGTCAAAATGTCAATTATCATTCAGGGTAATACGAATTTCACAATATTGAGCCACAGGTGGTAGCTATCGAATAGGAGCAAATGCATTTTTCAAAACAAAAAGGGAAAATTGGAAAAAATTCCTGAATCGAAATTCGGCCAACATGCCCCATGCACCCCTACTAGAAGGGTCGATTTTTTCGATTTTCGCCAAAGTACTCCAATCATCGTTTTATAATTCACAAGGGCAAAGAGTGATTCGCGGGACAAACCGATCATGAATCGAACACCTCTGATCTCGTGCGAAAAATCCAAATCCATATCCGATTCCTTGGAGAGTCAGAAGGGCGAGGGGGAGGGGGGGAGGGTAGGGGTCGAGGGGCGATTTTCTCGGTGGATAGCACGATAGTGAAAGTACCGTGACGGGAAAGAAACAAAGAAAGGTGGAAAAAGAAGTGGCGGCGGCCGTTGTCTGTGGCGCTCTTGGGGGCCTGAAGGTGGATGAAAGTTATCGGAGAAAGCCAATTGGCAGATATCTCGCGAGGTCTATTGCCTAGATAGCCGCTCGCGCAACTGCGGCATGCAGAAACGTGAGCTCGATTGTGCGCCGCTGCTTCAGCGCGTGCACACGATTCTCTCTCATCTCATCTCACTCGCCGCGGTCCACGGCTGCAGCCGCCTGCAGTCTGCCGTTGCTGCTGATGCGCTTTTTTATTCACTGTCGCCGGACTGCGAACGCGGCGAAGCTTTGCTTTACGTAACTCCGCAGCGCCTCAGGGCCATAAACACCGTTTCCAACGCAACATTTCTGTATTATTTCAGTCGCGGTTCTATGGTAGGTGCACCGCCTACCAAATTTTATTTTTTTTCTTTCTATCACTGTTAGAAATTTTTGTCTCAAATTTAATATAACGCATATAACGCAAAGTTCACATAACCTGTATTAATAATGCATTAAATGTATACAAAATATACACGCGCTTACATTACTTAAATATAAGGGTGTCTTGAATGTTATACATAATGTGTGTTGAAATTTATACATGACATAAATATAATATACTTATATTATATTCCAGCTGAATTTAAGTCAGATTTGTATCAATGCACTGATGTATTAAAATCATACAAAAATGTTTGAATTAAATTTAATACAAGTAATGTGTAATTTGCGTTATATCCCAACAAACCATGCCGACACCGAATTTTTTCTGTTGAAATTCTAATACAACAAATTTCGGTTTTGAGAAACGATTTACAGAAAACATTCTTACATTAAATTTCCTTTTTATTTAAAGCTTAATGTCAATATGGTTCCCACTCATATTTCAAGGATTTCCACAATAAATCGCATTTGAGAAAAAAATTGGTGTAGCCACCTAGTGAGCACGAGCGTAGTAACCAACTTGTGTGAAAAATGTATTTTACTCAAGTAAATGTCTCGAATTTATACACATTTGAAGTATGTGTACCTTACTTATGTTACAAATATCAAGTTTATGAAATTTCAGGTACATTTTGATACAGAATCTATGGAAAGTGTATTAAACTCAAGTAGGTGTCCCTTAATCATACACTTTTAAAGCATGTGTATCTCATATACATTTTATACAGCTGGCTCACGAAATTTAAAGTACATTTTAATACATTTTGAATAAAAAGTGTATGAAATTTAAGAAAATTTTAACAGTGTACCAAAGCTTCCAGGAATAATTCCAAGTAACTGAGATTTTTGGACAGTTGAAATAGTTTCGTAGGAAGTTATTCTAATCGTTGACAAATTTTATGAATGGCTTCGATAGTTTTTTACTGTTTCAACAGTTTTTTTTTCTATTCGGTATCAATAGTATCAAAAATATTTTGCACTCCAGAGCAGTTTTTGTTCCTAGCTGAGGCTTTTTTTTGTCTTTTTACAATTTCAGCAGTTTTGTACAAGTTTTTAGGATTTTCATAGTTGAATATTTTTCTCAATGGTTTTGACAGTTTTGAATAGTTTTGACAGTTTCTGCACTTGGATAATCTATAAAAAATTTTGCGTTTATTGGCATTTTCTCAGTATTTTGTATCATATTTGGAAAATTTTATAATTTTTGACGTATATAACAGTTTTCAAAAAGTTTTTGGAATTTTAATGGTGAAACAGTTTTTTTTCATGGCTTATAATGTTATAAACAGTTTCGACAATTTCTGCAGTACATGGCAGTTTATAAATTGTTCGTTTTCTATTACAGCTTTCGCAGTTTTTGTTCTAAATTAGTCAATGTTTCAACTTTTTGACAGTTTTTATAGCTCATACAAATTTGTTGACTTCCCATTCTTAAATAGTTTTCTCAATGTTCTCGACGATTTTTAAACTTGATGGTGGTTCTCACAGTTTCAACGTTAAAGACCCTCCAGTAATATATTATAGTTTTCGCAAAATATAAAAGTTTTGATTATTTTTTTTTATATGGAAATATTTGGATTTGTGACGATATATTAAGTCGGAACAGTTTTTAACGTTTTCAAAGCTTCTGACTGTTTTTATAGCCTAAAAGTACATAACAATTTCGCAACGATATTTGTAGAAATTTTTAATAGTTAGAGAAACAATATTTTTTTTTTTTTTTTTTTTTTTTTTTTTTTTGGTATAATTTTAGTTATTACGTCTCTCATATTTTCGATATTTTCGACGTTGTCGACAGTTATTTAAAATTTTGATACTCCAAACAGTTCTAATATCTACTCAACTTATTAATGTTTCGCTGTTTTTAGAATTATTTCTATATGGAAAAAACCAAAAAGTCGTGACAACTTTCTGTAACAGTTGCCACGATAATCAAGTTGAAATTTTTTTCTGACAGATGCACACTGAAAAAACTATCGCATTGGTTACTGGGAAAAAATTTTTTTTCATCGCCTGACTCAGTACTGTCAATACCGAAATGAGTAGGCTGGACACTGTTAGTAATTACTGTATTGACAGTACTCGGTCAGATTATGAAAAAAAAAATTATTTAACAAGTTTTCAACCTACACATTTTTTATAGATAAAATTTTAGTGTTTCTATCAATTTTGGTCCAGATTTATACCTCGAAATAAAAACTGTATAATGCGTTCCAAACGAATTTGAAACGATCATCTCATCCATCAATCATCAATACTATAATACTTTGAATGTTTTAGTGCATTATCAGTTTTAACAAAGATAACAAAACCTTCGCAATATTGCTTCATCCTAATCAAACGTTTTTTCAAGGTGGATGGAAAATTTTGAAATCATTTTTAAATTTACTTTCAAATAAATGTCTGAAATTGAAAGCTTTCGAGTCCATTTTACAGTATGTATTTTGCACATAAATTGAATAATTATCAAGTAAGTTGATAATTACTTGTCAAGGTTTCATTTTTTACTCCAGTGTTTATAAATGGAAACGTATGGCTAACTCTTACCTAAATTATACTTTGCACGTGAGAAATCTCTGAATATCATACTTCATTGTTCTATTTTTCTCTCGTTATCGCTTATTGTGTTTTATACGACCAACCTAACAATTGCGAATATTGTCTTTAGGTCTAACAAATGCGAATCATGCGTGATTCTCGGCGCAATTAGAAAATCATCACCGCTACGGCATTGAATTTTTTTCACGATAACTGCATTTCTCAAGAAAGTATTCAGTATAAGAACAACAAATAAATTTTAAACCTAACCCTACATGATTATATCCTAATTATTATCTTCAGAAAAGAAATTATATTCGAAATGTTCGGTGGGACATGATTAAAATAATTTGGGTTGCTTCTGACTTGCTAGTTAAAATTTTGCCATGTAATTTAGATAATTTTTCATGCTTATCTTGGAACATGAAAATCCTTTTAGTGAAAACTTTTTTTTTGGAAACTAGTGGTGAAGAGTCTAACTGAATAATCAAAGTAATATTTTTGGGTCTTTGAAAAAAATGATTATTTGTGAAAAAAAAAATTCGGATAGAATAAATAGAAATTTTGCAGTGTTTAGTGTTTGTACAAAATCGATGAATTTTCATTCTCATTGAATTATTTTGCGGCGTCAAGTGTCTTTAATCATCATTAAAAATATTTTCATAAACCGTTTCAAGGTAAGATTATCGATTCGAAGAAATTTTAATGATTATGATTACTCTTGTTGATTTAAACAATTTCCAAAAGTGTGAGATATGTGTTTGTCTAAACACAGGCTACAAAAATATTATAGAAATCTTACTTGTCATTGTCAATGCGTTTCAAGATAAACGTACAACGGCTTATATTGACACTCGGCTAATTTTGACGTGGTGCTATTATACCGTTAAAGTCAGCTCACCTAGAACATAAAGAAAATTTCCTTTTATTACCTTATTTATCATTCACTCGGACGATTCAAAGGGTAAAATGACCTTTTACATCATTTTTTATTTTCATATAGCATTGTTTCTCCCGTTTTTCGTACATTGTGTGAAAAATCATGTTATTTCGAAAATTTTGAAAATATTCAGCTGATTGTGTTGAGGACAACTTTATTTACAAAACAATCAAAAATTTAAAGCGAGATCATAACTTATGGATAAGAAACATACCTGTATTCTGTCTCAAAAGTTAACGAAACGGCGGACATAATTTGAACCTCTACTACTGTTTTCACTGATAAAAAAAAAGAAGTCCTTTAATTCTAGTTTCACTATTTTAGGAATTATCTTGCATTTTCATGCATTAAATGTCTTTCGCCATTTGGGGTTTGTCTATCACTTAAATGATGTGAAACAATTTGTTCATTTCCATACAATTTTGACTCGAAAAAATTCATCGAAATATATACTTAATGAGGTATCGATAGTTTGCGCATCCACGTGCAGATAAATTCATGTTTACAAGAATTTTTCTTGAATTTGTGTCGATTTTCATTTTTAAAAACTTATCCTATATTATAGGAAAACATGATCATAATCTTAGGAATTGAAATTAATCAGAATTGTCGTTTATTTTCAGATCGAATAGCAGAAAATAAACGCATGGCTTTCGATGGAAAAAACGTTTTGGCGAAAATGAAGAATACCTTAGGGCCCCTTGGAATGTTATTTCAGTACATGGAGAACAAGACACGCATCAAGGTAATTTTGCTTAGAATTAGTATAGAAATTTTTATAAAGAGGTTGGGAACTATCACAAAAATTTGTTCTTCACTGTAGATTTAATTTTATCCATGTAAGTACTCATAACTTCTAGAATACAAATTCCCTCAAGAGGTCATTTACATAATCAACCGCACTGAAATAAAGTTTTAGTATAATAATATCTTTGACTTAAAATTTTAGGAGGTATTGCATCAAATTTTTTCTCAGTATAGTGATACACCACAAGTCATATCAAGCTTTAACTGAAAAATTATGATTTGTACCAGACACCCGTTCCACTCGAATCCCATTGAACAATATGTATTTCCGCGCGCAGATAAGAACGTGACACACTTTTTTCAGTGCGTGCCCTTCTTGTAAGGGTCGACGACAAGTAACCATGACGACGATTCTTCAGCACTCACCCCACGCTTTTCACCCCTAACAACCTTTTTTCTCGAAATATTGATGTTTCTTTTCAAGGTCATGTTTCATGACTGATTGCTTTCCGGCTTCGAAAGAATAAGATTGCATTGATCCTCGATAAAACGAACAAGCATGTCGAAAGAAAATCGGAACTATTAAATCCGAAATAAGTTCACTCCACACGTGTCGAGTATAATATTTCCTGGCTTGAACTCAGAATCGATTGATAACTTAACAAACATCCCATTTTACGTTAAAATCAATTAGCTGAAGTATTGAATCACTGCAAAGTTATATTTTTCGCGATACAACTTATTGACGACTTGTCCAAAAGTGCTCGTCATTGACAGCATCATTGGATTGATAAGGACAAATAAAATTATCAGCGTTAATTTTGTTCGATCGTCTACTTCCTACGATGAATCACGAGCGCTCGAGTTTCGGATGCTGTTTTTCTTCCGGCCTTTGACGTCGAACGCGACGATAAATACTTGACCATTAATGAAATATTTACCTCGTTAACGCTGCTGTTGAATTCGCGGGGGTTTATCGTTACAACATAGCGCGAAGTTTTGGAAATATACGAAGCTCACGTTTATTTTCCGTCTAATTTGATGTTTTAACCTTCGTTCGAGAATGATTCAAGGTCCCCAATGCCCTTAACGCGCTGAAAATTTATCCCCGGTACACGTGATCGTTGCACGTATGAGAGGAATATTCACGCAACGTTTTTCACCAATATAGCGCAACGTCTCGTCTGTTTTTCTTTTTTTTTTAATTTACATCACAAAACAAATCTATAAATTAAAGAATTGCTCAAAATGAACCGAAAAATTAATTCTTTAAACTCATTATATATATAAAAATACGGATACAAACATAAGCATGAAGGGAAAAAAATATTTCCCCAACACATTTAAGTATCAATTATTGTAAATATACTAATGTTTAACTACACTTGTTATCCGAAAGTATTCTTCAATTGATGAATAAAATATTATAAAGAGGGATACAGAGAAAGAGGAAATGGATTACTTTCATCATATCACATCTATCTATTATTTACCATGTTTAAATATAAACTACGAATTTTATTGTTAAATGTAGGAAAATTGGGTAGTTGAATTATAAGAATATGTATTTTTACTATAAGTTCCAAGAAAATTCGCAACTTTTCGCGTATTCTGCATTGATTCATTCAAAATTGAAATTTTTCGTATCTGTCGTAAATTGATTACGCCAAGGAGTACACGTAGAAAAAACTTGTAGTGAAAAATATAAGAATTTTTAAAAAAATTTTAGACAAATTATGAGCTAAAAAAGTATCAATATAAAAATTGACATCCAATTGATGAGTTGTCAAGCTATTGAACGTAATAAAATAGATCAATGGAATTACTCGAAATCATGGCTGTATCATATTCTCAGGAATTGTTTGGCGTAATTTATACGTCTAAATGGTAAGATGAATTTATATATTCTGAGGTTTCCAATAATTTTGAAGATGAAAAAAATGTTTCAATCAAAAATATTGTTCACGATGATTCAGCCTGCATAAGCAAACATTTACAGATATTGGAGAATATATTTCCACTCTAACAACTATCCAAAGCAAATTTGATAATATGTATAAAAAATTTTTTGGTAAATCAAGTGAGTGCTTTCGTCTCTTTCTAGTATGGTCTGTTAACATCAGAAAAAAATGACAGATATATGTTTGTTCAATTCAAGAACGAGTGTATAAAAAATGTATACCAAGTTTTAACTTTAAAAAAGAAACATACATATATTATATTCAAATTCAACAACACTTGGAAATTCGCCAAAAAAAATGTTTTCAGATACTTGAGTGGAATAAAAATGCATAAGTTAGTATTTTCTGTACATCGAGTGATGTATGTAATAATATTTGATATTATTACTATAATATTTATAAGTAGCATTCTAAGAATTCAGAAAATACTTTATCATTATAAAAAATAACTAATGCAAACTAGAAGATTTCAAAATATTGTCGAATTTTTCAAACGGCAAGGAAATCAGCTTGAACAATTATCAAAAAATTCTTAAAGGTATCCTAAAGATAGCTGCTTACGAAGTGTTAAAAGAATATTTTTGATTAAACTAAATGTTCCAATTAAAATTGTACCTATTACATATACCTGCTGTGTCTTTCGGTGCTTCAATTTAGGTCAGCAAAAGTAACTATTAGCACTTGAGAATTCATTTGAATCAAATTACGCTTTTTGTTGTCGATTCAAATTTTAAAAAATATTTAAAAAAAGCTCGAATGAAACCGAACAATTTCAAAAAGACCTCTCTTCGAATTCAGTAATAAATCACTATGTTTAGCATCAACTCTTCAATTTTTCTGATCTTCAGGTAAAAAAAAAATGTTCTCAATTCCAATTCCTTGCTCTGTATAACTCTTTATCCATCAGAGTAACAGTTCGTTCCGAATCCTTGAAAATATAAGATGCAATAAAGACAATGTAACGGTGGAATAAATAGATCAATATGATTTGACGTATCAAGTAGATCATAAGTTTTTTACAAGTTGAATAATACATCGGTGTTTTCGATTCTGCACACTTTTTCTTCTATTGCTAAGCTTCATCATCAGATTCAACCAAATAATCACTCTAGATTTGGTGTATTTTTTCGTTTGTATAAAATACGTTAATCGAAAAATATTAGAAAATTGTGAAATTCAGAAAACCTCAAACTCTTAACGTACGACTGTTAACGACTTTACACAAATTTTACACAAAAGAAGCACTTATCTCTCAAACAGACTGAAAAAAATCCCATGTTAATGATACAATTTTCGTCATGAGTCTTTAATAACAAACTTTTAACTTGAACACTATCTCCTCGTAATCTATCCAATTTTTTTGTAAACTGCACGAGACGCGTTATCCACGCAAACGCTTTGAATCCCGTGACTTAATGAGTCAGAGTTAATTGCGATCTCGCGTTGTCAAGGGTCAATCGCGACCTCGGGCGTATGTAAAAATAAATAGGAATTAATCGACTCGCGGCGATCGATAGCGACGAGATGAGGTGGAATCGGTGTGGCAACCTGTACCTCGCGCAACTTGGCTCACTTTTCATTACGCACAATGATCATAATAATAACGAGACGTCGCGGAACATATATCAGCGCTCGAGGCATTGAAGGGGGCCTTGCTTAGAGGTCTGCACTTCCGCATATCATCATCTCTCTTTCCCGCGTACGTAACACGACATACCGACAACAGATGTCCGAGCAATTAACGCAATTATTGTTATTGCCCGGGACGAAAAACGTACGACGAACCCGTGGTGGAAAGTTGTTACTTTACGCAACTACATCGGCCAACGATTTCCATAACTATATCATTACCCACGAGTCGCGAAATTGGTATTATTAGGTTCAGAATTCTTCTGGAAGGAAAATTTTTCAACCTCAAACAGTTGTTTTGAACCAGAAATGGTAAGAAACGTTCATTTCATTGGAAGTTTACGAAAATTGTAAAAATATTCATCAAGATAGTTCTAGTGATTATTTTAATGCTGGCACTGGAAATTTTTTTGCAGTTTCCGTTCATTTATTGAAAATGTTGAGAGACTATCGCTGCTCTGGAATCGTAACTGAGCAGGGACGAAGGCAGACAAAAGTTTCGGGAGGGGACTTTCTGACAAATATTTTTCTTTCGGGATTTCATACTTTTTAATCTTTGACAATATGGTTACAAGAGAGCTATTTTTAAAAACTCACATTTCGAGATTTTCAAATTATACAACTTTTGGAACCAAAAGTTGCACATATTTAATGTTCGCAAATAATAGAATTCGATTTTTGTGATTTGTAATTAGTAACTGAGGTTTCATTTTTTTTACTGATACTTTTTTGTATTATTACCACTTAAAGGATTATCTGGTATTAAGTAATACGGGTTTCTATAAAGCTTTCTAAAATTCTATGCTCTGAGAAATTTATATTATTTTCGTATGGTATATTATTCATCGAATTTCGTAGTATTCGCTGGTATTTTTATATATTTCTAATATTTTCATACATCGCTCAGAAGATTTTTAGAAATCAATGCTATAATATTAAAACTTCCAACGATATTGAGAATTTTAATTGATTTTCCAGACGACAGTTTCTTTCATAAAGATTTTCAATGCTTTTAATCCATATTTTTTTTACTATTCTACAATTAAAAGTAAGTTTAATTGTGCAAATCGTATCAATTGAATTGGATGTATTTTCATTGTTTTCTATATTAATTTCTAGAATAATTTCTAAAATTATATATAATTATGGTAATATATTATTAGTAATGCTCCAGGACAGAAAGTTTTATAAATTTCTAAGAAAATTATTTCAACATACTTTTTATGTATTTAAAAATTCTAGTAAACAAGTAAGCTACTAAACTAATGAGCTGTAGTAAGCTATTAAAATAGTAAGCTAGAAAAAAAGAAAACTAGTAAACTAGTAAGCTAGTAAACTACTAAACAAGTAAGCTAGTAAAATAGTAAACAAGTGAAAAAGAATAATAGTGAACTAGCTAACTCGTTAACAAGTAAATTAGATATTTAGTGAACTAGTGAACTTGTCGAATTTGTAATAGTAAACTCGTAAGAAAGTGAGCTAGTAAACTAGTAGGTCAGTTAAATAGAAACTCGTAAGCTGGTAAACTAGCAATCTTTTAAGCTGGAAAACTAGTAACTAAGTAAGATAGTAAACTAGTAAGTTACTAAACTCGTTAACAAGTAAATTAGTAAATTAGTAAACTGGTAGGCAAGTAAACTAGTAAACTTTTAAACTGGTTAGCTAGTAATCTAGTAAGTTAGTTGACAATAAGCTAGTAAAATTGTAAACAAGTAAACTAGTAAACTCATTTCTCACATTTCTCCAGTATAATCCACAAAACCTTGAAGAATTTCCAACTATTTTTATAAGTTACTTAAATTTTTTTAGATTACTACAGAGATTTGAAAAACTCGATGCTTCAAAATGCGAATTTCGATCTATTCTCGGTAATTTCCAAAATTCATGATAAAATCACATTCATATAGATGTTTCGTGTTTTATATCGTTATTATTTTTTCGTATTTTGAAATTTTTCGAAGATTTTGTTGTGATTTCTAGAATTTTTATATATTAAGAGTATTTTCAGAATTTCATGCTATAGAATCCCAAAATTTTCAGATCGTGGAAGCATTTGTCGAAATTTTTCAGAAAACAGTTTTTTTCCATAGAATCCAAATGATTTCATTATTCTTTTAGGGTCTGTATGAATCCAAAGATTTTCAATACTTCTATATGGATTTTACATAGATTTCTAGAATTTGATGATGCAAGATTCAGAATTTTGTAAATATTTAGCATTTTCGTAGATTTTTATGATTCCTGATTATTCGCTGGGTTGCAACAATTTTTCTGATTCATATTTTCTACGGAATTCCACGTTTTGATAATTTTTTACTTTTTTATTAAATGTACATACTGCTAACGTTTTTATGCATTTTTCATGACTCATATTTTTATTGTTAACGATGTAACTTTTTTCGTTTTTACATGAAATATTCATTAATTTTATCAGAATTTCGGGAGTGGTTTGAACCCCCAAAACCCCCTTTTGCCTACGCGCCTGTAACTGAGAATGAAAGATATTCCAAATTATTATGGTATATTTTCTGAAAGTGTTGAATCTCAGTAACTTGACTACATGACGCATAATAAATATTATAGCATTCACGTTTACAGCCTAACTTGCCTGTAATAAAAAATTAGGAATAAAAAGGGCTTTTTTATAAAACCACGGTTAGAGTGAAGGATGCCTAGTGTGTCTTCGTTTTTGACCATATGGATAACAGACTCAATATTCTTTCTGGCAAATATTAATTTGTGTTGACCGTGAAATTAAAACTACTCGAACGATAATCTAACACAAAAAAGAAACTTGGCAACATGTTCCATAATATATATCGAAATGTTCACGTTGATCAACTTATCTATAATATGTCAATTAAAACATTTCAATCTGTCTTACCAGCTCTCGTCCAAGATATCATCCGGAATGTAAATGAGGTGTATGATTCGAACTCGAACATGAAAAAATTACAAGATACAAATTCTATATAACTTGTATAAAGCGTATGCCAGTGGGGGTAAAATGGTGACATCACATGATCCTATCAAAACGCTATTATGTGGTTCTAAATAATGAAGGAAGTCATATTAAATGCCAAAGTTACACCCTCCCGTTTCTACTACACTCAAACGATGTTTAATTCGAAATTCAATTATAACAGCTCATACTGATCATCGCGTTCCGTTATTCCGATTATCGAACACAGTAAAAAAAGAAACGTTCGTCTTCCGTGTAGCCCAATAATGATTAGATGATTATCGGGATTCTCCGTAAAGGCGATAAGTGGAAAACTCGTCGTCATATGAAAATGAAAGAAGAAAATAATCATTCTTTGTCCTTAACGCGAAGGTCTACACCAGGAACGCAATCGGCGTAAGGGGCTACATAGAAGCTTACGTGTCCGCATTTGACAAACACTGGAATCTTGCTCTAGAAGATTGCTACGAAGTATGGAGCCGGAAGGTCAAGAAGAAGGCCCCGCCGTTAGGTAAGCCTACGTACACACATTTATCGATCAATTATCAATTGCTTATTAGGAAAAATAACCATATTAACTGTCAGATTTGCGCCAACTATATTTATAGGCCACCCAAAACATATAGACAGTTACCACACTTCAAGGCACTGAAGAACCTGGAAAGATTAGGAGACGAATATAGAGCGAAATTTTGGAATCATGTATTTGGTGGTACCATTTATAAAAAATAGTTGCCGCAAATCTTACTGTTCACATGGCTGTGACGAAGGTCAACCACGAGCTATAAAAAATACAACTCCAAGTACGAACGAGCGTAGTGAATAAAACGCGAAAAAAAAAAACAGCTGTCATTTTCGCAATTTATTCCGAGATCCACGATTGTGAATACCTCGGGTCGATGAAGAAATGGACGTTTAAAAAAAATTTTGTCTCCAATAATATTAAAGTTGAGCGAAGCTTTCATTTTGGTTGCTCAAGATTTGTTTGCCAGTGCATGACGAAACAATTTTTGAGAGAATGAAAAATGTGTTTTCAGCCGACGAGGATTAGCGACTTACGAGCATCGCAAGGTTTTGGCCTTGACTCGCGTGTGGTGTATTGTTGTATTATACATTTGCAAGCGATGTCGTTGATAAAGAGCACTCGAACGTTTTTTTATTTTCCCCATCTTTTCTTCTCGTTTCGTCGTTACGTTTGCGAATTAAAGTTGGAGCGCAGGGCTGAGATGTTGGGAGAATGGCCGAATTATTTTTGCTGATATCCGGGGACTTTGCAGGGCGATGTCCTATCTCCCGGCGTGGAATTAGGGTAACTCCGAGGTCGATGATACGAAAAAACCGACCCCAGGGAAATTGCGAGGGCAAGAACCGCCCTCGTATGCTTCAAGTTACACGCCTTTGCTGAAACGGGGGAAAGATGGGGGGAAGGTTTGGTTTTTGATTCTTCTAGAACTTGTTCGACAAATGTACCAACGACACTCACTACAGGTGCGAATACTCTAGACATTAATTTGGAATTAATGATCTTCCGCAACGAAGCAAATTCATCTAAAACCACTACTTCTTCCTATTCGAAAATATTTTTCTCGACATTTATACTGTAGCTTTCGACCCTTATCCTCAATCCTCATGAAAAGTCTTTGAGAATTCTTTTGCAAGTATCGTAAATAGTTTATTGTCGACTCGAAAATTTACGACTTGATGCTGAAAGCGTCTAACACATCTAAATGAAGGAAAAGTAATTTTTAGATGTCGACGAATTGCGGTTTCTTCACAACAGACAAGTCTGATACGTGTGAAATAAACCTCTGAAACTTATCCCCAGTTGGATGTCATGCAAGCAAAAGTTTTAATTTCTGCAAATTTTCCGGAATACATTTTACCAAATAAACATTTTCTGAAATGATTCAAATACGGAAATAATCATCCGCCATCAAATTTACGAAATGATTTTATCCGGAATTACTCCTTTACGGAGTAACTATTATATTCATGTTTTTAAACCTAAAAAAAGTGAGTATTCACCGCTGAATTAGTGGAATTTCACTGATTCACTGAGCTCCAAGTGAATGCTCACTGATGGGAACAGTGCATATCTACTATTTTCAAATTAAGGTAGTACTTGCAATTGGGCAATTTTCTACAGATTTTACTGAAAATTTGAGAATTTAATCTTGGCATTGTACCTAGTCTATGGTAAAAATTTCATAATTGCTTACCGCACTGATTTTGAGTTATAATTTTTTGAAATTAACACGTACGTATATGGGGAATCGTGCATTTCCGCTTATATTTCAAAAACTTTTCTATAATTAATGCTGAAAAAATTACTTTTATCATGAATATCAACCTTGCAAAATTTCAACAAGCGTTACCGAACTATTTTTTTAAAAATTTACAAAAAATAACTACAACTTTCACTTTTGCACGGACCATAGGTACGCTTGGCAACGTCGCATTCCAAAAGTCGCAATGATATTATTTCCGACATACTTGTATCATTCGAAAATTTGAAATAAATTCACGAAAAACACTGCATGCGTGAACTACAGCTACGG
Organism: Platygaster robiniae; assembly: GCA_028476575.1. Classification (NCBI taxonomy): domain Eukaryota; kingdom Metazoa; phylum Arthropoda; class Insecta; order Hymenoptera; family Platygastridae; genus Platygaster; species Platygaster robiniae. The sequence continues at coordinate 22,915,276 of CM052021.1, forward strand.
CTGCGCATGCAAACATGTTTACGTACATTTACATATTTACATATGCTGAGCGAGATATAAAAAAACATTTGCGATCTTGCCAAATCTATGAATTAAAATTGCGGAGCTGAGTGAAGTTGGCCACGCACAACTCTGTGACTAAATTCAATTTTCAGACTTTTCACTGCTGTAAAGTGAATATGCACTGCAAAACATCTAAGTTCATTTTTTGCAAATTTAGAGAGTGTATATAATTATTTTTCAAATAAAAGAAAATAAAGCAATCTAGATTATTTAATATCAGCACTTTCTACGTATTATTGCATTTTGTCCCCAAATTCAAATACCCCCGTGTATTATTTTATTGTTATTAAAAAGCATTTTGGCAATTTTTATTCTATTACTCTTTACAGATAATCTGTGTCATTCAATTTTTTCCTCCAATTCTCATGATTTTGATGTATTATTCTATTTTCCTTAAAAAGATTTAAAACAATTGTTTTCGACAATTTGATTGACTTCTTTGTTTTATTGTATTCTATTTTCAAAAATGGACTAAGCCAATCATTATTTATCATTCTTTATTAATGGTCTCAAAGTAGCATTATTTTTTTTTCTTTCCAATCAAAATATGTTGTCTATTTGTATTATTATACTTCAATAAAAAGCCAAGGATCGAATCCGTATCTTATAATTGCTATAAATTTTTTTGTTTTTCGGACAACGTCTTTTTTGTAGAATTTTTCTGAATTATAGCATTACGGAAATGCGATTCCGGTAAAAATACTCTGATTTTGGTGGTTCCGGAAAATGGCGGTTTCGCGTATTTTGAAAATCGTCAATTGGTTCAGTATCTTTCTACATCACATAATATAATGAAAAAAAATCACTTGTACAAGTATTTCTTTTCCAAAATATTTCTATACAACTACACCAGGAAAAAAAAGTGCAATTTGTGTTTGTTCATCCATGCTAATTTCGTATTGTGCACGAGCAGGGATGTGAGTTCACCGGTCAGAAAAAAATGGGTCAGGTCATAGTAATTTCTGACGGTCATTTACTGTTATTTACGGTCAAATTTCAAAACTCTCTAATTATATTTCACCGTCAGAGCTCGTTTCCAGTCAGTGATTACCCGTCATGACAGAATTTCGATGAAAAAAAGTGACTTAACGTGACTGACTAAACGATTACCAGCAGTTCCAGGTGAAAATCACCAATCTTAATCACAATCACCAATCACTTAAGAAAAAGTAATTACTTATAAGAATTCAATCTACTATTCAAAGTCGATTCCTCATAAAGTGCACTTAATGGAAATCTTGTTAAAATTCAATTTCTTATGAGGTGACCGTATAAACACCTTATAAAAAACTGATACTTGTTACAATTAACTACTTGAAGAAATTTTATGAGGTTTTTTTCTCATAAAATTTTATCAAAAACATTTCTCTAAAGCATTTCAATTTTTTTATAACGTTTATATGTATAAATAAGGTCACCTTATAAGAAATTGAATTTTTACAAGAAATTTCATTTTCCTGTAAATTACTAAGAGAATGACATTTCTAGTTTTCTTAAACAAACTCATCAGTGAATCAGTGTACCACTGCGAAAACAGAAACTTAATATTCATGTTTAGGAATTAATGTTATCGGCGATAATTACAAAGGTTTTGGAATCCTGGTATTTCTATTTTAGTTACCAGATTTCTTTATTAATTTTACTAATCTCGACTGAGATTATTGATGCAGTCAAAACGGTCAAAACTACATATATCTATAACAAAACTTGATATTCGCTAATATTTGCCATCAATATGAAAAATAGAAGAAATAGGGAAAATCGATAAAAAAAAGTGCAACTCCCGAAATTGATCCCACAATTACAATATTTTATAGTGAAAAGTACGACACTCTTGTCTTACAATTATTGTAGAAAACTACATGCCGACACCGAATTTTTTTCCGTTGAAATTCTAATACAACAAATTTCGGTTTTGAGGAACGATTTACAGAAAACATTCTTACATTAAATTTCCTTTTTATGTAAAGCTTAATATCAATATGGTTTCCACTCATATTTCAAGGATTTCCACAATAAATCGCATTTGAGAAAAAAATTGGTGTAGCCACCTTGTGAGAACGAGCGTAGTAACCAACTTGTGTGAAAAATGTATTTTACTCAAGTAAATGTCTCGAATTTATACACATTTGAAGTATGCGTATCTTACTTATGTTACAAATATCAAGTTTATGGAATTTTAGGTACATTTTGATACAGAATGTATGGAAAGTAGGTGTCCCTTAATCATACACTTTTAAAACATGTGTATCTCATATACATTTTATACAGCTGGCTCACGAAATTCAAAGTACATTTTAATACATTTTGAATAAAAAGTGTATGAAATTTAAGAAAATTTTTAACAGTGTATCTAATAACTGCTAATAATGTTGACAATCACAATAATTCTGACCGGTAAGGTAAACTGACGGTCAAAGTTGACTTGAAATTTTCTCGTTATAATTGACGGTCATGACCAGTAATTTACCTGCAAATTTACTGGTAAATTTACCACCTCACATCCCTGTGCACGAGACTTGAGTATATGAGTTTTTCCGTGGTCGGTGGTAAAAATGGAGACGTAGAGAGGAAATGGAGGCGCGAGGGAAGTTCCGGTGGCAAATAAAGCAAAAGTTGCCAAGGCTAGAAAGGGAGTGAGGAAGGAATAAGATTGGGTGGCGCTACTCGCGTTGGCCTAGTGACGCACTTTAAGAACGAACCGAGGGCTGAGAGGTCATTGATACGGCGTCGGAGCAACCACCGACCTTGAGGGGATAGCCGCGGATCGATGCTCGGTGGTACACGTGCCTCGCATCTTCTTCCTGTCCCGCATATACTACACGTATACCCCCAAAGTTCCTCGGGCACGTGCCGCAGCTCACCGCGTAAACAACGCCTTTCACCCTTCCTCTTCCCATTTCTTGGCTGCTGATGCTCCTCCACAACACGCTTTATTAATAGTTCGATCCCCCGCCTCGACCCCTTTCCCGAACATGATAACCAAGGTGTCTTATTCCAGCGTTTTTTCGCAAATGATAAGACCTCTGGAATAACTCGTGTAACCAGACTAAACACGCCACTTTCGTTTAGGTGTAACATCAGAGTGTATCCAGATCGGATGAGTGAAAATTAGACAAGTACACGCAGAGAAAATAATGGATGCTACATCCATGAAAATGGACGATTTCGGACAATCCTTAAAAAAGGATATCGCATCTATTTCGAAAAAGCTACCACACAGTTGAATTTGACAGTAGAAACATACGTATTGTTGCGGTAATAAGCTGTGATTGCACTTCATCCTTAAAAGAGACACGACATCTTTCTTTTAAGGACTGTCCAAAATTGTCCATTCGCATTAACGTGACACACGTTCTTTTTTCTGCTTGTAGAAATAACAAATATAATAATATTTTCATCAGGATAGGCGTCGTTCTTTTCCAAAACAAATTTGACTTTTCAATAGAATTATATTGTTCATAGGTCTGCCGATGGAGAAATTGAGTTTAGAGGATACGCTGACGGTGCGACAGCGAGTGAAGGAAAAAAAGGGAAAGATGGAGACCTTGGAGAGGCACGTGCCACAGATGCTACTAAGAGGAGAGCAAGTAGCCGTAATCGTCAAAATCAATTGAACGCCTTGCCTGCCATATACAACCGACACGAGAGCCCTTACAACGTTTCAGAACGCGCGGATCGCGTGCTATAAATTAATTATGGCCGCGACGATGCTTGTAGCGCGCGATTATCGCGATCGCTCGCTCGAGATTGTTTTTCCATACACACCGCAAACAAGGACAACTGTTCCGTTCGCGAAAGAAACTTGGACAATTGTTATCTTCACAACGGGAGTAATAGAAGTGAATTACTCCAGTCTCGTCTGTATTTTTTGCTCAAACGATTCGTGGCACGACATGACTAGGTACCGTGTACAGCGCGTCCAAAGTGCGGAAAATGTTTGAAAACAAGTTTTACAGCTCTTCGTCGTGGTTGCTGAGCTTGTGATGGAAACTAGCAAGTCTGACACAGGCTCATTCAAAGTGAATGAGCTTTGAAATGTTGAAATGATATGTTACGTAACTAGGACATAAATTTTATTATTTTATTATTTAAAAAATATCTGCAAGTAAAGATAAAATGTATGTCATAGTTATGTTCGATATTTTGTGTACCCCTGACTGTACATAAAAATTGTATCGTTAGTTGCTGCATATTTTTGGAATAAAATGGTTGAACATGACTTTGCGGTGTTTCAGTTTTCTGTGCGAGTCAAGCATTTTTATACATTGGCTGTCAGTGTGAACAATTTTTGTTGCCTTTGATTAAGGGGTCATCTTATTCAAAACTTGAAAATTTCAGTGTTGGGACGAACCACCGCACTATAGTACTAGATGAACCGTAGCACTAATTCATTTTTCATTTCGTTTCTTCGCTAAAATCTAAACGTCGAAATTATTATGTCTATTTGTATAAGGACGTTCATCATTTTCCATCATTTGATTTTATTTATTTCAAGTTACACTAAAATTTGACTGAAAAACCAATCCTCGAATCTCTCGAAACCCCGTCTTCGATCAAACTACGAATACTCAACCCCCTATCAGAAAGTTCCTCCTCCCACATCCCTCTCCACAAAAATCTACAAAACTTTTATTACAAATTGCATGAAAATGAAAATATCTTACTAAATAACCCTCAATCTCACATCAACATACCACAAATTTGAAAAATGAAAATTCAACCACCACATTTTTCTAATTTCAATAAGCAATATATTCTCTACGAAGAAATAGTTTAATTCAATCATTTAACTAATTGAAAGTTTGAGTAATGGAAAAATATAAAAAAGATTTCTCTTTTTTTAAGATGATAAGATATTTTGGGCATACATATCTAATAACTAAAATTTGCGAGATTATAAGTTTTGATTTTTTTTTTATCATACTTGCCGTTGCCATTCTTATGAGATACTACCTCAAATTTTCAAAAATGTGCATCTTTCGGTTGAAAGTTAAAAAAAATGTTAGAAAGTTTTTAATGTTCCAATGTATGTTATTTTTATTTGATTTAATTTAAAATAAATTTTGCTAATGATAATAAACAAAACTTGGACATCTGTGGGTTTTTCCAACGCCACACTTCATTTATAAAAACTAGTCATTCAAGCTTTCCACAAAAGGATAAGCATTAGGAAAAAATTTAAGTAACTTTACAGAGATTTTCAAACATTTAAGGGACCACGTCTTCAAAAACTGTTCCCATTTGTAAGTATTCACCGTATCTTCGTGTTATCTTATTTCATCATGTTCCAGAGATACCTAAATTTATAATGTATATTAGAAAACTCAACAAGTTAGGCTGATGACAACAATCTCTGGAAGAAAAAAAAAAACTTGTCACAATCAGAGTTATTTATGGTCTCTTACAGAACTTTGTGAAATAAAAGTACATGAAAATCACCTGATGAAATGCAAACGTTTTCGACCTTCACGGGTTTCCTGAAAAAATGTAAAAAATACTAAAAATCCTCATTATAAGATCTTCAAGAATCCGATGAACTTCCAGACAAAACTGCAATAAGCAAATTTGTCAATAATATTTTCAATCTCTTGAGTATTCCTGGAAGTCACAAAAAATGGAATGACAGAATGGAATGAATCATAGAAGACTTGACTTGGGGGCATTTTCATTGATAAGAGTTTACGTCTAAAATATCCCTCAAAAGCAAATCCTCGAACCACTCCTGGCTCAAACCCTGGACACTCCATGCCCCCCTCCCATTCCTCACAATTCCAATCACGAACACCCCCGAGTGTTCCATTACCGCCTCGCGATCTCGGATCGGAACAAATTAAAATCCCCGCGAGGTTGCATAATTCATGTCGCGAAGGAAAGTCTGGGCACGTACGGGAGGAGCAGTGAAGAGAGTGAGCGAGAGGGAAAAAAACAAGTGTCAATTATCGGCCATGAACATAATTCTCGCTGGGACACCTTGTAGAGTCGCGGACTGCAGCGTTCGCTATCGACCTGCACTCGGAGCAACTCGGAGAGTAAGCTCCCAGAGACTAAGGTTATGGTTCTAAGAGTGCATTAACCCTCGAGAGCATACTAAGTATAGAGCGCGGCGGCGGCGTCGCGATCGCGCCGACTAATCGCGATGATAGCGAGAGAGAGCGAGCGAGACGGAACGAGGCATTCGCTCGTGAGAGCGACGGAAACCAACAGCGCGAGGGGAAAGGGGGAGCTTGTGCAGCGGGGAGAGGAGGCAGCAGCCTGCCGCGAACTTTCTCCGGCAGCGAGCGAAAGTGAGAGGGCCCCGGACCACGTTCCGCCCCCGGATCCCTCACTTTCCGCGGCGCTTTCCGACGTGCTCTCCCTGCTTTCACCGATCGCTCCGAGGCTCTATCCGCACTTTAGCCATTAGCCGCGGAAAACTATTTCATTTTTCCAAACGCTTCCACAAGAAAGACTCGCACTTGAATAGGAAGCTTCGGTCTCTCTCTAGAGATTTAGATGCAGGGTTTGGAAGTAACGCGTTACTCCAAAACGTTACATTTTTTACTGTAACGATAACGTAAGGCATTACATTAATCAACAAGTAACGATAACGGGGACGAGTCACTTTTTTTCGGTAACGAGTGAAGTAAATTCCGTTATTTCACGTTACTTTTATCTGTCTCATTAAGGTTTTAGTACAATTTGGAACTTTTAATGGAATGTTCTAAAAAATTCATTTTTATACTTCAAATCGATCAAACATTCGATTCTATAACATCGAGTTCTTGAAATCTATAGATAAAAATTCATAGGAATATTGCGAATCTGTCAAAATACCATAAATTTCTGCAAAATCACATATACCACAATAAATACGAGAATCCTGAAATCTACGAAATCCTTATTCTGGTTATGTATGTACTACTCTCAGAAAGCTATTAAAATTCCAAATCCGTTTAGAAATAAGATTCTTAGAGCATTTAATCATAGGAATCTATTGAGCAATGAATATAAATTCTCAAATTTTGATAAATACTTTATAAATCACTTCGAATTGTGTAAATACTTAAGGAAACCGAAAAATACTGTACGTATTGTAAATCTGTACAAAAGATACTGTTTTCTGAAAAATTCATTTTATACTCCAAATACATGAAACCTTCAACTCTCTAAAACTGAGGTATAAATAAATTCAAACTTCCTCATGTTCGAATTAAAAATTCTATAACAATAATTTTTTATGAAACAACGTGGAGTATTAGTAAATTGTGTAAAAAACGTAACAAGGAATATGCTTTTTTACTTCTTATTAGAAACTTTCACAATTCAAAGCATCGAATTTTAAAAATTCGCATGATAATCTATAAAAATACTTCAAATATAAAGATTTCGAAATCTATAGCAGGATCTGTAAGATCTAGAGATCCTACTAGAAGGTTTTATGGAATATAATAAAGACAAAAAAAAAATGCGAAAAATACTCAACATACTAGATTTCAATAAGTTTCATGTTATTTGATTCTTAAAAAATGTTAGCAATTCCAGGAATCTAAAAACTTCTCGAGCTTTCAATTCTAACAAATTATGCTTATAGAAGTTTATGAAAACAAGAAAATTTTTCAAATCGTAGTACTTTACGAAAAACACAAAAAGTATTGAGGGCACTCTGTATCTATAAAGAAACTTTTCTGCAACATCGATCGAAAAACTTCAGAAATTTCGAACTTTTAACTTTATCTTATTCTGGAAATTCAAAGAGATATGTAAAAAAAAAACTCAAAATTACCACAACATTTTATAAATACTCAGAAATACAGAGAGAAAATACTAAATGAAGGATACGTATAAATATATGTATAAAACATTGAAAATCTTTCGAATTGCAGAAATTCATACATATTTTCTTTTTTTATTAAAATTTTTTTTGTTTCTTAATTTATTTTATTTATATTCATTGAACACCACTTTGAAAATATATTTTGTTTGATGAGTGACGTGATAAATTCCTCGATAATGGCTAAATCAAAACTATAAGCCCGATAATAAACGAAGTTGTTTTAAATTTATTTTCATGAAGAAAATTGCTTGTTCCTAGTGATTGTGTTATTTACATTACTGAGTAAAAAAGTCTTGTTCTTGGATAACAACAAATCTTCATCAAGTGACTTGAAAATACCTGTACAATAATATTCCATTTCTAATCTTTTCTTTTTTTAATTTTTTTGCAATTCATTGTTATTCCTAAAGACATGGTTCATTCCGGAAAATTTTCTCCGCGTTGTTTAGAGCTTTCCTCGAGAAGGCAGACCTTTCGATCCCGATCAATAGGGAAATCAGCGCCGATTGCCGGACTGCTCGCGGGGGTCGTTCACCTTGCGCGAGAGAAAAGGTTTCTTTCCACGGTCGAGGCGCGGATCACGGCTGTATCGAGGATTTTTCCGAGGGGAATTTCGCTTTTCAAACCTTTCAAATGAAGAGAAACTCCTTTTTCTTTTCATTGAAAAAAATTTTTTTAATTATGTTTGACTTCCAATAATGTTCAATGTAACAAGTTTTTTTCAACTTTAGTATGTCGATTTTTAATCCATTTGACTTATTTTCTTTGGATCATCGCTTATTGAGCCCGAACCAAGGGTGTAGGCAGAAAAAATTTTTGGGAGGGGTTTTTATAAAAAATATTTTTCCTTCGGGATTTCATAATTTTTATCCTTTGACAATATATGGTTTCGAGATAGCGATTTTGAAATATTTTACGTTTCGGAAATTAAAAGTTATACAATTTTTAAGGTCCAGAGTCGCACATTTTTTATATGGTATCGATTGTGCACATTTTCATGATATTCATTACTATGATCCTACATTTGATGAATTCGGATCTAAGAACTTTGAGATTCTCAAAATTATACTGTAAAAAAATTTTTCTATCATTCTGCGTACAAAATCGTAAAAATGTGCACAATCAGCCCGTGCAAAATAGATACGGTGCTTAATAAATTTGTACACAATAGATCCCATCCCATATTTTTCATATTCGTAAATAATGGAATCCGATTTTTGTGATTTTCGATTAGTAACTGAGCTGTCAATTTTTTTTAGTAACATTTATTGTATTTATACCACTTTAAGGATTATTTGATACTAAATAATATGGGCTTTGTTAAAGCTTTCTGAAATTCGATCCTTTAGGAATCAAATTTCAAAAAAATTTGTATATTTGAATTGATTTTTGACCAAATTCGAACTACAAAGATAAATAAAATGTACATCATAAATTTATATTATTTTCGTATGGTACATTATTCTACAAGTTGCGTAGTATTTTCTGGTATTATATCATATAACTAATATTTCTATGGTCAGCTCAGTAGATTTTTAGAAATTGATGCTATAGTATTGAAACTTTCAACGATTTTGAGGATTTCAAGTGATTTTTCAGACGAAAGTTTCTTTTGTGAAGATTTTCAATACTTTTATTCCGCTTTTTTTTTTAGTATTTTTACAATTAAAAGTATGTTTAATTGTATAAATTGTATTAATTAAATTGGATGTATTTTCATTATTTTCTACATGAATTTCTAGAATCATTTCTGAAATCATATATAGTTATAGTATTATATTATTAATCATGCTCCAGGACAGAAAGTTTCATAAATTTCTACAAAAATTATTTATGCATAATTTTTATACATTGAAAGAATTTCAGTAAACTAGTAAACACGTAAACTGGTAATCTAGTAAATTTGTAAACTCGTAAACTACTGAAATCGTAAAATAGTAAAAGAGTAACCAAGTGAAAAAGTAACATAGTAAACTAGCAAACACGTTAACAAGTAAATCAGTTATTTTGTCAACTAGTAAACTTGTCAAAATTGTAATAGTAAACTGGTAAAAACTAGTAAGTTAATAAACTGGTGAACTTGTTCAAAAAAACTAGTGAGCTAATAAACTAGTAAATTCTTTAACAAGTAAATTAATGAACTAGTTCACTGGTAGGCTAGTGAACTAATAAACCAGTAAAAAAGTAAGTTAGTTAACTAGTAAACGAATAAATTATTGAGATAGTAAACTAGTGAACCTATTTTTCACATTATTCTAGTATAATATACGAAACACTGGAGAATTTATAAGTATGAATTTTCATAGATTACTTATATTTTCGTAGATTGCTACAGAGATTTGAAAAACTCGATGCTTTAAAATGCGAATTTCGATATATTATCAGTAATTTCAAGAATTAATGAAGAAATCACAATTATATAGATTTTCAATGTTTTATATTGTTTTTTTTTTTTCGCAATTTTCGAAATATTTAAAATATTTTGTTGCGTCTCTTGAATTCCTTTAGATTAATAGTATACTTAGAATGTGATGCTCTAGAATCCCAAAATTTATAGATAGTAGAGGCGTTTGTCGAAATTTTCCAGAAAACAGTTTTTGTTATAGAATTCAATTAACTTATCATCCTCTTAGAGTTTGTATGAATTGAAAGATTTCAATACTTTTATATGAATTTTACATAGATTTCTAGAAGGCATGTTTTCGAATAGATTTCTAGAATTCGATGATCTAAGATTCAGAGTTTTGTAAATTTTTAGCATTTTCGCAGATTTTTATTATTCTTGATTATTCACTGGGTTGCAACAATTTTTCTTATTAATATTGTCTACGTAATTCTACGTCTTGATAATTTTTACTCTTCCATCAAATATACATACTGCTAACGTTTTCGTGCATTTTTTTGTAACTTATATTTTTATTGTTTATCGATGTAACTTTTTTCATTTTTACATTAAATATCGATTGATTTTATCAGAATTTTGGGAGGGGTTTGAACCCCAAAAACCCCCCTCTGCCTACGCGCCTGGCCCGAACGTTGGAAAGTCTTGAGATGATAGAGATTTCAAGTTGTCCTTGACTTTTTGCTAGAAAAGAGTATGAACTAGTATAATATTTAGTCATCAAGTTTAAGAATTAAACCAAGCAACAAGATTAAATGATATTTGCAATACTCTGAGAATTCGCTACATGAAAGATCTCACAAGAATAACAATCTATTGTTAACTTGATCAATTCGATTTTTGGAATTTGAGTTCCATCAATTCAATATCCAATAAAATTTTCTTATAAACAAATTTACATGACAATAAATACTTGTAAATATCTCTTTTTTTTCATGCACATTCTTTTTATGACACATTTTTTTTCAGAGATCCACTTATTTACTATGCCAAATTATGCTACACGGAATATCGAGAAAAACAAGTAAATTCTCATTTCAATAGATATTTTCATTTTCCTGCGTAAATTTTTTTGAACGTCATTTTTGTTCTCGTAGAATATGTGTTATGTTTTTCGGTTAGTCAGGTTTCTAGAAATTCATTTGATCATCAATCTATGTAATAAATTTACGACTGCAGGTGTTCAAGTTCACTCACATTCATTGGAGACTTGGAAGTGCGTTTTGTTACACGTTGCTTTTTACGTTTACGAATTTCAGTACATTTTTATCTCAGAATCTCAAAATAATTCAAACTATTGGACGAAACTTTGCGAGATCGGGAAATATTGCATTAACATTTTCAATACTTTTGTACCCTAAAAAACTTAAAACGTTTCATGCAACATTTTTACTCTTTTTAAATTGAAATATAGTCAAATAAAGTTTTCAATAATGTACGAATTATACATGTGATATTCGACCTTTTTCGAATCAACAAAAAGCTGGCAAGAATGCATAGAGCAATTTAAAATACATTAAGAACTCCAAAGTACGAAATTTAAATAAATGAATTTTCAAAATGTCTCCTTCATACCAACTTGAGAAATCAATCAAATATGAAAATTGCGAAGACCTTTTATCAAATTTTAACATCTGAAAATTTTCAAGAACCAAATTTATTTCCCCCAAATCGAACATTCAAAGTTTTGAAATTGAACTACCTAGAAAAAAGTAAATGTTCAATCACTAATTGGAAATTCCAAGTACACAAACTCAAAATAGACAATATGTTTTACGTATAAAATCTCAAAACTAGGAATCCAAGTTTAAAAAATTTTAGTTTATCACACTGTGAAATTAAGGCGTACTTTCCAAATTGATTATTCAGACAAGTTAAATTGCACTCCTAAATATCTGATTGTATATTTGGTACTTGGGAATTTCAGAATATTGAAATATTCAGTACAAAGTACTTGTTATGACTTGAAACTTGATAGTTAAATAATAAATGGGCCAATTCAAGAGAAAAAATTTTTTGTAATGGATGACTTTAGATAAAAATTAAAAATTCAAAACAACTATGAATTTTTTCGTTCCATGCTCTAAACATTTATTCTCAAAACTTTGATGGAGGTATTCGAAAACTCTACCTTCCAAGTTATAAATAAAGTTGAGAAGATTCAAATACTTATTTACAAAAAAAAGGTCTACATTTTTAAGATTTCGAACTGAATAATCGTTAAGTAACAGAATTTCGCATTGAAAATCTTCACTATAAATGACTATTATTTTAGTGCTACGCCATTTCAGAACCTCGTAAAATCAACGTAAAGTCATAAAAAGTTCAACTTCATTTGACCTTGTACCTATAAATTTAAATTTAACTATTCTGAAGTGTCAAATAAATAATTAATGTAGAACTTGATGTAAATATGTAGATATATCATAGGTAACATGGACGAAAAAATTGTGAATCAATAAATATATGAATATGAATATTATATACGCATTAAAAATAAAAATTAAAAATGCTTATTTCCATCAAATGTTCATAAGCTTATTAGATAGGAAATTTCACGAACTATCATTTAGTCATATGATCATTCTCATACAATAATATTCTACTTATATGTATACAATTAGAAAAACATAAATACACCAGTAACTTAATAAACATGAAAATTACTGAATATAACGAAATATTCAATTAAATATGAACCTTTAAAGTTTATTCTCCAATTGTCCTGAAAATTCAATTACATTGATTTCACGTAAATTAAAATTACTCGACTGAATTACTACTACGTATTATGTAATTAGTTTTTTCAGTAAGCTTCTTTCTGGGTGTACACATGGAAAATTTTCGTGACTTTCAGAAGGGTTCGAACAGGGAAATTTCTCCAACCCCTAAATACCACTCATTAAATTTCTGAGGGAAAGAGCAAAAAATTCTCAATCCATTGCCTAAACAAGGACCACCCCAATTGACATCCATGGAAAAACCAGTCCTCTATTAATCCAGCTGCAAGATGAGTAATTTACACCCCAGCTCTCACCACCCTTTTTATCCTCCCCTCCTGGAGTAACTGTATACGATGACTCTCTATCGGGGTCGACGTCGTATACTCGCTCGCAATGTCGAGACGTTGGGAAACCCGAGGCCGGAGTAAAATCTGCGCATTTCCTCGCGTCGTAAAAAGAGCAAGATCCGATTTTTTCCTACTTGCTTTGGGTGGAAATTCCGAAAAATGGCGTGCAATGCCCAAAAAAAAGCGGCACGCGTATTGTGGAAATTTCAACGACAGCAAGTTGTACGATCGTATTGGTGGAAGGGTGGCGATGAAAAATGGAAAAACGGCTTGGAAAATGAAACGTTGTGAAATTGACAAATGGCGCGCGAACGGCGAGCGGCCAAATTTACCGACGATAAACATTCAGCCTCATCAAAGTCCGCCCGCGACTCGGCGCGCGTGCATTCGCAGATACGCGCGAAGTGTTGAAAATAACCTTTTAAACGTCCCTGACGAAGTGGCGTTTGTCGCGAGTGATATGTACGCCCGTGATTCGCGTTTCCTAGTCGCACGGTTTCTGCTCGTTATTCAAGATTCCACCGGTGCGTCATTCCAACTGCACGAAAAGCTTTTTTTCTATTTTCTTTGTTCGCTTTTCCATTGCACCGAGGATATCACTGTTAAAAAAAATTGCTAAATTTCCCATAAAAGTATTGGTACTTCCTAACCCATATACTGTATGGGATTTTTTCCATAAGTAGCTAATGAAATTCCCCATGTGCGAAATGGAATTCTTCCGTGTATAGGTATGGAAATTTTCCATAAAAGTAATGGAAGTTTTCCACTCGTACCCTGTGTGCGATTTTTCCTATAAATTATTAACAAAATACTCTTTCAATTCCAGACTCTATTCCCAGTCTAGATATAGGATATTGTTCCTCATCATCGTGATTGCATCAACTCTGCGCCTTTGTGGCGAGAATAATGAAATATCTACTACAGAAATGATCCTGTGAAGTATGATTTTAAATTTCTCAGAGACATTTCTCAAACATTCTAAACAAAACTTGGAATATGAGAAAAAAATCCAACAGCCATCTGGTGAGTGTTTGGAAAAGCGCGCGAATTTTCAAAATTTGAATTTGAGCTGGTCTCCAAACATCCAAAGAAGTAAATTTACTCCCAAGTACTACAAGCAACTTTTATTCAACTATATTTTATTAATTTAAAGTTATTAATTATTTCAATCAATATAAAGTTATTTATTAATTTAAAGACTATAAAATTATGGTAATCCAAAGAATGGCGAAAATTCTTCCACAACTTGTGGAAAGTTTTCCATACGTAGTATGATACTATACTTTTCTATACAAAGTATGGAAAAAGTACCACACAGAGAAAAAAAAATTACCATAACATTGTAGTAATCCTGAATAAGGGAAAATTTTTTCGGTAAATTATGGAATTTCTTCCATATAAAGTATGGTACGAAACTTCCTATACGAGGTATGGAAAATATACCACATAAAATTATGAGAAATTTTCAATCTTTTTTTTAAGTGTCAGGAAATTTTTCCATACGTAACATGATTTTATACTTTTCCATGCAAAGTATGGAAAAAATACAACATAAAGAAGGAAAAATTACTATAAAATTATGGCGATCTAAAGTATGGAAAAATTTTTTCCAAATTATGGAATTTCTTTCATATAAAGTATGGTATCATACTTTCCCATTGGAAGTATGGAAAATATACCATGTAAAGATATGAAAAATTTTCAATCATTTTTAAGAGTGTAAGCTTAGAAAATCAGGGATTTTTTTTTTCGAAATCTCCAAGTTTCATTTCGATGTCTAAGGCTTATTTGTCCTTTACTCATCGGAAATATTTTCAAAATTTTCAATTTTTTAAAAAAGTGTCGTACAATTGAATGTTTTACAAAATGAAAGAATGAGATGTTTTCAATGGTTATCAAAATTGGTTGAATTTTTTACACTTCACCTTTTGTATGGTAGTAGAATGAACAAAAGTAATTTTCCCCAAAAAATTCTTTAATTCAACATTATTTTGTATGCCAATCACAAGAGGGAAAATTTCTTACTCGACTTTGGCCTGTATCGTAACGATCGATGAAATTGTTGAGACTCGGATGATTTGTTTCGCAAATTCGAAACGCTTTCACTGGACACAGAAAAGAATATAGCCCAGCTTACTAAAAATTAGATAAAAAAATAATCTATTCGATTGAAAATATTACTCAAGTCTGTAAAGCAAAGATGAGAGAAGGGGGTTCATCATATTTCTTGGAAATATGCTTGATAATGTCTTTTCATTGTTCACATAAAATTCTGAGAGAGTGTTATCAATCAAATTTTTAAAATAAAGAGTTTTAATTTAGGAATCTTTCAAAACAATAAATAATGAGAATTCTCGAGAATCACGATAATCGTCAATAACCCTGAGCCACTAGGAAAATTTTTGGGTTTTTTAAAAATAATGTCACAAAATGTTGTACCATGTAGTCCATGTAAAAAATTCCATAAAACTGCAGCAATGGTGTTTGAGATTTTTGAAATTGCATGAAATCAAAAACAAATTTCAACGCACTTTTACTGAGAACCTTGATAATGATTTTAAAAATTGCAATAACACTCAAAAACTTCAAAATATTGTAAAGGTTATTCGTTATTCTCGAAAATATAAAAAATTTGTAGCATCCAATAAAACGTTCGATAAAACGTAAAAATACAGAAACTGTGCAACATTTTTAACATGTTTGAATAACAGAGAATATTCTATCGTAAAGAGATTGTCGATGATTTGGAAAATTTGGAGAAAAATTCAGAAATACCAAGAACTTGTGAAAGTTTTATAACATTACAACATAAGCTGCAATATTATTGTAATCTTAACGAAAATAGGTTAATTTCGGTAATTTTCAAAAATAGAAAATTTTCAATATTATCGATGATTTTGAAAAATTTTGCTGATTGTGAACAATTCGGTAATATTACAAAAACTGTGTATAATTTATGAAATTTTCAAAATGTCAAAAAATGTTTTCTCGTAGAAAGATTGTCGATTATTTTAAAAATTTCTGCATGAACCTAGAAATTACTATTAGTTCAAAAAATTTTGTCTTATAGTTAAAAGTTGCAATAATGCGACGAAACTTTACTTTTACATTTATGCATTTTCGCGTGGGTATTTTATCCACCCAGAATTTTTTAACGGTAGGTATAGTGCTGCCCATAATCAATTTTCATTTTTTCCATTATTTATAATATTTACATACACTATCTTCTCCGATGAGTGAAGCATTTCAAATTACATTTAATTCTCGTTTCGATAATCTGAAATGTAATTCAATGTATATCTCTAACGAATATATGTAGCTTTTATACACGCACTTCCATCGATTTGCGATTGAGATTATGAAATAATAATCTACTCCATCGAAAAAAATAATAATTCGAAAATACTAACGATTTTTTTCATGAGTGAACTTGTAAATTATGCTTCCTTTATAGAAAAAAATTAGATTAAAAAAAAAATTGTTTAAAGTGGACATTCGAACATGAGTGAATACACCCCTTCCCCCAGCGGATGACGTTTTTTATAGACGTCCCCTTACCTTAAATGTTACTTGAGAAAATAATAAATTAGTTGCATGTACTCTGCATACTTTTGATGTGCAAAATCACCATAAAATCTTTGTAAGGGGCGTTACCGGGAAATCGCCTTTCACCGTTGACATTTTAATGAACTTTTTTCAAGTCTTTCGGTTAATAAAACTAATGACAACGACGGTAATGAAAAAGTTGAGTCACGAGGGGCCTTCTAGAGCCGCGGGGGCCTTGATTTGTGCCCCAGGCAAGGCGAGGATCGCCTCTGACGTCTTTCTTCCCATGGCTATTTTCCATTTCTCTCGAGTCTTTAACCCTCGCGAAGTCGCACGTGATGCGCGCGCGGGGATTCAAATGTTCTAAGCTATTAACGCGCGGTTGTATAGCCATGACGAAATCAGGAAATGGAATGCCACGAATGCCAGTTTATGCGTCAAGGAAAAACCTCGTTGCTCTCGGATTGCTTGTCCTTTTTATTTATTTATTTTTTTTTTTTGTGTAAGTTTTTTATTCTCGTTCATGATGTTTACGAAACCTCATCACTGAGTTTCGATTTCTGATAAATTTTCGAACCAAGCAAATGTCAAGGTAAGGTTTTGGTGGACATTTTCGATATCGTGGAAAATTCGAGTATAAGATTTTTGCAAGTTTTTATCATGGTTATGTCTAATGTAAGATATAAATTAAACAAGAATTTAAGAATTTTTAAGGGTCTTTGACTTATGATTCATGACGTAAATGAAAATTCTAGGGTAATAGAGCTCTGACTTCGCGTCAGATTTTTGGCTTGGTCTCAATTGAGCAAAAATTTTTTGTTCAACGTATTTACTGTGCACTGGACGATTGTGCAAAATTGTACAAATTTCATCGCTATGATCATAAATCCAACGAATTTGGAAAGAAAAATTTCTAAATTATAAAATTTGTACTGAGAATCGATTTGTAATATCACCCTATGTACAAGTTTCGTGGAATTTTGCACAATTTTTTCCAGTGCGCAATAAATATGCTACACAAAAATATTTTTCTTAATTGAGACTAGGCCAGTTTTTTTCTGATTTCATATTTACAGCCCATTTTTTTTTTTTTTCAAAAAATGTGAAGAGACTAAATTATGGACCACAATTCGACATGTCACTGCCATGGTGTTTTGCTTTATCACTGGTTATTTCGTACTAACACTTTTCGTAACTTATTTTGCATTTTGAAAATAGTAGAATTTAAATTCTAAAACAAGGTATTGCTGTTTCAAGTATGTTAAATTAAAAAATACAAATTAAGGTTCTTCTGGCATTTGAAATCAACATGCACCAAAAAGAAGAGAAATAAACATGGATGATTACCAATAGCCATTGTACATGTAAAATCTGAGATCTTTATAATGTAACAATTGAAACCCAAGAAACAAAATCTTTTGAATCCTATCAATATTGATGCATCCAAAATTTATAACCTAATAAACCAGCAATGTCATTATTTCAAAGGAAATCGATTAAAAATCTTGATCAAACAATATATTCTTTAAAACTTCACCGTGAACACATATTACGGTCCATAATATTACATTATATGACACAATGGGAAAATATAAAAATTTGGAAACGCTAAAGTCCATTAAAAACTATTAAGTTTTAGTACTGATATTAGTATTAATTTTATCAATATTTCATGTGAGAATGAAAAAAGTTACATTGATAAACAGTAAAAATACAAGTTACGAAAAAATGCATGAAAGCATTAGCAGTATGTATATTTAATAAAGAAGTAAAAATTATAAAAACGTAGGATTACGTAGAAAATGTAAATCATAAAAATGGTTGCAACCCAGTGAATAATCAATAATAATAAAAATCTACGAAAATGCTAAAAATTTACAAAACTCTGAATCTTAGATCGTCAAATTCTAGAAATCTATGTATAATCCATATAGAAGTATTGAAAATTTTTCGATTCATACAAACTCTACAAGAATAATGAAATTAATTGAATTCTATGAAAGAAAGTGTTTTCTAAAAAATCTCCACAAACGCCTCTACAATCTATGCATTTTTGGGGTTCTAGAGCATCACATTCCAAAAATTACTATAAATCTATACAAATTCTAGAAAACACAACCAAATTTTTTGAATATTTGTCAATAATTCTGAAAAATTACATAAAATAAATTGAAATTCGTATTTTAAAGCATCGAGTTTTTTAATTCTCTGTAGCAATCTACAAAAAGATAAGTAGTCTAATAAAATACTTAGAAATCCCCCAGGGTTTCATATATTATACTAGAGAAATGCGAAAAATAAGTTTACTAATTTACTAGCTGACTAGTTTACTAGCTTACCAGTTTACAAGTTTACTATTTTACTTGCTTACCGATTTACTAATTTACTAATTTACTAATTTACTTGTAAACAAATTTACTAGTTTGTTAGTTCACTAATTTACTAGTTTACTAGTTGACCAGCTTACTAGTTTCTATTCAACTAGCTTACTAGTTTACTAGCTCACTAGTTTACCAGTTGACTATTACCAATTCAACGAGTTTACTAGTTTACTGAATAACTAATTTACTTGTTAGCGAGTTAGATAGTTTAGTATTCTTCTTTTTCACTTATGTATTATTTTACTATTTTACAATTTCAGTAGTTTACTAGTTTACTAGCCTACTTGTTTACTAGTTTAGTAGTTGACTAGCTTACTAGTTTGCTAGTTTACTCTTTTACTAGCTTACTAGTTTACTAGCTTACCAGTTTAGTAGAAATTTTTTAGTACATAAAAATTATGTAGCAACAATTTTTGTAGAAAGCAATAAAACTTTCTGCCCTGCAGCATAACTATTAATATAATACTATAATTATGTATAATTTTAGAAATTATTCTCGAAATTCATATAAAAATAACAATGAAAATACATCCAATTCAATCAATACAATTTATATGATTAACCATACTTTTAATTGTAGAAATACTAAAAAAAATATGGAATAAAATTATTGAAAATCTCCATAAAAGAAAATGCCTTCTGAAAAATCAATTTATATTCTCAAAATCGTTGAAAGTTTCAATACTATAGTATCGATTTCTCAAAGTATATTAAGCGGTCCACAGATATATTAGAAATATATAAAAATACCAATCACAAAAATCGAATTCCATTTTCTACGAACACGAAAAAAGTGCCACTCTGGATCCCAAAAGTTGTACAACTTTTATATTCCGAAATGTAAAATACTCCATAATCGCACTCTTGTAACCTTATTGTCAAAGATTAAAAATTATGAAATTGAATGTTGAGAATTCCGCACATACTTCAAGATGGTTATATTACAGGGGCGTAGGCAGAACAAATTTTCGGGTGGGGTTTTTCCAAAAAAATATTTTTCCTTGGGGACTTGATGGGTCACATTTTTTTGAGTGTTGAAAAAAAACTCGCTGGTCGGGAAGATATAAAAGTCGCCCTCGAGCGGCTTTGAGCAACGATTCGCGAAGCAAGTCACATCGGGAGTTACGTATTGTACATATAGAATATGTAGCATTGGTGCAGCGGCCTTCCAACGCGCGTAGCCTTCCGCTATTGCGCTGCATGTGACGTGTAGCATGCCGGCCAAACGTGGCGTGCGGCACTCTTTGACTCTTTGAACCTCTAACGGGCGCCGGCTTGCGTCACTCTCAACTCGATGCATGCTCAACAGCGCACACCCTACAAACTTGAACCTCAAACAACCACCTGACTCATCCAATACATCTCAAGTCATTAATACCTAGACATTGATAAATTTTTATTTACCAATAAATGGCCTTACCTCAAGAACATGCACATTTCGGTAGTACCAAGTTCAAACATGACGAAACTACTTGACTAAAAAAAACCAATTATTCTTCATATGAAATGTTTCTTTGCCAAAAGCCAGAATGCGAAAGAAGAAAAACCTATCTATCGAGCAACTTGACTAAAATGTTCAGAGCAATATTCAAACTTGTTTCCATCTATCACCCAACTAGAAATTATTTATTTATCCCTCCCAAAAAACAATGCCTGAAACGACGACAACGTATTCTAGTGAATCCAATTTCGCGTCTGACAGAATGTAATTGTTCTGGCGAGCTCTTCGCGTAAAAAAATGTTTTATTGATCAAACAAACTTTGTTTTTGCTTGGGTCAGCCAAATTCTCGTTCCGTTGCCAAAAAGAGACGCAATCTCGATCCGCATATTTGTAAGATCCTTCCTCGTTTTGTAATCTGTTTCGATAACATGCGTTACACAAAGCTTTCCACGTTATATCAGCATCTTCCAAAATCTTTCTCCGTCCGAAACCGAATGAATCATTCGCAGCATTTGCCGAAATTTCGGTCCACTGAAGATCTTGACCTTGAACATTCTGGCGAATCTAAGAGATGGTGGACTGAATGTGAGGACACGTTGCGCAACCGATTGAAAGAAGCGAATTTTGGTCCCTCAGTTTGTTACTGTTTCGTTCGTTTTTGAATGTATAAAAATTGCGTTTCCTCTTTTTTCAATCGCCACTCATGGAAAAATGAGAGGGAAGATAAGAAATTGGGACTAAGGTAAATCACGAGTCAAGGCCACGTCCCGATTCAAGTTCACAGACCAAACTGGACCAGGGGATAGGTCACCGTCGCGTCTGCTAAGGTCATTTACTTTTACCTCGCACATTTTTCAAGGCCTGCCCGAGCCTCATTTTTTCGCAACGGATTCTCAACCAGAGACACCCAGATTGTGCAATGAATAATGTTTTTTCATGCTACATTTACTTCACTTCACATTGTTTCAGTAAACATTTCAATGGGAGGACATTTTTCTAGAATCAGTTCAACTCTTAAAACTTAAACCTTAAAACTTTTTTTACGTTTATTCTTAAAAACGAAAACCACGAAAAACTTTTCGATTATCGTTAACAGGTAAAAGTGAAAGAGGGAATCGAGTGCGAGAAAAAAAAGTATTTTTTTTGGAATAATAGCAATTGCAAATTTTTGACTTCTCTTTACATGTTAATGTTTGTTGAGAAATCGATAGACGAAATTTTAAATATCTTAAATAAATCGTGATCTTGGTAGTGCAACAAAAAACCGTTTATTCATTGCCTGTGTTTGAAAAAGACCTTCCACTGAGTTTCAAAGCTGTAAAATTATCACTCTAAAGTATGCATACGACGCTTGTTAAACATAAAACTCTTGTCGAGAATTTTCCACTTTACGAAAATATATTATTATTTCAAAAAATTACAATCTGTCGATTTCAAAACTACGGCCAACCAGAAAAAGAAATGTAAGCATTTAAAAAAAAATTTGAAGAGTATATTAACTAAAAATTTTATGTTCCAAAAATTTTTTAAATTACGGTGACTCGCAATGGATTCTTTGCGTACTTTTATCTTTTTTTATCAACTATTCATCATAATTGTTTATTCTACAAATTATATGTTTTATTTGATGTATGTGAAAAAAAATTTTTACTTTTTACCTTTGGTCTTTCATGAGTTGGATACAGTTAGAGGCTCTATATTCACTGCAAATGATCGTGAAAGATATACATTTGCAAGTTATTTTTTGAGGCGTAAATAAAATTGGATAGTTTGCTTTAATTGTGCTGAAATTCACTTGGTAGAAAACTAGTTATCGAAAAAGAAATTTTGACGGACTCCCAATGTTATTGATTGAAAAATTTCGTCCTTATGCAATTTAATGAATTTACTTAAGATATAAATTTACAGCAGATTCTCGGAATTTTCGAAAACTTACAAATAAGATATCCATATATAAATCGTAGGATAATACAGCATTACTCCTGACCAAATTTTTCAGTATATTTTTCTGAAATATGAAATCTTTCTAACGAATCACTTTTATCGCTAATGCAGGAATAACGTTCAAACTTCAATTCTAAGAAAATGGACATTCTGGGGGCAAAAGAAGTATCCATGTGTTGAATGACAATTTTGTATTTCAAAATATAAAATTAAATTAAAGAATTACGATTATTGATGATAAGAGATAAAAAATTTACCATAATTATTCAAAACTTTGAATATCATTAATTCGTCTTGCTAAAACGTTTAAAAAATGACACGAAGAGAAAAATACTTTACAGTTTTCAAAAGTTTCCCAACATTAATTTTTGATATTTCTTTGAAACTTGCAGGAATTTCGGGAGGTATACAAAAGTTTCCCAATATTATTTCTAGGATATTTTTTACAGAAATATTAGAGTAAGTAGTAGACGTGGAGTACGAATAATTTTTTAATATGTAACAAATAATTGTGCAGGTCCTATTCTTGAATTTAGAAGAATATTAGTTAAGTTTTTTTTCCAATTTATTTTAGCGTTTTTTGTTCATTCTCGACAACATGAATAACTTATTCAAAACCACTAAAAATTGGCATTACTCAAGAGTTTGAATAATCTTAGAAATATCATTACTTATTTTCGCAAATTGATTTTCGAACATGTCAAACAAGTTGGAACCTTTTACTTAAAGTCTCGAGAGAAATCGCTTTTCAGAATACATAATAAGAAGATATTATAATTAGATTATTTTAAGAATTATTCATTTAAATTTATGACTCTTTCGTATTATTTAGGTAAATAATTTATACTCCACTTTCGGAGAATAAGCAACTTTTTTCACGAGTTTATTTTTTTATTAATACTTCTTCTTATTGATCTGTGAATCTTATACAGAATGAAAAACATTGAGTAGCTAATGAAAAATGAAATATTTTAAAAATTTTAACGAATTCAATAACTGACTTTTCAAAAAACTCAATTTTTGGAAATTTTGACGGAGTTGGCTTTTTATATTCAATTTTGAGAATATTAATTTTAAAAACAATGACAAAAATTTAATTTCTCGATGTTGAAAAAATTAAATTAGAATTTCAACAATGTACTACACTGTAAAAAATACTTCTTATACATCTGTATAAAGTTATTCACCGTTACCATGGTATGGAAAATTTTCCATACTTTCCTATAAAACTCCTACAATGTATAGAAAATTTTCCATAAATTCACAGACATTTTCGCAGACTGATAAGAAACATTGGTAAAATACTGGAGAAATTCCATAAAAATCTGAGGTTTTTTCCATACATCGAACATTTCCATACGTATGGAAAAACATCCATACAAATGTATGAAGATATTCCATTTTTTTACAGTGCAGGGGAACTTGAGTTTTAAAGGATTTTTCTAAATTTTCGCAAACATATTTTTTTGTATTCTCTCTAAGGTACCTAGAAAAACCATAGAGTATAATAGGGTAATGTTGTGAACGTTTTTTTGAAGGGCTCGTGTACCCATGTTTCTCAACCGATTTTAGCAAATGAATATTCGTCGGATAGGGAAATACTTCAGCTACGTTCTGACGTGCTTGGAATTTTCATAGAAAACAATGACGGTAAGTTACGACCAAAAAACGAAAAGTTGTTTTTTTTTTTGACATCTTGAAATTTGAGGGGTAATGTTGTGAATGATTCTCTGGTTGCAATAAACATACTAAAATATGCTGGTAATATTTACAAACGTTATAAGAAAAGAATACAAAAACAGGAAAACTAGAATCTAGGTATTTACATGGAGTCAACTGAGGTACAAATTCGAAAAACGAAAACATCTTCAAAAATGCGGGTATGTGATAAACATCAATAAAAAAAAGTTTTTTAAATGGTGCCGCTTACTCTGGTACTTGAAAATAACCTCATCAGTATCTTCGTCGCCCAAGCAAGTGTTCAGCGGAAAATTTCGCTCGGAAAAGTACTCACTTGACATTATTTTTCGAAAGATGTACGGCTTTTTTGAAGAGACAAACAACGAAAAGGGTCACTGTAGAAATTCGAGTTTCAACAATAATTTATGAAACGTGATGCGCCACTACAACCGCACTTACATACATAAGAACTGTTGGTTACAACGCACCCACTTTACTGAAGACAAGTAAATGACTTCATTAGTTCACCCGCTACAGTCAATTCACAACATTACCCCATTCTACTCTACTCATTTCTAAAAAAACTCAATTCGTGGATTATTCATTTTCAATTTTGGATAAACAGATTTTCATAAGAATTGAAGAAAAATATACCATTTCATGCTTGAATACGTTTACTGTAAAAGAGCACTTCTAAGGAATTTTCAGAAATTTTCAGGAATTCGCTATTTTTGGATGTTTTTCAGAATACTTGGCACTGTTGAATTTTTATGAGAAATGAAATCCAAATTTCCTTTGGCAAGATTTTCAAATCCCTCGAACTTTATAAAAGTGTTTCGGAAAAAAGCTTATAAATACTCGGGAATTTCCAGTAATCAGTAATTTCAAAATTCATCGTGTTCAGCATTCATGATTCAACAATCCTGTAGCTTCTGCTTTATTTACAGCTTCTCCATAGCAGATTGAATATCGAAATTCAATTACTTCAGTAGAATGCTACCAATGGAATTATTTCAGTAATCCATTTCTAGTGAAATGTCCTCAGCACTCTCTTTAGCTACATTTTTCCTGTACAAAAAAATCTTCCTTTCGTCATTATACAGTCAACGTTATTGTGTATAAAACTCTTACATAATGCCCTAGCAAAATGCAACGAATCTGTACTTTGAGTATCTCGAAAAGTTGCGAAATCAAGATAACGTTTCGAGAGATATTTGCAAAAATCGCGATAGCCGAACGCACCGACGCAATACTAAACATCGTTGGTGAGTTTTGGCCCTCGTCCCCGGTACCGGCGAAGGCCGCAAAACTGAAAGCGAGACGGAGAACTTCAAGGTAGTAGGCGCGCGAGCACGCGAGTAAGAAAAAGAGGGAGAGAGAGAGCACGGGGCGCCCGTGCGAGGGAGAGAGACGGTGGCGAATCGGGCGACGGAATGAGTGGCGAAGGTTGGCTCAAAATACTTTTATAAAATATAGTTCCGTCTTATTTCCGAGGCACATGTCTATGTACGCATTTACGACAATAATGTACACACTAGACAGGCGCGCGTTCGTCCGAGCGCATTAAACACGTAAACCTTGGCTCTTCATTGTCAAGATTCGGCCGCGCTGCAAGGTACTATGACTTCATCCAGAATAACAGATTTCGTCAATTCAGCAAATCGTTTTGTTCGAACGACGCGTTCGCTCAATGAAACGCCTCTTTGTCTCGAGCAACTTGTATTTAAAGATGATCCGTCTTGATGAACGAAAAATTGCTCTATTCTTACTTTAAGGGGGTAGTGAGGGATAACTTAGAAAAAAAAAAACACTTCTTTTGCTGATTTTCCATGGAGATATAGCTAAAAATAATTTATGTAAAATCTTTTTTAATTTGAAAGCATCACCTGAAGAACATTCAGTTGAAATTTCGTGCTAAAATATTGGAAAATAAGCCGGTGACAGAGCATTTCCCAAAACGTCTTTTAAAAAAGACGTTTTGCGGCGAACACGATAATTCAGCGTCAAATTATCTGAAGTTCAAGATTTTGAAAAATTTCCTTAGAATATGAGTTTATTCTCCTTCCTCCGTCTTTCCTAAGATATTATTTTCATTTTTTTTTTTACTGTTCGTGGCCGTTTAAAGCAAAAAATGCAATTTTCCGCTAAATTTTTTGCCATTTTGTAGGTTGAAAACCACCTGAATTCGAAAATAGAAAAAAAAACGACGGAGGGGGGGGAATAAACTTATATTTCAAGTAAATTTGACAATTTTTCCAATTTCAGATGATTCTACACTGAGCAATCGTGTTCGACGCACAAAACGTTTTTTTCAAAAGACGTTTTGGGAAATGCCCTGTCACTGGCTTTTATTTTCCCATAATTAATTAAAAAATTTTAACTGAATGTTCTTTGCATGATGTATTATAGTTTTAAAAAAGTATAGAATAATTTGCTTCAACTATATATCCGTGAAAAGCCAGCAAAAAAGTGTGTGTGTTTTTTTTTGGAGTTACCCCTTACCACCCCCTTAAACCTTTTCAAAATATCATATAAAGAGTAGGGTGGTCCTTAAAATGGCTTTGTCCTTAAAATTTCTAAAAATTACAAGAAACTGTTACCTGAATAGTCAATTCTTCTGAATTCGCAATATAATATGTAACATTCAAATCTATTATGTATAATGCTATAAAATATTTTCTTTCTGAATTTTATGCTCATTATTATGATTTACAGATACATTTGATTTCTCATCACTGAGCAATTAACGTAATCCAATTAATATACCGATTTTTATGATTTATCTTAATGAACTTTATAATCGTTTTCTTTTGAATTCACAACTTTATAAAATCATGCAAAAAAATTACATAAAATATAAATTGATGTGAATAAATTAAAGCACAGAGTATAATGAATTTATATCGACAATTTAAAATTAGAGAAATTTTGGTATTTTTCATGTTGATAAGATATTAATTCATCTTGTCCATGCTTAAAAATTTTGAAGCAAGATCAGTATTTTTTTTCGTTCGAAATTTCGGCTACATAAAATGAACGATTTCAACGTGTTGATTGTATTCAAGTGTTGTACTAAACTGAAGAAGCTCGGAAGTTGGAGGTAAATTTTTGTTCTACCTCCGCAGTTATTGTATTTTGCATCTTTTTCGATACAAACATCAATGATATGTAGTTCCAAACTGTTAATGTTTAAAATTATTTCTTGAATGGTGCAAGTTTCAACTTGTTGTTTTGAAGATATGAATTTTTCAAACAAGGCTTACAAAAAAGTTTAATTTTTTATCACAGCAACGAATAACAATATTTTGACGAAATATGTACAAAGTAAAATAAGTCACATGAAGAGTCTACAAAACACTATTTATTTCAAAATTCCATGATGTAATGAAATTTTCGTGACACACGTGACGTATTTTGACTCATTTTAGAACTAGGAAACCAGTGAAAAAAATGTGCAACAAATTATTTATTTATTGAAAAACTATTATAAAATTATCTCGAGTACAAGTCAGTTATTTTAAAAACTCTTTTTAAGTGATGGATTAAAAATTTTTTTGCTGCAAATCGTCTATAACAATTACAACTATGCAATTCTACAACAAATAACAAAGTATAATGATCATCTTTTGCATAATTTTACCATAAAAATAGCAAAAAACAAATAAAAAAGGGTAAAGACTATTTTCTGAGAAGAATTTGTTTATAACAATGCTAATTATGCACTGACTAAATAGTGTCAAAGGACCATTTCTATAGAGAATTTTTTCCTAAACAACTTTGTACTCTTTTACTTATTATGAGAAATGACTTGAAATGGAGTAACTTGCAGAATAAAAACTCACCCCTTAAATTTAAAGTGGGGGAATTTCCGAAGGGGTTAGAGCGGGGATGTGAATTTATCGGTCAGAAAAAATTGGTCAGGTCATGGTAATTTCTGACGGTCATTTACTGTTATTTACGGTCAAATTTAAAAACTCTCTAACTATAACTTACTGTCAAAGCTCGTTTCTTGTCAGTAATGACCGGTCATGAAAAAATGTGACTCAACGTAACTGACCAAACGATTTCCAGCAATTCCAGGTGAAAATCACCAATCTTGTTATTTCACATTTCATAAATGGCTTTTCCATTTTTCTAGAAAAAACTCATGAGTGTCACGGTACTCCTGCGTTTGCTGGACAATATACAGAGTGTCCCAAAGTCGGCGGATCATCAGAAAACCATCGATGCTACATAAAAATTTCAAGACACTTTTTCCTTTAAAATTTTTTTTAATTCGCTAAATCTCAAGAGTTATTAGTACATCAGTTTCGTCCAATCACTATTCAGCAGGGCGGAGCTTATGATTAAAGTCCATTCTCCTTTTACTCTTCTCTTTTTAAGCTTACGCTAATAGAAAATTGGGGGTAATTGAAGTGTGTGATGGAACGAAGATTAATGACGTCTCTTATCTTGAAAGACAATTTTTGCTCTGACTCACCTTTGTGTTAGCTATAATAGTCTTTTGTCGAACTGTCACATTTACGATACAGTATTTTTAATTTCTTTTAAATAGATGAGATAAGGAATGAAAAAAGTACAATAGTCGAAACTGATTCACAATTGCAATGCCTAACAGTAAAAAATGTAATACTCTTGTCTTAAAATTAGTGTAGAAAACTGACGTGAAATACATGAAATAGACATTTATCCGAAAATAAAGATACCGAAGGAAAGTACCTAATCAACAACACACTTTTCTGAAGTACTTTGCTTTTTTCTTTATAAATGACTCTTTTCAAATGGAAAGGTTGTAATTGTGCAATTATTTATTATTCAAGGAACTTGATTTTTTTTTTCATCAAAATTCGATGAAAAAGAAAGCTGCAATTACGAACGAGTTGAACATTTTTTCAAGTCATCTTTGAGTATGTAACAATTTTGACCATAATAATAATTCTGACCGATAGGTTAAACTGACGGTCAAAATTGACCGAAATTTTCTTGTCGTGAATGACGGTCATGACCACTATTTTACCGGTAAATTTACTGGTAATTTACCACCTTATATCCCTGGGTTGGAGTGACTAATTTTCGAATTTAAGCTCTTTTTGGACCCCCTAATCGAAAAAAAAAAATCTCGCTGTTTTTTTCTTCGCATATTATAATTTTCGTCATCATATTGACATAAATAACTGATGTTTTGCGGAATTTTGGGAAAGATTTCAATCCTCAAAACCCTCCCTCTGTGTTCACCACTGCAAATACTTATTCTCGTAATGAATAATATGTTTTCAACACTTGAGCGTAATTTTCGAATTGGGAATTGACACGGAGCATCGCGCGTACGAGAAATCGGCCGTTAGGTTCGCGTAATGAATTTATCGGGAAGCAAGTGGGGCGATTGAGAGATTCCTCGCTCGATCTTGATTTCCGGCTGAGCAAAGTAAAGGGGCACCTATTGAGAGCCGGTGGGCGCTCGGGTATATCGGAACACGATCGCTCCGCGGGCGCCCTCGAAAGGTACGACCTAACATTGCTGATGCGGCCCATTCATAAAAGCTCGCTTTTTCTCTTCCTCCCTCTTTTTTCCCCGCACTTTTTCGCCCCGTCAAAATAACTCGCTTTCCAACGCTCATTAAGCCGCCAAACAAATTAGCACTCGTGAAACAATTACAACTTTTAGCCAATTTTATTCGCTCCCGCAACGCGCGCGCTTTCTAACAATTATAATAAATGTCAAATGTATATTGCTGACGATTGGACTTGAAATTACGATTATCGCGGCACGGTTTTCCCGTGTCGTGAGCAAAACAGTACGTTCCAAAAAGGGAAGCAGAAAGATCAGCTATGTTAGTTGGGCTAAATAGAGTGTTATTGATAAAATAGAAATGTAGGAAAGAGTGGGGCTATTTCGATCAGAGGGCTACTTCGATCACTTGAGGTTTTGAAAAATGTGGTTTGAATTTTCAAATTGTAATACCTTAAAAATTCAGTTCTAAAAATGGAGGCGTATGTCTATCGGTTGTTAAGTGTAATTAATAAATAACAAAAATCGTCCTGAAAGCTGTCAAAAACGTGCCAATTATGATTTTCGGAACAAGTTTAGCAAACGACGTAAACACCTGAGACTGAAGGAAGTTTCTTGTTTTTTCGTCAGTATATACGATCGAGAATATTCTTTCAAAAACCTTTTTATAAAACAAAATTTTTTTAGGTGTGAAACGCGTTCGAAATTCCATTGATTACTTCGGGGCTACTTCGATCAGAATTTGTGGGGCTACATCGATCAACATATTCGTAAGAGATTCTTTTTTATACATTGTATTTTTTAATTTATTACAATCACATGAAACGAAATTGATTTCAAATTCATAAAAATAAATTTGAAGCGGTATAATTTGTTATAGAATGTTTTAAATTGATTGTTTTAGATGATTTTCATTGAAATTTCGAGTCATATTTTTTGCTATTCTATTTAACTTGAACCTCGAATATTTTCTATAAGCTTTTCAACAAAACGAACGAGTTTCTAACATCTGTTTATTTCATACACAGACTTTCAGACAACGCGGTAGGTGCATTATCGCTATAGACACGCAGTGAAAAAATTACTCTAAGAAAAGCGAAAAGAGAAAAATTGAAAGAATAAATCAAAAAAAGAACTGAAACTGAATAACAATAAAAATGAAAAAATAGTTGGAAAACAATATTTAATTAAAATCTTCTGTTACATATGGATTTCCAAAATCAGACGATTTTTTATGAAAACGTTCATTCAACTGTTGAAAGAAAGTTTTGTTTGAGTGCTAATTTTAAATAAAAATATACGGGAATATTTATAAGTATTAATTTATTGCTACAGTAATTCTACAAATATGATTTTCCACGAATTAGACCGCTTTGAAATATTATTGTCTTCTGATCGAAGTGGCCCCAAATATGGGGCTACCTCGATCAAACGAGACGTTGAGGTAAACACTAAAATTTTTATTGAACATTATTATAAAAATGTTCAGCAATTGTTTATTGTGTAAAAAACTGTCAGCCCTTCCTTTTGACCAGCAATGCATACAAAAGTTCGTTCATTTTTAAGAAAAAACTCTTGTTAGGAAAAAAATTGATCGAAATAGCAACACTCTCTCCTAATAATGTTTTGATTCAAATTTTTATTGACGTTGTTTTGGCATGCAGTTTAAGAAAAACGTAATTATAAGCGAAAAAATATAATTAATAACTTTTCGTACAATCACACTTCTATATTTTATAGTTTCCACGACGTTGCCACAATTTTTTTGCAATTTATCTCAAAAAGATATCAGACATTTATAAATAGAAGAAGTTGAATTTTTCTATTCAAAAGTAAAAGAGTTTGTTTACACACATATGTATAGGATATTATGGAGAAATCACTATAATTTTTTAACCTTAGTTATCGTGAATTAATTAATTATTTATTAGGAACTATTAGAGATAAATGCGTATACAGAAAGTTGTTTTAAAAGTAAGACTGTTATCTGACATTACAAAAATTAGCTTTTCGTAAAGTTCAATACGCAAAATCTGCTAGTTTTGAAATAGCATCTATTTTCATATTTGAAATTTCAAGTATATTACTGTAAGAAAAGTAATTCCATGCTTGTTTGAACTTCAAAACTCAAAAAGTACATTTTTAATAGAATGTTAGTATTTATTAAAAAGTATATCAATGTAACATGGAAAAGTAGAGAAAAAAACTCATCTCGCGAATTTCAGAGATTCTTATTTTAAAACTCAATAATTTTATGCACATTTCAACATTTGAAAAATCGGTAAATAGTTTTGGAGACATGAAATACGAATATATGTACATAACTAAAGAAGATAGTTTATAAAAATACTCGAGAAGATGGACTCTAAAATTCGAACGATTTGGAATTTGATGTTTTGGAAGTTCAAAAAAAAAAAAAAAAACTGTAAAAAAGTCGAAAAATTCTTGAATTTTTTCAGTGATTACGAATCTTAAGATTTATTTATATCGTATTTTAAATTTGCATAACGTAGAACAAATCTCTGAAGTGCATTTATGTACTAAATTTTGATATGTAAATAAAATTAATATCAAGTTATTCAGAAACATGCATATTTTCATTTTTTTTAAATCAATGGAGTCGAATAATGTATAAAAAAAGTCAAAAACAAAGAGAACCTGACAACTTGCAAAATGTTTCCACTCGTGTAATTATACACTTCGAAATTTCGAAATCTTCGAAATTTGAAACAACTTAAATTCGAATAAACCAAATCGGAATTAGTTCTAGGGATAAGTTGGTGCATTCGAAAAATCTGATATTTTTTTCTTTTAGCTATTGTGCGTTGCTAGGCCATGATCGTAGACGCAAGGTACACGAACCATGACTCGAGGCTTTTTTTCATTTTTAAAGGACGCGGAGTCGATTTTTCTCTGGTTGCTATAATTGGGTCATGGGTACGTCGGAGCCGCGACAATTTAATTCGTACATTTTTAATTGAGCGACAAAAGGCGAAAAATTATGAAACTAAGTTACGAAATTTCTCATATTATAAAATTAAGACGTGCTTGTTTTTTATTTCGATGATTCTTTTTACGTTCTCGTTTTTTAAAAAATAACACGTGCCGATTTATACCTAAATCATTCTTTACACAAGATAATCTTCGGTCTTGTATTTAAAAAATGTTTAAATCAAATACAAAAATAATGATACCATTACGTTTCGATTGCACTTTTTCTAAAAGATTTCGAAAGAACATTTCCCGGACAAAAATTTCTCCTTTTTGAGGTTTTAATCTACTTGTTTGTTGCTATTTTTTTCCTGATTATTACACATTTGAACTTTTTGTTCAATTTGAAACGAAGTCTCATTTAAAATACTGAAATCAAGTTTATTGAAAATAAATTTTTTCTCCATCAGAATTGACTACTTATTTTTCGATAATTTTTATCATTACGAAACATTGCTGTAGGCTATCATTATAAAAGTGCTTCAGCGATTAACTTTTTTTTGCACAACTCAGTGGAATTGATTCTCATTTTCTCCATTCCTGATTTTGGAAAATGCACATTTATTCCACCTCGTTGCGTAAAATATAGTCCTCAACTTGTGCAGAAGGGCTTTTTTATCGAATGTGAAGTTTGAAAGATAAGCCGAAGGCGACTTATGCTCTTTGCTATTTTATTGCAATAAAATATTTATCATTTAAAAAATCCCCGTTAAAATAGTATGTAATCCTTAACTTTTAATAATTTAAATTTTATTGTTACATGAAATCGAATTTTTCTGAATTTTTGATATTTAGTTGATGATTTATTTATAACTGCTATAACCGA
Source organism: Platygaster robiniae (assembly GCA_028476575.1). NCBI lineage: Eukaryota > Metazoa > Arthropoda > Insecta > Hymenoptera > Platygastridae > Platygaster > Platygaster robiniae. Next base: position 22,948,945 of record CM052021.1, read on the forward strand.
AATTTAGTCGAATTTTCATCAAATTGCAGTGAGCACAAACAAGTGAACTTAACATTGCATTCTTTCTTTACCAAAATGAAAAAAAAACCGTGAAGTAAACTTGATTTTCAACGTTCGTGAGTAATTAAAACTTGTGTAAATTTCCCCCAACGTTCAATTATGTTTGAAACTTTCGACATTGAATGTACGATCTATGTGCTGTCGCACTTTCACCTTCAAAACTGCGGAAGAGTAATGAAGATAAAATCGACTCGTTCATTACTTTTAATTGATAATTGACGAATCCGGTAAACAAATTTAATCGTTTCTAGTGAAAACGAATCATCAACATTTGTATTGAACTTGTGACTCTATTCAGCCAAGCCTATTTTGGATGAAGATTCTTAGAAATACATTTCAACGGTGTAGAAATCAAAGTCGTATAGTTAAAGTATTTTGTTATTTATACACACTTTGTGTTACATACATGTTTGATAACAAAATCATTGTGAAACGCTAAGTATGAAAATCTTTGCTCCAGTTTATTCCAGTTTATTCTTCTAAAATTTTTATCCATCTTAGACATCAGCGGAATTTTTATAGAAGATATCACTCAATTAATGGATTCAAATAAATCACACAATTTACTGACACAAGAAACAACCATCATAAGTATTTTGTATTCGAGTTAATTCAAACTTTAACTGCATTAAGAAAAAAACTATATATTCTGTATTTAAGTAACTAATAAATTACAATACATGTATCACAAAAAATAAATCGATTCGATAGAACTTTGCTTAGATGAGATCGTGGCCATGGAAATGAATAAATTAGGATGAACTAAACTGCTTTAGTTATTCAAAAATTCATGCAATACATTTTAATACTCCAAATTGTTTCAATAATTACTAAAATTTCGTGAGTGAAACTTTTTCAGAAACATCGTTTCCGAGTTCTGAAAAATGACGAAACATCAATTCATTTTTGAGTATTTTCAAGCTTTGTTAAAACCTTCACATCTCGAAAGCATACAATCAGGAAATTCTCGATCATCACATTATCTATAAAGTGGTGTTAGCATAATACAACTTGCTTTACTTATAGTTCTTGGAAACTTTAGGTAACCTTCTGGTGAATTTACTTACAGTAAATTAATCAATTTCGCAATTTCAGTGTCATTTCGGCATGAGAAAGTTTCGTTGAAACTTGGCAGTAATTTTTCTAAAAACGCTCTCTGAAAAGCTATAAATAACGCTAAGCCTCTAGTTTCATTCATAAATTCAAGACACAATAAATTTTGATGGACGTATCCAATAACTGAAAATTCGTGAGTTTTAGCAAGTTTTTTTTTTTTATGTTCTAGTTCATTTCAAGAAAATCAAAGAAATTTCCAGCGTTTTAGAACATTTTGTTTGTAGTTTTTTCGATACTTTTACAGAGCCATATAATCTTAGAAACGTTTTACAAATCTACTTTTTAAGAATTTTCGAAAATTTGTGAAAGAAGCCTCCAAAAAAAAACAAATTTAAGCATAGACAACAAATAAAAGATATTTTTTTAATCTTTCTGAAAAGAAAATTTCTCACGAGTTAAAAATAAACTTCCAACTTCCTAGAGATATATCAAAATTAATTTTCTCTACATCCCCTAGTAATTTTTGAAAATTTTATCCAACCTTGTAATTTTCTCAATTTTTTCAGTAGTTTCGTAGAAAGTTTTCATGTAATAAAAAAAGCACAGGAAGCAAAGATAGAATTCGAAAAAATATTTCGAAAAAAAATTACTCATTGTCATACGATTCAGCATACTTTGAAGATGAAATAAACTATATTTCCATAAACTGGGTTCAACGTATCCAAAAAGCGATCTCCCTAAAATATGATTCAAATTATCAATTAACCTTCCACTTTTTTCGATAATCGGTAGTAATTTTTCCGAATTTTTGACATCCATTGAATTTCTTCCACTTTTTAGTAATTTCGTTAAAATTGTTTATTATGCCGAAAACTAGCAGAAAACAAAAAACCACTTAATCGAAAATATGAAAAAATTGTTTTGAAAATTTTTCAGAATTCTTGAAAGTTGGAATGTACATTTTTTAAATGTTTCAACATAGTTACATATTTAGAGCAAAAAAATTGTTTGAAAATAGAAAATAAAATTCAAGAATTTTTCTTGAAAGCTATATGTATAGAGTTTTAAATGAATTCCCGAATTTTTCGAAACTCTCAAAAAACGAAGTTTTTTAAAATCAGTAACGCATTTTTTTACTTCTTTCCTACCTTTTAAAATATTTCAAATTTTTCAGTTCTTTCATTTAGGTTTATTATGCTGTCAACAAAATTGCAGAAAATAAAGAGAAAAAAATAAGAATTTTTAAAATTCAATCAATTTCTTTTGAATTCGGGGAGTATAAATCATTCAACACTTTTAAAAAATTATTAATCATATAGAATAAGTAATAATATTATAATATTCGTAATATATTTCCACTTATCTTGAAAATATCTTGTTAACTTGATTAGTTTGAAATAATTTTTTTATAAATTGATAAATCTATGGAAGTGCATACAATAATCCAACGAAAAGCAGAGAAATTATTCTAAAATTTCAGTTCATCTTCAAATTGTTCAGCTTGCCTATTGAAATCCTGGTATGAAATTAATACTACATAAATACAAGCTTCCAATTTGACCAAAATTACAGAAAAAAAACGTTGGAAAATATTGTATATAAAACCTCGTCAAACATAATCCGATATAGTATTTCTCCCATCATCTAAGTTTAACTTGCATCTATTTTTGACACCGACCAAAACAGTGTTCAAACTTTGAATGGGAAATATTTCAACGTTTCTTTTTCCTTTCCGTAAAAATTCGGTCTTTCTTGTTTCACGCCATTTTTAAATTGTTAAAAATTATAATGATCAGACCTTTCCAAACTTCATATAAACACATAATATCCTACCGAACGTTGAAAACGAAATTTCTTTCAGAAAACAAAGTCTTCCTCATACATTTTTCGACCCACTTAATAAACCTCGCAAAACACAAAATTTCAGAAACTCGACTAGAAATAAACTCGCCAATTTTCGCGTATGTGCATTTTAAAGCCACCACGACAACATACAACCCTTTACGACATTAATCACGGAATTGCTCGCAATAAAAGGAAAAATCGCGCTCACCTTTCCTGCAATCCGGATAAAAGCTCGACTTACTTCGCACACGGAACTGAACGTTTCAACCTCAACCTCTCGCTCACTGCAACCAAGATCGCCGATTCACCCATCGGCAACTTCTCCCGAAACGGTCCCCGTTTTTCGTAACCCTCGCAAAACAATTACCGAAATCCACAAATATTGTCGTTGTGTCACAGTGCACTGCGAAATACAAACTTCACTCGACTTCCGCGACTTTTCCGAAACGCAACAGGAAATCAAAATACAATCCGCGAATTCCTACCGAAAATCACTCGCGAGATTTCCCCGAACGAAATCGCAACAACTGTTCACAAACTCGGCGGCGATTATCACTGTCGCCGGAAAATCGCTTTCCCGAATGCGGCGGTGCACAAGGGTGGTAAGGGGGAAATACGCGAGGAAGCAAAAATTCGGTGTTTCGCGACGCCGGTAAGTAACGTTTATCCCTTGGACAGCGCGATGCAAGCACTGAACGTGCCAACCGAACGAGAAACTCTCGAGTTTTGCCTAGGCTAGCAGCCTAGGCTAGGTTCGCGACACAGCGCGCCTCTCTCTCTCTCTCTCTCTCTCTCTCTCTCTCTTTTTCTATGCGCCCCTTCCCCCCGGCGCCGCGGATTTTTCGCGCTCGCGCTCGTGCCGTCTCTCTCTCGCTCCTCCTACTTTCTCTCTCGCACGCCCGCGATGTGGAGATACATACGCGCATAGCATAGATAGATAGTCCGCCGCTGCTACACGCGTGGATTCGATAGCTCCGCGGGAGGGGTGGAGCGGAGGGGGTAGGGCGGAAGGGGGGAGGGAGGGGGCGCTAAGGCCATAGCCACGGCCACCGAGTCTCACACGCGCGCGCGCGCTCGCATGTGACACCCACACTTGTTGGGGAGAGCGCGCGGGACCAAAGCCGCGCGAGTACGTATATCTCTCGCGGATTACGCCGATTTCGCGGACCTTGTCACTCCGGGATTCGTGAAATTTCATGCATGATCATGTGTTGTAACATAAGGTGATCACCAACCAGATGACCTCGTCTAATAAATTTTCATTACTTGGAAAAAGTTGGTTCAGTAGCAACCCTTTTGAAAATGTTTATGGAGTTTTACAGTGTGAAAAAAATTTATAGTATTTTTTTCATACCGGCATTGGAAGCAATCAACCCATTCCAGTGTTAGTTATTTTCCTATAGCAGTGTATGGTAGCTTTATCGTATAAAAATAGTGTTTACCATACTTCAGTATAGTATTTTTACCTCACTGAGAAAAAAATCTTGTACTTTCTGCCATGTGTATTGTACCTTTTACAACAATATTGCGATTTTTAAAATATTACTGTACAAACTGCAATATTTATTTTACTTATTACTATATTGTACAGTAAAACCGCTATTCATGTACAAATTACAATATCCATGCCAATTTTTACTATATAATTTCGGAAAATTTTAAATCTTACAATACAAATTTTACTATACAAACGGTAATTTTTACCATACATGGCGAAAAAAAACTACATTCCGTTTTTCCAGCTTTTTCGAAAATTGTATCATATTACAATATGATGCACTAGAAACCTAGAAAGTATAAAAAAATATTGCAAAAAGAACTTACGCAGATCTGCATACTGAAAAGAATGCATGGAACTTTCAAAAATCTGGAAAAATAGGAATGATAATATGATATTGCAAAAAGTACAAGAAGTATAGTGGAAAACAAAATATATCTATAACTACAAAATCATTCAACAGTATTTACAATATGGATTTAAAAAAATGCTACATTATCTAGCAAAAAGTACAATATGTCAGAGTGATTCCCCTTTACTATACAATATTGTAATAATTACTACATTTTTTTCTTGGTGCTCATTCGAGTATGGAATATCTCCAATAGTGGTTATAAAACAGGGCATGTAAATTTTTTTCTTGTATTCAGGAATAGTCAAAATTTTCTATCGTTATGCAGTAAAATTAATATGTACATTCATTTTTACTATACGAGACATTGAAAAAATGCATAAGCAATGATCGTAGAAAAGTGTCGAATGAAGCACATATAGGAAAATGTAGACTTTCGGAAATTCACTATACCGGGCATGGAAAAATTTACCAGCTTTTTTACCATATGGTTAAAAAAATGACAAGAAATTGTTTGTACTTGGTTAAGTTATTTTTGGTACAGGGAAAATGTTAAAATAATACTGTTCCATAGTAAAATTACTATATTTATCTTTCATATACCAGACATAGAAAGAATTCATGACAAGAATAGTAAAAGTTCTATGGTCGAGGAAAAAATTCTATTGCGGTATAGTAAATTTCGAGGTATAGGAAATGTACTATGCTACGTTATAAGAAATGCACAAACTTTTTTTAGTGTATGTTTTTTTTTGTGCAAAATGTTATCATTTCGTATTGAATAGCCGTAGTAAGTATATATAGGCAGAGAGAAGCTGTTATGGTGGTGGAAAATACTGCTCAAGTTCGGGTACAATTTACCATTATTTTGTATGAAAATGAAAAACGGTTTAAATTATAAATGTTACAAATGCAAATCTTTGAAAAATTAACATTCATAATACAAAAATGTACCCAGTGGAGTACAGAGGATGTAACAAATGGTTTTACGTGAATTTTCAAAGTTTAAGAATGTTCAGAACTCTTGATTGAAAATCCTGGCTTCTTGTGGATTATTTCGTTAACTGAATTCCAATAATTAATGTTTGGCTGGGATAATGTAGCGAATAGAAATTCTAACAATTGTTTCAATTCGGCGAATTACATAAAGAAACGTAAATGCTAATATTATCGAAAATTCGAAAACCTGGAGGCCGTGGCATCGAATTCTACTAACCACATAGTATGTCATAAAAATATCAAAAAATTTTTCGATTTATACAAACTCTGAAGAAAATTGATTTATATGAAATGATCGTTTCCTGAAAAGTCTCTAGTCTAGAAGATTTTGAATTCTAAAGCATCATACTCTCAAAAGCGCACATAGCAATCTAAATTAATAATACTATAAATCAATAACAATACCAGAGATGAACGCGATAAAACATTATAGATACTACGAAAAATATACTGAAATATGAGAAAGCTATAGAACAAAAAATTTGTATACATAGATATAATTTTTCCAGACATCTACAATCTACCTAAATTTGAATTTTACAGCACGAATTTTATAAATCTTTTAAAATATCTACAAAAATACTTGATATACTTCAGGATGCATTTCACTATGAAAACTTGGAATGATGCAAAAACGATATTGATCGAAAAATTAATAATTAAACATTGAACTATATTATATATATGAATAATTTAATCTAACAAGTGCTGGGTATGATATTGCAAATTATCAAATTATCATTTAGGAAAATGAGAACATAGAAATTGTTAATTATTATCTTAATTTTATTTAAGAAAAATGTAACTTATTCAAAAGCGAAGAAACTTCAAAACACATTAATCTTAATTCGAATAAGACACTCTAGATGGCAAGATATTTATTTTAAATATGTAATGCGAAAATCGTTTTATTCTTCATATGATACACAACTCCATTTGAATCTAAATGTTTTCATTCCAGAAATATAAAAGCCTTCTTACGTAAACAATAACACTTTCAAACATTCTATATTGTCCAATAAAATGACAAAGGTAGAATTTATCACTTTTACATTAAAAAATCAAATATTTATACGTAACCGACATGAAAATTTTAAAAAAGAGATATATTCAGGTTTTAGTAATAAATGTTTCCGACTAAAAACTATGATTCGATAAGGCCAGAGAAAGTGTGGAATCTGGAAATTCAATGACTCAGTCGCTTGAAAACTCGACTTTTTTAACATATGTAGACAATTAATTTTTCTTCACCTTGACAAAAATTCAGATCTTGATATATTTTCGTATTCATGAATTTTCAGGCTTCTTAAAATAGTAATTTAAATATTCGTACTAATGTTTTCTGTTTCATACTACGCTTTGAATTTCAATGCTGAAAATATTTAGTTGAGGAATATTTCAACTTGGAAACTTTAATGGAAAACGAACAAAACTTCAAACTGTAAAAAAACCCTTCTTAAAAATTTTAATTTAAACTTGACGAATTTTCAAAAGTTGTTGAGTCACCTACAGTTTCAAGCCATGAAATTGAAAATCTTTATTACAAACTTTTCAACAATTCAACTATCATTTTTTTTCAGAATTCTATAACATGCATCACTATCGGAAGCATTCATTGAAAAATCAGAAATTATTGCAAGTTCTTTCCAAAAATACCTTAAGCCAAGATGTGCGACTAAATGTAACGGCAAAAAAGACATCGAGCTAGTGAGAAGGAAGAAAAATCGATAGGAAAAACCCGGGAAAATCCGGAAAAGCTGGGACATTTCGTTCCGTGTATCAATTAGACACCCCGAGTGGGTACTTATCGAAAAATGTCGTTGCGTAACGAGTATCAGTGAAAGTAAGAGAACTTTCCTTAAAAGTACTAGAGCAGAAATATGATTAACGGGACATTCCTTTTGGCGACAGGGAAAAAAAGCGACGTCGTGATCAGCGTCGTCTCACGAACGGAGATTTAATAGCGTAGACGTTTTCTCGGGTCTTTCGCAATTGTTTGGGTGGCCGCTCACTCTCGCGCGACTGGCTTTCATAGTCAAGTTCGATCTCGGCGCCGTATCCTTCGCCTAGTATTCCGAAGCGCGCCGTGAAAAGAGAGGACGAAAAAACGCACCGCGCGGCTCTGACCCTCGATCATGGAGAACCTCATACTTCATTCATGGACACTTCTCGAACTTTGGTTGACGGGTCGCGGATAGCGCGCACCCGCGACGCAATCATTGCACCAGAAGTGAAATTGTTCTCTTATTAGCAGTGAACAGTCAGATACCAAACAAGTTCGTTCGTCCAGATTTTCGAAAATTCCATACAGTTTTTTCAGTAAACAGATCTGTATAGGTTATTTTCCCAACATTTTTGTGTACTTTCTAAGTCTCAAGTGCATCATACTGTGAAACGATACAGTATTCGAAGAAGTTGGAAAAAAGCAATGCATTTTTTCTATTTTAATGCATGCGTAAATAAATTGCGGGCGAGAAAAAAACTCGGTCGCCACCTGTTCCCAGTTGGCCGATCTTAGGAAACGTGAAAAAAACGTATGATAAATATAACAATTTGTATAGTAAAATTTTCATTTTCAGATTTTAATTTCCCCGACAATATACAGCAAAAAGTGGCTGGCAACATAGCGGTTTTACTATACAATATTGTAATAAGTAAAATTAATATTGCAGTTTTTACAATATTATTGTACTTTTTACAATATGTATGACGGAAAGTACAAGATTTTCTTCTCAGTGTAGACTCTTAGAACACTATGGTAATGATTTAAAGGTCCTTGATTACAAAAATAACAGTCATTTATTTTTCCAAAGTAGCCTTATACGAGGGTTTGGAAGTAACGCGTTACACTAAAACGTTACATTTTTTACTGTAACGATAACGTTACGCCTTACATTAATTAACAAGAAACGATAATTAGAACGAGTCATTTTTTTTGTAACAAGTAATGAAAATCCCCTTATTTTACGTTACTTTTATCTGTCTTATCAAGTTTTTAGCACAATTTGTAACTTTTTAAAGAGCGTTCTAAAACTGAGGCACAAGTGATTTTTAACTTCCCCATTTTAGAATCAAAAATTATATATTAATAATTTTTAATAAAACAATGTGGAGTATTAGTAATTTGTGTAAGAAAATTGACGAAGAATATGATTTTGTACTTTTTATTGGAAACTTTCACAATTCGAAGCATCAAATTTCAGAAATAAGCATGAAAAATATAGAAAAATACCAAAAATCCATAGATCTCAAAATCTACAGCAGGATCCGTAAGATCCAGAGATCCTGCTAAAAAATCTTATGGAATGTGATGAATACAACAAGAAAAAAAAAACGAAAAATTCTCGAAGTATTAAATTTAAATGAGGTTAATGGTATTTGATTCTTTAAAAATTGTGTGTAATTCTAGGAATCAAAAAACTTCTATTTCTCGATCTTTAAATTCCGAAAATATATGTTTATAGAAGTCTATAAAGAGATAAGAAAATTTTTTAATCGTATAACTCTCTGTAACATGCAAAAAATATTTAAGGCACTCTAAATCTATAAAGAAACTGTTGTTTGTAAAATCGATCGAAACATTTTAGAAATTTTGAACTTTTAATTTTATCTTATTCTGGAAAGTCAAAGAGATGTCTTCAGAAAATTCAAAAATTCAACAACATTCTATAAGTATCTACTAAGAAATACAGAAAGAAAATACGTAAAGAAAAATACGTGTAAATATATAAAAGATTGAAAATCTTTCGAGTTCCAGAAATTCTCACAGCAATACAGAAAAATAATGAATGGTCCTTGAAATCATAGAAAAACTGAAGAAATACGAAAAGAACTGGAATAAGTAAAGTGTTTTCTGGAAAATCTTATAAAATACGGAAAATTGCATTACGTTCAAATTCTAGAGTTCGAAATTCTTAAAATGTATATAAAAATGTATATTATAAAAATACAACAATTATCTTAAAATACTAGGAAATTCTGCAACATTCTAACTTCCTGAAAAATACAAATAGTTTTAGTAATATTGAACAATCTTTCAAATAGTAAAAAAATTGAAAAAGTATAAAAATAATAGAAGTAAATGAAAATCATCATAGACACTATTTGCTGAAAAATACTCTCAAATACAAATAATTTAATGAACTTTGAATTCCAGAACATGAAATTCTTGAAATCTATGTATCAATGTACAGAAAAATAGTACAAATTTATAAAAATACCATAAAATTCCGCAACATTTCATACGTACTGAAAAATACAAAAAAATTTAAAAACTCTGAAAATCTGGAAAAGTATTAAGATTCCCTCGAAAATCTAACAAATTTGCCAATTATAATATATTTTAGAAATAATTTAAATTAATACTCCAGAAATAATACTTTGTGTTCAAAACAGCAAATTTTTCGCTAGTAGAGAGATATAGAATCGTCCTATAATTGGTTGTGTCAGGTTTGTAGCAACCTACGAAATTGATCAATTAATTGAAATCACTTGACTGTAAAAATTTAAAGTACGAGTATACCTCACGTCACGATATTTGAAACGTTTTTGAAATTTCAACCAAGATTCCTTAAACGTAAAACACATACGCAACATTTTACCTGAAATTCATAAAACGTTTTTTCTAATTACATTTCAGTTAATAAAGAACTCAATAAGTTTCAAATAATCCTTGTACGCTATCTCACGATATTTTTTCCATGTTCCATATTCTTAGGTATAATTAGAAATTCCTGTGAAATTTCTTGTCAAGAATTGTAATTTCTTTAGAAAGTGTTTGAATACTAAAAATTGTCCATAGATAGATGGTGAAGGATTTATAATTGATGAAAAAAAAACCAAACCTAAAACTCAAAGTAATTATAATCATTACCAACCACGACTGTGAAACGAATTCTTAGTCAGGTCAGATGAAATAGATTTACGTTGAATGTAAATCAGTACTCGATCCTTCTAAAAAAAACTCGCATTTCATTCTTATTACTCTAGGAATTCCTTTATACTTTCCTTGAGAAGCCGCATTCTTCGCATCTTCGACGTGCATTTAAATCTATTTACATTTTCTTGTGTGAAAAAAGGGTATTGAAGAAAAAAGGGGTTGCATCATAAGGTAATTGAAAAAGCGAATTAATAGTTGTGACGCGTGAGTCAGATGCGCGTGAAACAAGAGCGGAAGTGTCGAGGATATGTGATGCACGCGTAGTATATCGTGTCGGGAAACTGCGGAAAAAGGCGTGCGATCGGCTGGCAGACTGATGGTTACGCGGAGCTGGCTCAAGAAAGACTTGCACTTTCGTTAGAAAGTCGCGAATCGACCGTCATCCATGACAGCCCACGAATCGGATCGGACTTACTGATATGCCATCTTCTACGTGCATGTATATCTTTGGAATTCACGTACGGTGCTCGTAAAGAACTATGAATATCCCGATTTTTCCGGAGTGAGGCATCCTAAAGAATTCACGTGACGCGAGAGATTAATGGCACTGAAGAGGTAAGTGTCATTCAAGCAACAGTTTTCTATGTATCGAGTATCTTCGAAATGTTTTTTTTGCGTAGCATAATATTAAAAATCGCATGATTAAAAGGAAATCAGTTTTACAAGTATTTCTGATGCGATGATGATTGATTATGAACGTCAGTCATGAATAATAGCTTTTTAGTATTGTCCACGGGCGTAGGCAGAAAACATTTTCGGGAGGCGTTTTTCGGAAAAATATTTTTCTTTCGGGATTTTATAATTTTTAATCTCTGACAATATGGTAACAAGAGAGCGATTTTCAAACATTTACATTTCGAGATTTCAAAGTTTTACAACTTTTGGAATCAAGAATTGCACATTTTTAATGTTCGTTAATAATAGAATTCAATTTTTGTGATGTTCAATTAGTAACAGGTTTCAATTTTTTTACTAATACTTTTTTGTATTATTACCACCTTAAGGATTATCTGGTACTGAGGAATATGGGTTTCTATAAAGCTTTCTAAAATTTTATGATCTGAGGAACGACGTCTACAAAATTAATATATTTGAATTGATTTTTAAGCAAATTTTAACAACACATAAAAAGTACATTATGAATTTATATTATATTCGTATGGTATATTATTCATCAAATTTCGTAGTATTTGCTGTTTTTTATGTGTTTCTAATATTTCTATGGATCGCTCAGTAGATGCTAGAGTATTAAAACTTCCAACGATTTTGAGAATTTCAATTGATTTTTCAGACGACAGTTTCTTTCATGAACATTTTCAATACTTTTATTCTGTATTTTTTTATTATTTCCACAATGAAAAGTATGTTTATTTGTGTAAATTGCATCAATTGAATTTGATGTATTTTTATTGTTTTCTATGTAAATTTATGGAATAATTTCTAAAATTATATATACTCATAGTATTATATTAATAGTTATGCTCCAGGACAGAAAGTTTCATAAATTTCTAAGGGAATTATTTATACACAATTTTTATGTATTGAAAAGTTTCTAGCAAACTAGTAAGCTAGTGAACTACTAAACTAGTAAATAAGTAAGCTGGTAAACTACTGAAATTTTAAAATAGTAGAATAGTAAACAAGCGAAAAAGAAAAATTGTAAACTCGCTAACTCGTTAACAAGTAAATTAGTTATTTAGTGAAACTGTAAACTTGTCGAATTTGTAATAGTAAACTAGTAAAATAGTGAGCTTGTAAACTAGTAAGTTAGTTAAATAGAAAGTAGTAAGCTGGTAAACTAGTAATCTATTAAGCCGGCAAACTAGTAAACTCGTTAACAGGTAAATTAGTAAATTAGTAAACTGGTAAGCAAGTAAACTAGTAAACTTGTAAGCTAGTATGCTACTTAACAAGTAAGCTAGTCAACTGGTAAACTTATATTTCACATTTCTCTAGTATGATGCACGAAACCCTTGAGAATTTCTAAGTACTTTCATAGATTACTTATATTTTTGTAGATTGCTACAGAGATTCAAAACACTCGATGCTTCAAAACGCAAATTTCGATCTATTCTCGGAAATTTCAAGAAATAATGATAAAATCACATTCATGTATATGTTTCATGTTTTATATCGTTACTCTTTTTTCCTATTTTAAAATATTTAAAAGATTTTGTTGCGTTTTCAGGAATTCGTATAGATTTATAGTATTTTTAGAATTTGATGCTCTAGCACCCAAAAATTTATAGATCGTAGAGGCATTTGTTAATATTTTTCAGAAAACAGTTTTTTTTCTAGAATTTAATATATTTCAATATAATTTTAGAGTTTGTATAAATTGAAAGATTTTTAATATTTCTATATGGATTTTACATAGATTTCTAGAATTTGATGATCTAAGATCCAGAGTTTTGTAAATTTTTTGCATTTTCGTAGATTTTTATTATTCTTGATTATTCACTGGGTTGCAACCATTTCTCTGATTTATATTTTCTACGTAATCCTATGTTTTGATAATTTTGACTTTTTTATCAAATATACGTACTGCTAACGTTTTGATGCATTTTTTGTGACTTATATTTTTATTGTTTATCGATGATACTTTTTTCATTTTTTCATGAAATATTGATTGATTTTATCGGAATTTCAGGGGGGGTTTGAACCTCCAAAACCCTCCTCTGCCTACGTACACGGTATTGAATAATATTAAAATTCTTTATTATCAGGAATTCTAGCAATTCAATCAAATTTTTTACACAATTAATGCAGATGTAACGATTAAAACAAACTGTACTCTCAATACAATGCCATTTTTTAGAACTCACCAATCTTAAAATCATGAAAGACAAGTTTCACATCATTTTTGAATCAAAACTGAGCAGCTTCTAATTGTCAAATAGTGATTTTTGTATTAAAAAGACATCTTCCCTGTTTGGTATGTAATGAGAAATTTTTCTCGATATTCACCAAAGAATTGACGAATATGTTTATCGAATAATGTCTTCATAATAGATAGTTGAATATTTTATTTAAAAAATAGCGAAACTCTTCTAAAACGTAATTTCTAGCCAGCGCAAACTCGAAATGCAATGAAAATGCGGTGCAACAGACTATGCTTACGAGGTTTTGACATTGAATTTACGGTCAACGCACTCTCGTACTTTCACTATTTCAACTGCGAATGAGTTATAAAAAGAACATGAACTTGTTCATTATTTATAATTGATAACCAGGGAAATCGTATCAAAAGATTTTATCTAATCTTAAACCAATAATTAACAATACTAATCATTCTCAACCTCAATTTCATATCTCATTTCAGCACGCACTGAAATTTAGAAAATTAGTCAATTATTTTCATCGAAATTTTTTAATAGTCATTCTGTCTCTGAAAAGCAAGACTCCAGAAATCAAACTTTTCGAGAAATTTTGCACTTTAGTCATTAAAAAAATTTCACCAGTGATGTAACAACAACGAATTTCGATGTAAAATTATCGAAATTCGACACAGAAAGACTTTTTCGACTCTCATTCGAATCTTTAGTATTGTCGCAATTCGTCATCATTTACGAAAAGCGCAAACTCGTTCGTTCTTCATATTTCGCGCACGGAGGAGTTGGCTGCAGCCAGGGCCCACGAGGCACGATCAAGGCCTCGGGCAACCGTGACACATTTACAAAGGGAACCCGTCGGGGACCGATGACAACAAACGACTTTTGCTACCGAGGCATTTTATTGGCCACTAACTTTATGACTTCATACATGCAATAGCTGTTTATCTCTTTCCAAGAAACAAGCTTTCTTCGCGAAGCCATCCAAAATAATGTTTATACGGTACTTTGAGTAACAGCGGGTCCAACTTTTTACGCATTCTTTTCTTTTTTTTCAGAAAACACTTTCCGACACTTTCGAAATGGATTCGAAGCTTCAAATTGCAGGGTAATTAAATACTTGAAATTATTCAAACACGTATAAAATTCTATAGTGGTTGGGAATTCGACTTGCAATGAATGTGTTCTTTATAATCAACATCTCGAGAATTTAGCGAAATTTCAATTCTCACATGCCTACAGCGATACTTGAATTTCATACCGAAAACATCGAAAAATATTTTTGCAATGGAATGATAAAATGGCCAGATCTGCACAATCAAAAATCAGGACAGTCCGGACGACGTTTTTTTTAAGAGATGAAAAATTTTTTTAAAAAGCGGTATCACATGCGCAAACGCAGTCTTTGTATGAAAAATGATTTTGAATGCTCGTTTTGTAAGCAAATAGTAATTTGAAAAATTTAACGGAAGGAATCATAATTCTCAAAAAATGTACCTTTCAACCAGTTTTTAACAAACATCATAAAATATATCTTTTACGAAAGTTATAATATTTTCCAAAAACTCAATTTTTTCCATATTCAATTTCAATAAATTTCTATTATATGATAAAAATAGTTTTGTAATTATGATGATTAATGATTAATTCTTTGCCTGAAGAATTTTTAAGGAACTAAATTCACGGATTAATAAAGAAGTTTTTTATTTTATTTTTTAGTTTATTCAGTTGCGGATTCCCAATTGCAAATCATGAGTAATGAGTAGAACTTGAGAAAGTGATAAATTTCAATAAATCCGATAATAAACACAAATGCAAAGTATAGTTTTTTTAACACGTTACATACAATATTTATTCTATGGTTTTCGAAAATGTGGCACTGCCTTTTCAGCTCGTAGGAAAAAATCGGTTTTTTTTTCAAGAGAAAAAAAATGAGCAGTTTTGATACTCTTCATTTTCTAAAGTAAAATATAGTCAATTCATGGATACAGCTTGCAAGCTCTTCTAAAAAACAAAGTATTTGGTTCAAAAGATGCATAATGGTCTTAACGCCAAGAAAAGACCTATTGATTAATGTTTTTAAAGCATAATGTAGCTCATGACTTTTTGTAAACACAAAACACTTGAAAAATTATCACTTTTTCGAGAATCATTGAAGAAAATTCTAAAACTATATTCGCTCACATTGCAATACATAAACACAATGGGCGACCTTTCATTCAATGAATCCCATTTGAATATATAAACTACTGCAAATTTTTGTCTATGTGACAACACGGCATGTATTTTTTTTTTTCACATTATCAATGTCCAAGGCATTCGCGGATGCGCGAGAGCGATAAGTCAACTAATTGGGACGTTCATTTGAGCGATACAATTATGGAGTAATTGTCAGAATGAAAAGTTGCGCAACTTGAATGGGTAATTTTTCGAGCAAGGGCCGGTTATCTTGTCCCTGTGATTTTTATTCTGGACATTTGCATATGACGTCATTTTCTGAAGAAACGTTGTCGAAATATTGGCAAAAAACTTGCTTTTTGCCGTTTTTTCAGTTAATGTCAAACATATCAAAAACTATTGATTCTACTAAGGCGAAGTCTTTTTTTTTTTTAATCGGAACAGTAGTTTATTGGTTACAGGCGTTCGAAGACGAATAAAGTGAATTTTCGAGGTTTTTGAAAATTACATGCACTTGTTTTAACTTTCAACACATGTTGAAAGTTAAAACAAGATACTATTTTGATATTTTTAAAACAAAATACTATTTTGATTCAGAAAAAAAGTTTACCGTCGTAAAGCTAGCAAGTCAGGCTTTTAAATAACAATAAATACTAGGTGGTAAAAGTATAGACAATTCTTCATATTTCTGGCAAGGGCTGAAAACCATGTTTTTTGCCAATATTTCGATGTACAAGGTAGGATTTGGGAAATCACTTTAAAAAATGTATCGCGTTACGTTACCGTTACAAAGGTGAAAAATTAATTCGTTGCGTTACCATTAATTAAAACGAAATAGTAACTCGGTGACGTCATCATTTAAAAAAGTAACGTCCCATTACTTCCACGTTATTTTTTGGAATAAATTGAATGTAAATAACAAGACATCGAAAAACTAAGGCTGAAATAAAAAAAAATATCAACGTACTCGTGGTTTTGTTCCACAAAAATAGTTTATTTCAGATATAATAAAAAATGTTGATCCGTACTTTTTCACCCTTTCATTTCATTACTGACAATGAGTATGACATTTAATTCAGTGTTAGCCACAAGGAAACATTCACAAATTTAATATATTTTTGAGAGAATCTTAATACCTACCGAGATTATCAGAATTTTTGAATTTTTTCGTATTTTTCAGTATGTATAAAATGTTGCAGAATTTTCTAGTATTTTTATAAATTTGTCCTTTTTTTCTGTACAATTATACATAAATTTCAAGAATATCATGCTCTAGAATTCAAAGTTCATCAAATTATTTGATTTGTGAGTATTTTTCAGCCAATAGTGTTTTTGAAGATTTTCATTTCTCTTCATTTTTATGATACTTTTTCAATTTTTCTACTATTTAAAGGGTCGTTCAGTATTTCTGAAACTATTCATATTTTTCAGGATGATGAAATGTTGCAAAATTTCCTGGTATTTTTCCATCATTTTAGTATTTTATATATATTGTTATAAATTATATAACATAATATATATTGTTTTACATATATAATATAATATATATTGTTTTACACATTTTAACACTTTTGAACTCTAGAGCTTGAACATAATGAAATTTCTGCGTTTCACGGGATTTTCCAGAAAACAGTGTCTCGATAGATTTTTACTTATTCCAGTACTTTTCGTATTTCTTTAGTTTTTCTATGATTTCAAGGATCGTTCATTATTTTTACATATTGCTGTGAGAATTTCTGGAACTCGAAAGATTTTCAGTGTTTCATATATTTACACATATTTTTCTTTACGTACTTTCTTTCTGTATTTCTTAGTATTTATAGAATGTTGTGGAATTTTTGAATTTTCTCAAGATATCTGTTTGAATTTCGAGAATAAGATAATATTAAAAATTCGAAATTTCTGAAGTATTTCGTTCCATTTTGCGAAAGACAGTTTCTTTATAGATTTAGAGTGCCCTTAATATATTTCGTATGTTTCACAGAGTCATACGATTTAAAAATTTTCTTATATTTTTATAGACTTTTATAAACATATATTTTTGAATTCAAAGCTCGAGAAATTGAAGTTTTTCGATTCCTAGAATTACATACATTTGTAAAGAATCAAATACCATGAAGCTTATTGAAATTTAGTATTTCGAGTATTTTTCGTTTTTTTTTTCTTGTTGTATTAATCATATTCTATAAGATTTTTTAGCAGGATCTCTGGTTCTTGCAGATCCTGCTTAAAAAGTTACAAATTGTGCTCAAAACCTAATGAAACAGATAAAAGTAACGTAAAATAACGGGATTTTCATTACTCGTTACCGAAAAAAAGTCACTCGTTCTCATTATCGTTTCTTGTTAATTAATGTAAGGCGTAACGCTATCGTTACAGTAAAAAATGTAACGTTTTAGTGTAACGCGTTACTTCCAAACCCTCGTATAAGGCTACTTTGGAAAAATAAATGACTGTTATTTTTGTAATCAAGGACCTTTAAATCATTACCATAGTGTTCTAAGAGTCTACACTGAGAAAAAAATCTTGTACTTTCTGTCATTCATATTGTAAAAAGTACAATAATATTATACATTTTACAAAAATATTGCAGTTTTTACAATATTATTTTAGTTTTTACAATATTATTGTAAAAACTGCAATATTAATTTTACTTATTACAATAGTGTACAGTAAAACCGCTATATTGTACAAACTACAATATGTATGCCACTTTTTGCTGTATCATTTCGGGAAAATTAAAATCTGAAAATGAAACTTTTACTATACAAATTGTTATATTTATCATACGTTTTTTTCACGTTTCCTAAGGTCGGCCAACTTGGAACAGGTGGCGACCGGGTTTTTTTTCTCGCCCGCAATTTATTTAAGCATGCATTAAAATAGAAAAAATGCTTTGCTTTTTTCCATCCTTTTCGAACACTGTATCATTTTACAATATTATGCACCTGAAACCTAGAAAGTACACAAAAATGTTGCAAAAAGAACCTATACAGATTTAGTGCCTAAAAAAACTGTATGGAATTTTCAAAAATCTGGTTGAATAGCAATTATACGATATTGCAAAAAGTACAAGTATAGTAGAAAACGGAAGATGTAGAGGAATTTTTACAAGAAAATATATCTATAATTACAATATCATTTGACAATATTTACAATATGTTACTTCAAAAACCGATATTTTATCTAGCAAAAAGTACAATATTTCAGAGTGATTCCCGTATACTATACAGTATCGTGATAATTACTATATTTTTTATCAGTGTACTAACATTTCCCGTGTAGCCTGGCATTTTTTTCCCCGCTCTCAACTTAACTAATTCGAAATTACGACAAACGAGTCTATTGCAAGTGAAAAAAATTCCGGCGTTCGCTGCCGGGCAGATTAAGCGATTCGCGCGGGGTCGTTATCTCACCTCGGATCTCGAATCCTCTTTCGGAATCCGTCGATCTCGAAACGGCCGAAAACTGGCTGCCGCGGCTGGGCAAGAATTTCCTTCGCGAGCCGATGCGTATCGGCAAGTTCGCCCCGCGCAATTGTACATGCGCGAGAATACGGGCATGTATCCGCTGCACGGGAACACGCTCTCAATGCCCGTACCTGGTGACCCGTGGTGCAAAAGTAAAGTCACCGGAGAAAGTTGCCGGGACTTTCTCGCTGCACTCCGATGCAATCGCTTGCGCGCGATACTGTATACATATATCGGGTGGTCCAGGGGCGTATAACTACGGGCGGAAACATATTCTTCGCGCGATCCGCGCCGTATCGGAAGGAAAGCATCGCTCGTTGCGATTGATTGCATTTCAAAGCGCGCTTATCTTATCGACCCTGATGCACGCTCGGGACATCGGCAATGATCAGTCGCAAAAACAATGCACTTACATAATTAACGACCGAGTGCGCAAAAATGCGGCGATGATATTTAGAGCATCTGGAATCAGCCAGAAGAACTGTACTTCAAGATTGAACCTACATCGAAGTGTTCTTCCCGGGATGAAAAATTAGAGTATCATTTCAGTCTCCAAGAGTATCTTGAGTCTCGGAATCAGTATCATCGAGTCTTCAAGAGTATCCAAGAGGATCGAGGGAGTCTCCGAGAGTAAACTAATTTTTTTCGCGAATCTCCAAAAGCCTCCTACAGTCACCTTCGATCTCCGATTCGAATACTCTATTTCTTGAAAGCAACAACAAGAGTATCGTTTGAGTCTCAAGAGTATCTTGAGTATTCCGTTTTGCCAAACAGAATACTCTTAATGATCAATTTGGAGACTCTAAATTCTCTTGAGACTAAAGGATACTCTGATTTTTTATCCCGGGTTACAGGGGTCTTTCGTGTGTTACATCATCACAAGTGGCCGTCCGGTGGAGGGAGGATATAACTTAAATGATAATGTCATCATTTTCGTAAGAGGCGACTCTTATTTTTAGCATTAATAATTTAGGAAAATCGAACTATAAATATTATTGTGATACGATTAGCATTTACCTGACGAATATTTTTGTTACACTTGTCATGAATGTGCTGATTCCACATACAGTATAGTGTTTGGAAAACCATAAAAAATAATGTTTCTAGTAATTTCATATATGTTAAGTTATTTTTAAAAGTATTTTATATTTTTATAAATACTGTAATTTTTGTATATATACATTATAGGACGATGCAAATAACTTACAATCATAAGGTTGAAATATTGTATAAAAATTGAAAACCACATTTTTTCAAGCCAACTTGCAAAGTCATCGGTTACTCCAGCTGTTTAAAATATTTATTTCGTAATATTTTATATAATTTCTTTATTTTTTTTAGTATAAAATGAATAACTGAAAATACACATTTCTTCCACATTACATATTTCCAAAAATGTTGTACCTATATTTATATACACAAAGTTTATGAAAACATTAATTTTATTTACTCATTTTGTTAAGAGCATTCTTTATTGTCAATTGTAGCTATGTTAAGGCAATAGTATTTCAAAAAAATTATCTATAGTATTTCGTACGAACGAAATTTCAAACTACATTAATCATAGACTGCGATGCGTTACACGTACATTGAAGGATAAGTTTATCATAAACTTGCAAGTTTTTCCCATCACATAATACTTGTATTTTCGACATAAAATTTTTCATGATTTCTCATTCAGGATCTGCAGCATTTACAAGAATAATCTTTCCTAATTATGAGATTTTTGGAGGAGTTCAGAAAAGTTTTGTAAAGGTTTCTATTTTTGTACAGTTTCTGAATATGTTGATGTATTTTTATACATTATTTTGAAACTTACAAAAGCTGGAATTCATGAACGAATATAAGTTTCAGTAAATTCACACCTCGATATTCTCTAATATTTTTTCATTACTCGTTATTTGACTTGTAGAGAAGTAATAAACAACAAACACAACTTTTACTATTTTTATATTTTACTCATCATCTGAATTCTAAGTTAGTAAAAGAAAGATTTATGCTAATTTCAGATTTACCTCATCTTCGTAAATTATTGGTTATAAGGTTTTTTGGATATGATTTCCTCTTATTTGAATTCACACTGTTTCTTACAACAACAAAAAATTCCTTTTTAGAACAATCACTAAATCATGGGCTGTGAATGGTGCCGTTTGATATGGTTAATTTTTTCATGTGGAGATTATCAAAAAAAATTCAACAGCATTCTGTAAGAGGTACATGTATAAAATATCTATAATTTGACGTTAAACGGTCATTCAGAACAAATCGTGGCCATAAAAAATACCTTATCATTGGAGAGAATCGAGGTCTATAACCTCTATGGGGATCTTATCAGAATTTCTTCTCGAGTAAAAAATACTTCAATTTTTCTTGGTACATATTAGAGGCTGTACACATTTTGCGTAACAATTTTGTAGAGAAGAGTAGGGAAGAGGGGGGGGGGGGGTGAAAATGACTGTGGGATCAGTTTAAGAGAGACTCGTTGAAATATGACGAAACGAATTTTGTACGTGTTATACTACGTAGAAACGACGAATTAAGAGAAAGTCATATATTTTCTCTATTAACTTTTACTGAATTTAGATCTAATGTAGTATTTCTAGAAATTTTCTAGGTTTAGTTCTCTCATTGTTATATGATTTTTACAATATTTGTCCATTAATATAAATCCTGGTGTGAAAACAAAAAAAAATAAAAGTACATAATTCTAAGGTACAAAAGTTTTTATCTACCATTTTTAGGACTAACTTTCAAATTTTGAAATGCTTTATTCCCTTTTTTAATTACTAAAACAAGCCCTTTGATATAAGATCGAAAATTTAGAAACTGCAATAGTAAATTCTTTGAATCGTTAACGTTTCCGAATATTTAATATTCAAATTTAAGATCTCGAGTCTTAAACTGAATTATTTTTACGTAAAATACTATTTCACAAATAATGTTACAGTTGAAAAACAATTTTCA
The DNA here is from genome assembly GCA_028476575.1 of Platygaster robiniae. Classification (NCBI taxonomy): domain Eukaryota; kingdom Metazoa; phylum Arthropoda; class Insecta; order Hymenoptera; family Platygastridae; genus Platygaster; species Platygaster robiniae. The sequence continues at coordinate 22,971,137 of CM052021.1, forward strand.
TCCAGTTTTGGTGTTTAGTCTGGATGATCAGGAATGAGTTTCCGAATCAAAATATTTGATAAAATCATTATTATTATGAATTGAGTTTATTTTTAAATCTGTACATTTGAATCCGAGAGTTTAAAATTTTTTGAATTTGGTAATCAATGGTTTCCAGACAGTATTTCCAAGTTTCACGTAAATAATAATCTTAATGATACGATCATTTGAAGCTTTTTTTTCGTAAAATGAAACAAGGACACCTTTCATTTACTATTTTCAAATTGAACCCACTTCATAAAAAATGACTCTGTATTTACAATGTAAGAAATACAATTTTCTCATCAATAGAGAAAAAAATGGTTTTTTTAATGTCCATTGTAGTCACAACTTGTAATCGGAATTTCAGTTTTCAATACAGATTTCTCGAATTCGATACTGTCGGGTTCTAAATTTCATGTTCCTATTTCTCTTAATTCTAGGTGTATCTGAATTGTAGAACTGTACATTGTAAATTTCGCAGCCGCCAGAATTTTTTACTCTAAAATTTATATAAATAAAACTCTTAGTTCCATAATTTTGTACTCTGTGTTTATCTACTCAAACAAGTCTGAAATTAAACATTCTAGAACCGAAGATTTCAGGATTTCAAATTTTACCATTTTATGTGTAGAGTAAAAAATTTTCATTTTGTTCCATTCGGTTTTTATTCAGTTTATGCAAAGAGTTATTATTTTCAACAATATAAGTGTATATTCAGGAAAACACTGATGTGTGTATTGTTGAATCCAGAATTCTAGAATTTCAATACTGTCTCAAGTATTTAACGCAAAAATCTTTTAGCTCTTGAAGAATTCAAAGATACTTTGAAGAAATTTGAATGAGTTGAATTCTCTACGAAAGAATTCATATACACGAAAGTAAGTATGATTTGTACATGGCTTGAAAGAGTATGAAAAATATGTTGCATATGCGTTTACAATTTAAATTTAAATCATACATGTTATAAGCACACGACAAATATACATATATTTTTCAGAGTCCCAATTAAAAATCGTTTTCTCACGTATTTAATGGAATTCCAAAAAATATCAGTGCTTTGACTTAGTTTCATTTCAGCCAAAGCTTTTTATGCATTGAGCGTTCAAGAATACCTGTTTGTTGCAGTATAACTTGATGAATCGCACGAATAAGCGAAAATTAGTTGTGCAGGTATTATTGATGACTGGTGCAGTCATTTGTTTGCAGAAATTTCGGTTTGAAAATATCTGATCAAGATTAGGTTACACGCGGCGAAAATTTGCATTTTCCGATTCTGCATCCTTCTATGATGTGTTTTCATCGAATCTCCCAATGTACGATCTTTAAAAGGTTTTCTCAGTTGCGCGTTACACAAAAACACCGTTTAAGTCGACCTTTTTCAAAATTTAAAAACCTATATATGTTGAAAACTGATGTTCCCATTCTTGCACGGTATTTCACAAAACTTATGCGACTTTGCCAAACTGAAGTCAGTTGCAATGCCTTAGAAAATGCCCAATGCACGGGAAAAAAATTTGGCCGAGTGGCACCCAGCAGGCGTGTTTTTCTGCGGGTTAACCCCCGAATTTCATTGAAAAGGTGACGAATCGCAGGACCGTTTATTTCCGACGCGGGGATTTGATAAGGGAGCGACGTACGAAAGATCGCGGGCAGAGAGTACGAGAAGGGCATTACACGGGGAGAGAGCCGAATCGAAAGGACTCGCGGAATCGTGTGGCATCGTCTTCCTAGCCAAGCGTGACGTAGAGGCTGCCCGTGACGTCATTCATTTGATGACGTGTGGTCAAGCGCGGTCAATGCACCAGCAGCCCAGCAGTGGCGTTTCGCAGGGCTCGCATTCGGCTCGCATGCACATTGCACTGCTGTTGCACTGCATTGCACGGCAGGCAACGCGCACAATGCTTGGCCCCGCGATCGGCGAGCGAGTGCATGCACACTGCACTGTGCTGCACTGCATTGCACGCCGCGCATGTACCTTATTCCCTGTAGAACGCGCCCGTCGCCCGAGTAGCAGTCTGGCGACTTAATTATTTGCGTTCGAATTTCCGCGCGGCTGATTTTCTCGGCCCGACGAGCTCGTCGCTCGTCCTCGTCTTCGACGACACCGTGGTCGCAAGTCTGGGTAACCCAGTGCGTTCTATTCTCAGCACGGACGTCGCTGAAAAACGACGGCGACCGACATTTTCGGACCTTTGCGGCGTTCGTGGCTTTAACGCAACTCTGGGTCGTTAAGGGCCGATTATTGACCCGCGCAGAGCATCTTTAAAGTGACGCTGTATCCCTCATAGTTGGGATGTTTCGACAAAATTGATGAACTTCCCGCCGATTTCCCGACATTCAATTTCTGAAACACAATTATCCGGAAAGACTTCTTGCCGGAAAAAGATTGTGCACGGAGAAAAAAGTAATAAGAAATTTTAGTATACCTTCTCGGACTGCAATCATACCTCAGACCTGTACCGAAAAATCAGTACATTAGTGTACTGAAATTTAGTATAGGATGGAACACTTTTTGTTCAACATCTACCAAAAATTATTATTACGTATAAGAAATTTCATAATACGTATCGTGTATTTTAGTATATTGGTCTACCAATTTTTAGCTGTTTGGTAGTTTTTCAAGAGTTTTATTACAAATTTTATGCAGCCTGCTCTCATTGTGCGTGTATAAAAAAGCGTGGTAAATCAAAATTTCTTTTCTATTTTGAGTGAATGAAAATAAGGCAATCTTTATTATTCTATTCTAACAGCTTCTATGTACATACATATTATGATTTCATCTTTCTCTAAATTCTAATGGCCTCTGCTCTCTCATTTTCAAATAGTCAAATTTTGACCTTTTGAATTAGTCACTGATATTTTGACTACTCAAATAGTCGTTTTAGCGTTATTAACTGCCAACAATAGTCAAATTCCACTATCAGAGTAGTCATTTTTCAACTATCTACAGTTAGTCAATTTTGTGACTGTGGAATTGGTCAAACATTGACTATTGTGATAAGTTATTGCAGCTTTAACTATTGAAATAGTCATATATAACGGAAATGACTATTTATAACAGGAAAAATTTCTCATTCTTATTAATCAATAAATTACTTGATAAAATTAGTCAATCCTGTGCAGGGATGTGGGGTGATAAATTTACCAGTAAATTTACCGGTAAAATACTGGCCATGGCCATCAATTACAACAAGAAAATTTTGGTCAATTTTGACCGTCAGTTTAACCTACCGGTCAGAATTATTATAATGGTCAAAATTATTACATACTCAAAGATGACCTAAAAATGTTCAACTCATTTGTAATTGAAGCTTTCTTTTTTTCATCGAATTTTTATGAAATAATGAAAAAAATTTGGTTTCTTCAATAATAAATAATTGCACAAATACAATCTTTCCATTTGAAAAGAGTCGTTTATAAAGAAATAAACAAATAACTGCATAAAAGTGTATTGTTGATTAAGTGTTTTCCTTCGGTATCTTTATTTTCGGAAAAATTTCATTTTTATTTATTTCACGTCAGTTTTCTACATTAATTTTAAGACAATAGTATTGTACTTTTAACTGTGTTAGGCATTGTAATTGTGAGTCAGTTTCGACTATTGTACATACTTTTTTAATCTCCTCTCATCTATTTGAAAAAATTAGAAAATACTGTATTGTAAATGTGACAGTTAGACAAAAGACTATTATAGCTAACACAGAGGTGAGTCAGAGCAAAAATTGTCTTTTAAGATAAGAGACATCATGAATCTACATTCCACCACACACTTCAATTACCTCCAATTTTCGATTGGAGTAAGCTTTGAAAGAGAAGGGGTGAAAGGAGAAGGGACTTCAATCAAAAGCTCTGCCTTGCTGAATAGTGATTGGACGAAACTGAATTACTAATGACTCTTTAAATTTTGCGAATTTTCAAAAGTTGTAAAGGAAAAAGTGTCTTGAAATTTCATAAGGAATCGATGATTTTCTGATGATCCGCCGACTTTGGGACACCCTGTATATTGTCCAGCAAACGCAGTAGTACAGTGACACTTATGAGTTTTTTTTCTAGAAAAATGGAAAAGCTATTTATGAAATGTGAAATAACAAGATTGGTGATTTTCACCTGGAATTGCTAGAAATCGTTTGGTCAGTTACGTTAGGTCACATTTTTTCATCGAAGTTCGGTCATGACTGTGAATAACTGACAAGAAACGAGCTCTGACTGTAAATTATAGTTAGAGAGTTTTTCAAATTTGACCGTCAATAACAGTAAATGACCGTTAGAAATTACCATGACCTAAAGAAAATTTTTTTTCTATCAGATTAAACATTTGATTTGAACCAGTAAATGTGACTATTTTCAGTAATAAATGTATTTTGACTTATTAAAATAATCAAAATTGAATATTTGAAATCAAGAGAGATGGGCCCTATATATTTTCTTTTTTTTATTTCAACGGAAATAAGATAACAGTTTTCCACAATTGCAATGCTTTCATTGTAGTTATTATGTCATTCAAGAACCTTATATTGAATGATACCTTTCTATAATTTCATAATAATGTAAATGTAAATAAGGTAATTTTCATAATTCAATTCCAAAAGGCTTATCATTCTATATATTTTCTTCCTTTTTTTAATGAAGTAGACTACATGTTTATATTATTTTATTTATATTGAATGAACATAAAGCGAATTTCTACTTTATTATTCTTATAGTTTTTATTGTTTTTCAGAAAACGCCTTACCTGGAAATATTTTCCGAGTAATAGAATTTCGGAGAAAAAATTTCTGGATTTTGATCGTTCCGAAAAATAGTAACTCGGATGACGGATTCCGGAAAATTACCGTGAAACTTTGTTTAGTTATTCGTAAAATGTGTGCATTATTTTATCTCGAATTTTCCCAGATGATTCCAGTTTATTTTTGCTATTTTTTCGCGTAGAAATTTGAGCACGGCCATCAAAATCGATAAAACACATGTTTTTTTTATTATTATTTTCACTGGAATTTAATTTGTTTCGTCGGAAAAAATTTTTGAAATATTGGCTGGAAAGATGATTTTCTCTAATAGCTTCATGTTTATTATTCTCATTTTAAAAAAAATTTTTTTTATTTAATAGCTCGGCCGAAAATTCTCCGATTACGATTTTTTTTATTTCGTAGGTATAGGTTTATGTAAACCAAAAGTTATTCTCGACTTCATTTTTTTTGTAAATATTTCCCTTCCGTCGAGATTTTCATGAAAAATTGAAGAATATTTTATTTACAAAATTCGACTTTGCATCAGTTTTTCCCGTGATTTTTGAGCGACAAGTTTACTACATAAACAGCATTGAGTATTATTCTCTTATTTTAGCTGAAGTTTTTTGTTTGGAAACATCGAAACTGCGATTATTTGAAGTCAAAAGGTTATTTCTGCAACGATATTTTCGCTCTATTTTTTTTTAAATTCTATAACTTTACCAAAAATCTTCGAATCATTAAATTTTGTGTTTTAGCTTATCTAAAAGGATTCACTTTCGAAGAAAAAAAATCATCGATCGCGGTATAATTTTTTAAAATTCTTTTACTGTCATTGAAAAAAATATAGATATTTAAATTTGCGACATTATTCTACTTATCAATTCCTTTCGATGTTGCATTCTCAGATACATACTCATAAAAAATTATTGTTATTATAACAACGGTTTGTGCTATTTTTATTTTATCTCAGTAGTTGTAACTTGAATTCGATCAATAAACTTCCGAATTTCAGTTTCCTGCATTGTTTTATTGCTCATATTATCATATAATTATTTTATTATTATTTGAGCATAACTATCAAAATCGATAAGAAAATGTTTTTTCCACTAGCTGAGGTTTCAGTTATTTCACCGTAGAGAATTTTTGAAATGAAGATTGGAAAGATGATTATTCTCAATGGTCACACGTTTATGACTATAATTTTTTTTTTAATGAAAAAATAGCTTTGCTAAAATTTTCTGATAATGATTTATGAAAATTTTAATGAAATCTTATTATATTATATGATTATAAAATATTTTTACAACCTCAATTATTATGTCGATAAATGTGTTATTCACTTATTGTATTGTTACATTATTATATAATTGCTCATATTATTCAAATTATGATTAAAAAATGCAGCAATATTTGTGAAATACTGATCTGATTTTTCAAGCATCGAAAATATGTATGTGTAACGTAACGTTCGGAGGGAAAGTAGGGAAGGGGGGTCTAGAGCTTGTGATCAAATGTGATATAGGGGTAAAAATTGAGGTATTAAAAATCGGCAAAAATTGCGTGACTTATTATGTGCGTAGACCCTTTTGGTCAAGGAATTATGTATTCTTCAAATTCTGTGATTTCACGTTTGATTTTATTGAAAAGCTTAAAGATAGGTTTTGTTTTAAACAATTATCACATTTTTTACCGATAACATTATAGTCTTTGATTGATACTAGTTGTAGAAGGTAGATCTTAAAGTTATTATCAAACCTTGTGCTAGTTCTCTAAATTGAAAATTTTCAAATTTTTTTAGAAATTTTCCAAACTTGAAAGATTTTTTTCATTTTACATTAATTATTACGTAAAAATTTTGTTTGAACATGTCCTTTTGGTAAAAGGCAAAAAAAGTTTGTATCGAAACGACTGTTCAAGTGAAGAAAAATACCATTCACTGTTGAATCAGTTCATAGAAAGCTTGCTTGAAGAATCTATTTCTTTATAACATTTACATGTGTTTTTCAGCATCTTGACTTCTTGTTCAGTAAAATTATGTAACGTCTTTTTCTCTATTTAAGAAAATATTATACGAGCAACACCCGTAGATTTCGGGCGAGATAAAGGTTTATTATATCAGTATGGCCCGTGCACGCAAGCCCGTGGGCGTGCGTATAGGGTCGCGAATCGTACGAGCCGTAGCAGAATACCGTTCTGGATCGATATCGATTTTTGCACCTTAAATAACCTCCAACACTCCAACTTCCCTTTAGCCTGAAATTCAAATTTCACTGGCTCACACATAACAACCTCGGAAGCTGTTAAATAGAAATATCGGGTTGGATGAAGAATTTAATTTCAATAAGAAAAATAGACAAACAATTTATTAATACTTTGATTTTTTCGATACTTTCAATATTTTAATTATTTTGACAGTTTTTCAGTTGATGGTTTTGAAATGTTCTCATCGCGTGATTTTTTCACATTATTTTAGAAAAAAATTTTCGAAAGCCTGGAAAAAATACGCGAAATTCGCCTTCAAATTATTTTAATAGCAATGAATGTTATTCAATTATAAAAATTAAAAAATTATTAAAAATTAAGTTATTGAATAAGCAAATCTAGTTATTTATTCGCAGAAAATACATGAAATTTAACAAAATTAGAACACAAAAATCGAACTTTTATTTTTGCTCGGCATACTCTGAAACGAATAATTTTTGACTGATATTTCCCTGCGAAAAAAACTGCACAAATCATCTTTGCATCAAAATCGCTTGTCCAACTAATTTTTGTGTATTCATGTAATGCATAAATGCGGACTGAATCAAATGACTATTTTGTGTCAAAACGCTGGATGCACGAAAAACTTTTTTTCAAATGACACACAGCGAAGAATTCCAAATAATTAAAAAAAAAGATACCCAACCAACGTAAATTCATGGTTGGTGAGTTGAAAACTCAGAGGTAGTTTGGTATAAACTTGAAATTGTGGTTTGTTCAAACTGTTCGAACATTTAATCGGTACACCGAGAAAAAAGTTTAACTTTAGCAACCAAAGTTTAAGTTAAACATGAACAAACCAAAATTTCGGATCTGACAATTTATGTTTTGGTCATAACAACCCAAGTTCTGGTAATGAAAACAAAATCTTGATTGTCATTGCGAAAACAAAACTTTGGTTGTCAGATGCTTACATTTGGTTCGTCCAAATTTTACTAAATTCTTAGTTACTGTGACCAAATGTTAAAAATTGACAGATTAACTTTTCAACAGTCTAAATCTGAGTGTTTACCATACCACCTAAGAAATTCATTATAAATTTACAATCGGTTTTGCAGTGTGTATTCATTATAGCAGGTTCGGCAAAATGCTATTATTCAGAGTGGGTTGTAAGTGACTCAATTATTTGGCAGGGTGGTTATTATCGTATTTTTTCGAAGTACTAATGATAAAGTTTTTCAATTTCTGAGCAAAAATTTAAGGAACTTGGGAAACATTGAAAAATTTCGAAAATTTATATTGTGTAGGACAATTTTTTATGAGCATTGAAAATTTTTGGGTAGTTTTTTATAGGTTTGAAATTTTGAAAAATTTCAGACAAATTAAAAAAATGTCAATAATTTTCCATAATATGTGAAGTTTGAGAAATTTCAAAATTTGTGAACTGATTTCATAGATCGTATTGAGAATCATGTTTTTTTTCTAAATATGCAAGATAATGTTTTTTCAAATTTTGAACATGAATTTGAAATACTTAAAAAGTACTGAAAAATCGAAAGGAATCTTAGGGAGCTGGACATATTTTTATAAAATTTTGGAGAATTTGAGTAGCTAGACCATATTAGAAATTTTTCGAAATTTGAAAAATCAGAATACATTAGAAATTATACAAAATGTCAATAAATCGAGAAAAATAAAAATCTTAGGATAATTTTAGAAAAACTTTATGACTTTATAAAATCTAATGTTTATTATATGTCTTCCAAATATCTGCAATAACATTTTTTATATTTTGAACGAAAATTTGGAATGAAAAATATTGGAAAATCGCAAACAAATTTTACGAGTTTGATAGATTTCACAACATTTGAAAAGTGTTGATGTTATTAGAAAATTGAAAAATTTTGAAAAAACATAACACATTGAAAATTCCAAAAACTGTCAATTATCCTGAAAAAATCGAGGTTTTTATAGAAAATTAGAAAACATCCATCATTTTTAGAATTGTTAACATTACTATATGTATTTTGACAAAATGGGTATGCTTAAAAAGTGTTTTTTTTTTTTTTTTTTTCATAATTTTTTCAAATTCGCAATACTTGGAAAGCATTAGAAAACAAGAAAAAAATATCATAAGTTGGACAATTTTTGAAAAACAATAAATAATCTGCATTTTGTTTCCAATTTCTATTATTTTTAAAATTCAGAAAGCATTTGAAATTCTTAAGATTTCCAATGGTAATAAAAAAATTTAAGGAATCGGTAGAGTTTCATGAAATTTTAATGAAATCCGTATATATTGTGTTCATTACCATGTATTTATTATTTGTTTAAATATGCATGGTGAGGTTTTTGAAATTTTTCACGAAAATTCTTCATGAGTTGCACGAATTTTCGTAAAATTGTGAAAGTTTTGATAGTAGGTATTAAGTTTGACGTTTTGAAAATTTCGGAAAATTATTAACACATTGGAAGTTGTGGAAACTGTTATAAATAATTCTAGAAGAATCAGAATTTTTGTAGAATTTCAAAATTATTCATTAATTTTTTGAATTGTATTCATCATATTTATTCGAAATATGCATATTGAAACTTTTGTATAATAAAAATTTGAAGTACATGGAAAGTATTTTCAAATTATGGAAAATCTTGAGTGAGTTGAGCAAATTTTCATCGATTGCGACAAATTTGATAGTAATATAGACGTTTATTACGTTTCAAGCTAAAAATTTTTTTGAAAACCAGAAAACAATTGAAATTCAAAGATTGCCAACAGGGGTGTAGGCAGAAAAAATATTCGGGAGGGGTTTTTCTGGAAAATATTTTTCCTTCGAAATTTCATAATTCTTGATCTTTGACAATATGTTACAAGAGATCAATTTCGCAATTTTCTAAATTTCGTAATTTAAAGGTTATACAACTTTTTGAATCCAGAGTTGGACATTTTTCATCTTCGTAAATAATGGAATTCGATTTTTGTGATTTTCAATGAGTAACTGAGGTTTTCAGTTATTTTAATAATACTTTTTGTATTAATACCACTTGAAGGATTGCCTGATATTAAGTAATATGGGTTTTTATAGAGCTTTCTGAAATTCGATGCTCTGGGAATCAAACTTCTGAAATTTTTATACATATATTTGAATTCGTTTTAGAGCAAATTTTAACAAGACAGATAAAAGGTACATCATAAATTTATATTATTTCCGTGATATGATTCATCGAATTTTGTAGTATTTTTTGGTATTTTTATATATCTCTAATATTTCTATTCATCGCTGAATACATTTTCAGAAATCCATGCTGTAGTATTACAACTTCCAATGATTTTGAGAATTTAAATTGATTTTCCAGACGACAGTTTCTTGTATGAAGATTTCAAATACTTTTACTCAATATTTTTCCAGTTTTTCTACAATTTAAAGTATGTTTAATTGTATAAATTTTGTAAATCGATTTGGATTTATTTTTACTTTTTTGTTTATGAATGTCTAGAATAATTTCTGAAGTTATATGTAATTTGAGTATTCTACTAATCAATCTGCTCCAGGACAGAAAATTATATAAATGTCTGAGAAAATTATATAGATATAATTTTAATCAAATTTAGATCTACATGATTTTCATGTATTAAAAGTTTTCTAGTAAACATGTAAGCTAGTAAACTAGTAATCTTCTGAAATTGTAAAAATTAAAATAGTAAACAAGTGAAAAAGTCAACTAATAAATGAGCAAACTCGTTAACAAGTAAATTAGTAAACTGGTAAACTGGTAAGCCCGTAAATTATAAAACTAGTAAACTAGTAAAATAGTAAACAAGTAAACTAGTAGACGAGTAAATTAGTAAGCTAGTAGGCTCGTGAAATTCTTTTTAACGTTTTTCTAGAACTTTTCTAGATTTATAGTCTGTATATTTAGAATTCGATGCTCTAGAATTCCAAAATTTATAGATCGTAGAGGCATTTTTCGAGATTTTCAGAAAACAATTTTTTTATAGAATTCGATTAATTTCATAATTCTTTTAGTGTTTGTATGAATCGACAGATTTTTAAACCTTTTACATGGATTTTATATAGATTTCTAGAATTTGATGATTAAGATCCAAAGTTTTGTAAATTTTTAGGATTTTCGTAGATTTTGTTTTTTCTTAATTATTCACTGCAACAATCCTTCTGATTCTGAATCCTACGTTTTGATATTTTGTACTTTTATATTATACACATACTACTATTGTTCTTATGCATTTTTTCGTTATTTATATTTTCATTGTTTATCGACATAACTTTTTTATTTTTACATGAGATATTGATCAATTCCGTCAGAATTTCAGGAATTTGGAACCCCAGAACCCTCCTCTGCCTACGCACCTGATTGTCAATGATTCTGAAGAATGATTGAAATTTGTAGAATTTCAGAAAAGTAATTATAATCTTAAATGCTGTAAAACTACAGAAAATGCGTGTAACCTGTATAACTTTTAAAATCAAAAAGTTGTCACTAGAAATCTAAAATTTTAGACAGTTTCGATAACTTGTGTAGTTTGTGAAAAGTTCAACAAATCGATAAAACTACAATTTATAAATTTATGCATTTTTGCATGGGTATTTTTTGGTATTTTACCCATACAGAATTTTCCAGTTGGGTAGTGCTACCCACCTGGATTAAGGTACTTTGAAAACAAATTTTTAGGGACACTCCCATATTTATTGCCATGCATATAATTTCAAAAGTAGCATTATCGATTACTTCAAACACTGAAAAATCTTTAAACAATCATGACAAATTTCATGTTGGTCAGTTGTCCTAAAAACCGGGATAATTACTAATGCTATGGAAATCATTTAAACTATTTCAATGATTGAAAATCATTGAAAATTTTGAAAATGATTGAAAATTGCACTAAAATTTGTCCATTCACAATTTTTATGCAAATAATCATTAAATTGTGATTTCAAATCGGATTCGAAAATGATTAAAAAACATTGAAACTATATTAATGACTAAAAATCATTAAAATGATCGAAAATCATTGAAAATCTTGAAAATGATTGAAAATTGCACCAAAAATTGTAATTTAACAATTTTCATGCAAACGATCAGCAAATTGTAATTTCAAATCGAATTTGAAAATGATTGAAAATCATTGAAAATCTTGAAAGTGATTGAAAATCATTTTCAATTTAAAAATTTCACTATAAATTATGATTTGACAATTTTCATGCTAATAATCATTTAATTGTAATTTCAAATCGGATTTGAAAATGATTTAAAATCATTGAAACTATTTCAATCATAGAAGCTTTCAATCATTGAAACAATTGGCAGGAATATTATAGGAACTATTGAAACTATGGAAACTATAAGAAGGGAAATTATTGAAACCATAGTAACTATGAAATATACTGAAAGAGAAATTATTCAAACTATGAAAACTATGGAAACTATTAGAAGATAAATTATTGAAGCTATGGAAATCATTTAAACTATTTCAATTATTGAAAATCTTGAAAATCATTGAAAATCTTGAAAATGATTGAAAATTGTTTCCAATTCGAAAATTACACTAAAACTTGTGCTTTCACAATTTTCATGCAAATAATCATTAAATTGTGATATAAGATCGGATTCGAAAATGATCGAAAATCATTGAAAATCTGGAAAGTGATTGAAAAGCATCTTCAATATGAAAATTGCATTAAAAATTGTAATTTAACAATTTTCATGCAAATGATCATTAAATTGTGATTTCAAATCGGATTTGAAAATGATTTAAAATCATTGAAGTTAATAGTTACAATGATTCAACATCACTGAAACTATTTCAATCGTTGGAATCATTGGCAGGAATATTATAGGAACTATTGAAACTATGGAAACTAGAGGAAGGGAAATTATTGAAACTATTAAAGCTATCGAAATCATTCAATAGTTTCTCGATAGTTTCCCAATAATTCTAAATAGTTTCTAATATTTCCCAACAGTTGCTAATAGTTTTTTTTCATAAGGGATTAAAGGAGTCGAAAGAAAGAAAAGCGGCGTGAATTTCAATGATTATGGGCAAGTTGCGTACGTGACGATTTTGTCGAAAATCGCGAAAGGCGCTCTCGTAGGTCGAGTTGAGAGGCGCGGACGGGCGGTCAGAGACCCCGCAGGGCCGCGCAAACAGTACAGCATTTCCCACTCACTTGCTCTATCTTAACCCGAGCTCAACAATGCTCAATAATGCTCCGCGAAACGCGTACCTGCTTTCTCGAGGGTTTACGAGATTATGCGCGCACACACGAGCCTGCCCCGCGCATATTTGCAATATTTTTGCGACGCGCGTTTCGTCTTTTATGAACTATTTCGAACCAGTTCCCGCGGCTTTTCGAACTGATAATACCGCGAGATCGCCACTTTCAAAGCTGAATCCGCGAAAACTCGTTCCTTTTTTCCACCGCTGTTTATCGTACTGAAAAACGCCGATGACGTAACAGCTGCGTTGGCAGCGACATTGACAGCGAACGAAACGACGGGCATTGACCCCGTCGCAAGCTCAACCGAATCGCTCGGGGAATAAAACTGCCAATTGTGAAATCAAAGATTATAGTTACGTAAATATATGCGAAAAATCAATGATCGTGGAAGGAAAGAATTGAACACGCGTGGCTTTGTGAACAAAAAAACTTTCTTACTAAAATAACTGACACTCTGAAAAAATGCAATTCGGGGCCATTATGGGGTCAGGGGTGTAGGAAAAAGGGTGTTCCGAGAGTTTCGACCTGTTCCAAAATTCGAAAAAAATTATTAAGAATTTTATATGAAATAAAGGTGAAACTTCAAACGTAATATGTGCCGAAAAACTGATCTCAAAAATGCATGAACGTGTTAGAAATTGGAATAGAAAAAAATTCAAACAAGTGAAAAAAACGAACAAAAATGTACTTTCTTGAACGCAAAGGACATCACCAATAGTTCATTGCAAGCTCTCAACGTAAAACGAAATTCGGAATTCTTAATTATCTCAAAAATAACAAGACTACTGGCTCCGGAAAAATTTTATCATTAACGCAATTCTAATGATAAATGTTTGGCTGGAATAATGATGAAAAAGGAGATTTTAAAAATAGTTTAACCCAGGGAATATCAAGGGAAAATTATAGGCTATGAAATTGCAGAGAATCCAAAAAACTTTGAATCTTGGAGGATCGAATTTCGGAAATACATAGAAATCCATAGAAATACGAGAAAATCTGTAAAATCATGTAAATACAGAAAATTACTAAAAATGGTACAAATATACATATAAAAGTGATATTTTTTAAAAAAAACTAAATAAAAACATAAGTTCTATAAAATTCCAAATTCTGCAGCATCGAATTCTCAAAATCGAAATTACAATCTATAGAAGTACTGTTTACCTTTAAAAATACTTTAAAACACTACAAAATCGTATTATTATTAAAAAGTAGGAAAATACAAGTTATCTATAAAATACTGAAAGTCTATGCATATACTATAAAATACAAGAGATACGTATATTTTACTAATAATTTAAATCTATGAAGACGTAACCTTTTTAAGAATTCATAAGATTCGGAAGTTTAGGGTACTGTATTTTAAAAATTAATACAAAAATGCGTAAAACTACCAGAAAATGATCGAAACCGTTTAAATACTAAAAAATGTGAAAAATACTGAAAGTAACCAAAATTTGTACTGAAGAAACTGCTTTCTTGATAAAAGATTTGAATACTTTGTTCTTGAAACTTGGAATTTCATAGCATCTTATACTAGAAACCTAAAAGCAATCCATAGAGATACTTGAAATCTATAAAAATCTCATAATTTATCACAAAATGTCATGAATAACAAAAAATACGAAAATTCAAAAAATCTGTGAAATACTCGAATTCTTCACTCAAAAATTCTTAAAAATACTAAAACTCTTTAGAACTTGGATTACTGGAGCATCAGATTCTGGAAATATAAAGATTGATCCTTAGAAATTCTATAAAACTATAAAAGTTCCGAAAAATACTACAAAAATTCACAAATACCAAGATTCTATAAATCTATGAAATACCTAAAATCTACGTCAATACTGTTTCCCTCAAAATGTATGAATACACTATCTTTTATAACATTGAACGATCATCGGATTCTAAGAATCTAAATAGAAATCCGTAAAAAAATTAGAAAATCCTCCAAACTCTGTAAACTCTCAAGAAATATAACGAATACCAAAAATATTAGAAATTACTAAAAAAAAAAAACTAAACCCTCGTGACTCGATAACCATTAAAGTCTGATTCTATGATTGAAACACGCAAGTAAAAAACCACGAAAATGAAAAATGTGCAATTCCGAACCCCATCAAAAAATGCCGAAATCTGAAGAAACTTGAAAAAAAGCCTTTTAAAGTCAGGTCGTGCAAGATGAAAAATTATGAAATCCCGAAGAAACTATATTTTCCTTTCGAAAATTTGTTCAGGGTTCGTCCCTGTCTGGTGCATCATCATGTTTTATAAAGATAAATTGGAAAACTTACCGGTTGTCAATGCTCGTTTCTCAATTCCCAAAACTGCGGCACAAAACAGTGACACAAAAATTGGCAAATCTCGCATGTCAAGTTCACGGGTATCGCACTTGGGAGTAGTAAGAGAGTGAAACGCGAGCGGAAAAGAGCGGGACGCGATGAAAAATCGGGGCGCACGTGGTTGCGACGGAACGACACTTTTGGCGTGTCATGTGCTTGTAAAACACGGATTCAACTGAGCTGCAACTGAGCGGCCAAGTTGAGTTGAGCGGCTCTTGCGCGGGGCTATCTTTCTTCCCTTTCTCTCGCGCTTCCCCCTTAGCAATCTCTTAGCGGGCGCTACCAACCTTTGCCGCGCTCCTAGCTCTCATCTTGACCCTTATTTTACCCTGCACCCTCACTCGCCGCAGCTTCATTCATTACCATTCTCTATCTGCTGCTGCGTCGTCTTATTTTTCTGCTCATTCGGTTTCACCGAGCTAGTTTCGCGCTTCACCTCATTAGCCGATTACCTCGGTTTCCTTCAATCCCGGGGAGGTTGAAGCTTCTTTCCAGGTTAACGAAAACGTATCGCGGCCTGACTTGTTCCTAATTTCATGTTCCTAATTGCGAGAGTCGGGATCCCCCCACACCGCCCTTTGAGAAATCCTCGTCGTAATTGTGCAACGGGATTCGGCAGGTTCGCGGTCCTTTTCCGGAACCAGCGAAATTCGCAAAATATTTTCCTGGAGTGCTGTTATCCAGAAGGATTTTTCAAAATGTCACGTCCTAGGTGGACGTGGCAAAGGACGATGAGGAGAATTTCTCCTTCAGATCACCTTTGAAACAAATTTTCTGGTTTTAGCCCATTTGGGCAAGGAACCGGACGCAACCGTTGGTGAAAAGAAAGGCAGCGAGAAACAAAAAGACAATTGTTACAACACGATCTTTTTATTCACGGATTATTGCTAGAATCGAATGATATGTAGTGCAGCCGGGTAAACAAAATTTGTAAATCACACAGAATGGAATGCAATTTTCGGAACCGACAATTCAACAGTTAAGGGGTTATATACCTTTTTGTGCGGAAAAATTGAGGATGGCTTGGAACAACTTTTAAGGTATGTAGTAATAATGCTTTGTAAGAAAAATTGTAGTTTTTTAATACTGTATTGTTTATTTGAAAAAACGAGTATTTGTTCATAAAAAAATATCAACTATTGGCGGAGTTATGGCCCTTTCCACGAAACAACTTTTTTTTTGAAGAGGCTTGCGGTGACCACGATGCAAGTCGAACAAGTCGGGTTAAATCAGAATATCAAAAAATTTTCATTAGTCTAGGAATATATCTAGTTCGTGAACGATCGCTTTTTTATAGAAAAGTTTTTATTTTGCAGATACAAATTTTTTGATAAAATTTTCAGAGCTCAAAAAATCGAAATCTCGGGGAAAACGTTCTTGCATACAGAAAAAACGTAATATTCATTTTTTTAATCGTTCACGAGCTTGATACATTCCGAGACTAATGAAATTTTTTGGATTTTCTAATTTAACTTGACCTGTTTAACTTGCATCGTGGTCACCGCAAGCCTCTTAAAACAAAAAGTTGTTTCGAGGAAAGAGCCATAACTCCGCCAATTGTTGATATTTTTTTATGAAAAAATACTTGTTTTTTTCAAGAGGACAATACACTATTAAGAAACAATAACTTTGGTGTCATAGCATTATTGCTACATACCTTAAAAATTACTCAAAACCATCCTCAATTCGTCCGCACAAAAAGGTGTATAACCCCTTAAGAACAGCCGCCTACTTGAAGATCGCACCATATGGATCCATTCTTTCGAAAGAACCAAAAATATTTAAAAATTAACTCAATAATTGGCTGAGAATATAACGAATATTTAGAATCCAACAATACATAGCAAATATTTGAAATCGCTTTTCACAACAATCTTGAACAAAATAATTTTAAAAATCGCAACGTATGGAACAACGTTATTATGAAACGTTGTAAGTATGAAACAAAATTACGTACTCTCGTTGTAGATTCGCCAAAAAAAAAGGAATTCACATTTTTGCGGGTCTTTTATACAACTACTACTCTCCCCCTTTTAATAATAATACACTGAGAACAAAATCTTGTACTTTCTACCATATATATTGTGAAAAGTACAATACTATTGTACTTTTTACAATAATATTACAGTTATCACAATATTATTTTAGTTTTTACAATATTATTGTAAAATCTTCAATATTTATTTTACTTATTACAATAGTGTATAGTAAAACCGCTATATCGTACAAACTACAATATGTATGCCACATTTTGCTATATAATTTCGGAAAAATTGAAATCTGAAAATGTACATTTTACGATACAAATTGTAATTTTTACCATACATTTTTTTCACGTTTCCTAAGGTCAGCCAACTGGGGACAGGTGGCGACCGGTTTTTTTCTCGCCCGCAATTTATTTACACATGCATTAAAATAGACCAGCAAAGCTGACCCTCATGTGTGAAACACATTTTTTGTGATAAAGGCAGATAAAAGGACTTAGGTTCACGATCCTTTTTTTTACTTTTTAACGCTTTCCCCCTCAGGGGGGCCCCTGTTGACTCAGTGGCGTGGCAAAAAAAAAATGCATTTCTTTTTTCCAACTTTTCGAATGCTGTATCATATTACAATATGTTGCACTCGAAACCTAGAAAGTACACAAAAATTTTGCAAAAAGAACCTATACAGATCAGTTGACTGAAAAAACTGTATGGAATTTTCTAAAATCTGGATTAATAGGAATCACAATATGATATTACAAAAAGTACAAGTATAGTAGAAAACGGAAGATGTAGAGGAGTTTTGACAACAAAATATATCTATCATTACAATATCATTTGACCATATTTACAATATGTTATTTAAAAAATTGCTATGTTATCTAGCAAAAAGTACAGTATGTCAGAGTGATTCCCCTTTACTATACGGTATTGTAATAATTACTGTATTTTTTTCTCAGTGTACTCTACAACAGTACTTTGATTTAGGAAACGGTTCGCAATTCCCGATATCTATGTAGTTAACTCTTTCTGTTCGCATAAATGAATAAACTATCAAGAGGGCAATTAAATCTTATCGTTTCTTTTTCCCGCCAGCTATCGAAATACGAAATTTTGGCATGTTTTAAGAAACGAAAAAAAAAATATGAAAAAAAAAAACATGAGGAATTTCATCAGCATGTGACACTCTAAAACGAAAATTTTCCGAAGAACAACAAAAATATTTAGATTATAGAATGGAATTTTCTTCGTTTGTTTTCAAATAAAAAAAAATGATGCAAAGATACCCCATTTGAAATAGGGAAAAAATTAAAATAATATAATGAGACGATTGGAATCAAATAATGGAGATTGTCTTTTTTCCGTAAAATCAAAATCAAATAGCCCAATGGATCATTGAAATTCAGGAAATGAAAGAAAATGCGAGGAAAACATTTGCCTTATTACCGTTTCAGTAGAATAAAATAATTTATAGAGACCATTAGAATTAAGAGGTGGGATAAAACAATACAAAGGGGCGATTTGAATTATATATAAAAGGTCGCCTTCTTCCCGCCTAAATGCAATTGAATGATACAAAGGTACAAAATAAATCCAAGAGTAGAATAAAATGATATCAAAAGACCATTAGAAATGAAGAAAAAAAATTGCACCCGTTAGATTAAAATAAAATAATACAAAGAGAATATTGAAATTGTCCAACAGTAACTACAGAATTTTATCACCTAACTGAATTACTAATAGTTTTACTATTGATATATACATGGAATAAAAAATGTCTCGTTGCTTTTTATTAATAATAAAAATATAATGGAATATAAATCAAAAAAAAAAAACTATAAATAAAAAATATAAATATAAAAATATAATGAGTGCAGTCTGCAGGAAATATGCAATAAAAATTTTAGCAAAAACGACAAACTTTTTATTTAGAAAATTAGTACAATAATCACTATGGAAAGAAGTCGTTCCGGATATAATAGCACTCTGGAAATATGTTTCAGGTATTATTTTTTCTCAAAAAATAATGGTGCCAGAAAACGGATTCTGGAAAATGGGTGGATACAGATCTGAGAGCTTTTGCAAAAAAATAAGTGCGGATACAAGGATATCAACTTAAATTTATGATAGAAATTCTAATTTGATACATTCAAAATTGTTGTTCAGACTGTGAAAATACAATACGAACTCCGAGTTCATTTAGCAATTTTGAAGGTAACCAACTTAGACATTTTAACCGATCATCATAAAGTCTATAATAATACTTGGAATTTTTTACCATACCAACTTGGGCTATTTGTCATTGATTCAAGTTGGCTCCTATTGCCGAATTGGTATGGTGGTATTTATACAAAGTTTTGGAGATATTCATTTTTTTTTTGTCAGTGTATGTTCACATATTATTTCTTTAAATTCATGCATTCTTAGTCACTCAAACTTTTCAGTTAGATGAAACTATTGAAACCAGAATATAAGTATCTTATTTTCTTCTACACCGTACGTGGAAACGCAATGCCACATTTTGTTGCTCGCATAAATAATAATATGCCAAGTGCCTTATTACAATTTCGCCTTCCAACTAATATTCTAGCTCTGCGATATCGTTACTCTCAAATGTTAACTGGTATCGTCCGAGATACGGCAAACGACGTCTTTATTACCTGATAAAGGCAAGGGCGAGTCTTACTCAGATGTTTATGACTCTATTTGATAATAACATTCGTAGAAGGTTAATCAAATTGAAGCCAACTTCTCTTCAGCAACTACGAGCATTTCATTGCCAACCGATTTCGTTTACTCGAGGATTCTAAGGTCCTTTCGATTTTCATGGAATAAGGTACAGTTTGAGTGATTAATCAATTACAGTAATTTTCGATGCAATAATTTTGTAGCAGAATTTTCCACTTATCTATTGTTATCGATGAAAATTCCGAATCATTCTCTGCAAATCAATCCTAGCATGTTCTTTGAAAGAAAAAAAAACGACTCGTATGTCTTGAAATAAATATTCTGTGATAGTTAAATAACGATATGTGCTGTTGAATGCTTGTATAATTTACGTGATTCGATTGCTAAGTCGATTTTCAGTTTTCTAGTCAAAAACTCAACTTTCACCTCCAACATTTTCCGTTTCATGTATCATGAATATAAATCACGTGTAAACTGGATTTAGATCAAATGCCACGTCTGGATGAATTACTCAATAAACTTCCAATACGGAAGGCAGCATCATTCATTCGCAGATATTTTAGGATAGCCGAGTTACTCAATTAAACATTTTAATTCGACTGATGTCGTTTGTGATCGTCTTTAAAAGTCTGATGTTTTCCAGAGTATTCGAAAATGTTGCACCCGAGATTACGAGGGTGATAGTCCTTTAATAACACAAGTCCTTAGCTTGTGAAAATCACGTACCAACAATGGGGTACAATTAAGACAAGAATTTCACGTGGGGACGAAAATCAGCGAACGGTGGAAAATTACATTCTCGTCATCCTAATGATAACACCCTCGGAGGCTCGTGATGAGATATGTGGCAAAAAGTGAGGATAAATTAATTACGCGATGGAAAACGACGTGTATAGCATCCGGCATACCAGCTCCTTGCAACGTCTCACCTGGGTCCCGACTCCCGAGAAGGTACGTACACGCTACGTACGAAGGTTCGTACCAGCGACGCTGGCTCTTATCCAGTGAAACTCAGATTAAATTCCACGCGACTCCTCGCGTAAAAAGTGTCTTTACTCCTGCAATTACTCCTGCAACTCGTGCGTTTCTTTCTGCTTGCCCGCGACTTTCATCCTGCTCCTTTTTCCAACTTATTTCCGTATATTTCCTCCTCCATTTTTTCCACTCGCTTTCTCGTCTCTTTATGTTTCCCACGGAAAGTGACCCAAATGAATTAGATCCCGCAACGAGAAAAAAAATCGTATCATTATTCCAATCAAATATTGTAATGTGGCATTGGTCAGAAATAATAGGGGAGAGTGGGGCTAATTCGATCAATTTTTTTCCGAACAAGAATTTTTTCAAAAAGTACACGAATTTTCGAGTTTCGATCAGAAGACAATAATATTTCAAAGCGATTGCATTCGTGGAAAATCACATCTGTAGAATTACTGTAGCAATAAATTAATATTCATAGAGTATCCCCATACATTTTTATTTTATATTAGCACTCAAACAACACTTTCTTCTAACAGCTAAACGAACATTTTCAGAAAAAATCATCTGATTTTGGAAATCCTTACGTAATACAAGATTTTAATTACATATAGTTTTCCAATTATTTATTCATTTTCTTTTGTTTTTCAGTTTCAGCTCTTTTTTTGATCTATTCTTCAAATTCTTCTCTTTGCGCTTTTCTTAGAGTAATTTTTTCACTGGCGTGTCTATAGCGATGATGCTCCTACCGCGTCATCTGAAAGTCTGTGTATGAAATAAACAGATTTCAGAAACTCATTTGATTTGTTAAAAAGCTTATAGCAAATGTTCGAAGTTCAAGTTGAATAAAATAGCGAAAAATATGACTCCAAATTTCCATGAAAATCATCTGAAACAATCAATTCGAAACATTCCATAACAAATTATACCGCTTCAAATTTATTTTTATAAATTTGAAATCAATTACGTTTCATGTAGATTGAAATAAATTGAAAACTATGATGAATAAAAAAATATCTCTTACGAATATATTGATCGAAGTAGCCCCGAAAGTAATCAACGGAATTTCGTATGCGTTTCACGACTGAAAATTTTTTTTTTCATAAAAAGCTTTTTGAGAGAATATTCTGGATCGTATACACTTACAAAAAAACAAAAAACTTCCTTAGTCTCGGGTGTTTACGGCGTTTGCTAAACTTTTTCCGAAAATCACAGTTGGCACGTTTTTGACAGCTTTCAGGACAATTTTTGTAATTTATTAATTATACCTAGCAACCGATGGACACACGGCTGCATTTTTTGGCCTCAATTTAAGTCACTATTAGAACTGAATTTTCGAGGTATTACAATTTGAAAATTCAAACCACATTTTTCAAAACCTCAAGTGATCGAAGTAGCCCTCTGATCGAAATAGCCTCACTCTCCCCTATTGTAGGTGCTTTTTGTTAATTGTTATTCCATTTTATGTTATATTATATTGTTAACATTGTCGAATTATGTTCGTGTACATTCTGCAATATCATATTGTTAATTGCTTCTAAGCCACATTTCGGGAAAGTCCACATAGTTTGACAGTATTCGAATCTGTGAAGTTTGTTTTGCTATATTTTTCTGTGCTTTCTAGTATATTACATTGTAATTTTCAGTCATTGACATTGTAAAAGTATTTTGTAGTTTTCACAATTTTTATAAATTAAGCCTAATATTGATTGATACAGTATTTTTTTCTTATTTTAGTATACGAAAAGCATGTTGTACGAACTGGAAACATAAATAATAAAAGTTGAAATAATTATATCGATGTTTTACTAAACACCGATATTGAATTCTGTGTACAAGTATAGTGGAATATACGATTCATACACGACGAAATTATCACAGTACGTATCACATAGTGCCATGGTAATCGTGGACCATTCCAGAACTGTGGAAAAATTTACTAGGGCCATTTCAAATATTACTATGATAATGGCAAAAAGTAACAGAATTTCAGTCATTTTTCATATAGTATTCTTCGCTATGCCCATAGTAATTTTTATCAGTTCACAGATGGTCCACAATTACCACGACGATTGCGTGATACGTACTATAATAATTTCCTCGTACATAGTACAATTGCATTCTGAACATTTTATCTTTTTTTATATTATTTCCCAAAAACTGGCATACGTTGAGTGATTTGCAATGTATAAAATTTTTCACTATAAAATATTGTATGAGTAGATAAAAATGACCGAATCTGCAATAATGTTGCATGCGAAACCTGCAATAATATTGCACAAGTTACAATATTCTGGTACGTTTTACCATAAACACGTCAGTTCTAGATTTTTTTCTCATTGCAACTAATATCGAGTTAGATGAAAAATTTTGATTACTTGGTTAGAAGCATAAACTTGAAGTTAATTGGTCGTTAATGGGATTAACCTTATGAATCTCTAGGCAGTATAGACTTCTGGAATTCGATGCTCTAGGATTGAGAGTTCCATAGATATTTAGTATTTTATAGATTCTTCGTGTTTTCATCATTTTTTGTGGCTTCAAGGATTATGAAATTTTATAAGACTCTTCAGTAAATTTATACATTGAGAAAATTTTTTAGCATTTTCCCCAATGTTTATATGAATTTTGGTGTACCGAGCATATTCTTTTGTTTTTTCCTATAACACTTTCGATAACAGCCTATACACTGAAGAAATACTGCTAAAACTATAAGAAACATTCCAAGGATCCTGAGAGTGTTTCCTATAGTGTATAGGAAAAAACAAAAGAATATGCTCGTTACACCAAAATCCATAAATAAACATAAATAAATGCTAAAAAAATTTTGCAGGGTAGATTTTCAGTATTTTCATTGTTCCCTTTATAAATATGTTACAGAATTTGATGCTCTTTCTTCATTTTCTTTTCAACTCCTTTTTTTTCACGTTACATAGAATTCATTGAGTATTACTTTCTACGCCTTTCCAGGTTAGTATTGTAGCAGTATTGTAGTATTGTATGAATAAAGATACAGCATGAAATTTTAAGAATTCACTCAAGACGACTTGTCGCATCTCTTGGAAAAGAATCCAAGAAAAGAATGGTAAAGAATTCGCGTCTACAAAAGATATATTCCCGTGGAATATTCTTCAATTTTTTCAGATTTTTCTAGAGCTTAGTAAAAACATAATTTAATCACAAATCACAGTATATTAAACCCAAGGAACACGTATTTATTAGTCAAAGAACATTTTTTTAGCCTCTAGAAAAATTCGGGAATTTGCACATGTATTTATTGCTTTTGTGGAAACAAGTTGTCATTACTTGGTTCATTGCTTCCTGCAACATCGAATCGCTGTACAATAGATTTCATAATGAGGGCATCCACCTTGATTCAAACAGGTTGAGTTGAAATTTACCCAAGTTACGGAGGGTTTAAGCGTGTCGTCATCGAAACACAGTTGCCAAAAGGAAAAAGTTTGGTCGGGATGGAAAGCCCGAAGGGTTTTTGTTTATAAAATTACGAACGCTCTCGGCCGAAGGAAGGAAGGAAGGGAAGAAGGAAGAAAGGAAGGAAGGAAGGCTACAAACCCGAGTAAAGGAGTGGGTTGCATACCCGTTCGTTCACCCTGGCCGGCTCTCTCGCGAGTAACTTCACTTACTCGCCAAGAGCTTACATACTTTGCCGGCCCGGAGCAAAAAAACACGCGGCAGCACGCGAGGATTCGTCATCTTTGACTACAGTGGCGTAGCTAAGGGGTGGCAAAGGGCCGTTGCCCCAGGCCCAATGGTTTAGGGGCTGGAAAACGGTTTCACGCTGTTTTCAGGCATTTGATCATGATTTTCAGTAGTATATTATGCGGTGGATAAGAATGTTGTAACTTGTCAATCAAATCAGCTCATCGCGAACTATATTTTTTGACGTGGAAGAGCAAAGCTTCGATTTTGAGTTTTGGGATGGAGAGATGAAGGTTCATTACGCATTGAGAGTTTAATAACGAAGAAAATTGACATCTGAAAGTTGACTTTAGAAATAACATTGTTACATATTTATTTAGGCTGAAGAATGTAGTTATCATTAGCGATACTCAAAATATGAACTGAACAAGTTTTATTGCTATGTCGGGATTTCAGTGAAATTTGATGAAACCAGCTGATTTCGTTTTATCACAGTGCGTGTACTTCGGGTTTCTGTTTCATAAAATGAGATCATAAATTGGATATGCTAATGAATTCGGTATTGTAGGTAGGCATCAACTATGAAAATCACAGGGTTTGGAAGTAACGCGTTACTTGTAGCGCGTTACTCTAAAACGTTACATTTTTTACGGTAACGATAACGGGAACGAGCCACTTTTTTTCGGTAACGAGTAACGAAAATTCCGTTATTTCACGTTACTTTCATCAGTCTCATCAAGTTTTTAGAACAATTTGAAACTTTTTAAGGAATGTTCTGAAACTGAGATATGAGTAAATTTTAACTTCCTCATTTTGGAATGGAAACTTCTACATTTATAATTTTTAATTCAACAGTGTGGAATATTAGTGATTTGTGTACAAATATCGACAGAGAATATATGCTTTTTTTTCTTTTTATTATAAACTTTTACAATTTAAAACGTTAAATTTTAGAAATTTGCATAAAAATATATAAAAATACTAAAAATCTATACATCTCAAAATTTAAAGCAGGATCTTTAATATTTACAATGAATACAAAGAAAAAAAATACAAAAAATACTAGATTTCAATTAGTTTTACGTTATTAGATCCTTCAAAAATTTATGCGATTCCAGAAGTAGCGAAATTTCAATTTCTCGAGCATTGAATTGTGAAACTATGTGTGTATGGAAGTCTGTAAAAATACTGGAAAATTTTTCAAATCGTAAAGGTACTGTGAAATTAAAAAAAATATTTGGGGCTTAAACTGTTTTCTACAAAATCTATCAAAATACTTCACAAATTTTAAACTTTCAATACTAGGAAATCTTATTTTGGAAATTCAAAGAGATGTATTTGAAAAAAAAACCACAAAATTCTACATGATTCTATAAATACTTAAAAATACAGGAAGAAAGTACGTAGTAAAAAAGAACAAAACGTAAATGTACATATAAAACATTAAAAATTTATCGAATTCCAGAAATTTATACAACAGCGTATTATGTATAAAAATAATGAACGATCCTTGAAATCATAAAAAAGCTGAAAAAATACGATATGTACCGCAAGAAGTAAAAATCGATCTATCGAGACACTGTTTTATGAAAAATCCTCTAAAACACGAAAAAGTTCCATTGAGTTTGAATTCTTGAGCTCAAAGTTCTTGAAATATATAATAATTTTTATAAAAATACTGGAAGTACGTAAGAATACAAGAAAATTCTGCAGCATTCTATTATCTTGGAAAATACAAATAGTTTCAGAAATATTGCAATCCTTCAAATTGTAGAAAAGTACCACAAAAATCAAAAGAAATACAAATCCTCATTAACACTATTTGCTGAAAAATCCTCTCAAATACAAATAATTTAATGAACTTTGGATTATAGAGCATGAAATACTCGAAATCTATATATCAATGTACAGAAAAATAGTATGAATTTATAATAATACTAGAAAATCCTGCAACATTTTATAAATACTAAAAAATACAAAAAGCGTCAAAAATTCTGAAAATTTGGGTAGAAAAGATTCTCTCAGAAATCTATCAAATTTGCAAATTTTTCCCTGCGACTAACATTGAATGAAATGTCATACTCAGAAATTTTTCCAAGTTGAAAAAAATTTAAACAAGCTTACTGATTTTTTTCTCAGGGTCAAAAAGTAAAGATAACCAAATACTTAATAATTTTTCTCACATAAAAAAATTATTCCTGGAGGGCTCGCCCTGACAAACAGATATCGAAACTCGAAAATACGATGTGATGTTCGAGAAAAACGTTTTGTTGAGACTCGAAAATAAATTAAATATGTCTAATCTATTCTCGTCTGAAACCATTTTTTCATATCTGAAATAAACGGTTTCTAGAATAGAACAAAACCATGAGTATGTTGATATTGTTTTTTATCCTGTTTTTCGATGTCTCGTTATTTACATCCAATTTATTCCAAAAAGTAACGTGAAAGTAACGCAACGTTACTTTTTTTAGCAGTAACGATAACGAGTTACTATCTCTTTTTAAGTAACGGTAACGTAACGCGTTACATTTTTTTAAGTAACTTTCCAAACCCTGGAAAATCACATAGTTTTTGCACAGTTTTCAAAAGGTTTTTCACAACTTTTAGCTAATTTGCAGTTTTCTTATAGCTTCCCCGTACTTTTCACAATGAGGCAGATTATTATTGGCGCCAGACAAGAAATATTGTACCTACGCCACTGTTTAGCTTGCACGAGATGTCGAATCGTTCTCTTTCTTTTCTTAAAATTACATAATTGCTTATTCGACTTTTCGAGCTCTCCCTAAAAATGCAGTGGTTCCTCGATTTCATGGAGATAAAGGACGAAAATTTGGAATATGTTACCTCATTGTCAGATCAAATTAGTCCAGATTTTAAATTTTTGAACCAGAATGCCCAAATCGGAAAACTCACCGGAGTTCAAAATGAATATTTCTCCTTTTTTTTAACACGTTTTTTTATACGCCTATCGAAAAAAATATTAAAGTATTTCTTATCACACTCTAGAACATTTTCATATTCCAGTATATTATTTCCTAGGGCGACTTGACGATTTTATCTATGAAACTAAACAAATTGATCAAGATTTGTACTTGATCAGATTTGAAAGATGGGGAATTCATTGATATCAAATTGACCAGTTTTCCCTTCCTGCAATGACCAGAATTTGTCGTTTCGACTCGTAATTGTTATAATAACTGCTAGTCGAGGGGCATCCGACTCCGAAGTCAATAGTTTTTTAACGTTTGTAATCTGCGTGTATTCTAATTGAAATCGTCAGATACGGTGAAACAGTGAACACTTAAGCGTGTAATCGTCAACTAAGACATGAAGTCGCAAAGTATCTAAAAACGCGATGAAATCGCTTGAATTCTTCGAGCGAAAGTAAAATCATCGGTTCAACGCGCTTCGAACGAAATCTAACGCGTGAAATCATCTGAAATCATATAAAGTCATGGCATATGTGAGGCGATCCGAGAAAAGGGACCTATTATCCAAAAAATCGTTTTTCCGATTATGAGTGATTCTATAAGTTTTTAATCCAATCTTCAATTATGTGCAATCAGAATTTACCAACTTCGATTTTTTTGCAAGCTATGAATTTTTAAAAATCTTTCATCTTATTTACCGTTGTGTATTTTGATTCATTCAATCGCCCGTCCTGTAAAATTTGCTTTTTGGATAGTAGGTCCCTTTTCTCTGATCGCCTCACATATAATGCACGAAATCGCATAGTACGGCTACGCTACTGGCCCTTTCTAGGCATGCGCATTGTGACGTTCAGCTGGTAGTTAATTGAAAATAACTAAATTATGAAAAAAATTGATCTGTTTGAACTTTTATTTAACAATTATTTGCAAAATTGAAGTTTTTTCTACATGCATATGTTTTCTATGGTTTCCAGGTGCGCTTGTAATAAATCTTTTGTCAGATTTTTTACATTGATTTGTTTAAACTCTTTGCTAACAATTACTTGCAAAATTGAAGTTTTTTCAAGATGCATATGTTTTCGAGATTTTCAGGTATCTTGTAACTTATGTAATTTTGATTTATCGATTGCAGAAACATAGAGCTGAACAAATTGATTATGTGAATTGGACACCAGACTAATTATCAGTTTACTAGAAAACCATGGAAAGCATATGCATCTTGGCAAAACTTCAGTTTTACAACTAATTGTTAAAAAAAAGTTTAAGCAAATTAATTTAACAAATATGACAAAAGATCCATTACAAGCGCGCCTGCAAACCATGGAATACATATATATCTAGAAAAAACTTTAATGTTGCAAATTATTCTTGAAAATGAGTCTAAACAAATCATTTTCGTCATAATTTAGTTTTTCTCAATTAATTACGTCGGTAATTTATTCGATTGATTTTATTTTGTTGAATTGTTTTATTCAAACGTTGAAGATGATTAAACAACAATAATTTAATTGACACGTTCAAAGATAGTTAGATAAAACTTTGGAAAAAGTAAAGTCGATAGAGGTAAGGTGAAATCATATGAAATCAGCGTGAAATCATATGTAATCATCGTGAAGTCATTTTGAAACGTCGTATAAAACCAGCGCGTATTGACTACACTATGACTTCACCGCGTGTAGTCAACGTCTGAAATCATTGAATTCGATGTGAAATCGCACGCTCGCGAAGTAAGGTTTTAAGGTCACCTTATGAGAAAACGTAGTGTCTTATTAGAACATTGTGGTGCAAGTTATAAAACATAGCTTTTTTAGCGTGTGACATACGGTACTTTTTGTATAATTCACAAACAACACAAACGACAAACGACATGACAATTCAGTATAGAAAAAGACAGTGCGACTGGTTCGTATTAACACGAATAAAGGAATCGCGCGCGAATTTATTTTGAATTCAAATAAATCAGTGCTGCACTGTTTTACTTTTTTTGATTTGTTTTGATTGACGATAATTGACGACAAGATTATTGTGCAATCAGGATGAAGCTGGTTGCGGGTGAATCACGAACAAACACGAAGGTACACGAAGGTATACGAAGGTATACGAAGCAGCACGAAACGCTGTGTTAAAGGTTCCGGTGACTTCACAACAATACGTTGCTCGTAATTCCACTTGTTTAGAACGTTCAAGTACACAATATTTTTACACTCTACCGCAAAACTGCGACAATTATTACGTTCGCAGTATTTTTTAGAGTGTGTCATGTACACAATACAGATTTTTTGCGTCCGCAAAAGTTGTATGAATATGACATAGAACACAACGCATTAGTGTGAACTCACATTTACGTGCGCAATAGGGTGGTCGTTAAAATGGGTTAGGTGGAATTTTGATGGTGGCGCCCCCCAGAACGTTTCCAAATAATTAAAAAAAAATTCCCAAATTTTTTCAGATTTTTAAAACAACGTTAACCCGTGCCGGTAGAGTCGTCTTTTAACCCATTTAAATAACATGGGATTTTGTCTTGAAGGCAGTCTATAATTTTTCACGGATACACAAATCGCTTGAAAAATCGGTTCGACACGGCAAGTTATTGTCGATAGTTATAACAAACTGCAAAAAAATTGGCAGCTGTCCAAAATAATCATATGTCTGTTGGTTCGAAGCCGAAAAACCAAAAATCATGGAAATTTCGGCTTTTTTCAATGAAACAAAGAATTTTACAAGATTTCAAGAATCTATGTGATGTATACCTACATGAAATATCATTCCATACGTTCGTGAGTATTTTTTATCGTTATACAAGTAGAATTGGTCACATTGCTACAGTTTTAAAAATGTGCATCACAATTTTAATAACGAAATTCAATAAATAAACAAATTTCTGAAAAGCTACTTCTTAAAATAAGTTTCTTACTAGATAAATGACACTTATTGGAATGAATTATCTTGTATTAAACTATATACTATCAATAGTTATGGTCATAACGATAAAAATGATTAAAGTAGTAATAATAATAATAAAAATAATGATAATAATAGAAATAGGAATAATAATCATGCGAACAATCTAATGCACTAATAGAGAAAGATTTTTATTATAACACAACCCAAAATATAGTTAACTTTAAGACATCAATACCAAGTTATCAAATTTATTACTAAATATTGAATAATAAGAAGATCATGTATTTTAATTCTTCTAGGATCTATCAGTCACTGAACAATATCAACAATTTTACAAAGAAGCGGAATTTCCATAAAAGTTTGCAGTTTTCGCAAAATGGCTAGATTTGTTTGGCAACTGAGACATTTACCTTATCCATAAATTCTAGAAAGTTGTTTTGTAATTACAAATTATTCAAAAGTCGTACTTGAGCGGATCAAACATTGCAAACGAAATCACAGAAACATTCGTCAATCTTGAATAATATTCCTTATTTATGTTATTATTATTTTTATTGATGTTATTCTTATCCATTTTCAGATTATCCTTATAATAATAGTTCACGATCATTTCGAAAAACAAATAAGGTATCATTAGAATAACCAGCTTTTTCCCTTGACTTGTAAATGTATTCATTCTTATTTACCAATTTAGAGCTATTTATATTCTTATTCCTATTCTTATTATTATCATTATTATTATTATTATTATCGTTATGACCATTACTATTGATAGTATAGTTTAATACAAGATAATTCATTCCAATAAGTGTCATTTATCTAGTAAGAAACACATTTTAAGAAGTAGCTTTTCAGAAATTTGTTTATTTATCGAATTTCGTTATTAAAATTGTGATGCACATTTTTGGAACTGTAGCAATGTGACCAATTCTACTTGTATAACGATAAAAAATACTCACGAACGTAGAGAATGATATTTCATGTAGGTATACATCACATAGATTCTTGAAATCTTGTAAAATTCTTTGTTTCATTGAAAAAAGCCGAAATTTCCATGATTTTTGGTTTTTCGGCTTCGAACCAACAGACATATGATTATTTTGGACAGCTGCCAATTTTTTTGCAGTTTGTTATAACTATCAACAATAACTTGCCGTGTCAAACCAATTTTTCAAGCGATTTGTGTATCCGTGAAAAATTATAGACTGCCTTCAAGACAAAATCCCATGTTATTTAAATGGGTTAAAAGACGACTCTACCGGCACGGGTTAGCGTTGTTTTAAAAATCTGAAAAAATTTGCGGATTTTTTTTTTAATTATTTGGAAACGTTCTGAGGGGCGCCACCATCAAAATTCCACCTAACCCATTTTAACGACCACCCTAGTGCGCATACACCACTTTGTCATCAGTAATAATCGGTCATTTTTTCCACCGAAAAAAGTGGGAAAAACTGTCATTTTTTCGTGAGTTATAGAAAAAAAAAATTTTTGTTTCTTATTAAGTGTTCATTGAAGATTTTTACAAGAATTAAAATCCGTAGGGTGATTTTCGGCAAGCAAATGTTCAATTTTGATAATGAGAGCTCTTTTCTTTGTGCTACGTAATCTGGTCACTCTATCGAGACAGCTTGCATTAGATAATATTATTTTGCGACGATCGCAGGAGAGCCGGCTCTTGCAAAGCAGCGCAATCACGAAGAGGCATCGGAAACGCAACGTCGGTTGGAGCGATTTAGCGGTGGATTTTGTAGACGGGTGCGACATCTATCACGGAGCCAGTAGCTCGAAATCACTCCATCTCCCGCGGAACTGCCCGATCGAAGCGTACTCTCGCCTTATCTTACGCTGGCTTTCCTTTGCCTCCTTCATTGTCTTTTACCGCGGTTCTTGACCTCCGCTGTCGTTTGCAAACTTTGCACGCGGGTATCGCGCTAAGTCTTCAAACTCCCAATTTTCATAAAAAGTTGTGAATGCTTTACGAGTTCAAATCTAGTCTGGCTCACATTTCAGATTGAAAGGTATTATGGTAAATGCTATCATAAATTAATGATTTCTAATTTTTCTAAACGGGATTTTAAACGAAAGCTCTTCGGGGGATAATTCCTACTCGGAAAAAGTTGCGGTCAACTCCAATCGATAAAAACTTGGACAAAATTAATCATCATCGTATGAGTTAAAAAAGGGAACTCCGGTTCTAACATAAATACATCGTTTTATTTGACTTTTTATTCTTAAAATCGCACATGCCATTTCGCTACTGCATACCTATGGATAAACAATCGTTTTTATCATGAGCAAGTAATTTTGTATTTTTTCATTGTATACGTGATACTTTGTGAAATAGATTTAAATGGTCAGTAGAATTGAAGAAAAAAATCAATATTTTTTCATTTCTTTTTTTTATCAAGTATATTTCCAAAAATAACTTCATTTACCAATTTTTTCTTTCTTAATCTATTAAAAAGACTTGTCAATAATGATTTTTGGCATGACGGTTTCAACAAGTTTTGTTCGATCGTTCTGAAAGTGATTTAAAAAATGCAACGCAAGCGCAACGCGTTGTACAAACTTTGGCAAAGTCTAATGACAGTTTTTCTCATCAAGTAGCAATTTTTAATAATAAAACGATGTTTTCATGTGAAAATTGCTGTTTTTACCAAAAAAAAAAGGGGCTGCTAATAATAAGGTATTGCATCAAAAAACTGCCGTGTCATACAAAAAACCAAGGGTTTTCATGTTAAATACGGTGCCAGTTATTTTGTTACTATCAAAATTTTTTTCATTCCCAGCCCGAAAATCAATTGAAATAGTAGAATACAATTTTCAGTTAAGTTTGACTTACATCAGATAGTATTTATACGTGCCACCAAGCTGTTGGAATTTTAAATGGAAAATACATGTATTTTTTCCCATGTTTCACTCAAACATTCATAACTTTTTTCAGAATTTATAAAATATTCTCAAAATTGGCAGTGTTTCAGTACATGGTATAGGGCGTGACAGTGAATTTTTTCAGATTTTTCTATAGTCATTATTATCATGTAACAGCTGATAACAAAATCCGGTGGTGGTGTGTTGGAAAAGCTTTAACATGATGTTAATCGTTACCTATCAAAAATTCTAGAATAAATGCATTATTTTACCCTCTGCCACATGCCCAAACTCGGCTAAGTTTCATAATATTGAAATAATTGTAAAGAAAGTTATAAATTTTAAAGTTAAACATGTAAAAAAGTAGATGTATTTTTCATTTAAAACTTTTCCAGCTCGATTTCACGTGTTCATACTATCCAATTTCAGTCAAACATCACCAGAAATTTTTTTCAAAATCATTCTAAATAATTCTTGGGATGGAAATAAAAAAATTCTGACACCAACAAAATAAATGCCATGCTAATGTCTGACTATGGTTTTTCAACAATTATTTTTACTCATTATGCGTTTCATATTATTATATATTTGAAATTTTGAATAGTACATTTATCAATCACATGACTTATACTATTCAGTCATTGTCTGTATCAGATACAGAAATTATTGTTATTACAATTCATTCATTATTCATTATTATTGCAAATTTTTTAACTTGGTTAATTACTTTATTATTGATAATTAATGTGTAATATATCTATAGGAATGTAATTTTTCTAAATTATTTACATTGGACAATTGATCATCATTTTTTAAATGATAAGATTTCCCGTGGATTCTTTATCCACGGGATATCTTTGGATTGTAAATCGATGCTATAATATTGAAACTTCCAACGATTTTGAGATATTTAATTGATTTTTCAGACGACAGTTTCTTTTATGAAGATTTTCAATTCTTTTATTCTGTACTTTTTTTAGTTTTTCTACAATTAAAAGTATAACTAATTGTGTTAATCGCATCAATTGAATTTGATGTATTTTTATTGTTTTTTGTATGAATTTATAGAATAATTTCTAAAATTATATACCCTGCCGGAAAAGGGAGGACGAAAGATAGTCCTCCCTATAGTCCTCTGAAATAGACTATTTTTTAAAGTCTAATTTCAGCAAAATACTGTCATTTTAATATTAAAAAACTGTATCCATACGTGAATAATTACCCGCTTTGCAAAATTATAGCGACAAAAATTCATATTTCAATCGCATTAATAATAATTATTCATAAAATAAATCTCAGTCGAAAGTTTCACTATTAATCCTTTTTGTTCTGATCGGATGTGCTGAAGCGCGGGAAATTTGAAAATAAAAACGTTTCGATTTTGTTGACTTATTTATATAGAGGAAGCATTTTGAAATAATAATGTTATATAAAATGTAAAATAAAAATCTGATATAATATTGTACAATAGAATAACATATCATATCCCATCATATATTACATTATCTTTATATCTTATAGTATCATATCATATTTTAATATATTGTATTTCAAAAAATTATACTATATCACATTATTTTATATAATAATATATATTTTTTTATATTTTATTAAATTTTATTATATTATAAAAATATATATAATTAAATATAATAAAATATTATATTATCTTACGCCATATTTTTATATAATATTATTATATATACTAATTTATAGTATCGATAAATAATAGAAACTTGTAGCTAATCATAATATATATTGTAAAAAATTTATCATAACAATCTAACTATGACACACAGTTTAAGTATATTTCAAATTTCCCGGGTATTTTTCGATTATCCCAGCAGGCTCAGCAATTGGCTTATCACATATGATCACATAAATCACACAGTCCTCCTACAGTCCTTCCTTTTCCGCCAGGGTATACTTACAGTATTATATCAATAGTTATGCTCCAGGAAAGAAAGTTTTATAAATTTCTAAGAAAATTTCTAGTAAACTAATAAGCTAGTAAACTGGTAAGCTGTTGTGAGCTAGTAAAATAGTAAGCTAGAAAAAAAGAAAACTAGTAAACTAGTAAGCTAGTAAACTACTAAACTAGTAAACAAGTGAGCTAGTAACATAGTAAACAAGTGAAAAAGAAAAATAGTTAACTAGCTAACTCGTTAACAAGTAAATTAGTTATTTAGTGAACTAGTAAACTTGTCAAATTTGTAATAGTAAACCAGTAAAATAGTGAGCTAGTAAAATTATCAACTGCCTACGCGCCTGATTTGAATAGATTATATTTTATTCAAATTACAAACAATAACTTCTGTTTCTGATATTTCATGAATGAGGTTAATTATTGGAACTTCTTATCAATTCCCAGATTATTTCTTGAAATTCAATAAATTCCAAAAACCTTTCAGTTTTTTGAGAAACGAGACAACATGGTGCAAGCTTTGAAACCTCAACTATCAATACCATGAATGTACGGTTTAAATTTTTCACTATATCTTGAGCTTTTTAACCTCGTGTAACAGTTGGGATGTTATTCCAAATCATCAAGTCTTAATATTGCAAAAAAATAATTTATTAAGTTAATAAATTTTAAAAGTGGAAAAATCACAAATGCTTTCACGAGAAACGTGC
This sequence comes from Platygaster robiniae, assembly GCA_028476575.1. Classification (NCBI taxonomy): domain Eukaryota; kingdom Metazoa; phylum Arthropoda; class Insecta; order Hymenoptera; family Platygastridae; genus Platygaster; species Platygaster robiniae. The sequence continues at coordinate 23,007,315 of CM052021.1, forward strand.
GCCATGTGAACTGACCATTCTAATGATTGCAGGGTCCCTCATGATCGCAGGGTCTGCTGGAGAAAGAGTTGGACTTGCCCTTTGCGGTTGAGTGTAACTAACTTCCATATGCATCTCGTCTATTTCCTCTTCCTCTTCTTCGTGAGTATCAGTTTCCTCCTCTTCTTCCCCTTCGCCTTCTTCTTCCTCTTCCTCTTCCTCTTCTTCCTCTTCGGATGTCCGGAACTTGCTCGAAATTCGAGATAAAGTTAGACTTTCTTCATGTATTATTTTAGAAAATTATATCTCAGGCCAAGAATATTTAATAGGTTAAATAATAGTTGAATTTTCAATTTTAATTAAAAAGGTGATGATTTGTTTAAATTTCCAATAATCCCACGAAATTTTCAAAAGTTTGTACAATAAATATAGGGAAAGAGACTGAGTTTTCACACAGCATAATTTTATAATTGATAAATAAAGGTTATACATAAATTTTTGGAACTTTAGCTTGCCTTCATGGAAAAGACACTATTTAATTTTCTGATACAAACATTGATAACTTTTAAATTGTTAAACTTCATTATATTAAGCAGTATAGTCACTGAACTAAAAATATGTTGATCTGAATCAAAAAAAGCAACAATTCTACAAGCGACAAAAATTGTGCCATTTATTTTTCTGAATTTTTGAATCTCAAATAAATGCAGTTGAAAATTCTGTATTGTTAGTTTTTAACTTTAAACTAAATTGTAAATCCCTCAACTGTAAGTCCAAAAATTATCAAAACAGTGAATCATTGAAAAAGTTTTTATTTATCCAAGTACTTTTAAGTAATTAAACCTGTTTGAAAATGAACTAAGCTCCTGAAAATCATTATTGATAAAAAAACCATGAAACATTTGTGATTTTTTTTTCGCGACTGTTGAAAAATATTTTTAAAAAATACACGACTTAAATCACTCTTACATCGCTTGCTGATTTTCCTATTGGGATGTGATCAAAATTTTCCGTCCTTATATCTTCTTTCTAAAAACAAAAGCAACATTATATTTCAAAAGTAATGCATACACAATGAGACCTCATATTTAAAAATACATGTCACGTTTTTCATAATATTTTATCAAAAACTTGAACCATTTCCATAATTGTTCAATTTTTTTGGTTTTTTAACGATGTATCAATAATTAAATAACATTCATTAATTGGCATTTGTACACAAAATTTACATAGTGGAGTGCCTGATTTTTAAAGAAAATCATAAATTAATTTGTAAATTAGAAAATACATAACTTCTTTACTAAAAATATTAACCTTGTGTTAACTTAATTATACAAAGAAAAAACAAATATTAAGTGCAAACTTCACAGATTTCATGGATATGAATTAAAGAATATAATTTTCAATTCCTAAATCGTATACCAAAATTTCGTAGGTAATGAACATAAGGTTCTACCATAAAATTGAAAAGAAAAACTGTTACAAATTAGTTTGGACAAGTACAAACATCGTACAAACAAAGAATATCCAATCATTTAAATATTACAAAAAATTAAACTTAAGATATTCAACACGTTTAGAAAATGCACTTGAAAAAACAATAGTCTGAAACCAAAGGTCCTCATTTAAAAAGGTTCAGTAAACAGAGGGGGAATTAAGAAACTCAGAGTATTAATTGAAAAACTAAAAAAATTGAAAAAGAAATTGGTAGAATTATAGAAATCTAACAAATAATTATGTATTTATCAGATCATTGCAAAAACCTAGCAACTATTTTTGTAATAAATCACAATATATGCTGGTTGACATGCAATCAGTCTTATTTATTTGAATAGAATTAAAATTTAAAAAGCCTTCAGGATAATCTAAAGTAAACATATAAATGACATTTGTGAATAAGACTTTGAACAATCTTCTTTGTTGAATTGATTTTTAAAATCTAGAGGCTAAATGTCGTTCATCATTTTTTTTTTTTAATTAAATTGTCTTTTGCAATTTTGGACTATTTCATCTGTCGAATTTCATTTTTTAGATCAAAATTTTCAAAACAATACTCAGAATTTTTTGGAATAATCGAGGAAATGAAGCAGCAAATAAACGTATTATTCTTACATCAAATTCTGTTAAATTTGGTTAAAATTATATGGGAAATAATAAAACAACATAAAGAAGAAAGATTGAAGCTTGCTTATTTGGTAGTTAATATTCAAACTGAAAATATTAAGAATATTTTACAAATAAACTTTCAAAACAAAAGTTACAAACTGAAAACCCTTATGTTCAGAAAGTTGATCATATAAAGTACAAGCAGAGCTTTTTAAAAAGAAATTCATAAACTGGAAATATGAAAATTAAAAAATTCTTAATGTGTTGTTACAAACTTGTGTACAGAAGATTAGGAATTTTCAGATTCACTTCTATTTTGAATTGAAATAACAAGCAAATCTAAACATAGCAGAAGAGGAGTTTATAAGAGAATTAATTATGTATTTATCAAATCTTGAGAACATTTCCACAACTTCCATTTAAATAAATTGTAAATAATGCTAGTTGATAAGCTTTTAATTTTATTCAAATGCAAAGATCCAACATCAAAAATATTTTCAAGACATTATAGAAAAAACTTGATAACAAAATTTTTAGACCTATATTTTAAACAATTTTTTATTGCATTGATACACACTGAGACTTGCCTGGCTGGGAAGAGCCCAAAACTCTGCTTCTGTTTATAACATTTTTTTAAATAAAAATGTCTACTTAATTATTCAACCAATTCATCTCTTAAAGGTATATTTAAAAATATTTTACCCAAGCTTGTAATTCATTTTCAAGAGCCGAAACTTCGTTTTCATCGTCTAATGGTTTGTCAGCGTTGAACCATAAAGGATCTGTTCCTCTAGGTTGGAGATTTGGCCACAATGGTGGAAACGACATTACACTGTGTGATCAGGAACTGCCAGGAACGAAATTAATTGAGTGAATGTTTATTTTCAGAATGAAATGAAACATTTCATTAGTATGTATTTTCAGGGTTTGGAAGTAATGCGTCACTTGTAACGCATTATATTAAAACATTACATTTTTACTCTAACAATAACCTAATGCGGTACATAAATTAACAAGTAACGATAACGGGAACAAGTCATTTTTTTTTGGTAATGAGAAACGAAAATCCCGTTATTTCACGTTACTTTCATCAGTCTCATTAAGTTTTTAGAACAATTTGTGATTTCCTAAAAAATGTTCTGAAAATGAAACATAAATAATTTTTAACTCTATCATTTAGGAATAATAAGTTATATATTTATAATTTTAAATGAAATATTAGAAGAGGTTAATATAAATGAATAATTAAAACATTAGACTGATAAATAAAAGTATCGAGGATAATATTGAATTAATCAAAATTTCACACATCACAATAGTAAACGAATAAACTTATAAAAATTGCAAATTTGGTATATAGAAAATATGGCATAAAAATTCAATTGAATTACGAATGACAGGTATGGAAAAAATTGTGAAAGAATAATGAATGTAAATAATTGGACAGAAGACACGAAAAAAGTATATATATATATATATATATATATATATATATATATATATATATATATATATATATATATATATATATATATATATATATATATATATATATATATATATATATATATATATATATATATATATATATATATATATATATATATATATATATATATATATATATATGATACACTTAAAATAAGAGTAGAAGAAAAAGTAATGGCTGGAAGGCGGCGAGCGTAGCGCGCCAGAGTTCTAGTCCAGATCAATGAAGTTGATGTCAGTTTGGGCACTTCAGAGTGGTTGATATTTTATTCGTGATGTGATTGGCCGATGAAAATGTTAAGTTTGCTTCAGAGTAGAATTTTAATTCTTCATGAAAAAGTTTTAGAACATATCGATGTCACCAAAGTGCACGTGGATTCGCGAAAAATTGAAAAATGAATGAAAATTGCAATTTAAAGTAATTTTACAGAGGAATTCTTGTGTAAAACCAATAAAACTCAAGCGATAAAAGTGACAGCTGTCAGATGAAAAAGTAAGAAGATAAACATGTAAACATAAGAAAATGTAATGTCATTGTAATTGATTGTCAGGAGCGTATTCAGAGGGTTTTTTGCATGAGGTTTCAAAACTTACATGAAATTCTATTCGAATCAATCAGAATTTCCTTTAAAAAACAAAGTTACATCAATAAATAACATATATATAAGTTATAAGAATCATGCATCAAGACATAAGTGATATATATATTGAATGAAAAGGAAATATTATGAAAACGTAAAAATACGTAAAAAACATGAGTTTGAAAAATTGTTTCAACCCATCATCAAATCAGAACTTGAGGATCAATGGAAACACTCTCATTGAAAGTGGTTTATATTATTCAATAATTCAAACAGAGGACTGAAAAAAGAGCATCTGCGACAATATTGAATTCTAAAAAATTGTATACTGATAACTATAATCAATGAATAAACGCAAAAAAATTGCAAGTATGGTATATAGAAAATATAGTATAAAAATTTGATTGAATGAAAGTTGAAAAAGTTTGAAAAAATTGTAAAAGAATACTAAATCTAAGTAATTAGACAGGAGACACGAGAAAAATTCAAAATGTATATATCAGGTATTTTATATGTAATAACAATCATATGAAATGAATTTAAATTCAAAAAGAAAAAATAACGGCTAGAATGCGGCGAGCATAGCTTGCCAGCGTTCTATTAAGTTACAGTTTATGTATCGTTTACAATTAATTATCGATAAACATAAAATCATAAATTACGAATTCATGAAGACATCATCATTTGAAGTAGTTTATATAAATTATTAATTCAAATATTAGACTGAAAAAAGAGCAACTACGACAATATTGAATTTGATAAAATTGCATACTCATCACCAGAGCTAACACAGTTACGTTTTTAAATGAAAAATATTCATTTCCATATTTTCCTCTTTTTTTTCCTAAAAATCCATGTTTTCCACAATTATACAAATAAACCCAAATTTCGAATATTCAAGTGTCTGGGGATCAAAAAGAAAGATACGTTTAGCTCAAATACCTTTGAATTTTTATCCTTTGCTTGATAATAATGTATGTAAAAACAAAATATTATTGGTTTGTTAATCAATCAAAATATCATTGAATATTCTGTAGTGTTGTTAGTTTCCATTAGTTTCTAATAATGTTTGGATGGATCATGATCGTTTAAGTTTGAACCATGTCAAAAACGAGAGAACAAAGTACAGGCATGTTTCTGTCGAGATTGTTATGCGAATATCCACAAGTTTTCCATGCAGATGGATCTGTATCATTTTGTAAGCCGTGTGAAGTGAAAATCAATGTGACGTAACTATTTCAAGTTACACAGCACATTGCAACACAAAAGCATGTGAATTCAGTTTTTAGAAAAGAAACGAATCAGCAATTGAGCCAAACGTTGGTGACACAATTTCAGCAATCGACACATGGACCAAAATCGTTCTGCAAAGATATCTTAAATTCGTCGTAATTAAAAATAAATATTTTCCATATTATTTTCCATATTCATCCATTTTTTCATCCATAAATCCATACATATTTTTACAGTTTTAAAAACATAACTCTAATAGCTCTACTCATTACAAAAGTTATTGAATGAACTTATAAAAATTACAAATATGCTATATAGAATATATGGTTGAAAAATTTAGTTGACCTAAAGTTGAATGACAGTATGGAAAAAATTGTGAAGGAATAATGAATGTAAATAATTAGACAGAAGACACGAATAAAAGTATAAACATATTTATATATGTATATATAATAATAATTAGATATAATTAAAATAAAGTAGAAGAAAAAGTAATGGCTAGAATGCGGCTCGCGCAGCATGCCAGCGTTCTAGTTTCATCATATCTGAGATAAACAGTTTCTATAGAAAAAAACCACGAGTACGTTGATATTGTTTTTTTTAGCCTTAGTTACCTGATGTCTCGTTATTTACATTCAATTTATTCCAAAAAGTAACATGAAAGTAACGGACCGTTTCTTTTCTCAAGTGGCAATGGTAACAAGTTACTATTTCTTTTCAAATAACGGTAACGTAACGCGTTACATCTTTTTGAGTAACTTTCTAAAACCTGTGTATTTAAATGAAAACAGGTGAAATTGACTTACAAAATGTCCAAATATAACACTGAGTTTGACTGTACCACTTGATTTCGTTGTTGTCAAGTATACGATATACTATACGTTCTTGGTCAAGTCCTTTTGAAATAATTTATTCAAATTTATTGCATTGCAATTTTTTTATTTATAAACATCTGAAACAATCGTCGTCTGCATGTTGACCAATGTTGACAAAATATTTCGCAGTAAATCGTATGCAGTATCTGGCAGTATGGATAGGATATCGATTCTGACTATCGATATTGCAATTATTTAGGGAAGTCAAAGAATGTACATTTCGTTCTTTGTCATGCTTGCAGAAGAACATTAGCTTGTCCTTGTTGGCTTGTTTGGCAACCTGCAATGTAATGGATACCAACGTACGTATAACCTTTGTATCTATAACCACAGTGGGGATTCCCCATATCCCCACTCCAACACTACCACGTTGTATGTGGGTTCAGCAGCTGGTTCAGCAACACAACAAGCCTGAACAAGCCGCAGATGTATAGTGGTAAACATTGCAATGCATCCGATTGCATCAGTTACAATGGTTAAAATCAGTTACAATTGACATGCAGCAGTAGCTGGAGTGCAGAACGGCAGTGAACGTAAACCACGTGGAATTGTTATCGCGGGAAGTTCGTTTCGGTGATTTGTAAGCGAGCCTCGATCTCAGAGTCAGTCAATGCCTTGATCGGTGTCGCGGACATCGAACTGCGTCGAAGGTGCTGCAAGTTTGCAATCGGGTCAACGTGCGTGTGACATAATCCCATCCCCGGCGGCGAGAAAAGGTGAGTTGAACATTGCCATCATTTTTCTCAATCAAACGAACATTAACCTTCGGATTTATTCGCCTTTAATCGCTCCATTAAGCTCACTTTTCGCTCGGAGCGATAACATTTGCCGGCTGACAATCGCCGCCGAATCCGCAATGATTGATCATCGTTGCACGCGAATTTATTCGACTCGGTGATGAAGCTTTTCCACGCTCTTGTGCACTTTCACTTTTCATGATTACGTGTGCGCTGCAACCAACGTCATTATTTTTAATGACGTTCCTCGCTTCCAAGAATTTTCCTTCTATCATTGAGCCGGATTTGAATTGTAGGCGTTTTTTATTCACATATTTTTAGAGTTTACAGGTTTTCTTGTGTTTCCATGATTTTGGGGTTTGATAGAGACGAATGGCATGGTTTTTACAGGAAAATTTAATTCAAGCCTATGGATATTTTTGCAACATATTGCAGGGGTTTGAATTTTCAATGAGTCTGGTTTCTCACATTTTACTGATAAAATAAAATATAAAATTGTTCATTTATTCACTTCAAAATCTACTAATTTTTCATGTAGGTTCTTTTTTATTTACAAATTTTAATGGCAATGTCTTTAAAACTGTTTTATTTCACACTATAATAATTATTTGAATAACTAGATTTTCAAACTTTCTAGTACTTTATATACGTATTTAGATTTGAAATATTTCTAATGAAGAGTCTAGAATCCAAATTCGGTTTCTAGAGTCCAGATTTTCAATATTTTTTCATGCTCAAACTTTTTTTAATACTGTTGGCGAATTATCCAACTCAAAATTATCAAATTTCAAATGGTTAAGTAATTTTCAAAACCTGATCTTTGGAAAAAAATCCATTACAAACCATGAGAATTTTCGCAATTCATTTGCAGGTTGTCAATTTCTCAATGAATGTGATTCTTTACTTTTTTACTGTCAATATAGAATCATGAAAAAAGGAAGTGATGCCTAATTGACAAATTATTTATTAATTTTTTTCGAAATTTACTATCTTTCCACAGTACATGGTTCTTACAATCGATTTTTAGTTCTAAATTCCGATGCTGGAGTCTCGAACAACCTGTTGAATTGTACACTACAATTATTTTAATAACAGGATTTTCAAACTTTCTAGTATTTTGTAAAGAAGTTATGGAATTTTGTACATTTAAAATCCTAATTTTGTTATTTTTATACTTCGCTTATCAAGTTTAGGTTTTTAATTTTTGAATGTTTACAATAAAATTTATAATTGTTGAAGCATAAGTATTCTTTTACGTAAAATTATTGGATAATATTTTAAAGTCTGATTTATTTTCGAGGAAATTTCATTCAAACCTATGAATATTCTCGGAACTTTTTTGCAGATTTTGAAATTTCGAAGAATCTATTTTTTTACTTTTTTATTAACAATATTAATTCTCTGGAAGAACGTGATAACTGATTGTAACATCATTAATTAATTTGTTTGAAATTAATGACTATGTCATACAAGTTATCCCAATAATTTTTTATTTGCAAAATACAATGTTAAAGTAATATTGGCTTAACTACTTAACTTGGCATTTTTATCCTTTGAATAGCAGAATTTAAAATTTTGAAAGTTTTTTATTGCCAATTACCAAATTTCGAAGTGTTTCGAATTGCAGGTTTAGGATTGAAATTTATTCTATCAAATTTGGGTCTCAGAGTCCAGCTTTTAGATATTTTTTATTTACTAATCCTACAGAATGTTATTAAATAAATATCCAACAATAAATTCTAGAGTTTAAAATGTATGAGTAATTTTCGAAACTTTATTTTTGCCGAAAATTCTATTTGAAAGCATGAATATTTCTGCAATTCATTCGCAGGTTTTAAATGCTCAATGAAAATGATTTTCTATTTTTCTCCTGATAAAACAGAATCTTGACAAAAAGAATTTGCTATCTAGTTATCAAATTATTTATTAATTTACTTTCGAGTTTACGATCCTTTCATAGTACCTAGTTCTGGCAATATTTTTTTCCTAATTTCAATGGCAAATTATTTTCTTCTGTTATTTTTTAGATCATAATTGCCCGAATAACAGGATTTCGAATAACATCGAATTTCATATTTCGAATCCTAATTTTTTTATTACTGTATTTTGGGTTTGAAGTTGAAATTTTTAATTATCAAAATCTTTCAATGTTGTCCATATTTTTATTGATCTTTTGATGTTTTCAAACGTAAAACTATTGGATAATATTTTTCAAAATTTTTTTCAGGAAATTTCATTCAAACTCATGAATATTCTTGCAACTTATTGACAGGTTTTTCAACTTTTAATGAAAGTGATTCCTCACTTTCTACTGATAAAATAGAATCTTTGAAACAATGGCTACGTAGTTGTAAGATCATTATTAATTGATACGTTTACGACCTTTAAGACCTTTTCATAAAAGTTCTTCCAATTTTTTTCTATTTCCAAATTACAATGCTAAAGTGCAATCGCTCAATTTCACGCTTCAATCCTTTGAATAGGAGAATTTTTCATTTTTCATGTATTTTATCTTTAATTTGCGAATTTTTTAATGTTTCGAAGTGCTGGTTTGAAACTCAAATTCATTCTATTAAATATTTGTTTGGAAAGTCCAAATTTTCAATATTTTTTTATGTTAGTTAATTTTTAATATCAATGTCTGCTAATCCCAAATTGGTAATTAACATTCTCGTAAACTTGTAAATGAATTTTTAACTGAAATTGTATCTATTAAAATCGACCATTCTTTTTTCACATCACTTATGAAATAAAAATGTTTTTTTTTCAATATACACAACTTAATAGCTGCTGTATTATATTTATTCAAGTTTAAGTCCAACGTACTACAAAGTTTTTAAAAATTTGTCGAAATTGGTCGAATTTGAATTTCTCATATTCAAAAAACGTTAGATTGTACGAAAAACATAGGATACTAATAAAAGAAATTTTCAGACTAGAGCAACTTGAGAATTATAAAAAAAAAAAATGAAAAGGTTGTTCGGAGATAAAAATGTATAAAATGATGTCAAATTTCGAAATCATATTTACTCTTATTTTGTGAAAGAATTTATTCCCCAATTTTTTGTTTCTTTAAGTGAACTTGGTGTCTTCCTGCGATCAGAAATTACTGTCCAAGAAAAAATTCTTTTTCATTCAAGAACGCAATATTTTAGCTATGATAACGAGTAAAATTTTCGTTTTGCAGCGCAAATTAATTCACTGTCATTGGCCCAATTGAGATCAATAAAATTCAATAGCCGGTGAATTATTCTCTAAATCATATTGTTTGAATATATACATATATATGAATACATATTAGCTCTTGCGTACGCTTGACCTTACACGTTATCTGCGATTAATTTTCTGCTTTCGCGGAAAACTTGACGAAGATAAATTGCTCTCTGCAAGTTACGGCGCACTTGGGCTTTACCTGAAAATACACAGCGTATTTTTTTTGCGTAGCAAACAAGTTTTCGTAATGATTGGCTTAGAGGAAAAATCGATATACCATTAAAGCGTTCCTGGCGTCGTCGAGGATGCAGGAATTTCAATAAGAATAAATCCCCTCAACCAAGGGATGCGTCTTCAAATGAAAAAAATTCGTACTGAACGTTTTTCATGACAGACCAGTTACATCATAATATTAACGAAAACTCAATTAAAACTAAATTATTTCCTAGAAAGATAAGGGTAGGTTTTATGAAAAATATCTCATTTTAGTTTGGAGATGGAGATTATGTTTTTGGGGCACCTCGTTTCACAAACCACTATCAAGAGCGTGAGTTTTAATTCTGCGAGGTTTTATTTCGTTATCACGGTGTTCTGAAGGAAAATTTTTATCGACCGCATTATATCCTGTTTTTTGAACCATGCGTATTATCTCACGTTCGATAATATCTGATTTTCAAGGCATTCAATGATGAAAGAATTTTTTCTATTGAAAAATAAAAGTTGAATTGATCAGTGTTGGATTCTTTTTTTTGAGAGGGGAGAAGGTTAAACTTCTTCCCTCATTTTTCGGGGGATTATTTAAAAGGATATTGATTAAAGTTCTATCAATAATTAATATAGAAGCGAATACCTCAGAGAAGTTGTTATTTATTATACTATCATTCATTTCCGTTAAAGCTCTAATTTTTTTCGGATTTTATTTCCACGTAGAAAGTGGTAGAAAATTCCAGTGTAGTTGAAATAAAAAATCCTATTTTCAGCACGATTGTTTATTTAAATGTAAAACAAAAACCAACTTTGGTTCAGGCGATGATTACAATCCTAATTTTTATTTCATTTTGAGGTTGACATTGTATGTATTAATCAAAACGTTATCATTTACACCGTTTATATTTATATGCTTTCATATAAACAAATTCTAAAGTAAACCTAGAGCTCGATTAAGAAATCAATTCTTCCTGACGAAAAATTATAATAATATTCTTCAAAAGTTTGTACTTTTCTGTGAAATATACCCAAGTTACCTAAAATTGTTTGGAAACCAAAAGTTTTTATGGAAAGAATTGGAGCGTGTTGAATCAACACGCGTTAGAAGTAAAACTTCTCTTGCTGTTTTCTTTGAGGTTCCCATGTATAGTTTTTTATTCGTCTTGCCTTTTTTAATTCTAGCAGATCCCTCAATTTTGATATCGGTTAAAAAATTAATTCATTCCTATTTTTAGTCGAATCTATCAATGACGTTCTTGTTGCTTTTATTAAATAACCTCATATAATTTATTCTGATAATTTTCATGAAAGCATAATCTTATTAAAAAAAGTTTCTCCCTAAATTTAGAACACGTTCGAATATCACCTGACCTTCACCTATTTCGACGTAACATTACACTTTTACAGTGTTACAGGCTTACGAAATCTCAAAATTACTCTTACACTCGAAACACGCTCGAATATCGTCGACCTCAAACTATTCCGATCTAAAATCACTTTCTTACAGAGTTACAGACTTACAAAATCTCAAAATTACTCCCTGCAATCGAAAATATTACACTCTTACATCTCACGGTCTTACATCTTACATTGTAAAATCTCCAAATTATTCCCTGCATAGAATTACATTCTAGAATAAATTACATTCCTGAAAAGCGATAATGCGGCCTAAGAAGTTTAATTTCAAAAAATTTTCTTGACAAATATTATTTTTCGATAGATTTTGTTAATTGGGCCAACGAACCCTATACAGAAGGCCAAGAAATCCTAGTTCTGGTGCAGTTAGCCCATTTTTCACCTCTTAAATTTACTGCTTTACTGGCAAAGACGCATGATTTTTTGCAAAGCCTCCAATTTTCAGGAAAAGTAGCTTAATGTACTTGTCATAAAATGACGTGAAATAATTTAAAAGAAAAAAATATGAAATATAAAAATGTCAAAATCGGGCCGACTTTTTCCCTGTGGAAGATTTTTTAATTCTTTTAATTCGCTCTTATTTCGGTAAGCGAAAAATTGGAGCGTGTTGAATCAACAAGCGTTAGAAGTAAAAATTCTCATGCTGCTTTCTTTAAGATTCCGACGTATAGATTCTTATTCCTCTTACCTTTTTTAGTTCTAACAGATCCCTCAATTTTTCTGTGTAGTATTTTTCTCGTTTTTTAATTATAAATCAGTTCAAAAATTAATTCATTCCTCATTTTTAGTCGAATCTATCAGACATTCTTACACTATTACAGTGTTACAGACTTACGAAATCTCAAAATTACTCCTTACATTCGAAACATGCTCGAATATTATTGACCTCTAACTATTCCGACCTAACATTACACTCTTACAGAATTGAAGACTTACTAAATCTCAAAATTCCTCCCTCAAAACGAAAACGTTACAATCTTACATCTTACAGTCTTACATTCCAACAAAATGTCAAAATTACTTTCTGCAATCGAAAATATTACATTCTTACATCTCACGGTCTTACATCTTACATTGTAAAATCTCCAAATTACTCCCTACATAAATTACATTCTCGAAAAGTGACAATGCCGCCTAAGAAGTTTTCCTTCAAAAATATAGCATTTATTGAAATTATTTCAAATTGTTGCCTCTATGAGGTTTGAAAGTAATCTTAGTAATCTGGTAGGTCCCAGGGTCCGAAAAACGCTACAAAAACTTGTTTTAACGCAAAATATAATCTCATTTTATACGTACATAAGTCTTGACTTCCAAGTAATCAACCTTATTTACAATATTTCGACTTAAAACTTTCTCAAAACTTCACGTGGTTAAAAAAATGGGCAATATTAGTTATTTAAAAAAAAAACTTGATACAAAAAAAAGAAGATTCCAACAAAAACCCACCATGTTAACAACAATGGCTCCAATAATATTCTTCTCGGAACGTCGATAATCAATGCTATTGAATGATCATTTTACATTCGACAGAAAGGTTTCATTGAAAAAAAAATTCTAACATGGCCTTTCACTCGGCAAAAATGCTTCGCATTCTTTTAGCATATAATTAAATACAGACTTTTCACGCACGCTTTCTTTAATCGAAAAAATTATCATTCGACAAATCCATTGAGATTGTAACGCTCATTTTCGTAAGTGAAAGTATCGAGGGTGAAAGTTGTTGCTGAAAAGAATAAGTTACGTTTTTTTTGTGTTCATAATGCGGTAGGTAAATAAAAGTAAATCAAATATTCCGATTTGTCCATAGTCATTCATATCATGTTTGATGTTTTCTGAATCGCCCGTTTTTTTTTTGGTTCTTATCTCGCTGCAGTAGAGCTCGTGCTATCATCGGACACGAAGTTTTATTCAATATTTGCGAGGAATTTGTAATTTACTGGGGAATGAAATGTGTATTACGAGAAGGTCTTAACTTTTATTGCGTGTACGATTGCGTGGTAGAAGAACTAGCTTCTATCACAGTTATTTCCCATATTGGTTCAAAGTTATAGCCTCGTATTATTGCCAAAACTTTGGGAAAAGTGAGTTTTCCCAAAAGTATGAAACATTTTTTAAATGAATAATAAACAATGTTAATAATAAATAAATAATCCTCAAAAACGTCCTTAAATAATCAGATTTCTATACATATACGGTACGAAATTTTCAAATTGTGATGTATAGGTGTCTAACTTTTGAAGTTAACGTTCAAATGTTGTTGAAATTAAAATTTTGAAATTCTGATAACGATTTGTCTGTATGTATTTGCTTTTCCAAAAAGGTAATATTTTATTTTAAATTCGCATATACATATATTTGAATGGTCAATATGTTAAAGCTTCGAACCTCAATTTATAGATTCTGTTATGTACAATTTAATTTCATCCTCTTCTTTTCCTTTTCAAATTTTCAACGGCTTAAATAAATTTTGAGACATTGTCCGTTTTTGGCTGTTATTGAATTATTCAAGCGGTAGCTAAATTTATAGAATTTGATTTGGAAATTTCACTATTTTGGTTCACGAAAAAAAAGTTTCCATTTTGAATGTGTTTTAATTTTATGATTTTGAATCCAACACAATTCCCTGTTCTGCAAATATGAAAATTTCTCAAACTGAAATTCCCTAATTATCGAATCTCATACCTGAAAAATCCTCTACTTTAATGATACAATAATTTAATCTAAAATTGAAAAAACTTTCATAATTTTTAATGTTAGGCGTTTGAGTTTTAAAATTGGCGGTTAAGTTTTCATTTTTCTGATTGTGAGTTTCAATAAAGATTTTTGGTGCTCGCATTCATGAATGGGAAGTATGAAATTGAAAATTTGTACACCCACATAATAAGAATGTAAAAGTTTCGGAATTCCAGCATTCGCCAACAAATTACTTAAGAATTTAAATATTGTGAATCCCTTGGTTACTATAATTATTCAACTGATCAGAGATTTCTAAAACGTGCCCAAATCATGCTACTAGTTGTGTAATCTAACATTTTTTCACGCTTGCGTAATGTCTTCACGAACGAGTTTGTTCCTTGTTGAACGGGTTATGCGAAAGATGCTTGCCGACAGGTAAATATGCGGATAATTTGCCGTAGAAAGTACCGTTCCCGGGCACCGACATTGTTCTTGCTCTCATTTCACAATTCATTAGCGACTTATTTTCGCCTAATCGAACGTGATTTACAGTTCTCTACCGGAGATTCGGTCGATTGAGCAAAGATCTTTGGCAATGACTTCTGGAAACGAGTTCAATGAACATTAAGATATGAAATGTTTCGCCTTCAATGAGTTCAAATTTTCATATTACATATGTTTACATAGGCGCCGAAAAAAAATTCAACCCGAGGGCATTACAACCATAAAACATAACCATTAAGTTTTTCTCAAAATAGATTCTTATTGTTAAAAGATTCAGGCGATAATTGTTTTTAGTTTGAATTAAATTGAGATTTTGATTAAATAGTTTCAATAGATGTGAAAAATTCTCCATATTCATTTTAACCGTATATAATTCGTTCATTATTATAAACCGAAAAATTATAGATTTCATGATAGGGAATTTCAGGTATCCAAATTTCATCAATTTCAATTCTGAAACTGCCAATTTTCCTTTGTAACATCTGAAAATGTGTTAGAGGTTTTTAATAATAAAAAGTTTATAAATTTACGAATTTCAAAATTTTGTTCCACTTGCAATTATTATTCAATTGAATATTTAAAATTACTCAAAATAAAATAATCTTGAATATTTTATCCTATTCTCTGTGAACAAAATCTTGTACTTACTGCCATATATATTGTAAAAACTACAATAATATTGAAAATTCAAAATCTGACAATGAAAATTTTACTGTAAAAGTTTTAATTTTTACCATACATTTCTTTCACGTTCCCTTAGATCAGCCAACTGGAAGCAGGTGGCGACTGCGATTTTTTTCTCCCTCTCAATTTATTTACACTCGCATTAAAATAGACCAGAAAAGCTTACGTGTAAAACACATTTTTTGTGATAAAGGCAGATAAAAAGACTTATGTTTACGATCCTTTTTTAATTTGCAACACTTTCCCCCTCAGGAGGGCCCCTGTTCACTCAGTAGCGTGACGAGCAAAAACAAATGCATTACTTTTTTCCAACTTTTTCGAATACTGTATCATATTACAGTATATTTCACTTGAAACCTAGAAAGTACACAAAAGTATTTCAAAAAAAACTTATACAGATATGTTTACTGAAAAAACTGTATGGAATTTTCAAAAATCTGGATTCATTGGAATTACAATATAATATTCGAAAAATTACAAGAAGTATAGTAGAAAACGGCATATGTAGATGAGTTTTTACAACAAAATATATCTATAACTACTATGTCATCTAACAATATTTACAATACGTTATTTCGAAAATTGCTATCTTATCAAGCAAAAAGTACAATATGTCAGAGTGATTCCAGTTTACTATACAGTATTGTAATAGTTACTATATTTTTATCGCAGTGTTGCTTTATCTTAAATATTTGTATTCATTCAAATTATTTATTCAAAATAAAGTTTTTGATTTTATAAACTTCAAAGTTAAATCACAGAATGTGTGATTTTGGAACTGTAAGTCTAATCCTGTAGATTATACACTTCATGATTCAGGGTATCGATACACAAAGTGCATCAAGAATATCGATTATCAATCTATACCATGCCGAATTCAAGAATTTTTATTCCTGCAGTATATAACTTTGTGGCTCATATGTATAAGGGGCTGTCTATTAATTACGTAAGGGAATTTTTCAACTATTTTGACCCCTAGCCCCCCCCCCCCTTCATAAAGTTTCGTAAGATTTTCGAGGACCCCCCCCCCTCTTTCCTTACGTAAGATTTCAAGTTGTGGTTTTTCATATGATAAAGCAGCTCGTATGATAATGTTTTTCATTTATGACGTTCATTGCACTGCGTTAAGGGATCATTCTACTTTGAGCACTCGAAATAAATAGCTTTTTTGAAAATATTTTACTAAAGATTCTATTACGATTATCAATATAGAACTTGGCAGGATCGATACAATATACACAATATAATATATTATACACTCTAAATTATTATTCAACAAATTTTTTATTCGTAAAATGCACTTTCTCGTGAGGAACTGTCAGATGAACCTCGGAAAGTGAGCATGTCCACGTTACTCATGAAACCTTGACAACTACTTATCTGATATTTATGAAATATTAACTGCATATTCTGTACATATATGCCTATCGCGCAAACCAATAAAACTTATAGATTTCATTATTTAAATTATTTTTGTCAGCGAAAAACTGTGGTGAAATGGTAGCTCTTTGTTTTTTTTTTCCGAAAAAGTTGTGCGACTTTGTTAATAATGCATTTATATTTGAAATTGAAGTTTGCGCGATAGCCAAGGATAAAAAGAATCTGAATCCGTTTTAATTTCATCTTACGTTTGATCCATTTTCAAGATTTCATAAACAGCGTAGATATGCTGACATTCCGAGGCGTCATATTTACCTTACAGATTCTTATAAAAAAGTGCATTTAACGAGTGAAAATATGAGGTTCTTGAACGTATATGTACATTGATCTTCACAAGTTTTCCGTTTATAAATCATAATAGAACCTTTAGAAAAAGTTCCTAAAAAAGCTTTATATTTCAACTGCTCGAAATAGAATTATCCCTCAATCATACAGACTGTTCTCTTGAATATTACATGTAGACATAAAATATTAAGAATTAAAAACTCGTATTAATTTGTATTATACGTACAAAATACATTAAATATCATTTTTTTAAATATATGTAGTTCAACCCTTACGTAAGAATTTCAGTTACCCTCCCCCTCCCCGTACCCCTCGTAAGGAAAGCGTAAGATTTTTTCAACCCCTGCCCCCCCCCCGTATCAGCCTTACGTAATTAATGGACAGCCCCTAACGTGTAATGTAGTTCTAGAATTCTCAATTCTTAAAATCATAAGTTCGATATTTCACAAGACATTGTTTGAAACTCTTGAGTTCTGGACTATACGTAAACTATGGAATCTTAAATATAATAAAAATATAAGGGATTGAAAATCAGAAAATACTTTTTAGACCTAGATAACAGATTTTTGTATTTATAAAGTTTTAAGTCTCAGATTCTGGTTTTTTAAATTCTAAAATGTAGAGTTCTATGATTCTGATATCTAGAATCATGAATTTTATAACATAGTATCATCAAGTTTTGAACCTCAGAGTATCGAATTCCAGAGATCAACATATATTATTAGAGATGGACCTTAGGTTTTTAGTACGAATTTTAGGAGCCAAAAGAATGTAAAAAACATTTCTAGCCTTCTTAATTCCCTAACAACATATTCTGCAAGATATTATTCTAAAATCCAAAGACCTAGAATATTAACCCATGGATCATTTGATTTTTTCGAAATTCCAGCATCAAAAATGAAAGACTTGTCAATCCTATTGAATATTCACAATCTGGAGAACCATGTAACGTTAAATTTTTGAAATCTAAATTTCAGATTTAGAAATTCTATTATGCTGAATTTTACTAATAAAACTTCTAGTTAGAGTTATCGATTCTATTTTGTTATTTTGGATCTCTATCCCCCCTCAAATTAATACCTATAGATCATTATTGGAAACATATAGTGATAGTTTTTGATTTATGTAGTTTATTGATAAAAATACTCATTCAAGCTGAATTCTTCAAACAAAAATGTGATATCGTGGTATTCACAAAACATATTTTAATCCTTTTTGAAATTAACTTTAAAGCTTTAGGATATCTGAAAAAATCGTTTTTCAAACTAAAAAAAGTATAAAAACGTTTATCTGTAAACTACGAGAAAACGATGAATTTCTGGTAGGCTACGTTTACAAATTCACGTTTTACTCGTCATGTACAGATAAAATAATATTGTCTAGACAGTTTTGTCAAACCAGTTTCCAAAAACTGTCAATAATATACTATTTTATATAGTTTCTAAATATTGGAATAATAAATACATATTATATTGTAAAATAATTCCAGGGATATTTAATTTATTAATGATTTTTTATTATTTTGTATTATAAATTAAAAAAACTGTAAACATCAACTTGTCTATTCTTATTCGGTTTGTTTTTATTACCATTCAAACTTTACACCCACTAGATGAAAGAACTGTTCGAAAACTGAAACACTCGAGAGGAAAATCACAAAAGAAATTAAGCGTGCAAAATGAATTATGTATGTTACAAAAATTAGAAAAAAAAACTTTTTATATGAATAAAATTGAAAAATAAAATAATGTACAGGGTGCGCCATTTCTTATGTCGGCATGTAAACATTGAATAACTTGAAAAAAAAACAACCGATTTCTGTAAATGAGGTATTTTTATTTAGTTTGGTCCTTTACAATTTATTTAGACTAGTTTTTGAACACAACATCAATCAAGTGGCCGCCCTTATTGTTCACAGCAAAATATGCCCTTTTTGCGGCGTTTTCCATTACCTTTTCGAGCATCTCGGGTGGTATAGCAATGATTTCGGCACGAATATTTTCCTTAAGCTCTTCAATGGTCTGCGGCTTGCTGGCGTACACTTTACTTTTCAAATAACCCCACAAAAAGAAGTCTGGAGGGGTCAAATCTGGAGATCTGGGTGGCCATTCAATGTCGCCTCTTTTTGACATCAGACGTCCAGGGAATTTTCGTTGCAGAAACTGGATTGTTTGATTCGCAGTGTGGCAGGTCGCACCATCTTGTTGAAACCAGTAATCTTCAAGACCTTTTTCACGCATTTGTGGGCAGACATAGTGAGCCAACATCCACCGATATCGGTTTCCATCGATCGTTTGGTTCTCTTTGAAAAAATAAGGACCAATGATGGTTTTGGCGCAAACGCCGGCCCAAACAGTAACTTTTTGGTCATGCAATGGCGTTTCATGGATCTCGTGTGGATTCTGCGTTCCCCAAATGCGGCAATTTTGCTTATTAACGCCTCCAGAAAGTTTGAAATGTGCCTCGTCGGTCATTAAAATTCGCTTCCAAAAATCAGGTTCAGTATCAACTATTCGAGCGATTGTTTGTCCATATTCCAAGCGACGTGGATGATCTGTAGGCAATATTCTTTGTGTTAATTGCATTTTGTACGGAAACAAATGCAAATCATCTTTCAAAATGCGCCGTAGAGTGGTTCCACTGATGCCGAGATGCTGAGCGCGGTGACGATATGAAACTTTTGGGTTTTGGGCAACGCTCTCTCTGACAGCTTCAATCAGTTCATTTGAACGTCTTGGTCGTTGATGAACGGGTTGTTCGCGATCTTTCACTGTCCCGTGGTCACAAAAATTCGACACCAAACGACGAATAGTGTTGTCAGATGGTGCCTGTTTGCCAAGATATTTTCGACGATATGCTCGTTGAGTTAACACAACTGAACGACTATTTTCAATGTACAAAGTAACTATTTCAGCGCGTTCTTTTGGTGTGAAGCGATACATGGTTGAAATTGTACTGAATTGACGTTTCCAAAACAAGTGAAGTCAAGTAAATCGGTTGTCAAATGTTTAAGTTATTCAATGTTACAATACCGACATAAGAAATGGCGCACCCTGTAATAAAATTTCAGAAATAAATGTCTAAATAAACTCTGTAATCAACACAAAAATAGAAATACGCTGAATTCAATATTAGTACTTCAAGAATTTATCAGGAGCATAATCCGTCCTTCGTTTTTGATGATAACAGATCAGAATAGGAAGAGACGAAGCTGTTCGTTCGCTCGGCGAACGAATGTATATCAAAGATTAAAATAACCTTCTAAAAATTAAAATAATCTTCTCCCTGATGATAAAGAACTGAATGTAGAAAGAATATTTCTTGATGAGGGCCACAAATAAAGGGCCGAAAGCTTGAATTAATAGTTAGAAAGGAAGATGACTGAGGATTTTGACTATTTGGCTCCTGGGATCGATTTCATAATTTGGAAGTTTTAAGAAAATAATGAGCAATTGAATTCTTAATAACCTTTTATCGATACATACATACATTAATTAATATCTTACATGCTTAGTCAAAATTTTATTATTGCAGATGAGTAACGGTGCAATCCACGCTGGTCATGGTGACCATGGTAGTCATGGTAGCTCTGGTGTTGACCAAGGTAGTCATGGTAGCTCTGATGTTCACCCAGGTGGTCATGGTAGCGATAGCCACAGTTCTCATTGTGGAATGGTAAATGAAAAAAGCTATAAGACCAGAATTTTATTAATTTCACTCAATTAGTTTCTTAGTTTCTGAGAAAAGAGCCTGAAATCCTAATCCTAATAAAACACAAAATGTTTCTGACCACTTCTCTCAATGTTCTGTAACATTAAAAAAATCATGTAATTTGCTCAATTTTCCATAATGTATCATGATGTTGACAGTTTCTCATGATTACCAACATTTTCAAGATCCCTTACTTTTTATTAGGATGAAATTTTTGAGATTCGGTTCAATCACGTAATTGATCTCAAGTCCAAGATTTTCTCAATTCCAAGATGAAAGAATCGTTGAATTCAGTACGAAATGCTATCATTCAGATTTTTAGTTCAAAAAGTTTTAAAACTTTGTTATTTTTTTTAAAGCATTGCTAAATGCTCAACTTTTGGCTCCTTGTTAGATTTTAAAATTTGACACTATTTTTATCACCTTAGGGTCACGCTAAAATAAACAAAATACTAAAGTAAATAAATTTGAGTCATTTCATGTCAAATCGTCCAGACAGTCAGGGTCAGGTCTTTCTTTTGCATCCAATTTTTTTGTTTTTAGATCGAAATCGACGAGACGCGTATTTTTTTGTTTTTGCTTGAATTTGAGTTCTTTCGTCGTAGTGAATTTTTGAAAATTCATCTAAAACCTCAATTTTGCTCTACTGGCGTATGTTAATTTTTTTTCTAAATGCGATAACTTACAATTAGCGAAAAAATGACAGATCTTCGATATTGTTTTTCTTTTTGTAGGTAAAAGGTTCCTTTAAAAGAAAAAAATACTACA
Organism: Platygaster robiniae; assembly: GCA_028476575.1. NCBI lineage: Eukaryota > Metazoa > Arthropoda > Insecta > Hymenoptera > Platygastridae > Platygaster > Platygaster robiniae. The sequence continues at coordinate 23,029,218 of CM052021.1, forward strand.
CATTGTGTATTTTTCCGAAAAAAATTTCTACATCGTGATTAAAGAAGGAAAATCAAAAAAATTTTAACCTTAGAAATTTCAAATCGCCTTAGTTTTTCTTTTCCTTTACATGTATATTTTTTTTAATAGTTATATATATAAACGAAATTGTGCAGTAGCCTCTATACTAGCCTAAATTCGTTGTTTGTGAGTTATAATTTTTAAAACGCAAAGTGCCAATTATTCGGTAATTTTAGGCTTCATTTTACCAAAAGCAGCTCAGTATTTATCTGTTTTTTGTTAACAGTGAAAGGTTAATTCTAAAAGAGAGATTATGAAGTTCAGGAAATTTTCGGGAATTTTTTTTTTTTTTTTTTTTTTTTTTTTTTTTTTTTTTTTTTTTTTTTTTTTTTTTTTTTTTTTGTTGTAATCTTATTCAAAATATTCAAAAAATCGAATAATTTGCATCTCAAAAATTTCGGCATTGCTTCAATTTTTCTATTTTTAATTTCTGTTTTTGATTATTAATATAGTTGGACATTTTTCGGAAGCATTTCAAATAAACTCAATTGTGTTTTTTAATGAATTATAATTTTTCGAATTTCATGCAAGTGCATTATTTTGAGTATTTTGATGCTTTATCAAAACTTTGTTTTCTCTTTAGCAAAAGGTCATTAGAATGCATGATTGTATCTAAAGCTTTATAAATTTTTAATATTTGAAAATCTGTTACGTTAAAAAAAAATTAACAGTTAGAATTATTTTAGTGAAATAATGAAAATTTGAAATGTATCTATTACGTACGTTTGGTTGAAGAAATGTTTCTTTTATCCAGCAAATAGAATTTTACGAGATAGATACTACTTGCCCAAAAAGCGCGTAAATGTCAAATATTGCCACATTTTAGTATAGCAGAAAAATGCTTTGATCAGCTGTTTGTACAGTAAATTATACGATGTGTATATTTTTCAGAAACTTGGACAAGAGAAAAACCAGAAACTAATACTTTAGCAAAAGACGAACGGAAAAATATCTTTTATAATACATAAAAACCCTTAATCATAAAAAACATAATTAGATTTATTTTAAATGCTTCTGAAAATTGTCGACACATAATACTAATCGAAAACCGAAATTAAAAATGGAAAAATCGATGCCAAAATGTTTGAGGTGGAAATTTGTTGATTTTTTGTATATTTTAAAGACGATCATGAAAAAAAGAAATTCCTGAAAATTTACTAAACTCTAAATTTTTCTATTCTAGAATGAACCTTTGACTGTTAACAGAAAAAAAGCAATTTTATAAATAAATCCTTAAACTAGTGAGTAATTGGCACTTTGAATTAAAAAAAATCACAACTCCCAAACAACGAATTTGGGCTAGTAGACGCTACTACGTATTTTTGTTTATATATGACTATTTAAAAAAATACAAAGGAAAAAAAACTGATGAAATTAGGAATTTTTGAGGACAAAAATTTTTTTGAAAATTCACAATACTTCATATTTTTTTTCCTTTAGAGGAACCTTTTACCTACAAACAGAAAAATTTTTGAAGATCGGTCATTTTTTCACCAAGTCATCGCATTGGCAAAAAAAATTAACAGAAAAATCGAGTTCTTAGATGAATTTTTAAAAATTTCCTACGGCGAAAAAATTTACAATCAAGCAAAAAAAAATGTGTCTCATCTATTTCTATGTAGTATACAAAAAAATTTCATGCAAAAGAAAGACCCTGACTGCCTGGTCGATTTGAGATGAAATGACCCAATACTATAATCATACCAAAATGTTTACACGATTTTGATTTCGAGTTTTAAGGGATGCTTAACTTTAAATTTTATCGAAAAATTATTACTCGAAATACTTAGCATTTCATTCTTCCATGGTGAAATCTCATTTCTTTTATTTGCATATCCAAGTCTAAAACTTCAGGATATTTATTTTTCTTGAATAAGGTTAGAAAAAAATTCTGAAAATTAATTCATAATTACCACCGGTGGAGCTCACCAAATTTCAACGTCAAAATTAATAAGAAATTCATTCAACGAATGCTAAAAATTTAGCCTTGAAATCCTGGAAAATCCAAATCGTTACAAGATCAAAAAAGCTCAGTCACCCAGTGTTAACTAATTTCACATTTGTCAAAGATTGATTAATCCTGCAGAACTTGAGTTCTATAGTTTTTTAATCAACTTTTAAAAAAAAATTTTGCTCTCATTGTATTATTAAACAATCTAGTAACCCTCACCTAATCCTCTAGTCATGTAATTTATTCAACTTTCCATTACATTCAATTTTTTAATTATTGACGTTAATATTTTAACAGAAAATGTATTTTCATACGGGATACGACGATTGCGTGCTTTTCGACTTTTGGAAACCAGGATCTGTTCAAGGCCTGTTGGGATCGGTCGTTGTTATTGTAATTATGGCTGCCTTGTACGAAGGACTCAAATATTACCGCGAACATTTGAACTGGAAAGCACATAATGTTCTTCAGTATAACAATGTTACGATGCAGCGTGATAACACTGTAACTGCGGAGGGTGGAAAAGTCGTAACGTAAGTTTTATGCTACTTTTAAATGACACAAAATTTTTCATAAGATACACGGAGAGAAATTTGTTGATGTCGCATACACAAATATGAATACTGTGTCAATACAAAAGTGATAATCCTGGCGTATCAGTAAAAATAGATGTGACGTCCATATAGGTTTGATAGTCAACTGTTGTTAACATGGCAATTGTTATATTTGTCATAACAATTGTTATATTTGCCATGTCCATATAATGGACATGATATCAATTAATGCTGCATCAATGTCATATTGTTAGAGGATCATCTCAATTTTGAAGACATGTAAATTACGTTTGTTCATGGATAAAATGTAAATGTATATTATATCAAATGTGGCGACATCAATTGTGACATTGATATGTAATCTAAAGTATTTCTCTCCGTGTACATTGTATAATGTTTGAAGATTTTGCACAACTCAAAGATACTTACATCTCTTGAAAATCAGGGTTGTGAGTACATTTTTTGTATGAGCACACTGAAGGATCAGCAATATTTTGATTTCGGAACTCCGGGTTCAGAGTTTATAAATATTGATTTCTTAACTTTTTCGAATGTTGAACAAAAATTTCCGGTAATTCGGAACCATCGCGATTTTCATTAACTCATTTTGGAATTTCAAGTGGCAGTTGATTTTTGAAAAAGCTATGGCTTTTTTTTATTAGGTACATAATTGAATTGAAAAAATCGCATCTGAAAATTTAACAGGAATTTATTAAAAATTGCTACACTTCATACGCAATGTTTTTCAATTGAAATTTCCAGCTCACAAAAAATTTCAAACTTTTAAATTGAATAATAAATTAACTCGCTGTGGAAAAAAAAGTACTCGAAATTGTTTGATTATGTTTTGACAACTGCGAGACGACGGCAAATAATTGATTGAACACGCACAAACACAGCTAGAAAAACAAAAATAGTAAACATTTTGAATACTTCGGAAAAGTAATTGCATTTGTTTACGTAATTCTAGCATGGTTGGTGAAGTTATCTGTAAACAACTGTGAGTATTTTTTGTAAAAATGATGCAACGCACGCTTGATAGTTCTCTTATGTTGGCAGAAAATTTTTTTTTAATGGTCAACACCAAAAGTTGATTAAATTGAAAATTTCATTGAGTCTCCCTTGTTCATTATTGATTAATTTTTATATTGTACTCGTTTTTTTTCTGATTCCTTTTCGAATTCATGTAATCGAAAAATATTGTTTCCAAGCATGTCTCCACGTTTTTTTTCCATGTAGGTGTTTTTCATTTTTTATTACACTGTTGAAAAGCTACAGTTTATACACTTACTTCTGGTTTATGAAATTCAAATTCAAAAATTTATAAAAATTTCTACAATCTTGAAACACCTGTTAGTTTTAGAAATTCGGAATCTAAATGTTAGAAAACCTGGAAAAGTCAGATGAACCAAATTCAGCAAACTTCAATTTCTACGAATTCGTGCAAAGTTTACAAAAGTTTTTTTTTTTTTGTCGAATTTTGAAACTGTTTATAAACTCTCTTCTCTGCATACTTCAAATTTTGAATAAAAGAAATGTTATGGTTAAATAAACTATTTGACCGATATTTTTCGAAGCATGTTGTATCCTACGATAAAAGTATAACTGAAAGACTGTTTAAAATATATATTTTTGAAGTTGATTGTAACAATTCGAATACACACTTACATAATACAATCAAAAGATAGAAACCTTATAATACATATAAATGCATAATAAAAAAAGATAAGAATAACAAAATTTTCCATTATAATTTCGTTTCCTTGTACTTTTTTGTAGTGAAGAATTGATGATAAAAATGAATCTATTAGCATATCGCTTAGCACCAGGTTTCGTAAACTTTCTTTTCAGCACACGTACATGTAGTTACGAAAATGGGGTTTGCTAGAAATGTTTCATTGCAAAATTTGTTATCTCTTCGAGGCAGCAGTTGTGATTTGCACGTTATCGAATAATTATTGTTGGTGGTTCTTGAAAAATTGCAATTTGTGTTTTTTTTTAATAAACTTAATAACGCCTGAAGTAAATTATGCTGATTGTGAGTTTGAAAAGTAACCTTTCTTAAAAAAGGCATACTTTTTTTTCTATGCATAAATTTTCAATTCTTGGATTTCAATTTATATTTTATCAGGATAAAATTTGTGAGTTTCTCAATCTCTCAATTAACATTATTTTTTGGCTGAAACGTCAGAATTGTTTGAAGTACAAGTTCCAAATACAATTCTTACATTCAGAGGATTTTTAATTGAAATTTTCAACTCAGCCTTTTTTTTCTTTTTCATTAGCTCATATTTTGGGTTGTGAATTTGGTTCAACTCTCACATTCCTGCTGAACAGCGGAAATTTAGAAATTCGAAGTATTCAATGATAATTGTTTTTAGTACAGCTTTTTACTCATCACGACAAATTTGCTACTTTCTCTATTTCATTTTTCTTGTTCTGGAAATTCAAATAGGCTTTAAGCTTTAAAAATTTAAGTTATCATATCATCTTAAATCGTCCGGATAATTTAAGTTGGATTTTTTCTTTTCGCTGAAATTTCAGTTGCTTGGTGATCCAAAATTTTAACTGAAAATTACACGATCGTTATAATTTGTTTTTTCTTGTAGATGGTATCTTCCGTACAAAAAATTCTGGACTGTATTTTTTGGAAAAATTTTCTTGCACTCGTAATTTGATGAATGAATCGAAAAGTGTTTTTTTTTTTTACAGTCTGATTAAACAAGCAACATTCGGTATTTTTTTAAATCAAAATACCAAATTAACAGTTATTTTCATGCTTTTTTATTTATTAGTTTTATAATTTCTCCACGAACAGTTTAATCATAAAAGTTTTTACTCAATTTCATCAGTAAGAATCTACTTCCGAAGGAAAAATTTCTTCTATATTTGAACAAATTTTCCAAGTTACATTGATTATCGTAAAAAAAATCAAATTTCTCGACTCAAAAGTTCACATACGTATCAAGCGAGTTTTTAAATTATTCTTCCGATTAAAAATTTTTTTCATTGCTCAAGTGTTATTTCAAAATTTCTTGATAGTATGTAATAATATTTCTAACTACACGATGTATTTCCTCATCTTGAATACTATCAGCATCATATGTATATTAGCTTGGGATTGTTGAAAAACTATAATTACGATTTCAGTACGTCATATTTGTTCAAGAAGGAAATAAGATTTATAAAGCGAAACTTGATTTATAACTTTCAAAATTTTTTCATACTTATTGATGATAGACAAAATATTTTCTTTTTAAAAATTAATTAAAATACTCACGCAGTATGAAATTTTTCGAGCTATGGAATCGTTCTAAGTTCTTATAAATTTTTTTCTTTGAAAGCAAAACTCCACTGATGAACTTCAGTAGAAATAATGTTGATCGAACCATTTTTGGTGAAATTACCGATTTTTAAGTGAAGAAAGCATAAAAGTGACTTCAAAAATGGCATTTTTACTTAACAAAAACGCAGTTACAAAACAACGAATTTTGGCAAATATGTTCTTTATTTCACTATCTTATCAGAAAAAAAACTGAGGCAATATCAACATTTTTAGATTGAAATTTTTTCTTTTTACATGTACAAAAATCACGAACAAGAAAATTTTCTTCAAAAAATAAAGTTCAGAGTTTTTTTCTGTTCTGATGAAATTCCAAGCGTTTTATATGAAACAAAATATAAAATTGTTTCCATTACCTTTTTCAGTTATAGTTATAAATTTTTATTGGTATTCGACAAATATCATCTAAAGCTACTAACTAACTCTTTTCACTGCAATATTAGGTGAAAATGAAAAAATAATTTTTGTTTATTCCATAAACGTTTGAAACTTGAGGCACATAATTTCCCTGCAAAATGAAATTTTGAAATCGTGCAATTCGGAAAAACGAAGTAAATTCAGTAAATTTCTTAAAAACTTTTAATCGACAATACTGATAATCATTGTTCGTTTCTTGAACTAATTTTCATAAAAAAATACATGACTCGGGATTCCAATTCTGAATTCGAATTCACATTGTTTCAATTGAACTTTTTTTATTATTTTTACCTCCACAATGTTATTTACTGCCTTTACAAACAGTTTTTTTTTTACTTTTGTTGCGTTGACCGCATGGATTTCTAGTACTTACTTTTTTGGTTTTTTATGACAACCAAATGTTTTTGTATAGTTTGAAAGAATGGCAACTAACAGGCAAAAAAAGTCACGAAACTAATTTTTCAGACCTACTATGTTCTCGCTGATGCACTGCTACCAAACTTTCCTACACGTTGTGCAGATGATCGTTTCCTACTTTTTGATGCTCATTTTCATGACGTACAACGTATATTTGTGCTTCGGCGTCGTGCTCGGAGCGGCCATTGGCTACTTCTTATTTGGCTGGAAAAAATCTGTGATAGTTGATGTCACGGAACACTGCCATTAGCGAAAACCTTTGAAGGCGCGGAGGAAAGTAAAGTACAAATATTTTTTGTACTCATTACTCAGGAAAGTCACACGTATTTTTTCTGGCGCCACCGCTAAGTATTTCATAAAAAACCAAAACCTGTGAAATTCTAAACTCACGCCCATGATGAGTTTGGATCAACAACAGTTTTTCTCAGCCTAAAATGTGTATAAATAATTTGTTGAGAGATTCATAGTCGATTTCGCAACAAGTGCGATGACGATTTTTCAACGAATCCAACAAGTTTCTGCGTAAAGGAAAGTTTTGGAATCATGTTTTCGAACATTTATTCACACTTTTCTTGCGAGCTCTGTAATTTTCATTGTGAAAATTGAAGGTATAAAATTTAATACTCGTCGGGTTTGTAGATGAAAATACTGCTGTTGATTCCGTATAAATACATGGAGAAACGCTTCGGATCTATGTAAATAACGGTCGTAAGAGAGATGAATATTTTTCGATAATGTTTCGTTTGCGTTGTGGTAATTGTAGTTGTTCACTGTAATTATTATTTCTCGCGTAAGTTTCTATGAGTTGGGACTCGAGGCAATATGAACATGGAGTTTGTTGGGAAAGCAATGAGATGATAATATAAAACTACTAATTACGCACAATAGCTGATTTGTAAATATTGTTAAACTAGGAGAAATGTTAAATACTGGACGTAATGATTGGTGAAATTCGTACACGAAGCTTCACTTATTTCGCAGTTTTTCTACGTACCTTTGAGATGGAATTTTTTCGTAAAAAATTTTATAAACTGCGCAGGCTCTGTAAGATTGCATGTTTCTCATTTTGTATGAGTTTGTCCGTTTTAGTGGATAACTAATAAGAAGGTGTATGTTCAGTTCGTGTAAATCCAGTGACTGAATATTGAATTTTGTTATAATCTTTTAAACAAGCATAGTTAGAAAACTTGATATGCACTGGAATCCAAAAAAGTAGACAGTACATGTTTTGAGACGAAGACGATGGTTCTAAAGAATTTTATGTTTCGAGCGAATAAAAAATTGTATATTTAAAAACAGTGCGAGAAATGCATTTGTTTTTGACAACAGATTTTTGAAATATAACTGAGAAGCGTCAGAAATTATAATTTAGCTGAAAAATACGGTGAAATAACGACATTTTTCGCAATGACAATCGTTCCTCGGATACATATGTATAGTAATTCTCCTAAATTAAAATAGCAATGCAACTTGATGCGGAAAATTCGATTTTTAGAAATTCCCTGATGGAATAATTAGACAATATATTAATTCAAACAAGTTTCACAACAAGTTAAATTTTGGCAAAATCAGCTTGGATTATTCAGAATACGCAGTACATCAGGTTCTGAATTTCTCTAGCCTTTCTTGAATAAACACGAAAAACATTTATAAAGACAGTGGACAAATTTATTCATTTTTATAAATTTACATACATTTTAAACATCGCGTTAACACATATTAACACAGATTTTTACAAAAAATATTTGGCCGTGAAATAAAAACATCTAGTAAATTTTTTTCTTAAGAATTAAGGTGAAAAACGAAAAACAACATTAACATTCAATGTCTAAGTTCAACAAAAGTTTATCAGAAAAACAAGTTAATTCATTGCTTATACAAACTCGCGCTTTCAAAAATTGATGTTAGGCGTTTGCAGGGCATGGTAAATTCGACCAATGTCATGTTTTTTGCATTACTCGGATAAGAAACAGATTGTTTCTAATCGCACTATGAGTGGAGAAAATGCAAGAATAAACTCTTCGACACACGTTAATACGTGCCTCAAAGAGTTTATTCTTCATGATGATTTGTACACAAAATAGCTGGAAAAACTAATTTTTCAAGATTACATTAAAACAGTTCTTCGTTGCGTTTTAAATAATCATTATTTTGAATGAGGCAACAAGTCTGAAACGTAACGAGGACAACCATAAAGCGAATTAAAAATCGTGCTTTTAAGCATAGTACGCTATCATGCCTAACGATATTTTTGCGGCGAAAGTCAATAATACATTCCCACTGTTAATTATTGCCAACGTGGGATTCGGCACGTTAAAAAAATTCGTGTAAAAATAAATTTTTGAACACATTTTCGTTACGCAGTTGAGTAGCGTTATTTACAAGCGAGGCGATGTTAAAATATCGTATCGAAAATGTAAAATTGCTCTCGAATTCGTTACAAGTATCATTGTCGCAGGGTTTCGAAAAGGTGACCAGATGACAGTATCTAAAATATGGAGCAAATCAGTATTAAATTAGTGAGGCTATTTCAAGTTTTTATGTGTAAAAATATTGCTTGAATCAAGTTTATTGCACTTTCTTGTTTTTAAATCATTTGAGCTTCCCATATACAAACAAAAACGCTTGTGGCTGTTTTCATTAGCAATAAGCGTTTTCGAAGTCAGTGACTACGAAGTTACTCCAAAAATGTTCGTTGCTCATAAAATACCGTATGCAGTTCGAAGTGTTACACACGTCTTCACATGTTTCAGTGATGTAAGGACGTTTATAACACTACTCGCAGCATAATGTCATATTTTATCAAAGTTTCACTCACAAACATCTTGAATTTTGAACTCAGAATGCTAATTTATCTTATAAAGTGTTGTTAACATGTAACGATCTGTTGAAAAAGGGCTTCTTCCAGTTTCTTTTTTGTATTCATGGGTATATAAGATGAAAAATGTATAAAGACTGTAGTCAGTTTCGAATTTACGAATAGGAGCTAATTTCTATCAAAAGCTAGAGAAAGCAATATCCGTGTTATTATGAAAATAATAGCAAGTCTGGTCACCATGGTTAATAAAAAAAAGAGGGCTTGCTTTAACGTTCGCCAATACTGCAAAAGGAATACTAATCGCTGCTGGGAAAGCTGGGCATGCAGCAACTTGATCTTTGGGGGGATTGCTGTTTTGAGAGGTCGACCGTGCCCTCGATCAAAGGTCGCTCGAGCCGGGCGTCCAGTTGCTGCCATAGCTCCACGGCCGCGCCAAAAGCGACTTCTACGTTAGTCGCATCCTTGGCTGAGGTTTCCACAAGTGGCAGATCACCATTTTCGAGGCACCAACTTTTTGCTTCTTCAGTAGAAATTTGTTTATCTTCTACAGGAACGTCCACCTGCGTGATGCTTTCGATTTGAAGATGACTTTTCCAAGTTTTGAAACTTTGTTGCACTCAAAATAAATTAATAGTCGAAGTCTTCTGAGGCTTGTATTCTTTAAGCAAAAGTTTTACGTGCATTAAGCATTTTAAGAATCGTTATGCAGTGCAGTGTGTATTCATTAATGGCATTTGTTTTTGTAATACATGCTGAATTCAGTGATTATGCAATAGGAAATTTTAAGCAGAGTTGAAAATATGTTCTCTAATTCGAAATTTCTGGAAGTCATGAATCTTATAACAACTATTCGACTTTATACTTTTGTTTTTATAGCCTCGCACTCTGACCACCAGAAATGAAGTCGTTTCGCATAAATTTTATGATGGTCAAGTCAAAGAAAAATGAATACAATGTTTTCTGTTTCCCTGCTTGTAAGAATCAAGGTTATCAGGGAAACTTCGACCAAACGTGTACCTTGTTACCAACGATGATGAATGGAAAATCACTTCCTTCCTGAACATCTGCGTAATACAGAAACTCAGATTTCCACAATGTCAAATTTTGAAAGCTAGCCCTGTCATCGACAGCGTAAGTCAACATGCAAATATCCGAACCCCGATAAAAGGGCGTTCTCAGAGTTTTGAATCTCTCTTGTCCCGCTGTGTCCCATATTTGCAGCGTGTAAATCTCGCCATTTATTTCTATTTCTTTGTTCAAAAACTCTACTCCAATGGTGTGAAAACTCTGCTCGTCGAAATGGTTGGAGACGAATCGGTTCATGAGGCATGATTTTCCGATTCCGCCATCTCCTAAAATATTCGACAGTGACAAACTTTACAAAACTACATTTCTATTTCAAAAAACAGAGACGTGAGCTTGTGATTGAAAATTGAAAATTTGTTTATCATATTTTACAAATTAGAATTCTTCACTCACAACGTTTTTCGATAAAAAAAAAAATTTATGTTAGATATGAACGAACATTCAGATCTTTGAAATTCAACAAAACTGCAGATGTAACCAAAGGTGTAGACAGAAAAAATTTTCAGGGGGAGGAGGTGTTTGAAAACATTTTTTTTGAGCATTTATAATTTCAAATTTTCGACGATTTAGTTATGTTCAATTTTTATATTTTTAGAATCTTGGAATTTTAAAGGCAAACAACTTTTAGAATCCAAAGTCACACATTTTTTATATAGGTATTTGTTATGATGGAATTTGATTTTCGTGATTTTCGAGTCACTGAAGTAGAGATTTTTTTTCTCATAATTTTTGTACTTTGTCATGGTTCTTTAATATTTATACAAATTTAATTATTTTCTGGTATATTATTATGGTTTACAATTTTATGCTCAAAAAATCAAAGTTCTGAAGAATTTGAATATTTGTAAAGATTTTTAAGAAAATGATAAATGTACAGGTTTCAAGTATTTCATAGATTTCTAAGATTTTTTCATCGTTTTATTGATAGAAAATTGTATTTTTTACGATATTTGAATTCTTTGCTAGCATTGTTATGGATCGCCCCAGAGATTTTTAGAATTTGATGCTATAGCATTGAAAATTCAAAAATTTCAACCATTTCATTTGATTGTTCAGAACAATAATTTTTATACATATATATTTTCAGGATATTTTTTTATCTTTTTAATATTTACCGAATTCAAAGAATTTTTAAGTATTTTTAGAATTTTCTATATAGACTTCTAGAATCATATTTTTTAGGGCCGGAAGTTTTATGAATTTCTGAGAAAATTATGTCAACATAGTTTTGGAGTGTAAAAGATGTGAAGTATTTTTTTTTTTTTTCTAACGTTTATGAAACCTTAGAGAACTTTTTGATTTTTATAGATTTCTTGTATTTTCATAGATTGTTATATGGAAATCTGAAATTTGATGCTATACAGCATTTAAATTTCGTTTGATTTTTCAGTAACTTAATGTATTTCTGGGAAAATCACATCTATATTTATTTTTCCAGATTTCTTACGTTTCCATATTTTTTTCAATTTTCATAAAACTTTGTAGCGTTTTTATGTATTTTCATAGATTTATTGCATTTCTATGTATCGCTCAACATGTTTTTTGGTAATAAAATGGTCTAGAATAACAAATTTTAATATAGTTCTTGAGTATGTATTTGTATTTTACAGAAAAGAGTTCTTTCATAGAATACTTTTACCTTTAGTATTTTTTTAAGGTTCAGATGATTTGAAAAATTTTCTGATATTTTTGAGGGTTTCTGTGTCAATTCCTAGAATTCGATGCTCAAGTGTTCTTATTTTTTTAATAACATCCTGGGTTAAAACAATTTTTAACAATTTTGATGTCTAAGTTTTCATGGTCTAACATTTATAATTAGAATTTAATTCAGAAAAAACCTCTACAGTAATGATAATTTTCTTTTTTTGAGCTAGCAAAGTTAATAATTCCAGATTTCGCTTAATTTTTTCAACTTACAAAAAAATCATTATTTATGTTCTCTTGATTTCAGTAAGTAAATTTTTCATAATTTCTGTATATTTGATTATCAATTATTATCGTTTTTTTCGTTATTTATATTTTAATTAATTATTGTAAAATGAAATTGGCATCGATCTCCCAGTCAAATTGTTTATTTCAATTAAGTGTCGACGTTTCGATCCCCATGTATGGGATCCTTTTCAAGACTGTATACAAATAATGGTACAAACAATGGTCAAAGTCAATAAAATAATTAGAATGCTTAAAATAACAATTTCTCATACCTCATGAACTATGAACAATTTACTCCTCCTCGATGACGTCAAAATCCCATAAAAATTTTTCTGTATCTCATGATCGTAAAATACATCATCGACGAGATAACAATGTCCAATTAAGACTTTTTATATGTCATAACAATAAAAGTATATCATCAACGAGTAACAGTGTCAACATATAAACTTAATAACGATTTACTCTTGATTGGGTTCATGACACTTCTGATGTGCGAGCGTTCGGGCCAATGGATAATACGTCAGCGGAACTGGCTATCCCCTCTTTTTTAAAAATACTCTATACTAACACAATTCATATAAGCCCCCAGTCAATCGACACTTAGAAAAATTTCAAAAGGGAATTATATACATCACACCAGTTCTTCAAATCCATCTGCCTATTAAGCGAACTTTTATTCTACTTCCTAATAAACGCCATCTCAGCAAATAGCCTCTTATAATAATCCTTCTAACAAAGAGACATCTAAAAAGAAGGATTTTGAAACATGAAAGGATTATTTCTGATTCTACTTCTGAGTTTTTTGTGATATCTGAACATAGTATGGTAAATGATGCAAAGGGGGATCATGAAATGAATTGGAAGGATATAAGTACCTTACACGAAGAGAATGAGTATTATAAGAGGCTATTTGCTGAGATGGCGTTTATTGGGAAGGAGAATAAAAGTTCGCTTGATAGGCAGATGGATTTGAAGAGCTGGTGTGATGTATATGATTCCCTTTTAAAATTTTTCTAAGTGTCGATTGACTGGGGGCTTATAGAGATTGTATTAGTATAGAGTATTTTTAAAAAAAGGGGATAGCCAGTTCCGCTAACGTATTATCCATTAGCCCAAACGCTCGCACATCAGAAGTGCCGTGAACCCAATCAAGAGTAAATCGTTATTAAGTTTATACGTTGACACTGTTACTCGTCAATGATATACTTTTATTGTCATGACATATAAAAAGTTTTAATTTGACATTGTTATCTCGTCGATGATGTATTTCACGATCATGAGATACAGAAAAATTTTTATGGGATTTCGACGATATCGAGGAGGAGTAAATTGTTCATAGTTCATGAGGTATGAGAAATTGTTATTTTAAGCATTATGATTCTTTGATTGAATTTGACCATTGTTTGTATCATTATTTGTATACAGCCTTAACCCTTTCAGGGGCACATTTTTCTGTTACACTAAATTTTGCTATTAATGGTAATTTAGGGGTTTTTGGGGTCGCTGATTACGAATCTGGTGTCAGAATTGCAAAATTCAAAATGGCGGATCCAAGATGGCGACTATGTGACTCTGAAGTTGAATTTTTGAAACAATGTGCACAAAACACGATGTATGGTAGTTTTTTGAGTCGTTGATTGCGAATTTGACGTCAAAATTGCAAAATTCAAAATGGCGGATCCAAAATGGCGGCTATATTAATGCAAACTCTCAGTTTTTTTGCAATCACACCGAATTTTGACATGAAGGGGTTTTGGGGGTCGGCGATTACAAATCTTGCGTCAGAATTGCAAGATTCAAAATGAGTGATTGAAGATGGCGGTGTCATTAGTGTAAATCAGAAGTGTATTGGAAATTGGTATGAAACTTGATATACTGGGATTTTCGAGATCACTGATTGCGAATCTGATGATAGTATTTCAAAATTATTCCACCTCTCAGCATAGCCCAGAACTAACGACGTGGAAGTAAGAGCTACCAGTTCTTTGTGTTTTTTTGTTTTTTAATTTATTATCATTTTTTCAATGTTTCGTTTCTTTCCATTTCTATATTATTGAATTTTTCTATTTTTATTCTGCTTTGTTCTGTCCGAGCGTAGTCTACTTTTCAGCATGAAACTCTTCAAAGCAATTTTTTTTTTCGTCAATGCACAAAGGAACTTTGCATACTTTAAAATGAAATTTAGAGCTTATTCTACGAATTTTTTCCAGCTAGTTAAACACGTAGATTTGTACAAAGAATGAAAAACGTCATTTCCGTAGCGCATAGGAGTTGGGAATAATTCAAACAATGGAGAGAGGGGTTGATTTATGTCTTTCTGAAGTTCTGGTAAGACAGGTGATTCTTTCATTCATTCAAAAACTTTTGCATTCATTCAAGAATGTATCTCTTTGCAAAGCGTGAAAAATTGTCTGGAATTTTTTCACAATTTCTACAGTGAACTATGTCACCCTTACGATAAGGAATGGAAATGCTTTTGAAATGAAGAAATTCTTTGTTTTCTTAGAACTTCAGGAAGTCATGGATCAACCTTTTTCTTTATTGTACGAATTGGTCCTAAGAGGATTAGAGCAGCTGACTAGACTCGTAAACGTGCCAAGAGACCTAACCATGAGCAATCTGAGAAAGTCATTTCATCTGAAGACACTCTTCCTTAGTCACTACGCTCGGCTGGACAGTTTATTCAGTTGCAGCGACTTCTAAGCAGAGCAAAGGTAACGAAACAAAATGAGCGACATTTACGAAAATGTGGATGTTGTCAAAATTCCAAGTGATGAAGAGTCAGATGAAGAAGTTGAAAACAGCGAAGATGAATATTCCATTACCGAGGATGGTTTACCGATGGAATCGATGGAATTAGATGATCATAATAATGACATGGATTGCGATTTGTACAGCGAGTTTGATGAGTATGATGACATTCCTCTGAGTAGTCGCGTTGCGAAAATGGATGGAATATGGGAAAACAAAAGTAGATGTGAATACAATCCACGATTTACTGAAAGAAGTGGCCCAAAAAATTTTCCAGATGGTATTGACCAGGCAGGTGAAATTTTTGTGTGTCTTTTCTCTGAGAAGAATATTGAATTGATTGTCGAACAATCAAATCTCTATTGCATACAGAAAGGGATTGTTTTCGAGCCCATCACCATCGATGAATTGAAGAAGTTCTTGGGCTTGAATATATTGATGGGTATAAAAAGATTACCTTCTTACCGCGATTACTGGTCCACTAATACGCAACTACACGATTATTATGTAAGCTCTGTCATGAGCGTCAAGCGGTTTTCATTCCTCTTATCTCATTTACATTTGAATGATACAACTAAAGAACCAAAAAGGGATGAACCTGGTTATGACAAACTGTACAAAGTCGCACCTTTTTTATCAATTCTTTCTGAAACTTTTCAGTATTTCTATGATCCAAGTATGAATCAGGCAATTGATGAGAGCATGATAAAGTTCAAGGGCAGAAGTACGAGGGGGGACCCAAAAGTAACGGGAATTGTGTTACAACTTTTTTATTGACAAATTTTTTCACACACAATTTTTATCACCTTCAAAGTAACCCCCATTGACTGTAATACACTTGTTCAATCTTTTTTTCCAGTGTTCAAAACAGTTCTGAAATTCATTTTTTTCAATGTTTTTTAAACCTTCCAGCGATTTTTGTTTCACCTCTTCTACAGTCCCAAAACGTTTTCCTTTCATGTCCCTTTTGAGTCTAGGGAACAAAAAAAAGTCACAGGGGGCAAGGTCCGGTGAATAGGGGGGGTGAACAATCGGTGTCATGCCGTTTTTGGTCAAAAATTTCTTCACGGACAGCGCTGTGTGGGCAGGTGCATTGTCGTGGTGGAAGAACCAATCTCCTGTGCGCCAAAGATCCGCTCTTTTCTTCCGGATGTTCTCCCTCAACCTTTTCAAAACCTCCAAGTAGAAGTGTTGGTTAACCGTTTGGCCTGGAGGAACAAATTCTGCGTGCACAATACCTCTGCAATCGAAGAAACAAATGAGCAATATCTTGATGTTGGACTTCACTTGGCGTGCCTTTTTTGGACTAGGCGAGAGAGGTGTCTTCCATTGGCTTGATTGCTGCTTTGTTTCGGGGTCGTAGCCATAGCACCATGATTCATCGCCAGTTATAACCTTGAGAAAAAAATCTGGGTCTTCATCCAACTGATTTTGCAGCTCAAGACAGGCCTGAAGTCGACGCTCCTTTTGATCGTCGGAGAGAAGGCGAGGAACAAATTTGGCTGCAATCCTCCTCATGCTCAAATCTTCAGTTAAAATCCTCTGAATTGAACTCCATGACAATCCAGACATCTCACAAAGTTGATCGATGGTTCGGCGACGGTCTTCATGAACAACAGTGTTGATTTTTTCAATGTTTTCGTCCGTTCTTGAAGTCGAGGGGCGCCCAGAACGAGGTTGGTCTTCTATTGACATCTCTCCATTCTTGAAACGCGAAAACCAGTCGTACACACGCGTTTTACTCAAAGCATTATCCCCATCAGCTGTTTTCAGCATCACAAGGGTTTCCGCGGGTGTTTTTCCTAACAAAAAACAAAATTTTACAGCCGCGCGTTGCTCTCCGCACTCAGCCATTTCACGTTTTCGCCGAAACGGAAAAAGTCGTTTCACTAGAAAAATTCTTACGGACGAACGAATACACTCACAGCAAATGAACTTTGCACACTGACTTGGGAGAGTAGCAGCTTGGAAGAGAACCAGTGGAGAACCCGATCCCCCCCTCCGCGGTCCCCCCACCACCTAATTCCCGTTACTTTTGGGTCCCCCCTCGTACAATGAAACAGTACATGCCAATGAAGCCTATCAAAAGAGGGTATAAAGTTTGGGTCAGAAGCGATGAATATGGCTATATTTGTGAATTTCAAATATACACTGGAAAAATAAACAATAAAACCGAATGTATGTTGGGGGAGAAAGTCGTCAAGGATTTGACTCGTGCTCTAATACACAAGCACTATCGTCTTTGCTTCGACAATTTTTTCACAACTGTCAATTTGATGGCAAGCTTGCTTGCTGATGGAATACTGGCTTGCGGTACCATTCGAAAAGATAGGAAAGGTTTGCCAAAGACCCAAAAAGCGGAAAAGAACATGTCGCCAGGAGATAGTGAATTTCGTACTTCATACACTGGACTCCGATGGTTAAAATGGATTGATAAAAAGCCAGTATTCTTTTTGTCAAACTATCACGACCCTTCTGTTATAAAAGAGGTCAGTAGGAGACAAAAAGATGGTTCTTTGAAAATGGTATCATGTCCACTACTCGCCAAAGATTACAACATCCACATGGGGTATGTCGACAAAGCTGACATGCTCAAGTCATTCTACGAAATTAGTCGAAAAAGTAAGAAGTGGTGGCATCGAATTTTCTGGCACTTTGTCGATGTTACTACAGTGAATTCTTGTATAATCTACAAGCAGCTTTTTCCAGAAAAAGGGCTGTCACTAAAAGACTTTAGATTGTCAGTTGCTGATCATCTAATAGGAGTCTCGAATCGTCCAAAGAAAGGGAGACCATCTCTGAACTCACCATTGAAAGAAAAATGTAAAGTCACTTCTGCAGTAAGAACAGCACAGTTACCGCACATGCCTGGTGTTCATGAAAGTCGCAGAAGATGCACTCATTGCAGTACAAAAGTAAACGATAAGCGCACTAAATTTTATTGTAAAATATGCAAAGTTCCTTTGTGCATTGACGAAAAAAAAAATTGCTTTGAAGAGTTTCATGCTGAAAAGTAGACTACGCTCGGACAGAACAAAGCAGAATAAAAATAGAAAAATTCAATAATATAGAAATGGAAAGAAACGAAACATTGAAAAAATGATAATAAATTAAAAAACATAAATTGAAAAACAAAAAAACACAAAGAACTGGTAGCTCTTACTTCCACGTCGTTAGTTCTGGGCTATTCTGAGAGGTGGAATAATTTTGAAATACTATCATCAGATTCGCAATCAGTGATCTCGAAAATCCCAGTATACCAAGTTTCATACCAATTTCCAATACACTTCTGATTTACACTAATGACACCGCCATCTTCAATCACTCATTTTGAATCTTGCAATTCTGACGCAAGATTTGTAATCGCCGACCCCCAAAACCCCTTCATGTCAAAATTCGGTGTGATTGCAAAAAAACTGAGAGTTTGCATTAATATAGCCGCCATTTTGGATCCGCCATTTTGAAATTTGAAATTTTGACGTCAAATTCGCAATCAACGACTCAAAAAACCCCCATTCAATGTGTTTTGTGCACATTGTTTCAAAAATTCAACTTCAGAGTCACATAGTCGCCATCTTGGATCCGCCATTTTGAATTTTGCAATTCTGACACCAGATTCGTAATCAGCGACCCCAAAAACCCCTAAATTACCATTAATAGCAAAATTTAGTGTAACAGAAAAATGTGCCCCTGAAAGGGAAAAAAAAGAGAATTTTTTGGTTTTCAGTTATTTATAACAAATAGCTAATCAACAATTTGAGACAATTTTTCATGATAATTACTTTACATTAACCATTGAGAGTCTAAAATCAAATACTTGTGCACGAAACACGATGCAATGTATCGGAAAAACTGCGAAAAAACAAGTGGTACATATATGTACCACCGCCCCTGAAAGGGTTAAAAAGGATCTCATGCATAGGGATCGAAACGTCGACACTTAATTGAAATAAACAATTTAACTGGGAGATTGATGCCAATTTCTTTTCACTTTAATTCGACCCAGGAAAAATATCATAGGATTATCCATTAAATTATTGTGACTTTGAGTTATTTTTTTCTTAAAATAATAAGTAATTTTACCTGAATTTCAGAATTGATTTGAATTCTCGAAAAACCCCCTTTGCTGAAGCGTCTGGATTTAACAATAGGATTAAAAATTTTTTTTGTTATCACCTATGCGAATTTGCAACTAGACTAAAAAGTTGTACAAAGAAGACCTATTATGAATTCATTAATTATGAAATTTTGAGATTGTCATCGTCCCTGATCAGATTAAAAATCTTTACGTTCTGAAAACTGCAGAGTAAAATTCTCAATTGTAGTATCAAATTTCCAAAAAAAACATTGGAAAAAAATAAAAACGATTTGAAGAACCGAAAGCAATCATTTTTTTTTAATAGTCGAGCATCAATGTACAAAATCCAGACAAGTTTAGCACTGCAGTCAACTGCAGTTTTTGCAAATGTCATTCATTAAGCAATTGAAAACAGAGAAAATTGACAAAACTGTTGTCTTGAGAAGGTTGTGTTGGAGGGTTCAAATATTAGAAGAGACATTTCTCACCCAAAATGACAACTTTTAAAAGTGTCGATCTTTGAGAATTCCGATTCGACGAGTTCATTTTTTATTTATCACACCATCACGTCATGTAAACAATAATTAATAAAATTGATTGCAGTGTTGACTGGTGTCATTCGATTATTCAATGCAATTCGATAAAAAACAGGACTGTAGACAAGAAAAAAAAAAAACATTGGAAAACATGAACATTGAACTGCCATGAACAGCTGATTGAATTGTGATTAAAGCGATTAAAGCAATTCCAATATGGCCGCCGCTGGTAATGGAGTAAACGCGGGATATTCAAATCAGAACAACAAATATATTACATATGCTGGTGCGTGTACATAATGCAGCAACACTATTGACAACTATTGACATAGGAGACTGTAATAATAATCATAATAATTGTGATGCGTGATAATGATAAAAATAATAAAATAGTAATAATGTAACTATCAGTATATTTTAAATTTCTCGCGCCTTTTTTGACATTTACCATCAGCTGATGTGGAACCCCACCCCATCAGATTGTCACAAATTGTCATTGTCCACGCAGTCCAACGCAGTCCAAAAACATCAACAATGATGAACAATTCAAAACGCAAAAGTGTATAAAGAATTATTTAAAATCAGACAAGAGTGAAAAATACTTTATCTGGCTTTATCATGTCGATGCTCGCGGAGCGAAAAAGAAAAGTGAAGTGGACTCTAAATCCTCGAGGGAAAGAATGGAGCGACGGTAAACAATATATTTGAAAAATCCCAACACGCGGCAACTAGCGATATGTAACCTTTAATTAATAAAATTTACTATTATCTATCATCGAAATTTCAATTAATCTGTCTGTAATTAATTCACCTAGTATATAAATTGGGCGTAATTTTCCTTTTTTTTTAAACTGACCCTACTACTAAATATGTTTGTATTTTGCATAACACAGCTTGCCGTTTGGCATGAAATTATTATAAGGATTGAAATATTGAGCATAGCGCAAAGTGCGATAATTGCCTCGATATTTTTTAACAAACAAAATAGGTAATTTTGAAAAATATGAGATCGTGTGAATGCTATAATGATTTTCAATGACTTGCCATAGAGTATAAAATTATAAAATATTTTAATAATATTTATTATTTGTGTTATTTGATTATATTGTTAACTTTTAATATACATTCAAAGAACAATTTTTTCGTTATTTTTTATTTTGGTCAATTTTAGTGATTTTTCTGAGTTTATTTTAAGATCACTTATTGTTGATAAAATAATTTCTAAATTATACTAAATTCAAATAAATAAAATATTTTCTCAACTGTTTCTTCTTCTCATTAATAATTATAAGCTGTTTTCAGCAATTTCATAATTATTTAACAAATTCATGAAAACTCCACGTTAAAAAACTATTGCAAATTTACTAATTTTTTAACTACCCCAATAATAAAATTGATAATTTGATAGTTTTAATTGAAATCTCAACCTTGTTTTACATAACTATAACATCTTATTATCTTTTCAGAAAAAAAAAACAATATCCCAATTACAAATTTTTCAATATTCTCTTAAGTTTGTAGAAAATTGAATAAATAATCCGCAAAAAATTTTGTTTTCCTGTGCTCAATAACTGTTCTGAAAATATAGTTTTTGATTTAGAAAGTCACTTACTGATTATTTTTATTCAGTCAAAATATGATTTTGGAAGTGGGAAATTCACCAGTATAAAAAAATTCTGAAACAAAAAAAATTTTTAGTGCGTAGTTTGAATTCTTTTTGAAGTTTAGAATTTTAACAACCTTTTTTTCAATTTTTTGGTTTATGTATACTAATTTGTCACTATATTATTATATAATTTGATTCTGTTGACTTCCAACAATCGAGATTTTATTGTTGTTTTTTTTGTTCACACAGCCTGTATAAAAGAAAATGAAAGAAAGATCATAATTCTATGCTGAAGTCATCAATTTCAATAGACTATAGAAAAATTATTTTATTATTTTTAACAAATATATTGGCTTAGTTTCATAATTTACATACAAATTTATGTTGCGATTCTTGTAAAACTCTTGCAGTTTATCATTTTCAAAAAGCATTATAAAAATAAAAAGTAACAAAAGAACTGTTGAAAAACAAAATTTTTTAATCATCTAGAGTAATTATATAGGTTCTTCCTTTTAAAACTTAAGTTCCAAAACTAGAATCTGGTAGTTTTTTTCAGTTCCAGGTATATAAATAATTCAAGATTGAAAACGTACAATTTTGAAATGTATGTAGTACAAACTTAGTAAACAATATATAAAATGTGATTTTTCGTCTCGAGTGTATATTTTGAATTTAGATGATACAATTTTTACACTCAAAAACTGAGTGCTTCAATATTTTCATGTTGCATGATTCTATTTTCTCTAATTTTTCAGTTTCATCGTTAAAGACATTTTTTTTATTTCATCAAATACAACATATGTAGTTTATATTAAAATAATGCTCAAGTTTCATCATTTATGAAAAACATATATAATTTTCAAGCTTTTGTTTCTACATTTATTCATTTTATTATTAACAGTTACATTTTCAAATTATGAATTCACATTTTTTTTGTTCTGCAAAATCATTATTTGATGTTTGCAAAAAAATTTCATTTTTTTTTTTATTAAAAAGAATGTCCATTTCAAAAGCTCTCTGCCTTTAAATGTTTAAATTGCTGAATTGTGTAAATGTTAAACTAGGTATAAATTTGGCAATTTAAATTCAGTTAAATAAAAGTAGAATTTTTTAGGACAAGAAACTTTATTCTTATTCTTGAAAAATATTCATCTCTAAGTTGTACAGAATTCTCAAATAAGTTTAACTTCTAACATTTCAATTTTTACACAGATAACAATAAATTTGGCCAAAAAATGCTTGAAAAAATGGGCTGGTCCAAGGGCAAAGGTTTGGGCGTAAATAATCAAGGGATGACCGAACACATTCGCGTCGATCTAAAAACTGATCAAACAGGTGAGTTATACATTTAATTTCATCAACCAAAATCTACAAAGAAAGATATTCTTATCTATGAAAATAATACATTCAAATAAAAAAAAACCTAGTCATAATTACAAATAAGTAGTATTAATTTTTCAGCTCTTAGATATATATTCATTTTTAATATAAAATCAATAAAAAAAGTTTTCATTTATTTAATATATACACAATTTTCTAACTTCCACGCATTCAAGAGAGTATGATAAAGAAACTTGGTATAAGCAGCTCACACAATGTTTTGTTTTTTCTGTGTATTAAATCAATTTTTATAATGTAATTCGAATAAATGAAATAGGTAAAGAAATATAGTTCTCTTTCAATGTGTTATCAAAGTGGTTGATAATTTCTGCCTTAATTAAATCAAAATTCACTATTTTATACGCAAAATAAACTATATCTTACGATTTTTTTCGCACCTCTGTAAAATTATAATTTTTTCTCAAACTAAACTTTCTGCATATTCCTTCAGTAGAAAATATGAGAAAAATTGATTTTTTAAACTGCATTCTTTACAAGTTCATTGTAATTTTTATTATGTGACCTGGACAAAAGCAATCAAATCCCTGAAAGTCTTTTCCCACAACTTTTTTGCTGAATTTATTCTTCAAAAGAAAATCTTCAAAAGAATCAGACAGAAAAAGTAAAAAAAAAACATTCCGTAGATCTTTACACATTTTCTCATAAACATGTAGAATTACAAATAATGAGCAAATATTTGTTAGAAAAGGTTTCTTTTCTTTGTTTTATTATTCAGTTGATTATTTTATTTCTTGAACTGTGAAAACATTAGACTACAAATCTTATTAATTCAACTTATTGTTAAAATTTGTCTGTATTCTTCGTTCCATGAATTTTTCGTAAAAAATGCTCTGAGCCAAAATTTTTTTACAACATATTTTATTCTTATGTTTGCTTAAAATATATGTATTATTTATACATGAAAACTATATTCGTATTATAATTCAAAATTCGAAATTTTTTTCCTAACAATCATAACAACTCAAAAATTTAAATCTTGAAATATTCAAAATGGTTTTTCATAATTTTGCCTCGTCTAATTGTTTTCGTTTTTTGGTATGATTCTGACAGGAATTGGTTTTGACAAATCAAAAGAAAATGAAAAATGGACAGAGCAGCAGGAGACTTTCAATGATTTTCTACAGACACTCCAAAAAGATACAAACAGTATTACCATGCCTGTCCAAAATACTGATATTTCAACCCTTAGTGGAGAATCTTTGGAAAAAAAATCCCAATTTAGTAGAACTCGAGTACAGTAAGTTGAAAAATCTATTGATCTGGAAATGATGTATTCCCAGAATTTTATGATAAAGGTTAATTTTTTTCATGTAGTTTATTCTGGAAGATAGCACTTTCTTTTTTTTCATCAAAGTTCTTCATTATTATCATCACTTTTTCATTTTTTTGAGATTTATGGTAATTTTTGTACTGCAAGTACTTTTTTGTTAAAATATCAAATATTAAAATAATTAAGAAAGTTCTGAATATTCATCACTGAGTATGAGAAATTGTTAAAAGTGTATTCGAGAAAAGCCTCAATATTATCATTATAAATAACTTAAAATGAAATCCATTTTATATACATTTGAAATACAAGTGATTTAATTTTTTGCCTTAAAGATTTTATGTATCTTACCAACTCATTCATGTAAATTCAAATCTTTTTTACATAATCCAAATCAAAACGTCATTCATACTATGTTCAAAATAGTCAAGAATCATGATTTTCGTTTTATTTTTATAACAAATTTTATTTTTAATTCAGGTGTCTGATATTTGTAGAATGGAAATGCAAAAGTTGAAAAATGTTTACCTTGGAAATCAATATAGTAGAATATAAAAAAAAACTTGACACAATATTGTATAATTTTTTATTTTGCAGTTACAAAAAGTTCACGCGTGGAAAAGACGTCAACAAATACAGCTCCAAAGACTTGGCAAATATTTTTGGCAAAAAAGAGCTGGAAGGAACATACTCGCAAAAAACTGATGAAGTAGATAATATTTCCCTCGACCCCATTGGATCCGCCGATAAAAGAGGAGGAATTTTCACTGTCAAAGGTGGCAACAACATGGCTGACTACTTCACTGGACTCGCCAAGTCTGCTAGTTTCAAACCCCAAAAACGACTTCGTTCCGAATCCGAAAGTGAATCGGAAGTTCGAGCCGGATTCGGTTTCACCCAAAACCTGGACATAAAACAGGAACCAAGTGAAAATGAAAATGTTGAAAATGTTACACCAAAGAAAGAGAAGAAACGCAAGAATTTTTCTGTCGATTCTACGCGAGATGTAGCTTTTGAGAATCCTTGTTTCTCAGACGTCAAGGAAAACGAATTAGAATTCAAGGAAAAAAAATCAAAAAAGAACAAAAAGAAACGTGCGGAAGGAAATCCCAGTGAAAATGATTTTGCTTATGAAAACCCTTGTTTGATGAGTGTCGACCAAATCGATTCGGAAGTCAAAGTCAAATTTGAAGTTCAGGATTATGAAGACAACAAAAAGTCAAAGAAAAAGAAAAAAAAATCTATTGAAGGTTCTTTTACACTTGGCGAAAGTGATGTAAAGAAAGAAAATGATTATGCTTTTGATAATCCTAGTCTGCTTTGTGTCAATGAGATTGACTCATGCATGAAAATCGAAGACTGCAAAATTAGTGAAAAATCGAAAAAGGACAAGAAAAGTTGTCTCATAAAAATTGAGAATGATGCAGCCTTTGATAATCCTTGCTTGTTGGGTGTCGACAAAATTGATTCAGCAGTTAAAGACGAACCAATGGAAGTGGATGACCTTGAAATAAAGTACGAAGAGATTCCCAAAAATTTAAAAAAGAAAAACAAGAACAAAAACAGTAAAGCAGCAGATTCTGAATCTGAGGAACCAAAAAAGAAAAAGGAAATTAAAACAGAAAAAAGCGAGTTCGTTTTCGATAATCCATGCTTGCTTGATGTAGAAAAAATTGATTTGGATATTGATAATTCAGAAACTCAAGAAAAGGCTCCTAAAAAACTGAAGAAGAAAAACCATCTAAATTCCAGCAAAGAAAATTGTGAATCTTCAGTTGTGGAAAATGTGAACTGCCCGGACATTGCATCAAATGATGAAGAAGTAATTGGAATTTTGAAAGAAGGAAGTTGCAACGGGGCTGAATTTGAAGTGAAGAGAAAAGAATTGGGTGTCGTAAATACTGGGTTAGATATTGCAGACGAAAAACGTAAAAAACGTGTGACTTTTAATGATAAAGTTGAGTATAATACCGATGTGGAAAAGAAAAAAAAACGTGGTGGAAAACTTGATCGATATGAAGTCGAAAACTCTAAAATGAGGAAAAAATGGGAAAAGAAGCAAAAGAAAAACAGGGACGATCTTTCAAAATCGAAAGTCAAAGAATTGTATGAAGAAAATGAAATTTTTAAATTTGAAGGATCCAACTTAGGTTCGTACAAAGGTTATGGAGTAGCATGAAGTTTTATCAAGTTTTTAAACAAATGTTTAGAGTGATAAACTAATAAGGCTATAGTTTTGTTGTTGAACCTTTTGTCAGCGTTTTTTTCATTACATCGAAACATTTGTTATGGAAAATTGTATGCATCACGCAATGTATGTGTGGAATTTATAAATCTTTCAAGTTTGTCTAATTTTGTGTTTTTAATAAACCATTTCTACATTTTCTCACAGCTTCATACTGAAAAAATTTTTGCTAAGTTGCATGCGATTAGAAAGTTCACCAGCAAAGTAATAACGTATAATTTAGATGATACAGAGGAGTTCATAAATAGAACCGAAATCTCTTAAAGTGGTAGAACTAGAGTCGAAAAGGTAGAATTTTGCTTATCCATTTTTGTGTCATTTTTCACATGTAATGTACGATGTTTTTAAAAAGTTATAAATTTCATTTTTTAGAAATCGTAATTTTTATTTTCGTAAGTGAAATTTAAGACTGGCTCATGGTGACAAAAAAATTTTAAGTAGTTTCACCAGAGGAAAAATTCAACGATTCGATACTCCCAAAAATGTAGTCACAATTTCGTGGCAATAATCAACATAATTATAAATATAACAAAGAAAAAAAGTTGTTACATTTTCCAAAGAAATCTCATATAAATATTATGATTTATAAAATTGATTGATTTTGAAAATAATACTTTTAAAAGAACCCTGCGTTGCAAACATATAAAAACAATGAAATTAATGGTGAAGTAAAATTTACTAGTTATACGGGCGGGTCCATAAATCAACAATTTGTGGATGAGTGTCACTGTTTTTTCATTAATTTTTCTATCGCATAGATCATTATTTTACAATCTGTTTCACAAATCAATGGGCATTTGTGCATAAAAACCGTTTGTTGAAAAAATACTTTAAATATCACAGTTGAAATTAGTGAAACTGAATTTAAATAGTTTTTTATTGATTGAGAAATATAATCTATCTAAATTTTTATACATTGGGTGAAATAAATGAAAATTCGGTATTACACACATATTTCAAAAATGTTATATTTCACGTAATACTTAAAAAAAAAAAAAGAAAACAAGGGAGGAAGGGCCCAGAAATCGGACAAGATGGACAATTGGGGGGAAGAATCTAAGATTTTTCAGAAATTCCACCGACTTCTTTTATAGATGTTCTCAACTCTGACGACGACGACGGGGGGGGGGGGGGGTAACGGGGTATTCCCCCCGGGCCCGGTGTTTTTTTTGGGGGGGGGGGCGCTGATATTTTATGCCATTTTAGGAAAATTTCGAAAAATTTGTACACTGAGAAAATTTTTAGCATTTTTTCCTATAGTTTATAAAACTATGGGAAACACTCGCAGGATCCTTGGAATGTTTACTATAGTTTTAGCAGTGTTTCCTCAGTGTATAGTCTATTATCAAAAGTGTATATAAAAAAACGCAAGAATATGAACGATACCCCAAAATTCATATAAATTATAGGAAAAAAAGTTGAAAAATTTCCTCTGTGTAGAAATACAGGAAGAAATCTGAACTTGCAGGGCTCTTAAAAAAATTTAAACCTTCCGAATTTTTTATATATGTACCTTCCTACTTATATTTTCGACGTAATAGTATATTTTGTACCGCGGACCTGAGGCGTGGCTTTTGTGCGAAGACCAATTTATCTGCCGAGGCGTAGCCGAGGCTGATATTTGGTCCGAGGACAAAGCCACGTCCACGGTCCGAGGTGCAAACGATACTTTTTGCAAAAGACGCAAAAAAATTGTACTTGGAGAAGTTGTACGGCCGCATTGAATACGCCCATTTCCAATCGGCAAATATTTCAGTCCCTGGAGACACGTGCTGGAGCAATTAGGGCTGGGAAAAAAATTAACAATCGACAACTATCGGTAAGCTTGAACATCGTTAACTATCGATAGATTTCATCCTTAAAGATGTACTATCGATAGAAAAGTTTGTTAGTCAGGAGATCCTGCCATATATATATTTCAATCGATATTCAATTCCAATACTCGCTCAACTCTCTGATAAGTGACAATTGTGATATGCTCTGTTTTTCACTGTTTTCAAACATTTTCAAATATTGAATGAAAATGAGTGGAAGTGAAAATACATCTCCTGAAAAATCATCCGCGTCAACGACGTTACCTCTTCGGAAATCTCCACGGAAGCATGTTCAAAGACAAAAATCTATTA
Organism: Platygaster robiniae; assembly: GCA_028476575.1. NCBI lineage: Eukaryota > Metazoa > Arthropoda > Insecta > Hymenoptera > Platygastridae > Platygaster > Platygaster robiniae. The sequence goes on from CM052021.1 coordinate 23,057,809, forward strand.
CTGCATTTGCTGTTGCACCCGGGGAAAAAAGTAATGACATTCCTCTAGCCACGCCGACCCCTGATAATAAAAGGTAATTTTTTTATGTATGTACAGATAAATAAAAATATCTAAGATATAGTATCATTCAACGTATGGCCTTCTTATCGATGAATATCATTTGATGATTCGATTTCGCATTATAACTACATTTTCAAAAAATAAGTAATTTGCATTGACACTTTGTCAACTTGCATGATTCTAGCACAAGTGTACGCAGAAAGTTTTAGAGGCCGAAAAACCTTTCTATAATAACGATAAATTTTTTTTTAATTTTTGCGTTTTACAGAATTTGGATATAAAATGGCATTAATTATTTTTTGTATAATATCAGAATGTTTTAATGATTGTGAATGATTCCTTTTTAATTCTAATCAACAATTTCACAGCATCAAATTTCGTGCAAAACGATCTGTGGTTTGGCAATTTTTTCATCAGTCCAGCGATGGCAAAAGTGCAACTTGCCAGATTCAACAGTGTAAAGAAACTGTTGTGTGTTACGGCAACACAACAAATTTTATGGACCATCTTAAGCGGCGCCACGCTCCTGAATTAAATGCGGCACAAAAAAAAAAACCCATGTTGACACTTCAAGCAATACTGATGATGACTCTGATGCTGCAAAGATTATAGAAAGGTTTGATAATTAAAAAAAAATATATTAACAAAATCTGTTTTTCTTGTATTTTTCTTAACATTATTGAAATGTTTTGTTTTCACGTAGTCACATATTGCAAAAATTCCGGTCAAATTAGTTTTCGTTATTTTTTAATCAAAATTTTTTTGCAAAATAAAAAAAATTCGACTAATTTATTGAGAAATAAGTTGACGTACACTCTTTAAATTTGCAAAATTTTAAATTACATTCTATGACTTATGAACATATGTTTTTTTTTGTTTTCAGTGAAAAAAAGAAATCTGTGAAACGTAAGGCAGACGAAACTTCGATTAAAAAATTTTTGAAAAAACAAAAATGCAACCCATACAATCGGTCGAGCAATCGAAAGCAGCAGTTAGATGCAGCATTAACCAAATTCATCATTCGCGATATGCAGCCCTTGAGCGTTGTGGAGGATGAGGGGTTCAAAGAAATGATCGCAGAATTCGATCCTCGTTATATTATTCCAAGTCGTCGCCACGTCCGTGACACTCTAATAGGGACAGCCTATGAGTGTACAGTGAAAAATATTTCTACAATTATGGAAAATGTGGGGTAAGTTACACAATTTTCATCCTTAATACCAAGAATTTTCTATTTTTCTAAATCAATTTTTTCCACATTTGACTCAAGTTTTAGTGAGATTCGTTTCCTTGAGAAACAATTAAAAACATGTGTGTAGTAGTTTATAACATGTGTATATTTTTGTTATAGAATATAATTAAAATATTTTAAAACATAACTTTCCAAAAATAAAAATGCAACTATAATTTTTTTGATATGTAATTGAGATCAACGATACAAACTTAGAAATTCATTTTTCTTTTTATCAAAAAATCCAGAAACGTAGCCTTGACTTTCGATGGATGGTCCAGCCGTACTACTCAAAATTATTTGACAATCACAACGCACTTTTTGAAAGACCAAGCTCTGGAAACGGTTACGTTGGGGGTTGTTCCCATACCTGGACGGTCAACTGCGGATGAAATGAAGACTTTGCTGACAACAAGTTTAGAGAAATATTCCGTATTTCAAATTGCCTGTGCGGTCACTGACAACGCGACGAATATGATCGCAACATGCGCTGCAATGCAGGTATACTTGAGTTCGGATTTTCAAATATAATAAACTAAAAATATTTGACGCAAGTAATAAATATTAAAACTGCACAAATATTTTTTTTCCAGATAAAAAACATGCCTTGTGCACCGCACACAATACAACTGGTGGTAAATAAAGCGATTTGGGATACATGTTCGAAAAACTCTGTCAGTGATAACATGATGAAGATTTTTGAAAATGATGACGGTGAAGACCTTGAAGAGTCTTCTGTGTACGCGATACTGAAAAAATGCAAACGAATCACCACTTATTTCCATCATAGTGGTCTGGCCACAAAAGAGCTAATGAAAGAATTAAAAATTCGGAACCAGCCCGAGGTCAAACTAATACAATCGGTTTACACCCGATGGAATTCGTCGCTGGAGATGTTGAAAGGTGTCTACAAAGCCATAGATGCTGTTGTTGTGGTTCTCGCGAAATCCAAGACAAAAATTGAACAGTTGACGTCATCGGAAATTGAAGCTATCCCCGAGATAATTTCCCTCTTGGAGCCATTCGCGGAGGCCACAGCAGAGCTCAGTGGAGATTCGTATGTCACGATGTCTTTGGTCATCCCTCACACAAAATTGCTCAGGGAAAAGTTGATAACCACAGAAGTTACCACCGCAATTTCTGTGGATTTGCGAGCACAACTGTTGAAACGAGTGGAATAATCATTGCTGAAGTACGAGGAACGCACAGTTTCTGCGTATGTATAAAAAATACATTTAAATATTTTTACTGAATCGGAAATTCAATTGAATTGTTTATAATATGAACTATGAATACATTGATTTCAGCATCAGCACCATTTTGGACCCACGCTTCAAGCAATATGCTTTTGTTAATGAATACAATTATCGAAATGCGGCGCAGAAGATCAGAGCTGAACTGAAATTCGAAATTGAAAAAGCCATAGCAGCTGCTCGAAAAGAAAACGAAATCCCTGAAACTCCGACCGATCCGATCGTCCAAGGAAATACAGGTAAATTTTTGGAGAAATATGGCAGTTGATAAAATAAACTTTTTGAGTAGAAAATTGGGTATTTAAGAACGAAAAATTCATGAAAACCTATCATATATGCTATATCAACTATTTCAAAAATAAAGATATTGACGTCTAATTAAAAAATTGAATGTTAATAAATACATAAAAATGAACAAACCAATCATGAATATACTCTCTACAAACAGATGATAACATTTTTATATAACACACTATTAAATACAGACATATTATTTTTAACTCTTAACACATTACTCAGGTAGTGAAAGTTTTCGTTAATATCATGACCTTTATCAATCCATGCAGGTCGTTTTACATTTCTGGAGAAATTTCGATGCAACCAATCCAAAATTACGGGTTCAATTCCTGGTTCCTCCCAGGCGATTGTGCATTTGAACACATATTTAGAGGAACCTCTTTTGAAAGAGAACACTGACGTTGTCAAGTATTGGAAAAATTATTCGGCATGCGAGAGCCTCAAAAAAGTGGCCCTAAAATATTTGATCATCCCAGCCTCATCCGTACCCTCCGAAAGGGTGAACTCGACGGCTGGGAATATCATTTCTGAAAAAAGAGCGTCTCTCCAGCCGGAAATGGTTGAGAAGTTGGTGTTTTTAAGGCAAAATGCCAAACATCTTGTAATATAAACTTTGAAGTAACAATAAAAATTGTTATTTACAAATATACTTTTGTTTATAATGTACCTTATGCTTTGCCTTTAAATTTTTGAAAAAAATTGATAATAAAACAAATAATAAAGTTACAAAAACAATAAGCCGGCTGAACTGCTTGTTCGAATTTTTTGTTCGTTCCCTCACTTAGCACTAGGGAGTAGGGAGGGGGAAATTACCGATGTTTTGTCGATTGTTATCGATAAGTTTGTCTAAAACATCGACAACTATCGATAGTTTTTGTTACCGATTTTTCCCAGCCCTAGGAGCAATGCGTCAGTGCGTGTTTTTGCTTCAGGGAGTGAAGCGTTTGCCGGGCGGAAATGGGCGTGTTCAATGCGGCCATACAGGTCCTCGAAGTACAACTTTTTTGCGTGTTTTGAAAAAAATATGTTTTCTTAGCTCAATGGCAATAAACGCTCAACCGTTGCCTTTAGGCATATTTTTTTAATTTTTTGGTATATCGTTTGGCTAACCGTGTTATTCATAGTTTTATTGCAATACAGTTGTTAGCGCCAAAGTTTTTGCTACTTTTTTTGTAAATTCATGAACTTGGAACATGGGTATTACTGCGGTAGTATCGTGAAAAATGTTTTTTCGTAGTTTCAAATCGTATATTGATAACAATGTTGTACCATTGTTTTATACGTATTAATTTTTTATTCTTTACTTTGGAGCGCATGAATTATTATTTATCATCTTTTCTTTTGATCCAAATCTAAAATCCGAGGTAGGAGCTGACCTTTCCTAATGTATTTTTCCAAGGAAAATTTCTCCTAAAGTCTATTTTTTCTAATGCTAAGATTACTACTCGCCTTTGAAGCTGCGAAGAATTGGAATGAAATTTTCAATTTTTTGTAGAAATTTCCAGAAATGGATTAGGAAAAGATCACAAATAAAACGGCAAATTTTATTCGAAAATACTCAGTTGATGTATCTGACGACTTGCGCAATGAAATCATTCATCTGAAACATATTAATTTACTCATCGAACTTTCAAGAGGATCTCAAACCAATAAAACTTTTGAATATGCTCAATGGCAAAAATTTGAATGCACTTTTTCCAAATGCTTCCGTTGCACTGACAAAACTTTTTAGAATTTTTTCCTATAGTTTATATGAATTTTGGTGTATCGAGCACATTCTTGTGTTTTTTCCTATACACTTTTAATAATAGCCTATACACCAAGAAAATACTGCTAAAACTATAGGAAACATTCCAAGCGTCCTGGGAGTGTTACCTATAGTTTTATCACTGTAGTTTCCTATAGTTTACCTCAGTGTACAGACTATTATCATAAGTGTGTAGGAAAAAACACAAGAATATGCTCGATACACCAGAATTAATATAAAGAACATGAAAAAATGCCCAAAAATTTTTTCAGTGTGCACTGCGAATTTTTTGTACTTTGCCAGTTTCTGTTAATTGCCAGCGGAGAACGGTCTTTCAGTGTGCTTTAAAAATTAAAAATTTCCAAAAATCTCGCTTCTCCGCTTGTCAAACCCGTATCTCAGGACTAGCAACCCTCTGCTTAGGGTCAGAATTAGGAAGAAAGTTGAATTTTTACGACATTATATAACACCTTCGCCTTAGCAAAAGCACGCACAGCGTGTTTGAAGGAAGATTCAATAATTTCAAAAGAAAAAATTAGTTTGTTAAGTAAAAAAAACGACCGATTGGTAATAATGTACAAAACTTTCTTGTTATTTATATTTTCTACTGATTGTTTATCTATAACTCTTAATTTTATATTACAAAAACTCCGCGATGTATTTTCAGTTTGTACGCGTTGGATAATTTAGGAAATACATATTTTATTTCAATTTCGTTTAAATTGTCTGTTTTTTGACATCTATAAAAATTTTATTCGTAGGCAAGCACTAATTTTTTCTTAATTATCCTCCTACGCAATTTTTCTATTGAATAAACCTGAACTTCTATATTCTGATAATTATCAAAATTTAAGTTATAACTTAAATTTAGAAAAAGATGAAGAGGCCCGTAATTGCCATTCCCCGGGCCTGGTTTTTCGGTCTACAGCCCTGGCTGTCAGTTACGACTAGAAGTCATTTGGAGTGCTCAGAAACAGAAAATAAAAACGTGACAGTTGCAGAAAATATTAAAAGTCCAACTTCATGAACAAGCGATCGCCCACCCATCCAGAAATGCTCTTGATTTAGCATCCATTTAGAAAAATCATCTACTGAGAATGAGGATATTATGACGTTCAGTATGAAGACGAACTGCAATCATCATTTGAAATTGCACCCTGAGTCATAGGGTTGCTCTCACAAAAAAAAAAACAGGATTGAAATCAGAAGCACGCGTCGGGGAACAGCAGTACCTACATCACTGACTTATATCCAGGAAATTCGACAACAAGAAGAAAAACTAGGCTGGAATAAGAAAAAAAGGAGAAGAAAAGCAAAAAAAAGACAAAAAAGTAACTAATAAGACAGTGACAAAGAATAAAAAGTAGTTAATATTGAGTTTATTATTGCAGAATATACGAATAAAATAAATTCTTGCTAAAATCTTACGGGGACCCCGTTTTACCCGACCAATTTTTGATAGACTAGAAATCGCAACTTATTTCGAATTAATTTTTTAATATCTTTAAGTTTTCCAATCTTTTTAATTGTTTGTACTTCCTTTCTAGACTCGTACTTCTGCATAAAAAACCAACCGACAAATTTTTTTATTACATCTGCGATGAATTACAATACAATATATAAAAGTGCCCCGTTTTATCCTACTCTTCCCTATAGTATTTTTATAAACTTTTCGAAATAATAATATTTTTGTTTTTTTCACTTGTGTAAAGTAGCGTAAGCAAAAAATGTTGTAAATGATTAACATGACCCAATAATAACCAAAATCGTAAAAGTGTAACATAAATTTTATCGTGATGTAACGAGCGAGGTAAGATTCGCTCGTTTACAATCTTTCGGTCGTTCAACCTTTCGAAAACAATTTTCTAGTTGTTATTTACGCTATTTGGTTCTCCCGATCACTCGACTTTCGATAATGTTAGCACAGGAAATAAATCCATTTTACAAATGACGATGATTTTATATTTTCAAACTTATTATTTATTCTCCAAATCACTCAACCTCTTTAATTTTAAGAAAGAAGATAAAGCAACTTCTATTTTTTTTTTTTACTTTAACTTGTTATCTATTCAACTCGCTCGATCATTCAACTTTTATAATTTGATAAGTAACATTAACTTGCTATCCAGAAATTTATCTAACGACGACCGGACATAAACGGACCGAAAAGGGTCCGAATGCTTCCTTTCGGAATCGTATAAAAACCCGCGCGTTTTTTGATAGAATGGAAGTAGTTCCCGAGCTTCCGACCCAATAGCTTCTCCTAGGAGATAGTCCAAAGGTTCCGAAAAGCGAAAGGCTACTTTCGAGGTTCAAAAGGGCTCGACCTCAAGACAGCCCAATAACCTCATATTGCCGAGTATTGATTTGACGAAAAGCCCAAGCTGTGCTTAAGGTCCTTAATCTATCAATACAAGGATAAGAGAATTTAAAAAGTAAGAATTTCAATAAATCCTTTATCATTCTATTTGATAAAATCCATTTTGTACTATTTCCACTATCATTCGAGTGTCGAGACTTTGTCTCTGGCAGGGTAAGTTCCGAACCCAGCTTGACTAATGATGGCGAAAGACAAAAGGACTTCAAATATTAATTTTCATCCCGAATAAATTGAGTAGCAGTCCATAGTATGGTTGTTGAATTTGCCAGATTTTCAAAGAATTAAAAGACAAAAGAATATCACGGACTTTAAATTTCAACAAATTTAGATACTTAGACTCATGAAAAAATATGAATAGGATTTTGGTTACAAGATAATTAATAGAATCGTAAAGCCAAAATAGAATTTATGTGAATAATGGATTAAAATGGAAACGAAGTGCGAATAAGTAACGGAAGAATTGGAAATCCCAAGAAAAATTATAAGATCGTTATTAAATTAACAGAATGTTGCCAGAGCCAAAAGTATGTGAAATGGAAACGGAGATAAATTACATCGAGAGTGTTTTGAATCAATTTATATCGGACTAAATTTCACTTTGTATACGCGTAATCGATGAAGGTTAGTTATCGAAATGAATTTATGTCTAACGAATTATTTATAATAATAACGTCACGTTGTGACATTTAAACTGTAATTCAATTGTATTGTTATTTAAATCCTTAAAACGATTCCCCGACTCCCTTTAAAAAGTCAGATCAAGGGTCACTGTAGGCCGTTGTCTACAGAGGGTCCTTTTCTGCTTCGACGAGATTAAGGAATATATTTCTAGTCGCACAGCCTAACAATAAATAAAATATATAAATTTGATTTTAATTCCGGGTCTCGCTCGTCACAATGATATAAATATTGTAGTTTCTGCAGAGGGTCAATTAATAAATGATAGTTCGAAAATGGAAGAAAAGTCCTTCATTTTGGCAAGAAAATGACAGTCCTTAGTGTTAACCAGGATATGAATTAACCGGTCAGAAAAAAAATGGGTCAGGCCGGTCAGGTCATGGTCATTTCTGACGGTCAATTACTGTTACTTACAGTCAAATTTAAAAACTCTCTAATTTTAATTTAGCGTCAGAGCTCGTTTCTGGTCAGTTATTACCGGTCATGACCGAACTTCGATGAAAAAGTGTGACTTAACGTAACTAACCAAACGATTTCCAGCAATTCCAAGTGAAAATTACCAATCTTGTTATTTTACATTTCATAAATGGCTTTCCCATTTTTCTAGCTAGAAAAAACTCATGAGTAAGTCACTGTGTACTACCGCTGGACAATATATATATATATATATGTTGTCATCAACAACAAAATAAATTGAAAACAAAAACTTTATACTCGTGTTTAGAAATTAATGTCATCGGCGATGGTTGTAAAAGTTTTAGAATTCTTGTATTTCCGATTAAGTTTCTTTTAAAATCATACATAAACATACCCTCAGAAAAAATATTGTAATTTTTACTATAAAATTTTTCGATTGTGGTGCAGTCTCAAATATTGCGCTTTTTGATAAAATTTGTTTCATATTCTACTATATTTACAACAAAACTTGAATAAATTTGCCAAAATTTGCTATACATGTAGTAAAATAAATAAGGAATTCCGATAAAAAAAGTACAATATTCGAAACTGATCCACTATTTCAATGTTTAACACAGTGAAAAAAACAATACTCTTGTCTTAAAACTAGTGTAGGAAACTGACGTGAAATACATAACATTTAAATTTTCCCGAAAATAAAGATACCGAAGGGAAATACCTAATCAACAACACACTTTTATGAAGTAATTTGTTTATTTCTTTATGAATGACTCTTTTTAAATGGAAAGGTTGTAATTGTACAATCATTTAATATTCAAGAAACCAAATTTATTTCCATTATTTGATAAAAACTCGACGAAAAATAGGAAGACGTAATAACAAACGAGTTGAACATTGCTTCAAGTCATCTTTTGAGTAGGTAATAATTTTGACCATCATAATAATTCTGACCGGTAACGTAAACTGACGGTCAAAATCGACCAAAACTTTCTTGTCATAATTGACGGTCATGTCCAGTATTTTACCGATAAATTTACTGGTAAATTTACTACCTCACATCCCTGGTGTTAAAACTTACAGTAGAGCGTGTCTTTATAAATAATACATTTAATACAAACAAACAGTTACAATTCAAAATTTCCTATCCCCTGCAGTTGAAGTGATAACAAAAGGTCTGTTATAAACAAGGTTGAATCTGAATATTGTGTTTCGGAATTCTTAAACGAACAATATATTGTTTATTATAAAGCAACTTCCTTTGGAAAGCTCAAGTTCAAGGCATCAAAAAACTATATTTTGCAAAGTTTCTTACAAAGAAAAGTAACTTTTTGATGATGACATATACACTGTAGATAAAATAACGTACAAACAATTGAAGAGCCAGGCGGTCGAAACCGGGTAAGTTGCATTTGCTATAAGGACTATATTCTTAAGAGATTATTTACGATAGTGAGCCTTAGGGCAAATGCTACATACTCGGTTTTGACCACCTGCCCTTCAATTGCTTTAAAAGAAATGAACAATTTGTTTTACACGGTCATAAAAAAACTTTTTTTTAATCGATTTTTCGGACTGTCTTGTGGGTAGGATATCCCATTAACGCCTATTATAGATTTTATTTTTTCAGCTTCGAAACTGTTGCAAAAAATTGGTTTCAATGCCGGGACAAGAACCAGAACCCTTATTTCGGTTCTGATTCCTGTTTCGAATGAAATTCAAGTAAATATAATGTCAATGTACATGTATTTTTGTTTACACCGGGTTTTGTGCTTTTTTATTGCTTGACCTACATAGCACGCGTATTTCGCACGGCCTACAAAGCTAGTATCAGTATGTAGGCGATCATTTCACTTCCTATTTACTATACATGGGCTGCCCAGTGTTGCTCCTATCCTATTAAGAGCCGGTAAAATTTCTTTCTCCCAGAATGTTACACATTTGAAATACTGGAATATATTTACTCCCGAGAATATGTCTATCTTGTCACCAAAGCCCGACTTTCAGTCCACGTATTCAATCACAAATCCAAAAACTGAAACTCGATGAATATACAACGTCATTATGATTTTTTTTTATTACCGATTACGACCCTTGGAGTCGACGATTCAAAAACAGCTAGAACTCGCGCCCGATAAATGGACATGCGCATTTAATCGTCCAATCAAATTTTAGTATCGACGGCACAAAACACTTGAACCAATGAGACGGAACGCTAGTCTATGGCGGGACATTCGAATTCGGTCCAAAAACAGAATAAAAAACAAGTATTGATATTGCTCGGGCTGTTGAAATACTAGTACGAAATTTTTATACTCGGGATTCGGTGTATAATTGATTTCATTTCTAATTATACGTTACCTATCTACTTCTTTCGCCAATTCTATTAATAAGACACGAAGTTCATTACGTGACACGATCGAAAGTAAATCAATCACAATCAAAACGTGGTGATCCGTCTAGATAATTACGATACCGAAAAAAAAAAAAACCCGAATACATACTTACGAACGATGTCACTGTCACTTTTACGGTGCTAGAAGCGGTTGGAAAATTCGTTAAATCCTCACCACTTTTTGGATGAGGAATTTAAAAATCGATTTACGTCGGGATCAACTTTTGCGTCCCAGTTTTACAGTGCTCCGAAAATGTATATGTACACGGATGACGATTTCGAGTTTCCCGAGTTACCACCAAAGGAACCAAGGAAAGAATTCCTCGGCGAGGCGAATGGAAAATATGAGGTACCGTCAAACGGGGTGAGCCTGGTACAAAATGGACTTGATCCGATTCGATTGAAATAAGATATGCCAGTTTTTGGAAACACCTTTTCAAAGTTTCACCTACGAAATAGACTTTTCCTTCCACGGTTCACATTTTCGCGAAGGTGAAAATAGAACAAGTTTTTTGTCTTCCGAGTTATTGTTACTTAAACTTTGGCCTGCTTTCTTCTGATGTTCCGGGGTGACTTTGGTACGGATTAGAACGATTAATTGTGTCACTTACAAATTCCATACTTTCGCATAATCGCGGTCAAGTGTGTTCATGTTTCTTCTGATTAAGAATTTTTCCGAGTTTTTTCAATTTTCCAACAAATGTGCCACATTCAAGTCAATTGCATAATCAGCCTGACCATGTATGTCTCCACAAAATCGAAACTGCTGACCTCCTCGAGGGTGGCCCCTAAGGGGTGGGGGGGGGAGAATCGAGGGTAAAGATAACTCGTGCGTTTTGGAAATAATAATTTTTACAATTCTTATTGCATAAATTGACGAATGATTGATCGCTTCATTTGATGTAAATACGTAATGATGTGTTCATTGTAACGCAAATGTTGGTATGGTGTTGGTCATTGCTATTGATAAATCATTCAACATTGCTTCAACAGAGTGATCTGTGTCTTTCCCTTTGAATAGATCTTGCGAACGGTCGTCTGAAAAAACTGTGCCACGGTTTACGAAATAGGTATTTCAAGCTTCATTTAAAAGTGCCATTGTTGTGTTACAAAAATGTTGTTATTGTTGCAAATTTTGTAAGATATCGGATTCATGAGCCATGTACCAGACTCACACACATAGTTGTTGACATTTTATTTAGAACGCCATAAAACTAACGGGTTAGTATCGATTTGCATGTAAACTTTTTTTCGATTATACGTAGTTTGGAAACTCATTGTTGCAACTATTTGGGTTGTTTTAAAATTTGAGTTTATGGTGGTTATATCAAGGTGGGTAGAGGATGATTGAAATTTTTTCAATGTGTAAAGTTTTTATTTTGAATACATTCATTTTTCATTCTGCCTACAATTTTTTCGGTTTTTGTTTATAGCTGGTTATATTTTAGTAAAATTTATCCTTAGGAGCTAGTTTTGATTTGTTTTTTTACTTATGTACCTCAAGAGAATGACCTTTAACTTTTTAGGGCTCCACCTCGATTTTTTCAGGGCTGACCCTCAAATTCAGGGTTGATTAACCCTGAAAGTTGAGGGTTAACCCTGATAAGTCAAGGGTGATTCCTGTGACGATGACCTTCGCTATTTCTTTAACGATTTCGCTCATATTCTTTACTTCTTTTTGATGGTTTTTTTCGCTTTTTTTGTTGCTTCACTTTTTACTCCCTTCTGCATTTCTTACGAGTTTAAACTTTTCTACTGATAAATCATAGAATCAACAATTCTGTACCAGTGGATTATGACTACATAGAAATTCATACAGTTTTGATGTTTAATGGAACTAAATTATTTATCACTATTTTCAATTTTTCAGAATTTAAAAATTTTTCGATTCAAATCACATTTTTAAGATTCACTTTTTTCAACGCCGAGCTGACCGTTTATTGTGAGCTCACAATTTACACCCTATATCTTAAAAATAATTAAAGGATTTGAAAATTTGAAAAAAATTTAAACGTTTTATCTACGTATACTTATAACATACGAAAAAATTGGAAAAAAAAACTTTACTCTTCTTAAAGTGCCGAAAAAAATTTTTTTTTTAAATACTTTCATGAATTGGCTTGCCTGAATTGAAGATCTAATTTGAACATGTAAGCCAAAACTAAAATTTCTAAATTTTTTTACGGGAGGTTGCAAGTCAATTACATGTGAAATTTAAATCGTACGTATGGTTGGTTTCATCTTTTACAAAATTGTCTTCTAAAAAGGAAAGGCCATTCATGATTCAGAGTTTTTTTTTTCAAGTTGTATGATTTCCAACGTCCCGAATCAATGCAAAAAACCAATGCATCGTTGTATGAATCAACGACCCGATGCAATCAAAATGTATCTTTACTTTTCTTTACGATTCAAGATACGATAAAATTTTGTCATAGTTGAAACATAGTTATTTTATATGAAGAAATATTCAAAAACCAACCCCTCTCTCCTCCTACACTTATTTGTAAAAAAAAAATAATTCGAATCTATTACTAATGTAAGATCATGCTCAAATCTGGTAAAATATTTGCTTAATTGAAAGTAAGGGCCTCCAATAAATATATGATTTTTTTGTTGTTTCTGGTATAATAATCAATACGCGTGGTGTAAATGAAGACAAAATGTGTGTGAATATTATTCATTCAGTATCTTCAATAATTGTACCAGACTTATCTTGTTGTCTAGTTTTATGATATTCAATTGTTTTAAAATATTACCTCCGCCTTGCATACGATTCATTTTTTTAAATGTTAGATATTGTTCTACTACATTATTTTTTTTGTAACTATCTGGAAATAATCGTTCATTTTGTCTTTGACGATGTTTTAAGAATCGATCTGAAGCTTCAAAATCGCCCGACCAAAAAGTAACATAATTGTTTTCTTCCACGAACGATACTTTTCATAACGAGGGTTCACAAAATCATTTTAATTTAGCGAAAATTTCAGTAGTAAAGAAATCATTTAACGAGAAATATTATTGTCGGAGAAAAAAAGTGCCAGGAAAAAAGGGAAAATTTTTGTTCCACTGATGCTAACCGAAAAAGATTTCGAAGAGTGTGTATATTTGTTTTTTAAGTGTCTCAGTATCGGCTCAGGGATGGCAAAATGATGAGTCAAAAAATTTGATCACAATGTTCCAAGTAAATATGCGAACGTTCGTAGAGATATCATTTGATCCTAGGGGTATATTCACTTGCAGTATATTCTGAGTAAACGAGAACATTTCACAGGCTCCCTTTTCGCTGATATTCGTCAGTTTTTAGATTACTGTTTGGTACTCGTTTTTCGAATATTTAAAATTATTTCATGTTCTACGAAATACTCATAATTTCAGATTGCTCAAAATATTAATGAAGTATTCTTCCGTATTTTATTAAGTTATAGCTACGTATTCTTGAAGTATTCAGAAGTGAAAAACTCCTCGATTTGATCTCATTCAAACGTCAAAATATCAACTTAAAAATTTTCGAAAAGAATATTTTTAGAACGTGTTTTTAAAAAGATAATAATTTTTTCGAATTACGGTTTTCAGGACTGACAAAAATTTGTCAATTATTCAACTTTGTTTTTTCAGGGTAAAATTTTAGATCCACTCTTCATCACTTCTTTGATCGTTTGAATTTCAAGTTTAAATTCATGAACTTAAGAAATGTTGTATTCAATAATTTTAAAAGCACAGGACTTGAAATTTAGAAAATCAACGGATATCCACTTTGACGTAAGAATAGATAAAATTTTGAAACTATTTACAAGCAGGCAATATAATTTCAGGAATCGATTCCCGAATTTAATGCAATTGTTGCTTTTAAATGAGAAAAAAATTTGGTGAAGAAATCAAGATATAAAACGCAAGGATCAAATGTTCTAAATAACGAATATCCTTTTCGAAAGTAAAGTGAAAAAAAATTAGACTTAAAAACGAATTTTCTGAATCGCAGTATATTTATTGGTTGCTAATTTTTTTTTTTTTTGTACGCAGGAAAGAATATCCATTCCACTTATGTGTAATCGTTCGTAGAAATTAATCATTTTTTCGAATTTTTAAGGCTTTTTGAAGAAATCCTGACTCATCACAGCATTTGGAAAGAGCTGGATTTAATTTTTGATACTGATATATAAAAATTCTTGTGACTATCGTTGGCCACAAATAAAGCCATATAAGGCTTTCTAGAAATCATTAAATTTACGATGACGTATGCGGGAATTTTTGAGGGATTAATTAATATAATGTAGACTCTAAAGAATTTTAATGTGTCATTACCACATATAATTAAATATTTTCTGCCTTCAATCTGTAAGCCGAGAAATCTCATAAATCAGAAAATAAGGAAACCAATTATGAAAAAATGTAAAAAAAATATCGCGCTTTGGTTCTATTTTAAACAAAATGTTCAAAATTATAAATACGTTTTCCAAGCTTTTGAAAACATACTGAACAATTTCGAAAATTGAGGTATATTGCATCTTTTCGAATATATTACTGGAAATAGACGAAATAAACAAACTGTATATTCAAATATCAAAGAAATTTGTTGGTAAGAAATATTAGGAATTTCCGTATCGAAATATGCAAATTGTGTTGAGTAAGAAGTTTAGGAATTCAAAGTTCAGAGTTCTGACTAAATTTCGAACATTTCTAGCATTTTTTTAATGAAAATTCAAATAGTTTGCAATACAGTGTAAGCATTAAAAAAATTCGTATATCGTAAGTAAAAATCAAGCGAAGATTTCAGCAGTGAAAAAGCCCAGAAAATACTAATCAATTTTAGTTCCCCGTTCAATTTCCCATAATCCTACAGACACATTTGTCACTTTAAGTGAGAGTACCCCCAAATTTTCAAAAAATGTCATACATTTATTGTAATGAAAAAACTACAATTATTCTCAATCAATTAAAATTGTCGATAACATTTGTTTTCGATGATTTTCTATACCTGTGGAAACGATGGAATATGCATTAAATTCTTTGTAGCTATAAGATTCGTTTGACGTTTCAAGAACTTATCAACCTAAAAAAACTGAAATAGTAAAAAAGGATTCCTGACATATACAAAAATGTTGAACGAGCAAAATATATAAATCATGACGTAGATATGGAAATGATGTTTCATTTCTGGCATCTGTTAGTTTAACAGACAACAAAAAAACATTTAGAAAAATAAATGAAAAATTATCAACGAAAAAATTGGAGCGTGTTGAATCAACACGCGTTAGAAGTAAAACTTCTCATGCTGCTTTCTTTAAGATTCCGACGTATAGATTTTTATTCCTCTTACCTTTTTTAGTTCTAACAGATCCCTCAACTTTTCTGTGTAGTATTTTTCTCGTTTTTTAACTATAAATCAATTAAAAATTAATTAATTCCTAATTTTTAGTCGAATCTGTCAATGACATTCTTACACTCGAAACACGCTCGAATATCATTGACCTCCAACTATTCCGATCTAACATTACACTCTTACAGAATCTCAAAATTCCTCCCTCAAAACGAAAACATTACAGTCTTACACTAAAACAAAATCTCAAAATTACTCCCTGCAATCGAAAATATTACACTCTTACATCTCACAGTCTTACATCTTACATTGTAAAATCTCCAAATTACTCCCTACATAAGTTACATTCTAGAAAAGTGACAATGCCGCCTAAGAAGTTTTACTTCAATAAATGCTTTTTAAATTTTATAAAAATAATTCATGAAAATAATGAACCCGAGAAATGAACTGCTTTTTATTGTGTAAACTTAGTGTAAACGCAATAACTTAAAAAATGGCCCAGGGAACAAATTTTCCTTTTTCTTAATCGAAATCTGGAGAAAGTTACGAATGCTAAGTGATAATTCACTAATTAAACGAATTATACGTATCTAAGAATTCGGAATGTTATAAAAAAAGACATTATTATCAATTATATTAGTCGCATTTTTCTTGCAGCATATGTTATATTGTAAATATTTTATATTTATACTTTCATCTTACATTATTTCACATGATTTTCGATTGAAGGAATATTCGAAGAGGAACAAAATAATGTGAGAATCAGATGAAAAAGTATTCGAATCTCGTTGGAAAAATATTTACGAAAAAAATTCAAAAGAAAAAACTCACGAGGCAGTAAAAAGTACATTTACAATATTTTTTTGGAATAATATGATTCTAAAATCGTTGAATAATTTGAAAACATTAATTCCTCCATCAAAAACATAACCAGACTATAGAACATTGAATGCTGCTTGAGGGTATTATTATGTAGTAGATACTTGCATTTTTAGTCAAAACTGACATTTAGTCAAAAAGACAATTTTTGAACAAGACGATTAAAATGTGAAGTTTATGACCCTTTCAAATGTTGACAGATTCTATGAAATCCTGATTGTTGTATGTTTCAGATCTGTATGAACTTATCTACCTTTGACCCCGTGGAAGTCGATGTGAAATATTTCGATAATGCAGTTTGGGTTGAAGCAAAACACGAGGAAGTTAAGGACAGCTCCGGGTGGTCCCTTCGAAGTTTCGCGAGAAAAGTCGAAGTTCCAAGCGCATTCGACCTGAAGAAAAGTGACGCGGCAATTTTTATTGATCGTTTTTTGGTCGTTTCTGTTCCACCGAAATAATATTAAATTGTTGGAATGTAATGCATGTAGAACTCAGCTTTGGAGAAATAAAGTATAGAATTTTTTTTTGTTATTCAACTGTGATTTACTCAAAAAATTATATTTTTATCGGAAGCTTGAAATCAGATCTATGCAACATCTGCAAGATCTATCATACGAACTGCTGAAATCCAAGATGGCAGTGGGGGTTGGTGATGGTCAAATGCCGCTGTGGAAACACGGCATTTGACCAATTTCGTGGAAACCTTGATTCTTCAAGTTTGCTACTGATCGTGTTAACATGTCACGTGAAATGAAAAAAAGGTCGTAAGAGGTTAAAAAACCAGTTATGATATTTTGATTGGTTTTCTGATAGTAATTTATGACGTTTCCAATCGGTAGACCTTATTGTTTTCGAATCAGTCTGACTAAAGTTAAGGGGTTATATACCTTTTTGTGCGGACGTATTGAGGATGGTTTAGAGTATCTTTTAAAGTATGTAGCAATAATTTTATGACACCAAAGTTATTGTTTTTTATTAGTGTATCATCCATTTGAAAAAACAAGTATTTTTTCATAAAAAAATATAAACTATTGGCGGAGTTATGGCCCTTTCGTAAAACGAAAAAAAACAAACGAATATTACGTTTTTTTTGTATGAAAGAACGTTTTCCCCGAGATTTCCATTTTTCGAGCAATGAAAATTGTATTACAAAATTCCGATCTGAAAAATAGAAACTTTTCTAAAATAAAGCGACCGTTCAAGAACTAGATATATTCCGGGACTTATGAAGTTTTTTGGATTCTTTGATTTAACTTGACTTGTTCGACTTGCATCGTGGTCACCGCAAGCCTCTTCAAAAAAAAAAGTTGTTTCGGGGAAAGGGCAAAACTACGCCAATTGTTGGTATTTTTTCATGAACAAATACTTGTTTTTTCAATTGAATCATACACTATTAAAAAACTATAACTTTTGTTACATAGCATTATTGCTACATACCTTAAAAGTTACTCCAAATCATCCTCAATTTTTCCGCACGAAAAGGTATATAACCCCTTAAGCAAAAAAATAAATAATTAAATAAATCCACAAAAAATTTTTTTTAAAACGTTTTTTTTCAAAGGTGAAAACTTTTTTTCTTCATACAGGATGTACCACAGTTCACGGAAATCCTCGAAACCGTGAATTATACATGCAATTTTAAGACTATTTTTCCTGTACCATTTTTAAACAATTGAAAAAAAAAAGGTATTTAAACCAAAAAATTTGAACAAAAATTGCGCTCTCTCGACAAGTGGGGGTCTTCACGGACCAAACTCGACACAAATTTTCTTTATATTCTTCTGAGTCAAAAAGTTCTTTGCCACTTTTCACAAAAATCAAAATCAAAAAAGATATTTGAGCCAAAAATCTAACAAATCGGATTAGTTTAAACTTATGACCCGAATATCTTTTTTGATTTTGAGTTTTGTAAAAAGTGACAAAGGACTTTTTTGCTCAGAAAAATATGAAGAAAATTTAGCACGAATTTGGTCCGTGGTGTCTATCCTCACTTGTCGAGATTTTTTGTTCAAATTTTTGTCTTACATAACTTTTTTAATTTTTAGTTTTTTACAAATCGCAAATGGAAAATTGTCTTAGAATTTCGTGCTGAATCTATGGTTTCAAGAATTTTCGTGAACTGTAGAACACCGTATATGGAGGTTCCCACTCATTTTCCAGAATGAATTCTTCCCGGTACAATTATTTTATTATTACGACAAAAAACAGTTTTTATACTTTTCAAAAAAATTTTTTAAAAATTTTCATCAGCCTGAATTTATTGTGAGTGTATAAAAAAATCTGATAAATGAAGTTTTCACATTTCGTAAAATTTTACTAGTTTTATTTTTTTGATCATTTTATTTTATCATTCCAATGATCCCTTTATATTATAATTTTTAATCGAAAAAATGGAATGGAAATGACGAAAACTTTATTATTTGATGCCAATAGTCTCTTTGTAAATTTCTCTTTAATTTCATTTGCCGATGAAAATGTCTCTGGGTATTGTTTTATTTAAAATTACATAAGAACGAGACAATTTCTATTCCTATATGTATTATTTTTTTTCTTCAATCCTCTTTGTATGCTTTTTCTACTATTTTATTTCAATCGAACAGAAAGAAGACTTCTTTATCTCTAATATTCTATTTGTATTATTAATTGTATCAAAATGGAAATAAAACAATCTCCATTACTTAATTCTATAATGGTCCCTCTGCATTATTTTATTTTGTTTTCATTCTAATGGTCCCTGTACATTGTTTTATTTTATGTAAACGGAAATAAGGCAATTGTTTTCTTTAACCCTCATGGTTTCTGTGTATTATTTTTTTTTCCATAATATTGAGTGATCTCATGTTACTACGATTTATTAATTTATTATTTTTTTAACAGAAATACGACAACTTTAAATTTTGATTCTGACAGTCTAGATATATTATTTCATATTTTTGTCATCACAAATACTTTTTTTGTATTGTTTGATAGTAATTAAAAAGGAACGAGACGATTTCTATTTTATATAGGTTTAATAGTTTTAAACGTTTTTCGGGAAATGTCTATGTTTGTAATACACTTTTAGATAATAGCTTTCCAGCTACATAACTGCAACTTTTACTCATTGTTAGACTTGAAATTTTCAACTTGGACATTCAATCGGTTGAATTAATTTTAATTTGAATAACTTTCTATTTTACTTTTTTTGCGCGATTCTGTAATATATTCAATTGAGCTGGACATTTCTTAGATTAATAATAGACTTTATTCTACTCTAATAAATTGAATCTAAAGACTAAAATTCGCAGATTTTATATCCAACGTTGCTTTGAACAAAAAAAAAAAAAAGATGAAATTCCGGTTTGGTCATCATTTTGCACTAACACAGAGATGATGATAATGCAAATAGATAGTTGCTGCGCGAAGTTATGATCGTGAATCCACAGATATGCCATTATCAAGAATTCCTCTGTGATGATTAGCATCAGCTTTAAAAAAGTAAACGTGTACTCACTTGCCACTTCAGTGATCAGTCTCCTGTCGACCATTGTCGACGTTCGTTCAACTTGCCGCGGTTTCCACCAAGCTCCGTTCTCACAAATTCAAATTATTTCCTTCGTAATCAACGAGTGATTTGATCATACGTAAATTTCAAAAAATCGCGTATTTCGTCATCTCTGAAACCGCGTGTATTATTGAATTTTCAAAAATGAATGCAATAAAAGAAGGTTGGTTCAGTGAAATCAGTGAACTCTGGCCCGGCGTGGCTTTGTCGTTGGAGGTCGAAAAAGTTTTACACCAAGAGCGATCGCAATATCAAGATGTTATACTTTTGCAAACGTAAGTTGAACCTTGGGAAATGTTTCTTTCAATATTGAAGATAGGATTTGAGAATTTCGCGAGCAGTATTGAATACAGAAAAATTCAAAAAAACTATCGTAATGGACCCAAAAAGTACAGTTAGTGTCACAAATCAAATTTAATTTTTGATTAGTAAGTATAGTAAGTATAGTAAGTTTTTAATTGTGTAGTGATTTAAATCTCGTAATGTTGAATCCAACAATAGTACATATTTTGGTAATCTCAAGTTGAAAATTTGCAAGCACTTTCTGGTAATTGATTTTTGTTGAAGCCGAAGCACGATCACAGCGAGTTCGATATTATTTTCGTAATTTCAGAGACTCGAAAATCTGCTGTAAAGTTGCGATTTGAAAAATTACGAAAAAAGTTGACAATCGGTCTGTGTTCATTTTATCGATAACACTCCTTAGTGGCACATTTGTGAAAGTCGGTCAAATTTTTAATCAGTTCCTACTTTCTACGTAGATAATTCGTTCAATCGAGAACTGATAACTTTCAGAGCTGGAGCAAGTTTTTATCGTAAATGATATCGAAGAAAATTTTTGTATCTATTATGAAATACTACAGAATTTTTTTCTATAATGTACAATTTATAACTTACTAGATTCACGATTTTTTGAGTTTCGAAATATTTTATGGCAATGTAGGTATAATTCGATAAAGAGAAATGAGAATTGCAAATAATTCAAAATTTCTCTATATCATGAAAATATAAGCAATTTAAGAAACTATTGATTCATACAAAAATTTTTTTGTTAACAAGAGTGATTTACTTAGACGTCTCTCTAAGGCGAAGCTAATTACTATTTCCATTACGAAATTTAGATATAGCAGACGAAATGTGAAAAGCAAATATATTGTTTCTGTCATTGAACTTTAAAGAATATCCAAGAATTTCACAAGTTACTTTAAGACGATAGAGCAAATTAATTATTTATGTATGAGAGCGATTCAAACATGAAAAATTGTTAAAAAAAACCATTTGCAACTATAAAAGTTTTGAAGCTTTGTAACCTATGAATACGAATATTTAAATTCAACAGATGTTAGGATTTTGAATGTTCAAGTTATCAAACACAAATAATATCCTCATTCAGTGTCAGTAAGAAGAAGCTGAAATTGCAAGTTTTAAAATCTGAATATCTTAAAAAAGTATAGTTGCAACTAAAACGCAAAAAAATTATAATTGCAAATTATATTGATAATATCGTCGAGGTAGAGAATATTTCTTAATTTTTAAACGTTGAATTGTTAAACTATGAATTTCACGCACTGAGAAAAAAATTTTGTACTTTCTGCCGTATATATTGTAAAGAGTACGATAATATTGTACTTTTTACAATAATATTGAAATTTTTACAATATCATTGTAGTTCTCACAATATCATAGTAGTTTTTACAATAATATTGTAAAATCTGCAATATTTATTTGACTTATTACAATATTATACAGTAAAACCGCTAATAATGTACAAATTACAATTTGTATGCCAGCTTTTACTGTATAATTTCGGAAAATTAAAAATCTTAAAGTGCAAATTTCACACCACAAACTGTAATTTTTACCATACATGGCGAAAAAAATGAACCATATTACTTTTATCCAGCTTTTTCGAAAACTGTATCATATTACAATATGATGCACTAGAAACCTAGAAAGTATACAAAAATATTGCAAAAAGAACCTACATAGATTTACATACTGAAAAAGCTGTATGGAATTTTCAATAATCTGGATTAATAGGAATTGCAATATGATATTGCAAAAAGTACAAGAAGTATAGTAGAAAACGAAAGATGTAGAGGAGTTTTTACAACAAAATATATCTATAACTACAATATCATTTGACAATATTTACAATATATTATTTCAAAAACTGATGTATTATCTAGCAAAAAGTACAATATGTCAGAGTGATTCCCATTTACTATACAGTATTGTAATAATTACTATATTTTTTTCTCAGTGCGGTTGTGACGATTACCTCGCTGCTGAAAGATCGCAGATCAAAAAAAGTTATTTGTTATAAATTTGTTATAAAAACTTACCGACACGATGTCCTCTGATTTTGCTTCTAGAATAATAAAAATTGTACTTGTTTTCAACGATGATTTATTCAGTCACAATGATGAATATAGATAAGTAGAAAGTGTGTTTACTTTTAGTAAAAGATGATTTCTATTAGATTCTTAAAATCAAGATTAATTTTTTTTGCTAGAACAAATTATATACCTACATATGACAAAGTCACGAACAAATAGACTTTATCGGTTCCTCGAAGAACGTAACCCATTTTAATCTTCGCAAACAACTGGAGGAAAATTTCAATTTTACAGGAAATCGCACGGAAAAGCTCTCATTTTAGATGGCATTATTCAATGCACCGAGAGCGACGAATTTGCTTATCAGGAAATGATATCGTTTTTGCCCTTATGCTCTCATCCCTGCCCTGAAAATGTAAGTTCTCTTTCATGTTATGAATTATGAGTACTAGTCAATTTCATCATTATATAAAAACAATTGCAATATGTAATTTCAATAAATAGTTTCGTTTCCTATTTTAAAATCAGTAAGTTGAAAAACTCATGAAAACATATGATTTGTATCGTTCTCTATTCTCCAACTGATAACTAAAAAACTCTATCTGTCCATGAAGAAATTTTGAAACATGAAAAAATCTCATTCTCGAACTTACTTCTCTCGTCTCCCTAAAAAAAGCTGTGCAAATTTCACGCAAACGTGTTTGCAAAAACTTTGCACAAATTCATATCATGCCTGAGATCATACGTATTCTTCAAACAATTGAAGCCAATTCTTCAGAGAAAGTTTTGTGCCAAGTTTAAAACGTGAAAATTCTGTTTTGCTGACGTTGTTATCATCAGCGGATTTTCGCGGTTCGCGGTGAAACCAGCTATCTTCTTTTTTCGTTCTGATGTTGTAATGGACACTTTGTGAAATATCAGGTTTTGATAATTGGTGGCGGAGACGGTGGAGTAGCAAGAGAAGTTGCAAAACATCCGGAAGTGCGGAATATCACTCAATGCGAGATTGATGCGACGGTTATTGACGTCTCAAAAAAATACATGCCATTTATGGGGAAAGGTTTCGACAACCCAAAAATGACGCTGCACGTGGGAGATGGGTTCGAGTTCATGAAGACTCACAAGGGACAATTTGACGTCATCATAACCGACAGTAGTGACCCTGTTGGTCGGTTCATTAATTATAAACTTTTACCGTATTTTCCCCGATTCCCCCCCTTTTTTTTTATGAAAGATGCTTATTTTTACAATCCTGAAAGATTCATTATACATTAAAAAAACTTTTCAGGAAATAATGACATTCAATTACCTTTTTTTCATGGTCACCATATAACACAAATTATATTCTACATTTTATGTATTTTTTTTAGCTTTTGTTTGTTTCCAGCCCTTATCAGAGAATTTAAATTTCATTTTTTTTAATTTTAGAAACTACAATTGCATTCAGCAATAAATTATCATGTAACTTTCCAGGATAACACAATTAGTTTCTTTATTCTTTCGGTCATATCGAGCTTTTGAGCTTTCGGTCAATATTACTTCCGTCTCTCATCAAGAGTACCACATTAATCAGAAAAATAATTATACTTTCATCTTCAAAATAAATATGTGTTTTAACCAACTGTAACACAAATCATTAATACATCATTCAATATATTCACTATTAATCTTTTATATTAACTATTCATATAATATATTGTTTAATTATGATTACATCATTTAATACTATAACTATTTTATGTTATACTTATTATGGCGTACATTAATTATTATACTATTGAATATAAATAAATTATTATTACTACATCAAGTATTAATTGTCACAAAATAACAGTTACCTTTAAATATTCACAATTAAAATTAACGACAATTTTTTTTGGAATAAAATATAATATAAAAATAGAAAAAAGGCAGTGGGCATGCAGTTCAGCAAATTTTTTATAAATGGTGGTTTAATTATTTTATAATATGTATTTGTATTGAGTTTTTCAATTTTTCAAGCATTGTGCTTAGTATAGACATTAGGTAATGTAGATATTCTTGATTCTGGTCAAAAAATGCTCTTTAAACTGATATCATAGGAAATAATGTAGTATGACAAAATAAGAAAATATTTTTTTGTCGTTATTTCCTTGATAATTAATAGTTCAAAGCAATGTCAGCTTCGAAAATTAAAAAAAAAAATTTCTCATTCTTTCAAATGATTCTACTAGTAAGAGAGTTCGTTGACATATGAAGCTGATTTTTTTTAAATTTAGCTTTCAAGAGCTACATTTTACAAATATGAAACATCCTTCTGTTGGATCAAGTACTAATGGTTTGGTAAAGAATCAAAATTTATGGTACAATTAACTTAAGATGTATTTTTGTTGAATATAGTAGATATCGACTATTTTTTAGTAAAACGACATATTTATATTTGTAAAACAAAAATTTCGCGGAGTTTAATTTTTTGCTGGGAAAGAGTTTGACCGAAGAAACGTCGGGATCGAAGAACTTAGTGTTGATATGATAAAGTAAAATGTTCGTACTAATTGAAATTTAGAAAATATAGAAAAAAATCAGCTGCTATACTTACTTAAATTTATTTTTTAGTAAAAAAAACTCATTTCGAATATTAAGTAATATTGCAGTTAGAAGAATATTTATGAAGTGATAAAATGTTATAATCAACATTTTAATGGTAACTTGAAGTTATAAAATTGAAGTTTTCCATTAGGTTATAAAAAGAATAAAAAAAAATTTTTTTAAATGGCTTATGACTTGCTGTGAAAATAATATTTGGGTAAATTTATGTTGAAGCGTAGGGAATCCTCTATGATACTTTTCTAAAAATTGAAAAACCAAGAGTTTAAGTTTTAACTTCTATTTAAACGCTTATGGTAATTATTTTTTAAATCAGTTTGGTCGTCACTGATCAAATCACCGATTTCTCTCAAATTTTGTAAATAGTCACGGAAACTAGTTTCAAAACATACGTATTTTTTATTTTGGGCTGAAAATTAGTTTTTTTCGAGAAATTCAGATTTTAGATTTGGCTGTCAAATTCAGAGTAAGCTCACTTTTGTCGAAAACTTTTTTTTAAATCCTTATTTCTCATCAAAAAATCTATGGATTTCAATCATTTTTGAATGGAAACCTTCGAAATTGTACGAAATTTATGAATAATGTATTGAGAATATTTAAGAGTAAATAGTTTTACTATTAAATCATTTTTTTTCTTCCTATTTTTTCTTTTCATTGATTGGTAAAGGTATGAAATACATTCTGTAAAAACCGTTACATGCCAAAATGTTTCGTTCGTAATTGAGAATTTTTTTCTGATTTTCCAGCCTGTCTTTAACAAGTGATTATGAAGTTTCAATATATTTTCTCTTTTCTTGATCTTAAGACATTTGTAATATGTTCCATTTAATGATGATATATGTTCTAAACGAAAATAATAAACAAAAATTTCCTAAATAGATGATCAACGGCTCGGAATACAACTTGAAATCAAGCTTTTGCGTGGTTTACCAGATTGCTAAAATGTTAATAATCACGCATAATTTCATAAGACTACTTTCGTTTCCATTTTTTTATAACATTTTATCACATTTTTATGTTTATTTAGAATTCTGAAAGTAGGTCTATTATTTATCGGATAAATGTTCAACTGTGAAGTTATGCGATAGTGTCGTCAATTTTTTTGTTCAATATTTTAAATTTTTTGAAACATTTCCTTATATTTTTAAGCAAAATAAATACACCTAAAAACGTTATTTCATGTTTGAGAAACGTTCATTTTATTTCAACCTAAATAAATTATTCGACATGTTCAACGTGCTCACGTTTCAATGTTTTTTCGGTAAACAAAGATGCTTTTCGTCATTACACTATTTTGTTTTAATATGGATAGATCGAATTAATGGAATATACTACAGTGTCTCAAGATCAAGAAAAGTAAACATTTATTAAAATTTCATAATCACTTGTTAATGACAGGCTGGAAAATCGGGAAAAAATTCTCACTTACGAACGAAACGTTTTGACACGTAACGGTTTTTACAGAATGTATTTTAAACCTTTACCAATCAATGAAAAAAAAAAATAGGAAGAAAAAAAATGATTTAATAGTAAAACTATTTACTCTTAAATATTTTCAATACATTATTCGCAAATTTCGTACAATTCGGAACGTTTCCATAAAAAAATGATTGAAATCCATAGATTTTTTGATGAGAAATAAGGATTTAAAAAAAAGTTTTCGACAAAAGTGAGCTTACTCTGAATTTGACAGCCAAATCAAAAATCCGAATTTCTCGACAAATACCAATTTTCAGCCCAAAATAAAATACGTATGTTTTGAAACTAGTTTTCGTGACTATGTACAAAATTTGAGAGAAATCGGCGATTTGGTCAGTGACGACCAAACTGATTTTAAAAATAATGACCCAATTCCGATTACGAACTTACGAATCCCCAAGCTCTTATGTGAAGAAGTTGGAGAGAGGGAGGGGAAGGGGTGACATTCCGAAGTACAATTGGAATGTACGATTTCAGGACCTGCCGAAAGCCTCTTCAGGCAATCTTATTTCGAGCTGATGCGGAGTGCGTTGAAGCCAAACGGCATTGTATGCAGCCAGGCTGGAACCGCTTGGACGAATATTGACCTCGTCACGCAAACGCTGAAGCATTGTAGTAACGTGTTTCCGGTCACAAACTATGGGATCGCCGCCGTGCCCACATACCCAACCGGCCAAATTGGCTTCGTTCTTGGAAGCTTGAATCCGGTAATGATCCCTCATTAATTTATTTCTTCATGAAAAGTTATTGGCCCACGTTCAGTAACTTGATAGAATGAAAACCTGTATTTATTCTGGTCTTAGTATTGTAATTCATAATAAACTGCTTCTCCAGTGTCTCAGAAAGACTGCACAATCATAAAATACGAAACTTGCAAACTTTACTTCGAAAAAAATCTAACTCAACTAAAAAAATTGTAGCAAACCAATTTCAAAGAGCCAGTCAAAGTGATCTCGGAGGATCTTTTGGACAGCATGTCGATGCGATATTACAACGCTGAAGTGCATCGAGCGGCGTTCGTTTTGCCAAGGTTCATCGAGAAAACTATCAAACGAACTGACGCGACAATCAAGTAGGCGATCGCCGGAAAAATGTTTCTGTAAACAAACTGACAACCGAAGTGCAATAAGAAATTAAAAAACAGGAAACTCCTTATCACGTGTATACATTTTATTAAAGTCACAATTAATAATATATATCTTGCATACAACGATTATGAAAAAATTTAACGGCGAGCATCGCGATCACCGATAAAAAACATTATTTTACAATAGCATCGTCAAACATTCCAAAAATCAATTGAATGTTAAAAAGTATAAATTAAAGCCTACGAAAATAGTCTACGGATTCGCCATAAATCCGTGGTAGATCGAGTTAAAACAACCAAAACAATAGCGCCCTTGCAACACGTTAACAATAATATAATATATTATATACTCATAGCACATTAATTAATAAATATCTTGACATATAATTACTCTGAAAGTCTTGAAAGAAAAGAAGAATGTGCACAGAAGACAGACGTTTATCTACACACTAAAATACATCTTGTACACTCGGAATTAGTAAAGCGCTCGATTTTTGGTAGATCCTTTGTTTTCCAATGTCACAATCA
The DNA here is from genome assembly GCA_028476575.1 of Platygaster robiniae. NCBI lineage: Eukaryota > Metazoa > Arthropoda > Insecta > Hymenoptera > Platygastridae > Platygaster > Platygaster robiniae. Next base: position 23,086,023 of record CM052021.1, read on the forward strand.
TTCGCTCGACCCGAAGGAGACGAAAAAAAAAAAAAAAAAAAACACTCCCAAATTCAATTGCAGGAAAAGCAACAACATATTAGCTTCTCTAGGAGGGGCAATCACACTAAAATTGGTGAGAGGAGTTAATTCAGAAGGTGAAACCTCGGCCTGGGCAGAATGCCCGAAAAACGAAACGAAAAAGTTGAAAGGTCCAGCAAGGCCGTGAAAAATATCGTTAACTGAGAGCCCGCAGGTTTTTTCGACAAAAACACTCGCGGTTCGATGAAATGAATTAAAATAAATGATATGTCGCTTCTCTTGTTAAATTCGTGACCTTAAATTAAAAATAAACGTAAAACGAAAGCTAAACTAAAAAATGGACCGCTCAAATCTACGCAAGTGTTGATAGGAGATTTTTGCTATATCCTGGCGACAGTGGCGCGTTGACGATGTTATAAAATGTGATGGCATCGTCGTAACATCGTAATTACACTGTAAAAACATTGTCGTCCAAGCGCATATTATGCAATGTCACGATGATCACAATTGGATATGTTATTACATCTGATAACATTGCCATCGCACCACATTTGCTTCAGTAGCGGGACGCGATAAATGAACGATAAAAACAAATACGATAACGAGGAAGAAAAAGGATAAATAAAGAAAGGAAGCTTTTTGCAAATGGAAAACGAAAAACTCGCGCTCGCGGTTTTTGCGGGCGAGCTCGCGACTATCTATGGAATATGAATCTTTCTTCGAAAGCCGTTCTCATTCGAAAGGCAGTCGTCGCGTGTAATTACAAGGCTCGTTGAAAGCACATGTGGTTTTCGTCTAAGGGCACTTAATCTATTACTAACTATCTAAGGCCACGCGGCTAAAGTTTACATATAATATATATTTATATCAAAGACATCCGATCGAGATGTCGGGTACAAAATGTTGGAAATAGACTGGGTTTCATCATGTATTGTATAGCTGATTAAATTGGGGTAACGGTGAAAGTTGAACTTGAGTAGTGACGCGTGTTTTTGATTATTTAAAACAACTTACTGTTCATCATAAAGATGTAATCAAAAATATTGGTAAAGTTATCGATTATTTTCGAAATATAAGGATGATATTTGTCATACCTATTATGTCGAACTAATGCAAAATTTAAAAAATTTTCAATACCTTTCTATTATCCCCGCAAATTTTGAGTAATATATAAAAAATTATTATCTAAAATTATTTTTCTAGAATTCTAGACAGTTTCTAAAATTTCTAATATTATTATGATGTTTCGAAATTTTTGACATTATGCCGACTATTTCGAAATTTTAAAATTCCACAAAAATTAGTCGAACTCGTGAAGATTTCTTGGCATTTTTCAACAGTTTTCGAGTTTTATAGAATTCTTTCAAAAAATTCAAAAACATTATAATGCATATTTCAAAGAAATAATAAGTACGATAATGAACACAATATACAAATTCATCAACATTTTCTGGAATTCTACCAATTTTGCGAATTTTTTAGAATTATTGACAATCTATAAAATTTCGAATGATTTCTGATTTTTAGAAATTTCCGAAAGACGAAACGTATTGCGGGCTAGTCAAAATTTAGGGAATTTCATTAAAATTTGTCCAACTTTCAAGATTTTTCTGAATTTTGAAAAACATTTTTCAAGTATCGCGAGTAATTAAAAAACAAATTTTTTGCATATTTTGAAGAAATATAATAATGAACATTATTCAAAAAACTATTGTAAATTTTCTACAATTCTAAAGAAATTTCGATATCCTTCGAATTACTGACATTTTGTGAAATTTCCAATGTGTTGTGATTTTACAAAATTTGGGAAATGTGTAACATCATACCAACTACTCGAACTATCAAAGTTCGATAAAAAATTTTCCAACTCATATCGATTCCTTTAATTTTTCAATACTTTTCAAGTGTTCCAAATATTTGTTTCAAATTTGAAAAAACATCATCGTGCAAATGTAGAAAAAACGTTTCTGAACACCAATATACGAAATTCATTAACGTCTTCTGGAATAATTTACAATTTGAAGAATTCTTGATGTTTTTCGATTTTAGTATGTTTTCAACATATGAATAAGAATAGGTAGTCTGAAACTCTTTTCATGAAAATTTAAATGTTTCGTCTTGAATTTTCGATTATGGACATTCTTGTACATTGTAAATTGATGGCAAAAATTAAAAATAACAATAAAAATGGCTTTTTTAATACTTCGTAAAACAAGTCTTTGATCGCTATCGTTGATCTAGATGATTAGAAAATTTCTTAAATCCGCAAGTTACAGTTATTAGTCATCAAGTTGTGAATTTTGGATTGTAAATTTATAGTCATTAGAATTTCGGGAATGTCAGATATTCCGAGTTCCGTGATTTTGGATGTAAGGGAACGAGAATTTAAAATCTAAAAATTTATCTGCGAAATTCCAGACTCTTTTTTGTTACTAATTTGAATTAGTATTCAATGCAATTCTAAAATTCTAATATGTATACATTCAAAAATATTTCTTCTTTTTCATCAGCTGTATATGTTAAAAGATACTAAATTTAGGGTTTTTACTCAAGCGTGGGAATAAAAGTAGTTTTTCAATAAGTTAGATAATAATTGTCCAATAAAGCCAATATTCCTGAATTTCTCCTTTTTTTTTTGATAATTCCAGGTCTCACATCATCAGAAAAAACTTCAAAAAATTTAACAGTAGAAAGTACTGTTTTTTAATATCCCCAATACCTGCACAATGATGAAAAAAAGTCTTCATCGAAAAAAAATTAAAAATTCTTCAAAATCACTTCCAGAAAAAAATGTATCTGGATAACTTGTTCATACTTCAATCAATATCCCCTTTTTGTAAACAAAACTGATGTGTTCCGAGAAAACATGATTTAATAGTTTTGGAACGCCATTTCCAGAAAATAAAATCTCTTACCTTCCACCGCATAACTACCCAAGTCCACGAACCCCGATTTCGTAAAAATTTTAAAAACTTTCTCCGTCATCTGCACTGCAGCAATCACACTCACTTATCCTCGAAACGGAACGACTTGGTGTTATGCTCCTGCCGACTCGACGTCGTCGTGGTAATCGTCTTTTTCTCCGTGATCTTCTGCGTCATCGACTGCTTCATCATTTTCTGCTCAAAATTTTCCTTCTCCAAGCCCTTGAAGGAGGACATTTCAGCCCCCGAGGATGTGTATTCTTTGGTCTCCTCGGTGCTCTCGTAATTCTTCCCCGGAGTCGACGTGTAAACCTTGGTTGTGATCGTCTCGACTTTCCCTTCAGGCGTAACCGTGCTCTCCACGTTTTTGATGGTTTGATTGTGAGCTTTATCCGCTCGAAAGGTGCTCATGGGCGACGGCGTCGAGAACCGGTCGTTCGTGGGCGAGTGATACCGCGGTGGTTCCGGGGAGGAATACGATTTCTCCTCGGTGAAATACTTTTGCTCGGACTGGAACCTGTTGTAGTTCTGCTGCTGCGTCGGGGATTTCGGCATCATCGTCATGCTGTGAACCGGGGAATGGTAGCCGTCGTTGTATCTTCTGTCGTCGTTGATTTTTCTTTCGATGGAACTGTACTGCGAGGGAGAGGACGCGTCGCTTGTGTACTTGCGTTCGTAGACGTTCTCGTGTTTTGTGTACTGGTTTTCTGTGGACTTGCGGTCCAAGGAGCCGTACTGACTTTCCAGAGGCGATCTGAAAATGAATTGTTCATCTAATCAGGGTCGAAAAATAGCTATTTGTGCGACTAGTGGGAGAAAGAGGAAATGCCACGAGTGTGGAATATTCTCCCACGACCACTAGTCGCACACAATATTTTGTTCAACTACCGCGAGAAATATGAAATTAAGCGAAAATCAGCGACCCGCCGCGATACATTGTTGACAATGCATTAATCAAACAACGGCGGCCATCTTGGAAAATGGCCGCCATTAATCACTTACGTATTTAGATTTTCAATACGTCAAAATCGCGTTTTTAGTTGTAAAACTGTCCAAAAACAGTTTTAAATGTACAAGATTACTGGCGCAAATGATTTTCGCATCATAATAACTTCGTATTGCGTTCTCCTAACTCCTTAACCCTCTGTCCGTACCCGTGGGAAAAGAAAATGTTTGCCTACCCTACTCGTCAACAGTCAGGAAATTTCTGATTTCGCCAACTCTCAACATGGCCGCGAAATTACATACTTCTTGCGGGTTTTGAACAAACACCATTGAAAGGAGACAGGGGTGGAAGCAGAGGTTTTAGGGGTTAAAATATCTCCTGGCATTCAGATGAAATTGATTATTATTTCATGTAAAAATAAAACAATGATTGATAATGATAAATAATAAATACTATTAAGAAATAATTCATAAAAATAAAAATAATGATAATAATAATAAGTAAAAATAATTAACAATGCACGTACTGAAATCTAGAGTACTTAACGAAATGTTACATGTAAGTTCTTAAATTCAGGATACTTCATTTTACTCACTCAAGAATAACTTGAGAAGAATTTTTCTACAGAATTCTGATTATGAATGTTTTGGCTAGGATAGCATAGAAAAAAAACTTGAACCATAGAATAATAAAGAAAAATAAGAATTCAAGAAAATGCTAAAAAAAGCACTCAAACCTGAAGCATTATATTCTATAAATTTATGTATTGGCGAGATCGCTCCGTTATATAATAACATCAATGAAAAGTCTCTTGAATGATCCTCGGAGCCAATTCTTTTCCAATTCGGAGAACGGATGCTTAAAGTTGTTACAGTTTAGTCAGGGCCGGATTTACCGATAGGCCGGAAAGGCCGAAGCCTAGGGCGGCAAACTTTTGGGGGCGCGTTTCGGTGGGAGAGAAACTTTCGGAATTTAACAACACATATAGTAAAAAATGAAGAATGAAAATTTTTGGGATTAAAATAAAGAAACAAACGAACGAACAAACAATCTTTTGCGCGTGCATGAACGTATTTAAGAAAGTGTCGGGAATCGATTCAGATTTGGAAAGAGAATATAAGACTTGTATTAGTAGGAAAAAAACATGAAAAACTCAATTTGATGAGAATTGAAAAAAAGTAAGATACAGGGGCAGCAGAACGCTATTTTTCCGGGTGGGTTGTATATGACTATTTTTTGGGGAAGGGGTGTTATGATTGTATTTTGTCGAAATAAGCATGATAATGTTTTGACATTTTTAAATAAAAAACTGTAAAACTCGAAAAAGAGTAAAAAATTACGAAAATTCCTATCGAGTTGAAAAATTATTATTATCATTGAAAATTTCTTAATAGTTTTTTAATAATTGGAAGTTTCAAGAAATCGAAAATTTTTGAAATTGTGAATAACTTACGAAAATTCGCAAAATTAGTAAAATTTCAGAAAACGAACTAATTTTTGAGAATCATGTTTTTTTCTAAATATTCACGATAGAGCTTTTTCGATTTTTTAACAAAAATTTGAAATACTTGAAAAGCACTACAAAATCGGAAGAAATCTTTATGAGCTGGACAAATTTTCATGAAGTTTTGAAAATTTGAGTAGTGAGTACTACGTTAGAAATTTTCAAAATTTTGAAAAATAGGAATGTATTGAAAATTGTAGAAAATATCAAAATAAATTCAAGAAAATCAAAAATCATGTACAACTTGGGAAAATGTATATTATTTTGTAAATTTGTATTTCTTATTATATTCCTTCAAAATATGCGTTGTAATACTTGGAAAATAGCTAAAAATCATAAAGAAAACTTTACGAGTTTGACAAATTTTATAAAATTTTGAAACAGTTAAATAGTACGTTTGATGTTATTAAAAACTTTGAAAATTTTGAAAAATCGTAACACATCGAAATTTCAAAAAATTGTCAATTTTTGTCAAGATTTGTCAGGCATCGATTCATATGTTGTTACATATTCAAATAAAAAAATAGCTGAAAAACGCATTTGTTGTGAATTTCTAGATTTCCTTGATTTTCATAAACCTACATACATAGAACGTTTAGACATCGTTAGAGGCGTTAGAAGAAGGGGGGAGACGCAGGAATATTATTGACCTAAGGCACATGATTCCTTAAATCTGGTCCTCAGTTTAGTCCTATTTTTTATGTGAGATTTGTAGATGACATCTTAATGTCTATTCCGGATGATAAGATTAATGAATTTTTTCAAAAGTATCCAACTCATACCATGATAGAATAAAATTACTCATGAGATTGAAATGAATGGTTGCATAGAATTCTTAGAATTAAAGATTATTCGTCACGGTTAGTCTTTGAAGTTTGATTGGTTTAGGAAGATAACTATAACTGATAAGGTTTCTGATCTCTAATCTAATCATCCTTAATCCTTAAGGATTCTAATGATTTACAATGTAATTGATAAAGCCCCAAAATTATCTAATCAGGAGTTTCATCAGAAGAATTTAAATATTGTACGAAGGATTTTGAACAACAGTTAATATCCTGAGATTATAATTGATAAATACATACAGTAAAATTCGATTTTCTGAAATGAAAAATAAAACACTCATATTTAAAAATGGAAATGTACAAATATTTATACCATGTATAAATTAATTATCTGACGTCATCTCCAAAATTCATAAGAAATATGATTTGAATACGACATTCAGAACTCAGAATGAAAGTTATGGTAAGATCATAAGGAAAGAAAAAGATAGGCTTGCCAAAAAAGATAATCAGGGATTAGTTTATGGAATTAAATGTAAGGATTGCAAGACAGATAGCAGAAATCATATTTATAAAGTCGAATGGGAATAGTGTTAATAAACAATTTTATACAGTTAATTTGAATGCTAACTATAACAAATGATTTAAAAGAAGATTTTTTAATTTTGATTTTCATGAGTAATAGTTTTTCATTCGAGTTGTTTTGGGGAATCCCTTATCTAACTTATTGGAGATATGACATTACGAGTTGAAGCATTTCAATTAATCTAGTTCTGACGTGTGCCACGTTATATTCTTCACGAATTGGCTGTATGGCGATGAGAAAGAGATTGTTTCTGTGTGGCAAAGAAACGTTTTTATGATCAAGTCTATAAATAAAAAAATGTTTTGGTAGTATTTCAATTATGTCAAGTGTTTTTCAATCGACCTGGTTAGCATTTTTGTTTTATTTTGATTTGAAAATTTGTTTTTATAGTTACGCAATGTATATATTTTGATGGTTAATTGATTTTTGTAATAGATTACCTCTGAAGAGGACAGTAAAGAGCGATGGTCAAAAGCTTGGGATCGAATAAAGTGATAATGATATAAAGAGAAATAAATGGTGATTAATTATTGAATTTTTCGGAAAAAAATTGGCTCTGAGGATCATTTAAGAGACTTTTTATTTTATACATTGATCAAAATTTTGAAAATTCCTTCAAAACATACAAACAATGGAGAATCACTGAAAGTAATAGAAATCCATGATAGTGATGTTTTGTGCAACTTTTAAACAAATACTTTACACTCACATGTATAAAATTTCCGATTCTTAAAGATCAGATTCTACAAAATCCTATAAAGTAATTTTACGGAAATACTATAAACCAATTCAATACTTCAAAATGCTACGAAATCTTAAAAATATATGTATTAAGGGAATAGAAGAAATCTAAAAAATACGAAAACTCTACCGAAATCTGAATAGCAATTTTCGAAAAAACGCGAAATTCAAAAAAATAATAGGAAATCCTTCAGCAATATATGAACTCCTAATCAAAGCGAAAAATAAAAAAACTTCAAATGTACCTATGTTCAGAAACTACGTAAATATAATTTTTCTAAAAATTTATTGAACTTGAATCTCAGAGTATATGTTATCCTACATACCTCACTATTAAAAATTCATAAAATTACGAGAATAAGTATTTTCTTAATTGTATGAATATTTTTAAAAAAATGAGAAGATAAACAAACAAAAAAAGACGCCTGAAAATCTGCATACAAGATACTGTTTTCTGGAATATCAATTTAAATACTTATAATCGTTGAAAATTTCTATACGATACCATCAAATTCTACAACTCTGTTAGAGCGTATCCACAGAAACATTAGAAATATATAAAAATATAAAATACTACACAATTTTATTAAAAATATTTAATACGAAAATTCTAGAAATCTATATAATATTTGAAATCGGTATAAATATTATATTTTCAAAATTCTATTAAAATATCAAGAATCTTTACAACTTGTACAAAATTCTTTGAAAATATCGACAATCATTAGAACTTTAATTACTAGAGCATTGAATTTTAGAAAGATATATAGAAATACGCAATAACACCTGAAAATTCTTTCAGTTGTATAAATACTGGAGAAATATAAACGATACAAAGTATTAGAAAAAAAAAAAAAATAAATGAATATAAAAATTCATATCAAAACCTTAGTAATTTGAAACTAACGTTAATCGAACTTGACTAGGATTATTACGTATATGAAAAGTGTGACTGTTGACTCCAATAGTTGTATAACTTTGAAGTACGGAAACTTGAAAAATTAAAAAATCGCGTTCTCGTTATCATATTGCCAAGAATAAATAATTATAGGATCCGGAAGAAAATATATCTTTTCAAAAAACATCTCCCAAAAATTATTCCTGCCTAAGCCCCTTAAAAAAGGAGAATTTCGCTAATTTTTTATTTCTGCATTGAACTATCAGGAAGTCAGAAATTTGGAAATGACTATTTTATCTCTGTAATTCTGTGGCTTCCTGGTATAACAGACAGTCATAAATGCCATAACGTTTAAAATCTTATCAATATCATGTAAAATGAGCCTTATGGCAGAAGTGACTTTGTCTGTTATTCCAGGAAGCCACATAATTGTAATAGCTGTTATGAATTTGAAAAATTTCCAAACTATTGAATTGTCCAAACAGTCATTTATTTTTCCATTTTAAATTGGAGAATTTTCAAAAAAGTGTCATACTGCAGAATTAATGATAAAAATTGGAGATTATTCTTGAATTTGGAACCAACTTTTTGTCGATTTTCCAGTCATTTATTGTTTCTTTCTTCCCAACGTTTCAACCCTTAACGTAGGGTCCTCTTCAGGAGATGGTGTGTCATTATCTTATATGCAATCACATTCGCGATGCTTCAATTTTCCGCAATTTTACATTTTCACATGTAATTACAATCAATTTACACATCAACGATGCTCTGCGTGTCAATGTTCGAAGTGTACTCTAGAGATTATTGTCGAATTTTTTAATTTTTTCAAGTGCAAGCGGTTATCAATAATTTCACAATTTTTAAATACGTACCGAAACTGGCCATCCTTCATTCGCCTTTCCAGAGTGCTCTGCGTCGAATAAACCTTCTCCGGGCTGACCAAGTTTTCCCTGTCATTGATGATCTGACTGATTTGCTGCGAAGAGCCATGCAAATTGCCGAGAGCTTGATTCATGGAATGCAGGGGTGAGGTAGAGATATTGTTTTGCGAGTCGTAACATCTAGTTTCGTATTTCGTGCCGAAACTTTCGTAGCCACTTTGGTCGCCGTCCATGTCCGGGTCGGAGTCACCGCGATTTTTGTACTTGGCTTGTCTAATCGCGGTTAATCGACCTCTGGCTTCTTCCAGCTCGCGCTCAATTCTCAGAACTTCGGATCTCGCGTTTATTTCCTGAGCGATTCCACCAACCATTCTGCAAACACATGAAAAACCTTGTGTCAGGCTTCTTTCTTGTTTTTTGACACAAACATCAGACAAATGTGTAATTCATCCGTGAATCACATCAATCCAGTAAATATTTATGATTTCATACTGCAATCATGTGATGTCAGGGCATACACGCCATGACGTCATAAGTGACATCACCATTTGACATTATGATGTCATTGGAATGCGAAATGATATCATAGCGTGACATGTCACAGCGTGATCAGAAATCATTAGAAATGATGTCATGAATGTTCACTGGCAAGTTCTGTAGGCAAAAAAAGTTTTTAAACTCAGAATTCTCTGACATTACCTTCGGTTCAAGACAAGAGATCTGTCTTCTTCTTGTTGGATGGCCTGCTGAGCGGCACGGACCAAATTATCCGTAGCCCGTTTCACCGCGTTGCCAGCAGCTTGCAGACGCTTCGTGCTGTCGCTGTCCGGGTCAGCTTTGACCTTGCATGCGACCAGAAGCTGAGCAGTGCTGCTGGCAACCTGCTTGGCGCTGGAAATGAGTTTTTCCTCGCTGCTGATGCCTTGAACCAAAGCGTTGGCCGACTCCACGAGGCTGTGCGTGGCCGCGGCGACGAGGCGAGCCGCCGAGATCAAGCCCTCGGACCATTGTCCGTCGTCCGAGCTCGTCAACGGCGTCCGCGAGACTTTTCCGGTAGCTATGAGCTCCCTTTGCGCCGCGCTCGCGGCCTTTATCAAGGCTGACGTAGCCGCTGCGATGGACTTGGCAGCTTCCAGAATCATCTCGTCAAAGTTCATGTCTTGGTTGGTTTCCTACAATAAACAGAGTCCAGGATGTAGGCAGAAAACATTTTCGGGAGGAGTTCCTTGAGATCGCATAGTTTTTCATTGTTGACAACCCTTGTAAAAATAATTTCTATAGTTGGCCTATATGTTATATAGCCAATCTATAGCTCAACTGTATTTCAGCTATAGTTTGTCTATATATCGTATATAGTTTATATATAGTTTACCTACACATTGCATACATGCAAAATATAGACAATTTTCAATTTGTAGCCGGGCTATAAGCTGATGACTGCAGACGTTCTATAGTTAAATTTTTTTACTGTATACTGCTTATAGGAACTACAGGCTTCCTATAGCCTATCTATAGTAGCTATACTCAGTTTATAGGCAGGCTACAGATACTAAAAATATATTTAGAGTATACATGTAGACAAACTGTACTTAGTCTGCAGCAAGTATAGACCAGTATAGACGGCTTGTGGACCATACTGTAGTTAACCTATAGTTTCTGTAGAATCTTTATTAACAAATCTACCACCAGCAACTGAAGAAAATGTTCACATCATTACTTCATCTAATGAAATGGCTCAATGGTTACGTCTCAGCTCCACACCCGAGCGAACCGAGTTCAAATCCCATCCCAGGCAAAGTTTTTTTCAGGTTTTTCAATGCATTTATCTGGTCCAGCGGTCCCCACCATCAACAAAAATTCATTATCTACTTTATTGCTACATTATAAAACTGTTAAAAAAGTCCGTTATTTATGATTCTTTTACTAATTAGGCATATGAAATGCCTATAGATCACCTATAGTTTTAATATAGTCGAGATATATGCAATCTACAGATAATCTATAGCTGTTCTATAGCGAATCTACTGTCTATCTATAGGCAGATTCAACTATAGTTTGCCTACAGTCAAACTATAGGCAAACTATAGAAATTACTTTTACTAGGGAAACTGGTTTCAAAAAGAAATTTTCAAATTCTGGGAATTAATAAGTTATGTAACTAATAAGATATATAGTTTGACATTTCCCATTGACATGTTTCAATCATGGAAGCACCTAGTAAACATTCGTGATCGTGATATCATATACGCAGACACGGGCTTTCGCATATGTTTGTCATCATGATATCATGTGATGACATGACATCATTTGATGTCAGAATGACGTCATGTGATGTCATGTCATCACATGATATCATGATGACATACATATGCGGAAGCACGTGTCTGCGTATATGATATCACGATCACCAGGGTAACCAAAAATATTTACGATAAAATGTAAATATTTATTTATTTATGCACGAAAAAAAAATTAAATATTTATGATAGGCTATTGATATGCAAGAAATATTTATGATCAAATTAAAGCAAATTTTATGTTTTTTGTATATTTGTTTACATTTTCGGCTCCAAATCAAAGTTGTTACAGAAAATGACCACATGTTTTGCTAAGTTCTCAAACAGAAATGAACGTCGGTTGTCGCTTGAAAAATTTTTGTATCTAGAAAATGACCGTTCGACCTTCGTCGACGTCAGCGGTGCATAATGTTTCAATTGATTATTTGTTTTGAAATGTAAACAGATTATTAATCTGTAGTCATGTCGAATAATTTCTCGGTAATTTTCAAACTGCAAATTGAAGAAAATGACAAATATTTCATGGCGAAACATGTATAAGAAGTACAATATTTTTCATGGTCAAAAATAGTTGAAAATATTTGGGATTAAACATGAAAAACCTCAAAATATTTATGAAAAATCTAAAAGTGGCGAAATATTTATGTTCCGCCAAAAACTACCAAAATATTTATTTAAATATTTTTGATTTAAATAAATATTTTTGGTTGCCCTGACGATCACGAATGTTTACTGGGCAGGTTTTTATAGTTTCCAAGTAAGTGGGGTTTTGATTGTTTTTTCGTATTTTATTATCTCTTCAGTATCAATGCAACTTGGAAGAGTTTCTGAGTAGATTTCTAGAATACAATAATAAAGGGTTCAAGGTTATGCAATATTTTTAGTATTTTTATATATTTAGAGGAAAATAATATCGACGTAGATCAAAGGTAGTTTTGAAGATTTATAGAATTCTCGTATTATTGGAGAATTGTATAATTTTTTAGTATTTTCAGGTATTTTTATAAATTTACATTTTTCTACGGATTGATCTATATATTTATAGAATCTGACGCTCCGAATATCAGTGTTCTAAAGAGTTTTGGTATTTTCATAGGTTTTTTTAGAAAATAATATTTACACGTATTTTGACTATTTCATAAATTTCTAGAATTTTTATTTTTCATAGCATATGAAATTTAGTAGACTTATAGATTTTTAATATTATTTATATCAATTGCTTTATAGATTTCTAGAATCTGAAGCTAGAAGATTGAATGATTCAGAGATTTTAAGTATTTGAACAAACTTTTCATATGATAGTATCTTTAATACAAATTTCTAGAGCATGTTAATTTCTGTATATTTCGTATTTTTTTCAGTATTTATACGATTTGAATCTTTTTCTGGTATTTTTATGAATTTACGTAGAATTTTTTTAATTCAATGCTGTAACCTTTTATACGTTTTTGAAAGAAGGTTATCTGCATGAATTGTGAGTATAAGTAGACTGAGGATTTTTTCTTATTATTAGTATAAAAAATTTTTTGGAGGATTTCCTAGTATTATTGTAGAATATTAAATTGATTTTTCAAATCCGATGCTATAGAATTCAAATTTTATTAAATTTCTCATATTTTTATAGATTTCTGAGATAGCATATACGTAGACTGAAAGTTTTATGTATACTTCTCTTTTTGCAGTTTTTTCTAGTATTTTGAAAGATTTACAGTATTTTTATAGATTGCTACATATAGTTTTTAGAGTTTAATACTCTAGACATCAATGTTTCATGAATCTTAAAATTATTTTATTAGATTCTTCAAGAAATATTACTCTCATGGATTTTCAACACCGTTAGTATTTTTTCAGTGTTGACATGCTTTGGAAGATTACTTGTATTTATATGAAATTCTATATAGATTTATAAAATTTATAAAATTGAAGACTGCGGGACCCCGAGTTTTTCAAGTTTTCAGATTCATCGTAGATTTCAATTTTCTAAGTTTATCACTGCCTTGAAAGAATTTTTGACATTTTTATTTTTTCCGTTACTCTAGCAAAAAATTTCTAATTAGAACTTTGTTCAAGAAAAAATTCTTTCGAAAACAGGTTTGATATTTTTGGACCGAGTGAAATGAGCAATTCCGAATTCCGTTTTACCCTTTACACGTAAATTAAACTATTTGTTATGTCCCCCACATTTAAGTGATTACTTTTTTGATAATTTTTACTTATTTCAATCATTACAAATTACTGTTATTATTATTGTATGTAAATATTTATTTATTAGTTATTATCTTCACAAATGTTTTTTACAATTAGTATTTTTATCCATTTTTTTGTCACATAAAATCATTATCAAATTTACCCAAATTTCGCGAGAGGTTCAAATCCCCCAAAACCCCCTTTGCCTACACCCCTTATCAGATTTGCTTTCAAGTTTTGCATTAAAGAAAAAAACTTGTTGAACTTGAACAGGAACGGTGAGAGAAATATCAAATTTTCCATTTTAGAAATCTCATTTATGTCCATTTTCTCTTCTTTTTCTTCTGCCACATTGTTTTAGTTATCTTAATTTCCAGGTTATGGACTATGAGGGAAGCCAGTATAGATATAAAGTGAATTATAACACACACATGACATATCCATGATTAGGAACATCCCCATTTTTCTTACCAGTCAGAAAAATTTCCATCGATGATTACGCCAAACACCATAATAATATGTTTGATTCCTGGTCGATCATAAGAAAACAACCAAGAATATCAAACATATCTTACAGTGTCTCAGCATGAAAGTAAGACTCGGTCACTCCTTCGCAGATGCATAAAAAAATATCACAACCCAGCCAGTAAATATTCATGACATCATTTCTGATCATTTCTGATCACGCTGTGACATGTCACACTATGATATCATTTCGCATTCCAATGTCATCATAATGTCAAATGGTGATGTCATTTGAGTGTAATACATGATATCATGATGCATCCATATGACATCAAGTTGTCATACCGTGATGCCTACTGAATACCAAATGATAACGAAACGTGACATGACATCATATGATTTGCAGATGACGAATCATATGTATGCCATATGACGTTATGGCGTGTATGTCATGACATCACATGTTTGCAATATGAAATCATAAATGTTTACTGGGTATATAGCGAAAATTGTGAAGTCCTCACCTGTATACTCCGCCTCGGCCGAAGACTCGCGAGCTTCTTCGCTGCCGCGTCGATGCTCGCAGCAGCCCCGAGCAGCTCATTCTCCGCAATCACCGTTGGATCATCCGGGTCGACCCAGTCGTTTCCCTTCAAAATTTCCGCGATGGCAACGAGTTCCGTCACGCTCTGAGCGATCTTCCTCGAAATCGGCAATAACGTGTGCTTCCCTTCGCCGGGCCTCGCCGCGATCAGCAAAATTGCCTGCAGAAGCTCCCGGTAATTCAAGGCCACGTCGTGACCTGCTTGCAAAGTTCGCCTGCGAAGCTCATCGGTTTCAGCGCAGCTGTAAGCCGCGGCCTTGCAAATGGTCAGCATGTCGCTGATGGCTTTGCGACCCATGTTCGCCGCGGCGATGATGTCGTCTTGCTTGCAGCTGTTTCCCGCGGCCACGGCTTTCGCGGTCGAGGTGGTGATGCTCTTGGTACAGCGAACGAGGTCTTCAGGTGTGACGCTGATTTTGTGGGTTTCCGGAGTGGTCAGGGCACGAATTTCTTGGGCTATGGCTTCGATCGTGGATTCTAAGGCGCGGGTTCCTCGAGTGTGCTCGTCTTCGACGGCTTTCACGGTTTTCAAAAGTGAAGTTACGTTTGTGACCATGACCTGAAATGTGAATGATAGTGATTAGATTTATCAATAAGAAATAATTTCGTTTTCAATACTCTAAATAAGTTATACATACAGGCCCGTGCGGACGGGGGGGGGGGGTTGGTTTAGGGGTAAGAGCCCCCCCCTCCAAACGAGATCTCTCGAACGATTTCAATGAAATGCTTCTATTATAGGTTTTTACGTTTAAATATAAATTTTGATATCTTGCATTGCATGATATTTTTCAGAAAACAGCGCCTGAATAGATTTTTATTTCTTTTTGGTATTTTTCGTATGTATCTTCTACGATTTGAAGGATTATTCAGTATTTCTGAAACTGTTCGTATTTTTCAAGATCTATAAAATGCTACAGGATTTTCTAGTATTTTTATATATTTCTAGCACTTGCATTTTTATTGTTATAGATTTCGAGAATTTTGAACTGTAAAATTTGGAATTTATTAAATTTTACGTGTTCAAAGGATTTTTCAGAAAATAGTGTTTCTTCTAGTATTTTTCGTATATCTTCAGTTTTTCTACGATTTGAAGGGTTGTTCAGTATTTCTGAAACTATTCGTATTTTTTAGGATGCATAAAATCTTGCAGGATTTTTTAGTATTTTTATATACTTTAAGTATTTTGATACAAAACAGAAAACAGTTTCTTTCTACATTAAGAGTGTCCTCGATATTTTTTGAATTTTTAATAGATTTTTAAAATTTGAACATTTTTCTAGTATTTTTATGGTTTTATATACACAAATATTATTATAATTCAATGCTCGGGAAATCAGAGTTTCTCGACTTCTGGAATTACAGAAATTTTCGTAGAATCTAATTTTTTTAAAAAAAGTAAATATTATCTAGTCTTTTTCCGATTTCATTTTTTTTCTGTATTCATAGAATTACGTAAGGTTTTCTAGGATTTAACTATAGATTTTAGGAATCCTGCTATAGTTTTAAGAACTAAGGTTTCCAGTATTTTCATGTATTTATATGCAGATTTCCCAAATTTATTGTGAGAATTGTAAAAATTCCTACTAAAAAGTGAAAAAGCATTCTCTTTGTCGATATTTGTACATAAATTACTAACATATCACTCTGTTCAATCTAAAATTATAAAATTATACAGTTTTCAACTAAAAATAAGGAAGTTAAAAAATTACTCACTAAATTACTAATTAAATTACTAAAAGGCATAACCCCACCATTTGTTGATATTTTTTTCATCATTTTTTTCATATATTGAAGTTGACAATATTCTATCACAATAATATAACTTCCATGTAATAAAATTATGTGCGATATATACATTAAAAAATAACCCAAACCGTCCTCAAAAAAAGTGTATAATCCTTTAATTCATAAAATATGCGTATAGTATAGCAATAAAAAGTGTTTCTTTTTTTATTTATTATGCACTCGTTATACATCTAAATGTGAAAAAGAAATGATAAACGTGTTTTTTGGAATTGTGTTTCTGTAATTATTGAAATGCTTGCGCCAAATTTGTTGAAAACACAACAAAGATTAAATAAATAAAGTAGAAGTTGTTGAAAAAAATGTAGTTTTGATATTGTCTCACATATTTAATTATTTATTGATTGTATAATTAGTTTTTTTTACTTATTTAATCTACATTTATTATCTACATCACTATAAATGGACCGTGTACAGTCAAACTAAATCAATTTCAATTGCATGTTATTCTACAAGTATGACATAAAAGTTGAACTCCCCCCCCCCCAAATATAGGTTTCTATGCACGGGCCTGTATACATAAATTTATGTTTTATTATCACAAATTTAACAATAAACAATTCACATACCTCTCAATGAAATTCATGTATTCATTTGAATGTTTAGTTAAATCGACTGTTGCTATTATAGTATACGGTTGAATTTACAAAACTGTGTGTAATAGAGAATTGAAAATTGGCTGCGATAAGATTTATTCAAGGGTTAAACAGAATAATTTACGTGTAAAAATAAAAAAACGAACCACAAATTTTCAGAAGCTTTTTCGCAATTTTCATGATTTTTTTAATAAAAATTTCGATCCACTTGCGATTCGCTTAAACCGTTAAAACAAAAATTTTAAGTCGAGTGCACTTGCTTTTTAAGGATTCCAAGAGTACGAAAGTTAAGGATAGCATGCTTCTAACGATATTTTTTTAAAATTCAAATAGAAATACAAATTATATTGTCATTATAAAATTACTTCGAAAAAAGTGGCAACTTAGCCTTATTCTACCATACTGAGTCAATGTTTAGTCAATATAATTACTTGAATTGATGTACGATAATAATCAGAGTCTTAAAATACACGACTCATAAACTGGAAAAAATATATGCCAATAAAATCCCAACTCAAGTTTTTTGAATAGTTATTTTTATCTGAACAAAAATTGCTGGAGAATCACTATATGTCATGAAAACTTTTGGGACAACTTTTGCCGGAACAACAAGAGTTTTCCTTACCTTTGCTGAATCTTTGAGATGTGCCATACTAGGATCGTCTATGGGCTTGCCACTGGCAGCTTTGGTCGCATGAATAAGATCGCCTAAAGCTGAAGCAACGTCTTTGACCGCGTTGATCAACATGACCTGAGCATCAGGATTGTGACTTCCCAAACTCGCGGCTCCATGTTTCACGACTTCCGCGAGCTGGACAATTGTCGAAACTGCATTTTGGGCCGCAACGGCTAATTGTTCTTGAGAAGAAGCAGCTCCGGCAACTGAAGCAAAATATTCAGAATGAAATTCCAAGAAAATATGGCCATGCAAAACTTGGCAAACGTGATGTTATCAATCTTACATCCATAATTTACAAATTTAGTTTGTTGGATATTAATGAGAACTGTATTGGCAATTTGAATACTTAACACCAACTTTTGTAGCTACAATAAGAAATGTGATTATTCGTGAATACAAGTTTTTGGTTTTTGCATTGAGCCCTTATCAGAAAATACATTAGCAACCAAATAATAAGAGTATAACAAAAAATTACTCATCTTCTATCTTTTAAAACATCATCAAAACTAATATACAATCAAAATTCACTAACTAAAAATGACATTATTGCTCATTACCTCTTTTCTTATTTACATTTTTCATAAAAATATCATTTAAAGGTCCTTCTTGATGAAAATAATATTAAATGATATTCTGAAATTTATTTTTAAGGTTCACAAGTTTTCTCATGAACCAATTTTAATAATAAACGTACTATTGGACAATGAAAATAAAAACATAACAATTTCGTATTATATTGAACGAACTAATAAAAGAATGTTATGCTACTTCACCTAAATATTGGTCTTCAACGAAATTCACAAATCTAGTTTCATTTTGTTCATTCACCGTATGTTCAGTTTTTCTAATAGATATCATCTTCAAAACTAATATTTTTCTATAATTATTTTGATTATCCAACACATTATTAAATTTCTGTTTGAAATTATGACCATTTTAGATTCAATGTTATGTTGGAGATAAGTAGTTTTTCGTTCAATGATGAATTTTTCATAAACGTTTTTCTTTTTATCTGGCCTGCATACTTGGAACGACAATCCTTATAATTATGTTCATCAACTACATTTTCTTAATCATATTTTTCAATTCATCTTTACTGTTTTTTTTTATTTTTCATCCAGTTTATTATTTGACCTACGTATAAACTGGAAGTTGTGTTTCTTAAATAAATTATAAACCGCCCTATGAAAGTTTCCAACACAACATAAAGTCAAGAATTCTTCTATTTAAAGAATGACAACTATGAGAATAAGAGGTAAAAGACAAATAGAACAATCTCTAGTATTACGGGTATTTTATATGGGAAATGTTCACAAGGGAATTTCTATTTTACATGTTCAAGAAAAACAACTTCCACCTAATAGTATATATAAGAAATACTACTTGAAAGTATTATTCGCCATTTGACAAAAAATCACTTTGATTCAACCGAATATGAAATCTAGGATGGGTAATGATAAAGAATGAGAAAATATTGAAATTTTCGATTAGGAAGATGATTATAAAAATTATTTTTATGAGATAAACTGTAACTATGATATATAAAAAAGAAAATGTTGGATTTTTGACTTCTGTATTTGACCATTGTATTGATAAAAATAACACATCTCTCAGTTCGTTTAATATAACACGTTATTCTTACATCGTACGTCAGTGAGATTCATCGCTGATGAAACTAAATTTTAAAATATAGGCGTTGGAAAAATTGGACAATATCATTCAATTTGATTATTGTTAAGAAAAAAGGACATCATTTGTGAGTCAACCTCGTAAATACGTATGTGAGTAATGACAATCAAATTTGTTTCGATAACTTATTTTACTTTGAAATATAAGGAAGATTTGAAATCTTTTGTTACATACTTATTATTTAACTATTTACACAGTTCTCAATAATAACTTATTAAGCTTGAATTTACTGATGCTTGATTTTTTTGTTCTCCCCCTTGCAGAATTCTTGTACCCCCAATTGATCGTTTTTGATATTAAAATTATGGACAGTGATAATGAAGCATCGCACGTTATTTATCCATAGATGATTATTTACAATGATATTAACCAATAAAGAAGAAAAGTTGTGAGATTAACATGCACCAGAATAAAAACATGTACAGTAGACTCTGTATATAACAGAAAGTTTGGGAGATTTTTTCTGTAACACACGAATTCTGGAACTCGCAGCAGATTATCGTGATGAGCGTGAAGTCGGGCCGGGGCAGTTAAACTCTATAGAGGAAGTGAAAGTTTTCAATGACTGAATGACTCAGCCATAGATTCCCGAAAAAAAAGAAACATACGAACAATATCTCGTTATAAATGAAGGGGCCATTCATCAATCTCGTGTGCCGACTTTATAACAGTAATTCTACGCCGAAAAATCTCGCTTATCTACGAGACCTTCCGTTACTGACCGAAAAATTCTGTTATTCCCAATTCTGTTAAATACAGAGTCTACTGTACTTACCTAGAGTCTTGGTGTCCTCGACCAAGGCCTTGGCGGTCTTGAGAATATTCTCTCGATGATCCGCGAAGGTGTCACCCTCGTTTTCTGCGTGTAGAGTGCCAGCTGTGGCGAACATGATGGTTGTGTCCAGGTCACCGATGATCCCGGAAACGGTGCTCGCGGCGTTGATGCAGGCTTGGGTGCCGCGTGAGCCGGCTTGAAGAGCGGCCAGGACCTGGGACACTTTTTCCGTGACGAGCTTGCTGTTTTCCGCGACCTCGCGCTGAGCGTAGACGTCACCCGGGGACAATTGACAAGTGCCAGCGGCCCGGATCATGTCGACGCATGATCTCCCAAGTTCCTGCACGCCAGCGCGCAAGCGCAGGGAGACATCGGCGTTGGAAGTTGCGGCCGAGGCGCCGGACGCATCACGAGCCAACTGGGTGTACTTGTGAGAGAGGTCCACGGCGAGGGGACCGAGGCGGGCGACGTCGGTGCTGGATTTCGCGGTCTGCAAACAGAGTAGGGATGGAAATCACAAAGAAAAGTATCGATTCTTGGCATCGCGATACTTTTTGATATTGCGATTCTAAGTACTCGATGTATCGGCCCAAAAGTATCGATATCCGAAATTATCGGAATCGAATTGAATATTCATTAAATCATCATAAAATTATTAAATATTAAATGCTTTTAGAATTTATTTATATTTTAATTGTTTTATTGTTCATCTTACAAAATACAAGTTATTTAACATCAGTCGATATGGAAAATTGGAGAATTTCATGTTTTTTCAGGTGTTTCCATAAACTGGTGGTGCCGCCATTATGAGTATATGTTTTTTCACAAATCTCGCACTTAGCTTGTTGTTTTTTGTCACCGCTTACTTTAATAAAATGCTTCCAAGCATCACTTTTCCCCGGAGCCATTCTCACAAGCAAACAAGTTGCTTCGGCGTTTGTTAATATTTGTTACGATTTCGATTTGTTTGTTATATTTTGAAAATTTTTGACGACAGTAGGTTTTGTTATCTTCAAATGTCAAATGAGGAAGACGAATGTATGTCTACCATATCTGTTTTTATGATGTTTTATGGTATGGCATAAGTAACACATATTGGTCTATAGTGGTTCTTGTCGCTTTAATTTCATGCAAGTGTGGCAGAGAGAGCAATACCACCAAGGAACACTAGAAATATCTAGTGTTCTTGAATACCACTCAACTTCTAGTATACGTGGAATCAAACGATACTGATTGTGAATGTATCAATACTGTAGGTATCATAAAGTCTTCAGTATCGATGCAAAATACTCGAGCATCGGAACAAAAGTATCGATACTCGAGTAAACTGCATCGGTATCGTCCATCCCTAAAACAGAGTCGTTCAGACACAATATTAAGGCATCACAAAGTTGTTTGCACTCACCATTTCCTGCGACAGGCGCGCAATTTCCTTGGCAGCTTGCACCATCCTCGTCTGATAATCCACATAAGAATCCACGGTATCCGCGCTCGAGACCCTTCTATCCTCCAAATGCACCATGGCCCTGGAAATGGTATCAATCAGCCCCGTCACGATCCCATTGGAGGTGGCGATATTCTCCAACGTGTTTTGAAGCTCCTGCAGCGCGTCTCTCGTAGACTCGAGCGTCTCGTCAACTTCCGAGTGCAAGTTCAAAGCGTTCGGATTCCCCCCAGATTCTTTGGTCACATAAATCAACTGCAGAACAGACTCCACGACCGTCTTGGTCTGATCCAAAAGCACCATTTGCTGTTTCGTATGCAGCATATTGGAAGCGGCCCCAATAGCTCCAGACACCAAAGGATCGCAGTACGAAGCGATCTGGTTCACGGCATGTCCTACGTTCTCAGCTTCGTACTTGGCAGCGTTTCGCAGTGGTTCCAGTTTCTCCTTCAACTCGCTCGCGCTGCTCTCCATCTGATCCGTGAATCCTTGCATGGTGTTTTCCCTGCGAGCGCTCAACGATTGCGACATGGCACTGAGCGAAGCGGCGTCTAGTTCACGGATGCGGGCTGAAATTTTCTCCGCCGCGATGTCACACTCTTTTTGCCCGGGGGCTTTGTCTCTGATTGAGGCCACCAGGGACTTGATCGAATCGCTGACGCTTTTGCTGTGGTTCGCCAGAAGCTGCCATGTCGGTGGGTCTTTTGGGCTGAGAGCCAAACTCTTGGCTGCCTGGACCATGGCGCAGGAACCGTCGATTATTGATTTCCCAGCGCTGGTGATGGGCTCCTGGGCCGCCCTCGCAGCGACGGATATTTTTGCTGGTTGGCTAACGAATTCCGGGGAACTGGCGAAGGTGCAGAAGTTGTCGACGGCCTCGAGCAGTGGTTTTGTCGCCGACGCGCACTTTTCACGATTCACTTCGGAGTAGTCTACGTCGAGGAGCTTGATGTCATCGACCAGACTTGCCGTTGAGTTCGCCACGTCTTTTGCGGATTGCACAAAGTGCCTTTTGGCGACGGGGTTGCTGGTCTTGCTCGAGGCAATGCGGCAGGCATTGCAGAGGGCGCTAGTGAATTTTGCAATCATGGTGGCTGCGGTGAGAACCTGCAAAACAGTTACTGATTTTAGTTGCACAAGATCCTGACAAAGTGATTAATGCTACAATCTGGAATGTATCAACAAGTTTTCAAATATCCTTCATTACCTGACGATGCGTGCTTGTGGGATTGATCAAATTTTGACAAGCTGTATGAATCGACTGGGCTGTCCGGAAAATGTGTGCCTGGTCGACCAAGCCCGGTTTCCCAGCAACTGACGTTGGATCGCTGACACCCACGAGATAAGCGGCCTGCGCTGTGGCTTCAATCAGACCGCACACGGAGGAAGAGACCCCTCTCACAGCCACGGAAAATTGCTCGTGCTCAGATTTCTTCGCGTGGTTTGCGATACCTGTCATCCCATCACCAAGGCTTTTACTTTTTTCCATCACAGTCTCTAGACACTCGAAATAAGAAACGTCGGAGACTGGTTCGCTTGGGTTGTCGAGCAGCGAGCGCATGGATTGTATATTCCGAATGGCCTTGTCACATTCGTTTTGACCTGGAGCTCCGGAAGTACACACGTCCACGAGGTAATTTATTGAATCCGTGACGGCTCTCACGGCCGCGGAAAGTTGGTTCCTCGCGTTGGGAGCGTTTGGATCTGCTGCAACAGATTTCGCGGTCGAGAGTAGTTTGGTAGATGTCATGCTGACATTTCTGAGGGAGATGATCATTTGGCTACGGGTCTCGGTTGTGGTCTGGCCAGCCATTTCCATGCCAACGTCCAGAAGGTCGCCATAGACGTTGGTGAATTGCCAGGTCGAGCTTGCTAGTTGCACGGGGGATCGCACCGAAGACACTACATTGGCACTGGCGTCGTTCAAACTTGCTGCGGCGTTGGTAAGGTCGCTTTGAAGTTGGCTGAAATAATTATTCATGAACAAGTGTTTTCATAGTCTTGATAACAAACACCTCAAGCCTGACTTGAACCATTCACTTACCCATAACTCTTACTCGTCTGAGGAAATTCGCCAGACCTCAGCTTCTGACTCATGTCATCGATACTCTTGATGGCCTCCTCAACGTCCCTCTGCCCTGGCAAACACGAGACGCACTTGTCCAGTGAATACGAAACCTCCTTTGCCACCGTAGCCAGATCCGCATCGTTCGAGTCCGGATGTCCCAAGGCGTACCGAGCCTCCTTGACGAGCCTCAACGACTTGAGTATTACGTCGTCCGCTGTCATGAGCACCCTCTTCTGCGTCTCTTGCTGATTGGTTGTGGCAGCCACTCCCCTGACTGCTGAGGTCAGATCCTTCAATGAACTCGCAGTTTCCCTGGCAGCGCTTCCGGTGTAATTGTCGTTGCTCTGTTTCGCAGCGGACAAAAGTTGCGCCATCGCGAAACCCACGCTCTTCGAAGTGCTACCGAGTCTCAAAGCCGTTGACTCGGCAGTTTCCCCTGGCAAAGGTTTCAAGCTCGTTGTTTCGACTGCGCGATAAAACTCGGTGATCTCGTCCTTCAGGCTTATGATCATTTCCTCCGCAGCATCGAGTTCAAGACCTCCGCAAGCTTCCCTGGCTCTGGTAACAGCTGACCTCAATTCCGCGAGGGAGGAACCGAAATGCTGGGAAGTGCTGTTCAATTGCATCGCCGACGCTTGGTCCATGACGGTTGGTATCACTGCCCTAGCAGCTTTGACAACGGATGTTCCAGGTTGCAAGAACTGCTCGGAAGAATTGATGAGGTTCAGTTGCGCTGTGGGGTTGTCGGGTTGAGATTGGGTGCCTTTTACTCCAGACACGAGGTTCGGTATGTACTGGCAGAGCGTTTGGCATTCAATGTCAAGCTCGTGTTGGCTCGCAGCGTTGGTATTGTGATGGGCTACAGCAGAAGACACCGCGGTGCATTGAGTGGCAGAATTCACGGCTTGTTTGGCACATGTTTCCAGAAGGTTTATGAGTTTTCGTCGCAGCGCCGGGGTCGCGGCGACTGTCGTTGCGACGCGGAGTTCCTCGGCCGCTATGCGAAGTTGGTCTTGCATTCGAGAGTCGTGGGGGCTGCTTGCGCATTGTCGGGCTGCCTCTACCTACAAGCAGAGAACAACCCATCACACATGGAAGAAATGCTGTTATATTCTCAAATTGTACCAACCGGTAAACATTCGCGATCCCAGTAAACATTCGTGATCATTCGTGATCGTGATGTCATGTACGCAGACACATGCTTACGCATATGTCTGTCATCATGTCATGATGCCGTGACATCATGATGACAGACATATGCGGAAGCATGTGTCTGCGTACATGACATCACGATCACGTATGATCACGAATGTTTACTGGGATTATACGTGATCATGATGTCATGATGACATACAGGTGTTTCCGCATATGCATGTCATCATGATATCATTCGTGATATGATACCATATGACAGCATAATGACATGATATGATGTCATATCATGAATGACATCATGATGACATGCATATGCGGAACACTGCAAACAGAAAATTATTGGAGTCACAAAATAGGATCGAAACTCACTGCGTTTTAATACTTTTTTGGCGTCGGCGCCTTTGATCTCACGCAATCTCCCGCACAAAGTATTGGAATGCTGTGCGTTTGAATCAACTTTTGTGTCTTCCAATAATTTTCTGTTTGCAGTGAAACACCTGTACGTCATCATGAAATCATGATCACGAATAATCACGAATGTTTACTGGGCCATGAAATCCTGTTTAATGAATTCGTTAAGGTAGGATTATGAAAAAGAAATTTTACGTTTATCTTGTAAAGTTGTGACTTTAATGGGAGTCGAACAGAAAGTGACGTTACTAATTTTATATTTCTTTAGAGTTTTTTCCTAAATTTGGAAATGAAAATAAAAATTCCAAGATACTGAGAAAACTCGGAAATGTGTTGAATTTTTGAACTGTTTAATCCAACTTGATGCAATGTATTTTGTATTTTAGAATAAAATTCATAGAATATGGAAGAACTAGAAAAATTTTTTTTGAAATTCATCAATTTATATACGATAAATTTGTACCTAAGAAGTCAATCTGGGTTTTTTTTTCGGAATTTCAGGAAGAGAACGAAAAATTCAAACCCTGCAGAATTTTTTACCATGAGACTCAAACTTTTATTGACTTTTTTCGATACTTTCGAAATCAAAGTTCGGGTAATTTATTTATGAATTCAAGAAAAAAAAAAAAAAAATCAAACAAAACTTTTTCAGAGTGATGTACAAGATTTGAAATTGAAGGCATTTTTTAACCATATCTCTTAGGTCTTTGATGCTTATACATTTTGAAACATAGGAAAAAGATGCAATACAAAAAAAATTTCATAGACGTAGTACATAGTTTCAAACTTTTAATTAGAAAATACGTGTGTATCAATTTTTAGTTTGCAAAATATTACGAAAATTATAAAAGAAATGAACGAAATTCAAAAAATATACTATGATTTTGTACTTTTGAGTCGAAGGTATTCTATTGTAATCTTTTCAAGAGTCTAATCTACTGCTTTAATTCATTAACAAAATTAAAAAACTTAAGTAATGATATTTTTTTCTTATATAGAACTTTTTACTAATTTTCCTGTAAATTTCAGAAAAGAGGACGAAAAAATCGAGTATAATTAACGCAATTTAAAATTTTTTCCGTACTTGGGAATTAAAACTAAAGTTTGAAGTTACTTGACTTTCAATTCTGAAAAAAAAAAACCAAAAAAAAAAACTGAACAATCAACAAAATCAATCGATTTGTGGTGATTCATTACTTTTAAATATTCCATTTTTTAGTGATTTTTTTCCAAATTTATAGAAAAAAAGGAAGAAAATAATGTTTAAAGAATCAAAATTTTGGACCTTTCCGAACATAATTTCTTAAGTTTTGATTCTTAATCTAGAAAAACATAAAAAATAGTTGAAATACATCGAAAGGAATTTAAAATTTGTTGTGGTTGTGAACACTGAAGTAACAATTTTTTTGGATTTCAGTCTTAGTTTAAAACAAACTTCTAAAAAATTTATATATTTGAATTGATTTTTTAGCAAATTTTCACCACACAGATAAAAGGTACATAATAAATCTATATTACTTTCGGATCTTATATTATTCATCAAATTTTGTAGTATTTTCTGTTATTTTTATGTTTCTGATATTTCTGTGGACCGCTAAATAGATTTTCAGAAATTTAAGCTATAGTATTAAAACTTTCAACGATTTTGAAAATTAAAATTAATTTTCCATAAAACGGTTTCTTTTATGAAAATTTTCAATATTTTTATTCCATATATCTTTTAGTTCTTCTACAGTTGAAAGTATGTTTAATTGTATAAATTGTATGTATTGAATTAGACGTATTTTTATCGTTTTTTATATGAGTTTCTAGAATAATTCCTAAAATTATAGGTATAGAATTGTTGTATTATATTAATAAATATACTCCAGAACAGAAAGTCTTATAAATTTCTAAGAAAATTAATTTTTATGTATTGAAAGATTTATAGTAAAATAGTAAGCTAGTATACTAGGAAGCTAGTAAACAGCTAATCTAGTAAACAAGTAACCTGGTAAACTAGTCAACTACTTAAATTACAAAAAAGTACAATTGTGAACAAGTGAAAAAGTCAAATAGTAAACTAGCAAACTCTTTAGGAAGTAAATTAGTTGATGAATAAACTAGTAAACTTGTCAAATTTGTAATAGTAAACTGGTACCTAGTAAGCTAGTAAATTAGTAAGCTGATTATAGTTAAAACTAGTTAGCTAGTGAACTAATAAACTCGTTAACAAGCAAATTAGATAACTAGTAAAAAACAAGTAAGCTAGCAAACTAGTGAACTAGTAAATCAGTAAACTAGTTAGCTAGTAAAGAAGTAAACTTATTTTCAACATTTTTTTAGTATTACATATATAATATATATATGTAATATATACCCTGGAGGATTTCTAAGTATTTTCAGAGATTACTTATATTTTTGTAGATTGCTACAAATGCGAATTTCGATCTATCCTCAGTAATTTCAAGAATCAATGATGAAATTACATTCATATAGATTTTTTATGTTTTATATCGTTATTCTTTTTTCGTATTTTTGAAATATTCAGAAGATTTTGCTACGTTTTCCATATTTTTCATGGATTTATAGTATATTTAGAGTTTGATGCTCTAGAATCCCAAAATTTATAGATTGTAGAGGCATTTGTTGAGATTTTTCAGAAAACAGTTTTTTCATAGAATTCAATTTATTTCATTATTCTTGTAAAGTTCGTATGAATCAAAAAATTTTCAATACTTTTATATGAATATTATATAGATTTCTAGAATTTGATGATCTACGATTCAAAGTTTTGTAAATTTTTAGCATTTTCGTAGATTTTTATTTTTCTTGATTATTCACTAGGTTTCAACAATTATTTTGATTCATATTGTCTATGAATCCTACGTTTTAATTATTCTTACTTTTTTATTAAATATATACTGCTAACGTTTCCATGAATTTATTTGTAAGTTATATTTTTATCCCTATGGAAAATCTTGTAATTCATGAATTACAGACTGTTACAACTGGCAGGGTGGATTCCGATCGTACCCGCTGATCATCCAGATCATTTCATTTGAACAATTACCAAAATCACAGTGTTAGAGTTAAATTATACATGGATCTTCTATAATTGTAATCACTAAAAGTACATTTAATAAGTTGGATGCCAGAAAAATAAATTATATATTTCGCGCCAAGAAATGAACAGGTTCATCAGCTCGTAGAATAGGGATCTACCCTGCCGGTTGTAATAGTTTTGTAATTCATGAATTACAGACTATTACAAGATTTCCCATAGGAATTGTTTACCGATGTAACTTTTTTCAATTTTGCATGAAACATTGATTGATTTTATCAGGATTTCGGGAGGGGTTTGAACCCTCAAAACCCCCCTCTGCCGACGCGTCTATATGATGTCATCATGAATGACATCGTGATGATACACGTATGAGGAAACACTAGTACGTCATCATGACATCATGATCACGAATAATTACGAATGTTTACTGTAAAGACGCATCTGATGGCAGATGCATGACAATTTTTCATCATAAAACCTTTTATTACATTTTGCTCAAGCGAGTAAACTCAAAGAAAACAAAAAACAGCAAATCAAGTTCTGAAGAAGCACTACTGACCATCTTCGCCGTAGCGTCTGCTAACATCTTGGCTGCGGCCAGCAAGCGTCTCTGCTGCTCCGTATCCGTTTGTTTCTCCGCCTCGCCCTTGATGCTCTGAATCAGCTGAGCCGTAGCCTGGCCCACGACCCTCGCCTGGCGCACCATCTCGCCGGCGTCCCCGCTGCTGGCGAACAGCTTGTCGGTCGCCACGAGTATCGTCTCCACGGCGCCTTCCTGGACAGTTTCTTTGGCTCGTTCACCGCGCGTCGTCAACTTGATGTGGTTGAGGAGGTCGTTCAGGGTCCTGGTGACCTCTGCCGCTGCGGCGCTGAGCTCCTTGAGAAGGTGCTCGTTACCGCAGTTCTCGTTGCAAACTTGTACGAGACCCTCAACGGCCTTGGTAACTTCGCGTACGGCGTTCATGAGTTGGGTCTGACAGGCCGGGGAGTGCAGCGTGGGGGCGACGACACGGGCGCAAGCCACCAGCTGGGACGTCGCCAGGGCGCACTGGGTCGCCGAAGTGATGACGCGGTTCTGGCTCATCGAGTCCTCGCACGTCGCGGAAACATTGCGGGCTTTCAGGACGAGGGCTGCCGTGGTGTTGGCTACGGCCTTGGCCAGGCCCAGGAGCATGTCCTGGAGCTCGCGACTAGAATCGTCGTCCTCCCCGATCGTGGTCAGCACCTGGTGCGAGGCTTCGCCAACGCGCGAGGCGGCGTTCAGAAGGTTTTGCCGTGGCTGGAAAAATTTTTTTTTCATCAACTTTTGGATGGATTTTGCCGAATACTTTGTAGCCCACGTGTGAAAATCGGGGAAAGAAGGTTTGAAATCAAAAGTCTATTAGATGAACGTCTCGTTAGGTCAGAATTTTGCTGACGTGATTTAAAAGGCTTAAGACAAGTAGACAAGTTCAATGGTGAAAAAATGAATCAACTGTTTCAAACTTGAAAGACGATTTCTGTAGTTTTTATAATGTTAGGAAACAACGATTCAAAAATTTGTTCAAAGGACGGATGAAAAAATTGACAAAATGTTCAATACTTCTAATGGGTTTTCAAGGGTAGTAGGAATTTCGTAAAATCTCTAATATATGGAAAGGAAATGTCAATTGTTTTAAAAATATTGTTCTATAATCACTATTGTTGTAGGAATTTCAGAGCTATCGTCTTTCTTGCGAACGATTTTTTCAAATGGGCTGCTTTCAGTGTAAAACTGAAAGTTGTGTATTCTAATTTTGGTTAATTAATAACTCTTGGTTTCACAAATTTTACAAATTTTTTCAAGGGTGTCCACGATGATTCCAAATTTTTAAATATCTCGAATGGTATTCTAGATTATAACTTGGCACTTATATTTTTTTTTTCCTATCAGAAACATTGTTGTAGAAAAATCAAGTATTTGCTATCCAGTATTTAAACTACAATAATGAATAGTTTTTTTGCTTTGATTTGTACAATATTAAAAAGATTATTTGCTTCGAATTTAAAAGTGTGCTCTAGAAAAACCTTATAAGAAAATGAATTTTTTTATAAGAATTCAATTACTTATGAGGTGCCCTTATGAAAACTTTATAAGAAACTGAAATTTCTTAAAAAGAATGGATCGACAAAATTTTATAAGGTTTTTTTTTCTTATTAACATTTATCAAATACATTCTAAGAAGAAATGTCAGTTTCTTTTAATGTTTTTTTAAAGGTCACCTTATAAGAAAACGAATGCTTATAAGGTTATTATAAAGTTCAAAATCAATAGGGTATTATTGTACTAGGAATAGAAACAGTATTTTCATTTTCCAAAATTGATACTCTTGAATGAAAAATAAAATATATCTTTGTGTTATAAAGAAACAATTTTTCAAGACTTGAGTAGCATTTTTTGAACTCAAAAAACTTGTCAAGTAGAAAACTATTTTAATTTATGCAACTATATGACTAAGAAAAAATACTGAAGGAATCAAAACACTAGATACTCATTAAACATCGTTTTGATAATATTATTTCATGATTTAAGTACATGTTAAGCTAAAAAATGAAGGTACCTGTTGTTTTAATAAAAAAATTGAAGTCATGAATTACATAATTGACTCTAATATAATCCTAGGAAGCTTATTCTGAGTATTAGATACACAATGTCGAAAAAAAAAATACCTCACGACAACGCTAGATAGATTAGAAATATCTCCACTGTTTCAAATATTTATGTAAAATAAAATTGTAAAATCTTGTGGACACCCTTTGCACTACTATATGAGGAATTGAAAAATGCAGGTTGGGGAGTGATGCTTACGTATTGTCCATAAAGAGTAGACGTAACATAGAAAGGCTGCAGGAAAAAGTGGAATATGAGATAGAAAGAGATAGATGTGCAGAAATGATATATTGAAACTAACTGATGCAAGTACTGATGCCAGGGGCGTAGGCAGAAAAAATTTCGGGAGAGGTTTTTCTGAAAATATATTTTTTTCGAGATTTCAAAATTTTTTATCTTTGACAATATAGTAACAAGAGAGCTATTTTCACATTTTTTACATTTTAGAGTTAAAAAGTTATCCGACTTTTAGAGTTCGGAGTCGCACATAAATAATCGTAATAATTCGTAAAAAATGAAGTTCGATTTTTTCGATTTTCAATTAGTTACTGAAGTTCAAATTTCTTTTACTAATACTTTTTGTACTTATACAACTTTGAGGATTTTATGATGTATTAATTTGGATTCCTGTAGAGCTTTTTAGAATTTGATGCTCTAGAATTCAAATTTATGAAAGATTTAATTATTTTGATATTTTTTTAAGGAAATAATAACCACGCAGATTTGAAGTATTTCATAAAATTATTAAATTATAGTAAAGTATGTTATTTATCAAATTTAGTAGTATTTTCTGATATTTTTATAGATTTCTAGTATTTCTATAGATCGCTTAAAAAGTTTGTAGAAATTGATGCCATAGTATCGAAACTTTCAACGATTTTGAATATTTGAATTAATATTTCATAAAACAGTACCTTTTATATAGATTTTTCATGCTTGTATTTCATGTTATTTGAATTCCTACAATTGGAAGTATGTTTAATTGTAAAAATTGTAGAAATTAGGTTGTATGTATTTTTATTGTTTTCTATTTCAATTTCTAGAATAATTTCTGGAATTATATTATTAGTGAATTATGTATACAACTATGGTGATAAATATTTTTCATGATTAGAAGTTTTGAAAATTTTGAAGAAAACTATATCTACACAGTTTTTATGTATTGTAAGTTTTCTAGTAGTATTTTTTGCATTTTTCTAGTATAATCTACAAAACTCCGATGGATTTCTCAGTAATTTTACAAATATCTTATATTTTTGTTGATAACTGCAATGATTAGGAAAACTCGATGCTCTAAAACTTTAATTTCAATCTATTCTCATTAATTCGATAAATTAACGAGAAAATCACATTCATAACATATTTTTTATTGGGTTCTTGTTTTTTCGCATTTTTGAAATACTTCAAAGATTTTGTCAGGTTCTCTATAGAATTTTTATAGATCAATAGTATATTAAGGATGTAATGCTCTAGAATTCCAAAATGTATAGATCGTGGAGGCATTTGTCGAATTTTTTCGAAAAATAGTTTTTTTTTATAGAATTCAATTACTTTTAGTATTATGTCAAAGTTGATATAATTCGAAAGAATTTTGGATACTTTTAAATGGATTTTATATAGATATCCAGAATTTGATGACCTAAGATGCAAAGTTTCTGAAATTTATATTTTCTACGTAATCCAACGTTTTGATAATTTAGAATTTTTAAAAAAAATATATTACCAAACTTTTATGAATTTTTTTGTAACTTGTGATTTTATTGTTCATTGATCTTTTCAATATTTCATGAAATATTACTTAATTTCATCATAATTTCGGGAGGGGTTTGAACCCCCGAAACCCTCCTCCGCCTACGCACCTGACTGATGCTCATCTTCTAAGCTACTATTTTTCCATGTTTTATATTTGACTGGAAAAACTGTATACTCCAGAAATGAATTAGAAAATTGAAAAAATAGCCGGGCATTTTGTTAATCCAATGCCATCAATAAAGAACCTTGATTTTTCAAAGATTGTTTAAGACCTATGTACCAAAGGTTTTTTTTTTTTTTATTGGCGAATGCACATAAATTTCCAATCCTCTGCTTTCATCAAGTACTGGAAAACTAACCTCTTTGGTTTCTGGTTCCGTGGCCTTGAGCAGATCGGAAAACGCGGAACAAAGTTTCCTTGCGGCGTCGAGGAGTCGGTCCCCGGAAGTGTCGTCCTCCATGAGTGCCGCGATCATCCTCACGCCCTTCGTCATTTCCGGCAGGTTGGAAGTGATGGTCGTGATGGCGGCGCCGACGGCGGTGTGGTCGACGACTTCCGCCGGGCCCGAGGTCAAGGTCACGACCTGGGCAGTGGCGGCGTTCATGGCCGCGATCTGGGAGCCGACGCTCTGTTTGTGCGTGTCCATCGTCTGCTCGATCCATCTCAAGGACGCCGCGTCGGTGCCCAGCTCCGGGAGTTGGGCCTTCGTCGTCAGTTCGACCTCCGCGTATTGAATCACCTCGTGACCCGTCGTGATCGTAGAAATTAAGGCACGTTGTGGCTCTGACAGGACGGACGTTACTCTGGTCTGTTGCACCTGGATTCGGTCGAATGTTTCGTCATCAAGACGCTGATAGTCATTGCGAATCATTCTCAAAATGAAATATTTAGAAGGATTTTGGATCAGTCAAAGATGAAAGTTTCCTCACTTGATTCCTCCAAGTGATTTTTTACTCTACATTTTTTGAAATTTACACGGTTTACCCAGTTTAGTTTCATTCTAAGGAGTGGAATTGCATTACTTTCAAGTTACTTCTCATTTTGAAAAGTGGAAAATCATTCCAAGTTTGAGTGGAAGAATTTTGGTTCGGTGCAGAGCTGAAATTCACTTTAAAAGAGTTGATCATCACTCTTAGGGGAGTTTAATGTTACTCTTATTACTCTCTAAATGTTCAGTTCAGACGTGCAATAATTGCACTACTCTCAACTGACTCTAAAAAACTGAAAAATCACTCCAAGTTTGAATGGCAGTATTGTGGCTCGATGTAGAGTGAAAAATCATCATAAAGAATTAAGAAAGTTTATTTCACCTCTTTGATTAGGAAGGAAAAAGATTTTGAGAAAGATTTTCAGGTCTGATTTGAATTCCGGTTCAACTCATCGTGAGTAACTTTTTTCAAGTTTGGTCGTTTCAAAACATACGTTTATTACAAAAGCTCAATGCTTATCAGTAAAGAATTTTTCGTATGAGTTGAAGTCATGATAATTCTTATTAAAATATGTACTCGGTTATGTGAAAGAAGAGACTAGTAAAATTTTAGGAATATTCACGACTTGTAAATTTTGAAACTCAGATTATTGGTATATTATGGTGATTCATTATTTTCCGCTTTCAAAAATTTTTGAAAGTATAAAAATTTAGGCCATTTTAGTAGGGCGTATTAAAAAACTAGAATTCCAAGGATCTGAAAAGTTGTAGGGATTTGAACAAAGAAGAAATTTGAGGATGAGAAAGTCAAATGATTAGAGTCAGCAAATTTCTTACTATTGATATACACGTTTCGAAAAATTAACGAATGAAACAATTTCACGATTCAAGAAGCATTTATTAAAAATCAACAATTAGATCTAAACACATACATGATCTAAACTCATCAGCACTTTTTTATTTGAAAATCATAGATATTTTAAACTCAGGATTTTCACCAATATGGAATCAAGGTAAAATACGACTTTTAAAATGACCCAGGTTTTCGAAAAATATACAATAATTGTCTGGAAATTTCGTGATTTCGAAACAGACACGCATGACAGAAGCTTGCGGTAAAAAAAGCTCTTTAAGAACAAGTTATAAAAATAAAAATTATGCTGGAACACATGAGGAAACTGGAATTTCATTTTGAGAAAGATTCGGATGCCAAAAAGCAACGCACTGCGATCTATGAGTGATTTTATTCGAATTTTATATTTTGGGTGTATAGCAATTATAAGATTTTCACAATTTTCCTAATAGGAAATCATAACAAAGTTCTAGATGTTCAAGTAAACTTGTTTCGTTATAATTATCACATAAAGTTTTTTCAATTTTAATTAGGTTCTATCTGACGTAGTGGAGTTTTTAGCAACTTGTGTTAACATACGAATTTTTTTAAAAACATCATTATCAATACTCTACTGGTATGTGTATTTAATTTTTATCAACTTCTTTCTGCTTCATTTTTGATGAATGTGTATTTTTTCCAGTAAGTTGTAGATTTATCTAAGCTATACATTTTCTGAATGTATTTTTTATCATACATTTCTTCATTTTTCCCAAGTTATTTTATATGACATACGCATCGTTTCAAATAGGTTAAATATTTCAAGAGATTCGATAATAAATTAAGTATTCTCAAATTTGGACTAGATTATCAAGACCTCCTGTTATGCGAATAAGCTCAAATTTTTTCTTGTTTCATTACTCTTCCCGTACACTTTTACCATGAACATAACCAACAATTTTTCTTCCACGCAATATGATCATTATTAATCAATCTTATTTGATTTATATTCCAATAAAATATAGCTACAATTTGTAAAACACTTCCGAAAATCCTCAAAAACTCGTCCGTTAATTTTTATAATTGTTACACACCTTTAAGAACTCTATTTTTCCTCTAAAACCCGCTAATAAAGAGTTTCGTAAAAAGCAAATCGATTTTAAAACACATTTCTTTCACCATACAAATGTACCTACTCTGTGTCCGCAATAGAAGGCGCCTAGCATGAAAAAAAAAGACATTTCAACGTTCCATTAGTCAGCTGGCAATCACCTTTTTTGCTAACGCTAACAGAATCGACATGGAAAAAATAATTTTTCCACACAAAAAAAAACTTTAAAAACGATCAATCTAACGCTAAGCCAATCAACGAATGACACCCAACGCACATGCCAAAAATAAATTTGTACCGAGGGGCTATTCAATGAATTATGAAATTACTTGTTACAGTAATTGGTATGTACAAAGGAGAATTTCCGAGTATCTAAACAGTTCCTAAAATTTGGAGAAGGTAATTTATTTACTATTCATTAATTCTGAAACCGAAAGAAAATATTGTAAAAAATTCACAAACAAACTTTCTATACTGAAAAAGTTTTTGAATTATATATAAAATGAAGAATATGTCAAGTGATACCTACTTCCAATTTTTTTCACATTCCTCATACGAAAAATTATCATTTCAAATCCGTAAAATAAATTTTGCGATCAATCCCTAATTACCTAGCCCCTCGGTTAGTACAGCACAAAAATGTCGCGAACGATTGGAATGAATTTGCGATGCGATAAATTTCTCCTCGCGAAGAGCCTATTGTGTAATGGTTTTTTGTTTATCGTGTTCTTACCATTGGAGAAGTGTGGGCAATGTTGACCTGGCCGCTGATGGTCGTGTATTGAGCGCTGGCCATGTACCCTGTTCCGTATGGACGAGCCCCTACAAATTTCATCATGCAGGCTACTCTCTATCTCGATCGAATTATATTTACAAGCGATCGCCGCGTTCGAGTCCTCGTTTCCGTCAATTTTACAACACGGTTTCATTAAAAATAATAAAAAAAATACGCTTCTCCAGCATCCGCGCATAATTTATGTACAAAATCATAGGAATAAAACATATTTTATGTACAAAATAATACAAACATTGACGAGGATTCAAGCGTGCAAGGACACTTGCAATTATTCATGGGTGGTTTTTATCAATGAATATAAACAAAAAAATCAAATCATTAAGAATCAAATAAATTAGAATTTCACCATCTAAAGAATTTCGTTTTTTGACTTTAGTTCGGGACTTTGGAATTTTAAAAACAAGTTCAAATCTGAGAAAAATGACAAGGTTCGTTTCCGAAATCTGAATCAATTCTTGAATAGTATGGGTTTCGGTCTTAAACAAAATCTGGAAAATAATATATCTTTGAATATTGCAATCGACAAAATGGTAGTTTTGAAATTCGATAATCTATCATTTTAAAATTCATACTCCAAAAATACTGTATATCGATTACAATCGTAAATCAACTAAATCGTTTTTTTAGAATTGAAGCATAGAATACGAAAAAAATTGAAATGAAAAACGAAATGTTATTTTTCCTACATCCCTAAATAGCATGAAGCTCAGTTATTTTTGGTAGGGCAATCAAAGTTACGAAATGGAAAGTTCAAATAAAAAAGAACAAAAATTTGGAGTTAATTATTCTTCTAATGAAAAAAGTTAAAATTTACTATTTTTCCCAAGTTGGAAGGTTCATTTACATTTGATTTCAAAAAAAAGTACATAACTTTGATTTATTGCATCTTCATTTTCTTAATGTTTTCAAACTTGAAAATTTTTTAAAATTTTAGCCTCAAAACTTTTTGGCTTGCAAATTCAGAACTTAAGCACTAATTTCAGGGTTTGAAAGTAACGCGTTACCCTAAAACGTCACATTTTTTACTGTAAAGATAACGTTACGGGTTACTTTAATTAACAAGTAACGAGAACGAGTCACTTTTTTCGGTAACGAGTAATGAAAATCCCGTTATTCTACGTTACTTTTATCAGTCTCATTAGTTTTTAGCACGATTCGTAACTTTTTAATGAATGTTCTAAAACTGAGAAAAAAATAATTTTCAAGTTCCCCATTTTTGAATATAAAATTCTATGTTCATAATTTCCATTTGAACAATTATTTAATTTGATTTTTACTTTGAAGTGGAATATTAGCATTTTGTAATTTTGCAAAAAAATACTCAAAATACTAGATTTTATTTAGTTCCATGTTATCCGATTCTTCAAAAATTTATGTGATTTTAAAAATCAAGAAACTTCAAATTCTCAAGCTTTCAATTCTAAAAATATATGTTTATAGAAGTCTATAAAAAGCTGTAAAAATTTTTAAATCGTATTACTCTGTTAAAACGAACGAAAAAAATTAAGGGCACTCTAAATCTGTAAAGAAATGGTTTTCTGCAAAATCGATCGAAATATGTACTTCCGGAATTTCCAGCTTTCAATTTTATCTCATTCTGGAAATTTGAAGAGATATCTTTAAAAAAATTCAAAAATTCTACAACATTCTATAAATATTTAGAAATACAGAAAGAAAATACGTAATGAAAAATACGTAATAATATATAAAACATTGAAAATCTTTCGAATTATATAGATTCATACAGCAATATATAAAAATAATTAACGATCCTTGAAATAATAGAAAAACTAAAGAAATACGAAAAGTACTGGAATCAGTACAAATCTATTGAGACACTGTTTTCTGGAAAATCCTGTAAAACACGAAAAATTTCATTATGTTCAAATTCTAGAGTTAGAAATTCTTGAAATATATTATGTTAAATTTATATCACAAAAATACAAAAACTATGTAAAAATACTAGGAAATTCTGCAACATTCTATCATTCTGAAAAATATAAATAGTTTCAAAAATACT
Organism: Platygaster robiniae; assembly: GCA_028476575.1. Classification (NCBI taxonomy): domain Eukaryota; kingdom Metazoa; phylum Arthropoda; class Insecta; order Hymenoptera; family Platygastridae; genus Platygaster; species Platygaster robiniae. Next base: position 23,124,597 of record CM052021.1, read on the forward strand.
GAACGATCCTTCAAATCGTAGAAACATTGAAAAAGTATCATAAAAATCGAGGGAAATGAAAATCTTCATAGGCACTGCTATTTGCTGAAAAATTCTATTAAATACAAATAATTTGATGAACTTAATTGAATTCTAGAGCATGAAATTCTTGAAATCTGTATATGAATGTACAGATGAATAGCACAAATTTATAAAAATACTAGAAAATCCTGCGACTTTCTATACATACTGAAAAATACAAAAAATTCAAAAATTCTGAAAATCTGGGTTAATATTAAGATTTTTTTAAAATCCATTGAATTTGCGAATGTTTCCTTGTGGCTAACATTGAATCGAACGTCATATTCAGAAATTGTATGAACTTGAAAAAATACAAAAAATTGAACAAGGTGATTGATTTTTTTTTCAGTGTGATAAAGTACGGATTACCATTTTTTATTATACCTGAAATAAACAATTTCTATAGAACAAAACGACTAATACGTTGATATTGTTATTTTTAGCCTTAGTCTTTCAATGTCTTGTTATTCACATTCAATTTATTCTAAAAAGTAACGTGGAAGTAACGGGGCATTACTTTTTTGAAATGGCAAAGGCAACGAATCACTTTTTTCACCTTTGTAACGATAACGTAAGGCGTTAAATTTTTTCAAGTAACTTTCCAAACCCTGACTACTTGTATTTGAACTTTATGCTTTTATAACTATTGTCTTGCAATTCTTGTCGTTGCACGGTCAAAGAATAATGATACAAATAAATAATCATAATATTTCATATACATGTAAATAAAAAATTGTTGGAAAAACTCACCATCACCTCCAGCCCTCATGACCGCTGGCATGGCCACAGAAACGGATTCTACATTGCCTTTGTTAACGGCATTCGTTTCGTGTTGCATTATCGTCGCCCTATAAAATACAAAACCTTCGATCCATCACGAGCCAAAATGAAAATAACTGAATTTTTTGAGAATCACTCCAGAAATCACGAAAACAAAGAAAACGCACTTCAGAGCCAACAAAACATGTTTATAAAGCTGCGCTGTGAGAAAGTTTGTCATTGTGTGTTTCCTTTTAATTTTTGAGTGCCGCGAATGCATTGAGAGAACGCGAAACAGCAATCGTGCTAATGGCACGTTAATTTGATTTGTCGTACGCGACATGGTTGACATCGTGAGTTCCTCAAAGGCGAATCGGATGAAAAGAAGTAGAATTGATTCTTCTTCACATTCGATTACTTTTTTCTCAATCATTTTCCCAGCTGTTCCATTTATTGATGATTGAATCATTATGCCAGTAAAGTGATGATTATCGACAATTTGAAGAATTCACTTGAAAAATCAAAACTGTAAATCTCAGTTTATAACTGACTGAACTTGGTTCATATATTTCAAGGAAAATATTTGGTCAAGACTTATGAGGTGAAAAATTTTTTTATTTGCTAAATCACCATGAATGAATGGTCCGGGAACGTAAAAGGCGAGGCCATAAATTAAAAAAAAATAAGTTCTGTGCATTTTCGTATTGTCCATACTGTTACATGTATCATCGGTATTAGGAGGTTCATGAAATGAAATGTTTCATCTTGAATAAAAAACGATGTAGTGCTTGATTAGGATAACTCACAGAGTACTAAGAGAACAAAAGGTGCTGACCTAATTCAAAATTACATGAAAATTTCTGATTCAAGTTCTATGTTTAAAATTACAGACTTTAAAATCCGAGGTATTCGAATTTTCCAATATTTGAATTTCCATTTTGAATGTAGGGTTCATTTTGAACCCTGAAGTATGGAAATCGGTAAACTTGTATTCTATATTTGAGGATTGAGACTTTTAGAGCTGAATGATGTAAAGTGTATCTATATAATTCCCAATTCATCAGAAAAAAAATATTGATATTTTTTTGTAGAATTTTCAGTTAACAAATGTTAAATGTCAGACTGGAAAATCTCAAAACGAAGAAATTTGAATTTTTACATATTTTTCAGAACCTCGAAATATCATAATCGGGAAATTTCAGACATGACGTCTGTTAGTTCAATAATTTATTATTTTGTTTTCATGTAATGTTTATCTGTAAAATATATTGTTTTAGATAAACTAGTAATTTTAAGAGAATAATAAAATTGCTTATTTTTATTTAATTTTAAAATAGTTCTTGGTTGCCAAAACCAGTAAATGGGAAAAAAACATTTATTAATTGTTTTAAAAACACAATAGGTGGTGTAAAATATTAACTATTCCCGTCCATTTTTCCGGATGTAATTTTCCGACAGACAATTTGCCCGACGACCTTTTTCCCTACAAACACTTTTCCCGACCGATTATGTTTTTACTTTTCAATCGAAGAAAGCATGCTATAAAAAAAATTTTATTGTTTTGATTATTTGACCGTGAATTTACAATGTTTACTGAGCGTGACCGTATTTGATATAAATTTTTAATTTTTTAACAGTGAAAAATTTTATAAGTATTGTTTTATGTATGAGTTGGTAACTTTTTAAAGGACGATCTTATGCGCTAGGATACTAAAAATAATATAGGATAGGAATAATAAACAATCGTTGCCTGGGAACTTTCAAAAAGTAACATGAATTTTAAAAGCAAAAAGAAATCGATTCAGAGTTATTTACATTATTTTATAACTCTTTATTATTATTTTTAAAGAATCTCAAATAACAAAATATGAATAATCCGTAAAAAATGATATTATAAAAAAGGCAAGAAAACAACAAAAAAAAGTACAGCCCAAAAAAGGTAAATATGTACATAAAAAAAGTCACAAAAAGTATCTCTCAAAAAATCCAATTGAACAATCAAACTGTCAAGTTTCGAAATGAAATTGGCCAGGAATAATAAACAATCTCAAAAAAATTATCAGATTGATAATGAAAATAATAAATTAAATAAAAACTGTGATAAAAAATCAAAATAAATAAAATAAAAATAAATTCATAATAAAATTAGAATCATTATGATCAAAAAAAATTTCAAAAGCAAAAAGAAACCGATTCAGAATTATTAACATCATTTCATCACTCTTTTATTATTATTTCTCAAATAACGAAATATGAATAATTGGTATATTCGTATAAATAAATAGAAAAGCAGTGTCAGGAAAAGTGTTTGTCGGGAAAAAGGTCGCCGAGAAAATTGTCTGTCGAAAAATTGCTTTCGGGAAAGTGACCGCGTACCGAATATTGACAATTCTATATTTCTTTAATAGTTTTATCGCAATCTCGTCATGACGCGAAAAATTGCAATTTCATCACATTCCTAAAAAATTACCCAAATGTGAATAAGACTCTATTGCTCCTGTACCACTCATATGTTTGATAACTGTAATATGTAATGATATGATCGAATCTCGATTTCCATGAAATATGTGCCTTTGATTTACACCAAAAGACTATCTTTACATCCTCTTATACAACCAAACAAACTCAACTCACTTCAATGGCGAAACGCTATCCTCCACCATAGTCGATCCCTCGTCGCCTTCGATGCCGAAATGATCTTTAGCTTTCTGTTTTTTGAGAATGATGTCGATGTACCCAGAGATGAGTTGGAGAATTTGCTCGGCTTCGGTCGTTTGCACGCTGTAATACTGATCGGAATAATCGCCAAAGTCTAGAGTGAATGTGTTGGGCGACGCGCCCCAACGTCGCACGGTCGTTAGTGGCCAGAATTTCAGGATCTCCTTAGTTTTCTCGTCGAGGCGCAAAACAGAGTCCTTCGTGACCCCGAGAAGTCGTGGCACCAGCTTGTTTTTTCCCTTCATCTTTTCCTTCACCAAAAAGAAAGTTACGCCGTACGTGCTCAGCGAACGCGCTGTTTTCGTGTACAACACTTTGGCATCCAGTTCGGACAATCCTACGTGCTTTCTGTGCTCCGCGTAAATTTTCTTCTCAATCCCTTTGACTTTCAGGTATGATTGTGGCAGGAATTCTTTCAAGCTGTGACGGAAAATTTAATTTCACATAGAATTTGGGTTGTAAAAAAGGAATAAATAAAAAATTTTTACTCTACGAAGGATTTGAAATTATTGACAGACTTTTCATCATGAAGAAAAAGGAGAAATTTTTACCGTTATAGATTGAAACGTACTCTAAAAATCCAGGCTTGTGCTTTTCTTCTCTATAATCCCCAAACTGTATTTGGCATTGAATTCCAGCGAAATTACAAGCTTTTTCTTGAGTGATGGGATGTGTCCCATCCAAAATTGCGTCTCTTGCTTGAACGTAAAGCAAGGACAGCTGAACTGGGTCGCGGCTGTCGATGTTTTGATCCGAGAAGAAAAATTTTCTTCGCAGCAAAACAGTCTCTGACTCGTCTACTCCTTGTTCCCTCAATGTTTTGCTCAGATCGATCCAATTAACTGAAAATAGCAAACAAAAAGGGTTTATTGACAATCTCAGATTCTTGACGAAATAGTGGAACGAAGAAAGGAAGACTAAAAAAAATAATCTTTTTTTGATCTTATTTGTCGCTGACGTCAATCAGTTTTTTGTCATTGAAAAATATACGTGGCATTTAAAATAATAAATCATAAGCTCACCCAAATGCTTCATAGAATCGAAACATGTGTAATATACATTCAATAGCCAATTCTTGAAATTCAACAAACTACAAACAAATTTTTAATGTTGAAAAAATGTTTAAAGATACAAACAAAAAATTAAGATTTTAGGATTGGTTTCGTTAATATCAAAATATTTCTCTAAGCAACCATTGGTTTTTTCCCAACAAACTGGATTCAAAAACTATTACGTAACTGAATAGTTGTTTGAAAAAACGACGTAAACTTGAGATTTGAAAAATATTAACCCGAATTTAATTTTTTCTTAATTCAGAAACAATTTCTTTCTCTATGACAAATTTTTTTCCCATAATCTCGAAATAGTTTTTTCAAACCAATTTATTTTCGCCATTTTTTTCTCTCACAAGTTTGATTAGAAAAATTTTTTTCCTTGATATGTAATCTTAAAATTACGTATGTTGTTTCAAAAAAGCAACAGAAAAGAAGGATTGTGTTATTTTTTTTTCTGAGTTTGAAAAGTATTTGTAAATGCTTTTTTAAATTACTCAGACGAAATTTTTGTGAATAAACAAATATTCGAGTCTTCACAATTAATTACCTAAGTATAAAAATAATTTTTTTTTTTTTTTTTTAAATTTTTTATAAAAAATTGAATTCACTTTTCTCGAATTGAAAAGTATTCTCTAAATAAAACAACAAAAGATTGTGATAGTGAAAATATTTTCCTTGAAAAAATATTTTTTCAGTTACTCTTTTTCTTCTAATATAAAATGAATACCTGTATAAAGTGTATTGATAAAATGCTTATTCACGAAAACTATAAAAAAATTGATTTCAAAATTCGTCTCTTACCTAATTATACACAAATTTTTTAATAAATGATCCCATATTTCAACCAATGAAATTAATTCAATTTTAGAATATAATATATTTTGAAAACAAAAAGACAACAACAACTTAAAATTGAGGGGCGAAAATTGTTTTTCTAAATACCGAAAAAATGGTTCAAAAACTAATAAATTTTTTTCCAACAAACTGAATGTAAAATTTCTGAATGACAAATGAAAAATATTTTCCTGATTATCAGAATATTTATTAATGTTACTAATGTTTTTCGCAAAAAGGTAATAATTTTTGAATTACCTGATACTGTTCTGAAATTTAAGAAAAACCAACAGAAATTGAGGCTTTGAATATGTTTACCTGAGTATCAGAATTTTTTTCTTTAGTCACCAATATTTTTTGTTGTTGTAATAACTGTTACAGATTTTAAAATCATTCGTCTTCAAACATAAATTTTGAATGCGAACATAATTATTTTAAAGCCTGTAATTTAATTTGTTATTTGCATTTCCCTTGTTCGTAAAAATTGATTTTCATTACATTTTTAAAATAACTTGACACACTGTTGAGTCAGAAATTTGTATTCAAAAAAGGAATAAATGACAAAATTAAGTCTACAATATCGTTGAATAGGAACTCAGATTTTTTTTGCGTCAGTAGAAGAAGAAACAAAATTTAAATGTCTACACTTGCAATATCGCCAGTCAAATATCCTGTTTTTTGAATTCATGTTAAAATCAATGCGAGCATCAATTTTCAAAATGTCTAGATGCTGTTGAATGGATTTCTTATGGAAATTTAAGTGTGTTATGAAAAAACCAAAGAAAAATTATGTTACATAAATATTCCTGAGAATATTATCAATGATTATTGACAGTGAATTTGTAGAAATGAAGTATACAATTTGACATCAAAACTTGATGTAAGATTTGACATTAGACATTGACCAGACATTATTTTCAGTACAATTCTATACACTGAGAAAACAGTAAGTTCAATACAAATATACGCGTATAGTTGCGCCGTTTTCTCAAATATTTGCCAGCTATTAAAATTTCAAGTAACTTGAAGTTGGTTGTTGTAAACTAAGATCAACCGAGGTTTTTTACTAAAAAAAAAAAAGAACTGACGTGTGTGTTGTGTGTCCATAACCTTAAGCGAATGTTTTTTTTCCCTATTTCTCGGAATTTGTCCCCAATTCTGTCAAAAACATACATTTTTTTCCGTCTTATCTGAGGCGCGCGCGCGTGAGTACCCCTCGCGCACCTCATGGAGCCTTTCCTCGTGTGGCCTTTCCAGCATCTTCAATGTTATGGAATAAAAGTTTAATTACTTTTCGAGTCACTCAAATTTGTATATATCTTTCGGCCTGAGCAAAGTTGATGTCGATGGATGAATGGAGCTGTTACATTTAAGACGACTCGCAACCTACTGTAGTGCGAGAAAGACGCCTAGAACGGGATTCAATTGAAAGAAAGAAGGACGAAAAGAGAAGGTCTTGCGAGTCGTCTTAAGATCGACCATCGAGTTCCCTATGTCAAGCGGCGGTAACTATCGCCTGTACGTGGATGGATGATCACAATTTATTAATTATAGATATCTTAGTTATAAATGTAGCGTATGTTTCATACTAATTTCTTTAGATTCCGCAGTATTTGCAACAAGTATACCATATATTTGACTGAAGTTACTTGAACCAACTTCACGTGCATTAAGATCAAATATGTGTTAAACTTGAATGTCGTAAGAAATCAATGTGAGTTTCAAATTCAAAAATAATAGCAAATAAGCTGTCTATATTTGATGCAACTGTCCTATTTGACTAATGTTGTTCATATACAACTGTTTCACATGGTAACAGTAAATATATCGATACTTGACGAATGTTGTGGAAAATTTCCGACAATTTTGACAAGCTCAGACAAGCTTGTGAGTGCCAGTTTATGAATAAATTTTTACCGTATAACAAAATAATGGAGCCTCTCCTCGTGTGGCCTTTCCAGCATCTTCAATGTTATGGAATAAAAGTTAAATTACTTTGCGAGTCACTCAAATTTTTATATGTCTTTCAGCCTGAGCAAAGTTAATGTCGATGGATGAATGGAGCTGTTACATTTGAGATCGACCATCGAGTTCATTAAGTCAAACGGCGGTAACTATCGCCTGTACGTAGATGGATGATCATCGGGTACTCACGCGCGCGCGCCTCAGATAAGACGGAAAAAAATGTATGTTTTTGACAGAATTGGGGACAAATTCCGAGAAATAGGAAAAAAAAACATTCACTTAAGGTTATGGACACACAACACACACGTCAGTTCTTTTTTTTTTTTTTTTTTGTAGTAAAAAACCTCGGTTGATCTTAGTTTACAACAACCAACTTCAAATTACTTGAAATCTTCTCGCAAACAGCAGTATGGTAACTATTAACATATCAAGTTTTGTCCATACTTTTTCAAAGAGTTCATATAAATATTATATTTACTTGATGGCGATTACTTCTTTGATATTCATAGCAAATACACATATAGTAACTTTCAATATACAGAAGTTTGCTTGAACTTCATTAGATAGTTTATATGAATTTATCGTATGTATAGATAAATATATTTGATTTTACTTTTTTTTCAGTGTAAGGTAGATTGAGATACTATTTTGAATTGTATTGAAATGGGAATTTCCATTACAAACCTTCATCATCCGTCTTCAGCTTCTTCCTGAGCTGATCCATTTTGGCATCTCGCTCGCCCTTTTCTTCCTTGCGCCTCTTCAAAGTGAGGGTACCGAAGTTGCTTGGCTTTTGGTTCTCCGCTTCCTCGTCGGGTAGCTCGCGCACGAGCGAGTACTCGTCGTGGTTCGTTATCCCGATCTTTGTGCAAATGACTACCATGAGATTCGCCACGGGCTGGCTGTCGTCAACGAGCATCGTCTTCAAAGTCCCGTCCAGCATACGCACTCGAAGCGTCCTGAGCTTGCGACGGTACTCCAGCAAATCCCCGTTGCGCAGCAAATAATAGTCGAGATTCCTCCCCGGCTCGAGCCAAACTCCCTTCTTCGCATCCTCGTCCGACAGGAACAATCCGTAGTCTTTTGCTGTCGAAATTCATAGCATAACAAAATAACTATGAAAAATTCAATCATCATTCATTTTATGTCTCGGCTAACTCCGTGGCAACATCATGCAAACAGTTTACATAATGAAAATATCATTTTCAACACAAACGAAATAATCATATAAGTGACACATTTTATCGCTCGAAACATATATTGAGTAGCTTACGTTGCCCCATGTTGCTAGCCTCGACGAGCTTTTCCCTAATGACGCGGCAAGCGTCATAAATCGATAAGCTTGGATCAAATTGCATCATTTTCGTCAGGTTTTTCTCCGGAATGGAGATGCGCAGCGAAAGAAAAGCCATTGCAAGTACCGATGGCGACCTTCTTCGCTGCCGGAAACCTCCAGAATCACCAAACTGTAAAATAAAAAATCGATTCTTGTAAACGTCTATTTTATTAGATTCGCATTGTCTCCAAATGCGTTTTTGGATACAAAAGTGAGCAGAACTGACGTTTTTAGAAAACTCAAAAAAAGACATTTAACACTGTCAGGGTACATTCTTTGAATGGCAAAGTGCCTTAGAATATAATGAACAATTTTTATTCCAACTATTAAAGACATTCCAAAAAATATTTTCAATAAGTCGTTTATTTAATGATACACCAATTTACTGCCAATGTTTAATAGCTACATTCAATAAAAACATTGAAACTTGGTCAACTACCATAATATAATCCAATTCCACGATATTATTGGATTGTATAGGAAAAAGTTGAATTTCAAATCTTGAAACTGCTAATACTTTCAACAGAGGAAACATCACTCTTATAACAGATCTTTTTTCTCGATCAAGATGAACATGTAGAGGCATTTCGCAATCCAGAAACAACATAGCCTTTCTTCCTTTTTGGATGTTTATTGAAATAAGGAGGAAAAGAAATGTCTCATTTTTATAATTATAATAATAATATTTATAATATTTTTATTCAGATATAATAAGTCATAAATATACAGGTTGTTCCACAGTTCACGGAAATCCAACTGTGGATTATAAATGTAATTTTAAGACAATTTTTCCTTTAGCACTTTTTAAAAAACTAATAATTAAAAAAGTTACCTGAGCCACAAATATAAACAATAAAAGCGCTCTCTTGGCAAGGGGGGGTAGACACCACGGACCAAATTTGACCCAAATTTTCTTTGTATTTTCCTGAGTTAAAAAGTCTTTTGCCACTTTTCACAAAACTCAAATTAAAAAAAAATATTCGGGTCACAAGTTTTAACCAATCAGATTTTTAAGATTTTTGTCTTAGATAAATTTTTTTATTTTGATTTTCGAGAAAAGTGGCAAACGAATTTTTGACCCAGAAAAATATGAAGAAAATTGTGGTAAAAATTGGTCCATCGTGTCTACCCTCACTTGTCGAGAGAGCGCATTTATTCTTTAAATTTTTGTCGTAAATAAATTTCTCAATTTTGAGTTTTTTAAAAAATGGCAAAAGGAAAATGGATTTGGAAGTACATGAAAAATCCATGGTTTCAAGGATTTCCACGAACTATGGAACACCGTTTATAAATCGTTCGTAACTCTTACATTATCATTTTTTCAGGAGTTTGACGACAAACGAAAGTTCAAAAAGAATGACATAAACAAAGAATACTTTTTACAATTCTTAATCAACAAAAAAATTTTTTCGGAGTGACTTCTCAATTTATAAACAAAAGGAAACCATTTTCAAGATCCTTTATTCATTCAAGCTTTCGACCAAACTTCGTGGTCTTCTTCAGGAATCTAATAACAAATTATCCTTAACAACAAAACCTGCATGTCAAATTTCCCTTTCTCAAAACATCAACATATCCAATTGAAAGTCTCATGATTATGGATGAGTCAATAATGATACAGCATCACAATTACTCTACTTTTTTTCTAAACATTCTCTCAATGGAGGATAACAAACGTGTAATATAAGCAATCAGAATCACTATTTTACACTCATTTTTCACGTAATGGAGTGCAACAATGTGCCAATATAAGCAATGGAAATTACTGTCACTAAAATTTAAAAAACTTTTTTTACAATGCTGTTTCGTTCTATGTACTTTATTCTTTTATACATTATTATCTATTTTTACATTCTACACCTGTAGATTCCTGGAAGAACTGCCAAGTCCACTTTGACATAAAGATCATGTTCCATGAATGTTCAAAAAAATCATCTCATTCCATTTTTGTTATGCACGATATTCTTAAAATTCATGAAAAACTGATTGCCAAAAGTCTTTTAAACGACAGTGCGTTTTGTAACGCTAGTTTCTTACGTGAACAGTTAATTTATCACAGAAGATGATAAAAAGGTTGTTTGCCGAAATCTTAGATAAACATTCTTTATCTAAAAGTGTGCCTATGTTGTTTTGTCAGCGTCCTATGTCTAGGAAGAATTCCAGACCTTTTAATTGAAATAAGGAATCCCTTGTCTTTTCCAAGTTTACCATGTTCCCGAGGCCTATTATACACCCAGTGAAATGAAACGCAGCAGGGCGACACTATCTCCCAAAGAAATGAAGATTGCAATGTCTAGACGTACATAGACCCTGATCCCTCAAGAAGCAACAAGTTGCGTCTGCGTGCCGCCTTCATTCGACATAACTTGTTATTATGTACAATCTTCTCCCTAAATCCCTTCTACGAGACCTCGAAAGAACCGGGACGACTCCCTCGTTCCTAATCCAAATAGCCTCGGAAATAACGCTCCGGAATGCAAATCGAGCCCGAACAATCGATCCCAACCGAAAAGTAAACAAACCAAATTAAACATCCAGTGCGAAATTCACCGTAAACCTGTCACCGTATGAAAGCGAATGGCCCCATTCTCCCTTAATCAAGTCGCCCCACGTACCCTATTTATTCAAGATGGCAAATTGCAAATTAGAGACTCGCGATTGCCCTGTCAATCAACGCGGCCATTCACGGAAATCATCGCATCATCCTCAAAAACGGGCAATTAAAAATTCGGTTTGATTTCCAGTCATTGCCTCCCGAGTTCCGAGTATCGCCGCGATATAAAGGATAAATTCGGCGCAAACATCCACGCCATTGGGGGCTTCTACCCTTGAGAGTTGCCAGGCAACGCAGCTTCTGACTGTGTCAAACTTGAACAAGAGGAGAACGCGAGAGAATGGGGCTCATCCCCCGACGCCTGCAGGGGCTGACTTGTTGGCTGCAGTCTTTCTTAGGAGCCCTTTCGCTCGATCCCCATCCCCTGAACGCGAAACAGTGAAAGGCCACTGATTTTCCAGTAAGAGAGGTTTTCTTGAGATTCAGTAAATTTTTTTTTTCTTCCAATGCCATGTCCCGATGAATAGTGATAACAGTTATTTGTTAAAACTATTGGACAGTTGCCATATCGAAAGTTTTATGAGGACGTTTTTGATACGTGGAAAATAGGTTGTATCAACAAGTTATGAGAGTTCTGATAAATAGTTGAAAAAAATTTTTTTTGACAGGCGAAAATGCCTGAAAACGAAATTTTTATGATAATGATAATACTAGTAACAACAATACATAATAATGGAAATAACAATAATAATATAAGTAGTGATAGTCCTTAATGTTTCGAAACAGTTGTAAATAATTTAAAGCAATTTTTAAGAATTCGTACTGTTCGAGCACTAGATGATTATTTTTAATTTCCCAATAGTTCTGGAAGTTATTACAATTTAGACATTTCAAAATTTACAGTATTGACAGTCTTGGGATTAAAGATATTTTAACAGTCTAAACCATCTAGGGAAATTGAAGATCTTTTAAACTTGGCAATTTCACAGTTATCTACACAGGGTGTCCAACGATCTATCGGCAATAATTTCAGTATGGATGTAAATTTAAATTTCAAGACGAAAAGTCCTTTGGAGTTTTTGAAAATTCTCAAAAATGTCGCAGTTTTTCAACTTTTTTGTCCGCCAATCACAGCGTTACGCGTCACAAAATGCAGTGCCGGCTCAACTGCTCAAGTTGACCTTCACCGCTTTAACCAAGCTGCATCAATTGTCGGGCAGTTGAGCCGGCACTACATTTTGTGGTGCGAAACGCTGTGATTGGAAGACAAAAAAATTGTAAAACTGCGTCATTTTTGAGAATTTTCAAAAACTCCAAAGGACTTTTCGTCTTGAAATTCAAATACACATCCATACTGAAATTACCGTGGGCCACCCTGTATTATGACCATATCGACGGTGTCAAAATTTGTGATGGTTTGTAACCATTTTGGTAGTTTTCCATTGTTTTCACAGTTCTTACAAGTTTTTCAGGACATAACAAATTTTATGGATTAATCAAACTCTTGATAAAGCACGTGAAATTTGATGTTTGAAAACTGTTTTCCACACTCGATTTAATTTCGAACAACTGTTTTATAATTTTTCATTCAAATGTTTAAGGTGTTCTGTGAATATAAACTTTAAAGAAATTTTCAATAGTGTCGAGAAATGACTATCAGATGATAGTTTTTTAAACTTCAGACAAAGCATCTTACAGTAACAGAAAATTTTTATGAAACATTACGAAAAAACTTCAAATTTACATTCGAAATTTAATTTAATTTTTTTAAAACCTGCATCCTATTAGTTTTTCCATTTTCAAATGAGTTGTTTCCCTGAAACTTTACTCAAATTTGTGCTCTACAACTTTTCACTACCCATTCTTGCATTCCCAAATGAGGTTCTTACAAAAAATCTTGAATAACTTGTCAATGTTCATAATAAAAATAAAAAAAACCTTGCATTCGATGAACGTTCGATGAACTTCAAGAAGGGAAAAAATATGATTGAACGATGCACATGCAGTTTGACGATTCCCACGTAAGCGATGTATGGGAGAATAATCGATGAGAATTCGGAAGCTAAATAGTGAATGAGGAGATTCTCCTCACTCTCCCTTTCAGGACGTTTTCTGACGTTGGCTAATTGATGGCATTGATTGGTCAGGCTGCCAAACACGCGATTATGTACGCCTCGCGGTATAAGTAATCGGGATTCGACTTGCTAATCGATTTTCCCATCTCGTTACACTGAATTAGCCCCCTACGGCGACGCGTCGATCTTCTCACAACTACACGCCTCGATGTCCCTTCCATAAACAATCTATCGTCCACTCTCTCCTCGTAAACAACTTTACCTTTCACCCGTAATTAAATAATTTGCTACACAAATTGCATTATTAACTCGATCTGATTACTTTTTGGCCCAGGGAACTCGGGGATATAATCAATTCAATGTCGGTTAAGACTGTCTTGTGATAATAAATTGTTGATTGGATTTTAGCCATAGCTCTCATCCTAATGCGAAAGTGATTAAACAGTTGTGTCGATTTACATTCTATTAATGTTTTAAAAGAGTGTTTTTACAAGTTTATATGATTATTTTCAAGATGAAATCTAGAAGAAAACTGTAATTGCTACGTAAATGTAATTTTCTCTGAATGTCTGGCGTTTATGAATTCACACTAGATTTTGTATGTCAACGGGTGAAAACTTATTATTCTTCAATTAAAGTTGATTGTAATAAACTTCATTGTGATACTTTAGAATAAAAACTAGCTTCAACAAGCTTCTGGGAAAATTCGCATCGAATCCTCACATTATTTTTATCAAAAACTATGTATATTATTCCATTTTTTTTCATAGTTTTTTTGCAAAAATTTTTCCTTTTTTCTACTTAAAAAAAATAAAATATTAGAAAAATTTTCAAAAATTTTTGGAATTTATCGAAAAATATAATTTTTAAGAATGCCTGGCATGCTTGAAGGTTTTGTAATTTTTAACAATTTTTGAGCATTTTTAAAATGATTACGGAATCCAGTGAAAAGTCTGAAAATACGGAATGAACATCAAACTTCAAACAACTTATTGTTCGAAGTTGTTAATATTTTTAACAATACATATCCATTCAAATGTATCAATAAGTAGTTATTTTAGCTTTATGCGGTCTCTAAAATAAACTTAAAATGCTCAAGCTTTTACTATTTTAAATACATAACATTTTAAATAATAACATCTGTCAATATATATCTTTTCAATATGCATGTCATTTGAAGAATTGTTTCGTATATGTATTGATTTATGATTAAATTGATGCTCCAGGATTCAAAGTTGTATAAATTTTTATTATTTACATGGAATTTAGAGAAAGCTACAATACCTAACATAGATTTGGAGGGTATGATCGCCTGTTTAATAATTTGCATATTTTTGATATTCACAATTTTTTAAGATTTTTATATGTATTTCTCAAAGTTGATGGTCTAAAATCAATCGTGTTTTATATTTTATTTTAGTACTTTTATAGATTTGTTACAAAACAGGGTCTCCATAGATTTCCAGTATTTATAGTATTTTTCGTATTTCTTGAATGTTTATAAGTATCATGAAGGTTATTTTTTGTATTTTAATTGATTTTTTTTAAAGATTTATAAAATTTGTTTCTCCTGTGATTCAGTGTCCTATAGATTTTTAGTTATTTTATAATTTTATATACTAAGGGCTTGAGTATCAATACATGTATTATATTTTCGGGATCAAAAACTATTTATGTAATTTTGTAGGATTGTCTAGTGTTTTTATATGTTTCGGGTATTTTTATGAATTTATTTATTTATGTCAAAAATTCCATATGTTTTTTTCATTATTTTTTATTCGTCTCTTTATAGATTTCTAGTACTTCTCTATTTTTTGCCTTTATTCAGTATTTTTCACATGTAAAATGATTTTTTGACCTTTTTACGGATTTTCATAAAGGTTTTAAAAATTCAGTAAAGTATGGAAGATTCCAAGTAACTTAGTAGATTCATTTGAAAAATCGTATCAACGGATTTTGAGTGTATTATTGATTACAAGTGTTTTACTCATTTTTCGTATTGTTGAGTAGGTTTTTCTAAAATTATAAAGAATATATTAGTATTTTATAAAATTTCTGTATACATGATTTTCTATTCGTGTTAATTTACCCTCGCTACTCTTTTAATTTCAAATAGTCAAATTGTGACCTTTATTCCGACTACTCAAATAGTCGTTTTCGCGTGATCAACTGCCAACAATAGTCAAATTCTACTATTGGAGTAGTCATTTTTCAACTACCTACAATTAGTCTATTTTTTGACTGTCGAATTAGTCAAACATTGACTATTGTGATAAGAAATTGCAGCTTTGACTATTAAAATAGTCATTTCTGACAGGAATGACTATTTGTAACTGCAATATTTTTTCATTCATATAATTCATAAATAGACTTATTAAAATAAGTTAATCCTGTGACAACGAATTAGTTCAAACTTTACTAAAACAATGAGCCATTTCTGAATATACATTGATTATAAATATTGAAACAGTCGGACTATTTGAAAGTGAAGTAATTACCATTGCTAAAAAAATTGAAATTTTTTTCAAGTCTGGAAAAATCTATAACATCGTGAAAGAGTTTAAATTTGTTTTGTGCAAGGATGGAACAAAATACCATTGCAAAAATATAGAATTTTACTATGTAACTTCATAATTTTGAGTTCCTCTTCTATTTCTACTTCTAATACAGTATTAAAAAATTTGGAAAATCTATAGGAATGAACTTTATGTTTTGGTGCTGTTTTTTTTTTTTTTTTTTCGATTATTGACCTTAGCCAAGGACATGTGGTGGACTGCTTTAATGGGTGAGTGGGTAACTGCGCGGGACACATAATCAGAAGGCCCTGGGTTCGAGATCAGACTCCAAGCAAAGTTTTTTTCGGATAAAATTGTCATCTCTTTCCGATAAATGAAAAATTATAGTGTCAATTTGATAAAATAATTGATAACAATGAGTTAATAATGCCAGGAACACGGAAAAGTTTTTTTTTGTTATTAAATTAAAGATTATATGTAATCGAATTTCAACCTGTTGAATGAGTAAATTTGACTATTTTCAGTAGTAAATGCTTTTTTTTATATAACTTATATAAATAGTTATTTTTGACTATTTACTAGCAGCCTTCTTTTCGCTAGGAACATTAGTCAAAGATGACTATGAAATAGTCAAAGTTGACTATTTGAAATAAAGAGAGTACGCTCAGAGCATAACTTCTCGTTCGATTCGTAGCTGGATATATCATTCTCTCTATTTCTGAAAACCGTCATATTAAAAATTACGTACATAGAAAGTGACATATTTTTAAAGAAAATTAGCGTTCTTTCAAACCGAGCATGAACAAACTCTAAGCTCCTAAAAATTGCAGTATTATACATAATTTTGATGTTATAATGCTGATTCCTTTTGTAAATCCAAAAATTACACCACACGATAAAAAGCAAACCCAAACTCTCAATATTCAAAAAGATCCCAAGCGCTCTCGTATCGTTAGCTAGAAAGTTTCCATAGCCACCTCGAATGAAAAGAGCAAACTCGAGTGGCACGAGAAAAAGTCCCCGCAGATTAAAGCTCGATTATTTTTCATGATCCATTGTCTACACGTTGTACAACGTACTTACATAGGGCTATCGAGTGACTGAGCAGCGGGAGCCCCAGTCAGCTCTTTTTTTTCTCTATCGTCATCGGGGTCGACGTCTCGTGAGAAAAGAGTCGAGAATCGCCCCGATATTCTCGCCTCACCAAATCAAATTTTCTAAAATTTTCAAAAACAGCAAACTAAGAAAATGAAAAAAGAAAGAAAGAACTCAACTCCAATAAAAAAAACTGACCCCCACTCACACTTTCGCGGCGCCGTTCGCCAAAACGTTCAATGACCTCTCCAAAGTTGCGGAGTTTTCATTTTCCAAAAGCGCTCTGTTCTGAAATTGTTCTAAAACCAAGAGCCAATTAAATATTTCAGTTGCGTCGATGATTGCACGATCGCGAGGTTGGGTAATTTGTCATTCCGAAGACACCGCGGCGCTGATTGAGCGGGGTAATTCGGCGCTATTTAAACAATAGATAACCGAGTTTACGGAGCGCCGCGATTTATCGGGCACCGCATTCCGCTCAATCAAGTTCCATTATTTCCAATCGCGCGAGGGAGGGGAAGGGGGGTCAAAACGCGAGCGCGGCTGGATATGCTTTATCGCGCCGGCGGGTTATTTTTCCGATATACGGGAAATATAAGGTCGCGGCGAGACGCGGCATGCGGCCGGTTCGATAAGTGACCGGGAACTGGTCGTTTTACGTGCGCGAAATGCACGCGGGAGAGAAATGCCGGAAAGCCACCCCTTGTTTTCGGGGGAGAAATTGGTAAAATCACGCCGGGGATCTACGAGCTTCTGCGCATTGGTGCCCTGGTAACACACCCGCGAAAAAGAGGTTGGGATCGTGCCCAAGTGCATCGGAAAATCGTCCGAATGCACACCCAGCGAAATGGGATTCAGCTGTTGAGATTCTGATTGCAGTTGGTTTCACTGTATTTGTCAGTCGAGCTTATATACTGTGCTAGCGGCCATTGGAACTTTAAAGTGGTCGACTGCATTTTAACGGACCATTTCGGTGTCAACCAATGCTTGGTAGTCACGAAAAAAAGAGAGGTTAGCTGTATTCTGACTGCATAGTTTACAGCAGAAAATACACTCAGCACTGTTTAAAATGCATTGGTTCAGATAACCAAAATCACTTTGTTTGGCCTTGTTTAGTTGAGAGAACCACTCGATTGGTTAAATTAACAAAAACATCATGATTCCTCATAAAAAAGAAGTTTTGTTGATCTCACAGTATACTTTTTAGTTCCATCAACGTTAGTTATTGTTACTTGAACGATTTGACCGAGACGTCAAACTTTGTTGTTGCAGCCAAGTAACATGTTTCTGAGAACAGTGTGTTTTGGTGCTCTCAACCATGTTCATAATTGACTGAACAATTTTCTGACGCATGCGAGCAGAAGTGCGTGGAGGAGGAACAGTCCTCATGGTGCGCCATGAACCTCTGTAAACTGCAAACCTTTTGTTTTTTCACGTTGTACTTTGTCGGGTATTTCTTTTCGGTAAAAATTGGTGAACTGGTGCGTATTACTGAAGTGAATAATGGATGAGTCGCACTCTGCATTCGTGGTCGACGAAATTCTTCAGAAATGGGGATTGTCGTCCATGATAAATATTGATATTATTCGTAGTTATCATAATACATTGTTTATTCAACCGAGTGGTTGATTAACGTTACAAAGTGACATGGTACGGTTAACCAAGAAACACGAATATTAAAGTCAAGAAATTTCTTTTAAAAGCTAAATTAAACCAAATAGGTTTGTTCTTTGACAGAAAAATATGGTTGTGTTGAATAACATGGATGATGCGTAATACTCTATTGTTAGTTGTATCAAAAAAGTAACATGTTTTTGACAATCAAGTAAAATTGTCGACAGAACCAAGTAGCGAAATATGAGTTTTGGCATTTTGATCATTCGTAACGAAGTCAATTCGGTGCTACTAACCATAATGAAGGACTATGTCAAAATGGTGCGAGCAACAAAAAATATGGTTGGGCCTATATCAACCATGTGATTTTGTTGAAACAACCAAGAATCTGATTACCTCAACAAACTATTTTTTGCAATTAGAGAAAAGTTTATTGAGTATGTTTCGAATAAAAAAGATTCATTTAGATTGATTCGGGCTTGAGTCAAACTTACAATACTATTTTTCAAATCACTTTTTTTTCTAACACGCAGTAATAGAGTTATATCAATTTAAATAACTTTTTGTAAATTTAAATTGGTTTTAATTGAATTTATAAAAAATTTTTTCAAATATATTTTACTACGGTGTTTTGGTGATGATTGGTACTTAACATGAAAAAGTAATCTACTCTGACTAACTTGGACTGAATTCGACACTGTGGCAGCAATTAACTTATATTTGAATTGTTGGGCTTTTTTCACAGTCCATTTTAGTGACAACAAATGCCTTGAAATTATAAAATAGTCAATGAACTTACATTTACTAAATTTGAAGTATTTGAGAGACAGGCTTGCTGTCATGACAGTCATAAGAACTATAGTAATATTAACTTTTTTTCACGAAGTACGATCTCAACTGGCGATAAAGTGTACAAAAATCAAACGTATGAAAATTTTTCGGTTTCAAATGTATAATCGTTTGATGGTTTATGAAAATATGGAACTTGATGAATATCCTTGAGGCACAAAAACATGTACTACTAAATATATTTTTTGTACTTTTAAAAAACGTACACTTCTGAGGCATTTCCATAACATTTTGCTGTTTCTAAGATTATTCCAAAATTTTGAAAATTATTCCAAGTTTGGTGGATTCTTTCGTAATTAAGGACAATTTTTCTAACATCAATATGAAACTCTAATCACAAGATACTTTCTGATAATCGCTAATTAATTCTGCAAGTAGTAACAGAATTTCAAACCCCTTTCTTCTTATCTCTCAGAATTTTAACAATTCAAATTTTTCCCCGTCATCTGTGTATGAAATATTTTTCTTTCGTTTGAAAAACATGCATGATAATTTCTAAAAAACTATTGTAATCCATTTAAGTTCCAAGTTAGATGATCCTAATAATACAAGAATTGCTCAGAAAATGTTTGCAATTTTGTTTTCATAATTTTTAAAATACTTGAAGATTTTAAACATGTTTTTCAAATATCTTATATTTTTTTGAAAACATGCATTATTTTATTGCAAATTTACCCTGAAAAAGGCGATTCTAGGCCATATCACATAGTTCTTAATCGTTGTATTAGAATTTTTTCCTGATTTACCAAGTTCCAGGTTGTTAGGCAAAGAAAAAAATTATATGATTTTGGAGAGTCAAAATGAGCAGTCAAAGCATTACACGTTCCACAATTTTAGGAATGTTATTATACACAATGTCTTATCATCATATTCTATAAACGATATACTTATATTGTTGAAAGGGACTTAAAAAACCTAATTGGTGACTTTCATGCAAAGGAAATGTGGAAACAGTCGTTTTTGAAACTGTGATATTAAGGCCCTTGGCCTTAATAAATTCATAGACTGGTGGACCTTTTTGCAAATTCCATATTGAATTTTAATGTTGCCTGCAAATTTCCATCGATTTATCAAATTTAGTATGTACATTTGAAAGGAAATGTTTCTCAGGTCGTACAGATTTCACAGTGTGCAGTATTGAGTTTGCAAAATCATTTAAATTTAAATTTTTATGTTGTTTACAAAATTAAACCAACTTATTGGATTCCGTTTATTCTCTAAATTTCCCTTTATGCATTACTGAGTTTGCAAAAACATATTCCTAGTGTTTGAAATCATAAAATAATATCCTAAACTTGTTGAATTAATTGCGAACTCATCATTTTAATGAATGAAGCAAAAAAATTAATTTTTTATCTTATGAGTATCGAGCTTTCGAAATCATTTATATCCAGAGTTTCAACAAAACTTAAAGAAACTTTTTTTTGAAACATTTTTTACTCTCGGAAAAATATATTTCTGTTTAACAAGTTCGAGTAAGCTCTATGTAAATAAAAAAAAAGCAATGGAATTCATCGTCATTAAACATTGAAAACTAAAAAAGAAGCTTGAATGTCCACGAATATACATAAAGCTCTCAATTTTACACTTCCCTACGATATACCTGACATAAACCTTAATAATGGTTAAAAAAACCACTCATACCAAAAGTAAATACAATATATTGGATGAGAATCGACAGGTAACTCTACAGATGTTAACACATTTGAAATGTTACATCTAACGATACAAGTTTCTTTAAAAAACGATGTAATGTGTACTTAAAAAAGTCATTTTCAGAGCGTTGAAAGTATTCAACTTGATATTTTTAGAGTAATCAAATATAAATTGTATCAAAATCCTACTAAACAAAAATCGTTTTGTAGTTCTTGCAAGAAATGTCGAAATTTTTATAATTCATTAAATGACGATTCGTCGACAAGATCTTTCTATGATACGATATGATACGATATGATACGATTATGATATGATGATAAAGTTAAAGAAATTCATCAGAAACGTATAAAGTTGCGTATCCCACGTAACGAACCGCAATTGACGCATCGGAAAGCGAAGCAATTCACTCGAGGACCCTCGCGCCCCTTACACCCCATTACAATATCTAATTACGAGGTATCAAAAGAGATTCCGCTGCGATAAATTTCGCCATTCCGGTCATCAAACACCAAAATTACTGTACTTTACGCCTAATTGTATTTGAAAAGTGATCTCGCTAATCACGCTCTATTCACAAAACTCGGGTCTCATTAATCGAACAACGCTTTAACCAAGTTCCAGAAAGAAAGTTCCCCCGCCCTCGCCCCCATAATACACTTACAACAACGCGAGGAAGAAATCCTTGGAAAAGTTGGAGCCAATAAAAAGTTGGAATCCAGTGAAGGGGACATAAACAACCAATATGCTCGAAAGAAAACATCTCTAGACACAGAATTAACGTGAATCAGACTCACCCAATTAGTAGCATGTTGAATTCGCGACCTCCTGTTCTTGCAGTATTCTTGTACGAATAACGTAAACGTACTCAACGCGTTACTTGCCACCTTATTATTACAATAATTCTACCGTAACTGGCGCGCGACAGGTTCCCTACGTCTTAAGGGCCAAGTACTCTGGGTGACTGGGCAAGTCTCAAGAGGGAACATGTCCAGGAAGGGAGGAAAGTAAGGCACTCTACGGACGGAATTTATCGGCCTTCTGCCGAAGAATCGCGACCGGGATTATTTCTTCTCCTATTCTTTTCTTATTATTGTCTTACTTGAAAGGACGGGTTACTTAAGGCACGAGGGACGTTTCAAAGGACGACAGCCCTTGGTGCTTCGACTTTTGACCGGCGGGAAGCGAGGGAAATTGTGGAAAAGCAGTGGGTCTCGACGGGGTAGATGAATGGGGATGATGGAGAGGACGGGGATGCTAGCCCGGTGGCTGTCGCCAAAGAAGTGACGCGTAGGTGGCCTTGCTTGTGGCACCCTTAGGACGACGCTTGCGAGATGCGCGAGCGCGTTCAGGACCAGTATTACGCTCTGCGGATTGGTCGAATCATCGGACATAGCAATAACAGAGCACCCCCTCTCCCCTTTCAACCCCCAATTTTGTCATCCCACTCGGGGCTGCGATATCCCCCTCGTCTAAATCATCCCCTCCTGAGCAGTGCCCCGCTGATTTCTGATTTGGTCCGGGGAGGGGGGAGGGTGCAGATGAAAATGTTTTTTTGTGAAAAAGTCATTGGTTTTCGAATTTTCGAGTGATATGATTTAGGGGTGGATCCGGGGTTCAGTTTCAGGGAGGGGGATGCAAACAAACAACGAGTTAGGGAATGTGAAATGTCCGAGTTTTTGACATTTTTCTGTTTCCTTCAGCATAGTTTCAAAAAGTTGTAAATTTTATTTATTTATTTATTCATTTATGGGCGGGTATGCGCCCTTTTACATCAAAATAAGTCAGCCCCATGTACAGAAACCTGTATTTGAGGTGGTTTTCAACTTTTATGTTGTACTCGTAGAATAATATGCAATTGAAATTGATTTGGTTTGGCAGTACATGGTTCATTCATAGTGATGTAGATGATTAATGTTAATTAAATAAGTAAATATATTAATTATTCAATCTATAAATAATCAAATATATAAAGCAATATCGAAACATCATTCGTTTTCAACAGCTTCTACTTTATACATTGAATCTTTGTTATGTTTTCAACAAATGAAACACAAGCAACTCAATAATTACAGATACACAATGACGAAAAACACGTTTATCATTCCTTTTTCACATTTAGATGTATAACGAATGCATGATAAATAAAAAAAGAAACACTTTCTATTACTACACTATACGCATATTTTATGATTTAAAGGGTATTACACCTTTTTTGAGAACGGTTTGGATTATTTTTACATGTATATAGCACATGATTTTATTACATGGAAGTTATATTATTGTGATAGAATATTGTAAGCCTTAATATACAAACATTATTTGATGAAAAAATATCAACAAATGGTAGAGTTATGGCCCTTTCCCAAATTTTTTTTAAGAGGCTTGTAGTGACTGCAATGCAAATACAATAAGTCAACTGAAATTATATTATCTAAAAACGTTTCATTTTTTAGTGTAACGATAACGTAACGCAATATATTAATTAAAAAGTAACGATAACAGGAACGAGTTTCTTTTTTTTTTATAACGAGTAACGAAAATCGTGTTATTTATTTTACATCTGTCTCATTAAGTTTTTACAACGATTAGTAACTTTGCAAGATATTTTTTGAAACTTAGGTATGAGTAGTTTTTTTTAACTTCCTCTTTTTCAGATAAAAATTGTATAATTTTATAATTGTAGATTAAACAGAGTATTTAAGTAATTTATGTACAAATATTGACAAAGAGAATGCTTTTTCACTTTTTAGTAGAAATTTTTATACTTCTTACAATGAATTTTAGAAATCTGCATATAAATACATGAAAATACTGGAAACCTTAGTTCTTAAAATCTATAGCAGGATCCCTAAAATCTATAGATAAATCCTAGAAAACCTTACGTAATTTTATGAATACAGAAAAAAAAATGAAATTTGAAAAAGACTAGATATTATTTACTTTTTTTTAAAAAGCTATTAGATTCTACGGAAATTTCTGTGATTCCAGATATCGAGAAACTCAGATTTCTCGAGCATTGAATTCTAATTATGTACGTGTATAGAAAACCAAAAAAATACTAGAAAAATGTACAAATTTTAAAAATCTGTTACAAAGTCAAAAAATATTGAGAACACTCTAAATGTAGAAAGAAACTGTTTTCTGCAAAATCGATCAAAATACAGCAAATGTTCCAAACTTTCAATTCTAGGAAATCTAATTTTTGAAATTCAAAGAGATGTCTTTGAAAAACCTTAAAATTTTCTAACATTCTATAAATACTAGGAATTACAAAAAGAAAATACATGTATAGGAAATTACAAGTATATCTATGGAATATTAAAAATCTATAAAACTTTCAAAACTAGAGCATCGAATTTCAGAAATTTGTACAGAAGTTTAGAAGAAAACTGAACAATCCTTCAAATGGTAGAAGAACTGGAGAAATACGAAAAATACCAGAAGAAATAAATATATTTTGAGACACTGTTTTCAGAAAAATCTTTGAACACGTAAAATTTATTAAACTCAAAATTTTAAAGTTTGAAATTCTCAGAATCTATGACAATTTAAGTGTAAATGCTAGAAATATGTAAAAATACTTAAAAATCCTGTAACATTTTATAGATCTTAAAAAATACGAATAGTTTCAGAAATACTGAAAAATCCTTCAAATCGTAGATGATATATAGAAAAATACCAAAAAGAAATAAAAATGTATTCAGACGCTGTTTTCTGAAAAATATCATGCAATGCAAGATATCAAAATTTACATCAAAACGTAAAAACCAATAATAGAAGCATTTCATCGAAATCATTTTAAAGATTTCGTTAGAGGGAGGGGGGGGTTCTAACCCCCAACCCCCCCCCCCGTCCGCACGGGCCGAAAATAAGTATATAAACTTTTTAACACGATGGTTGCTGTTGCTAAGTTTGAAGTGTATAATAAGTTCTAATAACACAATCAATTCTAACACATAATCGCAATCATCATTAGCCCCATAACCTAAAGTCGCCAAATTCTAACGCATCTGAAGAAAAAATAAAAAAAATCCAATTATCTCATACACATAAATCGTAAATCAACAATGATTGTTATGAAATGATTTTCATGAAAGTTTTAGAAACTAAAATGAAAATGGCAAGTTGATATTTTTCTTTTTTATCATAAAGACCGGTCACTCGTAATCAGAGAAAATTTTTCAATTCTTCATATCATGTCTAGCTTTTGGGATACGGATCGCTGCTCTTTTCAGGACCTTTTATTATATTTTAAATTTCACAAACAAATACTTAAAACATTCTCTAGAGCAACGCTTAAAATTAGTCATTTCCTTTATCTATTCAGGATTTGAAATACACAATACTTATTGTCAGTCACATTTTCCCAGAGGTCAGATTACAATTCAAGTCAAGTCGATATGAATATTGTACATAGTTGGTATCGTTCAAGATTTTAACGAGCAAGTGAAAATCTAAGAGTCTTGAGAAATTTTGTAGTCAAGTGTTGTAAATCAAATATTCTTCCTCATTCCTTGAATCTTTTGAAAAATAAAAAATTACATAAGTTGAAAATACTGCATTAATAGGAAAAATTGTTTTAGAGAATTATATTGTGTATTGTCGTGGATCGATTTTAAAATGTATGTGTTGTTGTTGTGAGTGGATTCAAATATTTACGAAATTTTCATAATTATATTTATGACTATTCACCAGATTGTCAGAAAATTCCGAGAACTGTTTGAAGAAACTGTCATAAATATAAATGTTATGTATTGTACGGATACCGAAAAGAAAAAAAAATCATACCAAGACTCCAAGAACTGTTTGAGAAAATTGACAGAGCAGTTATGAACTGTTTTAATTCCGAAACTGAAAATGAGCGAAAATACCAGTAATCTTGAAATTATTGTAAACCGTCAAAATTGTATAAATCGTGAAATTTTTTATCAGTAGGCAAGTTACCAAAACTGTCATAACCTGTCCAGGATTTTACGAACAGTCAGATCGTCAAAGTTGTGAAATGTTTTACGAACTCTCTAAAACTGTCAAGTTTGTTGAAAAATGTTTCAAACGTTCATGATTACTACAGTGTTCGAAAAACTGTAAAATTTCAAAACTGTTAAATAAGTTCTAAACTACTAAAGTGCTATAAGTGCCTGAACATTTTCAAATGATTGCACTATTAAAACTGTGGATACGGTCTACAACTGAAAGAAATGTTGAATATGGTTTTTGATGCGAAAATCGTGTAACTTAACTCAATCATTAAAATTCTAAAAAAGTTTAAAACTGTTACCTTGTCAAGCATCTTTTAAAACATCGTACAAATTTTTCTGTACCTTTTATGTCAGGATGACAGTAATTGGCCAAATTTGTACAACATTTAAAATTGTCGAAATCATCAAAATTATAAAAAACTGTTAAAACTTTTTTAATCATACTAAACTCTAACTCTTTAAACCAAAATTGTTAGGAAAAAGTTTAAGCTGTCGAAAAATTCAAGACTTTTTTAACAATTCCATCATTTGAAAAAAATCTGTCCCAAGAATGTAAGCATAGTGAAAAGAAAAACAATTTTCAATTATTTACCCAAATTGTTGCTAATCGATTCACCTCCTGATGATGAGCATTTGAAAATCCTAAATTGAATTACCTTTAGAAATTGAAGCTACAATAAAATAACTGTTCACCGATTAAGAGACATTGAGATTTTTCAAAAAATTTTTGTATAAATATGTCATCAAATGCGACAATCGTTTTTCTCGTTATCTACTGCAAAAACAGTTCTTATGTTTAAATCTTTTTCCTACAAAATTACTATTTATGGCAGTTTACAAAATTGTATAAAACAAAATAGTTGTATTCGGGGCAAGGCCCATGAATATAAAAGATATTCAAATATTTTATATACATATTGTTTAGGTACACGATTATGAAAGATCAAGAAACTCAACAAATTGTTAGGAATTTCACAGATTTTTTCCCGTTTAAAAAAAATTCTCAAAATTACACGTTAAAAAATGTAATGAGGTTATAAATTTAAGCAGCTTCAAATTGTTGAACAATTATTCGCATATGAATAATAATAAAACTTTTACAGAAATAAAATGAATTTCAACAAAGTTAACTATACAATTCAGAATGTGGGACAACTTACTAGAGTTTGAACGATGTTTTTGAAGGCGAGATAATTCTGTTTTTAAATTTCACTTTCGTTCTATTTTGCAATTTTTACTTTCAATTTCTAGGTTATACATAAAAAAGTTTTCCGATAAGATATACAATAAATCAATTAAAAACTGTAGAAATATTTGTTTTTGAATAAAAAACGGTGACTATATACCGGAATTCAGATATTCCCCTTTTTTTTGAAACAAAAAATTTCCGAACTGACTTAGGTCTTACGGTTTGTACAAGTCCTTAAGAAAAAATTCTTCTATCGGCTCAATCGTTGTTTCTTTTTTTTTTAGCTTCAAAGATACAAGAAAAGCCTCAATCCAATTCTACCTTTCTGATTTGGGAAATTACTCTATATAAAATGTAAGCGATTAGATTTTATTTTTCACCATAATTTATAACTACAGCATTCATGTGAAAAAAAGAAGAAAGAATGAAGTTTTAGAGAAAAACGTTTTTCTTACAAAGATATTTTTCGTTCCTGCACCCTTGGAAAAGTGGAAATTTATCAAAATGAACAAACTTTTTGCTGCATATTCTTCAACATTGTTGTAACAAAATACACCATGCAACTATACAAACCAAGACTTCTCTTGTTTTGCAATTAATTTATTAATCGCTTTAGTAATTGGTATTCGTTGTCACATATTTCAAAAATATTATACTTGCGTTCACACACACCTCATTCCTATACAGGCGCGTAGGCAGAGGGGGGTTTTGGGGGTTCAAACTCCTCCCGAAATTGGAATTAAATTGATATTCCATGTAAAAATAATAAAAATTATAAGAATAAATAAGAAAAATACAAATTATAAAGAATACTACAGGAAAATCAAATAAGTAGAGATCATCATAAAAGCACTTACTGAAATCTTGAGAAAATTATAAATGGTTTCATGTAAGTACTCAAAGTTAACAATATTCATGACTCTTAACTGTAATAACACAAATATAATAATGATTTTTGCTCAAAAAGAATTTTTTCTTAAACAAAATTCTAATTTTAAATGTTTGGTAAGTATAAAGTAAGAAAAAAAAACTTTGAAAAATTGTTCGAACCTAATGATATTATACGGATATATTAGAATTCACGAAAGTTTTAGAAATCTTGAAAAATTATAACCTTGAAGCATTGAAATGTAGAAACCTGCACTAGAAATCTGAGAAAATATCAGAATATCTTTCAAATTCTACAAACTCTGAAGAAATACTAAAAATAAGAGTAAGTATTCTGCCAATGTATTGTTTTCTAAAAAATCTGAAAAATAATCAATTTGAAATTCTAGATCGTCAAATCTTAAAAACACTTACATACCTATCAATCTGTATAAATACTAGAAATCTATAAAAATACAAAAAAATTATAGAATCGTACAAATGCTACCAAAATGAAAATACTATAAGAAATCCAGATCTCGCGTAAAATATATGATGGTGTAATTTCCCTAAAAATCTATAAAAAAACTGAAAATCGGCTAAAATTTGAATTCTAACATATCGAATTCGAGAAATCTACATACAAATACTTCTAGAAAATCTAAAAAAACACCCACAACTCCTAAAAAAAAGAAAAAGCTCAAAAATTCTATGAATACTAAAAGAATACAGGTATACAAGAAATATATTTACGAAATCACCAGAAATCGTAAAATATACTGAAAAATATTCCAGGTTCCATAAATGATAAAAAAAAAAAACGCAAGAAACAAATTTTTAGATATGACAAAAATTTTGATACTTTGACTGATAAATCGATAAGATTTATGCTACTAATATCACTAGATTGAAAACGCAAGTGATACTGGAAATCATTAAATACTCAAACAGTATGTAAAAATGTTTTTCTGAAAAATTTATCAAAACTTTGAGTTCTATAGCATACAATTAAAAACCTGGAAAGAAATTCATAAACATAGTATAATCTTCTTCAAATGGTTTGATTAGAACAAAAATATGAAAAAATTCCAAAAAGTATTGAAAATTTTAGTAAAAGACACTGTTTTTAGAAAAATATTTACTCAAGATCGTTCTAATTTGTAATACAATACCATCAAATTCCAAGAATCTATAAAAATTAAAAATTCCCGAGAATGTTACACAATTCTATAAAAATATCTTATGTACGAAGTATATATAATACGAAAATTCTGTAAGTCCTTAAAATACTGAAAATCTTTAAAGTATAATTTTCTAAAAAATCTAGAAATATATTGAAAATTTTTTAGGACTTTTATTTTCAAAGTATCGAATTTTAGAAAGCTATATAAAATTTTTTATCATATTATATTTGGAAATCCTTCAAATTCACGTTTACAAAAGTACAAAAAAAGTTATGAAAAATACAGAAATTATTAGAAAAATATATTTGAACCTCAGTGACTTGCATGAAAATCACAAAAATCGAATCCTACTCTTCAAACATGAAAAATGCACTTCTCTGGACTTCAAAAGTTGTATAAATTTTTAATCCTGAAATCCAAAAAATTGACATCCCGAAGGAAATATGTTTTTTCGTAAAACACCCCCCCGAACATTTTTTCTGCCTACGCCCCTGTTCCTATATAAGATGCACGAATAACTATTTTCATACTTATTGACTTACACTAAAATCATATATTTTCCATCTATTTTAATTTTAATCATATATGTATTTTTCTCCCTAATTTCACCCTTTTTTCATGTTTTCGACAGAAGCATAGGAAAGATAGGTCGCGAATTCCAAGACTCCAAAATTCTTTAACACCCCAACCAGAATATGCATATTGCTCGATTTCAAATTAATTCCTTTCCTCCAGAATAATTCTGCTAGAAGTTGAGGGTTTGTTTCACGTCTCGACTGGCTGACGAGTTTCCCAAGAAACGTCGACGATCGTCGGGTCGAAAAGGAGAACGGATAATGTATTGTGACTTGGCAGGAGGGTCAGCGGTTGCTTGCGCGAGCACACGTGCTTTAGGCAAATGCGTGTTGTCCAAGGGACCCCGGAGGAAGGAAAAAAAAGTAAATGCTCACCGTTGGGGGCGAATTGAGACGTAGAGGCTATTTATGCAGCGACATACTCACGCCCGGAAGTTACAACGCGAGTGCTGACCGTGAGCCCCGACGCGGATTGAGTACATTTCGCCGTGAGGGCTGAGCCCCGTGAATTGAGAAAAATCGAGGAAGAAAAAAATTGCCAAGAGGGAAAAATCGAGCACACGTGAAAATAGCGCGACCTAATTCGGAGGATCCTCTTTTGTTTTTCCGCCTCGCTCTCCTCGACCGCGCGCAATAAACCGGCCCTTATCGCGGCTCCGTCAATCACCCGAGACTTATCATTCGATTAATCGCACTGACAATGCCTGTCGATTCGAATCCCGATCTCGGATACGACGATGAATCGAGCAAGGGCCGAAGATTCCCCGCCCGCGATGAATAATAACGCCGGTGATTTACGATGGCTATCGCAATTAGAAAAGCGCGAGTTAATGGGCACGGCGAAATTCGATCGGGCGTCGAGACTTTTTCGAAACGGGCGCAAAATTTGGCAGATTTTGAGGGCATCGTGTCAGGAAAGAAGTTTTCTTAAAGAAAATTGGTACACATTTTTAGGCTACATGTTTTAGTTTATAACAGTTAACCACTGAATATGATGCAACTGTGCTGTATTTTCCAAGCTTTGGATTTGACATTTGTGCGATAATCGAACTGTGCTCCAAACAACTAATGAAGTCAGTCAAAGGCACGTTCTTTTAACGCGCACGTTCTTTATATAGGGATGGGCGATTATCACACAAAATAATCGTTTTCGATCATTGACCTTCTACTTATTAAGGGCTGTCCATATATTACGTAACGCAATTTTCGGTATTTTTAACCCCCCCCCCCTTCCCAAGGTGTAACGTAACGGAGTCTTCAAAAGAAAAATAGAAATACTTGTAGCATTTTTTTGTACTTTTCAATAGCATACATAATACAAAACATATATACAAAGATTTTTATATTATTGAGATCAATGTCCTTGAAAAATTTTTTCAAATCAGGAAATTATTTGTATGGAAAAACATAGAAATATTCAAAAAAGATACGAAACGTCAAAAACGATTCAATTTTGTTACTACATGAAAATTTATATTAAGCTTTTACGAACTCCAAAAAAAATACTATTTGTTGGCGATGAGTGTCACATTCACTTTTTCACAATTTAGGAATTAGGAATCGTAAATTTACGAGTTTATGGATAATAATCTTGTATTTCCTGCAATTATATTGCGATCGAGCGATTCATGTAGATTTTTAACGTTGTAAACAAGTAAACAAATGTGAAGGTGTTCATTGGTGTCAATTGGTGTTCATGATCGAATGATAATGCAATTTAGTGTTCTGCAAACTTTCGTAGTGATTTGATTCACTGTCGGTGATGATGATTTTTTTGGTTCGAAAGTGTTAAAAAGCGGAAAACAATTTAAAAGTTTTTCATGTCGATTTTAAGATTTTAATATGAATAAATTTAAAATTTGTTACATCACATTTTGTTAGACCCCCCCCCAACCCTAGGAGCGTTACGTAATATTTGGACATCCCCTTATTACTTATCAGTTGTACTCGACTGAAGCCAGCCTATTCTGATGGTAAACTGTGAAGTTTGATAAACACAATTTTTTTTCAAACAATAAAAGAAAAGAATAAAATTATGATGATAAATTACTATAAATTGTTGCTAATACCTTCAAAATGTGTTTTAAATTTTCAAGGGCGTAACTAGGATTTCTATGAAGGGGGGGGGGGGGGGAGGGGCAAAAATTTTCGTCATCGACCGAATTTAAAAACGATCTAATTCCTCGTAAGGAAATGTTCCATTCATTTCACATTCAAAATTTAAAAATTAGAGTTGATTTTTTTATTTTCTTATGAAAAATATAAATTATTAAAATTGACCTAAGAAAGAAAATGATTGAAAATTCTATTATTCAACTTTTACGAATTGACAAAATAATTATATGAAAATTATTCATTATCATATACTACTTTAAATTACCAAATTTTAATTGGTGATTCGAATGGAAACAACCTTAACATTAAGGCTCATTGGAAATTTGATGTACATATTTTTACCACCGAATGCAAAAACTATTCCATATAGAATTTACATTAGGAATGCGATGAAAAAGTTTTTACATTCAGACTTAATGTAGAAAATAAAAAAAGGATTTGATTTAAAATGTACAATTAAGGGAAAATTTTTGGCCCCAATGTAAAATAAATGAAAGTGTTCCAACGGGTTATTTCTGTCATAATAATTTTGTGTTAAAAGTAAAATAATTTATAGGAAAACAAGTCTTTGAAAATCTTTGGCAAATTTACCGAGTAATTTTATCGCCTTTTTTTACTCAAGCAGTAAAAACTTTTGATTCATGAACAGAGGGGGGGCAGCTGCCCCCCTCTGCCCCCCTTGCCTACGTCCATGGAAATATTTCTTTAGTGGCAAACGATTACGAATAATTGGATAACTAATCGATTAATAATCTTTTTCCGAATAAATCAAGGATAATCGCTCATCCATACCGATATATTCTTCAACCGATAATCGTTACATCGGTATTTTCGAAATCGACCTTTCGTGTAAAAAAAATGTTTAATATTAATATTTTAAATTTATTCATCCAGTATTCAAGTGATTTCTCGAAACGTTGATTTCATTCTGATGTTTCATTCTAAGGACAGTCTATAAGTGATTGTCGGTTTTAAAAATATAAGTGCAGGTATATTCAGTGAACGTTAAGATTATTTTATAAATATACCTCTCATGATTTTTTTCTTATACAATGAACGTACATACTTAAAAATCAATGTCATAAATTTAATCCACAAAAATTTGTGTACTAATTTACCGAAAATTTATAATATATATAATAGAAAACAACGGTGATTTCAGTTCCATTAACGGTTCATTTATTGAAAATCAATGAAACTCTAAATTCTAGAACTAAATCGTCAAATCTGCAAAAAATTTTATACAGTTCAATAAATACTTACACGAAAATGCATGAAAGTATCACAACATAATAAATACTTGCAAATAATTGTTTATCCTATTCAAAAATCTGAAAAACATCTGGAAACAGTGGAAACTAATGAGACTTTAATACCTAGAGCATCAAATTTCAGAAACTTATATAGAAATCTGTAAAAATACTAAAAATTTCTAGATTAATTATAAAATTTCACGAAACTCAATGCATACAAAGTAATATGGTACATGCTAAAAATAATGAAATAGCATTAGAGAGTAGTATATTATGGTGTTTGAATATTTTCAAGAATACATAAAAAATTAGACAACTAATACAACTTTGATTCCTAGAGCATCAAGTTCTAAAAATAAATATAATTATTCATAAAAATACCAGAAAATCCTTCAGAAAGTATTAACTCTTAAAATAAAGCATAGTACTAGAAATACTTGAAATTCACAGTGCTATTCAAGTTTAATAATAACAAGTTTAAATTCGAGGAAATCGTAACATAAAAATTAAAAGAATTTAGTATTTTAGATTAGGTTGTACATTCTACATCATTTTTTAACACTAAGAAATACAGAAAAACATAAAGTAATACTATAAATATAAGAACTACAAATAACTTGTCAAACATCCTTATAAACTAGAGCATCGAAATCTCAAAAAGTTCTGTAGCGATTCATAAGAGCATTGAAAAATCCTTCAAAAATAGTAAAAGAGACGTCCGCAAGTTGAACACCCCTAGCTTTTTTGCCATAACTTATCTCCAAATTAATATTTTGTGACTGTTATTATACCTTTTTCAATAGCATACTAATAACTATAACTTTTTTGGAGAGATTTATTAGATTACCTTAAAAACAAAAAAACACGACCATTCTTCTGAAGAGCCTAAAATGAGGAGAAAAATTTTTGTCCATTAGTTGAACACCCTATCAAAATCACAAAAAAACCATAATACTCCAAAAAAATGCCTGATTGACAAAATTAATTCGAAGAAATTTTTTTACATTATACTTCATTGTTCGAACAATGAATTCATTTTTATTTCTTATGAAATTATTATTGGTGACGCCTCAGTATTTTTTAGTCCATGAAATTACTGTAATAGAACTCTAAAATTGATCCAATGTCGAAAATGAATCAAAAAATAGAAAAATTTTTTAAATTGTATTAAATAGTTTTTGAATGCAAACAAAACAGAAAAAGTTTTGAACTTACTGGCTTCAATAGAGTTCAATTTATTATTTCAACGCTATATCAAAATTAATGAAGAAAAAATTTTTATTCCAGGACATGTGTAAAATACCTGTGGATGTATAAAATTCAATTAAAAATGAGTTCGAAACAAATATTCTACTAACGTTATCGCTGGAAATTAATGGGCTTATCATTACGAAGAAAAATTATTATTTTATTCTTTTCACAAATTTTTAACATAATGTGTCGTAGATGCGTGGAAAAAAGATGACAGGTGAAATACCAGTGTTGCCGTCGTCAAAAATTCTTAAAGGCATGGGTGTTCAACTTACGATCATGTTCATCTTACGGAAATATTCCCTACTTATAAATAGTAGGGGACTGAACAAGAACGAAAAATATTATAAGAACTATAAATTAAGGAAGACATAGTTTCCCACAAAATCTATTAAAATTAAAAAAAAATTGAATAAACTTGGAATTTGATGGCACGAATTTCTAAAAACCTAAATCACAGCAATTCATAAAAATTTCATGAATACCTAAAAGCACGAAAAATTCAGGAAAATTCTTGAATCCAAGTATGTACGATTGTCCCAAAACTTTAGGGAAAATGACAGAGAATTTTCAGAATGTTGAATCCTATGGGATCAAGATGTCTGCAGAAATCCATAAAAATACCAAAAAATACTTCAAATTGTATGACTTCTGAAAAATGAGGAAAACACTAAAAGTTCTATAAGTCTGGGAACCAACTGTTTTCTGAAAAATCCATAAAAATATATGCGATACATCTGCACATCGATATTTTAGAACCGACCTATCGATATTAAATATCTTATGATTCCAATATATCGATGAGCTGTTATTCATATTTTTCGTCTCGATTTCCATCCCTACAGACTACAATACCTCCAAATATAAACAAAAGAAATAATTGAATATACATATACTAGAAAATATGTACTTTATGATAGAAAGATGGACATTAAATTTTTTGCAGATTATAAAAGTACAACTGCAAAAATACTCAACAAAAACTTTCAAATACTGATTGCAGTTATCCATGTTGGACATTGGACATCACCAAATTGGGGTCCAAAGACTTTTGCACTGCTGTGTAATTTGAATTGATATGGGGAAGGCTAAGAGTAAAAAGTGGACAAGTAGAGACAGAAAACAATTTATCTGACTCTTGTCCACTTTTGACTCACAGCCTCACAATTAACTGTCACACTTTTCGGAGAAAATATGCATTTTGGACCAAAAACAACACCGTACCCCTGTCACGGTCAACCCCCTCTGAAATGTACCACACCGCAAGTAAAACCGGAACGAGGGAGGTTTCGCGTCGCGACAGATGCATCGGCGAAACGGCCCTTGATCCCAGATAAGACGAGGGTGCAGGGATAGTCGGGTCACCGGCGATTTTCGACTTTCGACATTGCCCAGCCACGGTGAAACGATCCAGGGCCATTTGCGGGATTGCGCGAGATTTTATCAGGTTTATTGAACGACTCCAATCGACGTGAGGTCACCTGTTCTCTCACGCGCCAGCTTTATTAAAAGCACAGGGAATAATGCTATTTCCACATTTAATTTTTGTTGAAAATGGCTCGGCGGTCGAAAGAGGGAATGTCACATTCGACCCTAGAATATTCGATATTTTAAGACTATTAGACATTTTCCCATTAAATTTAAGAGATCGTCTTTGAAGCATATGACACAGGATGCCTATGAAATTGTTTATAGAAGTCATGGATGAATCTATGAAAAAAATAGACACTATCTATGAAAATTATGTACCATCTACGTATTAAGTGTAGTGTAAAATTTCAAATATGACAGAAATTGGAATCAGTTTAACTAGAAATTATTTTTCAATAAAAATGTATACATATATGTAACAACTTTTCCAAATTTATGTGTTGTATTCAAGGATGTTAATTTACCGGTCAGAAAAAAAATTGGTCAGGTTATGGTGATTTCTGACGGTCATTTACTGTTATTTACGGTCAAATTTAAGAACTCTTTAACTATAATATACTGTCAGAGCTCGTTTCTGGTCAGTAATTACCAGCCATGACCGAATTTCCATGAAAAAATGTGACTTAAGGCGATGTAATGGTCATGGATAAGTCATGAAAGAACCTGTAACTGATCTCAGTATTTTCTCAGTAAATTTCGTAGATTAAGAAAAACCCTTTCACACGCATTTTCTACTCGAGTCGAACTTTATTTGTTCGTACCAGTTTTTCGATTAGTTACAAAAATTTTCTTATAAAAAAATCATTTCTAAACGATTTCCAGCAATTGCAGGTGAAAATCACCAATCTTGTTACCTAACATTTCATAAATGGCTTTTCCATTTTTTCAGAAAAAACTCATGGGTGTCACTGTACTACTACGTTTGCTGGACAATACAGGGTGTCCCAAAGTCGGCGGATCATGAGAAAACCATCGATGCCTCATGAAATTTCAAGATACTTTTTCCTTTAGACTTTTTGAAAATTCACAAAATTTAAAGAGTAATTAGTAATACAGTTTGGTCCAATAACTATTCAGCAAGGCAGAGCTTTTGATCGAAGTCCCTTCTCTTTCAAAGCTTACTCTAATCGAAAATTGGAGGTAATTGAAGTGTGTGGTGAAATGTAGATTAATGATGTCTCTTATCTGAAATGACAATTTCTACTCTGACTCACCTCTGCGTTAGTTATAATAGTCTTTTGTCTGTCACATTTACAATACAGTATTGTCGAATTTTTTCAAATAGATGATATAAGAGATAAAAGAAGTACAATGGTCGATTCTGATTCACAATAACAATGCAAAGTACTGTACTATTGTGTTAAAATGAGTGTAGAAAACTGACGTGAAATACATAAAAGAGAAATTTTTCCGAAAATAAAGATACCGAAGGAAAACACCTAATCAACAACACACTTTTATGCAGTAATTTGTTCATTTCTTCATAAATGACTCTCTTCAAATGGAAAGGTTGTAATTGTGTAATTATTTACTATTTAAGAAATCAAATTTTTTTTTCATTTTTTCATAAAAATTTGATGAAATAAAGAAAGCTGCAATTACGAACGAGTTGAACATTTTTTCAAGTCATCTTTGAGTATGTAATAATTTTGACCATCATAATAATTCTGACCGGTAATGTAAACTGACGGTCAAAGTTTACCAAAACTTTCTTGTCGTAAATGACGGTCATGACCAGTATTTGACCGGTAAATTTACTGGTTAATTTACCGCCTCATTTCCCTGGTTGTATTTGAGGCTGCCTATGAAAATTTTACTAATAAATTATCAACTTTGGATAGTTTTAAAGTACACGCATTACAAATTTTATTTTGCGTTCTAACTTATCTTCAGAAATGTCTATCTGATTTTCGATGAATTTTTTATTTTTTTAAAAGCGTTAAAATGTTTGAAAAGAACTAGCTTTTAAGCTTTTTATAAAACTCTTACCGAAAATGTGGGTGAAATTTATGTTGTTCATTATAATGAAATAAGTTTTATTATAAGCGTAAAAAATGTTTCTTGATAAATTTATTTTGGCATTATATACCGCAAGCAATAGTTCAACTTATTGTTATTCCTCACTACTAGGCGTATTTTGCAATATTTCTCGTGAAATCGAAACCAGGTGTATGAAAGTCTTTTTTAGTCTTTTTTTTTCCCACTCGTCATTTGGCCAACTTTCGTACTGCTTCAAACGATCAAGTGATTTAATTGATAATATATGTGTGTAAGCCTGCATATGCATATTATCATTTTTCAGGGAATTTTTCTTTTTTCATCGAATATTAGATGTTCGCTTGAAATTGGGCTTGTAAAAAATGAATGGAATATCTCCGTGCATTTGTATGATAATTTTTCCATTCCGTATGGAAATATTTAGTGTGCGGAAAATTTTTCATATTTTAATGGAATTTCTTCATTACGTAGCCACTTTTTCCCATACTTTTGCGAAAATTTTTTATGCACTTTCAGAGAAATCGCTATACATGCGGGTTTCATACAGAATTAAGGGAATATTTTCATACCGTGTACAGGAGAATAACTTCAAATAATTGTATGTCAAGTTTTCATTTTTTTTGTATGTGTTTGAAATTTCAAAGACGCGTTTATGTTTATTTTTTCAAGATATTCATCTTTGGAATATTATTTTTGTTACCAAGTACATTAAATTGAAAAGACCTATTTCCGAGCGTAGTGCTTAAAAATTATATGAATTAAATAAATGATAATAAAATAATACATTTATAAGAACAATAAATTAACTAAAAATTTCTTTGTGATCCTTTTCATATACATGCCAATATTATTTCAAACATAGTTGTAATCTAAATCTGTAAAAAATGCATAAATTTTTTTTTGACAATATACATTTTGGTATTTTGGTTTGTATTAATCGCGCGAAATGAAATTCACGTTTTGTAAAATTAATAAAATAGAAAAAGTCGAAGACATCATGAGTCAATGTCAAAATAGCTATATTTTTTTGTACAAACCAATTCAAATTGTCAGTTGCAGTTTTAGAATAACTAATGGAAACCCAAATATTTTTGAACGAGAGTCGTTTTCTCAAGGATTTCACTGTATGTACTTTTTTAATGGGTATAGTCTTTTTTTATAATATCAGTGTAGTGTATTTTTGAAATATTTATTTTCGGAATTACAAATAATTCATTATGATGAATGAATAATGTGTATGAAAAGATCAAGTCAATATCGGAAAAGGAAAAATTGTGGATAGTTACATAAAAAAGTTTCATTCGGTTTTATGGATCCCAAAAACTCTTATACAGTGTTAGTGATAATTTTCTTTTATTTTTTGAGAATTCGCAGCTTTCGATAATTTACAAAATCTTTGACTTGTCTGCAATATTGTTCGAACGTGAAAATTAACATTCCTATTTCAAACTCAACAGTTTCAGGAAATAAAGTTACTGCTTTCAAATCATCTTAATTTGAAGTTTACACCGACAAATAAGCAAATTCAATGACTTTCCGAGTAAAACTGTAATGCTAAAATTTCCATGTACATGAGTTATGCCTATTTCACACTCTACCGTGTATGACCACGCACGAAAAAAAATTTTTCTCTTGGTCATCAAGAGCATGCGTGAAATTTTCTCGAGTTCTCGTGACCCTCGAGCGTTTCCCGGCTCGTCGCTGAAATGCCTATTCAAATTTTACGAGCCATATTTGTCGCAATTAAGTATAATTAAGTATATTATATTCGGAGGCTTATAGCGCGACAAGTATTCCATATTGAGGCTTTGCGGCGTCGGAATAAGGATAAATTCGAGCAACTTAAATTTTACGAGTGCCGGGGTCTGAGTCACTTTTACGAGGCCTCGGATGCGCGATTCGCGCAATATTCTTACGCCCAAGTCATACTCACTTTACGCCTATTCCTTCGTCCTCGTCCCCGGATCGATTTAAGAAACGCGCCGGCCTAAGGGTTGTTTCGCCCGCTCGTTAGGACGAGGGATGATCCTCTAGTCGAAAATATCTGGAACGTAAAAGCGAATAATGAAGACTCCACTCCCAAGTCGCTTTCAAATCTTGCAAGTTTTTTTTCCCTTTGTGGCGACAATCTAAATCCCTGGAAGTAGGTGCTCACTCTGCGCTGAGTCGCTACATTACCACTTCAACTGGAAAATTCACCCTCAAAGTGCGAAAAAACATCTCAAAAGAGTGCATGCAGAAAAAAGTATGGTTATCATAACC
This sequence comes from Platygaster robiniae, assembly GCA_028476575.1. Lineage (NCBI taxonomy): Eukaryota > Metazoa > Arthropoda > Insecta > Hymenoptera > Platygastridae > Platygaster > Platygaster robiniae. Next base: position 23,164,787 of record CM052021.1, read on the forward strand.
GTATGAATAGCTAAATTTCTGCAAACTATATATATTTTTTATTTCAAGTTACTGCAATCTATGCAAAGATAGAAACATTGAATAATGTGATGGTGAGGATTCCCGTCCATTTTCCCGAATGAAATTTCCCGACAGATAATTTTCCCGACGATCTTTACGACCCTACAAACACTTTTCCCGACAAAAATGGTATGATTGAATTAAGTCATATTTTTCCCGACAGATTATGTTTTTACTTTTTAATCGAAGAAAGCATGCTATAAAAAAAATTTTATTGTTTTGATCATTTAACCGTGAATTTACAATTTTTACCGAGCGTGACCGTATTTGACATAAATTTTTTTACTTGAATTTTTTAACGCTGACAAATTTTTTAGTATTGTTTTATGTATGAGTTGGTAATTTTTTAAAGGATAGGAATAATAAACAATCGTTTCCTGAGAACTTTCAAAAAGTAACATAAATTTAAAAAGCAAAAATAAATCGTTTCAGAGTTATTTACATAATTTTATAACTCTTTATTATTATTTTTTAAATTCCTCAGATAACAAAATATGGACAATCCGTAAAAAAATGATATTATAAAAAAGGCAAGAAAACGACAAGAAAAAGTGCAGCCCAAAAAGGTAAATATGTATATAAAAAAAGTCAAAAAAAGTATCCCTCAAAAAAATCAAATTGAAAAATCGAACTGTCAAGTTTCGAAATGAAATTGGCCAGGAATATTGAACCAATTTAAAAAAATTATTAGATCAATAAATAAAATAATAAACAAAATAAAAATATTAATAAAAGATGAAAATAAATAAATGAAAATTAATTCATAATTAAATTAGTATAATTATAATAAAAAAAATTTCAAAAGCAAATAGAAACCGATTCAGAATTATTAACATAATTTTATCACTCTTTTACTATTATTTCTCAAATAACGAAATTTATGAATAATGGGTATATTCGTATAAATGAAAAGAAAAGCAGTGTCGGGAAAAATGTCGGGAAAAAGGTTTCGAGAAAATTGTCTGTCGGGAAAGTGACCGGTGACCGATGGTGAGAGTTGGAAACCTTGAATTTGGTCGTATATTCCGACCAAAAATATAGTTGGCCGAAATTCGTCTGTATATGTATATGGTTGCGAAACTATCACGTTTTTTCTTTGTGAGTAATAAATTTCAGAAAACGCTAATTACACTCGAAAATTCTAGACAGATTCCACAGTGATAAAAGTCTGATTTGAATCCAAAAATAGTGCAATTTTACCACATTGAAATGACCTTTCTTATTATGAAAGAGTTTAGTAGAGAAATGAAATTAAAGTTGAAGTGTTAATTTTTGGAGTGCAAATTCACCCTGATATGTTATAAGCTTATGTTCACATATTTTGTGTTTGTTTGTTTCTAAACAACTTCATCCTCAAAATATTATTCAACATTAAGAATCTTCTATGCGTAATTCTAATCAGTTTTGGTGAATGCACAAAATAATATTGAAATTTCGTATTATGTCCGAAAATTCGAGCTGAGAAAATTTCATTCTATCATCCATCAATTTTCAGATTCTAGAATGTCTGGTTTTGAATTCTAGAAAATTAGAAACCTTCATATTCTATCTTCAATAATTTTCTACTTAAGTATTCTGTCTAAAATTTCTTAATTATCACGTCCATCGCATTTTTCCCATTCCACGTTGAAAATTTCGAAGGTTGTATCCGAAATGTGCCATGTAATAGGAATTTTTAAAAAATTCCGCAAAATCTTTATTGAAACTTTGGAGTCAGTTGATAATTCACAGTTTTTTTAAAAGTTCGCATATTATTGAACTTCCCTGTGCTGAAAAAAAAAAAACTGGAAAATGAAGAATATTTACGAGCGGACAAAGCTCTATCAAGAGGGTTATCTCCTGTGTCGATAAATATTCCGGAATAATTCAGGGGCCTATTTTCATGTAGACGTTTTGATTGACGCTTTTTCGAAGCGGATATAATGACTTAGCAACGGTTTTTCTTACATGGTTGATGGAACAATATAAGCGTGTGTGTGAATAGTTCGTGGCATGTTGATACGACGAAGCAACAACTTCTTAAAAATTTATATCAGATTTTGTTAAGTTCTAATGGACTTGTCAACTTTTAAAGAATCTTAAATGTCCATTGATTAAACAGAAATAAATAAAAAAATTCGTGAAAACATGAAGCTTGATCCATTTAGTACTTATAAAAAGAACATACATTCAGTTACTTCAAAATCTAGCATTGTTTCTAAAATAAGTATATTACGTAACAGGTACGGATGTGTGAATTTGGCAAAACGGGGAAATAACTGACCGAGCCGAAGGCGAGGTCTGCTACCCGTTTTTCCTATGAGCACATCCGTACTTGTTTACGTTTGGTATTTTTTGTTACGATAGCCGAAAAGTCACTTCAAAATGTCAGTTTTTAGGTTAAAGTAACGCAAAGATAATTTCGACACTATATTACGTTAGTCAGACGTCAAAAAACCGAAGTTCAAATTTTCGGGAAAATATCATTTGTTCATTTTGTACCTTTTAAGTTTTCAATTGTGATGATTGGGAATCTTTCATCGTCATATGTGATTTTTATTTTTCTAACCATCCCTAATAATGATTTTTGTAAATAAAAATTATTCGACATACAATTTTATTAGTTGAATTATCATAATTCACAATGTTTGAGATTTGTAAGGCTCTAACACTCTTCAATGAGAAATTAAAAAAAAAATTAGAAAACTTATAAACCTTGGACTCTTTTTACTCCTAATCAATTCAATGTTTAATTTTATTTTATATTCATATATTTCAGAAAAATAATTCCTTTTTTTGTAATTAATCGTTAGATTTTTTCAAATGCATCTATTTTATACTGAAAGTTAAAATTTTTCATATTCATTTGGAAACTGAAAAAAACTAATGAAATCGCATTGAATAATTGATCCTCGAAATTCACTTACTGAATAAATACCTGCTCATTCAAGTATAATGTGTTTGTAGACGAATTCCATCAATTTTAATGTTACTATTTTCAATTTTCAAGGATTGTCTCGAATAAATCATTATGCAATTACAGATTGTTATCAACATTTCACGAAAATAGTTATTTTACGAACTCGAACAATTGGAGAACCGCGAGTGTCAAACTTTAGACGACAACGTTTATTCAAGTAACTTTCTGGAGTTACGGGAATTCAAGCTTACAACGACAGCATCATTTCCCGTAGTTGTAGCTGACTTTTGTGTAATGCGGAGTTGAAAAGTGATACGATGAACCATTTCACATAAACCATATATGTACCTTCTCAAGAAAAAATGAAAAAAAAAGAAAACAAAAATTACTCAGGAAGATGAAAAACTTTTACTCACGAACGTGAGGATTTCATATACTAAAAATATACAAAATAATGAAAAAAAATTTGCTTTCTCACATATTAGGTATATTCGGAGTTATGAAAGAAATAAGCTTGTAGAAGAAAAAATATTTTTTGACGAAAGATTTGGCTGTAAAATCTGAAGGTGATTTTGATGATGAATTTGCGTATGTAGAAATAAAAACAAAAAAGTGCTGAATATTTTATACATTGTTGACGAAATTTCGCAGAAACGTAGAGTTACGTAATATCGAGAGTTTTATTGTACTTTTAAGTCTCAGCAAAAAGTGATTATTGTGAATAACTATTTGTTAATCAACGTCACAGAAAACTGTGGTGTGAATCTAAAAACGTAATATAATCATAAAATATCGCAGATAAATTTGCAAAAACTCAAAACAAATTCACAGAAAACATTTAGAACCAGATTTTAATCAACCGTGTAAAATGCTGGCGAATTGCCAGCAATGCTGTAAAAATATACTGAAATTTGTTGGTCTACTTTTTTAAAAAGTAGACATGTGTCTTGAAATTTAGAAAATAAATTTATTGTTTTTCAAATTCCTTAAAAATGCTGCATGAGAAAACTTGCGAAATTTTCCATATTCAGTCAAGTAAAAATCATTTTAAAGAAATTTTTATGTAATTGACAAAATTTTCTGTGATTATAATTGCAGAAAATAAATTATAATAATATAATTTTACCCGAATAGTAGAACTTGAATTCTCGCTTGAATTCGACACAAGACTTTCGACTCGTAATCATTTTCTTAAATCTTTTTTTTCATCTTTTCGAGTTTACGTATACTTTCAGAGCTGTAAACATATGTAAAAAACCGTCAGAAATCTAAAAATTGTACTTTCAGTTCATCACAAAATAAGTACTAGTGAAAATCACAAATATTATCGCAATAGTCTAGAAATCCAAGCTGATTTTTCTAATATCTTAATAACCTCAAACACCTCTTTCTTGTGCGAAAAATATAACACGCTTCACAAAATAAGGATCAGCAAGTTCACATAAAAATCCTCCATAAAAATATCCCGTAACGACCCCATTATATAGGCTATGACGTGGCATATTCATTTTGGAGCAAACCACGGCGAAAATAGAAAATCCCAAGTGACCGGGCTATTATTACTGTTGATATAAATGTATCTCCGCGTTAACAGTAATAAGCCAAGCGCGCCTAAACTGTTCTCACGTCGTCGTATTCAAGTTCCGAAAATCGTGCCTCCGTTAATTATGAGACACCCTGTCCTTAATCGCCCCAAAAAATTTTTCGAAACTATACTACAAAAAACTAAAGAGTAGAAATTCGTTTTGTAAATTGAAACTTAATTGTAAATGTCTAATTTGAAGCCTGGAAAAGTTTTAGAAAAATTTCCTTATTCCTTCTTAAATTATTCACGAAAATACGGTTCGCTCCATAAGAATACATGTAAATCAACGCATATTTTGGTTTTTTTCTCTCAAAAACTAAGTTGACAAAATACTTGTAATAAAGCGTACACATTTTTTTGGGTTTAATTGACAAATTGAAATTTTTTCAGAAACATTCCCTTATTTTTGTTTACGCGCTCATTATGACTTAAGATATCACCTCCATAATTAAAATTTAACTTAAGGTTTTCATTAAAAAAATATACACAAAAGGTATTAGCATCCTTATTACACCTGCGAAAATTACAACTTGTTTTATTGTACCGTTTTTTAATAAAAAATCATCAAAGTTAACATTTAGTCTTATGGGCGGAAGCAGTTTTATGAAATTTTCAATTATACCACATTTAGGATTTAGGTAAAAAAATTTTTCGTTAGCACAGAATAACTTACTTTGTAAAATGCTCCAAACAGAACGAAGATTTACTGTACAAAAAAAAATTATAAAAATCAAAAAAATTAGACACTTTTTGTATCGAATCAATGAATTTGGCAACCATGTATTCTGTCCGATTTTCACCTACATTCAGAAAAAAATTTAGTTTTTTTAACTAAAATTTTTTCTAATTTGACTAGATTTCTTTAGTAGAATGTATTAGGTATGATTTACTAAATTATTTTGTCAGCTCGAATGTAGCATTTTTTCGTTTTAAATGCATAATATTTGGTTCTGAAAAAAGATCCTCACTCTTTTCAAAATCATTTATTTGTATCGAAATAAAAAGTACATATTGTCGTTTCCACTCAAACTTACTGTAGTATCAATAAAAGATGTTTACTTGCTTTCGAAGATGTATTTAGTACGACTTACTAAATTTTTCATTCACATCAAGTATGATAATACTGATGCTTTGACTATTTGTTTATTCCTCTTAGAAGAAAGGTTTTATCATTCTACTATAAGTTTTCGGCAAGTTTAATTTTTACATTAATTTTTACATTAATATCAATTTTTACATTAATATCAAACAAAGAAGAATTGTTGATTCCACTTTTAATTTAGTTACTCGGATAAAAAGTGTTTATTCCGCCGTTACAGGTCTTCAGTATAATTGAATACTTTTTTTAATATTTGTAAATATGCGAGTACGATAGTTTTAACTTTCAATTCAGTCACTTAAACATACATTTACTTATAGGTATATATTATTAATTTATATTTTTAATTTTCAATATAATGATATTCATAATATTTTAGGTACGTCGAAAAACTATTTTTCATTCCCAAATATTATTTAAATGAAAGTAACTAAAGATTTTTTGAGCCAATTATAAAATACAGTAATTGTTACAAGACGCTAACCTTGTATGTGATGAACAATTTCAGTTAAATGAAAAACATTTATTCTACATATACCTAAACAGATCAAGTTAAAAAAACTGTATACTTTAGTTATTTTTACTATATTGGCTTGGTTGCTTTCAATATTTCTACCATGTACAGGATACTTAAAAGTTTAGTCAAATTTACTAAAACTTAGTTCACTAAATAAATTTCGTTAATCGTACTATATATATTCTCTGAGTGTATGTTCAAATTTGTTGACGTTTCTAACAGTGTTTAGTAAAAATAGTAATAGAACCTATGCAGTGGTTTAATCAGTTTGATGGTGATATGAAGTTAATTGTTCCAATCGTATTCAAGTTTTCGAAAATTTGTCATTTCCTTCTGTGTGTCACGTTAACAAGTTGTTTTCAGTAAATTATTTACTATATTTTTTACTGACCGCCGCTGTCAAAAATAATGCCGTGATCTGGAATTAGCTAAAACAAATTTACTTTCTCACAGAGTGCATTTTTCATGTAAACTAGTATAATCAACAGCCATTTTTAAAATGCAAAAACGTTCGCCACAATGAAACAAAATTTCTTAAATGTTTTTGTAATCCCCGGATTTTCTAGATATATTGAACACCCTAGGATTAGGAGGACAAAAAGAGAAGGAACGCGAGTGTTCGCGAGGGGAAAGATAAAGAGGAGGGTGGAAATCGCGAGCAGGTGGGAAAGGAGGGAGGAAAAGCGGCGGCTGGGGTTGGGGTTGGCGTCGGTGTGGCGGGCGCCGGGGGTGGCGCCGCGACTCTTCGGCGTCTCTGACGCCGAGACGCTCCACTGATGCTGGCTCCACGTAGGCATGCAAGCATACCTGCATCGACCTATCTCTCCCCGGCTCTTTGCAGAGCTTCCACGGGGTGCCGAGGGCGCATTCGCGATCCCAGCCGCACTAGGGGTCACTTTTTCCGGCACAGCACTGCCCTTAGAAATGCCCTAAAACATGTTTCTCGAGTTCCGAACGTTTAAAAATAAACAAAATGAAAAAATGGTCCCCATCAACATTTCTAGGTAAGTAATGAATCAGGCGCGTAGGCAGAGGGGGGTTTTCGGGGTTCAAACCCCTCCCGAAACGGTGATAAAATCAATCAGTATTTCATGTAAAAATGAAAAAACTCACACTGGTAAACAATAAAAAGATATGTTACAAATGAATGCATGAAAACGTTAGCAGAATATTTTTAATAAAATAGTAAAAATTGTCAAAACGTAGGATTACGTAGAAAATATGAACAAGAAAAATTTTTGTGACCCAGTCAATAATCGAGATAAATGTAAATCTACAAAAATGCTGGAAATTTTTCGAAACTTTTAAACTTAGATCATCAAATTCTAGAAATCTGTAGAAAATCCGTATAGAAGTATTAAAAATCTTTCGATTAATACAAACTATTAAAAAAAAATGAAATTAATTGAATTCTATGAAAAAATTGTTTTCTGAAAAATCTTTACAAAAGCCTCTACGGTCTATAAATTTTAGGATTCTAGAGCATCAAATTTTGAATATACTATAGACTTATGAAAATTCTGGAAAACGTAACAAAATCTTTTAAATATTTCAAAAATATGAAAAAAGAATAACGATATGAAGCATCGAAAATCTATATGAATGTGACTTCATCATTAATTCTTGAAATGACTGAGAATAGATCGACATTCGCATTTGAAAGCATCGAGTTTTTCAAATCTCTGTAGAAATTTACCAAAATATATGTAATCTAAAAAAATACTTAGAAATCCTCCAGTGTTTGGTATGTGATATATCTAGTACTAAAAAAATGTAAAAAATAAGTTTAGTAGTCTACTATCATACTTGTTAACTAGCTTAATAATTTATTTGTTTACTAGTTTCCTAGCTAACTTGTTTATTATTTTACTAGGTTACTAGCTTACAAGTTTAGCAGCTTACTGTTTTTTTTTTCTTGAACAAGCTTACTAATTTACTAGCTTACTAGTTCACCAGTTTACTACTACAAATTTGACAAGTTTACCGGTTTACTGATTGACTAATTTACTCATAACAGGGTTTGCTAGTTTACTATCTGACTTTTGCACCTGTTTACCATTTTACAACTTAACGATTTCAGTAGTTTACTAGTTTACCAACTTACTAGTTCACTAGAAATTTTATTCAATACATAAAAATTATGTAGATATAATTTACTTAGATATCAATCAAACTGTCTATCCTAGAGCATATATATTAATATGATACGAAAATTATACTTATAAATTTAATACACTTATAAATTTAGAAATAATTCTAGTAATTCATATACAAAACGATAAAAATACATAAAATCCAATTTATACAATTTATGCAATTGAAAATACTCGAAATTGTGAAAATACTAAGAAAAATTATGGAATAAAAGTATTGAAAATCTTCATGAAAGAAATCGTCGCCTGAAAAATCAATTTCGATTCTTCAAATCATCGAAAGTTTCAATAGTATGGCATCAATTTCTAAAAATCTATTGCGCGATTCATATAAATGTTAGAAGTACATAAGAATACTGGAAAATACTACAAAATTTGATGAATAATATACTCAACATTACAAAAATCATATTAATTTATGATATCCCTTTTATCTGTGTGGTTAAAATTTGCTTAAAAATCAATTCAAATATATAAATTTTTTAGACATTTGATTTTTAAAGCATCGAATTTCTGAAAGCTGTACAGAAACCCGTATTACTTAACATCGGATATTCCTCAAAGAGGTATAAATACAAAAAGTGTTAAAAAAAAAATTAAAACTCAGTTACTAATTGAAAATCACAAAAATCAAATTCCATTATTTACGAACATGAAAAATGCAGAACTCTGGATTCCAAAAGTTTTATAACTTTTAAATTCCGAAATGTAAAATAACTCAACATCCCTCTGTTGTTACCATGTTGTCCAGATTATAAATTATGAAATCTTGAAGGAAAAATATTTTCCAGTAAAACCCCTCCCGAAAATTTTTTCTGCCTACGCCCCTGTAATGAATAATTCTTAAAACATAATTAACATCATTTTTCAACGTTATTAACCATTTTTTACTTTTTTCTGAAGTGAAGTTCAAGAACTTATTCTTCATACTTTTCATTTTTTTCTCATACTTTTAGAACTTTAGACACATCCTTAAACTGCACCAAACACGCATACCCTTTATAGTCCTACCAAGATCAGATTTATAGTTAGATTTTAAGAAAAGGACGTTTATTAGCTTTATTCTAATTTTTGCACTTCATTGTTCGACTATGGGTCAAAATTGTTTGAATTCTCAAATTTTTGAAAATTTCCTGAAGAATCCTTTATAATCTAAGAACAATTGAAAAAATAATTTGATGACACAATTACATTGACGAAATCACACTCTGTTGTTATCGGTGTTTACAATAAAAATATATTGTCAAAATTGACATTCTATGAATTACATACGCTAAAGAAGTGTGTACCTCATTTTTACAGAGGCAGTAATTTTTTCTATTGCCTTTTTGCCTAATTTTACTATTATTCAAGTATAATGTATTTTGAGTATATATTTTTCAAAATATTATGGCGAGAAAAAAATATCCTCTATTTATGTACAACGTCATCGATAAACGTTCTATGAAACCAAAAGTAAAATGTATGTCGAATTACACTACATGATTGTCGAATTAATCCTAAGTGACTGCAAAATATTTGAGATGACAGTGATAATATATATCGAAAAATATCTATATCCCCCCCCCCCCCCCAAAAAAAAAAACATCTCCAACGTAAAACTTTGGAGGTGAAGGGTCTAGTCTAAAAAAAAAATACAAAAAAAACCCCAATCTGCTGTATATGCCCAGTAAGGGCTGATATCCATTAGAGTCAGTAAAGTGATGTGGTTACGCAGAAAAACTTTTTTTCAGGCGGTTCAACATGTAAATGCCGTTTTTCAGAATGTCACTGAAGGAAAAGTATTCAATATTTTTTATTGCCATTTTTTTCAATGTTTTATTGGTCCTCGAACTACAAAATAAAGTAATAATCGCTCAAAAAATTGTCGCCCTATGGCCACAGCACCCTTGCAAAGTTAGGCCTTCCAAATAAAGGTGAGTTGGTGGAGCACACAATTTTGCAAAAACTGTTTGTCAGAAATATAAAAGGAAATTTTCATACAATCTGTAGACTTGAGACTATCGTACGGTAACTATCTACATTATTATCTTTAGAAATGTTCAACTTTCATGACTCTTACAAACAACTGATTTTCAAAACTGTCTAAAATTCCAAAGATGTCATACAAAATTTTATTGTTATTAACTGCATGACTTAAAAAATGTCAAAACTGCGATACTCGAAAAACTTTCAAAACGGTCGAACTCGTTAAATCCGTCATAAACTACTATTAAAAACAGCAAAACTTTTCTCAAGTATTAGATCCCTCAGTCTTTAACATTTCTAATGAAATTTTGAGGGTTACGAAAATCTCATGTACATACAGAAAAGTCCATCTTCATTTTCTCAAGTTTTCCCAGATTACTCAAAATGTAAGAGAGCTGCGGAATATAGTCAATTTAAGAATTTTTTTAAAGAAAACGGAAACCCTGCGAAATCCAACTAATTTGAAAAATTTTGTATGACCATGTATGCGAAATTCATACTTTTAGAATAAACTTTTCATCAGCCTAAAGAGGTTTTTCATTCGATTAAATATAAATAAAAACGCATACTTCAGATCAAGAATCATTAAGTAACTATACGTGCATCTCAATTTTTCACATTTAATTGCATTAAATTTTCATAGGATAAATAAACTATTTCAAATGTCAACATATGGATGCAATAAACAAAGCTTTTTACATACTCACAATCACTTTACGTTTATTGATTTACCTTGTATCATTCATTCCAGTCGAGTACGAATTTTTTATCGTTCAACGCAAATATTTCGAATTAGCTCTTGCTCCTCAAAAATATAACTGTAAATTACCATAATTCGAGAGAAAATAAATTTTCCTAGTAAATTTTTCAAATTTGCCACCCTGCGTAGGTTTTAACGCTCCCGCGAAATGATATTGCGAGAGAACATAAAAAATTATAGCCCAGCTTGATCAATTACTCCTAATGAGGAGCAGAGGATGTAAAGAAGTCGTAAAAATGACAAGAAATGGTCGATGCGATAACCAGGGTTAGTAGTCAGCTTGTTACACGCGTATCTATTTGGCGTAGCATTCGGATGAGATCATAAATTTGGTACTATCCGAGTTGCGATAATGAGTTGCAAAAATCGTTGTTACTATCTGAGTTGCAATAATTTTAAAAGGGATGAGTTGCGGTCATATCCGACTTGCGGTCACATCCGAGTTGCGGTAATTTTATGATGAAACAAAAAAAAAACTTAAGATCATTTATTTCATTTAACAATTCCAATAAAACCGCAATTTTCAATTTTTACCGCAACTCGGTATCAACCATAAATTTCCGTACTTCCAACCTGCGTATCCCCCCCCCCCACCCGCTCCTCATAACTTTCCAACAATGTAAAAAAATTTAAATCTCCTCTACATACCCTAAAGTAAATTATACTTAATATATGTGTAGCTATCATTTTAACGATGCTGCAAATTTTTTACTTTTCCTTCATTTTTTTTCATATTTACTTTTGAAATCGGTTTTTTTGCTGACGGATTGTAATTTTGTTCTGTAAGTGACGTAAATATTTCAGAATATTGTAACGATTTCGAAAAACCCTTAGAAGTAAATTATCTCCCGCGTGAGTGCGTTTGAATGCTGAAAATAAGTCATTTCATGCGGACTCTAGGGCTACGAAAAAATCACTACCAGAAGCAGGAAATTCTGTCAAAGATTCAATAAAGACATTTTAGCGAGGAAAAAAAAGTGAGAAAAGTTTTCATCGATCGCTGATAAGGTTTCGCTGACAAGTACTATGATTGATAAAAGCTTTCTCGTACGGTAAACACGAGGAAAAATCAATGCCTGACGACGAATCAAAGCCATCTCCTGGCCAGTGTATCACGGATAGAAGAAAAGTTCTAATAAGTTGGGTAAATATAGAATCATTGTTGTTTTTATGTGACGCGCGTGTGCATCCATAGGATCGGCGGAGCCAGGAGAGTAAGAGAATATGAGGATAATCCATTAGACTAGTTGTAACCGAAAACTGGGCAAACAAGGGCGACCGCCGATTAAATATGACGAACGGATAGATTCGATCGCACCCCGAGATAAGATGTATCAAAAGCAGGTGTCCGATTGCTGCAAGGGAAAAAGTCCTCGTCTGCCATTTTTCCCCAAAAATTTTTTTTCCTGAATTTCGTTACTTTGCTGAATATCTGATCGATGAGGAAGTAACAAGGATTTTCGTCAGAGATTGGGGGAAGTGAGGGACTGCCCAAATACTCATATCAATTTTCCAACACAGAATTTTTATTTGAAATCTTTAGTCAGTATATTTGAAGGAAAGAAAAACTTGATCAATTGTTGTACCTTAATGAATAATAAAGAACAAAAATCATACGAAAGGCTGAGAGCAAAAACCGAACAAGTAAAGACAGATATCTATCTGTCTTTTCCTAGTTCGGTTTTTCCTCTCAGCCTGCCATTGATTCATAGAAACTTATTTACATAATAAAATAATGATAAAGGAATCTATTCTTTTTTAAGTAAAAATATATTATCAATCATTGAATTATGATCATTTAACATTTCATTGATAATTTATCATCATAGACTTTTACTTCTCATTAATAGTTATTACTTTGTCAATAGCCATGATTTTGAAGTAGTTTCCCAAAAATTTTCTAATCTTCATGATTTATAATAATTTTTAATTTTCTGTCCATGAATTCCTATCCTTCCCATAAAACCTATAAGTCTTCCGATAAAATTTCCCATCAATCACTATTTTATGAAAATTTTTCTCCAAATCCTATGATTTTTGAATAATTCTACAGTTTCCATCTTTTCACATAGTTTACTATAATTTTCATGATTTTGTGAAATATTTCATATTCCTTTATTACTTTTTGAAAAAATATTCCATTGTTTACCACGAACGATTACAAACTTTCACCATATCTATGACTTTTCGTAATTTCCTTTGATTTCTCATGCTTTGCAACATTTTTTGGTATACCGTGTTTCTTCACTTTCTTATCCTTTAACTCGATCTTCTTAAATTTCTTATCCATCTCCAATGTTTTATATCAAATTCAATAATTTTCTGATTTTCCATTTATTTCCTTAATTACCGAGTACCCCCTTGTTTCTTATGTTTTTCTATGTATATAATCAACTATGAGTGTCAATAATTTGATATAAATCAATTCTGATTTTCCATAACTTATCATCATTTTAACAACTTAACATCTGTAACGAACATATGATTTTCCATGGTATTCTGCGGTTTCAATGATTCTCATAGATTGTCAAAGATATTTTTTTTTCTTTTATTAATTTCCCATGATTGGTGTATATGATTTAATGCAAATATAATCATATTACATCCGTATATAGTTAAATTGTAATGTGACTAAAATTAAAATGATATATTAATATAATTTCCGACTTAATTCTTGTTTTATTTAGATATGATTTTTCATAGGTTATGTACATGATTTGATTCTCATCTACTTTTTTTTATAACTTTTTATTATTTCATACGATTTCGAACTGTGAACTATCATTTTAAATAATTAACGATAGCTTCATATTTTAAAACTTATTTTTTAGACTTTAACTGTGTAATAACTTTTGAAATATTTTTGCTGTCAGATTTCACAATGAGAAAATATTTTTTAAATACATAATGAACCACAACTGAATGGTTTTTGTTCAACTTTAATTGTTTGTTTAATTTTATTGCAAATTTTTGATTTTCTGCTCCCACTTGCAAAATGTTTAGATGTATAAAAAATCGACAGATATAATTTTTTAAATATATAATTGCCAAATATCAATTCTCTTCATATTATATTTATTAATTCGTCTTTCTTCTTATGCACTGAAAAAATAATACTGCATTGGTTACGAGAAATAGTACATTACATAACAGGCAAGGATGTGCGAATTTTATCTACCTCTTTTTATCTACCAATTTTATCTACCATTCATCGATTATTAAGATTACAAAGCTTTTCTAGTTATATTCATAATGAATAAAATTATGTAAACCTATTTCTGGATATATACTTCATCTTTTTAATTGATTCATCCTGTTAACATTAGAATTGATTCCCATTATTATTTATTTACCTTCTTGAATAATATTTATCCAATTTCTTCTCTTTCCTTACACTGTAAAAAAAGTTTGTAAATTTTTCATTACGTAGTAGAGTAAATTTTCTGTACTTCGAAATTTACTATACCGCAATAGAATTTTTCCTCGACCATAGGACTTTTACTGCTCTTTTCATGAATTCTTTCTATGTCTGGTATGTGAAAGATGAATATAGCAATTTTACTACGGAACAATATTTTCATCTTCTTTCAGTACTAAAAATATTTTACCCAAGTATAAAAAATTTTTCATTAACTTTTTTAACTATATGGTAAAAAAGCTGGTAAATTTTCCCATGCCCGGTATAGTAAATTTCCGAAGATCTGCATTTTTCTATACTTCATCCGACACTTTTCTACGACCATTGTTTATTTACTATATTTTGCTTATGCATTTTTTCAATGTCTCGTCTAGCAAAAATATATATATTAATTTTACTATAAGGAAAAAAATTTTCGGGTTGAATTTCCATAAAAATCTGCAATGGCAGGATAAGGGTCGAATTTCTATTTTTGTTCTCAGCTCACTGTAGGTAATACGAAATTTTATTCCTTCGTGCCATTAAAAAATGCTACAAGTCTAATATTTATGGAAAAAAAGTAATTTACCATCATTTCATATTTACATGCCTACTTTTTACTGTAAAGCCCACGATATGTTCCCAGACGTTTGGTAAAAATTGACGAGCCGAAAGTCAAGTGATACGTGGGTATTTCAAGTGCCATCATAACTCTCTTGTATTATAAAGGATCTAGTGGAGTTGTTGCATCGCCACCGCCAAGAAGTCCTCCATGTCAAGCTCAGTAACTGAGGCGGCAACTGGGACGAGGTGACCGCTGTCTCGGAATCAACGGATAAAAAAATTCCTACATAAGGACGACGACCCTTGGGACAAAGATTGACGAAAATACCCAAAGTCACCAATGACGGTACAACGGGGGAAGGAGGAGGAGAAGGGGGGGGGGGGGGTACAAAAATATTTTTGCTTCTTTTTGAATTTCCCACATTTCAAAATCCCATACTCGAATGAGGTAAAAATACTATACTGAAGTATGGTGAATATTATTTGTATACAGTAAAGCTACTATACACTGGTAAAGGAAAATTACTAACCCTGGAATGGGTTAGTTGCTTCTAATACCAGTATGGGGAAAATACCATAAATTTTTTTTACTGTCTATCAATGCATTCATTTATGTGATTCACACCTTAAACTAACGTTTTCTGAAATTTCAACTCAAGATATTATTTCCTGGTTTTTCCCCAATGGTTAGAATCCTTCAATTCCCATTTTTCCTCGACTACCAAGGTTCTCTTTACATAAGCAACGGTTTTTATTTACCCCACGTCGGACATCGCCTCCAATTTCCCGTCCCCTAATCGCTCTCGCGGGCTCGGAAAAACCTGCTCGCAAACAACGCTCTCGAATTACGAATTACGCTGGGATGGTCATGGCGAAGCACTGGATAGAGGCCTCTGGTCCTTGCGGGAACTCCGCTAAGTGGCGGATTAGATTGAATAGCGGGCGTTAAGGCAAATGAAGTGAGGCCCCGCGTTTTATGAGAAGGACGAGAATGCGCCCCGTCGTAAAGTCACTGCGACGTCCGGCGAGCGGAATATTATGTTCCCGCATACGTTTCGAATAAATCGAGTTAGCTGTTGCGGAGGAGGATCGATAAGGTGAAGAGGGTCTGCGGAAGCTATCGCGAAATCGGATTAGCACTCGAGCAGGCCCGGTCAGCGGCGTCCGCTATTCGCCATCTGAGGCTCCGAGCGCCGGGACGCCGAAAAAATACGGTCACTCGAAAAGGGTTACGGGGACATATAATTATGGCAGTGCTTCATCCCCAAGTCGTCGAAGCAATCACCATAACGACTCTGTAACGAAGCCATTTGTCTTCTTCGAGAGGATGCGGAGAGTCGCCGCAAATGCGTTGGCTTCATGCGCCGCGAAAGGGCAAGGAGAAATTTGGTGATTGCGCAGGGGGTACTTTTCTTCGCTGCAGAATTTGTACGACGTGAAGATTTTTCTTTCGACGCGAACGACATTTTGTCGCTGTTTGGTAATGATGTGTTACTCCGAAACGCTTACTGAAAAAAAAGCATTGGTTCAGATAACCAAAATCACTTTGTTTGGCCTTGTTTAGTTGAGAGAACCACTCGATTGGTTAAATTAACAAAAACATCATGATTCCTCATAAAAAAGAAGTTTTGTTGATCTCACAGTATACTTTTTAGTTCCATCAACGTTAGTTATTGTTACTTGAACGATTTGACCGAGACGTCAAACTTTGTTGTTGCAGCCAAGTAACATGTTTCTGAGAACAGTGTGTTTTGGTGCTCTCAACCATGTTCATAATTGACTGAACAATTTTCTGACGCATGCGAGCAGAAGTGCGTGGAGGAGGAACAGTCCTCATGGTGCGCCATGAACCTCTGTGAACTGCAAACCTTTTGTTTTTTCACGTTGTATTTTGTCGGGTATTTCTTTTCGGTAAAAATTGGTGAACTGGTGCGTATTACTGAAGTGAATAATGGATGAGTCGCACTCTGCATTCGTGGTCGACGAAATTCTTCAGAAATGGGGATTGTCGTCCATGATAAATATGATATTATTCGAAGTTATCATAATACATTGTTTATTCAACCGAGTGTTTGGTTAACGTTACAAAGTGACATGGTACGGTTAACCAAAAAACACGAATATTAAAGTCAAGAAATTTCTTTTAAAAGCTAAATTAAACCTAATAGGTTTGTTCTTTGACAGAAAAATAGGTTGTGTTGAATAACATGGATGATGCGTAATACTCTATTGTTAGTTGTATCAAAAAAGTAACATGTTTTTGACAATCAAGTAAAATTGTCGACAGAACCAAGTAGCGAAATGTGAGTTTTGGCATTTTGATCATTCGTAACGAAGTCAATTCGGTGCTACTATCCATAATGAAGGACTATGTCAAAATGGTGCGAGCAACAGAAAATATGGTTGGGCCTATATCAACCATGTGATTTTGTTGAAACAACCAAGAATCTGATTACCTCAACAAACCATTTTTTTCAGTGTTACATTTTAAGCTGTGATGATCAGGTAAAGCGTACTACAAAATTTTTCGAATTTATGATTTAAATTTTTAAGTAAAGCTTGTATGTCAGTAAAAGTAAATGTTGCTTTTTCGATTTGGGATAATAATATAAACTCTTTATTTTTGGTTTTAAGAAATGAGTACAAAAATTATCCGTTGAAATTCGTCGGATACCGTATTTTTCATTGAATGGATGTTATTGTTGAAAAAAATTTTATTCAGTATTTTTTGGTTTTCATGATTTTAAGCTTGATGACAGATTATCGCAAAATCAACGAGGACTCGTTATGTAATTTTTTTATTTTAATAATCTTTTCATGCATATTATAAGGACTGTCAATATAATATAGCGTCATTATTTTTCATATGTTTGTTCCTTTTTTTAATGTCGAATGGTATTTGTGTCTCTTTCCAATCTGTAGACGTAAAATGCGTACGTCCCTTACTTTATTACTTGTATTATTTGTAGTGAAATGGATCAATTTTAAAATTGTGATAATATTGAATCAATAGAATTTTTCAAACTATACAAAATTGATAAACATTTTCTGAGTTTTGAGATTTGTAGAAATATTATCAAAATAATCTACTAACTGCTAGTATGAAATATTTTATAAATTGAAAATTTTTCTAACATTCAACACAGTTTGTTCTTGTACGGAATTTCCGGAATTCTCCACAATCTATGACATTAACAAACATTTTCTGAAATTATATAAACTTTTTGAATTTTTCTAGTGTGTTGATTATCTTTGATATCATCAATGTTTCATGATTTTTGAAAGTTCAAACATAATAAACACTATTTGAAACTTTCCCCATATAATCAGAAAAAGTCTATTTGATCAAGACTTTACGTTATCTGCTCATGCTTGAAAATTGAAAAACTCCAATTTCAGAGACACATGGTAATGAACTCAATCTTAAAATTTATCAACATTTGCTGAATTTAAACAAATTTTCCAAACTTGTTTGAACTATTCATGATCTATGAGATTTTTAATTTTTTTTTGTTTTAAAATTTTCATAAGATGCACAATACAAGGTATTTATGACGTTTTATTCATAATTTTAAATATATCTCAGGTTATACGTGTTTTTATTTGGAAAATCATGATGATGTATATTTTGTACAAGGATGATAAAAATCATTTTTCCCTGAAGGATCATGCAGATATTCCATTGATTTATCAACAGGTAGCATAATTAAAAGAGTTATTAAAATATTCGATTAAATTTCTATCCCTTTTAAGAATATTATTTTGAAGCGTTTTTATACTACATATCGCATTCGAGAGTGACGGGAGTACACAATCAAAAACCCCCCAAAGAAATGGTTTCTCTCAATCTCAGAGACTTGGACATTAGCTGGGAATTAAAGTGGATGAAGAAAATGAGATCAAATTACACAGATTCCCATCTAATTCCCTAGTTGATTCATTTAGTTTCCCGTCAAGGAACGTGTTTTTGTCTGCAAACAGAACCCAGGATAGTGAAGTCATTGTTATAAGAAAACATCCATTATTGAAAAACAAATAAATTTGGCGATTTTAACAATCTATCCAAAAACACTTTCCACGAATAGAGCTGACAATTATTTTTTTTAGCAAAACAGAAATATATTTAAACGTTTTTTATGTACCCATTTTATTAAAAAAATTTTTTACTATACTTTTAAGTTTTTTCATGCAAGTGGCATTCATCTACTAAAAATTTCTAGAAATATTTAAGACTTTTTTTTTTGGTAAAGAAATTTGCAAAAATCAAATAAATTGATAGGTTCTGAATGAACAAGATAATTAAAGTAAAATAGAAATTAACCTTGAAGTAACTTTCTTGCTTGTCGTATTACATATTCATGATTTTTAAATTTTTCGGTGATATTTCATTTTCAAAAACTGTTCTTATAATCTCTGTTTTGATAAATACAGTTTCGAGACAGGCGGAATAAAACGTTGACCTTTTTTACACCTTCCAAAGTTCAAAGAGAATACGGATCAATATACATAATTTTTTACACTACTTCTGCAGAGTGGCTTTTTTAGCGACTTTCACATTGGCTCAACAAGCTCATTCAGCACTAGTTGAGAAATATACTATCTATCGTAAATTCGCAACTTTTCACACGATATTTCAAGTATATTTCCAACCGTCTGTGTAAGAAAAAAATGTCATTACGTCATTTGACATTTACAATTATTAATTAGAAAACCATGAAAATATCTTGAATTGAACATTTCAAGTTATTACACCCGTGGTGAAGATAGGCACATACTACCGCAAATTTCAGTTCATTGCGTTATTTTCGGGCGCGGCAACACCGCATCGTGACATTTGATAAACAAGTGACATATGACAAACAAGCCGAAATTGTCATCAGCTGTTACACTCAGATATATATATATATACGTCGTGGAAGAAAACAATTACAGTGTTGCCGAGTGTACCGATCGGGTACGAAAAATTTTTTTTTCAAAGAAAACGGTGTGGTAAAAATTCATATTTGATGTGGTGAATGACGTGTAATTGCACTGTTCAATAGTTGTAAAGTTTTTAGAAAAATCTATCTCGTGATTTTTTAGAAATTCAAGAAAATATGCTTCCACCCGTTTGATTACATGTTTAATTGAATAATTTTTGAACAAAAAGCTGGATAGTAGAACAAACTGAAATTTTTCGGACTTACTTAGTATTCATAAGAGATTATCTTTGATTTGTTTCATCAAAATCTATCTCAAAATTTGGTAGGGGATCAGTCCTTCCAATCCGTTTTTTTCCAAAACAATTTTTTCCATTCGCCCTTTTCTTTTAAAACTTTTTTTCCCAATCAAGGATCAGTTCCAAAACATATTTCAAAATAAGGTATTTCCAAAACATTTTCTTCCGAAATGAGGCATTTCCAACATACGTTTTTCAAAAAAAAATTTTCTGCTAGAAGAAAGTTTTTCCTCTAACATTTTTATTTTGAACAATAAAAATAAATTATTTTCGAAAATTTCGATATGATTAATTTTCAACTGTCAAAACTGTCATTTTTTTTCATAAAAAAAAATCAATACGGAGTATATAAATGTTCAGGTTGTTTATTTGCTTTAGTTGTCAAAATTTTCATGCTTCTTAATATTATCCCAAATTTCAAGCTCTGTACAAGAATAAAATATGGCTGAATTCATCAAATCGAAAAAGCAAGTCTCCTAGGTGTCCCTAGATATAAGCCAGCGCTCTGGAATCAGTATGATTCGGTGAGACTTAGAACTGCAAGAACAAATAATACTTTAGAGGGATGGCACAACAGGTTCCAACTTGTTGTCAGAAAGAAACATCCAAGCCTATATTCTTTTCTTGAAGAACTCAAAAAAGAATAAGGTGACATCGAAATCATGCAATCATATCATCGATAATGATGATATAATTCAATATTTGAAAAATGTAAGTTATAATATACGATTATAAATACACACACTAAATGACACTTTGATAAATAAAACCATCGAATTTCATATGGCTGCTATATGCTTTTTTTTTTTTTAAATAATGATATTTTTGGTATAATACTTTGATGTGTTACGAAATTCGGGCTTGGTACTCTTGGGTATTGGGAAATTCGAGTTTGGTATAATTAGGTACTGAAAAATTCGGGTTTAGTATTATTGCATGCTGGAAGATTTGGATTGGAAATGCTCTGGTTCGGAAAATTCTGAATTGGAAAAAATTGCCTTTGAAACTCGTGAAATGGAAAATCTGTACCCCAATCCAAAATTTCAACTATGGTGGTATTACCTTAAGAAGCTCTGTTTTTTTATCAGTCATCAAAATGATTTCTCCTTCAATTTCTATTTCGACATAATGTAGCAAATATGACAATAATCCACTCTTATTCTAAAACGAGGTCCCCTTTTTCCGAACGCTAATTACCACGTGATTTAATCAAAATCCAAAAGAAACACGCAAAAGACTAGAAGTTGGTTAAATAATGAATAAGGTCGCGCTGTAATGAAGATATCTTCTTACACTCGATTTATTATGTTAATCACTCGCGTATGAAGCGACCAGGAGCAACATAAGAAACTGGAGAGCACGGTCGAACGAATCTGATGGGAGCGATGCGAGGATGTACAGTATAAAATGGGTGGCGGCGGGCGAATTGAATAAAGCTGACAGGCATCGGCTCCGAACGTCACCGGAGGCGCGTGCTGTCGCTACACATTCGCGCGTACGGCAGAGGCCAGCGCGGATTGAAAACTTCGCACGCAAGGCATCAACGTGATGACGCCAGTCATCGATTCTCGCGATTAAGCGCACACCGTAACGGTCTTTCATTCCACCGGAATACATTACGACTTTCAAAGTCTTCGCCTGCAGAAATGGTCGCTTGTTCGAGCCAAAAGTTTATTTTTCTCCAATTGTTAGCGTGAACTTTCATTCCCATTTATCTCCCTTTCCCTGGCCAACTTGAGTCCAATAACAGTAAGCTCAGAGTCGAGTAAAAGCCGTTGCACTATGTTTTGTACAAAAAAAATTTAGTATTTACAACTGTAACATGCCTAGTTTAACAAAAAAATTGACTACATAGAAGATGTTAATAAACTCTATATTCTGCGTTAGTTGATAAAAACTTATCAATATTTTTCGGTCTAGCTATTGCTGGTAGATTCCGGTGGTTCGGTAATTTTATGACGAAATCTATTGTAGGTAGCTTGAATAATCGGGTACTTTGCAGATTTTCAGGTGAGGGTAAGTAAGGTAATATGCAAGATGCAAGAAATTACGACAATAAGTAAGTTTCAGAGAGCTAGCTTAACAAAAAGTCAGCAAGTTTTATGAATTAAGGTTCTTAATGTATGCTAATTTATATAAGTTGGTCTTACGAATGCTAGTTAGTCATATCAGCTTACATTAGTTACTTTATTGTCTTGAATGATCTCGGTACTTGGTGTAATCAATGACTTTCCAGACTGTAAGTCTTGAATAAGAAAGATAATATGTAAGACGTCAGGCATGATATGTAAGATCCATAGAGCTGGCGTAACAAGAAGTTAGTGAATTTTATGATTTGTCATTGTTAATGAATGACGATTTGTATTTAATAGTCTTACAAATTCTAATGCTACAGTTGAATATACAAATGCTAATGCTGAATTTGTGCTAATGCTAAAGTTGATATCGCATTCAAAAACCTTCCAAAGAACGCTTGAAATTTATGGTTTTCTGTTCAAATATGCCCAAAGTTCGATTTGACCGACCATCGCTGTTAAAAGTCCGTTCAAGCACTTTAAATCCTTCCTAATCAGTTGAAAAATGCTTAAGGAAGTTTAAAAAACGTTCTGGTTACGACTCGGGCATGTTCCAGAATTAGATCTTCCAATTGATGTGGGTCAAGTACAAACAAATTTTAAGGAAAATTCTACATACCATACTTATGTGTGCTTATTTATAACTATTTTCTCTTAAAGCCATAACCGAAGCCCCCTCCCCTTCCCAATAATTTTGGACTCCCTCCTTTTAAAATGCTGGATCCGCGACTGAATCTGAATGAAACCTTCTCAATTGGAATTAAAGCCTTAAAATCTTGTACATCATAATTATGATGATTTAGACTTGAATTTAGCTAATGAATTGATTCATCTTACCATTTTTGCAAAATAGCACGAAAAGAGAAGGAATGAATAGAATGAAATCTCTCTCCACCGTATAATTTTGTAAAATAATGTGTAATCTACTTTTTTTCATGCAGAAGTTGCACTTCGTATGTATTTAGCGATGGTGGTAACTAATCGCAGTGAGGAAAGCTCATTTTCAAAGCTAAAGATTATAAAGAACAGATTGCGAACGTCGTTGACTCAAAAACGTTTGTCGAATCTCATGCTTCTCAGTTTGGAAAGCGACATTCTCCACGATATGAATTTTGATGATATTGTCAACACATTTGCTTCTAATAAACCACGCAAAGTTTTTATTTATTTAGAATTAATAAACGATTGTCAGTGTGCAAATATAATACAAGAAGAAACTTTTTCATATGCTGTACGTAATCATATTATTTCACTTAAGTGTTGCCCACTGTATATACGAAAAAATTCAAGGGGCCTCCACCAAATTTTGGCCCCAGGGCCTCCGAATTCTAAATGCGGCCCTGGCAATAACGATTAAGTTAGTCGTAAATCTAACTAATTTGAAGTAGCTAGAATAATCAATTAGTTTGGGGACTGTCAAGTCACAAAATTGGCAAACTCAGATATTTACATTATATTGTTAGCTTAACAAAAACAGTTTAAAAGGTTTTGATATATTTCTAAATTTATTTTAATTTCAATTTTATTTATAGTCGTCTTTTTCTAAAAACATTCACTGCGGTAAGATTGCTTGTGTGAACCTACATAGCGCTTTTATTAAGAACAAACTTTTCAGTTATGAACAAATAAAAAATCAACGACTGTTCAATTGATACTGAACGATTATTTTTTTTGAGATTGTTAATAGAGAATTCATCAGTTCATACTTATCAGTGGAAGAAATAGATGTCTGATTTTTCACGAAGTTATAAATTCTTTGGATTTTTTTTTGAGAAATTATTATAAATCAGTCTTTGATAGGAACCGCGAAAAGTAATTACTTACGTTGATTTCTGCTGATCAATTTGTAGAAGTTAGTTTTATGATTGTCAATTATTTACGTGAGTGGAGTCATTTGGTTTTCGCTTATATTTTCTGCAGCTAGTTTAAAAAATATGACCGGGTCTATAGAAAGGTGCCTGACAACCAAATCGATAAGGCAGATTTTCTAGTTCATTTGGCATGGCAAACAGGCTGAGTCGATTTTGTTGTTAGGTACCTTTCTACAGACCAGGTCACAAACCTCAAACAACCTAATTTTTGGATACGATGACTATGGTATCATTATGTATTTGTAGCAACTAATTATACAGTGTAATATCAGTGCCAAAAATATTGAAGTACATTTATTGATGAAGGACTTTGAGGGAAAAAAAGGCGTACGCAGCTCTTATATACGCGTTTCCATTTTCGTTTACTTTCTTGTTACTTTCGAATGACAACATTCAATCCGGAGTCTCAAATATTATCATCTAACGCTGTCCCAAAAAATCTTTTTCACAATAACGGAGCATGAAAAGTTTCCAAACTCATAACACTAAGTAAATATCCTGAAATTTTATAAAATATCTCTGTGCCAAGCAAACTTTTTTACATAGATCGATCTGATTTCCATCTTCAAAAGTCAACTCACGAACTCGATATGTTCATTTTAGACCTTAAGACTATATATGCATAAATACCTTAGCTAAAAGAACGTGTTTCAAAGTCTACTGAACTGAAGCATACTTGACACATTTGGAAATTATTATGTAGAACGATACCAGCCTACGTTGAACAAATTATGTAAGAAATGTGAAGATCATTTAAATATTCTGCATAGCATTAATCTATGAAAACAGTCCTGAATGAGGTAGAAAACATGAATAGGTACCCGAAAAATTAGGACAGTGCTTTTTTTTGGTTTTGCTTTTGTTGTAGGCAAAAAAAATTTTTTTTCCTTTCTCTTGCAATTTCAAAAAAAAAAAAAAGGGAATGTAAATTTGTATTGCCCATTACGTAATATATTCTTGTACAAATCCATTTACCACGTTGTTGAACGAAACAATACTTATCACATTTCAACTCTGAAATTCTTCGAAAAAACTTTCTTACACAAGATGAAAAATCAATTATTATACATATTCACTATATAACTAAGTGTAGAACTCATAGTTATACTCATTATAAAAATTTAAACTACTCATTAAAGTGCATCTTTTTACTGACATATTGACTCAATGAAACACTTGGTTGCTAATTTGTTTAAATGTTGGGTTAAGTTTGTTGTCATTACTTTCCTAGACCATCAATTGTGACAACAAGAGTTAGGCATAACGTAACCGGCAGGGTTTGGAAAGTTACTTGAAAAAATGTAACGCGTTACGTAACCGTTACAAAGGTGAAAAAAGTAATTCGTTACGTTCTCTTTACTTAAAAAGAAATAGTAACTCGTTAACGTTACCACTTAAAAAAAGTAACGTCCCGTTACTTTTTGGAATAAATAGAATGTAAATAACAAGACATTGAAAAACTAAGGCTGAAATATACAATTTATATGTACTTGTGATTTTGTTCTATAGAAATTGTTTATTTCAGATATAATAAAAAATACTAATCTTAACCTTTTCAACCTGAGAAAAAAATCAATCAGATTGTTCAAATTTTTATGTTTCTCAAGTTAACGAAATTTCTGAATCTGACATTTGATTCAATGTTAGCCACAAGAAAACATTTGCAAATTTAATAGATTTTTGGAAGAATCGAAATACTTACCCAGATTTTCAGAATTTTTAAATCTTTTTGTACTTTTCAGAGTGTATAAAATGTTGCAGGATTTTCTAGAATTTTTATAAATTTCTACTATTTTTCTGTACATTGATGTATAAATTTCAAGAATTTCATGCTCTAGAATTAAAAGTTTATTGAATTATTGATATTTGAGAGGATTTTTCAGCGAAAAATTTCTAATAAGATTTTCATTTCGTTTGATTTTTTCAAAACTTTTTTAATTTTTCTACGATTTGAAGAATTGCTCAGTATTTTTGAACCCATTCGTATTTTTCAGTATGATAGAATATTGCAGAATTTTCCAGTATTGTTACATAATTTCAGTATTTTTATAATAATAATTGTTCGGTACATTTCAAAAATTTCGAACTCCAGAATTTGAATATAATGAAACATAACGTGTTTTACAGGATTTTCCACAAAACAGTGTCTCAATAGATTTTTACTTATTCCAGTACTTTTTGTATTTCTTTAGTTTTTTCTATAATTCCAAGGATCGTTCATTATTTTTATATATTGCTGTATGAATTTCTGGAATTTGAAAGATTTTCAATGTTTTATGTATTTGCACGTATTTTTCCGAATGTATTTTCTTTCTGCATTATTAAGTATTGAAAGAATGTTGTAGAATTTTTAGTTTTTCTATAGATATATCTTTCAATTTCCAGAATGAAATAACATTGGAGGTGTGAAATTTCTGGGGTATATTTCGATCGATTTTGCAGAAAACAGTTTCTTTATATATTTATAGGGCCCTCAATATTTTTTGTATTTTTCACAGAGTTATAATATAAAAAAATTTTCTTATCTTCTTATAGACTTCTAAAAATATTTTAGAATATAAAGCTCAAGCAATTGAATTTTTTTGATTCCTTGAATTACATAAATTTTTTAAAAATCAAGTAACTTAAAACTTAATAAAATCTAGTATTTTTCGTATTTTTCATATTTAATTTCATTAATTATTTATTTTTTTTTGTATTCATTATTATTCCATAAAATTTTCTAGCATGATCTTTAAATCTTACAAATCTTATTATAGATTTTGCCATCTATAAATTCTAAGAATTTTTTATATCTTTTCATGCGAATTTCTAAAATTCAACGCTTTGAGTCGTGAAAGTTTTTAATGAAAAATAAAAAAGCTTATTCTTCGTCAAGAGTTTTACACAAATTACGATTATTCCACACATTAAAAATTATGATTATAGAATTTTATATCTTAAAATGAGGAAGTTAAAAATTACTAAGATCTCAGTTGCGGTAAATTTTTTAAAAATTTCCAAATTGTGCTAAAAACTTAATGGGGCAAATAAAAGTAACGTAAAATAACGGGATTTTCGTTACTCGTTACCGAAAAAAAGTGACTCGTTCCCGTTATCGTTACAGTAAAAAATGTAACGTTTTAGAGTAACGCGTTCCTTCCAAAGCCTGGTAACCGGCAGTTTTGAAAAATGGAGCTGAAGAGTAAAAGTCATGCGCGTGATTAAACACGCACTGCTATGTTTTCGGGAACGAGAAGCCAGACGCGCGCTCAAACGCGGAACAGAGAAAAGCGTCTCGCATCTATTTATACATTTTCGACCGGAACTTGGCCGGCCGTACGTTTTCACAAACCGCCATTATTTGTCATCTAGGCGCGGGCGTCGCGAGAAGAATCGCTGATTTTCTAGTTCTTATTTCCCGATTTTCCGACCTCAATAGCTCGATTTTTCGGTAGCAGTCTCGATAGATTCGGATTTTCCTTAACGTCGTGAAAAAATGCAGGTTTCTTACGGCTTGATTTTGTAAAACTCGTTTTCCTACATTTAAAAAGAAAATTGTAGTCGACGAATGTTTATTGAGTTGAGGTTTCCCTAATTTGGGCAGCATTTAAAGAATTTGTTGTTACGCACTAATTTTTCTTTTACACTTCGATGTCTCTGATTGATTCCCGAATAAATTCCAACTCATTTGAAGAAAAAGTTTTATTCACACACCACTGTTCAAGTTATCAAGGTTCACATGTTAAATACATTTTACTTATATTGCACGAGTTTTGCGATAGTTAATGTTTTCCGCTTGACAATACTTGAAGAAAAAGAGTGAGCCCCAAGTACATTTACTTACTCCTTACATAGTACGAAAAGTGATTTTTCTATGATTTCTGCTTTTTTTTATATAGTAAATTACGTTACAATAAGTTGGAATTCTCGTTGGGAAGTCAAGAAAAAACAAGCGCGTATAATCGCAAGTAGATAGGGGTGATAAGTCTGCTTTTTATATAAAAAATGCCTAGTAAATTTTGTTACAATGAATTGGAAATCCCAGAATTAGTAGTTATTTGAAACGAACATAGTAATTTTGAAATGATTGTTATTTTGTGAAAGAATACTTAATAGTTAGGGAATTCCAAAAAAAGAAATGTGTGATAATGTTCTATTGCATATCGAAAGAATGAAACAGAACTCATGACGTCACATTATTTGCAACAAAAATATTCCATAGTGCACTATGGAATGCAACAAATCGAAAATGGAAAAAATGAATGAGCAAAAAAGCCTTTGGTACAAAAAAATGTGATAAAAGAAAAATTTAAAAATAACAGAAAACTTAAAAAAATTATAATTAAAATTAAAACATTTTTTTGTTGGACTTATTCATTGTCAAAATCGTTGAAATCATAAAGATAATTGTTATGTAGGAAAAAGGGCCTGTTAAGCGCTTTATTGAATAATAATATCGAATAACTGTATTGCACTGTTATGTAACTCTAGATACAAAGAAAATTCGGTTATTTTTCAGGATAAAACATCAAATTACATCTTATTTATTCTTATTTATTATAACTGTTAACATTAGAGATGTATAACGTCGATTTCGCTATTGTAATTTCAAAAACTCATATTTCAAATCTCAAATTCGCAGTAAATTTTTGAACAAAAAATCAATTTCGGTTTTTTCTTCCACACTTTTTCTGATTGGAATCATAGTTTTCAAGATATTTATTTCTTAATATTTTCAATTTAGTACATTTTTTGTTTGGCAAAAACAAAAGCACGCCTTTTACTTGCGCTGTTTGAGCTTTTTCAATTTGTTTTTTTTTTTTTTTTTTTAATTTTTTTCAAACTATCCAACATCATTCATATAATAACTGAGAGCAAACATTTTTAGAATCTTGAAAAAACACTTTTAAAACTTCAAACATCTACAACACTTGTACATTACTAATAATTGTAGATTTCTGAGCATTCTGTAAAATGAAGATTCTACACTCTCAGAATAAAGCTGGTAATTTTTCTATACATGTATTGGAAGTTATTAACATATATATGCATATGAGTTTTCATATGCTTGGGAATAGAAAATTTAGTATACAAAACATAGAAAAAAATCAATACATCCATATAATTTTTTCCATACCCGTGTAGAACCAAAATGACATTCAGCTTGGGAATTTTGAATTTTATAATAATAATAATAAGAAATTATTGATAAATTTGAATTTTATTAGTTATAGATTATTTATACAATTATTTAATTTTTTTTCAACACTATCAGTGGAATTTGGAAATTCCGCCCAATTTCATAAAAAAATTGTAAAACGTCATTCGCGTTCACGCCGATACGATATGAAACATTAAGCATTATGCTTAATGTATCAGTGCTAAAATTGTAGTATGAGAAAAAAAATAGTCTTCCCTCTCGTGGATCTCGCAGTAAATACTGGTATGGCACTTGATTTATTGGATACATTGGAAATATTCTATACGCTCATGGAACTTTTCTGAAGTAGGGAAATATTTGCATACTCTCGTATAGAAATTCAAAGTTTATAGAAAAAATTGCATTCATATATAAAATTTTTATTGGCACATCGGATTTTTTTGAACTACTGTTAATTTTCTATATACGCGTAAGAAAATATCATACATCGAAAAAATTCGTTGTACGCCGGAAATATTTTGTATGTAAATAGAACGTTCCTCAAGTATGGAAATATATACACACTCTTGTTTAAAAATTCGGAGTGCATGGAAAAAATCATATACATATCAGAAAATTTTCTATTAATGCATAGGAATTTCGGGACGCATAGAAAAATTTCCATACAGACGTATGAAAAAAATTGGATCATTTCTGACAGTGTACGAATTGTACGAAATTGAACGAATTCAAACTCTAAACGAAAAAAGGAAAATCTTTTTGTCCTTTTTTAAAAATATTTTGGGATACTTTCAAATCTCGCTTACTGTTTCCCAGACACGTTATTTTGAGTTAAAAACCATTTAGTTTTACTCTGGCGATTTTTCCGATTTTCTTTCTAGCTCAAACTCTACACACTCATGATTAGGCAGGCCAAAAAAACGCATATCCTCAATTTACCCTCTTATTTACTTGGCGTTATCTTACGCGATAGAAAAAGACGCGCTTGGAAATTCGTCGGGCACCGGGAAACAAGAATAAAATGGCTAGAAAAATCGCGGACATCCTTGATCTCAAAACACAAATGACACGCTCTTCGTATTTGAGGTCAATGTTTTCCATTTTTCACTTCAAAAGTATCAGTCCTTAGATGTGCATTTTTCTTTCAAATTGATTATGAAATAACTAATCATCTATAGATGCCTCGAAAAAATTACCATGTGTTAGAGGTGTAGTCAGAAAACATTTTTTGAAGTGTTTTTCTATAAAATAGTTTTTAATGCTTATACATTTTAACAATGGTGGCTTTCGTTTTTGAAGATATTAATTTCTTGTTTCTAAAAATGGGAGTTCCGCATTTGATTTAAAATTTTCATGTTTGTGAAGTTCCAAACGTTTAAAATTAAACGAAAATAAAGAATATGTGAATTTTTCGATTTTTTATCATGATAGAAAGTGTGACAAATATTTTTTTGAGGAGTGTCATGTTTGCTGTTAAAGTTGCAGTTAAAAAATTTTTGTCTCTAATATTAACTTGTAAATTTTTTTCGTTTAATTTTAAACGTTTGGAACTTCAGGCACATAGAATTTTAAAATCTAGATTCTGTTGGCAACTTGTAAATTAATGATAAAAATGGAAGATGTTCAATAATCAAGAGAATTTTCAACAATAGAGAAAAATTAAAATAGAAAAGCTTCTCAATAAATGAACGAAAGTTGAATCAGTAGAATTTATGAAGAAATCTATTTTTCATCACTAAACGAATGACAAATATGTAACTTAATAGCTTAAAAAAACTTTATCAATGATTTACTCAAAAAAATCTTGAGTGATGAATGAATCTTAAATTGATCACTCAAAGTCAGTTTTTAAAAATACAAAAAAAATATAGTAATATGATTTGTAAAAAAATCTGTTTACTTAGCAATTTTCCATATTTTATTGCCTGAAAATTTTCTTTAAATATTTGTTATAGTTGAATGATAGTATTTACGTTTGTTGCAAATATTAAAAGATTCAAAATGAGTCAACTTATTCTTTTGTAAGTTCCCTAGAAATACATAGAGATTTTTTTTACTGTAAATATGTATTATATTGAATCAGAAAATAATTATGTAAAATTTAAAAAAAATTACTATACGATCAACATATTCATGTATAATATGGAAGTAGAAGGTTTGCTTACTAATTTACCTTTTTAGACTTACTAACTCACGGGAAACATTTTTTAACATAATTTCTATCTCTTTTTGCCCTTTCCCTTGTCTACTTTTTCTTCCTGATATTTTCTAAAAACGATTGCTTGGAAATCATTGTTTATAACTAAGTCGTGAAATCAAAATGTTTAAAAATGAACTATAATTGTGAACATTTGAAAGAAACCATTCAAATTAACGTTCTAAAGTACATATAATAGAAATGTGAAAACAAAAGTTACTTGTAAAATTTTCCAGTAAAAACAAAAATTTTATGTCAAAAATTTAATGAAATAAAAAACATTTAATTATTTCATTTCTCATAAATCATCTTGTAATATTTAATTCTGTTATATGACATTGGAGAGTTTGACTCACAATGATCTTTTCATTTTTTAATTTGTTGTTTTATTAGCATAGGTATATTATAACAACTATACAAAATGATTCTTTCCTTATTGTAGATATTGATTTTTTAATAGTTGATTATTCTAGGAGTAAATAAACATAAATTTTTTTTAATAATAAGTACACTGTAAAAAAAACTTCACATATATGTATGTGAAGTTATTTACCATTACCATAGCATAGAAATTTTTCCATAAATGCACAGAAATTTTTGCAAATTTATGAGAAAGATTGTTAAAATACTGGAAAAATTCAATAAAAATCTGAGGTTTTTTCCATACGGTGTGGAACAATATACATACAAATGTGTAGATATTCCATTTATTTTTTACAGTGTATGTAATATTATAAAACATAGTATATAGATATTTTTGATATTGTTTCAGCTATAATACATTAACAAAAACATATATAGTATTAAAAATATGTACAATAGTATAAAAAATGTCTTATAAGTGAATGCATGTAAATATTCATGAATTAGACCAATTAGTATGAAAAATTTATTTTAATACAACATTTTACAAACAATTTACCGCGTTCTTATCATCTTCAATATACAGGGTGATCCAAACTAACCTGGACACCCGGAAAATATAGCTTCCTCATGAAATTATAAGACTTTTTTGTCCTTTGATATTTTCCAAAAAACTCAAAATTAAAAAAGTTATTCAAGCTTAAAATTTAAACAATAGAAGCACTCTCCCGACAAGTGGGGGTCAAATTTACTGAAACAAATTTTTCCTAAATTTTCTTCATATTTTTCTGAATAAAAAAGTCCTTTGCCACTTTTTACAAAACTAAAAATCAAAAAAGTTATTTGAGCACAAAATCTAAGAAATCTAATTGGTTAAAACTTGTGACCTGAATAACTTTTTTGATTTGGAGTTTTGTAAAAAGTGGCAAAGGACTTTTTTATTCAGAAAAATATGAAGAAAATTTGGTAAAATTTGTTTTGGCGAATTCGACCCCCACTCGTCGGGAGAGTGCTTTTGTTGTTTAAATTTTAAGCTTGAATAACTTTTTAAATTTTGAGTTTTTTGGAAAATATCAAAGGACAAAAAAGTCTTATAATTTCATGAGGAATCTATATTTTTCGGGTGTCCAGGTTACTTTGGATCACCCTGTATATTTAAACTATAAATAATAATAATACATAGTTCTCATTAATTATTATTATCCAAAAAAATTTGTTACTAGATAAAATTATTGAAAATATCTTCTTGTTTCATTCCTCCCCCTTTACTTTTTGATAATATATTTTGAGGATCATTGCTTAAAATAAATTGTTTGAAACAGCATCCTTGAAAAAATGTGAATCGAAAATTTTCAAGTAAAATCTTCCAGTGAAAACGAACACATCTAAACGTCAATCGCGTGTAAACAATCCCAACTCCCTATCAAAAACCAAGTGTTTATCACAACCAATATGAGTGGTCGTCGCCAAAAGTACATCTACACGTTTGAAAACAATCATTTTCCATTTTCGACTCACAGAAAAACAGCCCGGAAAAGTGGGAAATGCCCATCCGCGAGCCGCATCGAAACCCATCAAACCCCATACACCTCGACTATTGATTTTTCCCAGAGATACCACTCGCAACACCCAAACAAACCCGCAAAAAACCAAAACAAAAATCCGCCCAATGCTCGCAACGAAAAATAATCGCCAGTACTCGCGTGGATACGTAAACACTGAAAGAGGAAAAAAAAACCTGGCGCTGTCAAACGCCTTGAATCACCTCTATTTCTGGCGCAGCCGAAATGTGAGGTTAGTTTCGAGACGTCGCGAGAGAATCGACGGGAAAAACGCCGGAAAAAAACCGAGGGCGCTCGCGGGAAATTCGAGCGGGGCCGGATTTTCATTTGGGACCCTTTTTGGAGCGGCGCGGGGAGTGGGGGAGGGACAGAGATAGGGTCGGGGGTGGGGGGGTCCGACTCGAGTTTACGCCCAGGAGCGTTCGACGGAAAATTAACCGAAACGGGAAAAGTCTGTGGCTCGCGCTCACTCACCGGAAGCAAATGTCCATGGGTGATGGGGAAAAATCCTTCTCCCGTGTTATCGCGAATTATCAATTTGACACTTGGGCCCCGCAACACACCTCACGTCCGACAGCGCTCGTTCGCGACTCCGCCGTTCCAGTTTCGACATTCCGCGCGCTCGGAGAAGAAACAGTCGGAGAGAGATCTGCAGTGGAGCCAGCCGTATGTGCGCTCCGGGCCCAGGGACGGACCTAGTGCAACTTTTCCTTCGACAAAAATTAGTGTATCCAAGTCCCCCTGCTTAGGGAAGAGTGGGGCTATTTCGATCGTTCTTTTTCCTAACAAGAATCTTTTTTTCAAAAAATGAAAGAATTTCTGCAGGGTTTGGAAGTAACGCCTTACTCTAAAACGTTACATTTTTTACGGTTACGGTAACGTAACGCGTTACATTAATTAACAAGTAACGATAACGGGAACAAGTCACATTTTTTCGATAACGAGCAACGAAAATTCCGTTATTTCACGTTACTTTTATCAGTATCATCAAGTTTTTAGAACAATTTGAAACTTTTTAAGGAATGACTAAAACTGAGATATGAGTAAATTTTAACTTCCTCATTCTGGAATGGAAAATTCTATATTTATAATTTTTAATTCAACAGTGTGGAATATTAGTGATTTCTGTACAAATATCGACAGAGAATATATGCTTCTTTTTCTTTTTATTATAAACTTTTACAATTTAAAGCGTTAAATTTTAGAAATTCGCATGAAAATATATAAAAATACTAAAAATCTGTAGATCTGAAAACCTACAGCAAGATCTTTAATATCTACAATGTATACAAAAAAAATACAAAAAATACTAGATTTTAATTAGTTTCACGTTATTAGATCCTTCAAAAATTTATGCGATTGCAGAAGTAGCGAAATTTCAATTTCTCGAGCATCCAATTGTAAAACTATATGAGTATAGAAGTCTGTAAAAATACTAGAAAATTTTTCAAATCGTAAAGGTACTGTAAAATTAAAAAAATATAGTTAGGGCTTGAACTGCTTTCTACAAAATCTATCGAAATACTTCACAAATTTCAAACTTTCAATTCTAGGAAATCTTATTTTGGAAATTCAAAGAGATATATTTGAAAAAAAAAAAAAACACAAAATCCTACACGATTCTATAAATACTTAAAAATACAGGAAGAAAGTACGTAGTGAAAAGAACAAAACGTGTAAATATACATATGAAACATTAAAAATTTATCGAATTCCAGAAATTTATACAACAACGTATTATGTATAAAAATAATGAACCAGCCTTGAAAACATAAAAACTGAAGAAATACGATAAGTACCGTAAGAAGTAAAAATCGATCGATGGAGACACTGTTTTCTGAAAAATCCTCTAAAACACGAAAAAGTTTCATTCAGTTTGAATTCTTGAGCTCGAAGTTCTTGAAATATATAATAATTTTTAGAAAAATACTGAAAGTACGTAAGAATACAAGAAAGTTCTGCAGCATTCTATTATCCTGGAAAATACGAATAGTTTCAGAAATATTGCAATCCTTCGAATCGTATAAAAGTACCACAAAAATCAAAAGAAATCTCAAGTGATCGAAGTAGCCCTCTGATCGAAATAGCCCCACTCTCCCCTCCTGCTTACTATAATATGGCTTTCCTTGGAAAACCACACAGGAATCAGCATTTTATTATAAAATTCCATATTTCTCATAAGGATCTTACACGGGAGTCTCATAAGAATCTGATAAGGGATTAGAATTTTTTTCAAGACAATCTAATGAATTGTAAGCAATTTTTAACAAGAAATAAAAACCAAATAATAATATATTTCTCAACGAGTGCAGAATGAGCTTGTTGAGCGAATGTAATATTTGCTAAAAAAAGCCCTACTGCACAAGTTAAGGACTCTATTTTTTTCCACTGAGTTATGTGACAAAATTAACTGTCCTCTGCTTTATTATATGGACTTCGTTTTTTTTTTTTTTATTATATTTCCTATATTTTGCTATGTCCTTACTAATTCTCAAGCTTCAGAAACCTTAAAAGGTGACCTAATAAGATTACCTTATAAAACGCTTAAAAATCTTTCCTTATTAGGAAAGGTGTACCTTCATAAAGATTTACACCCATATAAGGAGGAAAACTTAAGGGTGTCCTACGATGTAAGAATTTCAGAAAATGCAATTTTTTGCGTTGTATTCAAGTTTAGGTATCCAAATAAAAGATACAGATAGTATTTTTCGTATCAAGGGGCAGAAACGAGTGAAAACACGAGTATGCACCTTGATACGAACAGAGCTTTCTTTATAGAGAACATTGAACAAGTGTTTTCGTTGTTTACGTGTAGAAACTCATGGCCGCCATTTCGAATCGATGAATCGGCCGTCCCTAAAAACTGACATGAAAATGGTGACCTCGCAGCCTAACGCCGTTGTTTACCCACTAGTCCGTGCGTTTTCATACTCGTGAAAACAAAACATACGATTTTCCACGCGCTCCAAAGCATCGTTCGAAAAGGTAGTCCTAGGGTTTCTACACGTAAATACGAAAATGCGCGTTTTAATGTTCGAGATACGAAAGAGGATTTTGCTAAATTCCAAAGGGAAATGACGAGTTTTGAGGCAAGTTTTGTCACGCTCTCCACTAGTTCCCGCGGCCCGCCATATAATTGTTTATAATAATGTTGGGTCACATTAATCGGAAAAATGAGCGCATATTCTAAAAAAGGATAAAATTTCACTGCAGAAAAAACTTTTGTTTCATTTTTTACGAACTTCTCGCATTGTGTTCTTCAGTTTTGATAACGGTTGCAACTAGGGAACCTTATTATTAGAAAGCAGATCCTTTTATGATTCAAATTTTCTCTATAAAAGAATTTCTTTATTCGTTGGAAGGAACAGCAATTTTCTTTCGAGTATTTTTATTTTTCTTATAAGTCTTGCAACTTTATTCTCTTTTAACTGCGAGCCTTATGAAAAATTTATTAAAACTTTATAGGGATTCAGATTATCGTATAAGATTTACGATTCCTTAAAGACAACCTTAAAAAATCCCGATAAGGATTTAGAATGCGTGTAAGGCAACCTTAACAGAAAATTTTGGTGGGAAATTTTGGTGGGAAATTCACCTTCATTATTACAACGTAATAGGAAAAACAATAATATATAATATATCATATTATGATAAGTCAAGCCATGTTTTCAAAAATATGAAAACATGAAATTCGCTGACAGTGTTTTTTTTACTTAATTATCGAAATCATAATTTTTATAGAAAAAAACTGCTGTTGGCCAGGACTGTTAACGTAAAAAAATTGGGTTGATTTTTTTCCCAATATGAAACAAGCCATGCAAAACAGATTTTTTAACCTTATGACTCCACTATACATTTCTGAAGCAGTGTTAAGGTGCATGGAGCACCAACTTGCTCAGACGTCACTGGACCACTACAAATAGCTAATTCAAACAACCGAGGTTTTATCTGAAAATACAGTTCCCATTTCCACAATGCATGAAAATAATGAGCAGCATGTATCGTATTTGGCGTGGGAAGCATAATCGTTCATGTATGAACGGTTAAAAATGAATTATGTATAATCGTGGTCCAACGACACCGCGCAGGATTTATTGGGCACTCACGCACACACACTGTAATTGCCTTTTAAAAAAACACTTGCAAAATTCATTTCCGTTCGTTACAGTACCCAATGCAAAAACACTGGAACAACAATAAAATACGAGTAACCGAACAAACATTGGAAAAGTATACTTGCCGAAATTTGCACATGAACGTTTTTCTCTTACGTGTTTCGGTAAAATTTTGAATTCATAAAGAATTAAAATACTGCCACTCAAACGTGAGGTGATTTTATTATTCTTATTTTTTTTTTTTTAATATAAAAATATTCAAATTTTCCTTTTCTCAAATTGAAGTCTGAAATTTATTTTAAGCAGGAGTAAATGTTTACGTTTTTGAGGAGAATTTTCATTCATATTTTAGTAGCAGTATTTTAACTGTATAAAAAGTATTTATTGTTGGAGTGGAGTGGTCATCTTTTGGAGTGAACCTGGCCATATGTTGACAGTGGAATTCAACATTTCTCAATGTGGTGATTTACTATTTTTAACTCTATTTAGATTGAAAATCCACAATGCATGAGAAACTCGAGGATTCACTACTAGACATTCAAACTTCTTGGAATGTAAATAAGATAATTTTTTGGACTGTAATATTGCTAGAACCTAAACTTAGATTTCTACTTTTTGTTTAAAGTAATTTGTGTTTCTTTTGAAGTGAATTTTCAGGCTTAAAAAATAAATTTCCACTTCCTGTCCGAAGAGAAAATTTTTTATACTTTTATTTTTCAAAGCGCTTGAAATAATTTTAATACTTACTACGTTAAAAACTGATTAAGTGATGTTCTCTCAAGCCAATAGTATTGTAGGTGTATAAAAGATGGCAATTTTTCGAATATTTTTTTAATATGACCGGAAATGGGGCCTGTGTGTCCGGTGAAAGACGGAAATGTGGGATTCGGCCTTTCAACGCGGTGCATAAGAGTACGAGACCAAACCAAATTTGGTCATGCCTTCATTCAACGGGACGACGCTCGTATAAACGGGCAATGATGTAATTCGCGTTACTGCAAAAGAATTCTCATCTTGTTTCATCGAACGTTCACGAGGTCGTTGAAAACGAGTTTTGCAAAACTTTAAAGTTGTTCCGCCAGTTTAAATAAATAGGTGAAAACTTGTCAACACCCAATCCACATTTTTCAGAAAACTTTTTATAACGATGCGAAATTTCCAAATTATTCATAAGTAATCAAATTTGGTTTGAAATTTTGGGACGGTATCGATTGGGCACAAATTTATTGAGCACTGTATTTATTGTGCACTGGGCGATTGTGCACATTTTCACGATTTTCATTACAATGATCCATAATTCGATAAACTCGGATGTAAAAACTTTGAGATTTTCAAAATTATACTGTGAAACAATTTTTGTATTATCCACCGTACATGTTCGTAAAAATGTGCACAATCGCCCAGTGCACAATAAATAGGGTGCTCAAGAAATTTGTGCACAATAGATACCATCCCGAAATTTTAAGTTGTTGTACAAAATCCACAGAAGGATTTACAAATTGTTTTTGAATTTGTTAAAGGTATTAAAGATTTACATCATTTCTGAGTTTGATGATGTTTTGAAGAATTCAAAAATATTGCGAAATATTGTTTTCAAAATTTTAGTATATTAAAGTTATTTAAAGTGTTATCCATTGCATAGATGAATTTATAAGAGGTGATAAACAAGTAGAGTTGTTTTATAATTTTCAGAGTTCTTAATTCTCTTAAATATTTTTGGAAATTTTCATAAAATGAGTAATTTTGTCTTTATACATTTTTAAGAATTTGATGCTATAATCTTCACGGATCTGTTCCCATTTCTTCAATGTATTAAAGATTCCCAAATATTCACTGTTCAATTTCCAAGAATTTCGATCTCCCCTACAAATTTTTAGAATTCACGATACGGCTCACAGAATTTCAAATGTTCTTGGACTTTTAACGAATACTTTCTATTCAAAAGCAGTTCTTATTATTTTTGAGATAAAATATCGTATTCATATTCCTCATTTGAAGATGGCTGCTGATAATTCCATTGTTTCAGAAATTTAGAGAAATGATCTAACAACTTGAGCAATTTTTTATTACACTTTAAGATCTTACAGTTTTGAAAAATGTTAAACTATTATGCTTGATCTATTTTCAAACTTAAAAATGCTTCTAATG
The DNA here is from genome assembly GCA_028476575.1 of Platygaster robiniae. NCBI lineage: Eukaryota > Metazoa > Arthropoda > Insecta > Hymenoptera > Platygastridae > Platygaster > Platygaster robiniae. Next base: position 23,204,481 of record CM052021.1, read on the forward strand.
CTTCCTATTTCGAACATTAATTTCATAATCAACATTTCTTTTCCAAGAGAGTGATTTTTTTGTGCATACAAAAATACGTCGAAATTTCTGAAAATTTTAAACAGTTTTTATAGAAAAACGATTCAAGAAATATAAACTAAGTTTTCCTTCACAATGTAACTTTTTTTTTGCTATAATTTCACCGTTTTTGCGAATTTCCTAATTACATTACCTTTTAAACATACATCCAACTTCTAAGCTCCTCAAAAGTCGATTTCCAATATTTTTTAAGTACTGAAAACTTTACAGTTGTCCAAACTTGGAATCGTGTCAGTGAGTAACAAAACTCGTGAAGCTTTTTACTTCCTCGAGCTGACCGTACATTATACGAGGTCGGAATAAATTCCCCAACAATTTTCGTTCAAAAATGATGGTCCAGAAACTTCCAAGTTATTTCCTGGGTCGAATAAAATGCACATATATCCACTTGCTAAGTTCCTTCAACATTCAATGAGCTGTGCAGTACGAACAATATACATTGAAAAACATTGTTCATACTTGTTTACAAAAAATTATTTTGCCCTTACCCAGTTCTGTTCGAAATTTGTTTCATTACAGAGACTGAGTGATGTGTTGGATGAAAGGTTTCTTGATTTCCTGATTTCTCACAGTGACCAATTTTACAGAATATTATACAATTCGTCAGTGAACAATGTAATGAAAGAATAATTATAACAACTTGCTTTTCGTTCACCGAAAAAATTAAAATGTTAAAACTTTGAAGGATTTAGTAATAATAAACTTTTTTCTATAAAAGGAAAGGAAACTAAGGTAATTTTGTAGACGTGTATTAAGCACGGATGAAGTTTCTTGTGACGACATATTTTTTTTTCCTATTGATTCGATATTATAAAAATGACAAAATGTTTTACACATAAGATATTGTTGACCTGAATGATATTCTGGTGTAAGTAGATTGAATGAAGTTATGACGATTTTGTTATTGATTAATTTGGAATTGTATTGATTATTGTTTTAATTATTGTAAATTCAGTTTCCTGAAGAGGGCAAGAATAAAGTGCTGAAAGCTAGAATAAAAGAGATGTTTATCCGATTATTGATTGAATATGGCTCCAAAATGATCGAATAGAAGATGAGTTATTATTTCGTAATAATCATTTTCAATTTTTCATCTCCCTCAATACGAATGTTTTGTTCTCTTAAGAATTCATTCTTAAATTACTATCAGTAGTTTATACTTGATCAGAAAAGTCTTATCACGGCAACAATATTCATAATTTAAACAACTACGTAGTTTATTAAGATCACCGTTGCAGAATTTTTACTTAGATATGTAATATAAAGTAAAATCGTCATATATTTCAGAGCAGGTCATTTGATCACTTAGATATTATTATCGATGACTTTTTTCGGGGAAAAAAGCGTTTACTAGTCATTTACCGTGGCATTTTCGAGCTAGAAAATAGGTGACGTTCTGACAAGAACGTGGGCGAACGTTGAAGTTTAATGGTAAAGCACTTGTTACGCTTTAATTGTGCAACACCGCGAGAACGACTGGAAAACTCGGCGTTCATTGACAAATAACTCGTGTGGGCAACGGCTTATCCCACGTTCCTGCACGCGTGAATTACAGTGCGTGAGTAATGATAAATTAAGCAAAAACAGCCTCGGCGAGTTGAGATAGAAACACCGCTGGAAAGCGTCCAAACTGGTCCAAACCATCATTGAAATGATCCTCCGCCAGATGCCGAGTAAACATTCGTGATGTCAATATGTCATGGCGTGAATTGTAACGTCGTCCCTTTACTAACACAGTGATTACACTCGTCACAAATGAAATATCTGTGCCAGCGAAGGGACGTCATGACGTGATATGTCACGTCATGATATCACGTGACATCACTCACTGGGAAAAAATATAGTAATTATTACAATACTGAATAGTAAACGGGAATCATCTGACATATTGTACTTTTTGCTAGGTAATATGTATATCAGTTTTTGAAATAACATATTGTAAATATTGTCAAATTATATTGCGATTATAGATATATTTTGTTATAAAAACTAATTATGGTTTTTAATATATAGTTTATATAGTATATATAATATATTGATGTATATTTTAATAATATATAGTTAATAAAAATAATATATTATGTATAATATAGTTGAATAATATATAGTGTAGTATAGAGTTTTTAAGAATAAGTAATTATAGATATATTTTGTTTACAGATCAGTAAACAGATCTGTATAGCTTCTTTTTGCAACATTTTTGTGTACTTTCTAGGTTTCAAGTGCGTCATATTGTAATATGATGCAGTATTCGAAAAAGTTGGAAAAAAGTATTTAATTTTTTCTATTTTAATGCATGTGTAAATGAATTGGGGGCGAGAAAAAAAACCCGGTTGCTACATGTTCCCAGTTGGCTCACCTTAGGAAACGTGAAAAAAACGTATGGTAAATATTACAATTTGTATAGTAAAATTTTCAGTTTTAGATTTTAATTTTTCTGAAATTATATAGCAAAAAGTGGCATACATATTGTAATTTGTACAATATAGCGGTTTTACTATACACTATTGTAATAAGTGAAATAAATATTGCAGGTTTTACAATAATATTGTAAAAACTAAAATAATATTGGAAAAACTGCAATATTACTGAAAAAGTACAATATTATTGTACTCTTTACAATACATATGGCAGAAAGTATAAGATTTTCTTCTCAGTGCTAATGTTTACTGGGATAAGGGTGAGACGCCAAAAGTATAGACTGAGAAAGAAATATAGTAATTATTACAATACTGTATAGTAAACGGGAATTACTCTGACATATTGTACTTTTTGCTAGATAATATAGCAATTTTTGAAATAAAATATTATATAGTCAAATGATATTGTAATTATAGATATATTTTGTTGTAAAATAAACTCCTCTACATCTTCCGTTTTCTACTATACTTGTTGTACTTTTTTCAATATCATATTGTAATTCCTATTAATCCAGATTTTTGAAAATTCCATACAGCTTTTTCAGTATGCAGATCTGTATAGGTTCTTTTTGCAATATTTTTGTGTACTTTTTAGGTTTCAAGTGCAACATATTGTAATATGATACAGTATTCGAAAAATTTGGAAAAAAGTAACGAATTTTTTTTTGTTCGCCTAGCCAATGAGTCAAAAGGGGCCCCCCTGAGGGGGAAGCGTTAAAAGGTAAAAAAAAGACCGTACACCTAAGTAATTGTAATTTTTACCATGGTAAAAATGAACATTTGTATAGTAAAATTTTCATACTTAGATTTTAATTTTTCCGAAATTATACATAAAAAAGTGGCATACATATTGTAATTTGTACAATATAGCGGTTTTACTATACACTATTGTAACAAGTAAAATAAGTATTGCAGGTTTTATAATAATATTGTAAAAACTAAAATAATATAGTGAAAACTGCAATATTATTGTAAAAAGTACAATAATATCGTACTTTGTACAATCTATATGGCAGAAAGTACAAAATTCTTTTCTCAGTGTAATCTTCAATTTGAGGGTTGTATCCTCAAGTTTATTTTCAATTTGAGAGCATGGCTTTGACATGCTCGGTTATTTATTATATTCAAAGTCATACTTAATGAGGTTTGTGATTTTTTGAGGATATCTTTAGTTTATATTAGGTGGGTTGGTTTGTTTGAGGGGATTTTACAAAATCAGCGGTTATGTGTTTTCGCTAAATCTGCGCTAGTTTCTAGTTTACCGACAATGACCGCTTTCGTTTCGCACCTTGAGATGGACGTACTTACTGTAATTGCTGTTTTTTCATTGAAGCATAGGCGTAGGCAACCCGTAAATATGGTTTTTATAGTAGAGGTCTAAAAAGCCTACTTTTTTGCCTGCTTTGCGAGTAAAAATCGTCTTTTTAGACCACTACAATAAAAAAAATCATTCGCACCACGGGAAATGTACTATTTTTTCACTGCTAGATGGTTTTACGCGCCTTGGTCATTTGCATTTAGATTTGCAGGGGCGGCAGAAAATTTAACAATGGTATGTAGTACCTACCCATCTAGGAAATTCTGGAAAAAATGTCCACTCGCAATTACATGCATAATTTACAAATTTTTAGTGTACTAAATCATAAAAATTTTTAACCATGACAGAAATTTATCGAATATCTCTATTATTCTAAATTTTCATTCGAATTATTTCAAAAGTACTGAAAATTTTAATTTAAAAAATGTTTAAGGATGTATCACATGATTTTCATAAACAGAATGTTGAGAAATTCCCAACAGTTTACGAAATTTACAAATATTTTCTAGAATTTTAGATATTTGCTTGGTCTTTAACAGTTATTCAATATCTTTCGAATTAGCTCAAGGTTTTTTTGATTCTTCAGAAATTTCAAAATTTTAGTGATAGTAAGTCATTTTTGACCTTTCATATTTAAACAATCCATCAAACTTTTCGCTATTTTTCAGTATTTAAGAACATTTTTCAAATTTGAAGATTTCCCTATGTGAAATCTTGTAATAGTCTGTAATTCATGAATTACAAAACTATTACAACCGACAGGGTGGATCCCTATCCTACCAGCTGATCAACCCAATCATTTTTTCGCGCGAAATATATAGTCCATATTTCTCTGGCATCTTACTTATTAAATGTACTTTCAGTGTTTACAATTATGAAAGAATTATATCAAACTCAAACTCTAACAATGTGATTTTTGTAATTATTCGAGAAGATATATATACGGGAATTTTCGAAATCGGATTCCGCGCGAAGAAAAAAATGATCTAGATGATCAAATGGTAGAATCGAAATCTACCCTGCCGGTTGTAAAGTTTCGAAATTCACAAATTACAGACTATTACAAGATTTCCCACAGGGTCTTTTTAGGAATATGAAAAACAGTCATGCGGCTTCCCAAGCGAAATGATAAATTCACAATCCATAAAATCTATATGTGGCGTGGAACGACAAAAGGGACTTTGAAAAAAACGAGACTTGTTTTGGTATAATTAGAGTACTTCCTATATAATAAAGGCGAGGGATAAAACTTTTTTTGGTATTTACTTTTTTTTCTAATGCGCGCTTTTTACGTTTTTTGACCACTGTGCGGCGCTATTACTACTCAAAAGGTTGTTTCGCACTTCTTTTGAGTAGTGAAGCAAAGAAAACGGAGACGGTACGAAGACATGGTAAAAAGTGTCTTTTAAGACGAAAACTATTTCGAAAATATAAGGTTTAGCGAGGAAGGTCGAAAGAAATTAAATAGTAATGTTTATGATTTGCGAATTCGTGATGTTTTTTGAGTTTGATTGTAGCAAAACGTACGATCGTTCATTTTTACATATTTTTGACTTATTTTATTATGTAGGTGCCCGTGATTGCAAAAAATAGGACTCCTTCGACTTTTTTATATGCAGTTTATGGTGCCTTACGCATGTACATACTTGGATATAAAAGAAATTTACAGATTCAGAATGTCTGCTCAGATTCTACATTTTCGAAGTAAGCTATCATAAAGTCAACATCCAACACCTTTTTTTCATGGCCTGATTTTTTTAAAGTTTCAATCGCCTGATTTTTTTACTACTCGGTAAAGTACTTTTCTGTTTGAATTTTAATTTAATTATTTTCGAAAAACAGTTCAACGGGATCGAAACGACTTTCGACATATCCATCAGGTGATGTAGGTTTTTGGCAAATAATGGCGAATTAAATAGGTTACAGCCCTCACTTTCAGCTCGGGCCATAATTTCCCCATTTCGCTTCATTCGCACATCCGGGCCTGTTGGGTAATGTACAATTCCTACTCAATTAATCACCATTATAAAACTGCCCGTTTCAATGTTAATCAACTTATAAACCTTTGAAAGTTTTAGTTCCTAATGAAAAAGGTTTTTTAAGTCTTGTCGGCAAACATTGCAAACCGTAAGATCTTCGAGAAGATAAAGCTCTTTTCGCGTGGAATAAATAGTCATTTTCGAATGAAGCTGGAACCGAATCCAGCGTCGAACAATTTTCCGTGACATTAATGGGGAAAGTTTTTGCACATGGCAAAGGGAAAAATGGTGCTGTGTGTTAGATAAGAAAACCGAACAAAAAGATCAGAATCATAGAAAAGGGACAACGTTTTCGAATTTATTACTATGCGAGGGATGACGCAGCTAGATATCAATCGGATTGCTTCAAAACGAGCCGATTTGTATCTTCCAATTATTCCAGTGGTGATTTGGGAATCGGGGCAATTTCGGATATGGTTGAAAACGACATTTTTTATGACTCTGTTATTCTATAAACCTTGTGACCACTTATTCAAATAATTCAATCGGAACAATAATTTTTCGAAATACCTTAACTTCTCATGTAAATGATGAAAACCATTACTGTTAAAAATTGCGATTGGGAAAACTTACGGAAGAAACTGTAGTTCAAGGATTCTTTTGTTTAATAATAACTGAATCTCAGTTGTTTTTTCCTTATACTTGAAATAATTATTGGTCAATAAATATTGTTCGCAAAAATAATATTTTTGCGAATTTTCATTTTACTGTTGCCAATGAAGGTATTCTTAATAGCTTAGTGTTATACACTGAAATCACAACATCGTGAATTTTCATTGTACTTCTTGCATTATGTACAACATGGTAATATTCAATTTTCGCAATCGAAAATCTCTGACCTGAAAGTTAACTCACCTTCATTACAATAATATTCTTAACTATTGAAATGTATTTAAGTACTTTAACTTGTATAAAGATGGAGGATATAAAAACAAAAGCTCACAATCTAAGGAATTTTTGAAAATTTATATGCTAGTTTCATTATTCTCAAACTTGCTTCGAGAAAAGTTATAGGGTTGCAACCTGACAGACGTCGCTCACCCGAAGCATTAATAGGAAGGGGGGGGGGGGGTTAATTATTAAAAAAAAGGAAGAGAGTGCCGATTTCGAAGTAAATGGCACTGAAAAAACAAGTTAGAAAAAGTTTTTATTATATAGTCTTCTTGTTTGTACGTAAAGGTATACTATACACTAGGGTGTCACTTATTTTGGCGATTTTGGAATTTTTTCCATTCCGGGGCTTTCAATCGATCAAGATATTGAAAAAAAATTTTTTGTAAAGTTTGAAGCAAATTGGACATGATTAACACATGCCACAAAACCACTGAAGTTTTAAATGGGATTTACATGTAGTTTTTCATAATTTTTGTTCAAAAATTCATAACTTGTGCAAAACTTATGCGATAAATGTTTGAAACTTGGCATAGTTTGAGTGTCTAATGTTTCGTTTAAGATTGAATTTTTATGAATTTTTCTATTGCTGATATCTCTGTTTTACAAGCACCGAAAAAAGGCGAACATGTAGGTTTTTCGCTGCTTGTAAAACAGATAACAGCGATAGAAAAATCCAGAAAAATTTTATTTTAAACATATAACTATACATTCAATCTACGCCAAGTTTCAAACATTTAACATAAGTTTTGCACAAGTTATGAATTTTTAAACAAAATGATGTCGATGCATACTGATATCCAACTCCACTTTGACATCATAGGCAGCTTTTTTCACGTTTTTCATAAGAGAATTCATCTTTAAAATAATTACAGGAAAAAAAATGAAACGAACTAGACCAAAAATCCTACCATTTTTCGAGGTATGCGATCGCCCTTTCATAAACTTGTGCAGCTTCCTGAATTTTACTGAATTTTATTACTGAATGTCAACAGAATTAATTGTTCGTGAAATTGTTGTACATGAGTAAAAAAAAGATAGAAAAAATGTTTTTTATTATATTTTTGTAGGGCTTCTTCGTAAAAATAAATGACACACATTTTCGTACACAGCAACCTCAAAATGGCCTAGACAATTTTTTCCTTAAGTAGTCGCAATCATAGAAAAATACGTAAAACAGTAGACTCTATTACAATTTATAATATATGATAGGAATTAAAACGAGAAAAATTACGCAAGTATCACCTCATATACCCATTCTTGTCTCGGATGTGCTAAATCACTGTAATTTTTCTAAAACATCTTTTTTCACACCTCCTATCCCAATTTCATCCACTACTGCCTAATCTACCCCTTACTTTTAGAAATTCATCAAATAGTGAAGTCGCAATAAATTCTACTTGGTCAAAGATTCTTATGCTATCATTGAAATCCCAAATTCAGCACAGTGCTCCATAAATTTTACACCTTCATGCAGTACGTATCTTAACGACCAGAGAAACAGCAAAGTACAACAATACGTCTGCCGATTTACACCCGAAGTCGAATGCACGTAAGACCGTGGAAAACGCTCGTGAGCACAAGAATATATAAACCCTGGGAAATCGTGGAGCGCAAGGAGGCGAAGAAGACGAGCTGGGATAACAAAGAGAGACGGAGAAGAATGGTTTTGCCGGGAAAACGAGAAGAGGACTTTATGGGAAACGGAGGCGAAACCAGTTTCGGCGCTGGTAGCCATAAAAAAAGGAAGACGTCCGTTGCCCGGGTTGCTCTGGGGATGTTTTGCCAAAAGCTGCAGGCGTCGCGACGGCGCCAGAGGGTCTGGAGCCAAGCGTCCGAACTCGCCCTTGTCATTTCAGCGAGCTTTCATCTCTCTTGTATCTGTATGCTCGCTATACGAAAGCAAAGCTTCTATTTTCACGCTTTTCTCTCTCTACTAAAATGCTTTCAATAATAATATTTTCACAGTGAATCGCACCCGATACGATCTACACTGATAAAATAGTATGTTTAATGCCAAAATACGCATCCAGTTGCCTAGTTGGCTCAAATATTTAATAGCTACTATAATAGAATATTCTCATTATGGAAACCACGTGTGATTTGAGCGAAATTCTTTGGATTTTGCGGTATTTGCGACAAATACATCACACATTTGTATGCATTAATATCAAATAGATGTTAAGCTTAAACGATATAAAAGTGAATGTTTCCTTAAATTCAAAAATTATAGCAAAGAAATTACTTAAAATAGGACAATTATTTGCTTATGTTGTAAAAAATTCGCAAAAATCTCAATAAGCGTTACTTTGTCTCCAAAATAGATCTAGATATTGTGAATCTTACAGCTATACTTCATGTAGGTATGTAAGTTGTCTGGAAAATTGAACTCAATAAATAATCCTATAAATTTGCGAGAAAAATGTATCACTATTCATAATAATATTTCACCAAATTTTGAACAAACATGTATATTCTATATTCAAACCAGTCACAGAATTACAACATCTGGCGTATTAATGAGCGATCTGATGACACCTTGCTAAAAAACTGTCACCTTGATTTCTCAACTTTGGGTCATCTGGAGCAGAAAAACCAAACTGATTCTTAAAGAGCACATAAATGGCTATTGCATGAACCTCAGTCTTAATTTGATTATAATATTTATCAACAATTTGGCGCAGTTATTCTTGAAAAAAGGGGAAAAAAAAACAAAATGTGGAAAAACTTCCACAATTTGTTTATATATAATTATTTTTTTATAGTTGAGGTTCATGCTATAGCCATTCATGTGCCCTTTAAGAATCAGTGCTTGGTTTTTCTGTTCCAGATGACTCAAAGTTAAGAAATCATGGTGACAGTTTTTTAAAATAGCGTCATCAGATCGCTCATCGATACGCCAGATGTTGATGAAAAATGAAAATAAACTTTTATTTCGTTGGGTTATGTTAGGTCATGAATTATATCGGCATTAACGTATCTGATAATAATAATACGCTGATCGGTTACTGAAACATCTTGCTTAGTGTCCAATAACTGAATACTAAACATTCCTGCTTCTTTGATTTCTTCACTCATACCACTTTTCATAAATTTCCGAATAATATTGATAATGTAATTAAAAGTCGTTTTCGATATCAATGTTACTATTGCACCACGCCCTCGACTGTTTCCATTTTCTAATTTATAGTGTTCTTTACTTTTTTCTGTCACATTTTCCAAACGTTTTTTAATGTCGATTCGAATCGTCCAATCAATTTCAAAATTTAAAGATTTCAAAAAAATTTCCATGGTCAAGTTCATCATTATCCAATATATAAGCGGCCTCATGTCTCCTCGGTAACTCAAATCTCTTATTCCAATCAGTTAAATCGTGTCGATTACTCGTTCCAAAATGTCTCTTCGTTCAATAATTTGTTTTTCCCTGACCGTCAACATTTCACCAGAAATTAAGTGAGAGATATCTTTGTCAATCTTGTAACATTTATGGGCGATGGTAGATTTATTGTGACGACGTTGAATTAGCGCTTCTCTTTCTGATGCTTGGTATGATAAACTTCACGGAGCAAGCATTTTTTATCAACTGGAGTAACATCCTTTGGTTTCATCTTGATAGTTAGATGTTTTGTGTAGTATTGTAGCTTAACATCAATTCAGGTAAGATGTCAATCCATTTGTAATGTCTTTTAAAAGAGAACCGTTTCCATATCTGACTCATCTTGAGTGTACGATTGAAATGTTCACAGAAGGATGCTTTCATGCCGCTGAATGTAGAGAACATGTTGATTCCATGTTACTTCATGAGCATCTTTTTCCCCTTTTTCACTGCCACAAATGAAGCAATGTATTTCTACGATTTTTTCACTCATTATTTATATTTTTACAAGACACAGCAATCTTTTTTTACTGTTTGTCACTGTTTGTTTACTACTCTTAGGTGCGCGACTGACATATTGGAAGTGGCCTAAGTCAAACTTGCAACGCCTCATGTGTTGGCTCCAATCCGACATATTGAATTATCAGTCCATGTAATATACAGGTGGTTTAAGTGCACAACAGATTCTCATGTCAGTAGCACTATTTATACTATAAATTTAGGAGGGTTTAAGTAAAACTGATGTAAAAAACAGCATTTCTACCTACAAATTCTACTTCTGTAGTAACAATCTTAAAATTTGTAATATATAATATCATATTGATAAACATAACTGTACTAATAATCAATTCGAGTCCAACCTTTTTGCTTACGAAAGTGTAATTTAACGAAAAATACATAACACAGTTCGGCAAAAATTCACTTTTGGAGTTGGGATCGGAAAACGTCATCGAAAATGTGTAGGATAGGTTGCCAGTAAACGATTTTCAAAAGGATTTTGTTGAACAAGCTCGCGTTACCAAGTGGTACGTTTTTTAAACATTTTTTGAAGTAAAACTTCTTAGACGGCATTATCACTTTTCAGGAGTGTAATTTATTCTAGAATAAAATTTATGTAGGGATAACTTGGAGATTTTGTAACATATAACACTGTAAACTGTAAGACTGTAGGATGTAAGAGTGTAATATTTTCGATTGCAGGGAATAATTTTGAGATTTTACAATGTAACATGTAACACTGTAAACTGTGAGACTGTAAGATGTAAGAGTGTAATACTGAAGTAAAACTTCTTAGGTGGCATTATCACTTTTCAGAAGAGTAATTTATTCTAAAAAAAAAAAATTATGTGGGGAGTAACTTGCAGATTTTACATTGTAACATGTAGCACTGTAAACTGTAAGCCTGTAAATTATGATGTAAGTAAAAACTACCATATAATTGAACAGCTCATTACGAATCACAAAATATCACAAATTCATAAATGTCACAAAATCACAAAATCACATAATGTCGCAATATCACAAAATGTCACAGGATTTTCATTTTTGAAGTAAAACTTCTTAGGTGGCATTATCACTTTTCAGAAGTGTAATTTATTCTAGAAAATAAAATTTATGTCGGGAGTAACTTGGAGATTTTACATTATGTCGCAAAATATCGCAAAATCACAAATGTCACAAAATCACAAATAGCACAAATCTGAATCGATCTAAAAATCTATAGATCGGAACCTTGAAGAAAGTACCATAACATGATGGGTTTTACTTCTAACGCGTGTTGATTCAACACGCTCTCATTTTTTCTCTAAGATTGTAATCCGTTATTTTTTACCGATTTTCATTAAATTAGATGTATTTTCTGGATTTTCTAAGTCGATAAAACCAATCACATCGTTATTTTCGCAAAAAAAAACCGATGTTAATTTTCAAATTTTTCCGTAATTGTAAGTCGTGGGAAAGGTAACGTAACGTGTCTTCATCACGTTGCGAGCGTGACAAATGATGAAGGCTAATATAATCTGGAAAATTTGGAAACTTGAAAAATCGATTTTTTTGCAAAAATAATGACGGAATAGGTTTTCTCGCCCTAGAAACCCATTCACAAAGTCTAATTGCATGAAAATCGGTCAACAATAACGGAATTTAATTTCAGAGAAAATAAAATGTTCAAATAATTTATTACTCGGAAACGCGAGCATTATTAACAAAATCCTTTTGGGGATTGTTTATTGGCAACCTATCCTACAGTTTTCGATGAAATTTTCCGATTTCGAAATTCATGCCGAACTGTGTAATGACATGAATTTGATAACTTATTTTATTATAAAAAACTTATCGAAGGACATAACTTACTCAGGTTGCAATCATAATAATAGGTTTAAAATAAAATATAAAATTTTCTCCCTTGAACCTCCAATATTCACGCTGTAGAATTTTCGAAGATTTCACAAGAACAATCTCCAATTTCCTCCCGTTGACCTTATGTAAATACTCTCATTGGAGAACTTTTGAGGATTTTGAGAGAAAAATAACAAATCCTCGAATTTTTCTTTTTCTCCTTTGAACCTCTTTTTGTCGCACCGAAGGTAATTCCAGGCTTGTCTGAGACTGATGATTACGATTTTTAGAGATTTTTCTTCATTCGTCCTCGTAAAATCCTCTTTTTTCCATTCATCCTCGTTCTGTCCTCCGAAAGAATCAAACGAGGACGAAAGGAGTGCGTATGTATTTTTCGACTCGGGTGATAATTATCGACTAGTAAATGTTATATCGAAAATAAAAATGATGAGCAAAGTAAAATTAGCAGAACGTACAAAAATCCCGAATTCATAAACATATTGTAAAATTATTTACGAAAAACATTTAAGTTGTCATTAAAGGAAAAGAAACTGCAAAGTAAAAAATTATCGGATTTTGCAGTATCTACTAGGTGAGTAAAAATCCCCAAACAAATATTCCAAATCGTAAAACTTCTGCTCATCCAATCCAACCCAATCGCCTAATTTTCATCCCGGAAAAGTTGGAAACTGCCCGTCTGTGCCATTTTGTGAAAAGTCGGAATTACCCCGAACGCAATTGCTCGTGGGCCACGTCACGCTCGGTGAAGATGATTTATGTGTGGGCCAACGTCATGCACCGTACATAAATCCTGGAATAAATTCATTTCGCTAAGAGGTCCTTTGTTCGGGAGCAAAATCTCTGTGGTTTTGAAAGTCAGATTTGTTTTGGGACGCGAATTTCGAAAGTGCAGAGGCAACATCCATGCTGAAACGTATCTCGTCCAAAAGATATGAAAGTCGTATTTGCTTTGTGAGTTGGGAATTCGAGAACTTAATTATGCGAGCGATTCGCTATAGCGACAGTGACTTATTCATGCGCCGATGTTTCTAGCCCATATAGTTTACGATTTTTTTCTGCCCTGCGGAAGAGAGCAAATGCAGATACGTCGTGTACAAGTTGCGCCTCCTGGAGAGGGTGATAGGGGCGCAGAAATGTCGAGGAGAAGGAATATTTGGGGAAATTTCGCGTACGCGAGGGGGGTAGGGACTGTAAAGCACGAGCGTTGAAATCTCCATAAAAAAACAACCATGCCAAATGCAAGGAGGCGATGAATTCGAGGCAGGGTGACAAAATTCATAACTGTTTAGGAAGGAAGACTTAATTTTACACGGAGAAAAAATGAAACGTGAATTTCACTAAAGAAAATGTAATATTCTTGGATTTGCAGTAAAAATGAATATTTGCGGCAATGTTATTGTGTTTTGTCATACATGGAAGAAAAACGAGTAATTTTCCACTCTGGGAGGTAAATACTACAGTTAATATAGTAATCGAAAATTCTATTTTTTAACGAATGCAAGTAGATTACATTCTATGTGGTGGAATTCACTAATTTTTTCTCCGTGTATGGATAAGTTTCTGTAGTAGAAATTTTTCATGATAAAATATTGTGTAACGTATCGTACTCCTCAGAAAAAACGATGAATTTTGAAAAGATAATCATGATTGTTGTTCTTGTTGTTTTGTGTAAGATTTCGTCATGAACTATTCGAAAATTTTTGGACCAGATACAATTTTATCCGCATACTCTAAAGCAAGAATCATAGAACAATATAGATACTCTCCAATTGAACCAATAAAATATTACGTATGTATAGAAAGATTGAAAATGTGTTTGAATTGTTGACAAAAGAATAATATTGAAAATCCCTTTTTATGTATGTAAAGTCAAAGTGATAAAATTATCTTGGTTTTCAGTAGACAATTTATGATATACCTAATCAGTAGGTGGATGTTATGATATATATAATGAAATAGATATTATAATAATAATGGATCATCTGTTAGTGATAAATGTGTCAAAACACAAAGAATATATGAACAATATATGTAGCGTGGAACGACAAAAGGGACCTTAGGACCAAACTCGTTTTGGATTACTTTCTAATGCTTTCGAGTCAGACACTGTGCCTAACCGGTTTTGGTCCTAAGGTCCCTTTTGTCGCTCCACGCCAAAAATCATAAAACTTTTAGTATCATTTATTTATCAAGAATGATATTGAAATTCTCAGAAGTGAAAAAAATATTCGAAGAGATTGTTTTTTGAGATAGCTTGTATGAAAAAGAATGAATCTTCTACTATGTACAAACATGAAGATTGGAAAAACTGAAGTGATATCTATAATTTAAGTTAAATCTTTAGGTTTACATATGAGTTGAATGATGTTTCTAGTAATTTATGATTTACATAACAAGTTTCTATACAATAAATGCTGTAAACTTTGGTCAACTTTTACAATGTAATCTACGTTTTTCTTTTACTCATTGCTGAACTGTCATTGAGACAATTGTCAATTGACAAAAATAATTTAATTCAGAGTTAGGAAGTTATTTTATATTACATGTGTATGAAGAATGACACATCGTCCATTATTGAACTAACGAAAATCATGACAAAAGAGTTTAAAAAGGGCCACTAAACGTTGAAATTTTTTTAAAAGTGAATATGGTACTAATTTCCAATTTTATTGTACGTACCTCATATGAATATGATTTTTAGACAGATTATATATAATCAAAAAGAATGGATTGGAATGTTGGATACTATTAGAAATAGAAATAAAGTTTCAAAATATTCACTCATTAATATTTGCTTTCAACCAAAATTTCGAACGAATCAACAACCAATAGGTAGGGGAGAGTGGGGCTATCTCGATCAGAGGGCTACTTCAATCACTTGAGGTTTTGAAAAATTTGGTTTAAATTCTCAAATTGTGATACCTCGAAAATTAAATTCTAATAGTGACCTAAATTAACGCAAAAAAATGAAGTCGTGTGTCTATTGGTTGCTAAGTATAATAAATAAATTACAAAAATCGTTTGGAAAGCTGTCAAAAACGTACCAACTGTGATTTTCGGAAAAAGTTTAGCAAACGCCGTAAGCACCCGAGACTAAGGAAGTTTTTTGTTTTTTCGTAAGTATATACGATCCAGAATATTCTTTTAAAAACCTTTTTATGAAAAAAATTATTTTGAGGTGTGAAACGCATACGAAATTCTGTTCATTACTTTCGGGGCTACTTTGATCAACATATTTGTAAGAAATATTTTTTTTATACATCGTCTCTTTCAATTTATTTCAATCTACATGAAACGTAATTAATTTCAAATTTATAAAAATAAATTTCAAGCGGTATAATTTGTTATGGAATGTTTTGAATTGATTGTTTTAGATGATTTTTATTGAAATTTTGAGTCATATTTTTCGCTATTTTCTTCAACTTAAACCTCGAATATTTTCTATGAGCTTTTTAACTAATCGTACGAGTTTCTGAAATCTGTTTATTTTGTACACAGACTCAGAAAACGCGGTAGGAGCATTATTGCAATAGACACACCACACTGCGAAAAAAAATATAGTAACTATTACTATACTGTATAGTAAACGGGAATCACTCTGACATATTGTACTTTTTGCTTGATAATATAGCAATTTTAGAAATAACGTATTGTAAATATTGTCAAATGACATTGTAGTTATAGATATATTTTGTTGTAAAAAATCCTCTACATATGCCGTTTTCTACTATACTTCTTGTACTTTTTGGAATATTATATTGTGATTCCTATTAATCCAGATTTTTGAAAATTCCATACAGTTTTTTCAGTAAACAGATCTGTATAGGTTCTTTTTGCAAAATTTTTGTGTACTTTCTAGGTTTTAAGTGCATCATATTTTAATATGATACAGAATTCGAAAAAATTAGAAAAAAGTAATGCATTTGTTTTTGTTCGTCACGCTACTGAGTTAACAGGGGCCCTCCTGAGGGGGGAAATGTTAAAAATTAAAGAAGGATCGTCAACCTAAGTCTTTTTATCTGCGTTTATCACAAAAAATATGTTTTACCGTAAGCTTTTCTTGTCTATTTTAATGCGTGTGTAAACAAATTGAGGGCGAGGGAAAATCGCAGTTGCCACTTGCTCCCACTTGGCTGACCTCAGGGAACGTGGAAGAAATGTATGGTGAAAATTAAAACTTTTACAGTAAAATTTTCATTTTCAGATTTCGAATTTTCTGAAATCATATAGCAAAAAATGGCATACATATTGTAATTTATACAATATAGTGGTATCAATACACACTTTTGTAATTAGTAAAATTAATATTGCAGTTCGTACAATAATATTGTAAGGACTAAAATAATATTGTAAAAACTGCAATATTATTGTAAGAAGTACAATATTATTGTAGTTTTTACAATATATATGGCAGTAAGTACAAGATTTTTTTCTCAGTGCAGTGAAAAAATTACTCTTAGAAAAGCGAAAAGAGAAAAATTTGAAGATTAAATAAAAAAAAAACGATTTTTTCTGAAAATGTCCATTTAACTGTTTTGTTTTGTTTGAGTGCTAATATTAAATCAAAATATACGGGAATACTCTATGTATATCAATTTAATGCTACAGTAATTCTACAAATATGATTTCCCACGAATGCAGTCGCTTTGAAAGATTATTGTCTTCTGATCGAAGTAGCCCCATAGCTCGATCGAAGTGGCCCCACCCATTAGGCTACCTCGATCAAACGAGACGTTGTGGTAAACACTAAAATTTTTATTGAACATCATTAAAAAAATGTTTAGCAATTTTTTATCATGTAAAAGGATGTCAACCCTTCCTTTTGACCAGAAATACATACGAAAATTCGTTCACTTTTTGAAAAAAATTATTCTTAGGAAAAAAATTGATCGAAATAGCCCCACTCTACTCTACATCTCTGTTTATTCCATAAACTGTTCCGTTGTCTCCCTGGGTAAACGCTCCGTCAACAACTGTCAACAACGATTCCTATCAAATCAGCACTACAGCTAAGCATGTACGCAAAATCACGAAAAATGACAAGAAAATCGATGATCCCAAATTGAGCAATTAATATCCCGAGAGTTCTCGCATTGTCGAGGACCATCGAGCTCGCTACAGGCCACGCGCCCATACAAATGGCGAGTTCCGTGAAAGTCGAGCCCACGACATTGTATTCATCGTGGAAAAGAAAGACGAAAATTGCCCTTTTCCATCCCTTGACAAATGATACGCAGTGATTTTCGGTTTGTCGGATACGCGCTGACATCGCTGGAGCTGTCTTCCAACTTCCCCCGAAAGCTCGGGCATGTTTCTCGTCCCCCGTTTCGTTTTCGCTCCACTGACTTTTCAGTTTCCGAAGAATCATCGGCCTCCGCATCCTCCCCGACGTGCATGCCGCTCCTATAAAAATCACTGCCGGAAACGGATGCCGGAAGTCACTACCGGGGGAGCTGCATCGTTGCTCTGAGAAGGGAAGAAGTTTTTTCGCTGCCTCGCAAGCTTTTATGGAGAATAAAAGTTACTGTCGGATTCGGAAAAAGCTTGAAACGGCCGCACCCTTGCGCCGATCGCGGCAATACACATTTGAAGAATATTCTATGTTTCTTTAGAAAAGTGTATTCATTATCTGGAGTGTAACAGATTTTTCCTCACGCTATGGAGAAAATCGCTGTCTTTACTGCCTCATTTATTGCGAATAGTATTTTCTTCAGTTTGTAAGAGAAAATTTACAACTCAAATTTTTGTGTCATTTGACCATTTTCTGCAAACGTTGAGGAATGAATCAACAATTAATGTTTGTAACACAAGTCGTTGCATTAAAGCAATTTTTTTTTTTTTCAAAATTTTACTTCAAAAGAATCATAATGACTCAAGCCAATCCTTCAATTTCAATAAACTCAATCGAAATTGCTGGATACTTTTAAACTTTAAGGGTTAGTACTCTTCTTGTTCGGCATATTCCTATGAGTATGCGAGATTTAATGATTCATATTCACAGTTACCAATAGAATTCAGATTCATTAAATAATTTAGGTTCAACGTTAGGTTTCTCTTGAAGTTGAAGGTGAGGACTATAGTTATGAGTCTTAACTTCTCAACTGAACTAAAATCTTTAACCAGTGAAATTCATTCTTAAGATTCAAAACTATTTTCAAAGTCACTTGTGACTCTTGAAAAAAAGATGTTCAAATGACACTTCAGTCTAGAGTTGAAGGAAAGGATAAGTTCGAACAATCTGAGGATGAATCCTTAAAAGATTTTGTAAATGTTCTATGAGATATTTTTAAATAACCTTGCAACTAGTTTGTAACGATTCTGCATTTCTAAGCAATCATGTTGTTTTCAATCACAAATAAAAAAATCATTTTCTCGATCTGGGAAAGTAAGAATTAAGCTTCAAGGGGATCCACCTGTGTAAATTTCCCAAAAAAACGATGTTTTTTTATATTTTTCGGATCTTGAAGATGTGAAAAATGATGTCTTGAAGTGATCAGGAATAGGAAGTGTGTGGTCTTGGTATTGCAGATAAAATGTGAGTCTAGGATACAAAAGAAGTCCTGGGCTTCCTGTAAATCTAATGTTAGTAAAAATTTTTCAACAATTTTTTCTAACCTCAAAATCGGTAATAATTACTTATCTACAATAGAGAGATTTTGTCGGAAGAATCCTTTCCGTTGAAACAAATATTGCTTGTGCGAAAATTCAAAATGTTTCATACCTGGAGAATAAAAAAAAATGTAATTCAACTCAGCAGTTTTTGGAATTCGTTGTCAATGAAGTTTTTTTATTAATTTCAAAATTTCAATCACCTAGGAATACTTGCAAGACGAATGTGATGATTTTTCATGTATTACAGTAGGGCTTACTTTTATATTTCTTTTGATGAAAATTCAAATACGAATGTCCAAACATTTCTCAGCCTACGTTTGAAAAAGATCCAATTGTAGACTTTTTGAACATTCCCATACCAACTTTGTAATATCATTTATACCATGCAAGCTGGCTTCTGGATGGCAGAGTGGTATGTGGTAATGTTTCTCTTGTGCTATTTCAATGTATCCCGTAATTTTTATCTCAATGTACGTCATAAGTACAATATATTCCTAATTTTGTTAATCATTAATCAATTTCACAATTTTATTTTCGGAAATCAGAATCTAATCAGTAGAATTTTGGACTCAATAGAATAACTACTAATTTATAATTCTATTCACAGTTGAATGATCCGTTTGACATTTAAGTTATAAATCGAAAATAATTGTGTGAAAATTTTACGTTTGAAATTTTAAAATAACCACAAATTTCAAATTTTGCTTATGTATTTTGGTTTTTTCCTATTTTTTTTTTCTGAGGAATTCAATTATTAGAAAATTGGATATATTATTGCTGTAAATTTTGAATATGGTAACTATTACAAGACGTAACAATTTTTTGATTCAAAAAAATTTTTTGTCTCTTAGTAATTAAGAGTTGAGTCACCCGAAATTTTTATTACAGTTTGAGTAAAGTGGTTAAAAATCTCAAAGTTCAGGGTCAATTTTCAGTTTTTGGTTACAGTAGAAGGGCGTAGGTTGACCATAAAAAAAAGGTTGGACCTCCAATCAGTTACAGCCTACACCTCAAAAATTGAAGGCTCATGACTTTAGTTATACACTGTTAAAAATGATTGAAAATTTTCCATATCTTTATGTGGTATTTTTTCCATACTTCGTATGAGGAAGTATGATACCATACTTTATATGGAAGAAATTCCATAATTTGGAAAAAAAATTTTTCTTGCTTTGGATTACCATAATTTTATAGTAATTTTTCCTTCCATGCGTTGTATTCTTTCCATACTTTGCATGGAAAAGTATAAAATCATATTACGTATGGAAAAATTTCCAGAATTTGTTGAAGAATTTTTCTCATACTTTGGACTACCATAATTTTATACTGATTTTCCTATTGCTATTTGGTACTTTTTTCCATACTTCTTGTGGAATTGTATAACATCGTTCTTTGCATGGAAAAATTTGTTGACACTTAAAAAAAAAGATTGAAAATTTATCATAATTTTATGTGGTATATTTTCCATACTTCGTATAGGAAGTTTCGTACCATACTTTGTATGGAAGAAACTCTATAATATACTAAAAAAATTTTTCCTTATTCAGGATTACTACACTGTTATGGTAATTTTTCCTTTTCTGCGTGGTACTTTTTCCATACTTTGCATAAAAAGTATAGTATTATACTACGTATGGAAAAATTTCCACAAGTTGTGGAAGAATTTTTGCCATTTTTTGGATTACCATAATTTTTTAATCTTTCAACTAATAAATAACTGTAAATTGATTCAAATAATTAATAACTTTAACTAATTAAGCATATAGTTATAATTTGTCGTTGGTTATAGTGAATGAGAGTTTTCAAAAAACGACAAACCCAGCCAAATTTTTTCCAGGAGATATTTATTGCTCTAACGTTTCGGTGACCTTGTGTGCCATCATTTTCAAGGAAATAATCATTTGTTAAAAATCTCTTATTGACATAGCGGCTGATTATACAAGTACAGTTAAAATCCAGACGAGACTCGGGAGAACTATCTTTTGGTTGAAATCCATAAGGGTATGCCACGTATTAAAACTAAATAAATAGTAACAATAAACAGTGACAATAAATAGTAAGAAGAAACTCATTGGTTGGAGTGTTATTTCCCGCCTTTAATCGTTTTTCTGGAAATCTGTAAAAAGCACTTGTTTTTGTGTCAACCGCTCGTCGATGACTAATGAAGTATAGTTGATACGATGACTAATAAGGTATAGTTGAATAATAGTTGTTTGTAGTACTTGAAAGTAAATTAATTCTTCGAGTGTTGGGAGACTAGCTAATATTCAAATTTTAAAAATTCGCGTGCTTTTCCAAACACTCACCAGATGGCTGTTGAATTTTTTTCTCATATTCCAAGTTTTGTTTTGAATGGTTAAGTTTGAGAAATGTCTCTGAGAAATTTAGGATCATACTTCACAGGATCAGTTTTGTAGTAGATCTTTCATTATTTTCGCCACAAAAGCAGAGTTGATGCAATCACGATAGTGAGGAACAATATGCCATTTCTAGACTGAGAATAGAGTCTAGGGTTTAAAGGATATTTCGATAATAATTTATAAGAAAAATCCCACTCTGGGTATAGGTGGAAAACTCCCAATACTTTTATGGAAAGTTTCCATACCTATATATGGAAGAATTCCATTTCGCACATGGGGAATTTCATTAGCTACTTACGGAAAAAGTCCCATACAGTATATGGGTTAAGAACTCCCAATACTTTTATGGGAAATTTACGAAATTATTTTTAACATTGATAGATTCAGTTTAACTCTTGAGGTTACAGAATAAACTTATAATTCAGGAAATTCAAGTTGAGATTGGTTAAAAAAAAACTCAAGGGAACATTTGCTCGAGTCCTGAAAAATAATCATCCAAACGAGGCTGTAAAAATCCAAACTCAGCGTGTACATGCTTTGTTGCAATCATTCACGAATCGCTCCCCCGAGTCGCGCTGCACGTCTCGTTAGGCTCGAAAAATCGCAGCCCCGATTCGCCGCGGTCCGCACTTGGGCGACGTCGTTAAATCGAGCGTCGTGCCGAAAATGGCCCGTACAAACAATGGAAAATTTCGACACGTCCGCGCGTAGGTGCGAGCGCGAAAATGGCGAGGATCCGCCGGAGGCCGTTAAAAGGCCGCGATAAAACATTAGTTAACAAGCCTCGAGGGCCGTCCCGGGGCATAAATGGACGACGAGGGTGTTAACTATCGTTCGACGATGTACTTAACTCGCCCCGGCATTTAAATCCAGTCGAACATTTGGCAGCGCGGTGCATTAGTCCTGGTAGGCTGATCACGGTTACACCGTTCTGCGAGGGGATCATCGCCCGGTGTGGATTTAAGTAATGAACGCTCCGGGGGTTTGTCCGAATATTAAATTGTGCATGTGCGGTGCACTTGCTCGCGTTTTCCAGTGAACGAGACCACGTTTTAATGTTTTTTCGCACATCTGCTTAATCACAAGATCGCAATTGTTGCATGGGCATGAGAGGTGCTATTCCGTGGTGGGATTTATTGGGGATGAACTTTTTGACTACATGGTTACTGGGGAACTTATGAAATCACGAAAATCGTTACAACAGAGAAATCAATGGAAATTAATTGGTTATGAAAAAAGTAGAAATTGAATGGGTTGTGAATGCATCTAGGAAAAGTATGGTTATGCTTGATGTTTTAAATATTGTTTGAAAAATGATTTGCAAAGATTTATTTTTCGATTTCTCGAGAAAATCAACCTTTTCCTTTGACATCATGTGTGACCTGAACTACTGTTTACGGTAATATCAGATGTTTAGCCGTTTATAGAGTTGTGTTTGGTTGGGACCTATGACGAGCGGGGCTTGCCCACTCGTCTAAATTTTATTTTTACGAAGAATATTTAACACAAAAGAAATACTGCTTTTATAAAAATTTTGAAAAAGGAATTATTTTACAAAACGCTAAGATAACGCGCGGCAATATGTAATCGCAATGATTCGCCGATGCTGAAAGTTGATGACGCTAATGATCAACAACCAAGAATCAATTTTGGACATTAAACAAACGAATGCAAATCATTTCGTAAGAACGATTTTCAAGCAAAAACGATATGCTATTATCTTTCTTTTAAACAATAGAACTACGATTAGGCTTTTCAACAAATAACGATATCGAACGACTCATACAATTCTGTGGCTTCCCGCCATAATCGAGAAAGTCACACATGCCATAACGTTTCAAATTTAATCAGAATATCATGTAAACTGAGTCTTATGGCACAAGTGACTTTCTCGATTATGGTGGGAAGCCACAGAATTCACAGCGGATGCAAACAACTAAAAAAGCTTCCGAAACGTACGAAACGGAAACCAAAATTACAACCTCTTCCTTTCTTGAAAATCGTATGTAACCCTGCGAATTTGGCCAGAAATTCGGAGAAATCCTCAAAGTTCGACGTCCGAAAAGACTTCTCAGAGTTTCAAGAAGTCATACCAGAAAATTTTTCTCCAATGAGTCCCCCAAAAGGTCCGACCTGACGACGACCTTTCTGACCCCAACATTTGCCAAGTGTCTATTGATGAACAGTCAGAATTGTATTCAGGCCCACAAATCAATGGACATGAGGATAAAAGTCCTGGCAAGAACTGAAAATTAATTATTATTTTTATTATTATTATAAAATGAAATGTAATTGACTATATTGAGTAAGAGAAAGGTCTTTACAAATCAAAAAGAAGCTGTTGGTTTTTACTAGAAGCATTGCCAGAGCCACTGATTTTATGAAATCTTAAGATATAAATTAGAATGAAAAACACAAACAATGAAACTATGTAAAATATGTATGTTAAATATTGAGATTTTACGAGTCATACGTCAGTTAAGCTGACTTTATTGGTTATAAAATTTGTCTGTTTTATTTTATTCTCAAAGCAACACCCTTTCATCCTTAAGAACGGTCCGAGGGTCCTCTTGGGCTGAGTTTCCATTGGGGTCCTCTCTGTACGGGCGAAACTTATAGGTCTAAGCATCAGACAGAAGGAACTAGGAAATAAGTCAACGTTGAATTCGATCGAATTTCTATAATTACGTCGTTTATAAAATAATATAATAAACCATCAATCAGTCTACCACCATTTTTTCTACAAAATCTGTCAATCAGTCTGAAGAATTTCTGTCAATAAATCTATTTTTGATCGTCAACCTATCTCAGACCTACTGAAGGTTTGATCAGTCTGAATCCAACCTAACAATGCTGCCGTCCTCTGCATAAGTGTTGTTAACTACATTCGACAAAATTTCGAGTAAATCACGAAAAATTGTTCGCTTTAAGGTTAGAGTTAAAAAATCTAAAATTTTTTTTCCGTAACTTCGCCTCTAAGGCAATCAAGGCACGCTGAATTTGATTATTGAAAAAAAAAAATCAGTTTTTTAATAACTAATATGGGTAAGGCATTTGCTTGTCGAAAAAGTACAAGTAAAACCCGACAAGATGTCTAAGACTGATCGTCGTTTTGATGTAGTCTTAAACAGTTAATGAGTCTTACAATTAGATCCATTGTCGTAACCCCTATAAGAATCGGAAAATAAAAATTACCTTTTTGCATTTTTATTACAATGAAATAATACACAGTGACATTGGAATAAAGGAATAAAATGAAAAATTACATAGGTAGTATCCGTTAGAATCGAATAAATTTTTTTTTTCTTTAGAAGCGGTACAAACATTATTTTAAAAAGAATTCATTCCAGATGGTAGCATTTGAGCAAATTTTTTCCTGAATTTAGTCCCTCCGGAAAATGTGAAAACTAATTCCAGAAATTGGGCAGGAATCATTTTATAATATCATATGTTAAACTATTTTTAAGTTGTGTTCAGATGGAATCAAAAAAATTTTTTTTGTTAAATCGTTATTGATTTATTCAGCAATCTAAAAATTACATTACCTTTATGACTTTTTACAGCCAAATCTGTTAATATTTAAGAAGTTGCGTAGTAAATTATAAAATTTTATTTCTTGAAAAAAATAGACTTCATTCAACTTTTACACTTTCAATCGTTTGTTTTTTGGTTTTCTTCAGGAATCATTAACCATGAATCGTACGGATAAAATTTTTCATGTTTTTTATAATCATACAAATCATTAAATCAATATGCCATAGAAGAATTTTGTCACTTTATTTATCATTTTAAATCATGTATTGTTATTGAGATTTTCCAAAAAACATATTTTCTTTGTAAAGTTTTTATAATACAAAACTTGACTACAGAAGAAAGATGATTTATTGTTGACTCAAAAGTCCAAAGGTTCTTTCAATAAATGGATTCATACAAAAATCAAGAAAAAAGCTTGGAAATATTTAGATACATGAAAAATTACCTTCATTTTCTCATTACGAAAGACACCTGATTCTCAAAACTCAAGGAAACTCACATTTATTGTACAAAGCGAATACGGTGATATATGCGAATGGTTGTTGGGTAAAAAACTGAGTGACCACTTAAGAGCTTGGCTATCCAAAGTACTTGAGCAGTAATCTGTCGTGGAGAAATGTGGAAAAATGGGGAATAGGGGATGAAACTAGTCGACGATCCCGAGGAGGGTGTATTTCGTCCGGCAAATAAATAACTCTTGCGAACAATGTATAGTATCAGCTCGCTGTGGCGTACACGCTAATGGAATGAAGTCACTGTGCACGTGCTAACAATCGACTATTTGTTGAGATTCACGTACACTAAGAAAAACCTTCCAGCTATTTCGTGGTCGGTCCGTGTGCAAAATGCGGATTTTTATGGCGTCGGTTGGGGGACGGTACATTATTTAACGTTGGTCGTGCTGTGTTTTTTGAATAATCAAAATTAATTTGTTACCAATGAAACTTCGTTTTACACCTAAAAAGAACATTTCAATCGTATTAGGAAAAGTTTTCAAAGGCTGAAAATTTCATAAATTGATCTTTGAAAATTGTCGAATTGATTTGTTTATTAGAAATATTTTATTTAATCGAATCCGACAAAATAGTTTACGAAGTTTTCTGAACATTTCATGATTTTTTGATTTAGTATCAGTAATTCAACAAGAATTCAAATAAGTTTAGAAATTCAGTTGTCAAAATAATAATAATAAAATAATAACTCCTTTGGTTAAACCAGAACATGTATAATAGCGAACAGCAGATATTTGAGATTTCAAACTGGATAGATATTTATCGCATTTTTCATTCATGTAAGATAAATTCGAATCCATAAGACCGTAATTTTGCAGAATGGCTTCACTCTCGAAAAGTAACAGAATTTACGAGGAGCCTTCAACACTTGAAGAAAAGTTGTTATCCCCAAATGGAAGCGACATGATGGAAAATGCTGGAAAAGACTCCTCTTGAAGGTTTCTCGGTTGTGTCAGAATTTTCTTCAGCAACTGTGGAACGAAATTCAGCTATCAAAAAAAAGCATTATTTAACTTGATAAATTTCTGTTACAAGACGTGAGCTGACGTATTTTTCCTTAATGTCATGCTAATATTAACATTTCTGCAAATTTTTTTCTGAAACTAAAAGGGTTCAGAAAATTCGATGACAACTCGGCCATCATACCGCATCATACGTCAGACTTCGTTCTGAGGAATGTATAACTTGTAGTACCATTTTATATTATCAACTAGTATTTTAGAATGGAATACTAATAGTTAAATAGAATTAAGGAACGGTTTTTATAACTATATTTCACACGATTTTAAGAATGAATGAGATAAAAGATAATAGTGGAAACTTTAGTTATTAACAGAAAGGAATAATAGTAAATATACTATTATTCCTTTGACAGTTTTTGGGAATGCCTGGTTTGACGAAACGAAAAAGGCATTTCCAAAACTGTCAATACGATATTTTATCTGTAAATGAAGAGGAGAGATAGAAAAACTATCGATAACTATTGATAGTTTTTTCGTATTTTTGATATATATTAATATCTTATTGTAATCTATGATTTTATGATTTTCATGTTTGTATTTTATGATTTCATGATTTTTATGATTGTATTCTACGATTATAAGAAATTACTTCTGATTAACGCAAATGTAAGAAAGCAATAAAAATGTTATAAATTTGAATACGTCTTGTCTTCTTTTAAGGACGATGGTGGGGGAATTTATTGATAGTTATTGATAGTTATCAATAGTTTTTTTATAACTATTGATAAAAATCATTAGTTTTTTTTACTGATATATAACATCCTTAATGACGAGTAAAACGTGAATTTTTAATTCCAAACTACCGGAAATTTATCGTTTTCTCGTAGTTTACAAATAAAATTTTTTTAAATAAAAAAAGGGGATTGTACAGGGAACAAACTATATGATGATTTGTTGATGCCAGTAAAATTTTTAGATGTAAAATTGCTGATTCAGGGATATATGTCTGATGATTTTCGGCCAGTGAGAGAAAACATTTTTGACCAAAAATTCGTATTTTTCGATAAATTAGAAAGAAATAAAAATTTTAATTGAGTTTTTTTCTGAATATTTTATTGTTTAGAACCCAACGTAAATAAAATAAGGGAAAAAAGAAAAAGATGTCTGAATAACTATAAGTTATGAATAATCTCTTCGAACGAGGTCCTCGTATAATTACGATTGAACTTCACTTCAGGTAAGTTCATTAATCGTCGATATTTATGTTTGAACTGAAGTGTCTACAAAAGTTAGAGCATCAGCTGCATCAGAATATTTTGCCAAGAATTCTTTCCAGGGGCGTAAGCGGTAAAAATTTCGGGAGGGGTTTTTTTGAAAAATGTATTTTTTTCGAGATTCCCAAATTTTTTATCTTTGACAATATAGTAACGAGAGAGCTATTTTCACATTTTTTACATTTCGGACTTTAAAAGTTATGCAACTTTTAGAGTCTAGAGTTGCACAGAAATAGTCGTAATATTTCGTGAAAAATGAAGTTCGGTTTTTTTGATTTTTCATTAGTTACTGAAGTTTAAATTTTTTTTATATATACTTTATGTATTTATACCACTTTCAGGATTATATAATATATTAATATGGATTTTTATAGAGCTTTTTAGAATTTGATGATCTGGAATTCGAATTTCTGAAACATTTAAATATTTTGACAGGTTTTTAAGGAAATAATAACCACGCAGATTTGAAGTATTTCATAAAATTATTAAATTATAGTAAAGTATGTTATTTATCAAATTTAGTAGTATTTTCTGATATTTTTATAGATTTCTAGTATTTTTATAGATCGCTCAAAAAGTTTGTAGAAATTGATGCCATAGTATCGAAACTGTCAACGATTTTGAATATTTGAATTAATATTTCATAAAACAGTATCTTTTATATAGATTTTTCATGCTTGTATTTCATGTTATTTGAATTTCTACAATCGGAAGTATGTTTAATTGTAAAAATTGTAGAAATTAGGTTGTATGTATTTTTATTGTTTTCTATTTAAATTTCTAGAATAATTTCTGGAATTATATTATTAGTGAATTATGTATACAACTATGGTGATAAATATTCTTCATGATTAGAAGTTTTGAAAATTTTGAAGAAAACTATATCTACACAGTTTTTATGTATTGTAAGTTTTCTAGTAGTATTTTTTGCGTTTTTCTAGTATAATCTAAAAAACTCCGATGGATTTCTCAGTAATTTTACAGATATCTTATATTTTTGTTGATAACTGCAATGATTAGGAAAACTCGATGCTCTAAAACTTTAATTTCAATCTATTCTCATTAATTCGATAAATTAACGAGAAAATCACATTCATAACATATTTTCTATTGGGTTCTTGTTTTTTCGCATTTTTGAAATACTTCAAAGATTTTGTCAGGTTCTCTATAGAATTTTTATAGATCAATAGTATATTAAGAATGTAATGCTCTAAAATTCCAAAATGTATAGATCGTGGAGGCATTTGTCGAATTTTTTCGAAAAATAGTTTTTTTTTTATAGAATTCAATGACTTTTAGTATTATTTCAAAGTTGATATAATTCGAAAGAATTTTGAATACTTTTAAATGGATTTTATATAGATTTCTAGAATTTGATGACCTAAGATGCAAAGTTTCTGAAATTTATATTTTCTTCGTAGTCCAACGTTTTGATAATTTACAATTTTTTTTAAAATATATATTACCAAATTTTTATGCATTTTTTCGTTACTTTTAATTTTATTGTTTATTGACGTAATCTTTTTAATATTTCATAAAATATTAGTTGATTTCATCAGAATTTCGGGAGGGTTTTGAACCCCCGAAACCCTCCTCCGCCTACGCGCCTGATTTTTTCATTTCATAGATTACATTTTTTTAAATGTCAGGATATATTATATGTTTTGTTACAGACGACGAATACCGAATTTTGGAGTTAGATTTGGAAAATTGTAAATACCGCAGTAGGGCCAGAAACCAGTAGTTTCGACGAGGAAAGTTCCGATTGCTTTTGGATTTTGAACAGTTTCAAGGCCAACGAGAATGCAAGTTTGATTTGTACATTTTTTATCGGTGTCGGTATAACTTGCGTAAATGAGCCGGGCACGGTCACTTTTGAAAGGATAAGCCTTCATGCAGTCGTATGCGATGGCTCCAGCCATGTAACTAGGGCTTCTTGTATGGGAACAACTTGCCATATTTACTAATACTAAAAAGAATAATAAAATTCATATGATTAAAATCCATATAAGGTATTCATGATAATTCATAAAAACTTTAGCCCTTAAAAACTGGGCCAGTTTATTCTTCTAGTTATGTAAAAACAATTTGTGAATTTTAACTATTTTCGAGGTTTTTACAGTTCCATAGATTTTTGACAGAATTTATTGTAAATGACATTTTCAACAGTAGGGTAAGAAGAAGAAAGATGGACGGGGATGAGAAATGAACTTTTAGTCGCAATCCAATAAGTTTAGGAGCTTGCCATATTTTTGTTATTTCATGCAAATTTACATCAGATTTTTTCCCTGCGTCATTGTAAAAAGTATCAGTATTTTTTTCAGTGCATTCATTCTCGTCATTTATTGATGATCAAAAGTTTATATCTTGGAGATCTAGTGCATTTATCGAAACATTGGCTTTTTTATAACAAGTAAAGTTGATAAAAACGTAAATGTTTTTAAGTAATTCTTTCGAAAGAGACATTGATTTTTCATTTGTTTGCTGCTGTGTTAAGATATACATTTTGTGCCGGAAAAAGTTAATGACGAAAGTTTTGGAGCAAATCGTAAACAGCTACGAAAAAAATTTTTTTTAAATATTTGTTGAGTGCACAGATTTTTCAAACTACAATCAATTTTCATTGCAGAAGATAAGTACATTCCATCTACCTTTAAAATACGAAGATGAAATATTCTTGCGCAATAACTTTATTATGTGCAACATTTATCGAACATTTTACAACCTCGTTCATCTGTCCTTATCCAGTTTATCTATCCTCCAATTTTTTTTTTCAATGCATATTTAGGTGTATGGTTTTGGCAACTCTAGCAATACATGGTTTTGATCAAAAGGGTTTAAATTAAAACCTACACTGCCTGTAATTTTTTTTGTGTATTATAAATTCACAGCTCGATTACTGAAAATATCAAAAAGCGTCCATCTCTCCTCCACGTATCCTCAATAAATTTTTATTTTATTAAATTTCTAAGCTCATACAGTTTTGTGAGCTATTGATGACTTTGGCAGTCCGAAATCCCATTACAAGTTTGACAGTTTTGACAATCTTTGCAGTTTAACATATTATCTCAGTTTCAGCAGTTTTGACGGTCAAATAGTTTTGTAGGTTTCCATTTTTTATATAGTTTTTCCAGTTTCTCAGTTAAGAAAAGTTGAAAACATTTTGAAAGTTTAGACAGTTAATCAAGTTAAACACCTTCATAAGTTTTGACAATTTTTGTATTTTTGATAGTTTTGACAATTTGTAAGAAAAAATGTATGATTTGTTCTTATCTGTTTATCTTTCGTAACCATCGAAATTGTTAGCGATGGACTAAAAATCTAATAATTCTAGATTTATAGAATTTTTTTTTAAAAAAGCCAAATTTAAGAAAGACAAAGTCTGACAAACCTTGCATTGTTATTATGGGGATGTTTAACAGAGTTCTGAGATCAGTCGAAACATTTTGGAATAAGCAATTTGGCTGCAATAGGCCTCCATTGAAAAAAAAGTCGACTTTTCCCACGCTTTTTCTCATTCCGAGACCTACAAGAAATCTGCCATCTGTATGAATGACGTCGACGAAATTAGAGTCATTTGAATCTAATCGCACTGTTGGGTGTCTGCCATTGAACATTGGTCCAGCAGGGTCTAGAGCTGCAATATTCATTTTCTATTATGCATGCGTTCATTAATTATGAATGTTTCTAGTTGCATGACGTTGAATTTTTTTCTTCCCTGTATGAACTTGTCTATTATTTCAAACATCTATTGTATCAGATAGTTGCTCAATTTTTAGAACCTCTTATGTAACTGAGAAAAATGTGTAATTTGGAATGTTCTGAGATATTTTACATTGGAGTTTCTGTTCTTGATAATCATATATAATTTATAAAACGAGAGATGTTGGTATGAAATTTTGTGGAACAGAATATTTTCATCAGTCAATTTATAAACTTGACAATTTTTTTCTGATGTATACTTTTGAAATGTAGATTGAAAGAAAGAAATAAGTTTGAAAATTTTCAATCTACTGATAAATGCAAAGTTCACACCATTTTATTTGAAAATCACACATTCAAAAATTGTGTTGAAAAAAGGAGATTCAGAAATTCCACAATAATCCAGATTATGTGTGTACTTCATAGAATTTAAAATTTCCATTCGTAGTTGATAAAAATACTCATAAAAATTATATACGGGGATGTAAATTATTTCAAACGTTGGACTTGACCTGTGATTCGACCGATGCCAGCAACTTTTTTTCCAACGTAAGCCATTATGTGAGAGCCCAGTGAATGTCCCAACAAATGTACATTTTTTAAATTCATAGATTTTTCGGAAGCCAAATATTGTATGACTCTGCAAGTAGCACAAATTTTTCATGCCACTTAAAGTTTTAGACAACTTATGAAATCAGTACCAGAAAAGGGAAACTTACTGAGACGAAAAAATGCTACTAAAATTCAAATTATTGCATACTACAGGTATGAACATATCAACAAAATTTTATTGTTAAGGTCTATATGGAATTACTAAAACACGAAAATGGAAAAATGCATTTCTAAGTCGAAGATAATTGGAAAATCTGTATTTTTTTTTTTTTTTTTTTTTTTTTGGTATATTTTAACCTCGCGATTTCAGCGCCGACGACTCTAGTATTTGAGATTGCTCTCAAGTAATTGCCACTTGCACCTTTGCTCCAATCAACGGTGAAAATATTTCCATTAGTCTGCAAGCAAATTGACATTGACATAACATCATTATACACAAAATAAAAAAATCGATAAAGGAACCGAAAAATTCGAAAATATTTGTGAGAGATACATGTTCAAAGTAAAAACATTAATTTCGTTCACATATTGATTTGTTTTTACTAAATGTCTGGCAAATAAACGAAAATTCGAAAGTAATTAAGAAATTATTTCATAGAAGAATGAAATTCTTGGGAGAAACTGTTGAGTCGAACATTTCGGGAGTGAAATTATGATAAAGTCAAAATACCCTACAGATAATGACTTTAGAAAAACGTTTAGAAATTTCGAACACGAAATTCTTATCAAAATTCTGTACAACAAGCCTATAATTTTCCATTTTCATTTTCAACTTTTTTCAAAACTTTGACTTATCTTTTTAAGATTTAAAACATTGGGATATAGTAGAAGTGGTTGACAAATTTTTAAATTCAAAAATTTTGAGCTACTATCATTGATTTTACAAAATGCTTGTCTAAACATAAATCTTTTATCAATTCTTATTTAGTAATTTGTAATCATCCATCACAATCCACAGCAGTAAGAAAAAAAATTATTTCAAAAAGGTTTAAGATTTATTTTCATCGATAATAAACAGTGGAACTCTTTTTTCGTAATTTTAGTGCAGAGTTCTTCAGAGTTCTTCCAGATTCTGAGTTTTGTTATGTCGCTACTCAAAACATGAAAGCTACAAAGCACAAAATATATCCTTAGATTCTTAAAAATTCTTCAGATATTTTTTAACGATTTTAAACGTTAAAACCAACACATTTTTTTTAATTACTTTTTTGTATTTTTTTTGCTTCACCATGATAGGGCTTAAAAAATGATAATAAACACAAAAACACTGACAGTTGAAAGAATTGATAAAAAGTAAAATGAAAAGTTGCACATGGAAATTTAACTATAAATTCTTTACTCTCAAGTAAAGTCTAAAATTTACTTGATTTTTGGTTAGATTTTTGAAATGTGACTCAAAAGAAAGTTCTAAACAATGAATAAAATTTCTTAATTATAGGCGGAAATCAAACAATCTAAATTTGCAAACTATCATTCAAGCTCTCTCTATCAAATTCTTTCCCATTGGAGATTATCCAATTTCTTTATATCAAATGTGCGATGAATCCCGATAAATTGAAACGATTTTCTCCGTACACGAAATCTAAAAGGAAATTTTATGAATAAATTTTACACTTGAATCAACTCGTACTCAATGAATAAGGTGTAAAAAACATTTATAAAAATATTTTCATATGTTATTTGTACCTCAATTGATAACAACAAGGAACTAAAAATATCTATGCCAACTGTCAAAGCTATATATAAACCAATGCTATCTTCAAGATTAAAATAATTTGGGATCGTTATTCCTAAAATAATCAGTATAATACCTTATTCATAATAGCTTGCGTTAAATTTGGGAACCAAACAGCATTGACTCCACTCTGATATCCATGCGTAATGAAAAAGGTAGGTTTTTCAATATCGTTAAAAGAAAGTTTAATCGCTGGCCAAGTTTCCACTTTTTTGAAATTTGATTCTCCACTGTAAAACTCGTACAATACACAAAATTATGATCGTTTCAAGTTTCAAACTTTATTGAATATCTTGCTAACCATTTTTTTGAAGCTGAATGTCTTTCAAGAAAAAGTTTTCCATGCATAAAGCTTTTTGACAATCGGAATCCGTTGCAGAATGTCTTTATAATTTGTTCATATGAATAATCAAAAATTAGTTTTACAAATTGTTATGATTCAAAGATGTTAGTGATAATTGATAATCGTATTAGTTAATTTATTTCTTTTCAGAAAACTACAACTACTAAAATGTCAAGGTTCGGCCGACCGAGATTGTCAAATTTTGATGTACATATTTAATTTTGCAATAGAATATTTAATTTAAAAATAAAACTTTATGTATTACATAATGAGAAAACTGTACAATCAGAGTTCCAACCTGCTTGCAAAAAAGAAAATTGTATCAATATCTTCAGGGGCTGACGCAGCTAAAGCTGGTCTGGTGAAGGATAGCCAAGGGTAGACATTTTCGAAAAGTCCCAACTCATTATACGCTGAAGTCGTATTTTCTGATGATACAGCTGTAGAAAAATTAAAGGTATTTATAAGATGAAAAAGAACAAATCAAATATTTAGATTGATGAAGGCATTCAAAATTACTAAGTTTTTTATAAAAGCATTCTTGCAGCAACAAATGAAATTTTTCCATGCTTAAACGTTTTAGTATATACATGGCTGTTTTAGATTGGAATTTAGAATATTTTTTTGTCATGATAATATGGTACACAAACATGAAAATTTTCTGAAGATTCAAAAAACCTTACCGAATTTCGGTTTCGTAAAATTTATGAAGTAGAAGGTATAGAAGTTTTTTCTAGTTATTCATTGCTCGTTCAAAGTTTAAGAATTTTCATCCTCGACATTCTGATAGTATATGAAACATATTACATTTTAAAAATAAAATATTGAAAAACGATAAAATCTAGTTTCTGTAACTGAACATTGGAGTGGTCTTCATCCCAATCGTAAAAAAATGGCACAATCTAAAATTTTGATAAATTTGAAGCAAATCAAACCATGTTTGAAGAGTGAAAAAGTGTATCAATATTGAACTTGAAAAAAAAAAGGATAAGAAATATACATTCGAAGCAACTTCTGACGTTTTGTATCGTTACGATTGTCAATTATGCATGAAGCATGATTCGAAAAAAAATTTCGAGGCTCTACATTTAACATCATGAGAGTTATTTTAAGACTCACATGGAAGTTGCTCACTAAAATTTAATTTCAAAAAAGAATCCAAAAATTTTTATGCTCAACTGTGATATTATTTAGAAATTATATTTTCGAGCACTTGTAAAAGGGAAAAAGATCGTGTAAGAATTTTGAACTATTTTTGCGTAATGCCAGATGAAACAACGCTGCTTTTGAGGAAAATGGAATTATTCGGATCTTGCTCACGTAAGCTTATTCGAACCACATCAACAGAACAAAAAATATTTGATGAAATCAAAAATTATCAAACAAATTATATATTTGTCAAGTATTCGATTATACCAAAAATGATTTAAAAAATTATCGAACACTCTTTACTTTCGTTTATTTTATTTTTTTTCATACCACGAAAAAAAACACGATTTCGGAGGCCTGGCTGGACACAATGAACTTTGAATTCATTTGTCATTCCTGATAATTTCAAAGCGTTTCAAAATCTGTTTTGAATGATGCAATATTTCTGATTATTAGAAGAAATATAAAATAAAAAAAGAATTTAAAGAATGTTTCACATACTTTAAAATTATTTTTTTGATCCTCTCCATATTCTCAAAATTTTGAAATTTAAAGAACATTGATAGTAGAAACTTTCAAACAACTTTGCAATAGATCTTCAACTGCAAGTATTATCAAATGATAGGGGAGTGTTTTTGCAAAAAAATGAACGTATCTTCATCTTAGATAACAAGATAACATACAAACAACAAAAACAAAATTTCGAAAACCCTTTTAATAATTTCTTTTTTTTTGTATGGTTATACATTTGACAATTATGCCTTTAATTTCAAAGTTCATGATTTTATCAAAACTTTTATGGACAGTTTTGACGTGGTTTGACTCGGGTAATGTGCATGGGATCTTTAAATCCGAAACAGTCGAAATGGTTAAAAAAACTGTTTGATATGTTAAACGTGACTAGAAAACAGTTAAAATTTACTGTTTAACAGCTAAATATGATGCACTGCTTTCAACAGTGCACGACATTTAACTGTTTCAGATTTAGAGAGTATAGAATTTCATACTCTCTTAAAATCAGCGGTCTTTTATCAGTTCATTTTTATTCGTTTTCAGATGATCATGATCTTTGTTTTTGAAAAGGTTCAACTCACCCCATCTCTATTTCCATCCCGTAAATAAGAACTTTAACTTTGCTTTTCTCATAGTAAGTTTAATTAATTTACTTACTTGATAAGATGCTGCAAGTTATAATTAACCACGATGAAAAGTACAATGTAATAGTGTTCAATGCCATTTCGTGACTGTAACGAGGAACATTGCAGAGTTTCGCTCAAACTTATCATGTTTGGATGGGCAAGGTTTTTATTAACTACGTTTAAACAAGTGTTTAAAAAAAAATGATGTACTCGGTTTCTATTCAATTGTGAAGTGCGATGTAACGAACAGTTTCAGAACAATGAAGAACATTAATCAACAGCGTGTTCTCTGTTGCTGCTGCAAAAATAATGAATTGTGAAAGAGTTATTTCAAAATAAATGTACATCATTTCACAAAAAAGACAGTGTATAATTTAAAAAAAAGGCAATAATGCAAAATGCGAATCCACCTTGGAATGAAATTGTTAAAACTTTGAATTTAGTTTTTATGAAACTTTAGCATCATGTTTTTCATGCGTTTGACACTAATTTATTACAAATGACGTGTTAAGGTATTCCGGAAACTGTTGAACCAAAATATTATTTTATGAAAGTAAAAAAAAGGCAATAGAACTTTCTGTACTTATTTGTATTGTAAATAAACTCCATACTATGTGAATTGAGATAAAAAATGAATAGAGGTCGTTAAGTTAATTCAACTTTAAGAAAATTCTTTACTTAAAAAAACATAATGACTTGGACTTACAATTTTTGGTTTTTGTCTACCGCGAAAATTTCAACTTCTATTGTGCTACCCGCGAGTAAAGATGTTTACACATCAGAATAATAAAAAGTAACAAACGAATGTATTTATACTTTGCAGTCAAGGGTTACACTTTCCAATATAAAAAGTATACTTGATCAAAACATGCATTTTAGGTATTGCGAAATTCAAACGAAAAAGAATTGTCTCGAATGCCCTGGCGTCTCTTGCTCATTGCAACTTTTCATCTACATAATTTTTTTTATTTACTGGAAGATCAGGGATTAGGAACAATGTTGAATAATTTAAGAAGCATCCTCACCCTTCCTCCAAAATATGACCCTTCATGTGCCAGAAATTTCTGCCCAAAGAATACCATATTAGTTATATTACTCAACAAACTTACAATTTTTTAGACTATAAATAAAAGAAATATTGAATGAAATCAAAGACCATCTGTATAAGGGTGTCACTTATTTTGGCGATGTCAGAATCTTTTCCATTCCAGAGCTTTAAATCAATCAAGATATTAAAAAAAATTTTTTTCGTAACGTTTAAAGCAAATCGGACATGATTAACACGTGCCACAAAACGACTGAAGTTTTAAATGGGATTCACATGTAGTTTTTCATACATTTTGTTCAAAAATCCATAACTTTTGCAGAACTAATGATAAATGTTTGGAACTTGGCATAGTTTGAGTGTATAATGTTACGTTTCAGACCAAATTTTTATGGATTTTTCTATTGCTGTTACCTATATTCTACAAGAACCGAAAAAAGCCAAACATGTACTTCTTCAATGTTTGTAAAACGTAGATAACAGCGATAGAAAAATCCATAAAAATTTGGTCTGGAACGTAATATTATATGTACACTCAAACTATGCTAAGTTTTTAACATTTTTCATAAGTTTTGTACAGGTTATGAATTTTTGAACAAAATGTATGAAAAACTACATGTAAATCCCATTTAAAACTTGAGTCGTTTTGTGGCAACTTGTTAATCATGTCCGATTTGCTTCAAACTTTACAAAAAAGTTTTTTTGGATATCTTAATTAGATGACATCCTAATGTGTATACTCTATAAACCGTAATTTTTCATGTTTAAAAGATAATCTTCCTCAACATGATTGTTTTATGATACTGTCGTACTTACATGCACAAACATATTTACATATATGTAAATTAAAAACTCTCATTGCGTTTATTTAAAAACCCAAAAAATTGAATAAAGAATGTCATAAAAAACATACCTTCTTTATTTATGAAAATACTTATTCGATCATGTAAAGGTAGCGGAACTCAATATTCTCTACCAAATTATCTACATTCTATCAGAAGGCTCTCGGAAAAAATTTCAACAATGGATTTTCCGGAAAAGTTCTTGAATATAGTGAATTCCAAAATCGTAATTCACTTATTTCCTGAGTATACATTTCTACAACTTATTGTTATAAAACTTATTTTTACTAACCATCCGAATCATGCGTTTTTCAGAAATGAAACGTCAGAACTCGACGTTTATTGAATTAAAATGAATAATTTTTCGTTGAACATGTAACATAATTCACTTTTTCTTTGACATATACGATTAAACAATTTTTGAATGTTCGATTTGATAAGATTTTTTACAAACCAATTGGTTAGTAATGTATTCAGTTTAATCTGTTTTTTAGTACTAGCTTTTTTATTATTCAAACAATTGAATTTACGGGTCAATTCATGACAATCGTTAGATTCATTTCTTTTCATAAAAATAGTAGTATCGCATATTTTCAATCACGTCATTCTTTATCCTACATTTTTTCCCATTTGATAGGATTAAAATTGCCAGATTGAGTTTTACTGTGATATTTATCAAAAAATAGCTTACGTATGAAGTTGAGAAAATATTGTTCAGATAATAGTTAAATTTTTTTTTCAGACCTGAAAACAAATCGTATGCTAACTATTTTAAAAAAAATTGTACGAAACTTTTCCAGAAATCGTAACTGATACATTTTTCAAATTCATAGTATTTGTTTTTCAAAATAACTCTCACTTCTCAAATATTCAAATTTCTTTATGTGCTGAAAACCCAACTTCTATTGCAATTATTGCTATTTGTTATTTTTTCATACTTATATTAAATAGCTCAAATACGAATGTTGTATACCTTGTATTTTTCAACTTTCTGTAGTCAAATATTCGATTGTTCGCGTCGTTCCTCTCAAAAAAACAATTTCTTCAATCCGAAGATAGTTACAATCCTGTTGTATCTTTATTTTGATATTCGTGTGAAATAACGGGACTTGAAATGATCAACATGATCAACACCGACTCTGATTATCAACTGTCTGTGTGTATTCTTAACATATCATATCATACATACATAAACATATATACATAAGTTTCTGAAATACCAAAATGGCGGTAATATTTGAATCGTTCAGTTTGAGATGTAACAAATCCACAAAATGTTTTTTTGCATCGAATGTGATGCATTTTGATTGTACCAAGTCACAAAATGGCTCTTGACTAATTTTATACATGCTCGAAATCCATGAATGATAAAAGCAGATTCGCTTATTTCAAAATGCGCCGTCGCGTATAGTTGGAACGAGTTCGGGACAAGTTTCCTAATAATTTATATCCTAATTAGGTTTGCGCTTTCGAAAAGCAAGAGGGAACAGGGTCACTCCAGGATTTACTGCCACTCGCGACATCCTCGAGGGTAAGTCAACATGAGACAATTAATAATAATTAAATTCGTATTTCACGTCCTCGCTGCCCACCCCTATCACTCAAGCAAAAAGATCGCTGATCTATGTTTCTCGTAGGATTATAAATATTACGAGCATCTTTTTGTGAGCACGTGCAGCCATTGTTGTGCGCCCGGGCAAAGCACATCGTCACGACATTATGGGAACTTCCTTTTTCGGGGCCGCTTGTTTTTTGTCTTAGACGTTTCCCGGCTTTTGTTTGCCGGCCGCGAAATGTGACGTGCAAAGCTTCTGCTATTGTTTTTATGCGCAAACATGCTGCAAACAACCTCCCTATCTTGAATTTTCACGGATTAACTGGAGCGATTCTTCGAGACATTCAAGAGGCTTTCAAGGAAAGAATTGTCGTTCCTTCGAAAAGCTTATGCATTGTGAAATGTCAGCGAGATTAATGGAATTACGGGAAGATGAGATGCATTTTTCAATTTGCTTGTATATGAAATTAACAAATTTTTGCTGAAAAGTGTTATATTGTAAATAAAGTATTATTGTGGTATAATGATCTGCTATATGAACATTCAAGGGCATTTGGGAATAATTTAGTTTTCTACTATCAATTACTCTATCAAATATTAATCAACTATTTGGACTTGACTTTCAACTGCTATGAAATGACAAATTTTACAATTTTTCGTAAAGGAAAAACGAAGAAATAAAGAAAGTTATTTCACTTAGTAGTGAAAATATTAGTACCAAATTCAAGAATCTAAATCATTGTGCTTAACCTTTTACTTTATCATACAGTTCATAGAGGAAAAAAGTTGTCTTGATCCATACCAGGCGCGTAGGCAGAGGGGGGTTTTGGGGGTTCGAACCCCTCTCGAAATTCTGATAAAATCAATCAATATTTCATGTAAAAATAAAAAAAGTTACATAGACTAGCAATAAAAAAAAGTTACAAAAAAATGCATGGAATCGTTAGTAAATTTTAATAAAAAAGACAAATTTATCAAAACGTAGGATTACATAGAACATATGAATGAGAAAAATTGTTGCAACCCAGTGAATAATCAAGAAAAATAAAATTCTACGGAAATACTAAAAATTTACAAAACTTTGAATCTTAGATCATCAAATTCTAGAAATCTATGTAATATTCATAAAAAATTATTGAACATTTTTCGATTCATACGAACTTTACAAGAATAATGAAATTAATTGAATTCTATGAAAAAATTATTTTCTGAAAAATCTCGACAAATGCCTCTACGATCTATAAGTTTTGGGATTCTAGAGCATCAAATTCTAAACAAACTATCAATCTATAAAAATTTTAGAAAATGCAACAAAATCTTTTAAATATTTGAAAATAACGAGAATAGAATAACGATATAAAAAATGAAAAATCTTTATTAATGTTATTTTATCATTAATTCTTGAAATTACTGAGAATGAATCAAAATTCGCATTATGAAGGCTCAAGTTTTTTTAATCTCTGTAGCAATCAACAAAAATATAAGTAATCTATAAAAATACTGAGAAATCCTTCAGAGTTTCGAATATTATGCTAGGAAAATGTGAAAAATAAGTTTACTAGCTTACAAGCTTACTAGCTCACTTGTTTACTAGTTTAGTAGCTCACTAGTTTACCAGTTTACTATTTCAAATTGACAAGTTTACAAGTTTCCTAATAAACTAATTTACTTGTTAATAAGTTTGCTAGATTACTTTTTTTCTTTTTTATTTGTTTGCTATTTTACTATTTTATAATTCTAGTAGTTGACTAGCTTACTAGCTTAATTGTTTAGTAGTTAAGTAGTTTACTAGTTTACGAGCTCACTAGTTTACTAGAAATCTTTCAATACATAAAAATTATGTAGATATAATTTTTTTAGAAATTTATGAAACTTTCTGTCTTGGAGCATATTAATAATATAATGCCATAATTATAAATATTTTAGAAATTATTTTTGAAATTCATATAGAAAACAAATAAATACATCTAACTCAATCTATACAATTTATACGATTAAACATAGTTTCAACTGTAGAAATACTAAAAAAGTATGGAATAAAAGTATTGAAAATCTTCATAAAAGAAACTGTCATCTGGAAAATCAATTTAAATTTTCAAAATCGTTGAAAGTTGCAATAATGTAATATCGATTTCTAAAAACTTATCGAGTGATTTATAGAAATGTTAGGAATATAGAAAAATACCAGGAAATACCTCAATATTTGATGAATAATATACTAAACGAAAGTAATTCAAATTCATGATGCACCTCTTATCTGTGTGGTTGACATTTTCTCAAAAATAAAAAGTTTTAAGAAGGTCGATTTCAGAGCATCGTATTTAAGAAAGCTCTATAGAAAACCTCAAAAAAATAGAAACCTCAGTTACCAATTAAAAATCACAGAAATCGAATTTCATTATTTACGAAC
This sequence comes from Platygaster robiniae, assembly GCA_028476575.1. NCBI lineage: Eukaryota > Metazoa > Arthropoda > Insecta > Hymenoptera > Platygastridae > Platygaster > Platygaster robiniae. Next base: position 23,246,747 of record CM052021.1, read on the forward strand.
ATGAAAAATGTGCAACTCTGGATTCCAAAAAATGTCTAACTTTGAAATTCCGAAATGTAAAATATTTCGAAATCGCTCTCTTCTAACCATATTGTCAGAGATTAAAAATTATGAAATCCCGATAGTAAAATATTTTTAGAATAACCCCTCCCGAAAAATTTTTCTGCCTACGCCCCTGATCCATCCAATTTATTGAGATGCAAGATTGGAACAGTATCAAGAAGAATTTTGTTCAATAAAAAGTGATTAGAAGAAAACTAAGCGTAAAATAAAAATATGATAGTCCCCAAGGCGGACACCAATCTTTTAAACAATTGTAGAATCCAAACATTACATATCTTGTATAATTTTACTATATATTTCTTGAAACCTTATTTCATAAACTAACTGTTTATGAAAAACAATTTCGATATCGTCAGAAAAACTTCAACTTAAATGATTTTAAAAATAGGCTAAAATTTCGACCTTGCAAAAGGCCCCCAAGGTACACCTTGGAGTAATTCACTTCAAAACTTGGAAAAATAGTCCGAAAATTCACGTTTGGATCATTTTTATCAATCTACAATGTTTGTTCTCGAAATGGCATCAAATGTTTATGAACAAAAAATTATAATAAAAAATACGAATACTAAGCGTTAAATAGCAAAATAAAAGGTTTCAATCAGAGCCATCAGAGTTACACTGAGGACAAGTGTATCACGGAAAAAAAGGGTTTCGTTGTAGCAGCACATCTCGGATGTGCTGCCAGAATAGTACTATTACAGCTAGTAGAACTTGTTGGATCAGCAACAAGCATTGATATTATAGCAAGTCTGGTTTATTTCGTCCACCATATTTTTTTTTGTTTTTAAAGCGTATGCAAAATCGTTAGAAAGTAACACCTTTTGGCTGCTATATAATACCAAGATTTTGTATCAGAACATATTTTATCTGGTAGCCAGAGATGATTTGGCTGTACCATTGCAGCTTGTAGAACATGCTGGATCAGCAATATTAATTGGTGATTTAGCAGCACGGAGTATTTCGTCCACTATGTTCTTTGCTGTTGAAAAAGCAATATAAAAACTTGTTAGAAGGTCACAACTTTTGACTGCTCTGCCATAGCAAAATTAGATTGCAGAACATACTTTATGTAGCAGCCAAATATGAGTAAGTGAGTTGGCACGCCCAATCTATACATGTTGACCCAACAAAGTTTCAAGCCGCTGTAGCACAAGAACTCGTGCAGCGCGAAATTTTCGAATCTGAGCGCTATATTTTTAAAAATTCGGCACCACACCAGTATTTACTGTGAGATCCACGAGATGGACTACTTTCAGTTTTTTTCATAACAAATTTCTGTTCTAAATCTAATATAAGTTTGATGTTCGTGTCACATGTCATCATTATCGTGATGTCTTTTGGAGAATTTTCTATAATAGTAGTGGGAATTTATACGATTCCACCAATATTAATGAAGTAACGACGAATATATTGTGTTCTATAGAACACTGACTTAGATAGTGGGCTATTGGAAATCCCCAAGTATGCTTTTTCCGGTAAACGATTTTCAACTCGTCACCTTATCATGTTATTGGGAATCGTGTACATGCCCAAATATGGGCATTCAGAATGTCAAATCGAGGATATAAAAAGGCGAGCTTCTGGTAGTCTGCGCGGAGTCCCCTTTCAAGCTGAGTCGCGCTTAGAATTTTCTCGGACTTAGCCTGGCTTGGAAGTTTTTGCGCAGTTGAAGTTCGGAATCACAACTCGCGTCGTAATAACTATTGTATTGTAGAAATCTAACGTATTTTGTACCATTCTAAAAGTGTGTAAATAAACTGATATTTATTGAAGATTATCGTTTTAACTACTATTACCCGGTCGCTGGAAAGTAATGTCTCGAACTCATAACTCGGTTCGTGCCAGTCTCATGCAGTCCAATCCTGAACACAGCTCGAAAATAAATCTTAATAAGTGAACTATTCAAATAACTGAAGTTAGAGAAAGTAGAACACTTTTTTATTTCGTCAGCTACAAGCGCTTGGAATAAGAAGTGCCCCAGCATTAAAAACTATATGTGCCTTTAACAACAGTCGTACTACATTATCACAGAATCTATGCTCCTTGAACATGTTTTAAACGACATTAAACATAAAAAATATAGTACATAAGCAATAGGGTGGTCGTTAAAATGGGTTAGGTGGAATTTTGATGTTGGCGCCTCCCCAGAACTTTTCCAAATGATTCAAAAAAATCCCCAAATTTTTTCAGATTTTTGAAACAACGTTAACCCGTGCCAGTAGATTCGTCTTTTAACCCATTTAAATAAAATGGGATTTTGTCTTGAAGGCAGTCTATAATTTTTCACGGATACACAAATCGCTTTAAACATCGGTTTGACACGGCAAGTTATTGTCGATAGTTATAACAAACTGCGAAAAAATTGGCAGCTGTCTGAAACAATCATATGTCTGCTAATATCATTCTCTCTATTCAATCATATGTCTCTAATATCATTGTATGCGTTCGTGAGTATTTTTTATCGTTATACAAGTAGAATTGGTCACATTGCTACAGTTTCAAAAATGTGCATCACAATTTCAATCACGAAATTCGATGAATAAACAAATTTCTGAAAAGCTACTTCTTAAAATGAGTTTCTTACTAGATAAATGACACTTATTGGAATGAATTATCTTGTATTAAACTATACTATCAATAGTAATGGTCATAACGATAATAATAATAAAAGAAGTAATAAGAATAGGAATAAGAATATAAATAGTTCTAAATTGGTAAAAAAGAATGAATACATTTACAAGTCAAGGGAAAAAGCTGGTTATTCTAATGATACCTTATTTGTTTTTCGAAATGATCGTGAACTATTGTTATAAGGATAATCTGAAAATAGATAAGAATAACATCAATAAAAATAATAATAACCTAAATAAGGAATATTATTCAAGATTGACGAATGTTTTTGTGATTTCGTTTGCAATGTTTGATGCGCTCAGGTACGAGTTTTGAATAACTTGTAATTACAAAACGACTTTCTAGAATTTATGGATAAGGTAAATGTCTCAGTTGTCAAACAAATCTAGCCATTTTGCGAAAAATGGAAACTTTTATGGAAATTCTGCTTCTTTGTAAAATAGTTGATATTGATCAGTGACTGATGGATCCTAGAAGAATTGAAATACATGATATTCTTATTATTCAATATTTAGCAATAAATTCGATAACTTGGTATTGATGTCTTAAAGTTAACTATATTGCGTGTTGTGTTATAATAAAAATATTTCTCTATTAGTGCATTGGATTGTTCGTATGATTATTATTCCTATTTCTATTATTACCATTATTTTTATTATTATTATTACTACTTTCATTATAATTATCGTTACGACCATTTCTATTGATAGTATAGTTTAATACAAGATAATTCATTCCAATAAGTGTCATTTATCTAGTAAGAAACTCATTTTAAGAAATAGCTTTTCAGAAATTTGTTTATTTATCAAATTTCGTTATTAAAATTGTGATGCACATTTTTGAAACTGTAGCAATGTGACCAATTCTACTTGTATAACGATAAAAAATACTCACGAACGCATACAATGATATTAGAGACATATGATTGAATAGAGAGAATGATATTAGCAGACATATGATTGTTTTAGACAGCTGCCAATTTTTTCGCAGTTTGTTATAACTATCGACAATAACTTGCCGTGTCAAACCGATGTTTAAAGCGATTTGTGTATCCGTGAAAAATTATAGACTGCCTTCAAGACAAAATCCCATTTTATTTAAATGGGTTAAAAGACGAATCTACCGGCACGGGTTAACGTTGTTTCAAAAATCTGAAAAAATTTGGGGATTTTTTTGAATTATTTGGAAACTTTCTGGGGGGCGCCGCCATCAAAATTCCACCCAACCCATTTCAAAGACCACCCTAATAAGCAAGTATTTTCTGCTAAAGATGCTCAATCATGTATGAAATCCGAGCACTTTTTTAATGCTACATCAGCAAGAATTGTGTGCTACTGCAGCATGTATATTGCAGCATGAAAATTCGTGCTGCCTCAGCACAATAGAAATGTTGTGCCTATATTAACCTGGACGTTTGTGCTGTTTTAGCCTAACTTTGGGCTGCTGCACCATTTCCGTTTTTTGCGTGTACCAAAAGCCGCGCATTTTGATATCCGAGAACATTCGATGGACTTAAATTGAAAAATATTGGTGTCACATCAAGAAGATTTGTATAGAAATGATTTTCTTTCCGATTGGAATCGTATACATCCCGGGCGCATGAGGCACATGATTCATAACCTGATACGATTCACCCCAGCTCGTGCGCGACTTTCAATCGGCGCGACCCTTGGAACCTTTTAATCAATCCGATCAATACCCGTCGATTCGATCAACCAAATCGCTTGTGGAATTACACATCCGACGACACATCCCTTCGCTCGTCTTGATACACTTGCGCATTAACGCGCGTGTGTACACGCGAGAATCTATTACACTGTATTATACGAGGCTCCCCTCGTGCCCTCGCGATATATGCGCACGATAAAATGTATATATTTTGATTTGTCACAGTCGCGGTGAAATATATTTATGTATAACTCGCACTATCGATGATATGATACGCTGCGTTGTCTGATTCATCGTATCGGTGTCGCCGCAGTTCACGGGAGCGCTTAAAATATGTATACTCCGCGAAATTGGAGGCGCCGGATTTTTAATTTTTCTTTGGGGCGGGGTCAATCTGGGATTGATTTTCCACCAAAATTTCTTTCTGGGACAGTTGGAATTACTGGCATCCCAGTTTCAGCTTTTGGTGCATCGAAATTGGCGGTATGGAACCTGCTGTGTGTTTTAAAAATCATTTTCTCAAATACTGTTTGTCACCGATATATTTACATGATTTTAGAAAAAAATTGAAATATTTTTTTCTCGTTTTGTTTTTTTAATATCATATTCATAAGAGAATTGGACTGCATTAACTATGAATTTTACAAATGTGCAATTTCCGTATGAAACGATCTCGTAATTCGATGTTTAAGATATTAAAATAAAAAAATTAAGATTGACGTTAGTTCAGGGTATTTGACTTTTTCTGTACTCTAGGATATTGGTATTTTAAATAGATAATATAAAAACATGTGCTTCTCATTTTGATCATCGAAATCTTTCAAGTCTTATAAACTGCAATCTAAAGTTCCAGACTGTTTATTCAGATTTTTAAGAATTTTCGAATTTCTGAGACTACTTGGCTATCAAAAGAGTTGAGAAATCTTGAATTAGAGAGTAACAATTTTCAAACTGGTTATTTATAAATTTTGGGTAAAAAATTGATTGTTATTTGAAAAACTGACCAATGCAAATCTCTTTCCGGTAATTTTTCAAGTCGATTCCAAAAAACTGAATGCAAAATGTATTTGTTGGAGAAAATTATACAGAGATGAAACAATTCTCATTATTAAATAAAGTTTCTTGCTCATTGATTTTATACTCTAATTTCTCTTTTAGAAGGCACGTATTGCAGTTCTTAGAGTTTTAGCTTTCGGTATAATAGAAATTCGTGATGTCATGCATTACATTTTATTTTTTGAGAATACCCTTCATTGTATGTTTTGCTTCAACTGCTACACAAAGTTGATTCAGTTAGTTTCACGAATCGTAATGGATTTGTTCTTTCAGTTTTTTCAAGAGGGGAATCGACCCTTACTTTGAACACAACACCTGTTTTTTGTGTAAACATAAACAACTATTGATAATTGCTGTGATTTGTAATAACACTTGGCTAAAGACCCTATCATGCATCATAAGTTAAAATATTTTTAAGTGTCCATAATAGTTGTTCGAATCGCTCCGCTTCCAATAATTTTTCTGTCCGTTTATTCATGACCCCTCGGAGCAAAAAAAAATTCTTCTTTCTTTCTCTTGAATCTTTCCTTTTATTTATTTACATTTTTTTTTTCTCTAGCTTTCGATTTATCATATTTTGGCCTCCTTCAGGAGAAATTCCGAAATACTTGTAAAACCAACCACAAAGTTGATGTACGTAAACCCGAATCTCTCAATCGTCAGTCACCTCTATCTTTTTTTTATTTTTTATTTTACTTATTTATTTATATATAGTTTTTTTTATAAGAGAGATAGGGATTTATGTACATCAACTTCGTGGTTGGTTTTACAAGTATTTCTGAATTTATCCTGAATCGAGCCAAAATATGATAGGCCGAAAGTTAGGGAAGAAAACAATGTAAGAAATTACATAAAAGAAAAGATTTGAGAGAAAAAAAGAAGAATTTTTATTTTTGCTCCTTAGGGTCATAAATTACCCGACTTAAAAATTTTAAAGTTTCTATGCATATCCAACATGGTCGAAATTTCTTTTTCAAATATTGTCTTAAAAATCGACTTTGGAGAATATTGGAAGAATTCATAGAAATCTTTTATTTAAAAAAAATTGATTAAATAATGAAATTTTAGACTTGAAAAACTCATAAAATCATGCTTTAAAAAAAACTACTTCTTTGAAATAAGTGAGTTGAACACTAACTCTGTAGTGTAGACTACTAATAAAAAACATATCAATTATATAATTACTATTTAAGTATTAAGCTGCTGTATAGGCTGTGGGACTGTAATATGAAATCCAATAATTTCAAAAAAACTACGAATTTTAAAGCCTGCGGAATTTATTTAAACTTTAAGAGCTCACGAAATTTCTGACAACACTTGGAAAGTTGGATGAATTTTTTAAACAACGATTTCAAATTATTCGAAACTTTATGGTGCTATAAATATTTTCAGATATTCTCAGAGAAGATGTTTACATATTTTTTATAAGTCTCATAAAATTTTCCTGAATATGTATAAGGTTCCAAAAAACTATTTTAGAACTCACAGTACAACTTTCTGAGACAATAAAAGAATTTCCTTTCAATTCTGTTTAGTTCCATTCAATTTTCGTCAATTCTTCCGAAACTTTTCAAAAATTCCATTCGTTTTTTTTAAACACTCTTACAACAGTGACAAACTCGTTAACAATAATAACGATCGAAAGTTCTGGCGTCATGGAAATCGACAGAAAACTCAAAATTCACGAATTTGCAAATTTGTCGGTGGACATCAAAGCTTGGGTCATTAAATCCACGCGGAATGATCGATCCATTTAATACATAAGAGCGTCAAAGCATGAGTGGCAATCTTAATAATTCACAGTTGCCATAACGCTCTCCCTCGTAAAACATTTTACAACTCGAGCAATAAAAAAATTCGCGTTATCAGCCCTCCGGGGGATCAATATCGCGCCCGTTCCCATTGGGTAACTGCACGCCAATTGTGTGACTTTTGAGGATAGATAGCACTTTGTGGATTCTGCGCGCTATTATCCGGGAAATTCCATTGGTTGAACATTGGCCAAGGGGCTGGAAAAGGTCTTATCAAAATCCGGGAGAACAGCCATGGATGCGCAAAATCCAGAAAAAGGGACGACCCTAGCCATTTTTATGTCTTGCAGAAAACACGACATGGGCCGAGATTTCGGAAATTTGCTTCAATTTTATCGAGCATGAATTTGGCATAAAAAGTTCATCATTTTCCAGATGCATCTTGCGGATTTTCAGTGTTAAGAATGAAAGACAGAGGTGCCAATTCTGAACAGATACTGAAAAAAGACACTTGGATCTGAGAAATATGTGGAACTAGTTTTGGTTATTTCTTTATTATGGAAATAATCAATGAATTCAGGTCGTTCAGGAAAATGTGTAACACGATGCCAATGGTAATAGAGCAATCAGATTCCTTGTAAAATGATCGAAGATACTGTAGTTATTCAAGAGTAGCGGAGAGTGGGGCTATTTCGATTAGAAGGCTACTTCGATCACTTAAGGTTTTGACAAATGTGGTTTGAATTTCCAAATTATAATACCTTGAAAATTTAGTTCTGATAGTGATCTAAATTGACGCAAAAAAATGAAGCCGTGTGCCTATCGGTTGCTAGATATGATTAATAAATTACAAAAATCGTTTGGAAAGCTGTCAAAAACGTGCCGTGATTTTCGGAAAAAGTTTAGCAAACGCCGTAAACACCCGAGACTAAGGAAGTTTTTTGTTTTTTTGTAAGTGTATACGATCCAGAATATTCTCTCAAAAAGCTTTTTATGAAAAAAAAATTTTTCAGTCGTGAAACGCATACGAAATTCCGTTGATTACTTTCGGGGCTACTTCGATCAATATATGGTATTCGTAAGAGATATTTTTTTATTCATCATAGTTTTCAATTTATTTCAATCTACATGAAACGTAATTGATTTCAAATTTATAAAAATAAATTTGAAGCGGTATAATTTGTTATGGAATGTTTCGAATTGATTGTTTCAGATGATTTTCTTGGAAATTTTGAGTCATATTTTTCGCTATTTTATTCAACTTGAACCTCGAATATTTTTTATAAGCTTTTTAACAAATCGAATGAGTTTCTGAAATCTGTTTATTTCATACACAGACTTTCAGACAACGCGGTAGGAGCATTATCCCTATAGACACGCCAGTGAAAAAATTACTCTAAGAAAAGCGAAAAGAGAAGAATTTGAAGAATAAATCCAAAAAAGAACTGAAACTGAAATACGAATGAAAATGAAAAAATAATTGGAAAACTATATGTAATTAAAATCTTATATTACGTAATGATTTCCAAAATCAGACGGCTGTTTCTGAAAATGTTCATTTAACTGTTAACAGAAAGTTTTGTTTGAGTGCTAATATTAAATAAAAATGTATAGGAATACTCTACGAATCTTAATTTATTGCTGCAGTAATTCTACAAGTATGATTTTCCACGAACGCGATCGCTTTGAAATATTATTGTCTTCTGATCGAAGTAGCCTCATAGCTCGATCGAAGTGGCCCCACCCATGGGGCTACCTCGATGAAACGAGACGTTGTGGTGAACACTAAAATTTTTTTTGAACATGTTTAGCAATTTTTCATTATGTAGAAGGGTCTTTTGACCACAAATAAATACAAATATTCGTTCATTTTTTGAAAAAAATTCTTGTTAGGAAAAAAATTGATCGAAATAGCCCCACTCTCCCCTATCTCGATGTCATCAATTTTTTTTAACAGTAAAATTTTTCGACGTTGGCCAAAAAATATATATTTCTTCTACATCAAAAATGACAGGATCTTAATCAGTATCCTCGACTGATGCTTCATGCCAGGTTCGATCAATTTCTAGACCAACTGCTGTAATTTCCGCGTTGCTTAATTTCTTATCAAAATTCAAAGTCTTGAAAATATCTATCTAACCATATCGGACATGATTAAAAAAATTGTTTCAATACTTAAACTTAATTCTTGATTAGATACTAATTAACAACTTTGTTACAGATTGTAACAATAATTAAAATTCATAAAACCCAGGCCAAGTTCCAGTGGCGCAGATAGACATTTCGCCACCTGGGGCAAAAATGGAAAAATGCCGCCCTTAGTTACAAAAATTTATAACGTCTTAGTCATTAAAAAAATTGATGACCTTTTTTTTTTAGTTACGTCATTTCTGTACAGCTTTTTTTAATGACCTTTTTTGGGAAACGTTATTTCTAAAACCTTTTGGAATTTTCAAGAAAAATTTCTAAAAAGAAAAAAGAAAGGTCCTCAATTTTTCACTTGGGGAGCGGCGATTTTCCGCCCTCTGCCCCTTTCACCCCCCCCCCCTAGCTACGCTACTGCCAAGTTCCACAGAAAAAAAATACATCGATGATCTTGAGCTGAAAGAGATAGATTCTTGGTAACAAGTCTTAATTAAGGCACAATCCAGATCTTGATCTAGAAGTAATAATGCTTCAAGATCTGGAAAATCGAGTATTCTAAAAACGCGCCAAACAGTAGAAAATGTAAACAATAGTAGACAAGTCTATTAGTAATGTATATCAATGTTTTGAACTCGTAGATTGATAATGACAAGTTGATCAAAAAGGAGTAGTCAATGAATTGACAATTAATGTATTTTTTTAAATACGTCAACTATTAAAATAGATCAATGACAACACTGCAAACAGAAAAGTATTGGAGACACAAAAACCGATTGAAACTCATTGCGTTTTAATACTTTTCGGCGTCGGCGCCTTTGATCTCACGCAATTTCACTCTAAAAAGTATTGAAATGTTGTACGTGTGAATCATCTTTTGTGTCTTCCAATAATTTTCTGTTTGCAGTGAAGTCTGATACTGAGGTATAAAAATTATTCTAAGCAACTCAGTTCTTAAAGTAGAATATTGATAACTAGTACATCAGTAGAATTTGTGTATATTTAGTCAGCCAATGAAGTCTTCCAATAACGCGACAACCAGTAGAATAGCAATGACGAGTCTATCAGCGGTACATACTAAAAATTTGAAATTATTCAGTATAGACTGATAATGACAAGTCAATCAGTAGAATTCGTCAATTAACAGACAACTAATCTTTAACAATGTGTTTTACAGTAAAATAAATCAGTGACAAGCCTGACAGTGATACCTATAAATAATTCTAGCATTTCTAGCAAGTAGAGTATTGATGACTAGTAGAATTGAATTGATCAGTAGAATTCATCAATGAATAGTAAGTCAATGTATTTCTTTACAGGGGTCCACCTGTGTACATGCGGTATTTTGAACACCTTTTTCGAGATTTTTTTGAGAGAATTAATTCGGAATTTGGAACAAGTTGTAATTTATTTAAGTGGTTTATGTTTTTATTACAAAGGTTAATTTTTTCAAAAGTGTAATTTGAAACCTTGTGTTTACTTAGGGCGTCGGAAGTCACCCTTCTATGAAATAAAGTATGAAAATTGCGGGCAGGATTAAAAAGAATCTATTTAACAGATCGACTAAACATTTGAACCGACTTCTATATGTAGGGAACTTGAGGTACGCACGTAACATTTTTTTGAAGAAAAAAAAACTTTTTTCACAATTTAGCAGTATATACTATATTGAAAAAATCATCAAACTAATTGGGTTTTATGGAAAATACTTCCATTTATTCAGTTATCGGAATTTTAAAAGAATTCTACATCAGTACTCATTCAAAAAATAACAATTGAAGGCAAAATTAATAGTTCTGACGATTAAATTTGTCGATAAATTATCAAACATGATGAACCGATGCCATTCCTTGCAAAAGTATCGTGCCCAAGGCCTATTTTTTTCATTTAAAAAATTTACAACCAAACTTTAACCTAATTATAACCTTCGAAGGTTGAAGTTTGATTCCCAGGGTATAAATAATAGTTTTTAACAAATTGTAGAATATCCACTGAGTTTATCAGTAGATTTTGTCAATAATTAGTCATCCATCAGTGGGGTGTGTCATTGAAAGGGTTATATACCTTTTTGCGCGGACGAATTGAGCATGGTTTGGAGTATCTTTTAAATTATGTGGCAATAATGTTATGGCACCAAAGTTATTGTTATATAATAGTGTATTATCCACTTGAAAAAACAAGTATTTGTTTATAAAAAAATATGAACAATTGGCGGAGTTATGGCCCTTTTCCAGAAACCACTTTTTTTTATGAGGCTTGCGGTGACCACGATGCACAGGTCACCGCAAGCCTGACGTCGAACAGGTCAAGTTAAATTAGAAAATCTAAAAAATTTCATTAGTCTCGAAATGTATCTATTTCTTGAACGATTGAAATAATGAATATTACGTTTTTTCTGCATGCAAGAACGTTTTCCCCGAGATTTCGATTTTTTGAGCTCTGAAAATTTTATTAAAAAATTCTTATCTGCAACATAAGAACTTTTCTATAAAAAAGCGATCGTTCAAGAACTAGATATATTCCTAAAATAATGAAATTGTTTGGATTTTCTTATTTAACTTGACTTGTTCGGCTTGCATCGTAGTCACCGCAAACCTCTTAAAAAAACAGTTGTTTCGCGGAAAGGGCCATAACTCAGCCAATTGTTGATAATTTTTTATGAACAAATACTTTTTTTTTCAAGTGAACAATACACTATTCAAAAACTATAACTTTTGTGACATAGAATTGTTGCTACATATCTTTAAAGTTACTCCAAACCATCCTAAATTTTTCCGCACAAAAAGGTATGTAACCCCTTAAAAATAGGTTACTATTTCTGGGCAAAGTCAGATTATTTCTAAAAAATTTCCTCGTAAAAAATATCACCGTTTTAGAAAAAAATACATTTTTCTACTGTAATATTACGTAATATACACTAATGATATAGATGATCATGTTTTTGTTTCTCTGGATGGTTCTTGTTTGTTTACTAATGTTCCTAAGGAATTGGTGCTATTTTTTTGGAAGAAGAAATTTGATTCACAAAAATGGATCCCTGACCGGTAAATTCACATCCCTGATTGAAACTAACACCATATTAATGTAACCCGGGAAAAAAACTTGCATGATTCATGCATGCAATAACATGCAAGCGGCTTGCATGTTTCTTGCATGCTGCATGCAAGTGTGCTTGCACGAAACATGCATGTAACATTCAAGTTTTTAAATGCCTGATACTTGCATGTTTCTTGTAAGGAAATCATGCAAGAAAACTGCATGCACCTTGCAAGTTGATCTTGCATGCAGCATGTATTTCGAAAAAGCGTTTTTTATCCGCTCGCATGCATGCACCATGCAAGTTTTGTATACATGTCGCAAGCAAGCAGCATGAATGTCAAAATAAGAGATTATTTTTTTTTAATTTTGCATTATATATCTTTTGCATTGCATTTATTTTGCATAAACTTTTTTTTTGAATTAAAAACTGTATGATAAATTTTCATTAATTAATAAAATGGAAATTTTTCAAGAAAGTTTGCAAGTGATTGCATTACCGCGCCTTTGTAGCGCGAGTAATGATGTATCTGCTCAATCTGCTGGAGACATGGGCTCAAGAACAAGTGTGCACTAACTTCGTATCTCGCAACGTCGACAAAGCTGCGCTCGAGCAATCTGGAAAAACGTGGAGGGGGGGAAACGCTAATATATCTATGTATATTACTGAAACCATATATATAGATATAGATTAGAAGGTTTCAGCGCCGCCACAGCAGATTGCTCGGAACTAAAACTTTGCTGACAAAATTTTCGAAGTTAGAGCACACTGCCAAGAAGTATAATATTAATTTTTTCTCAGACATGCACTTGCTCTAACCATTCAACACAAAACTTGAAAAATGAGAAAAAAAATCCAGCAGCCATCTGGTGAGTGTCTGGGAGAGCGCGCTCTCCCGAACACTCACCAGATGGCTGCTGGATTTTTTTACTTATATTTCAAGTTTTGCGTAGAATGCTTAAACCGAGTGCAATTCGAAGAGAAGTTGTATAAATATCATGTTTGTTGGGCCCATGTCTCCAGCAGATATGTCATTACCCGCGCTGCAAAGGCGTGGTAATGCAATCATTGCAAACTTTCTTGGAAAATTTCCATTTTATGAATTAATGAAAATTTATCATGCAGTTTTTAATTCCAAAAAAAAGGTGTTGCAAAATAAATGCAATGCAAAAAATATACAATGCAAAATAAAAAAAAAAAAATAATCTCTCATTTCGACATTCATGCTGCTTGCATGCTACATGTTGATAAAATTGCATGGTGCATGCATGCGACATGTATGAAAAACTTGCATGGTGCATGCATGCGGGCGGATAAAAAACGCTTTTTCGAAATACATGCTGCATGCAAGATCAACTTGCAAGGTGCATGCATTTTTCTTGCATGATTTTCTTACAAGAAACATGCAAGTATCAGGCATTTAAAAACTTGAATGTTACATGCATGTTTTGTGCAAGCACACTTGCATGCAGCATGCAAGAAACATGCAAGCCGCTTGCATGTTATTGCATGCATGTTACATGCATGAATCATGCAAGTTTTTTTTTCCCGGGGTACATTAATATGGTGTTAGTTTCAATCAGGGATGTGAATTTACCGGTCAGAAAAAAAACTGTTCAGATCATGGTAATTTCTGACGGTTATTTACTGTTATTTACGGTCAAATGTGAAATCTCTTAACTATAATTTACCGTCAGAGCTCGTTTTTGGTCAGTAATTACCAGTCATGACCGAACTTCGATGAAAAAATGTGACTTAACGTAACTGACTAAACGATTTCCAGCAATTCCAGATGAAAACGACCAATCTTGTTCTTTCACATTTCATTAATAGCTTTTCCATTTTTCTAGAAAAAACTCATGAATGTCACTGTACTACTGCGTTCGCAATATAATATACAGGGTGTCTCAAAGTCGGCGGATCATCAGAAAACCATCGATGCCTCATGAAATTTCAAGACACTCTTCCCTTTACAATTTTTGAAAATTCGCAAAATTTGAAGAGTTATTAGTAATTCAGTTTCGTCCAATTACTGTTCAGTAAGGCAGAGCTTTTGATTGAAGTCCCTTCTCCTTTCACCCCTTCTCTTTCAAAGCTTACTCTAATCGAAAATTGGAGGTAATTGAAGTGTGTGGTGGAATGTAGATTCATGATGTCTCTTATCTTGAGAGGCAATTTTTACTCTGGCTCATCTTTGTGTAAGTTATGATAGTCTTTTGTCTAACTGTCACATTTGCAATACATTATTTTCTAATTTCCTTTAAATAGATGAGATTAGGTATAAAAAAAGTACAACAGTCGAAACTAATTCACAAGTACAATGCCTAACACAGTAAAAAGTACAATACTACTGTCTTAAAATTAATGTATAAAACTGACGTGAAGTACATAAAATAGAACTTTTTCCAAAAATAAAGATTCCGAAAGAAAATACCTCATCACAACACACTTTTATGAAGTAATTTGCTTATTCTTTTTTATAAATGACTTTTTTCAATTGAAAAGATTGTAATTGTGCAATTATTTATTATTTAAGAAACCAAATTTTTTTTCATTTTTTCATGAAAATTTGATGAAAAAAAAGAAAATTGCAGTTAAAAACGAGTTAAACATTTTTTCGTCATCTTTGAGTATGTGATAATTTTCACCATCATAATAATTATGACTGGTAAAGTAAACTGACGGTCAAAATTGACCAAAACTTTCTTGTCGTAAATGACGGTCGTTACCAGTATTTGACCGGTAAATTTACTGGTAAATTTACCGCCTCACATCCCTGGTTTCAATGGAGTCAACATATTTTACTTCTGATAGACATATATATGAACAGAGGTTTGGTACTCCGATGGGCTCTCAAATCTCTCCTATATTGGTTGATATGGTCATGGAAAATTTGGATGAGACTTGTTTTAGGGGGACTGACTTTCGTTGCTTGTTTTTTTACCCAGATAGCAAACGTGCGTCGCACGTAAAGCGCATTACGTGCGGGCTCACGTGTGCGTGCTACTAGGCTATCTATACGAAGGCACGTAAGATTTGGTCGCACGCGTGGGGGCATAATGAGATTTTTGTGCGACCCCCTCCATCTCCGCAATCTCGATCACTTGCGCATGCGTGTATTATCGGTCCACCGCAGTCCGCCGGGTCCGCTACCCCCGTTCCCCCCCGTCCTACCCGTTCCTCCCGTTCACGTGACAATCGGTGCAACACGTGCAACAGGTGCAACATAACCCACAATAATAAATTATAACTGTGAAAATAAATAAACTGTGAAAATAAATAAATAACTGTGTTAAAACGCGAAGAAAACGGCGCGAGTTGGATTAACAGCATAAATTACAGAGGTGAGCATTCACATTGTTTTTCATAAGCCATGATTATTTTTGCTATTTTTCATTTCATGAGAGCTCAATTTTTCAGTATCGATGTTTGTTGGTTTTGTATTTTTCAATATTCTGAATATTGTATCAATTTATTCCTACAGGTTCATTTATGTTATGTATGAAAAAGGTCATTTTATTCTTTATTATTGAAATGCGTTATCTGACAATTTGTTGCTCCATGAAATAAATTTCATATAATTTTGATATATGTTTTGCTGAAATTAAAATTCATAGGCTTGAAATTTTCATTCATCCTTTTTCAGTTATCTTATAATAATTAAGTTTTTTTTAAAGTTCTACTTTACTTTTTCTATTCGAATAGCTATTTACTCAAAAAAAAAATGTGTACATAATTTTTTAGTTCCAGATAAATGGTAATAAAACGAACATTTCTAATTCAAAAACTGGTTTATATTTATCAGAGATGAAAATAACTATTGTGGGAAAAATTAATTTTGTTCATTATATTATTTAGTTTTATTATTTCTACTCATTATTTTTTATTGATAAATCTCAGACGTTCGTGTTTATTTTTTAAATTATATTAATGTTTGTGTAATTACAGTTTTAAAATAAGACAAATGAACGACTTTCTAATTTTATTTTTAGTGTTTCTCATTGGCTTTCAGTCAATAATTAGAAACAGCTACAATATGCCAGCCAATTAATTTCATTTTCAGTACTTTTTTTGAGATTATTCAGGAACTAATCATGGAGACGTTAAAAAAAATTGATCAACTAGCATATTAGTAGAAAATAATTTTGTTTAAATTTTCTTCTACAAATACGTATCATTTTCTTATATCTTATTAGTATTAATAATTGCTATGATGAGGTGTGTTGTAAAACATGATAATATTGTTCATGATAATAAGTTCAAATGACAATATTGTTTTCAATGAAAAAGTCCTTTGTTACTCTCCTTCAAACTCAAAATCAAAAAAGATATTCGAGAAAAAGGTTTTACTCAATCAGATTTGTTCCACTTGTCCCTCGAGTATCTTTTTTGATTTTTATCATAAATCTTTTTATATCATTATATGTATCTTTTTTGAGTTTTAAGAAAAGCGTCAAAAGAACTTTTTTGTTAAGAAAAAGATGAAGAAAATTTTGAATTATTTTGTTCCTTGGTTTCTGTCACCCAATATTGAAGTGGAAAATAGTAACATTGGATAATATTCGTTACATATATATATTTACATTTTGCTCTATTGGAGGTATGAACAAAACTTATTTTTTGGTTTTCGTTTATTTTTAAGCATTTGAAACTTCAAAAATGTGTTCAAACTTTTTTACCTCCAGTAGTGATGTATTTTTTTAGGGGGTTTAACTTATAATGTTAAGAATTACAGGGATAAACAAATTTTGGATTTATCATTTTTTGACATATCTGACACATTAATTTTTTCATTTTATATTTTTACAGGCTTCTCGTGAACCAGTTTACAACCGCTTCGGTGTATTTTCGAGTTGAAGTTTTCTAGGTGGGTTTATCCTAGTTTTGTAGTGTTTATTTTTCTCAGTTTAATTATGTAAACTAATAATTGTATTTCTTTCATTTGCACAATTACATAAATTTATGATCCCTTTTTTGAGGCTCGAGTTTTCAAGTTACAGTTTTTCCAGTAAAATTACAAAAACTTAACACTCTTGCGTTAAATTTTGCATAAAGAATATAAAAGAATTTTTGGGCTGTCATGCAAGTTTTTCCTGTATTGATTTTAATAAAATCATCATATTTATAATTTACTACAACCAATGAAACGTATTTCAGTTTTACTATCTCTGGATTGGAAAAATTGAAATTTCAGTAAATATTTTTTTTTAAAAATTTAATTTTAAATTTTATGGCATTTGCTTTTTTGACTTAACACATGAATGAATACAATTGTGATTAACTTTTTTTCCAGTTTATAATATAAATATTTAAAACAATGGTAATTGTAATTTCAAAACGTAGATTAGTAAGAAGTATATGCATGTAAAAATAATTTTTCTAATATCTTCTAACGTTCCCCTAACAATTTCGTATCTAAATATTTATTATTTTTTGTTAACCATAAAAAAAAGGAATCTCTGAAGATTTTTTTCTTCATCGAGAAAAGAATTTCATTTTATTCCAGTTCAGAAGACTTAATTATTTCAAACTTCTGAAAATAACCATTTTTTATCCAGAAGTATGTAAAAATAATTTTAATCAATATTTTTTAATATAATAATCATAATTAATGTAATATAATAATATTATTATATACTTGAATATAATATAATTTATTAATATTTATTATAGTATTTTTTAATCTAATGAGAATGAATAATACAATATAATAAGATAATAGTAATAATTCAATATATTATTCTAAATCTTTTTACGTTGAAATGAAATACAGAGGGCCTTCCATTGTTAAATGCAAGATTAAGGATTTACATATTCATTTTTCTCGAAACTCTCATTCTCAAGGAAAATGATTTTCCAATATTTCTTAGGACATTTTCTTCAGTAATAAAAGTAATTGATTTGTTATCATTGCTTCTTTGAGCACATGAGGTTAAAATTCTTCTAATACAGAAAGATAAAAATTGTCAAAGAGCTATTTAAATTCAATTCAAAAGTAGGAATTCAAATATAGTCTAATATTTATATCTATCTAATATTTCTATCATGAACTGAAGAAAAAGTAAATCACCATTTTATTTATTCATTTATTAATTCTAAAAAGCAAGTGCCATGAAATTTTAAATTCAATTTTGTTTTTGAAGTATTTAATTGAAATTTCAATTTTTCCAATCCAGAATTCTGGCAAAATTGATTCTGGAAATGAAGTGAATTTTTAAGAGTCTCCTCATGCTGCATTCAAAATAAAAAATTGAAATATTGATCATTTTCCAATTTCTGATACTCGGTGAAAACGAGTTTCAGATTTTTTATAGTATATGATTTTTAATGTAAATGGAAATCGATTTGTGTTAACTGCCTTTTCTGGTTTTCAAGAGTGAATTGATTCGCAATCTTGAAAATAACTATTTTGATACAGAATTGTGAAAAATGAATTATGGTATTGGCGGAACAGTCTCAGAGATGCACTTACGCACAGTGAACATTAGGAATGAAAAAATGCATTATTTCTTAATATCCTTTTTACGGTTAAATTAAATATAGAGGTCATTCCATATCAGATTTACAGCTGAAATTCAAATATCGACAAAAAATTTTCTTAACACTCTCTAGAGAAAAAAAATCAAAATGTATTTTTTTTTTCGAACAAAAAAATTTTTGTACCACCCAGATAGAAAAAGTTTCCTAGGCAAAATCGAACAATCTGTTGTCGTAAACAGCTTGCTTACAAGTTGCCCGTCTATGTCTGGCAATATATTGGTGCAGTAAAAGGATTCCATCAACTCACATGAAACAGGCTAATTTATGTTTCCAGCAATAGGTTGCTGTTCTGTTTGAGTTGATTTCACCAAAACGTTTGTATGCAACTGATGTGCAACCGACGGGAAATCTATTTCCTGAAATCCACTGCTAAGCATTTCCTTCATATTGCAGTCAATAAATTGCAGGCAATTTATTTGCCTGAAATTTCCTGCGTTTTGATTGCAGTTCAGTAAGGGCTGTGATACACTGTGCGTTTTCGCCGGACCGGTTTTTCGGATCCGGTTGACACAACGCATTACTTTAAATGCACCGAGACACACTCATCCGTTTTGACTAAACAATGCGTTGTCTTTCAAAATCAAACTGGACCCTCAAAAACGGGTGCGGCGAAAACGTATAGTGTATCACAGGCCTAACATATACGCATACATATATGTTACATGTAGTGTGTGAGATATAATAATTGTCAGTAATTATATGAATAAAATAACAATTCATCCTTTATTTAAAACGTTTGAAATTGAGGATGAATTTTTATTTTAATTCTACGTATACATGTAGAATTCTATACATATATGTTTGAAATTGAGAATAAATTTTAACTTATAATTTAATATATATTCAAAAGTTTTTTTTCAATAATAATTATTATTTTCAAAAAAAACACCGAGGTGGGTGATCTTTTAAAAAAATTCTGACGCCTTTCATTAGAAATATAAAAAATATTTACTTTGTTTATTTTGATCATGCATATGATATGTAAAAGAAATTACATTATTAAATTATCGAATTATACTACTTAACTATAGATTTTTTTACTGCAACAAACGAAAAAATTTCGAAAATGCTTTTTTTTATGGATTCAAACGAGAACAAATTTAAATTTTCGAAAATCATTCCGCTTTCGCGCTTTTTTCAATCGATTCATCGATCGGGCTCAATCGATTTGAATCAGTTCGAATCGATAAACATCTGTGACATCATTATCAATATCTCAACTCTGTCACTATCGGCGAAAACAACAGAGAGAAAAACAGGTACATTAATATTTTAAACCGCACATTTTCATTAAATTTGCATGTGAAAAACCAAATTTATATCTTTCATTTTTTGACAAACTTTATTTTTATGTCCTGGAGCAATCATGGAAAACTTTTAGCTACGATTTTTACTACTACCATGTCGAATGTGAATTTTGTATCACGTTTTATCGAACATTTTCAATAATTTCTGCTTTCTTTCCACGTATTTTGGTTTCCACTTTTATGTGTTTTTGGTTATTTTACTGATGATGCAACTGATATGTTGCTAGTTGTTTATATTGACCATTGACATAACCTCACTTTTTTTTAATAATTTTTTCAATGTGTGGAGATATCTGAAGTCTAGAATTTTTCGAACATGTGAAATTGACGGGTATATTTTCAACGATGGTTTCACAAAAAATTATGATAATTGTAGAAATGAAAAAATCATTATTTAGTTATCATTTGTATCTAAGTTACATACATTTTTCAGGATATGTATATAAATTACTGATGAATTTATTTTGCTGCACAAAATGTCCCGAAGCTGAAGAAAAATAAAGTTCTGAAGAATCAGTAATAATGTTTTTGTCTAAAAAATTTTGCAAATTCAAGTGAAAAAAAAAATAGTTATGTTCATAAGTGTAGTACTACATATGTAAATGATTCTGACAAAAATTAGTTTTTAACCAGAATCAAACCTTTCGTTTGCAGAGATTTCGATGGAAAGTGCCTAAAATGGAAAACGAAATTCTGTATATAATAAAATGTTTTAGGACTGATGCTTTAGCAGAGCAAGTTCGATGTGGAAAAAAAATGATGCAAAAATGCGTCATGCTATGCAAGACAAAAAAATTTGATGCAAAAAGGCGTCAATGCCAACGAAGGGATTCATTTTTTTACTACTTGCAGTTATTTTATTTTTGCAGAATTTTCTTACATGTAAATTTTATCAGTAATTGAGTTTTGTATTATGATAACTAGTAGGCCTTGAAAAATTAAATAATTATTACTATGATCTTTTTTTTCTTTTAGAATCAAATTTTCCTGTACTTAATGTTTTCAAACTGGAAAATAACAGATCCTAATTGATTATAATTTTATTAGTTCCAATAAAGTTTGCAAATATGATGATGAAACGATGTATCGATTGTAGAATTTGATTCCCTTGCATTTAATTCGTAACTATTTTGCGACATAGTATATTATGTAACACATCATAATATTATTGTCGCCTGTTTTATTCCTTAGAAATTGAATTTAACTCTATTAAAACACCTTAATATGATTTCGATCATTTATAATAATACATTTTTCAATTTGTCAAGAAATGAGGTAAAAAAATGTTGAAAATAATATTATTCGAATTTATATTTTTTTTTCAGTATCACACATTTAAATTTTGAACTTGCTTAAAAAAAAAGGCCTACATCTTCCTTTTCTTCTATATATTTTTTAAATTTGGAAAATTTGTTTTCAGAGTACGCACGCACCATGCCCCCAAAACAAAACAAAAACCATGAGGGGAAGATGAAGTTCACCTAGTAAGTATCTTGAGTTATTAATTTTAAACAACGTTCAACAAATTAAAATTCCCTTGAGTACATTTTTGAATATTTTAGGAATTTGAAGTGTTCAAGTTAGCAAAAAATTTTTCCTTTCTTTTGAGCTATTAAAACAACTCGTGTCCACTGAATAACCATATGAATTGTAAACCATATAAAAAAACATTTAAATTCTCATAACTCAATAGAATTATTCCTTATGAACTTTTAAGACCGTTTTTTAAATGAAAGTTCTTTCTACAATTGTCCAAAACGCATGTGTATGGAGACCCTGCTGAAAAAATCTGATGAAATTTGATATAGATTTTAAACCCGATTAGTTTTCATCAATTAACATCATGTTTTTGTCTTATATTTTTATGATGAAAAATGATAGACTTTGGATTATATTTTTGTGATGAAATATGATGAAAATTGATAAAAGCTGAAAGAAACTGATGGAAACTGATTAAGATTTTGGACTTCATCAGTTTTCATCAATGTACATCATCCTATTTTCTCATATTTTTGTGGTGAAATATGATGAGAATTGATGAAAACTGAAAGAAACTGATGGAAACATTAAGATTATGGACTTCATCAGTTTTCATCAATTTACATCATTTCATTCCTCATATTTTTGCAATAAAATATGATGAAAATTGATGAATGCTGTAAGAAAATCAAGATTTTGAACTTCATCAGTTTCAATCAATTTACACTATCTTACTTCATATTCTTGTGATGAAATGTGATGAAAATCGGTAAATTTCGAAAGAAACCGATGAAGATTTTGATGGAATACATATGATCGAATTATTGTTTTATATGACATGATCAAGGTTTGAGGATTTGTTATATATGATGAAGGTATTTCGTCAAGTCACAATTTTTATCATTTATCCAACATAACATGAGCCATAACAAAAAATTTTAATTATTCTCCATGTTCTCAACGTCACTCGTTATGTCAAACGCCTCGTCTTTTGCTGGAAAAAAACATTATTTATAAATTTACTACATAATAATGCGCAGGACATTTTTTTAATAAAAAACATACTTGAATCATGATTGTTTATTTCATCGTTCGAGTCTTCATCAAATTTTTTATATTAATTTGTAATTTAATTACTGTGACGTACAGTGAATATTTTAGGATCACTTCCATAAAAATCACTACTGCATTTTAATTTTTTTTCCCTAAGCCTTATGAAAACTGATACAGAAAAATGTTATTTTTGGTTTCTTACCATATATCTTCACCTGAAAAATGATGAAAAGTGATGCAGAAAAACTTAGTAATTCAAGTGCCAACGTGAACATTATGAAAAACGATGTAGAATAACTTAGTATTTTTTTCAATCTTATGAAAACTGATACATAAAAACTTGTATTTGAATTGCCAACATTAACATTATGGAAAATGATGTAAACTTATGTAGATGAACTTGGTATTTCCTTCAACCTTATAAGAAAAGATGAAAAGTGATACATAAGAACTTGTATTTCAATTCCCAACATTAACATCATCGAAAATGATGTAAAACAATGTAGAATAACTTTTATTTTTTTATTATTTTGTTATTTTTTTCAACCTTATGAAAAATGATGAAAAGTAATTTATAAAAACTTAGTATTTTAATTACCAACATTAAAGTTATGAAAACTGATGTAAAATGATGTAGAATAACTTTTAGTATTTTTTTCAACCTTATGAAAAATGATGAAAACTGATACAGAAAAACTTAGCTTTTTTGCCATAAAACTGAACCTGATGAAAAATTATGGAAACTGATAGATAATTTGAGCAATCTTATGAAAAATGATAGAAACCGATCGAATGATGAAAAAGGACAAAGGAAAAATTGTCTGGAAATTAGATAACGAACTGATGGTTTTCGGTTATTAATGTGACATGATGGTTAACTTGTAAAATCATTATAGTGTCTTTCTAATATTGTGTCTCTATGATTATACATATTTCTGAGCTACAAACGAAATATCTCTTTTGATGAAAATTGCCAAATTTCTGGTAAATAATTAAAAATTCTATTTTTTTGTTTTTTATTTTATTATTTACATTATTGCTTGTCCACTTTCTCTGTATGTTTTGGCGTCATATTAAAATAATGAAAACTTCAACCATATAAGTTGTATTATGGTTAAAAGCGTATAATATTTATAGGTACGCGTAGCCCTTCTGTAGGCTACACTATCAAATTACTTCCAAAGAAGCTACTCGTACGAAATATACATTACAATGAAAGCTCAACCTGTTTCGAAAGGGACTGCGAAACGGCGCCCTTACAGAAGCATACAATATGTGACGAAGGACTATCGCCGTAAACTCGTAACAGCTTTTCGTAAACAAATAGCAAAAGCAGATGAAACAGTGTCTTTAAAAAATGTTGGTGAAAATGTAGATGTTCCTTTGCCTTTCCCTGAAACTCAGCAAATTGAATTTCCCTCTTTGTCGTTTGGTCATTCATCCTCTGTTTGTAACGTTAAAGTTGATTTATTTCCTGATCAGAGCGTCACTTCCGATACAGTTAATATTACGAATGATCAAAAATCATACCAAAACATTGTTGCCCGGGATCTACTAAAGGCAAAACTGAATCACTCACAGATTGATTGCGTTCTTCATTTGATGAAGATGCACCCATGTTTGAAGTTTCTTCCTGCACATTCAAGAACTCTTGTTGGAACACCCAAAATCGCTCCCAATATTTACAAGATGATTCCAGGAGAATATTTACATTTCGGATTCGAAGAAGCGTTGAAAACAAGTCTGTCTCTTTACGAAAAAAAGGTTATCCCCTCAAACCTATTAGTTGATATTCACATTGATGGTGCTCAATTGCACAAAACTGGAGTCCAACAAATTTGGCCTATACAATGTAGAATAGTAAATCTACCTGATAGCAAACCAGAGCCCATTGGTATCTGTAAAGGTTCTGCGAAACCCAGTAGTGTTGACGATTATTTCAAATTTTTTCTTGAAGATGTAGAAAAAATTACGCAAAACGAAGGAATTTATTTCAATAACAAAAAATTGTTAGTTACCTTGAGATGTTTTATAGCTGATGCCCCAGCCCGAGCTTTTATGTTAAACTGTGCAGGTCATAATTCATGTTTTGCTTGTCCACGGTGCAAAATTATCGGCAAAAGAATGGGTTATTATACAGTAATGAAGACAACTAATGATCCTCTGCGGTCACACAATGAGTACATATTACAACAAGATGAAAGACATCATAAAGGTGCTAGCCCACTTGCACAGCTTCCAATTGATATAGTTTCCAATGTTGTAATGGATTACATGCATCTATGTTGCTTGGGGGTGGTGAAAAAAGTTCTTCGAGAGTTTGTAGATGGGTACTACTCAAAGCGCGTAAAACTATCTCAAAACAATATTCAAAAACTAGACAGAAGGTTGGAAATCGTTGCACGTTTTTGCCCTAGGGAATTTGCACATCAGCCGAAAAGTCTCCATAAGTTCCAAAATATATTCAAGGCGACCGATTACCGACAAATAGCTTTGTATTCAGGACCTGTTCTTTTCAAGGGTATTGTAAAGGAATTTGCATATGAACATTTCTTGTTGTTCCACGTTGTTCTTAGAATACTAGTTTCTTCTAACCCAAATAAAAAACTTCTTGACTTTGCCGAAATACTTTTCTCAGTTACACTATGGTCACTTTGTGGGCGGTGATACTCTCAAGGATCACGTGCATAATTTCTTCAAGGAAATCATCGCAGATGACATTTGCCACTTATTCACGTGGTGGGGCGAGGATGGAACTCACCCCCTGTACAATTCGGGAGTGGTGAAAGTCATTTATGGTACGTTGAGAAAGGAGCAAACAATTAAAATCAATCTCGTACATATATTTACATTTTCTAATCTGAATTGTAATTTTGTAACAGGAGCTGTTCGACGGAACACTAAATTTGGCAACCCTGACAGGACTGACCTTCAACGGGAAGTTTCGGCGACATTGAAGATCGCGAAACAACGTCGGAGAAATTCCTTGAAAAAGCAGCCTGCCGACAGGCAGCCAGCACCTCCAGTCCCTCGTCGTCAGCGACAACGCGAGGAGGCGAACGCTTTGTACAATGTTGTAAATAACTAATTATAGGATGCTAATGAATTAAATATTAAGATGCTCAAAAAACGTGATTTTATGCGAAGTCGAACGCTTCACTGGTTTTGTCGTCAAAAGTGGACGCGCAGAGATATCTTTGCGGTACGTGACATTGTACGGGGAGTAAATTTCTTAGCTGAAGTAAATTTCCTTGAATTGTCCGCCTCCTGTAATTGATGTTTCAGCAGACAGCGGTGCTCGCCATGAAAGCTTTATCGGGTAACCTCAAAGATATCTCCGCGCGTCCACACGTTACCTTTGACAAAACCCTCAAGCACCTAACTTAGCATAAAATATTTTGCATAACACGAAAGCAAATCCTCAGACTGAAAAACCCGGCCACGGCCGTCAATCAAGGGTTTGCTTTCGTGTTAAATTATATACTGTATTAAGATGCTCAAAAAATGTAATTTCAAGATGTGCTCTAAAAATGTAATTTCAAGATGTGCTCAAAAAATGTAATTTTAAGTATTTACTCTGAAAAGTGCAATTTTCAAAAGCTGGAACATATGTGTGTATCAAATATGTATTGATGTATGTACAATTACGTATATATTCATATATAATATTGAAATAAACAAATATACATATACAGAAACGGGATTTTTTAATTAAAGATTGCCCTTTCATTGCCCATATTTTGCATACAACTTGATGGAAGGTGAAAAGAAATAACCTTTCAAGCGTTTCCCGTCCATTGCCTATCCATTGCATACAACTCGATGAAAAATGTAAAAAATTTTACTTGAGTGCGTTTCCCGTCGGTTGCCTACGTATTGCCCACAATTGTTTCCCAGCAACACTTTCCAGTAATGGGCCGTCAAATGGTGGCACCCTCTTGACGACAAAAGAACGGAAATTCATTTGAATATTTTCAGGCAAATGACTGGCAACCGACCAGAAACATTCTATCTGGGCAGTTATGATTTTTTTTAGTTTTAACATTTGGAAAAAATTAACTATCATTTTAACTCGTAACTTTTAAACATAATGTTGTACGAAAAAAATTCCTCTCAGTGTAAGTTTCATAAGTGTATGATATATTTATTAAAATATCGACAGTTTATTTTTATGTTATTTATACTTCCATTTTTGGAAAGTTATGAACGAATAAGATTATTTTATAGTCGGACTATATTGATTTTTGATTTTTTGGGCTTGAAATGTTCATTCACGTGTAAGCTAAGAGGAATTTTTTTCGTACAACATTAAGTTTAAAAGTTACAAGTTAAAATAATAGTTAATTTTTTCCAAATGTTAAAACTTAAAAAAATCATAACTCGTACAAAAATTTTTTTGTTAAAAAAAAAGAATACGTGTTGAATTTTTTTTCTAGAGTGTGAGGAAAATATTTTGGCGATATTTGAATTTCAGCTGTAAATCTGATAAATAATAAACCCATAGATATCTTGCAGTATTTGTTTCAGCTAGACTGGATTACTTCATTTTTGTCAACTATTTCATATTTTACTCTTCCGTTTTGCTTTTGGTTACAATAGCGGCGACAATCACAATTGGTTTTAATTTTTACAATGATAGGTATTTCGTGTTTTGTTAGCGTTCTTCAAGTTCAAGTAGGGAATAGGTTTGAGATGGAGGAAACATCCCTAGCAGGCAGAAGGCGACGTTGTTTCGTCGCCAAAACGTCGTCTTTTGGCGAAGTTTACGCGACGTTTTCGTTTTGCCTTTTAAACTAGGATAAAATCGATTTCGCAGGTATTTCCTATGTAATTGACAAAGCCGTGAATGACTTTATCGGTAAAAGAACGATATGAATACTGATTTTAGACGATTTTACAATTGGAAAAAATGATATTCCTACTTAAGGGGGGATTATTATATAGATGGTCAAAATCATACTGAATCTTTGCGTGTGGTAAAAAAAAAAGTTTCCATGTTAAAGGCTTTAACTTTTTTTTATTTTAAAGACATTATTATAAACAAGTTTAATTTTTTTATTTTGTAAAAATATATTCGTTAGTTTCGGAGATAATAGTGCGCAAAGTTGACCATGCGCTCCGTGAAAAGGTAAACGGCGTCCCTGATTTCGTCGCTTGTAGTTACTCTAGAAAAAATTTAAACCATTTTTTTTTCAGTAATGTGTCCTCTTCAATTGGTACCAAAATAAAAAAATTTCGACTATATTTAAAAAAACTGAACCAATATTTGTAAAATTTAACATTTTTACTCATTGTTTTTGAGCCGAAAATTGTAAAAAAAAATTTTTTTTGGTTAACATTAAAGAGGATACATTAATGAAAAAAATTGGGTTTGATTTTTGCTCTAAAGCAACTACCAGCGACGAAATCAGGGACGCTGCTTACCTTTTCACGGTCGACTTTGCACGCTATTATTTTCGAAATGAGTGAATATATTCTAAAGAAATAAAAAAATTTCATTTGCTTATAATAAGGTCTTTAAAATAAAAAAAAGTTTAAGCCTTTAACATGAAAACTTTTTTTTTGAACCACGCGCAAAGATTCAGTATGATTTTGATCATCTATATGATAATCCCCTCTTAAATATCAATGAATTTCTTACTTTTAAATATTCAAGGGTGTATTCCAATGTTCAAAAATGTTAAGACTTTCGGAAGAAAGAAGTTAGAAGTGCTATTTTAGAAAAGATAAAATCTCAAGAAAAAGGCGACGTAAAAACGTCGCCAAAACGTCGCCTTCTGCCTGATAGGGATGGAATTCATCAAATTAACAAAGTGGAACTGTAAAAAACAGGAAATAACAAATTTAACACTCTAAAAACGATTTTTTTGTTGCAGTCCCACTTTGTAAGAGAAAACTCCCACCCAAAATCAAATTATGCCAAACAAATATAAACTATTTTCGAATTTGAGTTCACGTCAGAAAAGAAACTGACTTAATATCATACGGGAAAACTTAGGGTCCCTTAATAGAACGGTAGCCAATAATGACCCACCGGAAAACAATTTAAATAATGAGGAAGAAGATAATAACCTCAATAATAACGAGCGTGTATATGCAATAAATGATAACCAACTTGACAATGGCGAGAGCAATGACGAAGTGGAAAATGAAGTGAACAATGTAAATGATGATAACTTTGTTGAAGAAATGAATAATGCTTTACCTGAAAATGAAATCAATAATCATTTATCTGAAAACGAAGTCCACAGTGACGAATCAGAAAACGAGATGGGCAATAATGATGTCGCTGAAAGACAGGAAGATGATGATGATAACGATTTGTTCAATTACGACGGAAACGTTGATCCGGAAATCAATGACCTCCCTGGTATTGATGAAGCACGTAGAGCAGCGTTAAAAAATGCTTTTTTGACAGCGAACTTGAACCATACTCAGGGTAATATCGTATTAAAAATGCTGCGTGCGTACCCTTTCAATCTCCACTCTTTGCCAAAAGATACGCGGACTGTGGTGAACACTCCGACTGTCGTTGTCCGAAATTTGATTGAAAGACGAGCCGGCGGAACGTACCTTCATCTAGGCTTCATTGAAACAATTCGGCAAAAATTAGAAAATATACCTGGCCACCATCTCCCTGAACAAGTTGTCATTGACATAAGTTCAGATGGTGCTCAGTTACACAGACACGGGAGCAAGCAGTTTTGGCCCTTACAGTACAGAATTGTGAACATGGCTGATAAAAGACCAGTTATCGCCGGCGTTTTCCTGGGTGAAAACAAACCTACAAATGTTTTTGAGTTACTTGAGCCACTTCTTGCCGAATTGACAGAAGTACTCCATGAAGGAGGTCTTCAGATAGGCGACAGATTACTGCCTCTGAAAATTAGATTATTTATAGCAGATGCCGTCGCTCGAGCGTTCTTCCTCAACCATTACGGGCACAATTAATTGCATGCGTGTTCAAAATGTTGGGTAGAAGGTTTTCGATTTGAGGGAACCACAGTCTTCATTGGAACTCACCATCGCCCAAGAACAGATGATGAGTACAGAGAGATGATTGACGAAGACCATCATAAGGGGCCCAGTCCTCTATCGAATATAATAGGGCTCGTAACTCAAGTACCCGCTGAGAGCATGCATTTGATATATTTGGGGGTAACAAAGAAATTGCTATCTGCTTTCGTCCTCGGAGGTTTTAATTTTCGCCGATTTACAGAGCGTCAACTGCGAATTGTGGATTCAAGAATGGAGCTGCTCAAAACTTATTTCCCATCCGATTTCAACCGCGACCCGTCGGTTTTATCTAAATTCTCGAAGATGAAGGCGACTCAACTGAGGAAATTCTTACTGTACGTTGGCCCGGTTGTGTTGAAATCAGTGCTACCCAATGATATTTATCAAGATTTTTTGATACTGCATTGCGTCATCAGGTGCTTGAATTTTGCAACTGTGACGGACGGGCAGCTTGCTTTTTGCCAAGTTGCCTTGGAAGGTTTCGTCAATGTTGCGCAGGAGCTGTATGGCAATCGATTCTTGTCGTACAATACGCATAATCTGTTGCATATTGTCGATGATGTGAGAAGACATGGACCACTTGATACGTTGAATGCTTTTTGTTACGAGAATAGCATGCCTGAATTTCGCAACAAACAAAGGAAACCAGCGCAAAATCTCGAACAATTTTACAAACGTTTGAGCGAACGAAACGAGCTGATGATGTTGCCTCAAAACGATGAAATTGCGTTCAAATTGTCGAAGACACATCTCGGAGGTCCTCTTCCAGCGGCACTTGTCCATAAAAATTGCGAACAGTTTGAAAAACTCCAAGTTGGCCACGTCATATTTGGATGTGATAATCGCAATTGTTGCATAAAACTGAAAAATTTGGAGGTGTGCATCGTGAAGAACATTATTCGGATTCAAGAGAACGTGCACTTCGTAGTGCGAAAATTCCGAAATTCTGTGCCATTTTACAACGTCGGGTTATCCTCAGAAACTGTAGGGGTTCACGTAATCAGTCGTTTGTCTGAAGATTTTGCAATCGTGAACCTCACAGACATTCAAAACAAATGCTACCTAATGCCTAAATGGAGTGTAGTTGAAGGCGAGGAAGAAAATGTGCTCGACCATGATTTGATTTCTGTGGACTTACTAAGTCCCTTTGTACTTCCTCCTAATATATTATAATTACGCTCTATAATAACAGGTCGACGTCTCTCCTCCCTGCATAGTTCAATGTACATTTTTCTACAGAAGCTTGAAGATGCCAAAGGATAAGAAGTTGATGTCCCAAACTCGCTGTAGGCGTCCTGTTTACCGTCCTCGGAATCTGAACACCAGCTCATCAGAGGATGTAATTATCGAATCGAAAAAGACGTCAAACCGAACGGCCATGGTGAGCTTGTTAAAAAATCTCCAAGCAATGGCTGGTGCAGCAACCAAAAAACAAGACGAGACGAGTGATCCTGGTAAAATAAAGAACATTCCCGTCCTTTCTGAAATATGTGGAAATACAAGGTCTCACAGCGCATCTTCGTATAAGCAGTAAGCAGTTGTTATGCTTTGAAGCGTCAGTGACTGATTGATTTGTATTATATACCCTTTCTCTATTTGCCAGTGATCAAAAAAGTGTGCAAACACTTGACTCTCCAAGGACTTCTGAGAACTGCACGTCTTTTTTGGGTCATTCAGAGAATCGAAGCAAAGTCACAGCCTTGTCCGCGGAAATGTAAATCTTGCTTCTTGCAAATTTCTAGAAATTTTGTTGGGGCTGGGTACATAGCGTCATCCTCCGAATGGTTTCCAAATATTTACAAAAACCCCATAAGTTTTTTTAGATTTTGAGAGCCAAATTAATCCATTCTGATAAAGTCATGACGATTCCTCATTGTTGATGTCTCACAATTAATTTACAGACGTTCTGCATCACCAAGCGTTATTGCTTCATTTTCGGGCAATGAATATGATTCCATACACAATAACTGGCAACCAGATTCGGAAGCAATGGAGTGTCTCACGGACATACGTATGAAACTTCGGTAAGTTTCTGTAATAGAGACAAGTGCTAGATATAACTTCTTAACCGACAGTTTTGCTTTTTTTTCAGCATTCTAAAGTGCATTTTTTTATTTTATTCTAAAGTGCACGTAACATTGCAGCAGTGACTCAAAATTGCATTGTACTTATTAATTAATTTGTTTACAGGAATTTGGAGGCGCAGAATGAGAAAGTCCTTGCACAAAATCAGGAAATCATCTCTCAGAATAAGGAGATAATCTCGCAAAATCGGCAAATACTCTTGCGAAATCCAGAAATTGAAAAAGGCGTTGATGGGCTCCTCAAAGAATTACGAAATGCACGACTCGCAGGCGAGACAGGCTTCAATCAAACCTTGTCACAACCAATGGAAGGGTTCCTAATATCGACTCACGGAGATTTTGAAAAAATGGAAGCAGAAAATAATGATGAACTCCGCAAAAATATTGTGAGTAATCTACATACATAAAAAGTAGAGGTCCAAAATCTTCAGCTCCAAGTTCACTTGGGGATCAAAGCCCGAATTCAATTGAATAAAATGAAAGTTTAAATGCTCTTTGAATCTAAAGTTCTAAATATCAAGATAAGTACTCCATGACCAGGAGATTTGGCTTTTCTTTAGGTCGAAAGTACATAAAGAATACTTCCTAAATAAGTAAAAAACAAATTATAAATCTAACAAGGCAAAACTCCACTGAAGAAAACTCCGTAATCTGCCTTAAAAAATTTTAAAATATCTGCTTACATTACATGCATAGTTGAATGATTAAAAATTGAACATCTGTACGTTCAAAACGAACAAACACATTCTATTTTATTTTAATTATATTCCATACATTTTATTTCAATTAAATTGAATATATTTCATTACAGTTTATTGTGAATCTAGAAAAATTATTAATATTAAAATTCTCTGTCTTGCATGTAACAATAGAAGCTCTTTGGAAATTCGATTCAATCCGATGATTAGTATCCAATACTTCTGGATTTGAAACATTTTTATATTAAGAGTTTAGAACTAATTCAATCTGTTACACTGATAATAAAACAAACAATTATCAATTTTTTTCTCAATGAAAAAAAGACTATAAAAATGTCATGCGTTTTTTTTGCATGGGGTATTAAAAATATACAATATTGAAACACTCAGGTGTATTTAACGTAAGCAAATATTTGAAAAATACCAGAATCGATCTCTCACCGATCTAGGTTAAGAAATTCTAATTTAAATGATTTCAAATATTTCAATCTTATGAACTTGAAAAAAATAGTAAATCACAGCTGTATTCCAGCATTCCAGCTAACAAAAGTGCTATTAAATTTTTAATTAAATTTTATATTTCAAGAGCAATAAATTGACATTTACATTTTTCCAAGGCAGAATTCTGGCAAAAGCTGATTCTGGGATTTAAAAAAATTTTCAGCACGCTTCTTTTACTACATTTGAAATGAAAAATTCGAATATTAATTATTTCGTGCTTCTCAATAAGCCATATAAAGAGTAATTGGAACCAAACAAAAAAAATTATTAATAAAGCAAAATCAAACGAAGCAAAACCCCATAGACTAAAGCTTCAAAATGTGTTTTGAAGTTTTGTCTACCAATCATTATCAGGTCTGAAATGCAAATGTATTGTATTTGAATGTAGAAAAACTTTCCAAATAAGTTTGTTTCAAATGCGTTAATGTTATGAATTTTGCTACTGGATAAATCAAAAAAGAAAAACATAAATGAATGACATATTTACTTTGTGAATTTATTTGAGAAATATTATTGTTCTTTACGCGTAGGATCACTGTATTTAATCACTTCTATTGCAGTTCCAGCATTTGATGAGCCTAGGAGGATCCTCTGCCCGAGAGTTTCTGAGCTCTGCTGTAAAACAAATTTTTACGGACGAGTTTGTGTATTCCAATTTCACATGGGATGGATCCCAAGGAAAACTCGCATTTGGAAAAACGAAGATTTGCAATGTTCTGTATCGTAAGTGTGCATAATTAAAAAAAAAAAAACATTTGGTGGTTCTGAGGCACAATATTTTAATAAAATGCGAGAAAATTTCTTAGAATATGCAAATTTCAGACATCCGTAAAATGAAGCCAATAACATTACAAGTGATTGAACGATATTTCAAAAAAATATTCAAAAATATACATAAGCGATATGCTCAGAATATGAAAAATATGATATAAAATACAAGAACAAAGGAATTGATTTGATCATGTTTATGGAATATGCCGGACAAATTGTATATTATTAACAGATAAAACAACATAAAAATGGCTTATTTTGATTTTAGTTGCTGCAAAAAAATGTTGTTTTGAAGGGCCTAGGAATGAGGTCGTTTTCAAAAACGACAGAAAAGAAATATTGCGGGCCACTAAGCAAAGATTCAAGAACGCTGGAAGAAAAAGTTTAGGGGAAAAAGCAGTCAAACAATTACCAGAATTGGCGACAGATGCTGAACTAGCTGAACAAATCGAGCAACTACAGCAAAAACTCGGCTTCGAACAGCATTATTCGGATGAATTTTCGGGGCCTGAAATGGAAGGCTATATTGATGATAATGATGACGATGATAGTGAAATGTAGTACTAACAAAAACAAATTTTCTTTCATAAAATTTCAATTCAAAAATTGAAATAACTATAAAATTTCTGGATTCTCATCAATTAATGAATATTTCAAACACTTTACTTGCAAATGATTTAATAATAAGATTCGAGATTCAGGAAAAAAACGTAAAATTTCTACTTTAAAAACTTGAAAATCGTGAAAAAAAAAATGATGCAACCAGATTTGGAATTTGAAAATCATCGTAAAAGAAGCAAACAAATTACAATATACTGAAATAAATTTAAAAAAAATCTGAAGTACGAATAAGTGAACTGTTTTTATCAGTAATTTCGCGCAAATTTTGGAGATTGGTAGAAGTGTAATTGTAATTTTACGAAATTAATGAATCTTACAGAAAAAGATTAAAATGTCAAAAGTTAGTGAATATTAGCCCGAACCGAAATGGAAAAAAAATTTAACACTTACACCATAAAATGAAATTTTTTTTTTAATTGAAATTACTACAAAATTTCTCAATTTCAAAAAATATCTGTTAAGTTGGAAACTTCTGTTTTCACACTAAATTTTTAACATATGTAATTGTTATAATTAAAATGACATTGTTGATCGAAGCTAATTTTTGATATTTAAATCTGAAACTATTAAAGTGATTTTTATGATTGTCGTCCCAGGAAATATAAATATTGTGTACATATTATACTCAAGTTTAATGTGAATAAACGATATAATCTGATGTAAAACGTACTTATGTTTACTTAAACTATTTATTCCAATTTAAACCGCCAGATCATATTCAAAATTTCCCGCTCTTGGGTACTGCTACGCCATTACTGCAGCGGATGGGCTCCGCAAAAGGCCGAGAAAGAGCGAGGTTCGGGTTCAAGATGGCGAGACACGTGGAGCCGATGAAAAAAACTCACAGAAATCACACTAAAAAGTATTTATTTATAAACTTTCCGAAACTCCACTGACTCCTTTTACAGTTGAATTACAGGCATGAAATTATAGACGTTGAATGTAATAAAAATAAACTGAAATAATGGATATGGTGCGGAACGGGAGTGTAGGCGCGTCGCGTGTCGTGACTCATTCTCTCCCTGGCCACAGGGTCTGCTTTCTCCTTCGTTCCCCCTTCTGGCCAACCGGTGTGGCCGCCCTGCTTCGCGCGTCCCCCAGGTTTCGGTTGGTACTCCACCGTGGTTGGCAACTTCCTCCCTTTTCCTTACCACACTCCCTCTCACTCTCCGACGGCGCCACCACATCCACCCCCCTCCCAGTGTGTTTGTGGACGATTCTGACAGGAGGACCAAACGTCACGGATTTTTTTGCGTGTTGGCGTGTTGTTGTTATTGTGGAATTTCCGGCTGGTTCTTGCCGAGTTTCTGACTGCGGTGCCGTGGACGGAGTGGATTCTTGTTGTAGTGGACTTGGCGTATCCAGCCCGTCTTCTTGACAGCTTGGCAAATGTGCTGCTTTCAGGCACTCGACGGATATGTTTTCCTGCTGCCCCTCGACGTCGACTTTGAAAAGATTCGCCGTCAAACGTTCCACGACGCGATAGGGGCCGGCGTACGGAGGTTCCAGTGGGGCCTTGACGTGATCGCACCTGACGAAGACGTGCGTGCAGGAGTCGATGTTCCCACATCGAAAAGGCCTCGGTCTGGAGTGGTGTGCTGTCGATGTTGGTCGAATCTGTCGCATGTGTTGGCGATGCTCGACGATGAAATCCCGGGGGTCTGACGGCGTATCAAGGTGTACGAAGAATTCGCCCGGAAGTCGAAGTGCGGTCCCATACAGCATCTCCGCAGGTGAACTTCCGATGTCCTCCTTGAAAGTGGTGCGTAGCCCCAGCATGACAGATGGAAGCAGGTCAATCCAGGGTACCTCGAGTTTACACATGAGTGCGGCCTTGACAGTTCGGTGCCACCTCTCTACCATACCGTTAGATGCGGGGTGGTATGGCGACGTCCTTGAAATTTTTGCCCCCAGGAACCTGGTTAGTGCTTTGAACAGTGCGGCCTCGAATTGTGGACCCTGGTCGGTTGTGATGGTCAGTGGCGTGCCGTAGTTACTGATCCAATGATTGAATAGTGCTGTAGCTACTGTTCCCGCAGTCGTCTCTTTGAGTGGTATCGCCACGGGCCATCTTGAAAATCGGTCAATAATTGTCAAGCAATATCTGAAACTGTCAATAGGTGGTAAAATAATAATGTCGAGGTGAATATGGTTGAATCGAGTAT
Source organism: Platygaster robiniae (assembly GCA_028476575.1). Lineage (NCBI taxonomy): Eukaryota > Metazoa > Arthropoda > Insecta > Hymenoptera > Platygastridae > Platygaster > Platygaster robiniae. The sequence goes on from CM052021.1 coordinate 23,283,331, forward strand.
CCGGAACTGTTACATGTTGTGGTATAACTCGGTTGTGTTTTTGAATTTTTGAGCGTTGGCACGGCAAACATTTCCTCGACCACTTCAGCGCGTCGCTGCTGATGCCGGGCCAGACATATTTTTCCCTCAAGGTCCGGGCTGTGTTGCGTACAATGGCGTGTGACAGTCCATGTACTGTGTCGAATGCCATTCTTCTGAGGGTATCTGGGATGAATGGCCTGATGGTGTTTCTCGAGACGTCGCAGTACAAGGTGTGATTTTCTATTGTCAATTTTTGCAGGTTCAGTGACTGGGGTTTGTTCAAAAACTTCTCAAGTTCCCTGTCATCTTGTTGCTCCTCGGGGATGGTTCTGGCGCTGAGTGCTGTCGGCATCTGGATTGACTCCACCCTGGATAGCGCGTCGGCGACGACGTTCTGGGTGCCCTTGACGTGAATGATGTTTGTGGAAAATTGAGAGATGAAATCGAGTTGTCTGATCTGACGAGGAGAAGCTTTACTGGAACGTTGTGAAAATGCATAAATCAGCGGTTTGTGATCAGTCCTGATGGTGAAATTCTGGCATTCTAGTTCGTGTTAAAAGAATTTTATAGCTGCAAATATGGCGAGCATTTCACGGTCATACGTACTATAATTTCTTTCCGCCGGGCTGAGTTTCCTCGAGAAAAAACCTATAGATTTCCAACATCCGTCGATCAGCTGATCCAAGGATGCTCCGATGGCCACGTCGGAAGCGTCGGTGGTAAGGGTGAGTGGTGCCGAAGGAGATGGAAAATGCATGTTTGTAAGTTGTGTGATGCTGTTTTTACATTTCTGGAATGCTTGTATGGATTCTTCTGTCCAGGGTATCGGGCGTCGGTCGTTGCGGATGGATTCTCCCAGAAAGGCGTTCAGCGGTGCTTGTAGATCTGCGGCTTGGGGGATGCAGCGACGATAGTAATTCATCATCCCCAAGAATTTTCGCAGCTTGACGACGTTTTCAGGGAGTCCATACTCGGCGATGGCTTGGACTCTGTGTTGAGGTGGTTGATATCCCTCGGCGTTGATCTGGAAGCCGAGGAAAATGACTTCAGCGAGCCCCAGCTGGCATTTGTTGGGATTTATTGTCAGACCATATTTCTTGAGACGCTCGAGGATGACCCTCAGGTGTTCCAGGTGCTGTTCCCTGGACTCCGAGAAAATGATTATGTCGTCTATGTACACATATACAAAGTCCAGATCTCTGAAAATAGAATCCATGAATCTCTGGAAAGTCTGTGACGCGTTTTTTAATCCAAATGGCATTGTCGTGTACTCGAAGAGTCCAAAGGGTGTTATTATAGCCGTCTTTTGGACATCCTCGGGTGCCATAAGAATTTGGTGGTATGCTTTTCTTAAATCCAGGGTGGTGAAAATTTTCTTCTTTTCCAGCTTGGGAAAAAGGTCTTGGATGAGTGGAGCAGGATATCGGTCCGGCACGGTCATCGCGTTCAACCGCCTATAGTCCCCGCATACTCTCCAGCCTCCGGTTGGTTTGCTCTGCAGGTGTAGAGGGCTGGCCCACGGGCTGGATGAAGGTTGAATGATGCCCTGCTCGAGTAGCTCGTTTATCTCGGCCCTTGCTGCTTCATCCTTGGGGCCGGCTAGTCGGCGTGGGCGTTCTGCGGTCGGCTGACCCTCGGTGATGATCCTGTGGACGACTCCTGCTGTCTCCTTGGATCCGTGGTAGCAGCTGGGAGCTGTGACCCCAGGATACTGCTGCAGCAGGTGCATGAACGGGTCGTGTGCCGACGGCGGTGTGCTGGGTTGCTTGTCGACCGTAGAAATACCATGTTCGGCGGTACCAACGAGTTTTCCCAGGGCTGACAGCGTCGTCTGGGTGTCGACCAGGCGTTTGTTCTGAAGGTCGATCAACAGCCCGTGTTTCGCGATGAAGTCGGCGCCAATGATTGGGTGCGCGACGTCGGCTATAGTGAATTTCCACCGGAGTGGCCGTCGGAGGCCTAAATCTAATCCAAAAAGTTGCTCACCATAAGTCTTAATGTTAGTCGAATTCGCTGCATATAAAATGAGTGGAGTGGGGAAAAGACTGTGTCCAACAAGGCTACGAGGGAAAACTGAAATTGATGAACCGCAATCTACGAGATATCGATGCCCGGAAGAGCGGTCCATGATGTGGAGTCGGTACTCCAGGTTGCTGTCGTCGATAGCCGCTGACGACGACAGCGTCTTCAGTTTTCCGTCTGCTTCTTTTCCCATGTGCACGGGGCCAGGCATTTCCGTGCTCTTCCAGCAAAGGTCGCGTGGTAGTAGCAGTATCCGTTTGGATTTCTGTGCGTGCCGGGAGTTGACCTTGAGCGACTCCTGGAGCGTTGGCGATTATCCGCTGTTCTGATGGCACTAACTTCACGACTCAGCCTGGCCATGGACCTGGTGAGCTCGGCGATGGCTGCGGCCATGTCCGGGATGCCAGCGGGTGTCTGGGAAACTGCTACGACGCTGAGCCGGAAAACCTCAATTATTTTGTCTGCTTGGAGTGCCAGCCTCTCGGTGTCCTCGTTTTCACTGATCGCCAAAATACTACATTCTGTGGCATCCTCTCCAAAAATAAAGTTCGCAGAATGTCGTCATTGCAATTGCCCCCCGCCAAATTTTTCATCTTTTGCAGCATTATTGAGGGCCTCTCGTCCCGAAAGTCTGTCTCGCGCAACAACCTACGTAGTTTTGACTCTGAGGACTCACCAAATGTTCCGATGAGGCGCTCCTTGATATGTTGGTAGCCGTTGTTCGGCGGGGAGGATGTAACCAGGTCGGGAATGTAAGTCAATACCTCAGGGTCCAGGTTTGCGATGATGTGTCGATATTTTGTTGACTCTGACTGAATGTGGGCGATTCCGAAGGACGCTTCGACTTGACCGAACCAGAGATTCGGGTTCTCCCTCCAAAATGGCGGAATCCGAACGACCTTGGAGATGGCCGCCACCTCGGCCTGTGCTGGCGCTGCTTGTGGAAGCCTCTCTGCCGCAACCGCGTCTTGTTGAGCTTTTTGGGCCTCCAACTGTGTTAACCTGGCCAGTAATTCCTTATTCTGTTCATGGAGGCTTTTACTCTGTTCAAAAAGATGTAGGTTGTCGGTTTGCTGTTGCTTGATCTGTTGTGCCTGAGTCGCGATCTGAGTTTAGAGTTGTTGATATTCTGCCATCATAAATTGTAGTCAAAACCTTCTTTTTCAAATTTGTGTTCTTTTCGAGCTTCGTCGGGGTCACCAGTGTAGCGGATGGGCTCCGCAAAAGGCCGAGAAAGAGCGAGGTTCGGGTTCAAGATGGCGAGACACGTGGAGCCGATGAAAAAGAACTCACAGAAATCCCACTAAAAAGTATTTATTTATAAACTTTCCGAAACTCCACTGACTCCTTTTACAGTTGAATTACAGGCATGAAATTATAGACGTTGCATGTAATAAAAATAAACTGAAATAATGGATATGGTGCGGAACGGGAGTGTAGGCGCGTCGCGGGTCGTGACTCATTCTCCCCGTGACCACAGGGTCTGCTTTCTCCTTCGTTCCCCCCTCTGGCCAACCGGTGTGGCCGCCCTGCTTCGCGCGTCCCCCAGGTTTCGGTTGGTACTCCACCGTGGTTGGCAACTTCCTCCCTTTTCCTTGCCACACTCCCTCTCACTCTCCGACGGCGCCGCCACATTACTCTGTTTCTGCGCATGCGCAAAAAATTTTTCAAGTCGCACTCGTGCGTCTCATATGCCACGTTAATGCGGAAACAAATGTAAGGCCAGGTGCGTCGCACGCGTGTGACTTCAAGTAGCACTCGTGCGCTCCGAGTGCGCGCACAGTGACTTCATTTTGCTATCTGGGTATAGATATGCTGACATTTTATACATGATACGTAAGGATAAGGCTAATCAGATCCTTTTGATTTTCAATTCATACCACCTGAGCTGAGGTTAAAATTCAGCTTTGAAATAGAGGAAGGGAGGTTATTAGTTCCTTAGATGAGAGAATTATGTATCTCGATGTGGGATGATTGAATTTGATTGACATAGTTAACCAACTTCATCGAGAAAGTTTGTTGATTATTTTTCGAAACACCCAATACAAGATCAAATTATTGCTGTCAATAATTTGGTTGACAAAAATATAAAAATGGCCGATCAAGTTTTCCATAAGAAAAAATTTCGAAGTTATAAGGGATATTCTTGGAAAAAATAATCACCCTCATGAGTTTATTGATAAGCATATTTAGAAGAGGTTGAGATATTTATATTATAGGGATAATATGAGAGTTTATCATAAAGAATAAAAAATTGATTGAGTTAGTTTGCCTTATGTTGAGGGTTTGAATTTTAATTAGACTCGAATATTTTTTTCTATTTCGAGTTTTGTGTAAAGTGACAAAGGAATTTCCGACTTGAAATTGAATAAGGAATCCAAAGTGTTGTTTTTTATATGTGACTTTTAGACACCCTGTATAACAATATTAAATAACAATAATGTATGTTATAGATTTTCACTGGGTGTGGAATAAATTTGAATTAATAATTTTAGATTTTCCCAGTCAAATATGTTTATTGTTCATATAACGTTAACGTTTCGACTCATTTTGTGTCCTTTTCAAGACCTATCACAAATATAAGAAAATGAAGACCTTACATCACACATTACAAAAATAAAGTAATAACAACTCACGTCATAGAATGCAGAACTTCTTTACAAAAAAACCTCTCTTTCACCAGTCATATTTTCAAAATATATATGTTACTACTATGTTTATAAAGATGAAACACATAGTAACACGTCAAAGACTTCACTAGTCATGTTTTCAATGAGCCATTATTGTTTAAGGCAAATAATAAATCATATATGTTACTATGTTTACGATAATGAATGACATGGTAAGGCGTCAAAGACTGGAGATACAATAATCGTTTTCATACAATTATTGTATAATTATTGTATCTCCAGTCTTTGACGCGTTACCATGTAATTCATTATTGTAAACATAGTAACATATATGATTTATTATTTGCCTTAGACAATAATGACTCATTGAAAACATGACTAGTGAAGTCTTTGACGTGTTACCATGTGTTTCATCTTTATAAACATAGTAGTAACATATATATTTTGAAAATATGACTGGTGAAAGAGAGGTTTTTTTGTAAAGAAGTTCTGCATTCTATGACGTGAGTTGTTATTACTTTATTTTTGTAATGTGTGATGTAAGGTCTTCATTTTCTTTTATTTGTGATAGGTCTTGAAAAGGACTCAGAATGAGTCGAAACGTCGACGTTATATGAACAATAAACATATTTGACTGGGAAAATCGAAAATTATTGATTAAAAAATATTAAATAAATAATATGTATTTCAATTTGACTGGGAAATCGAAAGAATTATTATTATGCATTACCCAGTGCACAATTATCCTAATTATTTTATTCAATTATTATTTTTTTTTTCCAAAAAAAAAAAAAAAAAAAAAAAAAATATCCACATAAAAAAACAAGTTACAATAAGGCAATTAGGGCAATTAAGTCACTTATTATTATCATTATTTAATTATTTTCACCTGATATTTTTTTACAATAATTATCTAATATCGAAGATATTGATATTATCTGAATGATACTTTGTAAACATTGTTTTTATCCCATGGATGAAAATGAAAACCTTGAAATGACGCTGTGATAATGATCGCATGTACAGCTATACGCACTTACAGGCTCAGAGTAAAAATTGGTTTTTGAGAAAAAGTAAAAAGTTATCTACCTTGTGGATCTCCCGGTAAGTAATATGGATTGACGCTAAATTTTCAAATGTGTGGCTTTGAGATTAAAAAATTTTTGTATTAAACCGTAATTTTTGAGGAGATGTAGGAGATAGTTAACCTTTCACTCATTTCATAGAACGATTTTGGCTCTAAACGTATAAAATATGTAATGTATGACTATACATGCAATCGTTAATCCCGAAATTCATTTCGTGATTTTATTTTCATCCTCAGAATCATCCTGGGATCAAACCAGGTTGTTTTCGGGAAGTAAAGGAATTAAATAATTTTAAATCATTATTTGATTCGCTCTTATGTTATGTATGATAAAACTGTTATACAGTTGCATTTTGCATGTATTTTTAGTTTGTACGCGTTGGATAATTCAGAAAATGTATGTTACGTTTCAATTTTGTTTAAATATTCTGTTTCTTGGCGTCAAAAAAATTTTATACAGAAGCGAACACTAAATTTTCCCTTGTTATCCTTGATGCTATTTTCCTATCGAATAAACCTGAACTCTTATTATATTCTGATAACTTCAAATTCGGTAAATTATGAAGGGCCCGAAATTGCCACACCCCGGGCCCGGTTTTTCTGTCTACGACCCTATTCTTCTTCATTGTTTTTCGAACAATAAGTGCCCTGAACATTATTCTCACGCGCGCTTCTACTGCAGTTGCTTCCATTATGGTAAAGTATTTAATAAAATGAAAAAAAGGAAACATTTACCAGGTGTACTCCTAAGTAATTTCTGGTTTTTTCAATGGATGGCGTTCTGTTTTGTACCGCTGTTGGTAACACATAACATATGTCATTTTGTTCAGTCATATCAAGTGCTTGAACTGCGTTGACATTTTCTCGAAAAAATCTTCCAGTAAGTTTTTATTGCGCTTCAAAAATGTCGAATTTTGTACCGAATTTTGAGCATATGCGCCATGCATTGCTTTTCATGTTCAATCAGGGGAAAAAAGTGTCCGAGAGCCACTGTGCGCTTGTGGAAGTTTATGGTGATCGTGCATTAACATTTCGAACATGTGAAACGTGGTTTCGACAGTTCAAAAATGGAGATTTCGACCTGAACGACGCCGCACGCTCCGGCAAGCGAAAATCGTTCGATGACGCCGAATCGCAAGCATTATTAGATGAAGACAACACGCAAACGCAACGACAGCTTGCCGATGCGTTGGGAGTTCAACAGCAAGCAATTTCCAAACGTCTGCGAGCAATGGGAAAAATTCAGAAGTGTGGAAAGTGGGTGCCCCATGAACTGACCGAGAGACAAATGGAGAATCGAAAAGTGACCTGTGAAATGCTGCTTCAACGATACAAAAGAAAGTCTTTCCTGCATCGTATTGTTACTGGTGATGAAAAGTGGATTTTCCTGGAGAACCCTAAGCGCAACAAATCGTGGGTGAGTCCAGGTGAAGCATCGACATCGACGGCACGGCCAAATCGTTACGGTCGGAAGGTCATGCTGTGTGTGGTGGGACCAGTCCGGTGTTATATACTTTGAACTGCTGAAACCTGGTGAAACTGTGAATGCCGTTCGCTACAAACAGCAAATGAAAGATTTGAGCCGAGCCATTGTGGAAAACCGACCAGAATATCAACAACGACAGAAGAAGGTGATTTTGCTCCACGACAATGCGCCGTCGCATAAGTCGAAAGTCGTTCGTGACACGCTGGATAGGCTCAAGTGGGAAGTGCTTGATCATGCGGCTTACTCACCAGACCTGGCGCCATCCGACTACCACCTCTTTGCCTCGTTGGGCCATGCCCTTTCTGAGCAGCGCTTCGACTCGTACGAAAATGTACGAAAATGGCTCACCGAGTGTTTCACCTCCAAAGGCAATGATTTTTACTGGCGTGGTATCCACAATTTACCAGAAAGGTGGGAAAAATGTGTAGAAAGCAATGGAAAATACTTCGAATATAATAAAGGTTACGGTTTTTTTGGAATTATGTGTTTTATTTGCGCAAAAACCGAAAATTAATTAGGAGTACACCTGGTAATAGGTCAATGAATAAAATTACTCGAACAATAAAATTCAAACTAGGAACGCTAAAAACTGAGAAAAAACTTGCGAAAACAAATAAAAAAATTTTCTACTCATAATTCATAATAATTTTTTACCAATCGATAGAACAGCAGTCAATTTTAAATATAAAAATCAAAGGTGGCATCTCAAGCTTATTCAAAAGAAATGGTTTCAGAATTGAAACAACAGAAAAGCGCTAGTAATACGTGGAAAAAGAAATCAACTGCACCTGAACAATAAGCATCAAGTTTCTAGAAATTGTGCAAGCGTTTCCGAAAACTTTGTCAACAGCTTCTTGAACCCTAACATTTTAAAAAATTGCCCAAAAATTTTACTTCCCAATATAATGACAAAAGGTTTTTATTATTATATTACATCTCATAAAATTATACCCAAGAAGTCTCATACGCGGTGACGTTCAAATTTCGTGATAAATTATATAAATCGATTTTTACAATTTATTATAACTAAGTTATAAAAACTTTTGATGTTATAAAAATGATTATTTTCTTTAATATGCAATACCGACATCACACACAACTTCTGATTTACATATAAACATTTTTTCTATATACGGCCTATCTATCTGTACAAAATGTTTAGGACAATAATTCATTATAAGTTCAACAATTTAGGTAAAATAATAGGCGATGAAAAAAAGTCCTGATTCGCACTGCAGCACAATCAATTTCATAAAATGTATTTAAATCAAATTTTTCACGATTAACAAAACTACAATAATCTTCAATTTCTGATTGAATCCCAAGATGCGATTCAGAATTTTGTAAGTACCCACAAAAATAACAATAACAATCACGAAGTCCTTGCAAATCGAATCATTACATATTTTACGGAGATCCCATTAAAAACGTAATTTGGCGATGTTTCTTACCACTATCTACCAACTATTGTATAAAAAGTAAAGAACATTGTTCGTTCCAGCAGTTTTTCCATGAATCTCATTCACCGCGCAAAATATCCAAATTTTGTTTCGGAATTCTGAACTCTATTTAAAAAACAAAATTAATAAATAAATAAACTATAAAATCTGAAAAAATAAACAGGAAAAAGAAGACACGCGCCAAAACAATTATTCAGTCCATTACAATCGCACGCGATATTTCATCTAGGACATATTTTTCGTCACGGGAAACATATTAAAAGTTTCCCATTTTATGCGATATGACATTGAGTAACCTGAAAACAGGCATTCTGAAGTGTAAAAAATATAACGCGGATGACTTTTTTATTTCATGGAGGAATGTCCATTAATTTGAAGAGTAATTAATGGTAATCAGTGGAAGAAACCGCAAATGATTCAAATAAACACTGCTCACTTCGTTTTTTCGAGTTGGTGCTTCGATCAGTAAAACTTTTTCGCTTGCGCATCTTTTTTGTCCCTAGAAAGTGAAGAAATGGTAAGTTATGTGGAAAATCGCCAGAATTTTCATTTGGCACTTACTTGTATATGCTGTATCCCAGCAAAACGACTACTTGAATAGCACAGAAGATGAGGAACATGGTCGTCGTCAGACAGTTGGCCGATGGACAACCTCCAACGTTGCCGCCGATTTTCGACTGCATTTGAGCAACGTCTCTTTTGATGGAAAGGAGCCCGTCTCGCAGCTCGGATATCAAAGCTTGATAATCGTATCCTACTGGTTGGACCTTCAAAGTAACAGGTTCATTCAGTCATGTCATTTAGGATAGGATAAAAAAAATTGGAGCGCATTGAATCAACACGCGTTAGAAGTAAAACTTCTCATGTTACTTTCTTTAAGGTAAGAAGGAATTTTGAGATTTTGTATCATTTCGCGATTTTGTGACTTTCTGACATTTTGTGACCTTGTGGCATTTAAGTGATTTTGTGACATTTCGTAGTTTTTGTGACATTTTGTGATTTAGTGACATTTTGTGCCATTTTTGATTCTTCGTGATTTTGTGTGTTTGTGACATTACGTGATTTTGTGACATTTTATTGCATCCTATTTGTTTTGACAAGGCCGCCATCTTGACTAATTTCGATTCTCTGTCTCACACTTGGACTTACATCTTATAGTTTACAGGCTTATAGTTAACAGTGTTACATGTTACATTGTAAAATCTCCAAGTTACTCCCAACATAAATTTTATTTTCTAGAATAAATTACACTCTTGAAAAGCTACAATGCCACTCAAGAAGTTTTACTTCAATATTACACTTTTACATCTTACAGTGTTACATGTTACATTGTAAAATCTCAAAATTACTCCCTGCAATCGAAAATATTACACTCTTACATCTTACAGTTTACAGTGTTACATGTTACAAAATCTTCAAGTTACTCCCGGCATAAATTTTATTCTAGAATAAATTACACTTCTGAAAAGTGGTAATCCCGCCTAAGAAGTTTTAGTTCAAAAAGAAACACGCCGTTTTAAAATCTAAACTCTTAAAGATTTCGATGAATTTAACGAAATGAAATGATGCCATGGCACAGTGTAACTCAATTTGTAAAAAAATGTTATCAAACAATTATTCAAAGTAAAAGAATGTTAAAAATATAATCATTGCCAGGGTGCCTAAGACCGTCTACTGAATAGGCTAAAAAAATTCCTGTATATTTCCCTACATTTTTCAGTTTTTTCGTGCACTGTTTTGGGAAATTCAAACACTAAATAATTTCTTAGTTATAATTTTCATCTTTTAATAGAAATATAATAGACATGCACTGAATAGATGTATCACTAGTTCAAGTTACAAACCGCATCAAATATATGCGATCTTTCATTCATTTCTGGTGTGGGGCTTTTCAATCTTGATGATTGATTTTATAATTGACGATTTCTAATCTGACAATTTTATACATTTATTTTGTTAAATATATTACTATTACTATTTTGTATTTATAGATTTCACAAATTTTACCTTTTTTCTTTGCAGAAAATTTGATGAAAAAATTTTGTACGAAAATTTTTGAATTGAAAGCAACGTATGATAATGTTAAGGAAAAATTTTTGAATTTATCAACACAAATCCATTAAATTTGAATTTCAGATGGAAAGTATTTGTAACTGAAAATTTGTCATCAAATAAATCCAAAACATATCTCGGATACGTTTTTGAGTTTTCGCCTTTGTTTTTCATTCTTATTTAATGGTAAATCTGACGTAAAAAAGCATCATGTATGAGACAGTGTGGGCCAGACAGGCCGATTTATTCAGGAAGAAATGTAGTACCTTTCGATAGGTAGGAAATCCCAGGTGGCGCTCGCTACGCAAATAAAAATATTTGACATTTAATATAAACAAATGTCAAAATGAAAACAACCATCTTATTTTCATAAATATGCATAATAAAATATGTAAACAAAAAGAATTTCGTATAAATGCCCTTTTACAACAACAAAAAATAAATAAAAATACGCCTGCGCCGAGTATCATTCAAATGGTCTCCTGCGCCATTTCCCCTTTGTTCCCCTCAGTTCCCCTTCTCTGGATCGTCAGCTCCACCTGAGATTTCCTACCTATCGAAAGGAACTACAATACTTCCAGCATTGCTTCTTATGGAGACTGGCCCACACTAGTATGAGATTTAAGAATCCAAATAATTACCTTCAAGTAGTCGATATTAGTGAGGTATAATTTTTCAATTTGAAAGTCTTAGTCATGGTTCCACATATTCATTTTTTTGTATATATTCGATTGCTCAACTGATCGATATAAAATTGAAAATTTTGTAACTTTCTGCAAATTTGGCGATGAATTTTTCAATTCAGAAATGGCGAATTTAGACATTCTTCTTATTTCAATGATAATACAGTGGATTTGGTTTTTCGATATAGATTTATGATGAATTTCATATTGGGGTGAATTCAAAGAATTTTCATACAGCAATCATACACTAAAATATAGAAAGATTGATTTTGCTATTGATGAGTAAAATTGTTACTATCAAAAAGCATCCAAAAAGAATGAGATGGAAAATTCTCAATTCAAATTTCTGTGTTTCATTAGTTAAGTCTATACCTATTACTGTTTTCCATTAATTTATTTCTTAATTTCGTTCATTTCTTACTTTGCAGTTTATTTGATAAAAATATTTTCATTAAAAGTTTATAAATTCGAAGTACTGAATACTAATAGTAAAAAAATTTCATTTATCAACACAAATTCATTAGATAACAGTAGCTAATAAAAAGAATTCAATTTTGGAAAATACTCATACAGTAGTTATACAATTTAAAATACTAGGCAGTTAATTTTTGTTGATTAATCAAATTATAATAATAATTCCTGTACATTGCGAAAAATTTTCATACATTTCCCGCACATTAGACAACCCTGATTGCACTAATTTTTTTCATGAAATCAGTATTTTATTATTCACTCGAACGAAGTTTTTATCTTTCGATTTAAAAAGTAGATTGTCATCTCAAGAATGTAAAGTTAAGAAGAAACAAATATAATTTACCTGGGCAGTTGGTGCTCTTGCTTGATTATTCAATATACTATCAGTCTTGGAACGCACATCCCCAACAAAAGACTTGATTTCTCGAGCCAAGTTCAATACCGCGTTTTGGTTATTAAGAACCGAGTTGACTTCGTCTCGACGAATCGTATCAATCATTTGGATGGTTTGTTGTCCTGGTTGTCCTTGGTGTCCTTGAACTTGAATACCTGAAAAGAAATGTCCACAAAAATTCGTTTCAGTTATTACAAGTTTATGCTATTAAAAACTATGACAATCAGCATATCATAAAATCAACAAAAATTGGGGAGGCTATACTTAGTATTTTTTGTAAAAATTTGTAAACAACTTTTTTTCAAGGCCTAATTATCGAAAATCCACTAACCCTTAGTAAAATGACGAAAGAATAAATTATAAATGTAGTTTTATAATTATGACACAAATAAAAATGCAAACTTTTTTTTTAATATTGCAGAAGTTACTATACGATTTGTTCGATTAAACTACTTATCCTGATTCTTTTACTTTTGAAGTTTTGAAAACTATGCTGGATTACATTTGAAAATTATGAGAAAAATATTTTACCTATGAAAAGATAATAAAAAAGACCATTTTTCTAATGTTCTTCAAGTTTAAGGAAGAACGTAATAAGTATGATGAATTTCATTACCTCCAGTTTGCAATTGCGACATGAGGCTCATAGTTCTTTCTTGGCGACCGACGATTTCATCCGATTTCTTGTTAAGCTCCCGTATCAAATCCAATATCTGACTTTGGCCACTGAATATTTGACGGAGTTCTCGTTGAGATTCGTCTTCGAACCATTCGCCATATTCTTCTTTTCCCTGCTGATCTGGATGTTGTCTGAAGTAACAAAAGAAATATAAATTTGAAATATCTTACCAAATTTATTATTGATGAAGAGCCATTCAGAAAATGGAAATTCCTGAATGTCCAATCTAGCTTCTTCTAAGCCATACCATACAAAACTGTCCGTAAGAATAACATCCAAGTTCTCAAAGACACTCACTTGCGGTATTCTTCTTTCTGTGTGTCCAATTTTGCTTGGTAGTCTTGATATTCTTTGGCAAGTCGAGCATCTTCTTCGTCATATGCATGGTGAATGCTATCCGAAGAGGGATGCAAGGAGGTCGTTAAGAAACTCGAAACATCGTGATCGTCAGCCAAACCACCTTTAAGTTGACAACATTATGAGAGTGAGGTATTCGCGAATATACGGGGACATTCTAACTCCATATTCGATTAATTTATTTTAACAACCAATTGAAAAGAAAAAAATTAATAATTATGATTTTTTAATCAAACTTCTCTAAAATGAAATTTTGGTATTGTGCAAATCAGCTTCAATTATGCTCTGTTCCATATCTTAAAAAAAAAAATTCAATAGAATTTCACAACGCACTTGTTTATTGCAAAAAATTGTGATATCTTAAGAATCTCAGAAAGGGCGAACAATAAGCTGAGAAGGGTTTTCACCCCTTTTCCCCCCTTGGCTACGGACTTGACAAAGTACTAACGAGAGGAAATAATGAAAAAGATGAAAATCCTTTTTCAAATAACGCTTCAAGAAATAAGCATACCTGTAGCAGCTGAGATACCGAAAAACCCATTTTTCGGAAGATATACGTTATCTTTTCGGAAACACATTTCGTAATCTTGGTCGTTGTTCGTCATCCCATTATGGAACAATAACTAGCAATAAATATACACATCATGTAAATACTTTTTCATATTTTAGTTTATATAGTTGATCATAATATTATTACCGTTAAAACGTTTTGATAGTACTCTATTTTCGCTCGAGTGGGATATGGCTTGTTCCTGAAATCCCTTAGACAGCCAGCCAAATGTTGTGTCATACCATCACTGGAAAGAAAACGTTCGTCACAATGATTTCGCGAAATAACTTAAAATATGCAGTATATTATACTGCATATATAACATAATAGGATATGTATCCTATTATGCTCTTGTCAGATAAGTTCATGATTTTTCATTGTAAGGTGCGTAAATAAATAGAAATCGTTTTGACTAAAATGATAGCAGTCATAATTTTTTTCTATTTATCAATCAATAAGAAAATATTTTAAGTAAACCAATGTACTTTGGACATTTTCATTGTACACCTTAATGAAAATTACAACATCAAGTTGTACAGAAAAATGAAAACAATACCAATTTAAAACATGAATTGGATGGCATTATTATTTTATTGAGGCTTAAGTTAGGCTAAACAAAAATCTGAATTAATAAAATAAATTGCTAATTACTAAGTGAAGAGTAGCTGAAAAAAATGAAGTTGAACATTGCAATTTATTGGATTTTCACACAGAGAAATCCTTACTCAAATGGCAATTGTTCTGCTCACTGGTCACCACTGACTAGAAAAAAACTTGAAGAAACGAAATTCTAGTCAGTGGTGACAATTTTTTGGACACTTTTTTACAGCGACTTGCTCACATGCCGCAATTGGGCGGCATACTAATGCGGAAATAGTGGTGAGCACTAGTGAGTGATCGAGTGAGCAGTTCACGAGACACCAATGAGCAACCTCATAGTGCATAGTTGAAATGCACATTGGTGCTCATTGAGCGCTCAACTGCAGTTGGCAAATGGATACTCGTCCCGAGCCTTTGATTGATGCTCACCACTATTTCAGCATTAGTGTGCCACCTAATAGTGGCATGTGAAAAAGTCACTATGAAAAAGTGTCTGTAGACTTGTCACCTTTGACTAAAATTTCATTTTCGCTAGTCAACGGTGACCAGTGAGCAAAACAGTTGTGGCTTGAGTAAAGATTTCTTCGTGCAGTATTCTTATGTTACATTATCCTTAGACTATACGTTACTACAAATGAGGTACAAATGATGAATTTCGGGAAATTGATGTTAACATGGGAGACTGCATCATTTTTATGAAATTACTTTGTATGATCGAATGCCTGGGTTCCGTCATTTAGCATAGCCATGATGTACGGATTATTGTGTTTGTTGTCGTTGTCAAAAGAATCAAAAAATATTCCAAGCCCATTCCATTTGTCAGAGCTACCAAAAACGTCACCATCGTATTGACCTTTCTGCGTCGTGTACCAAAATGCCAAACCGTCTGCTCCGATTCGCCCTCTTCCAGATACTCGAAAAGTGAATTCCACTTCCCAGTGGTCGAATTCAATTGGTTTTTTCGTCCATATCGCACCTGTTAAATTTACAGAAATGGATGTATCTCATACAATATACATATATAATTTACATGAATATATCTTTCATTAATAATAATTCTCTAAATGAAAATTCTTGAAAAAATTATTCTCTTCTTCAAAAACATGTGAGTGGAATCAACTTTTCTAATGAATTAAATATAAAAATATATATAAAGATATAACGACAAATTTTTTTTCAATATTTTGATGAGAAAACAAAATAATTTCCATATACTATTTACCAGTTTTTTGAAATAAATATGTTAGAAAATGTTGTTAAATTAATATAAATAGATTATTCATACATACATATGTATAATTATGAGAATATATTATGAACTTTGAAATAATCATCTGAATTTAAAGTTTTATAATAATTTTACCCGAATCTTCAATAACATGTGTATTGAAGAATTATGAAATTTGTTTACTATCTTAAATATACTCAATATCACAATATAAATATATAATAATTTTAACACATAACATTACATGTTTGAAATGTAAAATATGTTAAAAACAATTGTTATATTCATACATTATTAACGCATTATATGAATGATATTTATGTTGTCATGTATATTTCTTCGGAATGATCTGCTATCATTAAAGACATTATTACATGATTATATACTATAAAATGAAAGACAAATATTGATGTGGATAATCGAAAAATGTGTTTATGTACATTCTATTGAATGAGTTAATAAAATCCTTCAGTAATAAATAATCTTTTTTTTATTTTTATATTCATGTAATCCAAAAATACATTTATGATGGGATTCATTTTTTAATGTATACTTATTTATGAAGAAGGATTTAGAGTGCTTATGTTGAATTTTAAATAAAAATTTGATTTATGCAAGCATACATCTTTCTACAGAATCTAAATGAATATTAAAAAAAAAAAAAAATGAACATTTACTTTATCGAAACATTAATTATTGACAAAAGTAAAAACATCTCAATTGAAAACTGGAATATTTAAAAATTCCAAACAACAGATAACTTCAAATTTCTTTAAAAAAATGTATCAAAATATTTTTCATTTTATCAAAATTAATGTAGTTAACATGCATATGCACATACGCACACATATATATTATAATTTATTTAATTACTCAAACGGGGCAAGCCCTATGCATAAATGAATTTTTAGAAAAAAAATATGGTTTAATTCATGTAATAATTATATAAATGGAATTTCTTGGAACGATTATACTCAATAACATGTGAATCTCATTGACTCTTTCATAAACAGATTTTCCCATTCCCAGTAAAATAAAAAGGAGAAGGTGTCCCTTAAATGAAAAGCCCCGCCTCGCCAAGAGTTACTGGATGAAATGGAATAATTAAAAACTGTATTAATTTTGCAAATTTCCAAAAATTGCAAAGAAAAAAGGATCTCCGAACTTTATGAGGAATCTATGGTTTTTGGGTGATCCGCGGACTTTGGGACACCCTGTATATGATACTTAACATTGAATATATATGAAATGAATAATGCTTACCACAATAAAAATAGAAAATATTTTACACATATCACTCCACATTTTTTGGATATAAATACGTTGAAAACAATTTTTATATGTTAACCTTGATTATACATATATTATGTTGATGATATAAGGTAAATGTCCCCCTGTACATTCGTGACTCGCGTTGCGTCCGACACGTACCAATAGAGTGTAAAATTATTTATTTATGATGCATTTTTCATAATTTAAAGTTTTAATTATCCTCTATAAATATAACTCTTCATACACGTTCATTTGTACACCCTATTATATGAAATTCTCAATTTTCGCATTAATTTCAGTTTTTGTAATTTACGCTGTGATCTGCAAAGTTTCACTCAAGCGGAAAAAAGTAACTTTAGCTGTCAATACGTCAAAATATTTTTCTGTTTTTTAGGGTGGAGAAAATTATTTTGAGTATTGTCATAGTGTTTTGTTTGGTGCTACTAAAGTGAAAATTGAAGTGCAATTGGATTGAACAGATGAAAGGTCTGTAATATAGAAATTCATAATAGAAAGTGCGTCGTGTGCAAGTTTTCCAATACTGGTGCTTGTATCCATGCATTTTGGCTCCTTTGCATCCACAGCATTCAATTGTTTATATAATTTTTACAAGAGGCGAAACATTTTTAAGTGCCCGTTCGCCTCCAGACGCACAGGGGACAATAGTTGGATGCAAAGTCAGTCAATAAAAATATAGGAAGGCGCAACGAGATATAATGACATATTCAACTGAATTTTAACTTTTTCGTCGAAATAGCACACTTTTCACTGAACAATGCCTTATTTCTTTGGAGAAATATGTCTACCTAAATAATTTACTATTATTATAACTTCGGAATGTACATTTATTTATTTATAAATTTTTGCATTCGAGATAACTTTTACATAGACTCAAAGGGAACAATTACTTCAAATATTTTTCATACGTATTTTTTTAGAATGGCTTCATACTTTTTAGAAAATTATGACATTATAATATATTATGAATTGTATATGAATAATAATAATGAAATTATAAAAATGTAGTAATTTATCATCAGAAAATGTATTCTTATAAATATTATTTTTATCGTAGCGGTCTAAAAAGCCTACTTTCTTAGACCGCTTTGAGGGCAAAAATCAGCTTTATTTTCCTCGAAAATGAAAAAAATTGTTTACATTATAGGATAAAATCAATTTCTCTCACAGGGGTAAGTTATTTTTTCCATAAATGTGAAATATACTAATAATACAGGGTGTACCAAATTCCCCGCGCCAAAAAGAAAAACAAATATTGCTCATCCAATTTCGAGTTGAAAAGTCCTTTACCACTTTTTAAAAAACTCAAAATTTAAAAAGTTATTTAAGCCTAAAATTTAAACAATAAATGAGCTCTCACGACAAGTAGGGGTGGACTTTACCGACAAAAATTTTCTTTACATTTTTCCGAGTCAAAAAGTCCTCAGCCACTTTCCACAAAACTCGAAATCAAAAAAGATATTTAGGTCAAAAGTTTTAACCAATCAGATTTCTTAGATTTTATACTTCAATATTTTTTCTGATTTTGAGTTTTGTGAAAATTGGTAAAGGACTTTTTGACTCGGAAAAATATGAAGAAAATTTAGAAAAAGTTTGGTCCATGAAATCTACATCCACTTGTCGTGAGAGCGCATTTATTGTATATATTTTAGGCTTAAATAACTTTAAAAATTTTGAGTTTTATAAAAAATGGTAAAGAACTTTTCGACTCAAAATTGGATGAGGAATATTGGGTTTCTTTTTGGCGCGGGGAGTTTGTTACACCCTGTATACTGATAATAAAACATCTACTATTTAAGTAAAAAAACTAGTTTTTTCCATGTATTTATGTACTTAAAAGTACATTTTAAGATGCTGTGTAATTGAACCTTTATTTTTTTCTAAGAATTTAAGTATAATTCTTTATACACGATTTAAAAAAAATGTATCATTACTTCAAAAATAACAAATCTCAATGTCACAACTGGAAGTTTAATAACATCGAAATTAGATATATCAATCAAAGTTTGAATAATTTTTTACATACATTTTTCAATTCAAAAAATATTTCATACCTTTTTGACTTTTAAGTGAAGGAGCAACTCTTACATTGTCGCTGTTTGCTATCGCATCTGGAAGAAAAATAATGTGAATTTAATGTTGCACATTACATTTTGAGACTTTTAGCTAAGCAAAAAGCGTCCTGAATTTCTTAAATTGCACTCGAAACTTTAAAAAAACATACTGTATTATTCTTTTCTGTAAAATATGCCAACTTGTCAATTTCTCAGACAGTATAAATAATGCACCGGAAAACATCAACGAAAAATCAACTTTTATTAAACAAAGTATACACGTAACAGTACTCGATTTTTTCCTCTATTAAAGTGATACAATTTTATGAGTTTGTCGTAGAAAAATTCAGGAAAATCATCGAAATAATCGAAAAAAAACATAAACATACGGGAGACGTGGCTGTGAAAAAGTAAGAGAGGTTAGTTTTGTATACTCACTGCCTCCATACTCCCAAAAAGGCACCGTTCCATCTTTTTGCGCCAAGTACGGTGGCTTAAACGAATATTTAAACTCAAATCTGCGATGCACATTACTGGCGTGTACGTTAATAAATAAAGCGAATAATATAGCGAGCCACCTGACTTCCGAGGACATCTTCATTTTAAAAAAACTGCTGTTTGACTGCTTTTGACGTTTCGTATGAGCTGTAAAATGTACTTGACAGTAACATACGCGGATTAATGCGAATTGAAAAAAAAAGTTAGTAATTGAGAGTGAGGAAAATGATACATTTCTTGACACATCGCACTTGACGCTCATTGGTTCATACGAACTGACGTCATGACGTGAACTGACGTGTCGACCGTGTCGTGATAAAAACAATGGAAGTCAAAACGTGGCAAAAGAAGAAAAAGTGATTTTTGACAGTTAAAATACTCATTTTTGATTAATCGTAGTACTTACATGATGTGGAAATCATATTTCATAGAAAATATTGAGTGATTTGCAATAGAACAGAACAAACAGAGATAGGATATTTTAGGATTTGAATTTTGCGGTTTTGAAATTGAACCTAACCCAACCCTACGCGGATCATGAATTTAAGGTGAAATTTCATGAGAGTCATGAGAGCGTGAGCGGGGCATCGATATATAGAACTGGACAGACCCTTATATGCTCTCATAGACCTTATTATTACACTGGGAAAACGGCTGAGTTAAAATCAGGGGGGTGCAACTCCATGTTAAGTTTATACTGTTAAAGTATATGGCCGCTAGAGGCGCTGCGAGCTTGCCAGGAGATTTTTCGCGCGACTTTGTGAGCGATTGTTTGTTTTGTTGGTAATTTCGGAAGATATGGAACATATGGAACGACGGCGAGTGACGGGAACCAATAAAAAAAGCCTGGTAAGACTGCAGTGCCTCTAGCGGCCATATACTTTAGCGGTACAAACTAGCCCATTCAAAAAGGCCGAGGTTGCACCTTCTTGGTTAAAATAATATGCACTGGGAAAAAAATCCCGGGGATTCACATGGCTGCTTTGCGTTACTGCTTTCACGTCAATCCAGCCCCATGGCCATGGGGAATCCCCGTGTTAGTGATGGGTGATACTTAAAATAATATATCGATCCACTGTATCGAGACTGGAAACTGTTTGTATCGATCCCATTTCGATACCAGGTGGAAAGTATCGATTAAATGAGTATCGATCTAAAGATTCGTTAAGGTGCGTTTACATGCGAGTGACTTGCAACCTGCGCAAAACAGATTTCTACTCTACGCATCCAATCAGCAGTAAGTAATGCAAGTTAAAGTTGCAAGTTCAACCTACGCAAAACGGATCTCTGCTTTAAGGTGCGTTTAAATGCGAGCGACTTGCAACTTGCAACTCGCGCAGTAATCTATTGCGCAGGTTTCAAGTAAGACTTGAAACCTGCGCAAAACAGATCTCTACTCTGCGCATCTAATCAGCAGCAAGCAACGCAAGTTGCAATTTGCAAGTCTCTCGCATGTAACCAGGGCTTTAACTGTTTTGTTAACTCTGGACAACTCTGGACTAGTGGAATTATGAATTCAACATTTTTTAACATTTTTTAACATTTTTGCTGAGTAAAAGAAATAAATATTTGAATCTTTCATCATCAGGAATAAGTATTCAATAATAAATCAACAATGAGCTAATGAAATCGATAAATATGAAACAAAAAATATTTTATCATACCCAGTAAACATGTGAGCTCACTGTTAGCTTAATTGTGAGCTCACAGTAAGCTCACAGTGGGCTTCCAACTTCCGCTTTTCAAACACGTTGGCGTAAGCGTACTGTGAGCCCACTGTTAGCTAACAGTTAGCTAACAGTGAGCTCACTGTTAGCTTCCATGGAAAATCTCGAGGTGAGTTTACTGACGGTTTTCTGTGAGATATTTGTGAGTTTGCCGGGAAAAACAAACTTGCATTTTTCATGTATGCCACATGCATCAGCATGCATGTCGAAATAAGCGGTTTTTTTTCTTTCTTTTTTTGCATTGCATTTTTTATCGCATGGAAAATTGCAAGTTGAATTTGCAACCATGGAAAATTGTTCATCTATATTTGTAGAAAGTAAAAAAAACATATTGGACCTCAACTTCCTAGCGATTGCGTCTACCGTGCCTTTGTGGCACAAGTAATGACACTAACCAGGGAAATGGGCAAAAAAGTATCATATCAATTAACAGGAGACATGCACTTGATTTAAGCATTCTACACAAAACTGGAAACATGAGAAAAAAAACCCAGCAGCCATCTGGCGAGCGCTTAGGGAGAGCGCGCGAATTTTTAAAATTCGAATATAAAGTAATTCAAATTTTGAAAATTCGCGCACTCTTCCCAAGTGCTCGCCAGATGGCTGCTGGTTTTTTTTTCTAATGTTTCAAGTTCTGTGTAGAATGCTTGAATCAAGTGCATGTCTCCTGTTCATTAATATAATACTTTTTTGCCTATTTCCCTAGTGTCATTACTTATGCCACAAAGGCACGGTAGACGCAATCGCTAGGAAGTTGAGGTCCAATATGTTTTTTTTACTTTCTACAAATATAGATGAACAATTTTCCATGCGATAAAAAATGCAATGCAAAAAAAGAAAGTAAAAAAAACCGCTTATTTCGACATGCATGCTGATGCATGTGGCATACATGAAAAATGCAAGTTTGTTTTTCCCGGGAAACTCACAAGTATCTCACAGAAAACCGTCAGTAAACTTACCTGGAGATTTTCCATGAAAGCTAACAGTCAGCTCACTGTTAGCTCAATGTTAGCCAACAGTGAGCTGACAGTACTCTCAGGCCAACGTGTTTGAAAAGCGGAAGTTAGAAGCCCACTGTGAGCTTACTGTGAGCTCACAGGTTTACTGCGTATATTACCAAACGTTATATTCTCACTTTCATGAAACAATTATTAGAAAAATATATAGTCAAACAGAATATGTCCGCAAGAAAAAACACCAATTTGAAATTATCAAAAACGACAGTTTTCAACTCAAATTTCTATTTTTTTTTTTGTCAGTTTTTTCATACAATAATATATGATACCTTTTGAATGCCTTTTTTTCTTACAGTATCAGCGTATAAAAATTCTAAAAAAACGGATCCCTGTAATCAAAAAAATTAGAACTTTTCATCATCAAAAACAGACCGAAAACTGAAGATTGATTTGCGAAAAACATTCTTTTATTTACGTCAATAGATTCTCGTTCTTTTCTTTTATTATTTCAGTGTGAAGTACATGTTCTTCATAAATATGTATAATACACATCGCTGATATATCTGTGGCTTGCCGCCATAATAGAGAAAGTCACTTATACCATAAAGCTCATTTTACATGATATTCTGATGACGTTTTGAACGTTATGAGATGTGTGACTTTCTCTATAATGGCGGCAAGCCACAGATGTATTATACAAATCATTTGATATTTATAATAAATATCATTGATACGTATGATAGATAACAATGATGTTCTTCAAAATTAAAATGTATAGCTTTACACTGCTTATACATTTTTAATTCAAATTGTAGATAGAAATAGATGTATTGAAATTTCAGGATATTAAATTTTAACTTTTACGAATACATTTTTTACGTAATGGTATAATTTGAATACTTGTGTATTCAAATTATACCATGAAAATTGGCAAAAGTTGATACCCAGTAAGCCAAGCGTGCACATCCAAATCAGCACAATGTCATGGCGTCAATATCATGCAGCTAGTTTGCCCCTATTATGCAGCTGAGAAAATTCATATCCATTTTCATTCCTCAATCATTGTGAAATATTTGCAACAAAAATGGCCAATGTCTTGCCGTTATTAACGAGCAATAATTGTAATGCAACTGCTGCAAATTTGGGTACAAACTGTTATAGCAAATGCGTAACTTCAAAATGACTGAAGTTTTTCGGAAATGTTTTTCGTATTAATATTTTTGTTCATCTGCTGCCAATTTGAGGGCAAACTGTTAGTGATAAACATTTGGTCATAAACTAACTGATAAACTAACTCAAATTTGTCGACAAAAATTTTCTTCAATCACAAATTTTTTTACAACAAAAAATTATAAATTGTGTTTATATGGATAAATAAATCTGATCGTTTTGCAAAATGTGTTGAATAATTTAGTCGAATTATTATTTATCCATAACGAATTATTCCTAACAAATCACAAACAATGATTAATTAAAAATTAAAGGATTGGTTCATGATAATTGTTTACAAACGATTGTTTAAACAATTTTCTAGAAAGATGTAGGGGGGAGGTATCCCCTTCTCACGTAATAACTACAGTCAGCTGCAGTCAGCTGTGATTTTTGTGCGTTGACTGCACGGCAACGTTATTCGGAACACGTAAAAATTACTAATAATATGCATATATTTTTTGTAGTTGTTGCATTTATACATTTTTTTTTATTTTTGTCATTGTTTATAGGTATGGCGCGTTGATTTGAGTGCAAGGTGCGAATATAAAGACTTGGCCACGCTGTGGTAGGTTAGATTTCCATTCTCGTGTTTTTGACTAACGCAATATGGAATGATTGTCGGTGGTGCTTATTTTTAATCTTCTACGTTACGTTAGACACAACTTGAGTATAAATTTGCGGCATTTAATTTTTTCAGTTCATTATATTATACATTTTATTATTATTATTATTATTATTATTATTATTATTATTATTATTATTATTATTATTATTATTATTATTATTATTATTATTATTATTATTATTATTATTATTATTATTATTATTATTATTATTATTATTATTATTATTATACATTATATTATTATATTTACTTCAGGAGCATGTGATTGCGACAATATGACGTTAAAATTAATATTTTTCCCATGGGCAGTAAAAGCATTACATTGAGCTAGCTTGCATCATATTCGTAGCTGTTTCGTTGTGACAAACGCTTGTCGACAAACTGCCGACCTATTGCATCTGCAACTGCTGCCAACTTTGCGCCATGCATGTCAAAGAGCATGCAGCAAATATGACCCAAAAATTGACTGCGTTTGGCTTTCTGGGTAGCGAAATTAACAAAATTATAAAATTAACATCATCGACCGGTCGATAACAGCAGAAAAAAGTATCGGTGATTCGATACTTCGACCTCGAGAATATCAAGGATCGGTACAATAATATTGACGAGTGGATTCGATACTCAAAGTATCGAGCAAGTATCGCCCATCATTAAACAGTAAAAAAAATCTTGCAGAATTACTAGGGTATAGTAGAGGTGTTACTACTCACAGTATAGTTAATGTACTAGAAAGTGGTACGAATTTACCAGAGTGTAGTACATGAGCATCACCGGATAAAGTAGTTTTACAAGCGTCTTGCAAGTGTACTAAAAATGCGTAATAGTACACCTTTCAATATAGCAAATAAAACGACCTCCTTCGGAAGGGGTAGAATTACGACCACTAGTAAATTTACTACATTGACGCAAGAGTGCTAACAAAGTATTAGAATCGCTGCAGCCGTGGAAAAAGTATCACCAAATCGTATTTATGCAATGAAATCGTCAAAGTGCAAGTTGGACTTAGCGTCCTGTTGCGTCTTTGGCGTCTTGTACCATGGCGTATGTTGCTGCATTTTTATCCCGTCTTGCAGTGTCTTATGCGAAGAAAATATTATGTGTTCTCTAGTTCAGTTTGTGATGAATAAAGCAGTTTAAAATAAATTCTTTTTTATTATGTTGTTATTGCATAAACCGATTCATCCCATGCAAAGCTTACCTCAAATGTCTCAGTACATTAAATATTTTCTAGTATTATTAAAAATTCCTAGTAATTTTATTAGTTTCTAGTTTTTTTACTAGGTCCTAGTACTTCTGCTACTCCGTTGTAGAATCACTACAAGTCTGTAATTTTACCCCTTCCAAAGGAGGTCGTTTTATTTGCTAGTTTGAAACTGGTAGTTCCGCAAGATTTTTTTTACTGTGTACCCCGTGTGCTGCCAATGCTGATCTGACGGTCAGCTGTGCTTTGTCCGTTGTATCACTATATATATATATCAAATCGGTCGTTTCAGCGTTAGATTCCCGTTGATTTCCCGTGGCCATCGGGGTTGACGAGGTGAATGCGCCGTGGCCAGCAATGCCAACCTAACGTTGAAACGTCACGGTTTGCATCAACGTTGGCACAACCGGAGTTTAAAGTGTGTTTACATTCGAGCGACTGGCAACCTGCAACTCGCACAGTAATCTATTGCGCAGTTTTTAAGCAAGACTTGAAACCAGCGCAAAACAGATTTCTACTCAGCGCATCCTATCAGCAGCAAGCAACGCAAATTACAAGTTGCAAGTTCAACCTACGCAGAACGGATCTCTGCTTTACGCATCCAATCAGCAGCAAGCAACGCAAGTTGCAAGTTGCAAGTCTCTCGCATGTAACCAGGGCTTTACGGTTAATTCGACGGGTTTTTTTTCCTAGTGTGAAATCGCCGAGTCACAATGTTATAGTTGCATGAACCCCGATAACAGAGTGTATATTACTCGGTAAGTTGTGTCGCTGAATGTCGCTTTCGGAGGTGGTCGGCAGTGGTCTGGAACGTTCAGTTCATATTCAACATCATTGACATATCTGTCAACCTTAAAAACCGAGTAAAATCCACTCGGCCCGAGGGGTGACCGCAACTCGGAAATATTTACTCGTTTAAAATGGTCGCATCTACTGTACAGTATGAATAAAAGCGACCCCTACAACGATATTCGGCTAGTTTGTTTAAAGATACTCGGCCGCCGAGTGTCAACACTCGTTTCCGAGTAAAATCAACTTGGCCGTTCTCCCAGTGTAGTATTAGAGATGTAAAATTACCGGTGATTAATTTTCAGGGGAAGTAATGCGTAACTTACGGTTTTATTACGGTAAATTACGGCAATTTGGAATAAAGTCATTTTTTGATGTATACTTATTTATAATTACTCGCGCATACCAGTCCGTAATATATTAGTGATGTGGAATCATTTTAATTATACGAATAATTACAAAATCTAGGCAAATACATTATTTTTTTAGAAACAAATCAAGTCTGCCGATGTACGCCCAGCTGAAAATAATTAAATGATTTTTCCAAATGATTCGACCAATATAGTAATTCGTGGGTACACTGTAAAAAATCCGGGTGTGAATTTACCATGCTCAGCGTCGTACAGAATCCGACCATCGCCCAGCGTTGTTTTTCTACGAGAGTACGTGTAAATGTCCCTAGCAACATCTGTTGTACGTCAAAAAAGGAGGGGACGTCAACAATGAGGCGTTATCAAGTAAAAGTCCATGGATCAACAATTTAAGCTCCCGCGGAGTCGTTTATTAGCCACTATTTCTACATGATTCACTTATATTTTTATTCATTTTATATCTGATATTACGATTAGAGGCCTTTAAAGGAGGCCCTCGGTGGCGCAGTTGCGCTGGCCAGTTGGCCGAGACGAGCCCCTGAATAATTCCCTCGGTGGCGCAGTTGCGTTGGCCAGTTGGCCGAGATGAGTTTCTGAGGAGTAACTTGGGAGCTGGAGCCGAGACAAGACTACACGGAGAGGAACTGGGGGGCCGGAGCCGAGAAAGACTACATGGTTTGGAATGTAGTGGGAATTCCGGAGCCGAGACAAGGCTACACGGAGAGGAACTTGGGCCGGAGCCAAGAAAGGCTACACGGTGCGAGGATATTCGGCGGAGAACCCGGAGCCGAGAAAGGCTACACGGGGTGAGGATATTCGGCGGAAAGCCCGGAGCCGAGAAAGGCTACACGGGGTGAGGATATTCGGCGGAAAGCCCGGAGTCGAGAAAGGCTACACGGGGTGAGGATATTCGGCGGAAAACCCGGAGCCGAGAAAGGCTACACGGGGTGAGGATATTGGATGGGCTCGGAGCCGAGAGAGGCTGCACGAGGTTAGGAGCTTGGTAGGAGTTCCAGAGCCGAGAAAGGCTCGATGGAATCTGCCGCTTCTGTCGCGCGCGATGCTTGAAGTCCCTTCTTGGTCGCGATCCGCGCGCCAATCAGGAAACTTCGATAATTTTCCCCACTCGCCGCTCTTATCTCCCGGTAAAGCAGCGGGAAAAGTTCGAGTGTCCTAAACATTCTCGAAAACGCTCGAATCTCCCGTTCCGAAAAACTTATCTATGTTGACGGTTTTTCTCGGTTTTACGACCCACGTACAACACATCGTTGTCCCCAAACTTTAGTGACACTTTGGGGACCGTTGGCGACAGTTTGGCGACGAGCACGAAAGCATATAGCACTTTCAGACTGGTCATTCCCGGTAGGTTTAGGTTGCTCCGCGGTAAGTTGGTTCTATAGCCTTCTATATCTATATATACGATGACAGGTGAATATATAGATATAAAATCCTATAGAACCAACTTACCGCGGAGCAACTTCAACCTACCGAGAATGAGCAGTCTGAAAGTGCTAATAGTTTTTGTCGTATAAAACACTTATGCTGATTTTGTGGCATCATATATCAGTTAAAAACAGTTACTTTATTGCATTTTTAGCTGTATTGAAATGAAAAACTTTATTTTTTTTTAATTTTTCGTAATCATTCACGTCTTCGATAGTGAACTGTTATTTCGTTTATGATAAACCGAATATTACCTACATTACTGACCGTTGTATTGGCAAAAATTATTCAACAGCAAATTTTCAACTGAAATTTCTAAGGATGTGTTAAAGGTTCATCACGCGGTTAAAAGAATTATCAATAAATTGTGATATTATGATAAAAGACTACGAGAGTATTTAAAATTTTTTTATAATTAATAATTTCAAACAAAAAAATGTTTTTCACTCAATCAAATGATCCTAGCCAGTGACGTGGGATTGAATAACAATATTTTATTATAATTAAAGAAATCCTCCGATTTCATGAGTTAAAAACTATGCAAACAATTTAAGAACTAAAATACTTAATCAGTGATTTGTATGAATGAAATTTTTTAATAACTCACCATCAACAATTTCGCAATTATTCAAATAGTGAAAATTGTTTACAAATCATAAATCCTGTGCACAAAAGGGGACACGAAAGTCCTACCGACATCACCGACGCAAGATAGAACGTCGAAAATAAACAGTACAAATAACTACTACAGATTGTAAGGATTTGGAAATTTAGGTTTAATAGGTTGAAAAAAATATTCTTCTACAAAGCCGTACCTTCGTTTCGATGTAACAATGCCTTTACATATCACACCATCCTGCATTTTTTATCTTTCTTGAAGCTGGAATGTATTTTTCACTGTGTCGCCAAACTGTCGCCAAAGTGTCGCTAAACGGTCGCTAAACTTCGGCGACACTTTGGGGACCAATGTTGCTAGGGGTACTAGAGGCAGGTATAATAACATGGCGGTACCCAGTGAACAAGAGGTCTCACTGCGAGCTCGCCATTTCCTTCTCTGGCGCTCCGTGGGGACTGTAAGATGGACCGTAAAGTACGGTCCCTCTTACGGGTACTTCGTGCAAAAAAGACCCGTAAGAGAAAACGCTCGAAATAAAACATTTGAATAACAATAACACACAAAAAAATATGTAAAGATTCATTTTGTGCCAACTAGTTTGTAAGTGCCAGTATTATTACGTATAATTTATTATTATACTGTTTAAATATGAAAAAATGAATCCAGGCTGCTTACGTGAGACTATTTAAATCAATCTTCCATTAACGTAAACGATTCATAAGATTGTTGAAATATGGGAAAACACAAATTTGCTTTTAGCACTAAAATCATGATGTATCTATTATATTAGATGATGTATATTTATATATTATAATAAATATATATTTCGCATATGTATGATGTGAATAATTATTTAAAAATTTCAAAATTTACAACGAATAAGTTTCAAATTGGATTATCGTAAGAAACGATTATAGACCAAATTTGACATCAAGAATTACATATTATGTATAGTATTAATATAACGCAAAAAGATATGTAATTAACGTAGTTACTTATAATTATGTATCATATTTATAATAATAAATTATACAGAAGTCAATGTATCTGAAAGAGCTTGTACTTTTGAAGGATCACGTTTTTCATATTTAACAGAAATGAATTAGGTATTATTTAGATGATAATAAGGGTTTTGATAACTTTTGGATTATTTTGGACAATGTTTAAATAAATTCTGAAAATGAATTAAAGCGTGTCAAGTGTGTCACGGAAATTCCACTTCATCACGGAATTTTGAAAAAAATCGTGTTTTTTATCGTCTTTGAGTGACTGATTTTGCAATGCTAATAATTCGTCAAAATATTGGTATTTGATTCTGTTATAAATAATCAGATTTTTTTGTAAGCCTTGATTAAAAAATTCACATCTCCAAAACATTTTTTTTCGTGTTTTTGTACGAGTTTGTTCTGTATTACAATCGAAAAACATTTCACAATTGTTTAAACAAAGAATTGTTAACATAGTTTTTCATAAACAATTGTATTTTGAACGCTCCCTTAACGCTAAAAAATTGAATTTTTTTGGCTAATATTACGGAAAAATTTTACCTTGAATCATTCATTAATAGAAGTTTTTTCTACTCTAAGGATATATACATTTTTTTGTCGCGC
Organism: Platygaster robiniae; assembly: GCA_028476575.1. Lineage (NCBI taxonomy): Eukaryota > Metazoa > Arthropoda > Insecta > Hymenoptera > Platygastridae > Platygaster > Platygaster robiniae. Next base: position 23,313,446 of record CM052021.1, read on the forward strand.
GCTCAATTCACTATCTGAACGCTCGACACGTTCAGGAATATTGCTTTTACCCCTACCGGAGTAAATCCTATTTTGAAACCATTTCCATAACGGTTATTGACGTCATTGATTCGTTTTCCAGCAGTATAACTGCTAGAAAACAAATGAAAAATCTGTCAATGATGTCAAAAACCATTCTGGGAATGGTTTTAAAATGGGCTTACACTCAAACTCCGTGGATTCAGACACTGGCGAAACCAATGACTCTCGTGGATTCAGACAGATTCTGGCCCGAGAGGGGCCCCCACTCCTCATGCTTTTTTTTCAGGAACGAGCGTGATTTTTCATTTCTCGACGAATGACGTCGCATGCTAGTTCAATGTTGTTCTCGGTTGGACATACAGTCAAATCAGTAATACGCCGCAGTAAATTACAGCAAATAGTTAAAATTTTAAATTGCATTCATATATCAACGTTACGCGAATGTTGTACTTAGTACAGTAGTGATTAAAAAGTGATTCAGTGCAATTAAGCAAAATAGGAGAAAGTGACGGGGGCACCTCAAATTCCAGCCATTCCAATCCATTGTTGCCAAAGACTGTTCGACAAGAAATACAACAGAAAAACGATGGTACATGCATGTTTGTAAAAACATTTATTTTCCCAAAAAATGTATTATTATATATGTAATCAGTGTTGTAGTAGAAAATTTTATAGGGCGTTATTCTAAACTGAAAAAAAGTAATCGAATACCGAATTTTTTTACAAAAAAAAAAAATATACATTACGAATAAAAACTTTTCTACAAATAAATGAAATTCTGAGCTTCATTTATGAGAACTGATCAGTCGTGGTGAATAAATTCCGAAAATCATTGTTTTGTATATTTAAATTTTCTAAAAATGAATAATTAAATGTGTATAATTTAATGACGTAATTTCTCATGATCGAAAATAATTTTCTTTTATTTATGATAAAAAAAGAATTGTATGACTAGAAAAAAATTTTAAGTATGAATTATAAATTGAATTTTTCAACAATTTACTGATGTAAGAAAAATCAAAATTAAGAAAAGTGTGTGTTATTAAATCCATGACATAATGAAATTCTGTATAAATAGCAGTGTTTTATTTCAACTAATTAATCACAATCATGTGGAACAATGTATAATATTTCTCATTTTTTTTTATCGTTTTTGCACGTTTGTAAAAACCTGTTCTTCCCAAAAATGTTATTATATGTAAAAAAATAAAACGTATTAAAAAAAAAAAAAAAAAAAAAAAATACGTCCCGCGAAACCTTCTTTTACAAATAAATGAAATTGTGAGCTTTTGAGAAATTGGAAAAAAAGTGAGAAATTAATTGATCGTGAAAAATGAATTTAGAAAATTGTTTAATTGTAGATTCGAATTTACTAATTAATGATTATATATTTATAATTGTATAATTTGATTTTTCATAAACTTGAGTACTTAGATTTACGCAAAAATATTTTATTTCTAAATATCATGAAATTGAAATATGTATTCAATTTTCGAAAAATATTATGATGTGAAACTAAAACAAAATCAAAATTGTAAATAATTGTATTAATCAATCATTAAAAAAAATACAATGTTCAAAGAAAATATTTATTAACAATTACATGAAAAAATGAAGGAAATTCCTCATTTCATTCAAACAATTTGTATAATAAAATTGATGGTAAAGAGTAGAATTCTAAATAAATAGGCAGTATACGATTCGAGCTCATGAATTGCACTGATAAAAACTAATGGATAGTACATATTTCTCATTTGATTTTTATTCACATTGTCTATGAAAATCAATTTTTTTAAATGTTATCACAATATAAAGACAAAAATAACTTACAGATAACAAATGAAAAAACGAACATCTTCCGACTCAGCTTTTGGAAGTAAAATATTTTTTAAAGTAACATATCTTTATTTATTATTTGAGGAATTATGGACGTGATTTAGAATTTCTGAAATCGTTTTTTAATGCGTTATTGTATGTCATAAAATTGAAAGTAAGTTATTTCATTTGATATGTACAAGTTATAAATGAGAGGTTTCATATGAAAATTTTAATGTGAATTAAATATAAGATAATTAAAAATCAATGTAAAATAAACCTATAAACGTACAATTTGGTGTGAATAAGTGAATTTAAAAGATAAAAAAAAATTATATAATTGCACGTTATGAATTAGGAAAGAAAAAATTGATCTGATCGTGAGCAAGTGTCAATTTATTCTATATCATTAACCATTTTTGCTAATAACATTTTTATATGAAGAAGTTTGTAAGAGAATATGAAAAAAATGTTGAAAAATTGTCGATGGAGATAATTCAGTAAAAAAAAAATTCTTAGCAATGTAAAATTCAAAAAGTTTTCAATTACTATGTATGTATTTCTTTTTTTTTTTTTTTCTTTTTTAGCAAGCGATGAAATTTTCCACTTGAAGCATCCAAGGATTTCGATAAAAAACAAAAAAGTAATTATTGGTCTTTATGAAAAAGGAAAGACAGTATAGGATATTGCCCAAAAATTTGGTTTGAACCGTTCCTCTGTTTACTATATCATGAAAGAAAAAAACAAGTACGTTGCCTCAAAAAATGATAAAAAAGAATCCTCGCAAACAAGAGTAAGTGGAGAAAAACAGCTGTTGGTTGAAAAATGTTTGGTAGAATGGATGAAACAAAAACGCAGTTTAGGCATTGCAATTTCTGAACCACTGATTAAAGAGAAGGCGATTGAATTTTATAATGAAATTTCAAAAAATGCGAGAACCGAAGAAAACTTGGAAAATGTTGAGATGAAACCTTTCAAGGCAAGTGAAGGTTGGCTCAACAGATTTAAAAAAAGGCACGGAATCCATCAACTCAGTTTCAAAGAAGAGAAATCTTCAGCGAACACTGACGCAGCCGAAGAGTTCCCTGAAATATTTAAAAAAATGATCGAAGACGAAGGGTATGACTTGGACAATGTGTACAGCGGAGATGAGTCGGGTTTAAATGGCAAAACCTTGCCAAAAAAGACTTTGGCTCTGGGAGAAGAAAAAGAAGCGGCAGGATTTAAGGACTGCAAAGAGAGGGTCACGATTATGACGTGTGCGAACGCAACAGGGACCCACAAGATTCCCTTGCTGGTCATTGGGAAATCCCAAAAAACCCGATGCTTCAAAGGGGTTGACAAGCTGCCTGTCTTTTATAGAGGACAAAAGAGTTCGTGGATGACTGGTACGATTAAAATATACAAAAATTATTCAATTATGAAAAATTCTACTATTCTAATCAGTTTTCAATTGGATTTCATTTTAGTTATTTTCTGATCATATTCTAATCATTTTAAGTATGATTAACTTTCCTAATGATTTTATATAATTTATTTCAAATAAATTGTACTACTGGCAATGAATTATAAAAGCAAGTTTTTACATTTCTCACTAAATCTGTATACAAATAAATATCTGAGAGGTTATTAGTAACTCGAAAATGCTCTTAAAACAGTTATTGATTTGACAATTTATATAATGTCCAGATGCAATTTTTCTTGACTGGTATAAAAATATTTTCATACCGTCTGAATTGGAGAGAAAGTCGAAGGAGAACGAAAAATTTCTACTGCTGCTTGACAATGCTCCTTGTTATCCATCGGTTGAAGAGTTACATGCAGTTCACCCTAACTTCAGAATTGCTTATTTACCACCCAATGTGACCGCATTAATTCAACCGATGGATCAAGGGGTGATTGAATGTATGAAGAAAAATTATTGAAAAATTTTCTTACGAAGATTGTTGATGGAAGACTCTCAAGGAAGCGGAGGAATTCCAGTTTTTATCAAGAACTGGAATTTACTTGACACTGTATCTACGGCAGCTTCGGCTTGGTCCTGCGTGTCGCAAAACACACTTTCCAAAGCTTGGAAACAGATTCTTGGAGATAGTGCAATGAATATTACCGCAGATTCTGTGTCAAGCGACTTATTGTCGTTGGCTCAAAAAATCAATGACAATTACTCATACTCAAATGATGAAGTTGGAAATTGGCTTGCAGAGGATCAGAATCTACAAACTTGTCACAATCTTTCAGAATCACAAATCGTGCAAAAATTTGCATTGCCCGCAAGCATTGAGGTAAATCTAAAAATTTAAGTATATATAATATTTATATATATAGTAATAAAAATTAAGAAAATTGAAAGATAATTTTATGAATATAAAGCAAATTTTAAAGATATTTTTCTAATTTCGGTGTTTTACATTCAGAATTCAAAGGTAACTTTTTGTCCATGAATTAAACTCATTAATTTTTATTTACAGGTCTCAGATCAGGACGATGACTACACGGACGAAGTTGGGCAGAGTGATTTTTCATTCGAAAATATAGAACAGGCGAAGATGACCACAAAAGACGCATACAAGTCATTGGTATCTTTCAGAAAATGGTTCGAGACTAGTGATTTGTGTAACCCTGAAGAGCTTTTTAATTTGTGCAGTCTCGAAAGGAAACTTGAAACTCTCATCTTTCCTTACAGAACAATGAAGTGTAATAAACTCAAATTAGTTAAAAATAAATAACGGAAGGCGTTAAATAGTGGAATTATATTTTTCATTGAACTCAAATCCCCACTTGAAAGGCTGGAAATAAATGGAATGTGTTTGAATAGTGAGAAAAAATTTTCAGGGCCAAGGAAGTATCGGTTTCGATAAAAATGTAAACATTCACAACAATCCAAATTTTATTAAACATTTATGTTTTATGAACCCAACACCATAAAAAATTCATATATGTACAAAAACTTTGCTTAATCATGCATGCCACTAAGCTGTAAAAAAAATCTATTCTTTGAGTAGTGTATCATTGTTTTACTTCGTCTAATTGCAATGGTCGCGTTTGGCTTTAGATCTCAGATTTCTGGAAAAAATTTGTTAACGATGATTGACGAGTGTACTATTTTTTTGACAAGAAAGAAATATCCATTATTGAAAATAATCTCGAAAAATTTTTTGAACCCGTTTTTTATTACGTTTAAAAAATTGTTGAACGCAATATCAGATATTTTGTTAAACCAGGGAAAACATAAAATTCGATAAAAAAATAATTAATATTCTGACGGATATGAAACATGCAAAAAAATAATGAAAAATCATGTACAGGGTGCGCCATTTCTTATGTCGGCATGTAAACATTGAATAACTTGAAAAAAAAACAACCGATTTCTGTAAATGAGGTATTTTTATTTAGTTTGGTCCTTTACAATTTATTTAGACTAGTTTTTGAACACAACATCAATCAAGTGGCCGCCCTTATTGTTCACAGCAAAATATGCCCTTTTTGCGGCGTTTTCCATTACCTTTTCGAGCATCTCGGGTGGTATAGCAATGATTTCGGCACGAATATTTTCCTTAAGCTCTTCAATGGTCTGCGGCTTGCTGGCGTACACTTTACTTTTCAAATAACCCCACAAAAAGAAGTCTGGAGGGGTCAAATCTGGAGATCTGGGTGGCCATTCAATGTCGCCTCTTTTTGACATCAGACGTCCAGGGAATTTTCGTTGCAGAAACTGGATTGTTTGATTCGCAGTGTGGCAGGTCGCACCATCTTGTTGAAACCAGTAATCTTCAAGACCTTTTTCACGCATTTGTGGGCAGACATAGTGAGCCAACATCCACCGATATCGGTTTCCATCGATCGTTTGGTTCTCTTTGAAAAAATAAGGACCAATGATGGTTTTGGCGCAAACGCCGGCCCAAACAGTAACTTTTTGGTCATGCAATGGCGTTTCATGGATCTCGTGTGGATTCTGCGTTCCCCAAATGCGGCAATTTTGCTTATTAACGCCTCCAGAAAGTTTGAAATGTGCCTCGTCGGTCATTAAAATTCGCTTCCAAAAATCAGGTTCAGTATCAACTATTCGAGCGATTGTTTGTCCATATTCCAAGCGACGTGGATGATCTGTAGGCAATATTCTTTGTGTTAATTGCATTTTGTACGGAAACAAATGCAAATCATCTTTCAAAATGCGCCGTAGAGTGGTTCCACTGATGCCGAGATGCTGAGCGCGGTGACGATATGAAACTTTTGGGTTTTGGGCAACGCTCTCTCTGACAGTTTCAATCAGTTCATTTGAACGTCTTGGTCGTTGATGAACGGGTTGTTCGCGATCTTTCACTGTCCCGTGGTCACAAAAATTCGACACCAAACGACGAATAGTGTTGTCAGATGGTGCCTGTTTGCCAAGATATTTTCGACGATATGCTCGTTGAGTTAACACAACTGAACGACTATTTTCAATGTACAAAGTAACTATTTCAGCGCGTTCTTTTGGTGTGAAGCGATACATGGTTGAAATTGTACTGAATTGACGTTTCCAAAACAAGTGAAGTCAAGTAAATCGGTTGTCAAATGTTTAAGTTATTCAATGTTACAATACCGACATAAGAAATGGCGCACCCTGTAGAAGATTCAAATAGGGAACAAAGTAGCTCCAGCTTCATAAACCAAAAAAACACCAGTTTCCGCCATTTCCCCACCAGTGACGGCGACATCACTAGTCTGGATGGTTAGCTTCACTAGGGCTATGCTACTAAGGGAGCCCAAAAAAGTTTAGGTTTTATTTGTTTTCGAGGACCCCTAACTATAAGTCAAACCAGGGCCCCAAAAATCTTATCTCCGCCACTGTTCCCTACCAACGAGTGTCGCCAATAAGTGGGGGCTGTAGGGGACTGCCAGTGTCTGAATCCACGGGAGAATCGGTGTCTGAATCGAAGGAGTGTCTGAAACCGCGGGTGTCTGAATCCGCGGAGTTTGAGTGTAAATGCGATTTAATCCGGTAAAGCAGCGTCAAATTCTGCCTTTGGACCTCATCTTACATTACGAACGAGATAAATTAAGCAATAGATAACTGCATAACTCTGAATTACTATAAAATAATAATTTTTTTTGCCTACATTGGTCATGTCAACATCAGAGCGGCACGTCGAACAAACCATATGTGTATGTTCAAATTTTGATCGCAAACAAATACATTCATTCAATTAAGAACGAAAATGTTTTTATTTATGTAAAAACATCAATTCGCAAATTATCATCTTTCTAATATGAGATAATTTGGAATATAAAATAGTTAAATTAGTTTTTACACCTCATTACACTTTCTTATGAGTAATTATGCAACATTATCTTTTTTGTTGTAATGTGTACGGTTGAAAACAAAACTTGGAAAAACTTAAGTCTGAACGAAAGACGCCTGTAAATCTCTTACAATGTAAATTCGACTATATGCGCGCTTTAAAGTCAAAATTAACTAGGACTTCACGTATACGACCTTTACGAAAAAAAAAACTCAAGTCGAACCCAGTTAAGTTTTATTTCGTACACCCAATTTGGGTTTCCATAAGCAATAACATGCAGTTTGAGTTTCTTTTCTATAAGGGGAATATATTATCTAATAAAGAAATCATTAAGTAATTGTTAAATATTACCTATTAATATTGAATTATCATATATACATAAACTAAAGATGAAATAATATAGTTATTTTGTGAGTAATGCAACAAGAAACTTATTCAATTTTTACTTCATAGAGTGTGTAACCGGCGTTTTCATTGGAATAATTTTGGGGCTGTCTTATATACGTACATTTTTTCCCCTTCCAAGTTTCGTTTTCAACCATTCGTGTTGTTCGTTGGTAATTGACCAAATGTATTTGTTTGCGAATAAAATTTGAACACGTGCCGCTCTGTTGTTGACATGGCCAATGTAGGCAATGAAAATTATTATTTTATAGTAATTCAGAGTTCTGCAGTCATTTATTGTTAAATTTATCTCGTTCGTAATGTAAAATGAGGTGCAAAAGGCGAAATTTGACGCTGTAAAAGCAACATTTCTTAACGTGTCGAGCGCGCGGATAGAGAATTGAGCGCGCGACAATAGTATATTACGTACCTAGGACATAAATTTTTTATTTACGAGTGTCAAGTTTGTAGACCAAGGCGAAGCCGAGGTGCACAATCACACGAGTAAATAAAAAATTTCTGTCCTAGTTACGTACGGAATTTTATGTTCCGAGGGCTAGAAAACGAATTTTGAGATTTATAACTGGACGAGAAATGCGTTTTCTATGCCAGAGGTACATAAAAAAATTTATATATCCTTAGAACAAAAAAAAATTCTATTCATGTATTTTTGAGGTAAACGTTTTCCGTATTATTGGCCAAAAAAATTTGATTTTTCAGCGTCAAGGAAGCGTTCAAAAGCCACCAGATGGGAGTCTACTTTTTTTTCTCATTTCACAAGTTGAGCGCTGACACATTAAGTATAACGCATAATGATTCGTATTAGCGCGAACACGAAGTCGTTTCGCAATGTTTTTTGAAATCGGGCGGAATATACTCAATTCCACTGATTTTGATGAAATAAAATTAAATAATTGAACGGCTGAGAATAAAACTCGGAAGAGTAAGAGACAGAGAGATACGAAACTATATGTTTTTTTGTCTCTATGTGACTCTACTCGTCCGAGTTTTATCCTCAGCCGTTCAATTATATATTTTATCAATAATAAATAATGAAACCGAAGTATATACTTTTAATCGTTGCATATTTGAAAAAAAGCCTTACCCAGTGAGCTCACAATGAGCTCATTTAGGAAGGAAATAGCGAGCTCACAGTGAGATCTATTTAGGGAGGAAATAGCGAGCTCACATGTGAGCGCACTGTGAGCTCACAGTGAGACCTCTTGTTCACTGGGTAGAATATTTACTTTTCGCGGTTAGTTTACTAGAGGCTAGTAAATGTGCAAGAAGCTGGTAAATGTACAAAAGCTCGTAAAATTACTTTACGAAAATGTAAAAATGAAAAAAAAGTTTCTACTGTATAAATAAATATTTAAATAATAATTTGTTTCTAATAAAAATTGGAAGATTAGGCATGGAAAAAGGTAATTCAAGAGTTGAAACGCTATGTTTCATTTATTCGATGGACATGTTCACATATTATTGTATGTATACGTAATACTTGTAATTGTACAAAATACATATTTGAGCGTTACACAGTGATAGATTAATAAAAAAAAAAAAATGAACCAGGTAATTTGCTGGTGAAAATTTGAAAACACAAAAAAAAGGATGAGATGCGATGATAAGGGCAACGTAACTTGTAATTTAAAATGTGAATTCTGAAGTGTGCGATTCGTGGCATTCGTACAACTCGCATGACGTAAAAAATATCGAAGGGTATGTATTGTGTTCAATACAAAAAATAACAAAACACCATCGTATTTTTACCCAAGAGCGCTGAAAATTTACTATTCCGAATGTTCTTTTGCAATTGCGTAGGTAAAAATACTGGGGAGCAAGAAGTCTATACAAGGAGAAATCACTCCCTATGTCTCTCTGCACGTTAAGGCGATACAAGGTCACCGTTCGAATCCCCACGCGGGGTCCCTAGTCGACTTGGCGCGAACTGACTAGTTTGCGTCACTGCGCATCCTCACGCTTTCAAGAGAAGGAAACGCGAGCACGTGCTGTTCAAAGGCGGGATGCAACTTGGCGGGATGCTAGCGCGAGCACACGTGCTTTCCAACTCCCGCATTGGTGGGGATGCGCAGTAACGCGATCTGATCAGTTCGCGCGAAGTCGACCAGGGACCCCGCGTGGGGATTTGAATGGTGATCTTGTATCGCAACTTTCACCCGCCCGAGTGGAAAAAAAAGGTCGGAGAAATATCGTAGCAATATTTTAAATTATCGCCCCAGCCAACAAAACTTGAGGAGCGCTTCTAGGAGCAACGCTCCCCTTCACTAATACTTTTTCGTTTTTCATATACATATACAACTTGCGAACGTGTGGTTTGATGGAACGACAAGGTAGTATTTCAAAGTAGGCGCTCCTAAGGAGTGCTACGTGCGCACTACCGTAGCACTCCCCTCAACATAATATTATTCATAAGCAGTCCGGGGAGTGAGATGGGAGTGTAATAATAGGAGCACCACTAAGTTGTGCTATGATGGCGCTACCGAAGCGCTTCTGTCATACCTATAGTAACGTTTTGTTATGTCAGAGGGCTAGGATGGGAGCGCATTAGAGAAGTGCTCCTATAAGAACTCCCGTGTATTTATTGTTTGTATAAGGAGCAGCGCATTGCGCCTGTTTGCGTGGAAACAACATTGACAGTATTTTCATCGTCAAGTTGGTCGATTTTTCACTTTGCCTTATATCGCCATGCTTTTTCAAGAATTTTTTTAAATCTGAAATTCGTACATAGCTACATGAGCCACGAAAAAATTCTTCGTTAATAATATGAAAACAAACAAGTAACGATAACGGGAACAACGAACTTTTTTCGGTAACGAGTAACTAAAATCCTGTTATCTTACGTTACTTTTATCTGTTTCATCAAATTTTCAGCGCAATTTGTAACTTTCTAAGAAATGTTTAAAAATTGAGATATAAGTTATTTTGAACATTCTAATTTTTGAATAAAAAATTCGATTTTTAACGGAATAATGTGGAGTATTAGTAGTTTGTGTAAAAATATTAGCGCGGCATATGCTTTTTTAATTTTTAATTTTTGAAATTTGCATGGAAATATATAAAAATACTGAAATCTTTAAATCTTAAAATCTATAGCAGGATCTGCAAGATATAGAGATCATGATAGACAATCTAATGAAATCTAAATCTAAATGAAATGTTTTGAATAAGAAAAAAAAAAAATACTCGAAATACTCGATACACTAAATTTAAACAAGTTTTATGTTATTTGATTCTTAAAAAATAAATGTCATTCTAGGAATCGAAAAACTTCAATTCCTGAAGCTTCGACTTCTGAAAATATATGTTCATAGAAGTCTGTAAAAAAATAAGAAAATTTTTGAAACTGTAAAACTCTGTGAAAAATACAAATAATTTTGAGAACACTCGAAATTCATAAAGAAACTGTTTTTTGCAAAATCGATACATAAGAAATTTTGAAGTTTCAATTTTATGTTTTTCTTGAAATTCAAAGAGATATCTCCGAAAAAACTCAAATTATCTACAATATTCTATAAATACTTAGAAATACAGAAAGAAAATACGTAATAAAAAATACGTGTGAATATATAAAACATTGAAAATCTTTCGAATCTCAGAAATTCATACGACCATACCCAGTGAACAAAACCAGCCAAACCTCGCCCAAAATGTACCTAATATAATTGAGTGGGATTGGCCAATAGTAAGATAATTCTGCGGCCCCTACAGGGGCCACTGTTTGGGAAATTTTTTCGTACACTATATTTGGCTTCATATTGACCATATGTGAAGTACTACATTGTTGTACGTCAAATAGGGGGACGTCAACAATGGGGCTGGGAGTAAATAATAAGTCGTTTTCTATTTTTTCAATGACTCAAAATGAGTCATGTATTCAGAAAAACGCAAAGAAAACATAATATTTACAAGGAATCTAACAACTAATAATAATTAAACGGTGATTATTTCGCGGTTGACTCTGGATGCTGCCCGCTCCTTGCCGTACGAAATTCTCTCTCCTCGGTTTCTGGGGCGGTGGTACTTCGCCGAGTACCGGGGCCAGGTGGCCGCTGAAGGAAATAAAGTTAGGAGGAAACCCGGAGCCGAGCAGTGATGCCAGATCGGATTTTTCGTTTCCCGCGAGGGGTCGCTCCAAATCCCGCTAAAAACCGCCAGATTCAAATCAAAAGCCTAATAATCGTTTCTACCAAAACTTAAACATTTTTAGATAAATATAAGATGTAAAAATATTCTGCTTTATGAATAATTTTTCAATTTTTCACAATCATCTACTTTGTTCAGTTATCATTTTTTTCTCGCGTCATTGGAGAAAATAAAAAATAAAATAGAAAAAGGAAAATTTTTTTTCTTGCAACAAAAAAACACAGAAGTTAGGCGTGAAATCAAAAAATGTTTAATTAGTGTTAAGAAGTTTTATCTTAGAAAATCATATTGCTATAGCATTTTTTGCAACACATATAACGTTCTCTTGAACATTTATGTATCTTCATGCATCGCCATCAGAATTCAATATAATTACAACTTCGTTCAGTGCTTCCAATTCTAATTTCTCTTCTGCGCTACATGTCGATGAATCCGACTTAGAATATTTGTCAGATGAACTGATTTGTCTCAAAACATCTTCAGGAACATCATAATCCATGCAACACTTGTTAAGGCGCCGCAAACCGAAACGAATTTTCAGAATCGCATTAACCATTCCAACAGTTAATCGATTTCTTTGTTTGTTTTTAACGAGATTCAATTGACTAAAAATGCGTTCAACATCCGCGTTTGAATGTGGCAAAACGAGGACTTTGAATGCAAATTCAACTAATTCTTTGAAAGGGTTCGATCCAGAAGCGTCGACTTATTTACTAACTTCTATCCAAAACGGAATCGTTTCTTTCGTCTCATTCCATTTAACAAAATTGATCTTAGAGAATTGCATTTCAATATCGCTTATTACATCTGGTGTTTTGTTGAAAAATCTGAGCAAGTTACATAACGAGCTTTTTGAAACTGAAAGAGTATTTGAAACTGACAAAAGAGATACTTTCTCGAGAACATCAATATTATCGGGTAATCTTTGTTTCAACTGCTTAACTAAGCAGACCAAAAAAGTTTTGCATTTTTCTCGGAAGGTACATTCGTCAGCAGGAGACAGTTTTTTCATCTTTTTCAGGTCGTCCAACTTATTTTCAGCTGCGTAACCCAGATATGGTTTCGGAATGAGGTAGTCATCGATGGTTTGCGTGAAAATGTTGAGGCGATGCGCTGATGGATCGACGATTTTTTGTGCGAGAGATCGGATGAGTAGAGCCAAGTCCTGTAAATAATATTAAATAAGATAAAGATATTTAAGACGACACGCAAGACGAGGTTGAGTATTTCCTGAAATTTACCTGCAAAAGCTTTGTTGGGTCGAAACTTTTCGATTCAAACAATTTGTTGACTTTCTGTACTTCAGTCAATATTGGCTTCAAAAACAACAGGTACGCCAAGTTGATCTCATTCTTATACATTTCGTATAACATTCCTGAAGCATAGCATTTTTCGGAATCTTTGCTGATGCTGAAGTGAAGCTGCAGTTCAGGCCACTGATCGATGATGTGGGTTGTTGCGGGTTCTATTGAAATTCATCGAGTATCTGACATCCTCAGCATCTTTAATGGTATTTTTCCCAAATTCACGGTTTCATAGAGCATTTTGTATTTGAGTTGCCGTGAATGAGACTTGCTGAACCAGTTGTATGTTTCGTTTATGAGGAATTCCAAGTGTCTCGGGAAAGCACTTACTACAGCTTGAGAAAGAGCGAGTTGTAAAGAGTGGCACATACACCTGATCAAAATCAGATCAGGGACGAGACTTTTCAACTTGGCGTAGACCCCATTATTAATGCCAACCATGACACTGGCGTTATCCGTTCCGATCCCACGCATGTTTTTTATGTCCAAATTCAGACCCGAAAGCGTTGAGGTGACGGCTGCAACAATCCCATCTGCATTGCAGGCTTCTAACTCGACGAGGGCTAAATATGTCGAGTTCAATTTCTCAGTAAATTTTCCAAAATAAATTATTGCTATTCCTAGCAATTTCGTCACGGAGATATCATTGGACTCATCCAACAGCAAACTGAATGGTCCATCGCCGATATCTTCAAGAAGTTCTTTTTCGAAATGAGGAGCCAGAACCGTTTTGATGATGAGACTGCATTTTGTCCGACGCATTTTAAAACTTCGAGCGGCTGAGCTTTCAGCGAATGCAGTGTGACACATCTGCGTCAGATGATCGACGACCATTATCGAGCTGTGATTGGTGATGAACAGCGCAGAAAGAGCTTCCGCTTTTGATGTCGAAAGATTTTCTTCGGGGAACACTAAAACTTTCTGACGTTGTCTCGAAAATGGCTTGCTAGCTTCTTGATGTTTTTTTGTCTTCACATGATCCAAAAGGTCAGAGTGCTTCGCCTTGAGGTCACTTTTGCAGTATCTGAAAAATATTTCGATTAAGTTAAACATTATTTTTGAACATCAGGCTATGATAAATTGCTCTAATAAAAAATTTATATTATTTATTTGATCAACAAAAATTTCATGAGAATTCAGATTTAGAAATTCATTTTTCATTTTTAGTATGATCTGGTAGAACTGCAAAATTTTTGAAATTGTAACTGAAAACTTTAAAAAATTTTCAGACTATTTAGAAAATTTCTAAAAATTTTCCAAAATCGACTTTTTTTTCGTTGCGATATTTTGCTCAGCAAAATTGGGGTATAACCTCTGGCGTCAAGTTGGCATCAGTTTCTGGTGCTTAGTTGGTACCGGATTATCACTGCCAATATTGCTTCACATATTTGAATTTTCCGCGTAGTTTATTGTTATTGCCACAAAACTATCGTAAACTTTTCATAGCATGTAATTATCTTTTTTAGAAATTTAGAAATATTAAAATAATCTAAGCATTTATTATACATCAAGTGATAATTAATAGTTCAATAATGTTGAACCCTCATTTCAATAACTACAGTCATTTTAAATTTTTGAAATTTCCAACTATTAATAAAATGCGGCATTGATCATTTTTAAAATAAATTATTGTTTTATTTATACCTGCAGCGAACGTGAGTTTTGAAACCTTCGATTTTTCTGAGTCAGTCCTTTAATAACGATTCACTGAACCACTCATCCCGGACTTTTTGAAGATAATTAGCTTTCGGTTTCCCCATGACTCACGAGCTAAATTACTATTTTTCAAAAACTCCGTTGAACGGAATTATCATTTTTTTTAAATTAACCTATTTAATTTACTTCTCTCAAGTTGACTATTCAGAAACGCAGACTTTTTAATCAATATGTTTACAAAATATAAACAAAAGAAGGGTTTTCGTTCATTTGTTTTAAAAGTGTCTTCAAGAGCTACCAAATACGGTACGTAACATGAAATATCCCTATATAACAATAAAAGTTGCAAACTTCAAATCTACGGTGCGTTCCAGAACTCGAATGAGTTCAATTTACACAAGAATTTTATACCGATGAAAAACTGCGCGAGTTAAACTGGGTCGAGTGTCGAATTTTGAAACGTACCCCTAGAAACCACTAGTTTTCCCGCCAACCGCAGTAACTTCTTTTTTACCGCTGACATCGTTTCAAAACCGCTAGAACTAGCGGGAAAACCGCCAATCTGGCAACACTGGAGCCGAGAAAGGCTGCACGGGGTGAGGAATTTCCAAGGAAACGCGGAGCCGAGAAAGGCTACACGGGGTGAGGAGTTCCGAGGAAACCCGGAGCCGAGAGAGGCTACACAGGGTGAGGAATTTCCGAAGAAACTCGGAGCCGAGAGAGGCTGCACGAGAAAGGAGCTAGGTAGGTTAGGAGGAGTCCCAGAGCCGAGAGAGGCTCGATGGATTCTGCTGCTTCTGTCGCGCGCGATGCTTGAAGTCCCTTCTTGGCCACGATCCGCGCGCCAATCAGGAAACTTTGATAATTTTCCCCACTCGCCGCTCTTATCCCTAGATAAGGCGGCGGGGAAATTTCAAGTGTTCTAGAACATTCTCGAAAACGCTCGAATCTCCCGTTCCGAAAAACTTATCTATGTTGACGGTTTTCTTGGTTTTACGACCAACGTACAACAACATTTTGACATTTAATAATAAAACATTTGCTCTATACCAACCCACTTTCGCTCAATTTTTTTGTTTTTCTATTTTGTGAGCAAATAAGTTTTTTATGATTTTTTTAAAGTTATCATGAATAAGTTTCCAATTTTTAATTCATATAACACCTTTTTCTCATATATAATATAATATACGATCTAGGTAAATACGTACATCAACAGCTTTCATTTTCTAAAACAGTCTTTATTGCGCTTTTTTTATTTCAAATGACACCTACATTATTCCTTACACAATTATTGATTAAAAAACTCACTTCCAGAACCTTCACCACGTGAATATTGGGGCAAACGACGATTTATTTTTCGACCTTGTCACCTTCTGAAACATGCAAACATAACCAAAAATCAGATAAAATACGACACTCGCGGTTTTTGTGATTAATCGAATACATTTTCTGTACAGAATCACGGATTTTTTACTTACTTTCCATAAATATCCGGGGTGTAGAAATTAGTACCAAAAAAACACGATTTTGCACTGTTGTTTGCACCGAAAAAGGAGTGAACTATTGCGATGGCGTGACAGATGCGTTTGTTAACGTTTATATTATGCATACTGTCAATATAAGCTCCATAGGTTGGCAATTGTATTGCTCAAATAATTTGCCCCAACATTGGATAATTCTGCGGCCCCAACAGGACCCCATATTTGGCAACAAAAATTGACCACCGTCAGGGAGAAACAGTGGGCAAACATGGGACTGTGCACGCGCATGACAATATTTGTGACTAATAATAACCTGTAGTTTGGCCAATTTCATGGACCCCACGAAATTGGTTTAATGGAGGACTCAATTTTTTGTTCACTGGATATAATATAAAAATAGCGAAAAATCCTTGAAATCATAGAAAAACTGAAGAAATACGAAAAGCACTGGAATAAGTTAAAATCTATCAAGACACTGTTTTCTAGAAAATCCTGAAAAACACGGAGAATTTCATTATGTTTCATTTCTAGAGTTTGAAGTTCTTAAAATGTATATATCAATTAATATTATAAAAGTACTAAAATAATGTAAAAATTCTAGGAAATTCTGCAACATTTTATCTTCCTGAAAATACGAATGGTTTCAGAAATACTGAATAATCCTTCAAATCGTAAAAATATTGAAAAAAGTACCAGAAATATAAAGAAAAATGATAATCTTTATAGACACTATTAGCTGAAAAATCCTCTCGAACGCAGATAATTTAATGAACTTTGAATTCTAGAGCATGAAATTATTGAAATCTATATATCAATGTACAGAAATATAGTGCAAATTTATAAAAATACTAGAAAATCCTGCATTATTTTGTACATACTGAAAAATACGAAAAATTAAAATATTTTGAAATTCTATGTCGGTATAAAGATTTTCTCAAATACCTATTAAATCTGCGAATGTTTCCTTGTGGTTGAAATTTAATCAAATGTCATATTCAGTAATTTTGTGAACTTGAAAATAATATAAAAGTTTGAACCAGCTGATTGATTTCTTTCAGGTTGAAAAAGTACGGATTAACATTTTTTATTATATCTGAAAAATAACAATTTCTGTAGAACAAAACCAGGAGTACGTTGATATTGTTTTTTTCAGACTTAGTTTTTCGATGTCTTGTTATTTACTTTCAATTTATTCCAAAAAGTAAAGCCAGTACCTTACTTTTTCAAATTGGTAATGGCACCGAGTTACTTCTTTTTTTCAAGTAACGGTAACGCAACGAATAACTTTATTACCTTTGTAATGGTAACGTAACGCGTTACATTTTTTCAAGTAACTTTCGAAAACCTGATCAAAACCTTGCATAACACATTTTTTGTGTTGATGATTTCCATTCTAAAACTTGCAGGATCAACTTATGAAGACGATGAAAACCTACAGCGCTGATGGAAGTAGAGAGTAGCCTAGTGGCCCAGTGTTAGGCAGGAATATTTTATTTGTTAAAATTTATGTTTACAACGTCAAACAGGGTCAATTCATTATAACTCATCAAACAAGATGATTAATAATTGTAATTAATTCGAAACATTTTTTTCCTTTTTTTTTTTCAATGTACATTTCGAAAACACTGTCGTTATTCATATCGACAATAGCGTCGGGTGGCGACAGGGTGGCGTTTATAAAAATGCTCTTATAAGCGCTCCCTTGCATTTCGACGGTACCACTTCAGGAGCACAAACTAGAAGTACTCCTAGGAGCGCTTCCAGAGTATTATAGAAGAGTACAACAGGAGCGCGGTGGAAGTAAAAACGGGAGCAGCGTGAGGAGTACCCCCCAATCGTACTTCGGTAGTGCATAGGTAGCGTGAGGGGAGTGAGCATGGGAGCACTCAGTCCCAAAAAACGCCCAATGCTACCTTGCCGCCACCATCTCACTCCTAGGAGCGCAGAGGTAGCATTTCGACATTTCAAGGGAACGATTTTTTGGCTGGGGCGAGATAATCTCTATAGTGATATCGTCACGACATCAAATCGTCACGCTCGACAATATCGCTGCTATGTTTTTCTCACTATGTTGATGCAATATTTACAAAAATACATAGCTGCGATGTTTTTAGATAAATATCTTTGCGATGTTTCATGTCATACTGTAAATATAAATATAAATAATGGATAATTAAGGTCCTGATTATATATAACTCAGAGTACACAAAATACTGTGAAATTATAATCCAATATGGAAATCGTAGCTTGGGTAAAAGTTTCACGGCATTTCGTGCGCTCCAAGTTATATCATCCGGCACGTCAGTTATTGTCACATAACGTGTAAGGTGGAAAAAAACGGAAATTTAACTGTCTTAAAGGATATTTCATTATGAATTCAACAATTTTGAACGGGCGCAAATCACGTATAAATTATTCGCTTGCGTAAACCGCGGTAGATGAATCGAAGGACTTCAAAGAATTTGAAATGGGACGTTTCTTTTCCAACCTTTTGCCACAAAGAGTGCCATTTTTGTTATGCACAAAAACATATGTCAAAAAACATCTACGCGACATTCTACCAGAAATGTACGAAAATCATATGCCGAAAAATATCTTCGCGACATTCTACTAAAAATATACAGAAATCATATGCTAAAAAACATCTTCGCGATATTCTGCCAAGAATGTCTGAGAATATCTGACATATGATGTCGCTCCGATATGTTGAGATTATTTCCCGACTTTTTTTTCCACTCGGGCGAGTGATTTCTCCTTGTATAGTCTTCTTGCTGGGGAGGGTAAATTTACTGGCGAGCGTAAATTTACCAGTTCTAGTAAATTTACTACGCTCAGCATGGGTCGGTTGATACAGCGAGCGCGCTCTCTTTGATACAGCCAGGAAGATCTCCTCTCGCTGCCCCCACTTTTTTTCACTGCCACCCGGGAAACAAAACTTGCATGATTCATGCATGTAACATGCATGCAATAACATGCAAGCGGCTTGCATGTTTCTTGCATGCTGCATGCAAGTGTGCTTGCACGAAACATGCATGTAACATTTAAGTTTTTAAATGCCTGATACTTGCATGTTTCTTGTCAGAAAATCATGCAAGAAAAATGTATGCACCTTGCAAGTTGATCTCGCATGCTACATGTATTTCGAAAAAGCGTTTTTAATCCGCTCGCATGCATGCACCATGCAAGTTTTGCATACATGTCGCATGCATGCACCATGCAATTTTAGCAACATGTCGCATGCAAGCAGCATGAATATCGAAATAAGAGATTACTTTTTTTTAATTTTGCATTGCATATTTTTTGCATTGCATTTATTTTGCAAGACCTTTCTATGGGAATTAAAAACTGCATGATAAATTTTCATTAATTAATAAAATGGAAAATTTCCAAAAAATTTTGCAAGTGATTGCATTACCGCGCCTTTGTAGCGCGGGTAATGACATATTTGCTGGAGACATGGGCCCGATAAATATGCTATTTATACAACTTCTCTTCGAATTGCACTCGGTTTAAGCATTCTACGCAAAACTTAAAATATAAGTAAAAAAATCCAGCAGCCATCTGGTGAGTGTTCGGGAGAGCGCGCTCTCCCAGACACTCACCAGATGGCTGCAAGATTTTTTTCTCATTTTTCAAGTTTTGTGTAGAGTGATTAAACCAAGTGCATGTCTAAGGAAAATTTAATATTATACTTCTCGAGCCCATGTCTCCAGCAGATTGAGCAGATATATCATTACTCGCGCTACAAAGGCGCGGTAATGCAATCACTTGTAAACTTTCTTGAAAAATTTCCATTTTATTGATTAATAAACATTTATCAAACAGTTTTTGGTTCCAAAAAAAAAATTTATGCAAAATAAATGCAATGCAAAAGATATATGGTATATATATATATATATATATATATATTGTTAACATTTCTCGGCGCCAGCGTGCACATAAGGTCCAGTTTTCACTTTTTCGTTTTTCCAGTGATTCCTGAAGCCAGGGCTTTGGAGGCCCGAATCGCCGGGGTGGTCCAACGTCACGGGCTCCGGGTGAACACCCTAGCTGGCCACTACAACACCAGGGGACTGGGAACCCTGTGGATTCAGCTGCAGTGGGCCCGGGGGAAGCTCGCCAACTGGCCGTTTAACACCTGGGACGATCCCGAGGACATCGTCTACAGGTACCTGACCTCAGCCTACGGGGTCCCCGTCCACCGTCATCCGGATCGCATCCGAGTGTTTTGCCAACACTGCGGCCAAAATTACACCTGCGGCCGGAACCGGCCTCCTCCGCAGTACCATCCCCGCTCCCGGGCCACTCAGCCGGATTACCCTCGGGTGCAACCACAGGCACCCAGGCCCCCGGCGGGGGAAGAGCAGCCGGACCCATTCTCCATCGGGACTCACCCCGTCGGTTCGCCTCCTGAAGGATTCCTTTTTCCCGAGGAAGCCCTGAGCCTCTCCCCCGAACCTTCTCAAGTCAATTCTCAACCCCAACCGCCTATCACAACCGCCTTACTCGAATCTCCATCTCCTCCTACAAATACTGTTCCTCCGCCGAGTCCCCCATCTCCACCTCCACTTCGCCCCACTATCCGGAGTGTCCGGAAGCTCAAGGGGAAGTCGAGGATTCGCCCCTACCGCCCCACGTGCGCTCCCATAGACCTTGCGGCTAAGGCACCCGGCTCAGTGGCTAATGAATGAAATAACGACGAGTTGAATATTATATGAAATATAAAATAGGCAATGAATATACCAATGCAGGTAGTTTAAGCTTTGAATAAATATTGACTTTGTTATTAATCCCGTCTTTTTATTTCCCTGCATCCCTCGCTCCTCCACTACACGGATTTGAGACGGCTCCGTGCTGCGCTCAAGTTCGTTTGCCGCAAACTACTTTGGTGGATCGTGACAATATAAAAAAATTACTTTTTATTTATATTTCTTACTTTGATAATTAAATACCTAACCATTTAATGAAGTAATATATAATATTATAATCAAAATGTGTATGACATTTACAAACGAATTATTATAATTTATAGTGTAGTTGATTTCGTCAACATTCAATTAATTTATAAATTATTAATTCATTTATTATTTTCATTTTTTAATTATTTTTGTAAATGATACTGCATTACAAATTATTACAATAAACTTTTTTTGGCAAGGTACATAATATTTTTATATTATGCGTAATAATTATTTTTGAAAAAAAATTATGTCTTGTCAACAACTGTTTGTATGATAAAATTAAAATAAACCTTTGTATGAATTCACGTCACTGAACATTTCTCCGATAGTTAGCTCACGTTTCTTTGAGAGTTTTTGATCATTTTTGTTGATGTTATCGATTGTCGAAGGTTCGTTTGATGAATCCTCTAAGCATCTTTTTTTGGTTTTGAATCTGTGTCAATGATTTGTGTCGGATAACGTGTTCTCAGATGTTTCCACAAATTCGTCGTACTCATATTTTTTCTTTTCACGACAACCGCACAAAAATTACATTGAGCGGCCATTGGTGCATGAATAGGTATTTTTGACGTATTGAAAAGAGTTTTTTGGCATTATATAATCGTTAAATGCTCAAATCAATTGTTTTTAATATAATAAAATAACATTTTACCAACAACATAAAAGCTACACTAACAATAAAGAATATAATAATTAGGCTTGAAAATGCAAAAGCTTACGTTTTTGTCATAGTTTGGCTAAGATATATGTAAAGTGCAAAATAATTAATAACATTTTTGATGCACAAAATGATGAAAAATTATTCAAATTTGCCGTAGCTTTTTTGGGAGACACGTTCCTTTATTCAACGATGCGGCTTTTTTGAATAAACAATAAAAAAATTTTTTTTTGAGAATTCTAGTTGACATACTTTAGCCGCTCCTGAGAGAAAGATTTTTTCTAACATTGAAGAAAATAAAAATGATGAAAAATTCACAAGGCATAGTACATACGTGTAAAAAGAATCTTACATTTTGGGCACTTGAGGAAAATAGTATATTTTCTCTAAAATTATTCATGTAATGCTAATCTGCCTATTCATGTTTCCCAACAAAGCCCCACGGGTGGTTAATCCAGGCTACTCAAATGAGACTCCGCTTGATCCTGAAAAAGAATATTTTTTTCATTTGAAAGGTTTTTAGTAGTATAATTCTTCCGTTGAAGATCTGTTTGGGCTACCGTTCCGTGTAGGCTTTTGACGCGCCACTTTTCTGTTGAAGAATTTAAGTCCACCTTTTTGTTGAAAAATTTTAAGTCAACCCTTCCGAGACCTGTTTCGAAGCGCCACTTCGTTTTTAAGCCTGTCAGTTATGTCCTCGGAAACAGTGAAAGTTGCTTCATTTGTGGGAGTAAAGGGTTTCATGTAACTCAGACGTAATCGTTGCTGCTGTGAAAGGTGACGTCGGTGTCCTAGTATTCCTTGAATGTTGTGGTATCTGCTGTTAAAAGTGATAATCCAATTGATCACATGAAACCCTCTTTTTGTGTAAGCAATAAAGTTTGTGAATTGTCTACGTTCTTCCTTGCGCTTTCGAAACTCCACACCATGGATCAATGCTTTCTGAAAAACTGTCAATTTCGACCGTGGGTCAGCATTCCGTAGTACTTGCGCTTCTTCTTCTGTTGGATGACGATTTTCGGGTTTTCCTGGTGAACAAAAACGTAGGCCAGTGCTTTAAGGTGGTGAGATATTCCAGAGGCCCATTCGCATGTTCCTCCAGATTTTTTTCCGCGCCTGCGGCGCTACCCTTTCATTGTCATACACATTGTCAAGGTATTTGTTCAGAAGGAATCGGTGAATTATTTGGTAAGCTCTGTCATTTGGACTCGTCACGAACCGAGTGATTTTCCCATTCCATGATTCAAACTGGAAGCCGGAATACACCCAGAATGGTCCCCAGTGGCGAACCGACGTGTGGCATGTTTTAGTAGATGGAGGTTGTACGCCAACTCACTATCACGTCTCAAACCTGCAATGTAGGAAGTGAATTGGTCGAGTAACTCTTCAGCTCGATCCAATTCCTTCGCAGAAATACTCGATTGGTTAAGCAAATACGCTGCTTCTGAAAGACATGCCAGGTAACGTAGATGGCCATCTGGCAGAATCCCATCCAAGCAAGGAACAGCGTAGTACAATTACCAATTTCGCCACTCTGACGACTTCCACATGCTAGATTTTTCAATTTCACGAGGACAGCATGATACTCGACTCGGTGGTTTGATTTTTTGAAGTCTTTGGCTTATTCGTCTTTTAGTTTGAGCAGTCACACCGTAGTATTTCGGTTGTCGAAAGTCAGGGTGGTTGTTAACATTTTTTGTAGTCGACATAATCATATCGAAATACCTTTTAGCTACCCCTGGCCACATATTATGCGAGCTGTCCACAATTTGCCCTTGCGCAAGATCGAATCCGGAGAAGTTGTACAACGAAGACATGTCAAAGACGCCATGATATGTACGACCGGTTACGGTTGCTAGTTCGATTTCCTCACGAAGTTCCTCATCCGTTCTTAATCTCACCTCCTAATTTGGGCGGTAAATTCGTTGGAGACCTGTGGTACCGAAAGCTTCTTCACGCGCGTAACAAAATGTACACCCGTACTCTTCATTGAATTGCTTCATGTCCAGTACTTCACACCGACACACGGAATTAGCGGAGAGACAAGGTGTTACAAAAGGGCTGATTATTTGATCCCCCCCATCAGGTCTCCATCCGATTCCCTGGAAATAAAGTCGTTCCAAATCCGGGGTCAGTGGCTTAAATAAAAACTGCATTGATGGGCTTTTTTGCCCAAACCAAATACACGGCATAAGCATGTGCTTTTTGCGCGCGTGAGGCGACAACTCGTTAATTTGGAGGAAAACTGGATAAGTTGTTGCAGCTGATGATTTCGTGAGTTGAACGCCATCCGTCCACACGGTAAAAGAAAAGTTTTGTGGATTCGACAAAATTTCACCTGGTTCACACAACTTTTTGTACAGCAATCCATCATACACATCCTCCACGGCATCTTCGTTCAACTTTTGCCGATTAAAGCGATACCGCAAAGAGGTTGCAATGTTAGGCCGAAGAAAAAACTCCCGTAACTGCGCGTACAACCCGATATAAATGAGTGTACCAACAGCTTTGTTTTCGCCATCAGACCCGCAATCTCTGCATCGACAGTTTTCAGTAATCTTTTTACCACTCACATTAATTTCATCCCAACAACTTTAGCAAAACAATGTCGCCGTTGGGTGGCGCCAAAACGGTGACAAAGTGGCGACTTTGTGGCGACAAATCTGAATCTTGTTAAATATCCATTTCCAACTCAAAAACCGTAGTGTTTTTAATAGTTATTTAAAGTTTTGCAGTAAAATGTACACTTCGCACTAAGAGCAACATTTTTTTCAAGAAATATTAATTTTTTTCAATCGTGCGAAAACTTACTGAGAAACATCATATACTGGGTAAGAAATCGGCAAGCTTTTCTACTATACTGATCCTGGAAAAATTCGTTCTGGCGGCAAATACATATTTGAGTTCACTTTACAGAAGACCTTTGTTCAAATTGAATAGTTCGTTCTTCTGGATAAAAACAGTTAATACAATAAATTAGCTACGGTTAAGTAATATATCAGTATAATATATTTTAGGTCGTACATTATGTCTTATTCCAATTTGTAATTTTTACCTCTATCCTTGGGGAAAAACTATGCGGATTTTAGTTTCTGATTATTCAACTGAATGCATTATTTAGAAGAATTATAAATACATAAATTGTAATATAAAGGAATGATACAATTTTTGTATAAAATGAACTATTTCGGAATAACAAATTGTTTGAAACTGAAACTTACCTCAAGCATTAATTGCAATTATAATAGTTCCCCTTTGAATGTCGGAATTAACAACAACTTATTGAATTATAAAAATTCATTTATGTACCAAACTTCTTTTTCAGTCTGTTGTGCAAACTTTACTAATGAAATATAGAACTTATGTAGCAGTAGTTTATACCGTATTAATTTTCTATTGAGAAATCCTCTTTTTTATATTAAAGACAAAAGGATGCTCCGTATGAATAAGCGTTTTGCGAAGTGAAAAAGCCTATGGGAATTCTCATTGGCTACCTGTATAATATTTTTCAAAATATCGAAGATATTTTATTACATCAGAAATGATACTACATCAATTTTTTCCTAATAATAAGTTATTTACGATAATCTGTTTGTCAAAACTTGCCGCAAAATGAAAATATTAACTGGAGTTTCGGTTTAAGCTTTATCCCCAACTTGCGAAATGTTTGTAATTTTTTGATTTCCAAAATTGCACACTTTTTTAAATAATACTTCATGAAAATTAATAACAATGTTCCAGACGAAAATTTATTTTTAAAACTGTGTCGTTATAATTATTACAATAGTTTGAAACTCTCTGCAAACATAGAAAAAAATGTTTGTAATTTTTCCAGCCAAAAACTTATGAACAAATAGAACATTGCTTAAAATGAAAAAAATGCTTCGTACAAATTCAGTCAGACGTATATGACTTTGAATTGAAAAAAATTACATAACAGTGTTCATAATTCACCTGTATAGGTATTACTTTACAAAATTTTTGTAACTTCGTTTCAAAAGTTAATTGCAAGAAAAGTATTTTATTAATATATAAGTTTCTTTACATAATCATTTCTTTGAAATTTGTCGTATATGCGTGATTATCATCTTCTTCAAAGGATTCCAAGTTTACAACATGTCTGCAATATACTGCAGGAAATTGCTATATCTTTTGCAAAAGTTATTATTCAAACATTTTCTGGAGTACGAATTACTATAAGCAAATCGTGATTACTTATCGATGGGTCCCTGCAAGTCTATTCTATCTCGTGAGCGCGCTCCAACAATATTTCAACTTTCACCGAGCCGCTATAACTATTCTATCCTTCGGGACTACGAAACGATCTATTCTATGTTTCAGCGCTCTCGAACGTTTCATCCCATCTCTGGTAGAGTTGAAACGCTTCATCGTAATTCAAAATTTGGACATTTTCCGAAAAAGTCATTTTTGAAATTTTCAAAGCTTCAAGCATGTTCCACAAAAAATTTGGAAAAAAATATTCAATTTTTACCCTTCAAAACTGAAAAACAAATTAGGACGTCTTATAACTCAAAGTCGTGACCGTTTAGAATGTTTTTAATAGGTTTTTCAACTATTTTATGTAGAAAATATGTTACTACAGTTTTACTACATATATTGTGTCTGAAAAAATTGGCAACAGTAAATTAGAGTTGATTGTTTGAACAAAATAAGTTATAGTAATGTTATTATAAATTTACAATCAACGGCTCTCAAAACCGAGAAGAGCATATTAATGCGTATGCAAAAATGTGCTTTCGTAACATTTAGTTACAGTTAGTTGTTTGAACAAATAAATTTTATTATTCTAATGCAAAAGATGCAATAGACGTATTTACGAACCATGAAAAATATATGCATCTTGAAAAAACTTGTTTTTGCAACAATCAGTTAAAGTTTATTGTTTAAACAAATGAATTTTATTGTTCTGATAAAAAATATGAAATAGACGGATGAAGAAACCATGAAAAGCATATGCTTCTTGCAAGAATGTGTTTTTGCAACAATAAGTAAAATTTCATTGTTTAAACAAATTGATGAATTTTATTCATCACATACAAAATATGCCACTGAAATCTACGTGAATGAGTCTTACGAATAGTATATATTTATATTATACTAATTGTTGATAACAGTAATATAAATAATAATGATTCAAACCATTTATTATTAACGACCCCAAAAATCATTATAAACAATATTATCAAGACTGAATAATAGATACATGAAAACGTTTATGTCAGAAGTAATTTGTAAGGTGGTTAATAATATTTTTCATTAATAGAAAGTCTACAGCATTCTTTTAAAAAATTAAACAATTACTGTGTAGATTTTTTATTGTAGTAAACAATTTGTTTTTTTAAATCCACAAAATAATGTTTTTTCATGCATGTGCAAGAAAAATCATTCTTGTTGCACCTGAATTTTGAATGAACAAAAATATTTTAATTTGGTGCAATTTTTATCTTTCTTGCTTTATTTAAAAAATTGAAAAACTTATACATTATTTTGTTTATAATTTGAAAAATGATGAGTGTAACGTTATTATCTTGTAATGAAACCTCAAAAATATTAAAAATATGTGATTGTAACATGTGCAACATGTTTGCCTGCCATTGTTTTGTTTCTTCAGTGAATGAAACTTTACATCATGTTTTCTCGAAACTGTGATTTTTGAGTTACGATGAAGTGTTGCAACTCTCCCTAGCAAACACGGCGGTACCTTATAAGGTACCAGTTAGGTACCCCTTAGGTACCAGTTAAGCACTTTCCCAAATATCTACTCCTTTTCATTGAATATCAGTAAAACTTTTTTCTATCTTGTAAATGAAGTGTTTTTCTTCATTTCCCAGTGGTCAAACATCCAAAAAAATAGTGCATTAATTTTAAAAAACGAAAATTAGAAACACTAATTGTCAGATAAGTGTAGATAACGCACTTGTCATGCGGTAGATAACATTCAGATAATGCGCTACGCGAGAAATTTGAAATGCGCCATCAACTCAGTTGTCTTCACAGGGGCGTACGTAGTCGGGGCACATCAGTCCGCGATTATTATTTTTTTGGATAGTTCTATTGCATTTCGAGTGTTCCCAACGTTTTCGAACTTCACCATAATGATGTAATAATAGACAGTTAACATTCGCAAAATTTTTGCTTAAGTTTTCCCGAACTTCATACACGATGAACATCGAAATTTTGTGTTGAGGGTTTTTACGACTAATTTTACCTTTAAATTATTTAAATTCATTGAGAATTTTTTGGTTGCTAGAAATTTCACAGATATAAAAAAGTACGGTGTAAAATATTTCCGTTTTTCATTCACGATTATCATCGACATTTTGCGGTAAGGGTTTATAATTTTACCTTAAAATTATTTGAAACTAATTTCGAAGTACATCGTGTATAAAGTTCGAAAACTCTGGGAACACTCGAAATGCAATAAAACTATCCAAAAAAATTATAATCGCGGACTGATGTGCCCCGACTACGTACGCCCCTGTGAGAACAACTGAGTTGATGGCGCATTTCAATTTTCCCGCGTAGCGCATTATCTGAATGGTATCTACCGCATGACAAGTGCGTTATCTACACTTATCTGACAATTAGTATTTCTAATTTTCGTTTTCTAAAATTAATGCAATTTCTTTTCGGATGTTTGACCACTGGGAAATGAAGAAAAACACTTCATTTACAAGATGGAAAAAAGTTTTACCGATATTCAATGAAAAGGAGTAGATATTTGGGAAAGTGCTTAACTGGTACCTAAGGGGTACCTAACTGGTACCTTATAAGGTACCGCTTAAGTACCGATTAGGTACCGGGGCGTTTGCTAGGGCTGCCAGAGATGGGATGAAACGCTCGAAAGCGCTAAAACATAGAATAGATCCTTTCGTAGTCCCGAAGGATAGAATACTTATAGCGACTCGGTGAAAGTTGAAATATTGTTGGAGCGCGCTCATGAGATAGAATAGACTTGCAGGGACCCATTGTTATGATTTTTTCATTTTCACGAAAATTGCGATCTATGAGAGAATATGTTAATAATTTTTTTGGTTTCAAACCTTCTGCATAAATAGCGATCAACCTACAGTATTTATCCAGCAATCGTAAGAATTAAAATTGTCTTCATATTGTAATGACAGCTTTTCAAAAATATTATGCTATAAATTTTGCTGTTTGATTCAAATCACCAATTTATTTCACAATGAAAAAATTTAAATATTAGTATCCTCGTATGCGAGGATTTCTCAAGAATATAAAATATATATACGATCTGAAATACTGCGAAATCAATTTTTAATTTTTTAGTAAAATTTGCACATTTTGAAATATTGTACAACAGACTGTCACGAGCGAAGGTTGGAATACAAAATATTTATTATTTCCCTTTTTTTGGGGGGGTTCGTTAGGCCAAATGCCTAGGAAAATATATTCCTTACTGTCATCGAGAACAGAACAGGAGCCTCCGTAGACAACGGCCTACGGTGACCCTGGGTTCGACTTTTGAAGGGAGTCGGGAAATTGTCTCAAGGAACCAGACCAAAAATTACAATGAAGATATATAATTTATTAGTAAATCGGTACAAAAATGACTAAAGGTACTCAATTAATTAGCCCTGGCAATACTCTGCGAAGGTCCCCGCCCTAACGTACAAATCTTCCCACATGGCATTGTAAAATGACTCTCCCGCTATTTCCTGTGGGTCTATGCGTTTCTTCAGGGAAATCCTGATTTCCTTTTCGGAACCCGTAGGGTTGAGTTGGACCTCTTGATAGTGATGACACTTCGTGCAGTTGAAGGTAACCCTTTTGGTCGGAGTTATTAAAGTGACCCCAAACTTCTTAGATGCTTCCCTCGCAATACCTTCATCTACTTGCTCCAGAGTTATATTGGCTTCATTGGGATAGTTTCTTAGATATTTGAGACGATAAAAAAGTGAAGCTAGACCCTTTCTCTTAAATATTTCCTTTTTCGCACTTGGTTTGATCTGATGTTTCCTAGCTAAGCTCTTCAAATTCCATAAAAGAGTTTCCCGATTGGACACTGTTAAAATTTACTTGCTATTAAATCATATTTGTCGCGAAATCGTGTTTTAAATAATTATTTTATTGTTGATTAAATCTCAGGATTCTCTCTCTCTTTATAATTTGTTAATATTCTCGATACAGTTAGTGAAAAATTCAAAATGATCCTTAGCTATTGAAGTCATTAAGTCCGTTAAACTTCTTTGTAAAACGAGGAAGGGCTGCTCAGGAAAAAGTAGCTGGATAAGGATAGAATCCTTATCACCCAACCGAGGTTTTTCCGAAATAACGTTCCCAAAGCCATTAAAGGGATAGCTCCTTTCTTAACATATTTACTTTTGACTTCAAGCTAGGCTTCCTCCAACGGATATTGTCCTCAGGTACAACCTGGGCGGTTCGGTCCTATTGGAAAGGAAGCACGGGCTACCGGTCCTGTCGAACCTTTGGACCCGGAGAACGTTTTCAGTCTTTAAGGCTTTGGACTACCTCGAGGAGGAGCTGTTAGCCAGAAAAGTCTAAGAACGATTTCTGATTTCTGCTGAAAATGCACGAGTTTATATACCCGAAAGAACGGGTGAATCATCTCGAGTAATTTCCGTGGCAATCTTCTATTGGTGCAAATTAATCTTTAGTTGTATAAATCTCATTGGCTTTTGAAATTGTATTGTGAAATATTACCAAATTGTATTCGATTGTAAATGACACTACCATTTCATAAATGATTTCGTATTCTTTACTTTAGTGTTAAAAGGTCGTTAATTTGAAAATTGCTTCACTCGTGTTCTTATTGTTATCGGTTAATGACTCTTTGAAATAAAATGCTTCATTCTTAGTGCTATCACCTAATGACTCTTGAAATAAAATGCTTCATTTTTAGTATCGCGTCAAAAATTCTTCGTTAAAAATAAAAAATATAATGTAAAAGAAAAAACGAGCGAATGTAACCCGTTCGTTACAAGACTGTAAAAGAAGTGCGGTACATGAATAATTTTATTATAATATAATAAGTTGTTGTTTAATTCCGACATTCAAAGGTGAACTATTTGCAATTGCAATTAATGCTTGAGGTAAGTTTCATTTTCAAAAATATTGTTATTTCAAAATAGTTGATTTTATATTTAAATTGTATTTTTTTTTATTGTTATTTATATAATATTATCAATTTCAAATAAACTCATCCAGCTAAATAATCTCGAACTCAAATCGTCCTAATTTTTGAATAAGAACAGATAAATTATTTCTACACACAGATTTTTATAAGTCATATATATGTATATACATTCATTGTTTCTCACTAGAATAGAACCCCTACCGTGCATCTTCTAATATTAGAGCTATTAGAACTATTAGAATCGTGGGGGGAAAGCCAATGATCGAGCGGAGCCGTCCCCACCCTTAGGTCAGAGGCGAATAGGAATTCCCTTTCCCCCACGATTCTAATAGTTCTAATAGCTCTAATATAAGATGCACGATAGGGAAGTACTATTTAATTTGAACAAAAAGTCTTCTCTAAAGTAAGTTCAAGTTTGTATTTGCCGCCAAAGAGAATTGTCCCAGAATCGGTAAAGTAGAAAAGCTTGCCGGTTTCTTACCCAGTACATGATGTTTTACATTAAGTTTTCTTACGATTAATAAAAATTAATATTTCTTGAAAAAAATGTTGCTCTTGGTGCGGAATGTACGTTTTACTCCAAAACTTTAAAAAACTATTAAGAAGACCACGGGTTTTGAGTTGGAAATGTATATTTAACACGATTGAAATTTGTCGTCACAAAGTCGCCACTTTGTCGTCGTTTTGGCGCCGAAAACGGCTCCAAAGCGGCGACAAAGCGGTGACCCCGTCTTGCTAGGGTAAGAGCAAAAATACAGCGAGTATTCGATGTTTGCTTCATTGCAGCCAAGAAGCTTCTAAAGAGTTTTCTTTGTCATTGGAAGATTCGAGTGCGGAAATGAAATTCTCAACCACCGCAAATCAGAAATGAGTGAAACTTTAACAAGTAATTAATCCCGAGCTGTAAACTTACCAACACGTGCGTCAAGCCGCACTACGTCAGGGTTGCAGTCATAGAAAGGTAGTTCTTTTGGATCAATTTCCATAACGTCCTCATTTTCTTCATCTGACGAATCATCTCTTTCTGAAGAAGAAGAGTCGTCATTAATAGATGGGACATCGTCATCACTTTCTTCATATTCTTTTGGTATAAAGTCGTAATCCATGTTGTTCCTAAAGGATATTCCGAAACTGAAAGCATAAAAATGTAAAATTAAAAACAAGTTGAACAAATCTTACGCTTTCCTTACGAGGGGTACGGGGGTAACTGAAATTCATACGTACGGGTCCAAGTTTATATATTTCTAAAAATAACATTTGTTCATATTGTATATAGCATATGCAGTATATATAAATAAAAAGTATTTTGGTTCCTCAAATTTACTTTTTATATTATACTCTAGAGACAAGCCTGTACAACAATTAACGCAGGCAGTTAACTTCATACAAGGATAAGATTATCATTCGAGTAGCTTTATCATATGAAAAACTACAGCTTAAAATCGTACCTAAAGAAAGAGAGGGGGGGGGGAGGCTAAGGGAAAAAATAGCTGAAAAATTCCCTTACTTAATTAATAGATAATTTGTGAAAAATTAATGGAAAATTTGAGTTACCAGTCAGAATAAATATGAAAAACAAAAGTGTATCGCTGCATAAAAATTTTAAGATTCAAAACAGGTCTAAATAGCAAGATTTATGTTGCAATTTTTGCTTCTATTCTTTGCACGAATTACGAGTTCAAAATTATTGCTAGACATATAGTTTCTAAGGTCGGACAAACGCTGACATGCTTTTGAAAAACGAATAGAAGCGTACGAAACAAAAAAAATCGGGACAAAAAATGAGAGGTTAATTTTCAATAATTTGATTTGCTTATTTATGACAACCCCGCGAGAACTGCCGGAGCAGCTCAGAATGAACTTCTTTCTTGAACGGGTTGGACTAAGAAAAGACCGATTTGTCGACTCGGGAGGTAAATCGGCTCTTAAACCAATTTGACCTCAGAAGCGACAAATCAATGTGAAAGCACGTGTGCGTTTTTTCTACCAAGCCCGCGGGTACAGCCAGGACAGCTCAAAATAAATTTCCTCCTATAAGTCTAGGGAAAGACCGATATGTCGACTTGGGAAGTAATTTGGCTCTTGGACCGATTCGACCTCTAAAGAGACAAATTGGTCCGGAAGCAAGTGTAGTGTGTTTTTTAACTAAGCCCGCGGGAACTGCCGTGACATCTGAAAATCAACTTGATTCTCGAATGGCGTAGACTAGAGAATGACCGATTTGTCGATTCAGGAGGCAAATCGGCTCTTGGACCGATTTGTCGCTTCATAAGACAAACGGATCCAAGAGCAGGTGTGCGTCTTTTCTACGAAACCCGCGGGAACTGATAAGATAGCTCAGGAAAGCTCATGTCTCGAACGGTGTAGTCTAAGAAGGGACTGTTCTGTCGACTCGGTAGGTAAATAGGCTCTTCAACCGATTTGATTCCTTAAGCGACGAATAGGTCCGGAAGCATGTGTGCGTTTTTCCTACAAAGACCGCGGACAATGCCAGGACAGGTCACAATAAATTCATTTCTCGAACGAAGTAGACTGAGGAAAGACCGATTTTTCGATTTAGAAGGTGAATCAGCTCTTGGACCGATTTGACGTCTAAAGCGACAAATTGGTCTGGAAGCAAGTGTGCATTTTTTGTATCAAGAACGCGAGAACTGCCAGGTCAGCTTAAAATCCATTTTTTTCTCTAAGGGCAGGGTTAAGTTTGCAGAAAGAACGATCTGTCGACTTGGGAGGTAAATCGACGGTTGGACTGATTTGACTCCAGAGGAGACAAATCTGTCCCAAAACAAGTATAGTGCGTTTTTTTTACCGATCCTGCGGGAACTGCCGGGATAGCTCAGAATAAACCTATTTCTCGAACAGGGTAGACTGAAGAAAGACCAATTGGTCGACTTGGGGGGTAAATCGTCTCTTGGACCGATTTAACTTTTGAAACGATAAATCGGTCCAGAAGCAGGTGTGCGTTTTTTCTCGCAAGCTCGGTTGAACCGCTGGAACAGCTTAGAATAAATTTATTCCTTAAACAGAGTAGACTGAGGAAAGACCGACTTGACGCCTCGAAAGGTATATCGGCTCTTGGACGATTTGACTTCTGAAGCGACAAATCGGTTTGGAAGCAGGTGTGCGTTTTTTCTACTAAGACCGCGGAAACTGCCGGGACAGTTGAGAATAAACTTATTTCTTGAACGGGGTGGAGTAGGAAAAGACCGATATGTCGACTCGGAAGGTAAATTGGCTCTTAGACCGAATCGTCGCTTCAGAAGACAAATTGGTCCAGAAGCAAGCGTAGTGCTTTTTTTTACCAAGCCCGCGGGAACTGCCGGGACAGCTCGGAATAAACTTCTTTCTAGAACGATTCAGACTGGGGAAATACCGATTTTTCGACTCGGGAGGTAAATCGGCTCTTATACCGATTTGACCTTTGAAGCGACAAATCAGTCTGAAAGCAAGTGTGCGTTTTTTTTACCAAGCCCGTGGGAACTGCCAGGACAGGTCAGAATAAATTTATTCCTCGAACGGAGTAGACTGAGGGAAGACCTATTGGTCGACTCGGGAGGTGAATCGGCACTTGGACCGATTTGATTTTTGCATCGACAAATCCGTCCGGAAGCAGGTATTGTGCGTTTTTTCTACCAAGCTCGCAAGAACTGCGGGACAGATAAGAAATTATTTTTTTCTCGAACGGAGTAGACTGAGAAAAGACTGATTTGTCGACTTGGACGGTTCATCGGCTCTTGGACCGATTTGACTTCGAAAGCGACAAACCGGTCTGGAAGCAGGTGTGCGTTTTTTCTACCAAAACAGCGGGAACTGCCGGGACAGTTTGTCGACTCGGGAGGTAATTTGGCTTCTGGATCGATTTGTCGCTTTAAAAGACGAATCAGTCCTGAGGGGAGTGTGCGTTTTTTCTACCAAGACCGCGGACACTGCCGGGACAGCTCAGAATAAGTTTTTGTCTATAAGAGCAGGGTGAAGTCCAAGGGAAGACCGGTTTGTCGACTTGGGAAGTACACTCGGCGCGCACAAAGTAGCACGCCTTAGGTTTTGTGATGCACTAGGCGAACGATTGTGTAGGGCCGAGAGAACGCTCGAATCTATTAATAACTGCCTGGCTCTCAGGTCCGTATAGTCCACGCGTTTTCAACTCTGGAGGCTTTTTCGACTTGAGCGAGCAGAATAAACTTATTTTTCGTATGATTTAGGATTAGGTTTTTTTTAGATTTTTGTTGTATTTTATGTATTTTTCATGTTTTTAGTATTTTTAGAACTTGGTAAGGTTATTTTAGATAATTTATAGATATTTTGTGTTATTCAACATTTCTTCATAGGATACTTAAATTCAATGATCTGTAGAATCCCAATTTTTAGAGGTTCAAGATTCCTTGATATTTTCTCGGTATTTTTACAGT
This sequence comes from Platygaster robiniae, assembly GCA_028476575.1. Classification (NCBI taxonomy): domain Eukaryota; kingdom Metazoa; phylum Arthropoda; class Insecta; order Hymenoptera; family Platygastridae; genus Platygaster; species Platygaster robiniae. The sequence continues at coordinate 23,348,723 of CM052021.1, forward strand.
TTAGAAGATTTTTTAGCATTTTTTTAGTTTCTATGTTGGTAAATAAAATTCTATGGTTTTCGATTTTCAAGAGGTTATTTACAAAGTTCGGGATCAAAAAATCGAAAATATTTCTATTTCATATTTTGAATATACATACTTTTGAAAATATTTGTGTTCAGTTTCATATATTCAAGAGCCGATTTACCTTCTCAGATGCCAAATATTTTTTTTCTCAGTCAATTCTGTACGAGAAATCAATAATTGCTTAGCTTCTCTTGCATTTCTTGCGAGCTGAATAGAAAAAAAGCACTTCTTTTGTTTTTGGACCGATTTCTCGTCTGAAGTGAGAAATCGGTCCAAATCCCAAATTCCATCTCGAGTCAACAAATAAGTCTTTTTCCATACTTTACTGTGCTTTTACAAAAGAAAATTCATTCTGAGTTGTACGTAGAGCTATCGTAGGCTCGGTAAAAAAACGAAAACATGTCTTAGGACCAATATTTCGCCTCAGAAGTTAAATCGGTCCAAGAGCCAATTTACCTAACCAGAGACCAGTCTGTCTCTCCTCAGTCTTCTCTGTTCGAGAAATCAATTATTTTCTAGCTTCCCTTGAATTTCTTGCGAGCTGGATAGAAAAGTAGCATTACATTTGTTTTTAGACTTACTTCTCGTCTAACGAGAGAAATCGGTCCAAATCCCAATCTACATCTCGAGTCGAGAAATTATTTTTTTTCTATACTTTACTGTGCTTTTATAAAAGAAAATTCATTCTAAGTTGTTCCGAGAACTATCGCGGGCTTGGTACAAAAATGAACACTTGTCTTGGACTAATTCTTCGCCTAAGAAGCTAAATCGGTCCAAGAGCCATTTTACCTAACCAGATGATCAATCTGTCTTTCCTCAGTCTACTCTGTTCGAGAAATGAATTATTCCTTAGGTTCCCTTGCAGTTCTTGCGAGCTGGATAGAAAAATAGCACTACTTTTGTTTTGAGACTGATTTTTCGTCTGAAGTGAGAAATCGGTCCAAATCCCAAATTACATCTCAAGTCAACAAATAAGTCTCTTTCTATACTTTACTGTGCTTCTACAAAAGAAAATTCATCCTGAGTAGTTCCGAGAACTATCGGGGGCTTGGTTAAAAAAACAAATACTTGTCTTCAGACCGATTTTTCGCGTCGAAGGTTAAATCGGTCCAAGAGCTAATTTACCTAACCAGATGACCAGTCTGTCCATCCTCAGTCTACTCTGTTCGAGAAATCAATTATTTCTTAGTAATCCTTTCAAAACGCTCTTTTATCTATAATAATGTTAAAAATGATCTTTGGGAGCTAATTAATTTGTAAAATCGAATTTTACCAAATCATTAATTCTTTATTCAAGCTTTCTGCTCTTTATTTAAGCCCTCTTCAGGAACTGTAAAAACCATTAATTTACATATTATAAAAAATGAATCTCTTTTTTGACAATTTCACTGAACTTACAAATTCACAGAGAATTTTTCGTCTAATTACTTATGTGATTTCCTCTTCATAATTTGGTTTCCGGTTCATATGTATACATTCTGATTTAAATTCATTCGTCACAACATTCTCGTCATTTAAAAAATTTACTACGTCGTTTCAAATTGGAAACTCACTTATGCATATCGAAATTACAATAAAGGATCTAATGCGTAGAACCATGCCCACGTTCCAAATTATTAAGTGGAAATTACATGTCCACGGAAACCAAATTATTAAGAGGAAATTACATAAGGAATTAGACGAAAAATTCTCTGTAAATTTGTAAGTATAGTGAAATTGTCAAAAAAGAGATTTATTGTTTGTAATATGTAAATTCATGCTTTGTACAGTTTCTGAAGATGGCTTAAATAAAGAGCAGAATGCTTGAATAAAGAATTAATGATTTGGTAAAATTCGATTTTACCAATTAATTAGCTCCCGGAGATCGTTTGTGACATAATTATTTTTCGCTTTCTGTGCAGTTCACGCGAGCTGGATAGAAAAATAGAACTACTTTTGTTTTTGGACCTAATTCTCGTCTGAAGTGAGAAACCGGTCCAAATCCCAATTCACATCTCGAGTCGACAAATAAGTCTTTTTCCATCCATAACTGTGCTTTTAAAAACGAAAATTCATTCTGAGTTGTTCCTAGAGCTATTGCGGACTTGGTAAAAAAACGAACACTTGTCTTCGGACAGATTTTTTGCTTCAGAAGTTAAATCGGTCCAAGACCCAATTTACCTAACCAGATGACCAATCTGTCTCTCCTCAGTCTACTTTGTTCGATAAATCATTTATTTCTTAGCTCCCTGTGCAGTTCTTGCGGGCTGGATAAAAAATAGCACCACTTTTGTTTTTGGACAAATTTCTCGTCTGAATTGAGAAATCAGTCCAAATCCTAATTTACATCTCGAGTCGACGAATTAGTCTTTTTCCATTCTTTACTGTGCTTTTACAAAAGAAAATTTATTCTAAGTTGTTCCGAGAGCTATCGCGGGCATGGTAAAAAAAAGAACACTTGTCTTCGGAGCGATTTTTCGCTTCAGAAGATAAATCGGGATGAGCTAATTTACCTATTCAAATGACCAATCTGTCTCTCCTCAGTCTACTATGTTCGAGAAATCAATTTTTTCTTAGCTTCACTTGCAGTTCTTGCGAGCTGAATAGAAAAAAAGCACTACTTTTGTTTTTGGACCGATTTCTCGTCTGAAGTGAGAAATCGGTCTGAATCCCAATTTACAACTCAAGTCGAAAAATTAGTCTTTTTCCATACTTTGCTGTGCTTTCACAAAAGAAAATTCATTTTGAGTTTTTCCGAGAGCTATCGCGGGCTTGCGATAGCTCTCGCAGGACAAAAAAAAATTCATTCTTAGTTGTTCTGAGAGCTTTCGCGGGCTTGCTAAAAAAACATACACTTGACTTCAGACCGATCTTTCGCCTCAGAAGTTAAATCGGTCCAAGAGCTAATTCACCTAACCGGATGACCAATCTGTCTCTCCTCAGTCTACTCTGTTCGAGAAATTAATTATTTCTTAGCTTCCCTCGTAGTTCTTGCTAGATAGGTAGAAAAATAGCACTTATTTTGATTCTAGACCGATTTCTCGTCTGAAGTAAGAAATCGGTCCAAATCCCAATTTACATCTCGAGTCGACAAATTAGTCTTTTTCCATATTTTACTGTGCTTTTACAAAAAAATTCATTTTGATTTGTTCCGAGAGCTATCGCGGGCTTGGTAAATAATTGAACACTTGTCTTTATACTGATTTCTCGCCTCGGAAGTTAAATCGGCCCAAAAGCCGATTTTCCTAACCAGATGACTAATCTGTCTTTTCTCAGTCTCCTCTGTTCGAGAAATAAATTATTTAATAGCTTCCTTTGCAGTTCTTGCGAGCTGAATAGAAAAATAGCACTACTTTTGTATTTAGACCGATTTTTCTTCTCAAGTGAGAGATCGGTCCCAATCCCAAATTACATCTTGAGTCGACAAATAAGTCTTTTTCGATGCTTTTTCTGTGCTTTTACAAAAGAAATTTCATCCTGATTTGTTCCGAGAGCTATCACGGGCTTTGTAAAAAAACGAACACTTGTCTTCATACCGCTTTCTCGCCTCAGAAGTTAACCTAACCGGATGATCAATCTGTCTCTTCTCAGTCTACTCTGTTTGAGAAATCAATTATTACCTAGCTTCCCTTGAGGATCTTGCGAGCTGTATAGAAAAATAGCACTACTTTTGTTTTTAGACCTATTTCTCATTTTGTTTTTGGACCGAGATCTCGAAGCGGGAGATCTCGGTCGAGAGAGAGGAATAAGTTTATTCTGAGCAGTCCTGGAGGTATTCGCGGGCTTTATATAAAAAAATCACAACACTTGCATTCTGGACCAATTTGTATTCTGTAGCGATAAATCGGTCCAAGAGCCGAATTACATCCAGAGTCGACAAATAGTTCTGTATTTAGACTTTACTCTACTTGTGTATAAGAAAGTTTATTCAGAGCTGTCTCAGCAGTTACCGTGGTCTTGGTAGAAAATACGCACACCTGCCTCTGAACCAATATGTCGCTTCAGCAGGTAAATCGGTCCAAGTGTCGATTTATTTTCTCAGATGCCAAATATTTCTTTTCTCAGTCTACTCTGTTCGAGAAATAAATTATTTCTTAGCTTTCCCGGCAGTTTTTGCGAGCTGGGTAAAAAAATAGCACTACACTAGCTCTTGGACCGATTTGTCGTCTGAAGCTACAAATCGGTCCAGAACCCAATTTTCATCTTGAGTCAACAAATTAGTTTTTCTTTAGACTTTACTGTGCTTTTACAGAAGTAAATTCATTCTGAGTTGTTCCGAAAGCTAACGCGGGCTTGATAAAGAAAACGCACACTTGCCTCCGGACCGATTTTTCGCTTCAGAATTAAAATCGGTCTAAGAGCCGATTTACCTTACCAGATGACCAATCTGTCTTTTTTAAGTATACTATGTTCGTCGAATAAGTTTATTCTGAGAAGTCCCGGCAGTTATAACGGGCTTGGTAGAAAAAAACAAAACACTCGCATTCTGGACTAATTTGTATTCCGTAGCGATAAATTGGTCCAATAGCCGGATTACATCCAGAGTCGACAAGTAGATCTTCATTTAAAGTTCACACTGCATTTTTATTAGAAAATTTATCCTGAGCTGTCACAGCAGTTTCCGTGGTCTTGGTAGAAAATACGCACACCTACCTCCAAACCGATTTGTCGCTTGATAAGGTGAATCAGTCCAAGAGCCGATTTACCTTCTCAGATGCAAAATATTTCTTTTCTTAAACTACTCTTATAAAAAAGAAATTAATGAGTAGCTGTCTCGGCAGTTCTTGCGAACTGAGTGAAAAAATGAAACAACACTTGCTTTTGGACCGATTTGTCTTCTACAGTGATAAATCAGTCTAAGAGCCGAATTATATCCAGAGTCGAAAAAAGTTGTTTCTTTAGAATTTACCCTGCTTTTTTTAAAGAAAATTTATTTTGAGCTGTCTAAGCAGTTTCAGTGGTCTTGGTAGAAAATACGCGAACCTAACTTCGAACCGATTCGAAAAACGACACGTATTTTTTTTTCGATATGATATGTAAAATTTACATGTTATCATTATTTATTCTTTCAGAGTCTGATATAGATATTTTTCCAAAATTGAAAGAAAACAATTAAAAAAGAAACTTAAAAGAAACAATTGTTTTCTTATTAGAATTGACATTTTATAAAATTTGGTTGAGAACCGTCTATATTTTGACCTTATCGTATAGAAAAAATATTCAAAATTTATTCATCCGAGAAACGTGCCAAGATGTTAAACAAATTGCATTTACAAAAAAAGGCATCTTCGAAATGCAATTTTTTGTTATGTAATTCTGCAAAATACTTCGGAGAATAGATCACAAAAATTTTTAGAATGGGCACTCCATTAGTTTCTGAGTAATGATAAATAATGTAGACCCGTGTTGCTTCGAGTGTGAGGTGTTGCATCGCCTATATTGGTCTACCGCGAGCATGAGAAGTCGAAAGCGTTTACTTACGTTCTTCTGGACGTAGAACCAACCATATTTTTTGGCAAATAATGCTAAATAAATTATGTTCACGAAATTCATATTTTGCATAAACAATGTTTTTATTAGTATATAGAAAAAACAATAACTCGTGTACACTGGAATGTCTCGAAGAAAAAGATTTATGTGGACCAGAGTGAAATAGAAAGTTTTTACGTAAAGTTTTCTTCATTATTCTAAATTTATGTACATTATGACCGCGACTGATCAGAATTTCCTAATCTACTTCGCTTTTCGTTTCAAAGCTTGCTTCGATACATTTTTCGAAAAACTGACGTATTCATATTTAGGGCACTGAGAATAAGTCTTGACCTTCAATTCGTGATTTTTCGCGGGTTCGATGTAATGCAACTTTTGTGTCCCTTTTATTGTTACACAATTTTCAAATCGAACTTTCAAAAATTCAGCAGCTGCTTCATAATCTCTTTCATTTTTGTAAATCACGGATATATTAGAAAAACACCCATCTTGTTTTGCCCATTCATACAATTCAAATGCCGAACTTATTTGAATTTCTGCAGTCATCTGCAGACTTGCTTTTCGCGCTTTTCGTTTTAAAGCCCCACCTGCACCGTCACAAGGGCCTTTCCCATGTGCTGTTGCCTGAAAATGCCATTTTGCAGGGCGACCGAAATCTTGTTCGTGGTAATAAATTGTCGAAAAATGTTTCGCGTTTTTGAATTGCTGGGGCGCTCAATCCGAAAAATAAATACATTTTCTCACATTTGAATAGAAGCTCGATAAAAACTTGTTGAATTCTTCTAAAAAGACGTAAACCGCAACAGAGTCATGTTTTTTACAGTCAGAAATAAAAACTAAAGTTTTGTGCTGAACCAAAGCATTGTTTTTGAAATAAAAAACAATGGGGAAAATTGTTGCCTGGTCATTATTCCAATGAACACTAGGGACAGCATTTTGAATGACAAAAGCGTAATTTTCAGAAAAATCACAAATTACAAGACATTCGTCATCTTGCAAATTTTTTTTGACATTTTTGTAACAAGTTGCCTGTTGATTCGCTATAAAGGAATGGGTAAGGAATGCTTTACCGGATTCGCAAAAGTTTTGAATGAATTGTTCAGTTGAAACTGTTACAGATTGTTTAGTCGTTCTCGGTTGTGAAAACCAGTGTTTGTAAAATATCTGCGTAACGTTATTCTTCTCAAATACTTCGGCCAAAATGTTAGCTACAATTTTCAATTCTGGGCACTTTTGACATTCTCCAAAGAAGCATTGCTCAGTAGGATTTGGGCATAATGAGAGCAACAGAATATCTTGATAGTTGCTCACAGGATGGTTTTCTTTTTTCATCAAATTAACGATGTAACTTCCTGTGAAAACAGGAATAATTTTGTTTCTATATTTTTAAAATTTCTAGTAAGTAAATCCAGACTATTTAATCTTCTATTAGATTCTTCAATGTTATCAAAATAAAAGAAATCAAGAGAAAATCGTAAAAAAAAACGAAAGTATTTTAAATTTGAGTGTATTATTTCATTTTAACATTTATTTTATCCAACCCAATAGATGATTTAAAATATTTTGAATTCTATTAAACAACTTCTTTTATGATGTTTACCTGATGCCATGAGCTTCATATTCTCATGGATGGGACAAACACAAACATTATGCGTTCTGCCTGAGCCAGCCAAAACACAATGCTCTGGTCTAAGAGCGCAAAATTTGCTTAAGCCAACTTTCGAATCGTTATTTTCCTCCATGAATTTCAAGTATATCTCTTTCAAGTTTCCCAATATCAAACGCTTTTGGAAAATAACGGATTTGCCATTAATTTTCACTGATTTCGTATCTTTTTGGCCAGGCATTGGAGAACTAACATCGTCACGTTCGTAAAACTCTTTAATCTTTGTTTCTGTTTCGGCAGAAATAACGTTGCCTGCAACGACATAAACCGAAAAATTTGAAATAAAAAAATTTATAAACGTAGCTTACTCTCAATGTTTTTCACTCAATAAATAATATTAGATTATCTAAAACTTTTAACACATAAATTTTAATTAAAAGTTAATATCATTTCTACAATTTTATTGCAGATAATTTATTAATTAAAAATAATTGAAAGGCTCTGAAATTCGAACTACATCTCACCAGATAGTCTTTTGGGAGGTTTTGAGAAGATTCCCTCTTTCAGTGCCAACTCTCGAGCTTTGCGTATAAAATAACGAGAAGTATTCATTATTTTAGCTGTCTTACGCACAGACCATTTTGTTCCCAAAACTTTTAATATTTGAATTTTCTCTTGCTGACTTTTGTTCGGGTCGTGAAACTTTTCTTTCAATTCAGTAATAAACTGAGGACTCTGTTCTTTTTCATCCTAAAATGAGTAAACATGTCACAAATTTGTACATGAACAAAAATTATTATTGATGAAAAATTTCGAAAACATCAACTTACATCGGATTCATAATCAAAAAGCGAAAAAATATCGTCATCTGAGATTTCAGGGTCGGAGTGGCATGAATTATCAGGGTCCGAGTTGGAGCCATTTGTCATTTTACTTGTGTCTGAATAAGTTCAACACATTGTTAAAAAAATATACTGGAATTTGGAGAAAATTTGACCAACCACTAAGCATGTACTCACTCATTTCTTCAACGCCCTGATTACTAATTTTTTTTCTACACTGTGTACACAACAAATCGGTCGATTCCAAAAATTGAAATTTTTCCAAAATCGATTTTGATGGATGGCGTAAATTGGACCTTTGACTCTTTGACGAGTGCGTTTTTTCATTGAAGGGATTACAACAGCGGTTTTTAAATTTCACTGACGACATTTTAAAAAACAATACGAGACACAGCTTAACTGAAACTCAACTGACGATGTCCAGAAAGCCACGTATTCAAGAAAACTGGCAGAAATTTTATCTGAATAGATTGCGTTATGCTTACGTCAATATGCATACAATCAATCACAGTAAATTTTCCCCAGTTCCAGCGCGCCGAAACTCGCGAAGCGATAAGTAATGCTATAGAATTTCAGGTAAAAGTATTTGAATATGCTTGTTTTTCAAAAAAATGTATCGAGCTTTTAAACGAAAAACGAAGTAGATTATGAAATTCTGATCAGTCGCGGTCATAATGTACATAAATTTAGAATAATAATGAAAAATTTAGGTAAAAATTTTTACCTAAATTTAACTAGTTAACTTTCTATTTCACTCTGGTCCACATAAATCTTTTTCTTCGAGACACTCCAGTGTACACGAGTTATTGTTTTTTCTATATACTAATAAAAACATTGTTTATGCAAAATATGAATTTCGTGAACATAATTTATTTAGCATTATTTGCCAAAAAATATGGTTGGTTCTACGTCCAGAAGAACGTAAGTAAACGCTTTCGACTTCTCATGCTCGCGGTAGACCAATATAGGCGATGCAACATCTCACACTCGAAGCAACACGGGTCTACATTATTTATCATTACTCAGAAACTAATGGAGTGCCCATTCTAAAAATTTTTGTGATCTATTCTCCGAAGTATTTTGCAGAATTACATAACAAAAAATTGCATTTCGAAGATGCCTTTTTTTTGTAAATGCAATTTGTTTAACATCTTGGCACGTTTCTCGGATGAATAAATTTTGAATATTTTTTCTATACGATAAGGTCAAAATATAGACGGTTCTCAACCAAATTTTATAAAATGTCAATTCTAATAAGAAAACAATTGTTTCTTTTAAGCATTTTTGGAAAAATATCTATATCAGACTCTGAAAGAATAAATAATGATAACATGTAAATTTTACATATCATATCAAAAAAAAAATACGTGTCGTTTTTTTTGTAAAAAAATTTAAAAAAAAAAAACAAATTAGAGTAAATGTAAATTTTGGTGGTAAATCTAATATAGAATGACCCATATAATTTACCCTGCTCTAGTATAAAATTTATTCCGAGCTGTCCCAACAGTTTCCATGGTCTTGGTAAAAAAAACGCACACCTGTCTTTGAACCGATTTGTCGCTTAAGAAGGTAAACCAGTCGATCAAGCCGAGTTACCTTCACAGATGCCAAATATTTTTTCTTAAAATCTACTCTCTTCAAAAAAAAAAATAACTTGTTAGCCATCCCGGCAGTTCTTGCGAGCCAGGTAAAAAGATAGCAGTACACTTGCTTTTGGATCGAATTGTCTTCTGTAGCGATAAATAGGTCTAAGAGCCGAATTACATCCAGGATCGATAAATAAGTCTTTCTTCAGACTTTACCGTGCGTTTGTATGGAAAAATTTATTTTGAAATGTAACAGCAGTTTCCGTGGTCTTGGTGATAAAAACTAACGCCTGCCTTCAAATAGATTTGTCTCTTCAGAAGTTAAATTAGTCCAAGAGCCGATTTACCTTTTCATATTTCCAATATTTCTTTTCTTAGTTTACTCTGTTCGAGAAATCAATTGATTCTGAGATTTCCTGGCAGTTCTTGTGAGCTCGGAAAAAAAATAGAACTACTTTTGTTTTTAAACCGATTTGTCGTCTAAAGTGACAAATCGGTCCAAAACCCAATTTAAGTCTCGAGTCGACAAATTGGTCTTTCTCTAGACTTAACTGTGCGTTTCCAGAAGAAAATTAATTCTCAGTTTTTCCGAGAGCTATCGCGATTTTGTTAAAAAAACGCACACTTGCTTCCGGACCGATTTTTCGCTTCATAAGTTAAATTGGTCTAAGAGCCGAAGACTCTATTCGAGAAATAAGTTTATTCTGAGCAGTCCCGGCAGTTTTTGCGGGCTTGGCAGAAAAAAAGCACAACACTTTATTTTGTAACAATTTGTATTCTGTAGCGGTCAAACGGTCCAAGAGACGAATTACATGTAGAGTCGACAAATAGGTCTTTACTTAGACTTTACACTGCATTTGTGAAAGTAAGTTTATTCCGAACTGTCCCAGCAGTTACCGTGATCTTTGTCGAAAATACGCACACATGCCTCCGGGCCGATTTTTTGCTTCAGAAGTTAAATCAGTTCAAAAGCCGGTTTCCCTTCTAAGATGCCAGATCTGTCTTTCCTCAGTCTAATCGGTTCAAGAAATAAGTTTATTTTAAGCTGTCCTGGCAGTTTTCGCGAGCTTATTGAAAAAAAGCACTAAACTTGCATTATGGACCAAATTGTTTTCTGTGGCGATAAATCGGATCAAGAGTCGAATTACATTCAGAGTCGCAATAGGTATTTTTTTAGACTTTTACCTGTTTCGTAAATGAATTTTTATTCCGAGCTGTCCCAGCAGTTTCCGTGGTCTTGGTGGAAAAAACGCAAACCTACCTTCTATCTAATTTGTCGCTTCAGCTGGTAAATCGGTTTAAGAACTGATTTACCTTCTCTGATGCCAAATATTTTTTTTCTCAGTCTGCTTTGTTCCAGAAATAAATTCATTCTAAGCTGTCTCATCAGTTCTTTCGAGCTTGGTAAAAAAAAGCAATACACTTGCATCTGGACTAATTTGTCTCCTGTAGTGGTAAAATGGTCCAAGAGCCGAATAACATCTAGAGTGGATAACTAGGTCTTTCTCTAGACTTTACCCTGCTCTTACTGAAGAAAATTCATTCTAAGTTGTTCCGGCAGCTATTGCATGCTTAGTAAAAAAACAAACACTTGCCTTCGAACCGATTTTTCGCTTCAGAAGTTAAATAGGTCCAAGAGGCGATTTTCCTTCTCAGATGCCAAATATTACTTTTCTTAGTCTACTTTGTTCAAGAAATTAATTCATTCCTAGCTGTCCTGGAAGTTCTTGCGAGCTTAGTTCAAAAAACAGCCCTACCTTTGCTTTTTGACCGATTTGTCGTCTGAAGCAACAAATCGGTCCAAAACCCAACTTACATCTCGAGTTGACAAATAGGTCTCTCTTCAGACACTACTCTGCATTTGTATAAAAAAATTTATTCCGAGCTGTCCCATCACTATCCGTGGTCTTGGTAGAAAAAACACAAACCGTCCTGCGAACCGATTTTTCGCTTCAGAAGTTAAATCGGTCCAAGAGCCGATTCTACTTCTCAGATTACAATTCTTTTTTTTCCGGTCTACTCATTTCGATAAATTGGTTTATTCTGAGCAGACCTGGCATTTTTCGCGGGCTCGGTGTAAAAAAACACTACACTTGCATTCTGGACCGATTTGATTTTGTCGCGATCAATCAGTCCGAGAGCTGAATTACATTTCGAGTCGACAACTAGGTCTTTCTTTAGACAGTACTCTGCTTTTACAAAAGAAAATTCATTCTGAGTTATTCCGGCAGCTATAGCAGGCTTGGCAAAAAAACAAACACTTGCCTCCGGACCGATTTTCCGCTGCAGCAGTTAAATCGGTCCAAGAGCCGATTTACCTCTCCAGTTGACTAACCTGTCTTTCCTCAGTCTACTCGGTTCGAGAAATAAGTTTATTCTAAGCAGTTCCGGCAGTTCTTGCGGGCTTAGCAAAAAATAAGGACAACACTTACATTCTGGACCAATTTGTTTTTAGTAGCGATAAATCGGTCTTAAAGTCAAATTGCATCCAGAGTCAACAAATAGGTCTTTCTTTAGACTTTACCCCGCTTTTGTCTCAAAAAATTCATTTCGAGCTGTTTCAGCAGTTTCTGCGGTCTTGGTAGAAAAAACGCACACCTCCTTTTGAACTGATTAGTCGCCCCAGAAGGTAAATCGGTCCAAGAGCAGATTAACCTTCACAGATTCCAAATATTCCTTTTCTGAGTTTATTCTGTTCGAGAAATAAATAAATTCTGAGCTGTCTCGACAGTTCTTGCGAGCTTGGTAAAAAAATAGCACTACAATTGGTTTTGGACCAATTTTCCGTCTGAGGCGACAAATCGGTCCAAAACCCAATTTACATCTCGAGTCGACAAATCGATCTTTCTGTAGACTTTCCCTGCTCTTACAGAAGAAAAGTTAATTCGAGTTGTTCCGGCAGCTATCGCGGGCTTGGTAAAAAAACGCACACTCGCCTCCGGATCGATTTTTCGCTTCAACAGTTAAATCGGTTCAAGACCCGATTTACCTTCCCAGAAGACTGATCTGTCTTTCCTAAGTCTACTCGGTTCGAGAGAAAAGTTTATTCTGAGCAGTCCCGGCAGTTCTCGCAGGCTTGATGAAAAAAAGCACTACGCTTTCATTCTGGACCATTTTGTTTTTTGTAGCGATAAGTTGGTCCAAAAGCCAAATTACATCCAGAGTCGATAGATAGGTCTTTCTTTCGACTTTACCATGCTTTTGTAGGAGAAAATTCATTCCGAGCTGTCCCAGCAGTTTACGTGGTCTTTGTAGAAAAAACAAACGCCTACCTTCGAACCGATTTGTCGCTTCAGAAGTTAAATCGTTGTAGGAGCCGATTTTTCTTCTCAGATGCGAAATATTTTCTTCTTTATTCTACTCTGTTCTAGAAATAGATTAATTCTTATTTGTCCTGGCAGTTCTGGCGAGCTTGGTAAAAAGATAGCACTCCTTTTGCTTTTGGACCAATTTACATTTCGAGTTGACAAATCGGTCTTACTTTAGACTTTACCCTGCTCTTACAAAAGAAAATTCATTCTCAGGTGTTCCAGCAGCCATCGCGGGCTTGATAAAAAAACGCACACTTGCCTCCGGACCGATTTTTCGCTACAGCAGTTAAATCGGTCCATGAGCCGATTTACCTTCCCAAATGACTAATTTGTCTTTTCTCAGTTTACCCGGTTCGAGAAATGAGTTTATTGTGAGCGGTCCAGCAGTTCTCGCGGGCTTCGTAAAAAAAAGCACTACACTTGCATTCTGGACCATATTGTTTTCTGTAGCGGAAAATCAGTCCAAGAGCCAAATTACATCCAGAGTCGACATGAAGGTCTTTCTTTGAACTCTACCCTGCATTTATAAAAAAAAAATATATTTCGAGCTGTTTCAGCAGGTTCAGTGGTTTTGATAAAAAAAACGCACACCATCCTCTGAACCGATTTTTCGCTTCGGAAGTTCAATCGGTCCAAGAGCCGAATTCCTTTTTCAGATGCCAATTCTGTCTTTCCTCAGTCTACTTCCTTTAAGAAAAAAATGTTTCTCAGTTTTCCCGCCAGCTACTACGAGCATAATAATAAAAAAAGGCAAACACCTGTTTTAGGACCGATTTGTTTTTTTAAAAGTCAATTCGTTCCAAGAGCTGATTTACTTTCTCGGATGTCAAATCTCTCTTTTCTCAGTCTTCTTGATTCGAGAAATAAGTTTGTTCTGAGCAGAACCAGCAATTTAGCGGGCTTGGTAAAAAAAAGCACTACACTTGCACTCTGGACCAACTTGATTTTTGTAGCGATAAATCGGTCCAAGAGCCGAATAACATGAAGAGTCGACAAATAGGTCTTTCTTTAGACTTTATCCTACTATTGTCTAAAAAAATTTATTTCAAGCTGTCCAAGCTCTTCCATGGCCTTAGTAGAAAAAACGCACACTTGCCTTCAAACCGGAAACTTGCATTAGAATGTAAATCGGTAGAAGAGGCGATTTACCTTCTTAGATGCCAAATATTTCTTTTCTCAGTCTACTCCGTTCGAGATATTAATTGATTCTAAACATTCTCAGCAGTTCTTGCTAGCTGGGTAAAAAAAAAGTACTAAACTTGATTTTGGACCGATTGGGCGTCTGAAGCGACAAATCGGTCCAAAACCCAATTTCCATCCAGAGTCGGCAACTAGGTCTTTCTCTAGACTCTACTCTGCTCTTACAGAAGAAAATTCATTCTGAGCTGTTACGGCAGCTATCGCAGGCTTCGTAAAAAGAAGCACACATGCCTCTACATCGATTTTTCGCTTCAACACTTGTATCGATCCAAGAGCCGATTTACCTTCCCAGATGACTGATCTGTCTTTCCTCAGTCTTCTTGGTTCAAGAAATAAGTTTATTCTGAGCAGTTTCAGCAATTGTCACAGGCTTGGTTGAAAAAAACACTACCCTTGCATTCTGGACCATTTTGTCTTTTGTAGCGACAAATCGGTCCAGAAGCCAAATTACATCCAGAGTCGAAAGATAGGTTTTTTTTTAAGACAATACTTTGCTTTTGTATAAGAAAATTTATTCCGAGCTGTCCCAGCAGTTGCCGTGGTCTTGGTAGAAAAAACCCACACCGTCCCCTGAACGGATTTTTTGCTTCAGTAGTTAAATCGGTCCAATAGCCGATATACCGTCTTAGATGCAAAATCAGTTTTTAATCAGTCTTATCGGTTCGAGAAATAAGTTTATTCTGAGCGGACCCGGCAGTTTTCGCGGGCTTGGTAAAAAAAGCACTACACTTGCATTTTAGACCAATTTGCTTTCTGTAGCGATGAATCGATCCACGAGCCGACTTACATCCAGAGTCGACAACTAGGTCTTTCTTCAGAGTTTACCTTGCTTTTGTATAGGAAAATTTATTTCGTGCTGTCCCAGCAGTTTTCGTGGTCTTGGTAAAAAAAATTGACGCCTGCTTTCTAACCGATTTGTCGCTTCAGAAGTTAAATTGGTCCAAGAGCCGATTCACCTTCTCAGATGCCAAATTTTTCTTTTCTCAGTCTACCCTGTTCGAGAAATCAATTGATTCTTAGCTTTTTTTGCAGTTCTTACGAGCTTGGTAAAAAAATAGCACTATTTTTGTTTGTGGACCGGATTGTCGTCTGAAGTGACCAATCGGTCCAGAACTTAATTCACATTTCGAGTCGACAAATTGGTCTGTCTCTAGACCTTACTGTGCTTTTACAGAAGAAAATTTATTCTGCGTCGTTCCGAGAGCTATCGTGGGCTTAGTAATCTGTCTTTCCTCAGTCCACTCTATTCGAGAAATGAGTTTATTTTGAGCAGACCCGGCAGTTCTCGCGGGCCTGGAAAAAAAAGCACTACACTTGCGTTCTGGACTAATTGTTTTTTGTAGCGATAAATCTGTCTAGAGGTGAATTACATCCAGAGTCGACAAATTCGTTTTTATATAGACTATACCCTGCTTTTTTAGAAAAACATTTATTCTGAGCTGTCTCAGCAGTTTCCGTGGTCTTTGTAGAAAATACACAAACCTGCCTTCGAAACGGTTTGTCGTTTCAGAAGTTAAATGGGTCGAAGATACGATTCACCTTCTCAGATGCCAAATATTTCTTCTGTCAGTCTACTTTATTCGGAAAATAAATTATTTGTTAGCACTCCCGGCAGTTCTTGCGAGTTGGGTAAAATAAAGAACTACTATTGATATTGATCCGATTTGTCTTCTGTAGCGATGAATCGGTCCAAGAGCCGAATTATATCCAGAGTCGACAAATACGTCTTTCTTCTTACTTGACTCTGCTATTGTACAGGAAAATTTATTTCGAGCCGTCCCAGCAGTTTCCGTGGTCTTGGTAGAAAATACGCACACCTGCCTCCGAACCAATTTTTTGCTTCAGAAGTTGAATCAGTCCAAGAGCCGGTTTCCCTTCTCAGATGCCGAATCTGTCTTTTCTCAGTCTACTCGGATCGAGAAATAAGTTTTTTTTTAGCAGTCCTGGCAGTTCTCGTGGGCTTGGTGGAAAAAAGGACTAAACTTGCATTCTGGACCAATTTCTTTTCTGTAATGATAAATCGGCCTAAGAGCCGAAGTACATCCAGAATCGACAAATAGGTCTTATTTAGACTTTACACTGTTTTTGTATAAGAAGATTTATTTCAAGCTGTCCCAACAGTTTCTGTGGTCTTGGTAGAAAAAACGCAAACATGCCTTCGAACCGATATGTCACATCAGCAGGTAAATCGGTCTAAGTGTTGATTTAGCTCCTCAGATGCTATAAATTTCTTTTCTCAGTCTACTGTGTTCGCGAAATAAATTGAATCTTAGCTGTCTCGGCAGTCCTCGCGAGCTGGGTAAAAAAATAGCACTACACTTGCTTATGGACCGATTTGTCTTCTGTAGCGATAAATCGGTCCAAGAACCGAATTACATCCAGAGTCGATAAATAGTTCTTTATTTAGACTCTACCCTGCTATTGAATAAGAAAATTTATGCCGTGCTGTCCCAGCAATTTCCGTGGTCTTGGTAGAAATAACGCAAACATGCCTTCTAACCGATTTGTCGCTTCAGAAGGTAAATCGGGGCACTAGATCAAATGTGACAGCCGCCCGCATTGATGACTGTCATACATGAATCAATGTGACACAAAACTTTAAACGCGATTATCTCGGAATCGTGTTATATCGAAAGTACGGTTGCTGTGAACGCGATAACTTAAAAACTTGTTAACCAATTTGCATGTTTTCCTTTTATATTTGTGCCTATTTACAACCTCGTGTACTTGAACGTTTGCTTTTTTACATATAAATGTGAGGTTTGTTTGAATAATTTTTTGTTCAAAATTTTTGACACTTCAAAAATCGGTTTTCCTTACAAAAGGGTTTTTGCAATAAAAAAAATTTTTTGTTTGTCAAACGAATCGTTCAAGTACACCAACAAGCGTTTTTGTACAATAATTGTTTAAAAGCTCTGATTGCGGTTGAGTGGTTCGCCTTCAATCACGTTTACCAGTAGGCTCTTTTAAAAAAAGGTGTTTCAGGGGATGGGCTATAAATCGTACAATTTAAATTATTTTTTTTATGTTTAACTTCGAATTTGGTTCTTGGAAAAATGTTCTATCGAACTGTATTTGGTATTTCGCAATAAAGTGTTCATAACATCCTTTAAAAAAATCACGAAAATATACTAATTTTTTCACATAACTTTGTATATGACCCCTGAAGTTCCACATATTTTTAGATATTTCGTAGATCTTCAGTACTTTTAGTGTTTCTCGTTATTTTTCAGTAATTTTTGTTTGGACGATTTTCTGGCATATTTATGGATTCCTATGTAGATTTTTAGAATTTGATGTTTTAAATTGGTTATATTTTAGAATTCCTGCATTTTAAGTATTTTTTATATTTTCAGTATACATTAAACTTGACAAAGTTATACAGATCTCGTATTTTTTCATTTCTCGTATTTTTTCATTTCTTCATAAACTACCAGATTTTGGCACTCTGTAGAACCTTAATTTTTAGAGGTCTGATATACTGTACTAGAATTTTCGTATTTTTTTCAGTATTTTTGTATTTTAGAAGATTTTATAGCTGTTTCATGGGTTTTTATGTTGATAACTAAAATTCCAAGGTTTTAAATCTCAAGGTTCAATAGATTTTTAGTTATTTCATAGATTTCCATGAAAAGAATATCTGCATAGATTCTAGGTATTGTATACATTCATGGTATATTTTAGCATTTTTTATATTTACCCATATTTTAAATATTCCAAGGTCGATCTTTTTTTCATATGTACATCTGATACCCTCTCCGGGAGGTAAATCGGCTCTTGGATCGATTTGACTGCTTAAGCGACAAACCGGTCCGAAAGCAGGTGTGCGTTTTTTCTACCAAGACCGCGCGAACTGCCGGAACAGTTAAGAATAAATTTTCCTTTATAAGAGCAAGGTCAAGCCTAAGGAAAGACCGATTTGTCGATTTAGGCGGTAAATCAGCGCTTGGACTGATTTGTCGCTTCCGAGGACAAATAGGTCCGGAAGCAATCGTAGTGCTTTTTTCTACCAAGCCCGCGGGACCTGCCAAGATAGCTCAGAATCAACTTCTTTCTTGAACGGGTTAGACTGAAAAAGGACCGATTTGTCGACTCGGAAAGTGAATTGGCTCTTGGACCGATTTGACTTTTATAGCGACAAATCGATCCGAAAGTAGGTGTGCGTTTTTTCTACAAAGACCGAGGGAACTGCCGGGACAGTAAAGAGTAAATTTATTCCTCGAACGAAGTAGACTGAGGAATGACCAGTTTGATGACTCAGGAGGTGAATCGGCTCGTGGACCGATTTGACTTCTGAAGCGATAAATCGGTCCGGAATCAGGTGTGCGTTTCTTCTACGAAGACCGAGAAAACTGCCGGAATAGCTTAGAATAAATTTTCCTGTGTAGAAGAAGAGTGAGGTCTAGGGAAAGATCGAGTTGTCGACTCAGGAGGTCATTCGACTTCTGGGCCGATTTATCCCTTCAGAAGACAAATCGGACCTGAGAGACATGTGCGTTTTTTCTACCAAGACCGCGAAAACTGCCGGGACAGCTCACAATAAATTTTTGTCTATAAGAGCAGGGTGAAGTCTAAGGAAAGGGCGATTGTCAACGCGGGAGGTAGATTGGCTCTTGGGCCGATTTGACTACTGAAGCGACAAATCGGTCCGGAATCAGGTGTCATGCGTTTTTTCTACTGTGCCTGCGAAGACTGCCAGAAAAGCCCAGATTGAAGGTATTTTTCGAATATTCTAGAATTAGGTGTTTTATAGATTTCTTGTATTTTAAGGATTTTTCATATTTTCAGTATTCTTAAAACATGGTAGGATTTTCTTAGATTCTTTATAGATATCTTGTGTTTTTAAACGTTTCTTCATAGAATACTTGAGTTAAATGATCTGTAGAATCTGAATTCTTAGTGGTGAGAGATACTTAAATAGAATTTTCCATTTTTTCAGTATTTTTACATTTCAGAGAATTTTTCAGCCTTTAAGCCGGTTTTAATGTTGATAAATAAAATTCTCAAGTTCCACATATTTTTAGATATTCCGTAAATCTTAAGACCTTTTGGTGTTTCTCGTAATTTTACAGTAATTTTTGTTTAGACGATTTTCTGGCATATTTATGGATTTGTATGTAGATTTTCAGCATTCGATGTCTCACAATTGGGTATATTCTAGATTCCCTGTATTTTAAGCATTTTTTATATATATAGTATTTATAAAACTTGGCAGAGTTTTTTTTAGCTTTTTTATATATATCTTGTATTTTTTTAATATTCCTCATAAACTTCCAGAATTTGGCACTCTGTGGAATCTGAATTCTTAAAGGTCTAATATACTGTAGTAGAGTTTTTGTATATTTTTTAGTCTTTTTGCATTTAAGAAGACTTTTTAGCTTTTTCATGGGATTTAATGTTGATAACTAAAATTCCATGGTTTAAAATTTCTAGGGTCATTAGATTTTTAGTTATTTCATAGATTTCCATAAATAATATATCTGCATAGATTCTAGGTATTTTATAAATTTATAGTATATTTTAGTTTTTCTTATACTTTCTTATATTTTAAATATTCCAAGGATTATTTTTTTTTTATATATACATCTGATACCCTCTTTGAGAGGTAAATCGGCTCTTGAACCGATTTGATTTTTGAAGCGACAAATCGGTTCGGAAACAGGTGTGCGTTGTTGCTTCCAAGACCGAGGAAACTGCCGGGACAGCTAAGAATAAATTTTCTTATATAAAAGCAGGGTTAAGTCTAGGGAAAGATTGAATCGTCGATTTAGGACGTAATTCGGCTACTGGAGCGACTTGCCGCTTTAGAAGACATATCGGTCCAGAGGGAAATGTGCGATTTTTTACGAAATCTGCGGGATCTTCCAGGACAGTTAAGAACAAATTTATTCCTCGAACAGAGTAGACTGAGGAAAGACAGATTTGGCATCTGATAAGATTAGTCGGCTCCTGGACCGATTTTACTTCTAAGACGACAAATCGGTACAAGGCAAGTGTGCGTTTTTTTTTCACTAAGACCATGGAAACTGCTGGGACAGCTCGAAATGAATTTTCTTTTATGAAAGCAGCGTTAGGTCTAAGAAAAAAATTATTTGTCTACTCTGGAGGTAATTCGGCTTCTGGACCGCGTTGTCGCTTCAAAAGTCTAATCGGTCTGGAGACAAGTGTTCGTTTTTTCAATAAGCCCGCGGGAACTGCCAGGACAACTCGGAATAAATTTTTTCTATAAGAGCAGGGTTAAGTATAGGATAAGACCGATTTGTCGACTCGAGTTGTGAATTGGCTTTTGGATAGATTTGTCGTTTTATAAAACAAATCAATTCAGAAGCAATTGTAGTGCCTTTTTTGGACCAAGCTCGCGAGAACTGCCTCGATAGCTCAGAATAAACTTATTTCGAGAACGATGTAGGTTGAGGAAAGACAGATTTTGCATTTGAGAAGGTTAATGAGCTGTTGGACTGATTGAACTTCTGAAGCGACATATCGGTACAAGGCAGGCGTACGTTTTTTCTACTAAGACCACGAAAACTGATGGGACAGCTTCAACTGAATCTTCTTATATAAAATCAGGGTTAAGTCTAGCAAAAAACCTATTTGTCGACTATGGAGTTGATTCGGCTTTTGAACCGATTTGTTGCTTCAGAAGTCAAATCGGTCCAAAGGCAAGTTTTCATTTTTTACCGAGCTCACGGGAACTGCCAGGACAACTTAAAAAAAATTTTCTCCTATAAGAGCAAGGTAAAGTATAGAAAATGAGCAATTTGTCGACTCGAGAGGTAAATCTGCTTTTGGACCGATTTGTCGCTTCAGAAGTCAAATCGGTCCAAAAGGAAGTGCAGTTTTTTTTTGTACTGATGCCCGCGGTAACTGCCGTGAAAGCTCCAAATAACTTATTTCAAAACAGACTAGACGGAAGAAAGAAGAAAGACAGATTTGGCATCTAATAAGGTAAATCGGCTCTCGGACTGATTTTACTTCTAGGACGACTAATCGGTAAAAGGCAAGTGTGCGTTTTTTTACCAAGGCCATTGAAACTGCTGGGACATCTCAAAATGAATTTTCTTGTATGAAAGCAACGTTAGGTCTAAGAAAAAAATTATTTGTCTACTCTGGAGGTAATTTGGCTTGGACCGCATTGTCGCTTCAAAAGTCTAATCGGTCTGGAGGCAAGTGTTCGTTTTTTCAATAAGCCCGCGGCAACTGCCAGGACAACTCGGAGTAAATTTTCTTCTATAAGAGCAAGGTAAAGTATCAAGAAAGACCAATTTGTCGACTGGAGAAGTAAATTGGCACTTGAACCGATTTGGGACAACTCTGAAAAAAATTTTTTCTATAAAAGGAGGTTTCAGTATAGGATAAGACCGATTTGTCGACTCAAGTGGGAAATTAGCTTTTGGACCGATTCAGAGCTTTAAAGAACACATCGGTTCAGAAGCAATTGTCGTGCCTTTTTTGTACCAAGCCCGCGGGAACTGCCTGCACAGCTTAGAATTACCTTTTTTCTCGAACGAAGTAGACTGAGGAAAGACAGATTTCGCATCTGAGAAGGTTAATGAGCTCTTGGACTGATTGAACTACTGAAGCGACAAATCGGTACAAGGCAGGTGTTCGTTTTTTTGCTAAGACCACGAAAACTGCTTTTACAGCTTCGACTGAATGTTTCTTTTTAAAAGCAGGGTTACGTCTGGGGAAAGACATATTTGTTGACTCTGGAGGTGGTTCGGCTTCTGAACCGATTTGTTGCTTCAAAAGTCAGATAGGTCCAGAAGCAAGTTTACATTTTTTACTGAGCCTGCGGGAACTGCCAGGACAACTTAGAAGAAATTTTCTTCTATAAGAGCAAGGTAAAGTATAGAGAAATACCAATTTGTCGACTCAAAAGGTACATTGGCTTTTGGACTGATTTGTCGCTTTAGAAGTTTGATCAGTCCAATAGAAACTGCAGTGTTTTTTTGTACTTACGCCCGCGGTAAGTACCGGGACAGCTCAAAATAACTTTTTCCTTCAACGAAGTAGACTGAGGAAAGATAGATTTGGCATCTGATAAGGTTACACGTCTTTTGGACCAATTTTACATCTGTGACAACAAATCGGTATAAGGCAAGTCTGCGTTTTTTCTACCAAGACCATGGAAACTGCTGGGAAAGCTCGGAATGAATTTTTCGTATATAAGCAGGGTTAGGTCTAAGTAACAACCTATTTGTCGACTCTGGAGGTAATTCAGCTTCTGGACCGTTTTTTCGCTCCAGAAATCACATCGGTCTTGAGTTGTGTATTCGTTTTTTAAATAAGCCTGCGGGAACTGCCAGGACAACTCATAATAAATTTTTTTTTATAAGAGCAGGGTTATGTATAGGATAAAACCGATTTGTCGCTTTATTAAATAAATCGTTTAAGAAGCAATTGTAGTGCCTTTTTTGTACCAAGCCCGCGGGATCTGCCTCGACAGCTCAAAATAACTTATTTCTGGAACGAAGTAGACTGAGGGAAGACAGATTTCGCTTCTGAGAAGGTTAATGAACTTTAGGACTGATTGAAGTTCTGAAGCGACAAATCGGTACGAGGTAGGTGTTCGTTTTTTCTACTACGACTACGAAAACTGCTGGGACAGCTTACACTGAATTTTTTCATATAAAAGCAGAGTTTATTCTAGGGAAAGACCCATTCGTCGACTCTGGAGGTGATTCGGCTTCTGGACCGATTTATTGGTTCAGAAGTCAAATCGGTCCAGAGGCAAGTTTTCATTTTATACTGAGCCCGCGGGAACAGCCCGGACAACTTAGAATCAATTTTCTTCTCTAAGAGCGATGTAAAGTATAGAGAGAGACCATGTCCGTGAAGTTGACACCCCTTCATGTAAGTTTCTTGCTCAAAATTGGCCATTCGTTAGTCCAACGTGAGTCCACGTTTGTCCAATAAAAAATTTCGTTTGTCCAAGTTTTGCAAAACAGTTATAGGTGAATCAAAACAGTCACTAGATTTTTCACGAAAATTTAAAAATGTTCATATCATACAAAACCTGAACTGTTCGTTTGTCCAATTTAAGTGCACATTTGTCCGAACTATTTTTCTGCTTGTCCACCTTTCTATTGTTATGAATAAACGAATCAGCTAATTTAGCAACGAGCAACACGTTTTTTTGGGTTAAAAGGCTTCTGTCCGTTAATTCAACCCTTTCATTCGTTTGCCCAAGGCTCGATATCGTTTTTCAAACCAATAAATTAATGAGTCTAACAATATCATTGTTATGAACATAGATTTTTATAATCTAGTAATAAAAAAATTCAAATTTCTACCGTTAAACGCATTTATTCGATTGACCACCATTTTCATTCGTTTGTTCAGGGCTCGAAATTGTTTGTCCAACCGAAAAATTTATTTTTCCAACAATATTATTGTTATTAAAATAGATTTTCATGATCTGGTCTTGAAAAATTCAAATTTTCACGGTTAAACGCGTTCGTCCGACCGTCCTACATTTTCATCCGTTTGTCCAGGGCTCTAAATCGTTTGCCCAACCAAAAAATTTTTTTTTTCAACAATATTATTGTTATTAGCATAGAATTTTATAATCTGCTAATAGGAAAATTCAAATTTTCACTGTTAAACGCGTTCGTCCGATTGCCGAACCTTTTCATTCGTTTGTCCAGGGCTCGAAATCGTTTGTCCAACCGATAAATTTATTTGTCCAACAATATTTTTGTTATTAACATAACATTTTTTAATTTCGAAATAGGAAAATCCGAATTTTTACTGTTAAACGCGTTCGTCCGATTGTCCAACCTTATCATTCGTTTGTCCTGGGCTCGAAATCGTTTGTCCAACTGATAAATTTATTTGTCTTACAATAGTATTGTTTTTAACATAGAATTTTATAATCTGGTAATAGAAAAATTCAAATATCCACTGTTAAACGCGTTCGTCCGATTGTTCAACCTTTTCATTTATTTGTCCAAGGCTCGAAATCGTTTGTCTAATTGATAGAGTTTTTTGTCCAACAATATCATTGTTATTAACATGAATTTCATAATCTGGTATTAAAAAATTCAAATTTTTACTGTTAAACACGTTCATTCGATTGTCCAACCGTTTCATTCGTTTGTCTAGAGCTTGAAATCGTTTGTCCAGCCGATGAATTCATTTGTCCAACAATATTATTTTTATTGACATAAAATTTTTATAATCTGGTAACGAGAAAATTCGAATTTTCAGTGATGAACGCGTTCATTCGATTGTCCAACCTTTTAATTCGTTTGCCCAGGGCTCGAAATCAATTGTCCAACCGATTAATTTATTTTTCGAAATATATTTTTGTTACTAAAATAGATTTCTATAATCTGGTGTTAAAAAATTCAAATTTTCACTGTTAAACGCGTTCGTTCGATTGCCCAACCTTTTCATTCGTTTGTTTAGGGCTCGAAATCGTTTGTCCAAGAAATAAATTTATTTCTTCAACAATCTTATTGTTCTGAACACAGATTTTCATAATCTGGTGTTGAAAAATTATAATTTTCACTGTTAAACGCGTTTGTTCGATTGTCCAACCTTTTTATTCGTTTGTCAAGGGCTCGAAATCATTTGTCCAACTAATAAATTTATTTGTCCAATAATATTGTTGTTATAAACATAGAATTTTATAATCTCGTAATAAAAAATTTTAATTTTTACAGAAGTAGGGCTAGGGGTATACGGCCCCCCACTCCTCCACCCATCACGTGACCCCCCACCCCGCCTTCCTCCTCACCCATCCCCTCCCCTCACCCCCTGCGCCCTGATAAGTCCGCCCCTCCTCTTCCCCCACCTCTAGGCCCCAACACCTGCGCTCTGATTAGTCCATCCCCTCCACGCATCTTTTCGGGAATTTTCCACAAGTTTTCTATATTTTCCGAAATTTTCTGCGTTTTCCAGAAATTTTCCGGAATTTCCCTAGATTTCCAGGAATTTTCCGCGATTTCCTGTGGATTTACCTCAAATTTTTTCCACGGTGTTTCGCTAATTTTCCGGGATTTTCCAGAATTTCCTTAAATTTTCTTTAGATTTTCCCCCATAACAATGTCATTAAACGAAATGGCGGTAAAAAAACAAAATGGCGATTGGAAAACAAGAATGTGCTAAACAAGATGGCGTCTGAAATCTAAGATGGCGCCGGTCGGTAAAACAGGAAGCGTATCAAATGTAGATAAAACAGGGGCGCGGTCAGTAAGGTAGGGGCGTACTTACTGTCGGAAACACCTCATGTCGGCAGTGCCTCATGTCAGTAATACCTCATGTCGGTAATGCCTTCTTTTTTTTTTTTTGTTCTGTTTTGTTTTTTTTTATTCATACATTTCAAAAAACAATGTTTACAAGAACAATACATTTAATCCTTAAAAGAAAACTCGCCGGCGTTGAATTTCCCTCCGAGAAGACGGAATTTCATTGGATTCTTCGACTTTGTAGAGTCTTCGAGTTTTTGCAGCTCATTTGGATTTCCTCGTAGAATCTTGCAGATCCTCTCTTGCAGGAAAATCTCAAATTTCTCATCCAGAGTGATGATGAATTTAGGCCCAATTTTGGTGTCCACGGAGCGAATTCCAGTCACGGCATAGCTTTTGTTAACTTCCAACTCGACAACCCTTCGCTATGGGAGAAAACCCTCTGCGCGAGCCACTTGGTTGAGCTTTGGAAAATCCATGTTGCCTGTTCGAAAATTTTCGTCAGACTGACGCTTGGGAGTTCGCTTATCCGTACGTTAAGCGATATGTAATGACGTCATCACATTCCTAAGCGACGACGTCATGACGGCAAGTTGAAACACGCTTGACCTTGAAAATCCATTGCGCAGTCAGCGATCACGTTAACAAATTCCTAAGCGATGACGTCACCATAAATAAATAGAATATTTGACCTTGAA
Organism: Platygaster robiniae; assembly: GCA_028476575.1. NCBI lineage: Eukaryota > Metazoa > Arthropoda > Insecta > Hymenoptera > Platygastridae > Platygaster > Platygaster robiniae. Next base: position 23,374,696 of record CM052021.1, read on the forward strand.
AATATATTTCGCAGTTAGCAATCACGTAATCACATTCCTAAGCGATGACATCATCATCTATCAATAGTGAAACCTTGAAAATCTATTACGCAGTTACACAAGTGATGACGCCATAACGACAACTCTAGACACGTTATCGGAAACGATGACATCATTTTAACTGTGTAAAGAACTCCTGGAAACGTTATCTCGCTGATCAGGCAAACGATGAATCATCAAACGATGGCGAAATCTTACATTTAAGGAATAGGAATTATTTCATAAATCTATTTTTGAATTATTTATTTTATTTCTTCATACATCTTTTTATTTCTGCAATGGGCCCCTCCCCGCCCTCTTCTGTGAGGCTCAACCACAAGAGTAGCCACTCCATTTTTTAATTTTTTTACAATCTTTCACATTTTTTATTCTTTTACAATCTTTTACATGTTTTTTCTTTCTTGCACATGCTACAATCCTTAATCATAGGACGTATATCAACATCATCTTCACTAGTTGAATTCCAATGTTTTTCGCATAGTCTGCAAGCCATGAATTCTTTGTCACTTTGCATATTCAGCGGCAACTTTTCCCAAGCTTGAGCGATACACTTTTTTCGGAAATAAAGTAAAAATTCTCGTGGCAGTGCAGCGATATCCTCAGAATCCAACTTGTGCAGCCAGTTGGCGTATGAGAGTAGAGTAAATGATCTCTTCGTTGATGGTGTATCGCAAAATTTTTCCATTAACCACATCCTGAGGCGGCGGGCGTTTTCCGTGGCACAGTGATGATCGTAGACAGATCGATGAAAATTGTTTTAGGGGCATGCGGAGACTCGTAAATCATCCAGGGACGGTCAGCCCATATCCATCAAATCGATTATGACCGCATTTGTGTATTGCTTCAGCCAACGCTTTTTGTCCAATCCTTTCACAAATACAAAGCTGGCATCCTCGAGTTGATTCTTGAGCACTTGGTAGAGTTCCTCGTATGGCACATCTCCAGGGTTCCAAGGTATTCCATGATAGTTTCGCGTTAGCCAAAAATTAGTAGCCTTTACTTTTGGAGTCAAACCATCCCAGGCACATGGTGACTTGAATAACGTCGCGATAGCGTCGGCGTTGAAGGGCTCAAGCTTTAATACTGCCAGCTCCTTGACGACAAACGTACTTTGCACGGAAAATCCTTGAACGTCCACGATGTACTTTATCTCGGTACACTGACGCGCTCTCGTGTATCCACTTTCTTTTATACCCACCACCACCACCACCACCACCACCAACTCATCGATTCTTCAACTTCATATACTTGACATCAGGCTTTTTCTCGTCCTTCTCCTTCGTATCCGACACAGGCTTATACTTGTCAGACAATTTATCTTCATTTAAAAGACAACGACGTTCATCGTTCGACTTATCCATTTCGACTGAGTAAAACAGAGTAATTATTTTTATTTATACATTCGATTATACATGTAAATATAACCTAAAACATAATCCATAACCTTGCTATGTAATAAATATTTCAAACACATCCAAAAATTATGAAATCTATAACAATCACGAGTACATACAGCACATGCGCAGTAGTTACAATCAAACGTTTTATAATTTTTTGACAATTCCGCTGATTGGCTGATATTCAACAACGCGATCTTGTATAATGAGGCAATAAGCCGCAGTTTGAGCTGGAATATTTGCAGCCGCTTCAAACTCCAAACGAACGTCAACTGACCGTCTGAACGAGGGACTCGTTTTGTTTAGCACAATCAATAACTACGAGAGGCGCTAGATCCTTGAATTGTACTTTTGTTAATAATGGAGCATTTTCCCTGCCGTAATAGGATGATTGAAAGTTGCAAAACATTTCATACAACGCTGTGAATTGATTACGCTCGAAATCGATATTCAGATTATTGTAAGGATAACATTGCGAGTTGAGAAAGAGCTTGATGTCGCGCGAAGCGCAAGTATCAAAGCCGCTTGTGTTTGCTCCGCGAGCATTCTTCCGCCCTGTTTGGAATCCTACAATGACGTATCTCGGCTTTTCCAGTTGGGTCGTTGTTTTGACGCTCCACAAATGCTTGCTGGTTGTAGGCAGCAAAGGATATTCGTAGAGTTCCCAACTTCTGAAGCTTATAGCGATGGTGGGATCGCTAGCGATGTAGCTGAGCATTCGAATCTTTTCAACGTCCGACACTTTGACGTACGGCAACATCCATTCGATTTTGCTGAGGGTTATTTTAAACTCCTCTGGAACTGCAGGAGCTACAACCACTGTCTGCTGGATAGCGTTGACGTCTGTGTTAGCTCAGAGAATGATGAGTTCATGTTTAGCGTTGACGATGATTCGTTAATAGTCCTCAGCGAATTCAAAGAGGAATTGCAGTGGGATACATATATCGAAATATCCATGATTGTCCACCAATGATCTCGCGTCATCGAGAATCTATCCTGCATTTTCCATCAAGTCCTTCTGATCCGGTCTTTGTGAGATGTAGGCTTTCATAGCAGTTGTTAGGCCAACGTTTTTCACCCTTTCAATATTCGCGGCATTCAGCTCGTAACGAATTCCCTCAAATAGGTAGGCTATACCATTATTGACTATAGATGTATGAACGACATCAGCTCTGTCAGCTTTCGTTAAATGCGCGTATTCCTAAACACTTTGTGGGAGATAATGCTAACTTGCTCATACTGTTTCGTCAAGATGATATGAACTTGAAACACGTGTACGACGATCATGTAAACACTGACATGACGTTCGCCTAATTTTGAGATTTATGCGCAGCATGTTAGAGCGACAAATATGGGTTCGTTGTCATTGACAAGGATAGCGAGCAAGGACGGTACAGAAAAAGATTCGATTGCTTTGCTACTATAAATTGAAGTGTTTTCGTGACAACTACATCAGTGTTCTCTAAACATTGAAAGAAGATGAAGCGTAAAGATGTACTACACCACATCGTGCAAGCCAGTGAAGTGATTCACCGCAAACATCGTCTGCGCAAAACGCGGAAAAGCTGCTGTGGAGACGTCAGTGCGAGAAGTGTTCAAGCCCATCATCGATCCACTCCAGTCATTGACTAGAAAACCAATGGACCTGAAGATGGAGTCAGTAAAAAAGAAGGAAGCTAAAGAAGAATTACCTACAATGGAGGAGGAGGAGGAGGAGGAGGATGGATGATACATTTGAGACACGGAGTGAAAATTTCGAGAGCTTCGATCAAACGATTAATGATCAAACCTTTGCACCAGACATCACGAGTTCACCAGCTCCTGTTGACACTCTAAAGAAATACTTGAAAATAATAAAAAAAAAAAGATAAGCAAAAGAATCTAGACATGCAGTATGGAGTACGGTCGTTGAAAAGTGGATTGCATATTGGAAACACGTCAATCAGTTTCGTTGAAAATACTGTTTACGTGGGGACTGAGGAGTTTGAGAAAACTCTGGGACTTATAGAACTGCTGTTTAAAAAAATACCAAACAGTTCGATTGTGAATAAAAATGATGTGGAAAACTATAAGAAAATCGTCCGACTAACAAACGCAGATAGAAAAATATGTCTACCTGATAAGAGTCTGCGTGGTGGTGGCAGAGATTTGAAATATCTTACATACATTGCCGACAAAAAAGTGGGCACAGGAGTTTACAATGTGGTTAATCGCGAACGTAACATCGATTATGTACATTGGGATGATCCCAACGAACTCGTCGATCGCTTGCGACTTATACTCGGCAAGCTGCTGGCAACAACAGTCATACCAACGAAATCAACTCAATCATTGAAGAACTTAGAGAAGCTGACATTATATATTAAAAATCTTGAAGCTTGGTACCTCATTCACGAGCTAGACAATGACAAGCGTAGATGTATTTGGGAGACACCTGATCAAGAATCGGGAAATACGTGGACCTCCTGGTATTGGATTCAAGTTGACCCCTGAAGGTCATTACGATTTCCAACATAAAAAATTAGTCAACGTTGCTAAGGGTGATTACGAGAGAGATGGCGCTTCGTATCAAAATACACTCGGACCCCACCTGGCCGGAATGCTCGGGACGCTTAAGTAAACATCACGGTAGATTACGCCCAAGCGGGGTCACAGTCGGTGGCACTGTGAGATGAATTTTAACGAAGCACCACAGTGCCGTGCTTCAAGATTGTGAGCACCTTTGCTTGGCAGAGAAAAAAAATCTGTGGATCATACGAGGGGGGACCCAAAAGTAACGGGAATTGTGTTACAACTTTTTTATTGACAAATTTTTTCACACACAATTTTTATCACCTTCAAAGTAACCCCCATTGACTGTAATACACTTGTTCAATCTTTTTTTCCAGTGTTCAAAACAGTTCTGAAATTCATTTTTTTCAATGTTTTTTAAACCTTCCAGCGATTTTTGTTTTACCTCTTCTACAGTCCCAAAACGTTTTCCTTTCATGTCTCTTTTGAGTCTAGGGAACAAAAAAAAGTCACAGGGGGCAAGGTCCGGTGAATAGGGGGGGTGAACAATCGGTGTCATGCCGTTTTTGGTCAAAAATTTCTTCACGGACAGCGCTGTGTGGGCAGGTGCATTGTCGTGGTGGAAGAACCAATCTCCTGTCCGCCAAAGATCCGCTCTTTTCTTCCGGATGTTCTCCCTCAACCTTTTCAAAACCTCCAAGTAGAAGTGTTGGTTGACCGTTTGGCCTGGAGGAACAAATTCTGCGTGCACAATACCTCTGCAATCGAAGAAACAAATGAGCAATGTCTTGATGTTGGACTTCACTTGGCGTGCCTTTTTTGGACGAGGCGAGAGAGGTGTCTTCCATTGGCTTGATTGCTGCTTTGTTTCGGGGTCGTAGCCATAGCACCATGATTCATCGCCAGTTATAACCTTGAGAAAAAAATCTGGGTCTTCATCTAACTGATTTTGCAGCTTAAGACAGGCCTGAAGTCGACGCTCCTTTTGATCGTCAGAGAGAAGGCGAGGAACAAATTTGGCTGCAATCCTCCTCATGCTCAAATCTTCAGTTAAAATCCTCTGAATTGAACTCCATGACAATCCAGACATCTCACAAAGTTGATCGATGAATCGGCGACGGTCTTCATGAACAAGAGTGTTGATTTTTTCAATGTTTTCGTCCGTTATTGAAGTCGAGGGGCGCCCAGAATGAGGTTGGTCTTCTATTGACATCTCTCCATTCTTGAAACGCGAAAACCAGTCGTACACACGCGTTTTACTCAAAGCATTATCCCCATAAGCTGTTTTCAGCATCACAAGGGTTTCCGTGGGTGTTTTTCCTAACAAAAAACAAAATTTTACAGCCACGCGTTGCTCTCCGCACTCAGCCATTTCACGTTTTCGCCGAAACGGAAAAAGTCGTTTCACTAGAAAAATTCTTACGGACGAACGAATGCACTCACAGCAAATGAACTTTGCACACTGACTTGGGAGAGTAGCAGCTTGGAAGAGAACCAGTGAAGAACCCGATCCCCCCCTCCGCGGTCCCCCCACCACCTAATTCCCGTTACTTTTGGGTCCCCCCTCGTATAATGCCTTTTTTTGAAAAAAATAATTTTTTTCTTAATTATTGAGGTAAAAAACTCATTCAAATATTCATGAATGTGAATGAAAATTCATTATTGAGTGAATGGATGGTAATATGAGTAAACGTAAAAATGCATCGCTGTTTTCAAAAACTTCATTTTTTATTCACACTGTGCACTGTATAATATAACAATTTACAAATATTAGTAGTTTTACAGCTCATACAAAATTTTCTCTCGCAAGACGTACTCGGATGCGTAATTTTTGCACAATTTCAAATTCGATAAAAGTTCAGGTGGGAAATCTTGTTTTTTTTCGAACCATTTAATAATTTTAGTAAGGCTCTCGCTAGCTTCTTCTGAAGACATTTCTGTCGTGTTTGTTGCTTGATCATTGTTCTCGGGATCAACAATTGTGATTGGCTGCAAAACATTATTAGCAACAAGACCTATTTCGTTCAAAGTGTTTTTAACAATTTCTTCATCCGTTGACTTTTCCCACCCACAATCGAATTGCGATTCTTCTCTAGCAACCCAATCTTTAATAACATTTTCTACTTCAGTTTTCGACAGCTGTAAATTTTCGTTTTCAGTTTCATTTATAAGAAAATCGGTTAATTTGGCACATAAAGAATTATCGCGAGACAACATTTCACCCGTTTCTGCATCATTTTCATATTCTTTGTGAAATAGGTCAGCGACTAATTTTTTCCACGGATTTCGTAGTGTAGCCTCAGTTAAAGAATACCAGACTTTATTCAAACTCTCAAACGCACAATCAAGGTGAAAATCTTTCAAAAATTGTTCGGCAGATTTTCCGTTGTTTTCGAGCAACAATCTTCGCAGTAACTCACCCTTATACAGCTTTTTTGTTGTAGCAATTATGCCTTGATCTTGCGGTTGCACTAAATCTGTAACGTTCGGAGGTAGATAAAACACTTCGAAATCATTATGATATGCGTTCAATTGCTCTGCCTTGGGATGAGATGGGGCATTATTGAGGATGAGTAAAACTTTCCCTGATGCATTGTTCCTCTCTTGGTGTTGTATGACATTAGGAACAAATACATCTTTGTACCTGAAAAAAATACATTAATGTAATATAAAAAGTTTGCATCTCATTTGTTTCATTATCATCTCCCAAAGTCAATGAAAATATATTAATAAAGAGTATATTTCATTATTTATTATAAAGGTTTTTCAACGCTCTCCAATGTTCGCAAAAATATTATTAAAAAAAAAAAACGTTGACAGTAAATAATGAAACATACACTTCGTTCATATAAGTAGGTTTATCGACACCATGATATAATTATCAGTTGTATTATTTACATAACAATAAAAGTATCATTTTTCATAATTAAGATTTCTTTTTTTTATGTTTATGCAAAATAAACAAACATTTTTTTACATTCGAGGCAATTAGAAAAAATGGTTTCTTTCTTTAAATACATTTTCTCATTTGTTTCTAGTTTTCTTTAAATATATGTCCATATTACCATGAAAAAAATATATCTCTAGTCATCCATGCATTTTTGCTTTTAGCATAAACAACCGGCAATGCTGTGCGATTTTTGAAGCACCTTGGTTTAGCGAATTTGCCAATAGTTAATATAGGAATCCTATTCGAACCCGTAGCATTCGAGCAAAATAATGCAGTGAATCTCTCCTTCTTCTCTTTGAAGCCTGGTGCTTTCTTTTCCATGAAGGATGCAAGGGTAAAATTTGGCAAGACTCGATATTCACACCCAGTTTTGACAGCATTGTAAACATTTTGCAAATCGAAACCTTCAGACTCAATTTTATTCTTCAAAATTTTTGATGCTTCTCTGCTGCTTCGTGATTATTTGATAAAATTTTCCCCCTCCATGCGTAGTTGTCTGATACCATGCCGCTGCTTGAAACGTGAAAGCCATCCATTGCTTGCCTGATAAAAAAATATTATGTACATACTTAAAAATTTTAGTAATCTCAAATTTGTTTGTTCGAGAGTGCATATGTGAAAAATCTAAATGAGCGACTCATTTTTAGAGAAGTTACAAGATGAAGATTATATTGCTTATAAAACTAAATTTTAGTACAAAAAAATTAAAGGAAAAAATGGATGCAATGTACGACATTTTCAGTTCAATGATTTTTGTTATACATATGAATATGAAGATTACAAGAATTTTTCGATCAAAAAATGAAACAAAAAAATAAAAAAATATAACAATTGTAAAACTTTCGACCGAGTTATTAAAGAATATATAAACAAGTGACATTTGTCAAGTAAAAGAAATGAATTTTTCCCAGTATTTAAAAAATTACCAAGAAAGAAATAATGTTTCTGATTATTTCATATTATGCTGAAATTCAAGCAAAAAAAAGTAGGTACATACATATGTAAAAGAAGAAAATACTTGTCTCTTTGACTTCAATAAAAATTACATGTATCAAAAATTTCCAAAAATAAAAAAAAAAATGAAAAAAAGGATATCATGAATTATCACTGAATATTTACAACTGTTTTGCAAACTTACTTTAAATGATTCGGGGCTTTTGTGAAACTCATTGAAAATTTTCGCTTGTGCTTGTAGAATTGGCCCACTCACAGGAATCCCTGCATCACTTTTCTCCATAAACCACTGAATCATTGATGATTCCACCAACGCGTTTTCGGCAGAAACTATTTTTGACTTTTTTTTTAATTCGAAACTTTGACTTCGTTTATTCACTCTTTCTTCATCTTTAAGAGTAGAATAAACTGACGATATTGATATATCAAATTCACGCACTATATCTTCCACACGAGCACCATTTTTTTTTCTTTCAATCACTTGAGACTTTTCGTCAAACGTTAGACTTTTTCTTTTTTTTGCACTCGTAGCTTGAGCCATTTCAACACCTATAAGTACCACAAGCAACTAAAGCAGCAATCAGGGCCCTAGCAAGGGCCAGAATTTCGGCACAACGCTGACTTTTTAACGGTACATTTCCGATGAGCAGGATTAAGTCTCCCGAAATGTCAAAAATCAAGTCGAGCGTGTGTAAATTTTCTTCGCGCTTATTAAGCTTTCCAGCCAGGCGGGTTCTTGCCAGGCGGGGTCCGAGTGTATTATTGATTTTGAAGAAGTGCTGACGATTGAAATTAATCAACTGAAAAATGTGCTGGAAAAAGTGAAAAAATCGTTAGAAACCTTGGCTAAGATATATCAAAAGCATGTGACTGAAAACTCGGCAATCATTTCCAAACTGCAGCTTCGTATAGAACATATTGAGAGGGAAGTGTTTGACGATGTTTCGCTCCAAGAAGATGTCTACGAATAAAAGCTAGTATACAAACGCACCTCATTCATAACCACCCCGAATGCCGAAGAGATGAATGCGAAAGAAGCTCTAGTGGAAGAACTCCATAAACCTGCACGGAGAAATTATCGACGTCGTCGTTTCAACGTGCGAGGACTCGATGAGACGTGGCAAGCTGATCTCGTAGACATATCCACCTACAAGGATAAAGGCTACAAATTTCTACTGACCGTCATCGACGTCTTCTCCAAGTACGCGTGGGCTGTACCAACAAAAACCAAAAATGGACTCGACGTTACCGCTGCTATGATGACTGTACTACGGGATCGCCAACCCAAGAATCTACACGTCGATCAAGGCAAAGAATTTTTCAACAATGACTTCAAGGCACTCATGAAACAACATGGAATCAACATGTACTCTACATTCAGCGGCATGAAGGCATTCATTTGAGAACGTTTCAATCGTACATTCAAGAGCCAGATGTGGAAACGATTCTCCCTTCAAGGACATTACAAATGGATCAACATCTTACCGAATTTGCTATTGAGTTACAACGCCACCCGGCATCGAACAATCAAGATGAAGCCAAAAGATGTTAATGCAGCTGATGAAAAACGTCTGCTTGATGAAATTTATCATATCAAGCAACAGAAAGAGAAGAGCAAGTTCAAGATCGGCGACAAAGTCCGGATCAGCAAGTACAAGCATGTTTTTGAGAAGGGGTATACTCCCAACTGGACAACGAAAATTTTCACCATCGCTACTGTAAAGCCAACGCATCCCACAACGTAAAAGCTCAAGGATTATCAGGACCAGCCCATCGAAGGAGGATTCTATACCGAAGAACTTGCCAAAGTGAAGCATCCGGATGTGTACCTCGTTGAAAAAGTGTTGCGAAAGCGTGGAAACAAACTATCTGTAAAATGGTTGGGGTTTGATAATACTCACAACAGTTGGATAAATAAATCAGACATGCAATCAATAAACGTTTATTTGTTTTACATCATTTTGGTTTTTAATTTGTCCATACACATGCATGACTTAATATACAAAAAGTCGGTTAACAATAAATACTTGAATTCATTTCCGCACCACCAGAGCCCGTCTCGCATGGGGTGGTAGAATTCATGATGCGTTTTTGTTGACGTAGTATTCCCAGTAGGCCTAATCCACGGTCTATTCATTTCAAAACAGCAGTTATATTTACAGTTTCACCTAATTCATTAATATTTACAATTCCTCATCTACATCCATTAGTTCTCTTATTTTGTAGTGGCCATATGCCAATGTGTCTGTGGTATCAGGGAGAACGACTCTTTTGTTATCCGACGGACTCAACGCGAGTTTCGTTTGTCTGATCGTTTCAATCACGTTTAAACGAGAACGGAACAAATGTTGAACTCGATGCTTCGAACCATTCGCGCACAAACAACACAAGTAATCGTTGGAATCAATTGTTTTCTTCACAACCGACGCTTTGACACCTTTTGCTTTTTTGATTCGGTCTTGTCCTTCTACGCGTGAACTATACATTTTCGATCTCAATCCTTCGAATTCGGTTATGATTTTGCCGTTACACTCGTCCTTCATCAGTCCCACGACTTTTTTGTTTTTCGATTCGATGCCGAACCGATTTTCAGCGGGATATAGTCGGAAGTGTCGAAACAGTCAGAATTTTCCCTCATCATCGCGTACGAATCGAGATTTCGGATTTCGTAGATCAAACTGTCGGTGTCGGTGTACAAGATTTTCGGGTTCGTCGCGGGTTTCATGAAATCGTAGTGAAACGAATAAAGACACAGTTTCGACAACTCGAGAACACAAAATCCGATGTAGATTGGTTTATTCGTGACGATTTCGACCCATGACAATTTAATAGCAACCAGATTCTCGTCGAAGATGGACCGCGATCTAAAAGTCGGTTTCGCTATCAATGCTTCCGCGCCGTAACGACCTAACCACTTCATCACTAGTTTGACGTCGATACGTTTACAAACGTTCTCCGTCGTTTTACCGTAGACCGCGTTATTCATTAGTTTGTACAGATTTTTATCAAATTCGTTTCGCGCCCTTCTGCGCATGTCACTGTTCAGGTCGATGTAAGATTTCATCCAATCGGACTGTTTGAATTTGAGGACTCTATGAATCTTGCTTAGCTTGAGTCCATGTTGCAAGACCTGTTTTAAATTGCGGTAGTGAATCACGTATCGCGTTTTCGATTCGAGCGTAGTCAAAAGTTTCGGATTTTTCGAGTTCGGCGGAACCTTGTGTTCGGGACAAAATGGCAGGTCGTTGTGGACTTCGTGAACGTTTTCCGGGTACTCAAGGTCCACCTCGAGAATGTAGCCTTCGCGTGAATCATCAGCGACATCCCACTTGAAATCTTGTTCAAAATTTTCCACCTACTCGGAACCGCCGTAAGGTAAATACTGCATCATCGCCCAGCCATACAAATTATTTACATCGTAATACATTAGGTATTTATGTTCTTCGTCTCGTTCGTAGTCGTGCATGAAGGCATTGTTTGCGTACGCGTACCGATTGCTGCACTGGGAGATGCCTCTTCGAATGCCGCGTTCGACGAACAACAACATGTCGATGTCGGTAAGCAACTCCAACTCCACGCCCGAATGTTTAAGCATCGCGTTCCAACTTAGACCCGGCGTGGTGTAGTAGTGCGCGGGGTCGAGATCGCAGGCCTGTAGACAGTTGTCGCGAAAGTTCTCGAAAACGTCGGCCAAGAGTAGGACGTCAGTTTTTAGGTAGAGGTCCGAGTACTCGCCGAGCGTCCGGATCCCGATAGTCTGCCAGACGGCTTGCACGTGGGAGTAATCCTCTGCCGATACATCCTCGTCGATCAAGGTGCTGTAGAACGCGTCCATTGGTGGCAGTCCTGGTTCGTCGAGTTTCTCCCAAGAGTCGAGGTACTCGTATGCGAATACGCTCTTCTTCATCAGGAGTTTAAGACGGTCGGCATCGAGGTCTGCAAATTCCCTCTTCACGATGGCTTTCTTGTCATCTTCCATATACGAGGCGAGCTTCTCCAGGGACGAAGCCATGAACCGAAAAGAATCGATGAAACGCAACGATATTTTGCTATCATCGATGTAATTTGCGAACGAGACGTAGCGTTCCATGGTTTGCGGAATCAAGACAACTCGTCTCTGGATACATTGAGCGATCTGCTTAATGACGAGATGGCTGTCGTACCCGCTCAGGTTGTGGAAGATAACGGGGATCGTGAGAGCGTTCCGATACTCGAGGTTGCATTTCTGATGTGCAGCATCTCGGAGTCTCCCCGTAAGATGGCAGTGGTCGCGCACTCTCTTTTGTCCCTTTAACGAACCCTTGCAGATGTGGCACTGGATGGCGTTTTGGAACATCTTCGTCTCGGCTGGCGTCAGAGGCGTCATAGGTCGTGGATCCTTCATCTTCTCTTCGACTCGTCGCGTCAAGGTCAGCAATTTGTTCGAGAACCACTGGGCGGGATTCGGTCCACGATAACTTGCATAACCAGATTAGGACTCGTCGAAACTGCACTTGATGTAATACCCCACGCTGCACGCCTCGTGAATCTGGATGACTTTGATCTTCTTTTCATCTTCTTCTCCAGCGTCGACTTTTTTGAGCAAGCACTCGAAATCTGCATAGACGGCGTACGCTACTCTGATGTTGTTCTTATGATTTTGAAATTTCAATATGTTCTTGCCGGCTTCGGGGAGTTTGACGCTGCAAGCATCGTGTCGACTGCAGTCTTCTTCGTGCGCAGCCAACTTTTCAGCGTTGAGGAAGTAGTGAAGACATCTATCGCATATGTGATGCGTTACCTTATTCTTGGAGAGTTGTTGGCTCACGAGGCGTGAGAGGTTCTTTATCCACACGTAATGGAAACGCGGAGGTTCGCCGACCTTTTCATCGGAAGCGTCTCCGTTCTCGTCGGTGTAATAGTTCTGTACAAGTAACAAATTCACATGTTTCTCTTTCTTTTCCTCGGTTATATGAATAGGCGCGATGGTGAATTTGTCTTTTCTTAACACTAATATATACACGTTCACTGACACTTGATTCAGTCTTTCGAACAAGGGCACTTGTTTAGACATCATTGGGAACGAAATGCCTGTAAAGATCAACTCGTTGGCGTATCTATTATAATTTGAAATCCTTTCAGAGTTTTTCTTGACTGGGTGAAGCGCTGATAGGGCCGCCCACTTGAAGCACTGGTCGTCGAAATTTTCAACGTTGACGCAGGCCTCCTTGCATTGGATGGACGTGGGCAATTCGATGTATGAACTTTCTCGCATCGGATTATATTTGTTAATGTAAACAGCGAGGCTCACGATGCGGCGTAACGTCCATCCGGATCTTCGATCCTGGAACTCTTCGATTTTCGTTATAAGGTGGTTCATGACGTTCTTCTCGAACCAGGCGTTCAAGTCCGCCGTTCGGAGGATGATGGCGCTACGCGTCTCGAAACTTTCCAGCTCGACGACTTCTTCGTCATCTTTAATGTTGCTAAACTCGCCGCCCAGTGACGTGTAGACTTTGACGGCATTGTCGATCTTGAGCCCTTGTTCGACTTTAGTCGCGAAGATGGCTCGCGCCTCCAGCAGGAAATCTTTAATGTCCAAGTGACGGAGGTTGACGATGATGCCCGTCCGGATGTTGCTCTGGAAAGCGGTCTCGAGATCCTCCCAGACGACACGTCGATGCTGCTTAATTACATTACTGGTTAATGTAACTGCGCAGCCGCTGGGTCACGCGCTCGCACTGAACCTTAATCGCACCCGAACACTGCAGAAAATTTGCGCAGTTTGGCGACACTCGCGATCGCGTTTTCGTTGAGATGTTCAGGATCCACTGGACCACCGTGAATTAAATAAAGTTTTTGCGTGTTTACTACCGCGTACGCTCTCTCGAAAGCAGCTTTAGCCATTTTGATGACTCGATGTTCGCGAGAAAACTGACGCTCCCGCCCGAGAACGTTGTTTTTAAAAGTAGCGATGGCGCGCTGTTTGCTCGTGCATATATGGGACACGTTCGACAATGTTCGGGTAAGCTCGGGATTACTCGGGAACGTTCGACATTGTTCAAAACCGCGCACTCTTTCCAAATTGATTGTGCTACGTTGTTACATCTACCACCACGCACTGTTGTCACGTCTATCACCTCAATGTCTCACAATTTTTTATTTTTTTTATTTCAGCAATTTCGTCCTTAATTCTCTTATCAGAGAAAACGGTGCAGAATTCTTCAATTTGTTTCAAATTTTAAGGAGCAACTGCTTTATGATTGACTTTTCGCAGATTTTCCAAAAATTGAAATCAAGGAAATACAAAAATCACAATTACTGGGAACCGCACTCGTAACCAATTTTCGTCAAATGACCCCGTAGACTTAAATCTATCAGGCCCATCGTACAACGAAACGCGGATAATGCAGGGACTCGCGATGTCGACCATAGCAAAAATGTGACTGACTGATGATGGAGAAATCAGGGGATATTATATAGATGAATGATGACGTCACCTTCGGACCACCCTGCTCGATATGTGTCAGAGATGTTGAGTTTGAGGTTTTGAAAATCGAGCGATCGCTTCTGTAAATAGCGGAATCAAATGACTCCTACGCAGAGTTCAAAACAGGATACTCAGATTACAATTGCGCAGAAAGTGTAAGCAAAAGTATCAAATTACAACTGCGCAACGAAAAAAAACCATGATCATATTACATCTAGGACCGGAAGTCTTTTTGTAAACAAAGATAACAAAAGTCATAAATGTGACGCGTTCAAAGAATGCCAACTTGTAAACAAATGATTACAGTGCTGGAAATTGGTAACGAGATTAAATTACATCTTCGCAGCGAGTACCTTTTCTAAACAAAAGATTCAGATTACATTTACGCAGCAATTTTTTCATACAAACATATAAATCTATATTTAGCTATGATCAAATTACATTTAAACAGAGGAACCCAACTCTGAAAACAAATGGAGCAAAACTTATCTTGGTGTCATATTTTTAGAAGTTTCATAACATAAATGAATGTCCAACATTGGTCGATATTCGAATTACATTAATGCATATAAGATTATTAAAGCATAACTGCGTGGTTTTATTCGAACGTTTCAAGGTCGAGCGAGTTTCAACTTGCCGTTATGACGTCAACGATGAGTGTTTAAACTTGACATCATCGCTTAGGAATTCTACACTGCTGGGATTATCAAACTATCACTATTAAAAGTTTATTATTTACTACAAAAATGTATTATTGAAGAGAAAAAGAAATAAAATTCTCAATCTCGTAGTATTATTCACTTGGTATCAATAGATTTTCGAAATTAATTTCCAACGTGTTAAAAGTTTTGAAAAGATATTTCGAGGGGTCGTTGTTTCACAGCCCTAAGAGATAAGGCGGCGCGGTGTTTATGAATTCGCGCGGCCGGTGATCGTTATCTCTCCTAAATTTATTTGATAGATTTAAAGGTGTGATCAAAAATATTATTTTCAAGTTCATAACTACGAGTCATTGTTTTATTTTTACTTGGTTATTAATAGATCAGCCATATTGTACGGCAAAAGTAACCTGATTCCGCCATCTCGCATGACACAACTACCTTAATTCCGCCATCTTGCATGGCAAAACTAACTTAAGTTTGCCATCTTAGATTTTCAGCCGCCATTTTGTTTTCCAACCGCCATTTTGTTTAAAGATATTTTCTGGGGGGAAATCTAGGGAAATTTGGGGAAAACTCGCAGAAAAATCAGGAAAATTTTGGCAACTCGCGGAAAATTTTTAGGAAAATATAAGAAAAATTCGGAAATTTGCAGAAATGTTGAGGAAAATTTTGGAAAATCTAGGGAAATTTACGAAAACTCGCGGGGAGGCGGTGGACCAATCAGGGACAGGGGTAGAGCCTAGGGGTGGGGGCTGACCAATCAGGTGAGGGGAGGGGTGGGGGGTCACGTCTCGGTCGGTTTCGTCGCGAGTACGTTTCAATGGGTACGTAACCAGCACGTCGCCAGTTCGTTTTAGCAGCGCTGCTGTGAAACGTAACAGTTACGTCGTTGGTACGTGACAGTTACGCAGATGCAACGTAAAAAGCAACGGAACCACTACGTTGCTGGTACTTTATAATGAATAAAAGAAATTTTTTTTTTTTGAGAAAAATTTTCATCCATAAATACTTAATAATGTTAATATTGGAGATTCGCTGTACAGAAAAACCTGAAAAATCTGAAAAAGTAAAAAACATTCATTTTATTGTCCATTTTCGTACTGACGTTCAAATCCGAACAATAATGCAACAGAAAGAGGGCACATAAATTTATGCCTTTTTTTGTTGCATCATTCTTCAGAGTGTGAGTATACGCATAAAAGAAGGTGCCCCTGATCTGTCTGTAACCCTGTTAATTAAAATGGCTATCGGGGGGAAAAACAGACTGAGGAAAAATTTAAAGTAAATTTTACCATGAAGATTGTTACCTACATGCATTCCCAGTAAAAAAGTAATATTTGCGGCAGTTTTATTGTATTTTGCCAGTAGCGCGGAAAAAGTAATTTTTTACTTCGGGCCCAGAAAGAGAAATTACTTTTTTCGCGGTACTTTTTCTTCTTTATATGACAAGTAACAGTCGCTTAAGTTTACGTAGCCATCTAAAGTTCATTTTCGCACATACGTTCGCGTACCACGGGTCGAAAATTTTTGTATAGGTACGCCAAGGTGGGTACGAAAATGAATTTTTCATCACTCTAACCTCAAAACTGACATTTTGAAGTGACTTTTCGGCCATCGTGATGAAAAATATCTCACGTAAACAAGTACGGATATGCTCATAGGCAAAACAGATTACAAACCTCGCCTTCGGCTCGGTCCGCAATTACCCCGTTTTGCCAGATTCGCACATCCGTACCTGCTACGTAATATACTATTGACAGATACGTTAACTTAAGCGATTATCAATTGTTAGTGGGCGTACGGACATTTTTGCGATGACTTATCGGCAACAAAAGCCGCCAGAATTTCATGCTTTCATCGAGTAAAATACGGTACGCACCAGGGGATGGACCTCGTGATGCAAACTCGGGCTGGTTTTAGCAGCACTCGTCTATAATCACTCGATTTCTTCCATTGGTACGTAATGTACTATAAAAGTGTCCTATACAAAACTCCAATATATTTTCTTTTCAAGTGAGCCCACACATAAACAATCCAAGTTTCAACGCCCCTGGCTGGACAGACTTTTTGACTCGATCTATCATCACATTTTGTAGGCAGAATTTCAGAACTTTCAAACTTTCAGGAATGTTTTGCAGTTTGGGGATATTTCTTCAAACTCATGTTCTAGAGTTCATAAAACACAAAAAATGGTTGTTTTACTCGAGCACCTTAACCTACTCAGAAATTGTTGAAGATACTTGTATATGTGACGCGGTTTATAGAAAGGTACCTAACAACCAAAACAGCGTTTGGAGAAAAACGCGTTTAAAGTTTCAGTCTCGAAATCAGGTAAATCGATGCGTATTCGTTCCTTCCTTTTCTATTTCCTACACCATTCTTGGACGAAATAAGCGTGAACCAGAGGACGTTATTTATGATTCGACACAATGAAAATACAAAGGGACCAGTCTCCGAGGGACCTAACGGTCCCTCGGAGACTGGTCTGAGCAAGTAGGTCTCTACTGTAGCAAGTAGAGAGAGACAGCGATGCTTTAGCCAGATTTTACAGAAAATATTTTTGGAATACACATTTAGAAAAAAATTTATCCTGAGCTCAATTTTTATCGTAGAAACATGAAACTGACTGCAAATGAAAGATAATGATTTACTCCATCGACTCATGCAAAAAATTCAAAATCGATGTGCTCTAATTTTGAAATAACTGTCTCTAAGATTAGGGTGATGAAATTTATCTTCTTTAGTCAAAAAATTTGTACCTCGTAGGAACATTACACATACTTAAATCATTTTTCTATCAATTGAAAATTATTTAAATACAAAATTTAGTCCTCCAGTTCTTGAATTTGATCATCAAAATCAAATCAAAAACGGATCATCCAGTTTCGAAACCCCCCCAAAAAAAACAAAGTTCTTGTCCGGTTTTTTTAATTCGAGCACATAAATTATGCAGAATATCTTATTCGAGGCAAATATTTGTAATCTGTAGGTGTGATCAGTGGTGCCCACGATGAAGAATAAGAAAGACTCCGACTCGGAAAATTTGCATACCAAAATGTACCTACTTTGTTGCGCGTTACGTAAATATACAGGAACAGCCTTTCTTTTTATAATTACCGCACTTTTAGATTTTTGATGCAAAGTCGAAATTTCGAAAATAGTGCGTTTGAGTAAAAAGCGTTGATTTGCAAAGTAAATCGGATCATTGAACTTGCCAAGCGAGATAAGGATGGTACAGTTATGCAAGTGATATACAAAATACATATAGTCTCATGCATATCTTTCGTGTTTGAAACGACTTATTTGCAAGAAGGTGTAATAAACGCAGGCAAGTCTATTTAATTAACCATCAAACATTTGTCAAATTAGTATTTTTCTTTTATTGTCATTGGTATTAAGTTACTACTGAACATTCCTATAATGTTTGAGTTTTCAATTAGGTGAAAATACGCTAATAAAAGTTCTGATCGCTTGACCATGAAATTTTTGTTCGGTTTGAGTTTTAACCTCTTTGTTGGCAGAGAAAATCCTCTTACCTGAAAAAATGTTATAGTTGATACAAAAATGCGCCAATGCCAATGAAAGGATTAAACTGTAAAAATTGAATTCACTCAAAAAAAATATACTCATTTCAGTGCTGGTTTTTTCGTCTAAAAAAAATTTCTGATTTTTGAGATGACTCTCTTCTGTGAATAGTAAATCAGAATAATTTTTTCTTCATTTCAAAAAAAAAAAAAAAAATTTTTGATTTATTCAACTTCAAGCGTAATAAAGTTCGTAAATTCACCTTTTATTCTTGTATTTTTTATAACATCGAATAGCTGATGATGTTTTTGCACAACCCGTAAACAAAAAACTTAACAGCAGAGATTTATTATGGTGAGGTTATTATATGATTTTCTTTAAAAAAACTTAATTATATAAAGGGCATGATGTTACAACTTGGTGGTCAAACACTTATGACTGAGTATTGAGTATTATTATATCGTGCCAAAGTTTGAGTAGGTGTAAAATCGTACATGCTTCTTTCAAGCTATGTACGAATTTTTTTGGAATTATTAGATTCTTAATGACATATCAAGTTACGGCATTGGATCCGTGGGTGTTTCATCAAACAATCGAAGACAGGATGTAGTAAAATAAAACGCTTTAAATTTGCTATCGACTTCTAGAAAACCGTGATAGACGGCTTTCTAGATCGTGGGATAGACCTGATTCATGTTTAATATTCCAGGCATTCTGTCTCAGCGTACGAATATTAAACTTTCGAATTTCGAGTTTGTGAATTCATGAAGTAGGAAACGTTTAAATTGAAGAGTGAACATATACCATCATCATTTTTTTCTGTAATGTCGATACGTACTTGTAAACTCATATATTATCCTAGTAATAAATTACGTGTTCAAAAATTTTTTGAAAAACCATTGAAAATGCGTTTTGTGATTGAAAAACTTTTAATTATTGATAATAATTTTTAATAATTTCTGTTTTACAATTTTTATGTTTGGTTAAAATTTTCACAAAGAATTATCTTCGAATATGTAGGTACATAAGACTTAGGGCGTTAACAATTAGCGTGAAGAATTTTTTCAGAGATTTATCCACAATTATGCAAAATCCTATCAAAACGAGTTCAACGGAGCCTCAAACAAAAACGTTTTTAAAAAGTCAGTTATTTGAAAACAGAGGGGTTCCTATCTTTTTCATGTTCATCTACTTTGAATGAACCAAAGATATAACAAAAAAAAAACATGACATCTATTTTGATTTGAATTTCACTGAAACAATTAGTAGCATCATTCATCAAAATATAATTAATTAACTAAAACAACAGTTTTAATTATGATTTTTGGTAGTGCTTTAAGAGTTCTAAAATCAAGTCTTCTTCAACTTTTGTGGGAACTCATAGGTTTGAAATGTACTATGGTAATAAATTGGATTAATAGTTTATAAATTGATTAATAACACAGGTAAAAAGTGGAACTACACTGTAAAAAAAATTTATGGTATTTTTCCCATACCGGTACTGGAAGCAATTAACCCATTCCAGGGATAGTAATTTTCCTATACCAGTGTATAGTAGCTTTACTGTATATAAATAGTATTCACGATACTTCAGTAAAGTATTTTTATCTCATTCGAGTATGGGATTTTTAAGTATGGGAAATTACAATGAAGCAAAAATATTCCCCCCCCCCTCTTCCCCTCTCCGTCCCTTGTTGTACGGTCATTGGTTACTTGAGGTATTTCTATTAAATTTTGTCCTAAGAGTCATCCTAAGTAAGAATTTTTTTTTCCTTAAAACCCGAGTCAGCGTTATTCCTCGCACAGCTGCGACCCAGTTCCTGGCGCTTGACTTTTGCGACTAATCGGCGGTCGCGATGCAACAACTCCACGAGGTCCTTTACAGAACCCGAGAGTTTTGGTGCTACTTGAAATTTTTTTTCCGTGTAGTAAAATTAATACATTTACTAATTTTTACTATACATTTAATAATTTTTACTTTACGAGACATTGAAAAAATGCATGAGCAAAATATAGCGAATAAGCAATGGTCGTAGAAAAGTGTCAAACGAAGTGTAGAAAAATGCAGATTTTCGGAAATTTACCATACCGGGCATTGAAAAATTTACTAGCTTTTTTACCATATAGTTGAAAAAATTAATGAAAATTTTTTCTTTCTCGGGTAAGATATTTTTAGTACAGCGAGAAGGTAAAAATATTGTTCCCTAGTAAAATTACTATATTTATCTTTCACATACCAGACATAGAAAGAATTCATGAAAAAAGTAGTAAAAGTCCTATGGTCGAGGAAAAATTCTATTGCGGTATAGTAAATTTCGAGATATAGGAAATTTACTACACTACGTTGTGGGAAATTTACAAACTTTTTTTACAGTGTACATAAATCCCGAGTAGTTCTACTCGTCGAAATCTATGTAAATCTCCACTTCGAGTAGATCTACATACATCTATGTAGATCCACATTAATTACATCTTGAAGATCCTCAAAAACATATTTCATTGTTGAATTCTTATGTATAATAATATATGTATTTAAGGAATTTGTAAAACCAGATATATACGCGTTTACATACACTCAGAGAAAAATTTGCTCACGCCAAGCAGGCACCGAGTTCAGCCAAATCGGCCCTTCACTTTTTTGTTTTCAAATTTTTGGGCCCGCTTGGTCCAAGCGGGCTTACTGAGTTGCTTACAATCATACGGTATGCTTCTCGATACTCCCAACTGGTTTTTTCATACTGTTTAAGGGTGTCCTCAAGTTACAAACTACTTAATACGACTAAAAACATTTATAAAATTACATTTCATTAGTTACTTTTTTCATCTTCAACCTTCATGAGCATTATAAGAAGGAAAGATTTTGCAAACTTTTTTTTAAGCTGGACACTTCTTCCATATTGTAATACTGTTATTAAAAAAATATCAGCAAGTAATATTTATTGTATACCATTGTTTATTTACGCATAACTCACGTTTTCACACAAAAAGTACTTACACTCGGCGCCCACAAAGTAGCCCAGCTCGGGTCTTGTGGTGCAGTGGTGCACTAGGCGAACGTATGTTTAGGGCCGAGAGAACGCTTGAATTCATTAATCACTGACAGACACTCAAAGACTGGACACTTTTTAAAAGTGTTACCATCTCGAGCCGTCCCTGATTTTTCGACTCGAGCGAGCAAAGCCATTAATCAATATGTCAAAAACCTGCTCGTTTCCGGGGACGCGTTCGTTCCGATGTACTAAGTGGGGATGCACTTTATGCGCGCCGAGTGTATTTACATTTTTTCAGGCTCGTGATTCTTTATTCATTTAAATTTGCACCATCTTTCTTTAATCATAACGTATGACGTAAGTTTTATTTCCAAATTTTTGGCACTGTATCGGATAGTAACATGGTTTGTAAGTAACGCCTTACTTGTAACGCGTTACTCAAAGGCGTTACATTTTTTGCTTTAACGATAACGTAACGCGTTACATAAATTAACAAGTAATGATAACTGGAACGAGTCACTTTTTTTCAGTAACGAGTATCGATAATCCCGTTACTTTTTACGTTACTTTCAACAGTCTCATCAAGTTTTTGAAATAATCTGTAATTATTTTTAGAATAGTTCTGAAACTGAGATGAAAATATGTAGTTTTTAAACTCTTCATTTTCAAAAGAAAAATTCTATATTTATAATTCATATACACAGAACACAGTAAAATATTGGTTATTTGTCTAAAAATATCGACAAAGAATATGCTTTTTTACTTTTTATTAGAAAACTTCCACAGTTTAATTCATCAGGGCCCTGACCCTATACCTAACATAACTTTTGAAATTCCACGATTAGGTGTAATCTTTCACCTCTCGGCGTTTCAAGTTCCTGGAAAGCGCGGGGGGAGCACATTATCAACGCAACCCTCCTTTTTTAAAAAACGTGAAGAACGAATTTCTCCTGTTTTTGCTTTTCGTTGATTTATCCGAGCCGGGTATAAAAACTTGTAAAATTGACACTGATTATTATAACCGACGTATGGTACTATAGTATTAGTTTTACTCCTATAATGTGTTCACAAAATTTCATTTAAAACAAAAACTGAAATTATGTAGTTCCCACTATCAATGACTATGAACTTATAATTAACAATCATATACATTTTGACACTCACTGACGTGAACCTCATAATTGTAGAAGAAAAATTTTTCACGCTCGCACGAGAAAATCATTTATTCTTGTGTTTACTTGCTGAAATTTGAAAATATGAGTTTAAAAATGCGACGATATCGCTGTTTCAAGCGGCCGAGAAAAAAAACGTACCACCTGAGATAGAGAAACATTGCAAGGATTCCCTATCGCTCTGTCTCTCACAACGTCGAAAAAGCACTATTTTAACTTTCGTCGCTATAGCGAAACAGCGATATCGTCGCATCTTTAAACTCATATTTTAAAATTTCAGCAAGTAAACACTAGAATGAATGATTTTCTCGTGCGATTTGCTCACTCGTTACGCTCGCTCGCAAAACTTCGCACTCGTAAAAACGCTCGTTTCTGCTCCTTCGTACGAAATATACTATTTCAACATTGAAATTATGTGTAGAGTTTGGAGAAAGACTGAAGTCCGTGAGAGGAGTGTTACTACATTATAACAATCAACTAGTTGAATGCAATGTAATTTTCGCAACTACAGATTTTCATCTTACAGTTGAAAACAAAAAAAATCGAAGTCAGATTGGAAGCTTTGTCATAAATGCTGATGGATGGATAGAGGGCAAACCACGCACAATGACGAACCAATAGTTTAATATAATGTAATTTATTGAATCAACATAATTCAAGATCCTAACACGAATAACTGTCTATTAAACAAAATTTTTCAAAAACTGTAATCGAATTCGGGAGATTAGAGAAAATGTCCAGTGTGTTCGCGAAATGCCATCCACGGATCCACGCATTAGAATTACATAAGAACTAAATGTGATGTAATGTTCACATAAACGTCACAAACTTAGTTTGAATTTCTAATTGAAAACTGAAAGATATGAATTAGATTAGCAGTTTTTCGAAAAATGGGAATGAGTGGGTGGAGGGCCACCTACGCACAATCCTGGAAAAAACTTTGACTTGTACATCTCCAGACTTGCAGCTTTTTATAAAAAAAAAGAATTATGAAAATCAGTTGAATAGCCTAAAAAGAGATATGTATTTTCACGAAATTCGGCTTAGTGTAATAAAGATATAGATGTATTGATATCCACGTAAACAAACAGACGCACACCCAATGTAAGCTATAAAGTAGAATGGAAAATTTCAATAACTGTCCGCACTCATGATTCATACTTCAAAACATTGGGCGAATCATAAACAGAACTCGAACATCCTCTATCTTTTTCTTTATTCGACGTATTTTTAATTCTCCATGTGAAAATCATTTCAGAAACAAATCTTAAAATAACGATATATCGTTATATTTCTTTACATATTGTTGAGAGATAGTGAGTAAATTAAGCTAATGGATAGAAATTTAAGAAATGCATTTGAAACGTGAAGATATTAGAAAAATTGATGAAAAGTTACACCGGTGCACAGGATGTTATTCTTTTGGACTTGACACGTAAAAAAATACGAAAATTCAAGAAATTCCCCAAATAAGATTGCAAAAATGTAAGATCTCTAATAAAAGCAATTCGAAGTAAGCAAAACAAAATAGCATAATGACGAAACGCATCCAATGTTTACTGAAAAAATATTGAAACATGAGTGCGTTGAACATCTAAAACAGTTATTTTCTTTTTAAATAAAATGAATATTTTGTAGACAAAAAATATTGTTTTTAAATGTATTTGCTCTGCTCTGAGACGTACAGGAAATTCTCAGCAAATTTAAAATATGAGTTAAAAAAATTGATGACGTACAGTATCGCATAATTCTAAAGTTGAAAAATTTTCCTATACATTATAAATCTACCTTCAAGATTCTAAATAAACATAAAAATATATTTAGGTGTTTCAGAGAAAAGAAAATTGAAATCTTAGTCTAATGAGATTATGTGTGATTATAAGTATTTTAGCAATCTAGTGAACCACTCGAATACTTTATTTCAAATTGTGTTTCGATCCGTTGAACATATTAGTTCAGAATTTCTTGTTTAGTATTTCAGTTTAGAATAATTTATTGTCATCAAACGGAATTTATTGCCGTGTATTGAGATCAAGAAAAGTAAAAATATATTTAATTACATAATCACTGTGGAACAACAGAATGAAAATTTAAAAAAAATTCTTATTAACTAACGAAGCGTTTTTGGCGTAGCGATTTTCACATAATCCAATCCATGAGAACAAAAAAAAAAACGAAAAATATTGAAAAATAAAAAAGGTAAAATATGAAAATTTCACTACAAAATTTTTACGTTTTTCATTTACAGTTATAACAATTTAACAACACAATGGGAAATATTAACAATTCATCATCCATAAACTTCGTACGATTTCGAACATTTTCATACAAAAATGATTGAATGTATCAATTTTCCGATGAGAAGTAAAGATTAAAAAAGAAAATTTTCTACGAAACTGAGGTTGCTCTGAATTATACAGATAAATCAATAATCAACTAAAAAAAAAAACAACAACAACAGTAATCTGCAGCCCAAAATAAAAAATGTATATTTTAAAACTAATTTCTGTATCCACTTGACAAATTTCAGAGAAATCAGTGATTTAATCAGTGCATGGCGACAAAACTGATTCTAGAAATGGTATGACCCAGGTTGGGTCGGCTGACTTCAACAGAAATTTGTTTTTCCCATCTTTGGGCACGAAACATAGGAAAAGGTCAAAACACGCGATTTTTCGTTTTTCGAATTCTATTTGTGGCACATCGAGTTTTCAAAACATACCTTTCCCTAGTTTTACGAGGTGGAACAACTGATATGCGTGCACGTTTTCGGAGAATACTGAAAGCGCACAATCGCCCAAAAATTATACCGAAAGCCCACACCAAAAGCGCACACGAGCACTGGTCGAAAGCGCACAAACATTTATGTTTACAGTCGACATATCGAACAGTCGAATATCTAAATTCAAAGTTCCAAAGCCGAGTGCTTTTATTAACTATTTCGCCGGTTTATTACTTTCTTTTCACTATAAATGAGAATAATATTTACTGCAGGCATCACGAAAGACTAATTTTCAGTTTGTCTGATAAAGGCATTTGCTTTCCGTTACTGGCCTCCCGAAAACAGTTGTCTTTGCGCTTTCATTGTATCTAGAGTGTTTTCGAAATGGATTTTTCGAGAACACAAACCAACAAAGGAGTGGATTGCCTTATTTTTCAAGGATACAAATTCAGATTTTTGCGTGTTCTGGCATCAGGAAACAGATCCTATCGCTGTTGTCGACGAGGTTGCAACGCTATTATTCAGACGGACAGCAGTGTGCAGAATATTATTGAATCGCGAAACGAACATTCAGGGCACGATGCTATGAACCAGCGAGAAATCCAGTGCAATCTTGCTCGGGTTTCATGTAAAAGAAAAGCTGAAGATGATATGTTTTCCCGACCATCGGAAATCTCCAAGAAAGTACTTGCATCACAAGCCCACGCAGAGATGAACAACCACGATTTTATAAATATTACACGTTCAGTTTATCGAGAAAGACGTAAGGTAATGCTAACTATTCTTAAATCTGCTGAAGAGGCGTTGGAGCAGCTACAAAACTGTGGAATACAGACACACAACAAAGTAGAATTTTGTCATATTTTTGAAGATATGGCAATAATTACATGTGACACAAATATGAATTTTCTCGTCAAACATGGCAACATTATACTTGTCGACGGCACCTTTTACACTTGTCCACGGCATTTCCAACAACTCTACACTGTGCACTTATACCTTCACGGAGTATACTATCAGATAGCATTCTGTTTTTTACCATCGAAAAGCAAGGACTGCTATATGAAAATGTGGGAAAACCTTATATCTTTGTGCGCGTCTTCGTTTGTTCCACAGACTATTTTAATGGATTTCGAACTCGCTGCGCACGCCGCAGCACGAACAACATTCCCAATGGCAACCATAAAATGCTGCAAATTCCACTTAGGTATATTATTCCCCAATGTCTATGAAGGATGCTTTTTAAAAAATTTTTACAACAATTAACTTTTACAGAACAAAGCTGGCACCGAAAATTAGCCCAACTCGGTTTCTCTGAGGCTTACAAAAATTCAGCGACACCTGAATGACAGTGGCTGCGATTGTTTTTTGAACTTTCGTATCTTTCTCACACTGAGATGGACGATGCTTTTGTTGATATAATGTCCGAATGTCCAGAAAATATCAAACTTCATGCATTCAGTGACTACGTTCTGGAAAACTACATCGATCTCGACAGGTGCTTGTTTCCACCATCAATGTGGACAGACGAAGAAGATTCCGCACCAACAACAACTAACGGCCCTGAAAGTTTTCATAAGCACTTCAAAACAAACTTCTACGCACCTCACCCGACAGTGATGCGAGTAGTGGACGTGTTACTCAAGCATCAAATACAAACAGAATTGAAAATGAAATCGACGAATGTACACAAAAAATCGAATGAACGAGCAAGGAAAGAAAAATTTATACTTTGTCAAAGAGAAAAATACAAACAACAAGAGAAAACATCCGAAAATAGGATGCAGTTTTTAAAATTAATAAGCTCTTTTTGTCGTCGCGTAAAAAATATGTTGTTACATTTTTTTATTTTGATAATTCGTTCTATCTTTTTCGAATTGTGTTTAAATTTTGAACAATAAACGCTTCCTTAGAAATCTAAATATTACTGGTTTTTTTTTTTAAATATAACTGGGTTCTTTACGTATATGGAATATTGGCTATGTGCGCTTTTTGATGAGCCCGTTGTGCGCTTTCGGTAGTCATTAACATTGTTGATTTTGGGGTAATTTGCGCTTTTGGTATGTACCCCACGTTTTTGGTCGGCGCGACGACCACGGTTATTATCAGTTGATGATATTACATTATTTTAATAATAAATTCCAAATTATTGTTCTGAATTAAATTAAATATTATTATATTATTCATTTAAAAGATCAATGCGATATTTTAACTACAATTTATGAATATTTCATAATTTTCTGATATAATTTAGTAGAGAATACGTATGTATTAGTGAACATCTATTGAATTCCCAAAAAATTATACAGCAATACATAAAAATACTGAAAGATCCTTCATAATCATTAAAAAACTTGAGCAATACGAAAATACTGAAAGAGGTTAAAATCTCTTAAAACACTGTTTTTTAGTAAATCCGCTAGAACACGAAAAATTGAAACAAGTTGGAATTCTAAAGCTCGATTTCCTAGAAATCTGTGTAACATTTCAAATAAAAATACTTATAATATATAAAAATGCTAGAAAATTTTGCAACGTTTTATCTTTCTGAAAAATACAAATAATTTAAGAAATACTGAACCATTCTTCAAATCGTGGAAAAACTGAACGAACACCAAAAAAATTAAAAGAAATGAAAATCTACACATATAAATATTATTTCCTAAAAAGTTTTTCTGAATTCAAACAAATTAATGAAGTTCGGAATCTAGAGCATGAATTCCTTAAAATCTATACAGGGTGTTTCCAATTCCCCGCACAAAAAAAATAAGTAATTCCTTATTGGATTTCAAGTCAAAAAGTCCTTTACCACTTTTTATATAACTCAAAATTGAAAAAGTTATTGAAGCCTAAAACTGAAACGATAAATGCGCTCTCTCGACAGATCGGGGTCGAATTTGCAAACCAAACTCTACTCAAAATTTTTTTCATATTTTTCTGAGCTGAAAAGTCCTGTGCCACTTTTCACAAAAATCAAAATAAAAAAAGTTATTCGGTGTACAGGTTTCAGCCAATCAGATATCCTAGATTTTATCCTCGAGGAACTTTTTCGATTTTGACTTTTGTGAAAAGTGGCAAAGAACTTCTCGACTCAGAAAAATATGTAGAAAATTTGGGAAAATTTTGATCCGCAAAGTCTACCCACACTTATTGAGAGAGCGCATTTATTGTTAGAATTGTAGGCATGAATAACTTTTTCAATTTCGAGTTTCATAAAAAGCGGTGAAAGACTTTTCGACTTGAAATTCATTAAGGCATTATGTATTTATTTATTTTTTTTTTTTGGTGTGGGGAATCAGAATCATACTGTATAACAATTAAAAGAAATATATTAAAAATTTATAAAAATAGTAGAAATTTCCGCAACGTTTTATACATACATACTGAAAAATATAATTATTGTCAAAAGTACTCAAAATCTAGCTAGATATATGATACTCTCAATAATCTTTTGAATTCGTAAATATTTCCTCGCGGCTAACATTGAATGAAATGTCATATTGAGCAATTTTCTTAACTTGAAAAATATATAAAAATTTGAACAAGCAGACTGATTTTTTTCTCACGGTCGAGAAGTAAAGTTTAACAAATGCTTAATAATTTTCCTCATTAAAAAAAATTATTCATGGAGGGCTCGTCCTAACAAACAACAGATCTCGAAAATATTGTTTTGTTAAAACCTAAAACAAAATTAACACGTATAATTTTTTTCCGTCTCAAACTTCTTCATAATATCTGAAATAAACAGTTTCTTGAACAAAACCACGAGTACGTTGATATTGTTTTTTCATCCTTAGTTTTTCGATAATATCTTATTTACATTCTATCTATTGCAAAAAGTAACGTGAATGTAACGGAACGTTACTTTTTTTAAGTGGTAACGGTAACGAGTTACTACTTCTTTGTAAGTAACGGTAACATAACGAATTACTTTTTCCACCTAAGTAACGGTAACGTAACGAGTTACACTTTTTTAAGTAAGTTTCCAAACCCTGGATGGTAATAAGTATTTACTTCGTCAAGTGCGATAATTTGAGAATCATCGGTGGGCTCAAGGCTCTAAGCGTGAAAATAAGTGTCGAAATTCAATAGCTATAGCTATTGCTGATTTATTGTGCGCTTGCATAAACGTTGGGATACATATTAGCAACTTTCAAGTACTGACGATAAATCATGCTGTAAGAATTTTATTTGCAAAAGTATAATTTTTTTGCGTGTTTTGCAAAAAATAGGTATCGTTAAAAACTGACTAGGTTTGAACCTCCCGTAGGTTCAAACCTACGCAGTCTCCCCTGGAGCATAATTTGCAGTCTTAAAAATGTTCAATGTTTTTCATTTATCAAGATCGTAAATATTTCAAATACGAAATACCAGCTATATATTTCTAAATTGTATAAATTTGTTCAAACCGACTGAGGTTTTCAATGATTTTGAAGGTTAATGCCCGCACTAGTGGTCTTTAATAAGGGTTTTCTTAATTTTAATTTATATATTTCGAATCAAGTCTTGATCCAAGAATGTTATATATTTATCTTGAACCAATTATTCTGGAAAGTGGTAGAAAAGTTTACTTACAAAGTAACTTTCAATATTTACAATGTAAATTAAAATTAAGAAAACGCTCATCAAAGGGCACTATTCATATTAGTAGGGCACTAATTGAGGCGCTGAACTTGGTAAAATTCAAGTTTTTTAGATTACTCATCAAAAATAATAATAATAATAATAACTTCATGCTACATACTTTGTAGAAACGATAAATCCCCCTTCCCTTCCTCTCGTTAACGTTAACCTGGCAATCAAACTTTAACTTTCGAGGGTTATAATTGGGTCAAAGTTTGGTTGTAAATTTTTTAAATGAAAAAAATAGGCCTTGGGCACGATACTTTTGTAAGGAATGGTAGCGATTCATCATGTTTGATTATTTATTGGCAAATTTAATCGTCAGAACTATAAATTTTGCCTTTAAATTGTTATTTTATCTTTTTTCATGGCTGGAACTTCCTTGAAATATTTAAAAACGCAATTAGACTATAAAGACGATGCAGATAATTGTTATTTTTTCTTTTTTTATGGCTGGAATTTTCTCAATGTACACGTATCTATTAGAAGCTTACAATTTTTATTAAACATATAAAAAATGAACGCATCCTACAACGTAAAGCGTGACAAAATGATTTTAGTTATCTGCATCGTCTTTATAGTTTTATTGCGTTTTTAAATATATTCCAGCCATGAAAAAAGATTAAATAACAATTAAAAGGCAAAGTTTATGATTCTGACGATTGAATTTCCCAATAAATAATCAAACATGATAAACCGCTGCCATCCCTTGCAAAAATATCGTGCACTGAGAAAAAAACCTAGTGGGTATAAATATAGAAAAAATTAATATATTCTAGGAAAAACTACTATAATATGTTTATTTTTCTTATATTATAGTACATTTCACCATAAATATAATAACTTTTACCATACAGTATACTAAAACGTCAAATATAAACAATTATAAGTTAATATAAAGTAAAAAATACTATACACATTGTAGTTTTTACTAGATGATGTCGGAAAATTTGCAATCCAGAGAAAGTGAATTGTACTATATGAATTATACTTTTTACTATATTCTTTTCCAACGCGCTGGCGCGTCCACGTAAAGCGCAGGCGCGGAGTTTCAGCCAACTGGTAATAGGTGGAAACTACGTCGCTTTTTCTTACTCGCAATATATGTACACTTGCATTTATATAGACCAGAGAAGACACCCTCAGATGTAAAAATACATCCTGTGTGATTCTTTGATCACAGTCTGATGACTGTGGTTAACCTGGTTTTAAATTTTTAGCCCATCCCCTTGTTGACTCAGCGGACATGTGGCGTACAACAAAATTACCAATATTTTTTTCGATTTTTCACAATAATGTATCATATTTCAACATGATATACTTAAAAGTATAGAAAAATATAGCGAAAAAGAAATTTATGAAAAAAACAATAAATGAAGCACTATACAAATCTGAATACTGGCAATAATTTTATTACTATACAATATGAGTTTCAACAAAATTGTACAGCTACGTCTATTATACTATATACTTATCACTACAATCCGGATATTTCAAATAATAGTATACTGTATACTAAAATTTACTTTATTTCATCTCGATCCCCCATTAGTATATATTCTAGTAAAAAGTACTAGACTTTTCTCTCAGTGTGCTTAAGGCCTATTTTTTTCACTTTAAAAATGTACAACCGAACTTTAACCTAATGATAACCTTCCAAGGTTCAAGTTCGGTTGAAGATTGTTTGCCAGGAACTCTAGCAATTGCTAGAGTTCCAATTATGTGGCCTCCCGCCATTACAGAGAAAGTCACTTCTTCCATAACGTTTAAAACTTTATCAGAATATCATGTAAAATAAGCCTTATAGCAGAAGTGACTTTCTCTGTTATGACGGGCAGCCACAGATATTACAAACAAAAAAAAATCACGTTTTGCCGCCCCTGGACGTACGTACCTGGTTCAGCCCCGGCCGGAAAAGTTACATACCCCCCTTCTTTTTTGCGCGCAGCCTCTTTCCTGCTTCGTTCGTTCACTTGAGTGTGCTTGAGTGACTTCAGCAGTACGAGCTTGACTCATTTCGCGGTCGGTTGTTTTCGCGTCGCTCCGTGCTCAATCGATCCGAGCAAGGAATTCGTCGCAAAAATATTCCTCTTCCACCGCGCGATTCGGAAAAGTGACAGCATTTTCACGTGCCTCAAGATCGCCAGTATATTCCTCCCGTTCGAGGACTGACGTCGCGAATTTCAAATAGTCAGTTTTTCGCGAATTCGCTCGCACCGACATTTTTGCCGTGTTTTTTCGTGGTTAAAAAAATTTGCAGCGAACGCTCAGAATCGTTGATTTTCGCTGAATCTACGATTCTGAAAAGTCGAAAGTAAGTTTTCGAGCAATTTTCGGTAGTCACGGACTGTTCCCCTTTTTTTTTTCGAGGAACTTTTTAAGTTTGAAAAGAGTAATTTGACTTCTTGGGTGAATTCATGTAAAAGTACGACGTTGAAATTTGTTTATTAAATTTTTTGTGTTTGAGGGTGAATGAGGGTGTCTCTCGAATCCAAGTTTTTCAAGGTCATCATGTGATCTTGGGGAGGTTGATAAATTCGACACGTAATTGTTTTCAGAGAAAAAATGGAATAGATTTTAATTAGAACTTTGTATGTTTGTTTTGGTTACGAAGGTAATTGTTTTTTCACGAGGGTAAATGCTATTTGAACATGGAAATATTTATATACGTGAATTGGAACTCAGTTGAAACTACTGGATTTATTTGTGTTTGCTAATTTTTTCATGTCATGATAAAATCAATATAAATAATTCAGTATTAAACTTTTACTTGAATATAAAATAAAATAATAAATATGTAGGGATTTATAAAATTATCAAACAAGTATTTATTCGCTGAGAATTAAATATTGTTATTGAATTTCCCTTGGTTCAAAATTTTCTTCATAACATTTTTCTACTCAATCTTCAATATTCCAATTTTTTTCTTAATAGACGGAGTAGTCTTCCCACGAAAAAAATTCAGAATAAAAGCCCGAAAGTTGGCGATTCGTGAGACGATGATGTGAATTCGGCGCGGTCAAAGTGAACGTTGCGAAAGTCGTAAGACAGTGTTTCTGTGCTAATTTTTTTGGTGCCGTGGACCAGGATATATTATCTAAGTTGGCAGTTCACTGACATTTGGGCCTTGTTTTCGTCGCGCTTTCCATGTTGGGTGTCCTGAAGCGGCGCTGGAAGCCGTCCAAAAGGTGAGTCAAAAATCCTGATTCGGAACTCGAAATCAGATCCAAATAATAATAATCTACCCCATAGGTACCATTTTTCATCGCTATACATATCTATTCTCGCATTTTCTCACGTGCAGCTCTTCAAAAACATTCTTTGGAACATGAGTATCTTATCTAGTTTTTCGAAAATTCAGATAGCTGGGCAGGAAATTTGTTCATTTCTTTGATTCTAACCTCGAAATCGGATGTTTGGACGTGAATTTCGAGGTGAAATCGAATAAAATCATTGACTAGACTCACTTATAAACTTTCATTTTACAAAAATGAACTCTAAGTTCGAATTAGTAAAATTTTTACTTATTCATTTAGTGGGTCAGAGATAGGCAGAAATCTACTAATAAATTAGTAGAATTCCACAAGTTGATTGAAAAAAATAGTTGAATTCTACTGAATTATATATATATATATTATATGTACCTACACTGAAGAAAAAAACCTCTTAAACAGTACGATACTTGCTTTCAGTAAATGCCATACTTCCATCGCGACGTAAAAACGAAACGAATTTACAGTTGTTTTTAACATACTTTTCGTAAAAAGTATCATATGAAGCAGCTGTTTTGAGTAGATCACTTACACAAAATGTGAAATGTTGGTGTAGCACAAGTCAAGACAATGGAATTATACTTTATGCAAAATTTCAAATTGTATAATATGTGTTCAATATATTTTAGTGCATCATCAACGAAAATTTACAATTTTGATTCTACATTAAGCTATTTGAAAGATCAACTTATCCGATCTCATAAACGACAAACTGCTATTCTACTTTGTATGAATTCATATATGGTATAGCACTTTCAGACAAAACTTCCTCTGCGCATGCACAGATGTGTCACGTGACAAGCTTCTTCCTCGATGCAACAATATGGCTGAAATCGGACGGATCGAAGCGTCTATTTACGTCTAAATTGTGTTAAGCAGTGTGTCGAATAGAAGGAATTTATTGCATGGAAATACAGTCCTTTGTTTCTTTTTCCTATTTTTTTATCAGTTTCGTGCTTTGTGGGTGCATTTTTAAAGGATCGTGTTCACAAACTTTGGGAAACGATATTGATTCGTTTTAATTATGTTTTGTTGATTATGTTTTTTTTTGTTATTGTGATCATATTTTGTTGATTATGTTTTGAGCTTTTAATCATTGGTCATTAGTCTTTGATAATCGGTGATAATATATTCACCTTCACAGATGCCTAATTTATACAATCTAAATTTAATATTTTATAATAATATGTGAATTACCTTTTTTATAACAGTAGTACTTAATTTTTCAGTATATCTTATATTACTTTTCATTACACCATAGTCTATGAACAAGTACAACACTATAACGTAATTCAAATACATGTACTACCCACATCAGATTTTGCTATACCAACTATCATTTTCTAATAGATATTCATCTCGTGTTTCCGGAGCAAGACTAGTATAGCACTTTTTAAGAAAAAATTTCGGGATTACTAAGAGGTTTTTTTTTTAGTGTAGTTGTAAGAAGTTCATGTAAAAAACATCGTTAAAAGCTTGATGTTCCCAGGAGTAAATATTTTTACAAATGTCTAAATAGGTCGATTATTATTGTTCAATTTTTCATAATAAAATGATAATGAATTAGTAGCATGTGAATGTTATTTAAACAATCAGTAATTTCAGTGGTAAATATTAATTATTATGAACAGTAACTATTTACTAAAGTATAAGTAAAAATAGTCTTTTTCATTAGTTGAACTATACTAATCTTTCAGTCATAATGCACGAATAAGACTAGTCAAAACCTACTTACTATAGTAGTGGATTTCCACTAAGGTTTAAAGATGGTTATTCACTTTTTTCTCCAGTCAAATGTTACTAATTTCATCAGTAAGCGACATCACTAATTCAGTTAATAGATTTTTACTGAAACTTTTTTTATTGATTTCGAGAATTTCGATTTCTTTTTTATTGTTTCTTGTCTTATTTATTGGCAAATTGTCAAATCTGGAAGTTTGAAACTATATTTTACGGGAGGTAAAGACCAGAAAATGACAAAGAACTTAAGTCTCAAAGAAGAGAATGACATACGTCATAAATCAATAAAATCAATATCATTAATTCATGCTTGCATCAATGATCTAAGTTGCTGCAAATCCGAAAAAAACGGTGGTTGGTTTTAGTTTTCAATTGCTTCAAACTCTTTTTGAAAATAACTTGTAAAATGACAGTTATTGCAAGATTAATGTGCTCTCTATGGTTTTCAGGTGCGCTGATAATGAACCTAGTGTTAGATCCACAAAACTTTTTTGTTTTAACTTATTTTCAACTATTACTTGCAAATTTGAAGCCATGCAAGATGCATATGCTATCCATGGTTTTCAAGTGCGCTGATAGTAAATCTGGTATCAGATTTGCAACATTCAATTTTTCAATTTTTTTTTTTTTTATTAATAAATCTCTGTCTCAAAATTAATGATGGCTCGATTCCTGAAAAAAAATATTGTCATCTACAAAAAAAAAGTACAAAACAAAATTTAATAACTAATCGAAAAACGCGAAAAACGACAAAACTTGATTTGACAATGATTTATTGATATGTATATCATTTGCTGTAATTTCATTGAATACTATAAAACATTAAATCAACATTCTTGTATTAGGTTCTAACCTCCTGCCTTTATGTTCAAACCTCCTTTATCATGAGAGGTTTGAACCTACTTTTACTGTTTTAGTGGAACACTAAATACTATTGAAGGGTGTTCAGCCAAAAGGGCCTAACCCATAGACCTTATAGTACATGAACTGCTACTACCTATTGTTCTCAGCAAAATACCGTGGCAAAACATAGGGGATAGGACTAATGTCTACCAATGCCGTATCTAGGCGTTCAGCGCCACGAGACAGTTAATTACAGTGCCGTAATGGAAAGTGCTAGGGCACTTTATTTACAAAACAGTATGGATAATTTATTGACAGAACAGTACGTAACGTAGGGCGTAACTTTTCTAATGCTTTTGTGTAATATATATACTTTTTCATTCAAAAAGAAAAATATGCAGGTGTAGTGTTCAATAATTATATTTATATACATATGAGGTCATACATACACTGTCAGAAGCGATCGTAATTTTTCCATACGTGGGTATAGAAACTTTTCGTATTTTGGGAATTTTCCATACCTGAATGGAAATATCTCCATAACTGAGTGGAAATATCTCCATGGCGTATAGATTTTTTTCTATACACATAGTAAAATATACATAAATGTATTTGAAAATTTCTGTAAAAGCATGTAAAAAGTCCTATGCACGTATAGGTTAATAACTTCCTATACGGCCAAGTATGTATAGAAAGTTATTAATCTATACATGCATGGAACTCCTTACAAAATAGGTGTTTCGGTTAATAATGTCGATTATGCTAAGGGATGGCGTTACTCATACATTTTTTGCCATAGACTAGTGACATTTGTGGTGTTTTTGAGTGTGAACATATGCCATTTAAAGCTAGTTTGTTTTGAATTGTCATTGTCCAAAACAAGTAGTTTTCCATCGCTTCGAATTTCGTACCAAGAAGAGACGTTTTGAGGGGAAGTTTAATAACCTTCTTCCATTTAAAAAACGGCTGCTGAAAGTTATCAATTGTTAGTTGAAGCTTATGGCGAACATGCCCTAACCCAAAAAACTTGTGAACGATGGTTTCAACGTTTTAATAGTGGTGATTTTGATATAAAAGACAAAGAGCGCTCTGGTCAACCTAAAAAATTTGAAGATCCAAATTTGCTAGCATTATTAGATGAAGACCTAACTCAAACTTTAAAACAATTAGCGGAAGCATTGAATGTTGCCCAATCGACTATTTCTGAACGTCTACACGCATCGGGAAAGATCCAGAAGGAAAGAAAATGGGTGCCGTATGAATTAAAGGAAAGAGACATTGAAAGGCGAAAAACCACTTGTGAAATTTTGCTTGCTA
Organism: Platygaster robiniae; assembly: GCA_028476575.1. NCBI lineage: Eukaryota > Metazoa > Arthropoda > Insecta > Hymenoptera > Platygastridae > Platygaster > Platygaster robiniae. The sequence continues at coordinate 23,411,882 of CM052021.1, forward strand.
GACAAAAAAGAAAAGGTTTTTTGCATCGAGTCGTGACAGGTGATGAAAAGCGGATTTATTTTGAAAACCCAAAGCGCAGAAAATCATGGACAGACCCAGGTCAACCTTCAACGTCCCAACCAGTGCGCAACATACATGGAAAGAAGGCTTTGCTGTGTGTTTGGTGGGATAGTAGGGGAGCTGTGTATTATGAACTGTTGAAACCTGGTGAAACGATTACTGGCGAAAGATACCGAAAACAATTAATAAAATTGAACCAAGCATTGAAGGAAAAACGACCAGTATATGCCCAAAGACACGATAAAGTCATTTAACGACATGACAATGCTTGGCCCCATGTTGCTAAATGTGTCAAAAACTATCTGGAAAACATTAAATGGGACGTCCTACCCCACCCGCCATATTCACCGGACTTGGCCCCTTCGGACTACCACTTATTCCGATCAACGCAGCACGGACTTTCAGAACGAAAATTTCATTCTTACGAAGAAGTGAAATTTGGCTTGATGAATAGTTGGCCTCAAAAAACGAACAGTTCTTTTGGCACGGAATCCATTCTTTGACAGAAAGATGGGAAAAGGTCATATCTAACGATGGACAATGCTTTGATTACTAAGGTATTTAATTTTAATATGAAAATCAATGCTTCAATTTGCCGGGAAAAATCAACATTATTAACCGAAACACCTATTACTTTTACAGAAATTTTCAAATACATGTACGTATATTTTACTATGTGCATAGACAAAAATCTATACACGCCATGGAGATATTTCCATTCAGGTATGGAAAATTCTCATAATACGAAAATTTTCTACACCTACGTATGGAAAAATTACGATCACTTCTGACAGTGTATACAATCCTTATTCCCATTCGCACATTCGCGGGCTCGCTCGCGATGCAGCAATGCGAATATTTGCTTATTCTGCATTTTTCCGTAAATCAAGAAAATTTTCAGTGAACACTTCGTTGAAATAAATACGCGATACAAATATAACGATGTTATAAATTCTGTCAAAACGGATCGCGTATCTTCGGGCGAGGTCGTATATGCTCGCCTAGACGTTAGTCCTACCCCCTATTTTTGAATAATAATAAATAATTTCTATGATTTTAACCTGCAGGTAGAAAATTTTCCTTTTACACTGAAATGAAGTATCTGACGAAGGGAAACGTTTAGAAGAAAGTTAATTATAATTTATAAAGAGGTTATTCATTTTGTTGAATTTTGTGGCACACCTCATATGAATGCGACTTTATTTTCCTTTCATTAACGATGGTTGGTAATACATATTAGAAACAATCGTCAACCAGGATAATTGTGACGCGAAAAGGCAAACACAGTTGAAAAAATTTGAAAAATTTTCAATGAAAGTATTACAAGTTTTGAGCTCATATTCTGTATGGGATTTTTCCCAAGAAGATCTGGAAATTTTTCCATACACTATAGGAATTCATCCATGAATATGCATGTGAATGTATGGACAATGTGCAGGTTTATTTATGGGAGAAATCCAATATATAATACGACTAAAAACTTCCAACACTTTTATTGCAAATTTACAACCTTTTTTTCACAGTGAAGTTGAGCTTCGTAATTGTGTTATTTGCTTAGTTTTTATGTTGACATGTTGGTTTTATTTAAGAATCTACTTTTGTATTGTGAACTGAAAACAAGAATTCGATACCTAATAATCGATTATTATACACATTTTTGCTACGAATATTTGATTTTCGAAAGCTGGTCCTTATACATGTTTCAATTACCCCGTCGTGCTAAATTATATTTGTAACAGCCACAACTGTAACCAAAAGAATATATATATATATATAGAAAAATTATTCTTACATCATTGATAATTGCTGGAAAAAAACTAATTTTATTTATTTCAACAATGAACGTATTTTCCTCATACATACGATTATTGATAAAATGTGGAAAAATTGAATTCTTCGTAGCTCGACATCTGAAACTTGATAGAAACTTAATCATTGATATATGTTCTTAAAATTTTATAAATAATTGAAATCAATTGATGAATATGCATTTTTGTAACTCTTATATTCAGATCGTGAAATTGTGATCGTTTAACTACGTTCGCGCTTGATTCGAAAAATTCCCTGCGTCTTACTCAGGTTTCAATGCCTGAGAAAAAAATCGTTTAGTAGATTCATCGTTTCAATTTGTTTCCTTTAAATTTTCTTAGGCATTTTTCTCTTGTGTAGACATCTTTGTGATAAATAATTCAGAACGCTTGGTCAAATCTTTGAAACAACACTTTCTTCTCGATTTTTTGTTTCTTCAGACACCCACGTACCCATTTCGTGGCCACAAACTCGTTTTCTCATCCACCGGAAGGAACATAAAAAAACAATACCAGTATCGAATATAAAACCTTAAAATGTGGAAAAGATAGTTCGTCGATGAAAGATGCTGCCCTTATATCGAAGTGATGTTTCATTGTCTCATGCACAAGGGCGGATACCAGAGTAGTAGTGATGGGGTCGATTCCCATCTTCAAACCAGACTAAAAAAAATTTATAGTTTCCTACAATTTTTTGAATGTAGAATATGTATTTGCAAAGTTTTTTACATATTCGTTTGAAAAATTGGTTATTTAGTATTATTCATAAATATAGCCATGCGTATATTGTCATTTGTCATTTATTCAAGAAGTCAAGAAATTATAATAATAATTGAAATCATATATTATCACTCTATAAATGGGATTATTTTTCACATGTTAGAAATCACAATATATTATTGTTTCGGTTAGTTTTCAGTTCGTTAATACGGTGATCTTAAATACTTAATGCAAAATTAGCTTGGTCTCTAAATTTGAAATTTGAGATTGCACGGTATGTATGTAGTAAAATTGATAGCTGAGATTCTCAAAAAAATTTGAATCATAGAGTAGGGACAATCGAAATAATTGTGACACTGAGGTGATTTGAACACATACAATTTTACGCAATGAATTAAAAAAATCAAGTAATGTGTCGCATTCAGGTTTCTTATTCGATATCCTTCAATTCGAGCAAGTTTTCGATTGATTCAACTGCTATCGGGATCACATTTAATGGAAATAGAACGCCTTGTAAAAACTTTAATCAATACTTACAATACAACCAACACTTATGGTAAAATTTATCCAACTTGAAGGATTACTGATTAATTAATTATTAATTATGGATTTATCTATCGATTTCTCTGAAGAATTCTCTATCGATTTCTCTAAAAAATTCTGGACTTGATAATGTTATACTGAAAAAAATGGTTGGTTGAGGTAATCAGATTCTTGGTTGCTTCAATAAAATCACATGGTTGATATAGGCCCAACCATATTTTTTATTGCTTGCACCATTTTGACATGGCCCTTTATTATGGTTAGTAGCACCAATTTGACTTCGTTACAAATGATCAAAATGCAAAAATTCATATTTCGCTACTTGGTTCTGTCGACGACTTTACTTGATTGTCAAAAACACGTTACTTTTTTGTTACAACTAACAATAGAGTGTTACGTATCATGCATGTTATTAAACACAACTATATTTTTCTGTCAAAGAACTAACCTATCTGGTTTAATTTAGCTTTTAAAAGAAATTTCTTGACTTTGATATTCGTGTTTCTTGGTTAACCGTGCCATGTCACTTTGCAACTAAATACTCAGTTGAATAAACAATTTATAATTATTACTTCGAATAATATCAATACTTATCATGGATGACAATCCTCATTTCTGAAGAATTTCGTCGACCACGAATGCAGAGTGCGATTCATCCATTATTCACTTCAGTAATACGCACGCGTTCGCCAATTTTTACCGAAAAGAAATGTCCAACAAAGTACAACGTGAAAAAACAAAAGGTTAACAGTTTACAGAGGTTTATGGCGCACCATAAGGACCGTTCCTTCTCCACACACTTCTGCGCGCATGCGTCAGAAAATTGTTTAGTCAATTATGAACATGGTTGAGAGCATCAGAACACACTGTTATCAGAAACATGTTACTTGGCTGCAACAACAAAGTTTGACGTCTCGGTCAAATCGTTCAAGTAACAATAACTAACGTTGATGGAACTAAAAAGTATACTGTGAGATCAACATAACTTCTTTTTTATGAGGAATCATGATGTTTTTGTTAATTTAACCAATTGAGTGAATCTTTCAACTAAACAAGGACAAACAACGTGGTTTTGGCTATCTGAACCAATGCATTTTTTTCAGCGTGTACTATTCTATAATATGTGTATTGACTGTTCCTTTCTTTCAAAAGATTCTTCGTATCCACCCCTTACTATGCAACTGTTGCTCTTTCTGGCTCGAGGTAATTTATAATAATCATGGGTGATTGAGTTGTGGTGGCATGTTAAAGACACCTGCTCGGCAACGTTGAACCCGTTGAAGATGACGCGATATGAAAGACGGGGAGTCGGTGTTTCGTGGGGTGGATTGTAAATAAAAAAGCAATGCCATCGTAGGTAGCTCGAACCGAGTAGGGCGTGCCGTGACGGCGTGACCCCAAATGTTATGGACCCTTTGGCTTGGATATCAGGATAGAAGCTACACGTAGCACGATTTCTTTCGATTACGAGCCGCCTACGTGTGAAAAGGGAAATCAAATTCTCTTATTTATTGGCACACTAACTCATGCCACGTGATTTTGCCTCACTCATCATAATCTCTGCAATTCTTTCTCATTTATCGGAACAGGAATTTCTCGATTTCATGTGACTGGAATGTGGAACGGAATTAATTTGCTCTTTTAGGAATTCGTACTTATGTCTTTTCTTGGTGATTTTTTTTAAGCTGCGATATTCGAGTTTGTTGTTGGATATATTATATTGACTGTGTCATTGCTGGGTAGAAATATATTTTCCCAGCTATTTATTGATTCGCCTGCCAATTACAAGTTCTTTGTAAAAAATGTTTCTAGAAAGCTGAAGTTTTTTTTTTTTATGTTATTGATATATGAAGTTTTTTTATGTTAGTTAGTAGTTAATAGTCGTTTGAATTTTTTTTACAAATGTATAGATTTTATTTATTCTTTCTACATGATTGAGAAAACTGTTGGTACCGAATGGTGGTTATCTATGAACAATGCTATCGATATCTATTAAATTTCTAATATTTGCGGTAGTTATCAATTTTCTCGTATTGATAGAGATTGACGAATTTTGATAATCATCTGAATACGAGATTTCAACCATGTTTCGATTAAATTCCACACTTTGTTGAAATATACTATCTCATTTTGAAATAGTCAAATTAGACTTATTCGCTGAGCGATAAAGACATTACCAGTAAATGGTTGAGAATTAGTCATTTAATAATTTAAGCAATATCTACTACCATTAAAAAAAATTATATATGACTGATTGATAAGTTAAAAAATTCGAATATTGAATCTAGTAAAAAATCACACAGGCCCAGAAAATAAAAAAAAGTATCTTGCTCAGGGATCGCGACATATATTTTTCTAGTTGTTTTGAAACGCTGAATCCGAATCTGCTATCAGAATTGATCCAACACGCCTGTGTTAGACCCTAACTTCAATTTTGTTTGAAAATTTCAGTGTTTTTTTTTGTTGTTTTTTGAGGTTAGGGTTAAACCTAGACTCGTCAGGCCAATTATAATAAAAGTTTATAATTCAGCACATCAAATTACAAACCATTAAGGTTTCATTTTTTTTTAGAAGAAAAAGTAGGGGAGAGGGGGCTATTTTGATCAGAGGGCTACTTCGATCACTTGAGGTTTTGAAAAATTTGGTTTAAACTTTCAAATTGTAATACCTCGAAAATTTAGTTCTAATAGTGAACTGAATTGATAAAAAAAAATGAAGCCGTGTGTCCATCGGTTGCTAGGTATACAACCTATGTACGTTTTTCAATCTACATATTTTGTGGGGTTGTGTTATTTAGTCAATCAGGGGTAAAAATCTAATATGTACTGAAAAAATTGTGAAATTTTGTATACACAATAAGTGTTTCAAAGCCAAATAGTTTTACTAACGGAAATTCGTTAGAATACAACTATTCGAGCGGTCAAAACAGTGATGACCAATTTACATCGGCAAATTTTCAATCACTCAAAATGATAGAATCTGAGAATGACTAAACTGTTCTATCATACAATCACGAATATGTATCAAACAATTTTTCATCGTGAAAATAAGAATTTCCAAACTCTTTAGATGCGATATTGAGGCATTAGGAAATCATAGAGTTGTACGACCAATCGTTTAGCAGTTCTTCATTACACGACTCTGAGAAACATTACTGGAGGGTATTGTCAATTCATGAATCGAATCTGTAAATTGAACTTTTAATTTTTAAAAGCCGCAAGTTACATTATAACTTCATGATAGCATCTAATTTTTCATGGAAAAATGAAAAAATATCAATATTTATGATTTAATTATACTCTCGTAGTTTCTCAGGACTACATTATATCTGACATTATTATTGTTGAAAAGAACGTTTCACTTTTATGGCGTTCTCAGAGCGATAAACATGATACGTTGTTCGTGAACTTGAATGCACAATCAGTCAAGTTAAACGAGATGTTCACGATCGATGAGAAAAAAACCTTTTATTCCCGAGTTCGACCGCGTATCCTCCGTTTGTCACGTGCGAATTTCCTGATGAACTGGTCCCCATACTTTCGAAACGTTACACCTGCGTAACGTCACGCCAGCGTTATTACCTTCGGTATATGTACGATTTGTGTGAGTTGGCTTTGTCAGCATTTTACTGCGAAAACACCGTTTGACCACTGGCACTTCCGTTGAGCCTTGGCCTTTTTTTCAGGCCCTTCCTTTCGCAATGACGAAAAGTGCGATGAATCGAAAGTACAGCTACGATCCCGAGGGATATAAAATCATGAAAATTCATTTAAAAATATTTTTTCCTCTATTTCTTATGACTACTTTCTATGGATGAAATAAAATAAAATGCGTTCAAATATTACGTACTGCATTTTTTTGTCAATTGACAGCCCCCCCCCCTTCCCCAACTTGTTACGTAACACCTTCAAATTTTCATTTGCCTAGGATCACTAGATCCTACTCGTAATATCCAAAATCATGTTGTTATTGAAATTTTTCATCGAAAAATATTACCGATATAAGATTTTTTAGTGAATTTTTTCACTTTTTTTCAAAATTTGAATTCGTACAATAAAGTTTATCCATCCAAATTCATATTTTAAAAAATGCTTGAAAGTTTACGAATAACATTTTAAAATTTATCAATTGTTCAAAAAATTGACGAAGATATTTCAAACTTTGAAAGCGTTTTCACAAGTTTTAAAAAGTTATTTTTTAGTTTTTCTTGTATTTTCGATATCATAGTTTAACTAGTTTTCATAGTTTTAATGATATGTTTGACAAAAAACTTGATTTTTGGAGTAAGAACTACACTGTTAAAAATGATTGAAAATTTTCCATACCTTCATGTGGTATTTTTTCCATACTTCGTATGGGAAAGTATGATACCATACTTTATATGGAAGAAATTCCATAATTTGGAAAAAAAATTTTCTACAATTTGGATACCATAATTTTATAGTAATTTTTCCTTCATGTTGTATTTTTTCCATACCTCGCATGGAAAAGTAAAAAATCATATAACGTATGGAAAAATTTCCAGAAGTTGTCGAAGGATTTTTCATATACTTTGGACTACCATAATTTTATACTGATTTTCCTATTGCTGTTTGGTACTTTTTTCCATACTTTTTGTGGAATAGTATAACATCATACTTCGTATGGAAAAAGTTTCTGACACTTGAAAAAAAGATTTAAAATATATCATATCTTCATGTTATTTCTCATATCTTTTTCCATACTTTGTAGAGAAAAGTTTAGTATCATACTACGTATGGAAAAATTCCCACCAGTTGTGAAAGAATTTTGGCTATTCTTTAAATAACCATAATTCTATAGTCTCTAAACTAATAAATAACTTTAAACTATTTAAAATAATTATTAACTTCAAACTAATAAAGTATAGTCGAATAATAGTTGTTTGTAGTACTTGAGACTTAATTTACTTCTTTGAGTGTTTGGAGATCAGCTCATATTCAAATTTTGAAAAATTTCGCGCGCTTTTTCAAACCCTCACCAGATGGCTGTTGGATTTTTTTCTCATATTCCGAGTTTTGTTTAGAATGGTTAAGTTTGAGAAATGTCTCTGAGAAATTGAAGATCATACTTCACAGGATCATTTCTGTAGTAGATCTTTCATAATTTTCGCCTCAAAGGCAGAGTTGATGCAATCACGATGATGAAGAACAATATCCCATATCTTGACTGGGAATAGAGTCTGGAGTTGAAAGGATGTTTCGATTATAATGCAGAGGAAAAATCCCACACAGGGTATGGGTAGCAAACTTCCAATACTTTTATGGAAAGTTTCCATACTAATATATGGGAGATTTTCACTATCACACATGGGAAATTGCAATAGCTACTTATGGGCAAAATCCCATACAGTATATGGGTCGAGAACTTCCAATACTTTAACAGGAAATTCACCAAATGTTTCTTAACAGTGTAGTGTTATTATTATCATTTATGAAAGCATTTATTTTGTTACTCGAAGTAGTTCTTTCTCACATATTTTATAACATTTAAAACTTCATGAAGTTTTTGAAACCACCCTTTATTTTCGTTATTTTAATCACTCAAAATAGAATGTAATATTATTTTTAAAGTTTACATTAGCTTGAAGCTCCTGTCAAAGATTTATAAAGCCTCGCACATTTTGAATTTTTTTAACTTTGTTTCTGGTAACGTTTTTGAAAAAAATCATGTGCGAGAAGTTGTGAAAAAATCTGCTATTTTTATTTTCCTTAAATAAAAGATTTATGGGAAAAAAAAGTTAAAGTCAAAATCTTTTCAATGAAAGAAGTCGTCTTTATAATTCAATATGTCAGAAAATTCGGATCAACTATTCATCATTGGAATGCATTCAAGTGAGCTTTCAGACTGACCTAAAATTTTCTCTACCAGCTATGTAATTGTGAGTGTAGCACAGAGAGTTTGCATAAAAGATGACAAGATTTGATCAGCACATCGGTGAATTAATGAACTATGAATTATATAGTACGTGTATTATATAATGTGCCTCGTACTGTCGTTTACTCTTGGCGAGTTTTTTTTCACGTGGAAAAAAACACTGTTTGTTTTTTTATTATTGTTTATATATTTTTCAATATGTAATACAATTTTATGTTACCATTCGACAAGTTTCTTATGTGGAGTACCTGGGGTTTCTGATAAAATCAAAAAAATTATAAAAAAATCACCATAATTATCCATGTTATGTTATGTAGGAGTTTTCGAATAACTAAAACAATGAATTTCATTCTAGACTATATACGTAAGAATAACAAAATTATAAATTTTTTGAAAATTTCCGACATTTTTAGTTTTTTTAATGCTAGAAAAGAGTGTTCGAGGATTGGAAATGACTAAGAAAATTAAATTCCCAACCATGCTCGATTTCATTATCCCTTGATGACCTAAAAGTAAATGGAAATCAATTATTTAAATTTTCTAACGATCATAAGTGTTCTACAATTTTAAAACAGATCCACGAAATAGCAAACACATTCTTCCCAAAGTTTGCGTTTGTCTAAACGAGATATGCCCGTTTGTCACACATTTCCATTTTTGCACTTCTGAGTAAACATCACATCTGCACACATATGTGACCCCAATGCGCGTAATGAAACTGCAAAAATTAGCGATGATTTCATGCAGATAAACTTGTTTGTCATCTTTGCAGGTAAAAACAAGAAACAATCGACTAAAAGGAAAAACAGAGGCATTCTTGTGGGAAAATATCTGATATCATTGTAGAAAATTACATTTATTATCGAGAAACAAGGATAGCTAACTCATCGACAACCAATGATGATTTATATTTACCGTTTTTTTCTTGAAAAAGTCACATTCATGGAACAATGTGCTCCTCTTCCTCATACGATATACTACATCAATATAACAAAAAACAATGTCCTTCTTTTCAAACTCTTCAGATTTTTTGGTTCCTCTCCAAGAAAGCGGAGATGAAGATTTTCCTGGCGATACATGTGCATCGTCGTTTATGGTCGTTCCTCTGTAGTATTTGAGGCAAAAAGCGTGAGTTTTGTCAGGTTTTTTGCAACATTTGACACGAGGTATTGCTCGTTATCGCGGATTCGTTTTCAGTGCCGTCGATTCGACGTGCAAAAGAGCGTGTCTGATATTCGCGTAGCCAGCGGCACGAGGCGACCTGTTTCGAAAATAACTTTTTGGCGGAGAACGAGCCCCGATGCATTTCACGAATCGTCAAAAGTCGACTAATGATTCGCGAAGTATGTGCAACGATATTAAACCGTCACCGTTACGTAACGAGAGCGCACGTGCGTTTGAAGCATATTCGTCGATTGAAATCTCTAGTGAAATTTCTGTGACTATTTCATAATGACTTTTGCAACGATGATGCATAATGATAAGCATTTACCTTATTTCGTCAAGTAAAATGTCAGTCTTAAACGCGATGCTATAGTCATGGATAAGTCATGGAAAAACCTGTAACTGACCTTAGTGTTCTATAAGTCAATTTCGTAAATAAAGGATAAACCTTTCACACGCATATTCTACAAGAGTTGAAATTAATTTGATCGTACCAGTTTTTCGATTTGTTAAAAAAATTTTCTTAAAAAAAATATAATTTTTCATCGGTGTAACTGTTTGATCGGCATCATTGCCATCTCATAAAAAAACGATACTATTGCGTCAAAACTAGAGTTCCAATCAAAAAACCCTTTGGAATAATTATTCCTTTTCGTTGGCAGAGTAGAAATCACTCTTCGCTTTCTGTGTTATTTGTCTCATTTTTGTTAAAAATCTTTGCGACCTAATTTTGACAACAATCTACAACAATCTACAGGGTGCGCCATTTCTTATGTCGGCATGTAAACATTGAATAACTTGAAAAAAAAACAACCGATTTCTGTAAATGAGGTATTTTTATTTAGTTTGGTCCTTTACAATTTATTTAGACTAGTTTTTGAACACAACATCAATCAAGTGGCCGCCCTTATTGTTCACAGCAAAATATGCCCTTTTTGCGGCGTTTTCCATTACCTTTTCGAGCATCTCGGGTGGTATAGCAATGATTTCGGCACGAATATTTTCCTTAAGCTCTTCAATGGTCTGCGGCTTGCTGGCGTACACTTTACTTTTCAAATAACCCCACAAAAAGAAGTCTGGAGGGGTCAAATCTGGAGATCTGGGTGGCCATTCAATGTCGCCTCTTTTTGACATCAGACGTCCAGGGAATTTTCGTTGCAGAAACTGGATTGTTTGATTCGCAGTGTGGCAGGTCGCACCATCTTGTTGAAACCAGTAATCTTCAAGACCTTTTTCACGCATTTGTGGGCAGACATAGTGAGCCAACATCCACCGATATCGGTTTCCATCGATCGTTTGGTTCTCTTTGAAAAAATAAGGACCAATGATGGTTTTGGCGCAAACGCCGGCCCAAACATTAACTTTTTGGTCATGCAATGGCGTTTCATGGATCTCGTGTGGATTCTGCGTTCCCCAAATGCGGCAATTTTGCTTATTAACGCCTCCAGAAAGTTTGAAATGTGCCTCGTCGGTCATTAAAATTCGCTTCCAAAAATCAGGTTCAGTATCAACTATTCGAGCGATTGTTTGTCCATATTCCAAGCGACGTGGATGATCTGTAGGCAATATTCTTTGTGTTAATTGCATTTTGTACGGAAACAAATGCAAATCATCTTTCAAAATGCGCCGTAGAGTGGTTCCACTGATGCCGAGATGCTGAGCGCGGTGACGATATGAAACTTTTGGGTTTTGGGCAACGCTCTCTCTGACAGCTTCAATCAGTTCATTTGAACGTCTTGGTCGTTGATGAACGGGTTGTTCGCGATCTTTCACTGTCCCGTGGTCACAAAAATTCGACACCAAACGACGAATAGTGTTGTCAGATGGTGCCTGTTTGCCAAGATATTTTCGACGATATGCTCGTTGAGTTAACACAACTGAACGACTATTTTCAATGTACAAAGTAACTATTTCAGCGCGTTCTTTTGGTGTGAAGCGATACATGGTTGAAATTGTACTGAATTGACGTTTCCAAAACAAGTGAAGTCAAGTAAATCGGTTGTCAAATGTTTAAGTTATTCAATGTTACAATACCGACATAAGAAATGGCGCACCCTGTACAACACTAAATTCTTCCAATACTTTCAAAATTTCAATTTTTGGAAATTTCAATTGATTCTTCGCTCAATCATCCTGTTTATTAATATTCGTTCCCCATTAGAACGCTTTTCCTTTGTGGAACGTTGTTTCTGCGATCAATGAATCCAGTGTTTTTCAATATTTCATGCCAGGATTGGAGGAACAACTCTAGGATAAAGTTAATTTTGACGAATTATCAAGGTGTGCTGGTGACGTATAACGACGTTGAATTGGACGAAATTCGAAACGTTCCGTGGCTGCAATCCAAGAGATACTAGAGGGGCGATTTATCCTCCAATTCACTTCCGCGGCACTTCAAAATGTACGTGCAAAACGTTTCGATAAATCACGCTTTTCGTTGGCGAAATCCAATCACGTTCGACGGCGGTGCCGTCTATTTTTTGTAATTTTGGTTCTTCATGAAAAATGAGATCAGGTATATGCGATATCTTGACAATTAATAACTCGCCGAGAGAAAACTTCGGATAAGGGAATTGGTTTGAAATCATAGAGGGCGGAACCGAGATTGCCACAAAAATGGCACAAATCGTTTCTTTGGAAACATGGTTCGTTGGGAAGGCTGATATTTTCTTGTCGATTCGTGGTTGGGATTAGTTAAGTTTCGAGGCTCGAGATATCAAACTTTCTCGTTTTCAAATTTAAATTGTTCATTATTTCTCTTGTTCTCACTTTTTGTGGGTGTTTTTTTCTTACATTTATAAGTTCTACTTCAAAAACTTCAATTTTCGATAATTATTTTTGGGGTTGTCCAAAAATTATGTTACGCTCCTAGGGGGGGGGGGGAGAACGTTACGTAATAAATTGCAAATGTTTTTTTTCATGGACCTTTGATCGGCATGAGAAATCGGTACACTTGAATCTTAAGAATACGATATAATTAAAGTTTTGAAGACAATCTATTGGAAAAATTCATGACAATTCTAAACATGTAACATTAATCCTGAATCCTAAAGATTTAATTTTCAATTCAACAAATGGAGCCAATAAAAAAAAGTCAATGAAATTCGAAATGTTCGACATTAAAAATAACAATTATTATGTAAGTTTTGCAACTTTTGATTATTTTTCAACTCTCTTGAAAATTTACACTTTCTCGCCTAAGTTTGAGGTATATGATTCTGACTTTTGAGGGTAACGCAAAAAATTATGAAACCATTGTTAATAATTTTGTGTGATGAATCACCCAAATTTTTAGCAATCTTGTACTTTCGAGCATAAACTTTGAGTATTCACATTTGTTATTTTAAAATCATAATTGAAACGTCAAACATTATACACTACTTTATTGGAACTTTATCATGATTATGAATTTTTCAACTGCGACTTTGAGCAGGATCCGAAACTCAGGATGGTGGTTTAAAAACTAAATTTTAGTAATTCGAATTATAAGTCTCGAATAAGTTCCGTTCAATAAGAATCAACATCAATAGCAAAATTAAAAATAAATAGCTATATATATGGGGTTATATGCATATCCTCAATGTAAAGTAATTGAATTCTGAACTATACAGATGGAGAGAACGTTTCCCAAAGTTATGAAAAAGAATTGAAAACATTTTTTGTTACTTCTAAATCTTAATTATAAGAAATTTCATTCTTTATTGCAAAAACAGAACACAAATTGAAAAATTATTAACGAAATTCGAAATGTGCAGTAATTTTATACCTTTTATCGCAAATTTTGCTTTCAATTTTAAATTTGGGATGTAAGACACAAAATTCAAATAACCTACAAAATGTAAAATCCTTCTTGGATGTCTACTTTTGAACTTAAACTTTTTGTATGAACATTGTTCGATTTTGAATACAAAAATAGGCGGAAGAAATTGAAAACGATTTGGTAAATTTGAAACTTGAAGTAATTTCGTAATATTGAGCCAAAACTTTTAGTTTCTAGATTGCTCCCACTCTCAGTAAAAAAAATCAATAACAGTCAAATCAACGATTTGTAGAGTTTTGTACTTGGAACACAAAACTTTCAGTAATATTTAATTCTCAGTTGCAAAAAGGAAACAAAAATCTTAAGATAGCTAGCAAAGAAAAAAAATTGAATTATTTTCCAACTTTTTTCCAGAAATTTAAGATATTCTATTGAAGATTCGAAAAATAAGGCGAACAATCACAGATTTTTACAAAAATTGAGGATTTTCATACCTTTCTAAATTGTAGACAAAACTTCCATAATTTTCAAATCTGAATTTCAAGAAGTAAACAGAGTTACGATACTAACCAACAGTTAATTATGTGAATGAAAATTGATGTCCTAGTGACCACGTATTCGAAAAACTAACGTGAATGAAAAAACTACAAAATTAGTTGCAACCTAGACTGTTGAAACTTTCAAAAAAAGCGAACTATTGTTTTGGAAACTTATAAATAATTTCGTTTGTAATTTCAGGTGTTTCGAAATATTGAAAATTACTTTTTGACCTCTCTCCTGAGCATTTCTGCGTGCGTTTACATAATTTATTGAACTGCAAAATCTTTTCGGAAATATTGTTTCCAGTACGATAAAAATCTTCGTATGTTTTTTGTTTTTCATGTTAATGTAAAAAACGAGAAATCGCTGTAAGTATTTATATTTTTCTTTTGAAGACTGCATTACCTTACATCTTGAGTAGGGGGGGGGGGGGGAATTGCGTTACGTAATTTATGGACAGTCCCTTTTCAAAATTATTACGAGTAGGACAATGAGGTAATTTCTGATGTATCTGCATTTCTTTCAACTTAAATGGCAGGATAATATTTTTCAACCCGTAGAGTAACATTAAAAAAAATGAGCGTGCCTAGAAGGTTGACCAATCTTGCTTTAATGCAGGAAGAGAATAAATGATTTTATGAAACCTTACATTTATGAGATCGTCGCAACTTGATTGATATACGACAATCCCTTGCAATAAATCATATCTCAGTATTCGCTGTCGAACTCGTGATACTGTGGGCACGAAAGTGTTCGTAATCGGTCTACTTGGTCAGTGACTGCGCACAGTGCGACGTGACACCGACACTTTTATTCAGGGATTAATTTTTTTTATGAATGAACGCTCCTCAAGCCGATCCCGCATGTGCCTGCGATGTAGCTGTGAAAACGGTTCCAATAACGAATAATTAATTGCAATCATCAGTCCTGTGAACATTGAATACCCACTTTCACCATAGAAATCGATCTCGCCCACACTGTCGAAAATAAATTTCGGGCTGTATTCTCAGCGATATGTAAAAAAGTTCTTTTCACTTGAGCTGTGGTAGAACTCACTTAGATTGAATCACAGTAGAAAACGAATGTAATTAGTGAGAAATCATAAATTAGTAGTATTTCTTCAATTTTTTTCTATTGCCGATGTTTTTCTAATGATGAGTAATTTTTTAGTTATCGTCATAGTTGTATCTTGACTGCATATTTAAGTCGAATAATCAATAAGAAAAAGCGAAGCAATTAGTAATTATTGAATAAAAATCACTGAAAATCAGTTAAAAGCCACAGACTCAGAAAGAGAAACAGTTAGGTATGGCAATTTATGTTAGGTCATCAATCGGACGAATTTGAAAAGTTACTGTATTTCTATGAAATTTCCATATGCGATATGGATTTCGCGGAACGATTCTTCGCTCAAATATATTCTTTTCTTCGGAGGTACATCCGAAAGTGTGCTTGCGAAATTGCGCTTTTTTCTTCATGGCAGTAGCTCATTTTTAGCAATCGCTTGGAACACGGGAAAGAAATGACGGTGGATTTTACCGTGTAGCACATGCGCGGAACGTTTTATCATTTCGGGGTTGTTGATAAGTAGGTTTTACGGTGGTGATAGTGAAATTTATGGGGCTTTCCGATTGGGAATGTAGAGAATTGAACGCTGCTTTTTCAAAAGTTACGGTTACAGTTGGAAATGCTGTTATCTGAATGATAATATAACGTTTCAATTATCATGAAAAAGGTTTGGACCTTTCATCAATTTTTATTAACTGAGGAACATTTACGATTACAGTGCCATTGTTTCAGTATGTCGAATTTCCTCGTAGCAATTGCTTGGAATAACTCGTAAGTTTTTTTTTCAAAAATACGTGTCTCATCGATTTTAATGGGAATGAAATGACCTTTAAACCAAAAAGCTTGATCCGATAAATTTTTTGACCTTTTTTTCTGTTAAATTTGAGTGACGAAGATTCTTCAGAGGATCAAATAAAAAATTGTCCTGATTTTTGTCATGAATTTTTCTGGGCATTCTGTGGAAAGGTGAATGAGCAAAGGTTTCAGCGGGAAAAACTTGCAAGGTGGAAAAAGGAAGAAAGGAAAAAAGCTCGCAAGTGGAGATACGCGTATATCATCGAATCCAGTTCTTCTAGTTCACCTTAATGGGCCGGAGTGAAAAACGCATTCGGCTCGACGCGCGGTCCCATTAAGACTGCAGCGAGCGGTGCACTTTTTCCCCTCGTGGAGGCCCTTTCACGAGCTTACGCAACCATGGGCTCGCGCGGATTTCGCAGCTGGAGGCGGAAGAATCCTGCAGCGAGCGATCCCGGAGAATAGAGCGGTCGCCGGAAAGCTCCTTCGGCAAGCTGAATTATTGCTGCATTGCAGGTGCAACGCAGACGACGATCGCTAGCTCGCTCCTTTTTCTACCCTTTCTTGTTTCTTCGCCGCACCTGTTTTTGCAGCTTCTTCCCTGTTTTCTTTCCAGTCTTTTTCTTTTTCTTACGCGCTGCTTCAAAAACTACTTGCATTTTTCATGATGTTTTGGCATCCTTTTCGTCGACTGCATTCATTTGGGGACGTAACTTGGAGGGACAGAAACCGAAATGATTAATGGAGTCGTTTTATTTCCGGTTGGTAGAATGAGAAAAGAAAAAGTTATACACGCGTAAAATGAGAAAAAAAATTAAGGAATTCAATTGGCGTCTGGAAGCCAACTTTCATGATGATGGTGATGGTAGAAGTTTGTATGGGAATTTTTCGAGAATCTAGTAGTGAAATAAAAATGAGATAAATGCGTATGGCTTAGTTGTTTGATAAACTTTGTCAGGGGAAAAACGACAGTGCAATTTTGTAGTGATACTTCGTTTTGTAAAATTTTAGAACCTGTCAGAAGAACATTATTTTCTGATAGTGAGCTAAAAACATTGACAGTAAACCTTAAAAAAATGTTATTCCGATTAATATTATAGAATATTAATAGATAGAACCGATAGAAGTACTAGTAAGTTCCGTATACCATGAGTTTTTTTGTCTATATATCAAATCGTCTATATATACAAACATGAAGCAGGATTGCCAACAGCAAAAATCATAGCGAGTGACAGCTCATTCGTGCGATTGTAATTTTTTATTTAGGTGATTCGCAATTTAACAGGTGACGTTGATGTGATAAAAAACTAGTAGAAATCGGAAGATAAATATTTTTTCTACTTTTTTTTTTGCAGCCAGTCAATGGAAACTCAACTTTAACTTGGCGCATGTGTCGTCTAAAGTACGTGAATAGTGGCCGTGAACACAATCTTTTTAGGTGAATTATTTTTCGCGAAGTAAAATATTCCGCAGTTTAGGTATGCATGGAATCGTTAAAAA
The DNA here is from genome assembly GCA_028476575.1 of Platygaster robiniae. NCBI lineage: Eukaryota > Metazoa > Arthropoda > Insecta > Hymenoptera > Platygastridae > Platygaster > Platygaster robiniae. The sequence continues at coordinate 23,429,735 of CM052021.1, forward strand.
ATGTTAGAAGTTTAAAATGTGCACTACCTCGATTTTTTCCATCACTTATTCACAGAGAAATCGTCGAATGAAAAGTGCAACCGAACTGCGACCGAACTCGGTCGCGCCGCAATTGTCAGGGTCTGTAAATTTAAGTTGGTACATAATTACACTGTTCGAAATTTTTGTCTTACATTTAATGTAACGCGTATAACGCAAATTTCACATAACCTGTATTAATAATGCATTAAAAATATACAAAATATATACACACTTACAATACTTTAATATACGGGTGTCTTAAAATTTATACATAATTTGTGTTTGAATTTATAAATGACATTAATATGTACTTGTATTATATTCCAGATGAATTGGAGTCAGATTTGTATTATGCACTGATGTATTAAAATCATACAAAAATGTTTGAATTAAATTTAATACAAGTAATGTATAATTTGCGTTAGATCCCAAACAAACCATGTCGACACCAAATTTTTTTCTGTTAAAATTCTAGTACAAAAAATTGTGGTTTTGTGAAAAGATTTACAGAAAACATTCTTATATTAAATTTCTTTCTTATCTATTTCCGTTATTAGTATTTTCAAGTTTCAGTTGAATAAAAAACTTTTAAAGGTAAATTATTTCTTCGCATTTTTTGCATGTAATATTCCATCCATCAGGCCCTTCACCAGAATATTTATATGGTTTCCACCTATATTTGAAGGGTTTTCACAGTAATTCGCATTTGAGAAAAAATTTTGTGTAGCCACCTAGCAAGCATGAGCGTCATAACCAACTTGCGTGAAAAATGTATTTTACTCAAGAAAGTGTCTCGAATTTATACACATTTATAGTATGTGTATCTTACTTATGTTTTAAATATCAAGTTTAAGAAATTTCAGATACATTTTAATACATAATCCATGGAAAGTGTATTGAACTCAAGTAGGTGTTCCAAAATCATACACTTTTAAAACACGTGTATCTAATATACACTTCATACAGCTCGATTACGAAATTAAAAGTACATTTCAATACAAAAGTGTGAAATTTCAGAAAATTTTTAACAGTTTAGTAAAATGACATTTGAAAGCATGTGCGCAAAAGTTGAAGTACTCAATTAGAATACTGTACCCTAAAAATTTTGTGAATTTACTTACGAACATTTTCAACACTGTAGGTACGATAATGCGTAAATATATAAAAACTTCAGGCGCTTCGGCAGATAAGGGTTTCGTTGGTAAAAACAACAACAAAAATAAGGCTATGAAAATATTCTCGAAAATCAAGAAAAATACTGAAAATTTTTATAACTTTTTTTGTTGGAGTAGGTATCGATTAAAGGTTTTGTAAAAGTTTATTATAATATTTTCTTTGAGAATCCTTGGATTCATAAATAAGTTCTGAAAATATATGAACAATAATAAAAGAATAAGAAAAAATATTTTAACATCAGTGAGTTGTATAAAAATTACAAAAATTGAATCCTAATATCAAATACGGACATGTACAATGGCTCATTATGGACTTCAAAAGTTGTATTACTTTAACGTCTGTAAAACCCCGAAGGAAATTTATTTTTTCTAATAACTCCTCCCAAAAATTTTTTTTCGTCTGCGCCCCTGATAAACGCCATATATTTATATATTGAACCAACGTCATCAAATTGATTAGAGCTTATGTCGCTAAAATAATTTGTTCCCGATAGCTATTCAATTCTGCAATGAGCATTCAAATAATACATAACAAGATCAATTACTCACTAATTCCGAGCGATCACAAATCTCGAATATGAATTAGCGAGAAAATTATCTCGATACTTACGAAAAACTCATGACGTCTTGCGATACAAGAAGGGATGTAATGCTCCCATCATTGTCTCATGACCGGTCGTTTAACCATGACGCAGCATTAATTTTTACGACATGTCATAATGTCCTCTATTCCCGAGAGTGAAAAAGTACGTGCGTTGTGCAAAATAAATGAGGCTCATTTGTGAAAGTGCGGTAACTCGAAGGACTAAACTCGAACGTATGCACTATATTTAGAAGGCTCGTTATGGGCTTATTATAGGCCTAGTTTTACACGCTATCTCAAGGGTGAGAACTAGCATGCAGTCACCCCTCAGATGCAGGCGCCTCGTTGAAAACACTTGTGCGAAATGTATTAACAACGCGGCTCATGAAAAGCGCGGGTATTTATAGCGCGCCGTTTGCCTCGTATCGGCCCAATTTGCTCGTGCCCCGAGCATCTTCGCACCCTCCAATTAGTGAATTAGCTCGAGCATGCTAAATCCTCTTCACTCTGGACACTTTTATCCAGCCCGCATGCGAGTGTCACTCGTCGACATACCGCGTGCTCGTTACTTTTTGTAACTAGCTTTACGCTGAATTCTGATGTCATAGAGGTTTCGCATATAAGTTCATGTTTTTTTCCGAAGCTAGTTTTCGTCTGCTTTTTTTTTATTGCTATTTATTGAGTGAAAAACTGATCTTTTAAAAAGGTCGACATTTTTTGTGAAGAAAATTTCTCATTCATGAGTGATTCAATTTCGGTTTGTCCGGGTAATTATTTCGAAATCCAGAACCAAGTTCTAATAAATTTACATTTTCACGTTCCCAATTACAAGGACCGAAGTGACAAGACGGGTCGCGGAATGTTTGAGTTTAATTTCAAGTGGAAACGGTCGGTACAAAAAAACACCAAAAAACGGTCATTTGCTTGCAATCGTAAAATGGTTACCTTCGCGATTGCGATTTCGCAGCTTTTTCGTTTGGGGAAAAAATGCCCACAGGGCGTGTCGTCGTTGCAGTATGGAGCCAGCTCTTCCAGTCGGCCGGAAGGAGTGATACGCCGATACCGCTTCCGTGAATTAAAAACAATCACGCCACGGGTAGTAGAAAGGAAATACACGCGGTATTGTAGGCGTCGTGTATCGGTTTTCGCCCCGAGCTTTTTTCTCCCCCGAGATGGAATGAAAACCCTCGTACTGAATAGAAAATATATACTACCGAAATTGTTTCACCAAAACGTTGTCGACCCAAAGCTCCCCTGATCATTTTTCGTCCATGTCTAGCGTATTTCCGGGCGTATTGGTTTTTTGAAAGCATAAAACTGCCATATTTCACTGGTAATTTGTTTATTCATATGTAAATTTGAGATCCATTCAAGAAAATCCCTGTATGTGTACAAGAAATAACAATTAGTGTAACGTTTTTGCTGGAATAACTTTTACAGACGAGTTTTCAGGTTTGAGTCTTTTTTTTATCATAGCTCAATTACTATGAAATTTGATAGGGGCAAGCGGGGTGAAGTGGGAAACGTTTTTTAAGAGCTCCGTTAAGTGAACATAACTCAATTTCTTCATGTTTAAACTTCCTATATAGTAAAGAGAATCAAATAAGCTATCTTTTTGTCACAGAAACCAACCGAAAATATTGATTTTCCTATGAGTTATCGAGCTCTGATTGATCATGTTCAAAATGGCAAAAATTGAAAGTCATGGGGTAAAGTGGTCAACTTTACAAACCTTTATAAACCTAACACAAATGTTGTAGCAAATTTATCAAACCTTTATTTCAAGTCAAAGAAGGTTCAAAGAATACATCTTAAGGCTGAATATATTAAATAAACATTTTTTGCTTTACAAAAAATAAATAAAAAAGTGTCAAAAAAAAAAAGTAAAATTGTTGCTTATTCTTCGTTCTCTGATGAAATATCCAAGCCCGAGTCACACTCTGAGCAATATTTGGGTTGATGCAATTCAGATGATATGATCGTTGACAATCCTTTTTATTATATGTGATCGTATTGTGCCTGGTCATGATTTCGAGCATGAGTTGCAGACAATCAGTGCAAAAATCACGATCTTCATCAGTGATAGAAATTTCTTGTTTCTTTTTCGATCTTTTCTTTTCTGGTGTTTTTTTTTCTTTGCTGCTTTGTTTCCTTTACCGGTATTTTTTTGTGTGCTCGTCTTTTCCTAATTCGATTTGCTAATTGTTAAAAAATCTCGTTTTCACGCCGTGCGTACGATATTTTATGTTCCGATAGCTGATGAAACCGAGACGAAGTAAGTGTCTTGAGGTAAGAATCACATAAATAAGTCCACCACACTTTTATAATCATTAACTTTGAATTTACAACATTTGGATGCAAAATGACGCCTGATTAGCAATTTTTGACGTTTCCTACTTTACCCCAAAGAAAGTATCCCACTTTGCTCCAACTGCATTTTTTGCAAAAATGTGAGCGTCATTTTTTACAATGTATAAATGACATGAAATTCTTTTGCATCATTATACTTAAAACTACAAAAAATACTTGGACCATACTTACAGTCGGGTTATCTCGAAAAACAGTAAAAAAATCGATTTGTGAACTTGGAAGTATGAAATTTCGGAACCACTTGAAAACTTTGACGACAGTCAGAGAGCACAAAAACACTTGTGCACGTGTCGGTATACCATAGATATTCGCTTAAAGTCGTAATTAACAGATTTCAGTGACGCATGACATATGTACTTTGATAGTTTGACCGGGAAGTGCCATTTCCCACTTTACCCCACTTACCCCTACTTACGCAATTTTTTGAAAAAATGCTATTCCAGTCATATCTTTCAGGAGCGTCGCAAAGTGATTTTTCCATGAAGGATAAACCCAAATTATAAAATAGTCACTATGTTTGACGAATATAATTCGTCATTGAAAATTAGATTTTCCAAAAATTCATCGATGATATTTTATTGAGCATTTTCCGTCTCAGATTCGTTTGCTAATTTTCTTTAGTTTTTCAAAGTAACCCTGGAATTTGGATTTGTGGGGGGGGGGGGGTGTTATATCGGATGAGATTCATCTTCATGCAGATTCTGCGCTAGCGAGCCACGACGCGCGGGGGTGCTATTATTCCGGGCTTCATGAATAGCCCGATAAATCCAGACGCTGGCTGAATTCGCCGTCTGCGAGAGTACATGCACCCTGCAATGTGTTCAGAGAGAAATTTATTGTAACTTTATTGCACGCGATTTGTAACTCCGCGCGTGGCGAACACGTGGAAAATACTTGATTGTGTTTTCGTTCATCTGTCTAATCAAAATTTTTTCTATCTTTAGTTACGTTTTTATACTTTTTCAGTGGCGTGTAATGTTGATATGGATTTTAACAAAAAAATGTATTAAACTTGATTAAACTTCAGAGAATATGAGTTTTTGATTTTCGAAATATAAGAAACAAGTTCTTACGTTTGTTTATTCTCAGACGAAAATTTTTCGTTGCAACACATTGAAAGTCTAGCAAGTATTTATATTTTTGTGATATATTTGAATTTTTTGAATTTTTCTGTTAGTTTTAGAAAAGTTTTGAATCAAGTATGCATTTTGTGAAATTTGATTATATACAATAGTTTTGTCTCTTTACTTTTGTCATTTCTCTTTTTTAACAAATTTATATGTTGAAAATCGACATTTATCAGTTTCAGATTTTTTAATTTGTAAAAAACGAGTCAAATTAGGAATTTTTGATAATAATTTCTAGTAATTTAACTAGAATCATTTGAATCATTTTCTTTAAAATGAGTAACGAATTTGGATAATTTGAGAATGGACTTTTGACCTTCAAAATTTTTTCTCGTACACTTTTCTACAGATAATAATGCTGATCTTAAATTGAGCAATATAGGAGTTTTGACACTTGAACTTACCTAATTTGGCCAAGGTTTCCAAACAAAGTTTGTGTGAAATGCGAGCCCGATAATACGATTTTCACACGTACCAAGGAAAGACTGGAATTCGAAATGTCAATTGCTTTTGGCACCTTTTACTCAACTTTATTTCCTGGTGTTAAGATCGATAAAAAATTCTAAACTTGGCTCGGTTGAAAGGCTTCGTGACTAGAATAAAAACCTTACTTCTTACAGGTTTTAGTATTGAAGTTTTCTCTGTAAGTGAAACTAGTAAATTTTCGGCTGTTGAAGGAAATCGCTTTTTTATAAGTGTTAATTTTTGGTGTTAATGTGTTTTCAAGTTTTGTGAGTTTGAGTTTTTTAGAACTCTTCGAAAACGAGTTAGTGCCTTAAACAGGCTCAGAGGCACATGTTTTTTGGGGTTAAAATTCCTCCCAAAAATTTTTAAAATTATTATTTCATGTATAAAAATGATAAAAGTTATAAGAATAAATAGCAAAAATACAAATTTGAAAGAAGAATGTAGGAAAAATGAAGTAGGTTCAAACCATACAAACTCATTCACTGAAATCTTGAGAAAATAACAAATGGTTTCATCTTAGTATTCAATGTTAACAACATTCAGGATTCTTAATTTTTCCTACACTGAAATAACAATCATTTTGGTTACGGAAGAATTTCCTCTTCAATGAAAGTCTCATCATGAATGTGTGGCTTGGATAACGTAGAAAACAAAAACGTTAAAAAATTGTTTCAACATAATACTTAATATAGAAAAATGAGAATTCGCGAAAATAATAGGAGTCCGAAAGAATGCAAACCCTGAAGCATTGAATTCTATGATAGAAATGCAGAAAAAACCAGAAATTTGTAATATCTTAGAAACTCTAAAAAAATACTAAAGTAGTATTTTTCTGTAAAAGAACTGTTTTCTAAAAAATCTGAAAAAATACTAAACATTTAATTGTAGAGCAGCGAATTTTCAAAAAACCTATACATATATATCCATCTATAGGAGTAATAGAAATATATGAAAATACAAAATAGAACAAAATGAAATCCTTTAAATACTAATGAATAGGAAAATACCAGAAATTAATGCATCATGAAAAATCTATGATGATAAAATTTTTCTAAGAGTCTATAAAATTTCTGAAAATTGATTGAAATTTGAATCCGAGCACGACGATTCTAGAAACCTGAATGCTCTTGAACAATCTGAAAAAATACACACGATCTATGAAAATAGAAGGAAAAGATACAAAATCTTATTAATACTGAAGTAATATGAAAAAAGAAGAAATTTCTGAAACACGAAACATCTTCATAGATGTAATTTTCCCGGAAATCTACAAAATTAACGAAAATCAATATTTTCATTCGATTTCAAAAACCTCGAAGTTTATAAATGTTAGTATGCATACTAGCAATCTTACAAAATAATGCGAAATTCTTTGGGTTGTATGAATACTAAACAAAACGTGAGGAATACTGGAAATTTTTTATTCTTCTGAAAGTATGTTGCAAACACATTCTCAAAAATTTTTTAATCTTTAAGTTCTAGAGCATACGATTATATAACTTTATATAGAAATTCATGAACTTAAGTACTAGAAAGTTCTACAAATGGTATGAATGTTAAAAAAGTACGAAAAAATAACACCAAAGAGTAATGGTTAGTGAAAGATACTGTTTTCCGAAAAAAAAAAAAAATAAATAAATAAAAATTCTCAATATCGGTGAAATTTTAAATACTGTAGCGTCAAATACTGACAATTTGTAAAAGTTTTAGAGATCGTCACAAATTTCGATAAAAATATAGAATGTGAAAATTCTGAAAATCCATGGAATACTTAAAATCTTTGTAGGTATAATTTTTTTAAAAATCTTTTCAAATATTTTATTTACTTAGAACTTCAATTCTTATACAATCGATATATAGAAAGCTACATAAAAGTGCATTATATAATATTTGTGAAGTTTCATAAATACTAAAAAAATCATGAAAAATATCACAATTAAAAATCTTAATCTCAGTGACTTGTATTAAAATAATACAAATCTAACCTCACTATAATAAATACATACATGGAAAATGTTTTACTCGGGAATTCAAAAGTCGTATAACTTCCGAATTCTGAAATCCGAAAAATTAATAAATCCCGAGGGGAATATATTTTTTCGAAAAACCCCTCCCGGAAATATTTACTCTTCCTACGCCCCTGGTCTTAAAATACACACAGTTCCACAATATTAAATGATTGTAGGTGTATATTAGAGTCGTTAGGATTTGTTCTTATTTTCAATCATAACTACCTTGAAAAAAAACATGCTACATTCTTATGTAGAAGAACAGTTAGAATAAGGGAGCAGACTACAATGACTTGTACAATCTCAATTCCACTAACGGAAAATGGAAAAGCAAAAGCACGCAGAAACATCGTCGCACAAAAGCAAAGGTTTCCCAACAGTAAACACCTCGTAACGGTAGAGATCGCAGACGGCGTTGTTTTGGCCGACGGGGTGAAATAAATTCACGGCCTTGTCGAGTGATTCACGGGGTCCATTCGTCTTGAGTCGCGATTGTTAATTACCGAGAATAAAGTTGCCCGCGAATTAGTCGTCCACGACTTACGAGTCAGGGTATGGGCAAGCCTCCAAAATCACTGCGAAAATGACTTCGAACTCTGTACTTACAAAGGTCTGGAGATTAGGATGATAATTTTTCTTGAAAGGCATCAAACCTTTTTGATTGAATCCAAGTACAATTCGTTTCACCATTTGTGTGAAGAATGTTCGATAAGCAATTGAGTAATATTTTTCTGATCGTGAAGAATTTTCTGGTACGAAATGTATCCTGCCGTTTGAAACTCCAGTATTTTTAGTCACGGCAAAATAAACTGTGACGTTTTTTAAACACTTTTTATTGCTTCTGCAAAAAGTGATCACACCTTCGTTCGTCGAGTTCAGTGACACCGTTGTCACTGATGCGCCACTGTGGTGTTCAAGAAATATGCGGTGAAATAAAAGATGCCCAGCGAAGCAAACACCGAGCGCAACCGGGCGAAACTTCTCCGGCGCCGAGTCAGCGCGGAATCATACGTTACACATGAGTTCCGGGGACGGAACATTCGAACCTCACTTCCTCCTTGAAAATACGGTTAGGTTGCGCGAGGTGCATTACTTATACAAACGGCGTTGCGTTATTGTTTGCTTCGATGAGAATTGCGAAATCAAATACTTTCGAATTCGTGAAACTCGTCAAAATAGCAGGCAAATCGATTCTGGGTTCACTGCAATTTGTGGAAAAGTAATTTGCCTTCGTGAATTAAAAAAAGTCGTGTTTATCAACGCGCGGGAAATTAATCGACCGATTCGAATGCAAAAGTCGGCTACGCTTTGAGAGTCGAAAAAGTAACGAGTTTCGAGTTCAAGCGATTTGAGCAGCTTTCTCGCAAACGAGTATTCATAAATAAGGCTGTGAAGTGGATTCGTAATCCTGAACGAGATTCTTGAATGAAGCTGCTCGAATGTCATTCGGCTCGTACGGTCGCAGTCTCATTCGAAAGTTATTCTTCATGAGAGATTTTATTAGTTCGCTTGAGGTCAGTGAGTGATTATTTTGTGATGAAATTTTCAGAATTATGAAACAGTGTGTGACTTTATTTTGATGTGAATTTCATTACCAGGGAGAAATTATTAACTTTCGATTTTAGCTGCTGAAAAATCAGAGAATCTTAAAATAACAAAAAGGAGGTCTCAAATTCACGTACTTATGTTAACAGCAAAGAGTTTGTTCAAGTATTATGTAATGCACTTTTTTTTGTATTTTCGAATCTTCCCCTCCCCTTCTTAACATGTTGTAATATTTTGCTTGACTCCTTCTCCCCCAACTTGTTACGTGATGAACATTTTGAAATTTTCACGTGCCCGGAAACTAGTGATCGTACTATCCAAAATTCTGTTATCATTAAAATTTTTCATATAAAAAATATCACTGATTACAGACTTTCAAGTAGGTTTTTGTCACTTTTTTTTCAAAATTTAAATTTGTACAGTAAAGTTTATTCATTCCAATGCATATTTCGGAAAAAGCTTGAAGACCTACAAATACCATTTTTCAATTCATAAAGTTTTTCAATGAGTATTAAAGATGTTCCAAGTTTTGAAAGTGTTTTTTACAAAAAAAAGGCTTTTAGGATTTTTCATATATCGTACAGTTTGTAGAATTTTTAAGGGTTATCAATTTTTTTCACATATTTCAAGCATTTCTATCAATTGTCGTAAAGGTTTTGAAAATTCGATGATCTAGATGCAAAGTATCAGAAAAAATTTGTTAGGAAACAGCATTTTTAAAGGTAAGTGGTTTTTTATTGATTTACGAAGCTTCTAGTATTTAACGTTTTTTCTCAGTTTTTTAACAGTTAGAACTTTTTTTTGGATTTTGATACTGTAGATATTTATAATTCGATGCTTAAGGATTCAAGATTTTTTAGATGTTAAGTAATTTTTAAGTCATTCGAGGAAACGGTGTCTATATGGCTTTTGAGTATTTATAGATACCTAGTATTTAGAGTATTTTTCATATTTTTAAGTTTTATTGAAATTTCTAAGGATATTATAGGTTCTTTAAAGATATGTAGTTTTTTTGAAATTCCAGTATAGATTTTCACAATTCAATGCACTAGAATATCAAATTTCAGTCGAGGTTTCAAGTATTTGAATAAAATTTGTAGAAAACAGTTTCTCTATAGATTTTGAGTGTTCGACAGACTAATGAAACTTTTAGTGCGTTTTCCGTTTTTTCAATAAATTCAGAAATTTTATTTATTCTTCTAGTACTTATTCTGATAGATATTCTTGTATAGTTTTCTAGAATAGGATGTTCTAACAATAAAAACACAAAACAATCATGTGTTTTCAAAAACTTTTTTATAAAATTATATTTACAGATACCAAATTTCTGTGTTTCAGATATTCCTGTTTTTTTGAGTCTTTATCAAACTCTTTAGCATTTATAAAATTTCGTCGTAGGGAAAGTAGAAATCTAACAATTATAAAATTTAAAGTATATAGTTTAGGAAAAAAACTCTATTTTTTATAGGGAACACCTCTAAAAAAGTTGTTCTGTGTTCACCTAAAAATGAAAGAAAAAAATGAAAAACAAAAACCAAAAAAAAATAGATACTTTTTTCATGGACGAAATAACGGAGAAAGAGCGTTACGAAAATCAGTCAGTTTTATTGTAGCGAGTTCCGCATTAAATAAACCATCGTCGGAGGGAAAAATATGAATATTATTTCATGTAACAATATAAACAAACTCACGTCAAATATTGCCGGAACTAGTAAGAAAATGTTATTCTTACTTATTTTTGTCGTAACTTTCAACCCATCGACTTGACTGCTCATTAGTCGAAAAAAGCCATCATGTCTAAGTACCTTCATTTTACTCTTGCATTTTTCCTTTAATTAACCTTAAAAGGTGTATATAAAGACTTTCATTTTGATACGCAAATGGCTAAGCGTCCTGATGCACAATAGCGTATGAACTTTTTATTCTCGAACGTCATTGTTCTCGGCGATGCAAAAAGGTGTCTTTGTTCCACGCCGTTCTTATTATAAGATCGGCGAACTTTCCATTCGATCGATCTGCGTGTCATGCCTGGCGATCGTATTTTCCGCTTGTCATTCATAAAACTTGGAGTATAAAATGTCCTTTAGTCAGTTCGTACAGTGAACCAATCTGAATGTGATTGAAATTCAACCAAAGGAATTATACGCAGACAAAACCCATTGCGAAATGATACGATAATTTGTTCGTTGCCAATACGAAAATTGACAAGACCTGGAGATTTATCGTGGCTACTGTTATGTAATTCAGTTCGAATTCATATGATACTTTTGTATTTGTATACTTGAATTTTTAGACTTAAGGGGGGAATACCAATTAAATGAAAAAAAAGTCACTTGACTTTGGGCATGGATAGAGAAAAAACTGTTATTACGCGTAATGTAAAATTTTGTATGTAGGTTGTGTGTTATATTAACTAACAATATAAAAAAAATTTTCGCAAAATTCGCATTTACTTTCTAGTTAGAGTCGCGAAAAAAAGAGTACCGCAAATTTGCGGTGTGACAAATTGCAAATCTACGGTTAATCTAAGTTGCACAATTTTTTTTGTCAATTACTGAGGAAACAAATATGCTGCTCTTGACGAATGATTTTTTTGCAAAAAGTGCTTTGTTTTTCCATAAGAGTTCGCAAATCAAAAACAAAATGATTAGTAAAATGATTATTTATGTTTATTAACGAAAAAAATTTTTTTTTTACAAAATCTGAAAACGTCAAGGGCAAATATATGTCATAACAAAACTATTATATCTACACTTTTTTGCTATAGAAAAATTTCCTGAGGCCCTATCTGTCACACCGCAAATTCGCAGACTCTTTTTTTGCACGCTTGTAACTACAGGCTGGATGCGAATTTTGAAACAAAATTTTTTTTACATTGTTGTAAACATAACATACTGCATACATAAACAATTTAAAGATTAATAGCATTGATAGTTTTTTTGCTATCCTCGCTCGAAGCCAAGTGACCGTTTTTTCTATCTAATTGGTATTCCCCCCTTAAATTACCATCGTGTAAATTCTTTGTGTCTCTTGCTTTTTGTGCATGTTCCTTGAGAATGAGTCGTTCACGATGAGTTGGAACGTGGGCGTATGGCCCGTACAGATCTTATCTTTTTACGTTCCACTGACCCAGTGCTATCAGAATCACCCTCGCAAGGTGAGGGCTGCCATTAAGATGGAAAGCTGGGCTCATCCTTTCTCTGCCATCGCTGAAGAAGGCAGAGGAAGGTCTTTGGGGGTACAATACATCACCGCGCCCCAGTAACTCAACCATCTATATTGGAATCTACGAATGACATTTTCCTCTCACTCAGTAAAGTGGCCTTTTTTTTAAAGATTACAAGAACAGAAACATTGCGATACCAGTTTGTAAAATCGATGTAACTGCTTTGTTTATCTTCCACATCTCCCAATCATAATCACCATAATTATCGATGCTACTGTTAATCCGTTCATGACAATTCCCTCTAGAACTCCAAGTTTTCTATCACAATTTCAACATTTTAAGTTTCTACTTAAATGTGAATCCTCTCATTTTCGTCAAAAACAATGTGAAGACATAATCGTAAAGCGTAATGTTTCGCATTTACCCTGAAGACTCTGTCTTGCGTTGCACATATTTACGATGTATTTCGTCGAATGAGAATCGATCGTGTCGTTGAGACTTAGTGTCTATTACCAAAAGCACGATGTCCTCCGCTCGCTTGACATAACCTATCCCATGCTTCGCTTTACGTAATGTTTCTTGGTTTTATGGTTTTCGCGCGATATTGGATATCTTCATCGCATTTTCATTTCACCGATGCGATGTGGGGAAATAACGATCTCCATAACCGCAATCTAAAAGGTAGAAATCACGTAGTCGTGGCGGTACATTGAAGCGTCGAACGAAAAGGCTTTCAATGACGAAAGCGAGAGAAAACGTGGAATCATCATAATTGGGAAAAACGCGTCAGGAAAACGCGACTGCTGCCCACCCTATTTCATTAAACGAGCTGAAAGTCAAGAACTGGGCTCCAGGTAGCATGTATTATGCTAAAGAAGCCTGCGACTCCCACGCTCGAGTATCCCTCTTACAACTTCCTTTATCTCTATTCCCGTTGATTTCTATGAAAGCGTTTCAATTTTTTCACCGATCTCGATTTCTCGTCTTGTACAATACCGACTGACATTTAGGCCTACTCGTTTGCGAACTTCTGGATAAAATGTTAGGGGTTGTTAAGAGAAAATTGTGACAAAACCAGAAAAAAATCCTTATAAACAAACGATAGCGGAAACGAACAAAAAAAGGCCAACAAAATCCTGAAAAAACGCGACGAATGTATGATTTCGGTCACATGTGCGTAGGCAGCGGGGGATTTTGGGGGTTCACACCCCTTCCGAAATTTTGCCTCGAATTTTTATTTCGAAAAAAAAAAAAAAATTTTTTTAACACGAAACGACAAAGAAAACAATTAAAAAGAATAATGTAGAAAAAATTAAATATGTTCAAATCATCAAAATGTACAACTGGAATCTTGAGGAAATAAAAAATTGTTTTATCTAATTGTAAGTACGAAAGGTAGCTGTATGAAGGATTCGTTATTTTATTAACAGAAGAAAAAAAAATTTCGCTTCAAAAGAATGTTCTCTTAAACGAAATTTTAATCATAAATGTTTGGCTTGGATAACGTAGAACAGGAAAATTTGAAAAATTGTTCCAGCAAATTTGCGATAGTATTAGGATTTCACAAAATAAAAACCCCGAAGCATTGAATCGTAAGAATATAGAATAGAAATCAGGTAAAATTCCATGAAAATTTTCAAATCTTACGAACTTTGTAGAAATAGTAAAAATGGTATACGATAGTAGTCTGTAAAAAGACTGTTTTCAAAAAATCTGAAATAAAAAGCAACTATGTAATTTAGAGCATCAAATTAGTGAAAAACGTGAATATCAATTCTAGAAACCTATCAAAATACAACAAAAAAAATAAAAAATACGAAATATCATAAACAGTTAAAAATACGAAAATATAAGAAATTTTTAAACGTGAAACATCTACATAGGTGGAGGTTTTCAAAAAATCTATAAAAATACCGAAATTTGGTTAAAATTTGGATTCTAGAACATCGAATTCTAATCATTCAATTATGTACTACTGGAAAACCTGGAAAATACACACAATCTATAAAAATTCAAAAAAAGCTACAAAATATTATAAATAACGAAAAAATACAACAATGCAAGAAATGTCTAGGACACGAAAAATTTGTATCGATTAAATTCTCTGAGAAATCTATAAAATTTTCAAAAATCAATTTACATCGAATTCTAAAACATGGGATTCTATTTACCCTCTACCCCCATGATTTATGGAAATACAAGAAAAAACTAAAAAATTTTATCAATTCCAAGAAAATACGAAATTTATAAAACACAGAAAATCTATAAAGGTTTATTTTTTCCAGAGATCTATAAAATTATTTAAAATAATTTTAATTGGACTTCTAGAACGTTTAACTCTAAAAATCAACGTAAAAAAATACAAGAAATCTTACGAAATACTATTTTTCGATACTAAAAAAGTACATGGATATAATTTTCTTAAAAATTGTTAAAACTTGAAGTTTTAGAGCACACAATTCTAGAAATCTGTACAAAAATTCATGAATATAGTAGAAAGTTTTTCAGATGGTATGAATACTTAAACAAAACAAAAAAAAACCTGAAGAGTATTGTAAATGTGTGTGAAAGATACTGTATCCTGAAAAGTTAATAAGAATCCTGACGATGGTTGAAATTTTCAATACTACAAAATCCATTACACAAAATTCATAAGCAGCCAGAAAATATTACAAAATTTTTTAAAACTTCGTTACATGATAGTTGTTGAAATTCATGGAATTCTGAAAACCTTTGTAAATATTGTAAATTTTTAGAACTTGGATTGCTGTAGTATCGAATTATAGACAGCAGTATTAAGGTTGATTTGAAAATCTTTCAATTTTTATAAATACCAAGAAAATTATGAAAAATACTAAAAATAGTAGAGGGAAAAATCTTAGTCTCAATGATTTGTATAAACATAACAAAAATTGAATCCCATTACATATATTTATTACGAATATAAAGTATGTTTCACTCCGAAATTCAAAACATTTATAACTTTCAATCAGAAAAATTTGCAAATCCTGAAGGAAATATATTTTTCCGAAAAACCCGAACATTTTTTCTGCATACGTCCTTGATTCCATAATTTGGTTTCTATGTTTTTCTAGTCTGTATGAGTTTTATTAAAGTGAGTTTTGACCATGAGCTGCCGTTTAAGGTATTGTGTAATTATATGGAAATTTTTTCCTGAGTTATATATAATTCAGTTCGTTCCCGTTTTTATCACGAGATTGCCAGGTTGGAATATAAAATTTATTGTTGATGACTGCGTTTGAAAACGCTTATTACCAATTATGCACTGTGCTTTTCAAGACTAACTCGATCGTTTGAATTTCTAATGAGCGCTTTGCGGCTCGACCGCGGTGACTCATTTGCCTGCGTTCTCTCACATGAATTCGATGATGCTTATTTGCTTGACTTCACGATAAGGTTTTAGAACGAAAACGTTTGTGTTTTTTAATAATGTTCGTTTGTGTTCATGTTTTTTAGAGTATTAGCCTTATGAGTGAAAGTGATTCTTCATTCTAGTAATTGGAATATACTGGTTTTTGGATGCCTTGATAGAAATCTGAAATAAATGACATTTATTCTTATCTTATTTAAATTTTTGTGGTAATAAAAATATTTTGAAAATACACCTTCAAAATCGATGATTTCGACTTTTTATTAAAAGTTCTGACAGATTTTTTTAATTGTTTACACTTTTTGAAAGTCTAACATATAGTGCGTGTGACAGCTGAAGATTTTTAGTGCCTAAGAAAGTTTTACAGTCTTTATTATTTTTCGCAGTAATAAGATTATAGGAGATTTTATCTGATTGCTAGTTTTCTTTCTTCTCATCTCATCTTGAAAGTCTTACGACGAAAACGGAGAAAAATGTTCTCAAATCCATTGTTCACCGGTCCAATAACTCAGCGATAAATAAATAATGCCATGGCCAGTCAATTCTCATCTTTCCTGTAATTTATTCTATATTTTCCGCTAACGTTTCCATCCAGCTAGAATTCTTGTCAAAGCTTGGGAAAAATTGTTGCAAATGCCAGATTCCGAACCATTTTTTTCTGCGGGTGTTTGATATCATTGAACCACTCATGATTCGAAATTTTTCTCTTGCTCTTTTCCATGCCATAGACGAGGGATCCAGGGCATTGCCCCGGTTGCACTCGAGTCCCGAGGAAGATACAATGAACCCTCGTTCTATGCAGATGAATGCCGATTCGGGGCTGTGACGTAACGGATTCGTGCGGTGGCCAAGGGAAAAAAGTTGCAAAATTGGCATGTCGTAGCTCGTCTGAATGGGTCTCGTTCCGATTCACGTAGGCATTTCTTCTTACTTCCTCTTGCGCAAGGCGACCACCGTATCAGCGAAGGTCGGGCGAGAATGCAGCTCCGATTGAAATGCGGCTCACGGCGGGGCCGCCGCCGGCCAGTCTGGGCGGCCCGCTCCTATCCAGCAGCCGGGCCCTCGTCCAACTCAGTCCAACTCTGTCCAACTCTGTTCAACTCTCCACTTCTCCACAGGCTTATCGCACGCCACCGCCTTATCTAAACGAAGCGTAGCGATATTTGCACCCCTGCCAACTCGAACCGCGCGCCCGCTCGATTTATCGCTCGGTCACTTTATCCGCTCTTGTTTGCATAATGGCCGTTTGCTCTTTGAAAATTTGCATTTTGCCGCTTCTACCATTTTCGAAAGATTGCTGTGGGTTGAATAAATATCAACGGCGGGGTGGTGGGCTGTGGATTGTTTTGCAGTCAGGAATTTTGTCGAGTACCTACTTCTTAACTTATCCAAGTTTCTGTCATTTTTATGAAAGACATGTTTGTTGTGCATGATAATATTCGAGCATTAGAATCCCGAATCGTCATACAATCATTGTATACCAATATCTGCTCATATCATTCGTGACAACTCGAGCTCCTAACATTGAATCTAAAATTGCTGAAACATTCAGTTTTCATGGGAATCGTATTCCTAAGGTGCAAAACCTTCTTGGAAAATGAACTCAGCGGTTTATGATTGAATCACCCTGAAAAAGGTTACATTTGTATTAGGATACATTGTATCATTTTACTTCTTGAGAATTCATATCAGATTCATGTGTAGGTACACCGTAACAATGACAAGTTTCGACCCGCTTTCAAGCAAGGTCACGTATTCTTAACCCGATAAGCATTCATGCGTACGAAGATACCACTGCGTCGGCGTAACGTTTGTTTTCTCTTCGGTGATTTCGCAAGGGTCGATGCGTGCGCAAAAGTGGAGGAGGCACCTGATTATGCTCGCTTTTTGCCATTCGCTGTAATAGAGTCTCGTTGACCTAGATGCGAAAATGAACTCCCATCGCCATATCGAAGGTCCTGAATTAATCCCACAGTATCTCAACCAGACACATGAAGTATACACAGTATACTTCTTTTACAACTTCTTATTTATTTATTTTACCGAGTACTTTGTTTGAAAGGCTCAACTTTCAAATGATTATATTTCCGTTCTTCATGTTCGTAGGCTTTTTATCCAACTTTTAGGCTGACACTTTGGGAAAGAATAAACATTGGAGAGGATTCGCTAAACTAGATGAGGCTTATGAAGAACCGTCGGGTTTAATTGGACGATTGTCCAGGCCTTCATTCCCGTCACGCAGCGGAATTTACATGGCATTAAGCGTTTGGTGAAAGAGCGGACGATTGTTGCGGTTCGGTGAGGTGGCGAATACGCCTTAATGCGGCCTTGTAACTGGCCACACAGGCCACGGTCACGTATTCTCATACGGGCCTACCGTATGCCATCGTATTACGGCGTATCCTGAACATTGCGTTATCCCGAACAATGGCCTCGGGCTCCCTCGTTGCCAGAAAACTCTGGCTCGTGTTTGAAACGAAACTTGAAATCCTGTTCAGGAGTTTTGTGGCCAGGCAATGTAGAAAATCAGGAACCTTACAATGAGACAGTTATGCTGTTTCAGGAAGGCACTTGGAAACGTCGAAAGGTGAAAAAAATTTTAGCAATTTTGTGCTGGATTTCAAAAAGACAGTTATGAAGTTAAAAAGTCAGCAATCTAACACTTTTGAGTGCTTCAGTGTCATTTTATCACAAATATGTAGTCTGGGTGATTCAGGTTGGGTCTTTTTTGGGTGGAACTTTTTTTATAACATATTCATCGAAATTGATGGGACGAGTATTCATTCTTTTTGCTATAATTTTAGTTGTTTCGTCGCATAAAATTTTCAAGGAATACAAAAATAAAAAACATGATAAAAAATTGTAACGTTCGCGTCCGGACAATTTTTGCCCGAGATATTAAATAGTAGAGGAAGATCAACATTTGCAAACTTAGAATATGAAGTACTTAGGAGATAATTCACAAATTTGCCTGCGACCGATTCGCAGGCAGAAAAAATTTTCTGGAAGGGTTTTTCAAAGAAATATGCGGGATTCGTCAATTTTGTGGATTTCAGGATTTGAAAGTCATACAACTTTTGGAGTTCACAGTTAAATATTTTTTCATGTCTGTATTTATTATAATGGGATTCGATTTTCGTGATTTTTATGAAATTTATTGAAGTTACAATTTTTCTACTACTTCTGGTATTTATCATAATTTTTTTATTTTTTAAATAAATCACCCCCCCCCCCTTCCACAACCCCTAGCGAACATCACCAATGTATAAATCCTAGAATTAATAAAAATAGAGTATAATAGTACTTACAAGAAAACTTCATGAAAAAAGTGAGATACAAAAGTATTGAAATCAGTACTGAATTAATGTATGAACAGGAAAAGTATTTAATTGTTATGCAATTTTCAAACGGCTAGAAGTAGTATGTTGAAGTGAAACGTCAATAAATCATAGCAAAAACAGGATCAGATTTTATATATGATACGCCATTATACTTGGGTGGTAAGCAAAACAAATCAAAAAATTACAAAACATTAGTTTTTACAGTTCTGCATGGAATACAGATACAGTAAACTTTAGAAAAATTAAGTTTTGTGAAAATCTAATAGCCTCAGAAGTAAAAGTAGGTGAAAATTAATTCGTGGGCTGCTGTCAAGATTGATAAAAAGTACCGTTTTACACGCAGACTAATAGATGCATAGTGTTGCAACAATTGCAATGGTATTTTCTTTTTACTTTACAAACGTTTCTTTCCCCCCCCCTTTTTTTTTATTTCATCAATTAAAAACTTGGAACTTCAAAAAGTATGACACAAAACTACTTCAAAAAGCAGTAGAAACACATGATTTCGGAACAACAATCGGTTACTGAATCAGTATTGTGCAAACTGAATATCATTCAATAATAGAAAAAGCGTGTCCGTAACTTTCAAAAAGTATATACAACGATCATGGTGTCCGCATTATTCAAGCCAAATTATGTATTGGATATCATTTTCCACGAAAAATTGTATCAAGACACATTTTTGCATTATTTATTTCGATTCCAAGTTATCTGCCAGTTATGAGTATAAATAAGGTAATAAAGATAAATAATCTCAGCTGAGTAAAAAAGCTTGGTTATTATTATGAAATATATTGTTATCAAAATATTACTGTCAACATATAAGACGTTGTTTTTTGCACAGTAGCCCACGAATTAAATTTCACCTACTTTTACTTCTGAGGCTATTAGATTTTCACAAAACTTAATTTTTATAAAGTTTACCGTATCTGTATTCCATGCAGAACTGTAAAAACTAATATTTTGTAATTTTTTGATTTGTTTTGCTTACCACCCAAGTTTAATGGCGTATCATATAAAAAATCTGATCCTGTTTTTGCTATGATTTATTGACGTTTCACTTCAACATACTACTTCTCGCCGTTTGAAAATTGCATAACAATTAAATACTTTTCCTGTTCTTACATTAATTCAGTACTGATTTCAATACTTTTGTATCTCACTTTTTTCATGAAGTTTTCTTGTAAGTACTATTATACTCTATTTTTATTAATTCTAGGATTTATACATTGGTGATGTTCGGTAGGGGTGGTGGAGGGTATACCAACACAGATTTTCAGTATTTCTTGGATTTTCAGAACTTCAATATTGTTTATTTCTGTCTGAATTCATGATAGTTTCTGCTATTTGCATAAATTTCTCGTATTTGATGCTATTGTACTGAAATAATTAATGATCTTGAGTATTTTAATAATTTTGCAGAAAACAGTACTTTTCATATACATCGCAAATACTACTTGGTTTTTTTTTCATATTTTTTTGGTATTCATACAATTCCAAGAACTTTACGGTATGTTCATGAATCTCTCCAATGGAGATTTTTATAATTTCATTCTTTAAAACTCAGAGGTTTAAAAATTTCGCAGATTATTGTGTTTACATATGTACTTTTTGTGTACCTATTAAAATATTTCCAGTATGTCTTGCATTTGTTCTGTATTTATGGATCCTGAAGGATTTTTTTAGTATTTTGTAGGATTTCTTGTATTTTAAAATTACAATTGTACATAAATTTCTGGATTTCACTGGTTTGACGTTCTAAAAATCAAATGAAAATTGATTTTTAATCAATTTATAGATTATTGAGAAAGGAACATCGATCTAGATTCGTGTTCTATATTTTTTGTCTTTCATAGATTTCTTGTATTTTCTTATTTTTTACTATTTATAAGATTTTGTAGCCTTTTCTTGTACTTATTTTTATAGAACATGTTAATTTAAGATTTTCCATGAGTGTATAGATTACTTCAAGTCCATGCTCTGGAATCCAAATTATTTTCAATTCAAATGATTTTATACATTCCAGAAGAAATTACAATTTCGAAGATTTTCTGTGTTTTATAAATTTTATTTCTTTTATACCTAAAGTTTTTCATTATTAACAATATTTTCTTTTCTTTTCTTGTATTTTCATAGGTCGTAGGTATTATTTAAGTTTTCCAGAATGACAAAGATTACTGGAATTTAATGTTTCAAAATTCAAATACATGCCAATTTTTAATTATTTCATAGATTTTTGGGAAAACTGCCCGCACCTAAAGTGATTTTTCGAATTTGTGGAGTTCTTATATTTGTCTTTTTCTTCCAGTATTGATAATATTTGTATTTTTGTGTGCATTTCTAAAGATCTGGTGCATTTTTTCAGATTTTTTGAATGTATTTAGATTTTCTGAAGTGTATACGCCAAAATTCAAATTTCAGTCGATTTTTAGTTATTTTATAGATTTCTGGAACAATGGCATCTACATATTTTTTTCGCGTTTTATTTTATATTGTAATTTTTTTTTTTTCAATTTGCAAAGTTTTCTAGAATTTGTATAAAAGAATGTATAATTCTGAAAAAATTTTTTTCCCAAGAATTTAAAGTTGATTATTTTTATATATTTCTTAGATAGCAGTTCTTTCACAGAATCCTACCATTTCTAGTATTTTATTGAATTTCTTTTCTCTTTTTCTATCATTCCATGCCTCAAGATTCGAATTATTTGGATTTCTAGCATTTTCGCATTTTCAATTTTTTTATACCTATAATCAATTCATAATGTTGTAACAATTTTTCAAATTTTCGTTTTTTACGTTATAATAGCCAAACATTTCTGATTTGAAATTCGTTTAAGAAAAAATTCTTCTGATGCAAAAATGATTGATATTTTTTTGTTAGTAGTATAAGAATCCTGAATATTTGTAACTTCGTGTACTAAGATGAAACCATGTGTTAATTCCGAAAGATTTCAGTAAGTAAATTTTTGATGTTTCAAATCTATTTGATTTTAACGCATTTGTTATTCCTTTCATTTGTATTTATGTTATAAATTGTTACCACTTATTGTTTTTACATAAAACGGTAATTTCATCAAAATTCCGGAAGATTGGAAGATTTTGAGATGAAATGACCCCTTACTTATGTTAGGATACGTGGACTCCTTGGACCATCAAACTTTTAGGGTTGAAGGTATTATTCATTATTATTTCGAGCAAGCACTTAAATCCACATTAGCCAGAGAAGTCGTAATTGTCACTTTCTAAAGTCATAATGTTGATTGAGTTTTCATTGCCTGGCTTTCTCGCTTTCAAGACACTTCACAGTGCTATCTCTTGTTCAAGCTATTAAATGTCGTTTAAGGTGATGTATTTCAACCACTGATTTATGGTATGCACAAGTCTTCTAGAGGAACCACATCATGAAAATTTGCGGTTTTATCTGCACTTACAAAAGAATTTAGTTTCGTGTATTTCCAGTATTAATCAACGATGCTATTTATGCGAAACAAACGAAAACGACAATCATAAAGTCGCAGCTGAGTACTTGTTTGGGCTCCACATGTAATTTCCTTTGTGCCACGTAGCTTTGAGAACGAGAAACGCTCTCGTGCAATTTCCACTCGACAATGTTACCATTTTGTTATTATTGGCAAAAAAAAGTCTCTTGTCCAGAGAACCAAGTACCAGGGGAGAATCGTACATTCATTCTCTCGTAAAAAAGCAAGCAGGAAATAAATTTTGACTGCTACGTATTTTTCACAGTTTTTGTTCGAATTGGGAAGGATGATGCTTTTCAGTGACGGAGTTCGCATCAATGATCTATCTTTCGACAAATTCAACGTTCGAAAAAAACGCTGCTAGGTTTTTCTTGGATGATGTCAGAAATTGATAATATTGAAGTTTTGTGATGAGCTCAGGTTATTTCTCATATTTCCGCAAAACACATAGGAAAATATAGCAGTCCTGGCTCGCGTTTAAGTAGGTCAAATCGATAGCGCTTATCGTTACATTACAGAGAGCTGCGGGTAATCGATACAGGATAAGACTTGACGATGCGAATGGGCTTTTGTAGATTTTTTTTTTAAGTTTGGTTTTTACTGGTATGAACAATGGACCATTACACATTTGTTCTCTTTCTCGATCGTAATTCACGACATATTCACTGAGCCAGTCAATTTAAAAATGCTGAAACATCAATAAGCAAGATTTAATATTGCCCTCAAAATGCAATCGATAATTTTATGGTTGAAATCATTATGTAGGGCGAACTGGGTAATTAAGAGACGAACAAAGTTGAACTTAAGTATACAATATTTTCATGGAAAAGGTTCCCGAAAAAGAGAACTTAAATTAAGTGAGATTCTCCACGGAGCAAGCACGCGAGCTATACTTAAGAAGCAGGTGAAAGCTTGGTTTAAAAATGCTTGGCAATTAAAATTAAGTTGGTTTGCGTTCCGAATTCTCCAGTTCACATGGGGAGCGGAGATATTGCGTGCGGCGTATCTATTCCGAGTCTACTAGGAAAACGGCTGTCTATGGCATCTCCTGCCTTATCGCTCGTTTCGCGGATCTATAAATACCCGGAGCAACAGCTAAGGCTCGTGCTAATTGCCAATACGAAAATATGGACCGCAAAAAAGGGAGTTTACGCTGGAACGCGGAACCCTAGAAGCACTCTGGAACCGTAGAAGATGCCTTTTCCTGCGCCCCTGGCACGCGGATTCATCAGAGAAAACATCATCTTTGTTGTGAAATCCGTGGAACGCAAGTGGTAATATTCGCGGTTTCCGTGTTATTATAAGGGAAAAAAATATCATTTAAATGTTGTCGAAAAAATTCATCAAGGTGGTCTTGGAGGAATCAAAATTCTTTCAATTATTTTTATGACATCGGTCAGGATTGAAATTATTGTCGAAAATTTCAGAATACTTGAACGAAAGTTATTAGGTTAAGGGGTTGTTGGGGTATTTGGGGCTATCTATAAATTACGCAACGTAATTTTCAGGATTTTTTTACTCCCTCGCCCCTGTGTCACAAACTGTCACATGGGCTTGCATTACTTCTACTCATAAAGGTACCAACGTGGTCTTCAAAAAAAAAAAAAAAAAATGAATATTGTCAGAAATTTTCCATATTCTAGAATAGCATTATTAACACTAAATTTTTATTGTTCTGAGAACAAAGTTTTCGAGCTTTTGGAATTTATTAAATTATGTCGACGCACGCAAAAATGCTCAGGTGGTCACTCAAAAAAGAATTCCCGATATTTTTAAATACCTGCGATTTCGAAAAAAACTATTTCCAAGTTTAAAAAATAATAATTCGTTATTGTTCCAATTTTAAATTCGTCAAATTTGTGATAAGTTTTTCCATTCTTTTACACTCAAAATTTTTTAAATACGTAGGTACTATGACAACAATCAATATTTACTACATTTAGTATTGCATGAAAAACTTTATTATATTTCTGAAATAGAGATTTAAAAAGTTATTAAAATTTGGATCGATAATTTAAAAAATGAGCAAATTTTGAATTTACGTAAAAATTTTGCGATTGTCTGTCTTATTATTCGAAATTATAATAGAGTGACTTAAATTTCTGGAGAAAATTTTGCAACTTATATATGGGGTGTACGCAATCAAGTAACTAAAAGTTTTAGCTCAATATGACATCACTTCGAGTTTTTAATGTTCATGATCGTTTTATTCTTTTGTTTCTTTCACTTGGTTCAAAATCGAACTATTTATATACTAGTTCAATTTGAAAGGCAGAAATTTCAAAAGGTTTCCACGTTTTGTTGGTTATTTTAGAATTTTGTATATTTTTCCCCAAATTCAGGATTAAATGAAAATCTTGTGATGAAACGTATGAAATAACTACAGATTCTAAATTTCATTAATAATTTTGCATTTTTTGTTCTGTTTTTGCAATTCAGAATAGTATTACTTGGAATATTGATTCAGAAGTAAAAAGTCATAATTTTTTTTTAATTCCTTATTTTTCTATGCATGTTTTCGCCATCTATATTATTAAGAATGCAATCATTTCACGTTCAGGATGAGCATAAAATTCAATACAGCTAGAGATTTTGACATTCAATAATATTTTTAAAATTTTTTGTTTGACTACTTCAATTATCATTCGAATTTCTAACATTCGGGTTTAAAAATACCACGAGTTTTGAAAATTGCTGATAGTTTCTAATTTGATTTTTTGAAACTCGTAGTGTAATATTACTTAAAGTTGTAGCTGAAAAATTCAAAGTAATTGCAAAGTTCTAATAGTGTGCATAACGTTTTGTGTATATATTGTGTTGAAAAAATTATATTTGAATAGTAAAAATTTATGCTTGTTAGTACAAAAAAAAAAAATCTTCACTTTTGTAAAACACATATCACACAAAATCATTGACAACGGTTTCATAATTTTTCGTGTAATCCTCAAAAGTTAAAATCATATACTCCAAGTTTAGACAAAAAAGTTTTGATTTTCATTTTAGTTGAAATTATAATCAAAAGTTGCAAAACTAACATTAATAATATACATCATCAAATTTTAAAATATCGTAAATTCGAATTCTAATGCCTTATTTTAAATTTGTTCTATTCGTTAAATTTAAAATGAAGTGTTCAGTATTCGGGATGAAAACCACTTGTTGTGAATTATGATGATGTTTCCCAATAGAGGATTTTCAAAATTTTACTTACATGTCTCATGCAGATCAAGGGTTTATGAAAACATCTCAAATGTGTAACGTAATATTATGTCACAAATTGTCCCATCGAGCTGGACCTCCCCCCCAAAGAGCGTTTCATAATTTGTGGACAGTCCTTTATAATTGTCAACATTCCGTATTTTAAACTTATTCTATTTCAATAAAGAATGCTTATACTTATTCTTCACTTAACATTTCATCTTGTAACGAAAATCTGCTTCTTTCCTATGCAAAATATGATCAAAGAGACAGCGCGAATCATCCAACGAGAATGCAAAGTGCAGATGCATTTTGCTGGGGTAGTAAAAGTGGCATCGATAATCAGGATCAGATATAGGCTTTTTACGACTCACCACGCTTCGCTCTTAATCGCCGCCCGTCGGTTTCGGTTTGCTCTCGCGCGACATCGGATTCGCTGCATTATTTAGCGGCAGAGGAGCGTTTTAATCTTTCGTCTTGAATTTTGCAGCTGCAGTCGAAGCGTATTACGCTGCCGACACAGGTGCAGCGTAATTAACGTCCGGCTCGTTTCATCGTACAAAGACCCCTTTTTCTCGTTTACACGCGCGTTTTTCCATTTACTGGTATCATTCATCTCGTCTTGTTTAAGCACTGAACGAGATACGTTACGCATCTTTCGTTGTGTGTGTGTTTGTGTTTTTTTATTTTATTAAAATAAAATTATTGTGTTTACGGAAAGTTGCACCCGTATTTCCTATAGTGATGTTAACTTTTTTTTTTGGTTTTTCCAGGGAACGCATTTGGTCTAACTAGTTATCTGAACAACTGATGAAAATAAGTATCTAAGAATAATTTCCTGAATTTGCGAAGTAACCTTACTTATTGAAAATCATCAAAAATGAACTCAAGATATAGGTATGGGTAATTTAATCTAAAATTATCTAAATTACAGATTTTTATTACGCTTGTTCCAAACAATCGGACAGTGGTAAATTAAAATAATACGTGATGTAGATATGCTAGAAAAAATGTCCACAAAAAAAAGAACCAGCCCGAATTACGTAGACGATTTGAGATGAAATGACCTTTTAACGATTATTGATTCACAAAAAGTTTAATCATAGTCTTGTTTGCCAAAGCGGTAAAAGGTTCTCTGTCGTCAGTCTCATTTGCGCGACAATGAGCATCACTTTAGCACCGTAAAAGCCATTCCATGTGGTAATGCATTTCCACCTTTTCATGGTCCATAAAAGAGCATGCGAATCCGTCGCTTCAACTTGTTACGACTCTCGTTAAGTGACGTGCGTTTTTAGAGTGGAGAAATAGATTTTCCTCCCGATGTGTGGTCTCTTCTCTAAAATGAAACTTCAAACTTGGAATATAAATCTGTTCTGTTTTTGTGTACCAACTTTTCTTAATGGCAATTTTGTGTAAATATTCAGACAAGGAAGTTGATTGACATGGCATCACTCGCATATTAAATGAAGTGGTTGACGAGTGTTTGTAGAACGTGCGCTTTATTTATTTTGGATATAAATGTTAGCGGCTCATTTATCTTGAGTTTAAGAAACTTGAATGAAATTGTGTTTGATTTGTTTGGTTGTTCAATGATCGAGTATTTGTGGGCGAAAAACTGTTAGGACGTAACCGATGGTCATAAGTAACTCGTAGATGTTATGTTTTTCTGTGTTCTGGGCTCGAGTTTTGCCTTGAGCGGAACTAAACGCTCGGAAATTGCAGGCGGCAACTTCACATAGTATGCGCAAGAAATTCACCAACTCAAAAGTAGCTTACATCGAGACTAATAGGCGATAAATCCTCATGACGATCGACATGGTAAAATCTATGTTAGCTGATAGCCATAGAATGGCATATAGTCGGATCAACGTGATCAGATAGATGATGGATCGCGATAAGTTTTTTGTTGTTTTTCGAATGTAGAAGCAATTATTTAGGTGTTTGTAGAACAAGTAATTTAAGTGCTGTATACTGAACTTAACATGATGAAAATTGTAGTTAATGGCCACGGTCAGGATGCCTGATATAGACAAAGATACATCTTGTCAAAGTATGTTTTTACATCATGTTACAAGGATGATAACAATCAACTTATATATGTTTTTTTTGTATGTTTCAGGTGAGTCTTTCTCTCAGCTACAAAGAATATAAAGTGATTACGATTTTCAAGAAAAAAGGTATGTTGTGAAGAAAGAATTTTATAATTCCTTCTGGCTTGATGCTTGCTCACTCAAAATTATTCAGCAAGAAAAAAAAGCAGCTTCAGTTCACTTTAGAAGGCACATTACGCATTTTATACAAATGACTAAGAAAAAATTTTTCATAATAAAGAAATATTCAAGAAAAAAAAAAATTAAAAAAACAGAACACTCACGTTTTAAACACCCAAAATCAACGATACAATTTCTAGAAGAAAGGATCCCCTAAATATTAAAAATCATCGGTTAGAATGAAACTTTCATGAGTGCGATGAAGAAATATTATTCTATAGCGTTCGAAGCTCGTAACTATCTCTTCGATTGTGTAAATCGAGCCGAAAAGCTTCATAAGGGTCGCATATTTTTCACGCCCGAATAACGATGTTGAGCGAAAACAAATATCTTAAGGAAAACACACAAACGCTGTCTTTCGTTTGGGAGCGTAAAAAGAAGGCCGCGCATTCTGCTGCCGGTCTCTTCCTCTTGGCGAATGGAAATAGATTTCCGGAAGCAGCTAGACGAGAAACACTCTTGGTGATTCGTCCAAGTTTCCTTTTGATGTCGCTCAAACGGCTTTTTATCCGTCGCATCCGAGCCGTATTTGTTGTTCCCGCGGATTATGCCGCGCGTGACCACATTGCGAAAATAAACGTCCGTGCGAAATGTCGCGGTTCTTCTCGCCATATGTTCCCCCACGACTTTACGAGGATGCCATGTGCCAGAGAGCATTTGCGTTAAGCGTTACGCGCAAATTTTACACGCCATATCGTTTTTATCGCGGCCGTTTTCTTTACATGTTGAGAAGCGGTTTTGGCCATCAACACAAAAGAACATTGAATGGCGTTGAAGTGTATCGAAGCAGAATAACGGAGAAAGCTATTGATGAACTTTCGCGGATGTTGCGTATGACTAATTTTTACATGTGCGAATTTTTAATTTTAAGAAAAATTTCTGGTACCTTTTTTGAGATTTAACAAAACATTTTTTCTTTTTAATCTTTCATCTTTTTCATTCTTTGTTCGAAAATGTTTACTAAGTATTTTATTTTTTTTCATATTATGTACTTCCAGTAAAGTGAGAATTTAGTTTTTGGAAAGATCGTGGGAATTTTTTTCTTCCTAGGTGACTTTGAAAGTGTTCGAAATTTTCATTGAGTGGGGTTACTTCTTGAAATAGAAGAGGTTTTTCTAAATAATATATTTCTATATTTCCTACGAGATTGTATAACTTTTCATACTTCACGATATGGTCACGAGAAAACAATTTTTAATTTTTCATATTATAGAATTGAAAAATTTTACAACTTTTTAAAATTTTTTACTGATACTTTTTTTTACTTATTTTTTTGGTATTCATACCACTTTAGGGATTTTATGGTGTTTACATAGATTTCTATATAGCTTTCTAGAATTCGACACCCAAGGAATCTAAGTTCTATAAAATTTCATGAATATGATAGATTTTTGAAAAAATTGTAGGCACGCAGATTTCAAATATTTCGCAGATTTCTATCATTTTCAAATAGTATGTTATTGATCATACATTGTAGTATTTTCTCGTACTTTTATAGATTTCTAGTATTTCTATAGGTCACTTTATATGTTTCTAGAAATTTATGTTATACTATCGAAACTTCCAACGATTTTGGGTATTGAACGAGTTTTTAAAAAATCAGTATACTTTATATGGATCTCAAAAATCGATCTCTTCAATCACTCGGAGCACTATCAAAACTTCATCCACTTTCTCATCATGAATTTTCTTTAATTATGTTCAAAACTTTACTATTTACACACAATTGTGTAGATAGTATCGTGACCACATTGACGTTTCAGAAAGACTTGTTATGGTTTCAGACAATTTTCACCTCATTCGTAAGGAGAATCAAGAATTAAGAATTTTTGAACGTCAATTTTATCTTCTTAATTTTTAGGAGCTGTGGAACTTTACGTTAGGAAGTCTTTCAGGATGTTATAAATTTTCTTTGAAAATTTTTTCGGTGTATAAAAGGTGCTTTGGTGATCAATTTTTCATATTTTGAATTATGAAAGGATTTTTTTCGAAAAATTAAGAAATTGACTTTTATATGAATTTTTCGAATATTTGTGAAATGTTAATTCTGATCAATTTTCCTTCAAACTTGGATTATTTATTGAGAACATTTCTCCATTATTATTTAATACCATAATTTTACAAGCAATTAAAATCTTGATAGTCTTAATATTTTTTCATAGTTTTTTATGGTTTCGTGAGTTTTGGCACGATTTAAAAAGAGTTATACTTTCATGATAAACTGTCGAGGTAAAACAAATTTTCGATGAAAAAAAAAAGAAAGTTATTTGTCATGTTCGAAAAAATAATGACGTACAATTTATTTTTCTAAAGCTTTTGGTCATTATAAGTAATAATAAAATTGTCTTTTGAAGAGAGCTAGTATAAGGGCCTAAATCCAGCAGCGCAAGAGAACATTTTAATAGCAAAATTATATTGTGAACCGAATTTAGCTTCTATTTATCGAAAATCTCTTGTCTTAGTAAATGCGAAATGGGTCGTGCAAATTATTACAGTAAATTTTTTGAAAATGAGATACATTTTTAACTTTGTTAAGCTACGAATTTTGACAGTATTTTTATGTGAGAACTTTTTACGATAGTAACGTAATTTTTTACACTTTTCGTTGCAAAAACAACTATTTTGAGGCAAAGGAAATTCAAATAGGTTAAAAAAAAAATTGAAACCTGATAAAATTTTTGACAGTTAAAAATACCCGAGGCGAAATCTTTCACGAAAAAATTGGAGGGTTAGAGGAGGCTTCAGAGGGCTTTATTTTCATTGAATTACAGTGATCATTTGGTGCTCCGAATGCGGCGGATTGCCGTTTCCCGCATTCGGAGCACTATTGGAGGGTGCTCCGAACCCTCCAAAAACCCTCGACATTCAGAATTTTTAGCATTTGGATCACTGTTGGAGGGTGCTCCGAACCCTCCAAAAGCCCTCCAAGTTCAAAATTTTTAAGCTACTTATCCTGATGCTTGCCTTACATGTGATCGCAATGTTAAAATCTGTCAGAAATAGTTACGGTAAAAAATATTACAAAAAAAAATTCCGGAAGCTTATGGCGGCACATTTTTACTTATGGTTGTAATTAATTTAGCTAGAGAGAGCCTGTAGGGATTTGACCGTTTATTACGAGGAGAAGAAGACATATATTATCAGAAAAAATCATTGCCCTGGAGACTGGATTCGAACCCAAGAATCTTCTTATTGATGTTGCCGTGTCGCGCCCGTTTTTCCACTCGACCATTGTAGCACTTCGTTGTAGGTATCTAAATTGTTTCCTATGTTTAGAATTTACTCTGAATCCACTGAACGGACATTCCTGGACAATTTTAATCGAAAAAAAAAAAAAAAAGAAAAAATAGATACAGCGCCAGGGTATAACCTGAATGCATTTTTATCGGTTTCCCAAAATTTTTTATATTGTAGGTACTAGAAATACGAGAGGAACCAAACATTATAAAATCAGTTAAATTTTCTATTTTCCCAAGAAAAATTTTTTCCATCGTTGCACGAAGAAAAATGTCAACTGTTTCAGGACATTAAAGATCTTTCCAGACTTTCGAAAATTTTGAATTTTTTCGAAAGTGATAATTTATTTTGAAATATAATATTAGTTTATTATATATTAACGATGTACTTTCGGGTATATTTATACTATCAAATTTTTTTCAATTTTAATTGAAAAATTGTAATTGAATAGATTAATTTCAGAATTAAAAAAATGAATTTTTAAGTTCATAAATGACATGATTTCAAAAGAATTAAACCATGAAAGCAATATTCAAAATTTATGAATTATCGATGGTTAATGAAATAGTTTTCAGATTACATATAATATCTCGTCAAGGAATGACGTATTTATAAATATATTGCTTTATTCGTCAAAATTAGTCGTTTGTATTACCTATTGATTGTTTAATTCATTGTATTTATATTAATGTACATCGTACAAACATTTTTGTAATATCTATATACTCGGATTCTGATAAAATTAAAATAAGTCGAAAAAACATTCACCATATAATGTGTGATTTTCAAAATTATTTTACTGCGCTTGCATGCTTTATAACTGGGAATTCTACAACTATTGTCGGAAACTTATGACCTACTATTTACAAAAATAGTTGCTACAAATAATGAAATGTGTACTGTAAAAAATTCACAAAAATCGTAATGGAAACAGTTTCCATCAGATTTCCGGCAATTATTTCTGCTAGATTGTGATTGGGCTGCCATGATAAAATTCACGCTAACCTGGTCTGATGACATTGCAATATCATCTAAATTTTTCACATCAATAAGGATTTTAAGCTAATACTTTCCTCCCTAAGCTACCTATCATGCCTGTACGTTTTGACAAATGAGCTAAATCCACATGTAAACAATGTATTTTTTTTTAGTTCATATGCATGCATTCAAAGGTTTAATGCGCTCTTACAATACTTTTAATAAACACTGTAAAGATTTTCTTAAGTGTTAAGCTTTATTAGACATGTCAATTAATAATGTTTAATCACTGGTTTATAATTTTTTACACAATTTTAATGCATGAAAGTTTATTAAAATTAATGACGTTTTTGTATGATAGATTTAATACACTCACTGAGAGTTTTTAATAAACTCTCTAAATATTTTCAGAGCTGCCAATTTTTTTTAGGAGACATGTTTATTAATCACTGTTGAATACATAAGTTTATGATTTATAATACTATTCTAATATAATAAATTTTATTCAAATCCTTGATATTATTAATATTGTATATGCAGTTAAAACTTTTGTTACTAATAACGGAGGGTTCGGAGGGCAAAAGAAGGGACGATTTTTCAAAGTGGAGGGTTTAGAGGGCATGTTGAGGGTTATTTGATTTCATTTGGAGGGTTCGGAGGGTCCTTGGAGCCCTGTTTGAGGGTTTGGAGGTTTCTAGGAGCATTTTCCATTCGTGAGAACAATAGAATGGAGGGTTTGGAGCATCGTTTCCGACTTTCAGATTTCGCCTCGGGTAGTTGAAAAAGTCAAAAAATTTACATGAGCCTTGAAAATATGAGGATTTTCCAACTTTTTGTACAGTTTTTATAGAGTCTAACATTTTTTACAGTTTTGTTACATTTAATAATACAGTCTGAGTCTTGACAGTTTTACTATTTATAACAATTTTGACAGGATTAGATTCTTCACTCGTTCTTCGATAGTTATGACAGTTTTAAATTCTTCGATAGTTTCCATAGATAGAACAGCTCGTGTATAAATATTTATGTATTATTTGATATATATTAGAGTTTTTATTATTTGTATCAATTATTATTATATATGTGAATACATAGGTATTTTCACATGTACATAAAAATATTCATAAATTATTTTATCTCTTGAAGTATACTCTTCACTACTTAATGACTGCGGAAAGCGCTCTGCCGCAAAGCCATCTAGTATCGACGCCAGAAGTATTTTACTTCTTCTCGGATATCAAGACTCGCGGCTGAGGAAAGTGGTATTTACGCATTCCTCAATGGCCATGGATAACAAATGTACAGAAAAATTCTTCTTAAAAACCGATCAATTCTGGTTTTTTGGATTGAATTCGTATAAAATAAACCGTCAGTATTAAACAAATGCTGTATGTATCATTTTGAAACAGTTTTTCAGCGCCGACAAGATCATTTTTTGTAAAATCGTCGGCTGTCCAAAAAAAAACCTCATGTACTCCACTAAATAAATAGTAGTACATTTAGTCATTTTTATGTCTATTTCTACTGAACTATCAGGTTTAAATAATTTTTTGCTATGAGGGAGATGATAGATAGTAAGCTTACATTTTATTCTCAAATTCTTACAAAATTTTTCATATCCACCGATCGAAATTTTCGATCAACAATTAATTCGAAAAAATTGAAATGATTTAGATTGCATTTATTTCAATATGATTTTATAAGTGAGATTTTATTAAATAAAGTGATTTTTACATGTTCTCAAGGCATTTTTTACTGTAAAGGGAGAGGAAATCTAGAATATTTGTTTTAAATGGAATCAACTTCAAAATAGTTCATTTGACTCGTTTTTTTTTCTCGATGTTCGAGGAAAAAATTCATTTTCTACAGAGAAAAGACAACATTACATTGAAAATTCATTCACGTATTGTAAAAAAAAAAACATTGTTGAATATTGTTTTATCAATGAATATTTCACTTTTAGTTAATCAGAGAGTTGAATTATCCAAGGATAAATGAATTTTCAGATACATTTCCCAGCAAATTTATTTGCACTTTAATTTCTCCCTTATTCATTTTTTACCGGAACGTTCTAACCGGATTTCAATTCTAATCAAGATCCTAATTTATCACCAATAAATTAGTATATAATACATCAATAAAAAAATAGACGGTAATTATATACATCTTATTAATCTCATTTATCTAATTGATGTAATTAATAGAAGTTTGGATTATCCTAGAAATACAGAAAATAATTTTCTTCTGAATCTAACTTTTTTTTTCAATTGACGTCTGATAATTTTTGAATGATTTGTTTGAAAAGTTTTTTTTTATTTTAATGACTTACAAAAAAAAGCTTGATCGTTCACATTGTGATTTATAGATAACATAAAATGGCATTTCTGCAAGGAATGAAAAAAGTGATATGTAAAGAAAAAAAGGTAATAAAATGTCATATGGAATAGCATTACATGTTGTATCATACAATCAATTTATGTAGTT
This sequence comes from Platygaster robiniae, assembly GCA_028476575.1. Taxonomy (NCBI): domain Eukaryota; kingdom Metazoa; phylum Arthropoda; class Insecta; order Hymenoptera; family Platygastridae; genus Platygaster; species Platygaster robiniae. Next base: position 23,464,577 of record CM052021.1, read on the forward strand.
GTTTATAATTATACATATATTACGTTATATTATAACATTAAACATTATGTATAAAATGATACATAAAATAACGGCTTGTAAAATGAAATGAAGTTTTGTACACGGGTGACATTCATGACATTTTACACGTGTCATGAAGAAGCAAATTTTTTGTCGTTGCAAAAGTCTCGAATTGCTTCATTGGAACGCAAACTCGATGTTCAATTTGAATTGAATAAATATTTTTGCTTCATTCAAAGATTTTCTTTAAATCAAAATGTGTCGTAAACCCTTTGCAAAATTCAAGTGAAACATAAGTAATCGATTACGATGAAAATACGATGAAAGTACTCGCGAAAAATGACGGTAATAGTGATGAAACCGCATAACACAAAAACGTTGGCATTTGGTTGCGGAATATGATTCCAGAAATATAAAAAGCAATCAAATATTTAAGAAAGTCGTTTTCATTTCTTAGCACAATCGTTCGAATTATGTTGAAATAAAAAATGAAATAATTAGCGATGAACTTTTCTGTAACAGACATTCCTTTTTATAAAAAAATCATAAATAATAAGGTCAATAGTAAATTTTTAATGATTGGTGGTATAATTATATTTGTACCATTTTTTTAAGACCTATCAGCAATAATTAGATGCCTGTTATTTTTATTTTTTCATCCATACGAATTTCGAGCGTCATAGTTATGTTGTTTTATTACGATTGAAGTTTATTCATCACAACAGTTACGAACACGTTGATATAAATTGTACAACTCAATTAGCATTTTTGTTTTTAAAAGATTCGAGCATATCGTGTACCTTACGTGTTTCTCTTTATAAAAGTGACAGACGAAGCTTGTCGGCGAAATTTGATATCTCACAAACTTCTGATTTCTCCAGTTACGTATCACAACAGTCATTCGCAGAAAAAACACATGAAATAACATTCTTCAATATATCTTTTTTTCAATATCTCAAATTTTTGTATAATTGGAATGGATGGTAGTGTACTTTCCAATGAACGAATATCAATATTCATGTCAAATGATTTTTAAAACAATTTGGAAATTTCGGAATAAGCTATATAATTATGAAGAAAAAGTAACATGTAATAGTATAGAAATATCATCTTATCAGCTTCAGCTGCCATTTTCCAATAACAGAATATTGTACTTGAAAACTTGTTGTTCTCCTCTTTCATAATTTCACCCGAAAAAACCTGTTAAAAAACACAAGATCATAAGTTTCTGACCAGGATTCTTGAATTTCTTGAACTTCTTTCTCCCTTTTCTGTTCTTACGATCGAATCCTAAATCTGCCAGCGGGTTGAAGTAACTCATGATCGTCGCAAAAAATACGGAGAAGAAATAACGAACAAAGAAAACCATCAGGTAATTATAGCGGTAAGGGGTTTTCCGGTTGCACTTGACCTCGGGGCTTTCGAGCTTATTGCCCGATGCGAATTGCGGAAAAGACCCCGAAGATAACGACGAGTATTGTAGGGAAGACAATGAAGTCTAAAAGAAGAGTGTCGTTAGCTCTCTGGGAGTGGGAAAAATGATACGATCGTGAAAATTCGAGCTCTTTTTACCGAAAAATCCCCACCGAGGATTTAGCACAATTTCTCATTGTTCCCATTGTTCAGAAGAGATTGACCGGAAAACGGTACGTGCAGTACAGGCCGAATCATTGATTTTCATTAATGTAAGTTGAAGGTATTTTAGATGATGATTGGAATTCAACGTGAAACGATTTGTGTTTGGACGTGCAGAGAACAATGGGTTGATGAGTTTTGTAGTTAAAAATGAAAATAAAAAAAAGTAGGCTTTTTTTGCTTTGAATAGTTAATCTCATTTCACTGTGAGTTGATACATTTTTTCTTGTACTTATTAGATCTGGAAATCCACAAAATTTTAGCTTCCAATTTTGCGCTGTCAATGTTAACGGAAATTTCTATTAGTTTACCTTCTGTGTAGTTATCGAGGAATGCGTACACCCTAATTTTCTCAGCTGCGAGCCTCGGAACATGAAATTAGAACAGAATATAAAGCATTTGTGAAAAAATTGTGTATTAGAATACGAAGATCAAAACACGAAATGAGGTCTTTTGAATTTACAAGATACAACATTTCAAATTTTTAAATTGAATTTGTTGCATGTAAGTATACTTTTTATGAAAATAAAATGAAATATAGTGTTGTTTATTTCACCAATTATCGTATAACAATAATCATAAACTCAGTAACTCTAAAATCAGATTAATGGAATTTATGAATCGAAATGTGTAACTGAAAAAAGATAAAAATTCGAAATGTAGAACCATGAATTCCAAAAGGGGGATAACTTGAAAATTCTACAAAGTTTTTAGAAAAGAATAACTGAAATCGTGATGTTTGACGAATGATGATTATTTGTAAAACACTGCGAATTGGACTATGGAGAAGACGAAACATTTTTCTGTTAATCATGAATATATTACACTATCTTTATTTTTAATCTATACTGTTTTTCATGCAAATGCATCATTATGTACATAATTTACTAGATATAGGAATTCAAAACATGAAAATGAAAAATTTTTAAATGTACAGTTAGTACTGAAAAATCAGAAAATGGAAAATTCTTTCTTTAACAGTTGAATTCTCAATCTTAAAAAGTTGAATACAGACAAATTATGTATTTCAATAACGTATATTCGTAAATATCCAGAATGAAATTCTGGAGTGCTATACATTTTAGAAAAAACAAAAATGAATAAAACAGTTCCTGGGATGAAAAATCATAGTATCGTTTCAGTCACCAAGAGTATCTTGAGTCTCGGAATCAGTATCATCGAGTCTCCAAGAGTATCCAAGAGTATCGAAGGAGTCTCCGAGAGAATACAAAATTTTTAAAAAAGGTGACGGTGAGTCTCCGAGAGTAAACTAATTTTTTTTACGAATCTCTAAAAGTCTCCTAAAGTCACCTTTTATCTCCGATTTGAATACTCTATTTCTTGAAAGCAACAACAAGAGTATCGTTTGAGTCTCAAGAGTATCTTGAGTATTCCATTTTGCCAAACGGAATACTCATTTGGAGACTGTTGACGACTCAAGTATACGAGTCGAAAACTTGAGTCTCCAACAGTCTCCGAATGAGTATTTCGTTTTGCCAAACGGAATACTCTTGATGTTCAATTTGGAGACCAAAATACTCTTGAGACTAAGGGATACTCTAATTTTTTATCCCGGGTTCATAAATATGTATGTTAACGAAGCACATAAAGTATTTCGTGCCTACAAAATTTATAAAGTTCAACACTTCAAACGTAACAATTTAATGAGTTGTATCTAAAAATTAGATAGGAGAACGAAAATATGAATTTCAGAAGTTCAGTAACTCTAAAATGACAGTAATTCAATACTCAATGACATAAAAATTAAGAAAAACCATGTTCATGACATTTATTATAAAAATGAAAAATTAAATGAAAAAATGTACAACTCTTCACTACATAAGTTTGATAATTTGAAAATTTTAAACAGAATCATCAAAGACATTATAAAATGCGGAAAAAAATTTTTCCGCATTTATATGCGGAAATTATTTTCCTAGCTCTATATAGGTTTTTTTTCATTGTTGTTATTGGACTAATTTCGAGCTATACTATTCGATTCAATTTTTTTACAAAAATCTATTTCTTGGAAGATTTCTCCACTGGCACTGCCTAATTTTCTATAAAAATCCATTGTTCAACACATTTCAAATATCTTCAATTTTTTCGAACATGTTCAGAACCTTGAATACTTCATTTGAGAAGAGATGTTTCTTTAAGGAGAACAGTGTACTTTCCCTTTTAACGTTGCTGTGAAAATTTTGAAAACACTCAAGTCCATTGAATTTTCCTCAATGAATGTGATGTAAAAAAAGCACTTATTTGGTGTTTTATGACAACATACATTTTTTTTTTTTTCAAATTTTTATATTCGCCGAGATGTCAATAAACTCAAGTTTTTTGCGATTGTAGGAAATATCTGCAGGCAATTTTCCTTTACCATCTGAAAATTTCGAAAGTGTCTAATAACTCTTTCAGAAATTCTTTTATCAAATTCTGTTTTTCCCGCCGAAATTTTTGAACAGATAAAATGAAAACCTCCTTTCTTGATTCCAAGTCACGTATGTAATTTTTTGGGTTGTTTTGTAAGCTGGTAGTAAATCTTAAAATAACTGAATTTCAGTGAATCAAATTAATTATCACTTGACACAGTCACGAGGAACAATGTGAGGAAGAAAAAGAAAATTTGGATTTTATTTTTATTATTTCTTTTCTTATTCATTAACAAAATGTCAACTCGGAAGGTTTGAACCCAATAAATGACTATGAACTTAAGTCTTAAAAAAGGGAATTACATGTATACATAAATCAATATGATTGATGTTATCAATTCATGCTGGCAACAATTATTATCTTAGTTGTTGCAAATCCCATCAAGTCAGTGGTTGGTTTTAGTTTTTAATTTATTCAAACTTTTTTTAACAATTACTTGTGAAATTCAGGTTTTACCAAGATGGATATGCTTTTTATGGTTTTCAGGTGCACTGATAATGAATTCGGTGTCAATTCGCAATATTCACTTTAAAAATTTTTCTTTTTCATTTATAAATAACTGTCTTAAAAATAATAATGGCTTGATGCCTAAAAAACAGAAAAAGTTGTCATCTATAAAAAATGTACGAAATTTATCATTTAGCAATGATATAATGTTCGGGCAAAGGTTTTCTGGAATTTCATTAAATATCATTAAACTTCAAATCAATATTCTAATAGTAGGTTCAAACTTTCCGCCACTATGTTCAAACGTCCCTCATTATGTGAGGTTTGAACCTACTTTTACTGTTTTACTAGAACACAAATTTTTTTTTTATTTTCTACTGATAAAAATTTACAATTATTTATGTCCTTTTCATTATGTAAAACAATATGGTTTTGTACTGCATTCTTGCATTATTTCATGTTCAGCAACCGTTAGAGCTGTTTATATGCGAATTGGTTCAAACCTCTCCAGTCTCCCTGTCAGCATCTTTATCGCTAACTTATAGTTTTCTGTATTTTTTTTGTTTTTAGTAGCTTCTTTGCGATTTTTGCTAGCTCCATTAGGATGCGCTAAGAATTTTGATGAGTCACCTTCGGCTACTACATATAATACTATTCAAGCGGTGTTGCCAGCCGTCCGTAATAGGTCACCGCACCTTGCTTCTCTCCAACGATGAAAAGCATCCGCTTCTTCTTCTTTCGCAGCTAAACGAATCTCGAGATTCATTATTCATTTCCGCTCCTTTTTCTCGAGTCATGCTCAAGTTGGTCGAATTTGAACGATTTTCAAGTTTGCGGTCGTCTATATTCATATTGTCAGCATCACAAACGTAGCTCTAAAAGTTCTACTGCTGAAGCCCTAAAAAATTAGCATTTAATTCAAGGTTGAGGATTATTTTCTGAGTTTCACCTCAACTTTTTACTCGTTTTTTAGATAAGAATCAAGCGACGAAGTGGGCAGTCTTTTCGTGTTTTCTGTCCTGTATATTCCTCGTTATTATTTCAAACTCAGCGACACGTCCCCTTAAGATCGCCAGGAATGCTCCAAGCTCTCTCAACTTTCAAAAAACGCCGCCATCGTTTCCAGCGTTCCCTGACCGGCAAATTGTTTGCGTCGCCGTAATGAATGAGATTCTTGGGCGACGGCGGGAACCTCGATTCTACTTGTCAAGCTACGTCTCGCTCGCAAATCGCACATGCAATCGCAGCACTAATTGCAACGAAAGCGCTCGAGCATCTATTCAAGAGGCGCAAATCGCGCCTATTAATAACAATGTCGACGTTTGCTGCCTGTGTCTTGGATTGGAAAACCACGACATTTTTGGAATTTCGAGAGAGTCATGAGTCGACGGGTTTCACTTTTCCATTCGCTCCATCAGTTTTGTTGTTGCAAGGCATGTGCGGACGTTGGATGGAATTTCGTAAAAAAATGCAAGTAAGAGTATTTTCGGATATGGAGAATCAGCTGTCATTTTTGCAGTTGAAATTATTGTGTAATAAAATACATAATTTACTACGTTTGAGGATTATACCGCACTAAAAAAGTGTAATTTTGAATTAATTTTTGTACAAACGCTCCATTATAAGTCCATAATCAATAATAAGTCGATCATCAAAGGAGCCAAATCAGCATTCAAGGGCAAGAACAATGATAAAATGTTTCCAAGCTTTCGGTCTATTTATTCGACCCTCTTCAGGAACTGCAACATTTTTCCAATTAAATATTAAACAATTTTTTTAACAATTAATTAGTTACTTACTGTTTACATCTTGTCAAATCTACAATCAGCCACACTTCCTCATCAATTACATTATTAAGAGGCCTCTATGTCAATTTTTACTTTCTTCACAGTACTTAACCAACATTTTCGTACGTGAGTCAATATCAATCTTTAATAGATCCTTTCACGCCCGTACGACAACTCAATATGAAGAGTTCCATAAAGTCGCGTCTATTTATAGGAAACGAATTGATAAGATTACACCACGTCATCAAGAAATGTGTCATAAACCGAACTTAAAAATTTTATGTCCTCTTGTCTATTAATTGTATTCCTTGTTCTTTTTATACAAATTATTTCTGAAATAGATCTCTTTTTAAAATCAGTCTCTCTATCCAAAATTTTAACATCATTCCAATCAAAATCATGATCATTTCTAATTCTATGCTCTGTTAAAACTGAATGGTTACCTGTTAATTTTTTCATATCATTTATTTGTTATTTAAATATCTATTATTCATTATTTAAGTATTATTATTTATAAATATTTATTTATTTAAATATGAATTTCGTGTTCTTTAACACGAAAATTGTTAAAAAAATTGTTTAAGATTTAATTGGAAAAATGTTGTAGTTCCTGAAGAGGGTCGAATAAATGGACCGAAAGCTTGGAAACATTTTATTATTGTTCTTGCCCTTGAATGCTGATTTGGCTCCTTTGATGTTCGACTTATTATTGATTATGTAATTTTGAATTCTTAAGGGACAACTTGTTTTCTAATCTGGTATCCACAATTACTTAATTTTTTACTGACATTTTTCTTCCTGCATCATCTATTCAAATAACAATTAAATGAGTTGAAATTGTTGGAGCAGAAAGATGATCCCCGATAAAGCGCCCATTACAACTACTACGTGAATTAACCAACGGGCCTAGACCTCGACTTATTAGCTCGGCATTGTCAAACGTTGAAACGTTCGTTACTTCGAATCAGATGGGATTTCGAAGCGTTTTATTACGTCGAGAAAGCAGTGCGCCTTATGCTAGACGGCATCGTCGAATGGACTGCTTGCGATAATAAATTATGGGCGCATATACATTATCATACTCAGTAATCACGAGCTGATTATATGAGTCACTCGACGGTTCCCGCAAGCACGCTAGCGGAGCGGATGCTGAAAACAATTCCAACTTTTCTTTGTTAGAGAATCATCTAGCGTAAAAAGCGATGATGGGTTCGTAGTTTATAATAACGTTACAGAGTAAAAGCAAACGTTTTTTTGTGATCTCGAGATTTTCATGTGGAAATCTTGAAAAATTCAAAATGCATATGCATTTTCCCTTCTCCTCCCAGCTGATTTTATAGATTCGGAGCAATATAGAAAAGGCAGGGGCGTAGACATGAAAAGTTTTGGAAGAGGTTTTTCGAAAAATATGTTTTATTTGGGATTTGTTAATTTTTAGGATTTCAGGGTTTAAAAGTTGAAGAAGCTTTGGAATCCAGCGAAAAATATTTTTTATGTTCGTATTTGATATTATAGGATTCTATTTTTCTAATTCTAATACAACTCACTGAGGTTAAACATTTTTTTCTGATACTCTTGGTATTCTTCCCAATTTACTTTCTACTTGGAAAACTTGAAGATGTTTTAAATGCAATTAAATAAACTTTTATAAAACCTCATATAATTCGATACTCTAATAATCAAATTTCGAAAAGTTTTCAATATTTTTCTAAAGCTTTAGGAAATTTATACCTACACAGATTTTCAGTCCTTCATGAATTCTCCGAGTTTCTATATTGTATATTGTATATTTCAATATTAATTAAAATTTTGAATATGCCATTGTAATATTTTGTATACACTTGTAATATTTTCTGACATTTATATAGATTTTTAGTATTTGATGCTATAGTATTAAAAATAGCAACGTTCTCGGTTATTTTCATTGATTTTTCAGAAGTAGTGCCTGTTACGTGAGGTATTTTACGCCATGATAACCGAAAAATCACGTCAAAATGTCAGTTTTAAGATTAAAATGGCGTAAAGATAATATCTTACGCATATTTTTATTACTTTAAAATTTTATTCAATAATATAAATTAAACAAAACGTTTCCGAAAAATTTCTTGCTCTAGAATGCACAATTGAGTATTTCTTTTTTTTTTTTTTGTTTTTTTTTTAATTTTCACAGAATTCTACTATTTTCAGTATTTTTGCAAGTTTTGTAAGATTCAAAAAGTTTCTGGTATATTTCTAGATTCTCATTTTAAATTTCTAGAATTCGATGCTCCAGGGTATTAATTTTTTTCAAATTTTCAGCATTTTCGCAAAGTATAATTTTTCTATATAATTGATGAAGATAAATAAATACTTCTTATTTTTTTTTCTACGTTATAATTATAATTTTTCTATATAATTCATTAAGATGAACCAATATTTCCAATTTGTTTCCTTTGTTATACTAGCCAAACGTTTACGATGAAAATTTCGTTGAAGAAAAATTTTTTCCAGTCAGAATTATAGCTATTTTTTAGTCAGATTTAGATTTTTGAAAATTGTTTACTTTTAACACCTACCAGTTTTTACATGAAACCATTTGTTATATCATATAGATTTTAGTAAGTATACTTTTCGTGATTTCTACACTGTTAAAAATTTTCTTAGATTTCATACACTTTTTATTCAAAATGTATTAAAATGTACTTTAAATTTCGTAAGCCAGCTGTATGAAATGTATATTAGATACACATGTTTTAGAATCGTATGATTTAGGGACACCTACTTGAGTTTAATACATTTTTCATAGATTCTGTATTGAAATGTACCTGAAATTTCATAAACTTGATATTTGAAACATAAGTAAGATACAATTACGTTAAATGTGTATAAATTCAAGACACTTACTTGAATAAAAAAAATTTTTTCACAAGTTGGTTGCTACTCTTGTGCTCGCTAGGTGAAGGTGGCTACACGAAATTTTTTCTCAAATGCGATTTATTGTGGAAATCCTTCAAATATGAGTGGAAACCATATTAATATTGAGGTGAAGGGCCTGATAGATGAAATATTACATGCAAACAATTCGAAGAAATCATTTCTCTTTGAAAGTGTTTTATTCAACTGAAATTTTAAAATACTAATAACTGAAATAAATAAAAAGGAAATTTTATATAAGAATGTTTCCTGTAAATCTTTTCTTAGAACCAACATTTTTTGTATTAGAATTTTAACAGAAAATAATTTGGTGTTGACATGGTTTGTTGGGATATAACGCAAATTACACATTACTTGTATTTAATTTCATTCGTACATTTTTGTATGATTTTACAACATCAGTGCATTAATACAAATCTGACTTAAATTCATCTAGAATATAATAGAAGTATATATTAATGTTATGTATAAATCCAAACACTCATGATGTATAAGAAAGCGTGTATATATTTTGTATATTTTGTATGCATTATTAATATATGTTATGTGAAATTAGCGTTATACGCGTTATGTTAAATTTAAGACAAAAATTTCTAACACTATTTCATTTTTCCTGCAGTATTCTTAAATTTGTAGTTTCCTGTTATTCATTGTTATAATTTTATTTAATTCAAATGAAAAAAGTAATTTTATCAATATTTCGTAAAGGGTTTAAACTCCAAACTCCCCCCCCCCTCCCTCCCCTTCTGCGTACACACATGGAAAAAAGGGGCGATAGAACGAGAAATTGACGATACTTTTTATGAAAAACGAATATCTTTTTTCTCTATTTTTCTCCCATCTGTCCCGCGCCGTTCGAAGAATAATTTAACGGCAATTCTATGTTTGCAAATGCGTTACAGTAGGATTATATCGCGACCATCCGGCGTGAATATGCGTCGGCCGACACGTAGTTGATATGCATACGGGCCTTAATTTACATTAGTCTGCACATTCGCGCTGCATTATGAACGCGGAAGCAATTCCAGAAGTGAGACTAGCAAACTATGCAGCTCGGTGGTCACGGCATAGACTTCTTTACACGTGAAATGGAAGTAATGTTTCGGAGAATCTGACATTGTGATGACTTCATCTTGTTCAATGTTATTGTTCTTTATAAAAGATGTAATATGGATGTTTTCAGGATTCTTTGCAGAATTGAATTTCAAGATGTAGAAAAGGGATTCGGAACAAATTTCAATCTATCGTTTAAAAAAGCAATATCTTTTACGCAATGTTTTGAGACTATCCGCTTCGAACACTTACGATTCTGTCAATAAATATGACTTTAAGGTCGATAAACCTAGAGCTTCTATTAAGTAACTTAGCTGAGAAAAATAAGTGCTTCGAATTTTTCATCGTGAGCTGCGAAACCAGACAACCGTGTCCTCCACTCCAAGATGGAAACTTGGCCACGCGAAAACGACCATACCCGTCCGCTGCGAGCTTTAATAGTACCTTTTGCGGATTTCGCTAGCGAGACCGGAAACGCAGGTCTATAGTGTAATTGGGAAGTACGAAAAAGTACACGAATAATCTTTAAATAAACATATTTGTTTTCTAGCCCAAAAATATGAATCTTTTGTCGCAAACCTCGATTATGTTCACATTTTTTTCCAATCTAGTATTCTGCATTCTGATGAAATGGAGGTAGGAAAAAGTGACGAAAAGCTAAAGTTCCATACGTTGAAATCCTAGATTTCTAGAGTACCGAACAGCCTATTATCCCGACAGTATGATGACCAGAACAATTAATATCCCGACATTAAAATGAACCGAAATTGAAATGACCCAAAATCGCAAAATCCCGAACATAAGAAAAGTTCCGAAAATAGTATCATCCCGAAAATGCGATGACCTGATGGCAAATTATATCGATCGTTAAATTAACCGAATCGTTAAAGACACGATATTCCAAAGTCCTGAATAAAATTACCCCGAAGCTTCAAAATCCAGAATAACACAATGGAAATTCGGGAATTTGAAGCTTCGGGGCAATTTTATTCAGGACTTTGGAATATCGTGTCTTTGACGATTCAGTTAATTTAACGATCGGTGTAATTTGCCATCGGGTTATCGCATTTTCGGGATGATACTATTTTCGGAACTTTTCTTATGTTCGGGATTTTGCGATTTTGGGTCATTTCAATTTCGGTTCATTTTAATCTCGGGATATTAATTGTTCTGGTCATCATACTTTCGGGATAATAGGCTGTTCGGGACTCTAGAAATCTGGGAGTTCAACGTATGGAACTTTAGCTTTTCGTCACTTTTTCCTACCTCCGTAGAAATCTAACCTGAATGCCTAAGTCATATAATATTGTTTTTCCAAGTCTGATAATGTTATTCAAGTTTCTCAGGCAGTTTTTAAGTTTCTAGGGCTTCTTCACAGCAAAACTCGAAGGTTCTGCTTGAGCTGTTTTCGTATTATTTACGATACCCAGTATTTAGCAGATCACAAATCACGAGTAATTCATGGGCTGCGTGAAAGCCCATGAATTCGAGGTGACGGGCATCATTTACGCAATTATTACATGCGCTACGTGTCTAATCAAATGCGACTTGTCAGAGTGGGCTTGGGGGATCGCGGGACATGCCTCTCGACTGACATGTCGCCGTAGCGATGGCGAACTCATTAGCTGACAATATGATACAGTAACAATCGTCCTTCGGCCAGCAAAAGAGAGGGCATGTATGATGCATTGGGTGGTCTCTAATAATTGTCGACCTTCCTGTCTACCACTGTCCGCAATCAATTAATTGAAATTAAAGTGAACGACGTGATTAGAGATGAAGCCTGGTATCATTTATACAATTGGCTGGACAGTTTTGTTTAATTAGAGATCGTGCGAGTTACACGCACTAGCATTTTATTCTACGTTATGTTAAATAATAACGTATCGTTCAAAAAGTTATGTTGTAGATATTTTCATCAACAAAACGAAAAATTACTGATACTGCGTTATTTGAAAATCAATTCCGTCGAACTTGAACTATCATGAATTTCTAGCGGTGATTTTTTTCATTAAATTTCTTGCAAAATAAAAAGTAAACAAAAAAGGTCAAATATAACAGAATAAAAAGTAATGAGAGTTATATAGGTATATCTCATTATTAAAAAATAGAAATTTCGCAATGAGAAAAATTTTTCGTTGTGCTATTTTGGATGAATTTCGCTGAAATAGATGTTATGACACTTTATGATCAATCAAAATTTTTGGTATGTTAACACACATTTACTAGAATAATCATTATCCGGAATATCAATGAAGTGATTTTTTGAAACTATATGTCTGAATCAAATATTCATTAGAGAAGAATGCTTTTTATTTTTTTCTGTCGTTACATCCATGATTCGCTATTTTTAATAATTCACACTTTTTGCTATAGAGTTTTAGTCCATCACTTTTATATATAAGAGAATTCTTCTTGTTTCAATTATTATTCTGCTTTGGAATGCAGAAATTTATATTTATTATTGCGCATTTACCATTTTTTCTATTGGCGAAAAAATTTATACTTTTTTAAATTTATTATCCAAAATATTAAGACGACAAATTTTTGTGTACCCAAAAAATTTTTTACGTTAGTTGGATGTATGCAGATGACTTTTTTTATTCATTTATCGACAAACGATTTTTCTTAACTTTCTTATATTGCAGAGAATTCGCCAAATTAATTTTCAGTGGAAATTCATGTATATAACATTAAATATTGAAGATGCAAAAATTTTTACGTTCATCAACACACATTTTTACAAATGCAGTCAATTTGGTTTTTTCAAGCAAAACATTCACAATAATCATTATTTCTCATTCAAAATATCAAAATCACAAAAATCCTGAATTTTCTTCTTTAAGAAATTTGATTCATAGTCATAACTGTTTCAAGTTTTAAAATTTTTTGGTAATTTTGAATTTTCCTTACTGTAGTGAATGTGAATAAAAAAATTATGATGAAAAATTGATGAGGTCATAAAGCCTTAATAGGTCATTTTTCATTTGTCGATATCAATGAAGTGTATTTTTTTATTTTAAAGAATAATTCCCGAGTTCTTTGTTCAAACATACAATAAAATAAGATGTGATATCTCAATTTTTTAATAATGAATTAAAAATTTTGAAATTAATCACACATTTCGCGATCAAGTTTCAAATTTAGAAATTCTAAAATTCAACGTTTTCTTTATTACTATTATGGTTGTTCAAAAATTTCGTATATTCTGTTTTTTAGTATAATATATTATCGATTGAAATTCTAAGAAATTTAGTTTTCAAATATCATCATCAAGATATTACATAACTTAAAAAAAAACTAATGCCATGTCAAAGCTTGCAGGTGAAAATTTGAAAACTTTCTTCTGTAAAATCCACGATTTCAAGAAAATTTTTTCCAAAAAATGAATTTTTCTTTTATCAAGGAGAGACTTAATACACAAAATGAATTAATACATAAAACGAATTATAACTATCACACAATTCTTTACCGAACTTTTAAATTATAAACAAACATAAGTATGTGGCAATCACAAATAATAATCTTTTCAACCGATATTAAAACAAAAATTTTTCTACCAAACACCTCAAATTAAAAAAAAAAGAAAAAATACCTATCTCATTGATATTAATAAATACGTTTACAAAAAATCTCCACGCAATAAAAAACTTTAGCTGAATCACCAGGACAATTTATATTAAATGATTTTTTGTTAATAATCATACATGCTGATAATGAACTGTATTCTCGCTTTATTAATTTCAACAAAAGAGAAAAAACTGTACGTGGTTTACCAGTCATGATAAAACACTTTGGGATTCGCGTTTTTGTTGCAAAAAGACCGAAGCGCAGCTTCGCGATCAATTTTCCTGCCTTATTTCTTTGTGAGGCCTTCGCTCCTTTTATCGTTTTTCGCCTTAAGACGAAGATTTTGAAATCATATGCCCATTGAGGAAATTCGCCATGTTTTTATTCGTCTTACAACATAGTCGTGAAATCCCTGTTTGGTTCACCGACAGTAATTGAGCATCACCACGTGAGGGTGCTTGCGCAAAATCGCACTTTCGGCTTGTTACACTAAATTTCAACGAGTCCCTTCTCGAGGTAACTTCGATTATGCGAGGAACACCATCACTTAAACGGCTCGCGTGCCTTCCAAGTGCAGCTCCTTACGATAATCATTATGATTACGTGCAAATCTTGAACGAGAAAGCAATTTTTTCCGGCCGTTCTAGTTAAGCAAATTTCGTCTCATTTTCTTAACTTTCAAGCAACGGAATTCTGTCAAATTTTTTCCGTTCATTTTCTACTAAATGAATTGAGTTCATCGCCTACGACAAAATAGTCAGTTCATCTAATTAGACGGATCGATTAACATAATTCATCTATTATACTTCAAAATTTTTTCGAACAAGCAAATCGTCTCGAAATTGTGACGATTCGTATAGAATGGAGAAATTTCGTTGTTTTGTACGGAATTTTTGTGCATGCACTTTGTCAGAGCTCGATCATAAAACGAAGTACGTGACGGGTATTAATTCTGCAGAGTATAAAAATTTATGCATATAGTAAAACTCGTTTTGCGGGTGTTGGTCACGTTTGGAATTTTTTTCGATGGTCGGCTTTAATGGAGTTGTAAAACGTAGAAAATATGGTGGGGTACGTGGCGGGTCGAAGGTCATATATGCACTCAATCACGAGTCTCGAAACTCGACCTCGAACTTTGGAACCGGTTTGCTAGCTTTTTGTATGTCGCCCAAGATTGTGTCGTATTGCATAGTTAATTCTTGTTATTTTTTAAAAAATATAGCATCTACTCACGGCTATTATTTTGCAATTCATTTTTTGTCAAAAACTTACGAAAAAAGAGCTTCTTGTATTTTTTTTCTTGTATTTTCATAGATCGTGGGAATTTCTCGTGATTTTTTACAAGGATTGAGATTTCTAGAATTTTATGTGATAGAATTCAGATTTGAATCGGTCTTTGGTAATTTTATACATTTTTGGGTAAATGACATCTACATAGATTTTTCGTGTTTTTTTTTTTTTTTTTTTTCGTTTACTTATATTTTCATTTTCATTTGTATATTCAAGATTTTATATTTTTTTTTGTTTTTTCATAAATTTTTAAATTTATGCATGCATATAGATTGATGTAAGGTTTTTCTAAAACGTGAAGCTTTAGAATGCGAAGTAAGTTATCATTTTTATTTTTGAGAAAACAGTTCTTTTCTGTATTTTTCTTCTGAAAACCATATACTTTTTTTCAGTATTTCTTTAAAATTTGTAAGATTTCAAAGTTTTTATTTCATTTTTAAAGATTTGTATAGTGGATTTCATGATTCCATCCCTCAAGGTTCCGATTTTTTTGGATTCCTAGCATTTTTTGAAATTACAATTGTTCAGTAAAATTCATTGTATATTAAGACATTTTTTCAAATTGTTGTTTTCTACGTTATCCTAGCCAAACATTTATAATCAGAATTCCGTTCAAGAAAAAATTCTTCTTAATCCAAAATTATTTTTGTGTTAGTGAATTGAAAAATCCTGAATATTCTCAACAAGTACTTCCATAAAATTATTTGTTGTTTTCTCAAGATTTCAGTACCAAAGTATATTTTTTTTTTCATGTTTTGAACCTACTTTATTTTTCCCGCATCTTCTTTTATTCTTTGCATTTTCGTTATTTATTGTTATAGCTTTTGTTATTTTCACAAAAACATTACATTTAATCGAAATTCCGTGAGCTATTCGAACTCTTAAAATCTCCCTTTGCCTACGCTTCTGGTTATATGGTTTTTTTATGAATACTAATTCAAGATTGCACTTTTTTAGAAGTCTAAGTTTTCTGATAATTGTCAACTCGCACGAAAGAGAAAGTAATAGGATCCTTATATCCGTATTCAATAGATGCAACTGTATTTGACGTTTCCGAATCGATTGTTCATAGGCCGCAAAATTCCCTCGCGCATTGCCGATTTTCGCGATATTGTCTAGTGTTGGCTGGTACGCGTTTTGCACACGAATGTGATTTTATCGCCCAATCTTGTGACGCATCAGGAAGGTTGCATCGCTATTAAATCGCATGCCGTAAATCAGATTGAATTTTCATGTACTCCTTATCTTTTTGAGAATGAGACCTGACGCTACATCTTGGAAATGTCAATACAACGCGATTTACGGTGGTACTGTCCAGTTTCTCTGAGTTTGCATTTCGTTTTTCAAGAGGGCTTAAAGAGCGTGAAAATGGCAAAGTTAAACACGTAAAAGATAAGAGGTAATGATCGATTAGGATATATTTGTATGAAAATCAGTTGAATAAATATCAAACAAGTGACAATTAAAATTCAATTCACTCAAACTATTCTGTACAATCAAACTTTCAGTTTATGAATATAAAAAATCATGCACCTCGATGTAAAATGAAATTTCAATTGTGGACAAACATTTATTCTTTGTAATTACATTCCCAATTCGGAACTATTTTTTTATCAACTTTCAGATTTGAAAGTTTTGCATTAGATCTTCTTACATTTATTGTAATTAAAATCATGATATTCATCCTGATTTTCAAATATTATTATATTTCCAGCGCAGTTTCAATTTTATTGCAAAATTTCCTAACAATTTTTGTTTCTTATCTACTCTAGGTACAAAATGAAAAAGTTTTCGTACTTTGTTTGCCAATTTTATCACCCTCTACGTTTATTTTTACGACCTCGCGTGATTTTGTACGTATTTCTTGCCGTACGATGTACTTTTTCCCTCTTTTAAAGCGCCTCCGTTAGAAGCCATTTCCGGGTGACCTAAAGCACCGTTTATCTAACGTCTCGTTTGGAGACGATTTCGCAGGGATGACTCGCTTCCTTTTCCAAAAGTTTACCCTGAAACGATGTTCCCCAAGGCACTTTTCTGAAGTACCCTTAAGTTTTCCGGGATTATCTGGTAAATGCAGAAGGGACTCGTGAATTTTTCAAGACCTATCAGCGAGTCATAATTCACCACTATTTATGTCAAGAAAACAATATGGAAAGGATGAGAAACAATAAAGCTTTGAGTTTGATAAAAATTCAACTGAATTCGATTGGAATTTACATTATTAACTTTATTTATAATGATTAAATGAGGGAGATGAAAAAGAAACATACTTAATGTGTAATTCCACTATAAATTTGCTTACACATTCATTTTATTTAAAATCGTCTAGGTGGTTCGAGTTCGAGGTTTTTTTTTCACGCGGAATTTTTTTATAGCATTTATAAAAAAACGAAAGAAATTAGTATATTTCGTAACAGGCACAGATGTGCGAATTTGGCGAAACGGGGAAATGACGGTCCGAGGTGAAGCCGAGGACTGTAACCCGTTTTGCCTATGAGCACATCCGTGCCTGTTGCGAACGATATTTTATGTACCGAGGGCATAGAAAACGCGTTTAGAGATCTCGAGCTGGCATAGAAACGCGTTTTCTATGCCAGAGGTACATAAAAGTATTTTTTAATTTCGTTTGAGTTTCGGTTATATATAATATTGGCTTAAAAACTTGATTTTACCTAATTGTAACTTTTTCTCTATAATTAAGTCATTTCGCAGGAAATTGTCTGATTCTTATGATTCTATTTTATATTCCCCAAGTTCTATAATTTTTTCCCCAAATGTTTTTTTGTGTTATTGATATGTTTTGTGATTGTTCTAAACGAACGTCAATTATTTTACAAAACTATTTTGTTACACTATACAAAAGCTGTCGCAATATTGACATCTAGCGACTCTAGTATGCATGTACCACGCTCTGATAAACGCTGAAAAAAGTAAAGTTACGTTGATAAGGCTTTTTTGCCCAGCACAAGCTCAAAAAAATAACCGAGCGTCATGTACATGTATATGAGTGGCTGCCTCGTCGCGAATTGTCAAACCGGATATGAATATGATGTCGGCTTGAAATGTCTGCCAAACGGATAAGATAAACTCGTTGCCTGGGCCATGTTTGCGTTTCGTCGGACGCGTGAATCGTGACACCTGAATAGAACAGTTGCCGCAGTCAAAACTTTATGGACCACACTGATCAAAGTGAGATAATCTTATCAAGGGATAAGTTTTGCGATGTTGCTTGATTTAGAGTTGTATGAAGCATGATTTATTTCCTTTGATAAACAATAGGACAGATCCCAGTTTGAAGAGTGCTTTCTGTTTAATTTGCCATGAACAAAATGAATCATTCAGCTGAAATTTACGCAATTTTCTTTCCATGCTGTATATAAAAACGAGAGTTCTTGCATAGATTAGCTGCTTGGGAACTAAAGTTACTTTTGATTTTTTCTCATTAAGCTCACCGCTTTTGATAAAAAATAAATGTGTGTTCCTAATTTACTTCAAACTTATTGATGATTAAAAAAGATGTTTAACAGATGAATCTGTGAAAATTTTGAGAGATTCATACTTAGAGAGTAGTACTGTAATCCTAAAGAGAAAAGGGAGATGGCTTCATGGAGGGTAGCCATTGACGTTATGGAGGATAGCCATTTTGATCTATGGAGGCAGCCATTTTGATTCACAGCTTAAGTATTGAGTATTGCGTAGGCTGTGAATCAGGCTGCGAAGTCTTTGAATTTAGTTAGCAATATTTTTTATTCTATTTAGCATTGACATGAAGAAAAATTGATTTTGCGTATTATCAACTATCAATAGTAAATCGTAAATCAATAATAATCTGCATTAATCTGTATGGGATTCTGATGAGGTGGTTAGTAGCGCTGGAAATTGAAATTAGAATATACAACCAAGTTTTCTTCGGTAGTTTATTATCAATGCGACTGAAGCAAAAAAAATATAAATATCGCATTTTTTTGTTGTCCAGCACGTATTTTACTATGATAGTTTCTGAAATTTAAATGAAATTGTAAAATCCTAAATAGAAAAGGAGATAACATCCTGCTACATATCGACTTGCTATCAAGTTGCTATCAAAATCGACAGCAGTCGATATAAAATCGATAACACCGCGTTTGCTAGGAAACAAACCGAACAAACTAATTGAAGAACAAATTGAAAAACAGCTATTTTCACAGTTCGTAGTACATAATGCTACGACTAGTGTTAGTGAAGTCTTCACATGGCTGCAGAAGTATGCTGAGACGTGTGAAGACGTGCCCAACGCTACAAGTAGCGTTCAGTTGTTTATTCGCAGTAAGGGTTGATGGAGTCAGTAACGCCACCTCAAATATGAGTTTTTGTTGGTTCGTAACCACCCACTGAATACGTAAGTACTATCGAAAGACATGTTATTTGTCCCGAAAAGCGCCACCTGAATGACGCACGAAGTGGAGCTTCATTCAGTGGCGTTTTGGAACAAATAACATGTCTTTCCAAAGTACTTACGTATTCAGTAGGTGGTTATAAACCACACAACGCTCATATTTGAGGTGGCGTTACTGACTCTAAAAACGCTTGCTGCGAATAAAATATTCTAAATATTATGATTAAAATGACTAAATTTGCAAGGATTCCGTAAAACTTGTTACAATACTGTAAAAATCACTATATGTGACCCGATCTGTAGAAACCTTTCTAAGGACCAAATCGGCTCAACCTATTCGCCATCTCAAATGAAAGAGAAAGTAGGCACTATCGATTTGGTCCTTAGGTAAGTTTCTACAGATCGGGTCACATATTCTATGACTTTTCAGTATGAATAGTTGAAAAGTACTCAACTTTCTTCTCAGTGCATACATGTTTCTCACAAGACGCGAAAAGTAAGTAAAAAAAGCAGTGGTACGAGATGTCAGTGACACTTGATGAAACGCGAGAACTGCCACTGCGGCTTTGATAATGTCAAGGCAGGATCCTCTTACAAAGAGGCACCCTGAAACAGTATCTGGAAAATCACCGGAGGCGCGATCTCCATTCCTAGATCAATCGATGCGTCGCGCTTCCTATATGCACGCTCCCGTGTAAGTGCTAAACCAACGATGTGGGCAAGAAAAATTTCTGAGGATCGGGTGGAAAAGTTTCACCTCGACACGACTCCTTCTCATGTTTCGTGCTCTTATCGTCGTCCTCAACTCCTGCTTTCTCGCGAGCTCGACAAAGTTTCTCACCAGTAACTTGACTGTGAGGTTCGTTGATTGAAAAAATCGAGAGATAGTCACTGTTGTCGCATTTTCTACCATGTATTACAGGTGTTACATAACAGATAACGTACATAATAGATTATTGCACCGTAATTAGTTGAAAATAGAGGTGCTAATTATAATGGAAGCTAGATCTAAGGTTATCTAAGGTTGAAGTGCAACATTTAGTTGAAACTTGGTAAAAATGGATATTAAAACAAAAGATGATAGATCTTGTAGTTATGATAATATTTTACAATAAGTGAAAGTTGAAATTCGTGTTGAACTTTTACAGTTGGTTACTATTAGATATTTTTTTATAGTACGTTAACGATTGTCTAGAAAAAGTTTCTTATCACTGAACAAGAATTCCGCCCATTGCAAAAACCATCAAAAACACCTCAACCTGTTACGTTCACACTTCACACTACACCCTCGCGGAACTCGCGATTTTCATCGCGAATCGACCACGTTGAGATGAAGCGATAAGAAGCCAGACCCTTGTGATTAGCAAAGGCGCGTTACCAGGGAAGGCGTGTTGGGAAAAAGCGTCACGTTCGTCGACGTAATAGCCGACCCTTGACGAGGCATGCCGACCTCGACCCGGCTCTTGCGACGATAGATCAGAACATTGAAATTCCGGAGATTCTAATCCTTTCTAGCCTGTTAGGGAATATACTTGAGAACCAGTTCGTCGCCGGGAGACTGCTCAAAAAGTCGCAGACAGCTCGGCAGACAAGCCCCGAGATGCGAAGATAGCTCGATGGCTGTGCTGCAGCTCAACATTTTCGAGCCAGCTTTCAACGTGTTGCGTCATCGAGATGAACAGTTGCACTCTTCAAGTGCTATCTGTACCGCCACAAACGGGTTCTTTTTTTATCGCCCACAGGATCAAGATAATTTAATGATGATTCGTATAATCATGAAACTTGCAATACAGAAATATAGTCAGAAGTAACAGAATTTTTTGGGGGATTCAGTTTTTTGCTTGTGTTAGGGAATCGGATGGTAGGGCATTGTAATGAGACTTTTGACAGGTAGGGAAGAGGCAAACCTCAATTTCAAAAAAGTCAATATGTATACTCACATATTATGCATTAGGTCAAGCAAATGAATAACAAAATTGATTAGTCAAGTATTGGTATCTTAGAAATAGACGTGCGACACTTATGCTTCTACTTGACGAATTATGTTACTTTTCTTGTAAAATATTGATACTATCTGTTAAACGTTTTTTGGTATGAATTTCTTTGGTATTATATACTTAGATAAATTTCTACAGTAGGATAGTGCAAAAAAAGTTTTTGAATTTTTTGTACCTAATAGATTTTTAGAAAAACATTTTTTTTACATTTCCATTGTTTACAGAAAATAAAGAATTTGATGATGTTTCTACAAATTCTTGCTTGTATATCAATTTATAGAATTCTTTTTCTGGCGTTAATGTTTTATTTATTTTGAGTAATTTTGTAGATTTTCGATAAAATTGTATGTTCGTGAATTTTGAGTACATTTTTAAATTGCAATCATCAGAATTTCGTAGATTTTTTCTATTAATTGGTATTTCATAAACAAATTTGAAAAAATTTCGTAATTAGACCTTTCTTTATTGTAGTTGAAATATAATACAATTATTTACAGTCATCAATGAGAGAAATAATTTGAAACCGGAGATGTTCCGGCTTACAAGTTCAAGCTTCGACCCTCGACTCTCGACTATTAGGTAAACAGGTATGATGTAGCGGAACCCAAATCCATTAGAAAATTATGATTTTTCATTGAAAAACCCCGTTTTCTCAAAAATTCTAGTTTGATCAATTTTTCAAAAAATCTGATCAGTAAAATGAGTCACACATACAAAAAACGTTAAAAAATGTTTTTGAATCATGAAAAATGGACATAAATTGCCCGTTTTCATCATCGTGTTTTCGTGAACAATATTATTGCTTATTTCTCGCTTTTACGATCTGACCCGAAAAAAATTCCTTCAGGAATTTGCTATGGGGTTCATGTACATTTATTTTATTTTAGGAAATTCCCAGACTGTTCACTTTCATTAAATTTTTTTTTACAGTGTGATCTACCTTATACATCTTCTTTTTTTTCAGCTTGAATGAAAATTATTCTACTACAAAGTTGAGTATGTTGGATTGAAAACTTAAAGGATATTCTAGTAATTTTCTTTTCATTTTCTGAGATTAATTTACACTTCTTAAAAGAGCTTGAAATACTTTCGAAGACTGAAGTCATTTAATTAGGAATACATTGGATACTTCATAAGATTATGTCGAAGACTTTTTGTACTAGAAAATACCTATGAAAATACCTATGATGTTGGAGTGGAACTTCTGGAGTTGAATAACGTATTTACAAAAGCCCAGAAAAATTTGAAAATTTGCACCTGATTCACTTTATTGGAATACGTCCTGATGAGTTGTTAAATAATTTTTATAACCTTTATTCTATTATCAGGTGTATTTCTGAATTCGATTGTTTTCACACTGAAAAAAAATCTAAACGTTTAGTTACGTCTTTCCAGGAACATCGAACAAATTTTTATAAATTCGATTGTATATTATTTTTTCAAATTAGTGGAGGGGAGAAGGGATAGAAATGAGTTTTTAGACTGGGATTGTTCGATAGTACAAACATGGTCAACCATCTTGATTTTTATTCATCGGGCTCTTCATATTAATCCTGCACACATTTTGACGTTAGCATAATGTTCCTTTATATTAAAAATTGTTCTCGAGTTATGCAATTTTTTTTAGATGAAACTCAAATCATATAATTATACTTTACGAGCTTACAAAGCGATAATTAATTGTGCACTAGCACACAACTCATGACCATGATACAAAAAAAATTATAAAATTATTTACGATCTTTTAGTTGGCTTCGATTCTATCACTTGAAACATTGAAGAATCATTTCATTTCTTTATTAAGAAATCAAGCACATATCTTGCTTAAAGAACTAGACAAAAATCTTAATGAATATCCACGTTGCTCTCGTAATTTCAATCAGGCAATGCCAACTCTAGGCATTTTCACACACGCGAAATGCTCGCAGGAAAAACCAGGAAAGCCGGGTAATTTATCGCTCTCGATAAATCTCGACCGCCTCGATTTGAGCAGATCGCGTGCTTGAGTTTCCCCAGCCGCGTAAACCATACACCACTCCAAATCACTGGTTAATAATGGTTATAGCTCGCTCGTACAGTGTTACAAAATCTTTATTAAATATTTCACTGATAAAGCGATTGATGAGCTCGCTTGTTTTTTCTATATCGACGCCTTCACAATGAGCGTTTGTTGGCCGTTTTATCGAGTTTTCTCATTTTCTTGATGAAATCGTTTTCCATTGGAAATTGCTTTATCCTTTTTTTTCGTAGAGAAAACTTCCAGAATTAAATTATCGTTTGAGGGGTGGAACATCTACAGCGAAGTTGCTTTCAAGTCATTTGCGAAAGCACAAGTATTGTGAATGTTTGCGTACGCCTGTTTAAAAAAACTCGTTATCGGGACAAGTTTGGGGGTGAGACTCTTAGATTGAAGCGAAATACATGAAGAGATAAAATGTTATTTTCAACTCAAATGAGAAATCACGAATCGTCATTCAAGATAAGTACCAGGATACAGTTTGCTATAACAAATGAAAACTTTTTTTTTCAAACATCAGGATTCCTTGTGTGTAAATCTGAGAGGTACATCGAGGAATAATCTGAAGTCATAATGATTAATCAATCTGACTCTACTGCGATTATTATGAATAGCTCCATTCAACATTAGCAACCTTGAGACAAGTTCAAATGCTCATCGTTGACCCCAACCTTTCGTCCAGCAACCAGTATTTCCAATTCACGCGATCGACGTCGCCAGGGATCGAACAGTATCGTGTGTCGTTCCACGCAAATATCGTGTTCAATGCGCTCATGTTTCGACACGTGACAATCAGAAAATTACACCGAATATCGAGATCGCGTTTCA
Source organism: Platygaster robiniae (assembly GCA_028476575.1). Taxonomy (NCBI): domain Eukaryota; kingdom Metazoa; phylum Arthropoda; class Insecta; order Hymenoptera; family Platygastridae; genus Platygaster; species Platygaster robiniae. Next base: position 23,488,922 of record CM052021.1, read on the forward strand.
CCTCGGGTTTTTTTAGTCGCAGCCACTTTTTGCTATTGCATTAGGTTCTTTGCTCTTAAAGTTCCTGGTCGAATTTCTTCGCACAAACAATACTCTCCGTGATTCTATGCTAATGAAATATTTTTGTTTGTATGTTTCAGGTAAGAGTATTTTAAAAGGATATTCTGGTGTGCTTGAAGGTAAATTTTATTCATTTATAGTCTAACCGAGGCATTCAATGAGTTTATAATTTTACGTGTCAAACCGTTTTTTAAGACGTCTTATGCGGCCATAAAAAATTAGAGACACTGATAAAAAAATTACATGTTATTTAAAAAGAAAAAAGAGGGCTTTATAAGCACGGGTAAACGCTGAAATAAAAATCTGAAAAAATTTGAGGATTTTTGTTTTAAATATATGTAGCCAGTTTGCGAGGCGTCACGATTAAAATTCTGCGACAGTTATTTTATGGAACACCCTAATTTACCGGTACCAGATAGTGAATACATGTCTTGTTTGCAAGTCACATTCTGGAAAACCTGTGCAAAAATTGTCACAAAAATCTTCGCGAGTATTATTAAAAATGAAATGTGCACATCTATATAACGTGTACTGTATGCGAAAAAATTGCGCGCAAATATTTTTGCAATTTTTTATCCGCAAACTTCCAGTCTGAAAATTTGCAAAAAATTTATAATACTGTACCGTAATGACAAGTAGCAGTGAAGATTTTTTCAAAATTTTAGAATAAATAGTTTGGCTGATGAAGCCAAAAAACGAATACTTCAATCTATATCATTACTCAATGAATATGGCGGCTACGGACCTAAAAATGTCTGAAAACTCATTTTCCGCGAAGTACTTTGATATAATAAAGATAATTTTACCCAAAATTTAACTAACTGAATTGAATGTATGAGGCAGCATGCAAGCAATATGGAAAAAAACGCCTTTTTTTAAAAAATCATTGTTTTTATGTATAAAATTTTGGCTGTTGGAGATTATAGAATATGAAAATGCAAGCGGTCCACTTCATCTACAAAAATTTAAAAAAATCCGCATTTCGATAAATCGAATTCTCAAAAAAATAAACGTTTTGTTTGTTGTCCAAGAAAAATTTGTTCATAACATTCGGATAACTTTTGTTGAAATATCTTTAAAATGTCTGTAATTACGAACATTTTGAACGTTGAATCTTCAATTTTTTTTTTGACAAAGTTATGAGCATTAAAAAAAAAAGTGATTGCTTTAAATGAAAAATAGCAATATTCACCCCTGAAATGCGGATGACCAAAAAAAGGTCAAACTTTTGTCTTATCAAATCGACCAAAAAACAACATTATAAAGTTTGCTAGAATCTAAAATTAGGTCTTGAATGGACCGGTTGATTTGAATTGGAAGAAGCTACCAAAATTTTAAAAGAACCTCAAAAAAGAAAAGTTGATGATCAAAAACATCACCGCATTGACATTAAAAATGATTTTCTATTTTTTCATTCAAAGTAGCTTATAAGGGGGTGCCCATAAATAATAACGTAACGCAATCTTCAGGGTTTTTTTCTTCTATGTCACAAACTGTCACATGGGCTTGAACCCCCCCCCCCCCCCTTCCGCCACCGTCCAAAGAGGTAACGTAATGCAGTCTTCAAAAGAAAAATATTAATACTTACAGTAATTGTTCGTAATTTACAATAATATGAAAAACATGAAACACCCGAAGATTTTTTTGCACTGAAAACAAGGTTTTCCAAAATCTTTTGCAATTTCATAAATTATGTCGACGCACGCAAAAATGCTTAATAGAGTGTTCAAAAAATTATATTTTCGTATTACGGAACACTTGATATTCCGAAAAAAACTATTTTTGAGTTTTAAAAATAAAAGTTCGTTATTATTTTATTTCTGCAATTGTCTAGTTTGTGATTTGTTTGCAGTTATTTTATACGCTTTCGATTTTTCACGTACGTGGTCTCTGGGAAATCAATTATTATTCACATAATCAAGTATTGCATTGATAACTTTCTTACATTTTTGAAATGAAGATTTTAAAAGTTATTACAGTTTTGATCTAAAAGTTTAAAAGGTACACTCGTTCCTGAATCTTGCAAGCATATATCTGTCTTTTTTTTCTGCTGCGAACAGATCAGAACAGAAAGAAACGAAAGCACTTGTACGGTTCAGGAATGAGTGTACACAAATTTTGAAATTCTCTAAAAATTTGGTTATTATTTGTTTTATTTTTTGAGTCTTGAATATGATGGCTCAAATTTTCGGAAAGCAGTTTGAAATTCATTTAATTTTTTATTATGCTACTTCTCTAAAAAAAAGTTTTCTTTTTGAAACTTAGAAGGTCAGAATTAAATATTACTACAAGTTTTGTATTGCAAGTACAATATTCTACAAATTCTAAATTTTCTAAATTTTTTTCGAATTTTTGTACTAACATGAAGTTTTGGCAATTATGTGACTGAAAGTTTCGACTCAATATTACGCAATTACGTCAAGTTTTGGATTATTTTGAATGTTTTAAATTTTATGTTTCCGTTTCTGGTTTCTGAATTTATCTACTTACATACAAACAGTTCAAGCTGGAAGGTAGAAATTTAAGAATGGTTCTCCATTTTGTAGGTTATTTTCGAATTTTGTGTCCCATTTCACAAATTTATTATCAAATGACCATTTGTGTTGGAAGGTACAAAATTACTGTAAATTCTTCATTTTGTTAATAATTTCGCATTTTTTATTGTTTTTTGAATTCAGAATTAAATCCTTGAAATTTGGGTACAGAAATAAAAAGCTACATGTTTTCAAGATTTTTGTAACATTTTTAAATGTTGTTTCCATTTATGACACTTAGAATTCAATCATTCCATAATTTTGGTGAGTTCCCAATGTAGCTATAAATTCGCATTTTTGTTATTGATGTCCATATTTTTCGTTTGATTTCTTTAATTATTATTCGAAATAATCAAATTCGGTTTCGAAACCATCATGAGTTTCGAATCTTGCTGATAAATTCATATTTTTTTTCCGCAATTACCGCAATCGCTATTGTATTTACCTCATTCACCTACTCATCGTCGCGTTCGTCGAGGTTAAAAAATTCAAAATTATTCTAAAGTGCTATATTAGTGTATATTATTCAACGCTTCTATAGTATTAATAAAACGGCAAATGCTACGCAAGAGTATGTTTGAAAGTACAAAATTACTAAAATTAGCTAATAATGTTTGACATTAATTACACAAAAAAATTGACGATGGTTTCAGGATTTTTCGTGTTATCCTCAAAAATCAGAATCCAATACTCCAAGTTTATACGAAAAGGTGAAGTTTAAACCTTAAAATAAAAAATATGGTATATCCATTTCTCATGCACATTAAGAGTCCATGAAAAAATCTAAAATTTGTTACTAACCGTTCTGCTCGACTTCACCTCCCGGTGTTACAAACTGTTACACCGAGTTGGACCCCCTCCACATCGTAGGAGCGTTACGTTTTTAGACAAATCCTAAGCTAAAATAAAGTTTTACCGCTTAAAAAGAATGAGTATAAAATGAGTTTCTTTAAAACTTTATAATTGCATACCTGATTTTATACACTGAGAAAAAAATCTAGTATTTATTACATCAATTTTTAACATTTATTACATAAACAACAAATTATACATCCATTTGTTGTTTTGTCGTTGCCAATGAACAAACCATTTTATAGTTATTTTCTTCACTGTCCAATTCTCTTTACAAGTGTCTTCAGTCATGTTCTTAGAGAAATTTCCGAAGGAGTTTTCGCTTGGCTCGGAGATAACTTGCGAATACCATGCGTTGCAATGAATCGGCAATTTTGAAGCGTGGCAGGTATGTTATTATTGAACTACGCGTTTCTTGCTCGAACTTTCCAGAGAAAAAATTTGTTAATAGGAGGGTGTGGAAAATATTACAGCGATGCAGGAGGTCTTATTTTAGAGTGCAACTCTGTTAAAATGAAGATGATGCTGTTGAACGGTTTTTTCGTTAATTTGTTTCTATTTTCTTCACCTTTTTTTGTTTGCTGGCGAATTCATACAAAAATAGAGAGAATACATTGAAATAAATAAGTTACTGAAAAAGTATTTCATATTATGTACGCTTAGTGTACACTCTAAAACGCTATGCAGAGTAGTTTACTTTGGATTATAAGAAGTTGCAGAATGTAAAGATTTCATATAAGTACGTTGAGTTCACAAAAAACGATGAGCAACATTTAAGTTAATTTCTTAGGTCAAGTAGAGTCACGTTGAGTCAGAACAAACAGAAAGTATGACGGAATCAGAACCAGTCGGTATGTTTTCAATGCTGTAATGACGAATCGCGACTGATGAATAAAAAGAAAGAAAGTAAATCCCGAACTTGAGCTTAATTGACTGAATCTCGTAATTTCCAATACGTGTACGTTCGACAAAAAACCGAGAACAAACGCGTTATTGCGCTACATTTGAAACTGATCGATGGAGTCGCGACGTTGACAAATGTGCCGTGTCCCCACTAAAGGGTAGAGTCATTTTTTGAAAAAACGCGGGTTTTTTCCCTGTTTGGCTTGGTGCAGGTAATCCAGCGATGAATTACGGACAGAGTGAAAACAATAGAAGAAAGGTTTATCCATACTGGCGAGTTGTTGTTTCATACTGTGGCTATAAAAGCATATCGGTACGCATGGAAAATGGGCTCTGGAAGCGCGTGAGCGTGAGGTGACTCGACCGGGAATGTTGCACGCCCTGGTTCGATTGCCTATCGAACTCTCCACAATCTATAAATAATACGATACGGAATGCCTAATATCTCGCACGAATGTATGAGAAGAATGAGGAAAATGTCGCTTAGTCAAGGAAGTGTTGACTAAACAGCGAATCTCGATAAGTTATTATCTGCTGACTCGACAGGAAATATGCATAAACTACATCTCTTGTAGCTTTGTTGAAGCAATGTTTCTGTGAAGTTGACGTATTGAAATTAGAAGAGCCGATTGGAAATCAAGCTACAGGGGAAACTGGGAAGTTTGGAACCTACGGGAGGTTCGACTCTAGTAAGTGTTTAACCAACCTTATTTTATTTGAAAATTCTTCGAAAATATTTTTGATTTCATGGCTATGTATAAAATTATTTATCGTTATTTTATTATTTACGATAACATATTTTTTATCCTAGCGGTCTAAAAAGCTTACTTTTTTGCCCGCTCGCGAGCAAAAATCGGCTTTTTCTCCCGCTACGATAAAAAAAATCGTTCACATGACGGAGGAAAATAGATTTCTCCCTCGGGAGAATATATCCCTCGTGGAAAAATTATTTTTTTCCCTTGATGTGAAATGTACTATTACTGAATCGTTAGTACGAAACGAAATAGAGGTAAAAAATCGTAATTGTTCAGATTATTTTGTAAGCTGGTAGTTGAAGTTAAAATATGAAAATTTCAGTATATCAAACTGATTGGGGGAGAGTGGGGCTACTTCGATTACTTGTGGTTTTAAAAAATGTAGTTTGAATTTTGAAATAGAATTGTTATTTTTGAGTACGAAACCAAATTTCACGTGCATAATTTATGCAAATTAACGTGCATACTTCGAGGCAAAGTTTTTATACTCATGAGGAATGTACGTCATTGGCACATGCCTTTAGCTTCCACCGTAAAAAAATCCTTTTGTGCAGTCATTTTCGAGAATAAAGTCATTGTTGTCCTCGCACGGAGATTTTTATAGCTCTATCGTGGTTTTTTTTCGTCTTGAATAATGGTAATGCAGCGCCAGGGACAATTGTAAATTGAGCTTTTTTCATGCGCCGCCGGGATCTCGTCATGAAAATGTCACTTTGAAACTAATGGTGCAATTTATGTCAACTTGTGTAACATGTGTTACATAATAATGTTATAATGTTAATGTTAATAGAATTCCGTTTAAAAATTCGTAACAGAGCACAATATTGACGTACATCGATTGTTTTCGTAATTATTAGAATTGTATTCAAATATGGACATTCTTCATATCTATGTAAGGTTTGGAATTTTACTGAATCAATATATTTATTACATACTTACATATATTTCTTTCAGTTAATGAATTTAAAAGTTTGGTGTACAAAATTCTTGTATATTTATTGTCTACATTGTACATTTTTAACATAATAAAGAACGTCATGTCATTAGCAAGAATCGTAATAATACTGAACTGTAAACTTTTTCGTTGTAGCACAAAAAAAAAATTAAAATTACCTTCATTATTAAGATTACACAATATCCCAGTTTTACTGTAGATCTCATACAGTCACGATACTTTTTTTTCGCCGTTTTCAGTTTTCATTGTATCTTTCCCAGCAATGGAAAAAGTTTTTTTCTCGCCACATGTAATAATCAATCAAAGGTACACGACTTGGTACGCTCGGGGCGATTTCTCAATACGATTCTTATTACGAGCCACTCTCGTTGCCACTTAACTATAGGGTATGTCAGTGAGAAAAAAAATGCAAAGAAAACCGTTCTCGCGGGCATTATTATGTCACGGAAAAAATGCCCGCGATTGTCGCTGGCATAATTGAATAGTTTTGTTAGTGGTAGGTAAACCGTAATTTACATCTTCGTGTATATAATCACGTAATGCATTCACGTAGCACTTGGAAGGATTGCGTTCGCGTGACGGTGTCAACAAAGTTCTGGCGAACCCTGGCAAGGGAATTAGACGACGGAAAACACTGACGCTGCGAGGTATCGCGAAATTCAGCGATATCCACTGTGAATAAATTTCGGTCCGTTCGTGCGTCACTGTTTTGCTCAAGATTCGAGATAAGTATTGGGTAAGAAAGGATTTCACGAGTTTGTTTCGCGGAGAATGATATTTTAATTGAGCTTCTTCGTACTTGGAGTACATTGTTCAAAGGGGTTTTTGTCGTAATTTGATAAGGAGTAAGAGGATTTCTTCATGTTGAATTTAGTTATTTTTGAGAAATCGTATAGTTGGTGAAGTGTTTGTAAGTGATGTTTTTGAAATTTAGTAGCTTGTGATCTAGATTCAGGCACGTAAGCTGAGCAGGGTTTTAAGGGTTCAAACTACCACCAAAATTTTGATGAAATTACTACATATTTTATGTAAAAATATATAAAGCTATAAGAATAAATGAATAAAAAAAATATTATCTAGAATTATGCAGAAAATTAAAGTACTCACTGAAATATTGACGAAACACAAATGTTTTCATGTGAGTACTTTGAGTTAACAATATTAAGGATTCTGAATTTCACTCACATAAAAATAATAATCACCCTAGCTTTAGAGGAATTTTTCCTTATTCGAAATTCCAATCATAAATGTTTTAGAAGGATAACGTAGAAAACAAAAATTTTTTAAAATTTTTGAACCTAATGAATTACATATAAAAATTGAAATTTAAGAAAATGCTATATACTGAAGAAAAAAAAAAAAAAAATAATAAACCCTAAAGCATCGTACTTTGAGAAAATACAATTGAAATCTAGAAAAGTACACAATAATTTCTCAAACTTTACAATTTTTTTTGGAAATTCTATAAACAGTAGTATTCTATGGAAGAACTGTATGCTGAAAAATCTGAAAAAAATAAAGTTTGATTTCTAGAATAACAAATTTTCTAAAAAACCTATGTATCAATCTATATGAATGCTGGAAATCTATATAAAAAAAAAAAAAATACAAAATCTTATAATTACTAATTATTACGAAAGTATTTAGAATTAATGAAATTGAAAAATCTACGTTGACGTGATTTGCCCGAACATCTATGAAATGTATAAAAATAAATTTAAATTATAATTCTGGCACATACAATTCTAGAAAGCTCAGTACATGAAAAATTGGAAAAAATACATACGATCTGAAAAAATACGAAGGAAAGTAAACAAAATCTTCTCAACGCTGAATAAATACAAAAATGCGAGAAATTTATAAAACGAAAAATCTTCCTAGATGTTATTTTCTCAGAAACTATAAAATTGATAAAAATCAGTTGGAATCTGCATTCTAGAATATAAAATCTAATAATGGTTTACATATAAATACCCCTGAAAAATCTGAAGAAAAAACACATGATTTATAAAAGTACAAAAAAAAACGAAAATACAAAAAATTTATGAAACTGAAAAAATTTGTATAAGATGTCATTATTTGAGAAAATCTATAAATTCTTCAAAATAAATTTTCACCGGATCTCTTGAATGTATGAACAAATGAACTCTAAAAATCTATAAAAAAAAATACTGTAAATCTTATAAAATACCTAAAATTCCTTCAGGTTCCATAAATATTCAACATAACGCGAGTAATACCAGAAATTTTTCAATATATACGAAAGTATGTAAATATAATTTTCAAATAAAATTTTTAAACGTCGTGTTTTAGAGTATTAAATTTTAGAAACCTATATAGAATTTTGTGAACATACTTGAAATTTCTTTAGATGGTATGAATACTAAAAAATAATACGAAAAGAACCCTAAAAGTTTTGGAAAAATGTGAAAGATACAAGATACTGTTTTCTGAAAAGTTAATTAGAATACTAGAGATCGTTAAAATTTCCAATACAATAGCAGCAAATACTGAAAAATTATAAAAAAGCCAGAAAATATTTCAAATTTTGATAAAAATTTAGGTACAACATGGAAATTCTGAATATCCATGAAATACTGAAAATATTTGCAGGTATAATTTTCTTAAAAATCGAGAAAAATATTGGAAGCTTTCAGAACTTTGATTGCTAGACTATCGAATTATAGAAAGCTATCCTAAAATTTATTATGTAATATTTGAAAATCCTTCAAGTTTCAAGAATACTAAAAAAATTATAAAAAATTATGAAACCATTAGAAAACAAAATCCTAACCCTAGTGCCTTGTATGAAATTAATAAAAATCGAACCTCATTATAATAAATACGTATGTACATATACATGGAAAATGTTTTACTCTGAACTTCAAAAGCTGTTTTCAGATCTTCGAAAAAGAAAAATTAAAAAATTCCTAATTAATATATTTTTTTTCCAAAAACACCCTTCGGAAAAATTTTCTGCTTACGCCCTGTCTAGATTTGTTTATTTTTGAGCCTTACATAATTTATCATACTCTCATATTCGTCAGATTTGTCCAAAATTCTCAGTTTGTAAGTTGCGTGGTTCACTTCCTAAGAGTAAAGAAATTCTTTGATGAATGAAAATTCTACTGTTTGATTCGAAACTTACTTGGGTTTTATTTAAGTGTGTCCATATTTTACCGAAAGGCTAAAACTAATCGTTTCTATAGTTATCCTTTTATTCATGTAGAAAAAAAATAAAATTAAATTCGATAACCTCACCTATCTTCATACAGTTCACGAAATTCGTAAAGTTGGAAAATACAAGTTTTTTTCCTTTGTAAGAGGTTCGTGTTACCCCAATCCCACCAAGTTAGGGAACTGATCACGAAGACGAGTGAGGATTACGTCGTGAGATGCAGATTGAAAAAAAATAATAAAACTAGACTCACTATGACTATGTAAACATACATAAAGCGTAATGGCTAAGGGCAATGGCCGCTTCTGGCTCCACTCCTTTATGACGATTCTCAATTACACTGCATGCACGGTCAATCTCACAAAAATAAGTGCCGAGTCATCCCGCGTCGTACATGTGGGGATAAATTTTCGGTCCAGCTACCGAGCCAGGGCGAGTCCATAAAAAGCCCATCAAACGATTCACGTATATAACGCAAGTAGGCACAACCTCACTTGATAGCGCTCCCATTAAAAGGAACCTGGCATCGCTACTGCACATTCTGGCAATAAAATCCACGTATCGCACTTGCAGAAATGGTGGATTTCGTGTCATCAGTACTTCCTTTCGCTTATTCAAAGATTTCATCGGAAATAGTTTAAGTAGTTTATGTGACTTTCTTTTTCTTAATTTTTGAGTTTGAAGAAAATCAAACGAAGGTTTTTTTTTCAAAACTCGATGTAGAAACTTATTCCACATTTAAATTTTAATAACTCGTTGAATAAAAATACCAATATGGGACAAGGGAAGTTGCTGATGCTGATTCTTTGATTATTGACGCAGTTAGCTAGAATTTATTGAAGTAGAATAAATTAATAATTGATTATTCCTGAATAGGACCAGGAATTACAAAGTCGAAAGGTAGAAGAAATTAAAAAATTTTAATATTTACTGATCGATTTTGACGATTTCGACTCATTTATACATCACTATTGGCTCCTAGCATCGGTATCACTGACATTTTACACAAATTACGGAGTGATTCATCTTCATAACATTTCACTTTAAAAGATGAAAATACAATTCGCAATTTCATTTTAAAAGGGTCATTATTTTCAAAACCAGTTTGGTCGTCACTGACCAAATCACGGATTTCTCTCAAATTGTTTAAATAGATACGTAAACTAGTTTTAGAACATACGTATTTTTTATTTTTGGCTGAAAATTGTTTTTTTTTTTTCGATAAATTCAGATTTTCGATTAGGCTGTCAAATTCATAGCAACCTCACTTTTGTCAAAAACTATTTTTAAAATCCTTATTTCACGTCAAAAAATCAATAGATTTTCATCTTTTTTTGATGAATACGTTCAAAATTGTATGAAATTTATGAATTATGAATTATAAATATTTCTCGTAGCGTTGTTGAATTGTTATTAGCGTAAAAGAAAAAAAAATAAAAATTTTTTGAATCGATAGTTTTCATACTGCATCATTTTTTTTCATTGTTTGGTAAAGGTATGAACTACATTCTGTAAAAACCATTATATGCCAAAACGTTTCGTTCGTAAGTGAGAATTTTTCTTCGAAATTCCAGCCTGTCATTCCCAAGTGATTATGAAATTTCAAAATATTTTCACTTTTCTTGATCTTAAGACCCTGTAATATGTCCCATTCGATAATAATTTTTATTTTCGATGGAAATTTTCTAACTGAATTTTTCATTACTCGGAATAAAACACGAAATCAATTTTTCCTGCGTGTCTCTTGAGAATAACTTTAATATTTATATTTACTAGCGTGGACCTGGTTTGATTGTAATTTTTCTTTGCATACTGCTTATAGATGATGATGAACAAATTAAGCTTATGTATGGAAATTTATAGAATGCATTTCAAACGTGGAGATGTTCGAGAAACTGAATAATGGTTACACATCAGATATTATACTTTATAATTTTACAAGTTAAAAAATACTAAAATTCACGACATTCCCTAAATAAGTTTGCGAAAAATGAGATCTCTTATTCGATTATAAAGTAATTCGATGTATCCGTGCTTCAACGAAATATTATGACGAAACGCATCTTTGTGTACCGAAAAAACATCGAAACGTGAGCACGTTGGACATATTGAATAATTTATTTAGTTTGAAATAAAATGAAAGTTTCTCAAACATGAAGTATCGTATATATATGTATTAATTTTGCTTTAAGGTGTAAGGAAATTTTTCAGAAAATTTAAAATATGGGACGAAAAAATTGATGACATCATCGCATAATTTCACACTTGAATATTTTTCCGATACATAATAGACCTACTTTCAGAATTCTATATAGATATGAAAATGTAATAAAATGTTTCAGATAAATGAAAATGAAGGTACTCTTATGAAATTATGTGTGATTATAAGTATTTTAGCAATCTAGTGATCCACGCGAAAGCTTGATTCCAATTTGTATTCCGAGCTGTTAAATTTCTAGTCAGAAATTTTTTGTGTATAATTTTCGTTTAGAATATATTACAGTGTCTTAAGATCAAGAAAACTAAAAATATTTTGAAATTTCATAATCACTTGGTAATGACAGGCTGGAATTTCAAGAAAAAATTCTCACTCACGAAACGTTTTGGCATGTAACGGTTTTTACAGAATGTAGTTCATACCTTTACCGAACAATGAAAAAAAAATGATGCAATATGAAAACTATCGACTCAAAAAATTTTAACACTTTTTTCATTTACGCTAATAACAATCCAACAACGCTATGAGAAATATTTATAATTCATTATCCGTAAATTTCATACAATTTTGAACGTTTTCATCCAAAGAAGATTGAAATCTATTGATTTTTTGACGAGAAAGAAGGATTTTAAAAATAGTTTTCGACAAAAGTGAGGTTACTCTGAATTTGACAGCCTAATCGAAAATCTAAATTTATCGAAAAAAAAAAAAACAATTTTCAGCCAAAAATAAAAAATATGTATGTTCTTAAAACTAGTTTACGTATCTATTTAAAAAATTTGAGAGAAATTGGTGATTTGATCAGTGACGACCAACCTGGTTTTGAAAATAATGACCCAAAAGTCACAACATTCTTTTTCCATTTCCATAAGTATGTCGAAAAGTATAAGGTTATCTTTCTCAGTGTGTATATTGTACCGTTTATGCAGTGAGTTCTAACAACGCGAGTTGAGTACCTCTTCCAGAAAGCACATTATTCCGCACTTTTTCCGTAACAAGTGACCCCGGAAGTCTCGCGACTTGGTTCAAGTCCCGTCGGGAAGGTTTTATAAAATTCACCCTGCCGGCCCCGTTTCTCATCCACCGGGACACGCGTCGCTCGCGACCGCGGCGCTTCCTATCGTGGTCGTTAGTGCGCTCGTTTTCTCCCCTTACATGTTCCGTACATACGTGCAAGGAGTGCAGGCCGTGAGATAACGACGTCAACGAGCGACGAGAAGCACCAAGAGACGTGCTCGTACTTTATTACGTCCAAATCTTGTCGTGGCAAGTAGCGATATATGTACGGCTAAGGGGAGATTCGCGGATTCGGCGTTGCCTGCCGCGTGGAATGACTACACCTCGGCAGATATAACAGCCGAGATAAGGGAAAGGTATACCCAATGATTTACGGCGCGTTTCTTTCTCGTTAGATTGGACCCGTGCAAGAATACCGGACGTACTTTTCAAATATGGATCAGCGAATTTTTTAATGCTACTGCAGTGAAGATCGTAAAATCACGTGAAATTTGACAAGTTTTTTGAGGATGAGATGAAAGTCGTGATGATGCCTAAAATGTGTACACGAATGCTTAATAACGAGAGTTCTGTAGATCAATAGTTTATTCCTGTACTGAAAAATTTTCATATTATTCAATGTAGAATGAAGACAGTGATGCCTAAATTTTCTTCATTGAAAAGAAATTATTATGACAAAAGAAAGTATTTTTTTGTTTCTGAACCTCAAAACCTTTAAAAATAAACGGAATAAAAAAAAATATTCTACATATAGCTTTTCGTAGTTGAAGTGATAGATTATTATGAATATTACCATATGTTGTCCGATGTGACTGAGTATTTTTTACTTTTATCTTGATTCGAAATAAAAAACTAAGTTTTTTTTCTTCTTCGTTTGTTTCTGAAACGCAGGCACATGCAGTTTTTAGGTTTCAAGACCTTGAAATCACGAGTTAATTGATTAAAACTATATAGAATATGAGTTAAGAAGTTCGCAGTTAAAAAATTTACATTCATGATGACTTAAATGTGTTTGAATATCTATTTAAGGTTTATGTTGAAAAATTTTATTATTTTATAACGTAGGCTACTATGTTTTTTATTCTAACACAATAAAATATAACTGTGATTTTTTCAGCACTTATGGGTGATAATTGATATTTTCAGTGATGTGGGAGGTGGAATTTTATCTAGTGATACGTAACTGAGAATCAATAGAACTTCGAAGTTGAAACTATCGAATTCTCATAATTAACATTAGCAATCCATGAAAATATAAAATCCTAGAAAAATCCCAGAAATGACTAGGAAATTTCATGAATGCTGAAAAGTATGAAAAAATCTTAAAATAATAGGAATCCTAACAAATTGCAATTCCGTACAGTTTTTATAAAAACATTTTTGAAAAAATTATACATTTTTGAATCTTCGAATCTTAGAGCATCTGACTCCAAAAATATATACAAGATTTTATCTAATAGAAAAAAATGAAATCTTTACTTTATTGAAAGAACTCGAAATGTAAGCACCAAGAGCTTTATAAGTATGTGAAATACTTAAAATCTACGAAGATACTGTTTTTTGAAAAATTTATTGAAATACCTAAAACTTCTAACATTTATATTCTAGTGTAATAAATTGTAGAAATCTACATCGGAACTCTTAAAAATACTAGATGTCTTCAAAGAACCCGGAAAATCTTACTCACTTCAAATAGAATGAAATACATAAAAAATACCTCAAACAATAGGAATAAATAAAATACCTAAAATATAGTATATACAGACACTATTTCCTCAGATAACTTCAAAATTATCTTCGAAACCTTGAATTCCAAAATATTGTATCATAGATATTTATTGTATAGAAACCAATAAATATTCAAAGTATTATTCAAACTGTAACAATACCGACAAAATACTTACGGTGCATAACTGAAGTTTTGCGAATCTATGAAAAACCAGTGATATTCAAAAATGGTGTTAACTGAAAAACTCGTTATAATATTCTGCATTGTAGAAGATCAAATTTTTTAAAACTATCTTAGAATATACAATAATGTAAGAAATATAAAAAAAAAATATTCATACACCTGAAAAATATCATAAATTGTAGTATGAATACGAGAAATACTTACTAAAAACCTTTTTTTTTAAACTCGCAAAAACACTCACGAGACCTGAAAAATCCTAAGCACTTTTTCAAGCAATATAATATGAATTTCAAAAATGGTACTGTAAAATTCATATTGTCCATCACTCTGCGTTTGTCACTAGTCGTATTGTCACATTGGAAATTTTGAAAAAATAATTTGCCAATGGGGCAATACGACAAGCGACGAAGACAGAGAGATTGATAATACGACGATTTTTTCTGTATTTGTAGATTTTCAACCATTTTATAAAATATGCATTCGAAAGAATAAATTTTATTGTAAAAATCGAAGTTTTAGGGAAAATGAAAAAAAACCTCCTCAGAAGTCTTGTATCAGTGATATTTTTCAATGACAAATTTCAATAATATCATGATCACTATTTCCACAGAAAATGAAAAATTTTAAGTGTTTTGTAACAAGTTGTGGGCTTGGCGAAGGGGGAGCTAAGTAAAACGTTATGATGCGTTAAAAAGGGGGGGGAGGGGGTCTATAATAGACAAAAAGTACGTTACGTAATACTTGAACGAGCCCTTAGTAGTTCGCGGTCCATACAATTTAATTTTTCGTGAATTTTGATGTGTTTGAATTTCTATGTATGCATTAGTCGTTCTTGTTAGTTTTCAATTTGTAAGTACGCTAAAAATGAATATTAGAAACTTTCTTTTTCCTGATCGAAAATTCCCTGAATACATTTGAATCAAGATCTCACTTTAAATTAAAAGTATATTTTATCCTACGTTTCTTTTATTGCAAAACGACCTGACGGAATGCGTCGTTATATTTCTCCGTTATGACTTAATTTGTAAGAGGGAGTAGGTAATAAGCTAACCATGCTCCCTCTTTGTCTAGAATTGAAATAAATAATTTGTTCTCAACGTGAATTATTTAACGCAAGATAAAGTAAACATCAAAATAAATGAACGTCATGGTTGTGTTGTAAATTACTGATGATGATGGTAATTTATTGTAACAGCCATAATATCACAAATTTAATGATAAAATAGTGCTGATGGAATTCAGGTGCTAGCAGTTTGATGTGCAATTATTGTTGTCCGTAGTTGGAAACTTTTTTTGTTGATGGACCTGTAATTTATTGGTTGTAATTTGTTCGCGTTTTGTTAGTCAGCAACTGATGCATGAAACACCAGCTGTTGCCAATTTGACGTTGTGGATAGTCGCAACTTCATTCTGTAGCGTATCACAACGTCATGTGCAAGATGATTAATGATTCTAAAACGCAATTGATCATTTTTTTGTTGAATCAGGAATAAATTTTACAGTGTCACAACAGTATATTCCATCGGGGGATAGACTAACAGAAAATGAATTTCGAACTTGAATAACTGTTTATTATCTCAAATTTATGAACACGATTGAATTTTATTAAATTATGCGAACTATCCACGAAAGTTTGAAGCAAGTGATCCTTTGTGAGGTATCGGACTCGAGCTCATACATATTTCTGTCGAAACGATAAAAAACGCATTTAAGTATATGAAATTCTTGGGTACAAGCTTCCTGGAAAATTTAAATTCAAAATAAGGTTGAAGATACAAATTTCGTTTGCCGACCTGATGCGCAAATCGCTGCAGGCCACGTAATATGAATGTTGGAATTTCCACGCTCGCGAAGAAATTACAAAATTTTGCATATTACCTTCGCGAGTGAAAGCTGCATGATTGAGGCGCGCGCGATCAATTCGGATACAGATGAATTTTGTTAAAATGTCATGTGACCAGGGCTTGATGGGTGAAATCATCGAGTCATTTCATCAGATGCATGGAGAGAATATTTTCACGTATATGCTAATTTTGACTTAATCTGAAACGTGACTTGGAGACTGGATAATTATAAATTTAGAATATCGTTTATTGAATAATGTGTGAAAAGCGTCATGTTCCTGTGCATCGAACAAAGTTGTAAAACAATGTTCAGAAAATTAGTTGGTACTGTGAAAACAACAATGTAGCATTTCCGTTCGCTCGTCTCGAAACGTCGCGGGAATTCGTCCATTCTTCGAATTGCTCGAAATATAGTGAGCCGGGACGCAGTGCACGGTTCGTTGCGCGACGCTCGTGCTCGGCCACGCGTGAGCATTGTTCACATGCGCGCAACTACAGTCTGTCTATTTTATGAAGCGTGGACGCGCACGATTAGCGACCAGCGATTCGGGGAAAACACGCGGAAAATCGTGGACCATGGCCATTCGGCAAGTTCAAATCAAGCGAATTCGGAGGCTTCGCGTTATTTGATGAAAGCTCTGAAAAGCTCATTTGAAAAAGCTTGAAAGCCTTCGAAATTGATTTTGCTGCGATGGGTCGGAGATAGGTGATACTTTTGCGAGAAGAATAGATATTACTTCAACGATGGATGAAGAGGATGATTCTGACGAGTGTTAAGTTTGTGACCAAGTGGAGCGAAGTCACAAAACACACGAGTTAGAATCACTTCTTTCCGTGTTAAGTAGGGGTAAGTGGGGTAAAGTGGGAAATGGCACTTCCCGGTCAAACTATCAAAGTACATATGTCACGCGCCACTGAAATCTGTTAATTACGACCCTAAGCGAATCATTATGGTATACCGACACGCGCAGAAGTGTTTTTTTCAGGCGATCCGTTGCCTGAAAGCGTTGAAAATAAAAGTTGCACGTATGAGTATTTACGCAAAAAAACCAAAGTCTACCCTAATAGATTATAAGTGTATTTTAGAAATTGAAAAAAAGCAATTTCCCCAAGCTAGGGGATGCAAAAGTTGATTGGTCGTTTCTCGTATGCGAAAAATGACTTTCAATTTGTTTTTTTTTTTTTCTCAAAATTAATTGTTTTCATGAGATACTGAACGACAATGTTTTAAACTAATCCCAGGTCACGTCCCCCCCCTCCCCTCCTCCCAAGAGGGTATGCAACCCTTATTTAAAAACGAATAATTTGACATAACTACGGTATTGAAAATAAAAACTCTTTCAAAACTCAGGCACTATGCTATACTGACAAGAAGTATGAGTTTTCCGACTTTCTAATGAAATTTTCTGAAAGGGTGAACTACCCTTTAACACACTTATAGGATTGTACAAAGTATGGCATAGAAAAAAATAAGTCGTTTGTACTTAACGGAAGTAAAGTCTTTTCCCATGAGATTTGAAACAAGAATCCGAAAATTTACAAATACAATAATCATACGTTTATATTAAGGGTCAATAAAATTAACCCCCCCCCCCCTCCTCTACGTTCGATGATTACAATGCCGGGTACGGTTTTTTTTTTTTTTTTTTTTTTTTTTTGTTCGGCCAGAAATGATTTTCTGGTCAGTTTTATCCTGAAAATGATGATTTAGGTAAAGGACTATGAGTTGAATTTTTTCAAATTTTTCAGCTTTTTCCCTACATAAAACTAACAAAATCGGCACCGGACACTTCGTGCACCTTCCTTGTAAATCACACAATCTGAAAAAGTACAGAAATATAAGAAATTTTTTCAAAAGTATAATCCATACCGATGTAATGTTCCAGAAATCTAATAAATTATTAAAAATTAATTTCAATTTGATTTCTCTAACGTCAAAATCAAAAAAAATTTTAAACAAAATACTAGAAATCTTACAAAATGATGAAAAATCCTTCAGGTTCCATAAATACTTAACAAAACGCGTGAAACTTGAAATTTCGTAACACTGAACAAGGGTGTAAATATCATTTTTAAACAAAATTTTTAAACTCTGAATTCTAGGGTGCACAATTTTGGTAACTCATATAAAAATTCATGAAAGTACTCGTACTAGAAAGTTCTTTAAATCGTGTGGATACTACAAAAATACGAAAAAAAAATCTCAAAGAGCGTTGGAAATTTGTGTAAGAGATACGTTTTTTTAAAAATCATTGAAATACTCAAGATCATTGAATTTTTCAGTGCTACCTATAGCATCAAATACTGAAAATTCGTAAAAATGCAAGTAAATAGTACTAATTTTAATAAAATATATTGAATATGGGAGTCCTGAATATCCAATAAATACAGACAATACTTGTAGGGACATAAAGTTTTCTGAAAAATCCAAAAAAATACTGATAATTTTTAGATCTTTGAATTGAGATCGAATTATAGAAGGCTATATACAAGTTCATTCTTCTATTATATTTGAAAATCCATTAAGTTTCATTAAAAAGAATTTGAAAAGTACGAAGTCCAAAGTATTAGGAAAAAAATTTTAACCTTAGTGACTTTTATGAAAATCACGAAAATTGTATCTCATTACAGTAAATATGAACATGAAATAGTATACTACGTATCTAGGACTGAAATTTTATTTTTACGAGTGTGAAGTTTATAAACCGAGGCAAAGCCGAGGTTTACAATCACACGAGTGAATATAAAAATTCTGTCCTAGTTACATACGATATTTTATGTACCGAGGGCTGGAAAACGAGTTTAGAGATTTTGAACTGGACGAGAAACGAGTTTTCTATGCCAGAGGTACATAAAATGTTTTACTCTTGACTTCAAAAGTTGTGCAGCCTACGAATCCTGAAATCCAAAAAATTGACAAATCCTAAAGGAAAAATATTTTTCCGAAAATCGCCTCCCGAAAATTTTCCTGCGTACGCATCAGTCGCAAATTTAAGAACACTAGAAATGTTCAACGAATCTCCATTTCACGATATAATTAACCTTGAATCCGATTTTTCCTGGACCCCAATCAGCCTAATTGTAATCTAGGGACGCAGGATGTTTCCTGCAATGGTGTGTAATCATCTTCTTTATGAAGTCCGCCGTCACGAGCCGTAGGAACCAACTTGTACACGCCACAGCTTCGAGGGGTCCCGATTAAATTTAAAAGTCTCGACAAACCACGGGCCCCGAGGGTCTTAACAGTGCACGGTTCACCTTTTTCGCAACCGTCATCCGGATGCACCATGCTTTCAACGAAATTACACGCGCTCGACTCGTTCATATAAAACTGACCGTGAGGGAACACGCCGTTATTGATTTTGCTGTAAACTCGCGTAAATAACAGCGTGGCCAATTGTTTCACCGCGAGCGGGTAGGCAGCTGCTCGTTCAGCGGCTTCCGAAAATTTTCGGACCGTGTGAATTTCATCATCCGTGACTCAAGCTCTCCCCTATGGTTACAAAATTATGCGAGGTTTGTGTGGTTTTTGATGATGGGGAACATGGCTTCGGCTCGATCGTAATTGATATTGAAATTAATAACAATTATGTAGATATATAATATAATGGACAATCATAGATATCCAGACACGCATGAAAAATTTCTATCAACTGATTTGGTGTATTTTTATGTTTGTTTCAGGTGAGACGAATTGAAATGTTGCATTCACGCTTTGAATAGGCTGTCAGGCGAGTAAGTATATATCCAAATTCAATAATGAATTTTGGGTCATTTCATCTCCAATCGTTACAGTTGTATAGTATAAAGCTAGACTCATTATAAAAATTGAAACACTGAAAAGAAATGACTTATCCAACGAGTAAATGCTGAGATGTGCGTTGAAATTATTGACATACGAGCGCTATGGAAAAGAGCACTTCTCTCACGGAGTTAAACATGCAAGTACCGATATAATTTTCGAATTAAAACGAGGGAAAGAGCCTAATATTGTGACTTGAAACATTTTGGATTTCGTCGTTTTTTAGAAGTTAACGGTTTACGCTGTCGCTGACGGAAGTTCTCCCGCGGAAAGTAAAATGCACGTACGCTTGTGTGCGTCCACGCGAGGATACGCGATTATTTATAAGAATTAAAGTGGAGGGAGCAGAGGGACTGCTTATTTATGCGAGCGAAAGAGAGTGTATAACAAAAAGGTCGTGGCTCGTGTACGGGAAACTTATTCACGTGGACATATGCAGATAAGCAAAATCTCATTTCGAGGAAAAATAAATGCTGCTTTTCAAGTACCCTACGCTAAGGGTCGTTTACTTCCATCTGTCGTTATTTCAAAAACAATTTTTTTTCGGTTATTTAGTAACCGGATTAAGTTTGTAAATTTTGAAAGAAAATGTGACTCCTTTTACTTTGTTTAAAATTTCAAATTTTCAAATTCAATAAATAAATAGTTTGTGGGATTCAGAATTTTTTGTTGCTTTTATTGCTCAGTTTTAGATCAAGTACTTTTGTTTTTTCACTATATAGTTAATGTTGATTCAACTACACGTTTTGTCTAAAGAGTTCTTTAAAACGTTTTTTTTATAGACGATGATTTTTCTATATTATTCTATTGAGACTTACCGATTTCATAACAAAGAAACACAGTCGGAACTAGAACGAAAAAAATGTTTCATTTTTCAATTAGAGTCAGCAAACTTGAATGTTTCTTTTATTAAATCACATTGCAAATATTTGAAAATAATTACAAGCAAACATCAAAACAACAATAAACCCGGCAAAATCTAGACAGCTGATACGACCATGCTTCAGAAAAAAACCTTTACAAATCCAGCGTCCGCCATGTCCATTGCCATGCTGTACAAAAGCGGGGACTATAAGAAACAGCTAAAGAATGAAAATGTCAAAGTTCACGGCGCGTATGGCGATATTTTATCAAGAAATTATGCCTAGATGCCAAGGAAGTAGCCGAATTGGCCGACGTTAATCGTTTTGAACGTGCAGCGATTATGAAAAGGTTGTAAAAATATATCCTCATCCATCTCCGTGTAAAAAAGATGACTTACTTTTGCTGTGTAAATATTCCTTTTGAACTTCTCATATAATCCTTCATTCTAATCATCATCATTAACATTATAGATATCGTTTGTCAAAAGATTCATTTCAACTGAGACGTGTCTTTTTATGGAAGAAACTGGATTTATGATTTATGAGTGGGGCTATTGCGATGAATTTTTTTTCCTTACAAGAATTTTTTCCTAAAAATGAACGACTTTATGTATGCATTTGTGGTCAAAAGGAAGATTTGACACCCTTTTACATAATAAAAGATTGTTGAATATTTGAAGAATAATGTTCGATAAAAATTTTAGTAATTACCACACGTCTCGTTTGAACGAGGTAGCCCCATGGGTAGGGCTACTTCGATCAGAAGACAATAATGTTTCAAAGTGATTGCATTTGTGGAAAATCATATTTGTAGCATTACTGTAGCAATAAATTAATAATCATAGAGTATTCACATAAATTTTCATTTAATATTAGCACTCAAACAAAACTTTCTTTTAACAGTTAAATAAACATTTTCAGAAAAAATCGTCTGATTTTGGAAATCCTTACGTAATATAAGATTCTAATTTAATATAGTTTTCCAATTTTTTTTTTCATTTTCTTTTGTTTTTCAGTTTCCGTTCATTTTCTGATTTATTCTTCAAATTTTTCTCTTTTCGCTTTTCTTAGAGCAGTTTTTTCACTGGCGTGTCTATTGCCATAATGCTCCTACCGCGTTGTTTGAAAGTCTGTGTATGAAATAAACAGATTTCAGATACTCATTTGATTTGTTAAAAAGCTTATAGAAAATATTCGAGGTTCAAGTTGAATAAAATAGCGAAAAATATGAGTCGAGATTTCAATGGAAATCATTTAAAACAATCAATTCAAAACATTCCATTACAAATTATACCGCTTGAAATTTATTTTCATGAATTTGAAATAACTTACGTTTTATGTAGATTGAAATAAATTGAAAAAGACGATGTATAAAAAAAACATCTCTTAGACTTAGTGAAATCTTTAGTCAAATACGAACCAAATAAAGTTTTTCCTCCAATTAACCTAAACATTTTGTCATATCAACTTTATTTTTAGCAACTTGACTAAATATTTTTGTAGTCATGAGGAAAAACTTTATTAAGTTTGTTTGTGACTAAAGATTTAGTTAATTTTAGTAAACTTTTCTCTGTGTGTACGACTATGTTGATCGATGTAGCCATACAAATTCTGATCGAAGCAGCCCTGAAAGTAATCAACGGAATTTCAAATGCATTTTACACCTAAAAAAATTTTTTTTCATAAAAAGGTTTTTGAAAGAATATTCTGGATCGTATATACTTACGGAAAACCAAAAGCGTCCGTAGTCATGGATGTTTACGGCGTTTGCTGAACTTTTTCCGAAAATCGCAGTTGGCGCGTTTTTGACAGATTTCAGGACGATTTTTGTAATTTATTAATTATACCTAGCAACCGATAGATACATGGCTTAATTTTTTTCCGTCAATTTAGGACACTATTAGAACTCAATTTTCGAGGTATTACAATTTGAAAATTCTAAACACATTTCTCAAAACCTCAAGTGATCGAAGTAGCCCTCTGATTAAAATAGCCCCACTCTCCCCAATAATCGGAACGAAACTGAATTTGAAAAGGGACCCGGCTGGTAATTATTATCATATCCTCATGAAATTCTTCGATCAAGTTTTGATAGTGAGATACATTTACATGATTTTCATATAAAATATAAAACATGGAACCGAGGAAAATCTTTTTCTCATATCAAAAATTGAAACAGATATATTTGTCACACAGTTATCATTATGTTGGATAAGATTTTTATATTTCATTTTTTTTTCTTATTAGCGTGTTCTATTATTCTTTGATTAATTATATGATTCTTGCATAGTATTATGTTGAAAATCATTATGATATATCATTTTTTTGTGTAATGCATAATTTTTTTTGAATTTTTTTACTTAAACAAGTGAAGATTTAGTTCGAAACGTATTGAAACAAGTTCCTACAAAGGTTTCGGCTTATCAGAATACAAGTTTTAACATCTTCAAATTGACATTTCAGCCTGTTTAATCATTCCAATCAAACCTACTCGAATTCATGTTTTTTATCATATTTCTTTAACAGCTATTAGTTTCAAATATATCCTTGGTATGAAATCACAGAGTGGTTATTTCCGATCGTCTTGTACACGTTACACATCGTACGTATTTCTACAGTTTATTTTAGATCAAGCGCAAATTTGTTAGCATCGACGACATGCAAAAGCATTAGAAAACTTAACAACATGGTAGATTTTGGGTCAGCCAGATTTGACGATATTATTATAACTACCTCCAAGGCAACGCCTGGTTCTTTCAACGTTTTCTGCAAATGTGCAGGCGTATATCTTAGGCCACGTCGCTGCCTCTTAAGTATATGTCATTATTACAGTCGGGATTTACGAGCGATTGATTCTTATCGTCGTTAAATTTCGCCTGGCTTTCGTTCCAAAGACTTAGCGGTATCACAGTTTACAAGTTCTTTTTTTATCGATAACTTTGATGGCACGTTAGATGGAAAACCGAGTTCAGGCATTCGAAAGTGGAGTGAAATGGAACGTTTGCAAAGAATCGTTCAGTCAATATTATCTTGAAGATTTTTTTGGTTATATTTCCAGTGAGAGTGAAAGTGGGAGAATGGTATGCTATTTTTTAGTTAACGAGTTTGCATTTTTGGTTTTTATGATGCAAAAAAGAGTTTATAGAGATGATGATGCATGTTTTCAAAACATTTAAGTACGGCTTCTTGTTTTTATACACTGAAAACTTGGAAAGAGTTGAGATAAAGTCGTCATACTTGTGATGCTTTAATCACGACACTTAGTGATTTTAATCACTTGGATTACAAAAATCCTTGGGTATGTTGCTCACGCTCGTCCACTCGGCAGATGTTATACTTAACGTGGTATTTATATGATATATCGCCCGACATTTAATCGTTCCTGCCACGAGAGAACATTATATACATGTATGGAGATCGTGTATAAACACGTGAAATATTTCATAATAAATATTGCTGCTGGATCAGTGTAAATTAACACTATCTTAGACTTTGAGGAATAGGAACCACCAAAACCCTTACATTAAAAATTTAAAAAGGCATGCGATAATTCCGTTCACAATGAGTCGAATGTGTAGCTTTGGCTTGGCTTCTAGTAGATTTTCAAGCTTTCTCAGATGATCAATTATTTTCAAATCTTTTTTTTTCGTTAAAGAATGATAAGGTTACAAGTGCTCTTGATTTATTGAGGCACCATATGTTACAGAGCTTGGGAGAAACATTATCACGTTCGAGAAAGCGTGAATCACGAAAATGGGGTTTGGGGAAAGTGTCGACATTTGCCGATAATTATTGATGTTTGGAGGAACGCTCTAGTTTCGACGCGTTTCTTTTGCGATGGTCGAAATCCTACCAAATTTTATATGACCAGTAATATCAATATTACCATTTATGTAGAAAAACGTAAAATTCCAAACTTCTGCAATAGTTGTGGATTTTCGTAAAGAGTTCGCCTGAAAATAAAAACACTTAACATTCTAGCTCTACGATTTAATTTGTATATATTATCCAAATGTTGGTAAGTGTCTGAACAAAGAAAAAGATGCACCTTAATAAGGTTACTTTATAAATTTTTCATATTTATTAGTTGAAATAAATCGATTTTGAAAATATACTCATTTTTGAAATGTAGAGTTGAAAATTTTTGCATGTTTGGATGATTGAATAAAAAATTTTAAAAACTAAAGTTTCGTAACTTAAAAGTACGAAAAAAAAAATTATAAATATAGCTAAAAATTATCAGTTCAGTTTAATTTAAATTTAAGAAAATTTAAAATTCTTAATATGTAATATTTCCATTATCTGAATTTAAAATTTTTATTATATGGGACAAGCATACTGCTGGAAGATTAGTTTTGAAATTGATGCTTCTAGAGATCTTCATCACGAGGGTGGTTTTTCATAAAATCTTTTAGTATGTCATCTTATTTCAATAAATAAATGAATATCTGAGCAGACCAAAGGTATATAGGGATATTTTTTTTGTTCCTGATTGAACATTGCTGAAGTATGAAAATTTGTAACTTAAGTAGAATTATTATATATAACATGGAAAAATAACAAATTTGAGTTCCTATGTAAACTTAATGAGTTTATAGAGAATAAAGGAAAGACATGTCATCACAGTAAAATCTATCTATTAAAAATAGTATTTTTGTTATGTGATTCTTACAGAGGAGAGGTTCGCAAGTTGAAGACGATCGTAAGTTGAACCTCCATGTTTTTATGAAAACTCAACTGCAGTTAACCTTGTGTTTCACCTGTTATTTTTTTTTTTCGTAGACTTCAATTTTCATGTGGCTAAATATCGAATAGATGCATTACACACAGCTGCGACGCACATTGTGTTAAAATGTGTCAAAAAATGAAAATAGTAATATTATACCATGCAAATAAAGCTAATAATATTCAGCGATAAAGCTAGTAGAATATTTCTTTCGAACTTGTTCTTTATTGAATATTATTAATTAAAAAGATTTTAAACATGTCTTGAAAAAAAATTCGTCTTTCATTAATTTTAACATGACGTAGAAATCGTAAATTGAACACATTTTTGTTGGCAAGTAAAAACTTCTTTTTGTTTCGTTTGTATTTATTATAATTTTTTGACGTTTAACAATGACATTGGATAAATTTTAAAGTGCTTCTGCAGTAATCTTTGGGGCCAAAAGAATCCTGATACGAAACAATAATGTCATAATAAAATTAAAAATGAACTCCTTGTTCTTTCATTGTTGAAACAATGGAATATGGCGTAAACAATTTTTCTTTTATTGAACTTCATCAATCAAGCATTACAACTTGGAGTTTTATGGTTCGTTTTAATGTTAGAATTTTGATAGGTTGTTCAACTTACGGACGAAAAATTTTTTTACCAATTTCAGGCTCTTCAGAAGAATGATAAAATTTTTTTTGTTTTTTAAGTAATCCAAAAAATTTCTTCAGCAAAATTGTAGCCATTGATATGCTCTTTTGACGGTATAAAAACGCTCACAAAATAATAATGAGGAAATAAGTTATGGCCAAAAAAGCCAGAGATTTCAACTTATGCACTTCTCCCCTACTATTTTAACACATTGATATAAGTACTTCCAATTGAAAAGTTTTTGGAATTCAGAAAAAGGTTCAAAAGGAGAGTACTCAAATCAATTCTCAAAAATCTCAAAATTAGAATTGTTTTTTCTGACATAATATTATTAGTTTTAAAAATTATCTATATTTTAATGAAAAAAGCTGCCAATCAGTATTAAAGAAATCGGTAAACTCACATTCAAATTCTTATGTAAGTTATTCGTAATATCATACGTATTTTACATTAACTTTATGAAAGTGATTAACTTTCTTTGAGATTGCTAAAAATTTCAACCAATCTTGCGGAAATCTAAAATATTGATCTCATATATTCTAAAAAATTTTTTTAACGTATCTAACTTCTCTCGAGGATTACGTATTTCATTTAAAATTTTCCCTGTTTGTTGTGAATAATTAAAAAAAAAAAAAATTTCGAAAACTTAACAATATATTGAGCATCTATCACTCTTAAAGTTTTATATTGGAATTTTCGAAATCGCATGAATAAAATTATCGAATTCTCTGACATTTCTTGAAAAAATATTGGAATTTCGTGAAGATTTGGCGCGATTGAGGAGTACAATTTTTATTGAGGAATCCTAATTAGTATGAGTATCAAAAATTCATATGAAAATTTGCCATCACTCTTTTTACTCCTATACCTTCCAAATCACGTGTAATTCAATTTTTACTACACATCTAGAAACTTATTAAGGGTCATTAAGGGTTGCTAGATTTAAAAAAATCTTTCCTTTAAGTTCTAAGATATAATGAAAAGCAATTTAAAATTTTTGTGTAATTTTATGCGTTACTTGAATATTTCCTCATTCCCTAACATAACTACGAAAAATGAATATCAAAAAGTTACTGAGAATCATCCATGGTCTCAAAAAACTTTTGAATCTAGGCTGATTTCACATCTTTTGATTAAAAACTTGAACACGCGGAAATCTTGAAACCGGTTACGAATTTCGATATAAAATATCCACAAAGATATATATTAAGATTCCTTATTACTTTTTTTAACTACTCGAAAATAGTAAGAAGGGTATTCTTACATTGTCCCAATTTTTGCAAAATACTCAAACACATCCCATAGCTACACTGCTTAAAATGAAAAAAAAAATTTTCTTCATCTTGGTGCTTTTTCGAAGAATTTATAACTGCTGTCTTGGCAACTTACATAGCTCGTAAGTCAATCACTACTCTACAAAATTGTCAATATTTTTTCTCATTATTCCAACGAGTACGGCCATCAAAACATCCCATGCATCTTCCGAAGACGAAAATATACCTCAGGATAATAATCCAGTAGTGAGGGACAGCGTTTCGGTGAATTTTGCATATCAAATTTTTTCCATAATGTGCTATTGAGCGCCGAGGCAAGGGAAGGTTTCCATATCGTTTCGAGGGGGCCATTACACGTAGGTATACAGTATAAACATGCGCGCATTGCCGCGGTTGCAAGCAAGGCAGGTTGGTCCGAACGGCTCTCTGTAATTTGTAGCTCCGGCTATTCAAGCGTGTAACTCTGTAATGATGTAATGACTCTCCACGTGCAGATACGGTGTCCGATACATTTATACGTATCGTAAAGAGAAATGTGCGCTCGCCATTCTTTCACCCACACATATGCAAATACTTAAATTACAAGGATTACGATTAACGTTCGATTGCTCGTGATGGATGCACAGAGCTTGTTTTTGCATGAGATGAAGACGTATACGGGAATCTTGAGGAACGAGGCTAAGCAGTCGTTGAGAGGAGAGTGGGTAAACTCTTGGCATTTTTTTTCTACAGAAAAAAAATAAAAAAATTTAAACCGAGTATGAACAGAATGAGTCGCAAAGTAATTTTTTAAAGTACTTGCGCAACTAATGTTCAAATAAAATGAAGGAAGTAACTTCAGTGTATCGTTGGTTAATGATTATATCGACGTTAGAATCGTATAAACGAATAAAATTAGGCCGTGAAAAAAAATTATTTTTGATGCAGCGAGTCGGAAGCTTCGAAATCAGGAACGGCGTGAGGTCTTCTTGCCGTAACTGCGTGTAATCCAATTTTACGTGCAAATGCGCGCCGGTTTACTTTTAAAGGTTTATGGGGTTTTCGACGCGACGAGCATGTTCCACTTCTCAAAGAGCGAGAGGAGCGATAATATTCAAACGGCCCAGCCGGTCTGGCGCGTAGGCAGCCAACGAATCGACCAGTCTGCGAGAGCACCCACTCGCGCGTTTCTTTTGAGAGCCTTGGGCCAATTGCACAATGAATGAGGAAACGCGCCGATCGAGGAGCAGACTCGATTACTCGCGGGACAAGTGTGACTTGCGATGCTCGCGTGCATTACTTTCGAGTGCGTTCTGCCATTTCATGCACTGAATGCATCAAGCTGGTATTTTTTTTCCTTTTTCTCCAGTATGATATGCAGTTTGAAGGTTTATTAACCCAGTCAAATGGAAGCAAAGTAAAACAAGGTCCTCATGCACATGTAGAGGTACATATGATAATTATCTAGATTTTTGGGGAAACAGGCCCATGGGCCAAGTCATGAATTCGGAGTTTGCTTTTTTTTCTTGAGATAATTTTTGCGAAGTCCAGAAGTATGTTTTCGGTCGTCATCTTGTTGCAAAATCATTCTTCTTTGAATAAAATGATTTCTTGTTGTCACGATTGTTAAAGGACTTTGCTGTAGTATTGTTTTTTGTCCGAATTTCCCTTTATTTTGTACGGATGACTGACCCTTTGTCATTATTATTTTTTCAATTCATAGTTGATAAGTGAATTACATCGACATTGAAAGTATTTCGCTGATGATTATGTATAACAGTTAAGTAGTAATATTTGTATGATCGGTCAAATCGTTTTTTCCCATAAAAAGATAATAACACCGATTGACTATATCATTTTATTTTATTATAATTTCTTCAAGCTTTCGGCTGACTATGTCCAGCCCTTATCTAGACAATTATGAGATGTGTCGACGCTAATATATGCCGCACTACATTTCATTATACGTGAAAAACAAGTTCAAAGAACATTGCTCAAAAACATGACCCGTTGACTACATGTAAAGTCTTTGAACTTGTTTTTTCACATATAATGAAATGTTATGCGGCATGTATCAGCATCGGCACATGTCATAATTGACTTGACAAGGGCTGGATGTAGTCAGCCGAAAGCTTGAAAAAATTTATAATAAAATAAAATTATACAGTTGATTAGTATTATCATGTTTTTGTAGGAGAAAATAACAGTTAAGTATTTCAACAACGCATCAACCAGTATACTCAATCAACGTTAGGTGTATGAATGATGCACACAAATTGTTAAAAGTAACTCAATAGACTAACAATAACAATTTAATAAGCGTAATTCGTATGCAAGAACAAGTCCGTCAGTAGAATATATTAATTACAAGTATATCAGTCATGAACATGAACAATTTGTATATTTTTAGTTACTCAGTAAAATATGATACCTGAATAAATCTGTAGAATTCATAAATAAGTAGTCAACCAGTAGCAAAGATCAATAACAAGCCCTTCACTGATGTATATAAAGAATTTCGAGAAACTGGGTAAAATATTGATGACTAGAGAGTAAGTCAATCGTCAGTCAGTCAGTTGTCTCTCAAAAATCAGTACAGGTTACTTTACTTCGGGTAAAGTCTGAATGTTTGTAAACAATATCTGTTCGAAATAATGGTATTGGTGTTTGAAAACAATATTATTTTTCTTTATCCCATGTGGGAAAAGCACTGAAACATTCAGTATATATATTGATGCTCCGGTGTGAACACTACACAATTTAGTGAAAACTGAATGCTTAGGTGTAGGCACTGAATATTACGGTGTTAACACTGAAAGCCTTGGTGTTTACCCTGAAAATTTTCAGTGCTATTTCCATAAGGAAATTTAATTCCGAATCAGCATTAAATTATTATGTGAAAATTATTATAATAGAGTAGAATTTCAATATATACTTTTATAATGCAGACAGTAATTGATGTCTAATGTTAGGATTCCGAGATATATAATTATTGTTGATCAAAAATTACATATCATGATAAACTTGTTGATTTGTAACAGCTTGAATATAAATTTTCAATTTATATTTTGTCTATCGATTAAAATAAAGTAATAACATTTTTCATCATTAAACTTGCTCGTTCATCATTTATGTTCCCAAGTACATGTTAATAAACTATAAGTTAATTGTTACATCGATGGAGTCAGATGTTTATACGCGCATATGCAATATTGTATATATCACATAATATATAATTTCATATGGTACTTATTTATTAACTATTAGGTGATTGTAATATTGATCACATTGTGTATCAAGCACGTATGAATTATTATAATCATATCATGTTATTCATGTTTCGCGTCGCAATAAACATGTGAACAATTAAAATAGCAGATAAGTAATGGAGCCATAGCAAAGTGGATTAACGCGCGAACTGCTACACAAAGAGTCCCGGGTTCAAATCTTCTCTCTGCCAAATTTTTCTGAAATTATTCATAACGTTGTTGTGTAATACATTACTTATCTTTATACATAACCTCACTCCTTCAGCATGATATGTTAATATTATCCCAGTAACAATAAAAGATAATAATCCTAATAAAAGATTCAAAAAAGAATTTTCCGATCACACCGAAAACTTACGTTCCTTTTTAGTGTGCGAAAGACACCGAAATTCGGTACATTTATAATATGGAAAAATTTTGGTGTTTCTTTCCATAATCGATCTAATAGCTCACATAAACGTCATGGTTTTGATCGAGGTCCTTCATACAGAATCGGTATGATTTTGCTTTGATTTAACAAAACGAACATACAATATTGAACTCTTAAAATTTCTTGGTTGCTTTACTGAAAATTCATATCCCAGAGACAACTTTTCCAAAATATATTTAAATCGTGTCAAATAAGTATTGGTGAAAATAATATAACACACCTACCTAAGCATGCGAATTTAGGTTTAAATAGATTCTGTTAAAATCAAAAAAATATTTTCAGTGGCACTGAGAGTATAAACTAAAATTTCTTCGATTTCCTTTTATGTGTGTGAATAAATACTGCCAAACTTGATAACCGTTGCTTTCTAGATGAACAAGTCTAATGGCACGTCCAATTTGCAGGATTTTTAATGTTTTTTTACTATGTGAAAGCTGTAGTAATGACCTTTCAACATTTAAGAATTGCCATAACATGTTATTTAAGGGGTTATATACACTTGCGCTCGAGAAATAAAGGGCATTTTCACGATTTTTTCCTAGAAAAACAAAACGATTTTTTCAAAAAAACTCAGCGCTTATTTATGTATTCATGTCCCAAGATATTTTATGAATTTTTTCACAGAACAATTTTCGTAATTGAGGCCGTAGCGACTATTGTGACAAAACACAATTTTTCTGACACTGCGCGCGGTGAGCATGATAAATAAGGAACTGTTCATCTGTAACACGAAAAACAAAAAAAAACCTCTAGTTTTTACCTTTGCGCTCTGCGTGAACGAAGGGTTTCGCCAAATTATTATTTTAACGAAAATAGTGGTCATTTTCCTAAAATGTTTGATTTTTCAACGTCTGGGCTTTCGGTTTTTGCAGCAAGAAAAAAAAGTGTTGCGTAAAATTAAAAATCGCTTGTTCACGCAGAAGCTATATTAATTATAAAAAAGGTTAAAAAAAAATTTAGACTGTTCAGATAAATGGTTTTCGAGGAAATGTGCTCACCACGAAAAAACATCGAATTTTGGCACAGTTGCTGCAGTGCACCCAATTACAAAGATTTCATTCTGAAAAAATTTTTAAAATACCTTGTGTCATTGATAAATAAATTAACAAGAAGTTTTTCAAAAACTATCGTGTTGTTTTCCCAAAAAACAATTTTTAAAACGCATTTTCAAAAATACAATGTGTAAAACCTTTCGACATCACCGAAATAACGGGTAATGGAAAGATCATTGTACATTCTTTCAAAATGGCACCACAGAAATGAAATAGCATGGAGCGTTAGTAATTTCCTGAGAATCGCGTTACCGGGTAAAGACCCCGCGATATCGTAGATTCATGTATTATGCAAGCCCGCAGCATCTGATGGCTCCGGCATAAAGTGGGAATGAGCTTAATGCTACCCCCGGCGAGATTGAGTCGCTGGGCGATCACTCGACCCGGCGGCGGGCTAGGTCAATGCACAGTGATTAGACATTATCTCGGCCGTGATATTATCCGGCCTGTCCCTGAAATCAAGAACGTGTCTCGCGCGCACAAAGCCTTTTGGCGTTCCTTTCATGCCTTCTTTTCAGGCTTCGCGTTAGATTCCGTCATACGTTTCGCGATTATTACAGAGAGATCGCGAGGATAAAAGGGTTCTCCCTCACAAAAGAAATTTTCAACCTTCTCGAGGTATGAAAGATGGTTGGTCGTGGAACAACGTTCTTGTTCTCGGTGGCTGAAGATTAATTCGACGGAGTGAAGTTGGTAGCTTAAAGTTAGTAATTGAATTCGAGTTAATTATGAAAGGTGCCAGGCATGATTAAAGTGACGTACAAGTGTTGGTTCTTTACTGAGTCTAATATTAGACGAGTCAATTCAAAGTTCTAGTCTAGCTAGTTTATACTCCACCGAAAATGCGTTACACTTTAATGTAATAAGGCTTAAACCCATTTTCATTGCGAGGCACGAATTTAGATTCTACTATTTCAGCTGGGAGATGTTAACACATGGAAATGTTAGACATAATGATGTTCGGCTGGATTTCATTTACATTCGAGCTTTGCATTTTGTTTCATGCGAGGGAAGGATTTTATGGTAACTCATCAGGACTTGATAATGAATTCTGTGATATTCAGTGGGAGTAATCGTGTAATGCCAATTGTTTGAGCCCGTGATTTAAGCAACTGGTGTGTATAAAGAAGTAATGTTGATGCTACTTTCTAATTGTACATACCGAGAGCCGTAATTGTGGAAGGGTAAGTGGTTGACAATATTTGCGTGATGTACCAAATGGTTGCATTGAGAGAGTTGTTAACAACGATTCTGATTAAATATTAATAATGCAGGTTTGTTTATTCACATTTTATGTCAGCGAGAAATTTTTACGTAGCATGGTTTTATGAAGATTGAATTTATTGTATACATTTATTACATTTTTCTCAAGTTACTGCAATAACTTGGAACGCTGAGAAAAATTTTTCTCGTTTGAAAGAAGTCTACCTATTTATAACGTACCTTCACTAATTTTAATGACGATTTTTTTCACATTCGATGTGATCTAAGTTAATAAATTAAGGAGTAAAGAAATTTTTTTTTCCGCAATTTTTTTACATACAAAAAGAAATTTTTGGCAATCTCCTGCAATATATCATGATAGTTTATTTGAATAATTTTACCTATTCATTGAGTCAAAATACTGCCACTCAAGAACAGGCGCTTTCACTTTCATGTGCATTGTAAAAATTAACTTTATCATGTATAATCCTCATTCCTATAGAAATTGAGTTGTTATTGCTCAGTTTTCGTCATATTCCTCTTTGAAAATGAATTGAACTTTACCCTCAGAGAAGTGAAATCTCTCTGATATCGAGTAAGTTTCAAACTAAAAAAATCACTCCAAGTTTGATTACCGTTTTTAGACTCGATGTAGAATGAAAAATCACTGAAAGGAATGAGAAGAGAACTTCTAACGGATTCTCAAAATTTGGCTAGAACTTAAATGTTAAACTTTTTGAGAGATCTGATTGTGAGGATGAAGAATTTCTATGTTTTATTTATATAAATTGAAAAAATTATTAACTATACCAACAGTAATAGTACATTGTGGTACAAGTTGAAAAAGCGCCAGTTTTAAAACGAGTGCGGAGTTAGCCAATCGAGCGCAGCGAGAGTCACTATTAGGCCTGGGCGATATCCTAACGATTATCGATGTATCGATATGTGAAAAAAGATATAGACGATAATATCGCCGATATTTTCAAAATCGATATATCGTCAGATATCGCCTTCTCTCGGACGACAATTATTATATTTATAATATAAAATATCGAAATTTTAAAATAATAACGAAAATAACGACAAAAAATTTGAATATTTGGCGAGTATGGTTGATTTACAGTTATCAATAAGGTGTTTAGTTTGAAACAGGTGAACGTGATGGAAAAAAATTTTTTGATAGAAATATTTTCACAGCAGCCTGGTTTTTGTGAGTTATTAAATATTCTATGTTCACGGTGTTCAGATGATGAATGTACAATGAACACTTGAATCAAAGAATTTTGCTTGCAAGTGTTGAAAAAGATGTTTGGGATAGTTGTATATGAATCACAGAGACTCCAGGTAAAATTTATTGCAATAAAGCATAATAAATAATTGTTTTTTTCCTAATAAGTATTTTTTATAATAAATAATTCATTGTATTTTTTGCCTGTATTTATACAGCTAAGACACAGTGATACAATTATATAAAAAATGAAAGAATATCTGTGGCTTACCGCCACAACAGACAAAGTCACACATGCCATAACGTTCAAAAATTTTATCAGAATACCATGTAAAATGAGCCTTATGACAGAAGTGACTTTCTCTGTTATGGCGGGAAGTCACAGATATATGAAACAAATGTTCAATAAATATACATTGATATTCAAAGAAAGTTTTTGCCCTAAGTGCAAGAAAAACGATATCTGATATATCGATATTTGCTCTCACGATAACGACGATAATTGATATTTTTTTGCCGATATATATCAATATCGAATTTCGATATTTTTGTTGGCGATATCCAGGCCTAGTCACTATTACACGAGTTTTAAAACGTAGCTTTTTT
Source organism: Platygaster robiniae (assembly GCA_028476575.1). NCBI lineage: Eukaryota > Metazoa > Arthropoda > Insecta > Hymenoptera > Platygastridae > Platygaster > Platygaster robiniae. Next base: position 23,524,221 of record CM052021.1, read on the forward strand.
AACGTGTGTCACACGGTACTTTTTCTATAATTCGCGAAAAAAATGACAGTTTTTGTCTACCTATTTTCAGTGGAAGAAGGGGCCGATTTTTCCTGAATGACGCGATGATGAAGCTAGCCTAACCTAACACAAAAACTTTAGATTTTATAGCTACATGGTTTCAATCTAATCAAACAAAAAAATGAAGAGAACATTGATGACTTTGAAAATTCCTGAAGCAAATTTATATTCTGATAATTCAGGTCTTCTAAACCATTATTGCTATTTTCACTTATCAATGGCTTTTAAATAATGAATCTGTCATCCTGAATATATAACTTATCCTTGACTCAAAATAATCAATATATATATATATATATATATATATATATATATATATATATATATATATATATATATATATATATATATATACATAAATGTGAATGTCTGTAAGTTTTGCGCCTATAATTTCAAAACTACTGCACGAAACGTTATGAAATTTTGCACAGTGATTGACAATGTGCGTGAGAAGACTATAGACATGTTTTTATCAACAAACTCAATAGCCTACTCCTCCACCTGCACTCCTGCTGCACTATTGAAATATCACACACACGCACACACAAACCACAAAAAGTGAAAAAATGATAAAAATTTGCAAAATTTGCTAAAAGTTACATAAACTAAAATCACAAAGTCACGAAATCATAAATTTATACAAAAAATCACGAAAAGACACAAAATCTTATAAGGTTACAAATTACAAAAACTCATACAAATTTACGAAACAATGAAATACAAGGTAATCTAAAGTCAGCGGATCATTCAAAAACCATAAATTCCTTATAAAATTCTAATACACTTTTTCTTTTGCATTTTTAATGGCTTCTCTTATTTCTATTAAAATAAACATTACAGGTACTGCATTGTGAAGGCGACATTTGCATATAATAACTACAACAAAGGTGAGTCAGAGTAATCATTGTCTTTCAAGATAAGAGACATCATTAATCTACATCGACTACATCCCAAAACACACCTCACTTGAAAGGCTGAGAATAAAACTTTTAATAATAAGAGACAGATAGATATGAAATTGTTTGGATTATTGGGGAGAAACCAACGTTGTCCCACGATGTCCAGAAAAGGACCAGTATAGAAAAGCTGCTCTACTTTACCCCTGAGTGACTTAGAACCGTTTTGAGGTTTTTCAAAATCAATATAAATCAAGGTTAATTCTGTGGAATGCTGACAATCAGCATTATTATTAAAACAAACTCCAAAGTTCATTGTCGCAAAACTAACGACGTCTCAATACAGTTATAATTAAATCTAGGCTCTGGCGATGTGTTCCCTTTTCTCTCTTTTCATCTTATTTAACATTTTTATTCCTCTTTATTTGCATGATCTTTTTCTTACTCATGTAATCCCTTAAATATTGTTTTTATTGTTCATATATATTCTTCTCAATATTAATTATATCCTTCGCTTGACAAATTTTTAGATATTACATAAAATCATTCGTTATGGCACATCCGCGCTAATAGAATTCGAAGTGACTTAAATTTTTATACACTGTAAGAAAAACAATCATTTATCGAATATATTCAATAATACTTAAATGGGCAAATAAGAATAATATTTACTCCGAAAGGCGTTAGCCTTTTTCATTGAAGAGAGGCTAATGCCAGCAAGGTTCCTTCAAGAGGGCGATTTTTCCGAAAGGTGATACACTGTAAGAGTGATTTTTGCTGTTAGAGCGTTGGCTTTGTGTGGACAAATGTGGAGACTCCTTAAAGAGCTTTCTACACCCGAAATCTTGTAGGGGAAGTTGAGGGGAAATGATTAGATTTCGTGAAAAATCGAACTGTTTCTCACCATTGTTACGTGTTTTGGATATCGCACTATCGAGGTCGATTGATTAGAATACGTATGATATCTAACGTGTATTATCACGGTTGCGCCGAGCCTATCGGGTTCTTTCATGCGAGTCGTGATTGATGCCAAAATAATAGCGAAATAAAAATGAGAAGAATATTCCAAGTTTCAAATCTCTGGAAGAAAATCCCTATTTAAATCAAAAGTCGACGACCGAAACGTGACTCGTCACAATTATGATCCTTATCATGTCATCTCCTCATCCTGATGAACAAATCAACTTTCATCAATTCTGCTCTTTACTGTTATCGTGTAAAAGAATAATTAGAACCTTTTTTTTTATTTTGAAAATCTTTTTGACCGATATAATCCATCATATTGGTATAATATCTCTTCACAGTAATTCATTATTGTCTAATTAATACATATTTTATCAAAAAATCGGAAATTGCTTAAAAAAAAATAAAGACTTTTTTGAACCTTAAGATTCAGATAATTTTTTTGCCATTTTAGTTTTTAATACATACGTAGGGGATGGAAACAGCACATGGACCATTTAATGAACATTGTAATACTTAACCAACGTTTCGTTCCTTTTTTTGTGAACATCATCAGGGTCTATAATCTCTCTCTACGAAAGTTTAATTACAAGCAAATTTAATGATTCTTTCTTTCTATCTCAACATTAAGACACAGCGGCAAAAAACTGGTGTTCCCTCGCCAGAAGGCGGGAACTTACTCGATCAAACTTACTTAATTCTGGCGAGGGAACACCCGTTTTTTGACGCTGTGTCTTAATGTTGAGATAGAAAGAAAGAATTATTAAATTTGCTTGTAAATCAACTTTCGTAGAGAAAGATTATAGACCCTGATGATATTCAAAAATAAATGAACGAAACGTTGGTTAGATATTGCAATGTTCATTTAATGGTCCATGTGCTGTTTCCATCCCCTACTTATGTATGGGAAATTGAGAAGGAGGACGAATTGTTTTGCTATCAAATTTTAGTTTTTAATTAAATAATTGACTTTTCCTAACCAAACCGCGTGTAACATCGTGGTAACCGCAAAGCAAAGCCCGCTGGTAGCAGCTAGTCTTGAATAATATTGCTTTTTAAGATTCTAATTATGTAATTGGAATCTCTTTGGAGTGTTTTTCATGAATTATAACCAACAAACCTATATTTTTACGAAATAACGTAGATTGCTCGAAATTGTTCGAAAGTTTCTTTTCCCTATAAGTCCCGAAATCTCCGAGACTCGAAGTTTGTTTTTCGCAATCATTAAAGTCGATTCAAAAAAGTCATACTCGAAGAACAAAATTGTATAAACATGCACCTCAATAAAGTTTCGAAAGATACTTAACCTACTTAACTCTTCATTCAAAATGTAAATCAAAAATCAACAAAAATCTCTGCTGAATAAGCCTTTGCACATACACACGAATTAATCCAAATCATTAAAAACGCGTAGTCGTCACGACGTCGCGATGATAATTCGCACGCACCTGTCGCGTCATTCCACGTGAGTACTGCGAAATTCAAGTGCCGTTGAATAATTTATATCGGCAATGACGGTACGCACCGCTGTCAGCGGTGCGATGACTCACATCCCCGGCAAGAAATTCCCGCGAGGCATCCCTGACTCGGCCACTGTTCCGCGGTTATGATTCAAAGCGGTAATTGCCGGCGCGCGGAGCACGCGAAGAGCGCGGAGAAAAGCGAATCGGCACCGAAATAGACACGTCCGGGGAACGAGGGAGTTGGCCGCGGGAAACACATCGGGTACTATGATCGAGTACTCGGAGGAGCCCGGTATGCGCTCGTTAGCTCGACCCGCGCAAGACATCCATCTCCGACGCCAAGCGAGTGAGCGAATTTTCAAGTTTAATTTTCCTTTATTCTTTTTTTGTTAAATAAACTGGAGTTCTTTTCCAAGGGTTGGGAATTAAGTGGTTAAATGAAATTCAACAACCCTTCTTTCATTCATCTGGATCTCTCTAGGTACTTACAGCTATAGGGTAGAGTGGGGCTGTTTCGATCAGTTTTTTTCCGAACAAGAATTTTTTTCAAAAAATTAACGAATTTTTGTATATATTTGTGGTCAAAAGGAAGGGCTAACGCCCTTTTACATGCTAAAAAATTGCTGAACATTTTTATAATAATGTTCAATAAAAATTTTAGTGTTTACCACAACATCTCGTTTGATCGAGGTAGCCCCATGGGTGGGGCCACTTCGATCGAGCTATGGGGCTACTTCGATCAGAAGACGATAATGTTTTAAAGCGATAGCATTTGTGGAAAATCATGTTTGTAGAATTACCGTACCAACAAATTAATATTCATAGAGTATTCCCGTATATTTTTATTAAAAATTAGCACTCAAACAAAACTTTGTTTTAACAGTTAAATGAATATTTTCAGAAAAAATCGTCTTATTTTGGAAATCCTTACGTAATGTAAGATTTTAATTACATATAGTTTCCCAATTATTTTTTCATTTTCATTCGTATTTCAGTTTCAGTTCTTTTTTTGGTTTATTCATCAAGTTCTTCTCTTTTCGAAATATTGTTTTTTTTTTTTTTTGCAAAAATAATGACGGGATCGGTTTTATCGCCTGAGATAACCTTTGAAATAAGTATAATTTTATGAAAATCGGTCAAAAATAAGGGATTTGAATATCAGAGAAAATAAAATACTTAAAAAATTTATTACTCAGAAACGGGAGCAAACTGAACAAAATTGCTTCGGGAATCGTTTATTAGCAACCTATCTTACTTTTCGATGAATTTTTCCCATCCCAACTCTGAAAGTCAATTTTTGCCGAACTGTGTAATCTATCATATGTACTATCACAAATGAGAAGCCATTGATTATGCAATTAAATACAATAAAAAATTTAGGTTTAAACCTTCAGAGTTAACATTTTGCTAAAAAATAAGAAAAGAGACAATAAAAATAAAATCGAAATTTTCATTCTTTCTCACCTTATTTTTCGTGACTAAGTCAAGGATTAATTTTTATGATTTACTGAAATTCGCGTATTTTAACATTAATTACCAGCTTACGAAAAAACTTGAAAAATTATAATTTATTACTCATGCTTCGATTTCTAATAACAATTTAGAGAAAAAAGTTATCGTAAATTATAAATTAACAAAAATCAACCCCATCCCTGAGGATAAATTATAAATATTTTTGAACAAATTAAAAATAAATATTTATCGTTAAAAACTGACAATTATATAGAACTAGATATTGTATTATAATTGAAATTTGTTGTTTTCAAAGTGTATCATTGTTAATCTTCCATACAAGTCTTGTTTTTTGAGTGTACGTTTTCCATTAAAACTGACTTTTATATAAAAACTAAAAAGACATCATTTTCAACTTGATATATTAGGAAATTTTCATACACTGATAAATTGATTCTTACAGTTATTTGTTTATTGATTCTGCCATCTCAACTGACTTATTTAATTTGGATGCATAAAGTTTTAGTGTCAATTCTTGCTGCAAAACTTGGTGAACATCATATTTCTCTCGAATTTGAAATTATTATCTATTCATACTGATTATCTATTGTTATACAATTTTTTCCAACAACATCTCTTTCATTTCAACCAAAGTTTGATATTGCCCAATCAATAAGGTATATTAATTATGCACCCTGACGTTTGCGTCAATTGTTTCCATCCCCATCAGCCCAGCTATTAGCTTGCTTCGCCCTTATTCCCGATAGTCGCAATATTCTACGCTTGATTTACGGCACTTCATTTTAATTAATGCCCAATTGAATTATGCGTCGCGTCGCCAGCTTATCGATTCTTCGAGAGTCGCTTTCAATTATTCGTTTTCAAGCACTTCTGAAAATTATGAATTATTAAAGGTGAGAGAGTTAATTGGGATTGATTGCTCATTAGTTTTTTGTCAAAGTATAATGAAAGTATACGGCGTGCAAAGAGAATTGAGCGCTGAGCGAATCCTTGTGAATTTCAGGGAATTAATTTTTTCTGCTGTAAAATCTGCTGCTTTCACAAACTGCTCTGAGTGGTGTCAGAGTGAGGGCTGGAATTGAATACGGTACATGTGTGTGAATCTCATTTGATTTGTTGATTGATGCTCGATGTTGAGATTCGTGTGATTAACTGGCGAAGCAAAATGCATTCTCTAAACGTCTAGGCATTCATGTCTGAAAATTTGAATTTCCTAAGTTAGGAAATTCATTTCAATATTAATATCATATCAACGCTGAGTAAATTCTTCAACAAAATGTCAGGTGCATGTGTGATCCACATAATACTTACACAATCATTTGAATCCTAATTTTTGAAAAATTTATCATGGTAGCCAGGTCGCACTATGTGTAATTTATAGTTTCTATGCATTAATATCGTTTGCTGTGTCGGAGACAAAGTATACGTAAACAATAATGAAACATTATTCTGAAGATGTGTTACATGAATCCTGATATCGTAGACATATTCTCGACATTCGCAATTCTAATATCTCTAGAAATATGAACCGTGATCCGAAAAAAAGAGTTTTCTGAATGCGGGATGCACAAGAGAACACGCGCGTCCGCCGGCAATGCTCATCGTCATGTAACACCGTCCCGCATGATCTTCACGTTTCACCCATCAGACGTCACTTCTTCATTTTATACATTGCGCCTTTTGAGATGTCTTATCAGCGCTTTTTCAAGTGCATTTGCATCCCTATGTGCTTATAACATTAATTCTCTTATGAATTAAATTTTGTGACGTACCTTCACATTTTGTATAATATTGAATTTACCGTAAAAATGACACATTTTAACAGCGTTCACTGACAGGCAAAATAACCTAGACACTTGAAATATTAAATTGTTAGTCTTGATTCGGTTCGCGCTCAGTCCGGCCGCCGCCATCTTGGTTTGCTCCCGCCCAATGATTTCAAAGGCATTTCGACATTTTGACAGACTGACAGACAAAATGTAAACAAATAAGCAATATGGCAGCGACCAGGCTGAGTGTGAGAAAGATTTCCGAGACAGAGAGAATGCCCCCACTACTCCTACCTGCGCAAGAACATACCTTGTCTAATTCTATTATGAGTTTGCGGAGAAATTCTGCCAGGCAGCGCTGTTTCATTGTATTCCAATATATCTATATATAGCCGTGCCATTCTTTCCCTACCCCCACCACCATTGTGCTCTGCAGCAAGTTGGGTTAACGTTGGCTAAAGGGAGCAAAAGGGAGCCTTGGACATAATGGTCCACAAGTTTCAAATATCAAATGACGCTCATTTCAAGCTGCGGCCATGAAAAATGATTTTTCGAATATCCATTGATTTGAACATTTCATGACTGTTCTTAAGTAGAAATCCAAAGAATGAAGAAATCAAAATGATTTTTAATCAATTCAATAAAAAAATCACTATCGAAATTCATCTGACAGTGACATGACAGTCATAAAGCTGTTATAACATGCCAGATGACTGCTTAATGTCTGAAAATGCACGGGATGAAACGATATTAAAAGTCGCGATAAATGGGGCGATAGAAATTCTTCACACAATGAGCACTTCCTACACGTTTTTCGGACGTTGTCATCTGACCCAGAACGAAGAGGACATGGTAGTACGAGGAAGAAGTAAATATAGCGTTACGGCGTGACGCGTCGAAATTGTCGCTTTTTGCCCACGGGAAGTGTCATTAGCACGAAAATAGTTGAGATATGCGAGCGCTTCAGTGAGGCTCTTCGAGACTCCGTGGAGCCTGGTGTTTCGGTTTATTCATGTATGCGCCACTTGAGAGTCTTTGAACTTTCATGGAATTTTCTCATACTCGGACATTTTCGTGGCAGTCACATTTAAGATGTAACGAATGTCGATCAGTTATAAGCTGGATGTAATGATACGCGTGTGTAATGCAATTTTTAAAGCTGTGTGTTTCTTTAACCTAACACATTTTTTACAATATACGAATATTTTTTCTTGTGGAAAAAACGCTGAATAACAATGTTCGTAACACAGAACTGAACAATATATTACATTTTTGAAATTCTCCTAAAATTTTCAATAATTTAAATATCATTTAGTAATATTGAAAAGTAAAGAATTTTTATCTACTCAAAGCTCATGATATTTAAAATTCAACATTCATAATATTATTACTACTATTTCTGGGAAACTTTCACTTTTCTGTGTATATAATTGAGGAAAATATTTGGCACAAAGTTTACGCCTTAGAAACAATAGTAAAAAAGTGTTATTGAGGGCTATTTCAAGTATAACGTAACGCACTTTACTATTTACGTAAGCTCCGTTCTTCGTTGCCCTTGTAACGCATTGTAACGTTTTGCTTGAAGGAGTGATCATGATATCCAAAGTTATGTTATTATTGAAATTTTTCATCGAAAAATATCACTGATAAATGACTTCATAGTCATTTTTCCCCTATTTTCTGAAATTTGGATTTGCACATTTAAATTTATTCATTCCCATGCATATTTCAGAAAATGAATAAAAATCTATAAATAAGGTTTTTGAATTCGTAAATTAATAAAAATGTGTTTAGAATGTTCCAAGTTCAAAAAGTTTTTGCAATCTAAAAAGAAAGGCTTTAAGGATTTTTTGATTTCAGCAAAAGTTGTTGAATTTTGAATAGTAATCAATTTTTTCACGTTTATCTAGCATTACTGTAGATGTTATAGAAATTTTGAAAATTTAAGTATCTACAATGCAAAGTGTTATAAAGAATTTTTCAGAAAACAGAATTTTCGAAGGTAACTGGTATTCCATTGATTTTCAAAACTTTTAGTGTTGATTGTATTTTCTCAGTATTTTTATATAATGAGCGACTTTTTGCATTTTCATGGATTTTTATATTGTAAATGTCTCTCATTCGATACTTAGGATTCAATACATAATGTTACAATTGTTTTTACGCTCCGCTATTACAATTCAAAATTGTCCTTTCACGATCATTCTGGAGCCAACACCAAATGAATAAATTCCAACAAATATCTTTCTTCAAGCTTTCGGCATTGATTTTTCCCTCTTCAGGAAAACTGAATGTACCAAATCAAAAACAATCAATAAATTTCAATTTAAACAATAATTTCCATCACAAGATCACTTAATCCACTTACTCGGAATATAAATTTCAGCTTAAAATTATCTTATGTGTAAATCCATTTCGTCAACTTTTTAAACATTATCATATGTGTAAAAAACATTTCGTCAATTTTTTATAAGTGGATAGGAAACAAACAATACGCTATTACAACCACTTATCAGTGGTCTGTACACGACTAACAAAAATACCTCAGTTTTCACTTCCTTATATAATTTTGACTTCCTTATATTAAGAGGGCAAAAAATACTTTAAACGAGCAAGAAGACACGAGATTTTTAAGTTCAATTTACGATATATGCATTGATGACGTGGTATAAGTTCTTATCGGTTCGTTTTCTATATAAGGAAGTGAAAACTGAGGAATTTTTGTTAGTCGTGTACAGACCACTGATAAGTGCTTGTAATAGCGAATTGTTTCTTTCCTATCCACTTATAAAAAATTGACGAAATGTTTTTTACACATATAATAATATTTCAAAAGTTTACGAAATGTATTTACACATAAAATGATTTTAAACAGAAATTTATATTGTGAGTAGGTGGATTAAGTGATCTTGTGATAGAAATTATTGTTTAAATTGAAATTTACTGATTGTTTGTGATTTTGTACATTCAGTTTTCATGAAGAGGGCAAAATAAATGCCGAAAGCTGAAAGAAAGGTATTCGTTGGAATTTATTCATTTGGTGTTGGCTCCAGAATGATCGTGAAAGGACAATTTTCAATACCTAATGTGTTCTTGAGTTTTCGTAATTGATTTATTGTCAACCGATCTTTTTTTTTTTATTAATTTTTTTCGAGGCTGCTGAGGATTCGCTCGAAAATTTTCGTCATTGACCTTTTAGCACAAAATTTATAACTTAACACAGCAGGAAACGACAAAATGAAAAGTCAATGTCTCTTCCGCAAATAATTTGTCCATCTTTCCTTGAATAGCAAAAAAATGAAAAGAGTGAGAAAAAACTCGAGTCAAATTATGCACGTTTTTATAAACTTAATTTATTAAAAACAAGCCAATGTTTCGATTATTGTAGCAAAGCTTCGAAAAATAAAGTTTTCATCAGCAATAAATGATGAGAATGAATGCACCGAAAAAATTTCTGGCACTATTTGCAATGACGTTCGGAACCAATTTGATCGTAACTCCGCATTGAATGATGAGAACATGGTGAGCTCTTAGATTTTGTATATTAGTGTGAAGACCTATCAATATGGAAAAAACGAGCTCAATCAGTAAAGCGCTTTTAAAATGGCGACTAAAAGTTTATCTTTTCTCTACGTCCATCTCTTCTTCACTTACCCTACTTGCACTCCCTAAGCCCTCACTTAAACAAATTACATAAAACAACTATACACTAAGAACGTATAGAAAGTGTGGAATGAAAACAAAGAATTATTTGTTTTCAATAAAAATATTACTTATGAGTAGTTGGAAAGTCATTGTATGTATCCGTAACAGTGAATAAACAAAAGAAAAATTGTCAACATCAGTCAAATCAGTAATATTTTCCTTCTAATCGAACTCGTATTTTCTACCCTCCGGCGTTTTACATTCAAACGTGCACAATCATATTATACTATTACAAAGGGGTCAAAATAAGTTCGTAAGCTATGGAGCGAATGAATTGCATCCAAACAGTAACTGAAATAATACGAGAGAATATTTGGTGTCATTGGAACCTTTGAAAATTCCTTTGTGTACTAGGTACATTTCATTAATTCAGAAAATTTCCCACATTTTTACAAACTGAACTAATAATTTTTCATAAACGTAGCGATTCATTCTCTTGTATTCCTCAGCGTAAATGTCAAATCTGCATCAAGTTAAAATAATGCCACTCAAACAAGAAGTAAAAATTGAATCTCTTAAAGTGAAAATTCACTGTAAAAAAGTGCATCATCATTCGTAGAGATATTCAATTAGACTCCCAAATTCTATTCAGATTCCGCTGAAAATCTTCTGTATAAAAGTTAAAAGTCAAAGTTTTGGCCAGTGTACAAATCCACATTTTACGTTTGATAGACATGAAATTTCGCATATGTACTCGTAATTCAGGCCCCCGGACGCATCAACGTGATATTCATGAGTCGTAATTTTGCATGGTTTTTTAAAAATAATTTATCAAAGTTTCTAAAAAGAATACATTGAGCAGTATTTGGCAGTGCCAAGCACACTATCGATATATCGATTGCCATTCATATGCTCTATTAATATTAGTTTGAAATGGTTTGCAATTTGAACGATGTAAACTGGCAAGGTAAAAAAAACATTACTGATCTTTTTGACCATTTTTAGAAATTGAATGTTCAGAATTTATTTAAAATACTTTGATTATCATAGTTACATAATTTTTTCTTATGGCAAATTGTATTTGTCATGTTAACTACGCTTAATAACGTCTTTATGAAATATTTGAATGAACTCATTAAAACTTTAATAATGTTTCGACAGCAATAGAGTTATTTTCTATCAAATTTTCGTCAATATCCTACTATTTATCGTACATCATGGTTTATTGGATGAAATACATTTTTATACCGATTGAATGTAATAAATTTTCATCATGAATTTATCAAATTGATTTTAATGTAAATTACATTGTTAGAATTTTCAAGCTACAACTTGAAAGAAATCGACTTCATTTTATTTTATATTTGTTAACTTTGTTATAAATTAAACATTTCATTTAGAACTTTCATTGACGTTAAAAATTATGTCAATTTACACATTCATAAAATATCTAAATTGAAATAAAGTTTATCTAACTTTTGAGAAATTTTGAACTTAATCAAATTTTTGTCTATCTAATAATTTTGAATCTTGCAATGTTTATAACAGGCGATCGAATGAATTCATTTTGTCACCGATTAAATCAATTCGTAATTAACTAACTAACCTAACTATTTATTTATTAATTATTCAAGTTTGATGAAAATATTACACCATTGGAGATATTGAAAGAATAGCCAAAGCATCCATAAACCATAGCATAGTACATAAATAAAAATACAATAAAATATATTTATACTATGAAGCAAGCACAGAGCATAGTCGCGGCGGCGAAGCCGGCCCCAACCAGCTGTTAACTGCGGGTGACAGGTAGTAATAGATTAAACTATTATATTCACTCCAAGAGCAGTATAATTTCACTTCATTCGAGTGACCTTTAGTTCTGAAAAAGCGAAAAATCACTCCAATTTTAAGTGGAAGTACGAGGGAGAGCGGAAATTCCCTCTAAGGAATTAGGCATAATTATGACTACGAATAACATTATGGGTTTATCAAAGGTCATTGTCTGGTATGACAGTACCAACTTATTGATGGAATTTTTTGTGTGAAAAAATAGTATATATCTCAACGAGTGTAGAATGAGCTTGTTTGGTGAATGTAAAGTTTGCAAGACGAACTGAAGGCGAGTTTTGCAATCACATTCGCTAAAAAAGCCTTACTGCAAAAGTTAAGGACTATATTTTTTCCAACAACGTTGAAGAAATGCGAGTTTCGACGAATCAAGCCGCGAAGATAATTGCATTTTCTTCACGGCTTTGAGAAAAGATCTTTACTTAGAGAAAAGGCACACAGAAAAACCGATTTTACTAGCTCAAAAACACATTTCTTCATTATTTAATCAAAACATATTTGGTTCCTTAGAAGTCTCGATTTTGAGTCAAGGCAAACAAATATTTATTCAATAAAGGAAATGTACGTTTCTGCTTACAGCAATTCATTACCTCGAACTCAAAATATTACACCATGGTTGAAAAATTTTTGCGCGAACCGAAGTATTTTTGTAAAGCAACTTTATTTTGTTAGTAGAATAATCACTGATCATTTGTTTGAGCCAACTGAATCGATTCTTTAGTATAGTTGACCCTAATCTGACAGTTTTCATAGTTGTGTCAAACATGCTCTTTTTTCCAAGTATATGAACTGATCCAATACCTCTTGATTAACCATTATGATACTTGCAGATTACTTTTTGATAGTACAAGAAAATGAAAAATTACAACCTTCATGTGCATCGGAATGAACCCACGTACAAAATTGATATATCTCTCTGGCACACCCGGTTATTCGTTATAATATAATACAGCATATAATCCCAAACTTCGTGTGATGAAAAACATTTCCCAACCCAAAAAGCTCTCTTCATCAAATCACCGCAATCCCCGACAAGTCAATTTCGTTGCCGAAATTCCTCGTACGCACAAAGCAACTCCCTCGAAAATTGCCGAAATCAACCCGTCAACGAGAGCGAAATTTCCCTCGGACTGGGCGTGCAAAAGGCGACTCTTCGTTACAGGCAGGAAAATAAAGCCGTTCTTTGAAGCGTAACCAACATGCGAAGTAATTGAAACATCCAGCGACGAACAATGCGATTAGCAGGTACGCCGAGGACAAAGGGCCTCGTTGAAGAAAACGCGTTGAATAAACGAAGCCCCGGGCGCACGCAAAACCTATCGAATGAAATATTCGGCGCGATCCGCTTTGATCTCTCGCGAGTGCCGCTGGCCATTCGGAGTTGACGCGCGTTTCTGCACATGCGGCGCCATGAATTTCTTATACGAAGTCCGAGCAAACGCCTCGAGAACCAGGAAGCCGTATGGGCAAACGCATTTGCGCTCGGTCGTTTTCTCGTACGAGCGATGACGCGAGTCCATACTGCTGACCTGCTTTTCTTTGCGATGACGAAAAATAACCGTGGCCCTAACCAAGATATTACTATAGGTTCTTAGCAGTGAGGCTTCGTTACAATTACGAGAACAGTACGACTTCAGATGGTTCGATATTCCAGTCAATTGTTTATTTGTCTTAATTACATATGGTATTGTCGTTGACGCGTTTCCAATCCTTTTTGGATCCCTTTTCAAGACCTTCATAACACAGTAGACAAGATTTCTTAATTTCACAATGCCTACAAACGAACCGATCAACTATCAAAAAACTTACGTCATAACGCAATCTCAAAACATACAATGTCAAACAATTTAAGAATCTGTCCTCCTTTTAAAACCATCACTTATATTACAATATGTGAACACTACATAATCCGTAAAAATTCTCCCATGGTCGATGGCATTAAAACTTCAGATGTCGACAGTCGGAGGGTTTGTTTGACACTACGTCAAATATCATGAATTTCAGTGCGCCGCGTCACTTTGATTTACCATCATTTGGTCCATATCAGGAGCAATGAAAACATGATAAAAACCAATACCAGTACAGAAAAGCGAAAACGAAAAAATCATCTGAAGTACTCAATAAAAACACTATGTACGTCATTCCAATCTTTTAGATCTTTTTGTCTATTCAGACTAACTCCATGATGTTTCTTTATACATGCCATTTCAGAAAACAACCTCATACTGTATCTCTGTTCCTTGTGTAAAATCTCAAAATCTTCCCAGTCAAATTCATGATCGAACTCTAATTCATGTTCACTTGAAGCTGAAACCTTTGGTTCTGTATTCCCGATGTTTCTCTTGTGTTCATTTATCCTCTTTCCAACATATCTTTCAGTTGGACAAATATAATTTCTATTACAATCCTTACAGTCTTATATTTCAAATTCGATTGTTCGATTTTCATTACTTGATCCTTATCTAACTTCGAGAAAGAATAGTTGCTGTCTTTATGAATCCTGTTAACTATCTTTACTCCAATAGATCGTAATCTCTTAGTAATTTTCTGTGAAAAGCTCTTCGCGTAAGGTAAAGTAAAAAGTTCTGAATTAGAATATATACCTATATAGAGGAGAGTTGGGCTATTTTAATCACCAGGATCAAGTCTATTGTGATCATAAACCTTATCCGCCACAGTCAGGCCGTAATACGTTTCATGTACTTAACTGATTGCTGTAAAGAGTCTATTTTCTTTCTCACTTTTACAGTTGTGCTTTTATCACCTGTAATTTAAGTATTTATATACAATTTTCCACTGCACTGGATAAAAAACTTTTTGAGAATAAAAAACGCTTTCTCTAAATCTCGATGTAATCGACAATGAGTGTAAAGAAACGAGGCTGCGATTAGGAAAAGTCATTTTCGTAATTTCAAATGTTACGTTTGACGACTTCAACTACTTCTGCTCAGAAAAAGGGCGACATTATTTCCTGAGCAGTTACCGACTCTGGACGAGACCGTACTTATTACGTTTCGCGGGATCAATGAACTCGCTATGTAGCGCTCGTTAAAATGATTTCGTCAACTTGACGAAGCGATAATTTCGTTTGTTTTACTCCACAATTTGCATGGCTGGCTGAATGTCCTTTTGGGCGTAAAATTTCAAAGTGAAATTAGTTTTCGTTCAAGGTAACCATTCGCGTTTCTAATGAAATAGTCGATGAAAATATAGGTGAACCGTTAGAAAATTATAATAAAAAAAATATAATAAAACTTTGGTCGAAACTCAATCGCCTATAGTAAATCAAATTCTGTCGAAATGAGCCTGTAATAGCAGTACTTGTGACATGATAAATACATAGTGTAATCTGAATTAAACATTTCTTCAGTTTTTTCTTCGTTATGAAGAACTCTTGTACATAATATTTGGGTCATCAGGCCACGTCTTGTTACACTGTTAGAGCTAAGTAATGTTGCACTGATATCACGATCTCATAAAAAAAAGTTTTTCCTCGAAATGTTCGAATTTTTCAAGTCCCATTCGAAGTGTTCACGAGTTGCATTAAATACATTCTTGCCGCTCAACAACGACGATCGTGACCAGGGAAGACAAGGCGATAGCGGATAATTAATGATCCGTAATTATCGAAATCTCCATGTGCGTTTCACTTGGCCCACCTGCACAATATTTTCCCCTTTACCTTGAGCTGCCTTTTCTTTTTTTTCTGTTATCCCGTTTTATCGCGCCGCACTCGACTCGTTTAACATGGCCACCCTGCTACTGCGTCCATAACATCACGAACGGTACTTGCCAAGATATTGAACAGATCGGATTTCGGCGAACGCACACAAACATCGTATTGAGGATTGATGATTTGTTCTCATTTCTTTTTTGTTTATTGATAGAAGACCAAGTATTTACCAGAGTTAGATAAAATTATGGTATTTCATTCTGCTAGGATGAATTTTTAACAAAAATGAAAAACAAATTATTACAATTGGGCAATATATCAGTCGTCATTGAATTCTGGAAAAAAGTGATCGCATGGAAGTAACATGAATGAACTTATTAGCTGATATTATCAGGAATTCTGTACGACGGAACTATAAATTGAAATTCAAACCACAAGAACAAATGTATCTTTAGTTAACTGTAAAAAAATGCCACACAAAAAAATGATTCATCATGAATGACTGTATGATTTGAAAAACTCAACCCTATGATTGTATACAAATCCTAATGCTTTTTTTTTAATAACAAGCGGTATATTCCAGCAAGAAGTGATTGCAAAACACCATTTTATTTCTCGAGATAACATCACGCCACGATTGTAATACACTTATTACGTTAATTCAAAACATCCTTTCGCCAAAGGGTCATGGAGTAACGCAGTATCGCACTGTCGTCAGAGCTGTCAGGGAGTTATTTTGCACTTTGCGTAATATGCATTTGCCCGAAATATACACGCGAGGCATTTTACCGTGAACCTTTCACGGAAGCTGTCGAGTTCGGATTTCAAAAATTAAGACGACGGCTTCGGGGAATGACTTGAGGCCGCGAGTAAAGTTAATGTACGCGAGATGAAGATTCGGGTATAAAATGTGACGTAGTGGAACGACGAAATATGCATCAAAAAGCGGAGTAAGAATTTCCGACGTCTATGATGAACGGCCTGTATGAGGTCTGTAGAGATAAAATAACACAAAATATGGAATAAATATCACTCACGTGATAGAATTTCATCATATTTGTGTTCAAGAAATTTAAATAAATTATGAAAATTTGCGTAAATATGCCATAAGAAGTAAAAAATTCTTCGTGTAAAACGTGTAGCGCATCAGGAGTATAAGTATCTCAAAATAATAACTCTTGTACATAGTCATGTTTCGTACGCAAACAACCGTACATTTTTTATCTCTTTGAAATGAAGGCGATCTCGAGAAACAGGGACATGTGTTATAACAATACGAAAAGTCTTTGGAGTGAAAATGCTTGTGGGAAGAACTTTTTTAGAGCACGAAAGCTGGGTTGCGTTATGTTAGGTAAAAAAAAACTTGTCTAAAGGTAAAAGGTTCTAGAGATATTACGTGTGTTGATTCATCAAAAGTTTTCTTAAATGATTCCTAATTTACTTGCGGTATCGTTTGATGATCAATTACAAATCGTTGGATTTTTTTCATCAGTAATGTTATTAGATTTTTTGCTACAATTTTATGTTTCACAGTATGTCAAACCTGAAACCTTTTAAAATTGACCTAAAATCGAAAAACGAGGTGGAAAAAATTCTATACCTTGACGATCAAGAAATAAAAAATTTAACTTAAACATAAACATAACTGATTATGACAGATTTAATTCATATTATTGCTTATCGTTGAACAGTAGAAATCGAACTGAAAATGATTTTTTAATAAATATTGGCATAGTAAGTTACCTTCGTAACTTGAAATACGTTTGCAACTTCAAATACATAGGTTCGTACAGATGAAAAAAATGCGTTGTTCTTATGCGGTGGGTGTTACTTGAAGCACCCACGTTAAGCCTATTATCGCTTATCGTCTATGCGCCCATTGTCTGGAGACTTTTGTCACCGCGACAAGCGTTCACGAGACACATGGTCACAATAGCAAACCGAGAATACACGTGATCTTCTCGAGTAGACTTTGATGTAATAATAATTCACTCTGAATAACCTCTTATGATATCCGGGATGTCAGGTTCTGAAAGAATTTTTTTAAAATGAACTCTGCAAAGCGATCGCTTAATTATCTTTGGAAGTTTATTGAAACAAGCAGTTTACATTATTATGAGTAAAAAAAACATTAAAAACTAGAAAACAATGAGGACATCATGAATATAAGAAAAAGAAATGTACCAGAAGTTGTTTATTTCTGAATTAGATGTCTAGAAATTTGCCTAATATCTCAGAGAAAATTATTAATGAATCGCAATTTCGACAAAGACCAAATATGGCAATGAATCTTAGAAACGAGGAAAATTATTGTAAATCTTGGATATAGTTAATTAATAAGAATTGGTGGGGTGAAAAAATATATTGACATGACTTCCAACATATCGAAGTTTTGATTATGTGAAAAACAGTTCACCCTAATAATTCTATGTCCTTAATTTTTATTCAAAAGAAAAAATTGCAAACAGCTTAATTACTAGAATATAGTTGGGAAACACGAATACACATGTTCGTTGCAATTACTCGCATGATATTTTACACGCAATGGTTTTTTGATCTTAATAATTCATGAATGCTCTCAACAGTGCAACTCTATAACGAATTGAAAATAAAGTTGAAAACAGGGCTTCAAAATTGCTTTCAAACATTACGTTTTCAAGCTTTTGAGGTACCTATTCTTATTTATTTATCATTATTTCATCAGTAAAATGTCATTTTTATGCAGTGCTAAGGGAACGTTCCTAACTTATCATTTTAATTTTTAGTTTAAAACTGGCAAGCTGAAAATTGTGAATGATTTTTTTTCGTTTTTAATGTAAGTTAATTGTTGACTTACGAATAGCGTGTCACAATGGTTGTATTTAAATTCGTTAAAAAAATTTTATGAATTTTCATTTAGTGTTGCATTTTCAAATCTGGATTTCAACTCAAATTTCAGTTAACTATGACAGTTATTTTCATTATTTTTTCGTAGAGATACTAGAGGTAGAGATTGGTAATTTCGAGGACCACTTGATTAACAGCATTAAAATAAAATTATCAACTTCATAAATCAATCTTACAATCTAATATCCGGGATATGAATAAGTTTAAAGACTGGTTCACTGATATTGGAACTAATTTTTACGCCTCTACGTAACTGCTCATGAAAACACTGTTAGAAATTTCTGTTAATTTTCATAAACTTTTGTTAGAAGTTTTACACGAACGTATGTTTGATATAATATACGGTGTTCTTTAAATTTCATATATGTTTCTGAATTTTAATAAACAAGTTTGCTGATTTCAAAATATACAAGTATATTTACATCCATAATACTGGTTTATGGAATATTCCAAACATTTCATGCATATTTTGTTTTAACTTAAAAAATTTTATTCTTTTTTTCAGTAATATTTCATTACAGGCTTTTGAAAATAGCGAAATTACTCCAGAAAATTATTTTCCTGAAAGGGTATTTGAACCTAGTACTTTCCTACCTACACTACATATAATACCTACACGATTTGACAACTGAGCTAAAGTCACGTGCAAACAATGTTATTTCTTCGGAGATCATATGCATTCGAAGGTTAAATGCACAAGTTTAAAACTTTCAATAAGCAATGTAAGGATTTTCAAAAATTCCAAGTTATTTTACTATTTACTCTGAATATCAACAGTTTGGTAACTAACTAATTTATAATTTTCAACGCAACTTTCATATATTATAGTCTATGAAAATGAATAATTGTTGTGTATAATACAGATTTAATATAGTTGTTTAGAATTTTAAATAAACTTCCAACATATTTCCAGAAGCATAGTTTTTTTAAGAGAAATGTTTAATAATCACGATCTCATACACATGTTTATGAATCATAATACTATTTGAATACATTAGAGTTCATTATTATCCTTGATATTTCCAACAACGTACATTTTTCGCGCGCGAAAAATGTTCCTGATAGCCATCTGTGGCGAGGCGCTCGAAGCTCGGCGCATGCGGCGGGAAATTTCAAATAAAGTTGACATCGTTCGATGTACAATACAATACAAAAACAACTACATTTTCAAAAATATTCGTCCATGATACCAATTACAACTATTGCACACTTTTGACATTTTTGAAAATTATTTTCATGTTCCGAACAGTTTCAAAATTTTGATGGTTCTTGAACAGTTAACACTTTTGATAGTTTCAAACCTACTTAGAGTGCGATATTTGTGTTCAATTCTGATAATTTTCAAATTTTCTTACATTTATTGCCATAATATTCGATTTTAGTAAACACTTTTAATATTTCTGACGATCAAGAGGATTTTTTTTGTTCTGATCAGTTGAATACTTTCAATTTCAGAAAAATCTAATAAGACTTATGCGAACTGTACAATCGCAAAAATTGTTGAACCTGCTTCAAACTGTTAAATTTGCTGACATGGTTGAAAAAGCATCAATATCTTCAAAACCGTTGGGTACTGGTCAATGGATGTCGAAATTGTCGAAACTGGTATACACTGTCAAAACTGTTTAAAAATTTAATAGTGATCGTTCATTACTACTGAATGTTCTTGAAATAACGAATACAATAATCAGAAAATCTTAAAAAATTGATATGTTTGAAATCTTGAAGTGACTGCTTTACGAGGTTGTATTCGTTATCTGAATTATGAAATCAAAACATTATCTCAATTTTCTGCAATGACAGACAATTTTCGAAGTAAGGCTTCAGTTTCAATTCAAATTTGTTACCTTTTAAACAATAATGTAATAGGTTTCAATTTTCTGAGTAACTTACCATACAACGCTTTACGACCCTGTTAAGTTTGAACACGCCATCAGAAGCAGTTAACTTAACTTTTGATTGAAGAAACTATTGCTCCAATGAACAAGCGACTTCCTTGTACGATTTCCATATATACTATAACGACATTGATCTTGTTTGTCGTATTATCATGTACGTTGGGAAGTGGCTTTTGACGTATTCAAAATTTCTACTGCATTGACGAAGAGAGGTTTCACGTAGTCAAAGTTGCATGATCAACAACAATTAACGAGATCGAACTTTGAAAATACATTCTGGCAGTCTCGAGAGAATCAACGTCTGTTAGGCAAAGCAAGCCATGGAAAGACGGTCAACCACTGGATAATGCTAAACCCATACCAGACTCCCTAACGAGCCTTTGGAGATACAGAGGGTCTGATCGCGGAGTTCAATGATGCTAATGCATGGTAGGGTGAAACCTTGGATAGAGCTTATCAGGATATGAAGTCGGGTTGGTACCGAATCGAATATCAATTTATTCTAGGAACAAATACATCCAGTGTTTTGAGAATATAGAGTGAAGTAGATAAGAAATACAAAGACTTACAATTCCTGGCAAAGCATAAATTAAACCTACAATTTCATTACCTTCACGATCCCTTGGAACCAATTTTCAACATTGAAGAAGTTCAGGTAGTGACTATAAAGACTGATTGAAATTATAGACATAAATTGTAATGTTTTTTTTCTACGAAGAAACGACTTCTTCAGAACAAGATCACGAGTTCTGGCTTGGTGCAGTATTTTTAAACTAAAAAGCTATACAAAGTAAAACCAATTTTTATCGCATCAAACTGATTGCACGAACGAGGCAAAAAACATTTCGGACAAATGAATTCCCATGATTGCGAGAGATCGAAGGGATGAAAGAACGGAAAAGAAAAGTTTAGAGTGCTCCGCATTTCAGTACGAGCTCTTGTGCGAATTCATTAAGACTCTAAGATGTGGAACGAAGCACGGCAAACACGGTTCCGTTCACTATTTTATGATTTACGAGGTTTGTTAGACTTTTCCTAGATGCACCTCGAAGTTTACCTTCAATATCAATCCCATTGGATTTATTTTTTGAGATGAATCGTATTTCTACTTATGTCCGAAACGTCATAAATTAGGAATTACGCGATAAAGTTTTTGACAAGTGATTTTTATTTTTGCTGTTCGAATGGTTTGAGCTTTAACTTGATACTTTAAAGCGTTGAATCGTATTTGTTTTGCCTTAGAAGGAATATTTTCATGCTGGAATGTTTTCTCTAAGAGTTGAACAAGCTCTTCGTGTCGCCTTGAAATTTTAATAAGGGAATGATGGTTTTGTTTGTGCAGGGCTTCCAGCGGCCGCGGGCCCGATTCGCTTCTGAATTCAGAGTTGGCACTCGACAAACCTCGTTCAATACCGTCGCCAAGGTAAGTTTTCATCCTTTTAGTGCCTTGAATGTGGAATTCCATTGGGTAAAATATGAGTTGATTCGTATGGAACGTTTTCTTAGATTCTTTTACACACTTCAACATCCTTAAAGCATTTTTGACGATGGTTGAATAGTTTTGTGCTTGCCTGATGTTAAAAATTAATAGAAATGTTCCATAACATTTTTTGTAAGGTTGAGAGAAAATTGAGAGGTTTTTTTTTCGGAAGCATGGAAGGGAGAAAGTATATCATACAAGTGTCCCAGGAATCGAGGAAGATTTTCGAACATAATTTGTACTTTATTTTTATACAAAATCATACCTGATGTTCTCTCGAGCTTTAAACATTCATGTCGATAGGATAATATACTATTTAGGGGGACACCACTATAGATGATCTAAATCGAAAGTCAACTTTGTGTATGGATTGAAAAAAAACTATAAATGTTATGCACACGAAAATTTTTTGGAGGTATAGCTAGATATGGAAAATATATTTCAAAAAGTTATTTTGTAAAATTCGGGTCCAGGCGTCGTATATCACCGTGCGAAGTGAAGTCAAAGAGGCAAACGATGTGACACACAGGCCATCAGGAAATGTGTCTATAACAAAGATTGAACACAAATTATTTTAAGAAATGTATTATCTAGTACCTGACGTTTTTATTTTTTGCGAAAAAATTTTTATTAAAAATTTTATCGTGAAAGTTGAAAAAAATCGTCTTTTTTCGCATCGTTTTTGCTAAAAACGTAAAGAAAAAAAATTTTTTTTTTTAACGTCAAGTGCTAGATAATACATTTCAAGAAATAATTTGTGCTTAATCTTTGTTATGGAAACATTTCCTGACGGCCTGTGTGTCACACTGTTTGCCTCAAATCCTGTTGAATCAATAGCATTGAATTTTCTCTCAAATTTAGAATAAAAATACTCAATGTTTATCAAATACTAGAAGTCTCTTTAGGTAGATACAATTTTTTAAGATATCTAAAAAAAATAATAGAAAAATTGCAAATTGTATTATTAGTCACGAAATACGAGGAATAATATAAACAACATAAATTTATTGTGTATCGAAATCTTGTGAAGATACTGCATGTAATCCATGAAATACAAATGATTTCATGAGCTTTGGTTCTAGAGCTAAAAATTCTAAAAATCTGAGTAATATACGGCTAAAATAATAGTAAAACTTGTCTTAAATACGGAAAAAAAAAGGTAACATTATTTCATGAATTCTGCAAAATATAATTTATACTACACGAAAAGAAAGTCTGTAAAAAACAAGGTATAAATCTACGACGGTATTATATTCTCAAAACTATGAAATTACTAGGAATTCATAGAACTCTGAATCTTGGGACATCAAATCTGGTCATCTACATGAAAATTTATAAAAATGTCAGACAATCCTGAAGAATTATATATACTGGAAAAATGCGAAAAATACAAATAGTGATACAAATTTAGAAAATCCATATGTTTCATGCATGCTCCAGCATACGTTGAGCATGCATGTTTACATACATGTTACATGTATGCCACATGCATGTATCACGTATGCCTAAACATACATGATGCATACATGATTCATGTATGTTTTTTTTTCCCGGGGTATATTGCGTAGCTAGGACCTAAATTTCTATTTACAAGTGTAAAGTTTGTAGACCAAGGCGAAGCCGAGGTTTACAATCACACAAGTAAATGTAAAATTTCTGTCCGAGCTATACGTACGATATTTTATGCAGCGAGGACTAGAAAACGAAGTTGGAGGAACTGGATGAGAAATAAGTTTTTTATGCCAGAAGTACATAAAATATTTTTTGTTACTCTAACTACAAAGCTGACACTTTGAAGTGACTTTTCGGCTATCGTAACGAAAAATATCTCACGTCAACAAGTACGGATGTGCTCGTACACTGTTGAAAATGATTGAAAATTTTCCATAGTTTTATGTGGTATTTTTTCCATACTACGTATAGGAAAGTATGATACCATACTTTATATGGAATAAATTCCATAATTTGGTAAAAAATATTCCATACTTTGGATTGCTATAATTTTATAGTAATTTTTCCTTCTTTATGT
The DNA here is from genome assembly GCA_028476575.1 of Platygaster robiniae. Classification (NCBI taxonomy): domain Eukaryota; kingdom Metazoa; phylum Arthropoda; class Insecta; order Hymenoptera; family Platygastridae; genus Platygaster; species Platygaster robiniae. Next base: position 23,548,307 of record CM052021.1, read on the forward strand.
TATATTTTTTGCATACTTTGCATGGAGAAGTATATAATCATAATACGTATGGAAAAATTTCCAGAATTTGTCGAAGAGTTTTTCCCATACTTTGGACTACCATAATTTTATACTGATTTTCCTATTGCTATTTGGTACTTTTTCCATACTTTTTGTGGAAAAGTATAACATCATACTCTGTATGGAAAAATTTCCTGACACTTAAAAAAAAGATTGAAAATTTCCCACATCTTTATGTGGTATATTTTCCATACTTCTTATGGAAAGTTTCGAACCATACTTTATATGGAAAATATTCCATAATTTACCAAAAAAATTTTCCCTTATTCAAGAATACTACAATGTTATGGTAATTTTTCCTTCTCTGTGTGGTACTTTTTCCATACTTAGTATAGTGAACTATAGTATTATACTACGCATGGAAAAATTTCTACAAGTTGTTGAAGAATTTTTGCCATTCTTCGGATTACCATAATCTTATAATCTTTAAACTAATGAATAATTTTTAATTATTTAAAATAATTAAAAACCTTAAACTCATAAAGTACAGTCGAATAATAGTTGTTTGTAGTACTTGAGAGTAAATTTCCTTCTTTGAGTGTTTCGAGGCCAGCTCATATTCAAATTTTAAAAATTCGCGTGCTTTTCCAAACACTCGCCAGATGGCTGTTGGATTTTTTTCTTATATTCCAAGTTTTTATTTGTTATGTTTGAGAAATGTCTGTGAGAAATTCAAGATTATGCTTCACAGGATCATTTCTGTATTAGATCTTTTATTATCTCGCCACAAAGGCAAAGTTAATGCAATCAAGATGATGAACTAATATCCCATATCTAGACTGGGAATAGAGTCTTGAGTTTAAAAGATATTCCGATAATAATTTATGGGAAAGATCCCACACAGGGTATGGGTAGGAAGCTTCCAATACTTTTATGGAAAATTACCATACCTATATATAGAAGAATTCCATTTCGCACATAGGGAATTCCATTAGCTACTTATGGGAAAAACCCATACAGTATATAGGTCAAGAACTTCCAATACTTTTATGGGAAATTTACCAAATTTTTTTAACTGTGTAGGCACGGGTAACAGACCTTGCCTCCGACTCGTTCAGTTATTTCCCCGTTTCGCCAAATTCGCACATCCGTACCTGTTACGTAATATACTATTTTGATGTTTTTGATAGTCTTTCATCGTCATATAAAACGCTTGAACAAATTCAAACCTGCCGAACGTATGTCGATTTTTTTCCTTTTTTATTTGTTTCAAAATTTAACTTGCGAGTTCATAACAATTAAATAGATCAATTTTTATTTTGCATAGACTGCTCGGAAATATAAATCAATTATTTGCGTCAGTAGGTTAATTACACCATACCCAAGCAAGATACGAAAACCGAAGAATGGTACAACCCTTGTGATTACCGTCTGTTGCAGACAAATCCACCCCTTGTGCGGCGAGAAGGCCGGGCTTTTGGGGTACTGCGACCCAGTCGGTAACGCCGACAACAGTTTTCCCCCAGCCCCGAACATTGTCGTCGAGGGTGGCAGAATCGAATTCATGCGCCCCTCGCAGGATGGCGTCGCGACTTATCGCAAAAACACCATGTCCAGAGGCTCTCAAACCTTCAACGACCAGCCAGAAAAATCAGATCCGGCCAAGGTAAGGTTCTCATGCGAAATAAGTCACGTAAAACATGGAACACAGTTCGGGCAAATGTTTGCATGGAATTAATATGTTAGTATTTCCATACGGTTTTATCAATTGCAGTAAGCTTCGTTAAGAAAGAAATGTTGAACAGTAATAAAAGGCTATAGAAATGAAGAGAGATCGCCATTAGATATATGATGCTTGTGAAACTTAGGCATCAAAAATTTAAGATCGAAATTCTAAGAAATTATTCAGAAATAGTGTTATCAGTGGAAAAAATCAATGCATACTTCAGTTTGATATACTTTTACTGCAGAACGTATCAAACGTAAGAAGCTTAAGATTTCGTCTACTTGCTATAGCCACAAGTCCTTCTCCCACAATTAATAAACGGCCTTTTATCGATGTAATCACGTTTGAATTGTCACGGGAAAGGGAACGAAAGTTGGGGGTCGCGCAATTATGCACGACTCAGATGCTGGAATGATTTGAAAGGGTTCCAGGGCTGTCATATTTGAGAGGGCCGAGGTCGGTCATGGCGCGGATTCGCCCGTTAAACCCTTTGCCCGGTTCTTCATGTTGTATTCATTAGACGTAATTGATTTTCACGATAGGATGGTCCGGATTTCCATACTAAATTAGATACAGAGATATAAATTCAAATGTCGCTTTTCGCAGACTCCTTGCTCTCATTTTTTTCTGAATTCTCCGGGTCTTACTTCAAATCCGTGTAAGAAATGCTCTTATCTCGAGGGTGTTATAACTGCAATCAGCTTGAAAAAAAAGCAACAGAAAAGAATTTTAAATTTAGTTCCTGTCTCGTGAGATATTGTGTGAGTTGAAATATTTGATTTAAAAATTTGAGCAGATTTTGAGAAAGCTCGTTCAATTAATTCAGTCTTCATTGGATTATTGTTCGTTGAAATTAGGGCATTATTGGACCCGTTAATGAAACATTGAAAGCGTTTCGCAGGCGCGTTCGAAATATTAAACTACTTCGTCACCTCGTTACTGTGGCGCAACCCTTTCGCTTATTTGCATATAATTAATCACGTACGTGCGTCGCCTATCGTAACAAAACAGCGTTTAATCAAATTTTCCCGTGCTATTATGCGATGATATTTTCTCTTTCTTGTCGACTGTTTTTAATAGCTTTACGTATTGAATTATTTTCAGAGCATGTACGTCATTCATTGAACAAAGTTATACATTTGAAGTATGATTATTTGAAATACATTATTAGACTCTTACACTAAGGGACAGGTCCGGAGAAATAGGGGAGGGGGGAGGGGAGTTAGGTGGTTCAAACCCTTACCGAAATTTTGATAAGATTGGTATTTCATGTAATAATAATGAGAGTTCAAAGGATAAATAACCTGAATACAAACGAAGAAGAATAATACAGAAAAATTAAATTGGCTCAAATCATCGGAAATGTACGTGCTGTAATCTTTAGGAAACAACTAGTGGTTTTATCTAATTGTAAGTATTTAAAGTTGGCAGTATTCAGGATTTTCGATTATTTTATTAACACAAAAATGACAGCTATTTCGGCTACGAAAAAATTTTTTCCTAAATAAAATTCTGAACATAAATGTTCAGCTAGAAATTTTTAAGAACCGTTTCAACAGAATGAATTATTATATAAAAATAAGAATTAGCACAAATGATAGAAATCTAAAAAAATTCAGACACTAAAGCATAGAATTTTGAGAATTTCCGATAGATATTTGAAAAAGAATCAAATAATTTTTGTTATCTTACGAACTCTAAGGGGGGGCACTCTATGAAACGCGGCAAAAAAGAAGTTAATTTTCTTCATTTAATCGTACAGAAGCAGAAAAAGACAGGAAAATTCCATTTGAAATATGTGTAGACATCAGTCTAAGGAAGAATGAACAAATTTTTGTTATCAATAAAAATTAAAAATGGTGGACATATTAAGCATCTCCCGAAGTAAAAAGACTTTTTCCCGTTCACACGATACCATCCAAAGTTTAAGTCTTAATCATACTAATGATATATCAAATTATTCAGCAGGATTGTCTCAAGTGTGTGAACCAGACACACTATATATTTTTTAAAAATATAGCAACAAAACCATATAAACAAGAAATAGGTAGACTTTTGCCTTGTTGTTTTTATAAAAAAAACAGTTTATAAAAATTTGTTTAATACATTTATGAAGTTCATGTACTTGAGACAAGCCTGCTGATTAATTTGATCTATCATTTATATGTTTAAGACTTTAATTTCGGACAGTATCGTGTGATCTAGAAAAATTCTTATGACTTCGGGGAATGCTCAATATCTAAGCCATTTTTAATTTTTATTATTAAAAAAAAAATTTATTTTTTCTTAAACTAATGCCTACACATATTTCGAATAAAATTTTTCTGTCTTTTTCAGTTTCTGTACAATTGAATAAAGAAATTCGACTTTTTTTTGTCAGGTTTTATAGAGTGCCCCCCTTAAAGAAATATGTACTTATAGTAGCAGTATTCTGTTAAAAAACTGTTTACTGAAAAATCTGAAAAAAAAGAATAATAATCCAAATGCATCAAGTTTTTCAAGAACGTATAATATATCAATCTATATAAATACTATAATTTTATGGGAATAGAAAAAAAACAAAAAAACAAAAAATCCTCTGTATACTAATAAATACGAAAACATGATAAATCAATAAGGCGCAGAAAATATATATTATGTAGATGTGATTTTTATGAAAACCTAAAATAAGTGAAAATCACAAGAAAGTTTAACTCTAACACACAGAATTCTAGAAATCTGAGTTCTTTTGAGAAATCGGAACATACGATTTAGTAAAATACAAAAAAAAATTACCAAGTCTCGGAAACACAATTAAATACTAAAACCTAAAAAATTATTATAAACAGGAAAACCTTCTAAGATATAGTTGTCTAAAAACTCTAGAAATAAACTGAAAGTCAGGCAAAATTTGAATTCTAAAACATTGAATTCTAGTAATCTATAAGCTTCTGTAAAACCTGAAAAATATCCATGATCTAGTCAATATGAGAAAAAGCTAAAAAATAGTATAAATCTTACTAGAAAAATAGGAAGATACGAGAAATTTATAAATCAATAAAAATTTTTTCCATCGTTGTTTTTTCAGAAATCTATGAAATGAATGAAAATTAATTCTATTTTGATTCCACAAAATAGAAAAATAGTTATTGATATACCTCTGGAAAATTTAAAATAATACTCAATATATATATTAAAATACACGCAAAATACACAAAATCTTCTAACTAGTTAAAAATTCATGAAGACAAGTAATTCATAAAACAAAAAAAAATATATAGATATATTTTTTTCAAAAATCAATAAAATATTGTGAAACCAATCTAATTTTAAATTTTACAACATGGCACATCAGTCATCAATATACTTCTGTAAAATTGATATTCTATGAATTTAATTTCGTCCTCTTTTTGAATTTAAAATTATGTTTTGGCTGATATAACATTCACCAAATACATACTTCTGTAAAACCTGAAAAAATATCTATGATATATGAAAATACAAAAAAAATTCAAATACACAAGAAATTTATGTAAAGCAAAAAATCTGGAGAGATGTAATTTTCCTAGAAATCTACAAATTTATTGCGATTCAATTTTCATTAGATTTCTTGACCTTCAAACTAAAGAAATCTAAGAACGAAAATGCTAAAAATCTTATAAAATACTGAAAAAGTCCTTCAGGTTCCATGAAGTCAAACAAATCGCTAGAAATACTAAAAAGTTTTTAATGCTCAAAAAGTATGTAAATGAAACAATACTGGAGAATTTTGAAAACTTGAAGTTTTAGAGCAAACAATTCTAAAAACATATATAGAAATTGATCAACGTGTTAGAAAGTTCTTCAAATGGTATGGATACTAGAATAGCATGATCAAAAACCCAAGAAGTATTAGAAATATGCAGGGAAAATACTGATTTTTTTAAACTCAATTAAACTATTCAAGATTGTTGAAATTTGCAATACTACAGCCTCAAATACAAAAAATCTTTAATAACGCCAAAAAATATAAAAATTTTTGATTAAAAAATAAAATATGAAAATTTCGAAAATTCATGAAATACTGGGAATCTTTCAAGATATAATTTCACTAAAAATTTTGAAAAATATTGAAAATTTTCAAACTTTGCTAAAATATCGAATTGTCGAAAGCTATATGAACGTTATTATATTATATTCGAAAATCCTTCAACTTTCATAAATACTCAAAAAAGTAATGAAGAATATCAAATGTATTAGAAAAAAAAAATTTTTTAACGTCAGTGACATGTATGAAAATCCCATAATACAGGTCCACTGTATTCGTTTTATATTTGTTTTTTTAGTCACGATTTTTACAGTCAATCCTCACGTCAATTTCATTCCACTTTGCGCAATAATAAACGTTTTTTCAATTACGCAGAACGTGACTTTCCGTGAGCACTGTCGTGATTAATTAAAATAAGGCGAAAATCTGTCCTGCTTGCCAGAATGAAACGAGTCAATTACAATTTGCATTTATTAAGCGCCCGCTAAACGAGACGAACTCGAAATCTCTGTGATTACGAGCTGCCTCGCAAGAAACCAGAAAACGTTCCTGTATTCAAATCTGGTTTTCGGATGCACGTCGCTGTGAGTAATCCATTTCTAGTTCAACTTTGAGTTATCGCACGTCAATTCAATTTCCTCACGGCGAAGTGGATCGAATTTTGAAACTTTTTCGACCCGAGCGTTTCGAATTCTCTCGGAATATTTCCTCGGTGCGTCCAAGTGTTAAGAATCCGTGGGTGGTGTCCGTCGTTGTCGCACTCGATATCTCATGATATGTTCTTAGTATGCTAATTTCCGCGGTCACAGAGCGTGACTAATGGAACCAAACGATGCAAAAACTTGAGTGCCAAGCTTGGAATCAATTCAGAATACCTTGATTTTCGTTGATGCAGGGTGCAACCCGGATGTCATATGGCTTTCTTACAATCGATGATTGTGGGACGATGAATTTTTTGCGGGTAGAATGTATATCTCTCAATCTATTTGGAATACTAGAAATGGCTCGCTCTGCATGCAACTGCATTAATTAATACGTTTTTTGAAAAAATAATGTTAAGTTAATAATGTTTAGTAGTCGATTCACATTTCTTATGCGTATAACTTTAACATACGTACTACAATATTCTGACTTTGCATTTTCAAACCCCGGCAATACGGATTATATATCCCGAAACAGGTATAAATATTCTCGCAAGGAGGAAATGAAGTACGTTATCATTTCGTCCCCGAGAATCTCGGCGAATAAATAATTCACTTTTGACTCCCGTAAAGAGTCGTAAAGCAACGTTTGAGGAACCTCGTCGGCTCGTGAAAGCAACACGCTGGTCCTGCGTAATGCCCTCATGCATATTTCAACGTGCCAGACTTAACGCCCGGCCACACTAGCGTATACACTCACAAGGCCCCCGAAACTTCACCCCGCGTCTTATTTATCGCTGTTTATCACTGACCCCGGCCAAGGTTATCCGCGGCAAACGGTTATCCAGCCTCTTCCTTCGTGGCTGATTTTACGTTATCACGGGTCCCTGGACTTGGTGTCCTTATAATTGCCAAGTTGTCATAAAAAAAGGTAGAAATTCCGTAAGGAACATGAAAAAAGAAAAAAAAGGAATAAGTGTCACGTGCATATGAATTTTTAAGTAATTACTTACCTTTATGCTTTCGATTTTCTGGGAATTAACTGTAAATATGCAAATCACGATCCCTCCGGTTTCGAGATTTCCATTTCCCAATTCTTGAATCCAGTACTACAATCATTAAAAATTTTTTCATTTCTGGTCTTTCCTTTTAAGTCCTATTGTCTAAAGATTGGGATCTTTTTGAACGGTACAGTAATTGTGACATTAACTCTAAATGCTTGCACAAGGTTGCGGGAAGAAGAGGTAAAACAAATGTTTTTGTGCTCTCTGACAGTTCTCAAAGTTTTCAAGTCGTTCCGAAATTTCATACACCCAAGTTTGCAAATTGATTTTTTACTATTTTTCAAGATAAACCGATTGTAAGCACACTCCAAGTATACTTTGTAGTCTCAAATATAATAATGCAAAAGAATTTCATGTCATTTATACATTGTAAAAAATGACGCTCACATTTTTGCAAAAAGTGCAGTTGGAGTAAAGTGGGAAACTTCCTTTAGGGTAAAGTGGGAAACGTCAAAAATTCTTACCTCGAAACACTTACTTCGTCTCAGTTTCATCAGTTATCGGAACATAAAATATCGTACGCACGGCGTGAAAACGAGATTTTCTAACAATGAGCAAATCGAATCAGGAAAGGACAAGCACACAAAAAAAAAAAGTAAAGAAAACAACAATAGCAAAGAAAAAAATACCAGAAAAGAAAAGATGGAAAAAGAAACAAGTAAGTTCTAGCTTTGATGAAGATCGTGATTTTTGCACCGATTGTCTGCAACCCATGCCAGAAATTATGACCACGCACAATACGATCACATGTAACAAAAAGGATTGTCAGCAATCATATCATCTGAAATGCATCAACCTAACTATTACTCAGAGTGTGACTCAGACTAGGATATTTCTTCGGAGAACGAAAAATAAGCCACGATTTCACTATTTTTTTTTACACTTTTTCATTAATTTTTTCTATAGCAGAACATGTTTATTCTTATATTTACCTTCAAAATGTATTCTTTGAACCTTCTTTGACTTGAAATAAAGGTTTGATAAATTTGCTACAAGATTTGTTTTAGGTTTATAAGGTTTGGTAAAGTTTTCCACTTTACCCCACGAATTTCAATTTTGGCCATTTTGAATATGATCAGTCGGAGCTCGGTAATTCATAGGAAAATCAATATTTTCGGTTGGTTTCTGTGACGAAAAGATAGATTATTTGAATCTCTTTACTATAGGAAGTTAAAACATGAAAAATTAATGAGTTATGTTTATTTAACGGAGCTCAAAAAAAAAGTTTTCCACTTTACCCCACTTACCGCTAATGAATTTTGTGGCTGAGAGAATTGGGCGCAGTAAGCCTAAATGGCTCGAGCTTTGAAAAAACAGCTGATCAAGGGGTGAAAGTAGGAAATCGGACGAAGAAGGTCAAGTTACAGATTGGACTTCATTAATTATCTCGCGGGTTGTTTCAGATGGTGCGGGTTCAAATTTTACTTATAAGATTTTTGAGTTGGGGTCGGAAAGTATTCAGTGCGGAAATGAGTCTTGCGATTAGATGGTGTTATTATAATTTTCAATATCAAGTTACGTTGGAAAGTAATTTTCAGCATACTGAAATAAATGGTAAATTGATGTCAAATTACATTTGTTTTTTCGTCAGTAGAATATGCATGATATATCCTAATATTTGAAAAGTGTAGAAAATGATAACTTTTAATTGATCACAGTAATGAAAGTTTCATTAAATAATACATTGTGAATTAAGCATGCATGAGGACAAATATCATACGTGTAAACTTGAACCTAGAAAATATTTTGTTGTATGTTTCTTAAAATTTTCATCAGAGGGATAGGCAGAAAAATTTTCATGGCTGATTTTTCGAAAATAAATATTTCTTGCAGTAGTCAATTTTTCGGATTCCAGGATTTGAAACTTATACAACTTTTGGAATAAAAAGTAAAATTTTTTTTCATGTTCGCATCTAATGTAGTGTATTTCGATTTTTGTGATTTCCATAGATGTTACTGAGGTAAAAAATTTTTTTTCTAATACTTATGTTATTTTTCATGATTTTTTAAGTATTCATTACACCTAAAGGATTTTCAAATAAAATATAATTATTTTATATAAAGCTTTCTATAATTCGATACACCAGTAATCAAAGTTGTGACAACTTGAATATTTCTCTAGATTTTCGATAAAATTTTACCCACTAAGATTTGTAGTTTTTCATGGATTGCCAGAATTCCCATATTGTATATTTTTATCCGAATTCGTATAATCTTCCAGAATTTATATCAATTTATAGTTATTGAAGCAAAAGTATTGAAAATTCACCGTTCTTAGGTATTTTAATTATTTTTGCAAAAAACAGTATCTTATTTCATGCACTTTTAAAAAATTTTATGAGTTTTCTTTCGTATTTTTCTAACATTCATACCATCTGAAGAACTCTCTAGTATTTTCATGAATTCCTATATAGGTTATTAGAATTGTACACACAAAAACTCACAGATTTGAAAACTTTTTGAAAATTATTGACATATAATTAAATAAATATAATTTTTTTACTATTATAATGAAAATTATGACATGTGTGCTGTGTTTGACGGTTGAATTACAATTTTCAAGGTTTTCTACATGCAAGTTAGTGATGCTTATTATGTTGTTTCAGGTTTACGTTGCATACTTGCGTTTTTCATCTCACACGTTAGTTTATTTTTGGCGATTGTAAATAAAAAAAGTGTTTCCGGGAGCATAACGGGATACTATCTACTGTAGTAAGCAAACTTCAAATGCAATTGACAGTGAAAGCTGTTCTTCATTTACCCAGTTCGAAAATTCAGTATATTCATTTTTTGGGTAACTTATCACAAATATAAAGATTAAAATTCGAAAACAAATTTGAAAGAGATCCAAAAAAGCTGAAAGGTTTTCTTTTAGATATTTTTTATGAAACTTCATTTTTTATATTGTTTAATAATAATAAATTCCTTCCATACCAACTGACTTTGTAACTGATCAATAATAGATACCTCTCATGCAGTTATCAACGATGCAAATAAATGTTTTAGCAAAAAGAACGAAGTACTCCGTTATGCCCCATTCTCGGGACATAACAGGGTGAAATTTTTTTTTTCTTAAATCGTCAAAAAAAATAATTCACTAACATGATCTTTGAACTTCTAATGTTGATTTTATTACAAGATAAGTTACTTAAGATTCCTGAAAAGAAAATTGCACAGTATCGATATTTTTTAATGCGAAAAAAATTAAAATATGAAAATTACTTCGTTATGCCTTATGCTCCCCTGCGTTTTTTTCAAAATATGACGCTCCGAAATTAAAATTAAACTATTTTTACAGATTTTTTAGGCAACAGTTGTTCCACAGCATACTACTATTTTCAGTTTTCACAAAAGTTGGTAAAATTTACGAAATTTCATATAATCCTGGATTTCTATTGTTGATTCTTAGTATTCGATGTCTTAGCGTTTAAATTTTTTCGGATTTCTAGCGATTTCGCAAATTCGAATTTTTTACGTATACATAGAATTTCATGTAAAAAAATTCTTTTGAAGCCAATATCACTGTTACTTTTGTGTTGGTAAAATCAAGAATCTTTTACATAGTTTATTTCGAGTACTTTGATCAAAAAATTTGTTATTTTCTAAAGATTTCAGTAAGTTAATTTACGATGATTCGAACCTACTCTATTTTTCCTGCATTACTCTTTATAATTTGTATTTTGGTTCTTTATTTTCATAACTCTCATTATTTTCATTTGAAACGGTTATTTTATCTTCATTCCGAGAGGGGTTTCTACCCTGAAAACCCCTCTTTGTCTATGCACCTGATTTTCACAAATCTGGAGAAAATTGTGTAGTTGCAGATCTTATATTGCTATTCACTGAATCAATATACAATGTCGATTAATAATAACTATATTATTTCTCTCGAAATAATCAAAGACGAAAGAATAAGTACGAAAAAAAATTTATAACCTGTCAAAATGGAATGAACAATGGGTTTCAATTTCACTTAAGCCGTTTGTGATGATTCCATTTGAAGCGCCGACTGCACCAAGTTCATTGAAGTTTACTCAGTGCTTCGGTAATGCGGATTCATTGTCATCAAAGTCGGAGCCAGCAATCGTGAAGCGGCGATCAATCACGCCGTGAGACAATCCGCCAAAACGAAGTCATACAAACGAGATAAGCATTTAAATGCGGCGTGCGTATAGTAAATGCAACTGTCTATGAATATCAAGTGAAGCACTTGGAATTGGAAAGTTTTGAGGAAAAAACCGAGCCACTACCAAATTAGAGCCATTCGTTATCCGCATCCGGTTACATTCTGAATGATTGGTCTTACTTTTGTTTTTGCATTTTTAAATCGCTTGGCAAGTTTCACGGTAGTTTTTGCCAAAAGTTTACTTTGATGAAAATGAATAATTTATACATTTTTTCTATGGTAAAGATTCATTTCAATGTATACGCGTCCGTCCATTCCTAAGACTCCTCGGGAGGGTGTCCGAGCAATCGAAAAGACTTTTTTCTTCAGCACAGACAAGATGAGTGATCATTAGGGACTCATCCTGGTATGCCGTCTTTGAACTGTCTCGATCAAATCGGCGTGACGTATTCCGTAGTAAATAGACGACTTTTGGAAGTGTTTACTTTTCTTTTCGCAGTTGATTAGACGTCCGCCCGATTTTTAGCGAGAGATTAAGTCCTAGGAATGACGGACGAGTGAATGGTTATCTAAAATAGAATTCGAAACTAAAAATTTAAAATCTTAATTGATTGTAACAGGTTTCAAGAAAAATCCATTTAAACTGTGCACATTTATTCTCTCATCCTTTTGTTTTTGTTTGGGAAAATTTCGTTACCTATGACTTTGGAAAAACCGAGATACAAATTCAGAATAGACCAGGGCAAACCCCACGTGACGGACAGTCCATATAGTGTCCCGCAGCACAGTTTTCGAACGCCTGGCTATTTGAATGACAGAACCGATAAGAGATGCCATTGTTGGCAACGCACTAACGAAGCCCTGTGTGCGGCGTGTTCGTTACACAACTTCCGTAACTGGAAACGCGCGTTGCGAATAAAAAATAAGCGCTTGATTGACGCGCTCTCAATTTTTCCCATTACTCCACAGAAATTGCTTCCAGCTCTTTGTGTACGAACGGATAGAATGTCAATAACGTTTTCTGTTTTCGTTATCAGCGAAACTTTGGGAGTCCAATTTTAGTAACGAAAAATGCGTGATTTTATCAGTAGTGAGGTCAGTATTTAGTCGGACATATGTCTTGAAAATGGTTTTTTTGAATGATGTAGGCTGAAATGTTTTATTGAATGATTTTTGGATGGGTTAAAATATTTTTTTTACCTTCTTGTGTATGTGTTACTACATCTGATACTTATTGAAAAAAAATTTCAAGAAATACAGATGATGGTCTTACAACGTATCTTATGATAAATTTATATATATTCTTTGCATTTGCATTCAAGAGATTAGTTTCGTCACATGATGTGATGCAGATAGAGCATTCTCTTGTATTGATTATTATATCTATTAAAGTATGTTCGAGAATAGATTGAAAATTAGCAGCATGCGAACTCTAATAAAAAATTTGAACGCAACTGACTGGGTGACTTTCGTTGTAGACCGTTAATTGACCGATTTTGTTGTGACAGTTTACATAATCACTATATTATTTGCAAAGTCAAAGAATCTGTGATAAAAATAAGCAATACGACACGGCGAACAGAAGAAGGCAACTTTTTTAACATGAAAGTTGTCAGGGGTGGCTGGAACAACATGATTATTTTGGGTGGATAAATTATTGTTATATCAGGAACAGGAGGGAAATTAATTTGAATACACCGTATAATGTTCTTTTATTTCGTATTTGACTTCTGAAAAACTTAAAAAATATCAAAAAATCAATAAAAATCCCGAAGAGCTGAAAAAATGAATTTTTATGGATTTCGGAAAGTCTCGAACGGTTTTTCAATATTTCCAAATTTAAAAGATTCTAGGAATTAAAAATCGATAGTTATAATTTTAAATTGTCCAAAAATGTGTAGATTTAATAAAATTTTTGTGAATTGTGAATATTCTCTTCATCGTTACACATATCTTTGAAATATAAATGTTTTCTCATTGAATGATATGATGGAAATCGGAATCTTTCAAAAAAACTGTAGAAAAGTATGGAAAATCTTTAAAATTTAAATTATGTTTTGTTAAATCTGGAAAGTTTTGTGAGTTTTCAACAGGAGCGGTCTCAGAAACAATTCTTGGGGGAGGGGAGGGATTCACAAAGAATCATGCTGATGACCTTTTTTTTAGAAATCATTGTCAATAAATATTGGATACATCCCGCTCTTAGGGGGGGGGGGGGAATTTCTCTAATTCATCCCCCCTTGGGACCGCCACTGTTTTAATGTATACATGATTTGAAAATGTTTCAAAATTAGACAACATTGAAAATAATTATATATAATATTATATATAAATACTTAATAAAAAAAAATATTCTCAATAATTCTAACGAATTTCGAAAAAATGATAGACATATCATGAAATAGTCATTAATTTTGGAATTTGTGCCTATTATGATTTTCTTTTCAAACATGGAATCTAATTTAAAAAATTTTTTTTTTGGAGAATCTAAAAAACTCGGAAGGTAGAGATAAATAACAAAAACTATACATCAATTGGATAAATCATTATAAAAATTTCTAATTTTTCATACTTTCTGACATGTATGAAATTAAAAAATTATTGAGCATAAAATGGACTTGATATTCAAAATATTGTCCATCATGGAGGTAAATTCAAAAAATTTGACAGATTTTGATAAAATCTTTCTCAATTCCATAAACTGTGTTAATTATTATATTTCTTCGGAATATTTATGATGATATTTATTACATGTTCGTCAAAAATCGGATCGATTCGGGAAGTATTCAGAATTTACGAAAATTCCGAATGGATCGCATAAATTCTCATGTTAAATAGACAGTTTATGGAGAATTTGTATTATGTTTAAAGTTGAACCAACTTTGTGAAAAAAAAAAATTAAATAAATGAATAATGCGTCAAAACCGAGAATTTCCAAAAGTATAATAAGTCAGAAAGTAGTATTGATATTGATTTATAGTGAATTTCATCATAATAAGATAAAAACAACCAGTGGAAAATAAGGTCAATAATTTATTTAATTTTTTAGAGGCTCTACGTTCATGCAACTAATTGAATTTATTATTATCTTTTACTGATTAAGATTAGCATTTAATATTATTTTGACTCAAGTCGACAATTGAAAAAAAATTTTTTTTTTAACTGTACGTTTATTATTGGAGCGAACAATTATTAATCACGGAATCAAATGTGGAACCTTCACGAAACGCGATCTTAGTATCGGAGGGAACGATGAAAAATTAATTACAGGCGCCTTTCCAATCGAGTTAATTAGCATGTTACAATTGTGCACCCGTAAACACGCGCTAATTAACCAGCACCGCCTCTTTCGCAAAATCTTTGATCCATCTAATCATTTTAATTAATAGGGCATTGTCATTACAAATTTAATGAGGCGTAAAAAAGCAACGAAATGAACATCTGATATTTTCCTTTATGCGTGGAAATTCTTTTATCGCGGTTACACGCAAAAAATTTCCCCTTTATTAAATTTCTGATCAAATGACTGTATTCACTCTTGCTGATTAAGGTCTGATTTTAGTTATTGCTCAGACTTTTTATTATAAATCACTTTTTCATGTTCCTTCCTTCAATTTCTATATTAGATCGTCAATAAACTGGAACAGAAAAACGGAAAAGGTCGAAAAATTTTATACAACTTTTATTAAATCATTTCTATTTCTGACTTTTGTGTACCTAATAGAAGTGCTGATTTCATCCTGTCCTGATCGAAATATTTACACAAGCAAGGTAACTTCCACGAATTCGGACGCGTAGCGTGTTGAAATCACGTAACACGAACAGGATGTCGCATCGGAAATGTAATCTGAAACCGCAAACGTCACCGGAGATAAAAGGGACGTTCACGAAGGAACAATCGCGGTCATTTCGTTCTGAATTTGCGATTAATGTCCCGCATTGACAGAGCGACAAACTCGGATCATTTTCTCGTCCAGTATATTCAGTCGGGGTGATTTTTTTTTACGATACCGAACTCTGTAATTTTATTGACTCGTGAGTCTGAAATTCAAACTGACCTTAATTCGCGGTCCGCTGAAATTGAATACCCGTGGACGCGTTCGGTGCACAATAGAATTGATTAGCTTAATCACTTGTCGAGCTGCGAGACGCTGTTTTCGAATACGACTCGGAATACTTTGGTCCTTCTATTGGCCCCGGCAGGGTATCAAGCATCGATTTGCATGGAGGTTCGTGTAATTATCTACTGCGTTACGTCCTTAGCTACTGGAATATACGTGGCTCGATTCCTGAAAAAGTATTTCGACTTTTCTGGGAATTCTTTTTATGGAACTGCCAATGATCATTTTTTGACTGTCCATGAATATGGAATTCATGCAAGGTAACCAATTTTCAAACGCAAACATTCTATTTTCTTCTTTGGTTATCATTACGAAATTCTAGACTCTCACAAACTGAAATGCTTATCAAACATTGTACTCAAAAAACGTGAAAAGAAAACTCTTCTACCTTCGAGCAAACACACGATTCGACAAAAAAATTAAGCGACGTCATGGAGAATCCCTGGATTCCGAGTTCATTAGGCGAAACAAAAAAACAATGCGCTTGAATCCTCATTGATGAGATGGGAGCTTCTTTTAATTACGAGTTTTCCAGCGAGTTTAGCGAGTCACTAGATTCGACGAACCTGTGGAGTTTGAGAAAAGAAGATCGGATAAAAGTTCAAACGTTCGGGGCGGTGTCTAGAGGAAGTTTGCGTTTAAAACTTCTTATCGACGTCAACTCTTTTATCGGTAAAATTACGCGGGATTTCATGGCGAAAGAATAACGGAGACAGCTGGGAATCTGAGAAAGGTTTAATAAAGGCATTATTCTGCTTCGTGATCATTATCGCGTGGTTTAGAATCTTTTGTTTCTTTAGTTGTTATGAGAGAATACAGACATCGCGAATTACCGCTTGTTCCTTTTTTTTGCTTCTTTCAGACGTTGTAGGGGAGAGTTGGGCTATTTCGATCATTTTTTTTCCTTGGCAAGAATTTTTTTCAAAAAATGAACGAATTTTCGTATGTGTTTGTGGTCAAAAGGAAGGGTTAACACCCTTTTACATAATGAAAAATTGCTGAACATTTTTATAATAATGTTTAAGGTAATTTGAGTCTTTACCACGTCTCTTTGATCAAGGTAGCCCCATGGGTGGGGTTACTTCGATCAGATGACAATAATGTTTCAAAGCGATTGCATTCGTGGAAAATAATATTTGTAGAATTTTATTACTGTAGCAATAAATTAATATACATAGAGTTTTCCCAAATATAAGTATTTATTATTAGCACTCAAACAAAACTTTCTTTTAACTGTTATATGAGCATTTTCAGAAAAAATCGTCTGATTTTTGAAATTTCAAACACTCGTTCGATTTGTTAAAAAGCTTATAGAAAATATTCGAGGTTCAAGTTAAATAAAATTGCGAAACGTATGACTCAAAATTTCAATGAAAATCATCTAAAACAATCAATTTAATACATTCCATAACAAATTATACCGCTTGAACTTTATTTTAATGAATTTGAATTCAATTGCGATTTATGTAGATTGTAATAAACTGAAAAAGACGATGTATAAAAATAATCTCTTACGAATATGTTGATCGATGTAGCCCCACAAATTCTGATCGAAGTAGCTCCGAAAGTAATCAGCGGAATTTCAAATGCGTTTCACACCTTAAAAAATTTTTTTTTCCAAAAAAGTTTCTGAAGGAATCTTCTGGAGCGTATATACTTACGAAAAAACAAAAAACTTCCTTTAGTCTCGGGTGTTTACGGCGTATGCTGAAAATCGCAGTTGGCAAGTTTTTGACAGATTTCAGGACAATTTTTGTAATTTATTAATTATACCTAGAACTGATAGACACACGGCTCTATTTTTTTGCGTAAATTTAGGTCACTATCAGAAATAAATTTTCGAGGTATTACAATCTGAAAATTCAAACCACATTTTTCAAAACCTAAAGTGTTCGAAGTAGCCCTCTGATCGAAATAGCCCCATTTTCCCTTATGAAGTGTCTCTTTACTCATAAATTTCTAAAGTCATCTTATTTTTTTCTACATTCAGTGAAGAAACACTAAAAACAAAGTTTCATCGTCCGATCGAGATATGTGTACAGTTATCCCTGTCGTTACTTTGCCCCTCCAAAACAACATGAAAAACCTCCGCAGCATCGATAACTTTATTCGTAAGTTGTAACAAGAACGTAAAGTTCCCGGTGAAAGAAATACAAAACTTTAAGTATCCGCAATGAAAACTGTTTTGTGGCCAAAGGAGCGAAAAAAGTGTAACAGCTTTGGGTCGCGCAGTAAACGTAAGATCCAGCAAACTCGCAATTCCTACACGATCACTGAAAATACAGCGCTCTTTTCATCTGTTGGCAAAACTTGCGCTTTTTAACATCTCAAGCCATCTCTCGCCTGCGAAACTCGGTTTTATTTCCACCTTTATACCGCGAAGGGTTTTCCTCAACAGTTTCGGGGATTCCGCAAACTAACGAGTTACCTTTTCCGAAGGTTTCAAGGGTTTTGGGGCATAAACAGTGAAGTTTTATTGACTTTCATGGATGATCACTGATTAGGGAAGGCGAGGAGAAACGTAAAAGACGATAATCCGGGACGCACTCAAGGCGTAAGGACGTTGAGAAAATCGCAGAGGGGTTAAGGGGGTTGAAGGGCGCATTGGACGAAACGTAACGCTTGTAATCACGCGCCCCGGAAGAGGTTCCGGCGAGACACGTTAACCGCGGCGATTAACTCATGCAGAAAATGGGGAAGGAAGTCAAAAAGCGCGCTGTACACATTTTCCCTTGGGTGGCTCTTGAGCACGATCGAACGGAGCCGGCTTTTCCGCCTCTTCGATGCGACGGGACTCTAAATTCTCAAGGACGTGAAGCTCTTTTGACGTTTTAACGTTGACCGGTGGTTTTTTGCCCTTTTTTTAGTAGATATTGACTCTTCTTTTTTCAATGATATACTTTGTTATTTTAATAATTAAAAGTTGTGTACTTATCAATAGAAAATCCAATTCCATACTATATTGTTGTTATATAAAAATACAAATTTGAATTCAGTCATTTTGACAAAAAAAATTATATATCCTCATTGCTGCAGTAATCGTCCTCTTATTTTTCCAAATGTTACGTCTTAGGTCAAACACATCGTTACAATGGCGTAGGTAGCTTTAAGCAATGAGTGGATGGGGTTGGGTATCAAATACTGTGAAATTTCTCGGTCAAATTAGGTAAAATAATTATTGTTTCTTTAAAATATACTCGAAGTCATCTTTTTATACTCAAAAAATGCTAGAAGTGCTCATGTTTCAAGTATTCATACCAGAAACGCTTTAGACGAGTACTCCAACATTTCTCAAAATTTTTACACAATTGCAGAAATTAAAAATTAGGTTCCAGTAAGTCATCTAAATATTCTGAAAATTATTTTCATATTTTGTAGATGTTCTCAAAATACACTTTGCGTAAGACCAAACCTTATATTATTGTATTTGAAAACTCTAAATTCAAGAATAAATATTTGTGGAATGTTTCATGATAGGATATAGCACGAGAATTCGAATGATGAAATCCAGAATCCCAGAATTTCGTTTTTTGATAGAAGAATAAAAGAATCGTTTATTCTGGAAGTAAGAATTTCAAAGCTACGAAATTTATGGCATAAAGTCATGAAATGTTTCCTTCTACTAAAACGTAGAAGGTCAGACTTATAATAAGTGAAACAGAGAAATTAAAATTGGCCATTTAAGAATTTAAAAATACAAAATTCCCAATTACAGAGTCTGAAATTCTAGAATGTTCAGTTTTGCTTCTTCACATTCTATCATTTAGATTTCAACAATACTGATAATTGGGCTCGTTCAAGTTTTTCGTAACACTTGGAGAGGGGGGGGGGATGTCACCAGAAACACTCTCGTTCGTTACTGGGAGAAAAGGACGAGTTTTGTTTTCTATTTCGTCACTAAGAATTTACATAACTTTGAAGTTGAGAGGATCGAGTTCCTAAAATTTACATAGCAATCTGTAAAAATACAAAAAAATCTCGGAAATTACTAAAAAATACAACGAAATTTTATGAATACTGAAGAGAATAAAAATGATCTAGAATAGTATAAGTCTCTAAAATACTGAAATTTTATCGAAATAATATTGCGTTAAAAGTTTTAGTATATTATATACATGCTATAAACTTTCGATCTTGGAGCATACAGTTCTGGAAATATTTACAATAATCTAATAAAATACTTGAAAAATAAATAAAATTCTTCAATTTATTAAAAAAATTTATAAATTCACTAAAAACTTAACAAGTCTGTGGAATACCTGTATCATAAAATATGAGTATGCACAGTCATGGCTTTCTATCGGAATTTCAATATTAGCTTGCCAATATGAATGTGATGTTGACCCTCTGAACAATCATCACATAGTTCCACTACAGATATTCTTATGGATGACATCATCAGTTAGAACTTATATTACCGGTATTCCAATACCAGACCGATTTTTGGCTAGTATTGAGTGACGAATGTAAAGAAACCAAGTTATTATCATTGTGGGTACGACACTCATTAATATTGGCCAAGTTAAAACGCCACTTGGGAATCGGCGATAAAAATAATTTAAAAATTTCGTCCAAAATTGAGTATCTGTAAAGCTAGGTTCAACATGAGTTAAAAAAGAATGTTTGCACTTATGATTTAGTGTTCTACTCATGACTTCTCACAGTACCCCCAAAGTAGTGTAAATATTCAGTTCTCAGCATATCTGTTCCAACAAGGACAATGTTCCCGGAACTAACATAATGAAAGTACTTTGATTGACTCAAAATGAACTTTTGAGCATTTTTATCAATTCCTTTTGAATAGCTGACAAGAATCAAAATAATAACATAAGCAATATTGACATAATACCCGAATTAAAAGGCGCGAGTCTCTGCGACAATGCAAAATTATCTGGGAAACCTAACCTGATGACGAGAAACGGGCTACAGATTCGAATTCAGCGAGTAAAAATACGTAAAAAAACATGTTTGCCTGCCTGGGTCCAAAAATTTACGGAAGTTTGTAAACTTGAGTAATTATATCTTTGAAATTCTTAATTAAAAAAAATAGGAGTTTCACATTTAGAAAATAGCCCGCAACTATAAATTTTAAGATGCCTTCGACTTTAATTGCTGAATTACATAAGTATGAATTTTCAAAATATAATTATATGAATCAAAATTTTACAGTTATTAATTTCAGATAATCAAATTTTAGAGAAAAGGCTCTAATGATTCCAAACTTCAGATTATGGGTTTGCGTAATTCCCAAACTTTCTATGCAGAAAAATTTTCAAGAATAAAAAATTTTTTTTCTAAATTTTATAGGTAGATAAATGTAGCAACCGCCAAATATCTTGCACCATTTTTATTCACTTCCATTTTGTTTATTTGTGATAATTAGCAGAATTATAACAATTACTCTTTTTATCTCCTCTTTGTTTTATTTTTATACTTTTTTAGATTATCGATTTAAATGGATTCTTCCTTACTTGATTGACTTTTTATCATAGCCGATTTTAACTAACAAAAATAAATCATAAACATTGTCAACCCAATCATAAACATTGTCAACCAATCATAAACATTACCGACCAATCATGAACATTATTCTTTTTCACCTTCACTGATGTATTTCAAAATAAATGAAATTCCTAGCTTATCAGAGTTTATGACAAGGATCCTTTGTCCGGAGTTATCCCAGAAGCACGACTTCCTCTCGACCACCCAAGAAAAGATCCAAATCCTCCTAGGAATAGGTCCAAAACATCGTCGAAAATGGAAATGCCGATCACTCATTAGGCAGCAACAAGCAAAATCCTCGTGCAACCTCCCGAAATCTCGCCCTTTTTTGACTCGTCTTTATCCCTTATTACGAATCACGGAAATTCTTTTCCGGATGAAACGACACAAATTTATTACCAAAAAATTCACTAATCCACGACAAAAAACGAATTAAAAGGAAATTCTCACCTTTTTAAATAAGATTTCCGCACTCAACAGCGATAATATGGAGATTTTTTATTGTGGTTCTTTTATGACGTACAATCATGCCAATGTGAACAAATGCAATAATGGCGGTCGGAGACGCCTAATTTTCAGAGATGAAGAAGAAGAAGAAGAGGAAGAAGGGGAACAAGAATCGATACTTATCGACCTGGCCCATATCGATCCAGCATTCTCCACTAGATACTACAATTCCCTATCATATCGACTACATAATTCCATGAAAGGTCACTATCAGGACATATATTCATATATCCGTTACAATCTCTTGATGAAAATAACGAGATGTATAATTGCTGTGAATCCAATTTCTCAATTTTCTCTCGTATCAGAATTCTCTTGCCCCTGGCCGTAAAGCATGAAGTGGTATAATTCCGATTCTTGCGTCTTGAACTTGCGCTAAGAATAATCCACCAAAGTAAACCGTGATCAAAATGATAATAATTCAGCTCGGCGTCTCGTCTCGTTCGGCAAGAGCCGACGGGTGGTGAGTTGCTCGAGATAATTTCAATGTTAATCAACGTCTCGGCCGGCACCAAGCTTGGTATTAGAAAGCCTTATCTGCACATGTATGAGTCGTCATTAAGCCAAGACCGAGACGGCTACTCAGGCAGTCTGCTTCTCCATATCACACGGCTTCGATGGGAATGTTAGTTGGCCCGTCCTGACTAGATTGGTCCTGGCATAATTGATGCTGCAAAGCAAGGATTGCAATTAACGCCTCCGTCTAATTTTCTCACCCGGAATCGAAGCTGAAATCATTGCATCAGGTTCCCGGACGAGTCACGATTAATCGGAAGTCATTCTCGTTGCAGTCTTTGTGGCCCATTTTCAACGCGACGAAACGATCATAAACTTGAAGTTGAATCGAGGCTACTTTATTTTGATTTTCCTTGGAAATTACTCGAAGGTTCAGTAAAAGAAAAAACAAAAAAGTTTCATGATTACTTTATTATTGTGACTTGGTTGCCTGGAGGATAATACAAGGATTTTGTTTTCTTTGCTCATATTTTTACTGCTCTCTTCTATTTTTTCGGCCCGAAATCGCTGTTCCCTTTTTTCCATAACATGCGTATCTCCATAAATTTTCATTTACCATGATAAAGATTAACCCTCGGCTTTTTCGTCGATGAAACGCGCTGCCTATCGCTGTCGCGAATATTTGCTGTCTTTTTGCCGTACAGTGCTCACGCGTAACGATGAAAGATTGCGCGTTTTGCGTTTTGAAATGAACTTCGTTGAATTTTTTCCTGATTTTGTTATACAGATCCTCACACTCTGTTCTTTCAATTATTTTCCTAGTAGGCCATCAATATCATTTAAAATAATTCTCTCAGTAAAATTAAGTTCTGCATAACTAATTGCATGAAGACTTCATTCAATTTTTTACGTAAATAAATGCTGTTGGTTTGCTAGGCTGAAAATTTTGTAGAAGCAGTGAACTTTCTACTCATAGGCTTGATTAACTGCCCTGACAAATAGAAGGAAAAATTTTTTCCAAAGTTTGGAACTGTTTTACGATTTTCATGATATACTCTATTGAAATGTTGTACATGGGCTCCAACATCCACCGCATGTCCATAAAAAAAATCAGCTGTTCACTCTCCGAACGTGTGACCTTTATAATATACCCACAAAATTCAAATTTCACCTTTAAATTTGAATGTAACTTTTTAATTTTGAAATTATCATGTGTATGAACTATTCACCAATTTATCTTCATTTTGCCTTTAATTTTCCAAAATATTTATGCTTTAAGATTCTAACAACAGCTGGAGTCACAAACACAAGACTATAGCTAAGAACTTAACACAATTGTCATTTTTTTGAACCACTATCAACGAAATCAAACTTCGAAAAGCAGTGTTTTTTTCAAGTTAACATGAATTTTTTTTAATTACTCCTCCTCGTAATAATATCAAAATTTAAGTTGCATAAAACTATAAAATTTCACTTATATTTTCTCAAGAAAAAAAATTAATGCTTCTTGTAGCCCTAGGGCTCGTAATGAGTGCTCTCACGTACGCGACATCAAGTGCGGCGCGCATGAACGGAGTCTCATTTTTCAGTCTCGTTTTTCAGTGAGATGTTTACTTCCTTTTGTGTTACGCCTCTAATCCCTTGCGTGCATATCATTTTTCTAGAGTCGAGTAGTATAAGTTTTTTCCCAAGAATGTGATCTTTGCAAAGTAATAGCTGAAGTGAAAATTCTTCGTCATAATTAAAACACCGTTACTCATTGCGAAGGAATGTTTTTACTTCACAGACAGATTTTAGCAGCGAAATGAACTCCAGAGGTTCATTTTGATTTCAAGCAAGATTTTTGATAATGTTTCTTTCTTTTGTGAATTTTTCCCGTTTTCGTATGAATTCGTGTTTTTTGAGCAGTATGATTTTCAAAATTCTAAAAAAGAGAAATTTTATATTTGTCAGTATATTGGGAAAGAGCAGGGCTATTTCGATCACAGAGCTACTGCGATCACTTTTGGTTTTAAAGAATGTGGTTTGAATTTCCAAATTGTAATACCTCGAAAATTTAGTTCTTATACTGACCTAAATTGACACAAAAAAATGGAGTCGTGTGTCTATCGGTTGCTAGGTATAATTAATAAATTCCAAAAATCCTCCTGAAAGCTGTCAAAAACGTGCATATTGTGATTTTCGGTAAAAGTTTAGCAAATGCCGTAAACACCCGAGACTAAGGAAGTTTTTTATTTTTTCGTACGTATACACAATCCAGAATATTCCTACAAAATCTTTTTAAGAAAAAAAAATTTTTTTAGGTGTGAAACGCATACTAAATCGATCAACATATTCGTAAGAGATATTTTTTTATACGTCTTTTTGAATTTATTTCAATCTGCATGGAATGCAATTAATATCAAATTCATAAAAATAAATTTCAAGCGGTATAATTTGTTATGGAATGTTTTAAATTGATTGTTTTAGATGATTTTCATTGAAATTTTGAGTCATACATTTCGCTATTTTATTCAACTTGAACCTCGAATATTTTCTGTAAGCTTTTTAACAAATCGAATGAGTGTTTGAAATCTGTTTATTTCATACACAAACTTTCAGACAACGCGGTAGAAGCATTATTGCTATAGACACGCCAGTGAAAACATTACTTAAGGAAAGCAAAAAGAGAAGATTTTGAAGAATAATTGAAAAAAAAAAGACTTAAACTGGCAAACAAAAGGAAATAAAACAGTAAATGAAAAACCATATGTAAATAAAATCTTATAATACGTAAGGATTTCCAAAATCAGACGAGCTTCTTGAAAATGTTCATTTAACTGTTAAAAGAAAGTTTTGTTTGAGTGCTAATAATAAATAAAAATATATGGGAATAGACTGTGAATAATAATTTATTGCTACAGTAATTCTACAAATATGATTTTCCACGAATGCAATCGCTTTGAAACATTATTGTCTTCTGATGTACCTTGAAATCGAAGTTGCGCCACCCATGGGGCTACCTCGAACTAACGAGACGTTGTGGTAAAAACAAAAATTTTTATTGAACTTTATCATAAAAATATACAGCAATTTTTCGATTCGTAAAAGGGTGTTAACCCTTTCTTTTGACCACAAATATATACAAAAATTAGTTCATATTTTGTAAAAAAATGCTTGCCAGGAAAAAAAATTAATCGAAATAGCCCTACTCTCCCCTATACATTAAATTTTATTATAAAAAAAATATTGCTTTCTTTGTAATACAAAACTTTGTTACATTTATCTCTAATCCTAAAATAAGTTATCTTCTAGATTGTCAGAGTTTGTGACTTGTACCTAAAAAAAATAATGAAATCTAAAAAACTTGCATTCAATTTCTAATACTCCGAATTTCCACGAAATTATCAGTAAATGCTCACTTTGACATTTTACTTTCTGCAAGTCACTGATTATTGATAGAAATATTTCGTCCTTGGACGATCCTTGGAGGACAGCATTGAAGTGAGCATATAGAATTCCTCTCGAAAATGATATCATGTCAATTTCCGCACATTTATGGAAACGAAATGATGCAGAAGAAGGAACACATTATATCACGAAACGTCTCTTGGTAGCTGCGTCAGTTTATCGGGCTCAACCGAAAGTTTCTGTCAAGCAAGCGAAATTCTTTCTGCGAGGGCTCGATTGACGAAGACGAAGGGTGCTTTGTGGAGAGAGGACTAGGGTGGCCGGAACCGGCGCCGCGGCGTCACCATCGCCGCGATACACACAACGCCCTCCCTGTCTTGCGAGCACGAAGGGCCTTTGGAGCAGAGACAAGTCACGTGTCCACGAAGATAAGACCGTTGCGGAGAAGAACAATGCCGGTCTTCAGGACTGTACTGAGGAAGACCGATACTCCGATAAAGTCCCCTGGACGTGTCGTTCCAACAGTTCCCCATCTTCCTAACATAGGCCTGATTTAAAGAGACACGTTTTCCATAAGACAAGTAAACAACCGAGATAACTAACTTTATAAATGGTCTGACATCAGAGATATATTAATCTGTGTCGCACAAGTTTTGTAAGATTGGCACCAGCAGATAGATTTTGACCTTGGCCAGTCATGATCTCATGTAGCAAGATACTTACGTCGTTACATATTTTACAATAAGATCATCACTTCAGTTACATATAATCATCTTTCTTCTATACTTTTGTAAAAATTGTGCATTTCAATAAAAGAATTGTGAAAACTTTTTATAATCGATTATTCATAATACAATTACAAATTATTCATCAGGATTATTTACTTATTAATGTATGAGTTTTTATTACTCTGTTTTTGAGTTTTTAAATAAATAACCGAAGAAATTTTTTACTGACATTGACTTATTCATCTTTAGAAAAAATACAAACAGAGCACAAGTTTCAGTGGAAGAAAAAAAAGCAGAATACATAATATTTGTGTAGTATTTGAAAATTGTGGGTGGCTATGATTTTTTGTATACTCAAAGTTGGTTTATTCCTGACCTTTTATTTTTTATTCTTATGCATTTTTTTTATGTCTTACAATATAAAAAATGATCGGTATTCATTAAAAAGCATGAATTACAGTCAAAAAAAATTGAAAAACTCATATGACAGAATATTATGATCACTGATGAAAATCATTTGTTAAGATCTATTAAATTTTTAATATAGATGAGGCAATTCTGCATTGTCACACTTTTATAAGATAAGAATTTCAAATCTAACAATCAAAATCAATACATCAAACTCTGAAAATTGAATAAAATTTAGTATATTTATTTTATTTACTTTGAACAATAACTTGCTACCCGGTGACCTGAAAATTAATGAAATCGAATTTCATGATGAAAATACATATAAAATGCCAAATAACAGAGATGTATTGAATGAAATTCAAAATTTCAAAGCCAGTTAAAATTCCAAAACATTGAGAAAACTAAAAAACTCATTGGTTAAACCAGATCATCAATATTGAAAATTTTTTCAATTTGTTTGATTTATTTAGCCCTTGCTTGAATTTTTTATGCGAATGCTTTCGAAATAAAATGATATTATTTAAAAATATACACACTACAATAAAAATCTTACTGCTATAAACTTGGAAACTCGATGTTATTTCTAAGAAATAACTACTTTGGAATAGCGATTTTCGACATTTAGGTATTGTAAGGAACATGAAAAGTTTGGAAAAAAGTATATACGAAATTTGTATGCAGATGACATAAATATTGAAAAATCATTATTTTCATTTTGTACTCTTTGCTGTACTATCATATTATTCTAAAGGATTTTACGTTGAAAATCAGAAACTGATACTTAAGTTTTGAAAAAATCTCGAATGCAATAATTGATCATTACAAGATTGAGAAAATAACGATTCGTACTTAAAAGCTTCATTCCAAAGCTTGCAAGTCGACTAAATAAATTTTCAAATTCCATTGATTTAATTTCGCTCATTGTCAGAATGAAATACTGAAATTTTATACTTGAAAAAAAAAGGGAACGAAAGTTTCACTGGTTTGAAATATGCAATATAATTGAATGAAGCTTTTTGCATTTTCAAGTTTTTTTAATGAAAAATACATTGAACGTATCTATTGAATGAATTTTTGTAGAAACCTGCAAGAAAAATGAAATTCATGATTTCTTATTTTACTAAAAAAAAAATGATCTGTAACTTTGTGTTCTATGAATCAAGAAAACTGAATTCCGTGATGAAAAATGCTCATAAAAAACTACGAGAACGAAATATGTGCAACTCTGCCCTTAAAAAAAAACATGTACCGAAAATTAAAAAAAAGGTCGTAGAATCTATATTTGTAAAAGCCTGAAAAAAATAAATTTGAAAAAAAACCCACCTGAAAATATTTCCTGTCTACACATCTGTATCAGGCTAGCTTGTCGCATAATGTTAACAACACTATACAAGTTATTTAAACAACGAAAACTCCTGGCTTATTTTGCCACCGAAATGTGCATAATCCGAGAAACTCGAGCCTTTCGCACCTTCAGCATAATTTTTGCCATGCTCTTACACTTTCCCTGATACTGGGCGCACCAAGGGTGAAATGAAATTCCGTCGTTTCTCATTTCCGGGGAACAAAGCCTCTTCCGGAAAGGCGGCGAGTGGAGACTGGGAAATCTCGAGCGGTGCCACTCGATTAGCGTGGATGTTATAGCTTTTAACCAGCCCCCTGACATTTCCATTTGCAACGTGGCCCACGCTAAGAAGCGTTGAAATCCGAACTTGAGCACCCTTATCACGTGTTCATCAAATCTTTCTTGCCATTCGCAGTCGGAGTAGGCCTTTTCGTCGAGAATTCAAGCTGTGTAGCGTTTTTGACTGATACGCGCACTTGGGTGCGCTCCTTCTTCGTTTTCGCACTGTAGTCATTTGGAAGACTTTCCAAGAGTAAAGAAATTCTTGATATCATGTCAATTAATAATAATGCCGGATCTAAAAGGCGCAAAGATAAGATTTAAAATCATTTTAACATTCCATACTAATAACGTTAAAATAAACTCGGAAAAATACAATATCCGCACCGGAAAAACGCACATTTGATTACGCAAAGTGCCAGAGTTAAAATAAATGTCAGCGGAACTCGGTAACCTAAACCCATGTGACGAAATGGAACTCTCTCTTTTTCCGGCGAAATTGAGAAAAGATTCGTGAAGGTGAGGGGGTTTCGCAAGCTCGAGTGGTACCTGGCGGGATTGTTTCGAGGCTGGTCTGAGGTTAAGTGAAAGAACGAAGCACGGAGGCAGAAGGAATATAACCGACCCATTTCGTGGAGCTTAACGAAAGCCCCTCATCTACACGTTCATCCGTAAGTCGAAACCATTTCTAGCGTCGCCCTTTTTTCGCCCTTGAAAACCTTTCAAGATATCCCCGACGTTTTTTCATATTTCGCGATGAATTTATCGTCCCAACGAAACAGAAACAACTCGCTGCTCTTGTGGAAGATTCATTCGGAGAAAAAAAATTCATTCGGGCGTACTTCCTCTCGGAAACTTTTGTCGATGGGCGAGGGGTGGTCCGCGGGGGCGAGAGATAGATTGCTTTCTGCAAAGATGGACACGCTCCACTTGGGCGGTCGGGCAAAAGGGGAAAAATTGGCGCATTTAGCGTGAGCGTGGTGAAAAAATTGCTGGAATCCAGAAAGGGCGTCTATGACGAGATCGATCGGGGGTGGACCGCTCGAGAGCAAAACTAATGACTAGCCCGCATCCTCGTAAATCCTTCTTGAGATCATTTCAGGAACGATACTAACTGCCGGGGATTCCGCGTAAGTCGCGGCATTAGCGCCCATTATCTTGACTCGAGAGCTTTTGCTCGTTGGCGTTGACGGAAATCGTCGGAATCGTTGTTTCGGCGAATCCGGAATTCAGGGAGTGATTGCGTACCCTGGGGAGCATTGTGGACAATTTCTTAAAGAGGTACGTACGTAGGAAAATGATCAGTGTGAAAAGATTCATGTTGTATTATTCAGATATTGAACAATAAGGTTCTTGTTTGGAGCACTTTTCAGCAATGGAGTAGGGGTAAGTGGGGTAAAGTGGGAAGCGGAGTAAAGTAGGAAATTGCACTTCCCGGTCAAACTATCAAAGTACATATATCATGCGTCACTGAAATCTGTTAATTACGACCCTAGGCGAATCTTTATGGTATACCGACACGTGCACAAGTGTTTTTATGCTCTCGGACAGATGTCAAAGTTTTCAAGTGGTACGGAAATTTCATACCCCCAAGTTTGCAAATCGATTGTTTTACTGTTTTTCGAGGGAAACGACTGTAAGTACACTCCAAGTATTCTTTGTAGTCTTCAATATAATAATGCAAAAGAATTTCATGTCATTTATACATTGTAAAAAATGACGCTCACATTTTTGCAAAAAGTGCAGTTGGAGTAAAATGGGAAACGTCAAAAATCGCTAATAGGGCGTCATTTTGCATCCAAATGTTGTGAAATCATTGTTAATAATTAAAAAAGTGCTGTGGACTCATGTATGTCCTTCTTACCTCAAATCACTTACTTCGTCTCGGTAAGAGACGAAGTAAGACGAGATTTTCTAACAATTAGCAAATCAAATCAGGAAAAGACGAGCACACAAAAAAATAACAGCAAAGAAAACAACGGCAGCAAAGAAAAAACCACTCGAAAAGAAAAGATGGAAAAAGAAACAAGTAAGTTCTAGCTTTCATGAAGATCGTGATTTTTGCACCGATTGTCTGCAATTCATGCCCGAAAACATGACCAGGCACAATACGATCACATGTAACAAAAAAGATTGTCAACGATCATATCACCTGAAATGCATCAACCCAACTATAGCCACGAGTGTGACTCGGACATGGATATTTCCTCAGAGAACTAAGAATAAGCCACAATTTTACTATGTTTTTAACACTTTTTCATTAACTTTTTCTATATTAAAACATGCTTATTTTTATAGTTACCTTTAAAATGTATTCTTTGAAACTTCTTTGACTTGAAATAAAGGTTTGATAAATTTGCTACAAGATTTGTGTTAGGTTTGTAAAGTTTCCCACTTCACCCCGCGACTTTCAATTTTTGCCATTTTAAACATGATCAGTCGGAGCTCAAAAACTCATAGGAAAGTCAATATTTTCGGTTGGTTTCTGTCACGAAAAGATAGCTTATTTAAATCTCTTTACTATAGGAAGTTAAAAGATGAAAAAATAATGAGTTATGTTTATCTAACGGAGCTCCAAAAAAAAGTTTTCCACTTTACCCCAATTACTCCAAAATGTGTTCAGTCGATTCCGAATATGTACGATAATTCCAAGTAAGAAGAATTTTCCAATTCAAACCGAGCAATTTCGAAAATAGAATCGTCCCCTCGAGTGACCGTTGCCGAGAGATCACAGTACCACTTTCGACCCTCCATTCCTCTCCAGAGCGCACAAGAGCTATGGACATTTGATGGCGATGTCGGCACAAAACGTTCTGGCGATGCAGAAAATTACATGTTTTACGTTGATGAAAACATTACCGAAATCGCTAGCCGTATTTCCCGGAATTTCCTAGTTCCGCGATAACTGTGAATTAGAACAAAAGTAGCGTAAGCGAGTTTAGCACCCGGTTTTGAGTGCACCAGTCCAGTTGTAAACGCTTTTACGATTCAACAGAGTTCAACGGCCAATGCGGTAAATGTAACATATTGCATTGCGAGTTGATTATAATATTTTATTCTGAATATTAACTTAGATATTTGTGTAGTTGTATGAATTATTCAATTTTATTAGTAATTTTGCATTACAGTCTTTTTTATGTATAAATTGATTATTATTTATCATACATAACCGGGACTATTACGTAGAGTTACACATTGCAGAGATATTCAATTTATTATTTAAATATAGTAAAGAAAGTCAAAATGAGATATTCAAAGGTATTTAACATTGTTTAACTATCAAAGCATATTTATTAAACATAATTCGTAAAAAATATGGAATTTTCATTCACATTAAATAATGCGAGAAAAAATTGCAAGAAAACATTAAAAGCTTCTAAATTATAATTTTCAAAGTGTGCATATTGGCACTGCGAACAAGTGATTTTTTCAGGACATTAAAATCTTTTTTGAGTTTCAATAATAATAAAAGTTGTATTTTTTAGATATTTCCAATAGAATTATATTCTAAAATTCCTCCATTTCATGAAATTTTCGCAAATGACAATTCCTGATGATAATAAAATTCATGTCGGATGAATATGTTTCATTGACAGAGTTCAACAAATTTTTGAACTGGAAGGACACAAGCTTGTAAGATTTTTCATTTTGTTTTGTTCTTTTTTTCTATTTGCTCCAACAATATTTTCGCATACCCGACAGCCTCTTTTCCTTTTTTAAGGCCATTTGAAAGTTTCATAATATCATAATATACTATATTGGGAAGCATATATATTACTGTTTGACTTCATAATAATGAATGGGTTTATTTAACAAAACTTAAATGATATGAAAGTCCTGATAATATTGGAAATCAATTCAAAACTCAAAATCCATACATATATAGAATTTTTTTTATTAACTTTAAAAATACTGTACACGTATCTATTAAACCTTGATTTTCAAATTATAAAATTTTAAGTATTGATAGTATAAAAATAAATTCTAATTCAAAAAATCGTTTAAACTGTACAAATGCTGAAAAAAATACGATAAATACTAAAAGATTTTGGAAATCGCTGAAATACCAGTTATCTTCAGAAGTACTGTTTTCTGAACAATTCTTTATAATGCTCCGCGTTATAGATCATCAAATTTTAAAACCTGTATAACATTCTACAAAAATGCTAAAAATATGTGAAAAATTGTCTACCTTCAAACAATTTTACAAATTGTTCCAAACACAAAAAATCCTAGCAGCCTTATTTATCTTAACTCGCAGTAATTCTCCCAAAACTTGAAACATCGTCAACAATTTTTTAACAATTTATTGATTTGAAAATGGTATTCCTGGACTTGAACGTTTACGCATTTTCTGAAATATGCATTTAAATGGATAAATTTTAATGTATAATGTATTATATATAATAATGAATTATGAAAGCAAAAATTGGAAAAGTTTCTCATCGAAAAATTGGAGGAACCGATTATTATTTCCCTGGGAAACAAAAATTTTGAAGTCTTACATAACAATTCATGGGTTGGAGAAGAGGACAAGCAAAATGTTACAACGCGTTACGAGGGCGGGGGGGGGGGGGGGGTGGCCGAAAATGGAAACAACAAAAAATTTATGGCATGGAACACAATACATTTTGGAGTTCCCACGACAATATTCATCCACAAGTACAACACTTTTTGATATTGTTTACAATACAATATGACAAAAAATGAAATGAACGACCATTCCATGCACAGTAGTGGAACTTATTGTTAAAACCTAAGTATTCAAAACAAGATCGGAGAAATGCTTGATAAGCGAGCAAGCGACTCCCTGCGTTTGTTTAAAAGATCGTGCTTGAAACGAAAGCGATGCATTTCCCGCTGTGGAAAGGGGATGAATAAAATCCTCGACAAACACTCGCGTACAGTTTTAATGAGCCAGATTCTTTCAGCACTCTTACGTTTGAATTATTTCACTCGCTGATTTTCGTGGAAGACTTGGAACATTTTTCTGCGTCTTCTTGAAGAAATTATGAGAGCCAGGGTAATTAATGAATTTTTGGTTCCATAATTTTTACGAGTTCATTCACGGCAATTTCTAGGATTCAACTATATACGAAAATTTGCGAAGATTTGGAAGAGAAGCTAATATAGAGGATGAAGAAGTGAAATTGTTAAATTAGAAACTTTTTGAAAATAGAATACTTTATGCTTAGTGATTTTAACATCAACTGGTACGAGAACTTAAAAAAATTATAAATCATATAAACTTTATGAACGAATTCCGGCGAAACTAGATTTTGTAACATGATTGTTCATGTAATTCTTAAAAATTACGATATGGACGCCGCCAAAGCCAAGGCCATCTTTTTCAAGGCGTTATCTTGGCTTTGAATATCGACATTCTTGCCTCTCACTTTCATGTGGCATGCAACATCAATGTGGAGTTATTTGAAACTTAATTGGTTGAGACGTTTCAGTGTGCTACGAAAGTGGATCAGATGTTTATTCATATCACCAAATGTCATATAATACAATAAATATTCTATCGTAGTTTTAACGAGCAAATCAGTTTTTATCACGATCGTATGATTTGTTTCAAACAAAAATTGCCTAATCTTCATTTCTTAAAAAACATTAAATTTGGAGTTTTTTCATGAACATTTTGTTTGTATATTCTAATATTTTCAATATAATACAAGAACAATGAAGAACAACTTACTGATAAAAAAAAAATGCTGCCCGCTTGTAAAACTCCAAACATAGAATACAAAGTAAATTCGCCAATTCATAAACTTAATAATCCCAAGACTTGAAATCCCTCTTAAAAAGTAATTAGGAATTTTACAGGCCGTTTAGTTTTCAACAAAGAAAGTGCAAATTCGCTTTTTACGATACGCGAGTTTTACGAGGAAATTCGGGCGTCGCTCTATGCGCAATGAGGTAAATTTGAGTCTCGTCAGTCGGCCCTTCGGCGTCGTATTTCATCGGCCTAATGCCTGCCGAGGTTCTAGCATTATGGACCCTACGCGAATCTCGTACGCACGAACAGCCCATCCGGGCCCACGCGTCGGCAATAACCGCAGACTGAAGGAATGTTTAATGAGGCTGACAACTCACGCTAGAAAATCATTTCCAGCCGCTCTTGACGTTAGATTCTTGGCCCAAGGAGGTAGCTGCAACTTGGCGCGACTTCCGGCTTGGGTTTGAAATCTGAGCAAGTTCCGCGAAAAGATAGGCGAAATTAAACTGACACTTGATCACCAAAATACTAATTCATATAACAAGGGTTTGCCTTTGTAACACTATTGGTATACATGGTTTTCAATTGATCTTTTTCATCTCATTCTGATATTGAAACTGTTGTTATAAGGACTTCAGAGTTGCTCGGTTTCTTGAATAGTCTTGTACATAGGATGGAATTCTATATTTATAAGATAAATTATTGAATATGCATTGATTGTTTCAGCACCATATAATCACGATAATTCTTATTCTTTAAAAATTAGCAACAAAAATTTTGAAAACATTTAGCATACTTTTCAGGTCATACAACATCATTTGATAAACATGAATATAGTCTAGGTTTTATATCCAATTGTTTACTCCTCGTCGTCTTATAAATAACCTATTATTTTCATTGAATATAATTGATAGCCATGTTCAATATACATTCATACAGGCGAGTAGGCAGAGTGGGGTTTTGAAAGTTCAAAGCCCTATCGAAGTTTTGATAAAACTACAATTTCATGTGAAAAAATAAAATATATATCAAAAAATGACAAACATACAAATTGTAAAGAACGATGCAGGCAGAATTAGATGGGTAAAAGTCATTAAAAACGTACTTACTGAAATCATTAGGAAATGATAGATGGTTACATTCAGATACCCAAAGTTAACAATATTAAGGATACTTGATTATATACCAACACAAAAATTAGAAAAATTCTAGCTGCAGAAAAATTTATTTTTAAACAAAATTCTAAGTATAAATGTTTGTTTAGGATAACGCGGAAAACAAAAATTTGCACATTTGTTTTTATATCATTAGTTATAAGTATAGAAAATTTAGAATTTGCAAAAATACAAGTCATCTGAAAAAACTCAAACGCTGGAGCAACGAATTCTAGGAATCTTTAATAGAAATAGAGAAAAATGTTCGAAAATTTTTCGAATCTTACAAACCTTAAAGAAATACTAAAAATAGTAGTATTCTGTGAGAGAACTGTTTACTGAATAATCTGAAAAAATAATCAACTTTGAATTCTAGGGCATTAAAGTTTTCAAAAACGTATAAATCAACAACACTCGTTCCTGAATCCTACAAGTGTTTTCGTCTCTTTCTATTCTGATCTGTTAGCATCAGAAAAAAAAGACAGATATGTGCTTGTACAATTCAGGAACGAATGTATACGCATACTAGAAATCATGAAAACACACAAAAAAAAATTATAAATCCTATAAAAAAAATTATAAATCCTATGAAAAAAAATTAATATGAAAATTTAGTAGTTAATTAATGTAACATCAAAAATCTTGGAAGATGTAGTTTCCCCAAAAAAGTATAAAATAACTGAAAATTGACCAATTTTTGAAATCTTGAATATAAATTTCTCGTAAAATATATATTTCTGGAAAACTTGAAAAATATTCACGATCTCTTAAAATGCGTACAAGAAAAAACTACGAAATACTGAATACTAAAAAAAAAAACGAAAAAAGACGAAACTCGTGAGACGCAACAAATCTTCATCGGTGCTGTTTCTCAGGAATCCATAATATTATTATTAATTAATTTTTGCTTGAATTATAGAATAAAGAATTCTGATAATTTATATACTTCTAGAAAACGTGAAAAAATTAACATGATTTGTGCAAATAAAAAAAAAAGCTACAAAATTGTACTGACACTAACAAAAAAACAGAAATGCAAGAAATTCATTGAACACAAAAATTATTATATATGTAATTTTTTCAAAAATCTAAATTTATTGCAAACTTATTTTCATTTCTCTTGAATGTCGAACTCTAGAAATCTATAAAAAAAAATACTAGAATTATAACAAAATACTAGTAAAAGCTTTTGAGCTCCATAAATACTAAAGAAAACTCGAGAAATACTGGAAATATATAACTACTTAAATTGTATGTATATATATATTTTTTTTTTTCTAGAAAATCATAACAGCTTTAGGTTTCAGAGCCGTCAATCCTAGAAACCTGTATAAACTCAATAAATTAACTAGACATTCCTTTAAACAGTCAGGTACTAAATAAAGGAAAAAAATACGCAAAAAATACCGGAAATTCGTGTGAAAAATACTGTTCACCGAAAAATTGAATAAAATACTTGAAACTGCTGAATTTTCAATACTCTAGTATCGAATAATAAAAGTCTATGGAATTACAGAAATGAAACGAAATATAATAATAATATACAATATGAAAATCCTGAAATTCATCTAGTACTGAAATTCTTTGTATGTAGGTATAATTTTCTCAAAAATTTGAAAAAATATTGAAATTTTTAAAATCAATCACCAGAATATATAATTCTGAAATAGTTGATGAATTTGAATTGAATTATATTTGAAAATCCTTCAAGTGTAATAAATGAAAAAAAATAATTGAGAACTTTCAAAAGTACCATAAAAAAAGTCTAAGTGAGTGGTGTGAAAATCAGAAAAAACAAATCTTATTCAATATCAAATACAAAGATGAAAATGTTTTACTATAGACTTAAAAAGTTTTATGACTTCGAAATCCTTAAATCCAAAAAACTGACAAATCGTAAACGAAATATACTGTCGAAAAACCCCTTCCCAAAAATTTTTTACCTATGCCCCTGCATTCATATGCTAAATAATAATCCTTTAAAGCCAAAGATTTGAGTGAGGACTAATTTTTTAAATCGCGCAGCTTCTAATAATCTTTTTCTTATTAGAATTTAAGCCACAGAAAATGGAAAATTGTTCAATTTTGTAGATATTGACAATCACTTTAGATAATTTTACGAAAATATATTTCTGTAAACTAAATGCATTAAATTGTATTCTTTTAGAATGTCCATCGATTATTCATGCACATCTCTGATCACGTTCCAACCAACGAACTACTTTTAATTTCGTTTTCCCTGAGCTTGAGTTTAATATTTTCTGTCAAAACGCCTTTCTGCACGGTGATTTACTTTGAAGTAAAAGTGACGAAAATAGAGTTATTTTATAATTTTTCGTCAATTTTTATTATTCAAAAAGTCATTTGATAATAAGTGTGATAAAAAGTGTGATTAAAATGCAAAAGTTTCAAGTTCTTTCGACCATTGTATGAATATTGGTTGCCTTTGAATTATAGTTATTTCTGTCATTCTTGTCAGTGAGAACATAATTTTTTACTGACAAGTACATCCTTTTTTTATATTTAAAGAATTTTTGCTGCAAAACTTGTTGTGTTTCGAGCTTTACAACAGTTCTAAAAATAATTATTCAGAAATAATATTGTGTTTCAAGTTCGTGTACACAATATTCATTTCTTTGTTCATTTCGGAAAAATTAAGAACTATCATTAAAAAAATTCACGAAGGCTCTTTTAATTATCTGTCATACTTTTCCAAGTGATTTTTTCAGACCGATAATTGAATAAGTGAATTTGCTCTAAATCAATTTTCACCCATTACTCAGGAAAATCTTGAAAATTCTTTAATTTTGCTGTAATTTTCGTTTTGGTGAAGTAAAAATTTTGATTATTACTAAAGACAAAAGACGAATCTTGTATTGAGTGACCGATTTCATTTTATTCGTTTACAATGTTACTTCTTTTGTTAAAATCAGTTACTAATATATTTGATTCTTTTCGTTTCAAATAATAAGAATTTATTTACCGAGCGACAAATTAAAAAGATTTTCTTCAATTAACACAGCAATATTTTACTGCAGTTTTTGTAACACAAATTTTCTTCAAAATAAAATCATTTACAACGAATCATCCTACGTCAAACTTTACAATTTTTTGTACAGGAAGAATGCTGATTTTTAGTCTAGTTTTAGGAACACCTATTTATAATCTTTTTATTCAAGATTATGGAAAATAGATTAGATTTTTCAAATTGAATGGAGGTGATAGATCTTTGCCTGAATTTACCGGATATCTGAAAGGAAAATATAATGGGTCACGATGGATACATAATAATTGTAAGCTTAGCATTAAAATTAACGCGTTTTTTTTTTCTTGCAAGAAAGTGTTTTATCTTCACGTCCTGTGGTGCGCACAAAGGTTTGTCATTTCAATCAATTATATCTTAGATAAATTGCGAGAGGAACCTTTCATTGCATTTTAGATCTGTTCGGTAAAAGGCTTAGAATATACCAACAATAATAAAAAACTCACACTTTTTGTTTAATTTTAATATCAGTTTCAAAATAGATTTCTGGTTCAATTTAATAAATTTCACTGATGAGATCAAGAACCCAAAAGTAATGAGGAACACTTTGTTTGGAAACATTTTAAGGTCCATACCTACATCAATTTATGTTAAAATTGTGTAAACTTACATAATTTTTTTTCTTTTTTTACCATCTCATATTTGAGTATTCATTTTTTTTCATCATTCCCTACATTTTAGCATAACATTTTCGAAGGTATTATGACAGTGTCTCACACAAATACATCTTTTAAAAAGTCGGAAACGTTTTAAAATTTAAACAACTTTCAACGTGAAGAATTATCTGACTGCTAATGCAGAAAAGAATATGCAGGTACGTGTAGGTGAATCAACGAAATTATGAATCATGAAGCATGGTTGCCTGAATTTCAGTACTTCTCGCGTGCAATGCTTTTTATCGCACGAAAATTGTGTAATAAATTCGTGATTTTACTGTTACTGCAGGTACAAGATATGCGAGAATATCCCATGACTATAAAGTGTGTCTTATCACTGTTAATACAAATGTTAAGTCACATCGGTGCTCATCCGGGGAATATACGTTAGGCAAGTATTTCAAAGATAGGGGGTGAATAGCAGAGATAGAGTTATATTTAGAAAGGTATACCTGGCAAAAGAGCGAAAACATCGCATCATCCGCATCCCTTATCGTTTTCGAATGCAAAATAATGACGAAGATACGAAATTTTTATGTTACCTATACTTTTGCGGTTGTAGTTCCATGAAAACCTTTTTTTTTCGTCTGAAGATCGTAACAGTGAAATTTTCTCGATGATTCTAATTTCCTCGAAAATTTTACCCAAAGAATAATTTTCTTCTTCATTGAATCTTTTAGTAGTTTCTCATTTTTATCTGTATACCATATAAGAAATATGAGGTTCTTCAAAATCGTAGATTTTTCAATTTTAGTGTAACATAATCAATAATCTCAGTTTAGATTGTTGAATTCATAAAAAAAAAAAAAATGGCGCGAGTTTAAAAACTCGCGAGAGAAGTGGAACTTCTCACGGCGAACTATTGCCAATTTAATTAAACCTACAAGAAAGTTCGTTCAATAATGAAAAAAAGACTAAAGGAACTATTCAAATTGAAGCATTAAGTGCATTAAAAATTGTAGCTTGACACTGATTAAATTGAAATTGTAATTTATAACGAGTGAAATTCAAATCTTAATTTGAAATTTGACGATATAAAGTTTCCTTTTTCTTTCCCATTGCATGTATACCATACAATCTGATCTGAGCTGTGGAAAAGAAGTGAATCATTGTCGTCAAAATAACAAATTTAGATTGGAATTCTGTTCGTTTGAAATTCCAATTTAAATGTAATCAGTTTCGAGCTACATTTTTTAATGCAGTTGATGCTTCAGTTTTAATTGTTCCTTTATTTGTTTTTCTCATTAAAATTAAACGAACTTTTTTCTTTGTTTAATTAAACTTGCCTTAGTTCGCCGTCAGAAGTCTCACTTCTCTCGTGAGTTTTAAAACTCACGCCAGCTTTTTTCAAATGTTTTCATAATGAAATTAGTGTGAAAAGTTAAAACTAGTTATGTGAATTTTAAGTTTTTAATTTTCAACACATTTATTCAAAAAAGAGAATTAAACATTTTTTTCCATTTAAGAATAATTAACTAGATATTATTTTCTTTTCAGAATGGTTAACTTAATATTCTTTTCATCTCAGAGTTATAAACTTGATATTCATTTCATATCAGGATAATAAACTTGATATTTTTATCAAGGTAATGAGTACTGAAAAAATAAGATATCCACTTTGATATTTCGGACAGTAATTTTTTCATGAAATAATCTTTCTTGATATATAATTTACGCGAAGCAATCAATTTCTGTAATGGCTGTCATTGATAATATGTATGAAAAATAAAAAACTTGTAACATAAGTTTTATGTTGACTTTTCCTCTTAAATTTATCTTAGAGTGAGCATTTCCTATTTATTTTTATTTCACAATATCGAGTATGTTTTTAAGAAAAGTACAAGATATTGAATTTCAGTTTCATTCGTCTGAAAATAATGTTTCATAATATTTTTTTACAATTTATTTTCGAGGAAATGGACATCATTCGAGGGAATGATGCTCATATAGATTTTGAGTGTTCAATTTATTTCTAGTATTTTTATTGTGTTTTATATTTTTGAAGCTTTGTTTTAATTTAGAAGTATTTTCTAGATTCTTTCGGCAAATGTATTTTTAAACATTGCAAAGTATATTTCTACAATATAATACACTAGAATTTACAATTTCCCAGGTTTCAAGTATTTCAATAAATTTTTTTTGCAAAAGTATGTATGTCTTCATAGATGTCAAGTTTTCCACAAACTTTTGAAACTTTTAGTACGTATTGTATTTTTCAAATAAATTTGAGCATTCAATTTATTTTTCTCGTATTTTCATATAGGATTCTTGTATAGATTCTTAGAATTGGATGCTCTAAGATCAAAGGTTTCGAGAATTCATATATT
This sequence comes from Platygaster robiniae, assembly GCA_028476575.1. Classification (NCBI taxonomy): domain Eukaryota; kingdom Metazoa; phylum Arthropoda; class Insecta; order Hymenoptera; family Platygastridae; genus Platygaster; species Platygaster robiniae. Next base: position 23,589,511 of record CM052021.1, read on the forward strand.
TTTGAAAATTCTTTGATACGATGAAATCTGTACAAAATTTCAGTATCTAAAAGGGTCCGATTATTCCGAGCCTTTTCCATTCTTTTTATGTTCCAAACTTTTGAAGTTCCAAACGTTAAAAATTAAACGAAAAAAATTTACAAGTTAATATTAGAAACAAAAATCTTTAAGCTTCTTTTGAGCATTTTTTGATCGGAACAGTAAACATGACACTTCTCAAAAAAATATTTGTCACACTTTCTATCATGAAAAAAAAATCGATAAATTCACATATTTTTTATTTTCGTTTAATTTTAAACGTTTGGAACTTCAGGTACATTTCTTTTTAGCATTTATAAAACATCGTTATATTTTTGAATATTTTTCTTGATTTTTGAATAATTCTGGGTCGCTATGCTAATTTTAAGAATTCGATACTTTCAACTTCAAAGTTTCACAGATTTTCAGGGACTTTCAATAAATGATATCCTAGGGAAGGGGGAGTCAGAGCAAACGCGACAATTCATATGCTAGAACATAATAGCATGACAATGTAGGGTAGAGGGTGGTCAAATATTGTTGAAATTTGCGTGACATCATTTATGGACAGCCCCTTAGTAACGTAACACAAAGAAAACTCCCACCCTTTTTTCAGTACCGAACAGTAACGTTCGTGCTGACCTTCCTCCCCCTAATGCGTTACGTAATATGTTATAATTTGAAAATTCGTAAGTTTAATACTTCCGCCAGACATTACAAAAACCATTTTGCAATATTCGACAATATAGCGTTCTATCTTTTCTCTATTATAATTCAGATATTAAAAATGCGTTGAACTTTATGGAAACGTAAGTTCAATCACTAATAATTGAATTTGAGTAAAAATAAAAAAGTAGTAATTTGATACACAGCTCTCCAAAAGTATGAAATCAGAGATTTTCAAGACATAGAAATCATAAATATAATAGTTATGTCAGTTGACAAACCTGACTTCAAAAATTGTGAATTTAAAAATTTAAAAATGTCATAAAAGTTATAGCTCAGAACCAGCTCCATGCCCCTCGAAACGATGTGAAACTTCCTCAGCCTACGCTCTTGTTCCGTACGTTTAAAGTCGTCGACGCCGAAAATCACATTTCCCCAGTTTCGTTTCTCAAATTCCTGTATTTCCCCGATAATTCGCTTTTCAATTACCGTCCACTTCCTCATTCTCGCCAGGCAATTCGTTCCCGTCAAAGAAAAACTTTGCGAGCGCCAAATCGCCGGGTGAATTCTTTTACTCGTATTTTTTCCGCGTGGCCACGAGGGTCGTTTTCTTTGCCTTTAGCCCTTAACGACGATACATACCGCGAGCAACGAGCGACCGACGACGCTGGAACGGAGTTTGCGAAGCGCCGATTATCTTAATGTCTACATCGTTGGGAACGCCGAGATCGGTTCGCAAATTACAGCATGGCATTGACTGAAGTGACGGCTGGCCGAAGTCACGGCAAAAAGCCCCGAGACATGACGCCCCGCTTTACCAAAACCTCTTTGTCCGCCAGGGTTTCTGCCCCGTGCAACGACTCTGGTTTTACCGAAATCCCCCGAGTGGAAAATGAACGTCCGTGGAATGTTTTCAGGGGAAAAAAGAACGACGCGTTTCCGCCTTTTTTCGTCTATTTTGCTATTATTCGCGCGAAAATTTCAGCTCCTTTCGCTGTTTTGCTAGTTGAAAGTCAGTAATTTTTGATGTCGTGAAAAATAGGTGTAGCTTCTCACTTACACATATATTGTTATAGTTTGTTATTTTAGTAAATTGTGAAAAAATTGTTTATTTATCGATTAGAAATAGAAATTTTTTGGTACTATGATTCTTGTTTGTCGAATAAACTCATTCATATGTATACCCAGTTTCTGGGAGTGGAATATTAGCAGGGGAAGGTTTTTATGTATCGCCTCCTGAAATTTCTAAATAAGGCAATACACTCGCTTAGTCACCCCTTTCTTGTATAGTAATAATTATAATAATAATAAATTATTATTATTATTTCAATTTTTGATATAAAAATGTATGACTGAAAATTTCCAGTTTTTTTGCAATGCAATAACGAACAGAGCTTAAAAGTATAGACTGAGTCTTTGAATTTACAGTTTTACGAATTGATAAAAAATTCAGCCCTAATGACAATAAATTTAAGAATTGCAAGTGTGCAATAATTTTTTTTCTTAAGGCTAGAAAAAGTGTAATTCGACTCAAGAGATCTTATCAGATATAACGCGTATTTCGGTAAAACATCTGGAGTTGATTGCTGAATGGGTTTTTTGTTTGAGTTTAAGAGCAATCTGAAAAAAAGTAAAAGATCCATGAAGTATTATTGGGTTTATCTTCAAAATTACAAGCGATACTACAAGAATTGAGCCCCCAGAAAACATAGCGCCGGGAGCGCTTGGACTCGACGATTCCAGTAGGCAATGGAAAGGATAACGCGTTGCTATGGGCACGAGTTAATTCGTTGCAAAATGAAGAAACTGCCATTATTCCGATTTTAATAATCTAATCGTCATGATATTTTGATCAAAACACTCGTGAGACTTTAGCTCTTCCAACTAACTTCATCAAATTACTTATGTCCCTTATGAAAAAAACTCTCAATTATTGAGCGTATACGATCGAAATTGACCATCATTTCAAACGCTTAAGGTTGATTGTGTACGGTCAAGTTGAGCATAACGCTCAACCCTTACGGAAAAAACACTCAACTATTGAACGTTTATTTCGAGCTCTTTTTCGTACGTTCAACTTAGAAGTACTCTCAATTGAGCGTATACTCTTAACTTGAGAGTAATGTTATCCTGCCATTATAATATAGATTTTTGTTGTAGCAGAGTTATTCCTAATTCAGCAGCTGTTTCGTTAACAAAATAAACTGTATAAAAAATTTTTCTACAACAAAAACGGTCTGCAGTTATTTTTCTATAAGTCTGAACAACCTGCCTACAAAGGGACTTGTACTCGGGACCTATTAATTATCAACATAGCTATCCAACTAATTACACTAATGGAACCTAACATTTGTGGCAATTAATGCAAGATTCTAGCGAAAATACAAGAAAAAACCTATTCTTACCCAAGTAGTTCAAGTACTATAAAATACTTGTGAAAACATTTAATGAATCTTCTTAGTGTGGCACATGTGGCAACAGTAGTATAATGCTTATTAGTCAATGTATTAGTTGAGCCGTAGCTGCATATTTAATTGTCATGTTGCTCCACTGTGTAACCCAACCTTACGAAAAAACTCAATTATTGAGCGTATACGCTTTAAGTTGACCATCATTTCAAACGCTCAAGTTTGATTGTATACGCAAAGATGAGCATGTACGGTGAAGTAGAGCGTTCGAAATAATTCTGAACTTTGAGCGTATACGGTAAAGTTGAGCATGACGCTCAACGTTGAGCGTGCATGGTAAAGTTGAGCATGTACGGTCAAGTTGAGCGTTTGAAATGATTCCCAACGTTGAGGTAAAGGTTGGTCTTGACTGTACAAAGTTTACGTTCAGCTTTCAGCGTATATTTTCTTTCTTTTTGTAATTATTCCCCTGAGGGAGATTCGCTGGGCTTCTTCCATAGAAATTTCAAATAATTATTCGTTCTCCCAGTCAAAATAGAGAAAAATGTTGACTGGGAGAACGAATAATTATTTGAAATTTCAGCGTAAATGCTTAACGTTGAGCATAAATGCTAAATAGTGAAGTGTGTGCTCCCAAATGTTCAGCGTGTATGTTCAACGTTCGGCGTAGATGCTCAACATTAAGCACAAACGCTTAATAGTTGGGTATGCACTCTCAACAGTGCAGCGTTTGCGTTCAACTTTCAGCGTAGATCCTCAACCTTGAATATCAACACTAAATAGTTGAGTGTGTACTCCTAACTGTTCAGCGTTTACACTCAACATTGAGCATCTACGCTGCGTGTTGAGTATAAACGCTGCTGAATTGGGCGTGTATTGAGGATTGTTTGGAGTGTCTTTTAGAGTGTGTAGCAGTAACTTTGTGACATCTAAGTTATTGTTTTTTAATAATGTACTGTCCACTTGAAAAAACTAGTATTTTCTCATAAAAAAATAACAACAATTGGCGGAGTTATTGCCCTTTCCCCGAAACAACTTTTTTTTTAAAGCGGCTTGCTGTGACCACGATGCAAGTCGAACAAGTCAAGTTAAATTAGAAAATTCAAAAAAAATTATTATTCTAGGAACTGTTCTAGTTCTTGAACGATTGAAAAAATTAATATTACGTTTTTTATGTATGCAAGGACGTTCTCCCCGACATCTCGATTTTTTGAGCTCTGGCAATTTCATTAAAAAATTCTTATTTGCAAAATAAAAACTTTTCTATAAAGAAGTGATCGTTCAAGAACTAGATATATTCCTGGATTAATTAATTTTTTAGGATTTTCTGATTTAACTCGACTTGTTCCACTTGCATCGTAGTCACCGTAAGCCTCTTCAAAAAAATAGTTGTCTCGGGGAACGGGCCATAACTCCGCCAATTGTTGATATTTTTTTATGAACAAATACTTGTTTTTTCAAGTGAACAGTACACTATTGAAAAACTATAACTTTTGCGATATAGCATTATTGCTACATACCTTAAAAGCTACTCCAAACCATCCTCAATTCGTCCGCACAAAAATGTATATAATCCATTATAAGCGCAGATACTAAATGTTGAGCGTTAACGCTGAATAGTTGAGCGTGTACTCCCAATCGTTCAGCGTCTACGTTCAACGTTTAGTATATACACTCAAATGCTAAGCGTTTATACTGAACGTTGAGGTTAAACGCTCAATATTGGACATATATACTGAAAATTAGGCATATATTCTCAAAATTAGGCGTATACGCTCAATAGTTCAGAGTTTTTTTCATAAGGGGTTTAAATTTCCGATAGTTTATTAACGCACGAAGTGTAAAGTGGAAAGCTCGGTGGGAAATGTCAGAATTTCAATTTCAAAAGTAATATTTATTCAGGTATCACTTAATGAAATATGACAATTTCAAAATAGACATCAATTAGTAAAGTTTTACAAAATTTATAGCATAAATAAACGAATGTTCGTGTCGGCGTTTGATGCTTTGAATGCACGATTCAAGTTTGAATTTTATTATTCTAAGAATAATTATAAATTATTAATAATAATAATGCATACAAATTGTGACAGCCTCCCTCACACTAAATCGCGTTACTCTGGAGAAAAAACAGAATTAAAGTACTTTAAAGATGATTTGACACTTTATAAATTGTATGAAAAATTCAGTGCATTTTTTTATACTGAAACAGGAAGAGATTACTTTAACTATTTCGTAGATTTTACTTTTGAACAGATGTTTTTATTGAATGTTTTATGTATGAAACTAGCGGGCAGCAAAGTGGAGAATCAGCAATTGAACATAAAAAAAGTCCAAGATAATTCAAATTCAAAGATAACAACGATGGAAACGAAAAAAAAAATCTTTGTCTAGAATTTGATTTCTTACAAAATCTACCGCTGCGCTGTCGAAACTTTCAGTATGCACACAGTTTTACTTGAGATTGATATGAGTATTTATATTCAATGTACATGCTACATGTTTCCTATGATTGAAGGATCGATAAAAAAAGGCGGAAATACTGTGTGAAATCTTTTGTGGTACGTTATCGAAGAGGAATTTCGTAAAAGATTCCTTGAAAAAAGTTTTCTATTTTCCGATGCACGTGGGGGTTAAAACAAACATTATATTGTGCTCGTATTCTTGTCTTCATTGTCATGCAAGTTGCAAACCGAAATTCTGCACCTCTACCCTGTTAGATGACATTGGTACAAACAGTGTGATAGAAATTTTGGCTTGCATGAGAAATCAAGAAGAGGAATGAGCCGATTCAAACCACAGAAGAATACATCGATATTATTCACAGTACTAGAAACCTGCCTTTTGTCATTGTTGAAGAAAAAACTTATAAGGTGAAAAACTTTGAAAACGTAATGGAGAAAAAGTATGTTTTACCACAAGGATTGCTGATAACAAAAGCAGTTTAAATCTATTACTTTCCCAATGGAACAATTGACGTGTACTATGAGTGCACAGCAAAACCAAGAACTTTTTTTATTAAGAAAGAATTCACTTTTGAGGATTTGGAAAAAGCGCCTCTTTCAGTCACGTAAGGGGTTGCCCCAGAAAAGATTAAAGATTTAAAAAATCTTTTGCCCTCTGTTCACCCTGAAGCAAAAAAGTATTTATGTATTATTTCTGTTATTTATGTATAGAAATTTATAATAACATCTTATACAATATATACAATTAGAAATGGAGTATAATAAATAGTTTCAAATACCACATGATCCTTTGAATGACATAGGTACGAATAAGGTGAGTAAGAAGATGTTAGGAAAAAAATACTGGTGTTTTTTATAGCCAAAATAAATATTCCATGTTACATGTTAATCATTGTATATGTGTATAATTATTATGAAATCTTTTCATACTATAGTCAGCCCCGTATTTGAATTTTCCTTGCAACGTCCCTGTTTATTTACCAAGGTAACAATTTGCTTGGAAAATTTACAAGCAATTATACACCCTGTAAGGGTTCAGGTCCTTGAGCCTCTCATTTAATCGGGGAACGTATCCTATCAATTAACGCTACAATATTTATGAAATTTACGATGTCTGTGGCACTCGAGGGAGATCGGGAATTTCCCCGAAGAATATGGAAAGCGGATACAAACCTTTTAAGAAACGATCGCGAGGATAATATTTCGGGATACTTCGGACACCGGTATGAGAGGGGCTCCGGGATATACCTTGGTAGATTGTGCCTTAAAAGCTTTGCCCACCTCTTCGTCTCGTGGAAGCGCCCTTCGCCCTGGCGGCACCATTACAGTAATTACACAATTACGCCAAGTCTGACGAGTGTCATTAACGAACTTGGGCTTTTTCATAACAGTGAACCGCACTTTTCAACCTGAGGACTTGCGTTCCCTCGCGAAGGCCGGATCATAAAAGAAGTCATTCTGTCGGGAAAATCAAAAGTCGAAGTCAGTCTTAATAGTCGAGTGGTTGAAACAGCTCAGTTGATTATATTAGAGGTCGTTGGTTCAAATCCAGACAAAGAAGGCTGTTTTTTTTTAATTGGTTGAAATGACGTCTGCTGTAATGTTTTGGTAACCTTGAATTGCTAAATCTAATTTTGTGATGATGGAAATTCGATTACTGAGCTACATCCAAGAATTTTTAAACCAAAGTGTAAGTTTGGATTGGAAGAATGTTCAAATTTTTTCAATAATTAAGTAGCTTTGAGATCCAGGTATAATTAATGTGTAATTGATTGATTCTGTATATAGTGGTTGCCTTCGTACTAGTACCTCTCGTACCGGGATTTTTTTCGCGATCCCTACCAAGCGCCGCAGTGGAAAAACTATTTGGTTGCAGTAACTAAGTTACTTGGTTAATATAGGCCCAACCAAATTTATGGTTCTCGTAGCCAAGTTTTTGTCGCAACAACCACATTTTTGGTTGACGCTATCAACTTCATTGTTGTGGGAACCAACAAAATCTTAGCTGAGCCTCAATTGGTTGCTGCAACAAAGTATTTTTTTCAGTGCGCTCTCTTTCAAGCGCTCGAGACAGCTCGAAAACTATCGGAACCAGTACGCGCCTGCAAAGTGATCCCGTCCCTTACTCATTAACGCTTTCTCGTACCAGGATTTTAGTCCCGAGCCATCCCGGTACAAGAGGGACCACTGTATATATGCTTACCCAAAAGAAAATCTCTTAATAAATAAAAGAAATAAGGAAATGGAAAGGTGAAACATTCTGAAATGTTATCAAAAATTTCCCGATCGAAATGTGTATCGGATATTGATTGATTAATCGATTTTCATTTTCTCCAAGAATAGTGGATACCTGTGAGAAACGTGATATTATCATCAAAATAATCAGAGTACTGCACAGTACTGACAGTACTGCAGATTGTGACTGGTGGACAAATTTTGTTACTAAATTATTTTATTTAAAAAATTTTCACTGAAGATAATGTATGGAAAAATGTACTTGATGAAAAAATTTTAATTTTAAAAAAAATTACACATCATCTCAGATTCTATGGTTTCTTGATAAAGATTCTTGAGAATTAAATTTATCACGATGTGTGTGAATTGTAAATTTTTATCAAGGAACGAAATTGACTGCATTTGTCAAATTATAATTTCGAAAGAAGGATTGTATATTTTACAGTTTCTGAGTTAAAAACTTGAAAAAAATGTCATCACAAAATGTGTGATTATCTAGAAAATTGTGAGCTTTGAATAAAGAATAAAGAAATTGATCTTAAGGAAAATCATTGCCAGCCAAAATACTACAACCTAGACTTTTAAATGACAAAATAGACTTTACAGATATCAACTAATGAAAATCAATTGTTTCCAATTTAAAGACCCATTAATTTATTTGGGCTATTACTGTATCAGATTACCTGCAAAGTGATAAAGGAAAAAAGAAAGAAATTATAAAATTAAGTATACACACTTCGTCCTTAAGTATACATATTGTAAGTATTTGGCATCACAATGACGAATTGACTGCATTCTTTGAAATTAGTGTTAATATATGAAAGAGTTTTTTTTTTCATAATTGTTATTGAGTGTTAAAAATGTATGAATTTTCGATACAAATTTTTTCATCAAATTTGTTGCAGTGTAATGAAGTTCATAAAAATTGAGAAATTATTAGATGAATAATAGGGGAGAGTGAAGCTATTTCGATCAGTTTTTTTCCTAACAAGAATTTTTTTCAAAAAGTTAACGAATTTTTGTATGTATTTGTAGTCAAAAGCAAGGGTTAACACCCTTTAATATAATCAAAAATGGCTAAGCATTTTTAAAATAAAGTTTTATAGAAATTTTAGTGTTGACCACAACGTCTCGTTTAATCGTGGTAGCCCCATGGGTGGGGCCACTTCGATCGAGCTATGAGGCTACTTCGATCAGAAGACAATAATATTTCAAAGCGATTGCATTCGTGGAAAATCGTATTTGTAGAATTACTGTATCAAAAAATTAATATTCATAGAGTATTCTCGTATATTTTTATTTATTATTAGCACTCAAACAAAACTTTCTATTAACAATGAAATGCACATTTTCAGAAAAAATCGTCTGATTTTGAAAATCCTTACGCAATATAAGACTTTAATTACACATAGTTTTCATATAATTTTTTTCATTTTCTCTTGTTTTTCAGTTTCAGTTCTTTTTTTGATTTATTCTTCGAATTCTTCACTTTTCGCTCATCTTAGAGTAATTTTTTCACTGGCGTGTCTATTGCGATAATGCTCCAATCGCGTTGTCTGAAAGTCTATGCATGAAATGAACGGATTTCACAAACTCATTCGATACGCTAAAAAGCTCATAGAAAATATTCGAGGTTCAAGTTAAATATAATAGCGAAAAATATGACTCAACATTTCAATGAAAATCATGTAAAACAATCAATTCAAAACATTTCATGACAAATTATACCGCTTGAAATTTTTTTTTATGAATTCGAAATCAATTACGTTTCATGTAGATTGAAATAAATTTAAAAAGACGATGTATAAAAAAAAAAATCTCTTACGAATATTTTGATCGATGTAGCCCTACAAATTCTGATGGTAGTAGCCCCGAAAGTAATCAAAGGAATTTTGAATGCATTTTACACCTAAAAAAATTTTTTTTCATAAAAAGATTTTTGAAAGAATATTCTGGATCGTATATACTTACGAAAAAACAGAAAAATTCTTTTAGTTTCGGGTGTTTACGGCATTTGCTAAACTTTTTCCGAAAATCACATTTGGCACGTTTTTGATAGCTAGGTCACTATTAGAACTAAATTTTCGAGGTATTACAATTTGAAAATTCAAACCTTATTTTTCAAAACCTCAAGTGATCGAAGTAGCCTTCTGGTCGAAATAGCCCTACTCTCCCATACGTTTAGGTTTAAGTTCTGATGAATAAATTTTTATAAAAAAATAGAGGATGTCTCGATATTTCGCAAGAGAAATTTAGAAATCGTTAATTTCTTTTGTTGATATATTACAAATTTCTATTCCTATTTGTTGTTGCAGGGAGAGTATAATTTGAAGATTTTTAAAAAAAAAATCAGTTTCATATATATTATGCAGAAAAATGATAAATATTGAAGGTAAACTTTTATTGGCGTGTTTAAAATTTTAAATGATAATTATAACTGTCATGAGGTGGATTTGAAAAAAATCAACTTACAATATCTGTATAACAAAATTTTCATAGTATGCTTTCCGAACGTCTATATTTTATAATTTTTATCGCTCCTATTATAAATTTGTATCCTTTCGTTTTTAGCTTGTATGAAAACTCTTTTCGTGTAGTTTATTCGATTAGAAAAATCTGCGTCAAAAATTTATGGGAAAAAAATCTGAAAATAAACAATAGGTAATTAATGACTTGAAATTTTCAGCCTCAATTACATACTTCTTCCTTTTCTAACGTAAGATTATCAGTCGTAATAAAGTATCAGAGTAGTGGGTATAGAACATTTATATTGTCCCTTAAATTCTATCTGATGAAAAATGCGGAATCGATACATTCTTCAAACGACTTTTCATAATCTGGCTCTGTTCATTACATCGATTCGACCTCGATTTGAAAAAATGAAAAAAAAGCTATTCTCAGGTACGCCAAAGGACACTCGACAAAGGAAACGCCGAAAAATCATCCGACAAAAGCGAGATTTGGCGAAGAATCGGCGAGGGGAAGCGACAAGATTGAAGAAAACGCGGATCGAGAAATGGCGCTCGCTTGGAGACGAGTCTCCGGAGGATGCGGAATCTCACGGGCAAAGGCCCGATTACGAACATCGGCTTTGAGACGAGTTTCCCGTCTCGGGCGTGGAAGCGAGTTTTCAGAGAGAGAAAGGGAGACGTTGAGAGAGATGACAAAGTCTGTCGGCTTCCGGCCGCAAGTTGCTGAATTTATAGCACGACTCCAAGTGCAGGTGGTAAAACATTCGTGGAATATCTTCGATGCTGAAGTGAACGCGCGCCCCGCGAAATATCCTACAAGTGGAATACGTGCTCACGGTTTTATTTGTTTTCTCGCGGGCTGATTTCCGTGACGTTTGCTTTATATCGTCACGATCGTCGCAAAAGTTTGGGTAGTTGAATGAAATTGCTGTTGATTTTTCAGCTTAACTGGGAACATGATGATAAAGTAATGGAATTCTCTCTTGTGATTTTATGGTGTGGGAATGAAAACATGACGAGATAATCAGATGCACAGCTATTGTGGTGGTTGATTCATATTCTGTTCCGTCTTTTATCTCGTGAGCTTTGAATCTGGTATAGCATAAAGTGTTTTGATATTTTGAATTTACTAAGAGTAAAAAAAAAGTGATTTTCTCATAAAATTGAACAAACATTCTATTTTGTTTAATCAAACTTGCAGTAGTTCGCCGTGAGAAGTTTCACTTCCCTCGCGAGTTTTGAAACTCACGCTAGTTTTTTGTTCAATAGAGATTAATACCTCTGTTCATGGAAATATTTATTTATTTATTATTTTCAAATTTACTTATACTTCTCATTCTTTGATAAAAATTGTTCGATCAGACAAAATCGTCTTTGTTTTCCATTACAAATATCTAGAGAAAAAAGCAGGGCCAGGGCCAAAGTATGATCGTGTCGCGTACCTTGTTAAGAACATCATCTCATTTTTTTTGCTTTCGCTTTTTCTTTCAAAAATGGCAAATGGAGACGTGTTGGGAGCTCGGCCACGTAATTTCGAGCGCGATGAGCCTGAACAAAAACGATAATCGGACGAAAAAAGACTTTGATCGACAGACACGCCAATTCAGGGCTTGTTTTCGCTTGCAATAAAAGCGCTTTGTTTAATTATTGAAGAAACACGAGGCTGTTTTGCTCTAGTAAAAAAGCAAGGCGCTTCTACAGCTGGATAAAAAGTCACGCGCATCGTGTAGTTGTTACTTCTTCGCACTCGAGTATTCATTGGAAGTAAATGTTTCTCCTCGAGTATGCTTCGTTGAATAGTGATAGGAAATCGAAACATTTTTTTCTTTTCGGATGTTCACTGTTGAAAAAAAGATTAATTGAAATAATAAAAAAAGCGTGGGTGTTGTTTCTAACAAATTTCGATGTTTCTACATAGAGTTTTCACACTCTTCAGACACACGTGATATTGAATTTTTTTATCACAACAATAATATAATATTTCACGAACAGTCGATCCATCCATTTCAATTTTCATACTTCCTCATTTTTGGAAAATGTCCGATTTATAAGTTTGCTAATTTCGTTTTCGTCACTGTCAACATTGTTTCCTAATTTTTCATTAAATCAATAGTTATCCGTAAATATCGCTGTTTTTTTTTTTTTTTTTTTTTTTTAATTGAAAACCAGTACATTGACGTACAAAAAGTTATGTGAAAAAACTTAAGTGACAAAAGTGATGGATGAGGCTGTACATCCTGGATGATTCCATTTAATCCTAACTGAAGCCCAATGATAGAAAACCAGTCTACAAAGTACTTATTGGAAGGAGTCATTTCACTGAATATACCACGCTTAGACCAGTATCGAGATGAGATATAATTATCTATAATCTCGTGGTGATTAATTGAATTACTAAGCTGTCTTTGGCGCCCGTTACTCGAGGGTGATACATCATGTGGTCGGGAACCCAATCGTTATAATGTGACTTCGTGCCGACAATGCTGACAGCGCTGTCGAGACACTTTATTAAAATAACTCAAGACGCCCGGTGAAAAGCGCCCAGTGCGCAATTTTCTTGATTAAAATTTCAACTCCCCGTTTTCATTCAAAAATATTTATGTGGAGCAAGTTTAAATGTAACATGAAAAGGATATTTTAATCTTTTCGAAATAAAATATAAGTTTTTTTTTAGAATAATTCGTATAACTACATCAACAGTTATTTTCAATTCGTTACAAATTTTTTGAAATGCAATCGTCTTTGTTTTTTTTTGTGATTGAAATGTAAATTATTATTACAATTCAGTATTACAGGCAGCAGTTACAAAACTGAAATCGCCGGCATCTGGCGCAATATTAACTTGAGAGAGACAGAGATAATTGGTTTATATATAATCATGATACAAAATACAAAACATAATACAAAATAAAGGTAACAGTATGTTATCAAAGCCCGTTTTATATAGTGGTCCACTACAGGGTTGGATATAAAATGTTTTAATTGGCATTTTAATTTAAATCAAAATGAAGAAATATTCCAGGTTATAACAATAAGTTTACAAAAAAAGTAAAAAGAATAATGCAGGAAAATAAAAATAGGTTCGAATCATCAAAAATGTGCTTATTGAAATCTTAAGATAATATCAAAAGGTTTTATCTTAGTACTCAAAGTCAACAATATTCAGGATTTTGAGTTAAACTAACACAAAGATAAGAAAAATTTTGGTTGCAGAAGGATTTTCTTTTAAACGAAATTCCAATCATAAATGTTCGGTTGGGATAACGTAGCAAACAAAAATTTGAAAAATTGCTTCCAGATAATGAATTTTTTTGAATGAATAGAGTTTGCGGAAATACCAAAGATCCGAAAAACATTCAAACCTTTAAGCATTGAATTTTAGGAATCTACAATAGATATCCAGAAAAATACTAGAAAATTTTTCAAATCTTACAAACTCTAAAAAGAAATACTAGAATTAGCAGCATTTTGTGAAAGAACTTCATTCTCAAAAACCTGAAAAATTTCACAAAAATACTACTACATTATTGCTATTAATTTCCAAAAATACTATAAATAAATGAATTTAAAAATTACAACTCTGAAATTTTATAAATACAAATCAATACAGAAATATAAGGTATCAACTATACACAAAAAAATATGTGTATAAACTAAATATAAACTAAAAATACCTACGATCTATGAAAATATGAGAAAAAGCTACAAAATATCATAAAGATAAAAAAAAATAATAATTCAGAAAATTCATGTAAGACGAAAAACCTTTACATATTTGATATCCTTAAAAATTCAAAACATTATTAAAAACCAATGCAAAATCGACTACTACTACATAGGACTCTAGCAATCAATAAAGTTCTAAACAATGTGAAAAAGTACCCATAATCTCTAAAAATACAAATAAAAGCTACACAATTGTACAAAAGCTAACAAAATTCGAAAGTACTCAAAATTTATAGATATGACTTTCTCAAAAATCTGTGAATGTGATGAAAATCAATTTTCATTTGATTCTTTCAATGTCAAATTCTAGATATACATAAGCAAAAATACTGGAAATCTTTCAAAATACTGAAAAATCCTTCAGGTTCTATATATACTAAACATTACGCGAGGAATAATTCAAATCTTATATTACTCCAAAAGAATATTTATTTAGTTTTCTGGAAAATTTTGAATACTTTCAATCGGAGAGCATGAAATTCTAGAAACTTATACAGAAATTCATGAACATGCTTTAAGTTCTTCAAATGGCAGAGGTACTAAAATGATTAAAAAAATATGAATGAATAGATGAATAAAAATATTGTAAACGTGCAGGAAAGTATTATTTTCTGAAAATTTTTTAAAATACTTGAAAACATCGAATCTTGAATACTATAGCATCAAATACTAGAAATCTACAAAAATGCAAGAAAATATTACAAATTTGTATAAAAATATACATTATGAAAATTCTGAAAATCAATGAAGTACTGAAAATTTTTGAGGGTATAATTTTCTTGAAAATATTCAGAACTTTGATTGCCAGATCATTGAATTATGAGAAGCTATTCGAAAGTTTATTACATTAAATTTGAAAATCCTTCAAGTTTTATTGATAGTGAAAAATCTATGAAAAAGATTAAAGGTAGGAAAAAAAAATTGTGAATACTTGTATAAAAATCACAAAAACCTAATATCATTATATTCAATCCGAACATGAAAAAAATGTACTCTCTTTTCCAAAGGTTGTATATAACTAGTTGTTTAAATTCTGTAGATCAAATCTTGAAATCTGAAAAATGGACTAATCTTGAAGAATATATACCTTTTTCACAAAACCCCTCTCGAACATTTTTTTTGCGTAAGCCCCTGTTGATAGCAATACCTGAAAAAATCTATGAAGAAATGTACATTTAATCTAGATATTTTTAACCTAGATTATCACTAGATTCTATTCAGTTTTTCTGAATACTCTTTTTATTATTATGATTTTGAATAATTATTAGAAAATTCGATATATTTCTCTGGAATTTCAAGAAACAACTCAAAACAACATATGAAAATAAAATTTTTCCAGAGTTCGGAGAAAAATTAATACAAAGAGAATCACAACATGCATAATGCGTTGAGTTTCCATCTGAATGAAAACAAAATGCGAAACCCTGCTCCAATAAACAATCTCATATTCTCGAATAACTGTAATTCCACAACAAAATCATAACCGTGCTCACATTTCAAAGGGAAACGCACGAAACATCAAGTTCAATGAAATTCGTACGAGGCAAAAACTCGATTACAGCATTTCATGACGATCCGATAATTTCCCTAATTATGGGGAGAAATTATACCCGCGGAAAAAGAGCCGGATTCCAGTTCAGCCGATAATTTATTTACGCCAGCGAGTCGTTAACTCGTTCGTTTTCATCAAATTGCTGCTTTCGCGACACTGCATAATGCAGAAGGCCCCAGCGCCCATTCATTGTTATCATGCCGCTGCAATTAATCGCCCCTGATTGCACCTGTGATAAAATCGTCCGAAGTTGTAACCTGCTCGGCTTGTGACCAGCGTCCCCGCACTAATGCACGTGCTGAATCGGCAATTTATTCCCCGTCGTTAAAGCGACCTTTGAAATTTTTCTTCGCCCCTTCCGAAAGTTACGGCTTGGGAAAAGTAAACGACGTAACATTGTTATTGATAAAGACTGCAAAGGCTCTTCAAAATTCAGTTTCTTCAGTGCTGGTTGTTTCATTTTTATTTTCACGAATTGATTTTATGTTTTTATTCCTTTTGATACTCTAAAAAAAATACTCACCCTTTTTCAAACCCAGAAAATATTCGCTAAAAACGCGGAAAAACGACGCCAGAATATAAAAGTCAAAATTTCCCACGGCGCCTTCTATGCAAAATGGACGATGGGAAATTTAATATAAAAAGTTGGCCGGCAATGGCCGGATTTCCGTTTTTGTCGAAAGTTTGTGGTGCCGGCAGTGAACGGGCTCAAAGTATCAAAGTCACGCGAATTCCATTTCGATTCGTACGCTCGACTTGGCAAGTATAATATACGCATTCTCGAGGACTGTGACTCCGTCTCGAGACCCACGTAGCGATAATTAATTCAAATGGAATCGCCCTGTACGCAAATGTAGCAACCCCTTCCCCTCCCATCAGCCCCCAACCTGTCAGCCGGGTGTAGCGAGAAGCTCTTCCAACTTCCTTGGCATTACCAAAACAGTTTTAATCAAAGTAAACTCTCCGAGGCCTTCGTCTACTCGGAAGGTTTCCCTTTTCTTTGTCCTTTAAACGAAGGCCTTCGCGTCGCTTGAAGGTCTCGTGCCCTCATTGTTCGAACCTATATCGCTTCTCTGATTGCCAATTGCTAAATTTTGCGAACTTTCCGAGAAATTAACGTTATCTTCGAAATTTAGAATCAAAATTAATGACTTGGGGCCAAAAAAGAAGTGGGTGATGAGGCCATCAGGTTTATTTTCGTTCTATTGAAAAGTCACCTTACCTAATGGTTTTTATAATATACAGATTATGATTGGTATAATGGTTTCTATCAAAGAATAATCACTCCGATCCAATATCCTCTTGAATTATTATAATTTCTAGCTTTCGGCCATCATTTTTATCCCTCTTCAGGGAACTATCAATGTTAGCATTATCACAATTATTTATAATTTACAATCGTCTTTCAATAACAAAGATTACTCACATGTAAAAGACTCGTTGACATCTCATGTTTTAATTATTAGTTGTTGTCCGGATTCTGAACTAGGAAATAACGTGTCTAAATTCATCATCCCTTTTATCGTTCAGTATTTCCATTCCAGAGAAAACCACAGAGAGAAAAACAGTATAGAAAACCAACCACTAAATTTTGAAGTGATCAGGCGCGTGACTTAACAGCAAATGATAATAGGAATATCGAAAGGACAATATAAACTCAGATCCCCACCATCTCGATTTTCATAAAAGTGACTCAGACCATTTGAAACATCAAATTCGCTTCATGATTCAACATCAATAAAACATCGTTAACTCCTCATAATACCATTAATCTTCCTAAGTAAACAGTCGTACTGTCCGTTCAGATCATCAGTTTCCATTTTCTTGTTAATGCTAAAATCATTCATCTGTATGTATGTCTTTTCCGCAATCTCTCTCTTTTTCCAATTACTCTCTCTGTGAAGTATTTTAGTACCCCCCCCCCCCCCCAATCGAATTTATAATCATTCTCAACACGATATCGGGAAACCACAGAAAGAGGAACCGAAGTCCGAGAGAGAACCCCCTGATGTTCTTTAAGTCTCGCCTTCATTTCCTTTTAGTCTGACCGACATATACTGCCGGACAATCCTTACAGTTAATTCTGTAGACCAAATTCATATTGTCCCCAACTGGTAATGGATCCTTGCCATTTTTGATAATCTGTCTATTCATCTGATTATCTATAGAGTGTACCAGATTAAAATTATATATTTTGCAGACCTTATTTAATCTTTCAGAGAGTCCTTTAATATAAAGGAAAGAAATAAAAGATTTGCTATCCAAGTTCTTATTTTGTTTGCTCTGTCCTTTAAAATTATTGTAAATCCTCTTCTTTATATTCCTATCAATGAACTTTTCAGGATAATTATTTCAAGTAAAATCTTTCTGATGTGTTCCAAATTATTTTAATGAAATTTTATGTCTGCGATCTTTGTTGCTTTATCTACTAGATGACAGATTAGGCCTATTTTTTGGAATCTCGGTTGTTTAGAATTGAAATCTAGGAATCTATTGGAAGAAGTTTGTTTCCGGAACCAATCAAAGGCAACCCTATCATTCTCCCTTATAATCCACGTATCTAAGAAAGTAATCCTATTATTGTTTTCGGTCTCAACGGTAAACTCCAATCTGGGATGATATCCATTGAAAACATCCGAAATTTCCCTTACCCCACCCCTCGGAACAACCGCAATAATATCGTCAACATAACGTCTATAGAAGGCAATAACGAATGAAAGCTTTCGGAAACAATCCAAGACTGTCTTAAACAAAACTCGCCGGTTTCTTCAATTTCTTTAGGACGTTCTGTAAAAACTTGGATAAATTATAAGTCGGTCCATTTATACCCTAGCAAAGGCGCGGATTGAAAAAGGATTGCAAAAGGATCATGCACGATCCTTTTCCAATCCTTTTTTAATGACTTTACAATCCATTCTCTAAATCCGTTTAGGATCGCGTCAAAATGCATTTTTTATCGTCATTATGTGGAATTTAAGATTTCTTTTTCATTTTGATGCCACTATCATTGGTTATTATTAATTTTATATCCATTTATTTATTTGTAAAAACTGTTTGTTTCAACAAAATATAAACAAAATAGAATTTACTATATTGCATATGCATTCCACGGTTTTACAAACCACTGATCGTGAATCTGAGGTCAGATTTGCAAAATTCGATTGTTAAAACTATTTGTTCTAACAAATTATGAACAAAAATGAATTTTCTACGATGCATATGCATTCCACGGTTTTTCAAGCCGCAGAGCGTGAATCTGAGGTCGAATGTGCAAAATTCGATTGTTTAAATTTTTTGCGTAAACAAATTTTGAAGAAATATTATATTATATACTACAGTACAATCTTACGCTAGTTAAAATTTGGCGTTCGGAACTATACAATAGATTCTCTTGCAGTAATTGAACAGATATTCTTCTTAATTTTCATAACATTTCGATTACATAATGAAATTACCCTATAATTTGTTGAAATATCTGAGGTCAGATTTGCAAAATTCGATTTTTTATACTATTTGTTAGCAAATAGTATAAACAATCTAATTTTGCAAATCTGACCTCAGATTCACGCTCAGTGGCTTGCAAAACTGTAGAATGCATATGTAACTTATTAAATTCTATTTTATTTATAACTTATTGATAAAAAAAGTTTAAACAATCGAATTTTGCTAATCCGACCTCAGATTCACGCTCAGTGGCTTGCAAAACCGTGGGATGCATTTCAAATTAATAAATTCTATTTTGTTTATAATTTATTGATACAAAAAGTTTAAACAATCGAATTTTGCAAATCTGACCTCAGATTCACGATCAGTGGTTTGTAAAACCGTGTAATGCATATGCAACTTTGTAAATTCTATTTTGTTTATATATTGTTGAAACAAACAGTTTTAACAAATAAATAAATAGAAATAAAATTAATAATAACCAATGATAGTGGTGTCAAAATGAAAAAGAAATCTCATATTTCACATAATGACGATAAAAAATGCATTTTGATGCGATCCAAAACAGATTTCAAGAATGGATTGTAAAGTCATTGAAAAAGGATTGGGAAAGGATCGTGCACGATCCTTTTCCGATCCGCGCCTTTGCTGAGGATGGTGGAAATAATGATCCTTAAAGGTTTATACTCTTTATGAATTTTTGGCAGGCCATAGGCTCTAGGTAAATTACAATCGGTAATATTTAAATATTTATACGTATGATGATGAATATATCCCCTGTTTTTACTAAAAGTTTTTGTATTCTATAAAACTAATGGTTTTTAAACTCAGCCTTTTACGGGGTAAAAGTAAGACTTTGAATAAATAATAATTATATATCAAACCCTTGAACCTATTCCGCTTTTTTTTTCTTTTTCTTTCTGTAACTAGCAAAATCTTCTAAAACTAGGTAAACCACTGTAATTTTGCAAACGCGAGTTAAACGCAACGCAAACAACCTTTCTAATAAGGAGTCATAGGAAATAAGATTAGTGTAAAACAGTAGCGTGCAAGGTAATGACGCCGAGAAAGCGAGGCGCATAATTGAAGAAGACATTCAACGAAGCCTTAGGTGTCGCGATGGACGTTCACGTGATTACGCTCCTTTATTTATCGTCCCTTTGTCAGACTAGTCTTTGGCGTCGGTGCCGGCATTCTTGGCCCTTCTCTAATTGCGTTGTTTCCTCCACTGCCCGGGGACAAATCCACCTATTCCACGGAGCCCTCGACTGTTTTCTGCCCGCAACCCTTGCGATTGTCTTTTGCAAATTGTTCGATGGAAATCACACTCCATACGACTCTAATTTTCTCCCAAGCGCACGTACACGGAACAGAAGATGTTATCGTGGAATAGGGGGATTTCATAAATTCGAGGTTGAGATTTCTACATTTTAGCATGCTTTTGAAATTCGAATTAAGAAACTGTCCATAAATGTCCTAAAGCTCCTAGAGGGGAGGAAGAGTCCAGCTCGATGTGACAGTTTGTGACACTTGTGGGGGGGGGGGAGGGGGAGTGTAAAGCGGGACATTACGTTACAATTTTTCAATGTTTATATGTACCTTTGATCAGCTTGAGGGATTGATATATTTTTCATTTCAAGAATGAAAAATAATCAAAATAAAAAAAAAAGAATCAACACACTTCGACACAAGTAATTTTAGTACAGAATCCTAAAGGTTTACTTTTTTACCCAACAAATAAAACAAATTTCAAAAAAGTCAAGGAAATGGGAAATTTGCCATATTTTTCAGTATATTGATAATGTTATTTTTGCAATTTTTTTGATAATTTACTATATCTTGAAAACCTGAACTTTTTAACTTGAACTTTAAATATATGATTCTGACTTTTGAGGGTCAGACGTAAAATTTGAAAACCATTGTCAATGGTTTTGTACGATATATCACAAATATTATTTTTTATTTTAAAAAGTTGTACACAGAAATAGAAATACACATACTAATTGCAAATTCTGAACGGCACAAAGTGGAATTTTCCGAATGACAATGGCGTAACATCAAATCCAGTTAATATATCAATGATATTTAGTCTATCTGAATATAAATAGGTAGAATTTCATAGATTTATGAGTGACATTGTTATATGTGATTCTAAGTTCAATTTCTCATAGCTGATTTGTTTGTTTGTTTTTTTTTTTTTTTTATAATCACGTGGCCTTCTTATATATATTATTTGCAAAACACGCAAAAAAGTTGTACTTCGAGGACCTGTATGGCCGCATTGAACACGCCTTTTTCCGCCCGGCAAACGCTTCACTCCCTGAATACACGCACTGAAGCAAAAACACACGCACTAACGCATTGCTCCAGCACGTGTCTCCAGGGACTGAAACATTTGCCGATCGGAAATAGGCGTATTCAACGCGGCCGTACAACTCCTCCAAGTACAATTTTTTCGCGTGTTTTGCATAAAGTATCGTTTGCACCTCGCACAAAAGCCACGCCTCAGGTCCACGGTACAAAATATACTATTGTGCATTTCACTGATTCTCAGCAGCGCACTTTTTATTTTAATACGGTAAAATTTTACTATAACTGTCTAACAAATAGAACTTTGTAATTTTTTAAATTAGAAAAAGCATTTCGATACTGCGAAAATTCAATTTAATACAAAAATGGGTATACTCAGATGATTTTACACGAAGAAATCGAACATTTTCTTCTAAAATTCATATCTATTTCAGGAACTGAAATCTTGCCAAATTGAATTTTTCTTTCATATTTAGATAATACCTCTTTTTAAGATGGTTCCGATTTTCTAATTGCATGCTGGAAAAATTTGAAAACTGATCCCCCCCCCCCCCTAATTTACCCGTAGGTCTGCCACTGACACTTCATATATGAAAGAAGTCAAAAATCAGTTTGGAAAATCAAAAAAATTTGTAAAATTTTGTACTAATGGAACAAAACTTGGAGTAATTTTTGATTCTGAGTTACAAAAAGAGAACAAGAATCTTGCCATACGCGAAAAAACATATAAATTTAAATAGTTTTGAACTTTTCTCTAAAAATTTGAACAATTCTGTCCTCAATTTGAGAAATAAGACTAATAATGCCAAATTTTTTACAAAAATTCAAAATTGGTATACCGAAACAAACTTTAAGATCAAAGTATTATTCACTTCTGAAACTGAATTTTAAAAATATAACAAAGCGATCCATGCATTAATTATTATAAATAATACTATATTTTCTAGTAACTACCAATTCAAGCGATTCAAAGTGTAAAAAAAAACCGGAAAAATGATAATAAAATGGACAGTTCTCAATTTAAAACAGTGATGACACATTATTCTTGAATTTTTTAAATAGTTTGCTTCAGATTTTGAGGTTTTTCATTTTTGAAATATTCTTTTTTCACGTTCTTCTGAGTATTTCTTCGTACGTCGATAGAATTTATTGAATTGCAAAAGTCTTTGGAAGGCATTGTTTTTAGTATTTATATATTGAAAGTCTTTGCACGTTTTATGTTTCTCATGCTATTGTAAAATACGAAAAATTTCTTCGATTATTTATGATTTTTTTTTAAAGACTGCTTTCCATTACATCTTGAGGGGGGGGGGGGTTCAAACTCGTTTTTGGGACACAGGGAAGCAGGGTCGAAAAATCCTAAAAATTTCGTTACGTTATTTATGGGCAGTTTTTTTGTAATATGGATATGTCAGTGTGTTATATGCATGTAGGAACCAGACCCTTAGGACCTCTATGAAATAAATAGAATCCGGTACTTGGTTACTTGAAACTGAGAATCGATGATGATCATGAATATAACGACTTGACATAAAAAAGTTTTAGAGCGAAACGATTTCTAGTCTTAAAAATATCTAACTCGTCTCAAACTCATTTTCAAATTCGTTTTCAACTTAAGAAACTTGGTATCGAAGAAAAATATCATAAAAATCAGAAAATTGAAAAATCAATTTTAAGCCATCGTTTCAGAAAACTTAATTTTCTATTTAAGAATAAGGCGATCACTCCGGGTTACTGGTATTTATTTGTACAAGCGACGTTTCGACCCTTGGTTTGAGTCATCATCAGGCTAATTGAGAATAGAGACATGTAAAGATTGAAATCTGTCAGTTTACATAATCAAATAGAAAAGTTATATATATAATGTGGCTTACCAACAGTGTGAAAACTATGTTCTGCGAAATAATTTAATTTAAAAAATCTATATCCACCATCAACGTCAAGGGTAATTTTCAAAAAATCTTTTTCTCCTTCAATGATGGAACAATCCCACAATCTGAGTCAAAATTCAAAAGATTACATTACAACACCACAATTGCAACGATCACAGATACATTCCTCGAAGATAATTACAAACTTACCAATAGAAATTCTTTAATTCTACTGTCACAATGCCGAAACATAATATCAAACTTTGAGAATAGTCGACTGGGAAAAAAACTTCTAAAACCCTTATACTCTCAAATCATCGTTGGGACGCGTCCAACGGTGGTTCACCAGCGACTAGCAAAGACAAAACAAAATTACCTCTCTAAAATCAAGAATGCACCAAACAAAGGAAATGTGGAAAACTTAATAACCGACCATAACTAAATTTTTATCGATCTATATTAAATATGCTGTGTAAATAATTGGATCATACAAATTATTCAAATGTTCTGTATCAGTTTTTAAATTTGTGGTATCTCGATGTCTTTTGAAATGAAGTGGTTCAGAAATCCTACTCTTCAACCAATTTTCCTCGCGATCAAGAATCTCAACCCCATCCATGATAATGCAGGATTTAGAAAACTCGAGTTTAGGGAAACTGGACTTTACTGTCCCAATATACAGGAGTTTTGTTGACAATACAATTTTATTGATTCCGAAGGACAAGTCGGATGTTGTTCTGGATACCTTTAATTCGTTTCACCCTAGATTACAATTTACTTTGGAAAGCGAAAATGACAGTAGCATCAATTTTTTAGAATTGAAAAATTCTCGGGGGTGTGGGTTGATTTTTGATTGGTTCCAGAAGCCTACCTTTTCCGGCAGGCTTTTGGATTTTCAATCACAACACCCTCTTTCACAGAAGATAGGTTTGGTGTTTTCTCTTGTTGATAAAGCGATACAGTTGTCTGATGAACAATTTCATGAGAAAAATTTAAAGAAAGTTTTTACGATTTTGTCAAATAACAATTTTCCTGTTGAATTTACAGAGAAGTAAATTAAAAAACGACTTTTCAAAATAAGAAATCTAATAGATGGTAATAGTAACCAAAAAGATTCCATTGAAAACAATACTCCTCATGCCATCATGCCATACATTGAAGGTTTAGCACAAAAAATCAAGAAAATTTACAAAAAACATGGTTTGAAAGTTGCCTTTACAACGCGAAATAAGAGAATTGCTTCACTCGTTACTAAAGGGAATGAAAAGTCAGAAAAATTTGATCACAGAGGTATTGTATATAAGATTCATTGCTCTGATTGTGATAAAGTTTATATATGTGAATCAAATAGGTGCTTAGGGACCAGAATTAGGAAGCATAAGAACAATATCAAATCGGCTAATCATTCGGTAGTTTCGGAACACCGAATTGAACATGATCACGAATTTGATTGGGATGGGGTTGAGATTCTTAATCGCGAGGAAAATTGGTTGAAGAGTAGGATTTCTGAACCACTTCATTTCAAAAGACATCGAGATACCACAAATTTAAAAACTGATTCAGAACATTTGAATAATTTGTGTGATCCAATTATTTACACAGCATATTTAATTTAGATCGATGAAAATTTAGTTATGGTCGGTTATTAAGTTTTCCACATTTCCTTTGTTTGGTGCATTCTTGATTTTAGAGAGGTAATTTAGTTTTGTCTTTGCTAGTCGCTGGTGAAACACCGTTGGACGCGTCCCAACGATGATTTGAGAGTATAGGGGTTTTAGAAGTTTTTTTCCCAGTCGACTATTCTCAAAGTTTGATATTATGTTTCGGCATTGTGACAGTAAAATTAAAGAATTTCTATTGGTAAGTTTGTAATTATCTTCGAGGAATGTATCTGTGATCGTTGCAATTGTGGTGTTGTAATGTAATCTTTTGAATTTTGACTCAGATTGTGGGATTGTTCCATCATTGAAGAAGAAAAAGATTTTTTGAAAATTACCCTTGACGATGATGGTGGATATAGAGTTTTTAAATTAAATTATTTCGCAGAACATAGTTTTCACACTGTTGGTAAGCCACATTATATATATAACTTTTCTATTTGATTATGTAAACTGACAGATTTCAATCTTTACATGTCTCTATTCTCAATTAGCCTGATGATGACTCAAACCAAGGGTCGAAACGTCGCTTGTACAAATAAATACCAGTAACCCGGAGTGACCGCCTTATTCCTTAATTGTTATTGACCGGGTCTTTTCGTTTCAACAATTAATTTTCTAATTACATTCTGGTGATTTTTGTATTTAACAAAGTTCATGTTCAAAATATGATCAATCGATAATAGTTAAGTGTACCGATAATTTTTTTACGCATCGAAATTGAAATTTTACTTCGCTACACACAACATACAAAGGATTTTACGTGACAATGTGTTTTGTTTGAAAGACAAAATTTGAAAAATATGGAACGAAGCTCTACGAAGGACCACATTATAATTTAGTTATATAACTCCCCTGGAGTATCTTGTCGAAAGGTTTAACGTATTCGACCTCAACACTTGGAGCGGGTTTCAAATACGAAACCCCTTGCTTTCATGTTGCGTGGCGTTAAGGGGTCTTCCTACAAGCCTTCGACCGAACTGTCTTTTAGGCTCCACATGAGCCGGTTACTTGCTTGCATTATTAGGTTTCGGCTTAACTTGGCTCAAAGATTTCCTCCAATTCATTAGACAGGTCGCATTAATTCCATCAAATAACTCGACGTTGTTAGGTCTTATTGGTATCTCTTTGTGTTACTGATGGAACTCGGTTTCTTTTGATATTATTGATATTAGTTTCCAACATTGAGTTTGTTTATTTTTACTGGTTTCATGATATTTCACCGGAATCATTTAGTATCATCAGTATTTCTGTAGTAAGTCATCTTCTCGTTGGACAATGAGATAATTATTTATTTAATCATAAGTAAGCACACTGAAAAATTAAAATATTGTCATATTTTTGAATTCTTTAAAAGGAATTATTTCTTCAACCAGTATTTCCATATTACTTGAAGTCACTATTGATTTTTAGTATATACTGAATTTTTATAACTTTTTTCTCTCAGAAAAAATTCTGTTAATCTTTAAAACTTTTTATTTGATTACAGCTCACATTGGAATGTGAAAATTTAATGTCCATCAATCCCTTAGCTTACTTTATATGGAAGAGAGAAAAATATTTTTGCCACAATTTGAGTTTTAGAAAAGGAATGTTTTCCCTAAAAAACGAAATTCCCACAAGCATGAGACGTATCCTAACGAGTGATTATTGATGATAACGTAATTCACACGATTTTCGATGGGAAATCATCCACCGCCTCGGACTTCATAAGGGCGTGGATGTGGAATTTAATGCGCCGTAACTGGATCCGGACGTACACGAGCGAATTACCCTTTACAAACATTAGATCGACGCCGAAATCATGCTCCAGCACAAAGACACCGAAATGCGCACCACACAAGGTTATCGCGGGCGCGATTCCGCATAATCCCTAATCCGAGTTAGCGTAAAGCATCCTTCAGGCGCTAAACATACAAATTGGAAATTTCGCCCGCAACACCACTTTATGGAATCTGTATATGCCATATCGAGCTTTCGCCAAACGCTAATCTAATAATTCGCAACAGTTCCGTGCGTTCAAAACATTTGGGTAAAACGGTCCTTCCCGAATTAGCATATTTTAGCTAAGGGTAACACACGAGTGAATTTTCTTCGATAGTAGGAATTCAGAGTTTTGCCTTGGCTTTTCCTCTTATTTTGTCGAAAATATGAAATAGTATTTATACGAAAAATTTTGGAAACAGTTCTTGTGATCATTATAATAATTATCTCACTTCAACTTGTATCAATGTTTGAAAAGTCATCCATGAATTCTCTTAATCCTAACAATGTATAGTAGTAACCTATTTTCCTGCAAATAAAAGTTTCCAAAAATATCCATTTTTTCAAAATGCACTTTTGTGTTCAAATCATTATTGAGTCTCTTTTTTTTCGATGAATCTAATCGGAGAACAAGAATATTAGAGAATCTTACTTTTTGAAGAGATTCTGTTCATGATTCATTCAACGTTTGTTCATCACATCTAGGGTAGATGCTTTATATGAAAACCCTATTTGAACAAAATCCACCAGTGGTCAATACCGAAGCACACTTGAGTTATCCAAACGTTGAAAGCATTACGAACCGCGCCCAAGTAGATAGTATCAAGCTGCGGTCAGACGAGGGTCCACGCGGAACGCATGAAAAGATGAAAAGTTCCCCTAAATCTTTCCCGGGCATCGAGACTCGATTTGATTGACAGGGACAAATACAAGCGTCTAGAATCCCTTGGGGCGTTGTCGCTCTCGTGTATCATAACGCGAGCAACTCTCGTCCTGATGCATTATGCGAATCGCGACGACTCAAGTGTGAATGATGTATCGCTCGCACGAGCGGTCATGTATTCACTTTGTTTCCATACATATGCATGGCCCGATCCATCCGTCTGAGATTGCCCTATTGAACCGACAAGTACTTTGATGAACAGCCTCGAACAAGTCACGACGCGCCCGTCATCGCTTATGAAAAATCGACCCGGCCAAATTCTCGCTTCGACGCGAATTCCTTTCTTTCCTCCTGTTTCTCTTGATGTATAACGCTTCGTGTATGTTCCGGATTAAAAAGGGTTGAAGGGAGTTTACAGATGACGAGGATTTGTTAAAGTGCGTTACTGAAAATTCTGAGCTGAATTTTGATGACATGGTATTTTTCTTGTACCTACTTCTTAAACATATTTTATATTGATTTTTGTATGTGAATCATTCATACGTTGGAGAAACGATTTTATAATTTCCAACAGTGAAATTGTGACCGGAACGCTTGAGACAACACGAATGCTATTGATACATTCTGTGATTGAAGCAATAAGTTATAGACTCACAAATGAGATTTGAAAAGTTGAGGAATTATGTTGGTAATTGATTTTCACTTTTATGTTTTGTGTTGTAAATATTTTTTGTTGGAATGTCTTGATCATTGCATCGTAGATTGAATAAGAATTTATAGGATTATGAAAATGAAAAAAAAAGTATAGTTGGTATGTAGTGTTGATCCATTAGTAACATTTGATAATACTTTACTAATACTTCATTGTTGAAAAAACTGATAAGATTGAAAAATTTGTATGAAAAAGCATACAAGTTTTACTTATTCATTTAAAATCAATCATTCCGAATATTTTTGCTTATGAAATTTCAACTCTGAGAAATTCCAGACATGAAAAAATATAAAAACTATAGATACAGAAGAACTAAATGAAAAATAGGGATTCTCAAATTATGTATAAATAAAATTTATTTTGATGTTTAGGGTGATTTATTAGTTTCAATCAACATAATAATAGTTAATCATCAACCATAATTTCAATATGTTCAACACAAATTAACGTTTTTTCGCCATCAGTTTTGCTAAACATATCAGAAATGAATTTTTAAATCTTTTTGTTACATAAGCAAGAATTTCCATTTCCGAATTAATAGCATATTTTGCAGCGAAATTTTAATGAAGAACTTGTGAGTTTAACATTGAATTTTCTGAAATAGTAATTGGCAAAGCCTGCAGTAAATTCTTTTCTTTTATGCAAATCCACTATTAATATTAATCTGTAATTCATTAATTTTGAAATGGTTTACCAGTATATCATGATCATAACACTTTAAATCCTTCGTTTTTTCCTTATTTGTTAAACCAATTATCTAGAAAAAAATTTCATTCGTTTTTTTTTTTTCAATTTTGCACAACTTTTTTCTTTGCAGTAATTTGAAAAAGATTTAAAAAAAAAAAAAAATTTATCATAAATACTGAATTGTTATGATGGGACTAAATTGTTCAATTTAATATGATAAAAGAAAAAAATGCATAAGATTTGGTTTTATAGAGCAAAACGTTTATAACTTTCAAAATTGATCTTTCAAATAATCAAAAACACGAATTTTTCCGGTTGTAAAATAATTTTCCGCTATGCACTAGATCCGTAAACATGACATTTTTCAATTTCTTAAATTTCTTCTTTGTCTTCTTCACCAATTCTTTCATTACATTTGATGAAAAAAACTGTCAAAATAACAATGAAACATCACATTCAGAATTTTTGATCTCTTATAAATTAAACCACTAAAGTGTATTTTTTATTGAAAATTGTAGGTTACGAGTACTTTTTTTAAACATGCATTTTTTAATTTTTTTATGTTTAAATCGTTTTCAATTTTCTAAAATTTTTCAACACATTTCGCGATTTATTTTTTAATCCAGAACAAGTTAATTTTAAAACAAGGTTTATTAAAATTATAGTTTTTTAAATATATGGTAAATTGCAGTTTGTAAAGTTAATATTATTCATCAAATAATAATATGCTTTTGATACGAAATTTTATCTATTATCTGATAGTTTCTCAAAAAATTCCGATTTACCTTGAAAAAAAAATTAATCTCTCGTTCCTTTACCTCATTTTTCCATAAGAATTGTACATATTTTTTGTTTCTGAAATTAAAAAAAAAAATTTTAACTGCGATTTCTAAGACCCTTAAAATCTCCTGATTGAAGATATCCCACATAGAACTGAAAACAATCAAAATCATATAAAAAATGTATCTTAAACCATCCTTTACTTATAACTGACGGAATTAGAAGTATGCCTACCTATTTCGATTCTAATAGACTAATATTTGTAAAACTGAGTTCAATCTTAAAATATACAGATTTTTTCTACACGAAGCAATACATTTTCAAATCATATGTTTGAATTGCTTACTGCAAATCATATGGGCCAAATTCGGCAACAAATAACAAGCCACAGTGGCAAGTCCTTTCGCCCCAAGTACGAGTGACGTAAGTTACAATGAACCCTACTTTTGTAACAATGCCAAAGAGCGTCTCCGAAGTAATACCTTGATCCCACAAAAGAGACTGAACCCACAAGCACAAAGCTTTCCTTCCCAATTATATGTCCCTTGTATTCGAACGCCGTCTTTCCCGGTGTTTCGGCTCCTGTTTTGCCTTCCTTCCTTCCCGCCGACTAATCGGACACACATCCCTAAAACGTCACCCCTGATCATTATTTTCCAACTTTTTTTCTCCTAGGGACCTTTCATTCCAGAAACTCAAAACAAAAGCTTTTTAGAACACCTTTATGTGCTTTTAGAAATAAGGTCTTTTGATTTTGTTGGAGAACGGATTATATGAATATTTTCATGAATTAATTTTTAAAAATTTTAAATTGAAACGGATATATATACAGGGTGCGCCATTTCTTATGTCGGCATGTAAACATTGAATAACTTGAAAAAAAAACAACCGATTTCTGTAAATGAGGTATTTTTATTTAGTTTGGTCCTTTACAATTTATTTAGACTAGTTTTTGAACACAACATCAATCAAGTGGCCGCCCTTATTGTTCACAGCAAAATATGCCCTTTTTGCGGCGTTTTCCATTACCTTTTCGAGCATCTCGGGTGGTATAGCAATGATTTCGGCACGAATATTTTCCTTAAGCTCTTCAATGGTCTGCGGCTTGCTGGCGTACACTTTACTTTTCAAATAACCCCACAAAAAGAAGTCTGGAGGGGTCAAATCTGGAGATCTGGGTGGCCATTCAATGTCGCCTCTTTTTGACATCAGACGTCCAGGGAATTTTCGTTGCAGAAACTGGATTGTTTGATTCGCAGTGTGGCAGGTCGCACCATCTTGTTGAAACCAGTAATCTTCAAGACCTTTTTCACGCATTTGTGGGCAGACATAGTGAGCCAACATCCACCGATATCGGTTTCCATCGATCGTTTGGTTCTCTTTGAAAAAATAAGGACCAATGATGGTTTTGGCGCAAACGCCGGCCCAAACAGTAACTTTTTGGTCATGCAATGGCGTTTCATGGATCTCGTGTGGATTCTGCGTTCCCCAAATGCGGCAATTTTGCTTATTAACGCCTCCAGAAAGTTTGAAATGTGCCTCGTCGGTCATTAAAATTCGCTTCCAAAAATCAGGTTCAGTATCAACTATTCGAGCGATTGTTTGTCCATATTCCAAGCGACGTGGATGATCTGTAGGCAATATTCTTTGTGTTAATTGCATTTTGTACGGAAACAAATGCAAATCATCTTTCAAAATGCGCCGTAGAGTGGTTCCACTGATGCCGAGATGCTGAGCGCGGTGACGATATGAAACTTTTGGGTTTTGGGCAACGCTCTCTCTGACAGCTTCAATCAGTTCATTTGAACGTCTTGGTCGTTGATGAACGGGTTGTTCGCGATCTTTCACTGTCCCGTGGTCACAAAAATTCGACACCAAACGACGAATAGTGTTGTCAGATGGTGCCTGTTTGCCAAGATATTTTCGACGATATGCTCGTTGAGTTAACACAACTGAACGACTATTTTCAATGTACAAAGTAACTATTTCAGCGCGTTCTTTTGGTGTGAAGCGATACATGGTTGAAATTGTACTGAATTGACGTTTCCAAAACAAGTGAAGTCAAGTAAATCGGTTGTCAAATGTTTAAGTTATTCAATGTTACAATACCGACATAAGAAATGGCGCACCCTGTATATATGTCCTGATGGTGGCCTTCCATGGAATTATGTACAGTCGATATGATGGATAATTTTAGTATCGAGTTGAGAATGTTGGATCGATATGGGCCAGGTCGATAAGTATCGATTCTTGTTCCCCTTCTTCCTCTTCTTCTTCTTCTTCATCTCTGAAAATTAGGCGTCCCCGACCGCCATTATTGCATTTGTTAACTTTGGCATGATTGTACGTCATATAAATGGCGACAATAAAAAATCTCCATATTATCGCTGTTGAGTGCGGAAATCTTATTTAAAAAGGTGAAAATTTCCTTTCAATTCGTTTTTTGTTGTGGATTAGTGAATTTTTTGGTAATAAATTTGTGTCGTTTCATCCGGAAAAGAATTTCCGTGATTTGTAATAAGGGATAAAGACGAGTCAAAAAAGGGCGAGATTTCGGGAGGTTGCACGAGGATTTTGCTTGTTGCTGCTTTATGAGTGATCGGCATTTCCATTTTCGACGACGTTTTGGACCTATTCCTAGGAGGATTTGGATCTGTTTTTGGGTGTTCGAGAAGAATTCGTGCTTCTGGGATAACTCTGGATGAAGGATCCTCGTCATAAACTCTGATAAGCTAGGAATTTCATTTATTTTGAAATTTGTCAGTGAAGGGGAAATGAAACAATGTTTATGATTGGTCGACAATGTTTATGATTGGTTGATAATGTTTATGATTTGGTTGACAATGTTTATGATTGGGTTTACAATGTTTATGATTTATTTTTGTTAGTTAAAATTTACTATGATAAAAAGTCAATCAAGTAATGGAGAATTCACTTAAATCGATAATCTAAAAAAGTATAAAATAAAACAACGAAGTGGAGATAAAAAGTGTAATTGTCATAATTCTGCGAATCATAACAAATGAACAAAATGAAAGTGAATAAAGATGTTATAATATTTCAACTTTTTTCAATGAAAAAATACACTTTGTCTTCTTAAAACTAACTAAAGTCAATTCTTCAACAAATAACCACTATCCACATTCACGACTGATTACTATAAAACTTTTGCAGTCTTGCTCAATTTCATTCACGATGCAGGTAGAGAATCCTTATTATAACAATATATCTTAGATTTTCACGAGACAGTTCGTCTCCATAGTTCGCTTCTAATCAAGAAAACGCCGCGTGCCACATGTGTCGATGAAAAACGTGCGTTCACGTGGCATTTCCCGGAACACCTGCCGCCCTGGCACCGGGACTTTGTATTATTCACGAGCGCTTTTCCACGTCTCGCGCCTCATCCATCAATGTCCTGGGGCCCTCTTGGTGCGCGCTTCTGACCAAACATCGTTTCGTGGACAAGTCGCCGGGGCCGCGTGGTGATCGATGACGTGAAATTTGCGAAGACGGGGAAATTATCGGATCTTCGGGGATGGAGTTGGAAGATAAGAAACGCGTCAAAAGCCAAGGGATGGTGGGACCATTTGTTATGCGAATTTTTGAGCGTTGATGAAAATTGTTACAAAGGAGGGAACAAAGGTCTAATTCGACACTTTTCAACTGGAAATTGATGAAAGGAACTGCAAACAAGAAAAAAAACTGCGTATGAAAGAGTTACCTCAGTATCTAGCCCAACCTCATTTTTAAATATTTTTGAAAGTGAGGTTGAGCTGGAAATTTTCGCTTATTAAAGGTAAATTATTATAAATTTATTAAATGAATAGAACGATTTTGTTAATTTTTATGAGAGATAACCTTTTCTTCCACGACTGCAGTGATCACGCCTCACAGTGTTGGATGCCTTAACAACTTTCATTTGAAGGCAATGTAATTGCGAGAATTATTATTCAATTTTCCCATTTCATGTTCATATGCATTATTAACGCACCACAGAAGTTGCTTACAAATTGCGATGTTTTTTTTTCGCGAGAACCATCAGACTATGACGAACCCTACTTATGGCCATTCCGTAGGGAATTACAAACGTGAAATGCTGATTCATGATTGCACTTCCTTCACCTACTGGCTCTGGGAACGCTGCTTGTCAAATTGTTGACCTTCGTTGAGAAAAATGACGCTAAAATACAGACTTTCTCTCATCCTCATTACGTGGTGCGGATTCACCGATAATTACGTGGTGTTTTACTGAGTTTTTGAATCGTTGTATTAGCGATTTCTTGAACAAATAAGTGAAGTGCAATGACTGCACATTTTCACACAAAGAATTCGTGTCTTTTTGAGCGCGTGAGTTTTACTTCGCGATAAAATATCATCTTGAATGTTTCCTAGAAAACGAAGATATTGTTTAAAATTTTTTTAATGATACTTATACATTGTGTACTTACGGTGTAGAAAATTACCTGCGATTTTGATTACGTTTTGAAAAAAAAAAGTTTTCGTTATGACGCAAAAAATGAACAATGATAAAATGAAGTTGAGCAAAAGATATAAATGTGTACATCAATACAGGGGCGTAAGTAGAAACAATTTTCTGGAGTTTTTCAAAAAACTGTTTTTTTCGGGATTTCTACATTTTTCGGATTTTAGGATTGTTTTACAATTTTTTTAAAAAATTAGTCATACAACTTTTGGAATAAAGAGTAATGCATCTATCGTGTTTGTATTCAATATAATAGGTTTCGATTTTTGAGATTCTTATACAAGTCACAGAGGTTGAAAATTTTTTTTTTTTCTAATACTTCTGGTATTTTTTATAATTTTTTTAATATCCATAAATATTACGGGATTTTAAAATATAATTCAATGAACTTTGATATTGCTTCAATAATATGATACTGAACCAGGCAAGATTTTGAAAATTTTCAATACTAGGTACCTTTACGTTTTCGAGATAATTTTACCTACAAAGATTTCCAGTATCTCGTGTATTTGAAAAGATGCAATATTGTATTTTTTTATCGGAATTCGTAATATTTTCTCGCATTTACATGCATTTCCAGTATTCGATACTGTATTTTTAAAAAATCTAACGATCCTAAGTAATTCAAATAACTCTCCAGAAAACAGTATCTTTCACAAAAATTTCCAATACTTAATAAAGTTCTTACGAATTCTTTCAGTATTCATACCATTTTAAGAACTTTCTAGAATGTTTATGAATATTTACATAGGTTTCTACAATAGTATGCTCCAGAATTCAAAGTTTAAAATATTTTTATGAAAGTTATATTCACATACTTCTTGAGTATCAAAAAATGCAAAGTATTTCTCGCATTTTGCTTTGCATTTATGGAAACTGAAGAATTTTTTATTATTCTGGAGGATATATAGTATTTTTGTTCAGATTTCTAGATTGTGATGTTGAAGAAATCCAATGAAATTTGATTTTTTATAATTGTAATTATTTTTAAGAATATTATATCCGCATAAGTTTTGAGTGTTTTACTATACTCTTGTATTTTCGTATTTTTTTAGTATCCATGAGATTTTGTAGCTTTACTTGTATTTTTATGGATCACGGGTATTTTTTCAGTCTTTTTAGGCGTATGTGGATCACTTGGGGTGTATTTTTTGGAATTGAAATTGAAAATTATTTTTCATCATTTGATGGATTTTTTTTAAAATATCATGTACACAGATTTTTTGTGTTACATAAATTTCATGTACTTGCGTATTTTTTTTAGAATTTATACTGTTTTCTAGCTGTTCCTTCTATTTTTTCTTAGATCGTAAGCATGTTTCAGGTTTTCCAAAAGTATAATATCGATTGGAATTTGATTTTCTAGAATTAGAATTTCAATCGATTTTTAGTAATTTTCTAGGTTTTTGAAAAAATAAAATTTATTTGTTATCTTTTCATACTAATTAGTTTTTATAAGATATAATAATTGTTTTCTTTTTTTGTATTTCCATCGATTTCTCGTATTTGATATTTGAAAACTAAAAGTTGAATAATTTTTCAGATTTTTGGGATAACAGTTTTTTTACTACCTACTATTTAAAAAATTTCTCCAAAGTATGTAAGATTAGAAATATTTTCTTGTATTTTTCTGGATTTCTATTGTAAATCACTAGCATTCGATTATTCTGCGTTTGAATTTTCTGGGAATTCTAGCATTTTCGCAAATTCTAATTTTCTGTATAGTTCGTTGTGTTGAAAAAATTTTTCAAGTCATAGTTTTCTACATTACTCTCACTAAAATTGAGAGTTCAGAAATAAGTTCCTGTAAATCCAGGATTGTTGTTATTTTCGTGTCAGTAAACTGAAGAATTCTGAATATTATCAAGTTTGAGTACTTACATGAAACCATTTGTTATTTCCATAAGATTTCAGTAAGTACGATTTCGATGATTTTTTCCGTTTTTCATGCATCATTTTATATAATATGTTAAGTTTTTGAATTTTTGTTTCATATTTTATTACTTCAACATGAAATAATAATTCCATCATAACTTTAGGAAGGGTTCGAATCCTTAAACAGCCATTTGCTTACGCGCCTGCATCTATATGAAGATATACGTAAATTAATTAGGCTTATGAATATCTAATCATTGCAATACCTATACAATTTACCCGGATACCTTTCGTTCACTTTATCTGTTCTGAAGCCTGACATGCACTGATATACTGCATAATTTCAGTAAAGAACAGTATATCAAATTACATCCTGAATAACTCACGATTGTGACTAAAAATTAATTGGTGAAGTGGGATTCGTCGAGGCTTATCGTTTTCCTTCTCATATGTATATAACAACAAGAAAAAAATACACGAATTTCCAAACCCTAGTACATCGACAATTCATTAAAATCGATGTATAATGTTCCCAGAAAACTGTGTTATACCGATATTTTCGAATGATCTGCTCTGTGCTTTCCAAAATATAAAAAAATTTTTCTGACAGTTTTGTAATGCCTTTTTCTCTCTACAACAACGTGAAGCCGCAATCAAAAGAATTGAATGCTCATTGCCGATTTCCCGTAAAATTCGCAAGCCTATCGGTAGTTGTTGGCGATAAAGTTGATGTCTGTGGATCTCGATGTAACGAGACGAAATTTATTTTTGTTGCAGGTACGTACGAGCGATCATCATCGAATGTTATTGCCGTGGATTGAGTAAGTAGATTTTACGATCAGCGCGCAGTATTCAAATCTTTTACGACGCGACGAGCGAAAAGCCCTTACCTACCCGAGTCACTTTTCTGCCCGGCCATTGGCTAGAAAAGCCGATGGGAATTCGGTGTTAAGTTTCTCGTAAAACCAGGAGCAGTGGTAACTGCAAGACACGCCCCGGAATTCTTTTCCGCGGAAACGAAAATTCCTTATTCTGCCACTTCCGTCCCCAAGAACAAAGGATGAAATTTCAATTTGGGCTCAGATTTCGGATGATCCTTCCGAATCTGCATAACTTAAACGTCAGCGAAGCGTCCCCGCTATCAGGGAAAAGTGTCTCTCGCGAGGGCGAATAAAAGGAAAAAGTTGTGGAAAACGGGCGAAAGTCTCGGGTACGGGATTCGCCTAATACCGTAAATCGCGTTTTTTTGAAGTCTTCCGATAGGCAAAAGTGCGGGACGAAAGATCGAATAACCCCTCTGGCTCGCTGCGGATTCGATAATCCTGGGAACTTGGCGTGACTCGATAAAGCTGGCAAAAACGGAGATAAAAGCCCCATTGGTTCTGTCTCGGGTTCTGTTTCGTTTTCCACGTTAACGGCGCAAGTTGCAATTCTATTGTTCGACGCCCATGCTCGTGTTTCCTGGAATCGTGATCTTGAAGTGATCTTTAGGTTTGAAGCTTTTTGGAATGTAAAATAAGGTTGTGAGATTAGGTTTTTCCTAATATTATTAAGAAAAACACAAATGCGATCAAACAAATTTTGTAATATTTAAAATGAAAGGTACTAATAATTGTTTACTTTCCAATTGAATTTCCAAAAAAATTTGTTGCGTCATGTTATGACCATAGAGAAAGGCGCAGAAAGATGTTATTAAATGTTTCATGTACATTGTAAACTACATACAAGTACTTTTGTTGAATAACAAATTATACATCCCTATGATGTAATATAAATGATAGAGAATATTGAGTTTGAAAGAGGAAAGAAGTATGAGGATTGCAGTCTAAAAATCTATGCAGGAAGCGACGAATATGATAGAAACCTGAAGAAATACAAAGGAATCAGACAAAATTTTTTAAATACTCCGGATTACAAAAAGTACTGCTCATTTTGTAAACACTTTTAATTTTTAGCTCTGTTAGATGCTTTCAATTTTAATACTTGGAAATAGAAAAAATACACTTAAAATTTTTCAAATATCCGTTAATACTTCAGATGAACGTATAATCTAACTATTTAACGTACTTTTTTTAGTTGAACAACTAAAAGTTATAAAATAAAGCATGAATAATGTTTTTTCGACTTGAAATTTTCAACATTTTCATAAATAGATATGTTTTCATGGAATCAAAAATGAATATGAAAACCTGTAAAAAATGATTGTAGTATCCAATTACAGAATTTTGTTTAAAAATTTATATTATTAGGAGATCATGCTTGATATCCTATAAATATGAGAAGCAAAGAAAAAATATTAATAGTATATTATGGTCCGAGGTGTACACGGCCGTCATTATGGGCCGATTGGGGTTTTTTCAGGAAGGGTCGGCAGAACATGCATCTCATACATTGTAAGTTTCGGAAATCGTCTTTTTTGATGGAACGGAAGTTTACGGTCCGAGGTGAAGCCAAGGACTGTAATCGTTTCTTAAAAAAAGGAAATTTCCGAAATTGAAAAAAAAAAATACTATTATGTCGAATTTTTACAGTCATAACGGGGTCTTTATGGCCGGTTTTGACTATTATACTCACGGTCGGTAAACGGGAACATTACGATCACTTCACAGGGGACGTACATCGCTCGTTATAACTGATTTCGCATAAAATGTATTATAGTTTTAAATTCAAAGCATCTACTTTCATTAGTTTCTATACTGATCCATTATAATACTAACGATGGATAAGGAAAAAACTAGAAATGTGTAATAATATAAAAACACTTGAAAATCGATGAAAATGTAAGAATAATAATGGAATAGGCAAAATACTGGAACAATACGAAGAATAGGCATTATAAAACACTGAAGTCTATGGAATACTAAAAATGGATGGAGATTTTGTAGAAATACGTTAAATAATTCTAATTCACTGTAATTTTTGTCCTTACTAGAAAGACGAGGGAGAGGCTAGTAATTATTGTTATATCGTGATATGAACATGAAGGAGGGATTCAAAAAAGATCCAAAATTACGTTATGTAATATGTGAACTTCTCCAAAGGCGTCACAAAATTATTCAACGAATAAAGAGCAAAATGTGTATTTATTGTCTAGGATCTGCAAGCATAGAATAAGAGAAAAAAGTCTTTCCGTCAAAGTCCTGGCCAACTCGCGTCGAGTTATTAAGGACCGACTGTCGTTTCGGAAAATGAGGTGCACGCCGGCGTCGGATTTTCATCCCGGCCGGAAACGTCGACGGAATTTAGCCGGCTTATACTGTCTACAGCGCTCATCTCTCATTGTTGCGGCGCCCTTTTCACCCTTAAGGCAACCCGCCTAAAACCTGCTCGAAACGTCCCACAAGAGCCCCGAGCAAACACTGCGCGATGGAGCGGATAGTTTGCATCGTTTCTACATGCTTCGTTTGGCTGGTATTTAACCTCGACAAAACGAACTGGTTTCATGAGTTTCGTCGTCCTTTTGCCTCCTCGCGAGTCTCGAGTGGTTGTACATCAAATTCCTCACATTTTACTCACTCTTACGTGAAATATTAAGCGGCCACGGTTTGTATACAGCGCGTCGGAACTCGTTGAATTTATTGCAAGATTAAGTGATGATAAATGCACGGAGCGTTGTTATTGCCTGGTTATCGTCATGAATTCGTTACTTGTTACCAAGTGAAAAATGCGGATATTGAACCTGTGAGTTATAAAGTGATTCGAGCAGATTTACTCTGAGATTTATTCGTCTTTTGTGATCAGAAACGAATTAATAATGGTTTGCATGACTTTAGAACTAAGCAAAGATCGTGATTTACTCCAAAAAACGAAAAAAAAAAACGAAAATTAAATAAAGTGGAACAACTTCTGAAAAACTTAAAGAATCTGTAACAAGAGAGAAAATGTAGAAAAAACGTATAAATAATACTGTTTGATTCAAGTGCATAGGCAGAGGGGGGTTTTAGGGGTTCAAATTCCTCCCGAAATGTCTATAAAATTACTAATTTATGTAAAAATAATCAAAGTTCTGGCGATGAATGACAGAAATACAAATTATGAAGAATAATGCAGGACAAGTGAAATAGATTGAAATCATAAGAAATGTACTGAATGAAATTTTGAAGAAATAAGAAATGGTTTTATCTATTACTCACAGTCAACGATATTCAGGACTCCTAATTTCACTAAAACGAGAGGATCAATAAATTTGGGTTCAGGAAAAATTTTTTTTTCAACGAAATTCTAATCCCTAATATTTGGCTAAGATAACGTAGAAAATAAAAAATCGATAAACTGTGTGAGCATAACAAAAGTATACAGGAAAATTATAATCTGCGAAAATGCTAGAAACTCAAAAACATTTAAACCCTGAAGCAACGAGTTCTACTAATATAAATATAAATCCAAGCATTTGCAAGAATATTTTTCGAATATTACAAACTTGAAAGAAATACAGAAAATATATGTATTTTGTGAAACAAATATTTTTTAAAACTTCTGAAAAAACAATCAACTTTTAATTCTAGTGCAGAAAATTTTGAACAAACTTATCAATCTTCAAAGCTACGACAAATCTATAAAAATACAGAAAAAAAAATTTATGAAATCCTGTTAATAATAAAAAAAGGAAAAAATTTGGAAAAATCCATCAATTTGAGAAATTCACAAATAAGAAGAAAAGTCTATATAGATGTTATTTTTCGAAAGTCTGTAAAACTGAAAATCTGATCATATTTTTACTTCTAGAACATCAAATATCAAATTTTCATTATTATTATTATAATTCCAAAAAACCTAAAAAATACCCAATAATAATTAAAAATTTGAAAAAATAGACGAGATATATAAAAATACAAGAAAAACCTACAATACGAGGGGGGACCCAAAAGTAACGGGAATTGCGTTACAACTTTTTTATTGACAAATTTTTTCACACACAATTTTTATCACCTTCAAAGTAACCCCCATTGACTGTAATACACTTGTTCAATCTTTTTTTCCAGTGTTCAAAACAGTTCTGAAATTCATTTTTTTCAATGTTTTTTAAACCTTCCAGCGATTTTTGTTTCACCTCTTCTACAGTCCCAAAACGTTTTCCTTTCATGTCCCTTTTGAGTCTAGGGAACAAAAAAAAGTCACAGGGGGCAAGGTCCGGTGAATAGGGGGGGTGAACAATCGGTGTCATGCCGTTTTTGGTCAAAAATTTCTTCACGGACAGCGCTGTGTGGGCAGGTGCATTGTCGTGGTGGAAGAACCAATCTCCTGTCCGCCAAAGATCCGCTCTTTTCTTCCGGATGTTCTCCCTCAACCTTTTCAAAACCTCCAAGTAGAAGTGTTGGTTGACCGTTTGGCCTGGAGGAACAAATTCTGCGTGCACAATACCTCTGCAATCGAAGAAACAAATGAGCAATGTCTTGATGTTGGACTTCACTTGGCGTGCCTTTTTTGGACGAGGCGAGAGAGGTGTCTTCCATTGGCTTGATTGCTGCTTTGTTTCGGGGTCGTAGCCATAGCACCATGATTCATCGCCAGTTATAACCTTGAGAAAAAAATCTGGGTCTTCATCCAACTGATTTTGCAGCTCAAGACAGGCCTGAAGTCGACGCTCCTTTTGATCGTCGGAGAGAAGGCGAGGAACAAATTTGGCTGCAATCCTCCTCATGCTCAAATCTTCAGTTAAAATCCTCTGAATTGAACTCCATGACAATCCAGACATCTCACAAAGTTGATCGATGGTTCGGCGACGGTCTTCATGAACAAGAGTGTTGATTTTTTCAATGTTTTCGTCCGTTCTTGAAGTCGAGGGGCGCCCAGAACGAGGTTGGTCTTCTATTGACATCTCTCCATTCTTGAAACGCGAAAACCAGTCGTACACACGCGTTTTACTCAAAGCATTATCCCCATCAGCTGTTTTCAGCATCACAAGGGTTTCCGCGGGTGTTTTTCCTAACAAAAAACAAAATTTTACAGCCGCGCGTTGCTCTCCGCACTCAGCCATTCCACGTTTTCGCCGAAACGGAAAAAGTCGTTTCACTAGAAAAATTCTTACGGACGAACGAATGCACTCACAGCAAATGAACTTTGCACACTGACTTGGGAGAGTAGCAGCTTGGAAGAGAACCAGTGGAGAACCCGATCCCCCCCTCCGCGGTCCCCCCACCACCTAATTCCCGTTACTTTTGGGTCCCCCCTCGTATATTATAAATTTTATTACAGGATAAAAAACAAGAGAAATTTATTAGCGAAAATACTGGAAATCACACAAAATACTTAAAATTCCTTCAGCTTCTATACAAACTCAATATAACGTGAGAAATACTGTAAATCTTTTATAACTTAAGTAGGGTATGAATATACTTTTCCGAAAATTTTTTTAAACCTTGCGTCCCGAGACATACAATTGTAGAAACTGAAATAAAAATTAATGAAGCTTCTTGAAAGTTCTTTAAAAGTGGTATCAATACTCGAGAGGAAACAAACACATAAAGTATCGGACACGTATGTGAAAAATACTGTTTCATCAAATACATCAAATATTAATAATCTGTAAAGATGCTAGAAAGTATTGCAAATTTCGATAAAAATATACAATGTAGAAATTCTGAAAATCCATGAAGTACTCAAAATCTTTGTTAGTGTGATTCCCTCAAAAATTTAGAAAAATAGTGAAAATTTTTAGAACTCTGATTGCTAAAGTATCGAGTTTTTTTAAGAGCTTTATAAAAGTTAATACTATAATATTTGATAATTCTTCAAGTAAAGTAAATACTACAAAAATGATGAAAAAAGTGAAAGTTTTAGAAAAAAAATTTATCCTCAGTCACTTACAAAGAAACTACAACAATCAAACCTCATTCAATTTAATGTTAACTTGAGAAATGTCTTACTCTTAATTCCTAAAGTTATATGCAAAACGAATCCTGAAATTCAAAGAAAAAAAATTAGATTTGAAATTTAATTATTGTATTAAAATTGTAAAATAGATCCTGAATTT
Organism: Platygaster robiniae; assembly: GCA_028476575.1. Lineage (NCBI taxonomy): Eukaryota > Metazoa > Arthropoda > Insecta > Hymenoptera > Platygastridae > Platygaster > Platygaster robiniae. Next base: position 23,632,492 of record CM052021.1, read on the forward strand.
CGAAAAATTGAAAAATCTCGGAGGAAAATTTTTTTACGAAAAACCCCTCCCGAAATATTTTCTGCTAATGCCCCGGGTTTGGTACAATAGCAATGTGGTCATTTTGATTAATCAACCTCATAAACTGACGATTAATAAGAAAGACGAACGTTCGGAATATGAAACCAAAAATATTTACCAGCCACTCGTGCACAGTGCAACCCGATATCCTAGTAGATTCTACTTAGAAGTATAAAATATGGCCTGCCTGTATATTGACCCTATCTGATAGAAGATGAAACGGTTTGTTTAGCGCCCATCGGTCCACTGATAATCCGGTCAAGGATACGAGTGCTAGAAGGCAAATTAAGAAACGGAGAAAATAAACGGCATCGGCGTACATCTTGAGCGAATCCTTTTAGAAGAGGGTCGTTAAAGTAACGAGGACTTTAATCTCGACCGAGTCTAAACGCAACCACAGATAAAATACAAGACCCACGAAAGAGATTAAATTTTAGAACGATACGTTTAAAGCGCTGAGCATTGATGACACTACAACTCATTTTCAGTGTGACAGCAGTGCAAAGTTATCCAGATTTCACAACGAACCTCTATCTAGTTTCAAATCTTTCAAAGTTAGTAATAGTAAGTAAATAGTAAGTGATTTGATTTCATACGTTTTATATTTCATTCTTTGTATGCATACCTAGGGGTTGATGTTTTCATTGAATCCTGGGAACATACGCAGAAAAAATGTTTAACCTTGGACTACATTGTTTCAATTTGTTCATAATTTCTCAATGGCCAAACTGTTTTCTAAAAATTAAAAAAGAAAACAAGTGGAAAATTTTTCTTTTATACCTCCTGGATCAATACTGGAAAACGAAAAAAATAGATTCGATCGTAACGGCTGCGAGGCAAATTGAAACTGATAGCGACTGGTCCACGAAGCGCTTTGAGCAGGGTCCTTTGCAGCGTGAAAAATATTTTTCCGAGCATTTCCAGTAAAATTGATTCGCAACTCGGCGAAGGAGGACGGCCTATCGTGGCGAGTGGCGTGAAGGAGCGGACGAGGGGCCACGATTAGGAACAAGGAAAATCAACCCTCTTCGGTGCCTTGGAGACATTTTAATTTTCGTTCCCCTCGGCGCGATCGCATCAAATTCCATTCTACTGAGAAGCTACTCGACTATCGAATTCATATTGTCATAATCTCGACTCGCAGGGCTGACGCGCGATCGAAACTTTTCCTCAGTTTACTGTCTCTAACTCATTTTACCTGGGGTAGATTCAATCTCAGAAATTTCCTTTCAACGTTCGTCTTGGAGGATTAACTAAATTTGATATGATTTTCCAACTGGTCGATTTTCGGGGATGGTTTTTCCGTTTATGTATCTTTTATTTTTACTTTAGAATAATCGCTGCAGAAGAAAAATGAAAGAATCTATCTATCTGGTAAAAACTCTTGCGCCGTAAAGGAACATTTACAAAAAACTGGCAAAATGTCAGGTGACCACAAAAGATTCTTCCATACATCACCTTTATTATTCTTTTTACCAGAAAAAATTCCAATATTTGAGATCTTGGGTTGATAATGTATCCCAGCATATCCTTTGTTCCTTGAGAAATTGCAGTTTCAAAAGATAAAAATTTAGCGAATGTCGTTTCGTACCAGAATTTTTTTCTGGTGACAGAAGTTACGTCCAAATGTACCGTTGGTCAATATGACTAGTGACTTCCGGCTATTAAAAGGTTGTTACATTACCGGCTGGACACATTTACAAGTGATTTCAAGCTACATACTTGTGTATTAGTGTCCATCAGTTTTTTGATTTTATCAGTGATTATTATTGTTTGAAATTTCCAATCAAAATTCTCGATGCCAATTTTTTTTTTTTTTTAATATTAAAAATCAGTTTCAGATACGTGAAAATGAATAATTTTGTGGATATAACTCACACTTTTAGAAAATAAGAATCATTAACTTCCCCTCGTTTATTATGAGTTTGACTTTCCACTAACGATCAATATTGTACATGTAGAAAATTTAATTTCAGTTGGGAAACTTTCTGCTTGAATGTACTCGAACGTCTAAAAAAGTCTTCTCGGAGACATTTAATTCAAAAAATTTGCCTGGTTATTGAAGAGGACCATTCGAGCGAATCACTAATAAATTAAAGAAGACTCGAGGGCGATAGCGAAGTACATTTTCCGGTTGAGTAGCCGATGTGCAAAGTCGGTCGATGCATATTTCAAGTGCAATTCGCAAAGCCCCCAAGGGTCCAAGTCCAAGCAGCTCATGCGTCGACGACGTCAAATCTCGTGTGCGCATTTTTCACTTCAGAAACTAATAAACACAAGGAAAGTTCTATTATTTGTCAAAAAAATATATTCCCCAGATTATATTGGTTCCGTATTTTCCTTGGAATAACCTCTGTGATATTGTAGCAATTGTGAGTTAAAAAAACACTGTATGTGTCGTGGGATGAGAAAACGTTGCTTAGTGGCAAAATCGGTAAGATTCACTTGGGACCACTGATATCTATAATACACTGGATAGATGATAGGGGTGGTGGGGATGACCCGAATTGAAGCGCGCCATGACAGTGTACTTTTGTCCGCGCATGCGTACAAGGCAGCAATTTAAACACACAAATCCAAATAGCTTCTATTGTATTTACATCAAAGAAGACATGATAATATAATTATTTTGTTGATAACACTAATATTCTGTAAACAAGTGCTAAAACTATCTTGAAGATTCTTATTAAAAACATTTTTTAAGAAAACAAGCTTACGCTTATACATAAAAAATGATTATGCGCGTCCAGTCTCAACGGAATTATTTATATATTCGAATAAATTAATGAGTCACAATGAAAGCATCACTATAGGTAATGATACATTTATAAAAATGCGTAAGATCATTTATTCAAGTAACAAAATGATATTACAATAATAAATGACATTTCATAACATTAAATTTACATATCAAATAATAAATGAATCATATTCATTTATAAGAAATATATTATATTAATAATTAAATGATTTTCACACATTTACAAACATTCTAAAATTATAATCATGAAAACTATTAACATATGAAAACATAATTAATAACGTACAATCATATATACTGCTAATATAATTATAATAATTAGATAATTATTTACTTTTTTTGTTTATATTGTATACATTTACTGTAATATAATAATCTATAATATTTATTTTAAATTAGATAATAAATATATATGACATTCACAACTCTGGCAAATAATCTTCAACCGGTCTTGAACCTTCAAACGTTACCATAAAGTTGGGTTAAAGTTCGGTTGTAAATTTTTTAAGTGAAAAAAGGCCTTGCGAACGATATTTTTGCAATAAATGGCATCGGTTAATCATGTTCAATTTTTTATTGGGTAATTCAATCTTCAGAACTATAAATTTCGCCTTTTAATTGTTATTTTATCTTTTTTCATGGCTGGAATTTCCTTGAAATATAAAAACACGATAAGACTATAAAGACGATGCAGATAACTAATTGTAAATAAAAAATCATTTTGACACGCTCTACGTTCTAGGATACGTTAGTTTTTAATATTTTTTATTAAAAATTGTAAGCTATCCATATATACGTGTACATTAATGAAATTCCAACCATAAAAAAAGGAAAAATGACAATCAAAGGCGAAATTATTATCAATGACGATTAAATTTTCCAGTAAATAATCAAACATGATGAACCGATGCCCATTCCTTGCAAAAATATCGTGCACAAGGCCTATTTTTTTCATTTAAACAATTTTCAACCGAACTTTAACCCAATTATAACCTTCAAAAATTAAAGTTAGATTGTCAGGGCAAACTTCATTTTATGCTAAGATCATTTTGTAAATAAGGCTAGTATAAATGTATTAGAATAATTAATACATACAGACATACAAATAAATTTATAGGTATGTCTTATTTTTATACATATGTGTAAATATGCTCTCATTGTACATTAAAACTACATAAACTTAGTAATTTCGGTTTTTATAAACTTTTTATAAACCCCCTTTTTATAAACTTTTTTTAAAACACCTCATAAAACATCGGTATTTTTTATAAAATTACACTATTTTTTTAAAGCGACTTTACAAAAAGAGCAATGTCCAATAAAGTTTGCATCAGTTTTTATAAAGTCACTTTATAAAATCTTTATAAAATTAGTATTATCAACAAAATATTATTATCATCATGTTTTCTTTGATGTAAATACAATGTAAGCTATTTTAATTTTTGCGCTCTTAAATTGCTGTTTTGTACGCATGCGCGGACAAAAGTACACTGTCATGGAGCTGCATGGAGCGCTTCAATTCGGGCCATCTCAGATTGCCTCTTTTCCATAGCGTCAGCTATCCAGTGTATTAACATATCAATTCTTGGGACCGACTTGAAATTTTGAGCCTAAAGGGCCCAGAGCACCATACTGTGAGGGAGCTATTGTGTTCGAGCTCGATTATTTATTTTCCGACAACTTTTCAATCGTTCAGCGTAAGCGCTATAACCGATTGCGCTTATATTGGCTGAGCTTGTTGAGCATTGTTGAGGCTCGAGATCGAACACAATAGTCCTCCCACAGCGTGGTTCTTTTGGGTACTTCCGTCCACTGATATTCCGAACACAGGATCGGTAATAGGTGGAATCTGGGAGTGAAAATTTTCATGTCGACGATATTTCATGGTTCGTGGCCGAGCATGCGCACTGGGTTACTACACTGTGAACAGCGACTGTATGCGTGCCGCATACGTATACTCGTTGTTCACTGTAGTAGTAATCCAGTGCCCATGCCCGGAAATGAATCATGAAATGTGGCGGACATTCAAATCCACCGCGAGATGAAGAGTGGGGGAAATTGAAGAAAATTTACAGCAAGTGCATCAGAAACACAGAAAAAATTCTCGTTTCAGAGTATCCGAACTAAAATTTGTAAGTTTGAGTACAAGATTTTTTTTTTACTACTAACAAAAGTGCTTAATCTTAAAAACTTTACTCAATTTTTTTCTTCATTTTTGAATCACATGATATAATATATTGTAAAATATCTATATCATGTACTTACTAACGCTCCGTATGTTCATTTTTGTGTAAAAGATAATGGAGAAATGATCAATAGAAGCCAATAGTGTAATTTCTCTGCAGAATTTATTTCACAGTTGATTGATAAATGTTTCGATCCTTACCAGATCCTTATCAGAATACTTACAGTAAGAAATTTTACACAATAAAAAACTGAAATCCTAATCGAATGAATATGAAGGAAAAATCTCTTTACTCACATTATCGATACAAGCAAACTTTCAAAAAATCTAAGTCAAGAAGAGACCATCGTCGAATTGTATCACAACCATATGTATAAACATTTGTCCTCGTCAAAAAAACTCATTACAATATTTTTTCGGTATGTAATACACGTTGGTTCTCGGAGCTTATAACATCGTCCGTCACCAATGACCGATAAGAGAACTCTGACTAATTCTAACAGAGAAAAACAATTCTTCAACAAATCTATCTTAAAAAGGAAACAAAAAAACATAATTATCAAAACATATTAAAAGCAAACATAAATCTGAAATCCAAATCTCGAAATCCATTTAATAGTATTCATATGTAATAAAATGAAATAGAATTTGAAATTCCTATTTTTCAATTCCTCTGAGTTTGTCCAATGTAACAAAAATTACAATCTCTAGAATGTATCCTATGAACTGCACCTTGTTGATCAAAAACTCCCCATTAGTCGTTGCCTTTTTTTATGATCTTTGTGTTTGACTTATTATCAATACTATGAATAATTTGAACATTATGTTTATCAAAATCTTTCTCATCCTTGTATGTAAATTCTCAACAAATGGTAATATTAGTTTCGTCTTATTGGAATCATCCCTATTCTTGTTATTAGAATTCATCTTCATCAAAAAGTTCATCCTTTTTTTTTATGTATTTCTCAATGTAATCACGAGGATAATTATTCATCTGTAAGGTCTCTCTGATTATTCCCAAATTCTTCCCATGACATTCACGATCAGCCAGTTTTAAATTCTTATCTACCAAACTGATGACAGTAGGTACCTATTTTTTGTTGTAATGAGTGCTCAGAAAAATAGTTGATCATCCTTCCAGATTTTTATAGTATAAAATTCCTTATTGTAATAATCCTGATGAGGACCTGACAGGGATCGAAATATTGATCAACACTGTGAAATGAAGATGACATAAATTATGGAGAAAAATTACACTACTGGCTTCGATCGATCATTTTTTCATTATCTCTCACACATAAAATATAACTTTCAATTTCGAAAATCAACATATAGGTATTAAAACAAAAGCTGTAAGGGTGTTATCGGATTTGACCGATTTTCCAAATTTTCTTTATCTATTTTGCGCCTGCGTATTTATATTTACGGGACAGACGATTTTTCATTATCATGTATTGCCGAGCACTTTCCCGGAGACGTTCGTTCAATAAACACCGTTTTTATTTCTAGCTCGAGTTTCTGTGTTTTTGTTCCCCAACCTTTAACGAATTCAATAAGCTGTTATGTTTAAGTCATACTACCATTTAAATTTTGATCGAAAAATTTTGACTTTGACCAGTATTTCGTTTTCTTCACGAAGTATTTTCTTACCAAGACAAGCCATAAAAACAATATCCATCACTTACCGTGTAAAAATCCTGATGTACGAGGAAAATCAACAAACAATTTTCAAGCAATTAGATCGTAATTATAGATATTTTCTACGACGATTAATTTATGACACTTTGGGTCATAATGTATCATATAATTTCATCACGTTCGCTCTAGGAGAATCGCTTACGTGAACTTCAATTCACATCATAATTTTGCTGACGCTGCGTTAATAACATAGTTATTTTATGGAAAGCTTGTCTCGTGAGATGAAGGAAAATTGTTGATTTTCCAAGACTTACTATAATTGTGGGTATTTGCGTGTTTTATTTGAAGTTGTAAGTATAGAGCACGCGTGTCTACGTATTAGAGATGCGCGTACGTATTTTTGCTTGCCAAGAGAGGCATGGAAGAAAGGCATTTCGTATCAATTATATATTGGTCCCGCATATCTAGCATATCCAGCATATCTTACAGTTGCTTTCTCAAAATTAATTTTTCATTACTCTTACCTCACAACTGACAATCTTACGTAAACAAGTATGGATGTGTAAAATACCTATGACACGCAGACTCATTCGATCGTTGATTGAAAAAATTATTTCGAAACTTCTTCAGTTTAAAAAAATTAAAAAAACAAAAACGGAACAACTTGAATAAACAAAACTATTGTTGATTTACATTTTATTCTCTGGTAATTAAAATGTCAGAAACATGGGGTTCTCAATGCACCTAATTTTACGGCGTGATCTCGACGCGTTTTGCGGTTTTACAACAAAAGTTCCGTGCAATCGTGGCCTTATGCGAGCAGCTGTTCCTAAGTTCTTATTAAGCCGGCAGAGCCAAATCCCAGCGAACGCCGCGCGACCACCTAACTTACATTAGTATCTCGTTAACGCCGTGGCCGTGAAACGAGAAGCGATGTTAGTCGAGTTATCGAGCAGCCCGCAAAGCGGATTTACCACAACTGCTTCATGCACGAATTTATTTGCTCGAGATCGTTTGATATTCCTACCTCCGAGCGAGATAATTATAAATATTTAACGAGTATTCTAGTCATGCATTTTTATCATCGAACTGCATTATAAACGTTGTGCGACTCCGTGCGAAACGTGGAGAATCACAATGTTGTTCATTCAAGGGTGATTTGTAATTTATGATGAAGTAATAGATATTGTACGTCTCTGGGTAGAAAATCTCACTAAACCTTTGCGCATTTGCCATCCTCGGACAAGGACGATATTTTCCTGTCCTCGGCTAGCAAGCGTCTCGTTCAAACAATTACCGTTCTTGATCTCGGAACAGCAATAATGAGCCGTGGTACACAATGTACTATTTTAGAAGAAATAGGCAAAAATTTGAAGTATTCGAATATTCAATGTAAAATTCAAAAATTTTAGTAGTCCATGTCTACACTTTATCGATTTTTCGGTTGATGCAATCAAACTTTTCTTCCAGTGTTGATATCGTCATTTCTAAAAGAATAGATAAAAAAAAAAAACAATTGACGAATCATTTTTCAGTTATACTATACACGATACTTTTTTCAATTTCATTGAGAAAAACTTAAAACCTAAACAAAAACATTTTTGGGAAGGGTTTTTAAGAAAAATGTATTTCCTTGAGGAATTTTAAGATTTCATTCTTTGACGATCTGGTTACGTTAGTAGGATTTTTGTATTTTCCGGATTTTGCGGTATTTAAGTTGTATAGAACTTTGGAAATCTAAAACTACATTTTTTACATACGTTTTCAAGTCAGTGAGTTAAAAACTTTTTTTCCACTGTTATTAGAATTTTTCATATTTCTTCAGTGTTTATACAACTTGAAAAATTTTTTGATGTCGGTATCGTTTATTACACAGTTTTTGATAATTTGATATTTCAATAATCGAAGTTTTAAATATTTTGATCATTTCATAAATTTTTGAAGAAATTATATCGACGTAGATTTTGAACATTCCACAGATTTCAAGAATTTTCGTATTATATAGGTGTTTTTTTTTTTCAATATTCTTAGTATTTTACAGTACTTTTTTCAGATTTCTAGTATTTTTATAGATCGCACTAGAGTTTTTGAGGGTTTGATGTTCATTATTGAAAGTTTTAACGATTATGAGTACTTAATTCATTTGACAGGAAACAGTACCTTTTATACAGATTTCCAGCATTTCTTTTTTGTAGTTTTTCGTATCTATATACTGTTTGAAAAACTTTCAGTTTCTTCCATGGATTTTGGTACATATTTTGAAAATATATGTCATGGAACAAAAAGTTTTATAAATTTTTGAGAAAATAATATCTACATGGTTTATTATTATTTATTAATTAAGTATAATTATGAGCCTTTAAGGGTTGTATCAATTATTTTAATTCAATTATATAAGTCTTTTTTCGTAATTTCAATTCATTTATTTTCATTGTATGTGTAATTATATTTTTGACACAAGAAAAACTGATTGAATAATTCTCTTCTATTCGCTTTTCATTTTGAATAGACATCCGTTTCTTCATTTTCTGGTAGCTAGCAACTTTTTTAAGCCAGAAACAAATTACAAATTTTTCTTGAATATGTTCTATATTTACCAATTAGCTAATGCTTTTCACATCTAATTGAAATTATTCCATTATTTTCCTAATTTGTCGAATTTTCATAACTACTGTCGATCTGGCCGTATTTTAAATTTGTTAGGTATTTTTCCAAATGGATTACTTTCTGTAGTATGCGAATTTCATCTCTGAGTACGCATTTTTTCCGTTTGTAATTTTTCAAAATGCTCTATCACTTCTGACGTATATAGTTTTCAAATATGACTTTGCACAGATTTCGTTATCACTTGAAAATTTTTTTAAAATATCAAATAAACTTAAAAATGAGTAGATATATGTGACTAAAAAATTTCTGTTTTTTGCAGCTGAACAATTTGTGTTTTGAAAAATTTCTGTTTTCTGCAACTGAACAATTTGTGTTTGAAAGCAAAAAAAAACCGTCGAATTGAAATTATTTTAGCTAAAACCACAGTTGTAGTTGTATTCTATCTTTTTTACAATCTTAAATTATATATCAATTTGAATCAAATGTAAGCACGATGTGTAAAGTCTTTAGTATGACGAATGAGTCAAATCCAAATTTTCGTCGATTTCGCGCGCTCAACATTACGAGAACACGATTAATTTCTGGCAGTCTGGAATTACGAATTCACGTTTTACTCGTCATTCACAGATAAAATATCATATTGACAGTTTTCTAAATTCCTTTTTTCACGAGACGATTACAACCCTCGGCTTCATTTCCCCTCGGGCTGCAATTTTTCGTTTCGTCAAACCAGGCATTCCGAAAAACTGTCAATACCCTATGGGAAATCTTGTTATAGTCTGTAATTCATGAATTACAAAACTATTACAACCAGCAGGCTAGATTCCTTTTCTACCAGCTGATCAACCGGATCATTTCTTCGCACGAAATATATAACTTACATTTTTCTGACATATTATTTATTTAATGTAATTTCAGTGTTTACAATAATAAAAGATTCATATAAAACTTGAACTCTAACGATGTGATTTTGGTAATTATTAAAAAGAATACATAAGGGAATTTTCGAAATTAAATTCCGCGCGAAGAAATGATCTGGATGATCGGCTGGTACAATCGGAATCTACCCTACCGGTTGTAATAGTTTGTAATTCATGAATTACAAGATTTTCCGTAAGGTAATATGCTATTTCACATTGTTCTGCATTTAAGAAACGCCGCACAAAAAAATGTCACACATAATGAAACCGCCCGATTTTCTTAAGGTACCTAATTTACGGTAATTTCACGCAATTTGACGGCATCAAAACATTAGTCTGTCCTTGTCACGAACTGTCACGAACTATATTGTTGGAATACTGCTTGTGTTCCCAAACACACACTGCTTCCCAACACTGCTTGTGTTTGTGCATATGTGTGAAAACATGTGGAAGTATACATTTTTCATTCACATCGTAATCAAACGCCGCATAAAAAGTGTCATGTACAATAAACCTTCCCGATTTTCTGAAGATACTCAATTTTAGCTATCAGTAGTGAGAATAATAATATTAATGCTATGGAGCGAAAAAAAACAACGAATTGGAAAATTTTCCGTACGAGTAAGCGCCACCTTCAGGATCAAAACATAGACGTAAAAAAATGGCCGATTTAATGGGCTAATCAGCTATTGACTGTCAACAGCTGCCGTTCGATTTCATAAAAAACTAGGCATTTTGCGAAAAATGAAAAATCGAAAAGCCCTTTTTTTACATGATGGAAACGTAAAATAAATAGGTTTTTAGTGCATCGTGAACAAAAAAAAAAGAAAAATTCCTGGCAAGTTTTTAGTGCGGTGTTAAAATGTTTTGGTCATGGAAAACGATTAAAAGGATTTCAAGGCTAATGTCTGGAGATACGCAGCCGGTTAGACATTAAATTTTTTTGAATCAGCTCTCATAGCCCGACTGGTTTATTCGATAACCAAAATATTCTTTTTACAATTCCAGTTTCATTTAAATTTTAATTAGGTATTATTATGATTTTTTGATTTTCAGACAAAATAAAAGTATATAGCCCTCAATTTTCAAGTTCTGTTATTCGAATTGTATAGAGATAAAAAAAGGCCTGAATGGATTGTGTAAAAATGAAAAAGAAATGCGTCAGTAAATAGACAATTTTACTGAAGAGGACCTGATCAAGGATCCGGGTTCTCTTAGTTACTGAAGATTTAGTTTTTTCACCTTGTGTTTCAAATTATGTTATGTGTAAATTTTGAATAATGCATCTTGAATTTTGAGGGGAGGCCGTTCAAAGTCACCTCTACCTACGCTTTTTAAAAAATACACGTATAATTAGCATACAATATTTTTAAAACCGTAAATTTGGTGGCTTACAATTATGGAAAGCAAGTGACACAGGTATAAAAAATTTCACGTGACATCCCCCATTCTCTCGTAGCCCCATGACTGGTCCTGATTCACGAACGTGTGAAGTGTCAGGTTTTTGTCAGACTTGTGTTGTTTCTACCGCGCATGTCACTTTAATGCGTCCAAAGTGCCAACGCGGATCCCTTCTTTCATGAAGTGACTTTTGCAGAGCGTGAAGTATGGCTGCAGCGACGATCACAGCACTGCACCAACAGTGTTTGAGCCATCCATCGTCGGCCACATCACATGCAGTGAGGTTACGAGCTATTAACGACGTCGCTGTTTTGCATGGCCAACACAACTCTCACATTTCAACTGTCCTCTCGCGCTTTTCAATGCATTTTCACTCGTTCCTCGTTCAATATCAATTACGCGTTTAACATCTTGCGCTGCCGAGGAATTTCACGTTAGCTGGAAACTCGATCCCATCATTTTTAGGTCTTTGCTCATTCATTTCTCGCACTGAGAATTTGCAGGAATAAAGGACAAAAGAACGTTTTTTCATGTTATTGTTCAAAAAGCACAAGTAAATGTAACGAATTTCAACTGACACGTTTTCTCATCCATAACAAAAATTTCATGGAAACAATTCATACACAATCTCTCCCATGCAAATGACTCTCAACCGCCCCCTCCCCCCCCCCCCCCCCCAAAAAAAAAACGTTTTGTACGAGTAACTTCACTTTGAGAAAGGAAATTGAAAAGTAAACGAATGCATAACAAACTTTCATCACCGATGTTTGAAGTGAAGAAAAATTACCATGTTGATCAGCGGGTTGGACTCAAAGTTTTCATACGTATGAAGAGAAAAATGAAAGTCTATAGACTGGCAGAAAACAGCTTTTCATTTCCAAAGGCTCTTATCATTATTAATTCAAATATTTCCTTTTTCAGCTTCCTAACAATTCATATGAACTTTTTGCTTGAAATTTCTATTGCTCCGAATCGTATAAATTCGCAATATATAAATAGAATCGCTCCATAGAGAGAAGATTTTGAGAAAATTTGAGAAAATTAATTATAAAATAGAGAAACTGCAAATTTTTTTCTTAAATTCGTCATTTTACAGAACTTCTTGCTTACGTCTGGAAATGTCCCGCATATTCATTCATTAATGAAACTATGTACAAAATGTAGACACTTGAGAATTTTATTCGAATTTCAGGTATCACTTACGAGTGAAATCATAGAAATATTGGGACGTATAGACCACTAAGAAGGAAGTAGGGATAAAAAAAAAATTTTTTTTTTTGTAAAAATGGTGATTTTTCAATAATTTACCCTTCTTTCGGCACGAATTATTGTGAAGTAATCACGATGATATTTTTAAACTCGCATTTTTTTGGCATTTCGAAACTTTTAGGGGGTGCGTACGTAGATTTTGAAAAATGAACCAAATAAGAACGACCCTATAGGGTACACTATGGTGTATAGTAAAATAGTTATATTGTACAAATGACAATAAGTATGCCACTTTTTGCTACATAATTTCGTGAAATTTGAAATCTCATAATGAAAATTTATTATACGAATTGTAATTTTAACGATACATTTTTTCAACGCACCGGCGCGTCGACGTAAAGTGCAGGCAGGCGCGGAGTTTCAGCCAACTGGGAACAGGTGGCGACGGCGTTTCTTTTCTCGCCCGCAATTAATTTACACATGCATTAAAATAGACCAGAGAAGCTGGCCCTCACATGTCATACACATTTATTGTGATAAAGGCAGATAAAAAGACTTGGGTTTACGATCCTTTTTTTACTTTTTGAAACTTTTTAACGCTTCCCCTCAGGAGGGTCCCCTGTTGACTCATAATCAGTGGCGTGGTGAACAAAAAAATGCAGTACTTTTGTCCAGGGTGGTTTAACTTCCATAATATCCCAAATTTGAGTTTTTGCGCCCTCTGGGAGGAACAAACGGGCAAGTGAACTCATTCTGGCAATGCTGTTAAAACGGCGACCGTGTCGCCGCCTAGGACGGAAAATTCGATTTTTGAACTAAACGAAGTCTGAATTTTTCATCGAAGTTAAATCACTCTGGTTTTTCCCAACTTTTGCGAATACATATTACAGTATGATGCACTAGAAACCTAGAAAATACACAAAAATATTGCAAAAAGAACGTATAGATCTGTATACTGAAAAAACTGTATAAATTTTCGAAAATTTTGAATGATAGAAATCAAAATATGATATTGCAAGAAGTATAGCAGAAAACTAAATATGCATAGGAGTTTTTGCAACAATATATATCTATTACTACAATATCATCTGGCAATATTCACAGTGTTATTTCAAAAATTGCTACATCATCTCGTGAAAATACAATATGTCAGAGTGATTCCCGTTTACTATACAATATTGTAATAATTACAATATTTTTTTCTCCGTATATCTAATACCCACCAATGCACTGAATTTTATATTTTTAAAGTTACGATTGAAGTAGTTTGATTTGAAAATTTAAATGTTTAAGAAAACTATTAATTTTCAATTTAGAACTCGAACTCTTAATTTCTTACACTCAAAACTGACATTTATCCATAAAACAGTGATAAAAACTATGGTATCAAATTCCATCATATTAAATTTTCGAATGAATTATTACAGGATGAAGAAATATGACCATCTACACTTAAGAAGTTAGATAGCTTGGAAATTTGAAAGAAGGTCGTTAAAAATTGATAACCCTCAGATCCTGAAAAAAATATTTTTGTCTTAAAGACCGTTTGACAAAATTGTTTTCCCCTACACTCCTGGTAAAGGTTTACTGAAAATCATTGAAATTCGAGCTTCAGCCCATATGCACTTTGATGAACAATAACCTGATTTGAAATTAATGAAAAGACTTCAAGCTGGGACAGTTTTAAAAATGCAGGAGTTAGTGAAGAGTTTATGAGCACACGAATCCCCCACGGTGCTGAGCCGATTAGGACGGTCTTCTGATTAGAAGGGAGCTTTGGATGTTCAACCCGTTGGCTAGGCGCGTCATCTTAGCATCCGGCGTGGAAAATGGATGCTCGCCATTTAACGGAATCTCGGCACGCTCGTGAGGAACCTCGCCGCCATGACCCTCCAGCCCGAACGACCTCCTTAATGTCCCTTACTAATTTCTCTGGAATGTTCATCTCGATTTTACGATGCAGAGTGCCTGATACTAATGACATTACGCGCGCTCCACGAGTGTCCCAGGCACCTCGTCCTTTGTTCCCTGGCTATTCGCGAGCCTCTCGCCAAACATTACGCTCCATTATATCCGCTCGCGAATTTATTGGTTGGCCCTTAGCAGCGCTCGTTTCGATTTCACCTTTCGAGATAGAATGCTTCGTCTGAGTTTTGTATTTTTTGTGAGTACTTTGGAATAGGACGTTGTTAAAAGATTTTTTTTATCAGTGATTATACATTTCTATGAATGTACATATGACCATGAACAAAAAACCTCATCCCAAAACTTACAAAAATACTCGTCGATTTCTTGAACCCAGATCGATCAAAAAACTGACGCAGTCACATTCTCGAAGTGAAGACTTATTCCGAGGCATGAGCTGTAATAAACAATGATACCAAAGTCCTGAAAAAGCCACGATCACGTTCCAAAGCAACATGGTTCAGCGGAAATGCGGGCATATTTATAGGATGCGAAGTGCAGCTGTCCCGCGTGCTCGCGGGACTTTGGGCCGCAATGTACGGAGAGCATCGGAGAGCATGCTGTTATTGTAGGAGGTGGCAAAATCTGTAACTTCCGCCCTCTCGTCCACGATAACAAACAATAGCCGCACGCGGCGTCCGGGCGTGCCTGGCTCCATTGGTGCACCGGGCAGGGTGGTTGGAAGGGCCGAATTGCGAGTACGTGTTCCAGCATACAAATACCAACTTTTGGGATAGACGTGCCCCTGCTCCCTTCGGCGCGCCAACGCACTTTCCCGTTTACGAGACGCGCACCTAATGGATTGCGCTAATGCTGAGGCGGTCAAATCGCGACTCTCATTACTACTATTCCTGGGTAGATGATTTCACTGGATTTTGCGAGTGAATCTTGGAACGTGGCGCAGGGTTGAGTCGAAATTAAGAAGACTAAAAAAACATTGACTTTGAAAAGAATTGTACGTTATTCTCCAAAACAAATTTTTTTGAAGTAATTTCGAATATATAGGGGAGAGTAAGGCTATTTCGATCAATTTTTTTCCTACCCTATCGTGCATCTTCTTATATTAGAGCTATTAGAATTATTAGAATCCTGGGGGGGACGCCAATGATCGAGCGGAGCCGTCCCCACCCTTAGGTCAGAGGCGAATAGGAATTCCCTTTCCCCCACGATTCTAATAGTTCTAATAGCTCTTATATTAGAAGATGCACGATAGAGTAACAAGAATTTTTTTCAAAAAACGAACGAATTTTTGTATGTATTTGTGGTCAAAATGAAGAGATAACACGCTTTTACATAATAAAAAATTTCTGAATTATATTATAAGATTTTATAATATATTTAAATTAGGTATAGATTTCCGATAATTTTTTCATTTTCATTTGTTTTTCAGTTTCAGTTCTTTTTTTTATTTATTCTTCAAATGTTTCTTTTTTCGCTTTACTTAAGTAATTTTTTCACTGACGTGTCTATAGCGATAATGCTCCTACCGCGTAGTCTGAAAGTCTGTGTATGAAATAAACAGGTTTCAGAAACTCATTCGATTTGTTAAAAAGCTTATAGAAAATATTCGAGGTTCAAGTTGAACAAAATAGTGAAAAATATGACTCAAAATTTAAATAAAAATCATCTAAAACAATCAATTCAAAACATTCCATAACAAATTATACCGCTTGAAATTCATTTTTATAAATTTGAAATCAATTCTGTTTCATGTAGATTGAAAGAAATTGAAAAAGACGATGTATAAAAAAAATTTCTTTTACTAATATGTTGATCGATGTAGCCCAGGGATGTGAGGCGGTAAATTTACCAGTAAATTTACCAGTTAAATACTGGTCACAACCGTCATTTACGACAAGAAAGTTTCGGTCAATATTGACCGACAGTTTACCTTACCGGTCAGAATTATTATGATGGTCGAAATTATTACATATACTCAAAGATGATTAAAAAAAAAGGTCCAACTCGTTTGTAATTGCAACTTTCCTTTATTCATCAGATTTTTAAGAAAAAATGAAAAAAAAATTTTTGTTTCCTATATAATAAATAACTGTACAATTACAACCTTTCCATTTGAAAAGGGTCATTTATAAAGAAATATGCATATTATCTTATAAAAGTGTGTTATTAATTAGATATTTTCCTTCAGTATCCGTATTATCGGGAAAATTTCTATTTTATGCAATTTACGTCAGTTTCCTACACTCATTTTAAGACAACAGTTTTGATACTGTATACAAAGTATTATTGTACAATATATACATAATAGAATATAATAGATATATAATAAAGATAAAAAATAAGGCAAAAATGCTCATTTTTACCGAATTTTCCACCTTTTGACCGAAGTATTGAATGAATAACGTCTAGTCGGAGAAAAAGAACAAGATTGAGCTTCAGTTTCATAAGCGCCATAATTTTCAGGGTCGGGCAAACAGACTGTGCGAATTTAAAAATGAAAAATAAGGCAAAAATACTAATTTTTACCTAGTTTTCCACTTTTTGACTGAAGTATTGAATGGAATACGTCGATTATTGTAAATGTATATATGATTATATATTTATCTATTATTCTATCATTGTATATAGAGACAAAAATTAGAAAATACTGTATTGTAAATGTGACAGTTAGACAAAAGACTATTATAACTTAGACAAAGGTGAGTCAGAGTAAAAATTGTTTTTCAAGATAAGAGACATTATTAATCTACATTCCATCACGCACTTCAAATACCCTCGAATTTTTATTGGAGCTTACTCCAATAAAAATTAATAAAGAGAACGGGTGAAAGGAGAAGGAACTTCAATCAAAAGCTCTGCCTTGCTGAATAGTGATTGGACGAAACCGAATTACCAATAACTCTTTAAATTTTGCGAATATAAAAAAATTTTAAGGAAAAAGTATCTTGACATTTCATGAGGCATCGATGGTTCTCTAATTATCCAACGACTTTAGG
Organism: Platygaster robiniae; assembly: GCA_028476575.1. Taxonomy (NCBI): domain Eukaryota; kingdom Metazoa; phylum Arthropoda; class Insecta; order Hymenoptera; family Platygastridae; genus Platygaster; species Platygaster robiniae. The sequence continues at coordinate 23,650,195 of CM052021.1, forward strand.
ACACTCCATATATTGTCCAGCAAACGCTGTAGTACTGTGTGTCCCACGGTAAACTGGACACCTGAGTTGAGGTTGGTAGCACTGATTCCATAAGAAAAGCATTGTCAGTGTTACCAATCTCAACACATGTGTCTAGTTTACTGTGGGACACATGATACAGTGACACTCATGAGTATTTTCTAGAGAAATAGAAGAGTCTTTTATGAAATGTGAAATAACAAGATTAGTGATTTTCACCTGGAATTGCTGGAAATCATTTGGTCAGTCACGCTAAGTCAAATTTTTTCATCGAAGTTCCTTCATGACTGGTAATTACTGAACAGAAACGAGCTCTGATAGTTAATTATAGTTAGAGAGTTTTTTAATTTGACCGTAAATAACAGCAAATGACCGTTAGAAATTACCATGACTTGACCAATTTTTTTTCTGACCGGTAAATTCACATCCCTGATGTAGCCTCGCAAACTCCGATCTAAGTAGCCCCAAAAGTAATCAACAGAATTTCGTATGCGTTTGACCCCTAAAAAAATTTTTTTCATAAAAAGGTTTTTGAAAGAATATCCTGGATCGTATGTACTTACGAAAATACAAAAAACTTCCTTAGTCTCGGGTGTTTACGGCGTTTGCTAAAATTTTTCCGAAAATCACAATTGGCACGTTTTTGACAGCTTTTAGGACAATTTTTGTAATTAATTATTATACCAAGCAACCGATAGACACATGGCTCCATTTTTTTTGCATCAATTTAGGTTACTATTAGAACTAAATTTTCGAGGGATTACAATTTGAAAATTGAAACCACATTTTTCAGAACGTTAAGTGATCGAGGTAGCACTCTGATCGAAATAGCCCCATTCTACCCTAGATTCTACGAATCTTAGACATAGTTTTATCCGTCGTGAAATTCGTTAAATACGGTTTAAAATGAATGAGAAAACTGCGAAACGTGCAAGGTTGTGAAAAAAAAGGAAAAAATTCATATTTCAAAGTATGGAATTCGAAGACCGAGACCAAGCGAAGTTCTATGTTCATAAAGTGATTATAAAATTTCTGTTATAGTTGCATACTATATTTTGTATTACACAGTCTGTAAAACGAGGTTGAAGATTTTGAACTTCTATATAATCAAATTTTCTATGCCAGAGGTAAATGAAATTATTTTTTAGTGGAAAATAAGTTCTTTTCATTGGACAAGGAAACAGAAAGAATATTTTGTTCTGCTTGTTCACGCGAATTTTCGAGAACACACGAAAATTTGTAAATTTTGATATTTTTAATTATTATATATTCACAAATAATAGTATTTGCATATATTATTTATTATGCATATATGTATAACATTTAAAAGAGTATGAATATTTTAAATTGAAACTTCTGACGGCGAACTACTGCGAGTTTTATAAAAGAAGGGCGTTCAATTTTATGAGAAAAACAACTAAAGAAACCATCCAAACTAAAGCATGAACTGCATTTAAAACTGTAGATTTCAACTGATTGAATTGAAATTGGAATCCCAAAAGAGTCTAATGCAAATCTTAATTTCAAATTAAACTACAAAGTTTAATTTTCATTTCACATTACATGTATGCTATACGATTTGAGATATAGAAAAAACGTAAATCTTTGTCGTCAAATTTCGGATTTAGATTTGAATTCAACTTGTTTAAAATTCAAATTTTAAATTATTCAGTTTACGGCCACAGTTTTAAACGCAGCTCATGCTTTTGTTATAGTGGTTTCTTTAGTTGTTTTTCTCATAAAATTGAACCAACTTTCTTTTTCATTTAATTAAACTTGCAGTAGTTCGCTGTGAGAAGTTTCACTTCTCTCGCGAGTTTTCAAACTTACACCAGTTTTTTTTATCCTTTAAAAGGTTTCACAACTACTATTTTTTGAATAGCTAAAAAATCAAAAACACGATTGAAAATCAATCATCGTACATAGTGGCTTCAAAAAAGTAACATGTTGCCGGAGAATTTTTCCAAGTATGGTAGGTGACTAATAAGAAGATTTTTCAAGGTTTCTAGAAAAGTTTAATGATTTTCGCATAATTTGCAACTTAAGTTGTTTGGTTGAGGAAACAGTTATACATTGATGTATTCTGGACAAAAATAGTATATGTATGTAAATTTTGATATTGCCTACTAATGAAACAAAGAAGTATGGTTGGAAGGCGAAGTCGTGGTCTGCCATTGTTTCATCAAATAGGGTATTGGCGAAACTCGCAATGAGCTATGCATTTTATCGATAATTTATCTAATAGTTCACGTATTAATTTTCAATCAATAGCAAGTTGCGAAGAAATTATATTTCTTCACTTAACGTTATAGATTTCTCACATTGCGCTGTCGATAAAAGACAGATTCATCAAATGCTTTGCGAATCGCGAAGTTGATGTTAGAAATGAACTATAAACATGATAAGAAACAACGCTAATTAGTACTATCTTACCCTCAAAAAATATTCAAACATTTTGACTAAAAGATTTTTAAGGATTTTCACTGAAAAATTTTTTACTTGATGAAAATTTTGTCTAAGTAGGAGACGACACATTAAAAGTGCTTTTCATTGGACAAGGTAACAAAAAAAATTTTGTTCCGCTGGTTCACGCAAATTTCGAGAATACTCGAAAATTTTTAAATATTGATGATAGTGATAACTATCATATAGTTAGGTCTGTTAATGAAAAATCTATAAATCCTTACAATCTCATAATTTTTCAAATGATTTTTGGATTCTGAGAAAATAGAATAAAGTTATTGATGGAACTATTGTTTAAGGAGACGGTCCCATCAAGAGCCTGAAAAAAAAAATCGTTTTTTCCTGATGTTTTTTTCTCATGGAATGAAACATCGACGTTTTAAGAACTTTAGGATATGTTTTAAACGTGTTATGAACTTTATTCACGAAAAAAAATTAATTTGTGTGTTCGAGAACCTAAGACAGAAATGAAACTTCATCAAATTTAAAGTAAATATATTTTGAAATAATATATCTCTGTTGTTGCAAGAAAAAAATTGTTCAGTTGTAATCAAAAAAAAAACGTAAAGATTATTGAAATCTCATTTTCCTAATAAAAAAATTAGGAATGCAAACAATATGATAACTACATGAATAACGACTTTTCATTTTTGAAAAAAGTAAACAAAGATGGCGATGGACGCTCTTATAGAATTTAAGTATATTTTAACATTCGTCGATGACTTTTGCACTTTTTTCTAGTTAAATTATAAATACTTTCAAAAACTTTTGTTGAACTAAGAAAGAGAAAATATTGATAAAGAGATTATCTTGAATTATGAAAGAGAGAATAGAAATAGTCTGCAATGCTAAGAAATTTCCCGTAATGAATGATGCACCTGAATTTTTTGCGTGATGTTTGAAACAAGTTAAAAATTACAAAACTCTGTTTTTGTAAGGAAGGATATTGTTCGTGACTGTACATGGAAACAAATGTTAAAAATTTTTTCGCTCACTCACTTCAGTCACTTTTCGAGAACCCTTGAAAATTACAAAAATAGAGATTGTTAAGAATTCGCTAACATGTACGAAAAAAGTTTGGGATTCCAAATATCTTACAATACTTTAAAAAATAATTCGTGGATCACGGAAAAATAGAACAAAGTTTTCGACATCAACCTTCCAAAAAAGCGAGAATTCTTAAACATTCGTCGATATCTTGCATATATTTTCTCAACTCCGAGAATTTTCCGAAAAATTTGTCTCAATTACATTCAAATTGCAAGGATTGAAGACAAAGAAAATGCCAAGGGAAACACTTGCTGCGATCCCTAGTATGACCGAGAACTTGTTAGAAGCGCAAATACGATAAGGATGATCCTGATACGAGATTGGCGTTTCCCGTTTGCTTTTATTAATCGGCTCGATAAATCCGGCCCGTAGGAACCGTAATCAAATATAATTCCCGCAGTGTATTCCGCAGAATCCAGTAGCTGTTCTCGGCTGAGCGACGCGGCCGTGCAAACAGAGCAATTGGCAGTGCGGTCGGAAGACTAATGTGCATTAAGTTAGCTCAGCAAAGCCGCGATTCGAGGCATGTTTAATTCAGTCCCTTGACTGATCTAAGATCGTCTAACAACACAATGGCCTTTCTTAAAATGAGGCCGCCATTTGACGGCCCACCCTCGTTTTACTTTCGAAACAATGACGACGCCAGCTTAATTGATGGCCTTCGTGGCACAGCGAACCCTCCAACCCTACAGCGCAGCACTTTTTCAATTGCCCTTCCAACTTTTTTCCCTCCTCACCACTAGATCGACCATTGACATGACGCCAGGTACGAATTTTTGTTTTTGATTCTCTAAATATTTGACAAAGTATTTCAAGTCATCGAAAAGTTGTAGGTACTATTGAATTGAAATCATTCACTCTTCCATAAGCTTGTTATTGATATTTTAATGATACTCACTCCACTCGTACCTATTTCTCTAGCAGGTATAAATCTGAGATACCATTCAACATTATGGAATTCCTCCTATTTAAAACCAAAAGTGCCTGCTGGAACAAAACCCACCCTAAGAACAACTGCCATTCATAAAATACCCCGCGAGCTTTTGCGCGACGCGCTTACAGCTCGCCACGATTTATAAAAGAACCGTGAGTTATTAAAAGCTATGTGTCTTTTGTGTTCCAGGAAAGTTTGGAGGAAAGGGTTAGAGAGTTGGAAAAGACTTTGCAAAGTGAGCGAGTTGCGGCTCAACGTGATCGTGCTACCATTTCCAGGCTCCAGCGCCAAATTAATAAGGTGAGTACAAGCCAGGAATTCTCCCATTCTACCGTACTTAGTTTTCTATGAATTCCGTGTTAAATTCAAATCACCCATAATTTTAAAAGATAATCCACAGAATACTCGCGATCTCTACGCAAGGAAAACGGAAGTACATACATATAATAATGGAACAAAATTCCGTTGTTCGCCAATTTTCATCAAGGGAATATCTACAACCTTCGACAAACATCACTGTAAATAGACTCTAATGAAGTTGGTAGGAGGGAGAGTGAAGTTGGGGAGAGGGAAACACATAGGAGGGTGAATTCGGCAATATTTTTTATTATCTTCTCCGCAAGCGATCGGATGTTAGTCCGACGTGGCCTAAGGCGTAGGGCAGTTTACAAAGCATGTTCCCAGAACCGATGAGGGTCATTGGCGTAACGCCTTAATGTGAAGTATACGGCTCTGTTTCTGATGTTCTGCCCCCGGCTCCTTCGATTTTTGTGTGTATAAAATATCATGACGAAAACTGCCTTGCCAGGGAAACTCGAGAGAAATTTCGCTGTGAGAGCCGGAGTCGAGCTCGCATTGTTTTAATGGTGGCATAATGAATGAAAGGTAAAAAAAACCCTATGGCTCCCCATAATCCCGAACAAACACGAGGAACGCGTTTCTCAGAGTGAAGTTGAAAAAGCTAAGGGAGGAAAAAAATGCTGTTCATTAAGTCATCAATGTTCGGATTCCAGCTGAAAATTAACAGTGTAAATTGAATTTTCAGTACAGAAAGAGAGTTAGAATAAGCGTGCAGTGTAGTTTGTGGAATATTGATGGTTTTTCGTGAAGTTTGTGGAGGTACTTGCTGCTATGTTTGGTTGAGATTAGAGTTTTCAAGATGTTGTTAAAGGAATTCTTTAAAAAATCATGTGCAAGATATTGATGGTAGAATTGAGAGGTGTATTACACTGACAATTAGTTTGCTCTGGTTGATATCAAGAATAAGAGAATTTTTCACATTGGATAAGAAACAAAAAAAAAGGGGAAGTTATTAACGCGCTTTACAATAAAAAAAGTAACATATTGTATTAAAAAAGTTTTCAAGTGAATAAGTTGTTCTTTTCAATGTAATGATTATGTTCTTTAGTCACATGAGAGTTACCTCCATGAATTAGGAAGAAGAAAATGAATGGAACGCACTGTTTGATTGGGAAGTGAGTTAACGAGTTCCTTTACAATGTGAGTTTGCAAAGAATTAAAGATATGGTTTTATAAATATACAATCATTGTAATAAAAAGAGTATTTTCGTATTTAGTTTCCTGAAGTGAACCTTGAGTCAAAAAATCGAAATCTTGAAAAAAAATGACAATGAAGACATTTAATAAAGGAAAATGTGAAACTTATTCGAACTTCATCATTTATAATATTGGCTCAAAGGATTGATTTTACAAACAAAATCAACGAATTGAATCTAATTGATAAAAAAAGTTTTTTCAAGATATGATAAATTTATAACAGTTTGTATTATTCCCGATATTTCACGGATTCCAACAAATGAAAAAACATTGAATATTTTCATGATAGTTGACAGTTCTGAAAAAAACCGAAAAATTTGTAGGATTATAAATTTTCAGTGAAATAGACTCGTTCCTGAATCGTTCAAGTGCTTTCGTCTCTTTCTATTCTGATTTATTAGCATCAGATAAAAAAGACAGATATATGCTTGTACGTTTCAGGAACGAGTGTATGTAGATTATATTTTTAATCATATCAATAATATGTAGAACGCAGAGTAGTATTTTATTATTTTTAATGAAAATCTCGGAAGCTTGAGAAGTATACAAAAAAAAAATCTTATTTTGTACAGGAAGATTTTTCAAGGTTTAATGAATTTCCAATAGTTTGTAGTATATAAGATAATCTGCGAATAAAAAAAAATGAAAGAACAATAAACATTTTAATGTCCGAAAAAAATTCTCGAAAATTCAAAAAATCTGTAGGTTTCCAGAAATCTCTCAAAGAATTTGTAGACAATTCTCATTATTATGTATCTACGAAATATGGATAGTAATGTTCATTTTTATTCTGAGATGGAAAAATTAATAAACTTTATCATTATCAGAAAATTACGCAGAAACATGATAAGTTTAACAAACTTTTTTGAAATACAAAAGTTCCAAATATTATGTATTGCGTTAATAACTCTGAAAATTTCCAATAATAGAAAACCATTGAAAATTGGAAAAATTGTCAATAATCCTCAAAAATTAGAAAATTTTGTAGAAATGAATATTAACATTTTTGAATATTTAATGATAATCTGAGAAATGCTTGTAAAATCTAAACAAATTCAGAAAGCCGTCGAAAGTAACGTAAAATGACATGCGTACATAAGAGTCACCGTTGTAGAAAAAATAATTTAAACTATCTCGCTCTTTATCCACGAATAATAAACAAATAATAATCAATGTTTCTCTGGAATGTATACAAGGCATCCGAATATTTTCTGAACCCTGTAGATCTCGCTCCATTTCAATACGTCCACGCTCTTTTCCGACCGGGACTCATTCTTCCTTGTTCAAAAAGAACACGAAGACGAATCTTCGAAAAATACATGAGTTGATACAAAGATTTGCGAGTCAATGAAAGGGCGTAACGTTTTCGTGGGTGCAACTTTTGGTGGATCAGCGAGATTCCTTTTTGCTCGCCAGGCGTGAAATCGGCAAGGTCCCATAAATATAAAAGTCGGCGAAGTGGAGTTCATCGGGACACACCCGTGACACGGCACGGAGCGTATAAATCATGGGACCAGTTTTCACAGTTTCACATGGAGTACAGATACAGTAAACTTACTGAAATTAAAGTTTTGTTAAAATCCAATAGTCTCAGAAGTAAAAGTAGTTTCAAATTAATTTGTAGGCCACTACGAAAAAAACAACTTCTTTTAGGTACGTTGATAAAAATTTTGGTAGAGGTGTGCGGGAAGACAAATTTGTTCAGTCGGGACGGGACAGAAAATTTCTCGATGTTTTAGGACGAGATCCCAAAAAGTTCGGGAAATCTCGGAAATTTCGTGATTCGGAACGGGTTATCCTAAACTCGGGATTCTCCGAAGTTTTCGGGAAACGTTATTTCCCGTCCCAAGTCTTTTCCCGTCCCGTCCCTAGTTCGAGATTCACGAAATGTCGGGATCCCGCACACCTCTAAATTTTGGTAATTACATTGAATCTCGTAATATCAACCTAGCTCTATCACTGAGCTAAGATCATAATTCTGTATTACTTTATTAAAAACTTATAACGGACAGACAACTTGAAATTGAAATACATGAAAGTTTCACTTTATGCAGTTTCCACGAAAAATGATATCAAATTAAAAATTACTATAAAAATGAGAACACTAGTCAAAAGTTGTATATACTTATTGAATGTTACTAACACGCTTTTTTCCAATATTTAATGAGATGAAATTTGCATATTACCGACATTCAAACCGATTGTTTCTCCTGAATCGAATGTTTTTACTGCATTTTCAAGTAGTTGTGTAAGAATTATAAGAGTTATCACTGTTTTGATTGATGAAATAAATAAATAATATAGAATATTGAAGAAATGAAATAGATACAATAGCAATCACGGAATCTATTACTTTGCATATACAATTGAAATTCTTATTGATTTTGATAATAGCCTACGAATTAATTTTAATTTACTTTTACTTCTAAGACTATTAGATTTTCACAAAACTTTAATTTTAGTGAGTCTACCGCATCTGTGTTCCATATATGTGAAATTGTGAAAACAGATGATTAGAAAAATGTTTTTGTTCATCACTCAATTTTAATGGTATCACATAAATTGTAATCTTGTTTTCTCTATGATTTATTTACATTTCAGCTTTGTGGCCTCTTCAGGATTACGTTATTATTGAAATCCAACATACTACTTTTAATCATTTGAAGATAAGTCAACAATTAAATACTGTACCTGTATTATAAAGAAACTGTCGTATAAATAATCTGTATTATTGATTATATATAAATGAATAGCACTAAAAGAAAAATAAAAGACAAATAAATAACCTTAACCTTTCCATACTCCGTATTGATTTTTTGTCATGAAAAAAAGACAGTTTTGACACTTCAAAATTGATTATACCGAAGTTTTCGGAAACGATCTATTTTTATTTTTCAAAAGGAAAATGTTGTAGGAAAAACTTTCTTTTGGCAGAAAATTTTTTTTCGAAAAATATATGTTGGAAATGCCTTATTTCGGAAAAAAAATCTTAAGGAAATAATACCTTATTTTGGAATATATGTTATGGAACTGATCCTTGACTGGGAAAAAAAGTTTTGGAAGAAAATGGCGAATGGAAAAAAGTGTTTTTGTAAAAAAAGTTTTGGAAAAAACGGACTCGAAAGACTGACCCCCTACTACATATATTAATTCATAACTGATTTCAATACTTTTTTATCTCGATTTTTTTATCAAGTTTTTTCGCAAGTACTATTACACTCTGTTTTTATTAATTCTAGCATTTATACATTGGCTATATTCGGTGGGAGGGGGGCGGAGGTTAGTATATCTTTGTATATTATATATTATATATAGATATATAAATGGCGTAGGCTTAGGATGGAACGCCGAGCCGTGTAACCGGGCCTTGATTCTTCCCGAACGAGAAGCACTTCCGGGAGTCGCGTCCCCACGTGCGATCGTAGTGGATGCAATTTCGCTTGCGTCTTTTCGGTCCATTTCGAATAGGTAACGACCACGACTTTCCGCATATTGCGGTGCCACGTTCCATTAACTTTAACCGACCTGAATGATGGGAAAAATGTCGACCGTGGGGGAGGGGAAAGAAAAAAATAGCCTTGAAGGTCTTGATGCAACAACGTGGCTTATAGGGATAGGGGTTCCACGCCTGCGGGGGTGCGTTTTAGGGTCAGGGTCGAATTTTTGTGGTTCGTTGATTCATCGCATCAAAGGTCATTATTTCTGAGACAATGAAGAAAAAAATTTCATTTTGTGATTGGATTGGAAAGAATCGATGACCTTATTTTTAGCTAGGGCTGATTATGTGACGAGCCGCGTTTCGCTCGTCTAGTTTCAATTTGAAATTGAATATTATTTGAAGATTGTGGACTTAAAATATTATTCTCTTATTGCGCTCATTTATCTCGGCATCAATTTCCTTTAACATGGATGAGCCGTATACGCTCGGCGCTGCCACGATAACCCGCGATCCCGACGTAAACGTGTTCCCCAAAAATGTGTAGCAAAAATAGGAGGGATGATTCTATTTTTATGGAATCAAATACTATGTTGATTACACTTTGAAGGTTTCGAAATTTTCGTATGGTATACGTATTTGCAATTCTCGACAAGTAATTCAAGCCTAAGAATTTTTTGTATGCATCGTTTGATTACATATTTTAGAAATGGCAAACAGTGAACTAAAATTTCTGATATTTTATACATTCAATTTTTTTACATTTTCCGAATTGCAATATTTCTTGCAATAATGTTTCCAACATGAAAAATTCACTATTTATCCCATTTCGTTGACTACTGTATTCCAAATCCATCATTTTCATAGTTAATTTATAGTTTTTCGAAATTGAATCCAGATGAATTCTATACATATGGGAATAATATTACTTTGTTCTCACATTGTCCAAAATGTTATGCTGATTCCTCAAGATCACACTATGACAATTCGATGGAGATAATTACGACATTTTCATCAATTTTTTCGATTTTCACATTTCAAAAAACAGAGAATTTCTATCTAACCTCAGTGCACTTCTCAAAATTTATAACATTTAACTTCACGATTTTATTATGTAAAAAATGTTTTTCCTGATGTAAATTTATTTATTTATATTCACACAATAAAGTTTTATTTTTTAGAACCATGAAATCTGCTCTCTTAGCATACGAAACCGAAAATACAAACAATAAAAAATTGTGAAAATTGAATACTACCTTCTCATAAGTTTCTTAGATACTATCTCTTTATTGAAGAGTGCTTGGATATCAGGAATTGCAAATCATAATCAGACCTGTTTTCATTAAAATATTTCTCACTCGAGGTGTAGTTCAAGATTTGTTTTAATTGATGATTATTTTCGACGATCACATTCATAGTTTTTGATTCTCATTGTTCATCAAAAAATGCAATAATTTTTAAAATGTCATCAAAATTTCTATGCATATCAAAACAATATCAGTATTTTTTCTCTGAAAGTCATAATAATTCAACATCAACTCAAAAATGACACGATCTAAATTTCTACGATGAATTTTTAAGATTATTATTCTTCAAAAAGTAGACAGTTGATAATTAATTTTAGTGCACTCATTAAATTTGGTGAACATGTGTGTATTCAATGTCTCGAATTTCCGAATTAAGATATCAATTTTTTTTTCTTTTATTTGTTTTTTTCAACAAATATAAATATAATGCTTGGCATTCGAACATAATAGAATGAAGAAAATTAGCGTAAGAAAAAGCCGGAAATCGAAAATCATATTTATATTGATAGGCGTCCAAGGTGAAAATTCTTCCTTTTCGACTGCTTGGATTTGAGGACTATAGAATGAAAATATTTAAATTCCTTAATGATGATTTTTTTAGTTTCAAGGTTCAAAGATTTTCAAAATGACATCTTTCATATCTCTAATACAAACTTCCTGTATATTTCTCGTTTCCCCAACTTTTCTTAAGTACGCTAACGCAGTGTGACATGATTAGATCATTATTCGCGCCTCATATCAAGCGAACCGCCCCAAATTCGAATATACCATGCCCGAATAATGGGAAGCAGCATCCTCGCTCGCTGCAGATAAGGCTCCCATAACCGTTTCTAGTATATTGCGCCCATCGTAGCGTGCTCCTGTATATAACAGCTAATATGCCCCGATGAGCACGTGGTCATCGGATAAGTGACGAAGGCCTGACGCAGCAACGTGTCACTTCGACTTAACTGCGATAAAGTTAATTGAATAGAGGCATCTACTCTCCGGCACGCCAAATCGCGCCCACCTCCCTCCACTGCCCGCGATCATTGAAAACGAGTATGGAACTTGGCCTTCCTTTCGCCGACGCAACCCAGACTTGCCCAAACGAGGGGATCTCGAATCTTTCCGAATCGCGATCGATAAACTTGCTCTGAGATAATTTCCACGAAAATCATCTAGAGTAAATTGATCGACAGATTTTCATCAAGGAATGTACATTTTCTGTGATGCACTGTGATAGTTTATGCAAGTTTTCTAGAATGCTTCATTAGAAACTTTTCGGTAATAATGCGACGTAACATTTGGCCAACATTAGAATCGTGCAATGTCGTGGTTTTGTATATTTATCGGAGCGCCCTTTGGCAACTCCCGGAGGATCTCTTTGTGTCTGTGTCGTGCTGAATGCAAATTTCTCGCCGTGCGCGACGTGCGTTACGTTACGTTGAGTTTAGTGCTTTGGGGGGCGGCGCTATGGAAACGCAAGGTCACATCCGGTCGGCGTCCCAAGCGCCAAAAGCCCAAGGCAACTGGCAATGATAATAATTACCGTCTTGCTCATTGCGCTAAAACTTCATTCCGGCCATTTCTTGATCGCTCTCAATCCAGAACCCTTTGATCCAGCGTGGAAATATTTTCCAGACATTCTAATTTGTCTCTTGCATGATGTCAGATCATATTTTAAGTACTCTGGCATGATTAATTGTTCGCAGGGGATGTCATTATGAGGAATGGAGAATTCATAAGAGCATCTTTTAGATTCTATCGGTGCCTTTTAGGTTTTGATAGACGTGATCTTCAGACATCAATGGTTTCATGCTGAGAAGTCAGAGGATTGTGTAGGGAGAATTTTCTGGGAAGATTAAGTAGATGAAATTATTCTTATCAGTATTTTTGAATTACGAATTTTCAACAACCTTTTTCAAAATGTTCAAGATTTCTAAAAATCACCTAAAATTTTTTGAGCCATTTCTATACAAGTATATTACGTGAAAATAGTGAACTGTAAAAACAAATGTAAAAACAATTTTAGTTTTTCGATAATGGTTTCTCGTTTTAAATATGGCCAATACTTAAAAGTCTAATAGATCGCAGCATAAGTCGATGGACCATCGTTGTATGGCTGATCTGGTATATTTGACTATCGAAATCTCGTGAAATACATACATCAAACACATGTTTTGAATATAAATATAGTTATTATTTTCGCCCAATGGATATACATTATTCCTTCAATTTATCCACATAATTTTCAAATTCAACAATATCGATTACTAAGATCGAAACTTTATTTGACCGAGAAAATTTCTTAGGCCTCACGTAAGCTGTTGCGAAAAGATTTAAGCAATCCCATTGTTTCTGACAAAGGAAACATGCTATCGCCCTTAATGATCCGGTAATCAAAGTTCCAAACCAAACAGAGGCGGTTCTTTTCTTTGCTCTGAGCTGTTTCTCCCCGGAAGCACGCCAAGTTCTAGGTGGGTGATTCCCACGGAAACGAATGACTTATGGGAGAGCCTCGGCTATCCCGCCTTTTTCTTTTCTTCCAAGTAATTCCCGGATTCACTCGTTGGGAGAGTCAAGATAAATCGCGCTTGCATGCAAATGTCAGCTATTCATCAATGACTGGATTTTAACCACTGCGAAATCACTTCATTTCTGTAGGGTGCTTTTTTACGAGGAATCTTACTAGCTATATAATCATCAAAAATTACCTAATAGGTAGATAAAGTAAATTATCAATGAAGTTGAAGTAGGTGCCTTGATGATAATTCGTTATTATTTATCAGGTGAAAGTAATTTTTACAGTATTGAAAGGTTTCAATCTCAAATCCCTATACTCCATAATCTTGAAACATTTATTGAAAAATTTACTATTCACTGATTCGTTCAAAAATGACTTATGTTGTAGTGAAAGCTGCAACATCTGCATGATTGAAGAACTAGTAGTTTGACGATTGAAAATAATGGCCTATGAGGGTAGAACTTTTAATCTCTGGAATATTTAGGCAAAAGTGGTAAACATTCCCGTAAGCGATGCCATTAGAAGAAATGAGAGGGTTGAACATTCGCAGGAAAAACACCTATGAAATCTCGACCAAACTTTTTAACGAAGATATTATTCATCCTAGAATCATCGGTGAATTAACAATCTGTTTGCTGCGAGTGGCAAAGTTTGTGGACCACTTTGGCTTAGTGGAGTTTCACGAAATGAATGTCCCTTTTTATTCAGAAAGCACTGTGGAGTTTCCTCTTGTGCTATTTCCTGTGGTCTGGAGAAATTTTTCAACATGAGTTGTTTTCAGGAAATTTCATCACTATTAAAACTTTTCTTTAAATAAATGAATGAAAACTGCATGAATTCACTATTTGCAACTTTACTCATGACCCTGATGGATGAAAATTGATTTAATTTCGTTCCCCGACATAGTTCAAAGTTCCAAAACCCCCATGACGAACTATCAAACCCCCGATCTCGTCACAATCGCCCCATCATTCCAACCCTGCAAAAAAACGTCTTCCTCTCATCAAAATCTTCGCTTTTACTTTCTGCGGTTTGCTCGACGAGATAAGAAACTCCTCCATTCCCCCGAAGAAGTGGAAAGTTGAAGATAGAGCGCCGCGAAAGTGGCAGAGGAGACTCGGAACACAGTTGAGGGCTGCAAGTGATGGTGACTGATGTGCGAGCTGGCAATTTACATCCCGCTTGGCCGCGAGGTATCCATTTGGCTGCTCTGAAGGACTTGCGCAGGCACTTGAAAAACATTGCGACGACGTTTTGGCGAATTTCCTTCGTTTTTATCGGAAACGCCAAAGAGCTTAGACCTAAAGTCACTTGTCATTTGAAGAAAAAAAATTGTATCGAGCAAGGAATACATGTTTGATTATGTGAGTGTGGGAGAAGCGCCTACTTCTCCCACAGTCTAAATTGAAGTAAGTTCATTTCAAGTTGGCAGCAGCGTCAGAAGTCTTACATAGAAAGTCGTTGGAATATATTCCAATTAAGTTGCAAAAAGACCTGGAAAAAAAAGAATATTAAGAGTAACAACACGAAATTTGTTATTGGCAACTTAACATATCTTTACAGGAAATCTTTTTCAGGCTTCTTTAATCCTTCAAAACTGACTCGTCCTTGAACAAACAAACATAATCATCCTACATTTTTCCCATATACAAGAACCTTCAAATTGAAGTTAATCAGTCGACCCTCCAAGAGTAAACTAAAAGGGCCCTCGCTCCCTTGATGGGATGCGAAAAGCAATTAACAGCCGTGGAAGCCATGGAAAAGATTACGAGCGAACGAAGAAGAATCCAAAAACAATCTAACATCTTTAAATTTCCGGGACGAGAGGCAAATGTTCGTCGCGCAATGAGAAAACGAGCGTTTGCTTATGAGTGGGTACCAAAGCTGAATCTCTTTTTCAACTGTTTTCATTATTTTCATTTCCTCGGTGCGTCTTTTTATTTTCACCTTGCAGGGTCTGAAAGGGTTAGAAAAACACGCGGGACCGCCTCCGCAAAAAAGGACGAAAGGGGATGTTGCGCGTATATGGCGCACAAAGCCGCTTAATGGATTTCGATTCCTCCACTTTAACGCTTTATGAAGGTATTCGGCGACCCTGTATAATCGAGTGAAACTCGTTGCGCGAACAACGATACCTTCCCTCGTTACAGAGCATTACTCGCTCTCGTTATTATTCGGAATGTTATATTTGTAATCTCGTTTTTTACCGTTGCCCGTAAAACGCAGGGTGTACGTCTGGGCACGCGTTATTAAATACTTCCGGAACGAAGAAGGACGACGAGGGAATTAAAAAAGTTGCAATTTTCTTTTTTTTATGGTGAGGGATCGTAATATGAATATTCTTTGAACTTGCTGGACCATGGCGTTCTCGGTATCAAGTAAATTGGATTCAGGGAGAATGAGGTACGATTTTGATCACCAAATGATTGAAATAAACAGATATCACTATGTAAGAATAATAAATTTTACAACGATATATAACACAATGCAGATAATAAAGAATAATGCAGGAAAAATGAAATAGTTTCAAATAATAAAAAATATACCTACTGAAATCTTGGGGAAGAAAGGAATAGTTACATGGAGGTACTAAAAATTACCAATATTCAGGATTGATTATTAAGATAACACAAAATAACAATAATTTTGGCTTTGGAAGAATTTTTCTTGAACAAAACTCTTATCATAAATATTTGGCTGAGATAACGTAGAAAAAAAAATTAGGAAAATTGTTATAACATTATGAATAATATAATGTATAGAAATGAGAGTCGGCGAAATTAGATAAAATAGATATCTAAAAAATTTAATCTTGAAGCATCGAATGCAAGGAATCTACAAAGGGAATCCAAAAAATTACCAGAACATTTTTCGAATCTTACAAACTTCGAACAGATACAAAAAAAATAGTATTATTCAGTTTAAGAACTGTTTTCTGAAAAATCTATGGAAATAATCAATTTTAAATTCTAGAGCATTAAATTTTCAAAAACGTATTCATCAATGCATATAAATACTATAAATCTATTCAAATACAAAAAAAAAAATATTCTAAAAACTAACAAACACTTATTAATACGAGATAGTGAGATATTGACAAAACCGGAAAAATTTATGCAGATGCAATTTTCCCAAAAATCTATAAAATTACTAACAATTGAATAAAATTTGAATTTTAGGAATTATAGAAATCTAGAAACTTATGAAAAATCTGTAAAAATACACATGATCTATAAAAAAACAAAAGAGCTAGTACAAGATTTTGTAAGTATGGCAAATATACGAAAATATAGTAAATCCCTAGATACAAAAACACTATATAGATGTAGATTACCAGAAATTTATGAAATTACTGATAGTTGGCTAAAATTTGAATTTGGGAACATCAAATACTGGTTATGTGTATACTTCTGGAAAACCTGAAAAATACAGACAATCTTTAAAAATACAAGAAAAAGCTGCAAAATGATATTAAAAAATTAAAAAAAAAAAAACAAGAAACTCATAAAATACAAACATCTTAATAGATATAGTTTTTCAAGAAGTCTATGAAAGAATAAAAAATTGATTTTGATTCAAATTTATACAAAGTTTAGTTCCAGTCTTCTATATACTACTTGAAATCTAGAAAAATCTAAGATCCCCAAAAAACAAGAAAAAGGAACAAAATCCGACGAATGGGTACAGAAAAATTTTGAAAATACAAAAAATAATTATAAAATAGAATATAAATATGAACAGCAACTTAACCTGGACAGAGTTGAATTTCATTTTGGGATTTTGGGTTTGTTTTTCAGTTGCGTTAAAAAAAATGTCGAGATAAATTTTTATGACATCATATTTTCGTTTCTTCAACAAATGCATTTTAAACATTCGTATCATACGCATGAAAATTTGATGCATTTGACCAGTCCTATGCATCTCCCGTAGTTCCGACGTTCACGATGTTATCAATTCTGGCGTTTATACATTTGCGATGTTCGGAGGGCGGGGGGAGGGGAGGATTGAAATTATACGTTTCTAGTCTTCCCATGCTGAAATTATTTTTAATATCTTGATCTGACAGTTGTATAAACAAAACTTGAATCATTTCATACTATATCAGAATAAATATTATCATGGTGTTAGTAAAATCAAAAGGTTCATAACATTAAAATATTTGCTAGTTGAGTTTTCAAGTACACGTTTTTGTATTTCGATTTCAACAAGTTCAGAAAATGTAACTTTTTATGCAAAAAATTCGTCTAAATATTACGCTTCAAAGAATCCTCGTTATGGAAAGATTCTAACATACAAAAAACTAATAGAGTGTTTCGAATAGCAAAATTGTTGATTACCTACATCAATGAAAGTTGTCAAACTGAAAAAAATGTCAACATAAAAATTTATATCTGAAACCTCGCAACATTGTGATTGATATTCCGATTCTTCAAACTATTTTAATTTGTAAGAAACATTACGAAGTATTTACAGTCATTATTATGTTTTTTATGTTGCCAAATTTAAAAACATCGATCAGAAAAGTCTTTCTCATCCCTTACAGATATTTTACATCTTCTTAACGTCGACTACTTGTATCCCTGAAATTTACGTCACGCAAAAAGTTATCCATCCCAAAACCAGCTTTTTCACATATTTTCATTGCGAAGGTCGAGGTGATAGCGATACCCGAAAGACCTTGAGACGACGGTCGATTTCTCGCAATGTTTTTCAAGTAAACAAAGAACGACCCTCGTAAATGAAAAAACCCATCTCATCAAGAATCTGTCGCCAATTTCTCGGGTCCCGCAAGCTTTTGGTATCGCTTCGCGATCGACGCCGAGACGCGCGACGCTGCGGCGCCATTCCAAGACTCCGAAGGGTAGTTTCTCCTTTCGCAGTATCATTCATCTTTGACGCTTTCAAGTTCACTCCCGGTGCTCGCTGCTCACCTAGGTGTTGATTTATCACCCGAATCCGCATCCCAGCTTGTCTTCCCATCGATTTGTCTACTTGCCAATAAAACCTTGGTCGATGACATTACACAGTGACGCCAAAAATCAAACGATTGTTAGGAACATGATATGTAATTGGAAAACTAGACTAAAGACTAAAGAAACTGAGCCGTATCCTTAATTATTTTCAAATCGATCCTTTGTCCCTGAGTTATTTCATTACGAATCATTCGAGGGGCTGTCAATAAATAACGTACTGCATTTTTTTTAATTTTGACCCCCCCCCCCCTCATCCCTGCGTTACAAACATTCACTCAGGCTCGACCCCCTACCCCCATCCCCTCATGGTGAAACGTAACGCAGTCTTCAAAAGAAAAATAAACACTAAAGCAATTTTCCGTATTTACCTGTCAAGAGCATAAAATACATAAAATATACGAAGATTTTTAATGTAGGAGTATATTGGGTACAATAGGAAACTTTTCTAATTTTTTTTTCATGTTTCAACTTCCCATAGTAAAGAGAATCAATTAGGCTATCTTTTTGTCACAGAAACTAACCGAAAATATTGATTTTTATATAAGTTACCGAGCTCTGACTGATCGTGTTCAAAATTGAAAGTCGTGGGGTAAAGTGGGAAACTTCACAAAAGTGTATAAATCTAACATAAATCTTGTAGCAAATTTATCAAATCTTAATTTTAAGTCGAAGAAGGTTCAAAGAATACCCCCGAAGAGTAAATATAAAAAGAAATTTCGCAATGAACAGATGATTAAAAAATTTCAAAATTTGGTAAAATTGTAGCTTGCTTATTCTTTGTTCTTTGAAGAAATATCTAAGTCCTAGTCAGGGGCTGTCCACATATTACGTCATCACTCTTAGGGGGGGGGGAGAGGGTGTTAAGTTTGATGACGGATAATGACGTAGGGCGGTGTGGGGGTTCCAAAGATGATGACGTAATCATTAAAAAAAATATTTTTTCATCAAGTTTGAGAAATTTTACAAACTTAGTACGTGTTTTTTTAAATGTCGTTCTGATTTTTTTGAAATCTGGCGCTGAATTCACATGAAATGAATATTGTTACTTAATATTATTCATGAGCTGTTTGAACTATAAGCTTTTATTTGTTGACAAAAAATCATGTCTTTTTCGACTTCTTTAAATTTAAATTTTTTATTCAGGTGTAATGATATTTACAAGGTAATTACAATATTACCCCCCGCAAGATACATAATATCGGTCGCAGGCCTGATACTATTAAACCGACTAATGTAGATTTACTTCCATTTCATCGTAACTGTTCAGATCTATAATACACGTATTACATAAAACTAAGCTCTTGCTATCTCAGTGCATATTCTACATCTTGTTATTTATTCACGCATTTACAAAGACAATATCTCCTTTATTACAGTGTTATCCAAGGCAATTACCCATTTCTTTATCCTGACCGTTGGTGTATTATGAACATCGAAACTTATATCTACTGGCAATTTATTGAACATACTATATTTGGTACAACAAAATGACTTCCTGTATAACTTCTTGTTAATAACCGGTACTACTTTAAGCTTTCTACAGGTTTTGGTTCTGCTTAATTCAAGATATTCCTTCTGCAATTTCTTAAAGAAGTGTGAAATTGTCTTCTGAACATATCCCTTACTTAAATTCAATATTTTAAACTTATCATAAATTAGTGCGGATGAATAGCTTCTTTTCTTATGAAATATAATTTTAACAATATGTTTTTGGATACTGGATAAATGCCTCGTGACCTCCTTATCAGCGCCTCCCCAAACCACTAATCCGTACGACACTGTTGACCAAAACAACGTTTAAAGCCTTTTTACAAAATATTTTCTCTATGTATTATATTATATTTACTCTCTAAATATTATATTTATATTTTCTCTATATATTATATTATTATATTCGATTTACATTATTTTCTCCACATATTATACTACATTATATTTATTATATTACAATATATTATTATCAGCCTGTCATTTTCAATAAGGTTCAGCTTTATGTCAGTTTTATTTACTTGCATACACGCGAAATTTTTTTTTCGACGCTTACTCTATCGATTTCCGAAATTTTTTTCTTGCATTTCTAGAAATTAGACTAAAACGCATAAAATTAGTCTTTTTTTAAAAGACTAATCAGTTTCAAACTGTTCTAGACCTGGACATGTAGTCCCAACAGTTTCTCTGCTTTTCTGACAAGTAACTTGACGTTTTACTTTTTCATTTGTCATTGACATATTGTGTGTCATTATAATAGTTACTACGATGTTCGAAACACCTGAAGATTGAGGATTCCTGAATATAGCCTTGAAAAGGCTATATTCAGGCTATAAATAGCTGAAATAATAATTTAGCTGAAAAGGCTAAAAATAGGTCGAAACGTTGGCCATTAATTAAGAATAAATTGACTGGGAAAATCGAAAAGAGTGATATTTTGCATTAATTCAGACCCAGTGATAAACAACATTCATCTTTTTTCAAAGTATTATATAAATATAAATATATATAAAATTATTTCATATGATGACGTCAACACAAGGGGGAGAGGGTCTGCGGAATGATGACGGTTGATGACATGGGGAGGTAGGGGGTCGAAAATGGGTAAAAAATTGATGACTTAATATGTGGACAGCCCCTCACACTCTGGGTAATAAAAAAGCTAGTAGTTGGTTTGACGCATTTCAGATGATACGTCGTTGACAATCCTTTTTGTAACATGTGATCGCATGAGTTGCAAACGAATTGTGCAAAAATCACGATATTCATCTTTTTCTATCCTTTCTTTGCTGGTGTTTTTTTTCTTGGCTGCCATTGTTTTTTTTATGTTCATTAGGTTCAAAACGTTTACAAATCACACGAAAATTTTTGTTCTGTTATTTGTCTGAAATGATATGAAATTATGTAAAAATGAGTACTGTGGAGTCGCTAGCAAAGAATTTTCATTAAAGTCATTTTTTTTTTTTTTTTTTTTTAAACAAGGGTTTCCTTTATATTGAGTGATCGGTGGTTGAATATTTGACTATAGACCCCTAAAATATTGATTGTTGACTTTGGGACAACTATCGATTTCTTATGCCCATCAAGGTACATGAAAACATTTGAAATTTGTTAAGTAACGTTCTGCTTTATCGTATTTTTACACGCAAATCAATATTGCAATGCCATATTGTTTGAAATTAAAATACCTAAAAATGACTGGTGCTCTAGAGGTGCTAAAGATAATTATATGTAATTGTTTTCCATTATTTTCGGTATCCTACAATTTTCCCAAAAGACGTAGTGGAGTAATAAAAAAAGATTATAAATCTGATATAAACTATGTTTATTGATGATTACTGGACAAGACAATTACTGACCATTACTTCTGCCACTGATAATTTTCTTTCGATATGAAATTTTAACAACTAATGACTTAAAACATGATTTTATAGGAAATTTCTTTTCTGGATTCCTAATATTTGCTATAATTGTTCGAAAAATTCTAAACAATAAGATTTCAATTTAGGACTAACTTTAACTCATTTGAAAAATCCTCGACCATCATGATCATCCGTCAGACATTCAATTTCTATGAAATCACATTTTAGTGCACCGCGTTGCCGAATTGAAGAAAAAAGGGACTTATCGTTACGATCTGCGACTCAACGGAGATGAATTCCATAAAGAGAACGAGCCGCGTAACGACTCATGCTAAGAAAACGCGCGAGTATCGTGGAATTTCGCAATTTCTCCCTTAATTAATTCCTACGGCTTTTGTGATGTTCAAGAATCGGGGAATGGCGCGTCCCCTTTTTTTTAATCAATGCACCCCTTAGTTTTCCGCCCCACGTGAATGCTTCAGCAATGAACAAAAGCGCTATTGTTTTAATAAGCCCATGTTACTATCTTTATCCCCCTCTCCTCTTCCCCCTCCCCGACGGCTCACGTCCTCGATTTCCTTATCAGATTTCTGCTCGATGGGAATTTTCAATTTCGCTGGATCGCGAAGTGTTTGGAGTAAAATTTATTGCACATTGTGTACAGTAGGGATGTACATTTCTGAGAAGATAATCAACTTCGCGTTTAAAGTTGACAGTACAGTCTGGAACTGTTCTGAGTAGAATCGAAAACCTGGAAATGGATATTTTTTATCTATACCGATGTGGTAACGAGAGTACGATTTTTTCAATTCTTAAAATTTCTGGATTCGAGGTTATACAAGCTTTGAGTGCAGAGTCGTACATTTTTTCATATGACTTTAATAAAACGAAATACGAAATTTGTGATATTTACGTAATTAAGGTTTAGATTTTATTCCCTCACATTTAAAGCATTTTCAAATTTCTTTAGTAATTATGAAGTTTAAAAGGTACCCTGATATTTTTATGGACTCCTATAAAGCTTTCTAAAGTTTGATGATACAAGAATCAAGGTGCTAATAATTTCCCATATGTTTACAGATTTAGGAGAAAGAAATATCTGCAAAGTTTGTCAGTATTTCTCAGATTACTGAATTTTCGTATTTCACGTAATTTAAAAAATTATTCAATTTTTTTGATATTTTAATAGATATTTAGAATTTCTGTGAATTGCTTTATAGATTCCTAAAGTTTGATGTTTCAGTATGAAAAATTCGATGATTGTGCATGGAGAGAAATTTCTAGTGCTAAACGCAAAACAGTTTACGCGTTTGAGGGATGCCACTATTCTTAAAAGAAACGTACGGAGAAAGAGCGTTAAAATTAAGAAATCGATGCCTGAAAGGGCATCGATCTACCTCTAAATGCACGAAATCTACCTCTAAATTCACGAAACCAATAGCGCCTGAAACGCAAGAATCCCATGCCCGAAAAGCATTAAATCCAAGCTAACGAGTTATCCCCACTCCTTTGCAACTGGATGCTCGATGCTTGTAATTTGTCTGGAAATAGATCTATTGTGCCGATTGTCCGCGCTGCATAGTAATAAGTCGAATTCGTTAAATATTTCTGCTGTGGAGTACTAACCTTTAAGAGTAGGCATGGCTTTATCGGAAAACGCAAGAAACTCATGCCTTTCAAGCATGAATCTCTTGTGTTCAGAGTGGGAGTGTAAGCATGCTTTTTTCGTACCATATACATTTGTGTATTCGGAGCAAGGTTTAAATTGTGACATAGAAGCGTATTCTTTGCGTAGTATTTTTATGGTTCATAGAATCATCATTCAATAAATTTTAATAGGTAAAAATTTTTAGAATCATATGCTGTAAGATTCAGGGTTTTATAAATTTTTCAGACAATTTTATTTGCAGAGATTTTCTTTTAATAATGAGTTCTTAGTATTTCTCGTATTTTTGAAGTATTTGTGGCATTTTGAAGGATTTTGGGAAATTTATATAGATTTCTAGTATTTTTGCAGATTGCTTCATAGAATTCTAGAAATTGAAACTCTAAAATTTAAATTTCAATTAATTCTTTGTAGTTTGATAGATTTCTCAAAAATTAATACCTCCATGTTTTCTTTTATTGTATATAATTCTTGTACTTTGATATTGTTTGAGAATTTTCAAGATCTCGTAGCGTTTCGTAGTATTCCTATAGATTTCTTCATACGTACGTTTTTTAGAATTTTATGCTTCAGAATTTGAAGTTTTAGAGATCTTCCGTATTCTCTTTGATTTCATAGGAAAAATCATAATTTCATAGATATACATATTGAGAATGATTTTGAATTATTCAAAAGATTTTCTGTTATTCTCATTGAAATTGTAGTAGATTTCTCAAATTAGTTGCTCCAGGATTCCAATTTTTTTAAATGCTTAGCCTTCCTGGTAGATTCTTATATTGACTATCTTTCACTAAGTTAAAATTATTAAACAAAAAATGTTTTACGTCATTCTAGCCAACTGTTAACAATCAGATTTATGTAGAAAAATGAAAAATTCTTTAGAGTCAGTATTAATATTTTTCTGTTTTCGAAATCAGGTATTTCAATTTATTTAACTCTGAACACGCACATTAAAATTTATTTTCATCCTCTAGATCAAAGTCCATTTTTGAATAATTCGAATTATTATATTTCATCTATTTTATCATAATTTTTATCGATTACTTATTTTATGATCCTCTTATTTATTCATGTGCCTAAATTTTTATCATTTTCATTTAACCCACTAATTACACTTTGGAACAAAATCTGGGTTTTGTCGAATCTCAATTTTTTTTAATGCAACAGGTAGGTATAGGTCACTGAAACACGTATGCAAAAGGATTTTGAAATTTATATTAAAAATTACGAATCATAAATACGTGAAAGTATGGTAATGCAAAAAACTTATTTTTCATCCTATTCTGAAAATTAAAAACTCATTTTTCTGTCTTTTTATGCAGAATTCAAAAATGCTTACCAAATAGCAATCGGAATAACACTTCAAAGAGCGCATTCCCTCATGAAATTTATTTTTCTTTCTTGTCATTTGTCTCGGATTCATTGACTTGTTATTTATTTGTCTGAAAATGCTCCCCGTATACCTTTTTTTTCTATCATTCTTTGAGAAGCGTGAAGATTTATTTCCTCTACCATCATTCGGGCATCTTTTGTCGTCATCTAGTCCATTGTGTCCAAGTCATTGGGTGTGAGACATCATTTGGTACGGTTTAAAGGGAAAGAACGAGGAGGAAAAAAATTAATTTCGCCAGGAAATTCGCGTATGAAAATATTTATGCGATCGCGATTTTGTAAAGATTTCCGAATTATGTGTCAAAAAACAGAAAAAACAGTGTTTTAATTTTTAAAATAGCATAAAAAATAAAGAATTTAGATTTTTTACATTTCAAAGTCTAAACATTTTTTATCCGCAAATTCCGCTATGTATTTCAGTATCATTTTGCACACGTGTTTCGGTGACCAATACCAACATGTTGCATGTAATTTTTACATTGGGTTTTTTTTTTGTTCCACAGTGTTATGATCACCTTTTTTTATTTCTAAATGAAAAGTATGTACTGATTAATTTTACCTCAATATCAGGAGATCCTATTCTGCCTATGTTTCTAGTGACATCCATTTTGTAAATTTTTTTTTTGTAGAGACGAAGATTCGCAAACGTTTTTTATTTTGTTTTATTTTTGAAAGGAATGGACGTTGGCTTGGTTGAGTAAAGAGTCCATTACGAAGATAAATCGTAGCGGTGTAACGGCAATGTCAGGACCTTGCGCCGTTGCGCAACTAAGCAACGCGCTGCTAATAACACCAGCGGAACGAGGGTTGCATGAGACCACAATGTCGTCGATCGCCAGACGCGGTCGATCGGTACACAACTTTGCACTCGGTGTCACCCCTGCGCGTTAAAGGCAGCCGAGTCTTAGGGATGCCATTTTGCGTAATTAAATGATATTTACGCTCCAGTTTTATCGCTGTAGTTGCACATTACAAGTGGATCCCGAACGTTCTCTCCAAGCTAAAGGGTTGAAGCCCAGTTTACGACCCCTTAATACGAGCATTCTTCACTTTGCCGTCATCGCAGGTTCACGTACATGTATACGCATTGATCAGCTAGGGTATTTTCATCATATGCACTGAAGCTAGTGAGAGGACTGATAAAAAAAAATACTGCAATATTTGACACAACCATATACCTATAGTATGGTTGGCGCCGACAATCTTGCAACGTCCATGTATTAATTGAATTTTTTTCCTTCAAAGATACATATGAATAATATACATCGAAGGTTCCCAGTTACCATGAATATCTGTAAAAATACACCTACATTTTTCACAATGATACATAACATGACTAACGATTGATTATGTTCCCGTCATATCCACCCTCGGACATAAAATTCTTTATGACAACACGTATGTAGAATCATCCGTTTGTAATTGTACCGGACACGACGAATGTCACCGAAGTGTCGCCGTGTTCCCGAACTTCCAGTTGACAATTTCCGGCTCTAGGGGTGCGTATACTGCGTATACTTCGCTGGGTCAGTGATGCTACCCTTTATTCTCTTCCACATATCCGACGAACAACCCCCAGAGTAATTGCGGCCAAGTGGATCCCGGCTCTGTGTTTAGCCATTAATTAATGAGAAAGGCCTTCTCTGGCGTGATGCCTGGAAAAATATCTGAAACGGGTCTTTCAACCCTCCTAAAATTTACAAAAAAAGACGGCAAATTTTCAACCGTATTGGTGAGGGTGTACCGCCAAGCATAATGTAATAATAATAACAAAAAAAATCTATATCGTAGTTATGAGATTGCAATAGAAATTATTTAACAAATAAATGTCAGAAAGTAAATGAATTAATATAAGAATAAAGAGCTGATGTATAAATTCTTCTACACCAGGTCGTTAGACATAGAGGACAGTAATTTGGAATCATGTACTTTAAATCAATTTCGACGAATTTTTCAAATGTATGGATTTTTTATGCACAATTATGACGAAGCGAGTGTTCGAAGAGAGCTGGCTATTGAGTTTATAAAAGAATGCATATGGCTGGAAATACGAAGGGTAGGCTTTTATGGGGGAGCCGTAACTTGAATAAGAGCTGGGTATTTGATGGTGATACGGAGGGTGGATTCGACGGAGCTTCTCGTTTGAATTTGAGGACCACTGCGAATTGGACGCCTCGCTTGTTTTGCCTGGTGAAATTGGAATTATCGAGAATCTCGATCGCCTGAGGGTCATCTCACTCTGTAGTCAAATGTAAACGTAGTAGCATTGGTTTACGATTTCCTACCATCTCACCGTTAAAATAGGGATTTCATTCTTTAAATCACTGTGAGCGAGCAATCTTACATCCCGAGCGCTTTCAACGTGCGATTTCACACTGAATTTAATGATTTCAGGCGTTGACTACACACGCTGAAGTCATAGTGTAGTCAACCCATGCTGGTTTTATATGACGTTTTGAAATTACTTCACCATGATTACATATGATGTCAGTTAGACTACACGTGGATTTCAAACGTTATAAAACCATGGACCACAGAATGAGATACCCCTCGCGATCGCCTGTTTCGTTCGGCCATTCAAATATATGAAGCACTGACGAATTTTCGAGCCGAGCTCGATTTTACTGGAGATTCACTAACGTTCATGAGATACATGGAGGGCTGTGGAAAAGAGGCTCGTATACAAAAAGTCAAAAAGAAAATCATTCAAAATGCAATATGGAATTATAGGAAAATGGAAGAATTCACGAGTAAAAACCAAAAAAAAGGTGACTAATCTCAGGATCTAGTCTTCCCGAAAATGGAAAAAAACCTGATTTGATACCACTAACGTTAAATAATTATAGGCACTCGTAGCCCACAATTTGGTTGTTTGAAAAATTTTAGCTAATTTTGTTTTCATTACTCGATTCGCGTTATTACGAAAAACACAGTTTTATGAACTCCAAGCATTCTAGTGATATGACGTATTCCATATCACGACACTCAGTGTCAGCGCAAGGTGATTGCGGGATCATGGTGATTTATCACTAAAGTTTTCAAACCAAGCCTCACGCAGATTTTGTCGTATCCATTGGACGTGGAGCGTTGAACCCGTTCGCCCAGCGTGGGCAATAAATTTATGACCCCTGAAAATCGCCTAAAAGCACCCGGGTCCGCGTCACGCGAGGGCCGTAAGCACCGAAAAGATGTACTTTGGCCGGGCAAAGCTCGACGCAAATTTCGTATCGACTTTTCCGTCACCGGAAAAAATATTTGCACTACCAGTGCTGTACCCACTGTAAATAAAAAGGGGGCGAATTGCAAACACATCGCATCCGATTCCCGATAAATAAAAGAAACATTGAGACTTCGATTCGAAGCTAGAGGCAGGAATTTGAGTGAATTTAATTGAATACTTGATTCGATCTTTTATCGCCGGGCCGAACGGGAAATGCGGGAACCGTATTTTCATTTTGTGTCAATACTTCACGAGCGTCGATTTTCGTAAGGCGAATTCTCGTGCTTTGATCTTGTTTTTAGTTGTATTATATCTGGGGGCGATTTCGGGGAAAATGCGGTTCGGGGTATTTTTGAAGCCATTTGATTGTATTTTATAAATGGAAACGGAATTATAATAATACAAATAGCACATAATACGAATTAATGAAACTTTTTTTATCGCTAAGGAAATTTTTTGATATTTTAAGAATATTTGTTATTTTTCAATACTGTCATTGTTTTTCAGACTTTCAGTACAAATAAAAAATGCATTAATATTCGTAATTCGAATGTATATGTATATGTAACAAACATTAACAAAAATTAACACAATCAATAAAGTATGATCTTTTTTTGTAGTTGTACATACATATTATGAGAAATATTTCGAATCGTTGACAGTCTTATTACTTTGAAATGTTTTAACGATTCTCAACATTAAGTAAATTTCAAACGGGATATAAACCATTCAAAACCCTCGAAATTTATGAAAATATGTTCAATACCGTAATTCCTAATACTTTTTGGTTTTTCTTATTTTTATTATATATTATAATAAAAAAACAATATCATGCATTCTTCTACACAATATAGTGTTCAGTACAGTTTTCGTAATTTATAAACATTTTCCCTCGCACTGCATATTTTCTTAACTTTATACTAGAATTATCAACCATTTTCAAAACTAGTCTAAATATTTTTTTTTCCGAAATTAAACATTTTTCTAAATCATAAGAATTTTTCGAATATGGCCAAGTTTTTTTACATAAATTTGTGAAAAAAATTTTTATTTTCCTTAAAATTCAATAATGTATAAGAGATTTCGACAAAAAAGAAAAAAAGGAAAATATTAGAATAGTACATGTTTTAGAGATGTATGATTATAGTCATAATTTTTATGATAAATAAATATGTTATGAACATCTAAGTTTTTCGAATTTCACATGATGTACAATTTTTCAAATCTTCATTGTTAGTTAATTTTTTAAAGTGTCGAAACTTACAAATAATATTGAGAACTTTCCGAACTCGATGAATATTTGTTCCATTCGTCAGGATTTTTCTCAATTTTGAATAATCATTCATTTCTCAAGATTCTTATTCAAAACTAATGATATCCGTAAATGCATTTTTTGAACACGTAGGTGTGATGATGCTGCTCGAGTCTGAATTATTACCAACCACCAAAAAAAATGCGTTCCCTTGCCCCTGCCAACTTTCTTCAAATCAATTCAAATCTTTTTCTATATATTATTTATATGATTTATATATTATTATTATCATTATTATGCAATGTTTTTCGATCATATAACACTCAAGACTCGGACTGTCTTGCTCACGTGAATCGAATCCAATGGTAAGAAACTCGTTTTTTTCTTGCCTCCAGGCTCTTCTACAATCCATTCGGTGGAGTTACGTTATTAAAGGTTCAAAATCAGAGAAAAAAGAAGAATGAATGAGTCGAAATCAACAAGAGATTTTGGGTGTAAAAAAAAAAGTTTAAGAAAGTTAAAGTTTGTTTGGTCAGTACGAAGAACAAGCCCAGCTGAAAAAATCCAATTGGTTTTGCCAATAGCCCGACCGATTGGCAAAACCAATTGGCAAATTGGCATTTTGACAAGTGGTCCGACGATTATAATTGTCAATTGGTCGGACCATCTTCGGGCCAATTGGCAATTCCAAATGGTCGGACCAATTGGCAAAATGCCAATTTGCCAATTGGTTTTGCCAATTGGTCGGGCTATTGGCAAAACCAATTGGATTTTCGCAACTGGGAAACCAATGCTTATACGCCAAGCTTTTGTATTATGACATTATTTAACTAATGTTCGCGCCAACAACAATTCCAGTTGATTTTTATCTTATTTTAAGTATGTATGGTTGCAGCAACCCCATTGTATTTCTGTGTATCAATTATAGTACTCACCAAAAACATAATGATAAATCAGACACTGATTCAGAATCCCTTATTAAATCCCCGAATAGTTCCGAAAGCTACCCCGATTTCGAAATCGTTTTCCGAAATCCCCAGATCGTCGAATCGTAACTAAGTTGTTGAACATAAATATATACGGGCTATAAGCTCGGTATCGGCAACGTTCTTAGATCACGCCGAGAGCTGAACAGAGCGCCCCATGCATGCTAATTGTCACACGCAGGGTTGGAGGGGGGGGGGGGGGGTCGTATATGTTGAATCTATCGAGGGAGTCCATCGAAAGCCCATGTAGCGGCCTCGTCTGATTTTGGAAGGCTCGGGGGCTTTCGGCCGAAGTCAATGAAAGGCGTTATATTGCTCCCGCGGACGTGCCGGGTATTAGAATTTCGAGCTTTGCGAGGTTTGATCTACGACGATGCACGAGCGAACGCGTTGCGTGTTTTATAGAGTAGAAATCGAGTTTTCATTCGGCGGCGATATTTGTATGCCCTCGAGTCATGTGGGTCTGTCGAGGGATGACTGAAAGCATGCAAAAATTAGGATAAACGATTTATAAATCATTTATTGCCTGGATTGCAAGAATGAATTCTCAATTATGAAATGAAGGTAGAACTTTGAATTTTTTTCCAAAAAATTTATCTGAAAGCAACAGACGTACAAGCATACAAAGTTTTTGGAAGGGGTTTTGCTAAAATACATGTTTTTTATCATAAAATACTCTGGATATTTGAATAGATATATTTGTACCCCGGGATTCTCTATTTTTCAGTCTTTCATTCCTTCTAATTACGTGTTTGAGGTCTTTTTATCTATTATTAAAGGATTGCATTTGTCAAATTTCGAAACTTTGTCGCTGAAACATCCACATTAGGGAGAACTCATATGTCATAGTAAAATGTTGTAGTTTTTTAAGCATTTAGATGATTCACTGTATAATTTAAAATGAAAATTATTTCTTGAGTTAAAATTTTACGCTAATATCCTACTAAACATGTACCTATACACGGAAAGAAAGCAACCATTATACGTTACTCTCTTTATTTTTACTCTAGAAATTTTTTAAAAAATGTTTTACAAAATCAATTGATTCCTTAAAAGATTTTGATGGCATGTTATGGAGTAAAGTTAAATCTGAAGAGATTCTATGAAATTCTCGAGTGACGTTTCCTATCACAAATTTACAGTGTTCCCCGTTTCATGGCGTGTTATTCGTGTCACTCGTCACCACGCTAGGATGAGCGATTTTCAATTTACCGTAAATAAATGTGATTGATGGTTGTGTGACGGCGCATACATTATTCGACGCCACCGCGAAATGATACCCGGAATGAAAATGATTCGAACCGAAAACCCATCAAAAGTTCAATCACCGAAACCAATATTCACCGATCATAATACACATCTCATTTACGTATAAAAGTTTCTCGCTCGGTAAGTGAATTCAATCTGATGATAATTTTTCTCAAATTGTATGATTTAAGAAAATCCTACATAGAAATCGTTTCACGTTGTTTCGACTTTATTAAGGTGGTCAGATCTGCATAAAGAAAAATATCAGGACAGTCCGAATGACTTTTTTTTAGCGATCAAAAAACAATTGTGCAAAATAACACCACCAATTTAAAAAAGAGTCACACGTCACAAGATTTCAGCACTGCGAGTCAGAAAATATATCAATTTTTTATATCAAATTATCAAAATTGAATCTATATTTTTCTAACAAGTCCTGCAAAACAGGACAAAAAAAAAAAAAAAACAGGACATTTCAGAAAAGAAAAGGACACCAGAACAAGCAGTGCAAAAACAGGACATGTCCTGGGAAATCAGGACGTCTGGCCACCCTAAAGACTTTATTGGAGTTATCACTTGTTATTAAAAATTCAATTCGATGAGCTATTGAAAAATATTATTGTATATGTCCTTAGGTAGAACGCAGACTTTTTGATATTCTAGAAAACCTTTCTTTTTTTTTATTTACTGGCACAGGAGGAAGTTACAAATGAAAATTTTTAAAAGACGTAGGAAATGATTGAGATGAAAACTTAGCATTGCGAGCATGGACAATGGCCAGCACAGCAATTGGCGAGTGATTTGGGGTTAGAGTATCAAAGCTTTGAGCAGCTCAATAATACCTTGAAGTCGGCTGGTGAGATAGCTGACATACCCGGTTTCCAAAGCTATGAAGAGGGTCCGACGTTCGACCCTTGCGTGCATATTAAATTGCGTACTTTCGGCAACATCCAGCGCACTGTTATTGACATGGCATTTAATCCGGGCAAACTTGAAGCGCTCGCGGAAACGTAACGAACGCGAACCAGTCCCTTTACACTCGAATTCCAAAACAACGATCTCCGATACAACGATGCATCCGATACAGCGATGCGTAGAGCTCCGATATAACGATGCGAATGCCTTTCCCCTTACCCCCACTCTTTATACTCACAGTGCACGGGAATTGATGCATGTGATATCGATTTCAGTTCTCTTGATGAATTAAATAGTTCAGTGCAAAGAAGTGAATTTCAATACCAATGAGAATATTTGATTCTGAACATTACAAAACAATTTTTTGTCGTAATCATCAAAAAAATTTTTGTCAAAATCAATATTTATATGAGAAATCGTGCAAATTTGTAACTGAGCACTTAAATTACGTACGTCGGTGATTTATTTCTTCAAACTTATCCGAGAAAAATTTTTTTTCACTAAAATTATTCAAATTTTGTTTGCTCTATAATTATTTTGTTGAAATTTTGTTTGTACTTTGGCATCATTTTATTACTTTGTTAAAATGTTGTCAAACATATGGTAACATTCAACGTCATTTGATTCGTTTCGAATTTTTCTCAAGTTCTGGTGTATAATGTTGCCATGGGAGAAATTGAATAAAAACAGACAAAAATGGAGAAAAAAGTCACGAAATAAAATTTTGCAAAGCATAAATGTTACACTTATGTTCAAGGATGTGAGGCGGTAAATTTACAAGTACATTTACCGGTAAAATACTGATCATGACCGTCATTTACGACAAGAAAGTTTTGGTCCATTTTGACCGTCAGTTTACCTTACCGGTCAGAATTATTATGATGGTCAAAATTATTACATACTCAAAGATGATGTAATTGCAGCTTTTTTTTCATCGAATTTTATTGAATAAATGAAAAAAATTTGGTTTTTTAAATAATAAATAATTGGAAAATAGCCATTTCTAAAGAAATAAGCAAAGTACTTCATAAAAGTGTGTTGTTGATTAGGTATTTTCCTTCGGTATCTTTATTTTCGAAAAAATTTCTGTTTTATGCAATTCACGTCAGTTTTCTACGCTAATTTTAAGACAAGAGTTTTATTGCAGTATATAGAGTATTATTGTACAATGTACAGTACGACCTCTCGATAGGGCGCCATTCTGTCTTTACTCGCACTTATGAGGCGTTAATGGGAATAGAAAAAGAAAACCGACGCCCTATCCAGAGGTCATACTGTATACGTAATAGAATATAATAGATATATAATAAAGATTAAAATATAAGGCAAAAATGCTAATTTTTACCGAATTTTCCACTTGTTGACTAAAGTATTGAATGGCATACTTTTATTATTGTACATGTATAAATTACTATATATATATTTATTATTTTTTTATTGTATATAAAGAGTGAGTTTTTTCTAGAAAAATGAAAAAGCCATTTATGAAATGTGAAATAACAAGATTGGTGATTTTCATCTGGAATTTCTGGAAATCATTTGGTCAGTCACGTTAAGTCACATTTTTTCATGTAAGTTCCATCATGACCGGTAATTACTGACCAGAAACGAGCTCTGACGGCAAATTATAGTTACAGAGATTTTAAATTTGACCTAAATAACAGTAAATGACCGTTAGAGATTACCATGACCTAACCAATTTTTTTTCTGACCGGTAAATTCACATCCCGCTCATGTTACATGTTTCTCACTCTTTTTTCATATCATATATATTCATTTTCTAATAATAAAAAAAAAAGATAATTTTTTTTAAATTTCATATTAACTTCTATGTTTTTCGAAACATATTTCTAATTGAAAATTCAAGAAATCGAGTTCGTACCTACCTAAAATCAACGGAATGAAAATACATATTCACTCACAGTACGTTTAAGTATACGAGTATGTAATTATGGTGTGGTAATCAACTTGAAATACTTTTTATCAGTAGTTATTAAAGAGATACTATTTTTTAAACTTCGATTCGAGTACGTAGTTCCGAATTTTCATCTATTTTATGCGTTCTTGAGGAGAAAGATTCATTTCTTCTGTTGTCCAATCAATGATGCTTTGAGATGCGTTCAAGATGTCATCAAGATTTTTTGATTCATCTACAATCAATCCAGATTCTGGGTCTGTCTCTTTTTGTGATTCTGAAGAGTTTTCTTCTGATGTCTCTGGGGATTTCGACAAGACATGCACATCAAATATTTCTCGTTCATTCAAGACTCGAAAAATCGACAGATTTTTCTCTTTTTCTATACATTCTGTAACGTTTTTTATAGAAGCTACATCCCCTTCTGGAATTTGACTAAGCAAATCAGAGAATTAATTGTTCAAAACTGCCGAATTTGAAGGATCAGGTAATATGAAATGGGGTAACAATGGGGTTTCAAGCATTCTGTAATTTTCGCGGTGTCAGTAATTCCCAGGCATCCCGAATAATATTCATGGCATCTAGTATTGACCATTTTTTGATGAAATTGAGAACAGCAGCATTGTCAGCCAATGGACGTGAAAGTAAAGTACGCAGGAACCCAGTCTTGTAACGACGTTACAAGACGTGGTTGTATGAGGCTCGTCACGTTGGGAGGAAGAAACATAACTTTGCAATTTTTATCCATTTTATAATGTTCTTTCACAGATGGATGTGATAGGGCATTGTCAAGCAACAGTAAAATTCTGAAACATTTTCGCTTTCCCAATAACAAGTGGAGGAATTTTATGAGACCCATTTGCATTGTCGCAAACCATCTCTGTGATCATTCCTTCAGAGGCTTGTGCCGCCCTGCTACTTCTTTTTCGTTAGGCAAAGCTAATATGCGATCAGGGATACACCTGTACAGCCACGCTGTTTCATCTACATCATATACGTTTTTCAGGTTGTAATTATTTTCTTCAATGAACTTTTGAAATTCTTTTGTGAAATCTTGGCTTCCACCTACATCAGCTGATGCTTTTTCTCCCTTGACTTTTAAAGTACGTAAGCCGTGTCTTTCTTTAAAATTTCTCAACCATCCATTACTTCCTTGAAATTCTTAATCATTTACTGGTAATTTTTTATCTTCTTTTATTAATTCATAAAAATATTTTGCCTTTTCTTACAATAGAATTCCAGTAACAGGTTTCGCAAGGGTTTTTTGTTTGATCATCCATGAAAACAAAACTTTCTCAAGGACTGTAGAGATAGTGCCTTTATCTTGTTTTCTTTGTTTCGGATGGCCAAAAACTTGTTTCATTTCTGAGTAGCTTTCCATGATTTGATGTTTGTTCTTCAGCATTGTTGAAATTGTAGACTCATTGAAGCCATACTCATCGCAAAGTTGTCTATTTTTGATTCCTTGATCGAGTTTTTCTAGTATTCCAACTTTATTTTCAATGGTCAACGATTTTCTTTTACGTTTCTTTAAACAAAAGAATGGAATTTTATTAAGAAAAATTTTTTTCAAGCAAATAATTTTTTTAGCAAAATTTTTTAGGCAAAAATTTTTTTTTAAGCAAATTATGTGTGCTATTGATTTGTTTCATTAAAAATGTAAAAAATTTGAAAAATGAGTGTACGATTTTCAAAAAAAAAAAAAAACAATTCATATGCAAATTTCTGCCAATATACAGAACGATGCAGCATGACAATTTTGAGGTCATGAATTATGCTCAGGCGAATATATTAACTTTCGTCAAAAATCAACAAATTCCACTTGATGTAACAGACATTTTTTTGGTATTCCTGCGGGCTAAAAATCGAAAAAAAAAGTCAGCGCAAGGACATGGACGTTTATTCCTATCGGTTTTACAAAATTTTAATTAACATCTTAGAAAGAGGATTTCGAAATTATAAAATCAGTAAAATTTTCTTTTTTTCTAATAAAATTATTTTTTTCCTTACACAATTTAATTTAACTCATTTGAAGTCGCTGTAGATTTTTTCGTACTTGAAAAATTTAACTTTTTCTAAAGAATCAATTCCTTTATCATGAAATAGTTTGATTGTTTTAATATTGACCGTAAATTTCTTTTTGGAAACATGAATTTGATATAAATATTAATATCATTCAATTTTAACTGAAAAACAAAAATTTGATCGAAAAATTAAAACTTTCGACGGATAAATTATTAGGCTCACAAATTCAGAAATTAATTGTAAAAAATACACAATAAAAAAATATTTCAAAGTTTAGAAATAAATAATCAATTGATAATGAAATAGATAAGTCGATAATATGTGTGATATATTATCGAATAAAAAATTATTTGTGAACTTATTTATTTATTATTCATCTATTACTATTATCATTTATTATTTTTATTCATATATTACGTTCTCTTTATTTACTAATTCAACGATTTGTTACTCATTAATTGCATTCTTCGTTGATATTATATAGGTGTAAATCATATAAATATTTTTTGCAATGCTTGTCTCTAAATTTTGATTTTATTTTTATGAATGAAAAAAACACTGACATTTTGTGATTTTTAGAATTATTCTGTGCGTACATGCTTCGTGACTTGGAATTTACACACAATTGTTGGGAATTTATGACGTCCTATTGACAAAATAACTGATATTATTAATAGTTTGCATAACGTCACTTTTGTTTATGGGGAATTTACTATGATCGAGAAAAACAAAACAAACAAAAAAGTTAAGTGACTGTCGACATGCGTACTTTTTGGATCTAAATCTGACGATTTTATACTTACAATAATGAT
Source organism: Platygaster robiniae (assembly GCA_028476575.1). Taxonomy (NCBI): domain Eukaryota; kingdom Metazoa; phylum Arthropoda; class Insecta; order Hymenoptera; family Platygastridae; genus Platygaster; species Platygaster robiniae. The sequence goes on from CM052021.1 coordinate 23,687,220, forward strand.
CACACGGTTTTCCGTGTTTTCCGAATCATTCACGACCTCTATTCCACGTCACTTTTAACATGACAACAACATTGGTCAGAAAATTTTTTCTTTTGACGTATAAACACGCTCGAACTGCGCGGCAACATTCTATTCTCACACGTGTGAGACTCACAGACAGCGCGCACACAGTGAAAAAGATGCGGTGGTGGGAATCCCTCCAACCATCGTTGTATCGGAGTAGACTGTGCTCGAACGCATCGTTGCATTGGAGTTTGAGTGTAATTTTATTTCTAATCGGCAAAACTTTGAGATAAGAAGTTTTTTTTAGGGATGGGTTTAAAAAAGTTGAATATATAATAACATTGCGTGCTCTTGTATAGTCTCTTATTTCCTTAGAGTGAATTTGTGTTTTTATTCAAGTGAAAATACTGCTATTCGAACAACTTTAAAAAAAAAAAAAATAAGAATAAAATATACAACTTTTCAATGCTTCAAAGAGTACTTCGTGTATCATAAGTGAAATATTTCCACTTACCATTCATCAAATACTATACCTATCATACTAGATTCTTACGTTTGAAAAAAAACACGACTAATGAAGCACAAATTCACCAGAACTCAAAGACCTTCTAAATCTCAAATAATAACTCAACTTCCTTGAATCCTACAGCAAAAAAACCAAATGAATTATTGACACTAAAGCCATCGTTTTTCGTTGGCGCGAATGTTGATGCGTCCTTTGGGTAAAAAAAGGTTTGCGTGATCGAGAAACAATATGTTTTGCGTCGAAAATTGCGTTCTGTCAGCCATTGAACTTTTAGCTTCGTCGGCGGGCAATATTTTTTTTTCCTCCCACGGGTGATCGTTCGAGGAGAAAAAAAGCCGTTAGCAATAATAATCGATATGCAGTGTGTATCCCTATTGTGAAGCCGGCGCAGTTGCGTTAATTAATTAAATCGCGCGTCGTTACACAACCCCCCCCCCCCCCCCACAATATACCGCACATTCTGCAAATATAGAATGGGTTTTGCGAGATACGCAGGGTTTAATTGGCTCGATAATCGAGATATTCGTGTAGGGCTAAGGCGATGAAGGCATAATTGTGAGCTTTCAGAGGCTCGGTTTCGAGCCATTTGAATTGCTGCTATTACCGTGAATTCCGCGTGTTTTTTCACATGGAACGTGTTTTTTTGAAGAGTGGAAGAGGATGGTTGCTTGGAATTTTTCTTAAATTTGGTGATGGGAATTTTCGTGATTTTTAAGAAGTATTTTTTGTTGTTGCTCGAAAGATTGATTGTTTTGGTATCAACCACTTAGTTCACAATTTGACTTCATTATGATTAAAAAAAAATAGCAAATAATTGTTAAATTTCTATGCACACAAAGGTGTAAGACACATCACATGATGAAAGAATTGTCTGCTGTACAATCATGAGCTCACATCATTATTCAGAAATTCAAGGCTACACTGTTAAAAATGATTGAAAATTTTCGATATCTTTATGTGGTATCTTTTCCATACGTATCCCATCGTATGGGATGGTATGATACCATACTTCATATGGAAGAAATACCATGATTTGGAAAAAAAATTTTCCATACTTTGGATTACGATATTTTATGGTAATTTTTCCTTCTTTATGTTGTATTTTTTCCATACTTTGCGTGTAAAGGATAAAATAATATTACGTATGGAAAAATTTCCAAAACTTGTCGAAGAATTTTTCCCATACTTTAGACTCCTATAATTTTATACTGATTTTCCTTTTGCTATTTGGTACTTTTTCCTAACTTTTTGTGGAATAGTATGACATCGTACTTTGTATGGAAAAATTTCCTGACATTTAGAAAAAAGATTCAAAATTTTCCATGTCTTTATGTGGTATATTTTCCATACTTCGTATGGGAAGTTTCGTACCATACCTTATATGGAAGAAATTCCATAATTTACCAAAAAAATTTTCCCTTATACAGGGCTACTACAATGCTACGGTAATTTTGCCTTCTCTGTGTGGTACTTTTTCCATACTTTGTATGGAAAAGTATAGTATCATACTACGTATGGAAAAATTTCCACAAGTTGAGGAAGAATTTTTGCCATTCTTTGGATTACCATAATTTTATAGTCCTTAAACTAATAAACAACTTTAAATCAATTAAAATGAATAATAACCTAAAACTAATTAAGTGTAGTTGAATAGTAGTCGTTTGTAGTACTTAAGGGTGAATTCACTTTTTTAAGAGTTTGGAGACTAGCTTATATTCAAATTTTCAAAATTCGCGCCCTTTTCCAAACACTCACCGGATGGCTGTTGGATTTTTTCTCATATTCCAAGTTTTGTTTAGAATGTTTGAGAAATGTCTCTGAGGAATTTAAAATCATACTTCACAGGATCATTTCTGTAGTAGATATTTCATTACCTCGCCACAAAGGCAGAGTTGATGCAATCACGATGATGAGAAACAATATCCTATATCTAGACTGGGAATAGAGTCTGGAGTTCAAAGGATATTTCGATTAAAATTTATAGGAAAAATCTCACACAGGATATGGGTAGAAAACTTCCAATACTTTCATGGAAAGTTTCCATATAAATATATGGGAGAATTCCACTATTGCACATGAGAAATTACAACAGCTACTTATGGGTGAAATCCCATACAGTATATGAGTTAAGAACTTCCAATACTTTTATGGGAAATTTACCAAATTTTTCAGCATTGTATGGATGACCAAAATTGAAATTTCCAAATCCGCAAATAATATAATATAAAATATTTGGAAATCCTATTTTTGGGGATTAGGGACTTGAGAATGAAAAATTCCCCTTGGAAAAAATATATTGGAAAAAGCCACCTTCCTCCAAAACCGAAGAAAAAACTTTTATCCAGTGCCTCGATAAATTTCCTTCGTATATTCGAAAATGAAAAGCGTCCTCGTAAAAAACTTCACGCGGCAAAAGACCCGCGATCCCGACGACTAGACCAACGCATGCGCCAGCCCTCGACGAGGGTGTACCGACTCGGAGCGGTCACCCTTTTCGGCTCAGTTTACCAGCGTCTTTCGCTCGATGCACGGGGTCTAGAATCCACCCTCGCAAAACAGAAAGAAAACCACCCCCATTGTCCCCGTAGCAAGCAGCCAAAATACACGCGAGTTCGCGAGTGCCGGCTGCGAAATATGCACCTCATGACGAGCCAAACTTTACGACCTTGGGATCGTTACTTTTCCGCCCTTCCCCAGGTCCTGCCCTTTACGTTCCCTTTTTACAGCCGCGAATAAACCGACCCACGATAAAACCCACGAGTGTTTTCCAAAGTCCAAGATCCGTGGAACGGTCGTAAAACTCGGGTTTTTCGAGATTGAAAGCCCGGAATACTTTTTCTCGTGCCGGAAGTTGGCGCGTAGTGTGCCGCGGTGAAATCATCGAGCTGCAGCTGCCGCAGGAGTCGCTCTCGCTCGGCTGACACGACGGTGTCTGGAGGAAGTAGAAAGGCCCGCAGGGCCGGCGGGGGTGACCTTGGCAGTGGGGGATCACGATTTATAAGGGGAAACGTGGCCGCACGAGTGCACTTTTGGGGAACTCCAGGAGGGTCGACACCCTCGGAACGGGGATGTCCCGGCACCGAGGGCACCCCCTGGACTGCGGTGCACGCGTCGAAAATTCGTCGTTTCATGGGTGCCAACTTTGCTAAACAGGACCGGGTGAGTCTGTCACGACGTGTCAGTAATTAGGGGGGTTCCATGGGAATTGGTTCACCGGTTCGATCGATCGGGTTTAAGCGATGAACTTGCGATAAGTGAGAAAAAATGTGGGGTTTACAAACGATGGTTTAGAGATGACGAGGATGATTTACATGAAAGAGATGTGGAGGAAGTGAGAAGCTGAATACGCTAACTCAGTCAGATTTTTATTTTATCTTACACCATAAAAAATAATTGCAATTTTCCCATACTTGTGTATGGAAAAATTTGTTAAATTTTCCATAAAAGTATTGGAAGTTTTAAGCCCACATTCTGTATAGGATTTTCCCCATAAATAGATCTGGAAAGTTTTCCATATACTATGGGAATTTTCCCATAAATATGTGAGTTTCTCCATAATTTATGGAAGAATTCCTAGAGCGTATGGAAAATTTTCCATATCGATTCATAGGAAAAACCCCATAGAGAATATGGGTTACAAACTTCCAATACTTTTCTGGAAGTTTTTTAACTAGGTAGGTAATGAGCACTACGCTGTTGGCAAGTATGTAGTATTTTACTATCTTTAATAAGAAGTTGTTTACCCATTTTTAGATTGTGATTTTTTTATGCTTAAGTATAAAAAAATCACACAAAAAAAAAACACAATCAAAAAAATTTTTTATATTGGTTTTTCCAGAAAACTTGATCCATTGAAGCTTTTAATTAGACACTGCCATCGTTATTTTAAGCTCCTCATGACACCTGCCGATTTTCAAAATAATTTTTTAAGAGGGCCTCCAGAAAGAACACCTTTTTTCACCGTTTTTTTATTGTGATTTTTGAAAAGATAAGTAATTTTGCATAAGATGCAGATTTGTTAATGTTAAAGGTAGAGGTGTGCGGGACCCCGACATTTCGGAAATTCCAAACTCGGGACGGAAAATGCCCTTTCCCGAAAACTTCGGGAAATCCTAAGTTCGGGGTATCCAGTCCTGAATCTATGATTTTCCGTCTCAAACTCGGTATTTTCCGTCCTGCATCCGGTATTTTCCGTCCCGAAACAACGATAAATTTCCCGTTCCGTTCTGACTGAACAAATTTGTCTGAACAAATTTGTCTTCCCACACACCTCTAATAAAAGTCTGCTAATGTCATTTGACCTCTATTTCACTTTCAATGTATAAATGTCGAACGTAGTATGTGATACTTTGGCCAGGATTTAGCCAACGCAATTCGTTTCAAACCAAAAATTCGAAATAACTTTCATACGTATTCGATTTACTTGGCTATCACTTTTCACAAAGTTTGGTCAAAACTCGAGAATTTGTCAATCAGCATTTTTGTAAGAAAATTTTTTTGTTGCATTTTTGTAAAAAAAATTAAATTAACGAAAAAGTTAAACAAAAGCAGCTTATTTTCTAGAAATTTCAAAATTGCTTCCAAGTCAATCCAGTAATAAAATTCAAAGACATTTTGCCAGCAATAAACTTTGATAGAAGTTGAATGACAAATGATGAAACTTTTTATGGAACGAAAATTAAGTTTCTGCATTGAAAAAAACGCATCTTCTTGCATTGTTGACCTTATTTTAATCTACAATGAAAAAATAATTGAATATTGTATTATTGTGAAGGACTTTTTTATTGAAACTATGATTACATTTCTATTACAAGATTTTCAATTACTTTCTTTTACTAACAATTATACCTTATGGAATATCAGTGATTACACATCAATTGTTTCACACAGTTTTTTTTAAATTTGGAATATTTTTATTATAAAATGCACTTATGATATTCCATGAACTGTTTTACAAATAACTGTCGTAACAGTTCTTTTTAAAAAGCCCAAGATATATGATAATAATTTCTCATTTTGATTATTGGCTACAATTGATCGAGTTTACAAGATTGATGAAATCACACTGGGGCGTTAAATACATAATTATCATTTAAACACATTTCATGTTTCACTACTTATTGTATCTATTTAGTAATTCCGAGAATGTCAATCTATACATTTAAAAACTTAATGTTTCTAACTGAATAACTGACTTTTGAAAGTTATTTTTTCAAGTCCGAGGTTTAATTTTTGTAGGCACAACATTTGAACTGTAAGAATCAACAAAATCAGTTCAATAACGCGTATAAATAAATAAAGACCATAATTTCACAATAAATCAAGAAAAAAAATACACTAGGTGCTAAATTTAAACGTGATGAATGGACGCTAACTTTTAAAGTTTTAAACTCGAGGTTTGCAGTTTACTAATTTTTGAAGTAAGAACGGAATAGTGGTGAAAACGATTTTTCGAAATATTGGTTAGTTTTCTTGAATTTTTTATTCAGAATCTAATGAAAGTCTCTTCCTTAAAATTTGGCTGGACATTGGTAATTTTTTCGAAAATCTTTGTGCCTTCCTCATTAAACTTTAGCCTTTAGTTGCTAAGTAACCTACACTATTATGTAAATAAGAGAGTTTTGATCTAATCTATCAAGCTTTGTGTCTTAAAAAAAAATCACTTACTTTCAATATAAACCTATCATATTTCCAGAATTAGGTTGGAAACCTGACACATCATCAAATTCAATAATAGCTCTTTGATTTTCGATATATTAATTCAACAGCTTTTAACCTATATTCTTTTTCATCTAGAGGTTCAGTATTTTTCAGTTCATTTTTTTTATTTCCAACCTGTGCATTTCTCAAATTAGATTTCTAACATATACGAATAGTAACATCAATTCACCAGATGAAATTTCCAACAGAGTATCTGTTTTTTTTCCAATCTTTTCAACTAAAGAAAGTTACAACTTCTTCTTCTATATCAGTAAAGGCCTTACAGTACACACTACCTTACCTAACTTTTTCAAAAAAATTCGCACTCGAAAAAATACTCTCTCGCATCAGAATGACAGACATGTTTATAAACTTCCCACGTACGATGGAAAAATAAAAAAAGCTCCGAAAGTTCCATTACAATGCCCGTGACACCCGAAATAAGAACCACTATTAATCATCAATGCTTATCGACGGATTATGCGCAACTCGCTCTCCCCGAAGCAAGATAATAAAGCGCTGACCCCGTAATACAGCCTGGGAACATCATCGAACGCGCCTGGTTAAATGACTCATTACGGCGCGCATTAATATTCACTGACGCTGGAAAAGCCTCTAACCGAAACACAGCCCAAGTGCATTAATAATAGTCATTTGGGTGATGCACCCTCGACGAAATTCCCGGAGTATTTACATCGCGAGTCAGGCTTCATTACAACGACGCAACTTTTGACGGTAAACAAAACGTTTCGCGAATTCACCTCGACGCTAAAAACACGTTACGCTCTTCGTTCGTTAGGACAAGCGCTTATCACTTTTGACGCTTTCGCGTGGATCCATTTTTTTGTTCAAGGGTAATTGATGAGTTTTCTGATTTGGGTGGAAGAGGCACAAATTAGATGAATTTATTCATCAGGAATTTCATTGTGCTAATTCGAGCTGGACTAATTCAGGAGGAAAATAGACTTTGTTAGTAGTAAATTCTATGCATGAACTAAAATCACAGTATTCGGAATGTTCTATTCAATATTTCTGCAATCGTATGTAATCAAATTAGATCTAATTCAATCAACACCTGAAACCCTTACCACATTCCTAAACCCTTTTAAATTCCATTTCATTTGATTTTAAAAAGTCTAACTCACTTTTCAAACCGACATGATTTTATGTATGTACCTAGACACATTTTAAAGGAACCCTCACTCGTGGAATAAAACGCGTAATCAACGGCTTTGTCAGCCTTGAGTGTGATTGCCGCGTGAAAAAACGAAGGATAGGATCTTTTATTTCCGCTTCTGAAGATGGCGCAATTTCGAAAGGATAAAATGTAAAAAAAGGGAGGCACGAAAGTGCAGAAACACCGGATATAACTTAAGAATGCGCGACACGTGCTCACCACGTGATTGCATTTAGCAGGTGCTTTTCCGTGAAAGTCAAGAGCTCCATACGCGTGGGAATGTCGACACTCTTGAACCCCGTTGCTGTACGTACTCCCAAGTTCCTTCTTCCATTTGGGAAGGTCGGCGCCTCAGATGAGAGTTCAATTTTATATAATTTACACTATTTTTTATCAGTCTGATATTATATTTTTGACTGACATCGGAGAAACGCAGAGCAAAAATTTTCTCAAAATAAAAAGCAGAGGTGAAACGAAAGTTTTCAGAAAAATATTGGTAAAAATTTTTCAAGTTGATCAAAATGTACTACTACCTCAAAAGAGACACGAAATATTACAGCATTAGTACAGCAGATATATTTATTCATTCAAGAAAAAACGTTTCTATGACTCGAAAGTGAAATTGGAGAAAAAGGCCAAGGACGTTGCAAACGATACGGAGACAATCCACCTTTATTAATCCACGAATGCAAGGCCTTTTTCGGCGCAGCTTCGAAAATACTCGTCAACGTTCTTACACGTATCTATAATTAAATTCTCTTTTGGCTCGTTCTATGCCGCAAACGACTTGTACATGCGTTGGTCAACTTCTTCCAGAGCGCATGCGAAACACTCATCTAGCCCCGCGAACAAGCGATTATCAAAGATTTTTTTCATTTTCCCTTTCTACTGACCGACGCAGGTTATTATCTTTCAGGGCTCGGTAGAGGAAAGATGTTTTTAGAGGTTACGCTGCTCTTGAAAAACAGATAAAAAATTTCCCAGCGAAGTTGAATCAGAATGTTTGTAAACATTTTTTGGAAAATTGCATACAATCTAGAAAAAAAAAAATCTTCTTTTGTATAAGAAAATTTCGAGATACCTCATTCTTGAAAGAGTAAGTTTTTTTTTCGTGATTATATTGACGATGATTTGTAATGATGGGTGTAATTATATATAACTTTTAGAGTCCACAGTTGCCCATACCTACTTAATATATGACTTTCTAATTAAATAGATTTTGTGGTTTTGAAGTAATTCAAGTTTGGATTTCATTTTTCTTATATTTTTACGATTCCTAATATTTCTTCATTTTCTGATACTATTATCTAATATTAGATACCTATGAGTAATATATGATACCTACTATTATGTATATTTCTTATATCATGCATATATAATTTTTTTAAGCTTTTTAAATTTCATACTCTGAAAATCAAAGTACTGAAATATTAGATATTTTTTATACATTTTTGATACAACAACATTTACACCAATCGTGTGAGTATTTTCTATTTTTAGAATCCTCATATATGTACATTTTTAAAATATCGCTTTATTTGCTTGTATTTTTATAGATTCCTAGTATTTTTAAGGATCGCTCTTTATATTTTGAGAATGATTGTTTCGGTATAGAAAACTCCAACGATATGAGTATCAATTGATTATTTCAAAACAGTATCTTTCCTACAGATTTCAAGTACTTTCAGTTCTTTTTCGTATTTTCAAGAATTCACACAATTTCGATAAGTTTTTGGTATTTTTATAGATTTTCATTTAAATTTCCAGGAATACCCTTTAAAATTGAAATTTGTATAAATTTTTGAGAAAGTCCTTTCTACCTAATCTTTGTGTCCAGGTGTTACGAGATTTTTATCATTTCTTACACTTTTTAAGTTTTTATATAATTTAGAAAAACTTTTAGTGGTTCTATAGATTCTGGTATATTCTTACACTGCCATATAATTAAATTTTGCAATCCATACTATAGAATATAAATTTTAATAGATTTTGAATTTTGAAAGATTTCGAGGGAATCAATTTTTTCGCACAGATTTAAAGATTTCCCTATGTGCACTTTTATTTGCGTAACTTTTTTGTATATTTATAAAATTTTGTAGCGTTTCCACGTACCAATAGGTATTTTGTATCTCTATATAATGCTACATACTTTTTTTGGAATTTGACCGTTCAGAGTTGGAAGTTTTTTCATATCTGGAGTACTTATTTGGATTTTTTCAGGAAACAGCCCTTTCGCAGATTTTTATGACCTCTAATATTCTCGCAATCTTTGAATGATTTGGAAGATTTTCTGGAATTTTTATGGATTTCCATGTAGATTCGTGGAATTCGATGCTCAAGGATATGAAGTTTTTTTTTTTATTTCATCACTTTTGTATCAGATTTGGATATTTCTTTGTTAATCACTCGGTCGGAACATTTTTTAAAGTTTTAATTTTCCACAAACATTTACAATTAGGATTCTGTTAGGGGAAATATTTTTCTGTAGTCATGATCGTCGTTACTACATTTTTGAGTTAGTGAAAAAAAGAATTTCGAACTTCATTCAACTTGAAATAAAAAAAATCAAACAATTTTTGTAATTTTTACTAATTTTTTTTTATCGTTAGTTTACTACCGTAACTGATTATTTCATTCCTATTATATTTACAACCTACCATTATTTTAATGTATTTTGAACACTAATTTTTTTTCATAATAACTTATATTTTTTTCAAATTTTCATATGAAATAATTTTAAGCTTCACCCTAATTTTAGAAGAGGTTTAGACCACATCATTCTGCTCTGTCTATGACCGTGATTTATTTAATCGTAATTTGTGCATTGTTGCCTCTGGACGAAATACATAAAAAAATCACACACGATATTTCTGAAGTGATATAAAAGTTCCTTACCTAATTTGTTATGATTCGTGAAAGCACATGGAGACGAAAAAAATCATATCCTGATCATACTCACAAGAGACTTACGGTCACTTGATACACCTTGCAGCTGTTCTCTACGCAAATCGGAGTAGATCAATCTCATCCATCTGAAACAATCAATGAAGATAGTTTCGAAATTTCATCAGGAACTATGAGGTTTCATCCGCAGAAACCATTAAATTGAATCGTGGAGCGATACCGAAGCCACAGTTGCCGGAATACCGATTGTCTGCGCATCTTGGGCATGTGTCCGCGAACTGAGAACATGTGGCTGATAGAGCAATGCTTTAGCGACACAGGGGGTGGCTATTGAATCGAGCTCCACTGAATGCGCCTGTTAATTAAAATGTTTCCGCGCGCCGCAGTCTCATTTGCGACCGTTGGAAGAATGCAGATAAACCGGTGATCAATGTCGACCCCGAGGTGCATAAGAAAAAAATTAAGCTGTTTTCAGCTGTCGTCAAAGCCACTTTCATTGCGCGTAAATGCTGCTTTTCAGCCGCGACGAAGAAATAATTCACTTTGCCGGGTAATATTTGGTTAGAGAGTCGTAAAACGACGTTTACAATTACTTCGATGGTGTCGCCGAGAATGTCGAGTGGCAATAAAGAGGACGGAATATGTGCTCATCCTCGTTGGTCGGATTAATTGTAGCGGACGTAGCGGTGGAATTTTTATCGACGTGTATTTTTTTTCTCATAGGGAGGCATTTGAAACTAGTGTCACAATGTAATAGCATGTACATAATTTTACTGAATGTAGAGATCAGGATGAGGTTGGGAAAGGAAAGGGAAATAAAGAACTTAGTCTTATAGTTCTCTTGACTCTTTTGAGTTAACTTTCACTCTACGTCACTCTTGGAAAAGTTTAATTTTACCCTCCAATTCTAATCAGATTCTTTTTTCGAAAATAACTTGAGTTTCACTCTAAGAGAAATAGAATTTCACTGCTTTTGAGTTATTTTTTACTTAATTCACCCTTAATTTTGGAGGCGGTATTTTGGCTCGAAATAGAGTAAAAATCAGCTTTGAGGAAACAAGATGCTAAAGTAAATGGCAAATTTTTTTCGTTGGTTTCGGAAATGAATATTTCTGGGATGTAGTTTTTTGAATCGCAAAAACGAATTTTTTACGTGTTTTTTGTCCTATGCTTTTCGTTTTCAATAATGCTATAGGTGAAGGAATCTGGCCAGATGTGTGGAAGAAGGCAGAAATTGTACGATAGTTGAAATCAGGTGACAAAAAATCATTGACCAACGACAGGCTGATTTTGATCATTATCAAATTGAGTAAAAATTTTTGGAAGCGTTATTAAAAAAAGAATCAATAATTTTAGAAAGAAGGAAAATAATAGATAACGCTCCGCTGGTAAATTATCATCCAAGAAAAAAGCGGTCAACTGGAGCAGTAGTGGGAGAATAAATCCACCATGAAATTCTATGCCAATGTTGCATTTTTATTACCCAAGCTTTCGGTCTATATTGAGACCATCTTCAGGGTAAGTATTGAACAAAATACAATCTTGAAAATCAAAAATAAACCTCTTAACAATAATTCCAAAATCTCAAACACTACTCACATTATGCGGTTTTAGCTCATATTAACAAGGGCTCAATCGTGTCCTACAACATTCGTCAACAGTATGGAATGGACTGAAATATCAATATAAATAAAAAACATTACATATTAAATGTACATCTCAATGAATAAATTCAGAATGAAAAAAAAACTTTAAAAAACGACTTGCAATTTATGATTCAAGAACAACAAAAATCCATTCCTATCACGATCAATACAAAAGGTCTGGCTCATCTCAAGAGAAATGAATACGTGTAACAACGTTCGTTAACAGTAATAGACTAAAACACTCGTCAAACTAACAAAATTTTGGCGCCAAACTCTTATCGCTTATACGCAAAGAGGGGGGGAGGGGGACCATTTGGGAATGACTACATCTATATGGACAAACAATCAAGTATATTTCAAAATTTCATCATAAATCGGGTTCAAATTCTTTGTATCGGTTTATTAGATTAATATTATTATTCCCACCTTTTATAAAGACCATCTCAGCAATAGATCTTTTAAACCAATTACTTTCAAGATTTAATATTCTAACGTTATCCCAATCAGAATCATGAACCGATTCAACTTTACGCCTCGTAAAGCACTATGTTTATCAAGAGCCAATCTATAGTTATTCTCATGTTCTTTCAACCTCGTTTTCAATCTCCTTTTTGTTTCACCAATATAAAAACAATTACACCCATTACATTTTATTTCATAAACGACGCCCTTGTCATTTCCTGTAACTTTATGCACAACTGTAAGATTATGTCTCTTGAAAAGCCTTCTAGCATTATCAGAAAACCCCTCAATGTAGGGTAGTACAACCGAATTTATCTTCCCCGTATCACCCGAAGTGGTGCAATTATAATTAGAAGAACCAAACTTACTACTTTTCAATTTCCGAATCTTTTTATCAATGTATTTCTTTACAAATTCAAGTGGATAATTATTCATCTCCAATTCCTAACGTATTTCAGGTTTTTATGATGAAATTTTTTATCTGAAAGCAAAATAGCCTTATCGACAAGTCCATAAACAATCCAAATTTTCTGACTAATAGGATGTTTAGAGTGGTAATTCATATATTTACCAGAAGAAGTACTTTTGTTAAATCAATCTAATTCCAACCCTTTAGTCTCGAAATTCCTAGTCAAGGTAGTCTCCAAAAAAACAATCTTCTTATCTTTCTCTATTTGAACCCGATTTATGATGAAATTTTGAAATATACTTGATTGTTTGTGCATATAGATGTAGTTATTCCCAAATGGTCCCCCCTCCCCCCCCCCCTCTTTGTGTATAAGCGATAAGAGTTTGGCGCCAAAATTTTGTTAGTTTGACGAGTGTTTTAGTCTATTACTGTTAACGAACGTTGTTATACGTATTCATTTCTTTTGACATGAGCCAGACCTTTTGTATTGATCGTGGTAGGAATGGATTTTTGTTGTTCTTAAATCATAAATTGTAAGTCGTTTTTAAAGTTTTTTTTTCATTCTGAATTCATTTATTGAGATATACATTTAACATGTAATGTTTTTTATTTATATTGATATTTCAGTCCATTCCATACTATTGACGAATGTTGTAGGACACGATTGAGCCCTTGTTAATATGAGCTAAAACCGCATAATGTGAGTAGTGTTTGAGATTTTGGAATTATTGTTAAGAGGTTTATTTTTGATTTTCAAGATTGTATTTTGTTCAATACTTACCCTGAAGATGGTCTCAATATAGACCGAAAGCTTGGGTAATAAAAATGCAACATTGGTACAGAGTTTGATGGTGGATTTATTCTCCTACTATTGCTCCGGTTGACCGCTTTTTTCTTGAATAAATAAGGAAAATATTATTGATAACTAGAGATCTGGATATTAGAAATGGAAATCTTCTATCGATGCACTAATATTTCTTACTGGGAATGTATGAGGCAGTTAACGACACTAAACCCTACTTAGCAGTTTTTCTTGAAATCGCTAAGGCCTTTGACCTAGTTGATCACAAATTATTAATGAAAAAACTTGATGACTACGGTTTTCGAGCCGCATCCTATTATTTGCTTGAAAGTTATCACAGTAATAGGGAACAGATTGTTAAAATTGATAAGAATAGAAGTGATCTATTGTAAGTCAAATGTGTTGTTCCACAAGGTACGATTCGAGGACCAATATTTATTCCCTATATGAATGATCTTATGGGGTTTTGTTTCCTTCTGGAGTACTCGTATCTTTCATAGATGATACAGCCTCATTTATGGAAGGCAATTCATGGCAAAAGCTTAAATATGGTGTTTGAAGGTATTCAAAAAAAGTTATTGCTTGTTACACTAAGAATTGATTAACTTTAAACTCACATAAAATATACATAAAATTGTTTACATCACTTTTGGTTCTTTCAAGGACAGCTTGTCTCAGTGTTTTCTGTTACATGTTCACAAGCTTTCTTGCTGTTCAGGGAATGCTGGTGCTCGTTGTGATTGCTATGAAATCAAAAGAGATGCAATTGCTAACTATTTAGTGGTTCGTATTGATCGAAACATGAGATGGAAGCTTCACGTGAATCATCTAGTTTGTGAATTAAGATACAAAAAATACCTCTTCTACAATGAAAGGTATATTTGGTATTTTTGGTTATATGTGGTTATATTTTAGTGGTACATTTTGTTCTATTCTATAGAAGAAACAGTTGCCGTCAATATACTATGCACTATCCTGGTCAGTAGTTAATTATGGGATTGTTTCTTGGGAAGGTGCAAGTCTTAACGTACTTGGGCCTTTGAAAGTTTTACAGAAGAGGATTGTGAAGATAATTTTTGAGGAAAGGAAGGATTCTCCTTCAGCTCTACATTTCAGAGAGTGTAAAATTATGGATTTACATAAAGGTTTTATGTATAATACTTTTTTTCAAGAATTTTTAACGTACAATCTGAATATTTGTTGATGATGAACTCTGAATATTTGTTGATACTATGAACTCTAATTTGAAAATGCCCCCATGAAGAAGGAGATCTGCTGAAGGTCTTTTTGTTGTAACAAATATAAGTTCTTCAACGCTACGTTCGATTACATAAAACAATGTGACCTTAATATGGTATAACTACTGTTCATAAAATTTGGCATTTATTGGGGAATAGGTTCTACAACTTACTCGGTTTCAAATGAATCAATTCTTCGATCGGAGAAATTACAGTTGTTGAGTTTTCTGTTGTACAGTTGAATGGGTAAATAGGGAATATTTCGTCCATGTTCGCATGATGACTGATACGGAAATAAGATTGTATAAATAGAATGTAGGTTACTAAGTTAACTATTTAAATTACATATTCAGGTCTCTGTTCAGATAGATAAATGCTTTGTACCATGTAAACCTGAGAAATAATACTAATTAACTGAAATACTGAAAAAGTCATAAAAATACGGGGTAGTGCCCATGTAAGTGATTTCTAATATTTTGTACCAAAAACTCTCATGTTTTCCTATCAGTTTAGGACATTTGCCTCATCGTAATATTGATTCTTCTGCCCATCCCTCTGAGTACCCATGTAATTTGGAAACCCAAATACCTGTCCACAGAACGCGACGCATTCGTGAAACCCCTTACATAAATGACGAGAATATTATCTGAATACGTACTTCTATCGCACTGAAATTCGTCCTTTCAGTCTCATGAAATGCGCTGGCCAGATAGAAGCGGCAGCGCAATTTCCGACAGTTACGGCTAGAGTCGCGATTTGCAGTGATTTCGTCGTTGCCGAGTGTATCCGAGAATAAAGACGCGCGTGACTGACCTATCAACTCGCTCGTATATCGCCCCTTTTTTCCGCGGCCCTTAAATGGCTCTTTTCTACGATCGACGCAAAATCTCGAGGATTCTACCGCGGCTGGCATAATAAATTCCTCTCCCTACGTTTTACCAGCTTGAAAAACATCCAAATCTCCAAGATATTTGTCAAATTTCATCTTCCGCTCTCAAAAAAAAAATTTTCTTCCTGCATTCGCACAATGCGCCCCGTATAAAGTGATCTCGTTACTCGGGAACGGCTTCAGGAACGAAAAACCTCTCGATCTACCGATCGGACATTATTACTGCCGCTTTGTGATCGCGACATTGGTGCTGGTGGATTTTTTTTTTTTTCAAATAGCTCGCATTGAAAGAAAAAAAAAAAAAAACTGTGAAGGGGTGGAGGTGGGATCTGAGAAAAAGAGAGCATCGCCGAGGGTTTCGGAGGGCCATAAATCTGAGTGGTCATTCCTTAAACCCTTTTCTTAGTGGTCAGCCAGCTTTTACCAGATTGTGCTCCTCGATACTCGTCCCTCTCTACCAATCAAGGTTTTCTTCCCTCCCTCGATTTGGCTTGTACAAGAGTTGCAAATATATTCATGAAATTCGGGAAAAATGCTTTGTACAATTTGTTACTTGGTGGAACGAGTGATTACGTATAAGCACTTAAGTCGCCGAGATAAAAGTTTCTTTAGTTGATATTGGTTAGTCCCTGTATAAAAAAGAGGTGGATTATATAAGAATTTGTACGTATCGAAAATCTGTTGATTATTCAATTATTATTATTTATATCAATAATAAATGCCTGTTAAAACATGTAATATTATATTCACAGTCATTAGAGTACTGCAAAGTACTGCAGATTATTACTGATGGGTTTAGTCGAAATCACTGCATAAAATACCTGATTGAACGCTGGTAAAAGATTCCGGCGGAATAATTAAGAAAAATCACTTGTGAGCCTAGGACTTTGAAGAAATCGCGGGAGAAGCAATAAATGCCGAGTTCAACCCTAAGGTGCATACGTCCGAAAAATAAAATTAAGTCCACACTGGGTGTTGGACAACCAGCTCTTTTCGTGTGTCTTGTAACCGCAGTGTCCAATGTTTTGTGAGTAAAAAATTATATTTTGTGGTTTAATACATCTTCTTTCGAATAAAAAAAGTTTTACATAAATTTCATATTTGGAAATAGTTTAAAAAAATCCTGTTTGAAGAAGAAAAGAGAATTTAGTTTAACGACTTGGAAAATAAAACGAGCTTAATTTTGTAAATTTTTCGTTAAAAATTCATCGAAGTATTCACCATAGATGGATTTGATGAGGAGAGATGAACGACGTCGAAAAATCTTCAATAAACGTTGCAGATAATAAAGTTTTTGCCCAAGAATGCTTTACTATCGTAGTTTAAAGGTTTATTTAATGTACTTTTGCAAAAAAAAATGGATTGTCATTGAAAAAATCTTTGCACCCAACAGATAGTTGATGTGTTCTTGAGTTTCGCAACTGTTCTTCGTCAACAAATCTTTTTTTTTTATAATAATAATTTCGATTTCCCAGTCAAATTTCAAATTTCGTTTATTCATAAATGTTGACGTTTCGGCTCTAGTTTCGAGCCCTTTTCAAGACGTCTCATTTATGCACAATATGATAAACCCATTGAAGCAACGCATTTTTTAAATATAATTCCTCAAATTCGGGGGACTGTCAACCGTTTGGATGTTACTTATTCGGTTCATTTTTTCTTCGAAGCTGTGTACGATTGAATCAAAAATTTGCATCATCGACATTTTCAGGATGAAATTCATAACTAAACACAGCAGAAAACAAGTAAATCAAAAGGCAATGTCTCTTTCGAAAAAGATTTGTCCATCTTTCCTTGAATAGCAAAAAAAAGTAAAGAGGGCGAGAAAAAAACTCGAGTCTAATTATGTAAATTATGTAAAATTTACTAATTGAAAACAAACCCATGTTTCAAATGCAGCAGATTTCCAAGAAACAAAGTTTTGATGAGCAATAAATGATGAGAATGAGTGCACTATAAAAATTTCTGGCACTATTTACAATGACGTACTAAACCAATTTGAATGTAACTTCGCATTGAACGATAAGAATATGGTGAGCTCTCGGATTTTTTGTATTAGTGTGAAGACTTAACAACACGGAAAAAATAAGCTTAATCACTGAAGCACTTTCAAAATGGCGACTAAAAGTTTATCTATACTCCACGTCCATCTATCCTATACAAAATCAAATACTTCTTATGAGGGCGTAAAATTAAATCTGGGTGTCCTACTCCCACCATGCACTTTAAGGCTTAATTTACCCGGCGATCCATGATCGTTAATGTCACCCGTTAAAATTTTCAAGTGCGGTGATCGTGAAAATTTACGTTTCCCAACAATTGCTATCGCGTGAAATATCGTTTTCGCCACGTGTTAAGGCAACGCAATTATCGATGGGGCTCGTAGAAGGTGGCCGCGGTTAACCTGTCGGCATCGAGGGTCCAATTTCGGAGGACCCGCAGCGCAATATATAACTTGCGTCGCGACGCCACGTACGGATTTCATGAATAATTCCGCGGCATTACTTTTAGATCAGTTCCGCGAGAGCGAAAATTGTGAAAAACGGCAAAAATCGCTGCTCTTGTTCGAAACTAGAAAATGTCGTTATGCCGCTATACCGCGATGATGGAAGTCTGATGGAATTTTTTGATTCACCAAGAACCGAAAGAGCGGTGTACGAAAAAAAATTGGAATGGAGATATGATCAGAAACTGGGAAAGAATTGAATGGTGGAAAAAGAGTTGAATTCTAGATAAGTTCTGTGCTGTGAGTGGGGGATGAAAATGTAGGGATGGTGGGCATATGGACCAGAGTACTTACCTGAAAAATTCTATATCCATAAAATACTAATAACACTAACTTAATGAGACTAAATTTACAAGGGGTATTTTCACCAAGTCATCAAAATTTTGACAAATGACTTAGATTATAAATATTTTTTTCATTCTGGAATCTCTTTAAAATTTGGAAATTTTCAATCACCTTTATACTATGAAATATTTTTTATCCGAGAAAAATTTTTGATTATGACACGATTACCATTTTTTGTCCTTTGCTAGCGCCTAGGTTTACATAAGATTTTCTACCCGGAGAAGTACAAATTTATTTGTGATCCTGAACGCGAGCAAGCGTTTTTTTTTTTTTTTTTTTATTATAATGATGATTGATAAAGCAATGTTACCTCAATTAGAAAATTATATGTAAAATTCTTGAGTCACTCGACAACGTCAACGTCAATCTCAATACCATGTACTAATATATATAATAGTAACTTCAAACGAACATAGAGTTACCCTTCCTTAGCGAGTTATTTATTCCCAACTGAAACAAGAGATATTGATTATTATCCAGCTGCTGTCGTCTTGGTTGTCACTCGATTATACGATAATCCTAGAACGACAGTGGCAGTGACAGGTCGAAGGTGAATAGAAACTATGAAAAGGGAAGCAATAGTGGACAGATGTGCAAGTATCGATTTCACCCGACTCTCTTGCTCCAAAAGTTTCATGTATCAAATGCAGCTTGGGCGCTGCAACTGTCCCTTTGCTTCTTCATCATGTTCCAATGTGAACTTTCAAAAATGTTTCACTTGTCAATACCACAATGGTTGTGAATAGGCATGTTATAAGTTGTAGTTTAGCTAAAGGAAATCGAACAAGGAAAATGCTTCAACTGTTATTTAAAAGTAAAAAGTGATGCAGTGATTGTTGATATTAAAGTTTCAGTGGAATTTAAGACCATCTTAAATTTAAGTTTTTGTATTGAATCAATTGCATGAATTCCAATGTGAAATTCTAAAAATGTTTTGTCAAGGGATGCTTCAATAATTGTATAATGAGCATTATGCCAGTTATGGATTGACTGAAAGGAATCTATCAAAAAATTTTTGAGAGTGATTTAATGAGTAAAAGGTTCCTGCAACTGTTGTAATTTTTGATATGGATGTGTAGATTAAATCCGTAGACATCACGAATTCCTTTTTTTTAATACCAGCTATAGAAATATTGACATCCATACAGCTACATGAACTCTTAAAATGCTGTTGTCTTAGCCGCAATTCGAAAAACAATTAGTTTAGTTTGATAAAGTAATAATCATAATTTGTAATTATATAATGATTGATTTAAGCTTGGTGGATTTGGTTGTTGTTTTAGAAAGACGCGACACAGCGAAATGTGGAACAAGAGCGACGACAACGAATGGAGGCTGAAGCTCAATTACGTGAGGTTACGGCTGAAGCCAACCGGATTCGCTCGCGGAATCATCATTTACAAAAAGAATTGGCAAGGTATCAAGATATTTTTTGAATAAATTTTGAACAAGAACACGATTTTCAAATATTTTATGACTTTATTTTATATACTTTTTAATTCAACCTTAACAATGCGTCCACTGTGTTTGAACTGTATTTGATTTTTTACTGTGGGGCTTAAGAACTGTGATAAGAAAAGTTATCGTACAAAAAAGTCAAACTGTAATCTTATTGAAAAAGAGGTTATATGAGGCGTTTTTTGCTTTATGGTCATAAAATGACCATAAAGGAAATTTATAGCCATTTTTATGAAATTTTACGGATACTTCTAAAAATACTTGGGTTATAAGAAATGCAAAGCTAGTTAATATTTGTTCAATATTGATTTAAAAGTCATGAAAAAAGTTTTTATATTAATTCTTAAATAATTCGTTTTCATTTTTTATGAAGTTTAATGAGTATTGACAAACTGTCAAAATTTATAACAGAGGAAATTTTTATGCAGGAGCTTGATCGGAGTTCAATAAGAACTGTCAAAAGATAAAATTTAAGAATTTTTAACACAGAAGCAGTACTGAAAATAGAGAATTCAAGCGTGTGTAATTAACACACGTTTGGAGTAAATTATTTCATGCCGCTCTTCTTCAGGTCACTATGCATCAAATTTTTTTTCCTCTCATTCCTTTCTGTCTACCAGATACCTCATTATTTCTTCGTAGTAGATTCATGTTTTTCCGACTCAACATCTATTCAAAAACTAAATCATCCCAATTTTTTTTTCAAATCCATCAATGGCTTCCTTGTTGCTTTCATTTAATAACCTGTAATTGTGTAATTTGTGATATATTGTTATTGGGTAAAATTTTTTAATGTGTGAAATTCCGTAATTTTACGAAATTTTGTGATTTGTTACATTTAGTCGAAATTTCTAATTTTTGAACATTTTGCGAATTTTCGTAGTATTGTGAAACTGTTTTTATAGGATTTCGTCATTTTTGGAAGATTTTCCGTTTCTGTTATACTTTATGTCTGTCATATACAGGGTGTATCAAAAACCACGGACGATAATTGGCCTGATTTTTCTTTATATTTTTCTGGGTCGAAAAGTCCTTTGCCACTTTTTACAAAAGGGGTTGTTCATAAACCTCGTGTCCTCTTAGGGGGGAGGGGGGAGGCGTCGGTCGTATCGCAAACTGACAGAAGGGGAAAGTTGGGTTCGCTCAAAAATCACGTGATACAATAAATCATTTTTAATAATTTTTGCATTGAACATCCAATACATCTCTTACAATCAGTTACTCATACTTTATCTAAATCACCAAATGTTCAGATGGAAAATGTTGTTCAACTCCACGCATCAGTTCAATCTTTAGGATATTGAAAGACCGTTTTTTGCGTCTACCGTGCAGGATTTCACAAAATCATTGTGGACTGTGAATACCCGAAGAAACCGGTAAATTTCGGAGTCTGTTCGCTTCCGAAATTTTAAAAACACTATGTGCGAAGAAGAATTTCCAGAATATCACGAAACCCCTTACGACATTTGGTGTCTATCAGTGAAAAATAAACCGACCGTAAACTTTCGCTCCATCAAAAAAGTCAATTTCCAAAACTCACAATATACGAGGCCCATATTCTTCCGACCTGTCCTGAAAAAACCACGATCGGCCCATAATGACGGCTGTGTATACCTCGAAGCATACTATACTATGGAAAAACTTGTATTTTTCTAAATTTACACATGAATCATTATGATTGATACAGTCTGTTCAAAGAAAAGTATAAATTTTTTCATTATAATAAAAAAAAATTACGTTAGTTGTGTTACTTTGAAAACTCTTAGAAGAACACTTTATAGATTTGTAATAAAGTCATTGAAGTAAGTTCTCTCGAATCTACTATTGCCCAACGATACTCAAGTACTTCTCAACTCTTCAATTTTTACATTCGAATACGTTAATTTTTTTAAATCAGTTAGATCAAATCTATCAGTGTTTATTGTTTCATTTTGTATATTACTTAAAGGTGATCCAGATGCACAACATTTCGATTCAAGCATTTTAAGAATGAATCTTCTATCCATTTTTCTACATTAAAAGCCTATGGAAATAATCCTGATAAAATTCCTCAATTTCTGATCTTCGGTCTTCGATTTATTCATTGAATGCACATTTATTAACCTACCACATCCAAATTCAATTTTTAACATTATTCCCTAAAAGTTGTCCTCACGCATCAGCAAATGTCTAAATCCAACCCTGATCGCGGAAATAACTCGTGACCACGCACATAAAAGTCTAATAGATTCTGATGATTCATTTTTATCTACGAGTGAATGACCTCTTTGAATGACATGCGTTACGACCGACTTTCCCAAATGACAGAAGCGTTTTTCCACAAGTACGTGGCTTATCGAAGTTTTTCCGTTTCACGGCCGAATTCGGATCGTTTCAATATCGGTGGTGGGTGGCTGGCCGATGATATCGAGGGGTCACCACGGACGGCACAGCGATACTTTATGGACGCCGGGCCAATATCTGTGATTTACAACCGGACCCGGAACTCACGCCACCGGGTTATTGCGTGAGAATGCGCGACTTTGTTATTTATAAAGAATATATAGAGCTCGCGTCCGACAAGGTGGGCGACGCTAAGCGCCTCGACGGCTGACGCTGCGCGTTTCGCAGTATTTTCCCTCAAGTATCCCGTCGAAACGACGAGATTTAACGCGCCCCGAGGCACTTGACGTTTTTTACGATTTTGCGTTGGGCTTTACTGTTGCATCCTCCGCTGTTTCACTATTTATGCGCGTGTCACGATTTTATGAGACAGGTTTTTTCGGTTATATTGGTGCTCTTTGTTTTATGAATCCTCGATGGACAAAAACAAATATCGTAGGAGAAATTTATGGAAATAGAGCAGGATAAAGCACACACTTAAATACAATGAGTTTTTGGATTACTCGAGGTTCACTAATTCCTATGCATTAATATGTGGCGTGGAGCGACAAAAGGGACATAAGACCAAAACGAGTTTGGTCCTTAGGTCCCTTTTGTCGTTCCACGCCACATATATTATCTATAAACCTGAAACACTGCAATAATATAATTTTCCGATAATATTCAGGATAAAATAATTGCGAGAAATTGATGTAAAAAAAATTATTCGTAGGATTTTGGATTTGTTCGTTTTAAAGATTTTTCTTAGAATTTTCAGTGAATCTTGATTGTTCCACGAAATCTTGTAGAACTGCAGATAACGTAATTTATTCATTCTTTAGTTAAAAACTTCCGATGTTGCCTTAATTCGAAAAGTTGCACTTTTTCCTGAGTCAGCCGCTGTTAATTAATCTCCGGCTAATTTCATTCGGGGATCAACTAGATTATGAAATTGCTTCCGTAATCAATTTCCTCAAGACTGTAAGTAGTCTGAGATCTCAGGTTTTGCAGCCGGGTGATTCAATCTTTATGTAAATCCGAACCGACCTCAGCGACAGTGAATGAACTTCAGGGTACCAAATCCTTTTTTCGATTATATTTTCTTCCTGCTAACAACATTACTAAGTTTTCGTTGTCAAATAATTGAAAAGTTGATGTTTTCAGAAGGTTTGCGAAGTTTCGCGACATTCGACGTATTAAGACATGAAAAAACTGCTATTTTGGGGTGAAAGATATGTTTTTCGGAAAAAATCTCCCTGGAATCAAGATGATATATGTTATTCGATGATACATTTTGAAATATCTTGATTAGGTAAAGATAAAAAAGTTGATTTCAAGAATATCTCTGAATTCATGAATCATTGAAACGTATATTTTATGTTAAAGATTTTTGGAACCTTTGAATGTTGACTCATTAAACTCAAAAAAATCATAAGTTGATATAAAACTATCGGAAAATATTGTAATATCGCATGGTTAGGATTCGAATATATCTTTTGTTCGAGGAAAAAAGCTTATTCAAAAAACCATAGAGTTTTTGAGGAATTGAATCATAAATCAAATGATGAACAATTTTTTTTTTTAAGAAATTGCTACTTTGATGTATTAATTAATGGGATTCGACAGTGAACTAAATTAGGACCTTTATTATATGTAAGCAGAAATGAGAAGGTTCAATAAACACTCGATTAACAGGACAATAATAAATTTTTTTTCCATCAAGCACTAAAAATGAATATTCCTAAACCTTTTTTCATCATAATTTCTTGTTGAAGAATAATTTGTCAATTTTCCTTTACCCTTCGATGCAATAACTCCAGCGCAATACAAAACACGAACGTTCCGCATTTCAGTACTGAGGGGTTGAAAAGCGCTCGACGGCCCGCTTTAATGAAATTCACAAAATTATTAATTGTATCAACAGTGAGATAATAGTGCACATTAATATGCTGAATTTAAAATTCATATCTATTATCATTATAATACTATCATGTTATTACGGAGAAGAAGAATAATTTTATCGAATTTATATTATTTATTTTAGAGAACAATAATGAAATTTAACTTGGCGGTTATTTTGTTTTATAGTATCTAGATAATTAGGGTTTTGTTACTTTTCTGGGCATGCAAATTTTTGATAGTGTTTTTTTAATTTTGGTTATTTCATCGTCGGAAAAACATTGGCGAAAAAGTTGACTTTCATCAAGCAACACATGATAATTTTTCTTTACAATTCAAAAACTCGGCCAAAAATTATCCGATTTATTTTCATCTTTATTTCGTAAGGCAAGTTTCATCAAAACATAAAAAACTTTACATTTAATTTATTGTTAAAAGTTTTCTTGTGAACATAATTTTCATTAGAAAGAATGAACATATGAAGCCTGAAAATTTGGACATCCCATTTTTTCTACCCTTTCATTTATTTCAAGTTGTTTATATGAACAACATTAGGCATTAAATAAACAACATTCAGTGTAAAATCAAGAACAGTCAGTATTGATTTCTATTTGCCGAAATTCGTTACGATTTTTTGAAGTCTCCATTTAATTTTTGTTATATTCTATGTATAATCAGAGTATAATATCAATATTGATATTTTTTTCATGATCATATATTCTGATTTTACGAAGTCTATGCCCTTTGTAAATACATTTTATCAATTTCTAAAACTTACACAATCTAAACGGTAAATGTAAATATTAAGTTAGTTCATTGTGAACTAAAAGAGAATAAGACATTTTTGAAAATCATACTTCTCTTCAGATTGCATTGACTACTCATCTCATTATTTGAAGCTTATGCTTGATTATTATGATTCACGATCATAATATGATTTACGGCTTTTTCTGAAAAAAATATCTAGCTCGTTGAGTTTTTCCTAGTAGAGTTGAGGAAAAACCTGACTTTCCTGAACAACGGTTAGGTAGTTCCCATTTACCGAAAACGCCTACATTCGGGTTTCGCTGGTAACATATACACATATATTAATAATAACCTAGAATTCTTTGGTTCACATTAAGTACCCATTAGGATTTTCAGGAAGCCGCTTTGAAATCCCTTGAAAAATTGTCACCTCACTACGGGTGCAATCAACTATTACACCCCTCTTACAAACGTCTTGCAAAATTTAGAGACTACCTATCCAGCTTTTTTTTCTACGATAATTGCCATAACGATAAGAGCACCGAATCAGAAAAGCCCCAACGAAAAACACGCCTACAGCATAAACAACCGATAAGAGACCGAACCATCACTTCTCACTCGCTATCATCGTTCTCCTGATTTACAATCGTCATTATCAACAAGCTTGAACAACTATAAAAAGGCGCTATCACCGCCAAAAGCCGTAAGTCAGCAAGCAGGCTTTACAGATTCTCGATAAAAGAGCGTTGAACATTAGCGAGGCCAGTCGGGGGTGATAGCGTTCATCGCACGCGAAATGGACAGTGCAGGGAGGTTTATCGTTTCGACCGGCAAAAATCGGGGAGTCCAAGGGAGAACGTAAATTACCGGCCCCAGCAAGATTTATTCGGACGGAAATTGCAAGCAGTTGCAGATGTTGAAATTTTTACGCCCAACGGAGGAACTCGATAATCTGCCATCAATAAAAAGTATACAAAAACGGAATTTTTGTCCTCGTTCCAGCCTCTGTAAGTTTTTCTTGAGGTTGGAACGAGGAAGAAACGGAAGTATCATGAGCGAAGCGAGGGCGTTGACATAGTATAGAGTGAGTCTATGAAGGTGGTTCAACGAGGATTTGAAATTATTTCAATCAATTGATGACTTTTCAAATATTCCAGCTGCTTAATACAATAAATTTTTGTTATTTGAAAACTATGAAAAATTTTGAACAAATATTTGAAAACTTTCTAAAATTTGGAGAGTTTTTAATGATTTATGACACGTTTGCTTTTTCGAAAATGTCGAAAAATAAAATAACGGTGCAAATTTAAAAACCCGTCAAAATTGTATGAAACCGTACACATTTTCGCTAATGCAGATTGTGTTTATCGTCGTATTTCATTGAAAGTTGTTTTGTACAATGCTTCTTTATTTTTCATTGATATAATGGAAAACTTAAAAGGCATCGAAAACGACAAAATATCTTAGTAATTCGGAAAAATTTTCATTAAACAAAAAAGGTTTGCATAGTTTGAATTTTGATAATATAGTGCAAACTCGGGAAAATTAAAAAAATATTATTAATATCATGCATTTGCAACATTGAAGAGAATCAAAAAATTTGTGAAGTTTTAGAAAATGGTTCTAAATTTGAAGATTGTGTTCATTATCATTTGTCATGTTCCTTCAAAACAAGTATCTAATTAGAATAGATTTTCATTAGACCTATTCTAATCAAAATCTAAGCGAAAATTGCAAAGTATTTCAATGAGTCAGACGAAATCGTGTTAAATTACAGAAGTTTCAAATAGTGTTCTTTTTCGTATACAATTTCAAGAATTTTCAAAATAGAAGATTTGTAAATTTTTAACATCAGCAATAATTCTACGAAATTCGCATAGTTCGCGAAACTTGCGAAAACGTTCATTGTTCATTATTTTTAAAACTATCTAATTCTGGAATATGTATAAAAATCTGTCTTGTAATTTTTTTGTTTTGAATATCTTCAACTACATGTAAAATAATAAATATTCACAAAAAAGTCTTAGAATTGAAACCAATGATTTGGACATGTTTTTATGAAACTGGGGAAGTTCTCTACAGTTTGTACTATATTTGACATTTTTCAAATTTTGTGTTATGAAAAACATCGAAAATTGAGAGTTTGTTAATAACACAAAAAAATACACGAAATTCATTGGCATTGCGAAACTTTTTCTTGGGGCACCGGAAAATTTTTACTTGGTTGAAAGCAACGTAAAACTTCGCTGCATCCGATGAACAGATAGTCATTTTTCCAATAATATTCACAAAAACAGATCTATGGTTTATTCAAATCAGTATGCACTGATAAAGAAATCTAGTACTTTTCGAGATATTTACACTGAAACCTCATTTATATCATCTCTCTATTTATCACTCTACTCTCAGTTATATCTTAGATTTCAATAGATTTTTTTGATATAACTGAGAGTAGAGTGAGAAAGAGAGAGAGAGAGCATATAAATAAGGTATCAGTGTTTGGTGAAAAATACGAGGATGCTTTTATTTTACAATGATATTGCAAATTTTTGAAGTAAAACTTCTCAGGCGGCATTGTCACTTTTCTAGAATGTAATTTATGTAGGGAGTAATTTGGAGATTTACAATGTAAGATGTAAAACTGTGAGATGTAAAAATGTAATATTTTCGATTGCAGGGAGTAATTTTGAGATTTTGTTGTAATGTAAGACTGTAAGATGTAAGACTGAAATGTTTTTGTTTTGAGGGAGTAATTTTGAGATTTTATAAGTCTGTAATTGTGTAAGAATGTAATGTTAGGTCAGAATAGTTGGAGGTCGATGATATTCGAGCGTGTTTCGAGTGTAAGGAGTAATTTTGAGATTTCATAAGACTAAGAGTGTAAAAATTTCATTCATAAATTCAACTGAAAATCAGGAATGAGTTTAATTTTCTAACGAACTTCCATTTATATAACGATAAAAATACTAGACAATAAAATTAAGGGATCTGTTAGAACTAAAAAAGGTAAGGGGAATTAAAATCCTTACATCGAAAATTGAAAGAAAGCAGCATGAGAAGTTTCAATTCTAACGCGTGTTGATTCAACACACTTCAATTTTTTTTTCATTTTTATCTTTTAAATCACGATATTGTATAGTCAAAATTTTTATATTATACATGTCACTGTGCATCTGTTAGTTTTTGATTTATAATGTATAAAAATAGAACATATTCATAATCCTAATTGTACTTTGTGAATAATATATTCTACTATACTAGTTAACTGAATTTGATACCTGTGTGGAGTGATATATCATGTCAATTTTTTCAGCTTTAATTACTTATGTTTTCAGTTCGCACAATATGATTTCTCATATACGAAAAGAGGAAAAACTGTAATGATCAGTATTAAGTAAAAAGTCAAATATTGTAAAATGTACAATATACTTTAACAGCGTCAATAATTAATAATTACCATTTAATAATCTAGAAAGTACACAAATCCGGAACAAAAAAAAACCACATAGATTTGAATAACGGAAAAACTATATACATTTTCTTGAAATGTGGATTAGTAGGAATAAACATACGATGTTACAGAAAGTACAACAGGAGTTTATATAATTCAATAAGTTGTTTAACTGTCACAACATGCAATATCTTATTGTAATAATTACTACATTTTTTTCCCCAATAAGATACTTTTACAGACTCTGTAATTATTTCTTATTAACAATTAAAAAGCTGGTGTAGGTGCTGTATCCGTAATATCTTCGAGTTATGGAGGAACGCTCCAATCCATTTTTCAATTCCTAAAAAATCATTGGTTGAAGCTTAAGTATTGCTTCCCTTAGGCGTTGATAATTGAAGACTATTCACGTAGCATTTATCAAATTTTCTGCTATTTATTTAGTCCTATTTGTGGAAAAAAATTGGTTCAGTCGTATAATTAAATGATATCACAAGTAAATGATACAAATTTTTACCCTCTGTTCCAATTTTGATTGTGTAATTGAATCGATATTTTCCTTTCTGATAAGGGATAAATAAATAGTTGAAGCTTGTTTAACGAGACTTCAATAGTGTTTCAATGTTGAAGTCTGTATTGATAAAATACAATTGGCTCTAAGCAACAAAATGTTTGGAAATGTACAGTGTACCCGAACTTCCATAAGCCCAATGATCACCGAATTTTTGAGGAATGAAGTTATCAGAAGGAAGCTTTTTCGATTTACAGTACAACCTCTGGATAGGGCGTCGGTTTTCTTTTTCTATTTCCATTAACACCTTATGAGTGTGAGTAAAGACAGAATGACGCCCTATCCAGAGGTTGTACTGTATATAGATATTCTTGTACAATATATATAGATATACTTTTACATTATCTGCTGCTCACTTCATGATGGGACGATGAGACAAAGTTGGTGAACAAAATCAGCCGAAGTGCGGGTACACCGGAAATGTATCACTAGATATTTTTCTCGATGCACTAGTTCCTTGTGACACGTTGAATATAAAAACCTTCTTTCCTGGATACTCGCGATAAACACTAGGACCTATAAGAGCGCGTTTATGGAGTCACGGGGTTGGATTATGTAGGGTTCGATGTTGGAGAGGGGGCAGCCGTCGCGTTTAAAAGGTCCGTGCGACGATGTGCCCTTAAAGCTGAAAGCTCTCGCAGCATCGATCGGCACGCCACTCGCTCGCGGAACAATGCCTCTTTCTCTGTTCCCTGCACCCTCTGTGTACGTTTCGCCTCGCCCTCGTGGATGCTCCCGACCCGCGCTCGTGCTCGCACGACACCGACTTTCTTCCACGCGAACTGATTTCCTCAACTCACGATTTTCTTCCCGTGGATTCCCGTGGAGCAATAATTGAATGCTCCACGTCAACGTCCATTTTCTTGAATCTTCATTTTAGATACTTGAGAATATTCTCGAAGAAATCAATCGACTTTGCTAATCAAGGTTGACTGGGATTTCGTCAGATTTTGGTTAAGAAATTTATAATGGCTACATTTTAAGCATTTTCGTGGTGATTTTATACGACGAAATATTTTAAGAGGATCCTGCTCCCTCAGGAACAGGGATTTTCAAGCATTGCTAATAAAAAATCAGTAGAGTAGGAATCTGAGTAGTCAGGCGCTCGGTGATGAAATAAGACAGAGTTTTTTGAAGTGGATAGGATTTTGAGAATTTTTAAAGTTGTACGTTTTTGCTTGTCAATAGGCATTTTCAATTGCGAAGTCAGAATTCTACCTTGTCAATTTTCAATTACAGCGTGACTAATTTTATTTTAAGGCGAGCCAGAACCTCCCAAGCTCTGCTGTCTAAAGCATAAGTGTCGTTGACTACATTCGACGATAGAGGTTCTTTTATCGGAGAAATTAAATATCGGGGAAAGACAACCTTACTGTTGAATGTACACTGTAAAAAAAATTTATGGTATTTTTCCCATACCGGTATTAGAAGCAATTAACTCATTCCAGGGATAGTAATTTTCCTATACCAGTGTATAGTAGCTTTACTGTATATAAATAGTATTCACCATACTTCAGTATAGTATTTTTACCTTATTCGAGTATGGGATTTTGAAATGTGAGAAATTAAAATAAAGCAGAAATATTTTAACCCCCCCCCCCTCTCATCACTCGTTGTACCGTCAGTGGTACACTTGGGGTATGGTATTTTTATTAATTTTTCTCCTGAGAGTCATCCGCTAAGTTAGAATCTTTTTCCTTGAATCCCGAGTCAGCGTTATTTCTCGTCGCAGACGCGGCCCCAGTTACTGGCACTTGACTTTTCAGACTGATTGGCGGTCGCGATGCAACAACTCCACGAGGTCCTTTACAATACAAAATCAAGAGAGTTTTGGTGCCACTTAAAACACCCACGTATCACGTGACTTTCGACTCGTCAATTTTTACCAAACGTCTGAGAACATATCGTGGGCTTACAGTAAATAGTAGGCATTGATGAAAAGATGATAAATTACTTTCATTCCATAAATATTGGACTTATAGCATTTTCTATTAGCACGAAGGAATGAAATTTCGTCTTACCTACAGTGAGCTAAGGACAAAAATCGAAATTGGACCCTCGTCCTGCCATTCCAGTTTTTTATGGAAATTTGAATCGAAAATTTTTTTCCGTACAGTAAAATTATTATATTAATTTTTACTATACGGGACATTAAAAAATGCATGAGCAAAATATAGTAAATGAGCAATAATCGTAGAAAAGTGTCAAATGAAGTATAGAAAAATGCAGATTTTCGGAAATTCACTATACCAGGCATGGGAAAATTTAACAGCTTTTTTACCATATAGTTAAAAAAATTATTGAAAATTTTTTGTGCTTGGGTAAGATATTTTTAGTAAAGCGAGAAGGTAAAAATAATATTGTTCCATAGTAAAATTAGTATATTTATCTTTCACATACCAGACATGGAAAGAATTCATGAAAAGAGTAGTAAAAGTCCTAAGGTTGAGGAAAAATTCTATTTCGGTATAGTATATTTCGAGGTATAGGAAATTTACTACACTACGTTATGAGAAATTTACAAACTTTTTTTACAGTGTAGTTAACGGCATCCATGCCCTGGGTGGCAGAGCTTACCTCCTTCCCACATGTGAAAATCTTGATTATCACGAGATTTCTTTACTAGAAACGATTTGTTAAACTGTTTAAAAAAAAAACATTAAACGTTCAACAGTTATTGGCTTGTAAGTTATGGAGAGAAAAAATGTTGAAATTAAAAAACTTGATTGCTCGTAGCCAAAGTATACGGTTATCCAAAGGCGATGAAAGGCGATATTTTTGGGTGGGTAGTAACGAGGAGTGTTCATTACCAGAATTCCTTGAAATAAGCATAATTTTTTCCATTTTTCATCATTAATTTAATCATTATAACATAAATACTTTAAACGAATCGCGAAAAATATTTGGGAGTTTGACTTATTCATTATCAAATTTTCAAGTTTCCAATGGTTGATGTAAGGATTGAAATTCAAAAACAAACCAGAAAACATCGAAATTGTAAAAGATCGCGCACTTTTCAATAGAATATAAGAACATAAGAATATTCAAGATGCTTATTATTTTTCCGCATTATGATATTTATGATCATTTTCCTTGCATATATGTACGGAAGTTGTCTTTGTTCTTTAAAGAGAAATCCCGAGAACTTGTGAGAATCTAAAAAATTCCTAATAATTTTATTGACACAAACAAGTTTTTTTTTAATTTCAACAGTTTCGTAAAGTAAATAGTATGTTGGAAATTATGGAGATTAAAAAAAATTCAAAAACATTTTAAATATGGAAGAGTGATGAAATAACTACTACATGAAGATTACTCGTGGAATTTCAGAAAATGTTCACTATGTAATATATTTTTCACAACTCGTGATCAGAAAATCCGATATTCGACGTCCGTAGAGCATGGCGAATATAGCTTATTGCAATCGATTTTTCTTTTCTTCGCATGTGAAAAAAAAGCGTTTTTCTGAATGGATATCTGTGATGAAAGCTGTTTTCTATCGATACCTTCAACAGTATCGATTCAGCCGAACTATCGATAGTTCCGCCCAGTGCTGCTAGCCAGGGTTCGTAAGTATCGATTGTCCGTCTTTTTCTATCGTTAAGCAAAACATAAGGCTGTCTTTGTTGCGTAGCCAAATTCGGCTACAACTCATGAACCCTGCTGCAAGCGCAGTACTGTCAACAAACAAAATGGCGTCGGTTTCACGTCGGTTTTTAGCTAAAACGGCATTTGTTCGTGGTTTCGTGCATGCTGTACGGCCGTCGAAGATCGAATTCTCTGTTCACGCGTTGTGAAAAATATCTTGCACGACACGTTAACAAGGAGTGTTCAATCCTTTAAAAACGAGGAAATTGTTGGTGAAGTTAGGTGGGTAACAGTGGGTAATCTGTGCGAACGTGTAACTGTGTGCGTGAGAGTCAATCGCGCGCGCTTTCTGCTAAAACTTAAATGTATCGCACGGATTACATCAATTTCAAATAACTTTTGCGACTTCAAGAAGTGTATATGTTTGTTAAAGATAAATCATGAAGGTAAACAGAAGAAATTGAGCCCAATAAGAAACGTAATTTTTTCGTTAAACAGTAATTTTTTAATTCTTCAAATTCGATGCTTCCAATATGACGTTCACTCCTTTCACTGTTTTCGCATCAGATGGTAATTTATGCTATAGAAATCAAGCTGATGTCCTACGCTTTTCCACGGAGCATTTGTACGGCATTTTACTTATATTGCGAAGATAAATCAATCAATTGTAACTGAGAAATAAATAACATTCAGCGATAACATTAATTATCGTAACTGTTGTCGTGCTCGCGTCGTCAGCTACATTACGCACACACAGAAACTTCTGTTCACACAGATTACCCACTCTCTGCACGTTACGATAGATTAAACACCCTCTGCACGTTAAGGTAGTTGTAGCGACATTCAATTTTCTATACGATTCTTTTGAAATATTGTACACTAAATCTTTATAGTTGCAAGCGCTTATATGCGAAAAATCAGGAAAATCGACTGTGCTAATTAATAATAAAACATATTGGAAATAACATGGGCTCTTATGGATGCGGCTGCATTTTCCGTTGTAGTAAAGGCATTTTCTATCAGAAAAATAAGAAAAAAAATCTAGCTAGATGGAGTGAACTATGTGCCTCTACATTTTCAAAGCACAGGACTTGATACTGACAAAATTTTTCAAAAAACCAGAAAATCCACTGAGCTGTCACTTTGTATTATGACTTTTGAGAAACATGGCAACAGTGTGCTGCAGCAGACAGCAATTTTTATATATATTGCGCGTGTGTGAATGGGCGCACACGGGAAAAAACAAGGTGGTATGTGAGGTTACCAAATCTCTTGAAATATCTGCTTTACAGTTCCCTACAGTCTGAACCAAGCTGTGACAAATAATCCAAAGAGTCTGAAATTGCCAACGATACAACTACCTTAATAAAAAAGCGCTTTCCGGGGTGGAGTTGACAACGAAAAGTGCTTCTTTCTTAACTTGTCGTGCAATATACTATTATCGAGTTCTTACTCATACTTCTGTGGAATGTGTTAAGAAATTTTTTTTCATTTATTAGTTTTTATCTCATCTGGAAAGGTTGAACAAATATAAGAATAACGAAAAATTCAATGAACCGACAAAATTTTAACAAAATTTGATATCTGACAATAAGGTAAATTCTTAGATGTTTCAATTTTAAAAAAATTTAAAAATAGTAAGCTACAAAAAATATTGAAAATCATCAATGGTTTGAAAAAATTTGAAAATTTGATAACATTTTGGAAAATTAAATAATTTTTATGATTTTCGATCAGTATCATGTTATCAAAATATAGAAATGTTTTTTTTTTTTTTTTATATGTATAAAAAACTTGCCAACTGATAAAAAATCTCCTTAATTTCCAATTTAACAATATTCATTAAAATCTCGAAAGTTTCTGATAATTTTAATGTTCTAAATGCCGAGTCTTTCGAAAAATTATTATAGTCGTAAATTTGAAATATTGCTTACAACTATGTCAAATTGAAAAATTTTGTAGAATTACAGAGAACTTTGAACAAATTTTAGTTTCGTATTCATTGTCATCGTTCTTTAAAATATAAAGGACAATTTTTTTGATTGCACATTGTAAATCTAAAAGTGTTTAAGACTAATTCATTATACGTCAAAATGAAAACAAGTAAAACTACATCATAAAATTTACTAAGTTTTACTAAGTTTCAGAAATTCGTTTCATATTCATGATTCTGGAAATTCCAAAGACTTGAAAATTTCGGAAATTTCATTGTTTGTTTCTAACTCGATTCAGTTCGAAAAATCTGTACAATTACAGGAAACGTTCATAAATTTAAATTTGTTCACAATCATATGTGGCGTGGAACGACAAAAGAGGCCTAAGGACCATAACCGGTTAGGCACAGTGTGTGAAACATGCACGTGCATATGATAATGTTAGAATCATTTTTCGATCGAAATCCTCAAGACTTATGAATTAAAGTATTAGAAATTTACGAAAAAAATCTTCATGACCTAGACAAATTTCTTCAGTTCAATTTCATAAGTTTCGCTTAGCAAGTATTATGTTTGAATTTTGAATAGTTTGAAAAATACACAAACAATAAAATATAAAATCATTGTCAATTCTCCTCGAAAATTTTAAAAATATGTATACATCATACAAAGTTCATATATTTACTCGCTTTAATTTCATAGGTAGCGGTAAAATTTCTACACTCTAGTAAAACATAGAAACTGTGTATTATCCCTAAAATCTTTAACATTTAGACATGGTCTATTGTATTGAGAGCGTCTCTAAATAATTTTTGAAACATCGAACAAAATCTAGAATAATAATAAATTTATATGAATTTTTTAAAATGTGATTCGTTGTGTCTATTCTTTACATCCACCTCTGCACCTACTAATGATTTTTTTTTTTTTTTTCAAATACAAAAGAACTCGTCGTACAGTCAGTTACTTTGTCTTCGTCGCTTGTCGTATTATCACTTTGGCCTACTAGTTTTATAATGTGTCAAATTAAATACTTCAAGCAACAGACACATAGAGACTGACAATACGACGAGTTTTACTGTAAAAGTAAGAACTATTAAGATACTCAGTAAAAAAAAAATTTGATAAACAAAGTTTCGAAGTAAAGCGTAATTTCAAAACAGTGCTATTAAGAATATTTTTGAAAGCTGATGCGTTATTGCTCATGTAATTACACGATTTCAAATTGTTTCAATGCTCGTTGAAAGTTTAATGAACCCGTTGATGAGCTATTTGTCAATAACCGATAAAGAAGCATACGTAGTGCTAATAAAACGCTATTTCACGTGGGCAATAATTGGCACGGGAATATTTGAGGGTGATGCTTTTGATGTCCTGGCGATTCGTCTGAGGCGCGTAAGTGAGAGGAAAGTCGATAACGCCGCGACTCGGATTTGCCGAAACGTTACGGCGGAAATGACAGTCTACAAACGCCAATAATACCGCTGATATCGACAGCGCGTGTATACGGGCTGTACAAACATTCAGGGCCTCATTTACGTCATGAAACGTCACAGGGGGAAAATAAATCCTGGTTTATTCATGAGTTTGCGATTACAGAGCATGTTGTTTTGATAAGTTTTTATAGTACCACCAATTTTCACTAACTGCTTGTATGTATATATATATATATATATATATTTAATCCTTATATCTATTCTTTAGAATGATTTTAAAAA
Source organism: Platygaster robiniae (assembly GCA_028476575.1). Classification (NCBI taxonomy): domain Eukaryota; kingdom Metazoa; phylum Arthropoda; class Insecta; order Hymenoptera; family Platygastridae; genus Platygaster; species Platygaster robiniae. The sequence goes on from CM052021.1 coordinate 23,723,554, forward strand.
TGGCACAGAAAAAAGATTGGCATTTAGATTAAAAATATTTTTCTAATTTCTTAAAGCTCTCACGAAATCTCAATGACGATTGAAAGTGAATACAAAAAATATCCGGAAATATCATATGATTCGTTACTGGTCTGAATAATTGTGCGTTCGGAGAGCATCGGTTTCGAAACATATTTTCGAAACGCTTGTCGATAGCACGCTCGAGAATACACGAAGTACTACGCCAGGGGCTTGTTTAACGCGTAACGCAACACCGGATATTTAATCATGACATGCTTTGCTTTGAATGCCAACAACGTTCAACGCCATTATCATCGTAAGTTTTTCAATTTTCCGTCCAACTTTGACTGAGGTAAATGCCCTCCTTTGCGTCTATGTATGAGTTACGGAGTGTTCAAAAATGATAAACAAATAAGTATACATTCAAATGTAATCAAAATCATAATTTATTTATTGAAAAAAATTTATTGTTTGGTCATTAATGCGCGATATTGGAGAAGAAGTTGAAATTTGGTTTCATATATCTGTTGAAGTTTTTACTGGCCGTCTTTGCGTTTTACAATAGTCCCCCGTGCGCCCAGACGCAAACGTGCATTTGATATATCTATACGCTCCGAAAGTATCTCTCCTGGCGCTACCTGGTGGCAGAAAAAAATGCTTTTGGGTGTATAACACTCAAGAAGCTGAAGACAGGAGGGCGATCATGACAAAAAAATTGGAGCCAAATCTATCAGCAAGGTGGACAGTCGTTGAAGTAGGGTGCGCGCGAGAATGATTTTTTGTGTTCTGCGCATTCCGAGCAGAACGCTCAAGAAGGCTCATCGACTGTATTTGTGTTGATTGACGTGTATATTCACGATCGTGTAAGTATGTGTAGGTATGCGCACAAACTCTACGCGCACCTTACTTCGAGTGAATAGAATAAGGCTACCTTCCCTGTCGACCAAATCGGCGTCATCAAAATACATGGGTCACCATAGGAAGATTGCCCTCCTGTCTCCAGTTTTCTTGATAACGCTACATAACACATAGAAACACAGCTGACGCGCTCATTGACCGTTACGACCTTGAAAATGACCGTTTTAAATTTAAAACAACCTACCGTGTCCGTGGTCAAAGTAAACGCCTGAGTTAAGTTGGTATCACTGATCCTATGCTTTTCTTATGGAATCAGTACTAACTTATGCTAACTTACTAGCTCAAGTGTTTACTTTAACCATGGCACCAGCTGGTGCTTTGACGCAAGCACCAGCATTTGAATATATTTGTAAAGATTTAGTCTAGATAATAAAATGTTTATTTTACAACATTTTTGTCTTTTCACCTCAGTTTTATCTTATTTTAAACACTAATCTTGATACACGAAACACAAAGGAAAGACTCTGAGAAAATTTTTTTTCTCATCAGTAATAATCAAGTTGATGTCGATATAAGCACTTCCGAGTGGTTGATAATTCATTCGTAATGTGATTGGCCTATGGAAATGTAAAGTTTTCTTCAGAGTAGAATTCGAATTCTAAGTGAAAAAGTTTTAGGAAATATCGATATTACCAAAGTGCGCGCGAATTCGCGAAAAATTGAAAAGTGCATGAAAATTCCGAGTTAAAGTAATTTTATACTGAAATTCGTCTGTAAAACCTGTAAAAAGCAAACGATAAAAGTGACAGCTGTCAGATGAAAAAGTAAGAAGATATATATGTAAACATAAGACAATCTAATGTTATTGTAGTTGTTTGTCAGGAGCGTATTCAGAGGGTTTTTTGAGGCTTTAAAATTCACACGAAATTCTCATCAAATCAATTCAAATTTCCTTTCAAAAACGAAGTCACGTCCATAAAAATAATAAAAATTAAAGGTATAAAAATTATCCATAAAACTGTAAGTAAGATATATTGAATGAAAAGGAAAAATGATCAACACGTAAAAATACGTAAAAAACGTAACGAGTTTGAAAAATTTGTTCAACGAATCGATAACTAGGAACAATCAAAATCTACGGATATACTGAAAATCTGAAAAACTTTGAATCTTAAGATTCTTAAGATCTAATAGATCATGAAGTTCTAGAAATGTGTATGAAATCCGTATGAAGGAAATAGCAAATCTTTCGAATCATAAAAACTCTAAAAAAATACGAAAAATAATAAAAATTAATGAACAAACTGTTTTCTGAAAAATCTCAACAAATGTATACGATCTATAAAATTTCAAATCTCAGAGCATCAAATTCTACAAAGTATTTCTTGCAATACATTGCCATAGTATAAATCTCGAATAACTCTAGAAAATGTGACTACATCTTTGTGGTACTTGAAAGATACGCAAAAAAAACTTTATAAAACATTAAAAAAGTATATAAATGAGATTATTTTACTAACCAATAAAATCACATAAAATAGATCATAATTCGCAGTCTTGAGCAACGAATTTTTCAAATATATATAGCTATCTATAGAAATATTAGAAATTCATAGAAATTCTCCAAGGTTTTGAGTATACTAGAAAAATGCGAAAATTCTAGAAATCTTTTAATACATTTGTTTTTAATTAATATTTCAATAAAAAATTATATCTTTATACGTTTGGTATGTAGATACAATTTTTACAAAATTTATAAAACCCTTAATCCTAGACAATATATAACAATACGAAATATGACTCTAGAAATTGTCCAAAAATTTATATAGGAAACGATAAAAATACATCCAATTCAATTTATACGATGTATACATTCGAAAATTTTTCTTATTGCATAAATACTTGGAAAATATGCAAGAAAAGTATAAATCTACATCAAAGAAACTGTTTTTCGAGAAATTGATTGAAATTCCTAAACCGTTGAAAGTTTCTATGCTATAGCATCCGATTCTAGAAATCTATGGAGCAATTCATAAAAATAGTCGAAATCTACGAAAATAACAGAAAAAACTGCAAAATTTGATCAATAATAACATACTATGGGAACATTCAAAAAATCCATGAAATATTTCAAATCTCAAGTAGTTTTTTTTTCATAATTTTCTCAAAAATTTATAAGAATAATAAAATCTTTTCAAACCTCGATTTCTAGAGCATCGGATTCGAGAAAGTTATATAGAAATCCATGATAATATCAGAAAATTCTTCTGGTTGTAATTATACTAAAAGTATACATTCGAGAATCATGAATGATATTATTCATTTAAATGTTTCACGAGCATGAATAGAAGACAAAGAATGAACAAAATTCATGAAACTTTTTTTCCATGTTACGTTTTATACTGTTGTACTTCAGGAATTAAATATTTTTACGTTTTCTAAACATATTTATTCCCAATAGAAAAATTTTATTAATAACCTTCGATAATCTCAAAAACATCTGTTTTTACAACGATATACTTACACTTTCAAAATCACATTACATTTCATCATTCATGCATGTTTATTAAAAAACAATTCACACTGAATCCATCCCTGGCAAAGTTTGTGCAACGTAAGTGCAACGATATACGGTTGCAGTTGCGTTGCACTTGCGTTGCGTTCGTTTATTTCAAATAATTAGAGTAATAAATGTGTGTTCGTCCATGAAACTTATGAAAAAAAGGAGTTTACATAATTTTTTGTCGTAATTATTCAAAAACTAACTCTAGAAACCATTTAATTTTCAGGAAAACTAGAATAAAATACCTTTCTCAATTTCTATAGAACTTTTGCACCACATTATTTCGTTTGATTATTGTATTTATTGTGCGTTCCTCCTTGTAACTTAGGGAAATGATAGTTTTTGGTAATTTAGATAAAAATGATTGAAAAAACTTTGTAAGAATAGTAAATTTTTATCGAAAATCGAATTATAAGTACCTGTAATGGATCCCGAAACTGACGTTTCATATTCAAAACAAAAGAAAAAAATCGATTGACAAGCGCTTGATTTCGACAGATTAGGGTTAAAAGAAAAACTTTTTTTTATTTTACTTTTTATTCTCAAAATCGTATGTGCTATTTTGATACTGAGCGTAAATTAATACATTATCCTTTTTTTGACATAATCATATGTGACTATCTTTATTTGATTTTGCAGATGATACGTTTCAATCCCATAAAAAGTAGGAGTAAAATCGAAGAGTAAGATAGAAAAATAATTTTTTTTATTTCTCTATTTCTTTTCGTGCAACTTTATTTCCAAAGTTTTTCCTTCTGCAATCTATTAAAATTGCTTCTCATTGATGATTTCTCACATTATTGTTCCCGCGGCTTTTTTTTAATCGGTTTTATAGTGATTTTAAAAGTGCAACGCAAGTGCAACGCAAATGCAACGCTACAGCGTTGCATAGACTTTGCCAGGGTTCAGAACTGGCATTGCCACTTCCTCAAGTTTCAACATACGGTCATTTATACATGAACAATTATTTCTGCCATCTGCCATCATGTAGCACAAAATCCATTTTCCAGTGTGATTTTTCATGCCAGAGCATCGACGACATTTTTTTTCAACGTTGATTGCGAGGAGTAAAAAGGTTTCCTCAACGATTCAACAAGCATGCGCGATTTTTTTGTCGCGTCCAGTGAAATTGCGCACGACTTTTTTTCGCGTAATTCCGACAAAGCGCCCTGATCATCCGCTCTGCTTTTTCCGCCGTTTATTGTCTCTCGACGTCACATTGCGTTCCCTGGCAATTAGTCCCGCTCGTCGTCTCGCACTGACGAGGAAATTCAATTTCTCGCCTGCGGTCGTGTCTGAAAAATTAAAATTAAAAAGTACTCGAATCGCGTGTGCACCACCACCTAAATGTCATGCAACGTCGCGAGCAAAAAGTCTTGCTCGCTCGCGTACTTAGCTCAAATGTCAATCTGTCGCGAATAATGGGAATTTGCATAATCAAGGGTAAATAGCGTAATTGACGTGTCAAACGAAAAATTTTTCACGCTAGTGGAAGAACGGAATTTCGCTGATACATTTTTTTTATGGTCGAAATATTTTTTATACTTAAAAAAAAAAAGAGGGGGTGTTAGATACATGTGGATATAATATTTGATGAATAAGATTGTAATATTTGTAACCATTTTTGAAACTTTTCATTATGTGACTCTTACACTCAAGCACTTTAAAGTAAGTCGGGTATTTTGGAATGACTCATTACCGTTATAACCAACAAACCATGATTTTTTGATGAATCGTGAAAAATTGAGAAACGACAGTATCATAATTGTTTATATAGAAACTCAAGTGTGGAGTACGTTTTTATTTTTGACTTTTTTTTGTTATAAGGTTTCGTTCAAGCATAAGGTAACGCACTTTTAGGCTATTTTCGACTAATCCCCTCCCCCTTGTAACGCATCGCAAAGTTTTTTTTAATCCCCCCCATCCACTCCCGACTTATTATATAATACTTGAAAATTTTCATTTGCTTTGGAAAGTGTGATCATAATATCCAATATGGATGTTATTATTGAAATTTATAATAATGTTGAATTGTTACAATCATATTTGGGTCTTTATAGCCAGTTTTTCTACACTCGTCTCTCCCGTTAAGGACCTTCACAATAAGGATAACTCGGTTTAAAGACCGACATTTCCCTCCCGTTAGGGACGAAATTTCTTCTTAATAAGAGCAAGGAACGGAAATCTGATTGGCTCTTAGCTAAAGAGGTTATGTTTATACTGAGCATAAAATATGCATACTGCGCACGCGCACTCCTTTTCCGAGGTGAGCCCGCACTCCGATCACGTCCTTATCGGGAAGTTTTCAAAATTTTTTTTTCGTCCTCAACAGGAGAGACGATTGTATTATACGCACGGTAGGTAAACTTCAACATTACGATCATTTCTCAGGGGGCGTTTATCGCTCGTTAGAGCTGATTTCGCATAAAATATTCTCAGTAGATTTTTGCACTTTTTTCAATACTTGGATTACTTCATTGAAATTTTAAATGCATTTTTCAGTAAATGCTTGACAGCACAAATTCTACTTTTTAATGCAGAAATTGTTAGAAAAAGTGTTTAAGATGTTACGAGTTTTCAATGTATTTACCATATAATCTGAGAAAAAAGCTCTTACGAATTTCCGTATTAAGTACAGTTTAAAAGATTAGTAAGGGTAACCAATTTTTTTGAACATTTCTAGCATTTTTGTAAATCTAAATTGCATTTAGTATTTTTTATTATTTTTAAATTTTTTTCGAATTCAATAGAAAATTTTCAATGCTGTACGGATCTGTAGCATTCTTAAAAATTCTAATACAGATTCATAGATTTCAATTTACTTGAATATGAGATTCAAGAGGTATTACATTTTTCAATAAATTTTTTAGAAAACTGTCTTTTTCATAGATGTAAGGCATTTCACAGATTCATTACACTTGTAGTGCATTTCGAATTTTTCCAAGAAATTCAAGAATTTTACTTGTTTTTCTTGTACATTGATGGATTCTTGTACAGATTTCTCTAATTTGATGTTTTCAGTGCACAAGTTTCAAACACGTAATTTTTTTTATTATTATTAGAATAATTACAACATAAAATTGCGATATTCAAGACATTTCTGTTATTTTTAGTTTTTTATTTTTTTCCAGCAATTATTACAAAATTTCGTAGAATTTTCTGTATTTTTATAGATTTTTAGATTGCTGTTTAAATAAGAAGAATTCGATATTATCAACTTAAAAGCTCTATTTATTGTCCCTTTTCTCTTTTGAATACTTTATATCGGTTTGGAGAAATCAAGAAAAATCAAAGTTAAGCAATGCGTACATTTTTTTCATCTGCTAACTTTTTCTTATGTCGGAATGAAAATATTTAGAAATTTTGCTGAAGACTCGTACACAAAGTGTGCAGATATCAAAACATGACGCCAAAAAACAAAAAAATTTTCTGTCTTCTCGTACAGACAAATTGCTCAAACAAAACATAGTTCACGTTCGCTTCCTTCGCCCGATATCTTAGATATTTTTCCAACTATCGGCAGACAGGCTTATTTTTTTCTGGACCGTAAAAAAGGCCATAAATCAAGAATCCAGTTGACGTGGCGAATAAAATAAGGATGGAAAGATCCCCTGAAATTATCGTTATCCGTTTCAATCCGCAGCCCGCTTTATTTGTATTTTTCTCCGGAATCGCGCATTCACCATTGGTGGCTCTTATTTTTCCGAATCACCGGCAGACTGTAGCATTCAATTTATTTAGCCCGCTGCCATTTTACGAGTGACCGTTACGCTTTAGCACGATTGCATTAACCAAATACGCCAACGTTTATGACACGTTTTACGACGCGCCAGACATGAGAGCCAGAAAAATTGCATACTTTTTGCATTTTTAGAGTCTATTCTCCCTATTAGATATATTCAGCCCTTTTTTTACGATCGCCGAATACTTTGATCGCGTACGTTGGCATAAAAAAATTCACTGCGCGAAATTTTTTACAATGCCAATTTTATTCCCCCCCTGTCTCATTATTTGAATGGAAAAATCTGGGGAAAATGCCCGTCGCGCGTTATGAATTCGCGTAATTCGCGTCAAGGTACGCGGCACGCATTATGGAAATTTATGCAGATACGGAAAAATACTTGACCGGCAAAGAAGTCGCGAGCTTTTTTGAGGTAGAGAAAAACATTGTTTCTAGTTGTGTTTCGTGCGTATCTTTTTCTGCCATCAAAGTCCGAATAAACATGTCACGTATTCAAAGTGCACGATGCAGCATTGGATTGAGGAAGTGGGATGAGAAGGAAGGGGTACACGCGTTACAAACCTTAAATATCGATCGACACGTTAATCACTTTTCACTCGGCTTGTCTTTGTTGTGTGTGTACACATGTATAGGTGTACACACTTGCCTCTGATTGAATTAAAGATTCGCTGGTGTCAACGTAAAAAAAGGGGGAAATGGCGAAAACAGGCAAAATGTTCCTTTGCTACGTGTTCATTTAAATCAAGTTTTTTTTTCTAGGATAACTAGATCATTAAGTGAGTCATTACTCTATTACTGAATATATAAGATTTATAGATTTTCAAGTTGGTGTCTCCTATGTATTTTATAAAATTTCAATGAAGCAGCACCTTTTTCTGCTTTCTTATTATAATACTGATGCAAAATCATCTCCTCAATGTCTGAAATACGATTACTAACTCTTATCATATTCTAACGCGTCATTAATTTAACTTGATTACGATTATCAACACCTGCACTGTGTGGATAAAGATGAAATCGAGTAAATCCCTAACTAATGTTACACGCTAATCCATATCTCACTTTCTCCGTCCTCCCCATTCGAAACACATGGCTGTGTAGTACTGATTTACTACTATGGCGGTACAAACTTGATTATAATGATTCAGGAGCATATTGCGCCGAATTACGCGGAAGATTTAGCCTTTCATTAAACGATAACGATTTTGCTGCTTCTACGATAAGCGATAAGCGTGAGGCTATCCTCTTCATTTTTCAAAGCGTTATACCGGAAGACATGGAAAACATATTTAACTTTGATTATGGGATTTCTATAATGAAAGGCGCGATGAAAACCACTCCGTGACCGACTATATCAGGCAATGTTTGATCAGTTCGGGGTTATGAAAACGATAATAAGTAATCGAAATTTGAGATTATTCTGAATTTCGTGGGCTTGGAGCGGATGCGAGAAAAAATGATGTATATGATCTATAAACACATCGGTATTTCAAAGAATTCATAAGAGCAAGATTAGGTTTCTATTATTTTTATCCAAGTCCGCAACCGTAAACGAAGCCGAGGGTATGCAATATACAAAGTTCCATCTTCAAAATCCCAGACTGCGTATTATTTTCTCGCAATATTTGTACCAAAAATGGTCTAGGTCATCAAGGACTTTCCAGCTTCGGTTGTTTGTGCACTGTACGTCACATTGATTATTTACAATTGGCACTGGGAAAAAAGTTATTTGTGGGCAGAACGCTCGCACCCGGCGTCGTTTATCTTGTCAGAAAAATGGAGACATCCAGAGTAAAAGTGGGACGTATCAGAGCTTCTCGACAGTCAAGGAAACAGGCGAAAACAGGAAGCAAAGAAAAGGGCTATCGAGTTTTCGGCGGTTGCGACGTGACTTGGCAGGAAATCTAGTCCACGACGCCTTCCTGTCCATGTCCATCCGCAACGCACGAGTAACACGTCAGTGCGTAAAATTGATTCCGGACGTCCGTGATACCTTTTATCCGTTTACGTCCCAAGTCAAAGTTGATGAAGGGTGAAGTAAGATTACATAGCATTTTAGATGGAAGAGACAATGCTTTCCAGCTTAGCCCTTATCGTTGACAGAAAAATAGAAATAAATAATTTTTCCAGTAAGTTTCGAGTGGAAAACAATTTGACATGAACGAAACAGCTGCCTGAATTTCTGTGGTCATGTCTACCCTTTTAATTGAAAATAGTCAAACTTCAGATATTTTAATTAGTTATTTATGTTTTCACTACTCTAACAGTCATTTTCGCGTTATTATTACAACATTAGTCGAATTCTACTAGACATGTATCTACATGGTAGTCATTATTCGAATACTAATTACAAGTAGTCCATATTTTCTACTGCCGAATCAGTTGAACATTGATCACTACAAATATTCGTTGAAGCTTTTATTTTTCTATAGTCATTTCAAAGTGAGTAATGCTATGACTCATGAGAATAAATTTATTAATTCTAATAAGTTAATATTGGTATTCATATTTTGAATGAATTCTACAATTTATTCTAATGAATTTATTCCAATTATCAGTTGGAAATCATACATATACTTCTTTCAGTCATTTTTTCCTCTGATTATAAATTTATCATTCCTTTCAGCTAATGCCAATTCGCAAAGTTGAAATTTGAGCAAAACTTTACGCCACAATTTTTAGTACGAGTGACATTTTACGAGAATTACTGTCTGACTGAATTCCATTATCGCAATCATAAATGAGTTCAATCGTACATTAAATAAGTTTAATCCAAAACTTAATAAATAGTTATTAGTGGACTTTTGTTAACGACACATTTTTTTCGTCAACTAGTCAAAGTGTATGCAGTGAATGCTGGCGAAAATGTGCACGTGTTCAAACGAAAAGTAACGTAATTTTCACTCTGTTTTCTTTATTAGCCCCTTCGAGTTTTATAGTTTTGTGCATAAATTGCATAGCATAATGATTTTTCTTAGTTGACTGAACTATGTTACTTAAATAATTATTTCGAAAAAAAAAAATAATACTATTTTTGACTTGTCAAAATAATCATTTTTTATAAGTCACACATTTTTCTGTTTGGTGATTTAGTAAGACTTAACTGTAAAAAATTTTTATGAATCAATGTATGTAATACATGAAAATACTTGAAATTTTTTTTTCATTGAATGAGTGCTAAAAAAGTTCGAAAAAAGCTAGCACTACTTTATATGTACATGGGATCCGTAAAGATACTGTTTTCTGGATAGTCTGTCAGCCAATTTTAAATGTCTAAAACTTTGAATCCTAAAGCATAACATTTCAAAATTTATATAGCAAATTGAAAAAATACTAAGATACTATCATTATATCTTTAAATTTTTAAAAACTTTTCAGCTATGAAAATACAGAATAAAGTCTAATACAAGCAGTGCAAAAACTACCATGAATCTGTATAATCTGTATAAACTAAAAAATAGATCGAAAGAATCAAGAGTAACTGAACAAGTAATCTATAGAATTCAAAGTCTTACGAAAAATATTAAAAGTACAAAAATTCTATGATAAGCATAATATCCATTGAGATAGAGTTTCCGGAAAAATCTATAATATTTGAGAAAATACATTGAACTTTGAATTTTACATTGCAAAATACTATAATGTCGTGTATAGTTAAAAAACAACAAAACCAGAAATATCTGAATAACTAAATTTTCATGGAGAGGCCTTTTTTGAAAAGTCAATAAAAATACTGTAAATCAATATAACTTTAAGATGTAGAGCATCAAATTCTGGAAACTGATAAAGTTATCCGTATCAATACCAAAAATTTATAATAATCTGAAAATGCTACTTTCATGGTCGTTTTTTGAACTATAAATTGATGCAAATAACTTATGTGGATCGTCAATTCTCCATTATTCATTAGTTAAATGTATCATTTCTAGAAACTAACTTTTTTATCAATAAAATGTGTAGCATCAAACAATTTTCATCATTTACTTTCTTTCGTCTGATGATTGGTTATTTTAATTATTTTCAACGTACTATGCACTTAGGTAAGATTCTATAATTTGTTATTATTTAAATTGACTATTACGAAAAATGAATTGTCAACAATTTATAAATCAATACGAATTTTTAGAATCATCAATCCTCAACTTTCATCAAATAAAATTGCCCTTTTTTTCAATTATCAGGTTTCGATAATTTTAATGCAGTAGAATTCGATTATTTCCAGTAGTGGATGTTTTTCAACGAGTTCAATATTCATTTCTGACTTTTTACTGTCAACCGTATTTTCGTTTAGTAAGCGAATCAGTCAGATTCGACTATTTAATACAAAAAAGTGATGACTATTTCAGATTAGAAGAGTTAGTGGGATAAATTTGGTTGCTTGTTTGGTTGGTTAAAATGATAAAGACAAAAATCAAGCTACTCATTCTCGTTCATGTCATCGAATCTATCATGACGGCAGCTGTCACTCTTGTTCGCTTTTTATGTACTGCAAACTTGCAGTGATAAAAGAACGTTAGCAAACAGACTTTCAGGAACTCAATCACATGCAAACAATGCATATCGTGTTTTTTTTCTTTATATCCCCATGCGTAAATTTTTTGCCAATCTTCTGCAGAAAGTTTGCATAGTCTGACGCCCATGATGCTCATCAAGGTGAGGAACCTTCTCGCTGGAAATGCGTGATCCCTATTCACTCTTCCGTTAGATCACATCTTCAGTCTTCGAGTAATGACTTCCGGTGCGCTTGCTAATGATCGAATGGCAATTAGACAAAAGCGACTTCCTTAATTGGCGCAGTGGGCGCGCTCACAGCTTGCCTTGCGCCACTTTCGACGCTTCATCGAGGGTACTCGGCTCGACGCGTCTGCGGAATTGGAGCGTGCCCGATTCCTATTCCACATATTGCCCCGATATACGTCCTGATTGGCAAGCTGCCACTCATGGCGACGTATTCCGCGCACGTGTTGGAAAATCGGCACGTCAAATTTTCCAGAAATTCGTTGCTTTGAGCCGGGAAATCCATCTTCAGGCCATTTTCCACGATGCTGAGTCGGTTCTTGCGTTGTCCATACCAGTGAGACGTTGGGAAAAATGCGAAGACGAAAACGTGCATCGGAATACCTTCAATTTGACGCCGAGGAAGGTCGAATATACGGAGAAGGGACACGTGACGTTCGTCAAAAGCTGTTGTGGCAAATGCGTGTATGGATACGTCTACGTGACATAAAACATCCGAGACGAGCTGGTATTCTGGCTCTTTCGTTTGTAGCAAAACACTTGACATGAGCGCTCAAAAAACAAATGTGGACTTTTATGCTGGAAGACCCTTGTTGTTCTGATAGTCATGACGTCTTAATACAATCTTTAGGTAAAATTGTATTTTTCTAAACCTTACTCAACTTAACTTGCCCTATATTAAGTTTTAATTGAAATATGAAATTAAGATATTCTTCGATTCTTTTGATTTTTTAGCCTAAGATAGCATTGCTCGCCCTCTTCCTAACGAGCTACTGGAATTCATTATCTTTTTATCTGACGCAAAATTTCCTTCCTCTGAAAAAAAAGACCCTTTGTTTACCATGCAAAGACCAACCATTAATAAAATTTGTTTTGAAATTATGAATAAAAAATATCGCTCTTGGATACAAATCATTAGTGAAACTGATAAATGTAAATTTCAAAATGAAAGCGTCTTAACACTATGAATCACTTTTTCAAAGTTTGCAAGTTTTTCTTCACCACCGCAGCAATATTCTTCAAAGTGAATCGGCTCGCTCGGGGTCAAAATAAATTCACGCCGCGGCAATACATCCGCGTCGCGAATGAAACATGCTTTTTTCCATACATATACGAAAATGGGCACTTTATCAAGGTAATTTGCGGGAACAATGTCCTCTTTTTAGGATATCTGTGATGTCATTTCTCAGCGTGAACAATCTAAGGGATTGCTCCTGCCAAGTAATCTCCCTGAGCAATCCCTTAGATTTCTCCTGCTGTAAAATTCATCGCGGGTACCACAAAAATAAGACACTGTCTCTGCAAATCACGTTGATGAATTGGCCATTTCGTTATAAGTATGGAAAAAAATATTTTACACCATTTCAACCTCAAAACAAACATTTTGGCGTGACTCCTCGGTTATCATGGTGTAAAATATATCACGTAACAGGCACGGATGTGCTCCTTGGCGCAACGGCGAAATAATGGACCGAAGTAAAGCTGAGGTCCATTATTTCGCCATTCCGCCAAATTTGCACGTAATCTACTATTATTCGCCTTCGGGGGAAGTGATTTCAACTCGTGTGTTTTGTTTACCTCGCTCCACTCGGAGACAAACAACACACTCGTCGAAATCATCCTCTTCCTCCCTAGGTGAACAAAATATCTATTGTGCTTCTGCACGATTCTAGAGTTTCCCTGCTATTTCTTCAACGTTACTATTCATGAAAACGTCACTTGTGAGTAGCCGCCGCATTTCTTCATGGCCCCGGAAAAAGCACCTTTCTGTTGGCCCGGGCGACTCTTTTCACATCCCCGTGGATATGAAATTCTATTCTCGCTAATAGTAAAATATTCCAAAGCACCCCGTAGCGTAGAACGGGCAAGAAGCGCGAGGTACATGAGGAAACCCCTTCTCCATACTCACTTTAGGTTCCATGCTTGTGTACTTATAGAATGTATAATGCACGAGTTTCCGTGATATATCGATTTCTAGTTTTTCTGCACTTAGAAGAATTCATTATAAAACTCGGTTTTGTTTTTCGAGAATTTTGAATACTCAAATCATATTTTATGTAGTTCTCCAGTTTTTTTACAGTTTGTTGACGTTCTGATATTTTGATAGATCACTATTAAAGATTGATAATATTGATGCTTCGAGATACAAAGATTCATGACTTTTGACCCTGCATCGAGTTGTGGTCAGGAAGACTATAGAAGGAGGGATCACTCAACTGATTTCATGCTCCCGTATACCGGAGTAATTTCCCCTCATCTTGATATGCGCAAAGCGCCGAAATACATTCAAAATAGCCTTCTGCACACTCCAGCGCACTCCAAACAATAGGAAAGAGAGGGGAAATTACTCCGGTATACGGGAGCACGCTTTATGCAGGGCTAGATAGGAAGTAATCTTTCCTTCTATAGTCTTTTTGGTTTTGATACTGCCACCAAAACTTAAAGCAATTTTTCAGTCTTTTCGAGTGAAATGTCACTCAAAAGTAGTGAAATTTGAATCTTTTCATGAACTGAAGCCTGACAAGAATTTTCAAGTAAACTTTAACTACTTCTAGAGTAAGCATTCAGCTTTTTTAAGTGAATTTTTACTCTATGAGAGTGGATTTTGACTCTCTGTTTAAGTGGCAGTATTTTGGCTTCATTTAGAGTAAAAATTCACTCTAAAGAATCAAGAGATTATAATGATTATAAAGAGATTATAAAGATTATGATTTTTGTAAAAGCTGAAATTTCAGAATACTCACTGCCACTTTGTTTTTGTTACCTTGTAGCCAATAACAGCAAAGCAGCAGGTTAGTCAAGCAACTTAGAGAAAACGCCATTTGTATTTTAAGTAATCGGGTTTTAATTATGTAAACTGTTAGAAAAATTCATGGTGATTTTACCATATTGTATCGGAAGTAATAAACCTATGCGTTCATTGTAGGAGAAATATTGGAAGACAAGTTGAGGGGAAACGATTAGATTCCGTGAAAAATAGAATTGTTTTTCACTATTGTGACGTGTTTTGAAGATCACGCAATCGAGGTCGACTAATTGAAATTCGTATGACATCTAACGTGTGTTATCGCGGTCGCGCCCAGCTTATCTGGTTCATCCATGCGAGTCGTGATTAATGCTGAGATAAAAATGAGAAGAATATTCAGAGTTTAAAATTTCTGAAAAAAATCCTTATTTAATTTATTAGTCTGAGTAAAACCGCAACGCGGCTTGTCACAAGGTTCTAAGGTTCAAACTACATTTATGAAAATATTATACGTAGATATAAAATGAATGAATCATGAATCAATAAAGTACATTTCACAATTTAAAATTACATATTTATTCTAATCTCGAACGATAACAAAAACGAAACATTTCTTACTGTGGAGATACACTTTCGAAATTTGACATGGCCAACTGCAACAACGTTGTTTTTGATCACCATCCGTTAAACTTTTGTTTTTATTCCATTAAAAAATTTACATTTCGAAGATCCGCTTTTCTCGAGAGCCCCTTATTTTCCTGTTAGCCGTAGCAAGAAGTGCATTAACATTTTTTAACTAATTTCAACGTGACATCGATAGCCTTGGAAAATGGAGGGTGTTGCTAAGGGTATTTCGTGAACTTCAAGATTCGCCCAAGAAAGTTGAAATCGGCTTTCGCGACTCCGTGAGAGGGATCCCTCGTCCAACCCTAATCAGATTCCCTGCTCCCAGGGACCCCTTATTCTGTTAAAAATGATTGTGCCACTATGTCACACGATATACATTTTCTAATCGACAAAACTTTGAGATTCCTCGTTTAATACAATCTCGTTCCCGATAAAGCTTTGCCATAAAACCCCCGACAAATGATAAATTCCCAGAACCTTCTCTCACCAGCTTGGTCATAATTACAATTCGTTATTAATTATGTAGAGAAGCATTTTTGAAATACGGTCATATGTTCAGGATAAATATAGGTACGTGTATAAAATGTACGCAAAAATAGGTATACAAGAATTACGTATGCATTATGCATGTCAATATGATGTATCATAAATTTCTGTATACACGTACATGTAGTACAATATTGAAGTTTTGAAGAGAATATTTCAAAAAATACCAAAATAGGTACTGGAAAGCTGTAACAGAGATGATCATTTTCCAAAAATTCCTTCAAGAATTCAGATCTATGGAACTTAGTTGTAAAGCAACAAATTATGAAAATTATTAGACGATTGAAAAAAAAAACACTAAAAATTCGTTAAAGCCCTAAAAAACTATTTTATATTGCAAACAACGAAAAGTACTTAATTTCAAGAGGTCCACAAAATACTGTATATCTGCGTAGCTATAAAAATCTCAAAAATCTAGATATGTGAGGCGATTCGAGAAAAGGGACTTACTATCCAAAAAATCGTTTTTACGATTATGAGTGATTCTATAAATTTTTAATCCAATCTTCAATTATGTGCAATCAGAATTTGCTAGCTTTGATTTTTTTGCAAGCTATAAATTTTTAAAAATCTTTCATCCCATTTACGTTGTGTATTTTGATTCATTCAATCGCCCGTCCTGTAAAATTTGCTTTTTGGATAGTAGGTCCCTTTTCTCGGATCGCCTCACATATACTAAAAATCTTACAAATCTCGATTACTAGAACATTGGATCCTAGAACTCTACAGATCTATTCATTTAAATTGATACTTGTAACACATAAAAATACCATGAATTATTACATGAATTCATAACTAGGTAGGGGAAGGGGGGGGGCAAACCATACAGGGGACGAAACGAAATACAGGGTAGACATTTTTGAAGCTGCATTTAATCGCTATCCCTCAGAGTTTTAAAGAAGTTGTTCTTGAGTTTTATAAATGATTTTTCCGAGGTAAAGAGTGATTTCCACTGTCTGTTTTGACATACACGAGGTGTATGTCGCTTGAGAAGGTCCTTACTAATTTGTTCTATTTGCACTGCAAGTAAGTTATAACTTTATAAATCATTCAGCAAATTTACCTAGTACGACATTGTTGCCCGCAGCAGTACCTCTAATTTACATATTCATTCAATCCCTTTTGTTAATTTCATTTGTTGGTATGGGTCTTAATGTTCATACTGAACTCTGGGGCAAAATCACCGTATATACTATATACTTCAACCAACAAGCGCAATAAAAAAATATGTCTTTGAAGATAACGATTTTCTGCCCTCAGCAACAACTAATATCGAGCTTGTGACGGTGGAGCTAGAACCTAGTTCAATCTCCGCCCTGGGCCCTAGTGAGCCGCCCACCCCAGACCCAAGTTAAGAACCCTCGCCAGGGTGAGGCTCGACCACTGAACCTCAAAACTGCTCTTTGTCTTTCATAACAGAATCACCATGTAATGATCTGTCGATCTTACACTTCCCTGATTAGTCAGAGAAAAGAGAATCAGAAAAAATAGGAAGAACAGCAGTTTCGACTTCCTCGCCATACAAAAAAATTCTTCTGGACCAAAAAAATTCGAGAAAAGAGAAATTTTGCGTTAAAGAGAGTAACTGCAAGTTCAGATGATACCAGAAAAGAAAAAAAAGGTCACTGACTCAGTTAGCACTGTGACGAGAATCGTTATACCACGTGCAAGCAAGAACCAAAAAGCCAGATACATTAAGGATGTGTCTGAAGACGGGAGCGATGTGGAAAATTTTAAATTTCAATTCTTTGAAAGCAATCACAAATTCTCACTTACTAAATGATGACGGAAAAATCATTTTACTGTTTGAAAACTATTTTTTCAATGTATTTTTCTATATATACGGTTTGCCCCGCCATGGGGCCAAACCGTATAAAAGTACTTTTTTTACAATAAAAATAATAAACTAAAAGCAGTTCCAAATTTACGAAGTTTGATGCCTATTCTAGCTTCATGACAAAGTAAACCAACAGCCCGCAAACTTGATTGTAAAAAAAATTTTTAATATGAAAAATTGATTCTAACGTTAGGTATACGGTTTTGCCTCCCCCCGTTCCCCTACCATGAAATGCGAAAATTTCTGGACTCTTTTCAATACATTAAATTTGGGTGATTAATATTTTTTTCGAAATCTACAAAAATCTCGAAAATCTTCAAAACCTGCAACCCTAGAGCATCAGATTGTAAAATCCTTTATCCGCAGCAAGCGTTTTCAGAGTCAGTAACGCCACCTAATAATATAATATATGAAAAAAGTATATTTTTTCCAAAGAAACCTCTCCTCAAAAATTTCCCCGCCTACGCCCCGTATCATATATATATAATCATTAAGACTGACAAATCGTTCCCAGTAATGAGTATCGGACACTGACGCGTTATATTTTATGACTTCATGAAGAGTACTTGTAGTGCGATGCGCGATAGGTAATTAAACTGACGCTGCCTCGGAATTAACGCCTGAGGGAAAAACGTTTTGCAAAAGCGAAGCTTCCCCCGTGGTGTCGTAAACTACTGTTGACAATGTCAACATTACCTCTCGGTATGCGGAGAAAGATGCAGCGATCCTTGTCAAAGTGAAGCAATAAAATGGCCAAAACTTCACTTGGGGTTATTATCCAAAGTTGGGAACTTGCTGACTAAGACTACTTAATTTCCGGACGAAGCACCGAAATTTATGCCGACGTTTTCACCTAGCGCTGATCCGCAAGCTAATTGAAGAAGTTTTTTTTCCTTCTTTCTATTTTCCGCTACGTTTTTCCTTAACTCAAAAATTGTGTGAGGACTTTTCTCATACATAAATAAGTAATAAGCTAACATTTTAATCGTTATTTAATTGAAGCATTGCCAACCAGTCTAAATTGTGCAGCTGACAACAATATCACTTACTCTAAATAAATAAAATATTTCTCACCCTTATTTCTCAATGATTAATTAACTCGTCAAAACATCAATTTAACTCGAAAAAAATCTGCAACTCCTTAATGCAATAAATTACTCAAATTTTCGATAACGAGAAATGTAACTCATTAACATTTACGTACACCAAGTTAAAAAGTGATTAAAACTGTAACATCATTACGAACAAGGCACAACTTTGTAAGCTTGATTTTTATCAATCTGTAACTCGCATCATTTATTCATGAGAAAATGGATCGATACGCGGTGGAGGCGGCGATAAAAACTTGGAAATTCTTTTAAGAAGGCAAGACTATCATTAGAGTAAGCCAAGCAACGACAATAGAAATCTAAGAGTGCGTTCGAGCGTTGCGTCATAAAATTAAATTTGCGTATGCTTTCAGGATGGAGGAGTCGTCGCGAGGTCTGCTGCAGCACAAGCAAAGAGCGGAACAGCTGAAGCAGGAAAAAACGGCTCTCACGCTTTCTTACGAGGTATACGAAAAGTCACGTAATTTTCTTTATTCCATGCAATGACAAAAGTGCATTCCTTTTTTACTTCAAGTGAAAGAGTGGCTGGTATGGTTAGACAGTCACTTGAGGTATGAAAAATATTGTTGTTAAAGATAATAATGAAGAGGAATGTAGCCTTGAAAATAAAAACCTTGAAGTTTTTCCACTTTTTTGATTCAATCATTTGTCTGGAAACTCGAGAATATTTCGAAGGTAGTGAATTGCGACACGTTTTTTTTTTTTTTTCATCTCGGATCGCTGATCGATTAACTCGGAGTTCAGAGTATTATAAAAAAATTTGATGAGCACCTTGTTTTATTAATATTTTCCTAGATTTCGTTTGCCTTCCCAAGGTATACCCCAGGGGCGGCAAAGCGTAGTTTTTTCGGCTGTGTAATAAATAATTCGCGCTCAAGCAACAAGAGAGGATTATTTCTATGAAACATACAAATTAAAAAATTTTTTTTAAAAATTAGAGAAACCTCGAAGCTTCCACCAAATTACACGAAATCCAAATTATGGTAATTTGAGCTTTTTAATGGGTTTTGAAAATGTTCAATATTTTTCGGCACGTTTGAAACTTGAAAAATAATTCGAAAAATGAAAAAAAAAGTAATAATTTTATAAAATTCCATACTTGTTCGAAATTCGGAATATTTGTATGATTCCACAAAATGTTTTAGCAGTTGGAAGATTGTAAACGTATATTATCACCCTCTCCCCCCCCCCTGCCCCTCCGAACATTGCCAAAGTTAAAAACCAAAATTCATAAACACGGAGAAAAATTGTAATTGAGAAAATACTTGATGAAAAAAGTGAGATACAAAAGTATTGAAATCAGTTTCTGGCCATAAACCCAATAAAAAAAGAACCGTCGGGAAATAGCAGCATAGCCGCCATTTTGTTTTGTAATTACTTGAAAAAATTAATTTTTGTTCTCTGTGATAAGTATCAGAAACACCGTTGTACAATATTGTGATTCCATTATACATTGCGTCAAAAAAAATTTCCGAATAATGCATATTTTGTCGTTCTCTACAGTGGTGTAGAGCACGATATTATGAAAATCACCCAATTTTAGCTGATTCCTCTTGCTATTCCGATAAAAATATATAAAAAGAATTTGAATAGCTGTATACTGAGTTTTCGGTGATAGAAAACTGAATCCTAAAAATCCCGTGCTACGTTTTTTACTTGAGAGTGAATAATCGCGAATACGTTATTAGCACAAGGCGTTTAACGTTGAATTATCGTAGCGGGTCTGCAGAAGACAGGATGCGTGTTAAGGGTGCTAATGGAGGGTGCGTATGCTTAATTTATTGCGTTTTCACTTCCCCTTTCATCCTTAACAAAGGAAAAACTTTTAGTAATTTTCATCATTCTCGCCGGTTAATTGACTCATTGTTCTAACTTTTAATAATGTAACTAGAGGAAACGTGGCTAGAGAAACTTGGCTTAATAAGAATTTCGCACAGGGGCGTTATCTATTTCGTGATTGCAAACAAAAGCTTCGTTGCTTCTCTTCCAGAACGATTCAAAGAAATGTCACTAGGCTAATCGCGACGCATGATTAGGAGCAATGTCGAAAAGCTCGTTTAATCAAGCACCCCGGGAGCTTTTTCAATGTAGTTCCGCTGAGGGTTGAGCTTTGTCAGAAACGCGAACAACATTGCTTGATGCGGCTGACGATCAATAATGAACAGGATTTCTGATACCGCTCCCCAAATATACGGGTCTTTCAGAGCCAACCGTTCGTAAACGGCAAGATAACGTGTCTATTTATTGTGCGTTAGGTGCGCCTCGTGCCGCCACCGAGAAAACGCGGGATTTGTTTTGGGTGAAACACTCCCCGCACAATGAAGTCACGCTTCTAATCACTCGTGAAATTCAAGACATTAACGGTCCATCGACAATGTTATCGTTTTCGTTTGCTTAGGAAAAGGCTACTACATTATTAATGTTCCTAAAAAATAGAAATAAGAACCGGTAGAATAACTTTTGTTAATGGCATTATTTTTTTGTATAAAGGGTATTCAATTTACTTCCCAAGGGAGAATAATAATTCTTAATTATTAATAATGCTGTGAAGTAATACAAATTCTATTATTAAAGAAGGTAAATAAAAATGTTATTGATAAAATAATATATAAGAGCTCTTCAGATTCCTTCAAGACCTGTAGGATAGTAAGCTTTGATGAATGTCGAAATAGTCGAAAATTGTCTGAAAGACTGTAGGATGAAGAAAAAAAATACAATAGTGCTTTCTCAATCAGACCAAACTTTAAACAAAATCATAGATTTTGTTGACAACAAAAACAGACTAGTAATACGTGAAAACTGCCAAAAGAATTGTCTGAATCTTAACGAAAATATTCTGATTCCCCTGAAAGAATGAAACAAAAAAATAATCAAAACGTTGGCCATGAAAAATGTTGCAGTCACGCATGCATCAGTATAAAACGCAACTGTCGAAAGTGCAGCTGGAGAACGATTCGATGCGAGGTCAGTTGTGTTGCCTGGAGACGGCGTGCGCGGGTGAAGTGCACGCGGCGTTGGTCGCACGACTGGCCACCCTGGAGACTGAGCACGTGGCGCTGGCCCGAGACGCGGATGCCCAGAGGCGACAATACGAGCGTTGCCTGGACGACGTTGCCAACCAGGTGGTCCGCGCCCTCCTCTCGCAAAAGGTGCATTGCCGTTATCACAACCAAAGATCTTATCACTGACCACGAATCTGGTGAACACCCACTTCCGAAGCGTCAACTTTCACTTGACATCGAGTTGAACTACTGCCACTCAAACAAAGAGTGGAAATCCACACTAAAAGAGTGGATCATCAGTCTTAGAGAAGTCAGTTTTCACTCTCGAATTCGGGCTGAATTTCTCTCTAAAAAATAAGTTGACTTTCCACTTTAAAGAAAAAAAAAAAGAGAGAAATGATTTCAGGTTTCAGTGGCAGCAGGTGCGAAGGCAGAAGAGGGTACGAAGCCATTTTAAAATTAGCATTAAATAATTATTATATCATGTCACAAGAAAAAAAAGCTCAATGACAGTTATTTCGAATAAAACATATAAGGATAATTCAGGAAAATGATTATTGTCACTAATAAAATAAATTAAAATTTTAAACAATGTACTTCGAATTTTACCATACATGTAAGAATTCTATATGGCCAGTAGAGTGAGAGATCATGTCCCCATTAAAAGAGTATAGACGATCGTTTCTCTCTCGCACACAATATTCTGCGCATCCACGTCGCGCATTGAAAACCATTACGGATGTATATATATATATATAGCGTACATATATATCATAGCTAGCGGTAGTTAACCAAAACGATGGCTAGTATATCTATATATTTGTCACGTGGTCCGTCGTGCATGCGCGTTGACAGCATGATAATCCATTCCCATCTCTCTTTAATGGGGACCTCTCAAAATACAGAGAACAAAGGACCCTGGCCATATAGAAGTATCACATATATGAATCTAACAAACTCTGAAAAAATACTGAAAGTAATACAATTCTATGAAAAAGAAATTGTCTGAAAGGTCTGAACAAATACCCACGATCCATAGAATTTCGTATTCTCGAAAATAAAATTCTAAAAAGCGTAAATAGAAATCTATGGGAATACTACAAAACGGGAAATGATCTTAAATACTAAGAAAAACGAAAATACTATAAATAAATACACTAATATTTATAACAGTCTTTACCTGTCAAAGTAAGATCTTCATCATCTCATTTGGTAATTTATTAAACATTTGGAAACAGACCATCAATGAAAAAAAAAGAAGTATTCTACATGTAACGAAATGAATCATAAAAAATCTATATAAATGCTATTTATCGAAAAATCTAAAAAATAGCTAAAAACCAATCTAAATCCATATTCTGCGGCATCAAATTGTATAAATCTATGTAGAAATCCACAAAAATACTGAAAATTCCATTGAGTTATGTAAATATTCAAAAAACTCGAAAACCACTTGAAGCATTTTTGTACTCAAAAACTATGTCCATATTATTTCCTTAAAAGTTTTCGAAACTTAGAGTCCTAGAGCATCTATTTCTAGAAGTCTGTATTTTATAAATATTTTAAAAATCGTTAACCGCTCAACTATATTTAATTTTTTTCGAAATTCCTAAAAGCTTGGAACCTAGAGTAAGTATTTCTAGAAATGTATAGAAAACTATAAAAACTTACAATTTGATTTATACGATTTTCACGATTGAACATTCTTCCAATGTGTGAATACTAGGTCAACACGATAAAAAGTACTGAAAATGAATATATCAAATAACCCAGCAGGGTTATGAGAGCTAATTCAAAAAAAAGTAAATGTCAAACCGGCCGAGTATCTAATATTCTCCAAACGTTAGCCTCGAAATCTAATAAATCGGTTTTTATCATATAAAACTTTTCAATACCGCACTAAAAACTTACCATATTTTTTCAAATTCACTGCCAAAAATTTTTTCTGTTTACGTATCTGGGTGGCGAGTATTGAAACTCGATGTAGAGTAAAACTATACTCTTTGGAATTAGGAGAGCAATCGCCATACTATTAACTCTTATTCCAAGCCAATTACTCTTCGGGACTCACAGAAATCAACTTGTTATGTTGGATTTATTTTCATAAGTATGTACCGATACCGAGTTATAATTTTAACGATCTGATAACGGTCGTGTAACTTAAGCCAGCACGCTTCGGCAGAACATGCAATACATATACGGACGTAGAAACGCTTGAGCAAGAAGCTTCGGAAAGTACAACTGAGAACAAAGTTTTCGACCTGCTGAAAATTGCAAGAATATTTGTAATTTCTGTTAACAATTCTGTTGGCCTGGAGAAAACTAGATGTTGTTATTTTATTATGATAGCTTTTAAAATTTCCATAAATCGTCGTTCCATGATTTGAGTGACCTCGAAATTTGTCACTAATTTTTCAACTTTTCAGAATCGTTTGAAACGTCAAACACTTCGTGATATTCGCATTTACTTTTCTCCACTTTTTTCTCAGTTCGATGCCACGCTTTCGACAGTCAAATGTTTAATACAGAGGAAATTTCAGGGTTTGAGGGAAGAAGTAGGAGCGCTGCAGAGACGCATTCGCGAGCTCGAGGCGCAAAATCGATCATTGTCGAGTTTACTGGCACAGGCTACGAGTCCTAGAAATCCAGTCGACTTTATTCAGGGTATCATCGAGGCCCGACCTGCGGCTTTGGTGGCCGCCTTGGGACTCGACACTTCCTGGGTTCCCCTCGCGCGACCGCGATCGCTCAATCTTCAGATTCCTGTAATGGCAGCTGCCAAATGTCGCCGAGCCAGGACCTTAGGTTCGTAATTCTCGTAATAGCAATAAAAATCGACAATGAGTAAACGAGCGAAATCAACTTACGCAAGGATCATTAGGAAACTGCATATCGTAACAGTAACCCTTTTGCATTAAATTCCGACGGAAAAATCATTTTTTATCATAGCGGTCTAAAAAGCCTACTTTTTCAAAATCAGCGAAAATCGGCTTTTTCCCCTGCTACGACAAAAAAAATTGTTCGCACCATGGAAAAAAATATATTCCTTCCTAGATGCGAAATGTACTATTCCACGTCCAGGATTGCAAAAGATTGCAACTGTTTTATGCAATTTGTAAATGACCTTTTAGTTAATACATAAAAAGGTTTGTAAAGATTTACAAACAAAGTATTATTGAGTTCGAACACGAAAAAAATTATCATCATTTTATTCTAGAAATCTATGCAGAGAACGCCTAATAAACGTAATATTAACTACTGAAAATATCATGTTATCCTACAAGATTTATTACATATTTAAAAATACGAAGAAAAAATGAAATTGTCGATATCTATCAATACTTTGAATCTACCTGCGTAAAACTGTTTTGAATGTAGGGTAAATATCTGAAAACCCATGAAACATTGGTCTTACATTATTAAATTGTGAAAGTACATGTGGAATTCCATATGAACACGAGACGAAGAAATATTCTTAGAACTAAGAAAATAATGACAGTTCTGAAGATCAATAGAAAATCATTTTTTACGGAAATACAATTTAACATTGAAAACTATTTCATAATTCGAGTTTCAAAACATCGGATTTTCTAGATATTAATAGTAAAGCATGGAAATGCCCTATATTTATAAAATAAGAGAAAATCCTGTGAAACTTTATGAACATGAAAAATACGTAGAATACTAAAAAAACTTGCAGTCTATCAAAAACTCAAAATAATGTGTTCATGTAATTTTCTGAAAAATCTATGAAAGTATTAGAAATATTCAATAATATTTCAGGAATCTATGGGACAATTTTAGAAATACCTGGAATCCCTTTATCAAGTATTAATGTAAAAAAATTTTTATAATGCTTGTACTTTAAATGCCTAAAGAGGGATTTATTCAAAAAGATTCTTTTTCTAAAATCCTTTACATACAAAAAAAAATAACAATTTTTTTTATTTTTTAGAGATAAAATTTTCGAAGTTGTATAGAAATCCATTATATTATCCCCCCTCCCCCCCATCTATATTATATTAAAAATGTTAAGGCGACCGTCACAAATGTGTTCATCTCCTAAATGTTACAAAAAAGCGTGATATATGAAAAATTTCTTGCTTATATTAGAGTTAACAAGAACAAACATCAATTTTGTAAAAATCATAGAAAGCACGAAGTCATACACGGCTTTTCTTTGATTGAATAGATTGAAGAAAATATAAAAATTGATTAAAGAGAACATAGGTAAAAGTAGTGATATCAAAGTCGCGTCGCAGATTTTTTGTAACACAATTAAGTTTCGTCATGAACAAATTCGTCACATTTACACAAAGCGTTTACTCGTCTCGTCAAACATGACATAAGGTCATCTGATTTGCAATTTACTATTTTCACTCCGAGGCACTTTCAAATAAAAACGTTGCATACTTCAAAATTGATGCGTTGAAAAGCGCTCAACAGCCCGCTTCAATATTTTACTAATTTTAATATCATATCGCTATAAGTAACTATATACTTATTTCAAAGAGCGTAAAACATGGTTCTCACGTAAGATTGTCATTGTTAAACCTACCGCTTTATCATTTAAATATAAAAAATTCTTTTACACTACTGCGAAATTCAATAAATTCTTCCATGAAGAATGCAATTTTAATGATTCAAAAACTCCTTACTTTGGGTCATCTGTGACATGATCAAGGATGTGAATTTACCGGTCAGAAAAAAATTGGTCAGGTCATGCTATTTTCTGATAGTCATTTCCTGTTATTTGCGGTCAAATTTAAAAACTCTCTAACTATAATTTACCGTCAGAGCTCGTTTCTGGTCAGTAATTACCGGTCATGACAGAAATTCGATGAAAAAATGTGACTTAACGAGACCGACCAAATGATTTCCAGCAGTTCCAGGTGAAATTCACTAATCTTGTTATTTCACATTTCATGAATGGCTTTTCTATTTTTCTAGAAAAAACTCATGAGTGTCACTGGACACTATATAGTTTGCTGGACAATATATAGGGTGTCCCAAAGTCGGCGGATCATCAGAAAATCATCGATTCCTTATGAAATTTCAAGACACTTTTTCCTTTTACAATTTTTCAAAATTTGCCAAATTTAAAAAGTCATTATTAATTCAGTTTCGTCAAATCACTATTCAGCAAGGCGGAGCTTTTGATTGAAGTCCCTTCTCTTTTCATCCCTTCTCTTTCTAAGCTTACTTTAATAGAAAATTAGGGGTAATTGAAGTGTGTGATAGAATTTAGATTAATAATGTCTTTTATCTTGAAAGAAAATTTTTACTCTGACTCGCCTTTGTGTTAGTTATAGTAGTCTTTTGTCTAACTGTCACATTTACAATACAGTACTTTCTAATTTTTTTTTTTTTTTTTTTTGTCTTCATATACAACAATAGAGTAATAGATAAATATATAATAATATATATGTATACAATAATAGACTTAGTACATTCTATACTTTAGTCGAAAAGTGGAAAATTCGGTAAAAAGTAGCATTTTTGCCTTATTTTTAATCTTTATTATATATCTATTATATTCTATTATGTATATATCGTACAATAATACTTCATATAAGGTATTAAAACTCTTGTCTTAAAATTAGTGTAGAAAACTCGCGTAAATTGCATAAAATAGAAATTTTTCCGAAAATAAAGATACTGAAGGAAAATACCTAATCAACAACACACTTTTATGAAATAATTTGCTTATTCTTTTATAAATGACTCTTTTCAAATGGAAAGGTTGTAATTGTGCAATTATTTATTATTCAAGAAACCAATTTTTTTTTTCATTTTTTCATAAAAATTTGATGAAAAAAAGGAAGCTGCAATTACAAACGAGTTGAACATTTTTTTAAGTCATCTTTCAGTATGGAATAATTTTGACCATCATAATAACTCTGACCGTCAATATTTACCAAAACTTTCTTGTCGTAAATGACGGTACTGACCATTATTTTACCGGTAAATTTACTGGTGAATTTACCGCCTCACATCCCTGAACATGAT
Organism: Platygaster robiniae; assembly: GCA_028476575.1. NCBI lineage: Eukaryota > Metazoa > Arthropoda > Insecta > Hymenoptera > Platygastridae > Platygaster > Platygaster robiniae. The sequence goes on from CM052021.1 coordinate 23,751,330, forward strand.
TGATATAGTCTCAATCGAGTCACTGAGTTGTGGTGATCAATACTCTGGCTTTGCTGTCAACATTTTCACTTAAAGAAACATTGGAAGTTAATATTACACTTGCCTAAAAAGGTACATATTCGTCATAATTGAGAACATTTTTGGCATAATTAAAATGAGTGATTACGATAATCCAAATCTTGTAAATGATTTTCACAAATAACTAGTTTTCACAGTGTTCATAATTAGTGCCATCACGGCATAATAATTTATATCGCGTTTGTACAATACACACTTGTTATGAGTAAAATATCTGACAGTCAAACTATCTACGATGTCACTTGTAATTGAGAAAAAGGATCACGTTTAACTAATTATCAAAATATAATATTCAATCGCGCGAGAAAATCTGTTGTAAACTTTACAGCTGAAACTTTTTGTGTACATCAAATTCATTTATGTATGTAGATTAGGATCACGTCAAAAAAAAGATATATTCTTGATATAATTCAAGAACAGACGTAAGATATCGCACATACGCAACAATCATTTCAAATATAAACGAAAACACATCGACAATAACAAAATAAAAAATCTGGCTTACTGCAGGAAAAGATATCAAGCGGGCCGTCGAGCGCTTTTCAAAACATAAATTTTTAAATGCGTAACGTTTTTATTTGAAAGCAGCTTGGAGTGAAAATTATTCACAATGACAGCACATCCTTTAAAAATCTAGGAATATTTATTTTTCTAAATATATTCTCAAAACCTGTTATCCAATCTTTAATATCTATATGGAAATTTATATGAATTCTCGAAAATCCTTGAAAAATTTTTTAACTACTAAAAAAGACGATGGATAATGTATACACTAGAAATTAAAAGATAATAAAAATGTTATTATACATTCGAAAATCCATGAAATCAATAAAAATCAATGTAAGTTTGAAACTCAAGGTAATAAGTTTCAAAAATCTATAAAGAAATCCACAAAGATATCGGAACGTCCATCAAATCGTCGGAATACTGTAAAATATGAACAATACTATCAAGAGTAGAAATCTTTGAAATTCCAGAAATCTATAAAGATATTCATTGAATTTTTCATGAATATCTTTATAGATATTAATCTATATTAATTAATATCTTAATTAAATTTATAGATTATAAATTATAATATATATAAAATAATTATAATAATATAATAATAATATATAATAATAATATAAATATAATATAATTATAATAATAATAAATATATAAAATAATTATAATTATAGATTTATAGATTAATTAAATCTATATTATTAATAAATATTATATCTTTCAATATAAAATAATATTGAAATTGAAAAGGCATCGTTCTCCCCAATATTCGCAACTCAAAAACTTTCAAATTCAACTTCTCTCGGATCCATAAAGAAATGTAACTTTTTTCGTTATAGGATGAAAGAATCACTTGAAAACGGGCTCGTTGTAGGAATATAAAACCTAACGTAAATCAAAAGTCGTAATTGCGGTGGACTTAATAATACTTTCCTCCACGAGCTGTTGAAAAAAGGCAGTTAAAAAAAATCAGCATTGAATTCACTGAGTTGGGGACGAGATAAGTAAAAATAGCTCTAATTAGCGTTTCTTTCAACGGATCCAAAGCCTTTGGTCGGGAACAGCAGGAGTCCTGAGACTTGCGAGAGCGAAACCTTACTGTGCCAAATTGTATTGGCTGTTGAGAAAGCAGGAATTCTTTTTATTCCATTTGAAAATCAAAATTGTCAGTTTTTCAACCCTTGGCTTCATCTCGGGCTGCAATTTTTTGTTTCGTCCAACCAGGCATTTCCAAAACTCTCAATAGTATGCTATTTGAAGTAACGACAGCAACTGTTATTAAAAATGTACTATCTTTATTTTTTTATTGTGAATTCACCTGATGACTATGATATATGATGATTAAAAACTGATCAAAAATTGTAAAAAAAGTAATACCTTTTTTCGTACAGCAGGTCAGAAGCCTTCAGAGGAAGAAGGCAGTGACAGTCCTGAGAGTGGAAATCGCGACGAGGGTTACTCGACGATGTCGAGCGACGTCCAGGGTGAAGGCGCCCGCCAGGAACCGTCGCGAGAACTGGAGGACCTCAAGGAAGCGACGGACGAAACCGAGGTGGACGTTTCTCCGGACACCCACCTCGTGCCCTTGGACACAGGCAACCCGGATGTTCTCTTCCTGCCCTTAAACCTCACCGTAGGCATTAATCCCCGGCACAGCTACCCGCCGACCAAAGAATTGCTTCCGTACCAACACATCATGCGCAGCTTCTCGGACAGCCACTTATGCTTGAAGCTCACCACCGCTACCAACTTCACACCTTACAACATCGCGAGCCCCGCGGGTTCTTCCTCACTTTTTCTCGTCGAGGAAGAGGGCTGGGACGCGGAATACGTTCAGCAATGGCTGAGGTAAGTCCTGCCGTTGACTCCATTCTTTTTCTCAGGAAACAAACAATTCAGGTAATTTTCTTCATTTGCGTTCCTGTAGCTATTTGTGTCATTGCTGGATATATGCGAAAAAGAATATTCAACTTCTGGCTGTGCATCAATGTATTGTACAATTCGTGTTAAATCTTTTTCATACAGTCAAAAGAACAAGTTCGTTGTCTTAAATTTATTTAATTCGCCTTACCTCTGTGGTTAACTATGTATAAAATAAAAATTATTTTTGAAATGTCATTATCAATAATGTGTTGTCATGACATAAGATTGGACGATACGAGAAGTGCCCAGCAACATCGCGACCTACTTGAACTGGAATATGACAGGGCAGAGCTCGAAGATTGGAGTTTTTCATTGTCAACGGAAGATCTGGCTTTTGCTGAACCAACGACGTGGAAGGAACAAGCCACAACTCCAGCGTTACCGGCGATCAAAGAACACAATCCTCTCGAGCTCGAAGAGGACTCCAACGAATGCTTGTGGAACGGAGCGAGTTATCTCGCAGACAGAACTGGGGGCGAGCTTGTTAGTAGAAAATTACAAATTCGCGATCGGATCTGAATATAACTTCCTCAATTTTCGAGTTTCCAGGAAGTAAAATTTGTTTACACGCCAAATCTATTGTGTCGACATGTAAAAATCAGGTGAACACCAGGCACGTAGGCATGGGAGTTTTGGGGGTTTCGACCCCTCCCGAAATTTCGATAAAATCAATTCCTATTTCGTGTAACACTGAAAAAAGTAACACTATCAAATAATCGAAATTTCATGTCTTTTGAGAAATATCTTGAACAAGTTACCTATATATATAAAGCAGAATGTATGTTTGTATGTCACCGCATCACGCGAAAAGGGCAGGACGGATTTTTGAACTTTTTTTTTATTGTTTTTTTTGTCATGGTCTGTGGATGATTTATAGATAAAGAAAATTTAGAATTCTCAATTAGAAAGTTGGGCAACCAGGAAGTGAAGAAATATGACACACACACACACACACAATGTCGCAAAATCATAATTCGTCACAAAATGTCACAAATATTCACAGAATCTCAAAATGTTACGAAATGTCACAAATATTCACAGAATCTCAAAATGTTACGAAATGTCACAAAATCTCAAAATGTCACAAAAATATCACAAATTTACGCAACATCAGAATATTACAAAATTAGAAAATTTCACGAAATAATGATATCACTCAAAATTATTAAATTGTATTGACAGTTTTGACCTATAAACCTACAAGTCTAAATTCTCTCATCATCGAAAAAAAAAATTACCAAAACTGATTGTAAATGATGAAATTTTTTTTTCTTCATATTGATTCAATCTCATTGTAGAAGTTTATTGTTTAGCAGAATTTTTTCGGAGATTTTTCTTATAATTTCCATAGCTAATAGAGTTGTAGATTTTGAGGAATTTTTAAAATTTGTTTTATACATATAAGGTAGAATGTATGATTGTATGGCACCGCATCACGTGAAAACAGCTGGATGGATTTTCGAATTTTTCTTTTTTAATATTTTTTCATGATCCAAGGATGGTTTATAGCTAAAGAAAATTTTGAATTTCCAGAAAAGTCAGAAAGTTGAATAACACTGTGGAACAAAAAAAACCAAATGTAAAAATTACATGCAACATGTTGGTATTGGTCACCGAAACACATGTGCAAAAGGATACTGAAATTCATAGCAGAATTTGCGAATAAATAATGTTTATAGACTTTAAAATGTAAAAAATTTCAATCCTCCATTTTTCATGCTATTTTAAAAATTAAAAAACGATTTTTTCTGTTTTTTCATACAGAATTCTAAAATCTTTACAAAATCGCGATCGCAAGAAATTTTCATGCGCGAATTTCCTGACGGAATTGATTTTCTTCCTCCACGTTCTTTTGGTTTAAACCGTATCGAATGGTGTCTCGGACCCAATGACTTGGACACAATAGCCTAGATGACGACAAAAGATGCCCGAATGATGGTAGAGGAAATAGATCTTCACGCTTCTCAAAGAATGAAAAAAAAAAAAAATATATACATATATATATATATATATATATATATATATATATATATATATATATATATATATATATATATATATATATATGGGAGAATTTTCAGACAGATAAATCACAAGTCAAGGAATCTGAGACAAATAACAAGAAAAAAATAAATTTCATGAGGGGATTCGCGCTTTTAAGTATTAATGCGATCGCGATTTTGTAAACATTTTTGGATTCTGTATCAAAAGACAGAAAAAATGGTTTTTTAATTTTTATAAAAGGATGAAAAATAAGTTTTTTGCATTACTATACTTTAACATATTTATAATTCGCAAATTTTACTATGAATTTCAAAATCCTTTTGCATACGTGTTTCAGTGACCTATACCTACTTGTTGCATGAAAAAAAAATATTGAGATTTGACAAAACCCAAATTTTGTTCCACACTGTAACCAGAAAGTGAAGGAATATGACACATACACCCATAATGTCACAAAATCACAAGACATCACAAAATGTCATAAAATCTCACAACGTCACAAAATATCACAAATATACAAAATATCAGTATATTAGGTACAAAATACAAAATTTCACGAAATAATAAAATCACTTAAAATTACTAAATTGTCCTATTGATTTTGGCCTATAAACCTCAACAAAACTGATTGGCAATGATAAAATATCATTTCATGATTTAACTATTCAATGGCACAATAAAATTTAATTTTTTGCAAAATTTTTTTGGATACATTTTTTATAATACTCATAGCTAATAAGGTGTTAGATTTTGAGGTATTTTTTCAAAGTTTGTTTTAATATCAATAGGTTTTTCAACCTTCTCGTGATTTGTTGCTCAAATTTTATTTAATTATTTATATAAAAGTTTTTCATAAAAGTAAGTTTGCTATAAATTTACTAATTATATATCATCAACGGAAAAAAAAATTTTTTGTATATAATAATATAGAGTATATATGTACCTGCCACAAACTGGCCGTTGACCGCGGGCAAAGCCACGAGTGACAGCTAGTTATCAATAATAAATAAAGTAGAAATTATCAAAAAAGTACTTACTGTAAATTTAGAGAGCATACTAAAAAAATCGTTTTATGTAAGTTCTGGCAGAAGAAAAATATTTTATATTTTTTACTTTACCAACTTCAAAACAACTCTAACTTTGACTTCAGTAAAATTTTTCCTGAAACGAAATTTTGGTCATAAGTATTGGCTAGGATAGCGTAGAAAATAAAAATTTTCAAAATTATTTCAACCTAGTGAATTATCAAGAAAATTTAGAATCTACACAAATGCTAGAAATCTAGAAAACTTTTTAAAATTCTAGAAATCTAGTGATACAAAAACTAATAACAATGTTAGAAAATCTTTGAATACTACAAAATCTGAAGGAATTTATGAAAGAACTATATCCGGAAGAATCTGCACTAGTACCTAAGACTGTATAACAACGGATAGGTAGCTCAATGGTTATGCCCCTGGACTGCAGATCTCGAGGGTCTGAGTTCGAATGCCGGCTGCTTCAGGGATTCTTGTTTTCTGTAAAGATTCTTGAGGAGTCGGGGACGAGCCTCTGGCCCGAGCGACGGGACTTAAGAAATTCCTCGATAGGTAGCCAGGTAGTTCCTCTGCCCATCATCATCCTTCGAAAAGGTTGTAAAGCCATTTGATACTCGAACGCTTTACACACACACCCACACGTTCTCACACCACACACGTATAGCATGTATTCGTTATTCCCGTAAACAATAATAAAAGAACTCCATTGTTGTCATCCACTTCTCTGGAATATATAATCGATTCTACTCTTCTAGTTATATTTAAACCAAAAATAATTTATAACTTGAAAGCTGTACATGTGTATATAAAATCCTTTCGGGAACCGTTCTTAGGGCATGTAAAATAAAATGTTTTTTCTGAAAAGAACCCGTCATTTTTTTTTTTTTTGACTGATGTGTTATTGATCTATTTCAAAATTCATTGTGGTTACAAAAGTCCTTTAAAATGTATAAATGCTAAAGGATTATGAAAAATACTGAGAATATTACAAAAAAATCTCAAAACAATTGACTAGCATGAAAATAAACAAAATCGAATTCTATTATATCAAATCCGACCATGAAAATATGTGACTCTTGACTATAAATTTAGTTGTATGTGTATTACTTGCAAATCCCGATATTCCAAAAATTTTCGAATCGTACTACTGTTACCAGGTTGTCAGATATTACAAGTTATTTAATTCCGAACAAAATATACTTTTTTTCAAAAATCCTTTAAGAAAATTTTTTCTCCCTACGCTTGTGACGTAAACCTTCAAACTTACTGGACGCCTAATTTGTCATGTTCTTATTTCAAGCATATTTTAGGGTATCGTTTTCGAACAAAAAAATTTATCAAAACGTTTGCGAGCTCTTGAAGTGGGTCTACATTTGTCGACATGACAAATGACTAGTAAAAAATTACCAATGATGACGAGTCTCGTCATTTATATCTTTTTCCGATTTCGACATCATAGATAAGTGTGGACACGAAAATTTTTCCAAACAGCTGTCGAGTAACATAAAGATCTTAAGTTGCGTTTGAATGGTTCGGATTCAGGTCGCTTTGTTAATGGACGCGAGAACGAGCGGTCCTTGGCCCTACGCTTCCAGCCCACACGCTTCCTGGAGCAGTGAAGAGGGCATTTTGGACAGCTCGAGCAAAAGGTCATCGGCAGCTCTTTCGGGTTGTAGTGACGACCCGGACTCGCCCTCGATCGGAACGGATTTCACGAGAGACTTTTACCGACTTGTCAAGTTTGAGAGCACGAAAAGTTTAGCCAGCACGTCATCCAGGAGCGGAAGACCACCCCCCGATCGGGAGCAAGCTTTGCAGAGCGTTCTTTCGTTTATAGCAGAGCAGCAAATGTACCTCGCCGAACTGCCGAATGGCTCGGTTGATCGTGGAGCGACGCCGTTGCCAATCGAAGGTGAGAAGGAAATTTGCAATGAATAAATTATAAGTTGAATGAATTAATTCGACGAAACCTGGATGAGTAGAGTACCCAAAAATGTTCACGTGAAAATGCACCATTTAACGAACTGTAGTCGAACTTTTGACAATATACACAATTTGTTAACATTTTCTGAAATTTCAAATTTTTTTTAAGATAATTGTCTTCCTTCAAACGATTAAGTTTTTTTTTATTTAGGAAAATGTGAAGGACTTTACGGATTCAATAATTTTCTGGAATAATGACAATTGCTACAATCAACCAAATTATAGACATTTTCTGAAATTACAACTTTTTGAATCTATATTAAAATATTGACAATCGTGAAAATTTACGATGTTTTAGTTAGTCAAAATTCTAGAAATTTCGTTCGACAAAAACTATTAGAAATTTTCCAAATTTTGTAAACATTGTTTACAGCTGTGACGAGTGAACTCATGTGCGAATGCCTCGAAACAGATAGAACGAGTATAAAACAACTGCCTTATGCCACCCTAATTTTCCCTTGTATTTTGAAGGACCCAGATAAAATTAAGCCAAATGAAATGAAAAAAATTGTTTTCCAATAAAATTTTGGTTTATGGTGATTTAAAAATGTAAGTTCATTAAAAAATCTAAAATTACAATGTAAAGTACATGATGCCTGATCGTGTAGTCATTAATGTTATTGATAAATAAATATCAGTTTCTTTTCTTTTTTTTTTACTGTGGCACTGACAATCCTGTTTTATACCTGATTTCATCGAAGGCTTCTCTTCAGTAACAACACTTGATTACGTGGAAAACTCGCTTAACTTTCTGAAATATTACAATGAAAAGAATTTCAAATTACAATATTTAACTTTCTGACACTTTTCGGCACACTGCCTGTTTTAATTTTATGATTTCTTTCTCTACCTTGAACTGTTCGTACCGCACTCTATCTAACTTTTCATGGCGAACTCCTATGCTAAGTTTTCACGGTGCACTCCTACGCTAAGCTTTTATATGGCTCTATCTGGGTTGAGCTTCTATTGGGTGGTGGTTCTCCAAGAAAAGTCATTTTCTTATTGAAAAGTCGCAAAAAAGATGCTTCTTCCTGCAATTTTCTGAGCTTGCCCTCAATAAACTTATCATCCAACGATGATTTCATAAATGCCTCTATCTACAAGACTAATGTTGGTAAGGCTCTTCAGGGGCACTTGCGTAGGATACTGAATTTTGCATCATAATATTTGCAGCAGGGAAACATAATGTAGATCACGCTTGATAAGAAGCTTGATACGAAGACAATTTCCTAGCCTAAGTTAAAATAACACATGAATAAAATAAAGCTGCGAAAACCACGCTCGACACACAGCCATAATGATTTTTCTTGATTGTTAAATACTTTTTGATTTTTTTTTTTTTTAATTTTCATGAATAAAATCAAAAAGTATCATAAGTATTTTAAAATATAATTGCAATGACCAAAATCTTAGAAATTTATGTACATTTCTAAAATTCACAAATTTTTCGAATCCTTCTTCGCAATCCTTCAATCTTTTAACAAACATTATCGCATTTTTGAAAATTTTTCAAAATTTTGAACACTACACAAACTATCATAAGCTGTCTAAACTTTATAAAAGATATTTCAACTCAGTAAAAGTAGTAGAACTTACATGAAAATTACATATAAATGAAAAAAATGCTATCATACGAATTTCAAAAAAATGGGACAATAATCACCACAATTAACAAAATTTAATACAATTTTCTGACATTCTACATATTTTTGGAAACTCATTCAATTACTTGAAATCTTCCAAACTTCCGATATGTTTTTTTCTTCGAAGTCTTCGGAACTAAAAACTGAGTTTGATCTCATCGTAATCTTCAAAACTTGAATAAATTTCGTCCAACCTAACAAGATTTATTGAATTTTTATATCATTTCGAGTTTTTCAGATGTTTAATATAAAATAAATTCACATCATTATGAACGTTTCGGAAAAATATGATTGTGAGTGCAATCTACGAATTAATAAACATTTGATGTAATTCTTTAATACATATTTTATAAAAATTTTGACAATACCTAGAATCTCAAATTTATCAAATTGTTTGAAGTGTGTGTAATCGCGAACTTTATACAAAATTTTTAAAACTTTCATGATTTTTGAAGAAGTTGTCTTACTATCTAAGATTTCTAGTCATTTTTTAGCATTGTCATAGTATTTTAGATTCTTGTTAAAAATAAAATAACATAATCTTGCGAATTTAATAGAATCACGATACTGAACAAAATCTCTGAATTCCAATAAAAAAATTATCTTAAATTCTAGAAATTTTTTTAATTTTATGAAATTATCATCAATGTTCAACATTTTTCAATGTTCTTTAGGGTTCTAAAATTCTAAGTCGTTTTCTATATTCATCAAAATTTTTAAATTTTCATTAAAAATGAAAAAACAGTAAAATACTTACTTCGAAGAAACATAATGCTGAACCAACTCCCTCCTCTTCCCCGCTTACATTAGTTTTAATTACTACCCACCCAAAAAAAAGTGTGTTTCACCTCTTTTTTTGAATAAACGTAATATTTTTAAAATGCTCTCCTAATTTCCGCCATTTTATAACAAAAGAAGATGTACATACTTACTTTTATCTCATCATCCTGAATAGACATTTTTTATGCGAAGTCGAACGCTTTTCGAGTTTTGTTGTCGGTAAAGGGGACGCGTAAAGATATCTTCGCGGTACGTGTCATTTTACGGACCGCTAATTTCTTAGCGATAGCCAATATCCCCAAATCGACCGCCTTTTGATTACGCATGCGTGTGCGCATGCGCGTGACACGCATTCACACTCAGTTATTTCAGCAGACAGCGGAGCTCAACATGGACGCTTTATCGTCACCACAAAGCAGGGGGGGTTCACTTACATATTAAAAGAGTGAGATCATTTTAAGCATTACATCAGCGCCTCTACACACAAAACACCCGCAACAATTTTGAAAACAAACCAAGTGACAGCTCATGACAGCTGTATTTGTTTTTATCGTAGATTTTTATTTTCACTAACAAATAAATACAGTAGTCAAAAAATTAAATTATGTAAGTCGAAAATATTTTCTTTCTTCATTTTCAAATTTTCATTATTTATTTTTTATTATTAATTTTTAGGAATTAAACATTTTTGAACAAGTATCTAGAAGCATATTAAAATTTAAAAAAACCAATATTGTTTTTCGTACTGCATTACATTTTATTCATTTCTTATCTGAAAAGCAAAAAATGTGAAATATTTAAAAACCTGGCATTCGTTAGGAAAGAGATTTAAGTATCCCTTAACTTAGGTTTTTATAAACTACCCCTTACAAAATGTCTGTTTTTTTTTTTTTATGAAATTCCACCTTTTTCATAAAAAGTGACTTTATAAAAAGAGCAATGTTTTTTATCAAGTTTTTATCGGTTTTCATGAATTTTTTTTATAATAAAAACTTTATAAAATCTTTCTCAAATGACGGCATATTTGTGAAAAAACTGGATTGGAAAATCTACATCTGATAAAGATTGTCTAAATTGACTTCATAAACACTGATAAAAACTTTACGAAACGTTGCTCTTTTTAGAAAGTCACTTTATAAAAAAGCGGAATTTCATTAAAAAACCGAAATTTTATAAAACCTCTTATAAAATCTTGGATAAAAAAAAATTTTACTTTTTTTTATAAAATGTCTTTATAGAAAGAGCAATGATTTATAAAGTTTGTATAAAAACTGATAAAAACTTTATAAAACAATGCGCTTTTTATTATGTCACTTATTTATAAAAGAAGTGGAGTCATAAAAAGTTTATGAAAACCCAAGTTACCCTATAGATGCAGTTTTTGAGAATATACATATAAAACATTAAAATAAACTAGTTAACATTTTCCAACATACAAGGTTGAATTCAATGTATGACTTCTCTTACTGTCTACAGTGCAAACAAATTAATTGACACCAATGAAAATTATAGCTATTCGTAAGAAAAATTATGAAAAACAAACTCTCTTATAGTGAATAAGAATAGAGATGAGACAAAATATTTTCTCAATATAATATATTGAGATATAACAAGACTTATATTAATTTTATCGTTTTTTTTTTTATATGATATGGAGTAAAAATTTAAAAATCGACTATAAAAAACAGACATTTGGAAGCGAAATGATTTTTAGTTCACAGTCTTTGGAAATATTTAAAAATCAAAATAAACCAAAGAAATATCTATAGCCAAGGTATGAATTGAACTTTTTTACTTTTTCTAAACTTTGAATGGAAATCAATTTAAATCTAGGAAAATCTATCATTTTGAAAAAAAATTATATATATCAGTCTTTGAAAAAAACTTTTTTTGATAAAGAAAGGGAACTTATAATTTTAACATAAACGAATAATTTTTTGACTGCTTATAATATCTGTAGTGAACATAAATTTTGAAATCGGCAGGAATCGCTGGCGTTTTCAAATAAGATGATTTTTATCCATTCGGTCATGAAATTTATCTTTTTCTATTTGGAAAAGTACGATAATTTAAATAATTTGACGAAGTATTTGAATAATATGGCATTGATTTTTTTTGTCTCCTTATATTATCTAAGATAAAAAAATTTCAATGCGTGGAAATGAAATTTCTAAGGATAAATAATTATTGCACCGTCTATAGAAATATATATATAGTATACAATATGTATACGTACAAAAAAAATGAAATATTTTCTTACGCTTACATTTGTTTGTTTTTTATAAATTATATTTACGAATTATATTTAATTGTAGGGAATATTATTATCTGGCAGTGCCTAAAAATTTAAAACCTGTGGAAACAAACAGTTGAAATTCGCGCACAAGCGAACTTTTGAACGAACTCAGCGCCTCTACGCACAAAACACCCGCACTTTTTTACAATCTCACCTTTCCCGATCCCAGTTAACCCCCCCTGCCACAAAGACATCTTTGCGCGTCCACGTTACCTTCGACAAAACCCGAAAAGCGTTCGACTTTGCATAAAACATCTCACACAACACGAAAGCAAACTCTTTGACGTCCTCGGCCGTCAAATGAGGGTTTGCTTTCGTGTTAAGTAATATACTATTTTGTGTGTGTTTTATTCAACTTAAGTATATCCGAACATCAGAATTTATTTCAGTCATTTGCATTAATTACAATGATGAAAAACTTTTTGCATCTATGATAAATGACTTAACACAACCTCATTGAACTACCTTTGTCCACAGAAAACGACTTTAGACTGGATACAAATGAAAGCCTGGAAAGCGATAAAATCGTTATTGCGGAAAAAAGCACTAGTATGACGAACCAAGATATTTTGGATCAAATTCCGGTGCCTCCTTTGACGCCGGAAGATCGAGTGACAATACCCTGCAACTGTGGTGTTTCGTACACCCTCGCAGAACTAGGCGCCGTTCCCGAAGAAGACGAAGAAATTGCCACGTCTTCAACTCCTAGCACAGTCGTACGTACTCTTTACATAAACTCATTCTTCGATCTGTAAAATATAATTTACGTTTTATTTTATTCTTCCTGAAAATGGATACTCTACTTTCACGAAGTAGAGTACTTTTACGAAGTTTACTTTCCGTCTACCGACGGAAAGTAAACTTCGTTTACGATTTGAGCTCTGCTAACACCCGGAAGTAAATATTTCGACGTAGGATTAGGGCTGGATTCGTGATTCCCAAGTATTCAAGTAATCTAATTTCGGTAGAACTGAGAAAGTTGCGTTACAGGTGAGTCCGGCGCGAGCCCCGCTACTTATCGAAGGGAGGGATAGAACTTTGAGCTTTCACGAGCGCGCTACTTCCAAAGACGTCATCGATGAATTGAATCGTATGATTAGAAAAGGCGAGGAAAACACGTCTCTCCAGGACTCTCGGATAACCCTGGACAAACTCGACCTTGCTTGCTGCTGCCCTACTGGTTGGGTACACGTTGAGCGTGATATCGACTTTACGGACCCTAAGGTATGTCCCGTGAGAGCATCATGATGGCAAAATTTTCTTCTCATTGTCTGGTTTTTCAGGTTTTGATTTAAAATGAAAAAAAAAAAAAAAAAACAAGATCATGCACTTAAAAAAAAAAAAATAATTAGTGCGATCTACAAATTAATGAACATTTTATGCTATGTCAAACATTTCTCAAGTTTTCTAAAACTACCGATAAGTCTTATGATTTTAAATTTTTGCAAATTTTTTGAGAAATCGTAATTGATACACGTATTCAAAGGCATTGCAAAAAAATTCTCTTTGAGGTTAGGAGGTGACTCAAATTTCGAAAGTTTCCATGTACATAAATGTATATATTTATTTTAAAATATATCACTGAGAATTTCTTTTACCATCATAAGATTTTGTAAATTTACTCGGAAGCTCTTTACTTTTAAAAATATATTACTTTTCATAAAAAATCATGATGTCTTATTTCGAAGGTTTAACAGTATAGATGTGTCTTCTTGGTATTTGTGTCGTTTTAAGGATCACCTCGTACTTCTATGGATTTATGTCTAAATTTATAAAATTTGATGCTGTAGCATTCGGAGTTTTATAGATTTTTGATAAAATTATATCAGCATAAATTTGAGGCATTCCAGATACTCGTAGAATTGTCAGGACTTTTCGTATTTCTTACTATTTATAAAGTTTTTTTATAATATGTCAGTTTTTCCAAAAGACTTCTAGTATTTTTATAGATTTGACTATATACTCTTAGAATTTATAACTCTACTATTCGATAGTAAGGTCATCCGAATTTCCATGAATGTTCCAAAGAACAGTATTTACAAAAAATGTAGTACTTATAATAGATTCACGGTACTTTAAGCATTTTTCGCATTTATTTAGTACTTACACATTTTCAAATACTTTCTGGCATTTTGATGTAATTGGACGCTTTTAAATTCTATGTTTCAATCAGTATCAAATAATTCGAATGTGTCCTCTTTCTCAAACTCCCAAAAAAACAAGGAACAGAAACAGCACATGGACTATTATAATCACAATTCAATAATTAACCAACGTTTTGTTCTTTTATTTCAGAACATCTTCAGGGTCACGAATTCCCCTCTGAGAAAGTCCAAATCACAAAAAATTCTTTTTTTCTCTGTATGATCACAATCTGACGCTGCGCCTCACTATTATTGTGATTATATAGAGGGGAATTCTTGACCCTGAAGATGTTCTAAAATAAAATAATTAAGCGTTGGTCAATTATTATTGAATTGTCATTTTAATAGTGCATGTGCTATTTCCGTTCCTTGTTTTTTCTAGGTTTCAAAATTTTTAAGTATAATTTCACAGGTTTTCAGCAAATTTCATCTACTTGGATTTTGAGTATTTTACAGATTTCTAGGATTTTCAGCATTTCCCATTGTTTTGCAGTATTTACGGAAATTCGTAGGATTCTTTGGGTTTTTCCCATATACCTAGTTTTATTATTATTATTATTATTATTATTGTTATTATTATTATTATTATTATTATTATTATTATTATTATTATTATTATTATTATTATTATTATTATTATTATTATTATTATTATTATTATTATTATTATTATTATTTCTGTAAAGGTTTGTAGAATAGAATTATAAAGGATTCAAACTTTCATAGATATTGAGTACATTTATTCATTTTTCGAAAAAAAATTTCACTCATAATTCTTAGGTATTTTATCAATATTATTATTTTTTATGTACTTTTGTATTTATTAATTAAAATGTATATATCCTCTTTTTCTATTTTCAAATTTCCTTTAGAGATTTCAGATACTTTCATTGACTCCTAAATAAAATCCAAGAGTGTGACACTCTTAACTTTTTTTCACATTTTCAAAACCAGGTGTATTCCTAAGTAATTTCCGGTTTTTTCAATGGATGGCGTTCTGTTTTGTACCGCTATTGGTAACACATACCATATGTCATTTTGTTCAGTCATATCAAGTGCTTGAACTGCGTTGACATTTTCTCGAAAAAATCTTCCAGTAAGTTTTTATTGCGCTTCAAAAATGTCGAATTTTGTACCGAATTTTGAGCATATGCGCCATGCATTGCTCTTCATGTTCAATCAGGGAAAAAAAGTGTCCGAGAGCCACTGTGCGCTTGTGGAAGTTTATGGTGATCGTGCATTAACACTTCGAACATGTGAAACGTGGTTTCGACAGTTCAAAAATGGAGATTTCGACCTGAACGACGCTCTGGCAAGCGAAAATCGTTCGATGACGCCGAATTGCAAGCATTATTAGATGAAGACAACACGCAAACGCAACGACAGCTTGCAGATGCGTTGGGAGTTCAACAGCAAGCAATTTCCAAACGTCTGCGAGCCATGGGAAAAATTCAGAAGTGTGGAAAGTGGGTGCCCCATGAACTGACCGAGAGACAAATGGAGAATCGAAAAGTGAGCTGTGAAATGCTGCTTCAACGATACAAAAGAAAGTCTTTCCTGCATCGTATTGTTACTGGTGATGAAAAGTGGATTTTCCTGGAGAACCCTAAGCGCAACAAATCGTGGGTGAGTCCAGGTGAAGCATCGACATCGACGGCACGGCCAAATCGTTACGGTCGGAAGGTCATGCTGTGTGTGTGTGGTGGGACCAGTCCGGTGTTATATACTTTGAACTGCTGAAACCTGGTGAAACTGTGAATGCCGTTCGCTACAAACAGCAAATGAAAGATTTGAGCCGAGCCATTGTGGAAAACCGACCAGAATATCAGCAACGACAGAAGAAGGTGATTTTGCTCCACGACAATGCGCCGTCGCATAAGTCGAAAGTCGTTCGTGACACGCTGGAAAGGCTCAAGTGGGCAGTGCTTGATCATGCGGCTTGCTCACCAGACCTGGCGCCATCCGACTACCACCTCTTTGCCTCGTTGGGCCATGCCCTTTCTGAGCAGCGCTTCGACTCGTACGAAAATGTACGAAAATGGCTCACCGAGTGTTTCACCTCCAAAGGCAATGATTTTTACTGGCGTGGTATCCACAATTTACCAGAAAGGTGGGAAAAATGTGTAGAAAACGATGGAAAATACTTTGAATAAAATAAAGGTTACGGTTTTTTTTGGAATTATGTGTTTTATTTGCAAAAAAACCGGAAATCAATTAGGAGTACACCTGGTATTCCAAAAGATTTTTCAGAATACAATATCTTCATATGTAGATTTTAATAAAACATCAGTGTTTTTCGTATTGTCTAGTATAAATACAATGGGTATGATTTCCTGATATTTTTAATATTATCGGTATACATTTTTAAAACTAGATGCTTTGGGTTTCAAAGATTAGCAGTTTTTTGGTAATTTAAGAAGTTTTGAGCAAACTTTATCTTTTGAGATAACGTGAATTCTTGATATTTTTGAAATTATTAGCATTCATAAATGTTCTGTAGAGTTTTTTCATACATGGATATTTAGATTACTAGAAATCTATCCTCTGGAACTGAATATTCTATGGCTTTGAAAATAATCAAATAGATTTTTGGGTTTACAGATATCGCGAATTTTAATAATTGTAAGTATTTTACGTATTTTCCTGGCATTCATTTGATTAGATGGACTTCCTGATATTATTACCGATTTAAATATGTCATCACGAAATTATATGCCCAAAAATTTTATTTTTATATACATTCTACGTGATTTTAAAAATTATTGTGAACTTGATGCACAGAAAAGTTTGAGTATTCCAAATTGTTTCCGTATTAATACCTACTATTCTTCTTATTTTTAAGAACATGTTCATTAAATAATGTAGAGTTTTCTAGTTTACTCACAGGTTTATAGTTTTTTTTTACAATATTTTTCATAGATTTCCCGAATTTGATGCACTCTCTCAATTTCTTTCTGCAACCCATAGAACAATTGCCAGAGTTGTACATACGGTCTAGTACTGGGTATCTAGTAGAATGATTTTAATGTATCACTCAATAATGCAGACTATATTTAATATTTTATGTTGCAGTTGTTAATTTAAAATTAATAAATCCGTAAGTAACATTTCGTTAATTGGTAAAAGTTGAAAGAAAAATTATATTTATTCGATTCATCACATCATTTTTCTAGATCTCTTGGAGCCACAATTTTAACCCTCAGGATAGGGGAAAATAAATTCTTCTTCACAGTCGTAAATTATTTTTTACAGAAGAATATGGGATGTATAGAAAAAATGATTAATTTTTAATTATTAGAGAATGATGGAAACTTGCTTGTAGATCATATATGGATCGCCTAAGATACATAAAGATTGTAACCCATTGAGGATGATTGTCTCGTCTATTGGTAGGTCTATATATAAATTATCTAAATTCGTACAGGATTTGTTGTCTGCATATTTACCGAAACCCCGTAGTTGCGTTAAAGATAGTCTTGAATTAAAGAATATATTAAGTAAGTCGCACTTCCCTGGTGGCAGCCAAAAAACTAAAGAAAACCGATCATTGGTTTTTTTATGGTTTTTTCCTGGTTTTTTGAAGAAACCAAACTTGAAAACGTCTAAAATCTCGATAAATAAAATCAAACGTGGTTGAGCAAGGCTGGAAATCGTTTCGGACCGATCGAAAGATGTAATGAAAATCATAAAAACAGTCAAAAACAAGCTCTTTTTTAAATAGTTACTAAACAAAATCGCGAGGTAGGGTGGGACCACAATAGTCAACGACTCTAGTCGACCCTTCGACTACTCTCGACTTCCCGCGCGCCGAAGGGCAACGTTACTGTGCTAGTGTTGTCCCGTATGTCAATTGTTATGTGGAAATCTATGTATTACTTACCCCATAAATCTCAATATATGTGCGTAACTGCACACATTTTCAAATATCTCATATGTACAGTTGTTCTTAATTTTCATACTTTGTCTTTAAAAATGACTACTTAATACAAAATAGAACCGTTAGATAATTACATTATATTCCAGGACTCAGTTGGCAAGCCTCTGCGTATATTTTCGAACTTTTTAAAATTTTTATAAGCTCAGATGAAATGCTACTTGACAACCAAACATCCAGCATATTAAACTGAGATAAATTGGTTTCAATATGACTTTGTAGTTGAATAACATTGTTCCAAGCTTCAAGAAAAATTTGAAAATCTCGGCATGCATTTATCTCATTTACTGAGATGAGTTTTTAGTTCTTCATCGACGTTTGTATCTTTAGGTTCAGTCCTCACTTTTGACTTATGATAGTTTTACATTGCAAAAAAACTTGAAATGTTGAAAAAATTTGACAAGTTGTTACAATATAAATGTATGTAACTTGTGTACAAGTAGAGAGAAAAATGAGTATTCTGCCCCCCCCCCCCCTCTCTCTACATAGATTGCATGAAATTTCGTATTTTTGGAGAAGACACTCTGAACTCGAGGTTCTGTTCTGAGCATTATTATTTCCTGTTTATTCTGGTGAATTTGTGGCTCATAAAATTATTAAGTCCTGATTGTCTTTGCAGGCTAGAGCAAATCTCTTGGACGTGATGTTGGCAAGCAGTGAAAGTTCCTCAGCAACGTCAAGCAGTGGTTCGGCGGGCAGTGATTCCGGGGATGAACCTCCGGACTACAAACACCTCCACAGACTGCATCGCTATCGGCGACAAAAAAAGGGTACTTTTCACATTTCTCGCTTACTACCGCCATTAGTGAACGAGTAGATGGTGATTAACATATTGGTTGTGGTCGACATATTTTCTACAAAAGACAATATCCACGTCATTAACTAATAATTCTCCCAAATCGACCACATTAAGTTCTGAGGAGTTAAAAACTATCGAATGCTTTTTGAAAAAGCTTCATGCACTTGTTCCTAACGTTCTGACAATGAATTGTTTTACAAACGCTGTGGGTCGTGGGTGATATATCGTGCTGTTAGAGAGATCATTTCCTGAAAGGAAGGTACGCAAAAAGGTTTCCAAGACACCAACAAAGAAATGCAATTTCTCAACTCGCAGATTTTGCCCTTAGAAGAGTTTCGAATCATGATCTGCTTTAGAAAAACTTTTCTGAAACCTCTGCGTACGTTCTCGATTCTGACCAAAATCGTTGTTGAAAGAATTCACAAAACTCTGTAATGTTTTTAATTTCGTTTCAGAGAGTTAATCGGTTTTTTTTTGTCTTGATATCAGAGTTTCGGGATTCTTTCGTACAATCACGTTCGAACACTTTCGCTAGACGCTCTCGCTGTAAATAGCCTCTTTTATATTTTCTGTTCAGATGGTAGCTCCTACGCAGTGTGCTTTGATTGTCACAAGAAAAGCTTCGTAGTTCGGCTTAGTGACGATCAATTTCTGTAATGGGGCCTGCCCAAGGAGTATATTTCGTTCAAGCATTATCTGGACTTTCTTATAAACGTCCAACTATGACTGATAAACATTGACATATTATTCAATCAGAACCTGTACACTTCCTTTGAACTTTTCGTGACTGAATCTTAGGTTTTGTTTCTAATCGTGTTCCACAGCTATAAAACATCGATTTAGTACCTTTGTGGCTTCTTCAGTTTCAAACTATTATTATGATGTTGGAATGATAGTAACATTAAAATCTTTGTACATCAAAATCTTTTATTTTTGTATCATGATTGATCAGCGATTGGCAAATATGTGAACGATGGTCATTACTTCGTGCGTTTGAATAAAGTCATGTATATCAATCACTGAGCAATTATTGTACAATCATAATACAAACAGCATTATTGTGCAATGATGGTGCGAAATTAAGCTACTTCAATGATGTTACAAGGGTGCATAACTGATGGAGATACTTGGAAATGTTCGTCATTTCTCTGACTTTTTTGAATAGCGTGACACTCAGTATATTCAGAAATTTCACAATACTCTATTTCTTCTGAAGCATCTTTTAATCCTTTTTCATTATGCCAAGGATTCATAAAATTCATGTATAATTTTCGAAAATATCTTACAAGATATCTATGTAACATTGAGTAAATTTTTCCAAGTTCAATTTAAACTTTTAAGTATTTAAATTTTCTGAATTCTTTCAAACTAGGAGCCTTATTCGAAATAACGTCCCTCATGAGTAATTTTTTAAATCTTGTGAAATTTTTCGGAATCTCAATGACTTTTGCCCTTAATGTAAATTTCCTACTTACTTGATTCCTCAGAGTAAATGTTCACGCTTTATCGAGTCAAAATACTGCCACTTAAACTAGGAGTAAAACATCACTCTCAGAGGGTGGAAATTCACTCAAAAACATTAAATACTTACTATTAGAGGAGTTGTATCAACTCGAGTAGATTAAATAAGTCCATTTAGTCGAAAACAACTATTCAAACAGAGAGTGAAAAATAACTGTAAAAGAGTGTTCTGTCACTCGTTAGAAAGGTTGAGTTTAACTTTTTCACTCAACTGATAAACAGGTTAAATTTTACTCTTATAGAAGCGAAATTTCACTTCTCCCGAGTGACTTTTCACTCTGAAAAATAAATAAAATACTTCGAGTTTTAGTAATAGTATTTTGACTCGAAGTACAGTCAAAATTTACTTCAGGCTATTGCCTATATCCTATATAATAATATAGAAGTATCCAATTCAAAATTCAAAATTTTATGATCCTCTAAGGAAATTTTGACTATTAGATAATGTGCCATTAATGTGTTATAACACATTGTTATGGCCCGTCGTAAATGGACGTACTCAATGCAAACATACAAGTCTTCCAAGTACACTTTTTTTGCGTGTTTTGCAAAAAGAATCGTTTGCATCTCAAACCGCGAGACGTGGCTTTGTTCTCGGACCAAATATCTGTCTCGGCTGATAAATTGGTCTTCGCCCTAAAAGTCACGCTTCAGGTCCTCGATACAAAATATACTATTCCTCGAGGTTAAAACTATGATCGTTTTTTAATATTTTTCACGTTAATCTTAGGCAAAGACAGTGAATTGTTTTCTATTTCTTGAACGGTTGGAATTACAGGCCCATCCTAATTAACACTTATACGAGACGTGACGAATGACGAAGGACAGAAAACGAAAAAAGTTGAATGATAATAAGGGAAAAAAAGTAGAGGAAGGAGATAATAAGATAAAAAGGATAGAAGTTCTAAGCCGAGCTACTCGTGTGTCCGCTAGAGCCAGTGTAGAAGAAATTACAAGCGCGGTGTCTGAGGCATGCTCACCAGGTGCTACGCTTGGTTTCTCAGCCTCGGCTGCGCAAGCTCACCGAGTGCTGCGACTTTCCTCGACTTGGGGCTCCATGAGGCCGTCTATCATCGGCCGCGGCGGCGACTTCTACGTACGCTACGGTGACAAAGAGCGAGAGGCCGTGGCCTCCTTCGATTTCCTCAACGACGTCGCGACCTCGCTAGCCTCAGCCCCCGAGGACTCCAACAATTTTTCCCCAAACGGCTTCAACATCGAGCTCATGAAAATTTCGCCCCTCTAATCTTGTTTCTTCCTCTCTTCCTAACTGGCAGTGTGCCAAATCGAAATTATTTCCTGATTTTACTAAATTTCATTTTATTGCAAGTCCACATTTGAAAATAACTCAATTTTAGTTTAGAAAGAATTGAGAGTTACATCTCAAAATTGAAGATATTATTTCAGGATAGTTATTTGTATCATACAATGGAGAATTTGATATTTAAGTTGAGGATGGGACATAAAACTTCAATGCCATTTTAGGGATCATATCTTCAACTGGTTGAGAATTTTTTTCATGTAAGGAATTTTTATGGGGCTGCCATATTTTGTCGGTTCAAAATCAGGTCACCTTGATTTCGGGAGAGCAAGGGTTGATGATTTAAGTGTTTCCAAATTTTCGAGGCACGTAGTTGGTAGACCATTATTATTTTCATTTTGGGTTCCTATACTTTTCATAACAAATTTTCAAAATTGCACGATTTGGAGCTTTGTTTGGCGTGACGTCTAAAATTCTGTATTCAAAGAATTAAATTTGAAATATTTATTCGAAAATTTACCCATTTATCTATAATTTTTTAGCTGTTTGTTTATTTTTACGAGTTTTGGATGTTGCCAATTTTGAGTTCGAAAAGCCTGTTTTAGAGTTAATCATGAATGCTATCATTTTATGATTGCTGAATGAAAATTTCAAGGCTCCGACGTAAGCATTCCAAATAATCAGATTTCTCAATAACCATTTTTCGAACTTTCACAACTTGTGTATTCGTATATTTAAAAAAAAAGTTGACGAATGAAGTTTCGTAGTTTTTCTGATTCTGTATTGTGGGATTTAACGATGAAAATATTGAAATTCTGATACTCCAAAATTCAGAAATATAAAAGAAATTTTCAACGCTACCTTTTTGTTTATGAATTTATAAATTCCTCTAAAAATTGTTTTGGTCTCTTTTAAGTGGAATTCTGTGATATTTTTTGTTTCCCTTGAATTTCAATTTTGTCAAGTCAAACTTCACAAGTTTCAAATACTCATTTTTTGATTTTTCCACCTCTATGTTTCGATATTAATCGAGAATCACGATTTAGATGCAATTTTGTAATAAGTACAGTTTTGAATCATTTCTTTGCATAATTCACAAAGGTAAGGCATCAATTTTGCTGTTCAAAGCATAAGTGTCGTTATCTACATTCGACGATATAGGTTCTTTTGCGCCGAAATATCGCGAGAAAAAAATCTAACAGTCGAATGTAGTTAACAGCACTTATGTTTTTGACGGTAGAATTGTTGAGGATTTGTTTCACAGATTACACATTGAAAAAAAAACCATTTCTTGCAACTTCCTGAAAATAAGTTCGACACTGATATTTTCTAGTGCTTTATATATGTTTCGAAAGTAACGTTCCTATCTTTTTTTACCTCAATATATTTTTTGAGTAAATTATAAATAAATTTTCGCACTTTAACTACCAGAAAATTAAAAATATGTTTACATTTTCTTCAAAATCAAAAAAAAAAAAATTCATAATTTCATACTTTGACGTTTCAAAATAGGCAAATTTCCGACATTTTGATTTTTCATTTAAATTTTCAATATTATACCGTCTTCGAACGAAAAATTATTGTAATAATTTTTATCATCATAAACCCTAAACTAAGAGGAAGAGCACAACACTGATTATCTCGGTCCGCAATAATGGTTACTGCGGACAACGAAAAACTTAAAAACGAAATGTCAGGTCAATCGCTATGTTTTCAGCGTGAAAAACAAATTTTCGCGGCCCACTACAATGAGTGTTGCGGCGCGCCATAATCTGTATTTCGGCCCGCTATAAGGAGTGTTTCGGCGTGCGACTGTCAATGTTGTATCTTTATTATTGCGTACCGCAATACTGAGTGTTGCGGAAAAAAATAAATCCGCGTAACGAGCACAGCACTGATTGTCTCGGAAAGCTATTTTTCCGTCAAAATTCCTGTCCGTAATAACCATTGTTGCGGACCGAGATAATCAGTGTTGCGCTCTTCTCTCAGTGTAGTTACAAAAGACTCCAAAAACTGTTAAGGATATTTAATTTGTTTTCGTGGATCTCAAAAAAGGAAAAGTACACGATTCGTTTTTTTACGAACGTTTTTTAAATCATCGGAAAAATTCCGCATACCAACTCTGTAATACATTGTTTCACCTTGCACTTTGACATTTCGGAAGCAACGACATTCATTACGATTACACTTATGCGCTAAAGGGTCGCGAGTTATTGCACAATCTATTCTAGAGGAACAATCAAGAAATATTGATTCATTTATAACTTGTAAGGTATCCTGTAGAAATCACTGTTTATTTGCTATGGAAAATGTTAGAGGACATGGCATTACTACGAATCTTACTATTCTATTTTTGTATTTCATACGATCAGCAGCAGTATTTTCATTAAATTGGAAACAATTTTATAATGGCATCGTGAAGTAGTGTATTGTTTTGTCGATCCAACTGACGATTTTATATTTGTAGAGATGAGATCTTTGAACTTCTAAAAATTGACGAATTTTTAGGAAAAATTCGATGAGTTACAAAGCAAATTTATGATAAATTATCAAGTTTTTGTACTGCAACATTGGAATTTATCCTATCTTCTACATCATTTTTTTGACGCAGTCAAATCTGAAAATCTTAGAATTTCAGGCTTTTTGTGATTATTTTTGTTTGACAAATTTTTAGTAAAATCTCGTCAATTTTTGCAAGACTGAAAATTTCAGCGAGATGCTGGATTATATTCGATATCAATGAAAACATTTTTACGGAGGCGTTTGTATTTAACTGTCCCACGTAAGATAAAACATATTTTATCCCGACATTTTTCATAAGAAGCCACTGCTGCGAAGTTTGTACAGTAAATTTGGCTATCAGCCGTGTAAGATATTACGACGTAGACAGCAAACTAAGGGTAATTTTATTTAAAACTGAAATATTTTAGACAGAAGTTTTACCAGTATTTTCAAGCTTTCATCACGAGCTTGATTTCGAAAAAAGCTACGAAGTATTCCATTGATTATCTCGTTATATCGCAAAAATTTTTATTATTTATTGAATCAGACTACAAGAATATTGGATTTCTAACTGTGTATGGCTTCCATAATTTAACAAATAGTATGAACCCTGTATGTGTATTGTTAGATTCGCCCGAGAGCAACACAAATTATGTACGTTGCGATTATTGAATGATAGGAAAAGTTTGTTATTTATTTTTCTTGGGGCGAAACATCGAGTAACTGTTTTGTGAAAATGAAGATTTATTTGACGTATTAGAGTGTAGCGGTTGAGTTTTTGGCTAACACTATTAGGGATATGTGGACTTTTTTGTAGAATAACCGATTTTTGAAGCAAGAGGCGAGTTGTAAATAAAAATGTAATATAAATCGTCAGGTGTAAGTTATCTTCTCTTGGAACTTAATTAGTAAAAAATAAACAAGATTCAAACGAGTTTTTTTTAAATTATCATCCCGTGTCCTTTCAACGCGAATAAATTGCAAAATTCCTACACAACGATTTTGCGACTGGGATTTCGTCTGCGTTTCTTTGATAATCCTACGATTTTTAGGACCGTAGGTCCTTTTTCCTGGTTTGCGTCACATTTTTTGAAAATCTATCAAAATAGTAATAAATGCCCCACTTGGCATGTAATGTTTGAAGATTTGGTGTCATATTACTCAAAGACCTAGTCATTCTTTTTAAAAGAATTGTAATGAAATATTTCGGAATCAAAATTAATTCAAAAAAATGTCTCTTGAACATTCCCATATTTACAGCTTGCATTGTTAGATTTCGTCAGGAACGTAGCAGCTAAAAAATTGTATAACAAGTATCACAAAATATTTCTAGTAAAATATTTTTGAAATATTTCTGAATCCTTGTCTTGATGCTTAAATTTCCCACCAGATGGCCGGCGTCACTATTTATCTCACATATGTGAAAAGATGGGCTGAGGGTTTAACGGGCAGCAAAAACAAACTTTTTGTAATGTCGAACATAAATGAATATTGTCAAAAATATAAATTTTGTTAATCTAAACTGCAACGGGGCAAGTTTCTGACTGATTATATGAGTAAAGATGATTCAATGATTTTGAATATAGAGATATAAATAAAAAAAAATACGGATATGATATAAATAGAAGAAATATTGAAAGAAAAATAATTTCTATTCCATCGTGTAAATATGCAACGTCCAGTAGTCTCTATCAAAAATATACATATATAAAGCGAAATTTGGCAGCAGTGTTTCTGCAACACTGTAATGCTTTACAATTGATACAAAAATATTTTGTGAATGTTTCAATACAACAATAGCAGCAATAATTTACAAAACAATGCAGAAACCTTTCCAAGACATTACTAAAAATTTGTGTAACATAGACATTCGGTGGAACGGTCTTTCAGGCACATGAAGAGAAAGACCATTCGTCGTCGACTTTAGGTTCTTTATCGGAGAAATCACGATTCTCAGAAAATCTCAGGTAGGTGTGACATACACATTTAAACTTAGACCTTATAGTACATGAACTGAGCATCGCCTTTGTTCGGTGCTGGAAAAAGTGACCCCAACATAGAAGCGTGTAGTAACTGCCGAACGGCAAGCAATGACGTGACATACTATATCTGTATCTATAGATGTACTATATTTATAATATTACATATATGTGACGCGCTCCGACAAAAGGGTCCTAAGCGTCCGAGAGTAGATTTTATAGGAGAAAGGAAAGAAGAAGCGGCAGCTCGATTATAGCTTCCGATATTCCTCTCTCTTTTTACCCATTGCTACGATTCCAAGCCTTGTGCCCGTGTATTCGGTCGTCTTTGGCCGACGCATCTTGGTATTGATGCGGGTGGTAGTGTGAGTATGGAGAGAGAGAGGATTCGAGCGCTTTTAAAACCATTCTTGAAAATCGCTCCGTATTTAAAAACTATTTCGCAAAAAGATTCTCTTTCAATAGCATTATAAAGAGCGATGTTCATTTCATATTATACGCTCATAATCCAAAAAGTGATTTTTGGACGCTTAGGTCCCTTTTGTCGGAGCGCGCCACATGTAGATATACTAATGAATGTATAAAGTTGTTGTTCGGCTTTTACGACACGCTCCAATGTTGGGGTCATTGTGCCATGTTGAACGCTCAGTCCATGTACTTTATGGTCTAAGCATTTAAACGATTAGCATTACTCTTATGCAGGCCTCGTACACTACGGGTTAATTTTTTGTCGGCTTAACTGAGCACGAGTTTCTGCGCCACCTAGTGCCATAACGTTTTTTTTTCGATAACTCTTGAAACTTTCTTATCTACTTTTTCCAACTTCAATCAAATTAATTATTTTAGGCAAAATTTAAATTTCCTAAAATGCGATGACACTTGTTGATTACTATTTTTCAGGTGTTTACAAACATTTACGAATATCAACTTCGGTGCTTTTAATTCAGTAATTTTGTTTTATTCCGTTTGTTTTTGTTTGTTTATTGTTTACTTTCATCAGCGGTAGACTGCTTATTAGCGTGGCCGGTAACAGCGAGATTAAAGTTGCAAAACTTGAAATACTGACGACACCTGGTGCCATAACCTGGAACTATTTTTCATCGACCAAGTCGCTCATAAGTAGTGTACGAGGCCTGCTCTTATGGGACTCAGCCATGTCGGATGTATGTGAATGTGAAATTTGGCTACAAACTAATCCCAAGAAACCTTATTATCGGCCGGCCTAAATGTACCCTTACTTTTCTCGCCGCTACGTTACTACGCTAGGAGCGTTTTGACTTTCCACTTGTACTTTATCTCAACTGTCGCTGTTGCTCGCTGTAGTTCATTGTCAGTCAGATGGTAGAGACGTGGCTCGTCAGGGCAGGGTTCCCAGATTATGACGTGACCTAGCCAAAAGCAAGGACAAATTTACGTCTCCTTTGACGCTTGAAAGTACAAAAAAATAGCCATCTGGGAACCCTGCGTCAGGGTGCCCCGGCTCAAACGGGGTGTTTGGCAAATTTTTTCAGTTCCAAAAGGATCCATTGGAGGCGCTTTCTTGGCGGACGAGTTACCACGCTATAGTGTGGTAAAAGTGTAGTAGATTTTATTTTGGTAATTAATCGTTTTTTCATCAATATTTAACAGTTGTATGCTTGTATGTCAAAGAAAATTTCATAATTTTAATTTCGCGTGGGTTTTTTGTAACAATTGTTGCCTTTAAAATCGTTTTGCAAAACATGTCGAGGTCATGGAATAACTCTCCAATGTTTTCGAAAACAACATATTATTGATAAGTTTATGTTAACATGCTCTAAAAATATAATTTCAACCAATAGTACTGTTTTAAAGTGCAAATTTTAAGTGAAAATATTTCTAGTCAAGTTAAATAATTAACCTGGTGTAAAAGTTTGAGTAGCTTTTGCGCATGCTCCATGAGTAAATTCCATTCGTGGCACAGCCACTAAAGGAGCTACGGAGGGGCTCAAGGGCGCTCTTCCATATCTGAATTTCATATGTGAAATCCAATTTAAATTGAATTTTAATGTAATAGTATTGAAATATTTTTATTATAATAATTTTTATGTTTATTTCCAAGGTAATGTACCAAATAATGTTTATACTAGTTTTTTTCTGCCATTCTTATACGACCTACTTTAAAACTCATCTTCTGGTCATTTGCTTGAAGATCATAACTTCGCTGTGTTTAGAATGTACTTAAGGACCGTTATGACAACCTATAAAAGTTTTTTATAAGATATGTAAAATTTTGATCACTTATAAAATGCGGAACAATGATTTCATTCATGATACTTAATTTTTTGCAAAACACGCAAAAAAGTTGTACTTCGAGGACCTGTATGGCCGCATTGAACACGCTCATTTCCGCCCGGCAAACCCTTCACTCCCTGAATACATGCACTGAAGCAAAAACACCCGCACTGACGCATTGCTCCAGCACGTGTCTCCAGGGACTGAAGCATCTGTCCATCGGAAATGGGCGTATTCAACGCTGCCGTATAAGTCCTCCAAGTATAATTTTTTCGCGTGTTTTGCAAAAAGTATCGTTTGCACCTCGGACCGTGGGAAGTGGCTTTGTCCTCGGACCAAATATCAGCCTCGGCTGCGCCTCGGCAGATAAATTGGTCCTCGCACAAAAGCCACGCCTCAGGTCTGTGGTACAAAATATACTATACTTTTTATTATTATATATGCATGCATAATTATTATGTTTTTTATAATTAATCATTGTAATTAATGTTACATCACAATCAAAATACACGATATTAGATATATGAAATTTTTTATTTCATAAGAGTCAGAATTTTTGGAACGGATCACCTGACCCTAGTGATTTGGGTTTTTATAAAGTTTTTATTAAACTCCTTATAAAATTTGGGTATTTTTCATAAAATTCCGATTTTTTTATAAAGTGATTTTCTAAAAAGAGCAATGTTTTATAAAGTTTTTATTATTTCTTATAAAGTCACTTCAAAAAAACTTCATAAAATCTTTATAAGGAGAAAAAATCTTTATAAAGTAGATCGTAAAATCCACTATATAACAACCCACTAATTGGAAATCAATGAAATGCAATAAAAATCTGGTTTCTTTTAATGTACTTTAGTTTAAATATATTGCGTTACTGTTCCTTTTACAATAGAATAAGTCTCCTTAGTAATTCTGATTCTTATATGATTCTCAAAAATCTTATAAGATTACTGAAATCCCTTATATGTTTACCCATTTCTTATATGGAAACATATAGAGCCACCCTGGCAACGGTGATGCGACCGAGTTCGGTCGCACGTTTCATTCGACGATTTCTCGATAAATGCGAAACAGAAAAAATCGAGTAACTGCACATTTGAAACCTCTGACATTTGCAAACAATCCTATGTATACCTGAACCGCGGAATATTTTACTTCGCGAAAAAAAATTCACATAAAAAAATTGTGTTTACGGCCACTATTCGCGTACTTGAGACGACGTATGCGCCAGATTCAAGTTGAATTTCCATGGACTGGCGGCAAAAAAAGGTGGAAAAAACAATAATCCTCCTATTTCTACTAGTTTTCGATCGCCTAAACGTTGCCTGTTTAATTGTGAACTGTCTAAATAAAAAATAACAATCACGCGAGTGAGCTGTCAAACGCCATGATTTTTGCTGTTGGCAATCCTGCTTCATGTATGTATATATAGATGGTTTGTGTTACGGCACTGCAGCTGCAGAACGACACGAGATGCTTAGAACATATAGTATATGCAAGAAGGCTAGTTTCTAGCCTTCTTGAGTATATGGAATGCCAGTGCTCCCCTTGACTCAATAGAAACAGGTAGAGAGCAGATGGTGACGTCAAGGCGTGCACCAGTGCCGTATGAATGTGCTTGAGACCCTCTGCTTTTCAGGTGCGCAATACGCAATGCGACGGCCCCAAATTTTGAAGTACTTTTAAAAAATCGTATTTTCCAAAAGTTATGTATAAAAATATGAGGGCAGCATTAGGTAGCACTGAAAAACAATATTTAAAGACAAAAAAACTAATGAACGTACCCACAATCGTGGTAATACATAACAGTAATGGGAAGACATCACCATTATTGTTTCACTTTTTTTATAACTCGCGAGTATTTTTTATAATTTGTCTCATTAAAAATGTTTGACAATATTAATTGTCATTAAGTGTTTATTGACATTCGATCGCATTCGATTCGTTCGCGTACGATCGGACACCATCGGCTCGCCGTGACGTCACTATCATTACTCCTATGTCTAACCGGCAAATGGCGGAGAACTGGCGATTCCATATACTATATGTTCTAAGCACGAAATGACAACATTAATTGCCATAACATGCATTTGTCTGTATTGTTTTAGAACGCGATCTCGCGTAAAGTATTTCTTTATGTATTTTAAGTGTTACGATGCGCACATTTTTCATGAAAATTTGTGGCCCTTGTCACGCAGGGCCGTAACATGAATTGTCTATATATACATACATGAAGCAGGATTGCCAACAGCAAAAATCATGGCGTTTGACAGCTCACTCGCGTGATTGTTTTTTTTAATTTAGGGGGAGGCAATCGAAAACTAGAAGAAATAGAAAGATTATTGTTTTTTCTACCCTTTTTTGCCGCCAGTCCATGAAAATTCAATTTGAACTTGGCGCATATGTCGTCTCAAGTACGCGAATAGTGGCCGTAAACACAATTTTTTTATGTGAATTTTTTTTCGCGAAGTAAAATATTCCGCGGTTCAGGTATACATGGGATTGTTTGCAAATGTCAGAGGTTTCAAATGTGCAGTAGCTCGATTTTTTCTGTTTCGCATTTATCGAGAAATCGTCGAATGAAACGTGCGACCGAACTGTGGCCGAACTCGGTCGCAATTCAGTCGCACCACCGTTGCCAGGGCATGTAAGATTTTTGAAATCTTATATGGTGCCCACATATAATTTATGTAAACTTATATGGCAAACATATAAGATATATGGTAACATATAAGATAGTTTGTCTGAAAAATCTTATATGTTGCCATAAATCTTATATATTTGCCATGTAAGTTTTCATAAATCATATATAGGCACCATATAAGATTTCAAAAATCTTATATGACTCTACCAGGTGTACTCCTAATTGATTTCCGGTTTTTTTGCAAATAAAACACATAATTCCAAAAAAAACCGTAACCTTTATTTTATTCAAAGTATTTTCCATCGTTTTCTACACATTTTTCCCACCTTTCTGGTAAATTGTGGATACCACGCCAGTAAAAATCATTGCCTTTGGAGGTGAAACACTCGGTGAGCCATTTTCGTACATTTTCGTACGAGTCGAAGCGCTGCTCAGAAAGGGCATGGCCCAACGAGGCAAAGAGGTGGTAGTCGGATGGCGCCAGGTCTGGTGAGTAAGCCGCATGATATCAAGCACTTCCCACTTGAGCCTTTCCAGCGTGTCACGAACGACTTTCGACTTATGCGACGGCGCATTGTCGTGGAGCAAAATCACCTTCTTCTGTCGTTGTTGATATTCTGGTTGGTTTTCCGCAATGGCTCGGCTCAAATCTTTCATTTGCTGTTTGTAGCCAACGGCATTCACAGTTTCACCAGGTTTCAGCAGTTCAAAGTATATAACACCGGACTGGTCCCACCACACACACAGCATGACCTTCCGACCGTAACGATTTGCCCGTGCCGTCGATGTCGATGCTTCACCTGGACTCACCCACGATTTGTTGCGCTTAGGGTTCTCCAGGAAAATCCACTTTTCATCACCAGTAACAATACGATGCAGGAAAGACTTTCTTTTGTATCGTTGAAGCAGCATTTCACAGGTCACTTTTCGATTCTCCATTTGTCTCTCGGTCAGTTCATGGGGCACCCACTTTCCACACTTCTGAATTTTTCCCATGGCTCGCAGACGTTTGGAAATTGCTTGCTGTTCAACTCCCAACGCATCTGCAAGCTGTCGTTGCGTTTGCGTGTTGTCTTCATCTAGTAATGCTTGCAATTCGGCGTCATCGAACGATTTTCGCTTGCCGGAGCGTGCGGCGTCGTTCAGGTCGAAATCTCCATTTTTGAACTGTCGAAACCACGTTTCACATGTTCGAAGTGTTAATGCACGATCACCATAAACTTCCACAAGCGCACAGTGGCTCTCGGACACTTTTTTCCCCTGATTGAACATGAAAAGCAATGCATGGCGCATATGCTCAAAATTCGGTACAAAATTCGACATTTTTGAAGCGCAATAAAAACTTACTGGAAGATTTTTTCGAGAAAATGTCAACGCAGTTCAAGCACTCGATATGACTGAACAAAATGACATATGGTATGTGTTACCAACAGCGGTACAAAACAGAACGCCATCCATTGAAAAAACCGGAAATTACTCAGGAGTACACCTGGTATATGTTTCCATATAGGAAATGTGTAAACATATAAGGGATTTCAGTAATCTTATAAGATTTCTGAGAATCATATAAGAATCAGAATTACTAGGGCTATTCATATTGGTAACTTGCTTATTCATATCGGTAGCGAAGCGTGCGATTTTTTACAACTTATTCCAATATACTTAAGGGCAGCTCAGTATCCTTATTTACATTGGAGTATACCGTATAGATGAAGGACTTAACATGGCGCCACAATCTTGAAACCTTATTTATATTGTAGCAAATTGGATTGGGTATAACGGGCGTTATTAATATTGGAATACATCGGAAATTCTTATCGCCGATGAAGAACACAGTAGTATATTGTAAAGTTCGCCATGAAGCCATCTTATGCGTATTGAAACGTATCGGGACGTTTAAACTTTATTAGATATTGGAAAATAAAGTAATCTAACCAGAAATTAAATCGTACAATTAATAGTGAGCCAAAATAAAATTGTTTGAATAATGATTTTGAAAATATTTTCTTCCAATTTGAAATAGGCTTCATTTGAAACATAAATTAGGGCTTATGATCGGATACAGAAAAAAAAAATATGTTCAAAATGGTGGAAAAAAATATTTGTTAATTTTTTATCTTTTTTTTTTTATTTTATAAATACTACCACACCGCTGTCAAAACGTCTTATAATTATTAATACTACACGGAGAGAAAAAACGATGTTTGAAACGACGATTGTATTGCGTTTCGAAGTTGCGATGCTTCATCGCGATTCAAATTGTCAAGAGCGAGGTTATTCCTTTCGTAATTATTGCATAAAAGGATGATGAAAAGTGTGGTCCAGCGTTTCGCGCATTTCTTGTAAAATAATAATAATTTTTTCGTGATTCTTTTTCATTATTAGTTTCATTTCCTTTTTATTTGGTTCTAAACATTGCCAAATTGAGGTGAAGAAATTGAGTATTAAAGAATAAGCTCTTCTCAAGGGCTACCTTTCATCATCTTCAAATCATTTGATTATCCTCACTCCCACTCATGTTTTAACCTAGATTTTAAGGACCTATATTAAGTTCGTAATAGGCGTTAATCGTCGGAGTTTTAAAGAATTTTATAAAGTTAGAGTTAGATTCTCTTGGAGTTTTTAAAGAAGATTTATTGAGTTAGAATAGAAGTTTCTTAAATTCGTTAGCGAATATTATTGGACTTTATTGAAATCGCAGTTTGAAGAGTAGAGGTTTCAGATAATTATATTGTGCGATTTCCATTACCATTATAACCGCCAGATAAGCGTTAGACGAGTAAAGGAAACAACAACGAGGAAAATAGGAAATAACAAGTAAAGAAAACACTTTAGATAAGTCGATGTATTCTTCATTCAGGTGTATGTTTCAATCTTTTGAATGAAACAATATTATGTCATAAGAACGCAGTGATTTAGTGACCAACTTTAACGAATTCGTTTGCCTTTATTGTAATGTAACACTTAGGTGTCGCGTTACGAATTGTTTCGCTCGCGTTTATTTATCTTTGATATTACAATTTCCAGATTTAATTTTAATCACTTATTTGTATTTTTGGTTTGCGCTTAATTATAGGATTTTAAACGGGTGTTTAAGTGTTTTATTCTCTAAATTCTTCTTTCCTCCGAGTCCCACAACATCAACGGAGGTTTTGAAGGTCTGAGAGAGGTAATTCTCTCTCAAGGTCCTCTCTGTACGAGTTCGCTCGTCACACAAATAACGATCGTCTTTTGACGCTTCGAGAGTTGTTTAAATTCATACGGCGATCTGGTCGAATATTGGAGTGAACCTTGGCTTAGAAACACATGTTTTTTTTTTTTCAACTAAGATAGTATCCTCATTTCGAAAATCATCACAGTATCGTAGCATCGTAGGTTCAAACTGTGTTTTTTCTGTCCGTGTATAGAAACAAAAAGATATCGTTTTTCCGCTGTGTTCATGTTCAAAATTAGTTGGTTTTCTTTACGATATCATATAAGAGGCCTCGAAAGCTGAGTGGTCTAGACACTCGCCTGCAAGTCCAGAAGTACCGAGTTCAAAGCTGATCACCCTAGCAAACACGGCGGTACCTTATAAGGTACCAGTTAGGTACCCCTTAGGTACCAGTTAAGTACTTTCCCAAATATCTACTCCTTTTCATTGAAAATCGGTAAAACTTTTTTTTTATCTTGTAAATAAAGTGTTTTTCTTCATTTTCCAGGGGTCAAACATCCGAAAAAATAGTGCATTAATTTTAAAAAACGAAAATTAGAAACACTAATTGTCAAATCATCACCATAATGATGTAATAATAGACAGTTAACATTCGGAAAATTTTTGCTTAAGTTTTCCCGAACTTTACACACAATGAACATCGAAATTTTGTGTTGAGGGTTTTTACGACTAATTTTACCTTTAAATTATTAAAATTCATTGAGAATTTTTTTAATGCTAGAAATTTCACAGGTATAAAAAAGTACGGTGTAAAATATTTCCGTTTTTCATTCACGATTATCATAGACATTTTGCGGTAAGGGTTTAACATCTAATTTTACCTTGAAATAATTTGAATCCAATTTCGATGTAGATCGTGTATAAAGTTTGAAAACTCTGAGAACACTCCAAATGCAATAGAACTATTGAAAAAAATAATTTTTGCGGACCGATGTGCCCCGACTACGTACGCCCCTGTGAGAACAACTGAGTTGATGGTGCATTTCAATTTTCCCGCGTAGCGCATTTTCTGAATGTTATCTACCGCATGACAAGTGCTTTATCTACACTTATCTGACAATTAGTATTTCTAATTTTCGTTTTTTAAATTAATGCACTATCTTCTCGGATGTTTGACCACTGGGAAATGAAGAAAAACACTTCATTTACAAGATAATAAAAAAAAGTTTTACTGATATTCAATGAAAAGGAGTAGATATTTGGGAAAGTACTGAACTGGTACCTAAGGGGTACCTAACTGGTACCTTATGAGGTACCGCTTAAGTATCGATTAGGTACCGGGGCGTTTGCTAGGGCAGATGGATTTTTTTTCAATAATTATTCTACGCATCCCTTGTGACAATTTTTTACTGTACATTATGAATAAGCTTTCTTTAAAACATAATAACAATTTTAAATGAACATTTTTAAAATTTTTGATTACACAACCGAAATTCCTAACTCCATATCATTTCATTGGAAGACATGGGAGAATTCCGATAGAGGGAACAGTAACGCGATATACTTAATATCTTTATTGGATTTCATTGATTTCTAATTACTGGGAATGTCGTCATTTTATGAAAATTTTGTCAAGTTTTCAAAAAGTGGCTGTATTGAAACTAATAAAAACTTCATAGAAAATTTCTCTTTTAATGAAGTAACTTTATAAAAAAAGCGGAATTTTCTTAACAATACCCAAATTTCTACGCTTGAAAGATCATGTCAAATATCACATTATATCACAATCTATCACATCGAATCGCATTTCTAGTAATACACTATGTGTGTATCACTAGAAATCCCAGAACAAAGGCGATGCTCAGTCCATGTACACTTATCATTTAAGCTTGTTTTTTTGGACCGGTCCAACAGAATAAGCTTCAATCCCCTAAATTCAGAAGCGATATAATGCTCCTCAGTGTATCTAGCCTTCTTGGTATCTGTCATAGACATAAGAATACATATCCTATGTCTATGGTATATGTATCAATACACTTCTCTATCTCAAAACGGACCATCCCAAAACGGACATATCCCAAATCAGACGAAATTTCGATCCCAATACTGATGAAAATTTATTTACCCATTTTTTTATTTCAGGAAAGCATTTTTGTTTAATAATGCAATTTTTACAGTGTGAACTTTAGTTTACTTCTTTACATGGACTGAGAATTTAATATTTCATAAAACTAAAAACTGTAAATTTGGTCCCTTGAATCAATGAAATTTGATGATAAGTTTCAAAACGATAGGAATTTAAACAGTTAATTTTTTTATATCTGAATAAAAATTAAAAAAACAAAGCAAAAAAAGTGGAAAAATTATTAAACTTGCAGAATACAAATGATAACTTGAAAAAAGGAGCATAAAATTGGAATATAAGAAAAAACATGACTTTATATTCACTAGAAAAAATGTAAAAAAATAAATAAGGGCAAAATATGTGAAGGTAAAGGAAATATAAATATCATTGATGACGAATACCGATAAAAACATATTAACTTATTTTTTATTTTATGAAAACATTTTTATCCAATTCTGCAATTCTTATTTACAATGTGAACTTTAGTTCACATTGTTTTAAAGTTCACATTGTAAAAATTGCAGTATTGGATAAAAATGCTTTCTTAAAATAAAAAATGAGTAAATAAATTTTTATTAGTATTCATCATCAATGACATTTATTTTTCCTTTGCCTTCATGTATTTTGCACTTATTTATTATTTTACATTTTTCTAGTGAATATAAAGTCACGTTTTTACTTATATTTCAA
This sequence comes from Platygaster robiniae, assembly GCA_028476575.1. Classification (NCBI taxonomy): domain Eukaryota; kingdom Metazoa; phylum Arthropoda; class Insecta; order Hymenoptera; family Platygastridae; genus Platygaster; species Platygaster robiniae. The sequence goes on from CM052021.1 coordinate 23,788,587, forward strand.
TTTGAATACCATTTTTTCAAGTTATCATCTGTATTCTGCAAGTTTAATAATTTTTCCACTTTCTTCACATTTTTTTTTTTAATTTTTACTTGGACATTAAAAAAATTCACTGTTTAAATTCCTATCGTTTTGAAACTTATCATCAAATTTTATTTATCCAAGGGACTAAATTTACAGTTTTTAGTTTTATGAAATATGAAATTCTCATTCCCTGTAAAGAAGTAAACTAAAGTTCACATTGTAAAAATTGCATTATTAAACAAAAATTCTTTCCTAAAATAAAAAAATGGGCAAATAAATTTTCATCAGTATTCGTCATCAATAATATGTATTTTTCCTTAACCTTCACGTATTTTGCACTTATTTATAATTTTACATTTTTTCTAGTGAATATAAAGTCATGACTTTTATTATATCTTAATTTTATGACCATTTTTTCAAGTTATTATCTGTATTGTGCAAGTATAATAATTTTTACACTTTCTTTTCGTTTTTTTTAATTTTTAAAAAAAAAAATGTAAAAAAAATCTGGTACAATAAAAAATTACTTATTTTCCGTTTAAAACAATTACGAAAAATATATTGGTGTTTTTTTAATTTATATATAGTTGTATTTCATAACATTATATACTCACATATCTGTCACGAGCGAGATCGGGAATAATATTATAATTATTTATTTTTATTGTTTGGCGGTTTGTCAGACTACTTGCCTGGGAATTATTATTCCTTAATCTCGTCGAAACGGGAAAGGACCCTCCATAGGCAACGGCCTATGGTGACCCTTTTTTTCGACTTTTTAAGGGAGTCGAAGGAATTGTTTTGAGGATAATATCATAAACGAGAATTCACACTTCAATAGTCATTCTTTATTTATAGTCTCAATTTCTTACAGCTTCTTTATTTAATGCTACGGTCTTACTCTATTTCTGTGTGGCTCTGGCAATCGTCAATAAAATCCGCATTATAAAAGTGTCGTTCTTCTAAAGCGTCATAGAATTGTTGATCCGCTATTTCTATACTCTGTGGTACGGGAATGGCGGTCTTGATTTCTTCATCTAACGAAGATCCGTTTAGGGAGATTTTCTGTGCAGTCTTGCAGAAGGAACACGTAAATTCTAATCTTTTAGCTGGAGTAATCAAAACAATCCCGTAATCCGAAGAGGCCCTTTTTGCTACTAGAGAGTCAATTTCTTCTAAGCTAACGACAGACTCAGGAGGGAAGGTTTTCAGAATTTGTAACCGGTAGAATAAATTTAGGATGCCCTTTTTCTTAAAAACTGATCGTTTAGCGCTGGGCTTGACCCGATGGTGTCGTGTTATACTTCTAATGGACCAAAACAAGTTCTCAGCAGTAGGCACTAAAGAGAGAAACCAGGATAGGGCTTAAAGAGACATACATGCTTAAAATATATATATATATCTCGCAAAATAGTGAAATATTTAGATGGCAAATTCGACATAGGGTATGTAATAGTCATTCCAGATGAAAATCAAGGTTTGTTAGTCTTTTTATCCTTTACCATCATTAATTAAGCTGCGCCCGGAGCTTGCGCCAGAAAGATAAATCTTTCCAATCAAATAATAATGGGAATGGTATAAAATAGATTTTATTAAACAATGGAAAATTTTATCATAAGTCTTACTTTTCAGTAGTTCTAACTCTTATCCTTCTATCGACAGATAGGCACCTCAAGCACAGCCTGGGTTTGGGTCTAATCGATATTAGACAAAAATCTACGGCTTTTCTGGCTGTCGTGAGGTCGAGCCTTTGGACCGGGGAAGAAGTTCTTTTGCTAATAGAGCGGTTGGACTATCTCAAGAGAGAAGCTTTTAGCTCAGAAGCTCGAGAACGACTTCTGAATTTACTAAAAATGCGCGGGTTTATATACTATTCAGATAGGAAGCAAACGGGTTACTTTTGGTTCGTTTGTATCCTGTAGTTATTGGATAAAAAAAAATGAAAATCATCGTAGCATAAAAATTACCCAAATTGAATTGATAGCAAGTTGAGAAATTAGAAATCGTTTATCTTTTCTAAAAATAGTTTTTATCAAAAGTGAAATGATCGGAGAGTTCATTATTGAAAGGAAGTGATAGAATGAAGTATTAATTGACTCTTTTTCGTGATGTTAAAACAGGATAGAGGAAAGGAAGTCATCGTTAATCGAAAAAAAAAAAAAAAAATGATTGATTCTCAATTCTTAGCATCGGTGAATTATCTGCTTGCAAAATATCGAATAAAATTCGGACGAGTGGAAAAACCCCGCTCGTCACATATCAATATTTTATATTTATTTTATATTATTTAATATTTTCATCCAGATTATTTTATTGAATTTGGTAATATATGAAATATTTACAAAAATTCATAATATAATTGGCACACTAAAACATTTAGCTGCATTTGGCATTTTTTGGCATGTCTTTTTATCAATATAACGATTTACCACAATTAATATTATCAATGTTTTTATTTTTTTTTATTATTTCGGACAATGTTTGATTATTAGCTGATACTGGCTGATATCAGTTGATATATGAAAAAAATACAACACAACGCAATATTCTAGGGACATTTCAAACAATTTCAAATTTACCGCGCGATTTCTGTTTCCCGGTACGTCGATGGGCTGCGCTCATAGACCTTATAGTACATAGACTGCTAGTATGCCGTAAACTCAATAGAAACAGCCCGGTTAGACATAGGAGCTGGCGGAGTTGCGGGCTAATTCGACGGAACGAACCGACCGTACCCGAAGATGTCTGATCGTCGTACAAATGTCTACGATCGAGCACCTTCGGGAATGCTCGACTCATTCCGTACAATACGGATTAAAACGGCAGCAGCCGAGGGGCTACGACTGGGTACCTTCGGATACGGTCGGTTGGTTCCGTCGAATTAGCCCGCAAGTCCACCAGCTTTAAGTGCTCCCATGTCCAACCGGCAAATGGCGGACTACTAGCAGTCCATGTACTATATGGTCTAAGGCTACGCTGAAATCGATTCCATTGTAAAAATTGACGGAATTAATCGGACAACAGGCTCTTACAGGCTCTTATGGGAGTTGGGACCCCCTGGCCGCGCCAAAAAAAAAATAAGTACGCGTTGACTATAGATTGTCATTCTATATCGTTCTATAGTCAACGCGTACTTTTTTTTGGCGCGGCTATACGTATTACGTACCCGGATTTATTCAGATTTATTCAGTTCTTCTTCGTCCGTTTTGAGATCGAGCAGTGTAGACATTAAGAATACATATTCTATATCTATGGTATACAGGGTGGTTTAACTTCCATAAGAGCCAATGTAAACTCTAAAATATGAATTTCCGCGCCCTCTGAGACGTTAGGACGGGCAAGTGAACTACAGTGAACAATGTTGGTTAATGCGGTAACTGTGTCGCTACCTAGGACGTTAGGATTATTTTGTGAACTAACATAGGCTGAATTTTTCATCGAAGTTAAACCACCCTGATGGTATATGTATCAATATGTATGTACCGTTATGTACCCGCATGAATATATGTATTTGTATGTATTGTTCTGTATTGTTGTTCATGGTTATTCATAACAAAAATGTTTATAGTTTAAACGGTATTAAAATATTGAAAATTTCTTTCAAAAAAAGATTCGATTCAATCAATTTCACCAATTTGCATGAACGTTAAGTGAGAATAATTGTTTTTTGTTTATATGAAACTTATCGTTCTGATGCCTCGTGTTCCCCCAAAGACCGAAAACTTCTGAAAAATGTCGAAAATAACTAATTCTTTTAAAAGATTGAGCGTGGAAAATATGAACACGAGTAATGGAAGTACAACATATGGTGATATTGGAGAACTTGTTATAAATGTCGAGGAAAATGTGGCAGAAAAAGGCAATTACGTTTTGGCACTATGCGGTACCCAAAGGTGAATGTTTTCATGTTTTTCGCGATGTATTTAGTAGCAATTACGTATTTCTATTTTTTTTCTTTTGGTAAAACTTTGGAACAGCGGCTTTTGCGAACAGTGAAATTGGTTTTTTTCGCATTAATAGGTGTTTTTAAAAGATACAAATGTGAAGTTGTAAGGCTGTAGTTTTATAGAATTTGATTGTTGATATCAAAATTAATAATGTGAATAATGTTGCCAATTTTTTTTTAGAATTCATTTATATACCTAAAATGTATTATATTTGTATGAAACTTCAAAAAATACTGAAATAACTACAACTCTTTGAAGTACTAGAAATCTACAAAACATGTTATTCTAAAAAATAATTTGAAATACTAAGCATCTATTAAACTTTAGAAGTTGAAACATAAATCACATCAAATTTATGTAAGAGTCCAAAACAGTATGAAAAAATGGTTCTAGAAAAATACCAGAAAAATATACTTAAGTACTATGAATATTATAATGTATGTAATTATAATATTATGATTACATACTATGTAATATCCTACATGATGAAAAATTTTTTTTAAAAAACTACAGACAAGAAGATGTTCTGGAATATTAAACTTTTTTATTCATATCATTTTCTAAAGAAATTATGAAAACTTTGAACTTTTGATCCTGCAGCATAGAATTAGAAAAATCTATATTGTAATTAAAAATACAAGATAAATATTTTGCATTGTATTGTATTTAAATATCTTGATCAATATCAAGAAACAAAAGAATTGTATTGAATATTTATAATTTTTAAAAATATGGAAAATACACTCAATCACTGAATGAATGAGTAACTCGGTAAAGGAGGAGATAAGGCCGAGCCTTTAAAAAGGTTCTCTTTCTTCTCACAAGGGACTTGCCCTGGATCTTCCCACAGTGCTTAAGTCGAGCGCTGATTGGCTATTGCACGTGATTACATGCTCACCTGTATCTCAAAAAATATTGCGAATTTTGAAAAATCGTAAAGGAAAAAATGTCTTAGAATTATGCAAGTAATCCATGATTTCTTTTTGTACCACGGTTTTTAGGACAGCCTGTATAGATATATATATCACATCCTTCAAATTTAACGTCTCTAAAGTATCGTACTTTCTATAACTTTCGTAAAATATATGAAAATGCTAAAATATCATCTAAACTACAGAAATGGTGAAAAAATGCAATAAATACTAATAGTACTGTAAATCTATCAAAGAACAGTAGTTTCAAGAAATAATGTTTTCTACAAAATTCTCTAAAGTACGGAATTCTCAAAGCCTATTTTTTACAATTCAGATAAATGCTAGAAACATATAAAAAGCTAGAATATCTTTCAAAATGTTACCAGCGTTAATTCAATACAAATAATTCTCAAAATACTAACGTCAATGGAATACCTTCAATGTACACTGGAAACTCGCTTATTTTCGGAAGCCAGAAAGTAAACAAACCCCCTTATTTTTAGATTAGGTTAGGTTGAGGGGAGAGCGCTTAAACCCCCTCTCTACTACTTCGAGATCAATCTGGACCGCGATATATTAATACTATTGGCGGTATTTATCCGTGGCGTGGCGTGAAAAAATACATGTACGTACGTTGTGTTTTGATGAAATCGTCATAAGTGTATTGAAGAAAAATGCAGTTTTTGACATCGTTATCATCGTCACACATTTATTTAATCATTTAATATTTATTTTCAAAACAAAAAATTTTTACATTTATTAAAAAAGATACGAATGTGCTAAATTATACAAATATTCATTAATGTATTTACATTGTTATGTATTCATGTCATTAAAAGTATTGCCAATTAAATTCAAATTATGAAGCTGCGTTATTATTATCTTTATCTTTACTATTAAAACCATCATTATTATTTCTAAATAACTTTTTGGTTAATCAAGCGAAAGCTTCGAAAACAAAATATGTATCCATTATTGTTAAATATAAATTCATGCCGTTCCCGCGCAAAAGTAGGATTCGCACAATGTGCGAGAGTGGGGGTAGAGGGGCAGCGCCAGACCCTAAAATAACTGAGAAAGGCATCCGAAAATAAGTGAAGTCTAAAAAAAAGTGCATTCCGAAAAAAGTGAGTTTCCAGTGTATGCGAATTCGATTTTCTCAAAAATCTATAAAACTAAATACTGGACCATTGAATTCTAGGAATCAATTTAGAAAATTCTTGCAAATAAGAGATAATTTTCTAAATTGTATACCTATTAAAAACCAAGTACTAAGAAATGTTAGCAGTGGGATATTGTGATTTTGAATGGAAAGTGATGTATCTTAAAATTTAAAAACTTTAGATTATGCCTATGGTCTTGTCCGGATGAAAAATAACTATGTAGTAGTGCGTTCCGCACGCATACCCAACAGATTTCAAATAATCAATTCAAAAAAGTGCGCCAAATACACATGCCCGCCCACTCGCACACACTTCACCTCTGAGCAGTCCCGTATTCCCGTTTCTGAGCACCCTCGTCATTGTGTTTTCTGTTGCGTACCCAGCAACATCAACATCATTTTTTTTTTCGCTGCGTTTTTGAAAAAGATTTGGTTTTATCGTGATTGTTTCGATTATGGCGAGTATCCAGAATTCCTGGGCAAGATCTCGGTCCAGATCTCGGTTGAAAAATCGTGATTGACATGATTCGCGACGCGACAGCTCAAGCGTTGGTTCGCGTAGTCGATCTCGTCGCCGTTCTCGACGGTCTCCAAGTGAAAGTTCCTCTTCTTCTTCATCATCGTTGAGCTCTGACAACAAGGCCTTCGCGAAATCCCTGTTAAGAATGGTGAAAAAGCAGAATCAGAGGATGGATGTTTTTGAGGCTATGTTGCGCAAAAACATGCGCATCAACAGCGTCCAAAAAAGAGGGCGGGGCGATAGCGTCGGGGTCGACACCACCGAGGTTGGCAGTGGAAGCGGAGGGGATGCCAGCCAGATCCAAGACAACGACTGCAACACCGATCGCGGTCGATCCGTCGAGTCTGTCTCAAACCAATCCTTGCATTGGAACGAGGGACAAACAGCTGCTTGTAGCCGGGGCATTGAACCAGGTAAGCCTCTCGCCCACTCTCTCCACGAAAAGCTGAGAACTCGGAGAGGTAGAGGTGGGGGGCTTAACCGATGAGTTCCCCGTCAGTATGCTGGATCGTAATTCACATATCCTGTTTACAGGCTCAGAGGTAAACCATAACCCCTCGGTAACCTTTGAGGATGACGTTCACCAGGAGGCGGAATCCGAAGACCAGTCGCTCTTGAACGAGATTTTTGCAGTAGGCCAAGAACAATCTACAGCTGTTCCATGGGCCGGGGCAATGTTTACCTCTGCTCGTAAGACGACCTTGGGAGGACTGCCTGAGGCAGAAAAGTTAGAATTGCTGGCCAAATACCAGGTTAAAAATGATTTGGCAATTTCGGGCCCCCTCAAGCTCAATCGGGTCCTACTTTTGGTTCTAAAAGGCGCTTCTTCGACCGTGAAAAGGGACAATTTCATGGTGGCACACCAGTCTCAAGTGGCAGCTTTCCTCAACGCTTTGGGCGCGGGAATTTCAGAGTTTCTAGGTCCATTAGCACACCAGCTGCCAGAAGAGGGAAAGGCCGCGTTGAAACAGATGGCCGACGCCTTCTGTCTGTTGGCGGATCACCAACACGAACTTTCAGTGGCTCGGCGCAATTTCATCAAACCTTCGCTAAATTTGCTTGGAAAACATACCACACAAGCAGCACCAATTGATGAAAATTTGTTCGGCGCCTCGTTTACCGAAGACGTGAAAGAGGCCCAGGCCTGCGAGAAGGCCGCCCGGGAGCTGGTCAAGGAGGCTCCGAAAAAACCTGCAGCTCCGCAACAGCAGGTTCGCCGCGTCACCAACAAGCAACCGGTGGGAAACGTGAAGGCCCCCGCTCTGAAAAAGCATCAACCAGCTCGTCGAGCGGGGGGTCAACACGGCAAACACTCGAACCGCAGGTCCTTATCCCGACCTCGTTATCACCGCAAGTAAACACTGTAAGAACTGCGGGGCATTTGGCTCTTTTTATTCAAAAATGGAGGGGTTTAACCGCGGACCCCATAGTTCTCAGTGCCATTCAGGGGTATAGAATTCCTTTCGACTCTTCACCCCCAACTCGTCCCTGCCTCTCGGAGCCCGTGGTTTCTCCCACTCTGGCGTCACACTGCGACTCTGAGGTGCAGAGGCTCTTGTCTAAGGGGGCTATTGAAATTGTGGAGCCAAGATTGGATCAGTTTTTGTCCCCATTCTTTCTTGTCGAGAAATCCTCTGGGGGCAAGAGGTTTATTTTTAACTTGAAGGAGTTGAATAAATCCATATCACCTCCAAATTTCAAACTCGAGGACTGGCGGACAGTGGTTCGACTGATGCTCCCAGGCTCCGAGATGGCGACATTGGACCTTGAAGATGCTTACCTGCTCGTTCCCGTTCACGACTCACATAGGCATTTTCTATGTTTCCAGTGGAGGGGCGTGACCTACCAATTCGCGGCCCTACCTTTTGGTCTGGCCACAACACCATACATATTTACCAAAATCTTGCGCCCAGTGGTAGGAAACCTTCGGGCACAAGGTTTCGAGTCAGTTATTTATTTGGATGACTTTCTTTTGCTTGGCCCTTCGAGGACCAGCTGCGAGTCTAATGTGAGAGCTCACGTGGAATTATTGTCTGACCTAGGTTTTGTCATTAACTTTTCCAAGTCGGAATTAGAGCCGGCACACCGAAGAAAGTACGTAGGTTTCATTTTCGATTCGAGGCATCAGACTGTATCTATACCTGGACCTCGACGGGAAATCCTTCAAACCCTGGTCAATGATTTTTCGTCCAGAACTACGTGTTCCATAAAGGAGTTCGCGGGTCTCATTGGTTCCTTGATTTCGATTTGTCCTGCAGTGCAGTACGGCTTACTTTATACAAAGGCCCTAGAGAGGGAGAAGTTTTTGGCCCTGAACAGTCAGAACAGGAACTATGGTGCAAAAATGCGCATTCCTCCATCCTTACAGGAAGATTTCCAGTGGTGGATCAAAATACTGAGTGACCCCAGGCAAGCTAATTCGATTTGCTGTAGCTCGTTTGTTCGTGAGATTTTTTCAGATGCCACAAGGACGGGCTGGGGCATCTCGTGTCTTTCCAAAAGATCGCACGGCTGGTGGTCCACGGAAGAAAAATTGCTACACATCAATGCGCTCGAGCTAAAGGCCGCCTTATTCGGACTTCAGTGCTTTGCAGACGACCTCAGAGATGCCGATATTCTTTTAAGGGTGGACAATACTACGGCCGTGTCATACATCAACCGTTTTGGTTCTGTGAAGTATCCGACTCTCTCAGGAATCGCAAAAGAGATTTGGCAGTGGTGCGAGAAAAGGAATAATTTCGTTTTCGCTTCATACATTGCCTCGTTGGACAATGTCGTTGCAGATAGGGAATCTCGAAACCTTGATGACGACACGGAATGGTCCTTGTCGCTGCCCGCGTTCAATCGCATCCACCACAGATTTGGCCCGTTTGATATTGATCTCTTTGCATCAACTCTGAACTCGAAGTGCTCTACTTATGTTTCCTGGTTCCCAGATCCCAATTGTTTCTCTGTGGATGCTTTTACCCTAGATTGGAGAGCTCTTTATTTTTACGCCTTCCCACCTTTTATTTTGTTAGCCCGGGTGCTACGCAAGATGACAGACGAAGAAGCTGAGAGAGTGGTAGTTGTACCATGGTGGCCATCGCAACCATGGTTCCCTCTATTTCGACGTCTACTTCAGGGCGAACCGATTTTATTTTCTCCGTCTAAATGCCTTCTTTCTGCACCTCTTAGGGATCATCACCCGGCATACAAGACGCTTTCCCTGGCGGCCGGGCGTTTATCAGGGAAGTCTTCCAGGCGCAGCTAGTGCCCGAGTCGGCGCTGCACGCAATGTTGGCTTCACTTTCATCGGCCACCATAAACCAGTACTCATGCCCCCTCAGGACATGGTGGGCCTTCTGCAGGGAAAAGAATCTATCCCCTTTTCTTCCCACACCGCACCAGGCCTTAGATTTTCTCTCACTCGAACTCAATACTGCGGGGTCTTATTCTACCTTGAATACGGCTCGCTCGGCCATCTCACTCATATCCCAGAATGGCATTGGTGAAAATCCCCTCATAAAACGTTTCTGCAGGGGGGCGAGCGTACTAAAGCCCCCTAAGCCGAAATACGACTACGTGTGGGACCCGGCGCCGGTCATTGACAAAATGGCCACCCTTTTTCCCCACAAGGACCTGCCCCTGGAAAGAATTTCTAAGAAATTGGCTATTCTTCTAGCGTTAGGCACCGGTCAACGCTGCCAAATCCTAGTGGCTATTCGTCTAACACATATAACATTTGAACAGGACAGAATCCTAATCCGGAACCCGGACAGGATGAAAACGTCGGCACCAGGACGCTCACAACCATTGCTCTCTCTCCCTCGATTCCACGGCCACGAAGAGGTTTGCCTCGTCACTCTGCTTTCGGATTTCCTGACCATCACCAAACCTCTTCGTAAGCAGGGTTGCGACGCCCTCTTCATCGCTCTGAAAAAGCCGCACGGCCCCATCGGCACACAAACGATGAGCAGGTGGCTGAGATCCTGCCTCCAGGAGTGTGGGGTTGAAGACAAGTTTTCAGCGCACAGCACTTGCCACGCTTCAACATCTAGAGCCGCTCAAGTGGGCGTATCATTAGACCTAATCAAGAAGGCGGCAGGTTGGACAGGAGAGTCCCGGGTCTTTGCGAATTTTTACAATCGGCCACTTGTTAACAACGATTATTTCGCAAAGTCTGTTCTTTTACAAAAACGTTCTGTGTGGCATAAAATTAATGAAGAGTAAAAAGGTGGTTTAGCTTTTTTGTTTTCTCACTCGGCATAAAATTTCGTTTTCCTTTGGAGAAATTTCAGCTTTGTAAATCGCGTGAGGATTTGAACAACTACATAGTTATTTTTCATCCGGACAAGACCATAGGCATAATTTATAAATTAAACGAACTTACCTGTAAGTGAAGTTCGCTTATAATTATGCCGCGGGTCTTGTCTGGATGGAGGGCCCATCCCTATGACGTCTCCCGCCCAACAACAATTCAGAATTGTTGGCGATTTACAAGGATCTGAATAATGACGAGGGTGCTCAGAAACGGGAGTACGGGACTGCTCAGAGGTGGAGTGTGTGCGAGTGGGCGGGAATGTGTATTTGGCGCGCTTTTTTGAATTGATTATTTGAAATCTGTTGGGTATGCGTGCGGAACGCACTACTACATAGTTATTTTTCATCCGGACAAGACCCACGGCATAATTATAATCGAACTTCACTTACAGGTAAGTTCGTTTAATTTATAAATTGCAAGTCAATATTATAACAAAAAATATGTTTATGATGCTAGAAAAAATATTCATTACACTACATCTAAGTAAATATACATATATTGATTCTTTTGACACAAGTGAAAGTTATAAACAAAGCTATTCGATGAAATGACATTGCAGCCAAAAACACAAAGATTCTATCAAATGTATAAAAAAGTAGGAACAAAATTTGATATTGTTTTGTTTCAAATAATTCACAATATCTGAATTTGTGTGTACTTCTCACTTGCAAAATTAAATCTTTGGAATCAGTGATTTAAAAAAAAGTTTCCTTTTTTAGAACTTTTTGCAAGAACTACCATTCTAAAGTTTTACCTTCATTTTTTTTTATTTTAGTTTACTTTTGAAAATTAACAGTTACCGTTATGTCTCTTTTAACAATCTCAAATGTATCTCATCCACGTGGAATGTTCAATTTGTAATCCATGTATAACAACCAGAGTAAGCCTCAATCGAAACTGTATACCTCAAGAAAAGTTTTCAAATTTACAAGACACCTATATTGCTAACTGTATTCATTATGTAACTCATAAATTACATATTACCAACATTTAATAGGATTCCTGGCATATTAACTGTCAGCTTTGTCAATGAAGCTCATTGCCTAATTTTGTAACTACATTCATCTTCATATTAATATAAATTTTGAAAATAAAATCTTTTACTGTTTTCTCAAGCATTTTTTGTAATTAATGTTACTCACTAAAATTTAATTCTACATCTACATCACATGAAACTTTTTAACTTTCATTCTAAACCATTCCTCTCCTTTGACTTCCAATTTATAATCTGGAATTAAAAATTGTGAATCATGTGTTGTGTAACTGAAAATTTGATAGCTATATTTTCCACGGCTCCTAGATTCCTAATTTTTAAAATTGATTTTCCTAAAATTCTTCATAATATCATTGAGATTCTAAAAATTAAAAATAATAAATTAATCGTACATAATAAGAATGAACATGAAAAAATTTGGTTATTAAATATTTAAAAAATTGAATACAATCTCACAATTCTCTTAACATTCATCGATTACCTTAAGAACTTGTGATATTTGATGAATTTTTGTCGTTTATGAAAAAATCAATTAGTCACCGTTTTAGGCCATCGTAATATAAAAGGGCACTTTAATTTCATTTCCAATATTTCTTACGATGTGCGTAAAACTCATGACACTGAAGAACTGAATCATATAAAGCGTTGTGTATCAAGTCAAAAAAATACCCTTTTTACTGTTCATCAGTGATGTTGATTTTCGCATTGCTGCTGCATTATCGAACCAGGAGTGTGTCGTTTATTCCGTCGGGGAGTCAATGAGCAAAATTGCAACATTGTCGCACTACGAATCTACTATTGTGGGAATTAAATTTAGCAACGAGTCAAAAAACATCATTTATGTTGCTACTAATGAAGGAAAAATCACTGCATGTGATTTGAGGGCCAAAGGAAAAATTGTCGCTGAATTCAAAGGTATGTTGAAACATTAAAATAAAAATTCTCTATGAAATTTTAGCTTCAATTTTCAACATTTTCTGAAACAATAAAAAATTATGAATTTCTGAAAACGCAATAATTAGACTTTGTGAAAATGATTGAAACTTGCATATTTTTTTAGATGACTCCACTGGGAAGCTAAAACCATTCCAGAGTTTTGATGTCAGCCGAGATGACCGTCTTCTAGTTGGTGGAACCGAACAAATTGGCGGTGATGCATTCATACTTTTTTGGGATTTGCGATCGGCTTCTAAAATCAATGGATGCCACAGATTTTTGGGGGGTTACTGGGAAACACACGTTGATGATATAACAAGCTTGTCGTTTCACCCAAAAAAGAGAGACGTTCTGGCTTCTGGAAGCACTGACGGTCTTATAAACATTTACGATTTATCACAAACTTCCGAAGATGATGCTCTTACTCATTCTTTGAACACCGAATTGTCAATAGTGCGTTTCTTTATTAAACCCATTTTTTAATTTTGAAAAAAATATTTAACTTAACAAGGGTTTGGTCATATAATTTGTATGTTAATTTGTTTTTTATCTTTATTTTTTCAATTTAATTACGTAAAAAAACATTACCTTTGTTAATTTGAGTCTTCTGATCATAAATTTTACAAAATTTTGCAGGATAACATAGGATGGTTCAGCAATAAAAATCTTTGGTGCACTGGCCAAAAGGAATTGCAATTTTGGGACGATGATGGAGCGTTTCCTTACTCGAAATTCGATCACAATTCTTTTTCCTTGGTAAGAACAAAAACATAAATTCCTTTTTAATTGTTTTCAACTTCCTGTTGGTTCGATATTTTATAAGAATCTTCAATAACATCAAATTTTATTAATTTATTGTTTTTTCCATAGGTTGAAAATGCAGATGATTGTTATTTGGTGAAAATGCATCCTTTGTCTGGATTTGGAGAACCATTTTTGCTCATGGGTTCAACACATAGGTGATGATTGAATTTTAATTCATCTGGGCAATCGGTATTTTTTTAAATTTTCCCTTAATTATTATTCTGTTACTCCACAGCAACTCATTGAGATGTGTCAAGTTTGATGGAAACAATGTTGAAACCAGTTACATAGCATTGGAGAATAAACAAATTGTTCGTGATAGCTGGATACATGATAAGGTACATGAATTTTTATTGTTTAAATTTATTTTCTTGAGTAAAAATATTTTCAACTATTTTTTAATCCTCAATTTATGAAAAACAATACTGTTCAGAAGTTGAGTAATATACTTTGGCGTTTCTTTTTTTGTTCAGTCAGAATTCTGTATGAAACTTCACATTTTTTTACCATCTACAAAATTTACTTTCATATTTAAATAATATTGCTGCTTGTATCAATAAATTTAATATCAAGAACTTTTATCAATGAATAATTAGTTTGCTGTAATTGGTTGCTAATCTTAGCTCTAATTTATTATTCGCAAATAAAATATTGTCCCATTTAGAGTGCAAGTTTGATAACTGGAGGTGAAAACGGCATAATCAATATTTGGAAAAATTCCGACTCTCCGTTCCAAACATCGAACCAAAAATCGACTTTGAAGTCGACCAATGGCAAAAAGCATCGCAGTAAGCCATATTAAAATCGAGTCAATGGGTGATGTCTTATCCTTCAAGCCTAAGCATTTATTTTATACTTTGAATACTTTGTAAATAAATTCGCAGGCGATATTTTGTAAAAACTCTATCAATGAAAAAGATTCCATTAAAAAAAATACAAAATTTGCAATTATTTCATTTATTTCCATGTCTCTCGGGCACGTTGTTGGAACAACACGCAAACTTTATTTTTTCCGCGATTTCTTATATTTCGTAGGCCATCATAATACGTTTTAGTCTCACAGATTGTTATTAGTTTCATTTCCTACTGCTAATGATGACGAAAATTATAATCGGTCTTAAAAAAATATACAAGATGTCTTAAGTACATGAATGTTCGATCGAACGTTCTTTTTTTTCACCACTTTTCAGACGCGTGCGACTTAGCCGGTAGATGTTGCAACTATAATATAAAATAACTTGTACAAATGTAACGTGATAATGCAAAATGCATTTCCATTATTGAACAAGGAGCCAGGGGTAAAAATGGAACACACGGAGACGAAACATGTGGATAATTTCTTCCTATTTTTACTCTCAGGAGTGATAACGGGACATAAGGGTTAACGCTAAACTTTTCCGTGCCGATGTGTCCTTTTTTTTACCCTCGAGTATCAATTGCTCGTTGAATAAACGCCGGCGGTTGAATTTTACCATGCACTCGCGATTCATACAAACACTCCGTCGGACGTATAAAACAACGTCGACCTTTTTTTTCAAGAATATTGTCTTCACATGATTGATTGCGCAGGATTTGCAATGGTGACTATATCGAGGCTGCTGGGAGTAAAAATGGTACAAGCATTTGTCCCATTTTTGCTTCAAGCATCTTGTCATTGAGATTATTCTATGAGGCGGCGAAGATTAAAAGAAAAATTTGTGATTTTTATTTTCATTGCTAGTGTTTCTGAGATTGTGTGGAAAATAATGTTTGATATCAAGTCACAAGTGTAATATGCTGAAAAATGGATGAAAAATTGTATGTAAAATAAAACGCTATTTTCTGTAAAACTCCGCAAAATACAGTATTTCGTACTCAGAGAAGCTCTGCAAAGTGGTAGCCTTTTAACCGAGGAAGTAACCCAATTGCTGGCCCTGGCGAGCCAGTTACCACACTAAAGTGTGGTGAAAATTTCATTTTAGAAATTGATCGTTTTTTTTAATCAATATTCAACAGATGCATGCTTGGATATCATAGAAAGTTCCATAATTGAAGTTTTTCATATGTTTTTTCAAAGATTGTTGCCTCTTCAAAATGGCCCCTACGTCAGCACCGCCCCGGGGATCACAGTTACTTACTCCGCCACTGTGGAAACGAGTCAAATGTCACTGCATCTTCGTGCAATCGACAAACTCATTTTTACCATAAAAATTAATGTAAAGTTATACAAGATAATGATAAAAATTGAACACAGTTTCACCACACCAAGTGTGGTAACCGGACCGCCAGGGAGCCTAGGCTGGGAAAGTAAAGAGCTACACAATGGTCTTGATACTCGTATGTACATACCGATGGGCTTTTAAACAGTGAAATTTGGATATCCAACTTTGCGTATGCTCTATGAGTATAGTATGTTGCTTTTTACAAAGTGTGTACCTCGACCATCAAAGAAGGCCATCGTCGCACAGGCAGAATTTCCAGTACTTGACTTACACAAACGTTTTTTAGTAATCGGCTTTACGGGCGTTTTTTTTCAGCTCTCAGCTTCGCCTCGTGCTGTAAAAATCACGCTCGTACTCCACTCTTAATAAAAACCACACCTGTATTCGCCTTGAAATGAAAACTCAGCCTGTGCGGCAAAAGCCTACTTTGCGGCCCTAATACACAATCTGCTATTTTTAATCTTAAAAAGTAGGATGCTTGTAAGTAACTAACAAGTCTGGGATATTTAAAACTTGAATTTGTGAATTTTTACTGTTTTGTCTTGAGTTCTTCAATCAGTGAATTTTAGTTTCAAAACTACTTATCTCAAATCACAATAATTATCATAATTTTATATTTAGAGTTTGGAGAAAGGCTCGAAATTCTTTAGCACGAAAACTATTGGTGAAAAATTAATAAAATTTGAAAAATACACGAGTATGCACAGTTGTAAATTCGAAGCTATGAAATACTCAAGTCTCAATATCGAGATTTCCAAAATTTTGCGTATACAAGTTCTCAATACTCGAATTAGCAATTCAAGAGTTTGCAAAAACCAATTTAATACGAACATCAGAAATTTCTAACAATGAATCAAAAAAACATCAAAATATTTCATATCAAGTCATAAATCTTGCATGCTGAGGTCCAATAATAATTTCCATAGAAAATGTATTATTTTTGTGACAAACGTAAAGAAGCATTATTTTTGAAGTATGAAAAATTTAACGTTCGTAAGTAACCTAGTCTGAAATTTTCGAAATCTAAATTTTTTAATTTTGTATAGGATTCTCCAATTACTGAACTTTCAATTCAAAACTACTAATCCAAAATTATGAATTAATTCAAATTTCGAATCAGAAAATATAGACTACCGCTAAAATTTTTATTTTGGACTTCAAAACCAATAAATTTTCAGTTAAAACATTTTGAAAATTTAATCAATAAGAGGATAACAAACTGAAAAAGTTCTGAATTTAAAACAATAGAATACTCGAATTGGTAAGCCAAAAGTAAAGTTGGACTTGGTTATTAAAAAATTTCTAAGAACCAATTTCTTACAAAAGTCACAAATATCCAATCATAAATCTGAAAAATTTCAGTAATTCCAAGGAATCAATTGTCTCTTTTAAATTATATAATTTTAAATATTCAACATTTTTGCATCCCTTATCTTTATTCGCCTTTCATTTCAAACGATAATTATATCCAACATTTCCAACCCGAGCGGCTACTACCTTAACCGTACTGAATCTGGTAATGGCAGTAGCCGCTCGGGATGAACACGGAATGAGTCAGGTTACTTCAACCCGATCAAACTCGTTCCTCGTAACCCGACTGAGTACGGTAACACCGGAGCTAGTACTGCTATTTATTCTCCGTGTAGAGGGAATACCTTTTCGATCAGATAGATTACTCAATATTACATTTCTTTTCTATTTTCATAGAATCTGATAAAAATAGATTTTTATACAATTGAGCTATTCGTGCGAGTTTTCATCAGAGATTGTGAATCACATGATCTCGAAAAATATCTTTGTTATTTCATGTAGTAGGATATCCAGTATATTCTACGTATACATATATTTTTTTGTTTTTGAACCAACACGTTTTTTTTCTATTCAAGGCTTTTTCTACTTTCTTCTTGTTGTCATTAAAGTTTTTCACTGACGAGTTGATTACTATTGGAAATTAAAATTTTCTAGAATAATTTATTAAATGCTATAGGTTATCGCAGGAGATGGATTTTGGCACATTTTATATTGAAAAACGTGAATTTCTGTTTTATAAAAGTGGCTAGCAAGGTGGTGCGATGGAAACGATATTATATATAAAACAGCATTGTCATAACATCAGAATTACATTGTATCAATATTCAAATGACGGTACCATTCAAATATAATATTTTGCAATGAAAATCTTTCCCTGGATAAATATGAAGACTAATATACAGGGTGTTTCCCATTCCCCGCGCCAAAAAAAAAAAAAAAAAAAAACGTAATTCCTAATAGAATTTCAACTCGGAAAATCCTTTACCGCTTTTCATTAAACTCAAAATTAAAAAAGTTATTCAAGCCAAAAGTTTTAGCAATAAATGCGCTCTCACGATAAGAAGGGGTAGATTTCACGGACCGAGCTTTTCCTAAATTTTCCGGAGTCGAAAAGTCCTTTGCCACTTTTCACAAAACTCTAAATCAAAAAAGTTAGTGGAACACAAAATCTAAGAAATCTGATTGGCTGAAATTTGTACCCCGAATAAGTTTTTTGATTTTGACTTAAGTTAAAAGTAGCAAAAGACTTTTTAACTCGGAAATATGTGAGGAAAATTTCGAAAAAGTTTTGTCTGAGAAGTCTCATCCCACTCATCGTGAGAGCGCATTAATTGTTTTAATTTTAGGCTGGAATAACTTTTTCAATTTTGAGTTTCATAAAAGTGGTAAAAGACTTGTCGACTTGAAATTTAATAAGGAATTACGTTTTTTTTTTTTTTTTGGTGCGGAGAATTAGAAACACCCTGTATAAGGAGAATTTAAATTTTTGAATTGAAAGTTATGATCCGAATTTTTCGTAGCACTAGAGATGGTAGGCACATGAATTCCAAATGCTGTTTTCTTACATCAAAATTACTCCAGAAAACGAGTTAAAATGTTTGGACGAAAATAAAAGAATCAAGGAAAAATAAAGTTATTAATTCAATTCTGTGGCTTCCCGCCATAACAGAGAAAGTCACACACGCCATAACGTTTAAAATTTTATCAGAATATCATGTAAAATGAGCCTTATGGCAGAATTGACTTTCTCTGTTATGGCGGGAAGCCACAGAATTAACGAAAAAATTTTTTTGTAATTTTTATGTTTCGGGTGAATTTCGTTGAGATTGAGATTACGAGAGTTCATGATCAATCTAAATTATGAAGTCTGACGAAAAATATTATTACTATGTTATGAAAATACTATTACAAGTGATAGCATTATCATCGCACCAACTTATTTCATAAAGTTTCAGCTAACCGTAAGAAATTAATGAAATTTTCTCATTATTCTGTCTTCTAAGATTGAATTTTTTGATGCTTTTTATAATTAGAGATCAAAACATACTCCAACTTGTTAAAAAATCCCTACTGATCGTTCCTAAATGTGGTAAGATTTTTAATTTATCGTTTAATATTTATATATCTGCTATTATTCCAACATGTCTCCATATCTACATTTTATGAGTTATAAAAGTATTTTTGCAGTTATTCATAAACGCTTGCTTCTGTCGAACAAGACGAGATATATTCTAGAAATTCGAGTTGAAAGTGGCCATTCATTACGAAAATACCCAGATTATATGCAATAACAAAAAAAGTTATGATAGTCGTGTTAATTATTTGAAACATGTTCCTAAAGTTTTTTCCAACAAAAATATTCTCTAGGATTCTCACTTGGCCAACTGAACTTAAATTGGACATGCAATTTTTAGATATACACGTCATTTTTTCTGCATCCATCTCCTTAACATCCATTCGAGGGTTCGTGAAATTTTTTTCGTAATCAGCGGCCACCTTAAAAGTGTAGAGTACGAGTTTTCCAAAAAAAAATATCGAAGGGGGAATGCATTAGAAGATGATTAGCAAAATTTTTACCGTCGAACATTCAAAATTTCCGCGAATTCCGGCGTCGAAAAACAAACGCACGCTTCGACGTTGGCACTTTGCTGGATTGTATGCGTAACCTTACACAACTTGAGAACAACATTACCGAAAACTTGGCAAAAACACAGTTTTCAACAACGAACAACGCCAAGTTCTGCGGTTGTTGTAAGCAAAAATACTCGATTAAGATTATCAAAAAGTCTTGGCCATTTTTCTCATAGAAATAAAATACTTGCAAACTACCAGTAATGAATCGAACTGTTACGATCGAACAACTGATTTACAAGTAGATGACCTACTTACATCCCTCGTATATGAAAATTCACGATTCGGATATTCATTTATCATCCAATATCTGCATGTTTTCTTCAATGATTCAGTAACGATGGATTCATTCGCAAAGTTGATTGTCACACTTTTTTTTCGAGATTTCAATTAGTTATTTGAATGTGTGTTACAGAGTGTAAGCAAGTGTCCCAATTCATTCAAGCCGATCTAAGCTAAAAATTTTAATTTAGAGATTACTTCAACTGTATTTGTATTTATTATTTGGCTTCCACTTGATCACCATCAAAGCGAGAAGACTCTCGTGGTCTGGTAATAAAATAGCTCATCAGAATTTATGAAAGTATGTACACATTGAAAGTCATTATTATAGTTTTTTTCATTACATGTATAATATACATTGTATATGCATGTTTGTAAATGCAGTAGACGAGAGTTGATTCGTGCATGTGAAATAAATGTCTCTATGCAAGTAACTGTTTTCCAAACATTCCGATTCCGGAAAAAAATTTTAAGTCTACGTCAAAGGGTGAAAAATGATGAGAATTTTCTCGGAACGTCATTGTCGATGATTCAGTCAAAATTCTCAAATAAATAAGAGTCGTCACCTACGCAAATTAAATGCACTGAGAGGATTTCTGACGTTGAATGCGAAAGTTGAGAAACAAATCAAATTCGTGCTCCTCGCATTTCAACTGATAATACACAGCTCCAAGGACAAGTATTGAGACGAATTTCATAAAAAACAAACTTGAAACTAAATTTTCTATAAAAATAGACGTTAATTTATTACAGGTCAATAAATTCTATTCACTTCGATAAATTGAGTATTATCAATAAATGGCAAACGACCATTATTATTCTTTGAAAGACACTCAATCGATCTCACCGAGACAAACCAAACGCGCGAAAGAAAATGTGACAATAATCAAAAAAGAATAAAATTCATAAATATTTACACTCGAAAAAACAATCTATAGTCAATGATCTTCATCAACGAATATTAAACAATAATAAGAAAATCTGTAAAATCTTGTAAATTAATTAAAAGCAATCGTACACACTCTGAATTAATCAGAGTGTTTCTCTATACAAAAGAAACCAGTGTTCGTGTACGCCCAGCGAAAAAACTGACCCTGTACCATTTGGTTTATTCATTGTAAAAATGTATTCCAGTGAGCGCTTCTATCATAAGTTATTCGAAATTGAAATTTCCATGTGAAATTCTGAAATATTTTCTCGCGATCGATCAATCCATTGTTTTTTGCTTGACCTTGGAAAATCTTTAACGCTTGGAAGCTAAAAAAAATTCAAATATCCTATGTGTCAGCATTGTTTGTTTCAAAATTTAAGCTCTCCAGGTTAAAGAAAAGACAGGATCAGTTTCTTTTGCGGAGCTTAGAAAGACTGTACGCGACTTCTGGATTGCACTGGGCTTCGCGTACCCGTGTTGGGCGTGCGCGGCGGGCTGGGCAATGTAGAGCCCGCGTTCGGCACAGGCTTTTGCTTGCGCCGAAAGCGGAACAGTCATCAGAAAAAAATGACCTCTTCATCCAGGTTTGGCTCGGAACGCTGCTGCTGCTGTTGCTGGTGGAGTTCAGAAGACGAGGCTAGTGACATGGGCAATATGCGGCTAGAGTGGTGAAACTGACTGAGATTTCCGTTGTTGAGACTGAAACCTAGATCCGGTGAAGAGTGAGCAGTACCTGGGGCGTTGGTGACGATGGCTGGGCTGCTGCCACTGCGAGAGTGTCGGTCTGGGCTGTTGTTCGATCCTGACCTAATGCTGCCCCTGCAGCGAACAAAGACTTAATCTTTTTACGCGAGTGGCGGATATAGGCTGGGAGGTGGATAGAAGATATTTTCCCCACCAAGAATTATTGAATTACTTACTAAATTTTGAGCGTATTTGATGTAATAGATCAGCTGATCTGAGTTACTCATTTTGAAAATATTTATAATGAGGTTTCATAAGTATACAGCAATGAGAAACATTTATCCTGATTGTAATAGTTTCATATCATACAAGTGTACAGTAATGCTCACCGTAGTGCAAGGCTTGCGGTCTCCACCTTGCACTATGATGGACAACGATTTGGCGGCGAGTCACGCCTCAAAGCAGGAGCGTATTCATATGCGTGGTTTTATATGTACAGCTATTACGTTTAAATGTTACTATTTGTATTCTTGTACTTGCGACATACTTCCCTGTCGGGCATCTTCTAATATTCGAAGTATTAGAACCATTGAAATTGACGGCAAAGTAGAGCATTCACAAAATGTGAATCCTCTGGACGGATATCTTTACGCAGGAACACGTTCGCTGCCGCACTGATATATATTTCATTTTTAATAATATTAATAATAAAGTATTGAGTTTATATGAATAAATAAATATTTATTCGTTTTTTTATAATAACGTATAATAATATGTACTAATTCTGTAACAAAAACGGCGTAGAATAGAAGAACATCATTTTTCATATTAATGACAATCAAATTAAATTAATCAATCATTTTGACTATATATATATAGTATATATATATATTATATACCAGTGATTGACTTTAATTATGATCATATTAAACAAATTATTTTTAATGGTACATATAATCATTATTAGTTACAATATTGCATATGTAAGAGTATAAATACTGGATATCATTTTGAAAATACTTTACAAAACGAAAGTTTTGATTTATTACAATTTTTCCTAGTTGTGTTGATTGAAGCCAATAAGTAAATATTAAAGATTTTATTCAAAAATTAAATATACATTTTTATCATTCTCAATGACTCGAAATATCTTAAATAATTTTTTTCTACATCATACTAATAAATCGCTTGTAAAAATTACACTGAGAAAATTTTTTAGCGATTATTCCTATAGTTTATATGAATTTTGGTGTATCGAGTATATTCTTTCGCTATTTTTCCTATAAACTTTTCATTTATGCCTATACACCGAGAAAATACTGCTAGAACCAATAGGAAACAAGTCTTTATTATTAAAGACTTGGGAGTGTTTCTTACAGTTCTAGCAGTGTTCCCTCAGTGTATAGGCATAAATGAAAAGTTTATAGGGAAAAACAAAAGAATATACTCGATACACCAAAATTAACATAAAATATAGAAAAAATCGCTAAAAAATTTTCTCAGTGTAATTTTTACAAGCGATTGTTTGGTATGATGTAGAAAAAAATTATTAAGATATTTCGAGTCATTGAGAATGATGAAAATGTATATTTAATTTTTAAATAAAATCTATAATATTTACTTATTGGCTTCAACCAACACAACCAGGAAAAATTGTAATAAATCAAAACTTTTGTTTTGTCAAGTATTTTCAAAATGATATCCAGTATTTACTCTTACATATACAATATTGTAACTAATAATGATTATAGTATCAATAAAAAGAATTTGTTTAATATGATCATAATTAAAGTCAATCACTGTTATTGTAAAAATGATTTATAAATTTAATTTGATTGTCATTAATATGAAAAATGATGTTCTTTTATTCTACGCCGTTTTTGTAACAGAATTAGTACATATTATTATACGTTATTATAAATAAATAAATTAATATTTATTTATTCATATAAACTTAATTTATAATTAATATTATTAAAAATGAAATATACATAAGTGCGGCAGAGAACGTGTTCCTGCGTAAAGATATCCGTCCAGAGGATTCACATTTTGTGAATGCTCTACTTTACCGGCAATTTCAATAGTTCTAATACTTCTAATATTAGAAGATGCACGATAGGGTTTGTAAATAATTACATTTATTTTATAATTACATATATTGCACTTATTTGGAATGATCAAAAGGAACATAGTGAACAATCACAGAAAATTAAATCATGATATTTTTTCTTCAAGTTGTTAAAACTCTACTTGTCTTCCGATATGTGTCATAAGTCAATCATGAAAATAATGACGAATAAATATTGTTATGCATCACTTCAAAACAACAAACTTTTTTAGAGGAAATATGAACAATAATTTATTCAGAACGGTCTCTGCAATTTTTGAAAGCATTCCTAGTAAGTTCTAAATCTATTAAGAAATATATATCTCTAATTAATTTATAATTTGATAATAGAGAAAACATACATAATAGTTATATAAGTTATTTATCGCATTATTGTCTCGATTATACTTATGAAATGATGACATTCTTTTTTTATATTTATCATTGTTATAACTAATATTATCTATTATTATTATAAATTTTTCCAATACCTAAGCGGTTACTAATATAACAGGAAATAGGAGAAAAAGTGAATTGAGTTTAACAATAAATGTAAGAGTAATTTTTTTAATAGAATAAAAATGAAGTAAACGTGAAAATAACGTGGAATTCGAGCCGAATAGATTTCTAAAATTCACGCCCT
The DNA here is from genome assembly GCA_028476575.1 of Platygaster robiniae. NCBI lineage: Eukaryota > Metazoa > Arthropoda > Insecta > Hymenoptera > Platygastridae > Platygaster > Platygaster robiniae. The sequence goes on from CM052021.1 coordinate 23,812,978, forward strand.
TAGTTACTCGGGTTGTTTTAATTTTCAGTAGTGTTGTGCGGGATTGAGATTTTAGGGGGTCGGAATAGGTCGGGAAATTTCGCATCGAGTCGGGACGGGATCCCGAGTTTTTCGGGAATCCTGAAAATGTCGGGAATCCCGGAAAAAATCCGGAAAGACAAATTTGTTACTAGATGTAAAATTTCAAATTCTGATTAAATAACTAAACAATTAAACAATAACAAATGCATGCGAAAGTAATGAATTCATGACCCAGAATTGTAAATTAAAAATTCACCTAACTAATTCCGGCTAATTTGAGATAAATTATCTAGCTTTTTTAAATTTATCATCAATTGTTCTTGAAAATTTTTTCATCGGGTTCGAAACAAAATAAAAGTCCAAAACAAATGAAGAAAATAACTAAATTATAAAAGTGTTCTAATCTTGAAGTATTTGATTAATCAGAAATGAAAGTATTAAGAATAAAAAAATTACCAGTTTCGATGTTTTGTATAAAGATTGTTCAAAAATATTAATTACTTGCGCCCGACAACCGAATTTACTGCTGTCTTATGAATTTATATTGATGAAGGAAGAAATTTCATTTTACCATTATGATTTGTTATTGCTTCGGATTAATAAGTTTCTGATGGACATTTTTGGAAGTAAAAGATCTAACTTAAATTGAGAAACAAATGAATGGAACAACGTCATACACAAAAAACGAACTATCTAATGACTAATGAAATCAGTAACATAACTAACGAAACAAAGAAACTTTTGATCAAAAAAAATTTGTCATCTTAATATTTTGGAAAATTCGTTTTAGTTAAAGTTTTACTTATCAACAAAAAATCAAGTTTTTATTGTTTAGAATATATAAAAATATAGCGAAATTATTTGGTTCTTGAATTTTTCTAAACTATGTATGGAAAAATACTGAAATATATACGGATATCGTACAGGAATTTTTTTCAGCCTATCAGTAGATAACCTGGTAACTAAGATTCTCACAACTTCTACATATATCTATGAATTTCGGAATTAGGGAACATTTTTCGATTGTCGTATTCCGAAATATTCGAGAATCCTAAAAAGTTCGGGATTTCCCGGAAAGTTCGGGATTCCTGAAAAGTTCGGGAAAGCGCCTTTTCCCGACCCATCCCGGCGTCGGGATTCCCGAAAAGTCGGGATCCCGCACACCCCTAATTTTCAGATTTTTGAATAACTTTTTATAAAATTTCGGTTTTTAATAAAATTCCGCTTTCTTTATACAATGACTTTATAAAAAGAGCGATGTTTTATAAACTGAGCAAACTCAGTTGTTATGAAGTCACTTTGTAAAAACTTTATGCAGATTTTATGCAGTTTTTATTAAGTAACTACATAAAACTGATGAAAACTTTATGAAACGCTACTCTTTTTGTAAAGTCACTTTATAAAAATGACGAAATTTTATTTTCAAAAACTGCAATTTAATAAGGGGTTTTATTCAAAGTTTAATATAAAAATCCAAGTTACTAGAGGCTTTTATTGACGTACACAATTCTGAGCTAAGAATTATAAATATAAAAACCTTTTTCTATAATTTGTTATATTCTTCTATCTATATTAAGCCATACAAATTATCAGCATTTTTAAATTTGATAAGTTTGATTGCAAAAGGGTCAATTGCTTCATTTATATTCTTTACTTTTTTTCTGTTTAAATCTAATCTTTTTATCAGTTATCTTTCGAGTGATATTTTTACAGTATATGATAATATTTGACAATTTTGTTTTGTTTTGTAGTAAAAGAATGATAGTTTATACAAACCATTTCATTCTTAATATAGGTATAAGTTATAATTTACCATATTATACTAACTCAAATATTTTATTTCTCAGTGTACTAAAAATTATAATTTTTGTCATCCTTTTTTTATTTTTCAATTATTATTCAATACCTTTTTGTCATTTAGTATTTTATATTTACTCCTAAAAATATTTACTATGAATGTTACTGATTATTAATATTTAATTTTATTATTCATATTCCATGCACCAAAATTAGATTTTTATCAAGTTTTGATTATAGAGTTATTAATTTAATTGATATAAATATTTTAATGCATCAATTTTCGACTATTTTCAAAACGATTTGAAGTTTTCATCTTGAAAAAAAAAACTTATAATCATTTTTATGTATAAAATAAAATGTGATATGATTAAAGTCCAACAATACATTATGCGTATTACATTTGTCCTTTATAAACTGTTCATACATGCACTATAGTTTAGTTATTAGTATCAATTTTCGAAATACAAAGTTATAATTATTGTTTATAGCCAATTGATAGAATGCACTGTAAATTCTGATATTTTTAATGATTTTCAACGACCAATTATCACCGCCATCGCGGAAAAATATTAAACCAAAATATTTCAAAAAAACTCCTGAAAATAAATTACAAAAGGATAATAAATAAATGTGAAAAATGAGAATTTTTTTTAATGCAATAATCAGTCACATTTTTAAAAAGTAAAGACCAATACTAAGTATCTGTAAAATACGTGAATATATACGTTACATATTGGGAGCATCGGGTTTCGGCACTGGTCACGCTCCCCTCAAGCTAGAGAGTTAAGGCAACGCTGGAGGGGAAGCGGCCAAAACCTTGCACTACGATAGTCTGCGGTACGAGGAGCATTACTGTATATAGAACTAAGACTTATACAATTTTTAATTCAAGCAAAATTTTAAAACTTGAATTATTAGTTTTCCAAATAATATGCAACATATACATTTCAAGGCTCAAACGCTAAATTCGCGAATGCATCAATTCCATAATTTTTTTTGTAGAATAACCGTGGAATTACATAATTATTCAATTCCGTTCAATTTCCTTGAGTTTATTCCATTTCGTTGAATTTTCTTATACATACACTTAATTTCCACGCGAAGAGCGAGCCTTCTGGACATGCTCTTAACTCCGAACCATTCGGAAGGCTCTAATGTCTCGCTTTCGCAGCAAGCACGAGCGAGAAAATTCCGAGAAATCGCTCTTTGCTAGGAAGCTCTTTGCTTGGAACTCGAGTGTATATAAAACAGTGTCTACCTATTCCCATACATCGCTGTGTCCAGAGAGATTTCAGCTTCGTTTTAGAATCTGAGAGAGAGAAAAAATACAAATGGAAAGGGACAGAGATTCGATTAGGAAAATTGGGAGAGCAGAGGCGGAGAGTTCCTGTTGTAGCGCGCGTACAATACAGTACAAGCACATGCTCCCCCTTCATAGGTGAGGGAAGCTTGGCGGAGCGTTAATCGCTCTCGTCTGCTCTCAGCGCCTTTGTGATTTAACGAATAACTAAATATCTTCGGACTCGGAGGATTCAGAGCGAAGTAGGTAGACACTGATATAAAGGCTTAATTTATCAACCTGATTTGCAATAATTTGACCTTTCAACCCTTCAAAAAAGTTTTAGGATAACTTACTCGACTTGAGCGGAGAATTTATTAAAAAATCGATGTATCGTACTAACGTAAAACCAAATGTAATTGACGAAATTACTAATATTGAAGCGAATGATAGATTTCCCCTGAAGAGTTTTGCAGAGATGCAGAGATGAAAAAAATCACTGGTTTTCAGAGTAAGGGAAACTTATAAAAAAACTTTTAAAAAGTAAAAAAAAGGTTGGCGGGCTTACAGAAAAAAAAATATCCTGTACATGTAGCAAAAGGTTACAAAAAAGAGCTTTGGTTTTTTTTAACGACAATAAAAACCTTAGTTACATAGAATCTTTGACTCATGGTGTAAGTATACAATAGTGATCAACAAAAAGTTATGATACTTAATTAGCGGGAAATAGCTCCATTATTACAAAAATACTTCTACTGTTTTTTTGATGTTGCGAAAGCAACGCGAAATAACAACAAGGAAATTTACGAAACGCAATCGATGGAATACACTTCATTAAAGGTTAATAAATTCAGCAATTGAAAATAAAAAATTTGGACTCATAAAGGTTTGTTAGCTTCATATTTTGGATGAGGAATTTCCAAAATTATAAATTTTTACATTATTAGAATAAATTGTAAGTTTACATCAATTAATATAAAATTTACTACATTCTTAGGCACTTGTAATTAGGAAAAATAGAATTTTTTAATCATATAAAAATTCCAGATCAAAACTCCGCAGATAAAAAATGTGCAAATCAGTCAAAAATAGCAAATTTTTTCTTAAATGACTTTCAAAAAATGTTAACGAGGAACAGAATTTTATAACGCAATAAATGTCAAAGTCAAGAATATTATAAACATTATTCGCTTATCTCGGTCAACTGTATCACTCCTATTTCACCCTATCGACTTTCCCAAGTAATTCTTCTCCGTCCAACGTGTAGATTCTCCCATACCATTTAGACCTTCTAAACTCATAAACCACACATTCCTAATCACTCAAGTTCTTTACCTGAGATTATTATTGTTGCTGCTACTGCTCGCGAGTTTAAGGGGCAACTGCTGCTTGATGGGCAGATTGTTTTGAACTTTCTGCTGGTTCGTAGCGCTTATCAAATGCGGCGGGATCCTCTTGATGTCGGCTTTCTTCGACTGGGGCTGCGTTTCTCCGGTTAGCAATACCGGACTCGAGGTTTGCGACTGTTGCGGGCTCGATGAGCTGGTCGACAGCAACGTCAGGAGGCCTTGCCTGTCGAGGCTCTCTAATCTCCTGTACAATTGGTCTCTTTGTTGGCTAACATCACGCTGCTCCGCTGCTAGTTGCTCCTTTTGCCTCGCAAGCTCGACGCGCTCCTCTTCCAGTTGCGTTCGCTCTTGCTGTACAGCGCTGCGAAACAGTTCCTTCTCCCGACTTAGCTGGTCTTGCAAATTCCGGAGTTCTTCCAATTGACGGTTCGAGTTAGTACGACCACTGGACCCGATGCCAACAGTACCGCTTATCGACGACGCAACACCTTCCTTGTACGTGACCACTTGAGCTTGTAGACTCTCAATTTTGGTCATCAGGTTGCTGATGATGCAGAGGAGAGTGTAAATATAATGAGAGAGCTCGATCGTGACTTCCTGCTGGTACTTGTTGTTCAACTCAGTAGTCATCGTCATCATTGTGTTGGCAGCGTTGATCGTCGTTGTAAAGTCGTTGTTTTCCTTCTCCGTATCGTCGGTCTTTCGATCCCTCTCGTCTTTTTCTTCCATGGTATACCTCTCCGGGACTTCGCAGAGCTTGAACGAAGGTAATTGGGAGGTAGATGTTTCCCGTCTTGGTAGCTTCTCCTGCGAACGAAAATTCCACATTGCCAGTACAGCATTTTCGCGAAACATAATAATAGCAGCGGTGGGACAAACTTACTTTGCTGTGATCGAAACCAGCGAAAGTTTCAGCTCTCTGAGGCACGCTCAGCGGGGTTGACACATAAGCTTTGCTATGACGTTCCCCCGCTGAGCTTAAACTTCTTGACAGAGATCCGCCACCAGCAGCGTTGTACGATAAGGAACTTGTCAATCGCGTCGCTTCTTGTACGGCGACTACAACCTGAAACCCAACAAAGATTTTAACAACTACTTTGCAACGCTCCAATAATATTATCCACTAGCTGTACACAGCAGACGTCCTGCCAAAAAGTACATTGTATGTAGTAAGAAAACGAAATGACAAATAATAGGCGTTTTTGTTGGTTATTTATAGTTTTTCCTCAAGCCTTTCACAGTCGAAACTATAACATCGTTTAGACTAAAATGTCATTTAGAGTATGAAGGTAAAAATGAAAAAAGTGGGATACATTTTACAATGGAAGTCATTTAAAGTAAATAAATGATCGTGGTGCGATCATAAATAATTCACAATATTTATTTTCTCATTCAGAATATATTTCAGAAAACTTTCAAAGTTTTTTCAAACCTCAATCAAATAAAAATTCCGAGTTGGTTTAGACTGCCTTATCCTCTCTTGATTTCTTTTCGTTACAGTTTTATTACTCGAGCGACTATACAACAAAACCTTCTACAGACAATGACAGAAAAAAAAATGTTGAAAATCCCTCATACCGTTCGTGAGTTATAAGGTCTCGAACGGGGATGACATCGATCCTCTGAATAAACTTTTTGCATAAAATTATTTATCAACCGAATGGATGATATGTTGCTTTCAATATTCCTACCGAAATGACTATACACTATGATACTATACTCTTAACGCTTGAAAGGTATACTCATTAACCGATAATAAGATTTTTTTATATGAAAGTGTTGTTCTGTTATCCACTTATTTTAGCTTCAGTATTATATACGTGGTAAGTTCATTCAACTTTGGATATTTAGTTTTTGATAAAACGATAAATATTTGTAGTGTATTTGCATATGCACACTAAAACTGATGAACTACTGTAATTTTATCTGTAAAGAATGTATTGGATCTTCAGTATGCTATAATTTATGTAACAGCTGAAACAAACACCATTATTATATGGTAATATACAATATACCCTATCGTTAAAAAGTCATACAGTTTTTGCGATACTACATTTTTTTAAATGAATGACTACTGTATATACAATTTTCCAGCTGCATTAATATACATACTACAATAGTTTCAAGACCTAGTGAACGATTCATAACATTCAACAGTTCTTAGTGTTATAAAGCTTTGAGCAATAGAGCTTCGATGATATACGTCTAAGAACCTTTAAAATTATATTGGGTACGATTTTATACCTAAAACTTGTATAATATTAATTTGATTTCAACTGTAAGTTGCATGAACGGCGTTTGTAAAGTGGTGCTTTTGCTACATACTGCTAGTTTAAATCACTCATTTATTACAACAGTTTATGGAGTAGACCTTTAGATCAGTGATGATTATTCATATGAACTTAGCGCGAACGCCGTTTATTCAAGAGAACTTTGTGCGAACGCCGATTTTACAAAATCGCACTGCGCGAGCGCCTGTTACCCAGCAACACTTTATGCGGGTGCCGTTCGCGCAACAGAACTTTATTCGAACGCCGTTTATACAAAATCGCTCGGTGCTTTTCACACGCACGCTCTGCTTGGAGAAAGGGACGCGCTGGCATAGCGTCTATGCGTCTATGTGTATGTCTGAGCTGCTCGCGCCGAGCGATTTTGTTAAAACGGCGTTCGAATAAAGTTCTGTTGCGTGAACGGCACCCGCATAAAGTGTTGCTGGGTAACAGGCGCTCGCACAAAGTGTTGTTGTGTGAACCGCACTTGCTCTAAGCGATGTTGAGAATTAGTCATAATATGACTTGTAATCAAGAAAGGAAGTTATAAGTCGTTTGCCGTAAGACCCATTTTGTCTTCTCCCTTTTTTCTGTATCCTCACAGTCAGATACCTACACAGGAATAGCAAGGAATGTTGCGTAGAGACGATCGCAAGCTCATTTCGAATCAGTGTACATTAGGGATTAAGGTGTCCTGTGGTGTGAATAAGCTATTTATGGAAATACATCGTTTTTTTTGCATTCAATCGTTCTGGTCTTCATACTCGGATATCGGTCTCCCAAATTCGTTTTGTAGATGCTAATCCTGCAACTTACAAGTTCGCGACTTCCAACCCTATATATATATGTTTTTTTTTTTCATTGTTTTTATTGAGCTATAATTTCGAGCTATACTATTAGATATGAATTTTTCACAAAAATCCATTTCTTGGAAGATTTCACAACTGCCTAATTTTTTATAAAAATCCATTTTCCTACAAATTTCAAATATCTTTAATTTTTTTGAACATGTTCAGAAACTTGAATACTTAATTTGAGAAGAGATGTATCTTTGAGAGGAACAGTGTACGTAACTTTCCCTTTTCAAGTTACTGTGAAAATATTGAAAACGCTCAAGTTCATTGAATTTTTCTCAATGAATGTGATGTTAAAAAAGTACTTATTTGGTGTTTTGTGGCAACATACGTTTTTTTTTTTTTTTTTTCAAATTGTTATATTCGCCGAGATGTCTATGAACTCAAGTTTTTTTCGATTGCAGGAAATATATGCAGGTAATTTTCCTTTTACTTCTAAAAATTTCTCAAGTGTCTAACAACCCTTTCAGAAATTCTTCGATCAAATTTTGTTTTACCCAACGTAATTTTTCTAGCAGTGTGTCAAATTAAAAAAAAAGATGTGAAAATTTTTTAAATTATCTTTCCATAGTTTCGGAAATTGCAGTGGTCAACAGTCGTTTTGCTGCAGGGAAATAAATATCTTTTTGAAAGTAATTTGGCCACGCTGATTTTCAAAATGACCATCTTTTATCTTAATTAGCTTTTGTTTAGAAGAATACAACAATTTCGTGAATGTATGAAAAAAAAGGTTTGTAAGTTAAATCAGTACGCATATCTGCATAATAAATGGTTTTCGATAAAAGTACACAAGGAAAAAAAAAACTACAAAAGTTCGAATATACCAGAAAAAACCGAATTTCCGCAATATGGTGAAAGCAAAAGCTGAGTGGGTAAAAAGATAGTCATTTTTTAAAACAGCGTGAATGAATTACTCTTAAAAAGTTGCTCACTTCCCAGCAGCATACCAATAGTTATTTTTTTCACGCCTGTGGTGTATGCAGACAATTGATTTAAAAAAACCAAGAAAGATGTTTAGCAAAATCCGAAAAAATCTCTAGATTTCTATCAAATTTTCTAACGATTCAATATGTTCAACTTTGAAATTTCAGAGAACTTCGCAAATTTAAAGTATTTAGAAATATAGGTTGTCCCAGAGTCCGCGAAGAATATTTTAACAGATTTATTCTCGCATTTTTCTTTGTCAAAACGTCCTTTACCATTATTTATAAAACTCAAAATGTAAAAAAATATTAAAAACAAAAATTTGAACATTGATGCGCTCTCTTGACAAGTGTAGGTAGACTAAACGGACTAAATCATATAACATTTTTTTTCATATTTTCTGAGTCAAAAAGTCATTGGCCTTTTTACACAAAACACAAAGTTAAAAAGATGTTAGGGTCCCAAGTTTTGACCAATCAAATTTCTAAGATTTTATGCTCGAATATCTTTTTTGATTTGAAGTTTTTTATAAAGTGGTAAAAAACTTTTCGACTCAGAAAAATACGAAGATAATTTTGGTAAAGTTAAGTCCGTAAAGTCGACCCTTACTTATAGAGAAAGCGTATTCATTGTTTACACTTTAGACTTGAATAACTTTTTAATTTTGTGTTTGTTGAAAAATAGTAAAGAACCTTTCTACACAGAAAAAAGCGAGGAAAAATCTATTAAAATATTCTTTGTGGACTCTGCGAAATCCTGTAAGGATATTCCTGATTATTCATTTTAATTCAGACTTCCGCAGACAAAATATTTTTTATGGCTGTTTTTCCATCTATATTTTTTTTATTCAACAAAATTTTTCCAGGAAAAAAAAACCTTTTCAAGTTGTAAAGATTGAAAACACCACTTCTATTCATATCTATCATGAATTTATAATATAACATTGTTTACCGCTGTACATTATTGCTCTGCTGTACACTGTTCCTCTCAAAGATACATCTCTTCTCAAATTAAGTATTCAAGTTTCTGAACATGTTCGAAAAAATTAAAGATATTTGAAATTTGTAGGAAAATGGATTTTTATAAAAAATTAGGCAGTTGTGAAATCTTCCAAGAAATGGATTTTTGTGAAAAATTCATATCTAATAGTATAGCTCGAAATTATAGCTCAATAAAAACAATGAAAAAAAAAACATATATATATAGGATTGGAAGTCGCGAACTTGTAAGTTGCAGGACTAGCATCTACAAAACGAATTTGGGAGACCGATATCCGAGTATGAAGACCAGAACGATTGAATGCAAAAAAAAACGATGTATTTCCATAAATAGCTTATTCACACCACAGGACACCTTAATCCCTAATGTACACTGATTCGAAATGAGCTAGCGATCGTCTCTACGCAACCTTCCCTAATATTTCTGCGCATCTTACTGCGAGGATACACTGTTAGAAATTTTTGTATTGATTTTAATAAACTTGTGTTGGAAGTTTTTTACATAAATGCATGTTAAATTTAATAAACGGTGTTGTTAACATTTCATAAAAGTTTCTGTATATTAATAAACCTGTTTGCGGATATTAATAAACTTGTATATAGAATTTCATAAACAAGTATATTAAAATCCATAAACTAGTTCGTGAAATTTAATAAACATTTAGTGCATATTTTGTATAAACTTTCAAAAAAAAAAAAAAAAAAAAAAAAAACGAATTGATACTTTTCTTCAGTATATCTCACTAGAAGCTCTCGAAAATTGCGAAATAACTCCAAAAAATTTTTCGTCTCAAGGAGGATTTGAACCTAGTACTTTCCTACCTAAGCTACCTAGCCTATACGTTTTGGCAACTGAGTTAATGTCACATCTGAACAATGTTAATTCTTTTCAGATCATATGCATTCAAAGGTTTAATGCACAGGTTTAGAACTTTCAATAAACTTTGTAAAGTTAATGACAGTTAATAACATGTTCAAATACAAAAAATTATTACATATTTTTTTTAAATTCATGATATACTAAAAATTTATGATTGCATTAGAAATTCGACATACATGTTTATAAATGTTAAAAAACATGTTTATTGATATAGAATTCTTACAGAAATGAATCAATTTTAATATACTTTAATACATTAGAGTGTATTAAATTTAAAAATAGTGTGTGCGATGGGGATTCAATATACAACTTCAGCATTTTTAATAAACTATCTATAGATTATAATAAACGTGTATTTTGTTTTATACAAAAATTTATCAATTCTACTTTAACATACCAGTTTATTATTTTCCATACAACCTTAATATATGAAAGTTTATTAAAATTAATAACATTTTGAACAGTGTACAGTAAAGAGGGAGAAGACAAAATGGGCCTTACAGCAAACGTCTCAAAAATACTATGCCTGCAAGGTGCATTTTTGAAATGTGTTTCGGCTTATATGGCTAACTATTCAAAGGCCTACAGAGAAAGTAGGCCAACACAAAATCTCAACTCGCTTATCTGTATGTAATATATGAAGGATTGTTCATATAACTTATTTTTCACGCTCGCAGCACGGAAATCACTTATTCTTGTGTTTACTATTGTCCCGTGAAAAACTCGTTCTCGCCGCGCGCCTTCTCGCCGTTTTCTATGCCGCTCGAAGGTCGAGCGGCAGAGAAACTCGTCTTTTCACGACACAACAGTAAACAAAAGACTAAGTAATTTCCTTGCTGCGAGCGTGAAAAATATCTCTCGTGGCAAGGAGCATCAAAACTTCGCACTCGTAAAAACGCTCGTTTCTGCTCCTTGATACGAAATATACTATTTATACCTTTTGTTACTTTTTTTTTCCCAATATACAGTTTTTGGAGCTCGGAAAATTAATTTACGATATTCTTTAATTTTTCAATTGGACAACTCAACTAGAAAACCAAGTGGAAATCTCCTAGCTAAAAAAAATCAAATGATCCGTCATTTGACTGTTCGTATGGATAAATCAGCATTTTGGTCAAATGACTCGACCAAATGGGTTGACGAATGGACTTTCAAATGATCGGCTAAACGATTGACCAAATTAAACGGCAAAATGTAATGGACAATTAATTAAATTACTTGGTCACATGGCTGCGTGTAAAAAACCTCTTTTCACCGATACAGGAGCAAAAATCATGACTCAATTTTTTTTTGTTGAAAAACTGAAAAATTTCAAAACGTTCCCAAATGAAAACACATTTTTTGTCCATCTTATTTTGCCGTTCGATTTGATCAGACGTTTGACCGATCATTCGGAAATCCATTTACCAACCCATATTTGGTCGAGTCATTTGACCAAAACGCCTAATTATCCATATGAACAGTCAAATAAAACGAATAAATGACAGATCATTTGATTATTTTCAGCTGGGGCTAATGGTTTTCCTACTTGAACAAACTAATTGAAAAACAAATTGGAAAGTATAACTATTCTTCAAGTTCGTTTTTTATTTGAAAAACCAATTCGAATACCAGTTGAAAATTTTAAGCAGCGTAGTACATCCGAGTAAATGAACGTGCGAAGCGCGTAATGGTAAATCTAGTTCTTATATATATTAGATAAAGAAGAATCCTTGAACTCATCAGCGTTGATTCTTAGAACTTAATACATGAACTCTCAATGGTTCATTGATTATACAATTTGTTTCACTGAAAAATTCATAATTCTAAAACAAGAATTGTAAATACAAAAGTTATTTTATGAATATATATGGTAAATGGAGAATAGTTAGGGGGCCGTTCATAAACCTTGTGTCCTTCTAAGAGGGGGAGGGGGGTCAGATTAAAAAGATATGTTCCATGTTAACGCTTATGGAGAATCGGGACACAAGGAGGAGGAGGGGGGGGGGGGGTTAAAAACCGAAATTTGAGTCACGAGGTTTATGAACGGCCCCTAAGGCGAAATTCGTTACATACAAATTTAATTATAAAATATAAATGATTTCATAATTCGATTATTGAAGCTGCAATAACTTCACAAAGAAGAGAGTAGCAGACTCCAACATTCGTAATAATTATTCAAGAGCTTAATAAGAAGCTCGAATTTACAAATGGTTGGTTTGTTGTTCTCCCCTTTGTGGAATTACCGTAGGTCCAAATGATTAGATTATCAAATTATGGATCCCAACACTTGTGGCTTTTAAGCGGCACGAAGAAACAAAACCAAGTTCACAAATACCTCGTTCCACAACTGCATAGAATCGACCCCATCAGAACGAACCAACCTAGCATAATCCGGAACTTCTCGCTCGAGGACCACATCGGCAGCTTCGAATTCGCTCTCATTGCCACAAGTCATCGACGCGACGTGCAAAAGTCGCATTTGAAGACTCATCTTTTGCTCAAGCAAGTGCGCCTGCTCCATGTCCTTTTTCCTCAACTCGGCTACGCAAAAATTCTCATCTCACCTCGAAATCAAGGCCTCTAAACATTTAAAGTTTGACGACGCTTACCAATGATTTTCTGGATTTGCGTGTCCCGTACTCGGACCATCCGCTGACGCTCCTCAGCACTGGCAAAGGTAACGCCAGAGGTAGGATCACCATCCAAGGTCAACATGCTACTATCGTTATCAAAGTCCGAGGGACAGTTTTCAACTGCGTGCCTCATCGCCTGTATCCACATCTGCTTGTCTTTGGGCTTCTGCACCTTGAGCTCGAACATCTCGGGTTCACTGGGATTGCTGCTTATCAGGTAAATTCCGCGTGAATCTTGGCCAGCTTTCTCCCGTACTAACAACTTTTGTAATGACACGACGCCGGCTTTATTGTCAGGCACGAAAAATGCGTACTTTTGGTCTCTCGTCTCGACTAAGAAGAACAGCACGTCCGAGAGCACTATCACAACGACGGTGGCCATTTTCCCGCGGCCTTGCATCAAGTGCGCGCTCCCCTCGAACTTGAGGCTGCGGCGCATTATGTCAGACTTTTTGAATTTCTCGCCGCGAAACATAGCGAACGATTTGGCATCGATTCTGAAACGCAAGGCAACGCCGCAATTATGGAAGAAGCTCACCAAACAATGCTATTAAGAAGCCTTGCAACTTGCCTATTGTAAATTTCAATCTTCCTCTCGTCCCTTTCCTTGTTGGCGACGCAGGCGTCGACCTTGCTGAGAATGTTTTTAACGAGACTCAGTGCTCGGCGCAGGCTTTCGGCTTCGTCCGGATCGGTGCAAGTCTTAATAAGGGGTTCGATGAGCAACGGGTACTTGGTGAGACGTTGCGTCACGAAAAGAATGCATTCCGGTATGCCTTTCTTTTTGAGCAATGGGTTAGGCTGCAAACAAACTTGGGGAATTCGATGGAATCTTGGCAAAATCTGTGTGTTAAAAAAAAACTTTTACACACCTGACAACTTTGCACGAACTCGGCGAACTGCGGCGTGTGCAAGAGGCTCTTGTAAGAATCGGTGGCGTCCCTGTGCCGGCTGCAGAACTCCCCGTAAGCGTTCTTCAGGTACAACGCGTTGTTACCGGAGAATTGCTCGATGAGGATGTCAGCGATGGTCGCGACGACTTGGTGCTCAGCTTGACGCTTCCGCATTTTTAGGAGAAAGCCGAGGTGAATTTTGATGAGCTCGCTGAGTCTGGGGAACATGCGCTCGATGACCTGGTTGTTGAAGCGCAGGTTTCGCATGCCCTCCGCGAAGATTCTCTCCATGGCCAGGAGAACGAGGCAGTGGTGTTTTTCTGTGAGCACAAACTCATATATGTGCTCCTGGCGCTTGACCTCGCGCTCGTTATTGTTGCACAGACGTAGTGCGACGTTACGCCCGATAGCAGCACTCCACGAGTCTGACTCTTCGCGGTTTAATCCGAGCTCCGGGTCGAGGTCGTCCAGGCTGACGTGCATTTGCTGGTTCGGGTGTGGGTGAGTACTGTCATCTGCCAGGTCCAGATCTTCAAGGCCACTGGAAATCCATTGAATTTTTTTCATTAGTTCACATGGCATTGCTCGAGGCTGCCATTTTGCAACATCTGCAATCCCTATAGAAAAAAGAGTTTAAGAAACCGTAAATCGACCATTTTTTTTATTAATCGAAATTTGTTGAGAAACTATTGAATTCCAGAATAAAATTTGTGCTGAAAAACGAAATGTAATCATCAGAGTCATCAGAGTACTACACAGAACTGGAGATTGTAAATAATGGAGAAATTTTGTTTGTAGACAATTTAATTTTATGCATTAGAATTCAGACGATTAAGAGGAGAATAAACTTCATAGAAATGTTACTAATGGATGAAAAATGGATTGCTCAGTATTTCAGATTGTATAATTTCTCGGTGAGGATTTTTTAAAATTAAATTTACTGGTAAGTTTGAATCAAACATCACTGCATTCTTGAAAAGCTTTAATGCAATAGAGAGAATTTCTGATTTTACAGTTTCTGAGAAAAAACTTTGTCGCAAGATATAAGAAAAGTTAAAAAATTTCAAATTTATTATTGAACGATCGGAAAATGAAAAAGTCAATGTCTGAATAAAGATATCGTGACCTGGACTATAAAATAAAAGATACACCCCATTTATATAAACTAATAAAAAATCAATCACAGTACTTATTCTGAATGGTGCCGTGGCTTTCTTTGTCCTCCCATATGCTGTGACGTCACATCCATTGGTTAGAGAGGGATAACCGCGGCACTATTTAGAAAGAGTACTGTATTTTGAATTGACTAGAAAATCGAAGTCTACGAGAAAGACGAGAAACAAAAAATTTTTTAAATAGTTATGGTTATGGTTTCAATCAATAGAAATGTAAATTTTGAGAGCGGAAAAATATATAATGTCAATATTCTTGTTGAGAAATTTCGAAAATGGTAAATATTCTGCATCAAAAAACGAAACAAACTGCATTCTCATCATATATGTAATACTGTAAAACGTGGATTTCAAAAATGTGGATCCATAGCGGTCTTATACAGAGACTCAAGGGAGAGAGTGGCTATTGAACCCGCTCCTGATTGGAGATGTCGGAAAAGCGACCATCTTGGACACAGGCGCAGTGCTACTCGACGTACTCGGCTGTTTGTGTGTGTGCCGAGATGTCTGTGTGTGGGCCGAGTAGCACTGCGTGTGACTCCAAAATGGCCGCTTTTCCGAAATCTCCAATCAGGAGCGAGTTCAAAAGCCACTCTCTCCCTTGAGTCTCTCTAGTTTATAACAACTGCGAACGAATTTCGATGCTTGAGGCCCCGGGAGGCCATTCAAGCGGAAATCGTTGAGCGTCGAAAAAGCCATCAACTCAGTGCTATTTCAAAACTGTTAGCTTGTGCTCGGGCCGGGCCCTTTGAAACAGGTCATTAAAATGCGACGTGGATTCAGAGCGGTGTGTCCCCGAGACCCCCGAGCACCGCTCAAAATCCACGTTTTACAGTACTTCTATATGGCCAGCTACCTATGTTTGCCTATGTTAGCCTGCAGCAAGCGGGAGTGAAGCCAACAAAACGAGACGGAATATCATCTCATCTCTCTCACTCAGTAGGCAAGACGAGGAAAGGGTAGTAGGCAAGTTGTGAGAGTGGGGAGAGCGTGAATGGACAAATGGACTGCCCCTTCCCTGACTTGCCTGCTGAGTGAGAGAGATGAAACGATATTCTCTTTCATATTGTTGACTTCACTCCCTCTCCTTCAACTGACCATATAGAAGTATTAAATATATGATTCTCATTGATTTGTATTGAGAAATTTCTTCCAACTATTATTATTCAATATTTTAAATTCATAAATTTTCTATAAAGAAATTTGAAACAAATTTACTGCAAAATAAAAAAGTTTAAAAAATTGAGCAATTAACGAATGAAAAAAAGTAACAAGTGGAGATTTAACTAATTAAAAATAAACATTTTAGATTGAAAAAAAATTTGTGATCTTGATATTTTGGATGAGGAATTTTCAAAATTGTGAATTTTCGTTATGAGGATAAATGGTACACCCATAGTAATTAATAGAATTCACTGCAGTCTATGTCAGCTGTACTTGAGAAGAATAAAATTTTTTTCACAACTCGAGCATGGTAAGTTCGGTTTTAGACCTCGGCTAAGTGTGGTGAATGTGGCAGATTTCACGTCGTTGTCACTTTCCGCCCTGGGCAGGGGGGTGACACTTCTGTAGTTCCACCGGCCACTTAAAGTAGGTGGGATGGCGCTGGCGTTTGCCATGCATTTATGTAGGAAAATTTGAATAAATCGATTGGATTCACAAACATATTGAATAGTGCAGCATGGAACGACGCAATGTTTGAATTTCCGACTCACTTTTAATAATGACATTTTATTGAAAAAATTATAAAAACAAAACGTTTAGTACACACTGGATACCATGACATGTGACAATATTTTGTAAACAAGTGAGAGAGAGGGAAGGAATGCACAGCAAACGCCAGCGCCATCCCACCTACTTTAAGTAGCCGGGAACTACAATGCTACTAACATATTCGAATTTTCGCGCTCGCACTTTGCATACGTCGAAAATCGACTTTTTCATGCACTCGTTGTGAAAAATATAGTTCGCAACTCATTGGGGAAGAACAGCTCCACTTAGGAACACAGAGCCGACTGCGCAAAACTGCATACATTGGCATGTAGGACAAGCCCGCGCCCAGAGTGTCCGTGTAGGAACCGAGGAGTTCCACACAAAGCCACGAGCTTCTGTATGTGTGAAGCGACAAAGAGCGAGCAACGAGACTACTCGTCATGCACTCGGTCGAATTCAGGTTGTCTCAGGTAGACTTCTGAACCTTTTTAATTATTGGAGTTTACCAAGAAAACACCTTAGTCATCGTCTTCAATTGGATTCTAAATTCTCTAAATTTTCGGCATTTGTATGACTTGGTGAAAATTTGCCGCTTCGCATAAATTGGTTAAATATTCTTGTATGATTCTCGTTATCGTAAAAGTTAAATATTCGTATAAATTTCGTTATTTTGCGCGTATAAGGTGAAAAAGCAAGATGCGATTTAAAAACACACAAATTTGAAATTTCAGAATTTGACACTCTAAAATAAAAGCTTTTCGATAAAGTACAGAGCTGATTCGTCATAATCATAAAAAAACGTGTTTTCAAATACGATACGATATGTAAATACAAAAAAAAAAAATAATAAGCTTTTTTTTATGTTGGGAAAACCGAAGAATTTGCCCACACTTTTTTCCAACATTTAAAAATAGAATCCTTTCCCTACATAAAAAAATCAGTCACTTTATATACGCAAAATAATGAAATTTATACAAAAATTTTTACTCTTACGATAACGAAAAAAATACAAGAATATTCAACCAATTTACGTCAACCGACAATTTTTCACTAAGTTATACAAATGCCGAAAATTTGAAGAGTTTAAAATCCAATTGAAGACGATGACTGAGGTTTTTCCTTCGTAAATTCCAAACATTCAAAAGGTTCAAAAGTCTACCTGAGACAACCTGAATTCGACAGAGTGCATGATGAGCAGTTTAGATGCTCGCTCTTTGTCGCTTCACACATACAGACGCTCGTGGCTATGTGTGGAACTCCCCGGTTCCTACGCGGACACTCTGCCCGCGCCGCTTCGCGGCGCCCACACAATACACATCCTACACCCCGATACATGCGGCTTCACGCAGGTAGCTCCGTGTTCCTAAGTGAAGCTGCCCTTCTCCAACTCGTTTCGAAATATACTATTTCATCATACAGGAGTTCTAGATTAAAACTTCACTAAAAAATTAGTGAACCATTCGTAAAAAACCAAATTTTAGCTTTAGTGGCTACAATATCATATGGAAAAAATTTTGTAATGAAAAATGTGTGATTTAGGCATTTAATTCCAAAAACCATTTGATTGATATTATTATGGAAAATAATAAATAAAAAAGGTAACGTTAACATGAGTAAAAATTTTAATTTGTCTTTAACTGTTTTAGTACTGACGATTTTAAAGAAATCAACTTAAAATATTAAAGTCACAAATATTTATTATTTTAATCATCATAATATCATTTCCATTCGAATCCATAATGACCTTGATTATTTGTTATTTTTTTATTTCTAACCTTCATTTTGAACTCTTATTTTGTAGTATACTCGAGGAAGAGAATTGGCATTCAAAATTCATAAGATATAAAATTCGATATAATTGATTTCTAATTTATGAGTAGATATTTTTCCATTTGTCAATACAAATCATCCTACTTTATCATTTTCTTATGATACGTTATTTATTTCAATAAAGTATCATTAAATGCAGGCACCATCTTAAATAACTAACGTAACATAAGATTGTAGCCGGGGCTACCGATTTCAATGGATTCCAAGGCCTCCCGTTCACTGACATAGTCTGCAAGGTTTATTTTTACCAGGGTATTGAACTGGAGCGAAATTATCTTCTATCTTCTCCGGCTTCGGAGAGGAACGTTTCTCGCAATCTTCCTCCCTTCCGGATGCGGAGGAAAAAAATTTCTCGCAGTCTTCTTCCTCTCCGGAGAGGAACTTTTCTCGCATTTTTTTTCCTCTCCAGATGCAGGGGAAAATATTTTTCGCAAGCGCTATTTCATCCGCGTACGGGGAAAAACTACTTTCATAAAATCTCTCCTATACGATAAATATTTAACTTTTTACTTGATATTGATATCTGGAGGAACTTAGTGAAATAAAATACGCGAAAAAATTAGATGCGATTAAATTAGATACGCGGATGATGAGAGTTTCTTTCTTCGTGACCATATTTCTTAGTCAGTCGTCATAAGTACGTGGTGCTGTTCACATATTGGGCACACGGTCTTATTGTTTAATACATGTGTAATTTAATAAGATGACGACTTTTTGTTTTGATTGTGGATTGGTGATTTTAACGATGGTTAGTCTCGACCGGAAAAAAATTTTTTGGCGTTAGTCAAATATTCGAGATTTGAAATATTAGATATGATTGTAAATAGATTGTTGAGATTTACCTTGGAATTTATCCTCGATCGTTTTTTGTTAAAAAAATTTTTCGTGGGTTTTTCTTCTTTTTTTAAAGGATCCTGAAGAGGACCTGATGTAAGGTCGAAATATTGATCGGTTTAACCTAAGTGAATAAAATTCGTTGACTGAAGAATTGGCTCTGAGTGATCATTTTTTTGACATTGAATGAATAATACGCGGAAAAAATTAAGGTATATACTATAACTTGGTGCTAATTGATTGAAAAATAATTATACATATTTTTTGATAGTGTTTGTCTTTACAAAAATAAGACTCTTTCTCTACATTATTGTGAAGTTACCCGAGCGTTCTATATTCAAGCAAAATCGTTTAATTCAGTTGAGGGTATCTTGTAGTGCTAGGTTACTTAGGTAAAAATTCAAACAGTTTTTTATTTATTTTAATTTTAGTACAAATTTATTTTTCAAAAACTTATCTCAGCGACAAACTAAGTACTAAAAAGCACCAAATCATGAAAAATATTTTTTTCTTTATTAAAAAATCTATCTGTAGGACGAAATTTTGTTTTGACATCGTAATTTCGTTTTATGGATACACGGAAAAAAATTTATGGGATCATGTGCTAGAAAGTGCCTCTAAAATACCATTTACTGGAATGGGTGGACAACGTCAACTCACAGTATATATTTCCAAACATATGGTCAAAATCGCTTGTGGGAATCGGGAATGTTAACCGTGTTTTTACAAACTGTTACCAAAGATTTGCTGTTTTACCTACGCGATATCTTCAAAATTACCAAACGAACCTGGGAAATTGAAAAAAAGCAAAAAGATTCATCAACCCCTTTTTCCTCTCTTTCCTCCCCCCTGTTGTATCGTCATTGGTGGCTTTGGGGTATTTTTGTCAATTTATTCCTGAATGGTTGGAATTTTTTTTCCTTGAATCCCGGAGACAGGCGCTTCCTCGCAGCAGTGGTGGCCCAAGTCACTGGCGCTTGGACTTTTGCAACTGATTAGCGGCTAGCGATGCAACAACTCCACGAGGTCCTTCACAAAATGAGAGAGTTTTTGTGCTACTTAAAACACCCACGTACCACGTGACTTTTGGCTCGTTCATTTTTTCCAAACGTTTGGGAACATATCGTGCACTTACAGCAAATGGTAGGCATTTCAATATGAAATGATGCTACATCACTTTTTTCCCCATAAATATGGGACTTATAACATTTCTTAGTAGCACGAAGGAATAAAGTTTCGTATTACCTACAGTGGGCTCAGGACAAAAATAAAAATTCGACCCTCGTCCTGCCATTCCAGTTTTTTATGGGAATCAGACCCGACAATTTTTTTCCGTGTAAAATTTCCAACAGTAAACAATATTTATTTTTTAACTTCTTTTTAGTACCAAGTTTGTCTGAGATCAGTTTTGACAAAAGTTATATGTGTAAAAACTTTGAAATAAAAGTAAGAGTAAAAATCTGTGCCTTACCAACAGAGCACTATGGAACGCGCTCTTATTTTTGGTTAAGACGACTTGGAGCATACTGTAGTGCAAGAAAGACGCGTAGTATAGAAACTGGTATAGTGAAAGAGAGACGAAAGGAGAAAGTCTTCCGAGTCGTCTTAAAAATAAAAAAAAATCTTCTACAATCAAAACTCACACTTTCTTGCTTACGCGAATCGAAACAAATCGCGTGAAACTTGTTTTTTCTTGCATTATTTAAAGGGTTCCTACTTTCCTCTCGTCGCATCAGGGCCATCAGGTATGAAAATAAAGATAAAAGAAATAATAAAAGCATCTAAACCAGCAAGAGAATGCGAGTGAAAACAAAACCTATTGCAAAAACATTGAAGTTTTTAGTGAATTAATTTATAAATAAACGCATAATTATGCGTGTCAGATGGTTTTCACCACACAGACGCTCCTCAAAATATCAAACTTCGATATAATAAAGTTGTTCCCAGTAAAGAACAAAGTAATATGAATAAAATTTCAAGTTTAGAAAATTTTCAAGGTTTCTCAACAATTTACTTTGGTTGTAAGATAAATAATAAATGAAATAAAGTAGGTTAGAATGGAAATTTAGTGACAATTAACCGACATATGCGGAATCATCGTTTTTTAACTGAAAAACAGTAATTTGTACGACTTTCTTAAATTCTAGGACCCTATTTTCCGATATTTTTAGTAAACCGAAAAACCCATTGTGCTGTGAAAACAATAATTATGCTTAAGCAAGAGTAATATACAAGTTATAGCTGGATTTTAACGAGATTGCTTAAGCGAATATAGCTTATGCTTGTCACAGGCATAACCAATGCCACTGCAAGTTTAAAAATGAGCTGTCCTTCACAATTTCAGCATAAAAAAAAAACAGCACACAAAAGCGTGCCGTTACGTAAAACTACATCTTTATGTCACATGCTAATGTAAAATATTAAATAATTACATTTGATTTCATGAAGCTAAACGCACTTTCGTAAAATATTTACGAGACATTATATCCCCCCCCCCTCCAAACCTCCTTCGTGACATATTTTCGAGACATTCTACTACCCCCGTATATATGTCCAAACCGAGGAGAAAGACTACTACTACTACAACGTCACAAAACTATAATCATAGAGAGTGTTATCGCAATGAACACAGTAGATGACATTACAGAAAAAACACAAATGCGTACGACATTTTAAATGTTATTGGCCATTTATGTTTAGCACCTGAAAGAGTTTCTCGATGTAGTATTGGTATTAGTAGATATAGTAATAACGACCCAAAACGCCTGATAAGAGATTTTTTATTCTCAAACAAACTGAACTTCATCCTTACCGAGTTAAGCGAAATCAATTAAATTCCAAACGATCGGGCAAGAAAATAACTTATGCAAAATCCCTCTAACAATGAAAACAGAAATCTTTAAATTTTCCGCTGACAAGTTGTAAAAAAATGTAATTTTCAGCTATTTTTGTTCATAAAAAATATACTTACTTAACTACGATTATGTGAAAGCAGAAATACAACTTTCAAATAATTCAGCAATTACGAAAACGATTTGTTTATGATTTGCTGCTTATTAGTTGTACGGAAATATAATTTGTTGCTGTTGTTGGTAAAAAAATTAAAATTTCTCAAATTTCATATGCAGTAAGAGTACATGCAGAGAAAAGTATACTAAAATTAACCTACTCCTTGTTCACATATGAATCTAAAAAAATTTTTACTCATGCATGTCAGCTAGAATATTTAGTCGAGTTATTAAAAGTGTCGCCGATATGACAAAGTGTTATTGAAGAAATCACTTTTTTAGGTTCGTATTTGGCTAAAGATATCCCTGAGTGTAAAAACTTTCAAAATATTTCTGCAAGTACAAAAACTATTGACTCGTTTTCATTTCCTTGTCACTAATGTTCACAAAAAATTTGTCCTTGCTAGTTTAATGTATAGTTAAAAAAGAATATCTGCATTATTTTGCCATATACATTTAATGGTCTTGTTACCAATTTAATTACCGCTTCTTATTTGTAAATAAATTAAATTTTCCGTCAATAATGTTCATAAGAAGTTATTTATCGCTCAGTCAATGTGATTTTAGTAAAAGAACTTTTAAGTAATTTTACCGAAAACAAAAATCGTAAGCGTACAATATAACAATTTCATCTAATATGAGGAATAAACAGATGAGAAACAATTTGCCTGACCACCTAATGACCTTCTATAATTAACATTTTGGAAAAAATCGTTCGCACCATGGAAAAAAATTAATTTCTCACGAGGGTGTAAGTTATATCCCGGACTGAAGGCGAGGGATATATTCACCCGAGGGAGGAATTTATTTTTTCCCTAGATGCGAAATGTACCATTTTGGGCGGTTCGATTTCGATACTAGAACATCTAGTGGTTCTAGCTCTTGCCACCGACGTGATAACGCACAAGCTACTCATGACTCTATAGCACGACAGAAGTTAATAATGGCCATTAAAACTTTAAAAAATTATTCAAGACACTTAAAACCAGCATTTTGGCTGTAAAACAAAAAAATTATTTTACGCCATTTTAACCTCAAAACTGACATTTTGACGTGACTTCTCGGTTATTATAGCGTAAAATACTTCACGTAACAAGCACGGATGTGCAATTTGGCGAAACGGCTAACGGACCTCAGCTTCGCTTCGGTACATTATCTTGCCGTTTCGCCAAATTCGCACATTCGTGCCTGGCACGTGATGTACTATTTTAGACCTGCTACACCAGACTCCCCCCTTAATTTAGTAACACGAACTGGGCACGCAGTACTCAACGGTATGTAAATTTTTTCTCAGATTATATAATTTGTTATCATAATTTATTTCTGCGTGTATCTTTCCAAAGTAATTATTCATTTATTACACTGTGCGACAAAAATTTATGAAAATGATTCGTCTGAGATTTTTTCAAAATAAAATGAATGTACATGAACCCTGTAACCCATTCCTGAAGGAATTTTTTTCGGATTAGCTTGTATAAGCGAGATATAAATATTAATATTATTCACGAAAACACGATGATGGAAATGGGCAATTTATATCCGATTTTCATGATTCGAAAAGATTTTTCCATGTTTTTTGTGCGTGTGACTCATTTTACAGATAAGATTTTTTAAAAAATTGATCGAACTCGAATTCTTCGAAAAACGATGTTTGTCCATAAAAAGTGAGAACTGCTCTGATGGTTGTAGGTTCCACTGAATTATACCTGTTTACCTAACGGTCCAGAGTTGACGATCGGGAGCCCAAACTTGTGGGCCATTTATCTCCGGTTCAAAATTCTTCTTCTTTATTGATGACTGTAAATACTTGTATTCTATAGAATAACATAAACCACAATAAAAGAAGATCTAATTCCGAAATTTCTAAGGTTGAATAGGTGGAACTAATGAAATTGAAGTTTCATCAGATATTGTAATATTTTTTTTACAACGAGTCGTATAGTTTCATACTCTATTAAAATTGTAACAAAATTAGATTTATGAAAGTAACAGTGAAATTCGACGATATTTATTGGATATCCTGATTTTATTACAATAATAAATAATTATAAAAATAATATTATAATAATATCCAAATAATTATTCGGATTCAATGTCGGACGTTTGTGCGGATTCTTCTTCTTCTTCTTCTGCATCTTCGGATGTTGATGCCCCAAATTTGACATAAGCAGCCTTACAATTATCAGCGATGAGCGACTTAAGATTTTTCCCCTTGAATCTCTTTTCGATGAAAATCAAGATTTGATGAAATCTCTCACGGTGTTCATCACTTTCTGTCGGCAATTGCTTGCTGAGCATGTCCAAATGGCAATGTAGAAAGTGAAGTTTCAGTGACATATTCACTTCTGGAAAACATGCTCATTTAATTAAGCATGTACTTAAAAAAATATAATCATACAAAAAGCTGTGATCAACAGTACCTAATTTTTTGAAGGTCTTTAGCATGTTCATCACAAGTCCTGGATAGTTTTCTGTTCTATTTTTGCCAAGAAAATTAGCGATGACTGCCTTTATTGCTTCCCATGCTTTTGATTGAGTCTTCGTTAACGCTTTGTCAAATGACGATGTTTTTATCAGGCGTCTTATGTCAGGCCCATTGAGAACCCTTTTGGTAAAAATTTTTAAAGTTCATTTGAAATTTCCTGATATTTTTTTGAAAAGTGTAAAAAAATTTTCGAACTATTTTTCAGCTGATCAAAATCCATCAAAGTCAAATTTCTTGATAGATATATATATCGAAAATAAAAAATCATCTGCTAAAGAGGCTTTATAGGATGAAGTAATCTTTCGAAAAATTCACATGAAAATTGGACAGACATTTGTAAAAGATGAAAGATTTTTCGAAAACAAGCAATGTAGAACCATAATTTTGAATTCAAAAAACTCGAACTTTTATCCTTACACGTATGTTATGTATATAATTATGTATATGTATACAATGTTAACTAATAAAGTCAACTTAACACGCAAAATGAAACGGTACGTAGATACAAATCTTACTCGTAAACATATAAAACTGCAGTTGCTATAAATTGTTTGCATACAGTTTAATTTTCTGATTCCAAAAAATAAATTAGCACTGTAAAATTTCGTGACGCATTCACCGAAAGAAATTTTTTTCTAACATTCTAAATTTTCATTATCATGAGACTAGAATCTCAGGATTTAGAAATCTAAAATATAATTTTTCACCTCAAAACTTATCAATAAAGATTATCTGAAAAACAATAATTTCAAATTTCATACAGTAATATCATGAAACTCTAAAAAGTATTATATCTGTGTTTTGAAACAAAGAAAAAAATGAATCAATTTATAGCTGTGTATTCAATGAATCTTGAAGAGAATAAAAAAAAATATACGGACCTTCTTTCAACTTTGCATCGCTCAGCGCAGGGAAAATATTTCGGAGGCATTGTAATAATGTTTCATTGTTCTTCACAATCGTTTTTATGTAACTCTTCACGATGCCTTATTTCACATGAAGAGGTGGAATCAGAACGTTCTCCATTGGTAAAAGAGAATCATTGATTTGGTTGCATCGACCTTGCACAAGGTTCGTAAGCGGTTCCCAGTGGTATGTCTCATACTGGTTCCCTTTGAATCGCGAATCCCACAAACATATGAAACACATGTGTTTGGTATATCCGGACTGGAGACTGCACAAAATCGCAACGACTTTCAAATCACACATCACCTTCCACTGATGTTCCTTGTAACTTACGGACTCCAGGATTTTTTTCAATGATTCATAATTTTCTTTTGTATCGGTACTATACGCTATTGGAATGGAAGGTTTTTTATTTTTTCGGTCGAGCAGCACGACTTTTAAGCTTGATTTTGAGGAGTCGATAAATAGAAGCCATTCTCAACAAGAGTAGTCTAAATCCATCGCGTCAATTAACTTTTTGATGTCTTTGCAAAAAACAAACGTATTTTCCGTATTTACTATTAAAAAATCCTCAAAATACGCTTGGCGCCTCCGAAAACTTGTGATTTTTACACCAGGTGCTAAATTGTTGCCCAGTTTGAGAAATCCTGCTAATTTTTCTCCTTGTCTTGAAGATAAACACAGCTATGCAACCATCTTATTTAGTAATTCTTGAGATACAGGCCCATGTGGTGCGCCAGATTCAGTGGTATAATCTTCATCCATGTCGAAATCGGGTACACTGCTTAGATCAACGGTTTCTTGGTCTATGGGTAAACATTGCGGACTGGTAAATTTTCAGAATGCGGAAGGGGACGCTGAGCACTTGGTACACTGCTGTACAATTATCGCCTTCTTTTTTCTCTGTTTTCCCCAACATTATTGTTGATGCAAGCATAACAATTTTCTGCAGAATGGCTTCTAGAATCTGACCAAATCATGGGGACACCAAAAGGGATTTTTTTATTTTCTCCAATCTTCCACTAGCGTAAATTGCTGTAGCACGTTTTGCACATTCGGTTTGGAGCCCAAGACACATCGTAAACTATTTCCCGACTAAAATATATTTCGTACGTTTGGGCGACACTAAAGATGTTTTTTAGGTCGTACGACGTGTTCACGGTAATAATTTTGCCACAGACATAACAAAAACAGTCTAATCGAAGAGGACATTTTTCCATTATGAAAGAATGGAAGCACACGTAATGAAGATTTTTTCGCCCGACCGACTTTTCGCCCGAAGTTTCGAGGTGAACTAAAAGCTTAAAATGATGGAAATGCTAATATACACGCTCTGAAAAACAAAAAAATAGATTTCCATTCCAGGATTTCTGGAATATACCCTTGAAAAAACTTTTGAAGTATTTGAGAATTCGATATCAAAACAATTCGTCCTCCTTCTCAATTCCCAATACATAACAGCACATGGACCATTAAATGAACATTTTAATACTTAATCAAAGTTTCGTTCTTTATTTTTGAACATCATATCATAATCTTTCTCTACGAAAGTTTAATCACAAGCAAATTTAATAATTCATTCTTTCCATCTCAACATTAAGACACAGCGTCAAAAAACTGGTGTTCCCTTGCCAGAAGGCGGGAACTTACTCAAAAAACTTTAAACTTTCGTAGAGAGAGATTATAGATACTGATGATGTTCAAAAATAAATGAACGAAACGTTGGTTAAGTATTAAAATGTTCATTTAATGGTCCATGTGCTGTTTCCATCCCCTACTTATGTATTAGTATTTGAGAATGTTTGAACATGTATATAGTCAACAACAACAACAACAACAAAATGTATGAGTAAATGAAAAAAATACTCGATAAATACAAAAAAATACTATTAATCTAGTATGCATAAAAGATATCAATTTCGATAATGACATTTTTGGAAGCCCAAAAAATAATGGCGCCATTCACTGACAATGAGTAGGCCACAAGTTCGACCTTCGAGCTTTAATAAGGCTTTCGGCATGCGTCGACTGTGGACCATTAAGTATACAGGTATAATCCAGCGGAACCTACAACCATCAGAGCAGTT
This sequence comes from Platygaster robiniae, assembly GCA_028476575.1. Classification (NCBI taxonomy): domain Eukaryota; kingdom Metazoa; phylum Arthropoda; class Insecta; order Hymenoptera; family Platygastridae; genus Platygaster; species Platygaster robiniae. The sequence continues at coordinate 23,840,896 of CM052021.1, forward strand.
CTCACTTTTTATGGACAAACATCGTTTTTCGAAGAATTCGAGTTCGATCAATTTTTTAAAAAATCTTATCAGTAAAATGAGTCACACGCACAAAAAACATTGAAAAATCTTTTCGAATCATGAAAATCGGACATAAATTACCCATTTTCATCATATTGTTTTCGTGAATAATATTAATATTTATGTCTCGCTTATACAAGCTAATCCGAAAAAAATTCCTTCAGGAATGGGTTATGGGGTTCATGTACATTCATTTTATTTTTGAACAATCCTAGACGATTTTTCGTGTTGCACAGTGTTATATGTGTCGTGGGATGAGAAAACGCAGCTTAGTGGCAAACTCGATAAGGTTCACTCGGGACCGACTCGAAATTTTGAGCTCAAAGTGCCCAAATCACTATACTGTGGGGGAGCTATTGTGCTCGAACTCGATAATTTATTTTCCAAAAACTTTTCAATCGTTCAGCATAGTAGTGATGAGCGACACCAGAAAAAAGTATCGATACCAAGGTATCGAGTACTACAATAGATCCGATACCAAAACAAAATGTATCGATATCAAGGGTATACTTGTATAAGTTTCCGACCGATCTGAAATGCTCGGGCTTGAAAAGAATAATTTAAAATAAATACTGAATAAAAAGAATACTCATTGTTATATTATTACATTATACAATCAATATTATATGGACATGTAATTCGCGCTTCCAGAGAAACATAATCATATTCTATTCATCTATCTATACATATAAAAATGAAATGCTGTTCGTGTGTTACCTCATCACTCGCAAACGGCTGAACCGATTACCCTAATTTTTTTTTTTTTTATTTTGTTCGTTATACTCTGTAGAATGTTAATAGCACAAAAAGTTTTAAGTTATTATCAAGAAAGGTCGCGTAACCAACAAACAACTGAAAGAATGCATAACACACACACACACACGCACGCAGGCACGCACTATGAATACTTGATTTTTTATGCTACTGTTAATGGTGTTTGTTTACATAGCAAACATCAAACTTCATTCGACAATCCTTTTTTTGTTTATAAAATTATCTTAAATGAAAGGTATGTCAACAACAACATTTAAATTAAAATAAATTTAATAACTGTCAGTTCAACATATCTCATCACGTGCAGTGCGCGCGTGTGTGTGTGTGCGTGCGTGCACGCGCCTTTGAGCTTGCTTTCTCAGGTTTCATTACAAAAAATTTGTTTATTCATTAATTTTTATTAATTAAATCCTTACGTTTTATTCGAACTTTTATTGTAATTAAATAAATAGTTTGACATGTATGATTCGAAAAAAAAAGAAAAGCGAATTTCCTTAACCAAACTGTCAGTTATGTGAAATAAATTTAAAAAAATCAAATATTCTCGATTTTCCCAGTCAAATTGCTTCTTGAGATTTATTATAGTTACAAATCGTCGACGTTTCGACTCGTTCAGAGTCCTTTTAAAGAGAACCTATCACCAATACAAGAAAATAAATAAAACTAATCATCACATATTACAAAATCAAGTTATAATAACTCACGTCATACTATGTATACTATTTCCATTTCCTCCAGTCATGTTCTTTCAAAAATTTTTTGATTGAGGGACTTGATTTGTTGTTAAGGACAAATTGGTACTAGAAACCGACTGCATCCAATAGGTGTTTGAATTACTATTCAGCACATCCTTTGACGCATAAGGTTAGCACAATCATTGGTCTTGTTGATAGAGCTGTATTATTATCTGATAAAGAGTTTTTTAATGAGAATTTAATAAAGGTGAAAATTATTTTGAAAGATAATGACTATCCGATTTCTTTAACTGAACAGGTAATCTCTAATAGAGTGAAGATTTTACATAATAGAGAAAAAATTGGACAAAACATGAAGGATAAAAAAATTGAAGATTTTCAACAGATCATACCTTTATTTTACATCAAAAATTTTTCGGAGAAAATAAAGAAAAAATTCAAAAAGTTTGGTGTTAATATAATTGATAAAATATATAAGAATAAAGCCAGTACTTTCGTTAAACTTGAGAAAGATAAAGTTCAAAAAGAAAGGCAATCAAATATTGTATATAAGATTAAATGCCAAGATTGTGATTTATTATACATAGGTCAGACTCGCAGACATATGGAGAAAAGAATAAAAGAACACAAAGAGAATATAAATAAAGCTAATATCGAACCTACTGTTATTAGTGAACACAGAATTAAGTTTGATCATGAAATGGACTGGGATAATTTTGAAATTTTAAATAAGGAATCTTTATATTACAAACGATTGTTTGCGGAAATGACCTACATTAAGAAATATGAAAATAAAGTAATGAATAAACAAAAAGACCTTGAACACTGGAATGATATGTATGATGTTTTAGTTAAGTATTGTTAATGATTGTAAAATTGTATTTTATAGAAATCATGAAATATAAACTTCATGTCACTCATAAACATTACATGATCATACACAACGAAATATTGTATATGTCATAGAAATTTTATCACTGACGCATCTGATTGTACAGGAATGCTCAGTATATTTCCAGTCATTGACGAGTTACTATGTACTTATTCTTCATTATAATGTAGTAACATATGTATTTTACAAACTGACTTGAATGGCAATGGCTATTTTTTGAAAGAACATGACTGGAGGAAATGGAAATAGTATACATGGTATGACGTGAGTTATTATAACTTGATTTTGTAATATGTGATGATTAGTTTTATTTATTTTCTTGTATTGGTGATAGGCTGTCTTGAAAAGGACTCTGAATGAGTCGAAACGTCGACGATTTGTACCTATAATAAATCTCAAGAAGCAATTTGACTGGGAAAATCGAGAATATTTGATTTTTTTAAATTTATTTCACACCGAGTGAGAACTTTGTTCTACTTTATTAATGATGATAATAGTAATAGTAACAATAAAAGTCATGAAAATTTTAATTATTATAATAATCTTAAAAATAATCCAGCAAATTAAACTTAAGCCGAACTTTTAATCCAATTGGGTATGTTTCAAGAATATTTTTAGTCGCACTTCACATAAAAGTAACATTTAAAAAATTTTTTTATTGGCTTTTTCATTAGAGTAAAATCAAACTTCGATGCGAGTAAAATTGTTACATATTAGAGTAAAATTTCTAGCCAAATTCATGTTCACGCCTTGGAAAACCATCATCGTTTTTTGTATACATATGCAGAAAACAGCAAAACAAAAAATATTATTTATCCTAAGGTATTTCAATAAGTATTACATTACACGATCTGAATTTCTTCAATTTAATTTCTACTTCAAAGAATTATATTTCTGCAGATCAAATGTGAGTAAAATTATTAATCCCAACAAGTAAAATCTAGGTCTTAATCAAATATTTACTGAAATAACTTACTGATAAATAAATTAATGAATAATCGGCAAAACAACGTCTGCCGGGTCCGCTAGTTATATATAAAAAAAGAAATGATTGTCACGAATTCAAATTAGCTATTAGAATGATACGAGCACATATCAAAAATATTTTTATTCTACTTTTTTCAATGAATTTATTTCAATTTCATACTTCTATTTATTTTATAAATTGTGAAAACCGAATATCATAGCGTTCGGGACAGGCCTTCATTCAAGAAAACAGAATTTTAATCTTTCCTCGGACTTTATTTAAATCTAGAGATAAAGAATTATTAGACAACTTTATTTATATATATGGTCTAAGGGTCAGATGAGTTGCGTGGTATACAAATTGACCATCAATTGTTTTAGCTTTTCAGCAATATAGATATAAATGTTTGAAAAAAAAAAAAAAAATTAAAGTCAAAAGACTAGTACGCTGCAGCGTACCAACAGCATCAACAGTACCAACAGCGTCTGGAGCACCTAGGAGCGCCAGTCGCCACATTGCGCCGCATAATAGAGCTTTTTGAATATTGTTGTTGGCACTTTCGAAAAGGAGGTATCGTTTTGTCAATACTAATAAAAAAGGTATCGATACCCTCAAGTATCGACACATTGAGTATCGGTATCGGTATCGGAAGTATCATTTGGTCAAGTACTCGATACTAAAAGTATCAAGTAGGTATCGCCCATAACTGCAGCGTAAGCACTGGAACGAATTGCGCTTTTATATTGGCTGAGTTTGATGAGAGTCGAGCTCGAACACAATATCCTTCACACAGCATCGTTCTTTGGGGCACTTGGGGCCCAAAACTTCGAATCGATCCAAAATAAACCTTACCGATTTTGCCATTAAGCTGCGTTTTCTCATCCCACGACACATATCTTTGATATATTTTTTCCACAATCGTTACGTATGTCGTTGAATTTATTCAAGAAAGGACGTAAGAGAAATTTTAATTGAAAAGCGTTGTAAATTTTTGAAGAAAAAAATGATCGTAACTTGCCAAAAATGAAGAATATAATTTTATTCTTTTTTTAATTCTTCAGTTAATATTTCCCAACACGTGTAATACACATGGAAAAAAGCAAAAATTCGCAGTTAAAATTGTGTTCAAAATCGAAAATTTGTGTTAATAACTATGAAAAAACCATTCTAACTCAGCCAAACGCAGCGAACTAAAAGCGGTGTTGGCGACGATGCAAAAATTTTTTAAAAGTAGTCCAACAATAAATACTGACCTGCTTGTGTCGCGACTGTGAACCGTCCCATCGTGGTCCTTCTCTTCGTTAATAGTTTGACTGAAAATAAATGTTCTCACTTAGTCTCAAAATTTTCGCGCCGTCAAAAAAACTTTGCACATGAAAAAATTGATAAATAAATAAAATAAAAAACAAAATAAGAAACGATAAAAAAGTCACTCCAACAAGTGTCCGAATCCAAAACTTGAAAACTGTCATGGATGGACAAGAAAAAAACGGTAAAATAATTGTAAAACGAAATCTAGATCAGATCGATATGGAGAGATTCGGCGGTGAGAAGAGTTTTCGAGTCAGCCATCATTCGCTCGAAAAATGGATGCTAATGATGTTAGGAAAAGTAAAGGTAAATTCGAACCCCGATTTTTTGCGTTTTTATCTATAGTCACCATTCATCAACAAGGTCACGATTGGATAGGAGCAAAGAGGGGAAGTGCTGCAAAAAAGAGAACGAAAATGTGAGTTAACACTCGAACCTCAAATTTAAGTGCCCCATCGACACAGAGCAAATTTTATCAATCTGAAATATTCTACAATAATCAAGGTAAGAAACAAAATTGAAAAAAATTTCTGCAATTAAAAATTTTACAATTTTTTTGAGATTAAATGTTCAACAACTTTGTACACTTTGTGAACATTGCATATTTTTTTTCTAAATTATCGAAATCACTTTTAATTCCTGATTATCTGCCATGTATCTAATTGCAATGAATTTTCAAAAACTGTCAAATATTTTTAGCTACGAAACGTATGTACTCATTCAATTTGACAAATATTTTAAAAAATAAACTTCACTGGTACCGATTGATAAAAATTAATTATTTCGAATCAAGAATGCCATGAATTTTTTACGGCGATATTTTTATCGAATTAACTACAAAATAAAGGTAAGGAATGAAAGCAATAAAAAATTACCAATATTCATGGTTATGCATTCAAAAAGTTGCAAAAAAACGACTAATGCCAAGGATTACACCTTCCAATATAAACAATATACCTGGTGAAACAATGCGTTTTAGGCATTGCAAAATGTAAACGAAAAAAATGTTTCCGAAATACCCCGGTCTCGCCTATAGATTCAACAAATGAAAAATTAAAATTTTAGATTAAAAAAGATTCGCGATCTCAATATTTTGTATTAAGAATTTTCGAAATAGTGAACTTTAGTTGTTATTATATTAAATGGTGAATTCACATAAACAATAAAATTTACTTTATCCTTGAGTAATCATAATTTCATTGGAAAAAATACATTTCTGTCATATAAAAGTTCTGAATTGAAACTTTACTGCAAAATGTGCGAATAACACTGTGCGACAAAGTTTAACTTTAGGTCCCCGAATGAATTGAAAATCAGAACATGTATAGAGTTTGACCCCCTGATCACTTCTTCCGAGGCGTTTATCAAGATTAGCTCTTGTTTTCAATAAATAATTGTTCATTGTTTTTTAATTTATTTTCCGTATTTTCGGCCAATTTTCATGAAACAAAAAGTAAATGTATCTACAAAATCTCAAAAATCTATTGACACTATTAATTTTTCAAAAACAAAATTGCGTTCGCGAAGTCAAAAGTTCGATAAAAAACCATTAGCATATTTTCTCGGTATTCCAAACGCTTGCTGGGTCAACACTCGCTGAGGCCCAAATCGATCGTTGTTCGTAACAATGACTGCGGTCAGATTCAAGAGGCATTAGGATCAAAGTTAATTCTGTTTTACTATTTCTAATATTTTCTACCAAAAAGTTAAGAATTAAGTGACTTTCACATGCGGAAAATCGTTAGAGTCAACACCGACTTTGATACCGAAAAAGACAGATTATAAAGAAAACGAAAAAAATAAAAATGTACAAGAAAGTAAAGTTGTTAAAAAAAGCCGTTTACAATTAAATATTCAACGATTTGTCAAAATTATAACAATTGAAGGAACATTTTTCATTCGCCGATTGTACGTTACGATATATTATTATTCGTTACACGAAAAACTTGTACATGAGTATAACTATAATTTACAGCATCACTACGATTTACTAATTACCTCTTAGTACAAAATGATACGAAGAATCCATATCGAAATAAATGACATAGTCATGCGTTGGTTCAGTTGGTTATGATTTTCAGTTTAGATAATATTTTTTAGAGCTGCATTTACCCCCCAAAAAAAGTAAAATCCAGCACTTCCTACTGCGATCTGCAATCTTGTATTTTTCAAGCTACTGCATCTTAAATCTGACTATCATGCAGCTGTCCCGGCTGTTTCGAAAAATGGTGAAAGTCGACCACAGACTTCTCTCAACTCTGTGCCCAAGTTCTCTCAAATCGGTAGTAGAGTTAGGAAGGGCAGAAGAAGAACTTTTGGGACCTGCTTCTCTTGAGCCGGCAGCTGAGTTCACTCAACTCAGTAGCAGAGTTGATTCAAATCTATTCGTCCCAACTCGATTACCGAGTTGAAACAACTCGATTTTTTTCTGAGTGCATTATTACCTACCAAGGCCAGTGATACATATAGATAGTAAATTTGTGTTAACATTTGTATAAAATTCATTGAAAATATCAAAATCAAAAATTTCTCGAATTTCGAAATTTCCAGTTTTTAATACCTGAATCCATAACGATGCCTTTTTGTATTTTTTAATTTCTGACCTCCCTTTTCAACTTTTATTTCGTACTGAATTCGATGAAAAATGGGCGTTCAAAATTCATAGGAGACAACATTTAAAATAAATGATTTTTTAATAACTAGAGATTTTACGATGTACGAATAGAAATTTCCCAACTTAATAATTTGCTTCAAAGATTCATCATTAGTTTAGACAACTTCACATCAAATGATAAAAAAAAGGACAGAAAATCACATAAGACCCTCATACTCGATCTAAATAAAACAAGTTCCAATTTTATGCAATCAAGCACACCGTTACGCTTAAAATCGGGGCCCAAGTGTAGACAAAGTGTAACGAGTGGAAAAAAAGGTACATAGAAAAAGACGATAAACTTTCGCTGAATGTTTCGGTCCGTCACGAGAAGTTAGGATGCCCCCAACTTTGGCCCCACGTCCGAGGCGATGATAAAGTCGTGAAGATGAGGGTGAAGAGTTGGCGGCCATTTTTTTCTTAGTTACTTACTTGACTCCGAGCTTGGTAGCGACTCGCCGCCAAGGGCTGTAGGACGCGACCGCTTTCTTCGCAGCGACGTCCCTTATTTTTTTTCGTACGATCAGTGGTTGCGCAAAAGGGAACGCACAAGGAAAAGGAAAAAAGCATACACTGCATTAGCACGACCTTTTTTTTGGTTTGATTTTTTTCGTTACCAAGGGCCTTTTTTGCGGGGGGGGGGGAGGTAGGGAAGTTCCGTTGAATCCTCAGAAAGAAAAAAAACTCATGAAACAATATTTTTGGACAACGGGAAACATGAATATTCCGAGGCAGTGTACTTTTGGATGGAGCCTAATGTGCATCAGGATAATTTTACTTCCAAGCTCTAGTGACTACTGGCCAATAAAATAGCGGTGATACTTGATGGTAAAATTTTCTAAAAGCTCTAAAAATTGAACGCTGCATTTTGATCGTTTGTAATTTACTGGAAAGGAAACGTGAGATTTTTGAAAAATGTTGTTATCAAGTATGGTGGCACTGTGACTCATGCGTGAAGGCGTTAAGCAGGTACGTATTCAGTGTAACAGAATCATATTGCTGAGTAGATTTGAACGTACATAATAAACAGAAAAGTTTTTCTCTTTTCGCAAACCTCTCGGAAATATAGATACACCTTTTTCTCAACACTTTTTCGATGGACGGAAAATTTTATACGAAACTTTGTAAAATGATGCCCACGATTGTTTTTTGACCGTATTATGGAAATTTCAAGAGTTAGACATTTTTCTTACCTTCCACTGCTACTCAAGGACGGCAATAGTATCGAGGAAGTTGAGCCCCGTTTGACGTTGCCGCCGATGAAAATGATGGAAGCGTTAGGCGTTGACTTCGAAACTCCTTTGTTCAAATGCGACTTGGATTTCGTGCAGTCCGCGTGGAAATGGTCCTTGCAACCCTGATTTTGGTGAATAATTGATCCGCAACCTTAAATTACAATGAAAAATTTTAGGTTCAATTTTCCACCGGAAATTAACATTTATTCATTCATACATAATTTTTTCAAAGAAAAGAATAAAAAATATCTGGCTTCGGTTGAAAAGCCGAAGTTCTGGACAGCCGATTTTCTAGTTGAAGAACTACCATTTTCTTATATGAAAACTTTTTAATACTAAATTTCGAGGTTTCATAATTTTTCATTTCGCCGTATACAAATCATAATATTTTCATACATTTTCAAGAGCACACTATTAATAAACACTAAATCAGAGCCAATTATGTTGGGATGATTTTTCAATTCAAATTATAAGAATCAGTATAAGATGTATTTTCGAATCGTTGAATATTTTTATTTTTACAGTCTAGGGAAGAGGCTGTTCGTAAATTACGTAACGCTCCTAGGGGAGGAGGGGATCCAGTTCGATGTGACAGTTTGTGACAACGAGATAGGGGGGGGGAGGATCGAGCAGAACATTACGGGACAGTTTTTAAATGTTTTCATATACACTTGATTAGCATGAGAAATCGATATATTTTTCATTTCAAAAATGCTATGTACACTAGTCCCTTGCTATAACGAGCATCATCTGTCCTTTTTTTCTTATGCTAATAGATGAGAATAGAAAGAGAAGAAGCACTCGTTATAGCAAGGGACTGGTGTAATTAAAATGTCGAAAATAAGCTTTCGAAAAAAATTATCATAATACTAACCAAGTAATTTTGATCCCTTATCCCAGAGATTATATTTTCAATTTAACCAATGGAAGAAATTTTCAAAAAGTCAATGGAATTCGAATTTTCAATTATATTTAATTATATTATGCGATATATTATATCAATATATATTATGCGATATTTTATATTATATTAAAATGTTGATTTCACATCTTTCAATTTTAATGTCAATTATCTTGAAAATTGCAACTTTTTCACCTAAACTTGGATTATATGATTCTGACTTTTAAGGAATACACAAAAAATTCTAAAAACAGTGACTTTGTGTGACAAATCACAAAATCAAAAACTATTTCAAGTGATTTTGTACTTTCGAACAAAAACTTGTAGAAAAACATTGTACGCTAATTTAGAATTTTATAATTATTTTGAATTTTTCAACCTTAACTTTGAGCAATTACACTACGGATGTAGGAAAAAAATAGGAAACTATCAGCAACACTGTTAAAAATTTTTGTCTTCAATTTAATATAACGCGTATAACGCAAATTCCACATAACCTGTATAAATAATGCATTAAAAAATATATACAAAATATGTGACCGAGAATCCCGATTGATTGTCAATCGATGGGCGTCGATTTTAGAAATCGACAAACGGACGCGAGTCTGAGAATTCCAATCGATATATCGATTGATGGATGTCAGTTCATGATCGATAGGTATGAGGCCTGATAATCGAGTAGAATCCAATCGAGTTCCGATTGATGTATAGAAATGATTTTAATTCCAATCGCCCGATTGATTGATGAATAATGGAAAGGAAATGCCGATTGACGTTCAATTGATGGATAATAGTAATAAATAATTAATGAGGAAACCTCAATAATTCCGATCAACTTTCGATTGATAAAAAATGTTCCGATCAAGCCTTGATTGATGAAAAATAGTTACGAAATTCCAAGAATCCCGATCGACGTTCGATCTATTGATAATAATGATAAATAAGAATTTCGAGAAAAATTCCTATGGAATATTTAAAAAAAAAAAAAAAAAAAGAGGAAAACATTTTTCTTTACTTCTTTACCAGGTCGGAGATATTCCCCTACACGTCGCGATAATCGCTCTCGGAGTAGATCTCACCATGAACCCCGATACGAAGAAGATCACTCGTCCCAAGAAGAAAACCAATCCAATGATCAAGAGGTGAACCCAGAAGAACAGGAAAAAACTGAAGAAGAAGGTCGGAACAAGACGCCGGCCGAAGTCCTTGAAGTCTTTGGAACCCAGATATTCGGGGAAAAGGAATACGCTCCGGAAGCAAATCCGGATCTGGCAAAGATATGGAAGGATATCTTGGCCAAGGGATTACCAGAAGAAATTTCGAAAGGCATAGTGAAGAAAAACCCTCCGCCGAAGAATTGTACCTTTTTCGAACCTCCGAAGCTAAACCAGGTGGTGAAGACAATCATGACCGAACCTGTCATGAAGAGGGACGAAAAGATATCAAACCGTCAAGAAAAAATCTCGGCGGCCTTGTCAGCGATTGTGACAGCGATTTCCATTATCTCGAAAAATCAAGACCTTCCTGAATGGAAAAATTTAATGGAAAAAACAAGTGAAGTCAGTAAGCTAATCGCGGATCTGCACCATGACGAGTCAAATATCCGAAGAAATCTCCTCATAGCGAACGTAGATACATCGATGAAAGAAGCCCTAACCGAAACGGTCATCGACGAATATATTTTCGGAAAGGACTTGGGGGAGACGGTGAAGACAGCAAAAGCGCTGAAGGAAACTGGAAAAGATCTGAAGAAAGTCAAGACCATTCCCAAAAACAAGAACCCAAAAAACTGGACGGGCCCGCCTCGATTCCAGCGCCAAGACCGGAAGGAAACGCCAGGCGGGTACAAACACAGATCTCAATCGCAGAAGAAACACAGTGCGCAGCGAGGCCAGAACCAGCGTTACAAGTCTTACCAGAAGAAGGACCGCAAGTTTCCGAGAGGCCATTTTTAGACACAGTAAGTAAAGTCGCGGGCCGACTTTGCTTCTTTAAACGCTCGTGGCAAGATATTAAGATATTAATCGAGGAGAATTGGTCAGATTCAGAGACTGGAAAATTAAAAATACTCATCGGGGACCTATTACTGAAGGGTGCAATACAGAAATGTACCTCAATAGGGGGCCAGTTTATTTCGAAAATATTTTTTGTTCCTAAACCCGACGGTTCAAATAGGTTTATTTTAAATCTGAAGAAATTGAATGCCTTTATAGATCCAGTACATTTCAAATTAGAAGACGGGAGGACAGCTTCGAAACTTTTAATGAAGGACTGGTATATGGCATCTATAGATTTAAAGGACGCTTACTACCTGCTGCCTATTTACAAAGATTATAGAAAATTTCTTCGTTTTCATTTCAAGGGCCAGTTATATGAATTTACTTGTATGCCCTTCGGGCTGTGCACTGCACCTTACGTATTCACTAAAGTCATGAAACCGGTCATCTCTTACCTTCGCTCTTTAGGTCTCATTGTTATAATTTACATTGATAATTTATTCTTTATTGCTGAGTCACTGGCGACCTGCGTTTCAAATGTTAAAAAAGCAGAAGGGGTATTGGAAAAATTGGGGTTCGTAATTAATTATAAAAAGAGCCAAATTAATCCAGCGACTGAGTGTAAATTTTTGGGTCTAATTTATGATTCGCAAAGAATGGTAATCAGACTGACAGATGAGAAGAGACAAAAAATTCGGTCTATTATAGGAAAAGTTTTAAATAGAAGGTCTTGCACAATCAGAAATTTCTCCGAAATACTTGGATTCCTTGTTTCATGTTGTCCTGCTGTGAACTACGGGTTAGCTCACACGAAATCATGTGAAAGACTAAAATTCAAAGCATTACAGAGAAATGATGACAATTTTGAAGCGATTTTATCCCTGAATAAAGAATCTGTAGAGGAGCTAGTTTGGTGGGAAAAAGCTAGTCGTTGTTTAGAAAATCCGATCCGTTTTCCGAAGTACGATCTGACAATATTTACAGACGCCTCAGGGTCCGGATGGGGAGCGGTCTGTGGTGAACAGAGGGCTCATGGATTCTGGACTGAGGAAGAAGGGTTGATGAATATCAACTATCTCGAGCTGTTGGCGGTCTTTTTTGGGTTGAAATGCTTCGCCTCGGACTGTCAAATTGTCAGATCTTACTGCGAATAGATAATACCACCGCGGTATCATATGTCAATAGAATGGGCGGGGTAAAAATCAGGAATCTCAGCTCCCTCGCGAAAAGAATTTGGGAATGGTGTGAGAGGCGAAAGGTTTGGATTTTCGCCTCTTACATCGCCTCAAAAGAAAATGTTGAAGCAGACACAGAATCTAGGAAATTAGAACCGAATACAGAGTTTGAACCAACAGAAGAGGGCTTCAGGGTCATATGTAAGGAATTCACGACACCTGAAATAGACTTATTCGCCACAAGGTCGAACACAAAATGTAACAGATTTATTTCTTGGAAAAAGGATCCCTATTCAGTAGCTATAGATGCATTCACAGTGACTTGGGAGAAAGAATTTTTCTACGCGTTTCCACCCTTTGCAGTGATTTTACGGGTTTTACAAAAGATAAGAAATGAAAACGCGACCGGTATAGTAGTTGTTCCCAGATGGCCTTCACAACCCTGGTACCCAGTGTTCCAATCGCTCTTAATATCTAGAGTGGTTTATTTACAAGCCTCATCCTTCATTTTTCTTCCTTTTAATAGGGAAAAAACAACCTTCTGGGAAAACCTTACCCTGGAGGTAGGAATCTTATCAGGCAGAGCTTTGAAATGAAAGGAATCCCCTCAGAATCTCAAGATATCCTGCTGGCATCCCTTACAGAATCCTCGTGGAAGCAATACGAAGTGGGTCTCAAAAAATGGTGGGATTTTTATTTATCGGAGAATCTGGAACCACTTGAGCCATCGGTCCTTAATGCAATGAGTTTTTTGTCTAAAGAATTCAAGAGAGGTTGTTCCCATAGCTCTCTTAATTCTCATCGCTCAGCAATTGCCTTAATTACAGGTCCTGAATTAGCATCAGATTACAGGTTGAAAAAATTTTTTAAAGGCGTTATCCTAAAAAACCTAAATATAATGACACTTGGGACCCCAAGGTCGTGCTGGATCATTATCGAGAATTGCCCCAGAACTCTGATCTCTCGCTTAAGACTCTATCACAGAAACTTGCTTTACTAATGGCCCTAGTAACTAGACATCGATTACAGACACTCTCACTTATAAGAATAGGAAACATTAGAAAGACTGAAGATAAAGTAGAGATAAAGATTCCAGATCGCATTAAGACTTCAGGGCTGAACAGAAACCAACCGACCTTAATTCTTCCATTCTATTCTAAAGATAAGAAGTTGTGTGTAGCATCGACGCTAGAAATTTACTTGCAAAGGACGATGAAAATTCGTCAAAAGGAGGGATCCCTCTTTATTTCTTTTCAAAAACCCTTTAAACCAGTTGGTACACAGTCTCTCAGCCGTTGGATTAAAGAGGCGCTTATAGAATGTAAGATTGATACTAGTGTTTTTTCCGCTTACTCCACGCGACACGCGGCTACATCAGCTGCAAACAGAAAAGGTCTTGACATATCACTTATCAAAAGAACAGCTGGCTGGTCTGCGAATTCACAGACATTTGCGAAATTTTATAATTTACCCCTGTCATACAGTGAAACCGCCTTTGCGGAAGCGGTCCTGAATAATTGAGTTCGGAGAACATGTAATCTTAGAGGAAATTGGTATGCAATAAATCAGTATACTATATTCATAATTGATGTATGACTTGTAATTACTTATTATGATAAAAACCGGATACTAATATACTGTCAAGCCGTAATACTCGACTATGAACATCTACGTCTTTTATGATCACGAGGAGGAGGAGCGTAGTATAATTTAAAGATTAAACGAACTTACCAAGTGAAGTTTGATCTTAATTATACATAGCTCCTCCTCCGAAGTGATCAGGCCCACCCGACCCGATCCCACATATTACGGCTTGGAAGTACATGACTTTGAAATAATGAGTTAGAAGACGCGGATGAGCACAACTATACATGGGCTGGCACTCCTTGCATAGGAGTGCGCGCGTAATATTTTGAATTCAAAATAGTTTTACTTTAAAGCTTGTGGTGAGTATGCACTAAACAGGAGTACTAAGTGTTTTATGATCACTTCGGAGGAGGAGCTATGTATAATTAAGATCAAACTTCACTTGGTAAGTTCGTTTAATCTTTAAATTTTATTTTATTTTTTTTATCAGTGTTTATTTCACTATTCATTTCACTTTAGTTGTGAAAATGACCAGAAATAATAAAAGTAGTAGAATAAAAAAAAAAAAAAAAAAAATGTCGAACGCTGGGATCGAACCGTAAGAGCTACGTATCCTAGTCTTGCACCTTACCACTTGATCCATGGTCACTGATTTCGACGCTGTGTACAAGTGAAGACCATAACCCTGATCATAGTGGTACAAAAAATTATTTAAATAAACAATCGAGCGTTGGCACGAATGGATTATGGGATTGCATTAAGGGTACCAAAAGGAACATAATTGCCAACTTTCATCGAAATAGGCGATGACAAGGTGAGACTCTCCCTTTGTTAGAAAGCTACATATATAGTATACGCGCGCGACGTTAACTGTAACGATATTGATAACGTGAGAATTTTAAGACTTTAGCAAGTTTTACCAATGAGTCACTGTTATTAAGAGTCTAGTTATATAATCTAATTCAAAATTTTTGTTTCGGAAGAACGCTGAGGTTACGAAATCGATAAGGAATGTGTAGAAAAAAGATGTTAGTTTTTCGAACATTTTTTTAAATAAATATAAGTACAGACCAGAATCTAAGGATTGTTATTATTATTTTTTTTAAATAAAAACATTGAAAAATTCAACTTTCCGCTGTCCGATTAGTTAATAATGCTTATGTCAAAATGAGTTATAATAAGCAAAATACGTAATTATTTCAAAAAATTTTATAATATTTTATAATTCTATAATTTTATTAATAAATCAAATTATATCGGTTGAGGATTTTTGAAAAAAGTTTCTTGTTCCTTCAAGAGTAGGCACTCGAGAACAAGATTTTGAAAAAATTTGAGTAGAGTACTTATAAAATGGAGAAACTACGAATTTTTTTTCTTAAATTTGTCATTTTACAGAACTTCATGCTTTCGTCTGGAAATGACCCTCATATTCATTCGTAAATGAAACTCTATGTACTAAATGTAGACACTCAAAAATTTTTCTCGAAGTTCAAATATAACTTACGAGTAAAATCATAGAAATATTGGGACAAATAGACCACTAAAAATGAAGTAGGGATTTTTTCAGAAAAAAAAAATTTTTTTGCGTAAAAATGGTGATTTTTCAAAACTTTACTCTTTCGCCATTCTGCATCAATCACGGTGCAACTTTTTCAATCGCATTTTTTTGGCATTATGAAACTTTTAGGCGGGTGCGTCTATCGATTTTCAAAAATGACCTAAATAAGAACCACCCTCACACACACACACACACACGCGCGCGCGCGCGTGCGTGTGTATGTCACGCTCTGAGACAAGGGACCTTAATTCCAAAAAATGATTTCCGAGATTATCATGGTTTTGAGTAAAGAAGAAATAAATTTTTCAAAATATCCCATTAATATTTTTCAAATTCGAAAATCGAAGATTTTATGCATTTTCACAATACAGTGTTACTACAGAAATCCCTATGTCAGGCGAACTTTAATCGCCTCTTCTGAAAACTTTCACTTTTGGATCTAAGGTCCCTTTTGTCAGAGTGCGACACGTATGTACATTAGAAAATGATAAATAAATTAAAATATGTGCCATTTATATACATGAACGAATAAGATTTTAATCAATATAATTAATAATAATTATTGATAATTTTTGAATCAGAAATTCAATTTTTTCAATAAAATTATACCAACTTTTAAGATCAAAAAATAACAATGATTCAGAAAACAATGAAAGGCTATTAGAAATGAAAAACTGTCAATAAATAATATTGAGAAGTTTATATTTCCTATTTTAGTTATTCTAGGCCTTTAGTAACATTTATACCCTCTTTCTAGGCTAGTCGATGTTAGATCTTCCAATTTGTTAATATTGTACAAACATACATTGAGACGGTTATTTGTGCGACATATACTAACTCTTTCAACAAGTTTTAATGAAAAAAATGAAATAATTAAATAAATAAATACTTGCTACTCATACATCTTCATTATTATTACTGTTAGAAATACAAATCTGCTCTCAGCGCGCTCATCTTCAAACGTCCCGAACGGGAGAATATTAATTTATTTTACCGACGGTTCTACAGAATTTGCGTACGGTATCAGTACATCAAACCTGAAATAAAAACTACGTTTCTGTCGACGGCCGCCAAGAATAAAAGAAATTTTGTACGAAAATGAAACTTAAGAATAAAACAATAAAATAAGAATAAAAAAAATATTTTTTTAGACCTCTCTATCAACTTGAAAACAACAAAACGCAATACTGTGAACGCGTTTTTGTTATTTTATTTCTTTACCAACGTCATTTCGTTATTTCAATTTTTTTTTGATATCATTAGACATCTTCAAGTACAAAACGGTGTTCCACTTCAACTGTGTGTGCTACGACACACGCCCGATTTTTTATTTCAGTTTGTAAATTTTAGTTGAATAAAACACTTTCAAAGATAAATTATTTCTTTGCTTTGCTTGCATGTAATATTCCATCTATCAGGTCCTTCACATTAATAGTAATATGGTTTCCACTTATATTTGAAGGATTTCCAAAATAATTCGTATTTAAGAAAAACTTTGGTGTAGCCACCTAGCGAGCACGAGCGTAGTAACCAACTTCTCTGTAAAATGTATTTTGCTCAAGTAAGTGTCTCAAATTTATACACGTTTAAAGTATGCGTATCTTACTTATGTTTCTGATATCAAGTTTATGAAATTTCAGGTACATTTTAATACAGAATCTATGGAAAGTGTATTAAACTTAAGTAAGTGTCCCTAAATTCTACACTTTTAAAACACGTGTATCTAATATGCATTTTATACAGCTGGCTTACGAAATTTCAAGTATATTTTAATACATTTTGAATAAAAAGTGTATTAAATTAGAGAATGTTTTTAACAATGAAGATTTTAAACTCGTGGTTTTTTCAAACTCAAATTTTAGTAGTTCGAATGATAATTAATAAAATTGAACGAAAAATCTGAAAATCATTAACGAAAGTGAAAACCTATAGTTAACAATAAGTTAAATTTAATACTTATCATAAATGTTATAATTTAAATGCTGAATCATGTAGATGGAAAGGATATTTAAAAAAGTTACAGAAACAAAAATAAAAAACATAACTTTTGACTTCTGAACCCAAAACCACGATGAATTTCATTCTGAATTGCAAGACCACAGCACAAAATGCAAAATTATGAACAAAATTTGAAATCAGTTATAATTTTTTTTTTTTTTAGAAAATTTCTAATACTTATCGCCCTACTCACGGGATCTCTGAGCCTGGCCTACCTCAAATTAGGCCTTCTTTTCCTTATCCGAATTTTTTTTCTTATCCCATGCCCTGCGGCCATGGGCCGACTTTTCCAAACGTACTTGGTATTCACGTCGACTTGAGGCTCAACATCGTGCTCAAGTCTTGAGCACGATGCCCGCTATCGACCCATGGAGGAAACCATGGAAAACCCCGTGACAAGCAAGCGGTTGTAAGCTCGAATCCGCCCGAGAGGCGCTGATATTAGAAAATCTCGAGGTTCTGATTCCCAAGAATTTATCTCCTGAGAAATAAAATCCTGGGCCCCAGGCAGGATTCGAGAACCCGCAACCTCCGCTTTTGCAGCCTAGTGGCAACACCACTTGGTTACAAAAAGCGGTTCGAATCAATTATAATAATTAAATACTTTTCAACACAAACTAGTCATTTAATTTTGAATTCGGGAAAGAAAACACAGAATCCGAAAATAAACAAAAAAATATACAATTATTCTAACTTCCTAACTTTTTTCTTGAACTTTTAGTTTGCAGTTTGATTTCGAATCTAGAAAAATAAAAAACGGTCAAGAAAATTCAAACATAAAGTGATTTTGAAGTATTTAGCAACAACTTTTTAGTTATTTCATTGTGTACATTCCATATTAAGGTAAAAAATTTTAAACAGTTGAGAAACTTGAAAATTTGTAGAATTTTGTACTTTTGGTATACTGAACTTTTTTTATTTTTTTTTTTTCAAAAGGAATAGGAAGTCAAATACTATCGGTGTATGTATGAAGAAACCTGAAAATCGATTTTTTTTACATAAGGGACCTTCTCTCGCGGAGCGTCACAAATAAAAATTGATTTCCCAATAATCACGTACTTAAAAAATTCAAGGTGTATGAAAAAAGTGCAGAAGTTATTGCAAATTATACAATTAAAAATTTAAAGAAAAACAAACCATTATTTTTGAAACGTAATAATTGATTTTTTTGGAATTCCAGGTGTTTAAAAACATTCAAAATTATTTTTTAAGCGCTCTCCTGAGCATTTCTGCGTACGTCGACATAATTTATCAAATCGCAAAAGTTTTTCGAAGATATTGTTTTCAGTATAATAAAAATCTTTATCTGTTTTGCGTTTTTTATGTTATTGTAAAAAACGAAAAATTGCTGTAAATATTTATATTTTTCTTATGAAGTCAGCGTTATTTTACACTTCGTGGCGGGGGTTTCAAGCCCGCGGTGACAGTTTGGGGCTGTCCACATATTACGTCATCGCTCTTAGGAGGGGGGAAGGGGGGGTCTAAAGTTTGATGACGGATAATGACGTAGGGATGTGTGAAGGTTCCAAAGATGATGACGTAGGGCATCAAAAAAATTTTTTCAAACTCAGCACGCGTTTTTTTTAATGTCGCTCTGATTTTTATGAATTTTTGAACTGAATTCACGTAAAATGAATGTTGCTACTGCATATTCAATTCGTGAGCTCTTTATAACTATTTGCTTTTATTTGTTGAGAAAACATCATGCCTTTTTCGACTTTTTTCAAAAGCTTTTCACAATATACCCTCTCAAAAAATTATTTTGTATTTATATTTTTTCATTTGATGAATGAATTGTGTTGTTTACTTGTTTTATTAAAGGTTTTTATGAAGTAGTTTTTACAATATATCGAGAACAAAATCTTCAAATGAACAGTAAAAAACAAGTGTATAGGGGAAAAGGGGGTTCATCACCGCGATTGCCATACCTCAAAAACGGTTCTGCCAATATCAACCAATCATTTTCAATAAGGTTCACCTTTATGTCAGTTATATTTACTTGCATGCACACGAAATTTTTTTTTCTTGGCCGCGGCTTGAAATGAGCGTTATTTGATACCTGTGGACTGACCCTAAAATTCCTCGTTTCGAGCAGTGAATGTTGGCAAACGACTAAAAAGTTATCCTTCCCCTCCGTTGGTGAGCGGTCATTGGTCGGTGGCTGGAGAGGGGAGGAACGGCGCGTGAAATGTCTCTTTATAGGCCGTTCACTTTAATTGCCGTAAAAAGCCCATGCAAGTATCGAAAAACAACAACAACAATGCAATGCTAGCAAAAGTTGCAACAAAATTTTTGCGCGTGGTGCACCGACTCAAAATAGGGAATCTTAGACTCAACCCACAGATATCAAATGACGCTTTCATTTCAAGCGACAGCCATGAAAAGTATCGTGTTTGTCTCGCCGAAGAATGTCTTTTCACGGCTCGAAAAATGTCTCCATGTTATGTCGCATCGGTTTCAAGTCGCGTCACGAATATTATGCGACTTCTCATATGACATGTATCTCTGTAATATTCGTGTGATTATAGTCCGAGGCGAAGCCGAGGACTATAACTCTTGCACACGAACTGCAGCCATACACAACTCATGAAAATCCACATTATATTCATGACACGACTTGAAACCGATGCGATATATGGAGACATTTCCTTGCCCTGAAAAGACTTACTTCTTCGGCTTGATAAACAGTATACTATTTCGATGCTAACTCTTTATCAATTTCCGAAAATGTTTTCTTGCATTTCTAGAATTTCAACAAAAAAGCATAAAAATTAGTCTTTTTTTAAATTATGATAAGTGGATATCTAGCTTATTTCGAGTACATACTTTCTGGTGAATATAAATACCAGGTGTCCCAGTTAATAATGCGGGATTTTTTGAATGAGAATAAATGTTGATTGCGAGTAATAGGTTGAAGATACTTTATTCAAAGTAGTTACCTTCGAAAGCTATGTATTTTTTCCATCTTTCCACTAACTCACGAATACCACGTCGAAAGAACTGTTCATCTTTTGAAGCGATCCAGTCGTGAAGCCATTTTTCTACATTTTCATAACTAGTGAAGTGCTGCTCAGCAAGTACGTGAGACATCGATGAAAACAAATGGTAGTCGGAAGGGGCCAAGTCTGGGGAGTATGGCGGGTGGGGCAAAATATCCTAGCTGAGTTCAGAAATAATTTTTTTGACACCTTCGCTGTGTGTGCAGGGGCGTTGTCGTGCTGCAAAATCACTCTCTCATGTCTTGTGGCGCACTCTGGTCGTTTTTTGAGTAATGCTTGGTTCAATTTAATCATTTGCTGTCGGCAGCGATTAGTGTTAACAGTTTCACCTGGTTCGAGAAGCTCGTAGTACAAGACACCTTTTTGATCCCACCAAATGCACAGCATCGTCTTCTTTCCAAAGCGATTAGGTTTCGCAGTTGATGTTGATGATCGGCCAGGGTCGACCCATGATTTTCCGAGCTTAGGATTCTCAAAATAAATCCATTTTCCATCTCCCGTCGCGATCAGGTTCAGAAACCCCTTTCTTTCATACCCAGAAAGCAAAAATTCGCACACCGTTTTTCGCTTTTCCTGCTGTCTATCATTCATCTCATGAGGCACCCATTTTCCTACTTTCTGGATTTTTCCCATGGCGTGCAGACGATCAGAAATGGCTTGGCGACTCAGTTTAACCTCTCGGCCATTTGTTTTTGAGTTTGGGTATTGTCTTCGTCCAACGGTCCTTACAATTCGGTATCTTCAAATTTTTTGGGTTGACCTGAGCGTTCTTTGTCTTTCACACTAAAATCCCCACTTTTAAATTGTTTAAACCAACGTTCACAAGTCGCGATCGATAAAGCATGTTCCCGTAAGCTTCAACAAGCATTCGATGGGATTCAACAGCATTTTTCTCCAAAACAAAGTAATGAATCAACACTTCCCGCAAATGGTCTTTACTTTGCAAGAACTTGGACATGTTCACTTCACTAAATGCGTATGACACTAACTTGAAATCGTCAAAACAACAATGGTTTTTTGGAACCTGATGTTACAGCAAAAAAATGACGCAAGAGTTTCGACGGTGAACTAATCCCTGTTTGCAGAGACATCTCTTGAAAAAATCCCGCATTATTAACTGGCACACCTGGTAATGTTGAGTTATTTTCGATTTTGTAAGCGATATGCTGCATTGCTTCGAAAAATACTTTTTGGGGGCTAATACCCGCACTAAGCAAATTTAGATCCAAGCCTAAATGAAGTAAGCAGCAAGTTAGGCTGATATCATATTAACCAGCGATGGGAGATACGAGGGGGGACCCAAAAGTAACGGGAATTGTGTTACAACTTTTTTATTGACAAATTTTTTCACACACAATTTTTATCACCTTCAAAGTAACCCCCATTGACTGTAATACACTTGTTCAATCTTTTTTTCCAGTGTTCAAAACAGTTCTGAAATTCATTTTTTTCAATGTTTTTTAAACCTTCCAGCGATTTTTGTTTCACCTCTTCTACAGTCCCAAAACGTTTTCCTTTCATGTCCCTTTTGAGTCTAGGGAACAAAAAAAAGTCACAGGGGGCAAGGTCCGGTGAATAGGGGGGGTGAACAATCGGTGTCATGCCGTTTTTGGTCAAAAATTTCTTCACGGACAGCGCTGTGTGGACAGGTGCATTGTCGTGGTGGAAGAACCAATCTCCTGTGCGCCAAAGATCCGCTCTTTTCTTCCGGATGTTCTCCCTCAACCTTTTCAAAACCTCCAAGTAGAAGTGTTGGTTGACCGTTTGGCCTGGAGGAACAAATTCTGCGTGGACAATACCTCTGCAATCGAAGAAACAAATGAGCAATGTCTTGATGTTGGACTTCACTTGGCGTGCCTTTTTTGGACGAGGCGAGAGAGTGTCTTCCATTGGCTTGATTGCTGCTTTGTTTCGGGGTCGTAGCCATAGCACCATGATTCATCGCCAGTTATAACCTTGAGAAAAAAATCTGGGTCTTCATCCAACTGATTTTGCAGCTCAAGACAGGCCTGAAGTCGACGCTCCTTTTGATCGTCGGAGAGAAGGCGAGGAACAAATTTGGCTGCAATCCTCCTCATGCTCAAATCTTCAGTTAAAATCTTCTGAATTGAACTCCATGACAATCCAGACATCTCACAAAGTTGATCGATGGTTCGACGACGGTCTTCATGAACAAGAGTGTTGATTTTTTCAATGTTTTCGTCCATTCTTGAAGTCGAGGGGCGCCCAGAACGAGGTTGGTCTTCTATTGACATCTCTCCATTCTTGAAACGCGAAAACCAGTCGTACACATGCGTTTTACTCAAAACATTATCCCCATAAGCTGTTTTCAGCATCACAAGGGTTTTTGCGGGTGTTTTTCCTAACAAAAAACAAAATTTTACAGCCGCGCGTTGCTCTCCGCACTCAGCCATTTCACGTTTTCGCCGAAACGGAAAAAGTCGTTTCACTAGAAAAATTCTTACGGACGAACGAATGCACTCACAGCAAATGAACTTTGCACACTGACTTGGGAGAGTAGCAGCTTGGAAGAGAACCAGTGGAGAACCCGATCCCCCCCTCCGTGGTCCCCGCACCACCTAATTCGCGTTAGTTTTGGGTCCCCCCTCGTAATACTCAACTTCGTCCAGCAATCATCAGACGCAAATTATAAATAATAAATGGCAAAAATCTCATTTTTGAAAATATTTTTTTTAGTCGTCACATTATATATCCATTGTGGAGAATCAGCTATGGAATGGCTATAATGGCTCTATAGCCAAGCATAACTACATGATAGCCATCAGTCATCAAAATGATTGGAAATCGTTATTACAGTTAAAATTCTCTTTGAAATGTATAAAGTTGTCTACCCCCGCTGGGAACCAAATGACCTTATAGCTGGTGCGGGGGTTTGAGGGCAAAGGCGACCACCAGGGGAGATGAGGGGAAGCTCGGTATGGGTGAGAGGTGAGTGAATGGGCGTCCCCGTAAAAAGGGCTCCGCGGGTGATTGGAGGGTAATCCCTATAGACGGGAGCACCCTGAATGATGGTGAAATGGGTACCGAGTGGATCCGAGTCGAACCACACTACTCGGAGTCTGGGAATGGGGAGTTTCACTCATTCAGCGGGCTCCGAGGGTGAGTGGCCTGCTTTGGTCACTGAGAATTGGTTCCCCGACCAGGAAGTGGTGATTCCTGGTCGGGTATACTCTGTTCTCTGGGGACCTACATAGGCAGGGGTCTCTCACTCCCAATCCAAGGTGTCAGAGTACCGTGCCGAAGGATGCATGGCTCCTGGGTATGGAGTCGCGAACGGTTCCTGCAGGAAACCGGGCGACCTCCTGCAGTAGCTGCTGAGGCTCTTGAGACTCGGTAGCAAGCCTAGCTTGCGCATGGGGGAGCGTAAGTGGTCGACATGCACCCCAAGTACTCGTGGGAATAAAATGGAACCGAACACAAGTATAAACAAAGAGCAGCAGGGGCAAGAACCTGCTGCTGAGGCAAGTAACTCAACTTCCGGAGGAACTCCGATGGAAGTGGGGGGGGGGGGGAGAGAAAAACCGGTCCTCGGGAGGAGGGCTGGGTCAAAATGAGTGGTGCTCAGAGGAGAAAATTGCTCCGAAAGCAGCACTTTGAAGAGAAGGAAAGGGCGGAGAAGGAGGGCACAGCCCCGCCTCTACCCCTTCCCAAAAGAGAGTCTGGCACGGCCAGGAGGAGGAGGAGGAGAGCCGAGGAAGGGGCTGGAACCCGCCAGGCTAATCCTACAACTCTTCCTGGAAAAGAGCCAGAGGTGGAAGGAGCTGAGTCGCGGGGAAAACGGAAAATGGAGAAAAGTGTCTCCGATCCGACCGTGAAGCAGTCAAAGAAGAAGAGCCGGCAGGAGCAGGAATCCGCCGAGACTAAGGGGACGAGACCGTCGTACTCTGCCTTGGCCTGTGATCTCCCGAAGGTGTCCGTCACCGTTGGTGAGACTCTCGGGGCAAGGATGGAGATGGCGGTCTTTGAAGAGATCAAAGGGCTTGTGGTGGACCAGATCCTGGAAATAACAGGGGAGGGGATTGTCCCCAGGTTCAAGGACACAGTCCTTAGGAGCGGAAGTGTGATTTTCGTCTGCGAGGACGAGGGATCAGCAAAGTGGCTGCGGGGGGTGGTGCCGTCGTTGACGCTTGCGGACGGCTCGAAGGTTCGGTTAGTTCGACCTGAGGAGCTAGTGAAGCGAGTGAAAATGACGGTTAAGATACCACCACCGCAGAGGGAGCCCGACAAGCTATTGAAACTTGCCGGGATACAGAATGCTGGCCTCGAGACGAAGTCCTGGTCCATCTACGGCGCTGAGACATTGGAGGGTAAATTTACCCGCCTAATTGTTGGCGTCGATGAGGGATCAGCCCGGACTTTCGAGGGCAGGGGGTACAAGGCCCACCTAGGGACGGGAGAAGTAGTTTTCAAAACTGCTTCGAAAAACTAGGTGGGTTTTGACCAGGATCGAGGCTCGGGTAAAGGTGGTGACGATTTATAGTCATGGCCAAAGCTGAGATCCTGCAATTAAACTTGCATCACAGCAAAGGCGCCTCGGCGGTTCTAGCCAGGTGCATGCAAAAGGTGAAGACAAAACCAGCCCTAGGGCTAATACAAGAGCCGTGGTGTTATAGAGGTCTCATTCGGGGCCTCAACTCCGTGGGGACGGTACACGCATGTGAGGGGATCGTAGACCCCAGGGCATGCGTGGTGGTGAGGGGGGTCGATGCGGCTATTATTCAAGAGTTCTCCACTAGGGATCTGGCAGTAGTCAGGCTAGGGGAGAATGGAGTTAAGGGGCGAAATGGGAAGAGGCTAGTGGTAGCATCTGCCTATTTTGCCCATGATAGAGAGGCGCCTCCAGAAGAGGTGCGAGAGTTGGTGAGGTACTGCAAGAGGAACGGACTCGGCCTGATTGTCGGATGTGATGCAAACGCGCACAGTAGTGTGTTGGGCTCCACTGATGACAATCAGAGGGGGGAGGATCTCTTGGAGTACCTGATTGGGGAAGACCTAGGGGTGTTGAATGAGGGAACAGAGCCCACGTTCGTCACTGTAAATAGGCAGGAGGTACTGGACATTACGATTTGCAGTCCAGGGATGAGGGAAAGAGTAGGGGAGTGGAAGGTTTCTGATGAACCTACTCTCTCAGATCATAGGCTCATCAGGGCTACCCTGAAAGAGGTGGTGCCGAGAGCAGTATGGAGGAGAAACCCGAGAAATGCGGACTGGGAAGGGTTCAGAGAGCTAAGGTCCGACATGGAGGGCTTCAAGGGGAAGTATGGTAGTTCGGAGGACCTGGACTCAACCGAGGAAAGGGTCAGGACGGCTATCATGACGGCATACGAGAACAACTGTCCCCTGAAGAGAGGAGGCACCGGGCCAAAGGGGCTCAGGTGGAATGAGGAACTCTCGGAAGGGAGAAAGGAAACTCGTAGGCTCTTTAATAGAGCTAAGAAGGCGGGCACACCAAAGGCCTGGGAGGCGTTTCGGGGTAGCCAGAGACACTACAGGCGGAAGGTGGAGGGAGCCCGACAGGAGTCGTGGAGAGAACTGTGCTCACAGACCAGCACAGTCTCGGACACGGCGAAAATGGCGAGAATCCTCGCTGGGACGAAGGGGGGGGACCTGCGGTATCTGAAGACAGATGACGGAGGTTATACCCGGACTCCGGAAGAAACTATCAGGCTGCTAATGAAAGGCAATTTCCCGGACTTTTCGGAATTGAATCAGGATGAGGATAGACCTCACCGGAGGAGAGGAGAAAAGTTCTGGGGCCTGGCGGCCAGAGTAGTCAAGGCGGAGGGGCTCAAAGCGGCCGTGAGGTCCTTTGAGCCGTATAAGGCACCGGGCTCTGATGGACTGTATCCGGTGATCCTTAGGGAGAGCCTGGATGTAGTGCTAGGGACCTTGGTTGGGCTATTCAGAGGATGTGTGGCAGTAGGACACACACCGAAGGCATGGAGAAGGGCTAGGGTTGCTTTTGTACCCAAGCCAGGGAGAAAGGGGTACACTGAGGTGAAGGATTTCAGACCGATCAGTCTGACCTCCTTCCTTCTTAAGACTCTGGAAAGACTGGTAGACAGATTTCTGAGGGCTGGGCCACTGGTAGATTTACCCTTCCATGTGGAACAGCACGCTTATCAGACGGGTCGATCAGTAGATTCCGCGCTTCTATCGGCAGTGGGCTTCGTAGAGGAGCAGCTGAGATGGAAGGGCGTCTGTATAGGGGCATTCCTGGACATAGAGGGGGCGTTCAATCGCACCCCCAGGAGGGCCATAAGGGAGGGAGCTGAGGAACATGGTGTCCCAGAGCCGATTATCCGGTGGATAATGACGACTCTTGAGGGAAAAATCCTCAGATCCGAATGGCAGGGCTGCTATGTAGAAGGCAGTGTTTCAGAGGGATGTCCACAGGGGGGGGGGGGTACTGTCCCCATTACTGTGGAGCCTGGTAGTGGACAGTCTCTTGAGACTGTTAAATCAGGATGGAGTGCGGGCCGTGGGGTATGCAGATGACATCTGTATACTAGCCAGGGGAGCGCACGGGGAGACCCTTAGGGAAATGATCCAGAGGGCTCTGAGAAGGACGGTTAGATGGTGCGAGGGATATGGACTCAACATCCAACCGGATAAGACATCTATCGTCATCTTCACCAGGAGGTACAAGTTGAGACCGCTGGTGAGGATGGTGATAGGAGGCAGGCAGGTGCCGTATGTCGAGGAGGTGAAATATCTAGGGGTAATCCTGGATAAGAAACTCGACTGGAATAGGCACCTGCAAGTAAAATGCCAGAAGGCGATGGTAATCTTCTGGCAGTGTAAAGGGGCCTTGAAAGCGAGGTGGGGCTTGGGTCCACGTCAGATGATGTGGATTTACAGGTCTATTGTCGTTCCTAGGCTGATGCATGCTGCAGTTGTGTGGTGGGCACGGACTGCACTGAAGACAGTCTGTAAAAGGCTGGACAGAGTGCAGGCGATTTTTCTTCGGGGCATATGCGCCGTAAGGAAAAGCACTCCGATCGCCGCCATCAGGGCTCTGTTAGGTATTCCGTCACTTGCGGTGGAGAGTAAGGCCACGGCAATAAGAACGGCATACAGACTCAGATGTGTGGGGGAGTGGAGGGAGAGCTCTATACACGTAGAGTTGAAGAGGGGCTGCCCTGCGGAGCTGTGGAACGCTCCACAGCACAGGATGAAGGCTCGACTGGCGGGGGAAGTTAGCTATAAAGTGCTGATCCCTAGCCGGGAGGAGTGGAAACAGGGACTGGGACCGGGACACGGGGACATATGGTTCACGGACGGTTCGAAGACCAAGGAAGGAGTGGGGGCAGGCGTTTGTGGAAAGAAGGCTGTGGACGAATACGTCTACAGACTGGACAGATACAACACTGTCTTTCAGGCTGAAGTAGAGGCCATCCGAGAGTGCGCAAGGACGCTGTCACGTAGGACGGATTCAGATAGAGATGTCTGGATCTGCAGTGACAGCCAGGCGGCGCTGAGGGCTTTGAATGGAAGGGTAATCTCCTCAAAACTGATTGAGCGGACGAGAGAGACGCTTCAAGAAGTAGCGAGGAGGAGAAGGCTTAGACTCGCCTGGATCCCGGGACATGCGGGATGGAGGGGGAACGAGAGGGCGGACAGACTTGCGAAAGAGGGGGCGAGATTGATCGGACCTCAGGAGCAAGTTGTGGGTATGCCGCATAGGGAGGGAATGGACCTCATTGCGGAATGGGTAAGGGACCAGCAGGTCAGGGAATGGAGGCGAGAACCAGGGTGCCGAACGGCCAAGGCCCTCACGGGTAACACCGTGGGGGAGTGGAGGGAGGCACTACTAGAACTATCGCGGCCTAGAATCAGAGTGGCGGTAGAGATACTTACTGGCCATGGGAATCTGAATAAATTCAGATGCACGACGGGGAAGATATCCTCCCCGGAGTGTGAAAGATGCCAGGAAGGGCAGGAGGATTCCCTGCACTTTCCGTGCACATGCGAGGCATTAGTGTGGCAGAGACATACTATGCTAGGGGGGGGGGGGCGGTCTTAGAACCGCATGACATTAAGGGACTGACTGTCGGTCAGATACTCGGCTTTTGCAGGGTATCGCGATATCGGCAGCAGCCCTGAGGAGGCGGCGGGGATAGAGTACAAGGGCCTAATGGCTAGGTGCTCTGAACCACGAAAAGTGGCCCGCCGGAAGTCATCAATAATAATAATAATAATAATAATAATAATAATAATAATAATAATAATAATAATAATAATAATAATAATAATAATAATAATAATAATAATAATAATAATAATAAAGTTGTCTAACGAAGAATAAAATTGGCCGGAAAATACAAGGAAAACGCATAAGTAAAATAAAAAACATAAGTTTTTAGGAATTGAAATTAAGCATTTTACAAAGTTACGATTGTATTTGATTTTTGACTTGACTATGCGTTTTTCTTGTATTATACTAATTTTAAAATTTATCAAGAAACTTTATTAACATTGTTGAGAATTTCAACAAAATAATGGGTTTCTAATCGTTTTGAAAACTGGCTGTCATATTGCTATGCTCAGCTATGCTTGGCTATGAAACTGTCATAGCCATTCCATTGCCGACCTTGCGCGAGAGATATAATAAAAATAAAAAAATACCATCAAATTATAGAAATTGTAATGTTTTTTCACATAACTGTAAGATGAGAGAGTCAAAATTAATAACAATTTAGGGTATGGTGGTCTGTCCCGTAGGGTGAGGCGATTCATTACCGAGGCGGCGATTCGCCACTCCCACCCAGATTTCGAATTTCAGGCTAACGACGATATTTTGTAAAGGTGTAATGCAAAATAAAATGATGAAAAACTTTTTCACGAAAGTTGCATGTTGAAATCACCTACCAAATGATGTCACTTCAGCCTCTACTCGATCGTTGTATCTGAGATATAAGCCTTGAAATCGAACCGCAGAGATTCGCCCCTATTTCCTCTACGTGTTACAAAATTTGGAGGAATTTCTTTAATACAGTATGTAAGAATTTGATTGAAGTTCGACAAAGAATGTGACAGTGAAAATTTAAATATCATTAATTGCATAAATGAGCTTTGTAACACAAAAATATTCGCATTCGGCAAGATTCAATCACATATATACGATAAAAATTATGTTATGTGATGACGTCAATACTAGGGGGGGGGGTCTACGGAATGATTACAGTTGATGACATAGGGAGGGAGGGGGTTGAAAATTAGTAAAAAGTTGATGACGGAATATGTGAGCAGCCCCTTTGTGACATAGAGGGGAGGGAGTAAAAAAAATCCTGAACTTCGCGTTACTACATTCATGGACAAACCTTAACTTAAAGCTACAAATTATTGTTCACTTACTTTCGCAATAAAGTATTTGTCTGTTAAGGCAAGGTTTCGAACAATAATCGCATGCTGCTTGAGTGCCTAAAAGCTGCGCCGTCCAATTATGTTGAGGTTTTTTGCCACTTTTGTCCTGCAAAAAAATGAATAAATAAATAAGTAATACAGCGAAGAAATTAATTAATATGTACGACGTATCTACAAAAAAATTAGTTTACAGAAGTGTGCTTACTTTTTTCTTGCGGAAAAACAGCGATCCACGTTTTCGTCTTTTTTCCGGATGCGTCTCATCGTCACTGTTGAAAGAAAACAATTTTTCCATCAATAAAACGATAGCATTTTTTCAAATGAACGGTTTTGAAAAAAGCTTTTGTCCAAGCATATCGCGCAAATTGTGTTAATTACTAATTATAGATTTTTGTGGCGTTCTATACAAACCTTCTTTGCACTATAATTTTCACCAAATACAAAAATATCTGAATATTACACATTCAGAAAATTTTTTCCCCATGTCTCCATACTGAGAGGAAAAGTAAAAATGATGATTTAAAAAAATGAATTTTTCTTTTTAGTACTTTGCTTCGATAAAGTTTTTAAGAATATGAAAGAATATTGATGCATTCTATAAAATAATTCATTAAAAAAAAATATTGCGACTATAAAGATTATTAACAATTTATTGATGTAATTATGTTCAAACAACGTTATCGAAAAAATATTAGTATAAATGAACTGAAAATGAAAAAAATGGTTGTTTTTAATAGAAAAAACTCACTTCGTCAAGAGATCGTCAAAGTTCGCAGTTTGCGCATTGGATGCGTTGATCCTTATGAAGTCTTCGTGAAAATCATGAGGAATGTGTAGATCCTCCGTTTCAGTCTCACTTTCACTACCCTTCTCAAGTATTTCATGCCGACTGCTGTCATGCAAATCATTTAACGGAAATCAAGCGCAAACGTTAAAATAAAGTGAAAAAAATGGCATAGGAATAAATCATAGAAAAGATGCAAAAATGGGAAAATAAAGACAAAAAGAAACAAAATTAAAAGATAAATAGGAAGAGCAAGAAAAAAAAAATAAAATGAAAAAATCTAAAGAAAAGGAAATCGATGAAAAGAAAATCAATGAAAAGCAAAAAATTAGCAAGAAAAAGCGAGAAATAAAAAAACTTGAAACAGAAAAAAAAGAGTAGGAAAAATAATAAAGAAGCCCTTATCTAGTTATATATCAACGAATTTACTATGATCAAAAAACCTCGACAAGAATAAATAATCCGAGATTCTTATCAAGTTGAATTAATTAGTGCGTATGGCACTTATAAAAAAGCATGTTTGAAAAGAGAAAACGGCTATTCATTTCTGAATCAAATTTCATGCGTGTTGATTGCGAGAGTGCGGTAATAAAAAAAGGCAGCGATTGACATGCGAGTTGAAAATAATGTATCACAAGCTAGTCAGATCGCGAGAAAAAAAAACTAAAAATGCCAATTTTATAATTATTATTATAGAGGCATCGATGAAATGGCCATTCTATCAATAAATCGATATTTTCTTGTAAGGTGTGAATGTAATTTTTCATACAAAAGATTTCAAAAGTATTAATTATATGAGTGAATGCATGAGTAACTTTTTAAAGAAATTTTTAAGCGCGTATGAAATATGAAGAAATTTTATTATTTTACGATTAGAATCTGAAAATTTTTAGCTTGATTCTATAGGTTTCAATAACAATAAACATTTTTTAAATATTCGAGTCATCTGATAATGTTTCCAACATTTTTTAAGAATGACCAACCTCATCGATACGAAAAATCTTGGCACAACCTATCACTGATCCAACTAACTGTGCATTAAACGTGATAAAGCAAATAAATCTCGAAATCTTACGCTGTCAAAGAGGATGTGGTATGCGTTCCACCTTCCGCATTGTGCGCCGGCGGAATGACAATTGATGGGGTAGAAACGGATTTTTGCAAAGTCAACCTCGAACCCGAAACACCGGGCATCAGGCCACTCGCGTTTTCCAGTTTCTTACTGGTCTTGTTCGTCAGCACTTTTTGAAAATCCCCCTTGAAAAAGGCGATACCCGAATTTCAAAAATTGTTGAAGTGTTTAAATTGTAAAAAATTAGGAGTTGGGACAACTGAACTACCAAAAGTCAAAGCATGAAAAAAATTTTCATCTGCAATTCAGAATAATAGAACTTTTGTAAACTCTGATGTCATTAAGAATTTCTAGGGTTTGGTAAGTTTTGAAAAAGTTATATCTTAAATTTTAAAAATTGTGAAACAAATTTAAATTTAAAAAAATGGAACGTGCGATTTGTAATTCATAGCTCAAAATAATCGAACTTTTATAAACTCTGTCATTTAGAATTTCCAGGATTCGAACAGTTTGAAAAAAGTAATAGCCGAATTTAGGAAATTGTATAACATGTTAATAAACAAAAATATATGTTAAAAACTCAAAATAACGAATGTCCAGAATGTCAAGGAATTGATAAATTTGAAAACGTTAGTACCCAGATTTCAGAACTTGTAAAATATATTGAAATACGAAAATTGAAAATTTAAAGAACTAAAAATAAAGGAAATTTAAATATCAAACATATGAAACCAACTATTTGAAATTTATAGTTCAAAATTATCGAACTCTACCAAACTTTGTCACTTAGAATTCCTAGTGTTTGAAAAGTTTGAAAAAGTAATAACCGAATTTCGAAAATTGTACAACATGTTTGAATAATAAAAACATATATGTATATATATTAACATGCCACACAATTATTTTTGAAATTCGTATATTAATTTTTTTAAGCTGTTTCAATTAAGATGTATCCGGTAGAATTTTGACTTACGACGCACGTATAAAATAATTCCAGATAACTTTAAAAAACTCCGTGAGTTTTTCCAGATTTTTAGAACAACGTTAACCCGTGACAGTAGAGTCGTCTTTTTAGCCATTTAATAAACATGAGATTTCGTCCTATATACAGTCTATAATTTTTTGCAGACATGCAAAACACTAAGAATCGATTTAATGCTCTAATTCATCATTTGTACCTATGTCAAACTAAAAAAAAAAAATATGAAGTCTCTTGATTAATACCCTGATCATCAGTTCGAGACCAAAGTAGAAAAAATCTTACGAATTCCGCATTTTTTCGATATACAGCACACGATTTTTGCAGAAATTCTGACGGCTACTTGCGAAAAACGTTATGACATTAAAGGGTTTGGAAAGTTACTTAAAAAAATGTAACGCGTTACGTTACCGTTACAAAGGTGAAAAAAGTAATTCGTTAAGTAATTGTTACTTGAAAAGAAATAGTAACTCGTTGCCGTTACCATAAAAAGACGTAACGTTCCGTTTCTTTTACGTTACTTTTTGGAATAAATTGAATGTAAATAATAATACATCGAAAAACTAAGGCAGAAAACAAACAACATTAACCTACTTGTGGTTTTATTCTATCGAAATCGTTTATTTCATACATAATAAAAAATGTAAATCTGTACTTTTTCATTCTGAAAAAAACATCAATCAGCTTGTTCAAACTTTTATATTTTTTTCAAGTTCACAAAATTTCTGTACATGACATTTAATTCAATGTAAGCCACAATTTTTTTTGTATTTTTCGGTATGTATAAAATGTTGCAGGGTTTTCTAGTATTTTTATAAATTTGTACTATTTTTCTGTACATTGATACATAGATTTCAAGAAATTCATGTTCTAGAATTCAAAGTTTATTAAATTATTTGTACTTCAGAGGATTTTTCAGCGAATAGTGTCTATGAAGATTTTCATTTCCTTTGATATTTTTGATACTTTTTCAATTTTTATACGATTTTAAGCATTGTTCAGTATTTTTAAAACTATTCGTATTTTTTAGGGTAATAGAATGTTGCAGGATTTTCTAGTATTTCTACGTAATTTAAGATTTTCCAAAAAACAAAGTCGCGATAGATTTTTACTCAAATCAGTACTTTTCGTATTTCTTCAGTTTTTCTGTGATTTTGCTGTATGAATTTCTGGAATTAAAAACATTCTCAATGTTTTATAAATGTACACGTATTTATCTCTACGTTTTTTTTTCTGTATTTCTAAGTTTTTGTAGAATGTTGTGGAATTTTAGAGTTTTTTAAAAGATATATCTTTGAATTTTCAGAATGAGATAAAATTCAAAGTTCAAATTTCTGAAGTATTTCGATCAATTTTGCTGAAAACAGTTACTTAATAGATTTATAGTGCCCTCAAAATTTTTTGTATTTTTCACAGAGATATACGTTTTGGAAAATTTTCTTATCTTTTGTTGAAGATTTATATTTTTAGAATTCAAAGCTCGAGAAATTCAAGTTCTAGATTACTGGAATCGAGTAAGTTTTTAAAGAATCCAATGACATGAAACTTATTGAAATCTAGTATTTTTCGTATTTTTTTTTTTTTTTTGCTGTATTAATTATACTCCATAAGATTTTCTAGCAGGATCTCTAGATCTTACAGATCCTGCTATAGATTTTGAGATCTATAGATTTTGAGTGTTTTTACAAATTTTCATGCTAATTTCTGAAATTCAACGCTTTGAATTGTGAAAGTTTGCGAATAAAAAGTGAAGAAGCATATTCTTCGTCAATATTTTTTACACAAATTTCTAATGCTCCACATTGTTTCATCAAAAATTATTGACATAGGATTTTTTGTTTAAAAATGAGGAAGTTAAGAATTACTTTTATCTCAGTTTCAGAACATTCCTTAAAAAGTTACACATATTTTTAAAACCTAATGAGACAAATTAAAGTAACGTAAAATAACGGAATTTCCGTTACTGGTTACCGAAAAAAGTGACTCGTTCCCGTTATCGTTACTTTTATCGTCACAGCAAAAAATGTAACGTTTTAGAGTAACGCCATACGAGTAACGCGTTACTTATAAACCCTGTAATATTATAATATTCTATGTTCATTGATTATGAAAATCATTCTACGATTGTTGTAACTTCAGTACTAGTTGTTAGAAAAATATTTATTACAAAAGTTATAAGTTATTACAAAATTGTATAAATAAATCAATTTCTAAGAGGTTATTTTGTTCAAAAAATTTTCTGTTTTGCCAAGTTCCACACATTCAAGTAGAATATATCCTGTGAAACAATAATATAAACCATTACCATCCGATTAATAATAATAATGATAATAAAAATGATATAGTTAATAATAACAACAACAACAACAACAACAACAACAACAATAATGATGATAATAATAATAATAATAATAATAATAATAATAATAATAATAATAATAACAATAATAATAATAAAGAAACGTCGATACTATTGAATCAACAAGTATATTTTAATTATTCCAATAATAAAAAAGATTCGATCTTTGTGATGGCAATAATTTATATATTGAAGATTATCATCATGATGATTATAAATAATAATATTGATGATAACTAGAATACAACTTAGTAATTTCGATCCTTGTAGTAAAACCTTATAAGAAAATAAAATTTCTTATGGGAATACAATTTCTCATTAGGTGACTTAATAGAATCTGTATAAGAAATGTCGATTTTTAATCAAGAATTAATCGACAAAATTTTAAAAGCCTTTTTTATCCATACGTTGTAAGAAATTGAATTCTCATTAGTTTTTTATGAGGTGCACTTTATATGAATGAAATTTTTATAAGAAATTTTATTTTCTTATAAGGTTTTCATTATGATCAAATTTACTAGGGTTATTGTTTGTGCTGTGTATCATATATTATTCCATATTACTTATTATGCAACAACAATAAAAATAATAATATTAAAAATACTAATAATAATAACAATAATATAAATAGACGCGATCTGAGAAAAGACACCTAAACCGCAGAACGGAGATTTTTCAAGAGAAGCGAAAGAAGAGGCGAGGAGCCGATAGGCTGTTCCGATATTCCTTACTCTCTCTTTACATACACTACTGCACACAACCTGTTCTGGCGACCAGAACAGGCAGTGTCCCGAGTTTGCTCGACCTTGCTGACATGATGCGTGTGAATGTGTGTATTAAGAGAAAGAGGACTCGAGCATCTTTTGTGTGCGATTCGTTTAGAGCCTTATTTCATAACAAATTAATCGATACACAATTTTGTGACTTCACAATTGTAAAGAGATATATTCAATAGACCAGAAACAGCAATAATCTCGGGATCCATTTTTTCCGGCTTAGGTGTCTTTTTTCAGATAGCGTCACAATATTTAAAGTACATAATCTATGTTATTATTATAGTTTTCATTATTATTATATTTTATATATAAATTACTACCATCACGAAGATCGAAACTTTTTATTACAGTAGACTCTGTATATAACAGAAAGTTTGGGAGATTTTTTTCTGTAACACACGAATTCTAGTACTCGCAGCAGATTATCGTGATGAGCGTGAGGTCGGGTCCGGGCAGTTAAATTCTATAGAGAAAGTGGAAGTTTTGAAAGAAAGAGCCATGGACTCCCGAAAAAAAAAAAACACGAACAATATCTTGTTATGAATAAAGGGGTCGTTCATAACTCTCGTGTGCCGACTTTACTATGGTAATTCTACGCCGAAAAATCCCTCGACCTCGGCCTCGGTTTGTGCCGAGTATCGCCGAGTGCGACTCTCGTTTACCTGTGAGACCTTCCATTATCGACCGAAAAATTCTGTTATTCCCAATTCTGTTAAATACAGAGTCTACTGTATTGGAATCATTGAATTATACATGTAAATTCAATAGTATGGATGTTTATTTATGATTATTGTTGATGTTATATTTGCTATTATTCGTATATTAACGGTTAATATCGATGTTTCACAGGATATATGCCACTTGAATGAGTGAAACTTGGTGAAACAGAAAATTCCTTTAAAAAAAAAAATACTTAGAAATTAATATATTCATACAATTTTCGAAATAATATTAAAGAATATTTTTCTTACAATCAGTACTGAAGTTACAACACAAAGTAGGATGATCTTCAATATAAATAAACATAGAATATTATAATTTTTTAAGGTTTTTTGCACAGTGCCATCAGGAATTTTGCAAAAATGGTGTGCTACATATCGAAAAAATGCGGGATTCGTATGCTTTTTTCTCTTTCGGCCTCGAACTCACGTTGAGGGTGTTAATTAAGAGACTTTATATTTTTTTATAGTTTTACATTGATACAAACGATGAATTACAGCTTTGAATCGATTTTTACAGTATATCAGCAAAAAATTATAGATTGTATTTTGCGCGAAATCCCATATTAATTAAATGGCTAGAAAGACGACTCTACTGGCACGAGTCAACGTTGTTCCAAAAATCTAAAAAATTGCAGGGAATTCATTTGAACGATTTAGAAATTATTTGAATGATTTTAGGGGGCGTCCTAGTCCAATTTCTACTGAACCCATTTTAACGACTACCTTAATCATTAATGTACATACATTAATCTCTCGAATTATCATTTTTTCTACTGTACGTTATAAAAAGTAATGATTTTAGCAATGAAGTAATGCTTTAGTACATGATAAAAAAAATAACTGATGATAATTCATTTTCAATAAAATCAATAGTGGATTTTCTAAAATTTCATTATGAACTATATGACTAAATAATCACTAAGTCCCTGAAACAATAAAAAAAAGTTTGTGAAAATATTATTCCAAGATTAAACAAACTCCCATATTATCACAAAAAACTAGAAAATTAAATTTAAAAGTAATAAATGATAATTTTATGACAAGTCTCGAAAATACAAGAAGTAAAGTAAAAATTAAATTACACAGTAAATAAAAACTTTTATTTAATACAGTAAATTTTAAAAATTCAAGAATTACTACTGAAATTTGTATGCACCTTTTTAAAATTAAAAACAAAAGTTTTAACACATTCTGTAATGAATTGCAACATTTTTTTTTATTTTTGGTAGTACAGTCGCCTCTAAATATATTGCCGCTATGTGTCCTTTTATTTTTGAATTGAATTTGAAGTAAAAGCATTAGCACTTTCACTTAAACACCTTTTTATATTTCCCTAAAGTAAAAGAACAAAACTTTCTCGCAAGATGTATCCATAGCTTGCGCGTTTTTTATATAAAACCTCGAAGTATAACATTCCCATGTACAGCGTTACAGTGAGCGACAAGATATGTGTATAGGGGCGAGAAAGCGAAAAATGTTTGCGATGTCTGTGTGTTTGTGTGTGTGTGTGTTTGCGAGTCCTTGATTTGATATTGGATGATGATGTTGAAGCTGCTTACATGGGGATGCGAGAAACAAAAAAAAAGTATCATCAAAACAGAACGACATATGAAAAACGCTCATTTGTTTTTTTACTTTTTTGACGCGTGTTGTGATATTTTCAAGCCATGTTTCGCATTTTTCGATAGAATAGGCCACGTTTATCACAACATGAGTCTAGTAAAGTTAAGGCGGCTTTGCGCGTTAAACGCAATGCTCAGTCTAGTAAAATTCAGAACGGCGCATTACACTTTACGCGCTAAGAGTAGTCAAATTAAAATCGCACAGCTCTTGACTTTTGAAACAGGTGCAGTAAAAAAAGATAAAAAATATCTGCGTCTATATCAAACTCAACAAAATTTTTTTTACATTACGTTTTTTTGCGAATAATATCTTATTGCTAGCTACACTCAGAGAAAAAGTAAACTTTTCGAGCATGGCAGTGCTCCGCGCGTCCGAAGCGCGTGCTGTGACGACCTTTAAACACTAGAAAGCATCCCCTCCGAACACGACACATGCTTCTAAATCAAGCGTCTGCGCAGAGGATGCATCGAATCCATGCTCTCAAGCATCGATGGAGCCATGCCTCACGCGGCGGACAACATTATGATCGAGAAGTTCATTTTTTCTCTCAGTGTAGTATGAAAAAAATGCAATATTTTCTGACAAATCACACAACATTTTTTCTCTCAGTATATTTTAAACTCTGATTTAGAATTCGAAGGTTTCAAAAATTATGAAAAATGTGAAAACTAAATGTCGAGGATGATCAAAATGTTTGGAAAAAAAAAAAAAAAATAAGAATAAAAAATTAAAGAAACTCAAAATCACGAAACTCAAAACGTCCTAAATTTAGAACCTACGATTTCTAA
The DNA here is from genome assembly GCA_028476575.1 of Platygaster robiniae. Taxonomy (NCBI): domain Eukaryota; kingdom Metazoa; phylum Arthropoda; class Insecta; order Hymenoptera; family Platygastridae; genus Platygaster; species Platygaster robiniae. Next base: position 23,880,188 of record CM052021.1, read on the forward strand.
ACTATGTCCTTCAGAATTTCTCGAAATCAGTAAATTTCAAAAAGGTGATACCCAGATTTAAAAAATTCTTTACCATATTTAAATAATGAAATAAGAATCAGAGTTTAAAATAATCAAACTTTTCTAAGCTCTGCCACTTAGAATTCCTAGATTCAAAAAGTTTGAAAAAAGTAATAACTGAACTTCAAAAATCATAAAATATATTTAAATGAAGAAAAAAGTAGAAATTTAAGAAACTCATAATCAGAACAATCAAAACATATTATGTATTAATCTAGAACCTGCGATTCCTGATTCATGGACCAGAATCGTAGAACTTTTCTCATCTCTTGTCATCTAAAATTACTATGATTCGAAAAATTTAATCACAATTAATAATATTCAGTGCATAGTTTACCATTAGAATACGGTTGATATGATGGATGTCATATGTAAATTGATGAGTGTAGTTTAATACAAGCATATAAATAATGATTGATAATGGTAATATGATTTGAAAATCTTTCTGTTTTTCCTTTTATATTTCTAAGTTTAATTAATGAATCATTGTTGTCACATTGAAAAATGTTTAAGTCTATGTGCATATTACTTTGTGCATTCTCCTATGAATTGTAATTTGGACACTTCGGCTTGTTGGTGAAAGTCATGATTAATAAATAACACTGCGCGACAAAATTTAACCTTAGGAATTCGGAGCTGCTCTCAATATGATAAATCGATCGTATATGATCCTAAAAAAACTCTTTTCACAGCATTTTGCAAAGTTGGCTCTTTCGTTTGGGAGATATTAATTGTTTTATTATATTAATTGTATTATTATTGATAATAATTGTTTCCAAAGATAACTTTCGGCCGAAAAAAAAATGATTTTTTTCGAGGAAAAGGTGATGACTAGATCGCCTCGCCCATTGTATCCACTTGAAAGCCTCGTGGGCCTAAGGTACAGTCGAGGTACCAGTAACGGTAATAGGTAATTTCTTGACGTCCTAAACGTGTATTGTCGTTTTTGAATCATGGAAATCCGATCATTATCATGGAAAATACGCGACTCAAAAATTATAAATTAAAACAATTAATATCTCGCAAACAAAAGCCAACTTTGCAAAATGCTGTGAAAGTGATATTTTTGGGATCATATACAATCGATTTATCATAATGAGAGCAGCTCCAAATTCCTCAAGTTAAATTTTGTCGCACAGTGTAACTAATAATTAAACCTAACTAACAATAAACTCAATTTTAAATTCAACACTTCTGCTCACGAAATAAAACACACTTCACAAACAATGAAAATCTACAAGATTAAAGGGCCTAGGGAGAAAATTAATTTAATTGTAATGGCTTGTAAAACCTTTCGAATTTCTACCTGATGTTCATTGATTGCAAAAGATTTGGGTTCTTCGAAAATTTACTCACCAGGACGAAATCTGCTTCGTTCAATGACTGAGTGCTGGCTTGAGAGCGACTCGGAAGATTCCTGATGTTCGCTGAGTCGTTGCATTCTATCTCACTATCTAAACTACCTAAACTTATGCTGTGTCGTTGCTGAAAAAAAAGAATTCTCTATTATCATAAAAAAAATGCTGCTTGATAGTAAAAGTTTCTTATGTGTGAATTTTCACATTTTTACAATATTTATTTACGTTCCAACAGTCTCCAAAGATGACGATCAAAACTTGAAAAGTATCATGTTTCATAGTTCATAAAGAGTTTTGTAGAAATTAATTGAATATGAATAATTTTTGGGGAGGATTCATTGTCAACAGTGAGAAACCAAAATTGTTCTTATGCGTTCCTTAAATGCTCACGAGTGATTAAGAAATTGGAAGCATGTAAGGATGAACGAGTAAAGAACCGCCTTCTAAGGAAGAAGGAAAAGGACAGAGCTATGAACACATAAGAAAGCGCGTACCGATTTGCTATGCTTAGGCGTCGGATGCGAATAAGAGACGTTTAACACGGATGGTCTACCACATACAAAGCCTCTTCACATCTCGCTTGCGAGATGTGAAGTGATTGTATAATGATTAAAGATGATTGTATAAATGATTAAAGATGATTAGTATATCTATATTTATATATAGATATACTAATGGCTTTGGCTCGGAGTGGCTTGGCGCGCCGTGTAACCCCAGCTGAAAAAATTCAATTGGTTTTGCCAATAGCCCGACCCATTGGCAAATTGGCATTTTGCCAATTGGTCCGGCCATTTGGAATTACCAATTGGCCTGACGATGGTCCGATCAATTGGCAAACATAATGTTCTGTCCGATTGACAATCATAATCGTCGGGCCAATTGGCAATTCCAAATGGTCGGACCAATTGGCAAAATGCCAAATTGCCAATTCGTTTTGCCATAAATGAGAATTTAGATTATTATAGATTGATTAATGAACTATTTAATTTTTCCACTCTCGGTGAAATTAGGAAAATTCTGCCCAAATTCATAAAAAAATTGTGGAACGACATCGCGTTCCCGCAGATACGAATGATTCTGCATTATACTGAATGCATCAGTGCTAAACTTGTAAAATGAGAAAAAAAAATTGACTTCCATCTCGTGGATCTAGCAGTAACTACTTGTATGGCGCCGGATTTTGAAATATGTCGCCCTCAAATTTGAATATTCCGCGCCATACCAGTAGTTACTGCTAGATCCACGAGATGGAAGTCAATTTTTTTTTCTCATTTTACAAGTTTAGCACTGATACATTAAGTATAATGCAGAATTATTCGTATCTGCGAGAACGCGATGTCGTTCCACAATTTTTTTATGAATTTGGGCAGAATTTTCCTAATTTCACCGAGAGTGAAAAAATAAAATAGTTGCATAATCAATCTGTAATAATCAAAATTCTCATTTATGGCGAAACGAATTGGCAAATTGGCGTTTTGCCAATTGGTCCGACCATTTGGAATTGTCAATTGGCCCGACGATTTTGATTGCCAATCGGAAAGAACATTATGTTTGCCAACTGGTCGGACCATCGTCGGGCCAATTAGCAATTCCAAATGGTCGGACCAATTGGCAAAATGCCAATTTGCCAATTGGTTTTATCAATTGGTCGAGCTATTGGCAAAACCAATTGGATTTTTTCAGCTGGGACCGGGCCTTTAAACGTCTCTTATTCGCATTCAACGCCTAAGCATGGCAAATCGATACGCGCTCTCTGATGGGTTCATAGCTCTGTCCTTTTCCTTCTTCCTTAGAAGGCGGTTCTTTCCTCGTTCATCCTTACATGCTTCCAATTTCTTAATCACTCGTGAGCATTTAAGGAACGCATAAGAACAATTTTGGTTTCTCACTGTCGACAATGAATCCGCCCTTATGTTCTTCTCTGTTACAAAATATGTTTCTGATAAATTTGGGCGACAATTTATAGAAACTGTGTTTTTTTTCTTAAGTTTTGAACAATTGCATATACCATACATATTAAAAAATATCGATATTTTGAGGGTTTACAACAATTATATAAAGGGAGGAAATGAAGAAAAAAAGAGCGCGCGAACCATGAAACGAGGACTGCAGATAAAGGAAAATTTTAAAGGGGAAGGAAGCGAAAGGAAGCAATTTTTTCGTTCTGCATAGACTGATATTAGGTGTAGATTTGTTGAAATTTTTCTTACGCGTATTGGCTTCGATAAATTACCATATTCTGCGCCTGCAGATGATGTTGCACGGAATTTTTTCGACGATGATTCTGCCGTGCGTCCTCAAGGTCAGCCCAGCTTCTTCTTCGGTCGATGCCCGGTGGGTGTGTCGACGGAAAATGTGTGGGCGAACTGTTGTTGGAGCAATTCGTCACGAGGTCGGGATCTGAGGACGCGTCCTGGTCGAGGCATTCGTGTTCAGTCTCGACCTGAAGTTTCACCTGGCACAGCGACGGACACGACGCACTCATCCTTTGGATCATGGCATTGCTCATCAGCGAGTCTTCGTACGAATCTTTCAAATCTTGCTGAATTATGTCCTGAATGAGTTCCTGAATTCGGCGCACTTCTTGCAGTTCAGGCTCTGAAGAAACGCAACGATAATATTGTTTGAAATTTTGCAATAATCGATATTTTTTTGAATCATTTAGTTTCTGCGTTTCCACAAACTTTATCAATGCAATTTTTTTGAGCCTATTTATTGATCAAAGAAAATAAATTTGTAAAACATCAGCGAAACAATCACACATTTTATTTATCATCTTACAAATTTTTAATCTTTTGAAAAAATAATACACTCGGTCTCGACACAGAGTTGTCATGATAAAGGGCCTGAGATTCATTTGAGCGTGCCGTACGGGTCTACCTTTTCAGACGGTATGAGACAGTACACTGAGAAAAAAATCGTTCAGAAACTAAACGCTCCGTTTAGATTCTAAACGATTTTTTGTCTTCGTGACTTAGATTTTATTCATACTCTCTCGATTCCTTAGAGTGAATGTTGAATTTTATTGATTTTTGTTCAAATTGTTGCATGATATACAGAATTTTTGACAGTGTATTATATGAAAACAGACAAATTTACAATATTTTGCTTCAACCAACATTATTCACAAAAAAATCATAAAAATAATGTCAAATTATCATTGAACGATTCAAAAAACTAGAAATAGCATTTATTTTGTAAAAACAGACGAGTTTGCAATAGTTTGTTGAAATGAATTCCATCAACAAAGTATCGAAAAAAAACTGAGAAATTTTTCTTTCGTGGCCCACACAACTGTGGAAAGCATGTATACCTTGTGAAACCAGACAAATTGACAAATTATTTTTAAACAAACATTATAAAGAAAAATTCTTCTCGAAAATATGATTCGATTCCTTTTATCGACTCAAAAAACCAGAATAAGCACGTAAATCTTGTAAAAGCAAAAAATTTTATCATAATTTGTTTAATCTGTCAACTTTGATCCTTAAAAAATCCTGAAAAAAAAAAAGAAATTTCATATAGGAAATATGATTTCTTATGAATAATTATAAAATTCTCAAAAATTTCCAAGTTCGTATAAGGTAACTTTATAAAAACCTTGTAAGACACTGAAATCTTTTGTAGAAAATGTATCGACAAAATTTCAAAAGTTTTTTTTACATTATAAGTTCTATATTAATGTATCTAAATTACTAACATGGTATACCTATTCTGTGATTGAGATTTTGATCTCAAGTATATAAATATATACCTGAACATAATTACTGATTTCATGAAATTCAAAAAACTTTAAGAATCAGGAAAGATGTTTATTGATTTTTTCAGATAATTTTTGCTATCAAATATGTTGAAAATACGAAAAAAAAAAAAATTGAAAAGTATCGGAAAATTGCAAATAAACCCTATGACTGGCAAAGTCTATACAACACTGTAGCGTTGCATTTGCGATGCACTTCCGTTGCATTTGCGTTGCACTTTTTAAATCACTATAAAAACGATCTGACAAATACACGTGTACAGAAATGCAATAAATCATAAATAAAAAGTTATTTTATAGACAGCAGAAGGAAGAACTTTCGAAATAAAGTTGTACGTGAAGAAATAGAAAGATAAAAAAAAATTATTCATTTACCTTTCTCTTTGATTTGACTCTTACTTTTTATTGAATTATAACGTATCACCTGCAAAATCAAATAAAATAAGATACATGATTATGTGAAAAAAACGATAATGTTTTAATTAACACTTAGTATCAAAATAGCACATGTGATTTTGAAAATACAAAATGAAATAAAAACAAGTATTCCTTTCAACCCTGATCTGTTAAAAGCAAGCGCCTGTCAATCGATTTTTTTCTTTTGTTTTAAATATGAAATGTCAATTCTAGCACTGGCAAAGTTTATGCAACGTAAGTGCAACGATATAGCGTTGCACTTGCGTTGCACTTGCGTTGCATTCGTTATTTCGAATAATTAGAGTATTAAATGTGTTTTCGTTCCTAAATCTTATAAAAATAAGAAGTTTGTGTTTTTTTTTTATCTTAATTGTTCAAAAGCTTATTTTAAAAACTATCATGTTTTCAGGAAAGCTAGAATAAAATACCTTTCTATGGTAAATTCCTAGAACTTATGCATTACGTTATTTCGTTCAATTATTGTACTTATTGTGCGTTCCGTCTTGGAACTTAAAGGAATAACAGTTTTCAGAATTTTCGATTATTATCATTGCAAAAAATCTGTTTAAACTAGTAATTTTATTATCAAAAATCAAATTAAATACCTTTCATGAATACTAAAATTGAAGTTTCATATTCGAAACAAAAGAAAAAATCGATTGATAGGCGCTTGCTTTTGACAGATTAGGGTTAAAAGGAATACTTGTTTTTAATTTACTTTTTATTTTAAAAATCACATCTACTATTTTGATACTGAGTCTCAGTTAATACATCATCGTTTTTTTCACATAATCATATATCTTATTTTATTTGATTTTGCAGATGATACGTTATAATTTAATAAAAAAATAGGAGTAAAATCAAAGAGAAAGATAAAAGAATAATTTTTTTTCTTTCTCTATTTCTTTACGTTCAACTTTATTTCTAAAATTTTTCATTCTGCTGTCTATTAAAAATACTTCTTATCTATGATTTATCGCATTTCTGTACACGTGGGTTTTGTCAGATCATTTTTGTAGTGATTTAAAAAGTGCAACGCAAATGCAACGGAAGTGCAACGCAAATGCAACGCTACAGTGTTGCATAAACTTTGCCAGGGAGGAACCATGAAAGGTATTAAATTTGTTTTTTGATAATAAAATTACTAGTTTTAACAGATTTTTTTACATGATAATAATCAAAAATTCCGAAAACTGTTATTTCTTCAAGTTTCAAGACGGAACGCACAATAAATACAATAATCGAACGAAATAACATAATGCATAAGTTCTAGAACTTTAGCAAGGTATTTTATACTAGCTTTCCTGAAAACATAATGGTTTTTTTGAACAATCAAGATAAAAAATAACACAAACTCCTTATTTTCATGAGTTTTATGGCCGAACAGACATTCAATACTCTAATTATTCTAAATAACGAATGCAACGCAAGTGCAACGCTGTATCGTTGCACTTACGTTACACAAACTTTGTCAGGGGAATGAAACAAATAGTTACACAATACGAGCAATTTTATTGTCAAAAGTTTGTATTACGTTTGAAACCTAAGAAGTGTTGAAAAATAACATAATAACATAAATTCAAAAAAAATGTCAATAATTATACATAATTCAAAAAATTGGAAAGATTTCAGAAAATATTGATAAATTTTGTACGTTGTGTTTATAATGATATTTCTTTTAGATTACGCACAATCCAAGTTTTCCCTTTTTTTTATAAAAATATCATAAGCTGTAAAAGTCTTCGAAAAGATTTAACGAATTGTTAGTAAAAACTTTAAGTTTTGAAAAGTTGGGAAAAAGAAGTATTGAACATTTGGAATAAATAAGAAAATTGCAATAGTTCCACGATTGTCAACTACTATTAATATTCCAAAAATTTGTAGAATTCCAAGTATCAATAGTATACTGTAGATTGTGATCATTCAAATATATGACACCCTCAGAGGCAAAACACAACATAGCCCATGTATTTCAAATGGCTATGTTGCATTTTGCCTCTGAACGTGTCATATATCTACGAAACATGCATCGTACATGTACGATGTTTTTCATCATCTATTAACAATCAGGAAAACTTGAAAATTGTAGGAAATTTTGGAAAATCATAACAAGATATGTAAACAGGTTCTCATATGGTTTCGAAAGTTTCGTATATTTTGTTACTATTCCACTTTAAATTTCAAAACTGAAAAAAAAAAATGTGTATTCGAAATTTCATATATTGGCGACAATTCTGAAACATTCAAAGAATTTATTTGTAGAAGTTTAGAGAATGTTAGTCAATTTATTGACTAATAATTTCATTAAATTCTTTCTTCGGAAAATTCACGCAGATATTTTAACATATTTTCATAGAATTGGAAACGTTGAACATTAGATGTTCAAAATTTGGAAAATTTTGAAAAATGTACAGGGTGCGCCATTTCTTATGTCGGCATGTAAACATTGAATAACTTGAAAAAAAAACAACCGATTTCTGTAAATGAGGTATTTTTATTTAGTTTGGTCCTTTACAATTTATTTAGACTAGTTTTTGAACACAACATCAATCAAGTGGCCGCCCTTATTGTTCACAGCAAAATATGCCCTTTTTGCGGCGTTTTCCATTACCTTTTCGAGCATCTCGGGTGGTATAGCAATGATTTCGGCACGAATATTTTCCTTAAGCTCTTCAATGGTCTGCGGCTTGCTGGCGTACACTTTACTTTTCAAATAACCCCACAAAAAGAAGTCTGGAGGGGTCAAATCTGGAGATCTGGGTGGCCATTCAATGTCGCCTCTTTTTGACATCAGACGTCCAGGGAATTTTCGTTGCAGAAACTGGATTGTTTGATTCGCAGTGTGGCAGGTCGCACCATCTTGTTGAAACCAGTAATCTTCAAGACCTTTTTCACGCATTTGTGGGCAGACATAGTGAGCCAACATCCACCGATATCGGTTTCCATCGATCGTTTGGTTCTCTTTGAAAAAATAAGGACCAATGATGGTTTTGGCGCAAACGCCGGCCCAAACAGTAACTTTTTGGTCATGCAATGGCGTTTCATGGATCTCGTGTGGATTCTGCGTTCCCCAAATGCGGCAATTTTGCTTATTAACGCCTCCAGAAAGTTTGAAATGTGCCTCGTCGGTCATTAAAATTCGCTTCCAAAAATCAGGTTCAGTATCAACTATTCGAGCGATTGTTTGTCCATATTCCAAGCGACGTGGATGATCTGTAGGCAATATTCTTTGTGTTAATTGCATTTTGTACGGAAACAAATGCAAATCATCTTTCAAAATGCGCCGTAGAGTGGTTCCACTGATGCCGAGATGCTGAGCGCGGTGACGATATGAAACTTTTGGGTTTTGGGCAACGCTCTCTCTGACAGCTTCAATCAGTTCATTTGAACGTCTTGGTCGTTGATGAACGGGTTGTTCGCGATCTTTCACTGTCCCGTGGTCACAAAAATTCGACACCAAACGACGAATAGTGTTGTCAGATGGTGCCTGTTTGCCAAGATATTTTCGACGATATGCTCGTTGAGTTAACACAACTGAACGACTATTTTCAATGTACAAAGTAACTATTTCAGCGCGTTCTTTTGGTGTGAAGCGATACATGGTTGAAATTGTACTGAATTGACGTTTCCAAAACAAGTAAAGTCAAGTAAATCGGTTGTCAAATGTTTAAGTTATTCAATGTTACAATACCGACATAAGAAATGGCGCACCCTGTAGATACATTGAAAATTTAAGAGATAATAGATAGTTTCATTAAATTGTAAAAACTGGGAAAAAATCAATAAATGTTCATTAATTTATTAGATTGGAACAATTATTAGATTTTTTCTAATATACATGATACTTCTTTTTTTTTACCAAAATCTGGAAAACTTCAGAAGCTTTAGGTAATGACGAATAACCTTTATGAACAAGACGAATCTTTATAATATTTTGGAATGTTGTAAAAGTTTGTATTGATTAGAAAGCTTAGCGAAAAATTTCTACTATGAATTTTGGTACGGAAAATATACCGATAGTACACTGATTGATGAATTTCATTCGAAGCACACGATAAAAAATTGCAATCACACAACTATTTTTTAGAAAATTTTCCAACGCGTTATTATTAAGATTGACGCTGAATAGTGGAAGTTTCAATATACCTTCCTTTCGTCGTTAACAGCTGGTCGATTGTTCGTGAACTGACCAACATCAACGAAATATAGCCTTCACTCATCAATATTGATCTCCTCGGAGGAAAATATGGTTTTCGCCACGTTTTTGTTGCAGCGGTTCTCTATCCTATAAATTCTAAAAATTTTCGGGTCCCTCCTGGCTTTACTTTCACTTGAGCCCCATTCAAAAACTAAACGCGCCGTTCAATATCTAAACGGAGCCGTTGAGATTGTATCCGCTCCAGCGTTGAGAATGTAAACGCTTGAGCGTTTAGATTTAAGAATCGAGTGTTAAGAAACTGAACGAAATCCCATTGATTCAATGCGATTTTTATTCTAAACGATCGCCGTTTAGTTCCTGAACGATTTTTTTCACAGTGTACTAAACTTTCTCGGAAATATTAGTATGGGATATTGTGTCGCGAGCATAATGATATTTTTTGGGAGCAGTAATTTTCGAGCCTGTTTCCTTTTTTCTTCGCGGTGGATTAGGAATTCCAATCGACTTGTAATTGTTGCATTTGGAGTTGCCAAGACTCGAGTGTATTCTGTGTTTTTTTTTATCGACATTTTCATGAACACTGATTTCGTAAGTTTCTGAGTGTTGAATCTTCATTTTTCGATGATTTTTCTTTTTTGATTTACTCAGTTATTGATTAATTTCACTGTACAACAAAAAAAAAATTTTTTTTTGCTACAGATCTAAATGCATAAAATCGATTCCTAATGACCCCGCAAACAAGTCTGCAAGAGCTTTTCACGAAGTTAGAGCAAGTTTCCGAGAAATTATTTATGCAAAATTCCGAAAATATAACTGTTATTCTTGCAATTATGGCTCGATTTTTATCGCATAAAAGCGCATGTCTATGTATTTGAGGTCAAAAATTCTTTTTATCATAAAAACTTTGAAAAACTGCATTTTTCACATAGTTGAAACTTTGAAGAAAATCACTTAATGCAAATGACTACCGGTTGCGGTTGGGGGTCTCGCTCGTGTTCGATCGTTTTAAATAGGCAGGCATTCAGAACGATCGAGCGTGAGCAAGACCCCCAACCACAACCGTTAGTCATTTGCATTAGGTGATTTTCTTCAAAATTTCAACTATGTGAAAAATGCAGTTTTTCAACGTTTTTATGATAAAAATAGAATTTTCGACTTCAAATACATAGACATGCGCTTTTATCTGGTAAAAATCGAGTCATAATTGTAAGAATTACAAAGTTATATTTTCGAAATTTTGCATAAATAATTTCTCGGAAACTTGCTCTAACTTCGCGAAAAGCTCTTGCAGACTTGTTTGTGGGGTCATTAGGAATCGATTTTATGCATTTAGATCTATAGCAAAAAAAAATTTTTTCTTGCCTCTCACACATTAAAAATGAGCGTATTTAAACACGTTTCGACATACACAAATGAAGTATTTCAGGCCAACACGCAGGCTGTCGGCAGGGAAAAAGGGGGGTCCTTTTAACCCGGCGGACTAAATGGGCCCCCCCTTACCCCTGCCGACTGTCATTTTCTCCAGCCTCCGTGTTAACTTTCAATACTTCATTTGCCATGTCGAAACAGTTTTACTACGCTCATTTTTAATGTTTTCGAGGCAAAAAGTATCGTCTGTACCTCGGACCAATAACACTCGTTCTAAATCGGCTGTTTTTGCCCCTAGCTACAGAATATACTATTTTTGTCGCACAGTGCTTCTTTCTAAATAGATGAAATTGATAAATTTCTAGAGAACTACACAAAAAATGATTAAAAATGCAAAATTTTCAGAAAAGTATTATAAATTCAAATTTGACCATATTTTTCCTAAGACATTTTGAAAATGATGAGAATCGCTCGAAATTCTTCGAAATTGATCAAACGAAAAAAAAGTCAGCGAGAAATTGATACCTAAAACTGTTTTAAATTTTAGAAACATCGAAAGTTTTTAAGTATCGTCAAGTTTTGAAAAATTAGGAGGGTGGCACTCCATCAGATTCTTCGTCGCGTTTTTTTCCTATTTTCAGGGATAGAGGGGTAGCTTTTCTCCCCCCCCCACTCTTCTATCGCTTCTTCTCCCGCCCCTCTCGGGTTCGGATAAGTTTTGATAAAGGGGAAGTGGGGGAAAGCGGAAAGAGCAGGGAGTGGGGGGAGATTATACCCGAAAGTTGGGACAAAACCGCGACGAAACTTTCTATGGGCGAACATAGAAAGTGCCACCCCGCTGTGAAAAACAATGCAAATTTTAACTTTTCAACAATTAGATCAAATTGTTATAGAAGCCTCAAAATGATACAAAGATTCTCTAACAAACTGTCAAAATCTCGATTAAATGATCGACATTAAAATGAAAAAAATTATATAATTCACTTTTGTTTAAAATGTATGCAAATTTTTATTTTGAAACAAATTTTAAACGAAATTTGCGAAATTTTAAAAACAATCACAAAAGCTGTTTTGATATTTGAAGAAATCTGACAAATATTCATTAAAAATGTTCCTCTAAAAATGTTAACAATATAATAAAAAATTACAATAAAAATTTTTGCAATATTTCATATGCATATTTAAAAACCCTCCCAGTTATGTAAAATAAAAAAAATTAGGTGTACAAAACTTAATTATTGATCGATTTAGGAAACGAATCATTTTTTAAAAAATGTGAAAGTCGCTGATATATGAGTTTCTTCAACGTATTAGATATATAAATTAATACAATATTATTTAGAATCAATGATTCTCTCATGTAGTATGAAACAAAATAATTTATTCTTTACACGGTGAGTCTGAACCATGTTTAATTGAAAGGTCCTTGCATATGACTTTTTTCACTTGATTATAGTAGATTGATCGAACACTAATCATTTGATTTAAAAAACAAAAAAATCTAGCGAGCCCTCTTTGAAAAAAGCTATTTTTTAATGTCTAGCGCAGCTTTCCATGATGTGTATTAACCAAATTTTTTTAAAATGTTTGAATACAGACGAAATTAAAAAAAAAGACGCCCATGATTTATTCCTATTAAGAATAAAGTTGTATGTTAGATATAAGAACACTCTTTCCTCAAATGAATAAAAAAAACCCGGTGCATGTGATACTGCTTGTCATACATGTAAAAAACAACTTTTTGCGAAAAAAGCTCGTTGAATATTTTGGTTTTCTCTCTAGGATTATTTTTTCTGATTCTAACTACTATTATCAAGTGAAAAAAGTTATATGACAAGATTTTAACAAAAAATTTAGTTCATACCCATCGTGAGCAGCTGTGCTAGATATAAAAAAACAGTTTTTTTCAAAAAGGTCCCCCTAGATTTTTTTGCTTTTTGGCTCAAATGATTCGTGTTAGGTCGATCTACCATAATCAAGTGAAAAAAGTCATATGCAAGGACCTTTCAGTTAAACATGGTTCAAACCCACCGTGTTTAAGTTAATAACGGACAATCCTCCATAATTCTTGAAAAAAACCAAAAACCTAACGAATCAAAAGATCTCAATATTAAAAAAAAAAAAAAAACGATTTCTAATAAAATATCAATGACACTTCTCGCCAAAGCGCGTGTAAATGTCATCAAATGGCATGGGTTCAAATTACTCATTTTGCGAAGGCAAGCAAACAAATCGAGCCGAATGATTCTCAATGTTAGCTGCAAGTCTTATTTCCCAATGTTCAAGTACATACGCATTTTTTTTCAGGAGCTTGAATATTAAATCCATATTAATAAAAATTCTAATAATTGCAATAAGTTTTCTGTCACTTTCGTTAGACTGAGAAAAAAATCTAGTTATTATTACAATAAAACATTGGACTGTGAAATCAGTCTAAAATATTTTACTTTTTGCTGGTTATTTATTGCATTTTTCGTGCATATGTTATTGTCAAAAATCTAAGATGTATTGCATTTTCTTAAATACTTCTGTTGTACTTTATGTAATATTAAATTTCAATTCTTACTCATCCACATTTAAAATAAAGCAATGAATTTTTCCCAGTATTCGAATCTGTAAAGTTATTTTTTCTATATTTTAGTGTACCTACTTTATACTAATGTTGCAATATCAAATTATTGACATAATAAAAGTATATTGTGAATTCTAAGTTATTATACGGATTTTTGCTACAGTATTTATTCTTTATACATGAAAAATCATATTGTACATAAACACACGATGAAATGCAAACTGGTAACATAAATACTAATAAAAGTTTAAATGATTTAATTGATATTTCCTTTTACACGTATTAAATTCTGTGTACTGGTATAGTAGAATAAACGATATACATATTATTTGCGTTCTAAACATCTCAACTTTTCATCTACACTCAGCGCTTGGGAGTCAATACAACTCGGGTCTTGTGTATCTCGTCCCAAATGTTTGTTTTGGGCATTGTGAACGCTCGAGTTCTATTTACAGCTACAGTGGAATATACGACTTACATGTACAGTACAATTTTTATTTTGAACATGTTAGCTTTTCTTACATTATCCATTGAAAACATGCGTATAGTAATGTTTGCAATATAACAATTTTTACCATGAAATATTGTAAAAAATAAGATAAAAATGACAAAATCTGCGATAATATTGTAAAAACTTCAATACACTCCAAACTCGGTTTTTCTTGCTCACGTAAATCGAATCAAATCGTGCTAAACTCGTTTGTTGTTGCCTTTAAGATATTCACTCTTTTCTCGCTGGAGTCATGTTATCAAGGGTACAAAATCAAGAGAAGAGGAAGAATAAACGAGTCAAAATAAGCAAGATATTCCGGTTGCAAGATAATACGAGTTTGTAGTGTACATAGTAGTGTAACAGTAGCAATATTCTAGTACTTTACCAGATAGCAACTGATAGAGTCCATTTTCAGACCATCAGATGGAGTCAATGTAATAAATGAATGATATATGCATATAGCTCTAGCTATTTGAACGAAAATTTTGAATTCGCAAGCTTAGGTTCATAAATAGACAATAACAGCTACATCTGATTTATGGAATATTGTATTATGTTGCAGTCGTATCTTTGATGAATTATTCCACAAACTGTTCGTATAAATGGATTGCGCTATTTGTGCGTTTATAGTTTATGTGAAAAATGAGTATGCAATCGTATGTCATAAATTGAGCGGAATCATCGCACAATCTCATGCAAGAACGTTTTACTCAGAATTAAATAATTATTCAAATTTGATTTCACAACATTATGCATGGCTGATTGTTTGATGTTCGCGTCAAGATGGTGCAATAAAATTTTTTTTTTTTTGTCTATCTCAGAATTTAACTATATAATTACCAAAAAAACATTTTTAACGTAAAATTTGGAGGTGAGAGTTCTAGTCCAAAAAAAATATCAAAAAATAATCAAATATTTTGTATGCTCTTTATAAGGGCTTATCTTCACTAGAATAATTTATGTTATAAGGTTATACATGAAAATATTTCTCATACAGGTTTTAGACATCGAAATCACTACAGGATCATACGTATCATTTCACTTTTAGTAAATCTGGACTCGAGCCTTTCTAATCACTCACCTGCCCGGCTTTATGATTTGCAATAACGGCACATTGTAATTTTTGTAATCTTAATTATTTTAGAAGCGCCACTCCTTTCCTCTCTTTGCTTCTGTTTTGATATAAGTTACATTTACAATATTATCGTTACCACTATGAATTGTTAATACAAAATTCGGAAGTGCCTCTTAATTTCTCTTCTCCTTATCCTGTATTTGTAGTTATGAAGAAAAAATTTTTTTATAATAATGAATTTTTAACGAATAATTCTTAAGCGCCATCTCAATTTTCACCTTGCCTATGGCCAACAGCTGCGATTTCGACTACTTATAAAAATTACCACCCCTTTCCTCCCCTTGCTTCTGTTTACTAGTATTTACGAGTACAATATTATTTCCATTGCTATTAATTTCAAAAATATATACAATAAAGGTATATACCACCTTATGCCTCCCCCTAACTTCAGATAACAGTTATTTGTTCTTGTCAATATTAGAAAAATTATCAAGGAACGTAAGTAATTCAAGGTTGGAAAATAATGATTTGTCAGAAAAACCGGACAGGTGAGCGACTGGAAAGGCTCGAGTCCAGATTTACTTAAAATTAAATGATACGTATGATCCTGTAGTATTTTCAATGTCTAAAACCTGTATGAGAAACATTTTCATGTATTACCTTATAACATAAATTATTCTAATGAAGATAAGCCCTTACGGAGAGCATGCGAAAGATTTTTTTTTTTTGGGGGTATTTTTTTCGGACTAGAGCTTTCAACTCCAAATTTTACGTTGAAAATGTTTTTTTGGGGGATATGGATATTTTTTGTTAAGCTGGCTATATCATTAAACATCTAAAGTCATCTGAAATTGATCGTCAATTATATAGGTAGTAAAAGATTTTTTGTTTTACGATTTTTCATTTCTACATTTTAATAATATATTCCTTTGCTACAATTATTGAAAATCCATTTTTTTATATCCGTAATACGCCTAAAAATTATCATGGTCTTTTAGAAATTTTTTCAGCATTTTTATAAGAGTGCAGTTAGTATTTCCTGGCGGAAAAGGAAGGACTGTAGTAGGACTGTGTGATTTACGTGATTATATGTGATAAGCCAGCTGCTGGGCCTGCTAGGACAATCGAAAAATACCCGGGAAATTTGAAATATATTTAAACTGTGTGTTATAATTAGATTATATTATGATAAATTTGTTACAAATATATTATGATCAACTACAAGTTTCTATTATTTATCGATCCTGTAAAATAGTATATATAATAATATAATATAAAAAATATGGTTTAAGATAATATAATATTACAATATATTAAATTATATATCATTTTATAATATAATCAAATATAATAAAATATAAAAAATATGTGGTGTGGCTGCAGAAAGGGACCTTAAAGCACCAAAAGTCGAAATCGAATTGCTGGACAGTTCCAATAGAACAAACTTCGCTCTTTCGAATGAGCCTACTCTCGAGTTCATCTAAAAAAATTTTATATTACGTTAGAAATCCACCTTTAAATTAAAAAAATCGTAGTCTAAAGCAAGTGAGGGGAACTGACACTTCCCTCTTCACTCACCAGAAATTTCATCTCCGAACTCCCGGGCTTCAAAATATATTATGTAAATACCTGTGTCAACACTGCCGACCAGAAAAGTTGAATTAATCATAACATGATGAATGTGAGAGATAAATAGAATGGATAATGAATGAATAATTTAATTGTAAATAGAAAGAAACGGGAACGAAAATGTTTGCACATTTATATAATTCTATTAAATATTGCCCTCAAATCTTTTGTGCCTTTATCTCCTTCCTGACATTTTTGACGCGTATAAAAAGAACCATTATTCAATTCAAGCTAAACAAAGCTAAAAGTCGGACATTCGAAACTTTTTTTCCTAATGACTTCTGCCAACTGACTTGGAAAAATGTAGTGGAGAGGGAAACTTTCGGAGGAGAACGCCGCTACCTGCTCTAGCCCCTCGAACGGACAAAATACTTTCAAACGCGTTTTACTCAAAAAGTGCCGAGCTGCTGTGAGGTACCTTTCCGTAGTCCACGCCACATATATTATTATGTAAAGTAATATAATATAGTATAATTTGTTGAAATATAATATATTAAAATATGACGTGGTACCGTAAGATATAATGTATAATATATAATAATATTATTATATTATATTATATTTTATTAGATTATATTTTTATATTTCATTATATTTTACATTGTTATTTTAAAATGTAGCCTTTACATAAATAAGTAAAAAAAAATCGAAACGTTTTTATTTTTGAATTTCCCGCGTAGAGGAAACAGGAATGACAGTGAAATTTTCGACTGTGATTTATTTTATGAATAATTAATAATAATGGGATGGAAATATGAGTTTTTGTCACTATAATTCTGCAAAGCAGGTAATTATTCACATATGGAAACAGTTTTTCAATATTAAAATGACAGTACTTTGCTGAAGTTAGACTCTAAAAAATTGTCTTTTTCAGAGGACTATGGGAGGACTATAGGAAGGACTATCTTTCGTCCTACCTTTTCCGACAGGGATTTTTCTTTTATTATGATGTTTCAGTGAAATCCTTTTCTTTATATCAACCATTTTTTATATCTTAAATAATTATATACAGTACAGGGTATCCCTAAGTCCGTGGATCACCCGAAAACCATAGATTCCTTAATAATTTCTAAGATATTTTTTCTTTTGCAATTTTTGAAAATTTGCAAAAGTAATACAATTTTTAATGATTCCATTTCATCCGATCACTCTCGGCGAGACCGGGCTTTTCATTCAAAGGACACCTTCCCCTTCTTAGTTTACTATGAGTGGGAAACCGGACAGTTATTCAATAGTCACTGTCATAAACTCCAGTCATGGTAGTTTTCAGCTTCTAAAAAATTTAAAGACTACAAAAAATACATTTTTCGAAATAATCGTCTTTGTCTATTCATTTTTTTCTGTCATAATATTCTTTTGTCAGGCTGGCACTATTACAATGCATTATTTTCTAAGCTTTTTTCCCGGAAAATTAGAAAGTCATTCTATCACACGCCTCCTTGCCACGAGGTTTCCCACTCCCAGTAAACTAAGAAGGAAAAGTTTTCCCTTGAACGGAAAGCCCCGCCTCGCCTAGAGTTATTGGATGAAATGAAATTATTCAAAACTGCAATAATTATATTTCAGTGTCTTCCTTGCATAATCATATTGTGGCTTCCCGCCATAACAGAGAAAGTCACTTCTGCCACAACGCTCATAACGTTTAAAATTTTATCAGAATATCATGGTAAATGAGCCTTATGGTGGAAGTGACTTTCTCTGTTATTGCGGGAAGCCACAGATATATTTCTTTGCTAAAATCTTCATTTCCGTAAGTTTTTTTTGTTTTTGCATTCGTTATTTTTACTTCCTTTTTTTTATAATTTTGTGAATAATGGCAAGAATATCAATAGTATCATCACTAAATTGATTTAAAGAACAGTCAATTACAGTTATAATTTGATTCAATAACCTATTTATTCATTATTTTATTTAAAATTGAACCACTTGATAAATTATAAACAAAATTAGAAAAGAAAATGAAAAACCGAAAATAAATGAAATCGAATCAAAAATCCACGACCGGAAAAATACCTCACAACTCCAATTACTCCTTTGGATCTCGTGGCTCAGCCCGGTCCTTGACACACTTGTCTTCGTCGAATCACAAAACGAGAGTAATCTCTCTCCAAAAAAAAGTAGGGGTCACTCCACGACCAAGTGCCGGCGCCGATCACGTGATCGGCACGCACAAATAGCATACCTACGAAAGTGCCTGAGCTAAGAAAATTGTGGGGGAACACACAACGCCAATTCCCGCACATGGGACAAGTACCTTCCCCGAAATAATGCCCCCTATCCCGCGAAGAACGGCGGTTCCCCCCAAAAATTGTAAAAACGCGACCCTCGACTCTGCAATAACAGAACGGCCATGGCCCGGCGTTTTCTACTCATCTGGCGATGAGTTAAGGGTGAAGACCTGAGTCACATGCCCTGAATGGTATGAAAAAGTAGGTAAGTCCGGAATGACTCCAAAGAAACACGAACCAACTGAGGACCCAGTGCCCCGAGATGACCCAAACCGTGCCACACGATCCTCCCAAGTTTACAAAAACAACATTATCCAAAAAGCAAAAACGAAAACTAATTACAATAATATACAATCTCCTTGATCTTCTAATCCACATCACCCTGACACAATCCAAAAAATCAAAACATCCTCATAAATAACGCATAACAAAATAAATACAACCATAAAAAAAACATCAATAACGGGTAGAGTCAATAAAAGTAAATCGATACAATAAAAGGGAATACTTAAATCTAATTAACAAAATGTCGCCAACTTACCAAAAAAGACTAGACGTCAAGTTTCAGGCCTAATTTATCAAAGAAAACAACAAAAAAAAAAAATAAAAATAAAAATAAAAAATTCAAGTTTTGTTGCGAACTTAAGGACGGGATCACCCGTCACAAACTTCAAAACAACTAAATTTCCGAACTGTCGAAACTGACAAAATACAGATGCGCCAAGGATACTGGCGCATCTGTATTTCGCCACGAAATCTGCTCGAAAAACGGACCGTATATCGTCAACTATGTGGGAGGAGTTTCTTCTATTTAACTAACGAGCGCAAGGAAGAGGAGATCATACAGCTAAAGAGAGAGGAACGCATTGGTTCCTCCCACATCGCTGACCACTTTCACTGTAGCGAGTCGGGCATCCTGGGGCATCATTCTCCCAGTATCCTTGAGATGCGCCAAATCGGTGCGTCACTTTAACGCCCTTAACCTTACAAACAGAAGTTGTACTTTTGACCGACTGACGATAGAATGAAAAAACACTTCCATCGCGACAAAGAAAAATCTGACGAAGAAATTTTATCCACAAAGTTTATTTATATAAAAATGTAAATTTGCAAGAAACAAATGTTAGATTAGGATTCCTTATGAATTCAGGATCTCAAATATATAAATGGTTAACGGAATAAAATTAAAATGAAAGTAGGAAAAGGAAAAAACTTCTTCGATGACGTCACGTTTTGGATAGTTTTTGTAAATATATAGCTTGGCGGTCCAAGAGCAAAGAGCGTAGCGACTCGCTGGTGAGCCTTCACCTCTAGCTGACTACCGCCAGCTATGATGTTTCACTCTAATGTCACATACATATTTAGAAAGCAACGACATTTTTTCATTTGTGTATGAAATTGCAAATGGCTACAAAATTTTGAATATAGAAAAAAATCGGATTTTTTTGAACACTGAGTATAAGTCAGAATGTTTTTTATCACTTGGTATTCATTTTATAAATGTTGTTTCTTTTCGATATCCCAGTCAAATGTTTATTTCTCTTAGTTACATATTGCCGTCGAATCGTTTCAAATCCTTTTCGGATTCATTTTCAAGACGGCACGACACAATTTTAAAATCAAAATTCCAATTTCAAAAATCGTCCTCCTTTCAAAACAATCACTTAGAGTACAAAAGGTCAACACTATATACTGTAAAAAATTTCCCATGGTCAATGATATTATTATAATTTTATATGCCGACAGTCGGAGGTTTATTTGACATTCACAAGGGAGGGTTTGTTTTGGCAATATGTAATTAGGAGAAATAAACATATGACTGCGATATCTGATAAGAAACTGTGAGTATATTTTTTCAGGCATGTTTTATTAAACTCGAGACACATTTCGATGCATAAATGATTATGAGATGATGAAGACATATCTTTGAGCAGTCATGATGTTGTAATCATTTTTCCTCCTTTGCTATCTAGGTTCTACCACAAAATTTGGAAAGGTACCGATTTTTTTTTCATTGTAGAGTGATAATTATGTCAACAAATCATGATAAGATTTTAAGTAAACGTTCTTACCAAGCGAGAGGCCATCTTTGTTGTTAATCCCCGGTGAGTGGGACGTGATGCTTATGATGGGCACGAGAGGATTAGCCTGTTGCTGTTGCATAATTGGTAACTGGTTAGCTGCCGCGTCGGTGTCCTCCGTCGCCGACATTTTCATGACCGCGTTGTCTTTTGGGTAACCCGTGCCCACGGCGTTGCTTCTGCATGCGTTCATGCCCGCCAAGCAGGAGGCGTGCTTAAAATCAGAGTGCGTGTAATCCGTCACTACATCCTCGTCGCTGTCTTCACCGCTGTTCGGGTACTCATCTGCGGATACCGACACTATTTTTTGTTAACAGCATATTTTCAAGCCAGCAATCTGGCGATCAAGGAAAGGGAGCGCAACTCTACTTTCACAAATTTTTAAATAGTATGTATATTCTGGAACCTATGAGCAGAGTTTTAAATCGCAATTGTTCATAATTTTGCGAAAATTTTTTATGATACGCCATTTCAGAGAAATAGTCGAGAACATATTGACAATACTTTTGGAATTTTCTTTTCAATGCTTTTCCAGTAACATATTAGTGCATCTAAATTTCCCAACCATGAAAATTCATCGAAAATATAGAACGAAGAGTGACATCGAAATTTCCGTATATTCAGATAGTTATGGGTGAAATCTTATGATTCGAGGTGTATAAGCACTAAAAACGGAAAAAGCACTACATTGACCTGAACCTACCCCTACAAATAAACCCTTGTAATAATTTATTATCATACCGTGTGTCCCACGGCAAACTGGACACCTGAGTTGAGTTGGTAGCACTGATCCTATGCTTTTCTTATGGAATGAGTGCTAACTTACGTTAACTTACTAATTCAAGTGTCCAGTTTGCCGTGGGACACGCGGTATATGTAAATAAATCAGTTTTTCGAGGACACTGTTATTTAAATATTTATGCCTCACTTATTTTGCATACAAAATTAAAATATAATAACTAAGTATATTCGTGTTGCCCCTTTGCTTATGAGGATCGAATTCCAGAAATTTATATGAACATACAGTTCCCTTTCTGAGTAGTACCGTTTCGGTGGAGTAAGGAGTAACCGCTGGCACCGAGCTATACCCCCACTCCAGTCCTGCGTTCGCCTCGCTGTGTTTTTTATCGCGCTCTTTCTGAGTAGTGCCATATACAACAAAGCGGCAAGCAGCAAAAGCTGTTATTTGCGTGGTATTACTCGGAAGTAGTGATTACATTCTTACGCCGAGGCTCGGCGGCCAAGCGACACTGTATGCTGGAGGGGGAAGTGTTCGAGCAAAATCAGGGGCATGCCATGCCCCTGATTTTGCAATAGTGCACTATTCAGAATGGTATTACTCAGAAAGTGTACCGTACATGATTTCACAAAATAACTAGATAATTGCAAAATATTTTATGAATGCTAAAAAATTTGTGAAATGCAAAAAATCAGTAAATACACGAAATATGTAGCGTGGAACGACAAAAGGGACCTAAGGTTAAAATCGGTTAGACACAGTATTTGAATCGAAAGCATTAAGAAAGTAAGCCAAGACGAGTTTGGTCCTTAGGTATCTTTTATCGTTCCACGCCACATACAAGGTGTCCCAAATTCTCATATACAAAAAAAACCATGGATCCCATATTCAATTTTAAGTCGAAAAGTCCTTTACTACTTTTTATAAAACTCACAATTTGAAAAGTTATTTAAGCCTAAAATTTAAACAATGATTACGCTCTCTCGACAAATAGGGGTCAAATAAACAAATCGAATTTTACTCAAAATTTCCTTCATATTTTTGACGAAAGGTCCTTTGCCACTTTGTATAAAACTCAAAATCAAAAAAGATGTTCGGGTGATAAGTTTCAACCAATCATATTTCTTAGATTTTAGGCTCAAATATCGGCTTTGTGGCAATTAAGCAACATTTTTTTGTGCAGCATATTTTTTGTGCACTGGACGATTGTGCAAAATGCCACGTACCTCTGCACAGGGTAGTATAAAAATTAATTCGCAGTATAGATTTGTTAATGCACAAGTTTTCGTTTCCAAATCTATTAAATTTAGAATCATAGCGATGAAATTTGTGTTACTTTGCACAATCGTCCAGTGGACAATAAATACGCTGCATAAAAAAATTTTGCTGAATTTTTTCTTTTTTTCAATTTTCCAGGTTCGTTTGGTAATTTTGCAGATATCGCGTAGGTAAAACAGCGAATCTTTGGTAACAGTTTTTAGAGACACGGTAAATATTCCCGAATCCCACAAGCAATTTTTACCATATGTTTGGAAATATATACTGTGAGTTGACGTTGTCCACCAATTCCAGTAAATTATGGTAATTTTTGAGGCACTTTCTAGCACATGATCCCATAAATTTTTTTTCCGTGTAATAAGAAGGCTCACGCACACTCAGCTCTCCGTATTGCATGAGCCTACGTTAACAAACAAAGAAATCGTCAAAATTCTTCAGAGCCAAGATTCTTGGCCCGTTTCATTGATCTGCATAAAGACCAATGATGCAGGACAACTTGAGTGATGGGGCTTACCCCGACAGCTCGTTAACGTAAGTCACTCGTGCATTTTCCAACTCGTTAACGTAAGGTTTGAATGTATGTCGATGATTCATTTATTTATCTAAAGAGTATCGCATCCTTGAAAATGTTACCTATTTTGTGTTAAATATAAATAAACTGATCTCGAGATTGTACACTGAGAAAAAAAACGCAGTCTAGCAGCGGCTGGACAGCAATGGTTACTATCCAAAGGGAAAACTTTAAATCAGGCGTAGCTCATGGCGCGCTGGACAGGAACCATTCCTGTCTAGAACGCACTCATGAGTATCTGGGACATTAATGGAACGGAGAGGTCTCAGCACTGTCCAGCCAGCACCTATTCCTGTCCCGCGCGCACGTAAACACGCGCCCGTAACATTTTTGACAAGTTTGACGTACATTGTTGCAGGTTAAAATTTTCATGCATTTGGTACAAGGTATAACTTAAACCGAATAAATATTACTTTATAATATAACATATTTTATAGAAAAATATAAAATTTTTAAATTTAAAGAAATAGGTAAATTATTCAATCAAACGTGATGAATAATAATTAAATTTTTTTATATCGATTATTCCATTTGTTTCGAATAATATAAATAGTAGGGTTTATGAAATAATATAAGCTTTTGATATTCTATGCACCGATAGTCATATACTTATATCAGATGCATGCAAATTTTACTTTCTACGTGATTCCACACGTAAGAATATATTTGCCTGTGTGAAGGATACGTATGTGTAACGCGGCGGAACGTGTTGAGTTCCGCTGAGAATCGGCTTGTATACCTTTGGGATTTATACGGATTCCCATAGGGAGGATACAGATGTTCGCAGGCACTGTAAAGTATATAGTGACAAGTATACAAGATCCTGAACGTCACGATGCACTCACAACAATACGTGTATTGCCGTGATCCGTATGTGAAATCATTCCCAGCAGAATCTCCCCAGATAGTGTGTGCAACTTGATATTATCGTTCCCAGCAGGATTTAATCATCATAATCACAATATTCACTCACAGTGTATGTTTCAGAATTTTATTATTTATTTATTCAAGAAATCCTTTCTACGTAGCGAAAAGTATTTGCACGGTCAAAAATGAATGCGCGCGAACGAACGGCATAGAGGCACCTCGCGCGACCATGTTTTCGACCGAATGTGAACATTCCAAAATGCGGGCGATTTTTTTACTCAACGGAATATGAAAGAGAACTGAAAGAAGTATATGTGGTTTTTTTTCCAGTCGAAATCCGATGAAGAAGACACTTTTTTATCAATTTGTTATAAACAATTATAAAAATTTTACATAAGAATGCAAGTTTTCAAATCGGAAAAAATCATAGTCAATCTATGTTAAATGACGATTCGATTGCCACAAGAATCATAAAAATCGGAAAATTATCAGAAATTAGCAGCAATTATTTTTTATAAAAATAGTGACAAAAATTTTTGACTGTTAATATTGTAACAAAAAAAAAATTTCGAACGAAATCACTTTGGGTTTGCGTCAGGAATGTTGAACACGATCGTCAAAAATCGTTTTCAAGTAGATTTGAATTTTTATCCAATTCAGGTGATCCGTTTGAGAAATTCTGGCCCAGATATAACTTTCTCAAAAATCTACGAAACTACTAAAAATCTATGAAACCCCGAATCTTCGAACATCAAATTCTGAAAATCAATGTATAAAATTCTTAGTAATACGAGATAATCTTATAAATGGTATGAATACTGAAGAATAGATACTTATAGACGTTAGAAATGAGATAATGTGATTTTATATAGAATTTTTTTTTTTTTTTTTTTAAGTAAAAGCTTGAGCTTGTATATCGATTTCGAAGATAAGATACTAGAATTCATAAATATATATTGATAAATTGAAATAAATATACATCGACCCTTTTGACTGTGGTTTGCCCTTCTATGTAAAATTTTGTTGCAACATCCCTGATCTTTCATGAAATAACCCATACGTATCTTTGAAAGTATTTAAAATCAAATTTTCGGAATCAAAGTTTCTCTAAATGCATTACAGTAATAAATATATCATTATTTATCAAGTTTTCAAAACTTCTTTAAATTATTCCCAACCTTCAAGGCTTTCTCCATCAGAAGCATCGTCGGGGAAGAAAAGGAAAGGAAGAAGCGCTCGATTCTCGAGATGCAATGGAAATCCCTTTTGTTTCATTGCTTTTTTCACAGCATTGTGAGGCGAGAGAGTGATAAAATCCGTAAGAGCGAATTCAGCGGCGCGAGAACTGAATAGAACGAACGGAACAATATCGGTCAGATAACGATTCCGATAGAGACCGCGGTACTGCAGCACAACAATGCGACTCACGAAATGCCTTGCGTGACAATTCGATTCCACTTCTCTTTTCTTTTTTTTTTTACCTTCCCTTAAACAAATTCAGTGATAACGCGTGCGATAAGGCCTTCTATTAGTTTCCAATAAAAGCAAGGTCTTGGAAAACGCGCGTGACTCTTGCAAAAGTTTTACGTACCCGACGAAAACGGTTAGAAAATGCGTGGCATTCATTTTTGCAAAAAACTAAACACGGGACGAAAAATTGTGAGAAAATTGAAGAAAAAAAAACTAGGACAGCGAATACAGCATCGAGCAGATCGACCAAATCACACGCCGACGAGTAAGCTGGCAATGCGCGGGCGCGCGTGACTTGATCGTAGTGTAAAAATTACGTTAATTTGCTAAACGCTTTCGCAAAACGTCAAACATTGACGTCACTGTCAATGATTTAATCACCCGGAATAGTAATCGTAACTGATTGCCAAATTTTGGAATTTCATCGTTAGCGAAATCCATAGTAATCTTTAAATTTTTTCGAGTTGGATTTTTCACTCTGAAGGAAGTGATTTTGCTTGTAAAGTTTTATTAAAAATTTCACTCATAACAAGTAGAACTTAATTTATTGTTAAAAGGAAAGTATAACTCCAAAACGAATCAAATTTTTCAAACTTATAGTACATTACGTCACAGGTACGGATGTACGAATCGAAACGACGAAATAATGGGCCAAAGCGAAACTGAGATCTGTTAGCCATTTCGCCTAGGGTAGAGACCCTCTAACATAGAGTCTGGCCATTAGGCTAAAACATGGCCGCCGCCTGTCAATGTGTACGTGTATCGACGTGTATTTGTGTCGATGTGTAAACGCCTGTCAATGTGTATGTGTATCGATGTGTCAATGCTTCTCATTGAAAAAGGGCTAAAACATGGCGGCACCCATCAGGGCTGTGGACGCAATGGCCAGACTCTATGTTAGAGGGTCTCTAGCCAAGGAGACATCCGTGCCTGTTATGTGACGTATTTTACACCATGATAACCGAGAAATCACTTCCAAATGTTAGTTTTGAGGTTAAAATGGCGTAAAATTTGTTGCGCAGGGTTTTCAATAGTGATCGTGTAGACTGAGCAAGTTTATTGCGCAGATGATTAGAAATAATTCTGTGATTCCTGGCATAACAAACAAAGTCACACATGCCATAAAGTTTAAAATTTAAAAAAAATATAATGTAGAATGAGCCTTACGGCAGAAGTGGCTTTGTCTGTTATTCCGGAAAGCCACAAAATTAGAAAAAAGGTAGATTTAATTGTCATGTTTTCCACATGTAACTTGTAGGTTGCCTTTTAATGTTTTTTAAGGTCATATCTCAAATATGTCTATTGTATAGTAGTGTGCGGAATTGAGAATTTCGGGGATCAGGATAAGTCGGGAAATTTTGCATCGTGTCGGGACGGGATCCCGAGTTTTTCGAGAATCCCGAAAATGTCGGGAATCCAGAAAATTGCAGGAATTCTGAAAAATCTGGCTATTTTCAAAAGTCTTAAAATATCGAAACTTCAGGATCATGAGAAGTTTACAAATTTATGCTCTGAAATACGAGTACATAGTGAGTAGCGGAACGCTATTGAATCACAGAGTTTCGAACTACAGAGAAATATTGTTACTACTAAGATTTTCCGCAATTTACGGGAATTGGTCATTGTTGTAATTGGTCGAAAAAAAAATGAACTGTGTTTAGACATTTAGATTGTAGAATTGCTTTCTAAGTATTTTTTTTTTTTTTTTAAATTTAATTCTCTTCAAAAGGAATTTTTTCGCAAATTTGTATTTGAAATGCTATTATAGCAATGAAGAGAATTTCGAATTTTACGATTTTTGAATTAATATCTGGATAGAAAAATTTGTGAATAGATGGAAAATTTCAAATTTTGATTGAATAACTGAACTATTAAACCATGAAGAATACATGTAAAGGTAATAAATTCGTGACTCAGAATTATTTTAAATGAAAATAATACACCTCACTGATTTCGACTAGATCGAGATGAAATCTCTAGGTTTTTAAAATCCATCAATTGTTCAGGAGAATTTTTTCATTGGGTTGACAACTGAATAAGAGCTAAAAACAAAGGCATATAAAAACAAAATTATAGAAGTGTTCTAATCTTGAAATTTTCGATTAATCAGGAATGAAAGTTTTAAGAGTAAGAAAATTAGTATTTTTTATGTTTTAAATAAACACTGTTCAAAAATATAAATTGTTTGCGCCCGACAGCCGAATTGACTGCAATCTTATGAATTTATATTGATGAACGAAGAAATTTCAAAATGTCTTATTTGCAAGCATGCTAATTTCCTTGGGAAAATTCACTTTTTGACCTAAGTATTTGATGGAATATATCTAGTGAAAAAAAGAGAACAAGATTATGCTTTAGTTTCATTAGATCCATACTTTTCAGGGTCGGGGAAACAGACTGTGTGTCTGAAAAGATTAGAAAAAATAATGCAAAATACATTTTCCTATGAATTTCGGCGTCAGGGAACTTTTTTGGATTGTCGTATCCTGAAATATTCGAGAATCCTGAAAAGTTCGGGAAAACGCTTTTCCCGTCCCGAAGCCTTTTCCGACCTATACCGGCGTCGGTATTCCCGAAAAGTTAGGATCCCGCACACCCTGTTGTACGTTGGTTGTAAAACCGAGAAAACCGTCAACATAGATAAGTTTTTCGACACGGGAGATTCGAGCGTTTTCGAGAATGTTCTAGAACACTCGAAATTTCCCAGTTGCCTTATCAGGAGATAAGAGCGGCGAGTGGGGAAAATTATCAAAGTTTCCTGATTGGCACGCGGATCGCAGCCAAGAAGGGACTTCAAGCATCGCGCGCTACAGAAGCGGCAGAATCTATCGAGCCTCTCTCGGCTCTGGAACTCCTCCTAACCTACCTAGCTCCTTAGCTCCTTTCTCGTGCAGCCTCTCTCGGCTCCAAGTTTCTTTGGAAATTCCTCACCCCGTATAGCCTCTCTCGGCTCCGGGTTTCCTCGAAACTCCTCACCCCGTGTAGCCTTTCTCGGCTCCGGGCTTCCTTGGATATTCCTCACCCCGTGTAGCCTTTCTCGGCTCCGGGTTTCCTTGGAAATTCCTCACCTCGTGTCGCCTTTCTCGGCTCCGGGTTTCCTCCTGACTTGATTTCCTTCAGCGGCCACCTGGCCCCGGTACTTGGCGAAGTACCACCGCCCCAGAAACCGACGAGGGAGAATTTCGTACGGCAAGGAGCGGGCAGCACCCAGAGTCAACCGCGAAATAATCACCGTTTAATTATTATTAGTTGTTAGATTCCTTGTAAATATTATGTTTTGTTGCGATGGCAACATCAGCTAAGTGTTTCTCCAACTGATTGAGATGGGTATCTTAGAATAAATATAATAATTCCAACTTAGTCGTTATTATAGTATGTTATACAAGTTGTGTTGCATAAAACTTTGTCGTGCTACAGTGAAAGCGTGGCGCAACTTTGATGTCACTTCTATTTTTAATGTTTTTTTTATTTCTCGCAAGTTTTTCGCTCTCTTGCATTTGATTCTAATACATTGCACTGTTTACACATAAGCAGCTGATGCACACGATTGTGACGGCCGACTTTACATTTTAAATGTAATATAGGGAAGGGGGAGGCAGGATATATGTTTTTTAATACACAGTTAAATTCAAGACTTAAAACCGAAAACAAAAAATGAAAAGCGTTATAGAATTCTTTCGCTATTGAGCTTCTATTTATTGAGTGTTATCGAAAGTCGATGGGCATTCAAAATTCAACACCGCGCTGAAAAATGACAGATGACTGTATAAAACGGTTTCATTACGCGCTGTGGTAAAATCAAGCGCCGACGAGCAAAATTACACATTCTTTGAGAAAAGAACGACAAAAAAAAAAACCTAAAAACACAAATGTGAAAAATATTTTCTGAACATGGAAATTATACATTATTAACCAAAAAAAAAAAAACGAATTTATAAATCCAAAAGTATAAATCTATAAAGGTGATTCTGAAGCCACGCAAGAAAAAAAATAATAGGGGTTATGTTTACCATGTACTATGCCTCGTTCGCATCCTCCGTATTTAAAAAAATATTTTGATATCGCAGCAAGCTGTAACAATTTTTTATAAATTAGTTCCAACCTGATTGATCACCTAAAATCCTTCAAATTGAAAAAAAATATGATCTACTTTCGTACACTGTCGTACACACTATTAACCAGCCCCCGGAAATTTCAGTCTGATTTGAGTGTAGGGAAGAACTCCCTCACCAGTTGGCGCTGCAATACTGGAGGAAATAAAAAGCTTATGTTATCTGAGGGTAACGAGCCTGCGGCCTTTCCCGTCACCAAGGATACTAGAAGTATTTTCCAGTATCCTTGCCCGTCACTCAAAACCTTTCTCCCCCTTTCTTCCACCGCATATACCTGTTCTCTGCTTTCCCTATCTTCCCTAATTTCTGAATATTCTTCTGTATTCTTCGTTACTTTCGCCCTTCTTGTTCTACGAACTACGTTCGTAGGTTCATTCAAATGAAAGTTTGAGCGGTTGGACACTTTTCAGGAACATGAAAAATTCATTGACAGTCGGACATTGTTAGGAAAATTAATGTTGAATTTATTAAAATTTTGGAATGAAAAAAAAAAAAAATTGTCTGAAAAATGGTATGTCAAGAAAATCAAACTCTGTGGAACATTGAAAAATGTACAGTTCATCGATTAGTTGAAAAATTTGTAATAAAATACAAATTTTCCCGGAAAATTGAGTACTGTTATAGAAATTGCGATATTCGTTTGAGAGCTGAACTTTTTGTTTGAGGTTTAAATTTATTGAAGAAATCAATCATTTGCAGAAAATCGAAAATTTCCGAAGCATCGAACAGTTGAGAATTTGTTCGATGAATCTAAAACTTTTTAAGAACATGAAAAAAAATCCTGAAAAATTGAAAATCGTTAAGATTATTTGGAATTTCATTTAAAAGTTACAATTTTTAAGTCGTAAGTAGTCAATCTTTTCCGTAATCATACATTTCTGTGCAAAAACCTTATTTTTCTTTTGTAGTTTATTATACACATAAGAATTGATAGATTCTCAAATATTTTTACTTCAATTTTCGTAACCGAGCAGATTACAAATAGAATTTGTCTACGAATTGCCATCATATTTTTTGCATGTGAAAAAAATTTCAAAAAACAAAAAAAAGCTTTCAAGAAATGTTAGTGTTCATTGTGAGTTAATTTATTGAGCACCATATTTATTGTGCACTAGCTAGGGGACTGTGCACATTTTTACAAACTAAATCAAATTAGCGCGTCCGTAGGGCGCGAGATACAAGAATCATCATTTGGACAGAATATAGAAGAAGTATATAAACTTTCAAAATGACTGACTGTTGAAAAGCGGTTTCGAGCAGACCGATCTGGTTTGGTTAGTGAGCAAATGTTGCTGCTAACAATTAGAATATTTGATTTTAAGTCTTCTGCGTAGAGCGTGCTTGAGTTTTGCTCGAGAGGTTGTCGATTTGTTTAGAAGCATTATTAAATTTATGAGCGATCGAACTATAGAATAAAATCTGATGATTGTATTAAAAATATGGAAAAATTGCATTACAGAGTCTGAAATAAATTTCGCAAATAAGTGTTAGCCAAATAAATATTAAATGATCAATCAATAGTTTGTTATTTCCACAAAATTTAATTGAATAAGATCTGTCAAAGCTGTTTTGTTGGAAATTAGTATGGCACGTATTTTATCATGGTGAAAGAAAGATTTTACATTATTTCAATATATATATATATATATATATAGAACAAACAACAAACTAATATAATTTTACCAAGATTTGTGGAATAATTTCTATCACGTATAGAAAATTTCAAGAGCAATCATTGGGAAAAATTCCATTCAGGGTACACGTTTCAAACTTCAATATACTTTCATGAAAAATTCACCAAACTTTTACAGCGTAGCAACAAATAAGATGCCTTTGGAAAAATTCGTTCACAATTTTTTACCCTACCTGAACCTGAAGTATGAATGAGATATATGAAAAAAAAAACCCCATTTCTATCTTTTTGATATTTTATCATATAGATACGTCTTTTTTTTATCCTGCCTGTATAATGGTACTTTTGGATCATGAATAAAAATGGCTAGTTTGAAAATAAATGGGTACATTTTTGTTAATTTGTGATTTTGAAACTTTTTTTTTCGTTATAATCATTCAAATTTTGGTTTGTTCACTTGTTATGTATTTTTCAGTGGTCTATTTAAAATACCATTTTTTTCTACGCTTGGAAAAATTTTGGAAAAATTTTAAATTCACAAATTTAGGAACTATAAAAAGTGAAGTAAAGTTTTCATTTTCTCCAATAATGTGGCTTTGCTATGATTGGTCAAGGGTATGAAGTATTAACATTTAATATATTGTGAGTAATTTCCTTCAAAAAATATTTGCATACATTTAGAAATTTAATAGACAAAATTCATCTTTGAAAGGATATCCTGAAAGTAGAATTTTTCAATTTGATAAAAAATGCATATATCCATTTTTCACTTCTAATACATATATGAATACGTCATCGTACTCAAATTTGATAAAAAAAAATGAAATAATTTTTACCTAATAATAATAATAATAATAATAGGTAATAATTAGAATATTTAATTTATTTTTAAAACTATTAAAATAGTATGTGATTATATCGAGGTAAATGATTTGGAATTCATAATTCAAATGATATAATACTATGTTATTAATGATTCGATGTATAGTACTATTACTAATTGAATTTTATTTGATAACTGATAACTGAAGTGAACAAATTAGAGATCACATCATTGAAAATAAATCAAATAAAATATTAAATCACAACTTCAATGAACTTGATGAATTGAACAGATAATTATTATCTAATTTATTATTTTCAATTATTCAATATTTAATGATTTAATTTTCGTATTAAAAAAATATTCAATCAGTTTTTAAAAAAATATAATATATGAATTATTGAAATGATTTATTATTATTATTTTGTGCGATTATGTTTAGCAGTGAAAATTGATTTTTATTAAAAAACAATTTATGGAATTTTTGATCTATTTTGTACGTCAATATAGAAATTTTGAAATTCAAGTTTATTTTATATCCTTCAAATTAAAGTTTTGAATTACAAATTTTGGACGTTCAATTTTAAAAATTATAAAAAAAATAACGATAGTTTTTGTATAATTTTATGTAAATTTTTAAATTAATGAAATTGAAAAAATAATTTTTTATGAGACATGTCGCATCAAAAAAAGTTTTCAGTTTGCAAACCGGAAAAATTAGACGTATTGCTGAACATCACTTTGGAAAATTCAAAAAGTAAACAAACATCCAAGTTACGTTTTTCTGAGAAAAAAAACAATAATTATTGATCATTTTTTCTAAGCACTTCATATTGCATTTTCTTCAAGCACGAAAAATTTTTTAAGATGACATTTCATCAAATGTCAACCGCGGAATCTACATTAGACTCAAAATTTTATTATGATTATGCACACACAAACAGTAACATGTCATTTTCCGATATTTACTCACAAAATTGAAGAAAAACCAAGCATCATGACGTGAGCTAAGATTTTTTTTCATTTATTAATTCATCACTACTCATTCTCACAGCGAGTTCGCAATTTTTTCAGTTTGTTTACAAAACAATCGACATGCAGCCAATTTCATGTGTCTTTAGAAATAAATGTCACAAAATTCAGTTCATCATTTTAAGAAAGGAACTGTACAGTACACACGAAGATATAAAAATTAATTAATAGTAAAAATTTGAAAATTCAAAAGTTTTTATCCCAGAATTTGTTGCGTTGAGATTTATAGTGAGGTACATTGTAAAAATGTGCACTATCGTCGAATGCGCAACAAATACGGTGCTAAACAAATTATTGCGCAATGAATTTTAGAATCAGAAAAATACTTCAGAAAATGAAAATACTCTTTTCATAAAAAAAATGTCTGAAAAATCTTGTCCATTTTTGTTTATCATCTATAATTTCATCAAATGTTTATAGATGTATAAAAAAGTCTACATTTCTTCGAACGTTTCAAAAAAAATTTGTTAGAATCTATTACTTTTTTATGAAGCTTTGAGTGTTTCAAACATCGTAATTGGCAAAATAACATTTCTGCACAAAAATTCATCCTAGATTTCATACAAATCTTCTGGCTACTACCGACTTCATTCAAATAGATTTCAATGATTTTGAACTATCTTCTTTTAAAAGAGAAAGAAAAAATACTTTCCGGTAAAAAACTTTGGCGAATTTCCCCATTCAGAGTTTAAGTCATGTTTTGCGTAGAGAAAAATTGTAAGGAAAAGTAAAAATTTCCTCAAAAAAAATGTTTTTGAAATAGTTTTTTTTGGTTTATGACACTGTGGAACAAAAAAAAAAAACCAATGTAAAAATTACATGCAACATGTTAGTATTGGTCACCGAAACACGTGTGCAAAAGGATTCTATAATTCATAGCGAAATTTGCGAATAAAAAATGTTTTCAGACTTTGAAACGTGGGAAATCTTAATTCTTTATTTTTCATGCTATTTTAAAAATCAAAAAACGATTTTTTCTGTTTTTTCTCACAGCATTCGAAAATCTTTACAAAATCGCGATCGCATAAATATTATCATGCGCGAATTTCCTAACGAAATTAATTTTTTTCCTCCTCATTCTTTCCCTTTAAAGGGTTTGTTACACGGCCTGTCATATATATAGGTCATTCTATATAAGATTTACCACCAAAATTTACATTTACTCTAATTTTTTTTTTTTTTAATTTTTTCACAAAAAAAACGACACGTATTTTTTTTTTCGATATCATATGTAAAATGTACATGTTATCATTATTTATTTTTTCAGAGTCTAATATAGATATTTTTCCAAAAATGCTTAAAAGAAACAATTGTTTTCTTATTAGAATCGACATTTTATAAAATTTGGTTGAGAACCGTCTATATTTTGACCTTATCGTATAGAAAAAATATTCAAAATTTATTCATCCGAGAAACATGCCAAGATGTTAAACAAATTGCATTTACAAAAAAAAGGCATCTTCGAAATGCAATTTTATGTTATGTAATTTTGCAAAATACTTCAGAGAATAGATCACAAAAATTTTTAGAATGGGCAGTCCATTAGTTTCTGAGTAATGATAAATAATGTAGACCCGTGTTGCTTCGAGCGCGAGGTGTTGCATCGCCTATATTGGTCTACCGCGAGCATGAGAAGTCGAAAGCGTTTACTTACGTTCTTCTGGACGTAGAACCAACCATATTTTTTGGCAAATAATGCTAAATAAATTATGTTCACGAAATTCATATTTTGCATAAACAATGTGTTTATTAGTATATAGAAAAAACAATAACTCGTGTACACTGGAATGTCTCGAAGAAAAAGATTTATGTGGACCAGAGTGAAATAGAAAGTTTTTACGTAAATTTTTCATTATTATTCTAAATTTATGTACATTATGACCGCGACTGATGAGAATTTCCTAATCTACTTCGCTTTTCGTTTCAAAGCTCGCTTCGATACATTTTTCGAAAAACTGACGTATTCATATTTAGGGCACTGAGAATAAGTCTTGACCTTTAATTCGTGATTTTTCGCGGGTTCGATGTAATGCAACTTTTGTGTCCCTTTTATTGTTACACAATTTTCAAATCGAACTTTCAAAAATTCAGCAGCTGCTTCATAATCTCTTTCATTTTTGTAAATCACGGATATATTAGAAAAACACCCATCTTGTTTTGCCCATTCATACAATTCAAATGCCGAACTTATTTGACTTTCTGCAGTCATCTGCAGACTTGCTTTTCGCGCTTTTCGTTTTAAAGCCCCACCTGCACCGTCACAAGGGCCTTTCCCATGTGCTGTTGCCTGAAAATGCCATTTTGCAGGGCGACCGAAATCTTGTTCGTGGTAATAAATTGTCGAAAAATGTTTCGCGTTTTTGAATTGCTGGGGCGCTCCATCCGAAAAATAAATACATTTTCTCACATTTGAATAGAAGCTCGATAAAAACTTGTTGAATTCTTCTAAAAATACGTAAACCGCAACAGAGTCATGTTTTTTACAGTCAGAAATAAAAACTAAAGTTTTGTGCTGAACCAAATCATTGTTTTTGAAATAAAAAACAATGGGGAAAATTGCTACCTGGTCATTATTCCAATGAACACCAGGGACAGCATTTTGAATGACAAAAGCGTAATTTTCAGAAAAATCATAAATTACAAGACATTCGTCATCTTGCAAATTTTTTTTGACATTTTTGTAACAAGTTGCCTGTTGATTCGCTATAAAGGAATGAGTAAGGAATGCTTTACCGGATTCGCAAAAGTTTTGAATGAATTGTTCAGTTGAAACTGTTACAGATTGTTTAGTCGTTCTCGGTTGTGAAAACCAGTGTTTATAACTTATCTGCGTAACGTTATTCTTCTCAAATACTTCGGCCAAAATGTTAGCTACAATTTTCAATTCTGGGCATTTTTGACATTCTCCAAAGAAGCATTGCTCAGTAGGATTTGGACATAATGAGAGCAACAGAATATCTTGATAGTTGCTCACAGGATGGTTTTCTTTTTTCATCAAATTAACGATGTAACTTCCTGTGAAAACAGGAATAATTTTGTTTCTATATTTTTAACATTTCTAGTAAGTAAATCCAGACTATTTAATCTTCTATTAGATTCTTCAATGTTATCAAAATGAAAGAAATCAAGAGAAAATCATAAAAAAAAACGAAAGTATTTTAAATTTTAGTGTATTATTTCATTTTAACATTTATTTTATCCAACCCAATAGATGATTTAAAATATTTTGAATTCCATTTAACAACTTCTTTTATGATGTTTACCTGATGCCAAGAGCTTCATATTCTCATGGATGGGACAAACACAAACATTATGCGTTCCGCCTGAGCCAGCCAAAACACAATGCCTGGTCTAAGAGCGCAAAATTTGCTTAAGCCAACTTTCGAATCGTTATTTTCCTCCATGAATTTCAAGTATATCTCTTTCAAGTTTCCCAATATCAAACGCTGTTGGAAAATAACGGATTTGCCATTAATTTTCACTGATTTCGTATCTTTTTGGCCAGGCATTGGAGAACTAACATCGTCACGTTCGTAAAACTCTTTAATCTTTGTTTCTGTTTCGGCAGAAATAACGTTGCCTGCAACGACATAAACCGAAAAATTTGAAATAAAAAAATTTATAAACATAGCTTACTCTCAATGTTTTTCACTCAATAAATAATATTAGATTATCTAAAACTTTTAACACATAAATTTTAATTAAAAGTTAATATCATTTCTACAATTTTATTGCAGATAATTTATTAATTAAAAATAATTGAAAGGCTCTGCAATTCGAACTACATCTCACCAGATAGTCTTTTGGGAGGTTTTGAGAAGATTCCCTCTTTCAGTGCCAACTCTCGAGCTTTGCGTATAAAATAACGAGAAGTATTCATTATTTTAGCTGTCTTACGCACAGACCATTTTGTTCCCAAAACTGTTAATATTTGAATTTTCTCTTGCTGACTTTTTTTCGGGTCGTGAAACTTTTCTTTCAATTCAGTAATAAACTGAGGACTCTGTTCTTTTTCATCCTAAAATGAGTAAACATGTCACAAATATGTACATGAACAAAAATTATTATTGATGAAAAATTTCGAAAACATCAACTTACATCGGATTCATAATCAAAAAGCGAAAAAATATCGTCATCTGAGATTTCAGGGTCGGAGTGGCATGAATTATCAGGGTCCGAGTTGGAGCCATTTGTCATTTTACTTGTGTCTGAATAAGTTCAACACATTGTTAAAAAAATATATTGGAATTTTGAGAAAATTTGACCAACCACTAAGCATGTACTCACTCATTTCTTCAACGCCCTGATTACTAATTTTTTTTCTACACTGTGTACACAACAAATCGGTCGATTCCAAAAATTGAAATTTTTCCAAAATCGATTTTGATGGATGGCGTAAATTGGACTTTTGACTCTTTGACGAGTGCGTTTTTTCATTGAAGGGATTACAACAGCGGTTTTTAAATTTCACTGACGACATTTTAAAAAACCGTACGAGACACAGCTTAACTGAAACTCAACTGACGATGTCCAGAAAGCCACGTATTCAAGAAAACTGGCGGAAATTTTATTTGAATAGATTGCGTCATGCTTACGTCAATATGCATACAATCAATCACAGTAAATTTTCCCCAGTTCCAGCGCGCCGAAACTCGCGAAGCGATAAGTAATGCTATAGAATTTCAGGTAAAAGTATTTGAATATGCTTGTTTTTCAAAAAAATGTATCGAGCTTTGAAACGAAAAGCGAAGTAGATTATGAAATTCTGATCAGTCGCGGTCATAATGTACATAAATTTAGAATAATGATGAAAAATTCAGGTAAAAATTTTTACCTAAATTTAACTAGTTAACTTTCTATTTCACTCTGGTCCACATAAATCTTTTTCATGGAGACACTCCAGTGTTTTTCAAAATTACATAACAAAAAATTGCATTTCGAAGATGCCTTTTTTTTGTAAATGCAATTTGTTTAACATCTTGGCACGTTTCTCGGATAAATAAATTTTGAATATTTTTTCTATACGATAAGGTCAAAATATAGACGGTTCTCAACCAAATTTTATAAAATGTCGATTCTAATAAGAAAACAATTGTTTCTTTTAAGCATTTTTGGAAAAATATCTATATTAGACTCTGAAAGAATAAATAATGATAACATGTAAATTTTACATATGATATCGAAAAAAAAAATACGTGTCGTTTTTTTTGTGAAAAAATTTAAAAAAAACAACAAATTAGAGTAAATGTAAATTTTGGTGATAAATCTAATATAGAATGACCCATATAATATATATAAATATACTATTTGCTTCTCAAGTAGCACAGCTTTTTCTGAACAGCGTCTAGTAGCATTCGTAACAGCCGATTTTTCTCAACGTTTTCTTAACGTTCCTGATCGATATCTTAACACTTACTTCACGTAGATCTTCTTGAGAAAAAGGTATTTCTTTTCTTTTGGGTTTCTTATGAGCAACCAAAGAGAACTGTTCATAACATTTTCTGAACGAGTTCTCAACGGTGGCTTAGCAGTTCTTAATTCAGCGTACCGTAAGAAAAGGAGAGTGGAGTATTCTCCACGAGCTCTTTGCATTAGTCTTCTTAAGAAAACCGAATTTAAAACGATCTGCGCTGGTTGTGGGGGAACATCAGCCGATTGCCACGAAATTTTTTTAGAAATTCAACGATTCTATCAACGTGTCGACCGTCCCGCGTGTGTTTCAAATTGAAATTATTGAATAAGCTGCTTTCCAGTGCTAGCGCTGGAATACGCTGGAGTGCAGTTTAATCCACACGCAGGAATGGACGAGTGGTCATCGATGCAGCCTTTCACCTGGGACGGCCGAGTTCTAATCTTACTCCAACCGAACATTTTTCCAGAGTTTTTTTCAGGAATATATTTCACATGACGATACTAAATTGTGTTTTCTCTTCATTTCAGATTATTAATAAAATATTTCTTATTCCCAGGATTAATTAGCTTCTTCCGTAAGATTCAAAAATAAATTCTGAATTTATTAATTTTTTTTTCGTTTTTGGAGGTTTTCTTAACAGTTTCTCAACAGCCAGTTAGCGACGCCTCCGTTGCATTCCTTGAGGCAACCTTGAGAAGCTGTTGAGAAATTTTTTGAAAAGACCATTAGGTTTCTTGAGGATTTCTCAACAGGATCTTATCGCATACGATATGAAAATGTTACGAATGCTACAATACAACGACAAGGGAAATTCTGGGGCCCTTTTATTCTTAACAGATGCTAGTGGCGTGCCACTAGGCAACATTGAGAAAAAGTAGATTCTGTTAAGAAAGCCACTAGAAGAGCTATGCTGCTTGGGGATCCCCGAATGATGGTAGAGGAAATAGATCTTCACGCTTTTCAAAGAATGAAAGAAAAAAAAAAGTATACGGGGAGCATTTTCAGACAAATAAATCACAATTCAATGAACCTGAGACAAATGACAAGAAAAAAATAAATTTCGTGAAGGAATTCGCGCTTTGAAGTATTAATGCGATCGCTATTTCGTAAAAATTGTTGAATTCTGTATCAAAAGACAGAAAAAATGGTTTTTCAATTTTTAGAATAGGATGAAAGTAAGTTTTTTGCATTACCGTACTTTCACATATTTATAATTCGCCAATTTTACTATGAATTTCAAAATCCTTTTGCACACGTGTTTCAGTGACCTATACCTACCTGTTGGGTAAACAAGAAATCTTGGAATTTGACAAAACCCACTTTTTGTTCCACAGTGTTATCGATAAATTTCGTAAATTTTAATTTTTTCATAAAAATTCATACTAACGCACAGGATTTTATAGTCATTTCTAAAAAATTTTCAGAATAGAGATTTTTTTACGAAGTTGGTATGTTCAAAACATAAAAGTCGAAAAAATAACACTTCAACATAATAGTTCATAATTCTGTGGCTTCTCGAAATAACAGCCAAAGTTACTTCTGCTCATTTAACATGATATTCAAATAAATTTCTAAACGTTATGGCATATGTGACTTTGTCTGTAATGCCGGGAAGCCACAAAGTTATATTCGAAAAAAAAATGTTAGCTGCTAATGATTTCATCAAATCAAAAATTTTTCTGAAACATGAAAATGGCATTAAAAAATTAAAAAATTGGTTTTAAAATTACATTCTTATTAAAAAGTAGGAAATTTCATTAACTACGAAACATACGGGATATTAAAATTTTTGAATTATCGAGAATTATTCTAGGAAAAATAGGAGATAACATTCGAACAATGAGAAAATTTGTATATGTTAATGCTAAGAGTTTTATGCAAATTAGAAGATAATCGAAAAAAATATACAATTGCTGAAAAACTTAAAATATTTGAAACATTGAAAAATTTGAAATTCTCTGCTTCGGCGAAAACTTTAAAATGATTAATAAATCATCGAAAATCTAGAAATCATTTAAAAAATTGTTCTAAGGATAAAATTTTTGTGAAACACGAAATTTTCAAAGCAATTCTCGAAACTTCAGAACATTAGTAATTTGTTCATAGCTCGAACAATTTTCAATTATTTGGGAAATCAAGAACTTGTTAAAGAAATGAAAAATTAAAAGAAAAATTAGGGATCGTTTGAAAAATTTATGAAAAAGCTATTTTTTCCAAGACACAAAAAAATTTAAATGAAATGGAAAATTTTGAATAAAATATAATACAAAATGTTATGCTTATCATGTTAATCAAGAAAGATATAACAAATGAGAGTATTTAGAACATCTAGAAGATATAAGTATCATGCGCACCATGCGTAACATGTTCACTATTTCTATTATTTTCATCGAGTGTTTTTTTTTTTCAAGCTTTTTTATTTTTGACCGAACCCGAAAAA
The DNA here is from genome assembly GCA_028476575.1 of Platygaster robiniae. Taxonomy (NCBI): domain Eukaryota; kingdom Metazoa; phylum Arthropoda; class Insecta; order Hymenoptera; family Platygastridae; genus Platygaster; species Platygaster robiniae. The sequence continues at coordinate 23,921,766 of CM052021.1, forward strand.
CCTGATCACGCACTTTAAAACCGTGATAGTTGATAATATAATTTTAATAATCAAATAAAACATGATGGCAAAATTTCGTCGAAAGCGGTGAAGGTTTGAAATAAAATGTCTGGTAACTAAAAAGAATAAGTTGAAGGTGATGAATCGAATGCACATCAATGCACTTGAACGGCTTAAAGAGTTTGAACATCGAAATCAGCAAAATTTTTTTTGGAAAACTGGTTTTTTTTTCATCTCCATTCATTTTCGAAGTGCTCAGCTCCATTTAGCCGCCGAGTTATAGCAGTGTTCCCCTGGGCCGCGCTTTTAAATAAGGGGAAAGTAGGGAAAACATCGACCATTCTCCCGACTGTCCCCGCAGCCCAAACGCTCCCCTTATCCCTCTCAAGCAAATTTTTCCTCTGTGGCGCACTGGCGCTTTAAGGAATTCAAATTTCCCGCGCCTTGTACTCTTTGTACTCAGATACAACGCCTTGTATCTGACAGCCAATCAGGGCGCGACAGGCGCAGCCGATGAGAACGAAGTAGTCGGCGTCGCGTAGAGAGAGAAAGGAAGCAAGAATAACAACAACAAGAGCATCATCCCACGTTCACGAAGTTTTGTTGTCCCGAATCGAAAGAATTTGCTGTTGTATTCTGTAAATCAGTTTTGAGTATTATCCTGTAAAATAAAAGCCGTGTGTTCGAAAAATCGTGTTTTTTTTCTGTGCACCATAACCCACAGAAAATTAGTGACCCCGACGTGATCCAAGTCGCGTGGATTACACAACCAAAAAAGCCTCGATTTTTTCCGGCGCCCGCGAAGAAAATTTTCCAACGGCGGGTGTTCGAGAGTGACTGCTCCAGCTCCAAGAATGGTCAGCGAGGGAAACAGCGGCGGCGACGGCGCGCAACAACCCGGGATTTTGGCGTCCAGGATTTCGAGAGTCCCCCCCTTTTGCTGCGAGGAGCCTGAATTTTGGTTCAGCTAGGTGAAAGCGGCCTTCAAAATCCACGAGATTACTCAGGATAGTACTGTAATGAGGCAGAAATGCCGGGAATGCGATTTCAGAGAGTCGCGATATCCGGCCGGAAAACGAGGCTCAGTTTGATCGCGGATCGCCATAAACTTTCCTCACCGCCCAGGAACTCGCGCCGGGCTTGGTGCGATCACGCCGCTTATCGTAACCAAACGCCTGATATCGGCGTATCCACAATTCAATTATTCTAAACATTTTTTCGAGCAAATTCGTAGTATTACTCTCCTTGCATCATTTTTCGCACCCCATCCCATAATTCCTCTCATACGAAACGGGTATAAAAAACGAGCAATATCCCTCGGCTGACACACCTGTCCTTCCAGTAGAGCTCTCCAGTTCGAGCTCTACAACCTGCTCTCCGTCTCGAGCAACCCCCTCGCAGCCCTCCAAACCTGGGCAGCAACTCGTGCGCTTTCCGACTAAGCGTCGACCCGGCTCTCCGACTCGAGCCCTTGCGCCCACCGTACCAGAGCGCATAGTTAGCGATCGGCCAACCGAGCCAAGACCGCAACAAAAAGCAGTTCACCGCCAGAGCAGCTCCCCTAAGCGCTCTCCGAACCGAGCGAGAAATCAGGTTCCCGGAAAAACTCAGAAAAAGAGTAAGAGTTGTCTAAAGTATCAAATACCTTTTCCCTTTTTTTTTTATTGTTACTGAACACTTTTCCTTTATATATATATGAGAATAGATTTAAAGACACAGTAGTTTCCATACGAATAGGATTTTGGGCAGACTTCAAATTTTTACAGTGGCCGAGCGGTTGCTAAAACAGACGAAGGAAAGGGCGAAAAGGAAAGGTCTGGGCCGAGCTGGCTATATTCGGGATTTTAGGAAAGCTAACTCGGTGGGCCTGTGGGTGTTAATCAACTGGGCCAAGGGAAAGTTCCCCAGATTTACTTTTGACCCGAACCTCAGCCCCGAGCAGGTGGTCAGCTGGCACGCAAGCAGCGTGTATAGCTGCTCGCTGTTCCCACCAAGTCAGCCGGTTAAAGTAGCTTGCCTAGCCTGCCAGCACAGCTTTCGATGTACTTCGGATCCGATTCCAGAACGCAATTTTGGGATCCTTAGGGCCAAGTTTGAGACTTCTCCAACCCTCATACCTCAGTACGTGACACCACTACCACCACCACTACCACCACCTCCACCGCCACCGCCCTCTACCCCACCCCTCCACCGAGACTACCAGTTTCCGGCAACCCTTATCCCTACACCCTTGCTTCCCCCACCCTTCACTGAGATCCCCCAGGTACTTCTTCCCCTTCACCCAGAACAGAGTTACAGTATCCCCCGTCTTCCCCCGGCTATTTACCACCCCTCTCTCCAGAAACAGACGTGACCCTTTTCCCCCTCCCCCTAAGCTTGTGCGGATCTCCAAGTCCGCAAAAGATTTCCGACGAATCGCTAATCCCATTTGAACCGCCACCTCCACCACTTTCTCCTCTCTACCCCTCTCTCATTACCGTTGACGAATACATCCCACAACCTCTGGCCACTAGCCATAGCGATCTCACCTCATACACCCCTACCCTCATTCCCCGAAAAAAGAAAATAAAGAAGGAACTCCCCTCCACCTTCTTGGAATTGATAAAGCTGTATCCTCCCCGCCCCCGAAAAAGACAAAACAAACCTCTGTCCCCAACTGACCCTGTCCAACCCTCACAATCATCCACCTCAGCATTCCTGGCCCGGTATAAGATCCCGAAAAAACCTCCCCTTGACATACCTCCCCTCGAGTGAACCCGCGATTCGCATCTGATACTCTTGTAATTAGATACAAGAATATAATACCCGATAATTATAAGATTATACTCGCTTTTATAGAACTATATCCACCCACGCCATGATTATAAGAATATATGTTTAGGTTACGCGATTATTATAAGTTTATATTTATACGATTATATCCGCTCAACACACGACTGGACTCCTATTCATAAGAATGTAGTAATATGAACAATTTTTGAGTACATAATCTTTTTTTTAACATTCAAAAAGTGCCTTTTTTCCTACACGCTTCCCCCTCCCTACCTTGTATAAAAACAAGAAGGAACGAGGGCTCACTTGCTCCGGCATTTCGGGTCCTTGTCCGAACTTGCCCCGCGCAAGGTCGTGACAGTACAAAATTTGATTACATTATCGCAAATGCTGACAAAGAATTTTACGCTCACATAATTTCGATCGCGAAAAATCCCCTAGCTCAGGGAAAATATGAGGCAGTAAAAGCGAAGGTTCCTTCCGCATTTTATGAGTTAGAGGAATCGCATTTGCGCAGAATACTTCAAGGTCAGAATACTGAAGGAAAAAAGCCCTCTCATTATTTACAAAAATTACGCAATACAGCCGGTGGCAGGGTTAGCGACGAGATACTGAAGACATTGTTTGTCGAACAGCTTCCCGAGCAGGCACGCTGCATTTTGACAATTTCGAGCGAGCCTGACCTTGACAAGTTGGCAAAGATGGCTGATAGAATCACAGAGATCCAACAACCATCTACTATCGCGGCAATTCGTCAACCTAACAACTTATCCTCGTCCGATCCGATGACCTTGATAATAAATCGTCTCGACAGATTGGATGCCAGGTTCAGTAAGCGTTCCCGTTCAGCATCCCGAGGCCGAGACGAGTTTCCATGTTCACGTTCCAGATCCAGAAAATTCAACAAGGAAGGTTCGTACTGTTTTTATCACTCCGTTTCGGAAAAAAAGCCAGAAAATGCGAAGAGCCATGCAACTGGGGTAAGAAGAACGAGGATTCGGAAAACTAATTGAGTCGTTCCGAAATCAGGAGGTCGGAGGCGACGAAGAGCCAGCAACAGCGAAAAGCCGCTTGACAATTAGAGATAGGAAATCCGGAATTAGATTCCTCATCGACACCGGAGCCGACTTGTCCGTCATTCCCAAGGCCCTCGCCGGTAGGTCATCGCCACCAGCAAAATTCAAATTATTCGCAGCAAATAATTCTACAATCAATACGTATGGTGAGAAACTTGTTCACTTAGATTTGGGCTTGAGGCGTTGCGTAGATTGGGTCTTCACTATAGCCGACGTGACGCAGCCAATCATCGGGGCAGACCTTCTGCAGCATTTTGGCATCTTGGTTGACCTGGGAGGTCGAAGGTTAGTAGACAGAGGTACAAGGATTTTTTCAGTAGGCGAAATCACCAATAGTCCACACGAAGGCATCGCTACGATCTCATCCAACACAGAATACCAGGACATCCTCAGAGAATTCAACAACGTCACGGTTCCGGGCAAGGTAAAGAGAGCAGTGAAACAAAACACTTTTTATCACATTCTGACGCAGGGACCACCGGTGGCACACCGGCCTAGGAGGTTGTCACCAGAAAAGTTGCGCGACGCCAAGGCCACGTTCGAGTACATGCTGGCGCAGGGGATTTGCAGACCATCCAGCAGCCCATGGGCCAGCCCCTTGCTGAGTGGAGAGTGGAGGCCATGCGGAGATTTTCGAGCCCTGAATGCTGTAACGATATCAGACAAGTATCTGATAGTCCGCCTGCACGACTTCGCGCACCAACTCCGAGGTTGCACCATTTTCTTAACGATCGACTTCACAAGAGCTTATCATCAAATCCCCGTGGCTCCGGAGGACGTGGAAAAGAACACTGTCACGACGCCTTTTGGCCTTTTTGAATTTTTGTTTATGCCATTTGGTCTCAGAAATGCAGCTCAGAAATTCCAAAGATACATAGATTCTGTATTACGTGACCTTGACTTTTGTTATGTTTATATAGACGACATATTAATGGCATCCAAAAATCAACAGAAACACAGAGAACACCTTCGGAAGGTCCTGGCCAGACTGCGAGAATATGGCCTGACTATGAACGTGTGAACAAATGCGTCTTTGGCGCTTCATCAGTCCAATACCTGGGGTACTGCATCGACGCCCAAGGTTCTCGCCCACAGCAAGAGAAAGTTCGAGCCATCGCAGACTACACCAAACCTACCAACGTCTCAGAACTACGAAAATTCCTTGGCATAGTCAATTTCTACAGGAGATTCCTCAAAGATGCAGCGGAAGTACAGGCCCCCCTGCACAGCTATCTGAAAGGAGCCAAGAAGAGAGACAAGACTCCGATCCAGTGGACCACGTTGGCTGAAAAGGCGTTCGAACAATACAAGAAATAACTGGCCCAAGCAGCGCTGTTACGACATCTCGTTGTAGACGCCACGCTATCTCTCACCACGGATGCCTCGAACACAGCAGTTGGAGCCGCTTTAGAGCAACTGGTCGATGGGGGCTGGGAGCCACTGGGTTTTTTCTCAAGAAACCTCAGTGGGGCCCAGCAACGCTACAGTATGATCGAGAATTGCAGGCGATCTTCAGTGGCCTCAAATTCTTTTAGCACATGGTCGAAGGACGTGCCTTGGTCATCCGAACTGACCATAAACCACTAACCTTTGTTTTTCAACGGAAATTGGAAAAGGCAGCACCCAGGCAAGCTCGCCAACTCGATATCATTGGCCAATTCACAACCAGCATTGTCCACATCTCGGGAGACGCCAACATGGTAGCCGACGCATTCTCACGCATCCAGAACGTCAACTTACCCGTCATAGTCTGTCATAGTCTGTCATAGTTTCCATCAGCTGTTTTACTATTCTTGGCACATAGTGAAATATACTAGCCGCTAGTTAAGTTTTTTGGGCCGATTTACATGGTGGGAATTTCGTTTGGAAAAAATATTAAGTTGATTTTTTGGTAGATTTTGAAACTGTGAATAACCATAAAAACCAGGGCCGGATTTCAGCAGGGACAACATCTAAGACCAGCATATAGCATATGGACTGCTAGTAGGCATTTATCCGTGTCAAAATAGAACAGTGAGACTTACGTCACAAGTTTACGGAGACAACCGAGCGTATCTGACAACGTTCGATCATCATAAATCATCATATTTGTCAATAAAAAAAAAATATTTAAAAGTGTGCCGTAAAATCACTCATGTTTGCAAAAAAGTATTAAACAGTGTGTGATACGGAAATGGGTAAAATGTATCATTTTTTATATTTAATTTAGCATTTTTTCATATCACATGCCTGTAATGCACGGGGCGCTTGACTTGTAGATACATCACTGAAGCACTTTGGCTCGACTTGTGACGTCAGTCTTGCTGAGTATCTTGACACGTTTTTCTGCTGAGAACAATAGGTAGTAGCAGTCCATATTCTATATGGTCGAAGGGCATATGGGCAACTACCCAGGGCGGCAAATTTTGAAAGATCTAATGAATTTCTGAAAAAAAAAAGGTTATCAATTTTTTTCCCTAAATGTATTTACCAATATTTAACAACATATAACGATAAAGAGAAATTTATCCGAAAAAATTTTTTATAAGCAATTTGCTAATAATCGAACATTCGGACTCTACTTACTAGTAAACTGTCAATAATCTACTATTTTCCTCCATATTTCGTGTGATTTTAACGATAATATGGTGGGGAAAGGTTTAGACCATCTGGTAACTCAACTGCACCGCAGTTGAATGAATCACATATTCACTTCATTCAACTGAATACGCTAAATGAATATCCAGTTGATAACACTATGAAAAAGTCTTTGAGTGCTGGTATGTAAAAAAATTCGTTTCTGAATTTTGATTTTTAAGGTTAGAAAATTTAAGTTATGTGAATGTTTTAAACAAGTGGGAAAAATGCTGGTTTTTCCCTTCCATGATTTCCAAAAACCTTTCCTCACATTGTTAAACAACATATCGTCTTTGACGAGTGTGAGAAAATTTCTTCTTCATTGATATAAATATTATGTAATTCGAATATTTTTATATAAAATAGTTACCGATGCCATGTAAAAATATTGTAGATTATTTAATTTAAAAATTTACGATTCTAAGTAGTGTCGAATATAAAAGTAATAAACAAAGTTCAATTTCTAAATGTTTTAAAGAAAATTTTAAGTGTTGGAAAACTAAATTTTTATTTTTTAATGCCTTATTCTTATTATTAGAATGTAAAAATGTGATTTCAAAATACTAAATAACGATCAAAAATTACCTAACCAAGCAGTAAAAAAATTTATTCTGTCAATTAAAAAATTCAATTTCGAAAATATGTTGAAATAAGACTATATTAAATTTACAAAAATCGAAAATTCAAAACGACCAAACGATTTCAACTCAAAAGATTCAAAAATCTATAACTCGAAATACCAATTTCATTTCGAAATCTATTAACTTTCAAATTCCAACGATAAAAATTTTTTACCACAAATCTTAATATTGAAAACTTCGATGATTTGCAATACAAATTATAAATACCAAGTTAAGAGTGAGGAAAACAAGCACTTTTTACACTGAGTGAGTTGAACAAAAAAATTTTTTCGCATTAGTTGGAAAACGTACTATTTTTCCGAATGTGAAGTTTGTTTGACAAGTCGAAGGAGAGTTTCGCGATCTTGTTGAACCTTGTGAAAAATTGCATTTTCCTTCACGGGGTTGTGAAAATATGGATGGCGCGAGTGCCGTATACGTCAAGCGACATGGCAAATGCAAAGGGAATAATAATCACTCGAACGCGTAAAAAGTAATGGAAAATGGAGATACGCTGGAGAAAATGAGCGTATATACCTCCTCCACAGGCGCGAAACAACCGACGTGAAAGACTGTTGCTTTGCTCGTAACTCCATGGTTACGGGCGCAGATTGATCCGAAAACTCGCGCACTTGTTCGCCATCTAAATGCCCCACCCCCTCGGGACGACACGCGCGCGTCACGTAGCATACAAACGTACACCTACGGGGATATGGATGGGGGATAATTAAGAAAATGACCGAGTTATTTCAAGTCATGCCTCAAATCTTATTGATTTCTTTTAACAATATTTTCATAAACGAAGATGGTCAAAAAATATTTTACCAATGTATTTTGAAAAAATATCTTTCAAAAAAAATTTCATAACACTAATATTGCTTTCTAATTTGGAAATTTCAAAATTATATGATTGTGTTCTAATTAATATGTTAAACGTTGATATTTTTACGATTCGAGTTTTTTAATTCGAATTTAATGGTCTTAAGGTGGTTGCACAAATACAGCAAGAGAATTTTTTTTTAAATAGGTTTCATTGTTTTTTTAAATTCTTTGAAACGTGATACAAGGCTGGTTAGAAAAATGTCAACTGCATTTGGTAGTCCACACTTGAATAATTCAATTTTTTTGTTTCTCAAAAATGCAAAAAAAAACGTCTGTGAAAAATGAATTGATATCTAGAAAATAGCTTGACAGTCGATAGATCATTTTTCTATCAAATTTTAAAATTTCTACAGAAAATATCGGTTCTCAGATCAAAATTTGTAGAAACAATCTAGCACGCTGTCGAATTATTTACTGCATTTACAGTATAAACTCCATTTTAGATAAGCTATACCTAATCGTAAAAAATATAATTTAACATTTGTGGCGTGGACTGAAAAAATGGTCCTAACAGCACCAAAAATCGAAAATGAGATATCCAGTGATTCTGAATGTAGCACACTTTCCCCGTCGAATGAGCCTACTCTCGAATTCCTCCAATTTTTTTATCATATAAAAATTCGGCCCTAAAGTTGAAGTAAATCATGAGCAAGCTTCGCATCAGGGCTCGCCGACTTCTAATGGGAGCAAGTTACTCCGCAGGAGCCCACCAGGAGCGCTGATGTCGCTGTTTTGATTTGATTCGTTTTGATTCGCATAACCCGAAACTGATTGAAAATAACCCGAAATCGCTCGCCGGATAGTAAAATATTTTTAAAACGAATGTCAAACAATTTTTTTAGAGTTTTAAAAACTTTTTTTATGATAACAACAATGTCATACATGTTGCTAACATATTTTAAATAAAAAAATTTTTTTTTATATTTGTTACATTTCAGAAAGCAATAACAACTATAATTGTTCGGAACAGCAGATCAAAAAATTTTTTGAAAATTTGCAAAACTTGCTTTATTATAACAAGAATTGAGTTACCACAATGTTTTCGAATTTTCATAATTTTTTTTTCAATATTAATAATATTTTAAAATGCAATAAAAATCATAACTGTTGTAAGCAATATCAACATTTTCCTTGAAATCATTTTTAGAATAAAAAAAAACAAATTGTTTCTTTTGTTCACTTTTGTTAGAAAATTTTTAGCTGGGTTTGCTAAACTCGTTTTACTATACCAAGAATTTGACACTTGTTACAGAAATATTTTCGATTTTTCATAATTTTTTTGTAATATTCGAAGTAAATTAAGAAAAACTATTCATTATTACTTGAATTACGACATAACTTTTTTATTTGGTATCGTCAGAATATTTATTGCATACAGAAGAATTTTCGTCTTGATATTACGTTCAAAGTTTAAATTCGAACGGTCGATTTTAGTTCATAAGAACCCACCCGGCGGCGCTTATTTTAGCCAACTTTTTAACATGAGAGTCGGCGAACCCTGCTTCGCATCAGGGGAAGGACTCTTTCCCCTCCATTTACTACTGGACCCATCAGTTTCGGCCCAAATCGCCCGTTTCCGAAGCAAGGGATTAGTTCCGTTCTGCAGCGGGCCTGACGTAGACGGCGCTAGTTTCGCCTCTGCTACCGCAGCCGATCGCAGCCATAGCTGAGAAGTAAACAGTAAACAGTAAACCAAAATAAACAACATCCAGAAACATCAAAACAAATTTAAATCGAAAATGGTTCGAAAAAAATGTTGCGTGCCAGGTTGCAAAAGCTTAAGTGCATATCCGTGTCATATTATACCGGGAAACGCAAAACTCCAGGAGATGTGGTTGACGGCAATTAAACGACCGGATTTGTTAGGTGAGTTATTAATTATCATTAATTATGTGAATACGTAGAGGATGTGAGAAATGTACTAATTACGTCATTATTTTTGGTTTGAAGGTAGTGGTGTTTTCTTAGATTTGATTTAACTCATGTTCACGTAAATGTTCCGAATTATAACCTATATATGAGTAACCTTTTTCTCAGTATGACATGGCAATATATTGATTTGCAATTTGATGTAAAAGGAGAAATAGTGTAATTTTCACCATACTTGCATTATCTTCAAGTTTATGGTTGGTCAAATTTTTATTTGTCATTTGTCTAATATTACCCGCATATCTCGAGGCAATGTAATTTCTTAAATTATTAAATGTGAAAAAATGAAGATTTGTAACTCGGTACGATATTTCAGGTTGCCCAAAAAAAGAACGAGAGCGCCATGGAGTTTGCTGCCTACATTTTCCAGAGGACGCTATACAGGAGGATGTTTGGAAAAAGAGGGTGCTGAAGCCGAACACTATTCCCACCCTTCATTTGCCTGAGGAAATGGAGGAAAAGTAAGCAAAAATATATCTCACAATTAACAATAATGAGTTAAGCTGAATATAATTTGTTTTTTACAATTTACTTGAGTGAAATGTTCATGTAAAAAATTTTTTCCAATTTCGAATTCTATTTTATGTTGTTGATATTTTATTTTGACAGTATAATGCACATTTTTTGTAATAAAAAAAGTATTGTATGGCAACTAAAAATTTTCAATTTACAATTTCTTAGGAAGATTTGGTATTTACATAATTAAATGTTTTTTGTGTATAACAGTGTTCCAGCTGCTTGTGAGCGACCAAGCCGAAGCCATGTTCGACAAACAGTTCATGAAAGAAGTCGCAGCCGATCTCCTGTTGTCAATACCAGACAACAAACTGAGCCTCCAATTTACAGTCTGTCAAAATCATGGACACAGTTCCTTTAACCACGGAGAATTCCTCAATATCGAATGAAAATGCTGCAGAGCAACTCAATTCAACGTCTACATCACTAGACAATAGTGTACCAAGCCTCGCAACATCTTCTTCTGCACGTTTTAGCCTGTCCATTCTTAGAGAGGTTCGAAGAAGGTCGAATTTAGAAACTCCAACTAAACTCTGCATGTACGACGAGTTGAAAAAGTGTATAAAAAACAAATTTGTGAACTAAGAAGAAAATTGGGAATATCGCAAAGCAAAAAAGAGACACCCGTTGCTAGAAGTTCGAAAAAAATTAAGAAAAGGGATCGATTGGCTTTATTCGAAAAACTTTGCGAAGGCTTCCACCCTGTTGACCAAAAAAACATTATACAAGCTGTAAAAAAAGCTTTGAAGGTAAAAATACTTTTAAATTTAAATTTAAATTTAAATTGATGAATCAGTGATGAATCACAAAGTATTACCCTAGTAATTCTGATTTTTATGAAATCTTTATAAAATTTTCATAAAATCGCTGAATTTGTTATAACATTTCACTATTTTATAAAGTGATTTTATAAAAACTTTATAGAAAAAACTGCGTTTTATAAAGCCATTTTATAAAACCTTTATGAAACCTTTATTAAATTTTTATAAAATACTTTATATAATAATTTATAAAGAAGAATACACAAAATTTCAAAACTTTATAAAAATTTTATAAAGGCTTTATACAACGGCTGTATAAAACGCAGGCTTTTTAATAAAGTTTGTATAAAATCACTTTATAAAAAATTAAAATTTTATAAAAAGTTCAACAATTTTATAAAAATGTTATATAGTTTTTATAAAACTCAAAATTACTAGGGTATAAAATAACAAAATATTTCCTCGTTTGAAATGGACAATAATTTCTATTGGATAATTACTGATGTGATTTATTCATGTTTTGAACTTGCAACTTTACAAGATTGAATTTCTCGTGAATAGCTTTTTTACCGGTGTTCGCAAAGTGATATGGTATGATATGATGCATAAAAAATTCATCAAGTGTGAAATATGATTTTTTTTTTGATACATTTTCAACTGTTTTCAATGTCTGATATTGTGTGATATATACAAAAATCCATCAAGGGTGAAATATGATTTCATCTTCGATACATAATCAAGTGTTTTTAATATCTGTATGCTATTATATGATATATACAAAAAATCATCAATTGTGAAATATGCTTTCTTTTTTGATATATTTTCAAGTGTTTTGAATATCTGTATGATATGTATGTATGACAGTGGGTATGAGATGAATGTTAAAATGTGCCTAACAAATTGTCAATTACAATATGTGTCCATTAAACAATGGAAAACAGAAATATGTGTTTAGTTTTTTTTTCCCATTTTCGAATTTTTAATTGCTGCAGATGCCATACGATGAAGCATCGAAATCCGATGCCATAATCCTGTACAAACGGCTAGGAGATAGAGGGTACAAAATAGTCAGACGAGCATTAGGGTATATCTCCCCTAGCTGTATTAAACGCCTTTTCACGCATGTTCCTCTTTCCTGCGGTATATCTGCATTTTTCATGGAAATGCTGAGATTGAGAGTTCAGGATTTACCACCGGATGAGAGGATATGTAGTTTGCAAATCGACGAAATGGCGATAAAAGACAGAGTAGAGTTAAAAAGGGGGAAAATGTTCGGTTTAGAAGACTATGGCATTTTTGGAACCAACCAGAAAGCAGATCATGCTCTGGTTTTTTTATTGAGAGGGTTAAAGTCAAGGTGGATTTTTCCCCTTTCTTATAACTTTTCTAGTAAAACCGTCCGTACACATACATTGGCTTCTATGATCGAGGACCACATTTGCCAAGCATTTGCAGTTGGAGTCAAGGTCGTTGGTAAGTGCAGTGAAAAATTATATTTACTCAATGAAGTTCTTTGAACATAAACGTAATGCTCAGTGTTATTTATGATTTTTTTCAAGAAAAGTTACTGGCTGAAATTTAATTCACAAATAATAGAATAGTTACAGTTAATATATAAAAATAACATTTATAACGCATTATAATAAAAATATTTTTAAAGAAAATGATAATAAACATTAATTATGTAATTGTTCTGAATGATTTATACTTAAATGTGTGTAGAACAATTAAATAAAGCAAAAAAATTTTTTTACTACAGCCACAGTCTCCGACCAAGGATGCTGTAATTCCCCTGCTATTGCGGAGCTCATCAAACAAAGTAATGCTGGTTGAACCACAGGAGAACGTAAATAAAATTTTTCATTCAAAAATTAATATTAATTGAAGCTTTAAATGTGTTTTTACAAACTGTCAAATGTAATATGTTCTGAATCAAATTAAGAGAAGAGTACGGAATTCAAAATTACTAATACTTAGCTTCTTTTTAATGCTTGTATTTCTTTTTTTAAACTACGAAGTGTGCTTTCGCATTAAAAAAATTATTTACAAATTTACCTATTTCAGGTACATGATTTTTTCTCGTTTCGTTTTCGCAGGTACAACTTTCAGTGTAGATGGAAATGAAATAATTCCATTATTTGATGTCCCCCATTTATTGAAAGGGATGAGGAATAATTTGTTGACCAAACCATTACACTGCAAAGAATTTTCCCAGTCGGGGGGCCGAGCGACATGGGAAGTTATTCGAAGAGCCTTCAGAATCGACCTGCAGAGGAAGGGAAATAAAATGCTACCGAAAATTTCCTCTAACCATGTTGACCCGCAGGGAAAACAGAAAATGCGTGTTTTTCTTGCTGCGCAAGTTTTCAGTGAAAAATTTGCTAGCTGCATCAGACGTATCGCGGCTGAACAAGGTACAACGTCATGAACAACATCCTAAGAAAACAAAAATGTCAGGAGTATTTTTGAAATGCATAATTATACATATTTCCGTTTTTCAGCTAAAAAAGGACCTTCTCCAGCTTTTGGGACCGGGCCAATATTACTCGACGAAAACGGAGGCAAGGACGCAGAAGCTACAGCGAGGGCTTTGCAATTTTTTAACGATCTTTTCGATTCCTTTAATGGCGGTCCTCATGGTTCTTCGACAACACTGCGGTCTGCCGTGTCAACGAACTCGGCCCAACACGAGCTATGGACTGCAGCCAAATCAACGTTAAGAACCATGCAGTACGAAGAACCCACAACTCGGAAAATGACCTTAGTACCATCGATAAAAAACTGGATAAAAACTATTGATGGTTTTCAAAAGCTGTGGCAGCGGTTACGTGCAGAAAATTTCGAGCATTTTTATCCCCGGTTTGCAAACCAGGATGCGCTCGAAAACTTTTTCGGGCGCATTCGAGGATTCGGGGGAACCAACCGTTGCCCAACAGCTTTTCAATTTCAAGAAAAGTTCATGACGGCGATTGCTCGCGGAAATTTGCAAACCACGCTGCCCAGTTGTTGAAATTGCGAGGCAGATGGGCCGAGTTTCCTCCACATTACCTTCGTCGACACCTTCGGGAAAAGGAAATTGGATGCGGAGTGGAAAAATCTTTCCTCAAACGATCGGCGACTCCAAAGTCCGTCGGAGTCAAACATCCAAGAGGAAGAGATTTTGAGTAACTGCAACATTGAAAGAATCCTGATGCGGATTCACAAAATAACAGCTTGCGACGAGTGCAGTGAGCAATTTACTTCTCTATCTCTGAAGAAGAGAGTGGAAAGTGGGATTGCTCGTGTGGCAAAAAAAGTGGACCGGATGGTTCATTTCCATAATGTTCGGGAAATCGTCGCCGATCTCGTGATGGAAATTTTAGGCATGAGAATGTTTACGTGCTACAATTATCGGCATGAAATCAACATGGATCTTTTTACGGCATTGGCTGAAGAGCTTCTAAGTGCATGGTGCCGGGCAGTGGAGTTAAAAAAAAACAAAAGAAAAATGAAAAACATTTGTCATAAAATTTCAGGTAGATAAGCTATGCCGGTTCTGCGCCACATCCTCCTTGTCTAACTCACGGGCGATATAGTACTTTCTCTCTCTCTCTCTTTTAATCTTAGATTCCTCTTCACCTATCCATCCGTACCCCCTGCAGTCACGTGACCCCCTCCCCTCCTAGGCCCCGCCCACTCCACTCACTCCTCACTCCCCTCCGCTGATTGGTCGCCCCCCGCCGGTCACGTGCCCCCTCCCCTCTTCAAAACCGCCTCACCACCGTAGGCCCTACCCACTGGGCCCCGCCCATTTACCCCCACCAGTCCGCGGTTTTTCTTGAATTTTATAGGTTTTCGCGAGCTTTCCGCAATTTTCCGCAGTTTTTTGCGAGTTTTTCGCAAGTTTTCATGATTTTCCACGAGTTTTCACGAGTTTCCGCGAGTTTTCGCAAGCTTTCACAAGTTTTCCACGATTTTCTAGGAATTTCCACAAGTTTCACATGAATCTCATAATTATTTTTTGAGTTTCCACTAGTCCTAGAAAAACAAGATGGTGGATTCATTAATAACGAATCAAAAAACGATATTGTGGAGTTTTGAACTTGAAAATAATATGCTCAGTTATACGTTTAAATCTATCAAAGGTATTTGGGAGAGATAACAGACACTGAACGCGTGAATTCATAAACACCGCGCCGCCTTATCTCCTAGTGCGATAATTTCACCTTGTCTAGCGTCGGCCGGGGACTATTTGCGCCCGGCGAATCTATTGCGCAGTTACGTAAGCGATGACGTCATCACAGCAGACTTCGACACGTCGCCGGAAACGATTACGTCATCACATTCCTAAGCGATGATATCATCGCGTTCAAACACGCTTCGTTGACCTTGAATCAAAACTGTGTAGAAGTAATTTGATACTTTAATAACGGCGTAGACTAAGCAATGACATCATAACGACAAGTTTAAACACGTCACCGGAAATAATGACGTCATTCTAAACAGGCTCAAACCTGCACGACAATTCTTGGAAATTACATCATCACATTCCTAAACGATGACGTCATCTAAACAGGTTTGAACACGCTCATCGATTCCTGGAAAAAAATGATGACGTCATCACATTCCTAAGCGGTGATGTTATAACGACAAGTTTGAACACGCTTCGTTGACCTTGAGTAAAACTGCGTAGAAGTAATTTGATACTTTAATAACGGCGTAGACTAAACAATGATGTCATAACGACAAGTTTAAACACGTCACCGGAAATGATGACGTCATTCTAAACAGGCTCAAACCTGCACAACAATTATTGGAAATTACGTCATCACATTCCTAAACTCTGACGTCATCGATAACCTTGAGTTGACCTTGAAAATCTATTGCGCATTTACGAAAGCGATGACGTCATCACGACAAGTCTTAACACGTCTGGTGACGCAACCGATGTTGAAAGTAGGCCAAGATTACGACAAGTCTCAACACGCATATCTATTTTTAGAACTCGTGACGTCATCACGAGACGTGGCAACACCGCACAAGACGTTGAAACAGTGTGCGAGAGAAGGACGTAGCAACAGTACGCATGCGCAGACGTGACAACAATGCACATGCGTTGCCATGGCAACAGCGCGCGATCGAAGCGCCATTGCTTCTTATGAATACGGCGTTCTCGAGCTGGAGCGTCAGTTGACCCGCGAACGTCATATGGCTATAAACGAAGCAAAAAAAGTACTCCGACGCCAACGACAACTTTTATCGATCAGCCCGGTCGATCCGCTCGAGGCGATGGTTTTGATCAAGGATGCCGTCGCGTCCATCGCGGAACTGAAAAACTTCGCGCTGCATATTGCAAACCCGCGGAGACGACAAACCGTGAAATTACAGTGCAGGCAAATTATTTTGCAACTGAAAAGCAATAATTGCTTGTTGCGTGAAGAACTCGTACGTGGTGGTGATCTTGGTGCGCGAAATTTAGTGCGCGTCAAGTGGGAGGATGTCGATTCCGTTTTCGATAATCGTCTCCAAACGGGGCTCATTGTGAACCTTCGCCATTTAGACATACAAGATTTTCTCGACGAAGCCAAGGATGTGTTCATCGTAAAGATCCAGCCAGTTGTCAGCAAACATAACGCCTTGAAAGTTAATACATCTCTGGATGCCGAATTCAGTGTTGTCAAGGACGACAAGGAAGTCACCGAGATCAAAGCCTTCTTTACGAAAAACGCTTCTATCCTCCAAACAACGGACCTTGGTGAATGGTTCACCGAACGTGTACAGACTCAATTGCCACGAAAAATCGAGGAATTCCAAGAGCGTGACTCTGGATGGACGTTGCGCAGCATCATCAGCCTTGCTGTGAATATAAACTCGTACAACCCGATGCACGGAAGCTCTTATATTGAGCTACCTCCATCCATCAAGAACAGGAAGGCTTGCATCAATGTTGATAACATGGACCAGTGTTGCTTCAAGTGGGCCATACTCTCAGCCTTGCACCCGGTTGACAAGAAAGACAGACATGTAGGCCGCTTATCAAAGTATACACAGTACAAAGATGAACTAAACTTCGACGGAATTACCTTTCCTGTGATGCCAAAACAAGTGCCACTCTTCGAACACCAGAATGACATTTCCGTGAACGTGTACGTGCTTCAAAAGAATAAAAGAGAATTTGAGGTTGCTCCAATACACATTACAGCACAAAAAAAAGGACGACACGTGAATCTTCTCTTCATACAAAACATCTATGCTGAAGAAGATGAAAAAAACGAGAAGGAAGTGGAAGATCATAGCGAGCCACTACGATTCCATTATGTCTGGATTAAAGATCTCTCTCGCCTAGTGAGCACACAACTCTCAAAACATGATAAGAAAATATTTATTTGTGACCGATGTCTTCATTACTTTCACACTAACGACAAGTTGACTGCACATGAAGTCGATTGCAGTGAAATGAAGATGCAAGCTGTTAAACTACCTGAAGTGAACCGCAGTAAACTACAGTTTAAAAACTTCAAAAATTCCGAGAGAGTGCCCTATATCGTTTACGCCGACTTTAAATGCTTACTCAAAAAAGTGGACGAACCAGCTGGCAACAGCACGAAAATAGTTCAAATTCATGAGGCATGCAGCGTAGGGTATTACCTCATGTGCAGCTATGACGACACCCAATCGAGATATCAGAGTTTCCGTGGACATAACCCAAGTGAATGGTTTGCAAACGAATTAGTGACCATCACCTGTGACGTGGAGCACATTTTCAAGAATCCCAAGGCCATGTCACCACTCACTCCGGAACAATCTACAGCCTTCAAAACAGCAAAATCCTGTCACATCTGCAAACAACCGATTACCGCCAAGGACAACAAAGTGCGCGATCACTGTCATCTAACCGGAAAATTTCGTGGAGCTGCTCACAATAGATGCAATTTGCTGTACCGAGATTCACTCACCATCCCGGTAGTGTTTCACAACCTGAGTGGGTATGATGCTCACTTGATTGTGAAACAAATCGCACAATGCAACGAAGGACGTATTCAACTGCTTCCCATGGCGATGGAGCGCTACATCTCATTCACCAAGTTCATCAAAGACAGTAAAATATCCTTGCGCTTCATCGACTCCTTCAGATTCATGGCCTCGTCGTTGGAGAAACTGGCTTCATATCTTGACAAAAAGGACATCGTCCGAAAGAACTTTCTCGGCTACAGCGAACAGCAGCTTGAACTTTTAATGAAGAAAGACGTATTCCCCTATGAATACATTGACTCATGGGAAAGACTTGATGAAAACGAGCTTCCAAGCAAAGACCATTTCCACAGCTGTCTCTCCGATACAGACATTTCGGATGCAGACTACGAGTAAGTTAACTAATTCAAATAATAATAATTATAGTTATAAATAACAGCTATAATAATAACAAAGATGAAATCAATAACAATAATAATAATGATAGTAATGAAATTCGGATCTTGCTACATTTTCTTGAAATTGTTACAGACATGCGCAGGCTGTGTGGAATGGATTCAACGTCACAACGCTTGGTCAGTACTCGGACATCTACCTCAAGACGGATGTTCTTCTTTTGGCTGATGTTTTCGAGAACTTTCGGGAGGAATGTATGGAAGCGTACAAACTCGACCCTGCACATTACTACACAACACCCGGACTCACATGGGATGCCATGCTCAAATACACGGACATCGAACTGGAACTCCTCACAGACATTGACATGGTATTGTTCATCGAGCGCGGAATCCGTGGTGGAATATCGCAATGTAGTAATAGATATGCATCTGCCAATAACTCATACTACCCAGCGAAATACAATCCAGACGACGACAAATATTATCTCATGTACTATGACGTGAATAATTTATACGGTTGGGCAATGACTCAATGCTTGCCGTACGGAGGCTTTCAATGGCTCGAAAACTTTGAGCAAAATTTTCAGTGGGACGTTCCAGAAGATGCCGAAGAAGGTTACATACTCGAAGTTGGTCTTGAGTACCCTGAAAACCTTCACGATCCTCACAACGACCTCCCATTTTGTCCCGAACACAAAATCCCTTCCGGTTCAAAAGATTCGAAATTGCTCACAACTTTAGACTCAAAAACACGTTATATTATTCACTATCGCAATTTGAAACTAGCATTGAGTCATGGCCTTATTCTACAAAAAATTCATCGTGTCCTAAAATTCAAACAATCAAAATGGCTGAAGTCATACATTGACCTTAACATGCGTAAGGTTGCAACAAATGAATTCAAGAAAAATTTGTTCAAATTGATGAACAATGCGGTGTATGGGAAAACATTGAGGACGTTCGAAAACGCCTCGATATCAAACTTGTAACCAAGTGGCCAGGCAGATATGGTGCGGAAGCCCTCATCGCAAAACCCAACTTTTGTGCGCGATCAATTTTCGATGAAAATTTAGTTGCAATAAAACTAGCTCGACTTCAAATTCTCATGAACAAACCAATATACGTTGGTTTTAGTGTTCTTGATCTGTCAAAAACGTGTCTATATGCTTTTCATTACGATTTCATGAGACCCACGACTGAAGGTCAAGCAAAAATCTTGTATTGCGACACCGACAGTCTCATATATGAAATTCAAAACCTCGATCCGTATAGGTTGATGATGGACCATGCCGATCATTTTGATACATCAGACTATCCCGCGGACGATCAATTTGGAATTCAACAACAAAACAAAAAAGTCGTGGGTCTCATGAAAGACGAATGTAATGGGAAAATTATTACAGAATTCGTCGGCTTGAGGAGCAAAATGTACAGCTTGCGCGTCGAAGGAGAGGATAGAATTAAGAGAGCCAAAGGTGTTAAAAGGTCCGTTGTCGCGAAAACGCTGGATTTTATGGACTATGTATATTGTTTGAACAATGAGGTTACGAAATTCTGCTCGCAACGACTTTTCCGTTCAAAACTCCATGAAATCCAGACAGTTGAACAAAACAAACTTGCGTTAAATCCGTTTGATGACAAACGTTTCATTTTACCAAACACAACGGACACTTTGGCACATGGCCATTGCAAAATACTACACCGAATGGAAATTGAATAGCTTATGTGTGTACACATTGTAAATTAACGAGTGTTTGTGTGTACAAAAACTATTGTAAATATGAGCATCCGTGTGTACATACACATTTGTAATTATGCATATTATCGTGGATTAGGCCTACTGGGGATACCACGTTAAAAAAACGCACCATGAATTCTACCACCCCATACGATTGTAAGAGGGAGCGGGCTCTGGTGGTGCGGAAATGAATTCATGCTGAAAGTATATATGTACAGGTTTCATTAAAAACATACAATATATGCAAATAAACGTTTATTGATTACATGTCTGATTTATTTATCCAACTGTTGTGAGTATTATCAAATCCCAACCATTTCACATACAACTTATTTCCTCGTTTGCGCAACACTTTTTCAACGAGGTATACATCAGGATGTTTCACTTTAGTGAGTTCTTCCGCGTAGAATCCTCCGTCGATGGGTTGATCTTGGTAATCCTTGAGTTTGTACGTTGTCGGATGAGTTGGTTTCACAGCAGCGATGATGAATATTTCCGTTGTCCAGTTGGGCGTGTATCCTTTCTCGAAAACATGTTTGTACTTGCTGATTCGAACTTTATCGCCGACGTTGAATTTCCGTTTCTCATTGCCATATTTCTGGGAGTAGATTTCATGGAGCAGACGTTTTTCATCAGCTGGAGTAACGTCGTTGGGCTTCATCTTGATCGTTCGATGCTGGGTGGAGTTGTAACTCGATAGCAAATCAGGTAAGATATTGATCCATTTGTAATGTCCTTGGAGGGAGAATCGTTTCCTCATCTGGCTCTTGAGTGTTCGATTGAAACGTTCACAGATGGACGCCTTCATGCCGCTGAATGTAGAATACATGTTGATTCCATGTTGCTTCATGAGGGCCTTGAAGTCTTTGTTGTAAAACTCTTTGCCTTGGTCGACGTGTAGATTCTTGGGTCAACGATCCTTGAGCACAGTTTTCATAGCAGCAGTGACGTCAGGTCCATTCTTCGATTTAATTGGCACAGCCCAAGCGTACTTGGAGAATACATCAATAACGGTGAGCAGGAACTTGTAGCCTTTATCCTTGTAGGTGGACATGTCGACGAGATCAGCTTGCCATGTTTCATCCAATCCTCGCATATCAACATGACGTCGTCGATAATTTCTCCTTGCAGGTTTATGGAGTTCTTCTACTAGAGCTTCCTTGAGATCCATGATGATAATGAGAGCTGCTCCTTTGTGTACAGGCTTTTATTCGTAGACATCTTTTTCTGGTGTAACATCGACGAATATTTCTTTCTCGATACGTTTCAAACGACTCTGAATTCTCAAAATTATTTCCGAGTTTTCAGTCACATGCTTTTGATACATATTAGCCAAGTTTTCCAACGATTTTTTCAAATTCTTTTCCAACATATCGATTTCCTGTATCAGCACTTCTTCGAAATCAATTATATTTTTACACGAAGCTCCATCCGTTTCATTATCACCCATCGCAACATTGAGTAATTTTTTATTCTGTAGATCGTAATGACCGTCGGGTGTCAATTTAATTCCAATACCAGGAGGTCCTCGTATTCCACGGTTTTTATTCAGATGTCTTCCGAAAACGTCTACACTCGACATTGTCTAGATTATGAATGAGGCTTAATGTTCCAAGTCGTCTAATATATAATCTCAGCTTCTCTCAATTCTTCGATGATTGAATTTATTTCATTTGTATGACTATTATTTCCAGCACCTTGAGACGCGAGAATAAGTCGCAAACGGTCTACAAGTTCGTTCGGGTCATCCCAATGCACGTAGTCCATTTCTCGTTCGCGGTGTACTATATTTAACATTCCTTGACCCCGCTTATTATCAGCAATGTATGTGAGATATTTCCAATCTTTACTTTCACGAAGACTTTCATCAGCTCGATAATGCTTTCTTTTGGCATAAGTCTGCTGAATAATTTTCTTATAATTTTCAACATCACCCTTTTTGACAATAGGAATGTTTGGTATTTTTTTAAAAAGCAGTTCAATTAATCCTGACGTCCTCGCAAACTCTTCATTACTCACATGGATGGTGTTGTCCGTGAAACTAATTGGTGCATTTCCAATATATAATCCGTTTTGTAGCGATCTTACTCCATAATGCAAATCGAGATTTTTACGTTGGACTTTATTTTGGAACATTCTCAAGTACTTGGTTAGAGTATCTGTGATAACAGCTGGTGAGCTAACGATACTTGGTGCAAAACTATCATCGCTAATAGTTTGATTGAAACTCTGAAAGTCTTCAGAGGGCTCGAACGTATCATCTTCTTCCATTGAAGGTATTTCTTCTTTGATTTCTTCTTTCTTCACTTCTTTCATTTCTGTATCTTGAGGTTTGCGAGCCAATGACTGTAGTGGATTAATAATAGGTTTGAAGACTTCATTGACAGACATTTCCACAGCAGCTCTTCCACGCTTCAGCAGACGATGTTTTCGGCGAATGGCTTCACTAGCTTGCACAATATGATGTAATATATCTTTACGCTGCATGATGTCACCTTGATTGAAGTTCAGGTAATACTGAGGCAGTTGTCGTTGAGACACTTTAATTTATAGATGCGAAGCAGTCGAACCCTTTCCGGTATCGTCCCTGATCCATCTCACTATCTTTGTCAACCAAGATAAAGCCATATTTATCATTCCAACACGTTGCACACAAATTTCGAAATTGCTCGAACGTCATGTCAGTGTTCACATGATCGTTGTATATATGTTTCAAGTTCATGTCATCTTGACGAAACAGTATAAGCATATTAGCATTATCTCGAACCAAGTGTTTCGGGATACATGCGTAAGTCTGACAGAGATAGAAACTGTCTACATCTCGGTGACGTCCCATACAAAAATATGCACGTATATTGTTTTGTTTTTCACACGCCACATCGTCGAAAATCATCACAGAATTCGGCTTGACTTCATCCACACTAACAACTTGCTCGTTGTCGTTGTACGGAAAATATCCTACTCCTTTGATCGGTTCCACAATTTTTTTCAAGTACTTGTATTTAGGTTGCTCGAGAGATTTCGAGTAGATGTAGACGTTTTCGAATCTCAATCCATTTGGATGTGTAATGAGGGTGAGCAAAGCATTAGTCTTGCCACAATTTGATGGTCCACATATAATTGCACGTAAAGTATTCGGTAATAGAACACCATGACGTTTTGAAGTTTTTTCTGGACTTGCCACTTTATCAAAGTTAGCGACGGGTAGTTTAATGTTCTGCGCTTTGAACTCCATGACTTCACGCATGTGACTGACTCGATTTACTATAAATAGGGGGTTTATATAGCCTGAAGCTCAGTCATTATCATGCAATGAGAGTGAACGGACGCGGTCTTGTCAACACTATCATCAACAAGCTCCCTGTCGAACTTCATATACCTGGCTATCAGTTTTGTGGTCCAGGTACCAAGCTTGTCAAGAGGTTAGCACGTGAGGATCGTGGAATCAATCCACTCGACGCAGCCTGCAGGGAGCACGATATCACTTACTCAAAAAATTCCAATCTCTCAGTGAGACACGAAGCTGATACAGTCCTTGCAAAAAGAGCTATCGAACGTGCTTTAGCCAAGGATTCTGGAGTCGGTGAAAAAGCTGCTGCACTTGGTGTTGCCGGTATCATGAGGTTGAAGAAAAAACTTGGAATGGGGCGAAGGGCTATGAAGAAAAAGTCCATGAAGAAGATTATCAAGAAGAAAAAGGTTATCAAGAAGATTCCATTGCGAAGAGTTATAGATGCCGCAAAAATAGCAGCTAAAGCTACTGGCTCTGTACAATCTACTTTGAAAGCAGCACGAGCAGCGGTGAAAGAAGCTGGAGGAAAGAAGAAAGTCCGAGTACCTCGTATGTTACCAGTGCCAAGCAAAGTTGGAGGCATTTTACCAGCCTTTTTACTACCTGTCTTCGCGGGACTTAGTGCAACAGGAGCATTGGCAGGTGGCGCTGCTAGTATCGCTAAAGCCATTAACAATGCTAGAGCCGCCAAACGTCAGTTGGAGGAATCACGACGACATAACCTCAAAATGGAATCGATCGGCATGGGAAAAGGATTATACTTGAAACCTTATGGAGCTGGCTTGAGACTGCATTTAAAAAACGTATAGAGCTACCGAACCGACCACTGACCAATGTAGATTTGTCAAAGTAGGCGAAAATTCTTCAAATACCACATTTTCGAGGTGTATATATGAGAAATGATTTGCCGAAGAGTATAATGAAAACTGAAGCTGCCATTATCAATTTAGATTCTAAAAATGGTTCAGGAACGCACTGGGTAGCTTATCGAAAAACCGGCAATCGAGTCATATATTTCGACAGTTTTGGCAATCTACAACCACCTCGAGAACTTATGGACTGCTTCGGTGTCGGTAGCGTAATCGAATACAATCACAATCAATATCAAGACTATAACGAGATTATCTGTGGACATCTGTGCTTGGAGTTTCTACTGAATAAAAGAGTCGATCGCGAGTGAATATACATCAGTCTACTATCATTTTTTTCCAGGAATCGATGAGCGTGTTCAAACCTGTTTAGATGACGTCATCGTTTAGGAATGTGATGATGTAATTTCCAAGAATTGTCGTGCAGGTTTGAGCCTGTTTAGAATGACGTCATCATTTCCGGTGACGTGTTTAAACTTGTCGTTATGATGTCATTGCTTAGTCTACGCCGTTATTAAAGTATCAAATTACTTCTACACAGTTTTGATTCAAGGTCAACGAAGCGTGTTTGAACGCGATGATATCATCGCTTAGGAATGTGATGACGTAATCGTTTCCGGCGACGTGTCGAAGTCTGCTGTGATGACGTCATCGCTTACGTAACTGCGCAATAGATTCGCCGGGCGCAAATAGTCCCCGGCCGACGCTAGACAAGGTGAAATTATCGCACTAGGAGATAAGGCGGCGCGGTGTTTATGAATTCACGCGTTCAGTGTCTGTTATCTCTCCCAAATACCTTTGATAGATTTAAACGTATAACTGAGCATATTATTTTCAAGTTCAAAACTCCACAATATCGTTTTTTAATTCGTTATTAATGAATCCACCATCTTGTTTTTCTAGGACTAGTGGAAACTCAAAAAATAATTATGAGATTCATGTGAAACTTGTGGAAATTCCTAGAAAATCGTGGAAAACTTGTGAAAGCTTGCGAAAACTCGCGAAAGCTCGCGGAAACTCGTGAAAACTCGTGGAAAATCATGAAAACTTGCGAAAAACTCGCAAAAAACTGCGGAAAATTGCGGAAAGCTCGCGAAAACCTATAAAATTCAAGAAAAACCGCGGACTGGTGGGGGTAAATGGGCGGGGCCCAGTGGGTAGGGCCTACGGTGGTGAGGCGGTTTTGAAGAGGGGAGGGGGCACGTGACTGCAGGGGGTACGGATGGATAGGTGAAGAGGAATCGAAGATTAAAAGAGAGAGAGAGAAAGTACTATATCGCCCGTGAGTTAGACAAGGAGGATGTGGCGCAGAACCGGCATAGCTTGTCTACTATTTCACTATTTTATAAAGTGATTGTATAAACACTTTATGAAAAAGCGTGCGTTTTATAAAGCCATTTTATAAAACCTTTATTAAATTTCTATAAAATAATTTATAAAAAAGAATACATAAAATTTCAAAACTTTATAAAAATTGTATAAAGTTTTTATAGAGGTGTTATGAAATGGCTTCATAAAACGCAGGCTTTTTATAAAGTTTTTATGGAATCACTTTATAAAAAATTGAAATTTTATAAAAAGCTCAACAATTGTATTAAAATTTTTTCAAGATTTCATAAAACGCAGAATTACTAGGGGTCCTTTTTCCAGTATTTAATATCCCTAATATCACGGTTTTTTTACCAACATGACATTATTGTAATCATATAAACCATAATATTATTTATCATATTATTATTATAATCATCATTTCCAGTTTTTATAAACGCTGTCATATTCATGCTAATGTAACAGTATGTACAAAAAGGTGATGTAACAAAAATTACATTTAACACAATAAAATTATTTACGTACGGTATTTTGTTAATATCAATCATTATATATGTACACACACAAATGATTTCAGAATTACCGAAATCATATAAAAAACCTTCACGTACGCTCTCATTTGAACGAGAACGGGAAACAATTAAAATAATTTCCTTGCTTCACGAGCGCCGTCTACGTCAGGCTCGCTGCATGCGGAACTATATTCCATGCACCATTGGTTTTTATGGGAGTGGGCCGACACTGGGACCCGTGTCTGAGCTACCGTAGCCTGGAATTCGGATTTGTCACGCTGGATTCCAACAGCTCTAGGATGTCATTTTCTTCCGAAAATACTCCAAAAAAGCGAAATCATTTTTTCAGATTTTACAAAGCAAAAGGTAATTATGAGCATCATTAAACACTTACCTGCAATTATCTAGAAAGTAATCTAAGACATTTACGATTAACGATGAATGAGAGGTAGTCAGGATCATTAATTAATGGCCGGTTTCCGAGTTTGACTTTGACCCTCGTCCCTAGAGGTGCGTGGCGGAAAGGGAAATATTCAGAGGGGAACGTTACGAGCTGCTCGAGCAGCTGAAAAGGACCAGGGGCCGTCGACTCCCGTGTTAATTTGGTGTCGAAAATAAGCGCCGCCGAGGGAAGTTTTTTGGAACAAATTTTTGTGCATATTTGTGAATATTTGAGCTGCAGCCAATTGCTGCTGAGGAGAAATTGCTCGAAATCCGCGGGCAAATTTGAATTTGTTGGAACGGAATATTGGGAAAATAAAAATGTAACATTTTATTCTCTAAACTTGTATGGCGTACACTTATATGGCATTTCGAGAAAGTAAAAAACAATTTTACTATCGCAAACGTAAGTATTGTCTCAAAATGTCAAAAATACAGCTGACTACAGCGCTCCAAAGGGATCCCGATCAAAGCTTTGGATCTGCCAAACTCTCCATAATAGTCGACGGCCCCTGAAAAGGACTGAGTCTTTCAAAACAGTGCGTATAACTCCCATAAGAGCCGAAATAAACCTTATTCTCTCAACATCCGCGCCGTCTAGGAAGATGGAATGAGCCAGGGAACTAATATTACGAAAGGAGAGGTAAAAGAGGAAATTTTTGATTGGCCGCAAAAGGCGACTGCGTCGCCGCCTATGAAGATGAAATCCACCGGAGACCTAAAAAATGTGTTGAATTTTTTGGCGGAGTTATACGACACTGTTTTAAATCGCTCTTTTCTCGAAAAGTTGTGAGGGGCTGTTAGGACCTTTCTTCGGTCCACACCACATTTACACATTTCTAGATTCAAAACTTGATAGCAACATACGTGTATAGTGAAAAAGTATCAAATTTTCGATTGAACAATCAAAATACCAGACAATATGACAAATGTATGTTTAAAAAAAGCAATCGTAAAACAGACTTTTTAATAAAAAATACATCTTATTGCTATCGACTTTTAAAAATAAATTATTTCGAATTTAAAATATCGTACATTTTTTATAAAGCTTTTGTCGTAAAATTTACTATATAGTAATGGAGACAAAAAGAAAAGCAGAAAATATATATATATATATATATATATATATATGTGACGTGCCACGAGAAAAGGGACACATCGCTCCAAACGAGAATTTTACAGGGGGAGCGATATAAGTCAGTCAATTCTGTAGTGAAAGGTGGCTCCCGAAAATCTGCCCCCCTTTTTTTGATAGGAAATAATGTCCGTAGAATTTTTCTAATTTTTGTGTTGGATAGAGCAACTCAAAAACCATCAAAAGATATAAAAAACCTGTTTTCGATTTTTGGAGCGATGTGTCCCTTTTCTCCTGGCACGTCACATATTTCTGTGGACTTAAATAACGAATAATAGAAATTCCGAGATAAAAAAATGTGTAATTTCGATATTTAGGATAACACATTTAAATCAGTAAATCTTTTGCATTAAAGAAGTGAATTGATTGCATTTCTTTAAAAGTATGTTAAGTAATGAAGAATTTTTTTTTATCATTATTATTTAATGTTTTAAACCCAGATTTTCACTTAAATTTGGATGTTTGTAAAATTCGAGCCGTAAAAAATTAAAGTTTTTATGCCAAATCAGCTATAACGAGCGCTGTACGCCACCGGTGAAGTGATCGTAACATTCTCGTTTACCGACCAAGCGCATAATAATCAAAACCGCCCATAATAACCACATTATGACCCTCAAAAACTGGACATAATGAAATTTTTTTTTTCTTGAATTTCGTTTTGTCAAAATAGGCATTTCCAAAATTCAAAAAACAAAAAAAGAAAAAATCTCATCACGTCCAATTTTTGAGGGTCAAAATTGGGGTCTTCATTGCCAATTTTGATTATTATGCGCACGGTCGGTAAACGGGAATATAACGATCATTTCGCAGATGACCCTCATCGCTCGTTATTGCTGATTTTGCATAAAATATCGTATGCACCTCTGAAAATACATGGCCGTCTTCATGTGCCGATCGAGGTGTTTTCGGAACGCGTCGGAAGAACTTGCGCGCCGTATGTTGTGAATTCCGTCAAAAAAGGCAATTTCCAAAACTCACAATATACGAGGCGCATATTCTTCCAACCCGTCCTGAAAAAGCCACTATCGGCCCATAATGACGGCCGTATAGACCTCAGAGCAAAGTATACTATTTCAATTGAAAATTTGGGAAATAAAAATAATTTTAAATAAAATTTTATTTATTTTGATTTATTTATGCTTTTTCTTTCATGACCTACTTTCTGTGTTTTCCATGCTCCATTTAGTGTACCGAAATTTCAAAATTTTATTCTATTTTGTAATTTTCCGAGAAAAGATTTTCAAAAACTAAAGAATGAATTCTTCTGTTGCTGTACGTCAATTGAGAGGGACGTCAAAAATGAGAGCGCAATAAATAATGATTCAAAAATTCGCTTTTAATGACTCAGGAGGAGTCGTTTATTCTATGAACAAAGTATAATTACAACATGATTTTATATTTACATTATATTGTGATATTTTTCTATCATGTAATTTTCACGCGTTGGTCGATTCCTTCCTTGCCAACTTCAAGAACGTTTGGGAAGAAACCTCGCGTTTGGTACAAATCCTCTGAGAATAGTAAGGCCGGAGCCGAGAAAGGCTACATAACACAAGGAAACCGGGAAATGCCCGGAGCCGAGAAAGACTACACGGGCTTGGGATAAGTTTGGAAATGTTCGGAGTCATCCGGAGCTGAGAAAGGCTGCACGTGTCGGGAGCGGAATAGGTATTCCGGAACAGAGAAAGGCTCAGGGGAAAAAAAGCCAGAGCTGAGGAGGCTCGGTGGCTAATCAGAGCCGAGGAGACTCAATGGCAAAATGCGTCTTTTAAATCGCGTGCGGTCTCTGAAGTACCTTTCTGGAGACGAACAGTGCACCAAACAGGTGGCCTGATCATTTTTTCACTTAGCCGCACTTATCGTCTGATAAGGCCATGTGGAATTTTTCCGACTACTCTGGAATGTTAACGAAATGATGAACGAGCTCTTATCTTCTTGTATCCAAAAGATATTAATGTTGACGTTTTTTCTGGCCTACGGCCAACTTACAACACTGTATATTAATGCAAATGGAGATTTTCGAAAAATGTTTCGTTTGAGTATTTTAGGAACATACCTTACACTATATATGACAGACTGAGAGGAAAAACCGAACAAGTAGAGACAGAAAACATGGAGTTTCACATTTATTTGTCTCTTACTGGTACGGTTTTTACTCTCAGCCTGTCATATTGAGGTGGTCCTTATTTGGGCAAAGTTGGAAAATGTTACGGGACCAGCCGGAAAATTAATCAAGTTATATAAAAAAAAAAAACATTTTTAAATAGAAAATACATGTATTTTTTTACAAAAATTAGTCAAGATTTTTTGCAGCCCATATGAATTTGTTTGAAAAATTGAACTTTTGCTTTTATTGTTGTATGTACATGATATCAGTTTGAAACTGTAATTTTTCTAAAATATTCCGAAAATTCTTTCCCTACTTTTGAGCCGAGAAATATCGTGGGAAAAAAAAGACAAATGACAAAAAAGAGTTGATTCCTGAGAATTTGGATGCACTGAATCCAAATATGCTATCAGATTTTGGTAAACTAATTGTAGTTGTAAACAATTGTTATAAACAATTTATTACAAATAAATCTTTTAGTAGATGAGCTAAGCGAGTATCGGATCCCCCACTCCTCCTCCCATCACGTGACCCACCCAGGCCCCGCCCCTTCTCTGATTGGTCGCCCCTCCCCACCCCCTCTGATTGGTCACCCCCAGACCCCGCCCCACCCCCCACCCATTTTGGCGGCATCCACCCCCCATCACCCACCCCTTTTCGCGGTTTTCCACCCCCATCCCCCATCTCCCACCCCTTCCGCGGTTTTTCGCGGGTTTCCGCAGTTTTCGCGAGTTTCCGCAGTTTTTCGCGAGTTTTCCGCGGTTTAACCCTTTCGCGAGTTTTCGCGGGTTTTCCGCGGGATGCAACATCCGCATTTTCGAGGGTCTCCCCGTTTCCAGGACGCTTGAACGATCACGCGTCCTTTCACGTCGAAGCTCTGTTGCCTACTAGATCATTTTCGGGAGTCATCCAAATACGTAGGCGGATGGACTTACGTAAGGTGGTAGTGGGATCGAAAGGGAAAGTTTTGAAAGATACGCGATTCGACAGGTTTCGACACGCGTAGATGTTCACATTCCATGTAACGTAAACTCAAAAAAAAAAAAACAAACAAACGATGATATAATTTTTAGTGCGTAAAAGTTTTTTCTAGCATAAAATATTCGACAAAAGTGTTTGGATGTTACGTATTACTTTACGGAATATTCATTATTTCGGGCTGAATTACTCAACCCTAAGAAATCTGTATTTTTTATTTTTCGTCGTTGCTTTAGATAAAAGGTAGCGTTCCGACACTTACAGGAAGATGCTAATAGAAATTGGAAACTCTCGTAGTCATGATCGAGCGTGCAGAGACTTGTTTTTGACTATTGCGTATCATTCTACGAAATATTTTTATTCTATTCAGAGCACCTGCGCCTAACTTTGAATAAAATTTTTTATGTATTTTTTTTTTATCACTTTCCCAGTTTTTTATTTTCCGTCTTCCTTTTGAACGAATCATTTAAGTCCTAATCCATTATGCATCGAAACATTCTTCAAGCTTCTATATCTTCGAGAATCTTTCACTCTCACGGTATGATAAATAGCAAAATAGAAAAAAGCCAGCGCTCCGACACTTCCGGGAAGATGCTAATAAAAATTGAAAACTCTCGTAGTCATGATCGAGCGTGTAGAGACTTGTTTTTGACTATTACGTATCATTCTACAGGGTGCGCCATTTCTTATGTCGGTATTGTAACATTGAATAACTTAAACATTTGACAACCGATTTACTTGACTTCACTTGTTTTGGAAACGTCAATTCAGTACAATTTCAACCATGTATCGCTTCACACCAAAAGAACGCGCTGAAATAGTTACTTTGTACATTGAAAATAGTCGTTCAGTTGTGTTAACTCAACGAGCATATCGTCGAAAATATCTTGGCAAACAGGCACCATCTGACAACACTATTCGTCGTTTGGTGTCGAATTTTTGTGACCACGGGACAGTGAAAGATCGCGAACAACCCGTTCATCAACGACCAAGACGTTCAAATGAACTGATTGAAGCTGTCAGAGAGAGCGTTGCCCAAAACCCAAAAGTTTCATATCGTCACCGCGCTCAGCATCTCGGCATCAGTGGAACCACTCTACGGCGCATTTTGAAAGATGATTTGCATTTGTTTCCGTACAAAATGCAATTAACACAAAGAATATTGCCTACAGATCATCCACGTCGCTTGGAATATGGACAAACAATCGCTCGAATAGTTGATACTGAACCTGATTTTTGGAAGCGAATTTTAATGACCGACGAGGCACATTTCAAACTTTCTGGAGGCGTTAATAAGCAAAATTGCCGCATTTGGGGAACGCAGAATCCACACGAGATCCATGAAACGCCATTGCATGACCAAAAAGTTACTGTTTGGGCCGGCGTTTGCGCCAAAACCATCATTGGTCCTTATTTTTTCAAAGAGAACCAAACGATCGATGGAAACCGATATCGGTGGATGTTGGCTCACTATGTCTGCCCACAAATGCGTGAAAAAGGTCTTGAAGATTACTGGTTTCAACAAGATGGTGCGACCTGCCACACTGCGAATCAAACAATCCAGTTTCTGCAACGAAAATTCCCTGGACGTCTGATGTCAAAAAGAGGCGACATTGAATGGCCACCCAGATCTCCAGATTTGACCCCTCCAGACTTCTTTTTGTGGGGTTATTTGAAAAGTAAAGTGTACGCCAGCAAGCCGCAGACCATTGAAGAGCTTAAGGAAAATATTCGTGCCGAAATCATTGCTATACCACCCGAGATGCTCGAAAAGGTAATGGAAAACGCCGCAAAAAGGGCATATTTTGCTGTGAACAATAAGGGCGGCCACTTGATTGATGTTGTGTTCAAAAACTAGTCTAAATAAATTGTAAAGGACCAAACTAAATAAAAATACCTCATTTACAGAAATCGGTTGTTTTTTTTTCAAGTTATTCAATGTTTACATGCCGACATAAGAAATGGCGCACCCTGTACGAAAATGTGTTTATATTTTTTCAAACACTCTCACCATACTTTGAATGATCTTGTTTGCCTAATTTTTTTCTTCTCTTTTTTTCTTTCAAATTTGTTTTGTCCTAATGCATACTATGTCGAAAGATTTGTTGAGGATGGCGGCACTTGTTTTTGACTATTACGTATCATTCTACGAAATATTTTTATTCTGTTCCGAGCACCCAACTCTGAATAATCTTTTTTTATTGAAATAATCCAGAAGTTTCTACCGCGATACCATCAATAGGAGAATATATAAAAGCTGGTACTCAGGCGATTCCGGGCAGATACAAACTGAATTTTGAAACGTTCGTAGTTATTCTCGAGAGTGTCGCGAATCATTAAACTAAAAAAAAAAAAAAAAGAAACGGTCGCGGAACGGTGTAACTGTAACAGTGATTTGTAAAACTTTTTTTAAAATAATTAGTTCGTGTCAGGTTTAGGCATAATTCATATTTTAGAAACATTTGGAATACTAACAGAAAAGTTTTTTTTGTAACAAGGATGACATTTATATACGACATTATACTGTGATATCATAGCGTAAAAGTTTTTAAACATTTTGAAATGTTTCGATGATGGCACCAATCAATTTTTCTGAAAAGTTTGATTTGAAAAAAGTTGGCGAGGAAGCGTTTTCGGAAGAAATTTTTAATGTTGGTTTCGCGTTTCGCGTATCAGTGAAAAAAGTGAAAGAAAATAAAGTACAGCCTACCCTTCATTGTCGCCAAACCAGCCTGCATTATCATAATCAATACTGGCGCATTTTGGCTATTGTCTCTTCCGTAATCAATGATTATCGCACGCAGTACAAGTATGTATTTCATCCAGGAAATTTAGAAAGTGATTTGATTAGTGAAAAATATTCCAATGGTTGCAATAATCTGATCCAGCTTCAAGTTGAAATTTCTTATCATATACTACCGCGAACGTTTTTTGATTATCGTTCTTCAGATCAACATCATACGTCATTTTTGAAAAGCTTTAAAAAGTTATTGTACATTGAGAACCTCAGTGATTTTACAATAATTATCCCGAATCGGAAATTCGAAGTTCATAAATGTATTTTATCAGCAAGGAATATCTATTTTGAAACATTTTTCAGTCATTCATGGAGAGAAGTGCTCGAGAATCGAATTTTCATTTTCTTGATGAAAAATTTGAATCAGTTTGTCTTGATGCTCTAATCAGTATAGTGGTTCCAGATAATTTTGAAATTCTTGAAAAATTCTGTCGAACATTCGATATTCCAGAACTTGAATTAGAAATCAACGACATTAAATATTTTTTATATACTTCTCACTAATGATTTATCACACACTCATTCGAAACAATTAGCAACAGTGTACAAAATTTTTCACTACTTTGTTGAAAATATCATTCACGTTCAATTAAAAAAAATTTATCTGTTTGACTTTGAAAGCTATAGCGTTTTAAATTTTAAAATATAAAACTCGACTACGCTTTCAGATTAACGATGACGGTTACAGTTCTGTAGGCATTTTTGAAGAGGAAGGGAATCATTCGAATGATTCAACATTGTAGCGCGACAACGAAAAAGATTTCACTAGTTGTACCAGTGTCAGTTAATATAAATATAGAATTTTTCAAGCGCGCGTCTCAGCCTAGAAATGGCTATCAACGGTGCTAAAGAAGTAGTGCGTCGCCAACGACAACTTCTCGCTTCGCGACCTGTCAATCCTCTCGAGGCCGCGGCCTTGATTGAGGATGCTGACGCGTGCATCCGGGAACTGTCAGAGTTTGGCTTAAAGTGTAGACCCGAACTGAAACTTCAGTGTAGTCGTATTATTATACATTTACGTAGTTATATTCGCGAGTTGAGTGGATACCTAGTGAGTGGTGGGGACCTAGGAACCTCCTAGGAAGATGTCAAAACGGCATTCAATCGCAACCTTGAAACCGGACTCATCGTGAATAAACATCACTTTGATATTCACGGCTTCCTGGAGGAGGCACGAACCATCTTCGTCGACAAGATCGAGGAAGTTCTCCAGCGTCAAAATGCCCTAAAAGTGAATGCTGTACTCGATGCCGAGTTCACTATCGTCAAAGACGGAGAAGAAGTGACTGAAGTGAAAAGCTTTTTCACCAAAACGTCTCCAATCATGAGGACAACGGACTTGTCGCAGTGGTATCTCCAACGCGTCCAGCATCGCCTGCCTCGAGATATGGAGGAATTCCAACACAAAGACTCTGGATGGACACTCCGAAGAATTCTCAGCCTAGCCATTCATATGAATAAATATAACCCGATGCGTGGCAGCTCCTACGTAGAACTCCCAGAAGTCATCAGAAGAAGACGGGCCTGTGTCAATGCTAAAAACTTTGATGATGAGTGTTTCAAATGGGCCATCCTTTCAGCGCTACATCCAGTTGGGAGAAATGTAGATCGTCTCTACAACTATCAGAAATACGACGGAGAACTTAACTTTCATGGACTCTCGTTTCCGTTCGTGCCAAAACAAGTTAAAGTTTTTGAGAAACAAAATGATGTGTCAGTGAATGTGTATGTGTTAGAGAAGAAGAAAAATGACTTTATCGTCGCACCGATCCATGTGACTGACCATAAAAAAGATAAACACGCCAATCTTCTTCTCATACAAAACTATTATACCGATGAAGATGGCGATGAAGATGAAAGTGAATGCGAACCCCTGGTATTCCATTACGTTTGGATCAAAAACCTTTCTCGCTTGGTATTTAATCAACTTTCTAAAACTAACAGCAAACATCACATTTGCGATAGATGCTTGCATCATTTTCGAACTGAAGAGAAGTTAACTTTTCATGAAACTGACTGTCGAAAAATAAATAAATGCAGTGTTCAGTTACCAAAAGAGGGGAAAGATAAAATTAAGTTTTCCAATCATAAAAACAATCTTAAAGTGCCGTATGTTGTGTATGCGGACTTTGAATGTATTCTCAAAAAAGTTAATTCTCAAAGTCAAGAAAATACCAAAGTCGTTCAAATTCACGAGGCGTACAGTGTAGGGTATTACATAAAATGTAGTTACGACGAGAACCAATCCCTATACAAGAGCTTTCCAGGATATGATCCAGCGCAATGGCTTTCTAACGAGCTCGTAGCCTTATCACACCGAGTCAAGGAAAAGATGAACAATCCGAAGCCTATGATACCACTGACACCGGACCAAGAGCGGTCTTAGCGCAATGCTCCAAATTGCCACATCTGCAAGCAGCCGTTCCCGAAGACCGACGAGAAGGGGGGTGGTAGAGTTCGAGACCACTGTCACTTGACGGGGAAGTTTAGAGGAGCCGCACATGGCAAATGTAATCTCCTATACCAAGACGCCCTCACGATTCCCGTAAGTTAACTTTTCAAAAAATTTACTAATTGAATCATGATTTAATTCTTCCTTTTCATTAATTTATTTCTATTATATTTGAAAATGAATAATTTAAGAAGATGCGATAGAGATATCAGTTATAGAATTTTTTTTCTTTTCAGATCATATTTTATAATTCCTAATTCATTTTTTATCCATATATAAACCTATTTACAGATTCGTTCATTTCTTTTTCATTTAAAAATGTATAATTTAAGCAGATTTAAGTGAGTTAACACTCATGAAATTTTCTTTTTCATTTCAGATCATATTCCACAACTTGAGTGGGTACGACAGTCACCTTATCGTGAAAAAAATCGCTAAATGCGTCGAGGGACGAGTAAGCGTAATACCACAAACCATGGAGCGATACATTTCCTTCACCAAGAACATCAAGGATGACAAGATCTCACTTCGATTCATCGATTCGTTTCGCTTCATGGCCTCATCCCTCGAGAAGCTGGCTTCTTACTTGGAAGACAAGGCAATTGTGAGAAAAGAATTTACCAACTTCAACGAGCAGCAACTCCAGCTCCTGACCAAGAAGGGAATATTCCCTTACGAATACCTAGATTCGTGGGAAAGGTTAGATGAAAGTCAACTGCCGCCCAAGGAGGCCTTTCACAGCACCCTGACTGATGATGACATTTCCGTCAATGACTACTGGTAAGCAAAACTTTCAATTTTTTCGAGAAAATAACCATTATGATAAATTGAATACAATTTTTTATTTTGATGATTTCAGTCATGCCTAGGCAGTGTGGAGCAATTTCGATATCCAGACGTTAGGTGACTACTCAGATCTTTATCTCAAGACGGATGTTCTTCTCCTGGCGGACGTCTTTGAGAATTTTCGAGCGAGCTGTTTGCGGGTGTACAACTTGGATCCGGCACATTACTACACGCTACCAGGATTTAGCTGGGATGCGATGCTACAACATACCGGAATCGAGCTCCAACTTCTCACTGACATCGACCAACTCCTTTTCGTTGAACGTGGTATCCGAGGTGGAGTCAGCCAATACAGCAACCGTTATTCACGTGCCAACAATCCGTACAGCGACTACGACCCCCAAGAAGACAGAACATTTATTATGTATTATGACGTAAACAATTTGTACGGCTGGGCTATGACTCAATACCTACCTTACGGGCAATTTGAGTGGGTCGAAAATTTTGACGAAAATTTCAAGTGGAACGTAGCCGATCACTCGGAAGTAAGCTACATCCTTGAAGTGGATCTCGAGTATCCGCCAAACTTACATGACGATCATAATGATTTACCTTTTTGTCCTGAACATAAAGCCCCTCCCGGATCAAAAGACGTTAAATTACTCACAACTTTAGAGCCAAAAACGCGATACGTCATTCATTATCGAAATTTAAGGCAAGCGTTGAGTCATGGCCTAATTTTGAACAAAATTCATCGCATATTGAAATTCAAACAATCGAATTGGTTACAAACTTACATCGATCTCAATAGTGAGTTGCGTAAGGGTGCCAAAAATGAATTCGAAAAAATTTGTTCAAGCTAATGAATAATGCGGTATACGGCAAAACAATGGAAGATGTAAGAAAACGTATGGACATGAAACTTGTGACGCAATGACCTGGACGCTACGGTGCCGAAGCTTACATAGCAAAGCCAAATTTCAACTCGAGAGTAATTTTCGAAGAAAATCTAGTTACGATCAAACTCAATAGGGTTCAAGTCACGATGAATAAGCCGATTTACGTTGGATTTTGCGTTCTCGATCTCTCAAAAACATGTCTGTATGCGTTTCATTTTGATTTCATGAGATCAAAGACCAATGCGAAACTTTTGTATACGGATACAGACAGTTTGATATATGAATTGACAAATGTTGATCCACATCAATTAATGAAAGACAATTCAGATTACTTCGATACTTCCGATTATAACCGCGATAACCGATTTGGAATTGAGTTGAAAAATAAGAAAGTCGTTGGGCTCATGAAAGACGAATGTAATGGTAAAATCATTACTGAATTTGTAGGTTTAAGGTCAAAAATGTATAGTTTGCGCGTTGAAGGTCAAGATAAGATTAAGAAGGCTAAGGGAGTCAAAGCATCCGTTGTCGCGAAAACATTAGATTTTATCGATTACGTCAACTGTTTGTATCACAATACCACAGAGTACCGCACACAACATCTTTTTCGATCACACTTACACGAAATTCAGACAATCAGACAAAAAAAATTAGCGCTAAATCCATCCGACGACAAAAGGTATATTTTACCAAACACAACGGATACTTTGGCACACGGCCATTATAAAATTGGTAAGTTTGAAATGCAGGTAGATGAATAGGTTTATTGACCATGAAAGTCATGAGTTTGGTAAGATGAATCTCTTATAGGTAAATACTAGATATACACGTTTCACAACTATTTTGTATACTTTAACACTGGAAAGCAAATTGCTTTAACATCTGTATGTAATGGGATAGGTTAAGAAAAAAAATATTGATAACGGTATATGAATAAATGTTTTATTGTCACTACATGTCTGTTTTATTTATCCAACTGTTGTGAGTATTATCGAAACCTAACCATTTTACATAAAGTTTATTTCCACACTTGCGCAACACTTTTTCGACGAGATATACATTAGGATGCATGACTTTGGCGAGTTCCTCGGTATAGAATCCTCCATCGATGGGTTCATCTTGATAATCCTTGAGTTTATACGTCGTGGGTTGTGTTGGTCTCACAGCAGCGATGGTGAATATTTCAGTTGTCCAATTAGGCGTGTATCCTTTCTCAAAGACATGTTTGTACTTGCTGATTCTGACTTTATCACCAACGTTGAATTTACGCTCGTCTTTTCGATGCTTAGTACGGTATATTCCATGGATTAGGCGTTCTTCATCAGCTGGAGTAACATCTTTAGGCTTCATATTGATAGTGCGGTGTTTTGTGGTGTTGTAACTGGACATCAATTCAGGTAAGATGTTGAGCCATTTGTAATGTCCTTGGAGGGAGAATCGTTTCCACATCCGACTCTTGAGTGTGCGATTAAAGCGTTCACAAATGGATGCTTTCATGCCACTAAATGTAGAGTACATGTTGATTCCATGTTGCTTCATGAGCGTCTTGAAGTCCTTGTTGTAAAACTCTTTGCCTTGGTCGACGTGTAGATTCTTGGGTTGACGATCCTTGAGCGTGGTCTTCATAGCAGCGGTGACGTCAGGACCATTTTTAGATTTCACAGGAACAGCCCATGCATACTTGGAGAAGACATCGATGACGGTGAGCAGGAACTTGTAGCCTTTGTCAGCATAAGTGGACATATCGACGAGATCAGCTTGCCAAGTTTCATCAATTCCACGCATATCCACATGACGTCGTCGATCATTTTTCCTTGCAGGCTTATGGAGCTCTTCTACAAGAGCTTCTTTCGCATCCATCTTTACAATGTCTGGGTTGGTAATGAGGGTGACGCGCTTGTATACTTGCTTTTATTCAAACTCATTTTTTTCGGGTGTGATATGCACTACTTCCTCAATGCGTTGCTGACGATGTATAATAACGTTAATCTGCTTCGAATATTCAAGCATATGTTTTTGATACATATCATTCAAGGATTCCAGCGATTTTGTCAAATTGTCAGTCACAATGCCAATCACATATCTCAGTGATTGAATCACATCTCCAACGATTCTATTTACTTCTTCGAGGTTCACTGCATCCATCATTTCCATCGATTCGCCAACGTTGCATAACCTTTTTCCCATCATATCATAGTTTTGCTCAGCGGTCAATTGGAATCCAACACCTGGAGGGCCGCGAAGTCCTCGAGTTCTCGTTAGGTGTTTTCCAAAAACGTCTACACTCGCCATTGTCTCACTCGTGAATGAAGTTGTATAATGCAATCCCCTCAATATATAATCTCAGC
Source organism: Platygaster robiniae (assembly GCA_028476575.1). Taxonomy (NCBI): domain Eukaryota; kingdom Metazoa; phylum Arthropoda; class Insecta; order Hymenoptera; family Platygastridae; genus Platygaster; species Platygaster robiniae. Next base: position 23,961,970 of record CM052021.1, read on the forward strand.
TTCTCTCATTTCTTCGATGATTGAGTTGATTTCGTTGATGTGACTGTTGTTGCCAGCAGCTTGTGACGCGAGAATGAGCCGCAAACGCTCGACTAGCTCGTTCGGATCATCCCAATGAACATAATCGATATCGTGTCCACGATTGACTACGTTGTAAACTCCTGTTCCCACTTTCTTATCGGCAATGTATGTGAGATACTTCAAATCTCTACCACTGCGCAGACTCTCGTCAGGTCGATAATATTTTCTGTCAGCACTCGTTTGATGGATGATTTTCCTATAATACTCCACATCGATTTTAGTTATAATTGAACTGTTTGGTATTTTATTAAAAAGCAGTTCAATAAGCCCGGGTGTTTTCTCAAACTCTTCAGCCCCCACATGAATAGTGTTTGCTTCAAAACTGATTGGTGCGTTCCCAATATGAAATCCAGTTTCCAGCGATCGTACTCCATACAGCATGTCAAGATTTTTTCGTAAAGTCTTGTTTTTGAACATGTTTAAGTATTTCGTGAGAGTGTCAACTGGAACTGGTTAACTGATGATACTTGGTGCAAATGATTGATCACCAATGGTTTGATTGAAGCTCTCGAAATCGTCACTCTGTTGCTCTTCCAACGTTGGTTCTTCTTCGTCCTCTTCTTTTACTTCAGCTTTCTCAATTTTTTCTTTTTTGATTTCTTTCATTTCCATGTCTTGTTTGGCTAATGACTGTATTGGATCGATGATTGGCTTAAACACTTCTCGCACCGACGTCTCCATGGCAGCTTTTCCACGTTGCAGCAGACGATGTTTGCGGCGAATAGATTCGCTGGCTTGTACTATGTGACGTAGTACATCTTTTCGCTCCATGATGTCACCTCTGTCACAGCTCAAGTGATACTAATGGCGCAAGCTTGGAGTCACTTTAATTTATAGAAACAGTCGAATCCTCTTCTATATCGACCTTGGTTCACATCGCTATCCTTGTCGATGACGACAAAACCATACTTGTTCTCCCAGCATGTTGCGCATAAATCCCGAAATCGTGAAAATGTCATGTCAGTGTTTATATGATCATCATATACATATTTCAGATTCATGTCATCTTGGCGAAACAGTACAAGCATATTTGCATTATCTCGCACCAAATGTTTTGGTATACGAGCATAAGTCTGACAGAGATAAAAACTATCCACATGTCGATGTCTACCCATGCAAAAGTATGCACGAATATTGTCTTGTTTTTCGCAAGCTACATCATCAAATATCATCACAGAATTTGGTTCGACTTCCTCGACACTGACGACTTCCTCGTTGTCATTGTAGGGAAAATATCCTACTCCTTTGATTGGTTGAATGATTTTCTTTAAATATTGATATTTCGGATGATTGAGTGATTTCGAATAAACGTAAACGTTCTCAAACCTCAATCCATTTGGATGTGCGAGAAGTGTGAGTAAAGCATTAGTTTTACCACAATTTGATGGACCACAAATTATAGCGCGAACTGTATTTGGTAGTAACTTTCCATGACGTTTAATTTTTCTCTTTTTTTCTATCACACTGTCAAAGTTCATGACAGGTAATTTGACATTCTGTTGTTTGAACTCTATGACGGCTCGCGCGCAACTGTTTCGGAAACCTATAAATACGAGGTATTTATAGTCGCGAGTTCAGTTGAGCAATGGCTGTGAGAGGACGAGGTCTCGTCAACACCGTTATCAACAAGCTCCCCGTTGAACTTCATATACCAGGATATCAATTTTGCGGTCCAGGCACAAAGCTGACTAAGAGGTTAGCACGTGGGGATCGTGGAATCAATCCACTCGACGCAGCGTGTAGGGAGCACGATATAGCTTATTCAAAAAATCGTGAAAATCTCGCAGCTAGACACGAAGCTGATCAATTGCTCGCAAAAAGAGCAGTCGAACGTGTTTTTGCCAAGGATTCGGGAGTTGGTGAAAAAACAGCAGCATTTGGTATAGCCAGCATTATGGGGCTGAAGAAAAAACTCAGAATGGGACTAAAAAACAAAGCTAGGAAAGTAGCGAAGAAAGTCAGAAAAGTGGTAAAGAAGAAAAAGATTTCCTTGAGAAAAGTCATCGATGCAGCGAAAGTAGCAGCTAAAGCTACTGGCTCTGTACAATCTACTTTGAAAGAAGCACGAGCAGCTGTGAAAGAAGCTGGAGGAAAGAAGAATGTTCGAGTACCTCGTGTACTTCCCGTACCAAACAAAATAGGAGGTATTTTACCAGCAGTTTTACTACCAATCTTCGCTGGATTGAGTGCCACAGGAGCGTTAGCAGGTGGCGCTGCAAGCATCGCTAAAGCTATCAACGATGCGAAAGCTGCGAAGCGTCAATTGGAGGAATCAAAACGTCATAACCTCAAAATGGAATCAATCGCCGTGGGAAAAGGATTGTATTTAAAACCATGGGGAACTGGCATGAGACTGCATTTAAAAAACGTATAGAGCTACCGCACCGAGCACTCAGCAACGTAGATTTGTTGAAATATGCAAAATTGTTAAAAATTCCACATTTTCGAGGTGTGTACATGAGAAATGATTTACCGAAAAATGGACCCAGGAGAGTTGAAGCTGCCATTATCAATTTGGATAGTAAAAATAGTCATGGAACTCATTGGGTCGCCTACAGGAAAACGGACAATAAAATCATGTATTTTGATAGCTTTGGCAATCTATAACCAACTCGCGAACTTGTAGACTATTTCAGTGTCGGTAGCATAATTCAATACAATCGTGATCAGTATCAAAACTATAATCAAATTATCTGTGGACACTCGTGTCTCAAGTTTTTACTCGATAAAAGCATCGATGGTGTGTGAATGTGTATCAGTCTACAATCAGCAGTCATGGCGGATACATTGACATTGACACTCTCTGGCACGTCATCTGTATTGGAGACTAATTACTTTCCTCCGATCGAATTGTCACCTCAAAAAAAGTATTCATTGGGATTAGTCGAGTTGCTGACTTTCAATTCAATCCCCAACATCGACGTCGGCAACAATAAATTCTATGTTGACGATAAAGTGATTACTATACCCTCGGGAAGTTATGAGTTGGAGAACATTGAGCGTTATTTGAAAAAAGTGCTGCCACCAAGTATCGAGCTCCAGTTACGAGCGAATAGTAGCATGCTGCGTAGTGAAATTCAATGTAATCGACCAATAGATTTTCGAACAAAAGATTCTATCAGAAAACTATTAGGTTTTGATCAGGTAGTCATTGCTGCTGACGTGGAACATGAATCACAATTTCCCGTGAGAATACTCAGTATCAACGCCTTACGTGTCGAGTGTAACATCACTACAGGAGCGTATATAAACGAGAAGAAAGTGCACACTATTCATGAGTTTTTTCCCGTGGTGCCACCAGGATATAAGATCATCGAACTACCAACTCACGTCATTTATCATCCGATCACCGTACAGGCAATACATCATCTCCAGCTACGTATTGTGGATCAAGACGGCAAGTTGGTGAATTTTTGAGGAGAAGTCATCACTATTAGACTTCATGTGAAAAGTGAATAATGGTAATCGTCTACGGAGACTATAAAAGTCACACAACACGTCCAAGAATCATCAGTCGGTACAAACCACTCAAAGTGCTAACACCGCAAAACGTGCAGTTCCTGAAAAGTCTCGGTTTAAGAGTAAAATTTTCTGCTGCTTCATCTGCCTGATACAATGTTATCTATCGAGAAAAAAGTCATCTTCGACGAGTCAATAGCGCAATATGAAATACACGCGCACCAGCCATATGCTTCATCAACATTCAACAACAACGATGAGATTCGCATCAGCGTACAAAACCAGGATTCATATATACTGCCTAGCAAAAGTTCGCTGCATATACAAGGAAGATTGACAAAAGCAGATGGAACTGATGTTGCTCATACATCGATTGTGAACAATGGCATCTGCCACATGTTTGAAGAAATGCGGTATGAGCTGAATGTTGTAGAGATCGAAAGAGTCAAGAATGTCGGTCTCACAACAACGATGAAGGCCTACATTGCACAAACTCCTACTCAAAAGGATATGATGGAAAATGCTGGATGGATTGTTGACGACACAAGACATATAACTAACAACAATGGATATTTTGACATATGCATTCCACTGAATTTCATCTTCGGATTTGCTGAAGATGATCAACGGGTTATCGTCAATGCAAAACATGAACTCATTATTCTGCGAGTCAACACCGACGTCAACGTAATCACACAGCTTGCTGCGAACGAAGAACAATACAAGCTAACCATTAGCAAAATTGAATGGTTAATTCCATACGTCAAAGTTTCGGACTTGGAGAAAATTCGAATGCTTAATTTCATCGCTACTGATCCAACGATCGCCATGAGTTTCCGAAGCTGGGAACTTTACGAGTATCCACTTTTACCTCAAACTACAAAGCACGTATGGAGTGTGAAAACAACGACTCAACTGGAAAAGCCGAGATACGTCATCATAGGATTCCAAGTTGGACGAAAAAATGTGAGAACTGGAAATATGAGCAACTTTGATACGTGTAATTTGCGTGATATGAAATTGTATTTAAATTCACAATATTATCCTTATCAGAATCTTCATATTGATTTTCAACGAAACCAGTTTGCAACGTTATATGAAATGTTTGCAAATTTTCAATCATCGTATTATGGTAGAAAAAATGCTCCATTGCTAACAAAAACTCAATTTAAAGATAATGCGCCTCTTGTTGTTATCGACTGTGCTAAACAAAATGATTCTTTGATCACTGGCCCAGTTGATGTTCGTCTGGAGTTTGAATCAGGAGCCAATTTCCCAGCTGCGACTACTGCATACTGTCTTATTGTACATGATCGTATCATAGAATACCAACCAATCAGCGGAGTTGTCAGAAAACTGTGAAGCGTGTTACGTTTGATTGTAACCCACCTACAGTATATGTGCTGTATGTGTGGGATTTTGCGCATAGATTAGCGAGACGGGGTCCATGGGAACAAGCGGCCCGTGACCGATATAGATTTCAGCGACGTATAGCCAATGTTGAGAAAATTCTAGATTCTGTTTTACGTATAAAGGTTAATTGTCTGACTAGTATAAACCTGTCTCGGAATATACTAATTGATTGGCCGGGAACTAAATCAAAGTTCCCGCGCAAACTGTTCCCTTTTGATATTTTTATGATAAAATTATACATATATATTATCAAGTAAAAAGTAACTAGATTTAAGCTATATAAGGCCGGCCAGGTTTTAATTAGTTTACGTTAGTTTATCCAAAGCTCCAATATGAAGTATATCGTGGACGTTCAAGGATTTTCCGTGCAAAGTACCTTTGTTGTCAAAGAGCTCGCAGTATTGAGGCTTGAGCCCTTCTACGCCGACGCTACCACGACATTATTCAAACCACCATGTGCATGGGATGGTTTGCCATCAAAAGTAAAGGCGACTAATTTGTGGTTAACACGGAACTATCATGGCATGCCTTGGAATTCTGGTGATGTGGCATACGAGGAACTCTATGAAAAGTTGAACAATCAGTTGGAAAATGCCGCATTTATATTCTTCAAAGGATTGAATAAAAAGCAATGGCTGAAGCACTACACAAATGCTGTCATCATCGATTTGATGGATATGGGCTGCCCATCACTGGACGATTTGCGAGTCTCTGCATGCCCCTACAACAATTTTCATCGACCAGTCTACGATCATCACTGCGCTACGGAAAATGCTCGACGACTGCGAATATGGTTTTGGGAAAAATTTGGAGATGTACCATCGATAAAGCGATCGTTTACCTTACTCGCATATACAGACTCGCTCCAAATGTTAGATTCCGAGGATATCGCCGTACTACCTCGAGAATACTTACTATATTTTCACTCGAAAAATATAGATGTGGCTTGGGATAAGCTGCCGCTAGAATTTCAAAAAGATGATGAATTCATCGCTTGTACGCGATGTTATGAACATTGGAACTTTAATGACTGCGATGACGTCCCGGATGGACCACCTCCAATGCGAAAAAATTGTCTTGATTGTTCTAAAAATATATCTTAAAATTGCCTCTTATATTAATAAATGAATAAATGCTGTCGTCATAGCTCAGGAATGTGATGATGATGTAATCGTTTCCGGCGACGCGTCGAAACTTGTCGAGATGATGTAAATTGCCTCATATATTGTTCAAGGTTAAATGAATAAATTATGTCGTCATAGCTTGGGAATGTGATGATGATGTAATCGTTCCCGGCGACGCGTTGAAACTTGTCGAGATGATAATGTAAATTGCCTCATATATTGTACAAGGTTAAATGAATAAATTATGTCGTCATAGCTTAGGAATGTGATGATGATGTAATCGTTTCCAGCGACGCGTCTAAACTTGTCGAGATGATGTCATCACTTTCGTATCTACACAATAGATTTTCAAGGTTAAATATTCCTTGGAATACGGGTGCACGAGCGCCTAAGCGTCAGTCTGAAGACAATTTTCACTCAATATGGACTTCTCAAAGATTAACGAGGCAGCTCGTGTGGAGAGTTATAAACCAACGCGTAGAATTGCAGATTTAGAAGTTGATAAAATTTACATGGCCACCAGCATTGAAACCAAATTTGGTTGGAAATTCGTCATCACTTTCGATTCCGAATTCGACATTTTCCTTCCAGAGCGTCTTAACAAAATTTTACAGGAAGATTCGAATGAGCTGCAGAAATTCCAAGATGCTGTCAACTCTGAGCAACAGATGAAATTCCGATTTCTTGGCGGCAAATTCATCGCCTGCGAATTTATTCGATGAAAAATGTAACATTATTTCATATTTTGTAACGTTCTATAAATAAAAAATAAAAATGGAGAGGCTTATTAGATGGCTGTGCCTCACAGCAGAGGGCGGGGTGGGGCCCTCTGCATAAAAAAAAAAAAAAAAAAAAAAAAAAAACTTATTATTTCATACCCCTGTAAACATCTATTCGTGTCAAAACCTATCGAAGCGCGTATCTCTCGCCGCTTTCTCTTCAACCCCCACTACCACCTTACGTAAGTCCATCCGCCTACGTATTTGGATGACTCCCGAAAATGATCTAGTAGGCAACAGAGCTTCGACGTGAAAGGACGCGTGATCGTTCAAGCGTCCTGGAAACGGGGAGACCCTCGAAAATGCGGATGTTGCATCCCGCGGAAAACCCGCGAAAGGGTTAAACCGCGGAAAACTCGCGAAAAACTGCGAAAACTCGCGAAAACTGCTGAAACCCGCGAAAAACCGCGGAAGGGGTGGGAGATGGGGGTGGAAAACCGCGAAAAGGGGTGGGTGATGGGGGGTGGATGCCGCAAAAATGGGTGGGGGGTGGGGCGGGGTCTGGGGTGACCAATCAGAGAAGGGGTGGGGGAAAGGGGCGGGGCCTGGGTGGGTTACGTGATGGGAGGAGGAATGGGGGGATCCGATACCCGCGTAGCTCATCTACTTCTTTTAAACGGTTGTTGTCGATTCCTAAGGATTTTTATATACTGAATCCAAATATGCTATAAGTTTTATTCAAAACTAACTGCACTTGTAAACAATCGTTGTAAACAGTTTGTTATAAACAATTTTTTCAAATAGCACATTTCGCAACTAGGGAAAAAATGAATTTCTCGCTAGGGTGTAAGTAATTTTTTTCCGTGGTGCAAACGATTTCTTTTATCGTAACTGTCTAAAAAGCCGATTTTTGCCCGCGCAGCGGGCAAAAAAGTGGGCTTTTTAGACCACTATGATAAAAATTATTACTGTTGATTAATCAAAACGTCCTTGCATATACCATAATATTTTTTTCTTCTTATAGAACATAGATTTCAATGGAATTGAGTAAAGCAATTTTTTCGTGATAATAACTGTTTTCGACGTGCGGTTGGAAAAAACGTGTACGAATCGAAAATTCCAAGCTGCTAATATGTAAACTGTAAGACAAATTTTATTATATATATCTTGAATAATTTTCCAGCCGGTCCCGTAACATTTTGCAACTTTTCCCAAATAAGGAGCACCCTCCTATATATATAAATCATACATTTTTTGATTTGAAAGTTTTTTTGTTATTATCGAATTTTTTTTCTAAAACTATAATATGTATGTTAATAATTCGAATTTATTAAAATAAGAATTTTTTAATTTAAAAATTTTCTGAATAAAAACTTATTTAAATTAATTCCTTGTTTACCTACCTAATAACCACAAAAGATTAAAGTTTTTCAGTCAAAAACATTGAATTTTTACAATTGGAAATAGTATTGCCGCCTTCGCTTAGCTCAGGAGGTAATTACATGAGTTCTAATCGGCTGTTATTGCTCCGAGGTACACACGATACTTTTTGCCTTGAAAACAGTAAAAATGAGCGTATTAAAACTGTTTCGACAGGGCAAATGAAGTATTGAAGGTCGACACGGAGGCTGGAGAAAATGACAATCGGCAGGAGTTGGGGGGAGGGACCTTTTTGGCCCGCCGGGCTTCCAGGAGCCAAAAAAACCCGCCGTTCACCTCGCCGATTGTCATTTGTCGACAGCTTGCGTGTTGGCCTGAAATATTTCATTTGGTTATGTCGAAACGTATTTTGAAACGCTCTTTTTTAGTGTTTGAGAGGCTAAAATCGGCTTTTTCTCCCTCTACGATAAACAAAATCGTTTGAACCATGAAAAAAAGTAACTTAAACCCTCGTGAGAAATTTATTTTTCCCCTAGATGCGAAGGGTACGATTTTTGACCGAGGGCAGAAAAACGATTTTTTCCCTGTCTATTTTCCCGGAGGTCAACTTCTCTTACTTTTCAATACGTACACAAACGTCAAATCAGGTAATACTAAGCGAGGTTAGTTTTAACACGCTATATATTCTATTATTAATCACTCTATGCAACGTTCAATCGTCTTGAATATGGAACCTTGGGATCGCTCCAGGTATAAAACGACATAAGAAACATACACTTGTAAAAAAATGTCTTTCGCTTTGGCACAGAAGTTGGATTTTCACCCAGTTGACACTCGTGAACAAGCCTTCGGTGCCCTCGCATGTCACTTGTGTCGACAATTTTGATCTCTTCTGAAAAATCCAACTTCTGCTGCCCCAAGAAGTGAAATATACTATTAAAATTCTCAAACAAATGTTCTCCTTTTTTCTAGATAAAATCATGTCTGTTCGAAAAAAATCTTTTTATCGAAAAGTAAATGCAAGATCGTTGAAAAAACAACTTTACTAAATCAATATTTTATTTCTCTTACACATATGTTTGAGCAAAACTCGACAAATTACATACAATTTTAGAAATTAAAACAGATCAGGGCATCCCATATAATGCAAGGGTGTGAAATTTATTCACTAATCATGAATCAATCCTTTATTTTTCAATGGCAACGTTTCATAATTATCGAAATTTCACTTTTAACAGAGTGGATCGAAAGAAATTTATCACATTACGAAATTTTGGTTTTCAGTCCAATCGATTTCTCACTGTAAAAGACAATAAAAAATTTTTAATATTCATTTAAGGCATCGCGAACTTTTAAGAAAATTAATTGTTGTAATTGTTGATAATCGATTTGAAACTTTCTTCACAGAATCCAAAGTATTTGATTGGCGAGTATCCTTGACATTATTCGAAGCAATGATTGTTCGAGTTTTTTACTTTTCAAGGAGAATAAAGATACTGAGTGATCAAGTGCTTGTAGCATCTCCCTGTAATTAACTATTGATGCTGGGGAAAATAAGAACCTTTTTCCTGCACTTTCATTGTAAAAAGTTACATGAATGAAAAATCTGAAATATAATTATATATTTTACCTGAAAGAGAAATGGTTCGAACGAAAAAATCGAACTGAGAAATCTTCCGAAAATTGACATTTTTTCAGAAGCTTAAAGATAACGAAAATATGAAATTCAGATCTTTCCAAGTTTGAATTACAAAAAATTTGTACCAAATTTTTGAAATCTTACTAACAACAAGGAATTCATGCTTTTGAATATCCAACTCCAAAAATCTGAATATTAATAAAATATAAACTTCTTCCCGAAATTATCATAATTCTGTATTTTTCATTTTGAAAAACTTTAAATTTTCAATTCTTTCGTATAGTATAGTATAGTTGAAATTTTCCAACATATACATTTTTCGTACACTGAGAAAAAAACTTACAATTTTTACTGGAAGTCTTGAACCAGTTCAATTGTGGAAATTTTCCGTTAATAGGCACGAAAACTTTTCAGTTTCAACAGAAAAAATTTATGAAAAAAAGAGAATTTTCCTTCTTGATACAGATAAGTTCATACAAAACTGAAAAATTTCCATTCGAACTGAAAAATTTTCTTATATGTACTTCAGGTATTTTTTACAGTTTCAGTAAAATTTACAGATTCTAAAAAGTTTTTGAATTCTAAATTTATAATAACCTGGTCCCTAAAATTCTATCAAACATTTTTGAAATCACCAACATCGAGTTTTCGCAATTCGACATTTCGAATTCTGAAGAAGCTAGTATAAAAATTTTTGAATTTTCAGCAGTATTCAAAATGCTGCGTATGGAATATTCAAATTTATATTTTTTGAACGTTGAAATCATTAATATCCGAGAACTTGCTTGATTACCGAAATTCCCAAAATTTTAACCTTGATCTTAGAATATAAGAAATTTATCAACTCTTTAAACTACAAACATCAGATTTCCAGTGTAGGATTCCTGAAATTTCAACATGTTGGAATAGTGACGATTCTCAGGATTCGCATACATAGTTCGAATTTGTTTGACTTGAAAATTTAGTTACTCAAATTCATAAATTCTTGAAAACATCAAATCTTGAATATTCGATTATACTTTCAGTAGCCGGAATTTTGAAAATTATAATGAGTGAATTGAAAATTCGGAATTTCAATTGCCATAATTCCGTGATTTATAATCCAAAAATTACAACTACCGGAATTCTTCAACTTTCATAATGCTCAGCTTGTCAAGGATTTAATATTTCAACTTACGATAACTCAATACGTACCAAATTCAATGAATTTCTGTACAGAAGTATAATTAGAAATTTTCTATGTTCAAAGTTTCAAGTATACACAACTACATTACATATTTCGATTTTGAAATCAATTATTCAACAAATTTTCATGCTTCTGGAGTTCGAAACGTTCTGAAATAAAATGAGAAAAACTCTTTTTATTGCTTCTGGTAGTTAAAGTTACGAATAATTGAGATTTAACAAATATAATCCAATATTTTCTGTATATTGTAATTGTAAAACATTTAGACTTTCAAAGCAACTGCAAATTCCAATTTAAAAAAATACCAGATCCTTTCTTTTCAAGCTTAAAAAAATTGCTTCAGTCCAATGACTGTATTTCCCAACATTTTTCTAAAACATCTTTCATTGGACAAAAAGTTGAAATTTGAGCAAAACTATAACAAATAAAATGACTTTCGAAAAATTCAACAGTTCTCCTTGTTTTGGAAAAATCAGGTCGAATATGGCAAATTTTATGAATTTTTAAATGTATTTTTGAATGCAACTTCTATGGTTTTTTTTTTTTTTTTAACTTTTAAGTCTGATAATGGTTACTAATTCCCAGAGATTACTTAAAATGCATTCAGTCTGCACAAATTTTTTTCCATTCAAATGTACTTTGTAAAATTTTCCTTTGATGGGGAATAATCGAAAAAAAAAACTAGAAATATTAGCAGGGTGTCAAATACTGCAATGTTATTGATTTGCAGTCAAAAAAAAAACTGCAATGTTATCTGCGAATCTGAAAATTCCCCAGGGATACATGGAAAATTAATTTATTTACAAAATCATTTTTCCTAAAATTAACAATGTTGTTAAAAATTTTGGTTTGAAAAGGAATCATTTATTAATTCAGCATTAATAAATAACTATCAAGAATTTTTATACTTGTATGATTCCAATTTCAGTAAGGTCAAATATTTTCTAAAAATTTCTTAAAATTGAAAATAAAAATCCCAGTTCATCATTTCCCAAAATTTTGCTATAGTCTCACACTTTTTTTTACTTAACAGATACTATAAAAAATATGATTGCAGTGTTTTGTAAAAATCTAAAAATTCAGAGGGATGACTGAAAAACTATTAAATTGACGACAGTATTTTTACTACAATTGACCCGGTTTTGGAAAATTTAAGTTTGAAAAAAAAAAAAAAAAAAAACATTTATAAATTCAGCAATAATAAATAACTTTCATGAATTCGTATTCTTCTGTAAATTTAAATTTTAGTAAGCTTGAGTAATTTTCTGTTAATGCCCTACAGTTGAAATGTCATTCTAATCAACTATTTCTCCAAATTATACCCTAAATTCCAAAAAATTTTGTTTCGATCAACAAATATAAAAAACTTGACTAAAACGTTTTTCGGAAATCTTGAAATTCTCAGCGATGACTGAAAAATCATTAAATTTACAAAAATTTTTCCCCTAAAATCAACACAGTTTTTGGAAATTTTGGTTTGAAGAAGAATCTTTATTGATTTAGCATTAATAATAGTACATTGTTTACTGCGGCAAATCATTGCTGTTCGTATAATATTGTTCTTGTTTGAGGATGGCAAATGCGCCAAGGTTAACATAAGATTTTGTATGTGAATGGGTAAAAACGCGAGTTTGACCGCAGCGGAAACGAGCGTTTTCTGCCCAAAGGCATACAAATAATTTTAATGAATTTTATACTTTTATAATTCAAATTCCAGTTAGCTACTAAGTTTCCTAAAAATTTCCTAAAATTGAAAATAAAAATTCCACTTAAATATTTCTAGAATTTGCTATACTCTACAATTTTTTTGCAATCAACAAAAATACTATGAAGGAAATGAATGTAATGTTTTCTGCGAATCGAAAAATTCTTCAAGGGTACATGGGAAATTATTCAAGTTACAAAAGCTCTTTTTCTACAGGTAAAAATTTTTTTGAAAATTTTGGATTGAAAAGAAATTATTTATTAATTCAGCATTAATAAACAACTTATATGAATTTTCATATGCACTTCTATGATTGAAATTCTAGTGAACTCAAAAAATTTTCTAAAAATGTGCTTAAATTGAAAAAAAAACCAGCTAATCATTTCTTCGAATGTTTCTATATTCTAACAACTTTTTTTTCAACAGATATTATTAAAAATATGACTGCAATGTTTTCTGGAAATCTGAAAATTCTTGGGGAGAGCTGGAAAATTATTCAATTTACTACAGTTCTTTTTCTGCAATCGACAATGTTTTTGAAAATTTTAGTTTGGAGAGGAATCACTTATGATTTCAGTATTAATGAATAATTTTCATGAATTTTAAACTCCTATAATTCAAACTTTGGTCAGCTTAAAATTTTTTTGAAATTTTCATAGTTGAAAAAAAATGCCATTCAATTTTATTATTCAATTTCCTTATATTCTAACAAATTTTTTTTTATTCATAAGATAGTATCACAAGCTTGACTGAAATTTTTTATAGAAGTCTGAAAATTGTCTGGGATAACTGGAAAATTTCAATTTATAAAAGTTCTTTTTCTACAATCAGTATTTGAACATTTTTGTTTAAAGCGGAATTATTTTTAAAATTAGCATTAATAAATAACTTTCAGAAATGTGTATAAAATAAAAATATGTGTATAAAAATAAAAATATACTTTGAAAATTCAAATTCCAGTAATCTCGAAAAACTTTTTAATAATTTCCTGAAATTATTTTTAAAAAAGTTCAGACAATTATTTCTCGTAATGTCGCTATATTCTCACAATTTTTTTTTTATCAACGGCTTTATTAAAAATATGAGTGCAATGTCTTCGGGAAATCTTAAAATTTTCGGGATGATTGAATAATCATTAAATTTACGTAATTTTTTTTTCTACAACCAACAGTGCATTTGAAAATTTGAGATTGAAGGTCAATCATTTATTGAATCAGTATCAATAAATAACTTTCATGAATTTCTATACTTCTATAATTCGAATTCCTGTAAACTTATAAAATTTCTTGAAACAAAAAAAAATTGCAGTCAATTATTTTCAAAAATTATAATAAATTTTTTTTTAATTAACAGATATTATGATACAGACATTCTCTTTTACTAACAATTATATTTTACTAACCGATTCTACTAACAATTACTAGTATTATTAAAAATATAATGTTTTCTGAAAATCCCCAAATTCTAAGGGATGACTGGAAAATTATGAAATTTACTGAAGTTCATCTTCAACAATCAACAAAGTTCTAAAAAACTGACATTTAAGAAAAATCATCCATTATTGTCAGATTAATAAATAACATTCATAAATTTGTAAACTTTTTCAATTCAAATTCCAGTGAGCCTGAAAAAATTTTAATCATCCTTGAAAACAACTTAAAATTGACAAAAATGTTAAATTATTTTTTTCCCTTTATTATCTCAAATACCTAAAGATAAAAAAAAAGTCATTACAAATTACATTTTTTTAAATAATTCATAAAATCCCGAATACCTCATTATTGTTAAAAAACACTCAATGGAATCATAGTAAACTATGTATCACAAGAACAGATTCAAGTAATTCACCAAAAAATAAATTCCTTAACAACATCTTATAAAATTTACCAAAAAAATACTAAATTACAAATCCTGAAAAAAATATGGAATTGAGCATTACCCTCCTTTCTTATTTTAGGTCAATAAATTTTGAATTGTTCTTAAATGTTCATAAAATTTTATTACCGCAAACAAAAATCGACCCTTAAAAAAATTCAAAAATTTCCAACTTTCCCAAAAAAAAACAGTTAATTAAGGAACAAAAGGCCAACAAAAACATGGATCTTATATCCACGAAAGACACTTTATTTCACGTTATAATCGGTCAATTTTCGACGAAAACCCGTGCAAAATTTAAAACCACTTATTTACGTAGGAGTTGCTCTCCGCCCTCCTCACGGCCCATAATTCGGTAACGAGCGAAAAAAAAACTTACCTGAATCCTGAGGTCTGTCCATTTTGCCAGGTTGAAGCAATGTTTTTTTTCCACCCCGAAATGTACCGGAAAACGAAAAATGGCGAGAAAATGGCAACTAAAGGCAACAGATAGCTGTCAAAACAACGGCAACTCGAGGAAAACGAAAAGAAAACTGAAGAAAGCCAAACGTTCCGAATGCGAAGAAAAACGCTTGCGTGGGTGTAATGTAGCGTAACGCGCTCACTTGGCGAAAATTGTTCAACTTGGCGTTTTTTGACACTCTTCACGGGATGATTCGCGCGTCGACCATTTTGTAAATCGGCGAAATCGCAAGCAATCGTAAGTGCTTGACAACACCCTTCACTGAGTGGGCCGCGACCGCGACGGATTATTGTACAGTGTACACACGGTAAAGCTGGGTAAGCACCAGTAAGCACTGTGAAGCACTGTGAACAACTGGTAACAACCATTAACAACAAAACAAACCACCTGTGGAAATGGGTGGAAAAGAATTGCAGAATTCAGCAGAATTTCGCAAGCGAGTACGTAACCGCTTCGTGATTGGTTGCTTCCCCTCTCTTTCCATTGATGGATTGATGCTTAGAGATGTAAACTTACCTGTAATTTATTTTTAGGGTAAGTAACGCGTAATTTACGGTTTTATTACGGTAATTTTAAAAAAGGTCATTTTTTGATGTATACTTATAATTACTCGCGCATACCAGTCAGTAATGTATCGGTGTAATTATACGAATAATTAAAAAATCGAGGAAAATACATTATTTAATTTGGAGCAAATCAAGCTTGCCGATGTACGATCACCCTAGAATTTCCTATAATCAAATTATAATAATATCACAAATTTTGTTTCTAGCATTTATAATACTTCAAATGATATTGATGAAAACATTGCTCTATTTACAAAAACTCTTCTTTCAAATATTCTTCATTCGTGAACTGTTGCTTAATGTAGCTAAATACTCAATATCATTTCCCATCAACTCGAAATCAGCAACATATAAAGCTGCCTAAAGCTATCCTCTCTTATTGACAACAGAGAAGAAACAATATTTCGTTTTCAAACCAAAACACAAGCGCAAGCAGGGCTCGTACACTGAGGAGCATTAAACCCCTAAATTCAGAAGCGATCTAATGCTCCTCAGTGTGTACACAGTAAAAAAAATCTTGCAGAATTACTAGGGTATAGTAGAGGTGTTACTATTTACAGTATAGTAAATGTACTAGAAAGTAGTACGAATTTACCAGAGTATAGTAAATGAGCATCACCGGATAAAGTAGTTTTACAAGCGTCTAGTAAGTGTACTAAAAATGCGTAATAGTACACCTTTCAATATAGCAAATGAAACGACCTCCTTCGGAAGGGGTCGAATTACGACCGTTGGTAAATTTACTACATTGACGTAAGAGTGCTGCCAAAGTATAAGAATCGCTGCAGCCGTGGTGAAAGTATCACCAAATCGTATTTATGCAATGAAATCGTCAAAGTGCAAGTTGGACTTAGCGTCCTGTTGCGTCTTTGGCGTCTTGTACCATGGCGTATGTTGCTGCATTTTTATCACATCTTGCAGTGTCTTATGCGAAGAAAATATCATATGTTCTCTAGTCCGGTTTGTGATGAATAAAGCAGTTTATAAGAAATTATTTTTTATTATGTTGTTATTGCATAAACCCTAGCGAAATGCTCACGAGAGTTAACTCTCGCCAACTCTCGCCAACTCTCGCGAGGTCAAAATAAGGGTCTTTGAAGTTTAATTTGCATGGTTTTTGATTGCAGAATCGAACATTTTATGAAAATCAGTGATTCTGAAAAGGTTTTACAACTCTACGTTGTGTTAAAACAATTATTTTATTAATTATTTGAATAATCACTGATTTTCATAAAATGTTCGATTCTGCAATCAAAAACCATGCAAATTAAACTTCAAAGACCCTTATTTTGACCTCGCGAGAGTTGGCGAGAGTTGGCGAGAGTCAACTCTCATGAGCGTTTCGCTAGAGAAACCGATTCATCCCATGCAAACCTAACCTCGAATTTCTCAGTACATTAAATATTTTCTAGTATTTTGAAAAATTCCTAGTAATTTTATTAGTTTCTAGTACTTTTACTAGATCCTAGTACTTCTGCTACTCCGTTGTAGAATCACTACCATTCTGTAATTTTACCCCTTCCAAAGGAGGTCGTTTTATTTGCTAGTTTGGAACTGGTAGTTTTGCAAGATTTTTTTTACTGTGTACCGACCGTGTTAAACGAGTGGCACATCAGAAAGAGCGTCGATAGCGCCGCGTGGTCGAAAGTACAACTATTTTCAACGCAATTTATATGTATATTTGGCGCGATTGAAGCGCTCTGTGGTCAAAAGTATGTTTTATCCAAGAAGATATACAAGGAGCAACAAGGATAAATCACTCGGGTGAAAGTTGCGATACAAGGTCACCGTTCAAATCCCCACGCGGAGTCCCTGGTCGACTTGGCGCAAACTGACCAGATCGCGTTACTGCGCATCCCCACTAATGCGGGCATAGACATAGGAATATAGAGACGGAAGGTAAAGTCATACTTTAGGCGAGGGGTGCTCACGTTACCGGGGAGGGTGCTGGCCCCCACTTTTGATTGGTTGATACTCTGCGCATGCTCTAATACGCGAAATTCATAAATCGTAGTCTTGAGTATAAGCTATAGGCATAGGAATATATTTTTCAAACAAGAGTTCAATAGTTACAGGAAGTTTTGAAATGTCTAGAATTATGAAAATTTCAAGAATCATAAATTTTAAGAATAACGGATAATTCAAATTATTGAAATGTTACTGGAACTTCGAAAAGATTTGTGAATATTTCTAAAATTTAGAAATTTATGGGCTGTGAAAATGTGAGTGACTGGAACATTCCAATTATTTTAAAAATTATATATTAGAATATTTTTTAAATAAGAATTCAAAGATTTTTAGAAGTTCAAAAATGTGTGATATTATGAAAAATGCAAGAATCATGCAAATTCAGCAAATTAAAAGAATTCTGAATATTCAAAATTATTTAAGTTTTTGGAAATTTTGATAGTCATGTATATATGAAGCTATTGAAAAGTTTCTGGAACTTCGAAAAAATCTTTGAATGTTTCTAAGTTTTACAAATTTAGAAATTCTTAGACTTTTAAAATTTAGTCGTTTGAACATAGCACTGATTTCAGAAACTTTCTGAGTTTTTTCATATTGTATCACAATTTAGATTATTTTTTTGTTATTTCAGAAGTTTGCAATGCCAAATGCGAGTTTGAATAACGTAAAAAAACATCATACAATAGAAAAGTTATATTTATTACAACAAATTATAATTACTTAAAACGTTATACATGAGTATTGTAGTCGTCGATGATTAGGCGTAAAAAGCAAAAAAAATTCTTGCTTGTCAGATGTACTTGACGGAAATCTGACAAGTTTATTAATGCCCTTGAAATAAAACGAGCTTATTGCTAAATTGTCGTGTGCTTTCCGCTTTCTTAGTATAATTTAAAGTGATAAAATGTAATCTTACTTTAATATAATTTTTAACAATTTCATTCATCAAAAAATCATGGTGTTTTTGGAAAATTTTTTCATCATTGTCGTGTTCGAGAACCGATGAGAAGAGTACTTCTGATTTGATTTTGTCCAAAACATTTCCTGCAAGTTTACTGACAGTGAAATCTCTCGACATGAAAGTACCGCTTTCGGCTTGAGCATTCCGAATTTCATTTTCGCAAAGCTTGCAAACGTAAATGACGTTCAAAGTTGGTTGCGTCAAACCACCACGATTTTTTAGTGAAATTAAATTTTCTTTCTCGATGCAACTCTCAGACAGTGACGAATAACATGAGTTACAAGAAAGTCGCTTCGAGAGCTGAAAAACGGCGTACCCGGCTACATATTCTATGACGTTTTCCGCTAACTCCGTGAATGAAAAATCTTGTTCATCCGAAAAATCTGAATTCGCAATTTCTATATCATTATCTCGAAACCATTCATTGAAATCATCGTCGGCATTTGCGTTCACATCTCCTGTTTCAATCGCATCATACAGTGACTCGCCTAGCCTTTCTTCATTCACTTTTAAAATGTTTTCGCCCGAAGAGGAATTTAAAATTTTTATGCTCTCAAGAGGAAGACAATTACCACCCGAATTCTCACGCAGTTCAGCATGAACGATAATTTTTTTCACCGCCGATTTCAGTTGCCGTGCATTTAAATTGTTGTTTCTGCCCCCATGATTTCTTATGCAGCCGAAGGTCAGTTCAGCGTGGTCCTGACATATTTTGTAAAATGGAATGTACTTTACAAATTCATTTTCAATGCACAAATGCTGACAGAGCGCCATTGCGCTTTCAATGCATATTAAAAAACCTAATAAACCTGTATGTTGTCGAGAATTAAGCATGAGTTGACCTTGGGCATTTTGGATTGTGAGGAGAACAAGTTTGCACTCGTTGAACTTTTGCACTACTGACTCAAAATTAGCCGCACACAAAGCTTGTTTGTAACCTGCTTGCCTGATACTGCGCGAATTTAAAATATCAAACAAATCGTTTATGAGAAGGAAAAAGTATGCCGTGGCAGCGCAACCTTTGAACTCCTCGCGTTTTAAAACATCTTCGCAAAATGTCATGGCGTTTGCGACTGACCTACTAAATATTTGAGCTGCCAACGGAACATTCATTTTTTTCTTTTCATACTTAACGTGAGCCCCTCTTAATTTGTTACCTAAATGGAGTCCTTCTGTGCTTTCAAGCTCATGTAAGGATGTAACGAATCTCCACAAAACTTGTACCATATGTCCATGGTACAAGAGTAGAAAAATTTTTGCTGCACCAAGCGCATTTCGGATGAGCTTCAGCATATGCGGTGGATCGAAGAAGACCGCAACGATCTCACCGGTGATGGGATGCGGAAATGTGGTCTGTAATTTTGTCGGGTCATTAAATTC
Source organism: Platygaster robiniae (assembly GCA_028476575.1). Taxonomy (NCBI): domain Eukaryota; kingdom Metazoa; phylum Arthropoda; class Insecta; order Hymenoptera; family Platygastridae; genus Platygaster; species Platygaster robiniae. The sequence goes on from CM052021.1 coordinate 23,981,889, forward strand.
GCATCCTAACAATTTCATCACCGAAAAATTCGTAGTGGGACCATCGCATGTTACTGATACAACTTTTGCACACGTCGTATGTAGCGATTTTATAACTTCGGTGAGCAAATTTTTTTTCTGTTTCACCGACAGACCTCTTGTTAAAATAAGCGACAGGAACTTTCCAGCCGTCGTTTAGTATGCATACGACTACAAACATTAGGGTTTCTTTTGCTAAAACGTTTTCGGAGGGAAAATTTGGACCCAAGTCAACGTAACCGCAGTACTTCTCTCCTACAAGCTCAACGTGTTCTCGTATAGCAATTTCTAACTAAACAATTTCAACTAAAGATAACAAAAGTTTGTTAGTTGCTAATTGTACCCGTTCTGTTATCGTATCAATGGCTTCAGATAAAATTCCTGGTTCTCCATCGATCGATTTATACCACACAGATATCGTTTTCAGATGAGGCAAAATATTTTGAAATTTTTCACGGATATAATCATAAGCGCGAGGCAAGTAATAATGGTAATGAAAAAAGTTCTTAAAGCGGGCGAATACGTGCGCGGGACACTATTAGCAGTAACTTTTTTTTGAAACGGTCCATGAATTCTTCAATCGACCTACCTAACAAACCCACTTCGTCTGCCTGTTCAGAGCTGAGAAGGTGCTTCGCGACGACGTCATCCAGCATTGTTGTGAGTTTCGCAATTTTTTCATCTTTATACCTCACTTTGTCATTTGCAGCTTTCAACTTCTTGGCATGCTCTTTTTGTAGAAATAGAATCCTTTCTCGAAGCCGTTTCTTCTCGGGAGAATTGTACAACAGCTCTGCAGAAACTTGCGTGCTGCTGTCGCTAAATGATTGAGCAAGGGTTCCGGGGGGAAAATCATGTGGCAAAACTGTAATGGCCTTGTCGACTTTTTGTTTCGGTTGCTCTGTAAAAAGATAAGGAGATTGCTTTGTAAAGTGATGAGGAGTGTAAAGTGATAATAAAATAAAGGTCGCGCTGTTTTTACCGCATAACACGTTGTAGACAACTTCTGTTAGTGGGTTTTCTATTGAAGCAGGATCACCATCGTGAGAGCAATGCGAGTCCTTCATATGTACATCTTTCGAAGCACTAACGATTTTATCCGATGTTGACTGAGCTGTTGAAAATCATGTACATTAGGTGGAGCAAAGAATGTATCAAATGTTAACGTCTGTCACATTCTTTGCAGGTTTTATTGTAGATAACATTTTCTACACTACGAAAAAATTCTTTTTTCATTCAATAATTTTCCCAAACGACTAGACTTAGAAAAGTAGGAAATTTAAAAATTTTATACTTTTTTTGAGAATTTTTCATAATGTAAAACATTTTTGAACTTATAAAAATCTTTGAATTCTTATTTGAAATATATTTTACTATAAAATTTTTTAAATAATTGGAATGTTCCAGTCACTCTTATTTTCACAGCCTATAAAATATGAATAAGAAATTCTACTTTTAAATTTTAACCCTCAAATGTGGAAACCTCAAAATTATTTCAATTTTAGAATTAAGAATCAAAAAATTTTTAATTTCCAAATTCTTAAGTTCACAAGAATCGGAAATGTCTTGAATTAATATATGGAAAATTATAATATAATATGATTAAAACATAATGAATATATAATAAAAATATATAATTAATCTAATTGATATTAAAATTTATATTAATTGTATTATTCATTTATTCAAATTCTGAATTATATTTTATTTTGTTGATTTTAATTATTTATATTCATATAAAAATGAAATATATAATGGAAATATAATTAATATATTTTAAGAATATCATTAATAGAATATAATTAAAATTTAACTGTTTTTCGACTTTTCAGCAACAAATTTTATTAATTTTGTTAATTGTTGATCAAAATTTTAAATTATTATCAATTAAAATTTTTATTTATTTTCTTAATTATGAAGCATAAGCGAAAGTTTATATTTGATGATATTTAATAATACACAAATAACGATTCTTGATCCCAGCATACCATTATTTGGAGATGATTTTGCGGTATTCCGGGAATTGGAAATATTTGATTGACATTCTAAATCAATGTTAGTGCATGTTTCCATATGTTTTTCAACAGGTAAAGGCGATGAATCATTGTTGAATAATATTTGGCTACGATTTGTTAGAAAAAAATTTTCCTCAAAATGTTCGGAGCAAACACGAGCATTTTCCCAACATTTTGTGGCATCCTGTGAAAAACCCAACATGTTGATCCACATTTCACGTTTCTCGGGATCTCTTGGAAATCTAGAAATAATTTAAAATGTTTCGTAACAAAATCTATAGCAACATGACATGTCGCACAATCGTTTTAGAATTTTTTCACAATTTTGCACTGTGATTTTTGTACTCTCACTTTACGTCCAAAAACACATAGCAGGATTCTTTTTGCATAAAGTAATGAAAGTAGATTAGCAAATTTTATTTCATTTCAATAAATTCTTAAATCACTATTACATTGCATAACTACTTGCAAATTGTAAATTTTAATTACCTTAAATTTTATCATTTCATATGAATTCAAACAAAAGTATTCCCAAAATTTTTTCGTTATTCCTTCTCGAAAAAAAGACATTTATATTATTTGTGATAAGGGAATACTACACAATTTATAAAACAAAAAGTTTGTAATTATTGCAACAAAAGTTACCTGTGAAACGTGATTTTTTTCGCCGTGTTTTGCGTTGGGTTTTTTTTTTCCAATTTCGATCATCATCACGGTTCTTGCATAAGCGCACAACACACTTTCCCATCGCTGGGAATTTCGAAAAGAATATTACACGGAATGAATAAATAAACAAATAAATAAGGAACAAACAAATCAAAACATTCCGAACTCGCAGCTCGGATAACAACAATCAACTCGGATTGCACTTGGCGCACACTTGGCGCAACTTGGCGTGTTGGCCAGTGTTGGCAAGCAATCGGAAGTGGGGGCCACGAACCTCACCGCCCTCCCCGCAACTACTATCGCCCCGCTGGCTTACCTTCCGTCTCTATATTCCTATGTCTATTGTACAGCTTCTTGGTTTTATGCAGGGGGGTGACATGGTATCCAAATTGGTGGCAAAGAAATGACACGAGTTATAGGCGGCGCTACTAGTGCAGGCGACGCATTTTTCATCCTGGAGGGGGAATTGAAGGAGTAAAGTTGTAGTGGAAGTGGTAGAGGAGAATAGTGAAGGGGCGAATAGAGAAAAAAAAATTTCGTCGCCTGTACTACTAGCGCCACATGTCGATGAGTTTTTTCGTCGCCACCAGCTTTTATTACGCGGCATAGCGAATGTCACCCCCTGGTTTTATCATTGTTGTCTCTTGTGCCATTTTCTCCGATCTTGAGTACAAGCCCTGGGCGCAAAAACATATGAGGATATATAGTGTTCTTGTACAGGCGTCAAACTGAAATTAATCAGGGGGGGTCAGGGGGCACACACTGTGGGTAAAATTTTTGTCCGAAACTAACCTAAAAAAATGCGAGTGTATATCTATATATATCCACATATACTGTTTACAGATATATTTTACTAAGGATCCCTCCCGCTCCGTCATCCCACTTTTTCCTTATGGAGTGTGTGCCCCCGGGGGGGGGTGATGGGGGGGGGGCACACACTCCATAAGGAAAATATGGGAGCGGGAGACGCCAAAAAAATATATGTATCAAGTCCTTGAAGGGCTATGGTATCACGGGGCTTCGCGAAGCAGTATCGTATAGCGACGTAAAAAAAGGTGAGATGCAATCAATGCATTAAAATGTCATCAAACACGAGGACTTGTTTTTTGCGCCGGAAAAAAAAACATTATTCTTCCAAAAATTGTGTATAATTATATGCATATGAGTATCATTTTATATAGATATATACATTTTTGTATACATAAAAATGGCCGATTTCCTAATTTTTTCTACTAATGACTCTAATTTTTACATGTATTATATAATTATATGTATTATATTACATAATGAATATTTATCCATTAGAAATTTTTTTAAATTTTTAATACCACCCTGCTGGTGACGATGGATTGAATTGGATTAAAATCAATTTATGTATCAGATTTTTCATATTGAATTGGATTGGTGTCCTGTAATCGAATTCAATGCAGAAAATCTAGATTAAGAGTTAATACAATTCAATCCGAATTTACTTCATTGGATTTAAAAAATCAATAATAACAATTATCTACAAAAATTTATTTTATTGTTTTAATTAGTTGCACATAAGTAATATTTAAGATGTTGTTAACGGTGACACCTGAAAACGCGTTGTACATATATCGTCATATATGTACAGTCTTTCTCATTAATGCCTTCGCTTTTTCGAACGCAAATCCATGTTTTCGAGTACAATTCAAGTCAGGCCTCGGAACTTTGAATCTCGAGGGGCAGCCCCCACCATTGTCCACCATCATTCTCTCTCACTCTCTTAGAGCTGAAAGAGTGAGAGAGAGTGATGGTGGGGGTTGCCCCTCGAGATCCAAGTTCCGAGGCCTGATTCAAGTGAAGACATTAATGAGAAAGACTGTACATATATCGTCAGCGATGTAGGAGGAGCCATCATTGTTACCAGTTGTTCCTCTCTCTTTAGCTGTATTATCTCCTCTTCCTTGCGCTCGTTAGTTGAATGCAGTTGAATGGAAGAAACTCCTCCCACATAGCTGACGATATACGGGCCATTTTTCGAGCAGATTTCGCGGCGAGTCGGGCATCCTTCTTCCAGCTTTGTCCCCGGCGTATGTTGCAAATGTTTTTTATTTACTCGTGTTCGTGCATATGGTCACGTATGGTCAATACAGCGTAGCGATAAGTTGATAGCATTGATAACAATTGATAAATAGCAATAAGTAGTGGTGAGTAGTGTTAGGGGTTTGATGATCATTGACAATCGAAATGGGCGTCCTGTGAATAATCAAAGTTTCCTCTGCTGCAAAAATGCTTGGACGTTGCAGTCGCATGGAATAATGACGGAAACTCTATGAAATCGGGCTGACAAAGCAATCGCAGGCGTAGTTTTGTTTGGGGCGAGGAGAATAAGCATCGCCGTTCGTTATCTGTTTATCACGGCGAGAGGAGCGCAAAAAACGCTCTTTACGTCCCCAAAGTGGCACAAATACAGGGTTCGAGGTCGAAAATGGGAGCGCGTGAATACGACCATTTGTTCAAATTGCTCATCATCGGGGACAGCGGTAATTACTTCAATTTATTCCATCCATAATAATTTGCCTCTTTGTCTCTCTTCCTTGGCAAAGGCCCGGGGACGGTGTTCCGTGCTTTTTGCGTGCTCTTATAAATAATTTAATTTTTATGCCAAAATGGCTTTACACAAATTTATCCAAAATCTTCCTTACCTACTTTTTCGCTTGACAGTTATCATGCGATCACGGATTTAATTTTTCAACTTTTTTAATTAATACATGTTAGAATACAATTATCAACTATATAATAAAGGAGAAACTGACTTTATTTATTACATGTAAAAAAAAACAAGACACTTCAGCTTGAAATTTAGGAGAATTTATCAAAGGACGAAAAAGGCATGGAGTTGGAAAGCAAGGCGCACGGAGTTCCGTGCTTTTTGCATGCCTTTTGCGTTCCCGAGTCTTTGCTAGGGTTGGCAGATACAAAGACAGAGAGTTTCAAGTGAGATGATGATGAAAAATCAGTGCACCCGCACTTCGGCTGATTTTGTTCACCAATTTTGTCCCATCGTCCCATCATAAAGTGAGCTGCAGATAATGTAAAAGTATATCTATATATATTGTACAAGTATATCTGTATATACTGGGCTCTCCCGGACATCATTTCCCCAAACATCACATCTCTCGATCATCACGAAATTCCTTCCGAAAAGTAGCGAGGAATCTGATTGGTTATGTTTACATTATATACATGTATGCATGAATTTGCACCTGCGTATGAAATATGCATACTGCGCATGTGCGCCGCTCGATTCCAGAGAGAAGCCCCCACTCCGCCCCTGTGATGTTCAAGAGATTTTCAGGATTTTTTTTCGTGATGTTCGGGAGAACCCAGTATATATCGAAAAAGCTTCCTTCCGCTAATTTCACTCCTCAAAAATCCGCCGGACATTAGGCTTATGGAGGTTTGGGTACACTGTGAGAAATACAGTGATACTTGGTCTTCTGTGTGTGCATGATCATGAATAATTTAAAATTTGGATTTAGTCTGGAGAACCTTTTTTTTATTTGATGCGTTTTTCACTTCAATAGTACTTTCATGGTTATGATTAAAGAAAGTGAAAGAACGTAATATTGTGCTTCAGGAATCACAATGATCTTGTTACACAAGTACCTCGATTTTATTGGAGCTTTAGGGCTCTCCAACTAAATCGAGAGAACGTTAACGTTTTATCCCTTTCACTCAAGCTCAGGTGAGCTTAGGTAAGCGCAAACCTTATATTGATAAAATTTGGAACGTTATAAAAAAAAAAAAAAATCGATGCGAGCTCCCCTATCAGCAAATTTGGAACTAACGTGCCAAGCAATGTTTATTAATTAATTAAACAAATTTTGGTCGCGGAAATGATTTTAAAAAAAGTGACAATTTTCTTGATAGTTTTCTGCATGTGAGGGGCACCAATTTTTGTTTATGGAACATTGGCCAGTGTGAATAAAAAATTCAGAAAAGTGACGCATAATTTCCTTTGCTATTTTAAATGTTTTTTTTTTTAATATGTTCTGTGGAATGAAAACCAAAATGAAGAATTTCATTCGATTGCTTGTACAATTCTGCGCCTGTGTGAATTTTTTAGAATTATACTCAACTCACTAAGGGTGTTTTTTATGAGCTCAAATGAGGAAAAACATGGTACCGCGCGACTCTGGGCCATCGGTTTTTATCTTCTCATGTTCAGTATACCAGAGTTTAGTATAATTCCAAAAAATTGTCAGAGCAAAATTATTTCACAAAAACAAGTGTTAAGCTCGCTGTCAGTTGTGAAAAAGTTACGGAAATACCAGAAAATTGCCTTGGTAGGTACTCAAAATTATCGAAACTAACCCAACTGTCAAACGACACACGTACACGCTCAAGTGCACACACGACTGTCTCATTTGTGTATCATTCAATACAATTTCGACCGTCGTCTCAGTTCCGATAATTTTGAGTCTTTTCCAGGGCAATTTTTCAGTATTTCCGTAACTTTTTCACAGCTGACAGCGAGCTGAATGCTTTCTTCGTAAAAAAATTTTGCTCTGACAATTTTTTGGAGTTATACTAAACTCTGGTAAGTGCATGAGAAGATAAAAACTGATGGCTCAGAGTCGCGTGGTACCATGTTTTTCCTCATTCGAGCTCATAAAAAAACCCCCTAGTGAGTTTTGTATAATTCTAAAAAATAAACACAGGCGCAGAGTTGTACAAGCAATCAAATGAAATACTTTCTTTCAGTTTTAGTTTCGCGGAACATACTTAAAAAAACATTTAAAATAGGGAAGGAAATTAACCGCCTCTGTAGCCAAGTAGTTATGCCACCTGACTGCAAAAGCGGAGGTGTTGTGGGTTCGAATCCTGCCTGGGCCCAGGATTTTATTTTTCAGGAAATAACTTCTTAGAGGTCAGGGTGGATTCAAGCTTCACAACCACTTGCTTACCACTAGGTTTTCCATGGTTTCCCCTGTGGGTCGATAGCAGGCATCGTGCTTAAGTCGACATGAATACCAAGTATAGTAAGAAGTCGGTCCATGGCCGCAGGGGTGGGATAAGAAAAAGGAGGCCTTACCACCTTGAGGTGGGCCACACTCAAAGCTCCCGTAAGTTAGGGGGTGAGTATTGAGAAATTTGAAATTTAATTTAGAGGAAGAAATTTCATGTCACTTTTCTGAATTTTTTTATTCTCACTGGCCGATGTTCCATAAACAAAAATTACTGCCCCCCACATGCAGAAAACTATCAAGAAAATTATCAGCATTTTTTAAAATCATTTCCGCGACCAGAATTTGTTTAATTAATTAATAAACATTCCTCAGCGCGTTAATTCCAAATCTGCTAATAGGGGAGCTCACATCAATTTTTTTTTTTTTTTTTTTTGGTAACTACTCACTTCAGCCACATGCAAACCTAGACACTTGGAAGGACCATACCTCTAGGTCAGAGGATGTTTTATAATAATATTTATTACTGCTTGCTCAATGAGAAAGTATGGTCGTGAAGGGTATTCGAACTCGTGACTATTTTGTGTCACATTGTATTTTCCCAATAAAATTGAGACAAATTAAATCGAGGTACTTGCGTATATACTTAGAATCCCTCTTATTATTTTGTAGACACATTTAAGAATTTGTTTCGAGTTCATTTGATTTACACATGTATCTATAGTAAATGTGTGTAATTGAAATTTGTCAAAAAACGGCAAGAAATTTTTTTGTTTCAATTTAAGACAAACGAGTGCAAGCGAGACCTCTAGCTGCAACCATTAGTCATTCGCATTAAGTGATATTCTTAAAATTTGCAACAATGTAAAAAATGCAGTTTTTCATGGTTTTTATGATTAAAATAGAATTTTTGACCTCAAATACATGGACATGCGATTTTGTCTAATAAAAATCGAGCCATAATAGTAAGAATTGCAATGTTATATTTTCAAAAAATTTGCATAAATAATTTCTCTGAAACTTGCGCTAACTTGGTGAAAAGCTCTTGCAGACTTATTTATGGGGTCATTAGCAATTGATTTTCTGTATGTAAATCTACAGCGGAAGAAAACATTTTTTTGTCCCACAGTATTATCAGTATAATGTCAATTCCCATTGTATGTCAAAATTGTGTCCAACAATACAGACTAGGATTTAGTATCTAATAAAAATAACCTTTTTTGAAATTTCAGGAGTTGGCAAAAGTTCGTTACTATTGCGGTTTGCAGACAACACATTCACAGGAAATTACATAACTACCATAGGCGTAGACTTCAAGATTCGTACTTTAGATATAGATGGGGATAAGGTTAAACTCCAAATATGGGACACTGCAGGACAGGAGCGCTTCCGGACCATAACTTCCACTTATTACAGAGGTACCCATGGGGTAATAGTCGTTTACGATGTAACCAGCGGTGAAACATTCGCCAACGTCAAGCGGTGGCTCCACGAAATTGACCAGAATTGTGATGTAGTCAATAGGATTCTAGTGGGGAATAAAAATGACACGCCCCATCAAAAAGTCGTTCTCACCGAGGACGCTCAAAGGTTCGCTAACCAAATGGGGATACAACTCTTCGAAACTTCCGCCAAAGATAATGTCAATGTAGCTGAGGTAATTAAATTTTGATAATTTTCATGACAGAGAGGCATCTACTTTTTCAAATATTCTGGAATTTCTCAGAAATTTACTGAAAAATGTTAATTGTTACGTCCTCAGTGAGGGTACCTAACTGATAGGACGGAGAAGATCTTAGGAGTTGAGATACTCACTAGTTTCGTTTGATCGAAATTTTATTGTTGCAGATTTCAAATATAATATTTCAATAATAAGGTTTCCATATAACAATATTACAATAATAAAGTTTCCATATAACAATATCACAATAATAAAGTTTCCATATAACAATATTGCAATATAATAATTTCAATACCGAAATAATTATTCAAAAACATAGCGATTATTCGGAGACATTAAAGGGGCTTACTTTTGATGTGACTTCTGAAAAACCTAAGAGAGAGCGAACTCTTTTTCGTCCCCGGTTTATATACTATTCTTTCCCAGAAAAATAATCTAAGTCGAAATGCTGATATTGAAAATAGATGTCGTCGAACTTTAAAGGAAGATAATTTTGATATGAAATTTTGAAACGCTGATATTGAAAATAGGTGTCGTCGAACTTTAAAGGAAGATAATTTTGATATGAAATTTTGAAAAGTCGATGAACTAAGAGAATTCTTGAGAAAACTAAATTCCAAGAAAAGAAAATGTATGACGTCACATTTATATTTCACACTTAGATCCACATATTTTATTTAACAAGAAATCAATGTAGAAAATTTTAACCTTTATGTTTCATAGAAAATCCTTTCCTTTCTCAATTATTATTAGACATTTTCGTTTATGTTTTCCTAGCCTGAAATTTCTGAAAAATTAAAAAAAATTTTCAAATGCTTGACAGTTTTCAAGGAAAGATTTTTTTTTCGGTTTAAAGGATTCTTAAAAAATTGCTTGTAAGTTTTGAACATATTTGGGTGTTTACGATTCTTTTAAGCGAAGATGATGGACATTTCGAATTTTTAGATTTCATTCCCTGAGTTTAAGAAAGGCGAAAAATTTCAAATTACTATTCGAGGGTTATGAAAATCATATTTGCTTTTGAACAGTTTTGATTTGAAAGTTGGGAGCTAAAACTTGTAACAATTAAAAGCCATAAGTATATAAACTCTGGTAGTTAGCTAATTTTTTTTTTCTTTTGCATATGTTGAAATCTTAATTTAAGAGTTTTTACAGGGTGTCCCAAAGTCACGTATACAAAAAATGGCATATTCCTTGCAAAAATCTGCCATTTTTCGAAAAAATGAAAATGAAATTCAATGCTATTAGCGATCAATTTTAACAGCTTATGTAGCCATAGCAGCTACAGTTGCAGTGACTACGTTAGACTTATGGTATATGTTTTCCCCTCCCTTTTACTTTTCACCCCCTCGTCAGAATCGTCGAGCCACTCCGACTTCATAAGCCGTTGCCCGAAGGGACCTGCACAATGATGGATTTAATTGGGCACTATTTTAAAATATGCAAAATAATGTAGAGATCACAGGAGAATTTTTTTTCCGAATTATTTACTACCTGACAACCTTTTTTCGGATATATTGTTTTTGAAAGGCTCCAATTTCAGGATTGGTTTTTACTGAGGTAATATTCATAAAATGCATTTAAAAGATAAGACGTGTTTCATAAAAAACTCGTCAGATAAAAGATAATTTTTTCAAAAAACACCAAAAATGCTGTACATTTTTAAAATGTGGTCAGTTGCCCTTTTGAAAACTTCAGGTGATTTTTTCGCCAGGGATCATTCTTCAAATGTTATTTGGATTAATAGTCTTGATTATAATCAGGTTATATCTTTTACATGCATTGCATGAATATTGCCTCAGTAAAAACCAATTCTAAAATCAGAGCCTTTCAAAAACAATCTATCCGAAAAAAGGTTGGCAGGTAGAAAATTATTCAGAAAAAAAATTCTTCTGTGAGCTCTACATCATTTTGCATTTTTGAAAATGGTGCCCAATAAAATACGTCATTGTGCGGGTCCCTCGGGGCAACGGCTTATGAAGTCATAGTGGCTCGACGATTCTGGTGAGGGGGCGAAAGGTAAAAGGGAGGGGAAGGCGTGTAAGTCTAACATAGCCGCTGCAACTGTGGCTGCTAGGGGCCGTCGACTCCCATGTGAATTTGGTGGCGAAAATAAGCGCCACCAAGGGGCGCCTTTTGGAACTATTGTTTGTGAATATTTGAGCTGCAAGCAATGAGAAATTGCTCGCATTTTGCGGGAAAATTTGAATTCGTTTGAATTGAATATTGAGAATATAAAAATATCACATTTTGTGCCATACACTTGAGTGGCGTGCACTTGTATGGCATTTTTGAAAATTTTAACTCATAAAAAACAATTGTACTATCGTAAACGTAAATATTAATCTCTAAATGTCAAGAATACAATTGATTAAAGTGCTTCAAATGGCGCCCAATTTCAGCTTTAGAATATGCCAAACTCTCCATAAGAGTTGATGGCCCCTAGTAGCTGCTACGGCTATGTAAGCTGTTAATTTATCGCTAATTGCATCTAATTTAACTGTAATTTTTTCAAAAAATGGCAAAAGAAAAAGAGTCTTAGATTTTTGCAAGGAATCTGCAATTTTTTTTGCATATGTGACTTTAGGGCAGGGTGCCCTAAATAATAAAGGGCAGGGTGCCCTAATACACAGGGTGTATTACATTATCAATATATCACTAGAAATTTTGATAGTTTTTTTTTTAAATGTCAACTATCTTTTGAGTGGGAGTGTTCAAAATATCAGGTTTGCATACAAATTTTTGAAAAATGTCTAACATTTTAATCGAATTAATTTTTCACTGGAGCTATTTTGAAAGTAATTCATATTGTTTTTTGGATCACATGATGTACCCATGATAATTTGAATCTTTCAAGAATTTTCCGATTTCGTCTAAAAACATAAAATATTTTGTTCCCCAGATTTCGTGGATTAAGTACATTAAATAATCATAGACATTATAGTACATGGACCGCTATTTGAGTCAAATGTTGTGTTCAAACATATAAGTTGAGCCTGAGGGCAAAACAAAGGGACTGACTCCACCCAAAAGTTCCGAAATAGCTGGAGCAGAAGTTTGGCAAAACTTGTGGGCACTCGTGGTCACTCATGCTTTCGTTTACATCATTCACATACTACTTTGTGCTCTATTTTTTTAGTTTTTCATGAAAATTAGAAATGTTTTTTAGTTCCACATTCTCATTTTGTATTATTAGTAATTATTTAAAGTGCAGAGGTACGGTAATTTCCATCTCAGACCTGTAGTCCCATGGTGCTTAACGACTAGATGGGGTACTGATACCCTCAGGCCCATCATATATGTCTGAACACATTATTATGCTAATATGAGTGGGTAATAACTGTCTATGAACTACATCGTTTATGGTCATAATCTCAACAAATTATTTTGCTGATATGATTGGGAAATACATATATGTAATACTTCTATATGGCCAGCATAGTAAGAGGTCCTGCGCAATTTAGAAAAGTGTCGACAATCGTTTCTCTCTTGCACACAAGATTCTGCGCATTCACGTCGTTCATTCAAAACAAGGATACTGGAACCAGGATCTGAAACTGTCTATCTCTTGCTGCACAGAGCGGCTGTAGGAAATATGTCGGCAATCTTACAGGGGGGGGGGGGCGAACAGTACGCCGTCAAAAATAAATTTCACATCTGCACATCTTGTTTATAACCTTGCACTTGTTGGCAATGACACCTGATACGTGTTTATTTTGATTATCTCGTTATCAGTTGTCGGTCGAAAAAGTGAAAGTATGCTAAAAATAGTTGTTACCACTGAACAATATTTGAATATTTACATTTGTTTACATTCGTGAATTTCATCATCAAAACCAAATGTGCAGTGGCCAAAAATTGGTCTATTCGCACTGTTCCGACTGCGACAGCATTGCTGATACGTGGCTGACTATCCCCTCCACATAAGTTTCAGATCCTGGTTCCAGTATCCTTGATTCAAAACAATTATAGATGCATACATAGATATATCTATATATAGCGCACATATGTGGCATGGAACGGAGAAATGCACCTTACAGCACCGAAAATCGAAAATGAGACATCAAAAGATTCTAAATGTAGAACACCTTCGTCGAATGAGCCTACTCTTGAATTCATCAGATTTTTTTATCATATGTGACTTGGAATCAGGAAATGGGGTTTGAGAGGTAAAGCCGTAAGGCACATTTTTCACTTTTCGATGCCTGCTCTGTCTTACTCACAGCAAAATAGGATTGGTCCCCCTTGAAAGGAAACATGGGTATCAAAGTTTGAAAATTATTCGGATCAGAGCCCGAGGGACAATACAGTTACTAGTAGCATTACAAATTTTACATTGATAGACCCAGATAAACCTGTTTTCTCCTTTTTTTTCTTAAGTAATTCATTTCCTTGACTTTATTTTTTGAACAAGTATAATGGTATGAAAAATAAAATGAAGGAGAATGACTTGAGAAAAGGAAAAAAAAGAAAAAAGTCTATCAATGTAAGATTTTTCATGCAACGGGTAACTCTATTGTCCCTCGGCCTTTGTGCCGAGTATTTTTTGAAACTTGAATACTCGGGAGACCTTTCCTATTCCACTGTGAGTAAGACAGAGAGGGCATCGAAAAGTGAAATGTGCCTTACGGCTTTACCTCTCAAACCCCATTTCCTGATTCCAAGTCACATATAAAAATTCGTCCTCAAAGTTAACGTAAATCATGGCCAAGTTTCGCATCAGGGGAAGGACTCTTCTCCCTCTGCTTACAACTGAATCTGCGTTTTAATTACCGAAGTTTAGAATCCGGACATTTCGGATTAGTTCCCGCAATGATCTAGCAAGTCATCTGTAAATTTCATGATTCACAATGAGAAAGAGATAGTCAGCATCATAAATCAATGCTCGATTTCCAAGTTTGACCCTCGAGATGTGTGGTGGAAAGGGAAATATTCGAAGGGGAGCATTACTACCTGCTCAAGCAGCTGAAAAGGAGCTAGTCTTTTAAATCTCATTTTTCTCAAAAAGTCGTGCGGTGCTGTAATTTACATTTCTTCGTTCCACGTCACATATATGTAGCGTTAACCAAAAAAATAGCTAGTATATCTATATATTTGTCACGCGGTCCATCGTGCATGCGCGTTGACAGCACGATTGTCCATTTCCGTCTCTTATTAGTTTCGCTCGCTCAACGTATGGAGAACAAAGTACGCTGGCCATACAGAAGTATTGCATATATGAGGAAATAGCAATCCATGTACTAATGTCTATGAATATAATCCAAATCTGAAGTAAGGGCTTGAAAACTTCAGGAATTCCAAAACTGGCAGTGATGTAAAGAAATTTTCTTTCATTCTCAACATTCATGAACTTTGAGCAAAAGAAGATTCTCACACTGACCATTTTTTCAGGCTAAAAATGATATTTTCTAAAATCTAAGGTCTTGATTAAAATCTGATGAAAAATTAAGGTCCAAAAATCCTACCATCTAATTTGGATACACCATAAAAAAATTATTCACTTGAAAATAAAGTCTCCAAGATTCAAAACACGAATTCCATAAATTTCAATTTTTAGTTTGAAGATTGAAAAAAAAGGAAATCGAAAGTAAAAGCGTTTGTTATTGTTGAACTTGTTCATGAATGTGAAAAATTTCAAAAATTTTTATGAATTCCTTTAAATACTTGTTGATATCCAAAACTTGCAAATAATCATTTAAAAATTCTGGGAACAAGGAAAACAAGCAAAATGCGTGGAAATCATCAAAATCTTCTAGAAATAATGAATGCTTGTTGTCTTTAAATATCAAGAGATAAAATTGTTAAAAATCTGCCAGCTCATATTTCGACTATTCTTTTCCTTTTTTAAGACAGCTGATTGAACAGGATGGATGTTATAGGAAATTTACGATTTCAAAATAAAATAAAAATTCTAACAAAATCATAGTTTTAAATCAAATTGTTATCAAACATCTATTTCTTGTCAACATTTTTAAATGCCGTATCAAATTTTTGAATTATGAAAGTTTTATGATTGAAAATGGTTTCATATCATTTTTCAGATGTTTAAGGCAATTACACGACAAGTTCTAAGAACGAAAAAGGAAACGAAGGAAAGGCAAATCCAAACTAACGAAACAGTAAACTTGAGGAAAAGTGCAAAGCAGCACAGAAAGCGGTGTTGTTAGAACCATAAACTTCTGCCATTTTTTTTTTTTTTTTTTTTTTTTTTTTGTGATTTAGCAGACGCGAAACTCCTAACGCAGAAGTAAAGAAATTCGAGATTTTCGTAAAACAGGGAAATGACAAGCCCTCCAGTGCCCTAAATAAAGAGGAGACGAAAAATTTTCCAGAAATTGAAGGCTCAACAGGTTTAATTTATTTTATACGTTTGAAATTCAGAGCATCGTTAGTTTATAAAAATAAACAAAAGGTTATTGAAGCGATTTCGTTTTTTGGTTCAGGGATCTGTTGATTATGGTTTCCAATTTTATTAGGCAAAGTTAATATAACTATTTTGAGTTTTCTATTATTTTTTTACATTTATTTATCAACAGAGGGCTTGTAATTTTTTTTTTTTTTTTTATTAACTTTATTACCTAAAGGTATTAAGTGACTCGAAAATTTTCAGGATCAATAATACCTGATTGTGTACAAAGATTTCCAATTGTCCTCGAAAATTTTTTTCCTGACTGGATTTTTTTTTCAAGTAGATGAAAATTTGACGCGAGTTCGCACAATTTTACAATGCTGTTACATCTACGTTTTGGAAAATCGTTAATATTCATAAAAATCGTTAAAATAATAACTGGAAACTCTTCGTAACTAATTAAAAAAAGAAATTGGCGACAGCTTTTTTTTTGTTTTTTGAAAAAACTTCTCTGGAATGAAATGGAAATAATATCTAATACTGTACAGTATCAACGTTTGTATATTGTAGGGAAGAAAATATGTATTTCAAACCGAACCTTATGATTTCTACAAAATTTAGAAGCATCAAAACTCAGCTTGAGGCTCAGGAATTTTCAGAATTTCAAATTGGAGATTTTGGCATTATTAATTTTGAAATTTTTAAAATCTTGGAAACTGAGAATCCGATAACTGAAGTTTTCAATTCTCTTAATTTAGACTATACTCAGGTCGTTTGAATCAACAAGTAAAAACGTAACGAAGTTGTAGCTTCCTGATTCAAATGTTGACGAAGTTGAGCACTCAATTTGAAAAAAAAAAAAAAAAAAAAAAAAAAAACAGGCGTGTCATTTTCGGAAGAATTTTTATGTAGTATGGTCGGTCTCAAAATGAGAATTTGAGTTTTCTCATATTTAGATACAGGATCTTCGGATTTACATATTTTGAAATTTCAAGATCTTTCATCTGTACGCAAAAACTTTATGAATTATAACGAAAAACATTACAAAATAATGTTTAAATATTTTCAGTCTGATGAAATTGAAGAAATTATAGCATTTTTGAGAAAAGACAATTTAAAAACTTGGAACTTTAAACTACATTATTTGAAAAAACCAGAACCTATTTTGAGAAATTTGAACACAGGTTATTTTGAAAACCAAAACCGATTATAATTAAAAAGTTTGCATGCTAGGAAAATGAATGAGTTGCTAATTTTAGATTATTTCTAAAAATTTGGTACTTTGGTAGGGGAGTTAAAAGTAAAAAAGTTTTTAGCTCATAAATTTCATAATCTGGGAATCGAAAAAAAAAAAAAATTGAATGCGATAATCTCCAGTTTGAAATTCTAAAACCCAACAACAATAAGTAATATAAAGGAAAAAAACTAACAAAATAGAATGTAATAATCTGATTCCAGTTTGAAAGACCGACGAATCAGTATTTTTGAAGAAGTGAATTTAGAAATCAAAAAATCTCTAATTATATGAATCTTGTTTCATAGTTAAAAACTTTTACACAGAGATTTTTTAAATGTACATTAAATTTCAAAAGTTAGAAAGTAAAAAGGTTTAAATTGTTGAAATGAGAAATTTAAAAACAAAAAAACAGCAAAATAATCCAATTACATACAACAAATCTTCGATTTACATATTGAAGAGAATTATTAAAAATTTCGCACGTAAGAATTTAAATCCAAATATTTTGGTTTCGAGAATCTCAAAATTTATTCAAAGATTCAATGATCGAGACAAGCGTAAATTTCATATTAAAAATTTACCGTTAAAAATGTACATTTTTTCCATAACAGTATTTTTGGAAAACTGCACAAAATGGTAAAACGATTAATCGCAGTTTTCGGAAAGTTATAACTTTTATTTTGTATTTATAGTTATTCATCAATTATCCTAAGAAAATGAAAAAATGAAAAAATGTAAATTTTTGCATTTTGCGAAAATTCCTTTCAGCGCATACAACCGCGATTTTTTGAAAATCTTTTTTTATTCTAATCTTGCTTTTATAAGTTACAAATTTGCAGAAAAAATTTTGTATAGAAGCAGGATCGAGCGTACGCAGAAAAAATGTTTCGGCGGGCTATTTTAGAATAATGAATTTAAATTTCCAAGTTTAGAATTTTTGACTACCTAGTTTACGTAATTTCCAAACGGATTTCTATTTTTTCACTCTTAGCTTTTTTTCAAATTATAAAACAAATCACATGTTCATTGTTATAATAACTTCCAATACAGCATTTTGAATTGAAGTTTTTATTTTTTGGGACTGTCAAGCCTTGGAATTATCAATATTTAAAATTTTTTTTTCCTGAAATTTTAGAATTCTGAATTGTATTTCTATTTTTAACATGTGTAGTCTTCATTCAATAAAATAGCAAAATTTGAACTTGGCTAATAATTAAAATGAAATAAAAATAAAAAAATAAAAAAAAAGCATTTCAAATATTTGAGATCACTTTTTCCAGTCAGAAATCTGTTGAATAAATTGATATTATAGTTTTCTGCACCAAATTTACATGAATCGCCACGGTTCTGAAGTTTTAAATATCGAGTTTTTGAGACTTTTTCTAACATTCTCAGCTTACATGATATTGAAGTTTTTAATCCAAAACATAAATTTTTATTGATTTTAAACTTGGATTTTCTTGCATTGTTATGTTTACATTTTGATCTTCTTATCACGATTTTTCATTCGTTGAAAAATCTCACTTTTAGTCCAGGGCATTTGTCATTTTTCGTGCAAAAATAAGGGGTAAAATATCTTTTGCACGGATCGATAGTAACACTTATGGCTAGTGTTTTTGCAAAAGTTCCGGGTTCCAGCTCCTGTGGAAAAGCCGCCATCTTGGATATGAGGATATTTTTTTTAAATCCTCATCTGTTGTAAACTATTGACTTAACGAAAAAATGATTATCATACACTTTGTAGAAAACGATTTCCTACAACTTTTGTATAAAACTTTTTTGCGTAAGAATATTATTTATTGAGATAAAGTTAGAAACGTCAAAATATAAGGGTTAAAAAATATTCATAAGGAATATTTCGTTACTCGCTTAAAAAGTCATAAAATCTGTATATGAAATTTGTTCAAAATCAAATTTCCTTCATTTTTGTATGCACATTTTTTTTATAATGTCAACGGTTTTTGTTGGACAGCACGCCAAAATACGATACTTTGCTCTTGAGGGGACACAGAGGCTGCTGAAGTGCGAGAAAGACGCATAGAACGGAAAACAAATGAGTGGAAGAAAGAGGCGAAGAAAACGGCCTCTGCGTCCCCTTAAAGCATGATCGTCTCACGGTGTAACAGAAGCAAATGTTACTAACGAAATTAGGGGTAGAACTTTGATTGCATTAATCGATCCTATTACTCATGCTGATCACCGCAAAATTTCCGGGTTCCAATCCTTGCAGGGTGTAGCCGCCATATTGAATATAAGGGTGTTTTTTCCAAAATCCATTTATTTATATTGGTCAACTTGAGCGAAAAATGATTTGTACGGATTTTATAGAAAAAATAAGTTTCTTTAATTGCTTTTAAACGTAATGTGATTTTATTGTTCAAAAAAATGTATTGAAATAACTTTTACAAAAAAAAGGTTGCAAAAATCTTTATGATTGACTATCTTACAAAATTGAAAAACATAAAAATCCTCTTTTACCTCTTATTATGCTTGGAAAATATTCTTGCGGCAATTCTTTCAACAGAGGTCTTCTGGAAACTATTTGGAAGTCAGTATATTCTAAGTATGTTTTTGTCAATGTTCCGCGCATATTCCTAGAATATTGTGTACCAATAAAATGATTTATTAGTCTTTTAATTGCTGTATCAAAATTTTTATGGAGTGAATATTATAAAAGAGTATATGAATTGTAGAATATATTATAATATACTAGTAAAAGTTCTTATACTGTTGATGATTTTTCTATGATATACTAATTAATTTTTGATGTTGAGAAGAAACATTCATTTTCTCTTTTTTTGGTACTTATTCTTGTGAAAAATAAATAAGCAACATTGTGGTGTTCAATAAAGTTTTCTGCACGTTCTCAAAAATTGTTTATTAAACAATATATGAACATCATTCAATTTAAAAGCAACTGTTTCAATTTTTGATGAGCGTTTTTTATGACTGGGAAAAATCTTTATTATTATTCCAATTTTATTGAAGATTTTTGTGCAAGGTTTTCATTGAAATTTATTGAAAATTTTGATGAATTTTGTTTGGAAAATTATTATGTTTGTTTTTTATATAATTTTGAAAAGGGTGGCGTTTTATCTACTGCCCAGGAGCGACACTATGGGTGAATCCGGCCAAACGCTTGTTTTCCTACCCACTTCCGTTATTGTTTATTCGTAAATTAAGCTACAAAAAAACTTCATTTAGAAATTTGTAGCAATATGTTTTTTATGCGAAATCAATACAAATCATTTTTTGCTAAAGTTGGTAGTGACCAAGATAAATGGATTTTGAAAAAAACATCCTTATATTCAATATGGCGGCTACTCCGCAATGATTGGAATCCGGAAATTTTGCGGAAATAATCAACATATGTAATAGAATCGATAAGTACAATCAAAGTTCCACACCTAATTTCGTTAGTAACCTTTGCTTCCGTTATACTGTAAGACGATCATCCATCGAGAGCAAAGTATCGTACTTTGGCGTGCTGTATAACAAATACCGTTGACATTATTAAAAAAAAAAAAACGTCTACACAAAAAACATGAGGCACTAAAAGTATGTAAAAATGTATTTTAGTCAAGACTGGAGACAGGAGGATGATCTTCCTATGTTGACCCATGTAAAATTTGTCGGCAGGGAAGGTAGCCTTATTCTGTTCACTCGAAGTGAAGTGCGCGTAGAGCTTGTGCGCATACTTACATATACTTACACAACACATACAAGCGTGCTGCTCGAAGTGCGCAGAAGGCCAAAAATCGTTCTCGCGCGCACCCTACTTCAACGATTATCCACCTTGACGATAGATTTGGCTTCACTTATTTTGTCATGATCACCCTCCTGTCTCAAGTCTTATTGATTTTATTGCTCTAAAAAAACGTGGGAAATTTGATTCTGAACGAATTTCATATAAAGATTTTTATGATATTTTGAGGGAGTAACGAAACATGCCTTATAAATACTTTTCAACCCTTATTTTTTTACACGTTTCTTACTTTATCTCAATAAATAATATAATGACGTAAAAAAGTTGTATATAAAAATTGTAGGAAATTGTTGTCTACAAAGTGTATGATAATCATTTTTTCGTTCACGTCGTTATGAGGATTTAAAAAAAATATCCTCAGATTCAAGATGGCAGTTTTTCCGCAGGGGCTGGAATCCAGAACTTTTGCAAAAACACTAGCCATAAGTGATACTATCGATCCGTGCATTTTAGTCCTAATATTTGCGGGTTCCATATGGTATCACCGACAAATGCCCTGAACTATTTGTTTAACATTTATAACTCATTCTAGTTACTCCAGTTATGAAGTTGATCAAACTGTATTCTCAGATTCCAAAAAATGAATTCATTATTTTTTCCATACTTCAATCCTAGTTAACTCAAAACTCTTTGCAAAATTTCTATTTCAAAGTTTATTTCTAGAATATACACCGTATTACGTAAATAAAAATTTGAAAACAAATTATTTATTTGCCATACACAATTTTTTATGCTCCATAAGGTATAAGCAATTATTTTTCTACATTTAATGGAATCAACCTTTTTCTGCGTACGTTTCTGTCTGTATGGAAAAAAAGTATTGTTTTATGTCGATAATATGAAAATATGTTCATTGTTTACGTATCGGACATTCCAGGCCAACAGAATTTATGTATTTGACAGATAATTTATATCCCTAAAATGTACAAATTTATGAACACAAGCATAAAAAAATTAAGTTACGCCAAAATTTTTACGAGATGATTTTTACTTTTTTTCCATCGTACTTTGATGTTTTCGAACTCCTGTAGGTTTTAAATTTCTTAATAGTTTTTGGACATTTTAACGAGGTTTTGAAATTCTGCTTGGGTGGAGTGGCTCGTATGTAACACATTTAGCGTAATCCACGGGTGGGCCACTTGCGTGTTAAATTTCAATCTAAAAAAGTGGGGGGAATACAGCGGTGACATCTCTTGGATTCGCTTGGCGTTCTGCCTTCCCCTCAAGTCCCAAAGCTAAATTGACAGATGTAAACAACAGAATTGAGGTTACCGAGATATAAACAGAGCTGTATTCATTTGTTTTTCATATTCCGGCCGTTACTTCGGTTACTACCGGTAACAGCAGACATTTTTCCCTTCAAGCCCCGCGCATGCGCTCAGATGATATGTTCAAAATATCGTCTGCTAATTTTCTGCCAAGGCTTGGTATAAAGTGTCCCACCCCTGGCGTAATCAGGTGTAATGCAAATCATCCTTGGCACTAAGCGCAACAGGAGTAACACTAACACACAGACAAAACCTATATTGCTGATCATGACATGTCTGTGTAAATCTGTGATAATAGTTAAAATGCGTTTTTACGTATATGATTGTACGTCAGCTTCCACTAATGCTGCAAGTACCTAATTGGGGTGGGAAATATCTATGAAATTTAATAATAATGTTCTTTCATTATCAAGAAAATTAAATATTTTTCTCTATTACTTACCTGCATTTCAAAAGAAGAATGCTTGAGTGTATTTGCAGCTCTGAATAAATCTGAAGTTTTATGGGAAAAATAAAAATCTCATATTTTCAGGGTATTTCTGTATAATTTTTTGATAGTGATTAATTAGTTTTTGATTTTCCACATGCCGCAAAAAGTTATGTATTCATCTAATCATCTGGCCAATAATTGGTTAGTGATTTTTAGATGTAATGAAGAGTTTTTTTTATTTTGAAAATAATTGTTGACTGTCACATAATTTTTATTTGTGATTTCTGATTCCTGATTTTTATATAACCAATTTCAGCTAATAAATCTTTAAATACTAATCATTTTTTATGATTATTTATCTTTTTCCAAGTTTTCGACTGAAAACGTCCATAAATTAAACTTTTTCTTAATGAAATGACCTTCTATATATAACGAAACAAATGACTGTTACTCAAATGAAGAACGTATTTCTTCAATAAAAGGCTCAAGTCACGGACATTTCTCTTCAGGAATTCGAAAAAAATACTGTTTTTAAGTTCAAGCTATAAATAACATCATTCGAGGCCTACGAAAGAGGCACAAGCGGGGGGTGAAAGTCTGAAAAAAAAGTGTGCTGTGGTTTCGTGATCAGTTGGAGTTTCTCATTTTGCTCACGTGGAGCGCTAGTAGTACTAGTGAAAAGGTCACGTGAATCAAATGTCCAATCAAGTACCATTGAAAAAGTCACATGAGTCAATGGTCCAATCAAGAGCGAGTTACGTGATTTTCACTAAGACCGTCAGCGCCTCTACCGACTATTCGGCGCGGCACGGATCGATCAAAAAAAGTGAACACGCTTTTCGAGCCCGGAGCATACGGAGTTTCACCCCCCTGGGCACAACGGATAATCTGATTAGCAGTGAACCGCGAAGAATGGCTTTATGCCTCCTTGTGCCCTCAAAGATCATCCTTGTGCATCTTTCGAGTCCTTCGTAAACATCGAATAATGTTATTCACATCTTGAACTCAAAAAAACTACTATGTATTTTCAGTTATTTTGTAAATTTTCATTGAAAATAAATTGAAATAAAATTTTGAAATATTCAAAACGTTAGTCAATGAAACTTAATTTGGTATAGAAAACTTTTTGAGCGAGAGATGTTTATTACCATTTCTGAGCATTGTCCAGGATTTTTGTGATTCATAAAATTATCTGCGTGTGTTCTTTTATATATATATATATATATATATTTCAAAGATTGGTATGAGAATCACATTAATGTCTTCAATAACTATCGATCAATTTTCCCACCCTAGTACCTGCTAACGAGTTTTTCACGTCTATTCAAGGTGTCACAGCAGTATAAATTTCGAACCTGAAATTTTTCAGATTCGTAGTTAGCTGTCAATTATATAACTTTTAATAGAAATTGAAAGTGTCAAAGTTCCGAAGGTGCTCGATTTTCTTCAGATGAAATTTCATGATTCTATATATTTTAACAGGAAAACAGACCTTACCAAAAATGCACTTTGCACCTTTTGAATTGACTATTTTCAATTATTAAGTGTAGATCGAACTGCATAATTGCATCGAGAAATGTGAAACTTGATGCATTAGTATCGAAAGTTGAACAAGTGTATGAAGACGGTGGAATCATTTTCCAGTTCAAGTCGAAATTGACATGAAAATGTTTTGCTTATAAAAAAAAAATGGATTCGAAAAATGATAATTTTACTTTTTCGAAACTCGAGCCATAGAAACCGAAAGTTTTTTCATTTTGCAATTCATCAAGTTAAAGTTGGAACTAGAAAATTAAAATAATTACAAGTTTCAGTGTCTAGAATGTAGAAAACGAAAAATTTAAGATCTAAAAAATTCAGAATTAGTTAATCCATACTTAAACTAAAACTATGGCTTCGAAAATTTAAAGCAAAATTTAACTAAGAAATTAAGAAGTTTGTCCATCAATGTTTCGTTATTTTAAATATTCGTAGATTTAGAATCCGAAGAATTGAAGTTTTGGATTCTAACTTTAAAAATTTCGAAAGTTGTAAACTTTAATTTCTTTACCTGAAACATTGAAAGATAAAATTCAAACAAGAGTCCAAATTTTGAATATTTTGAATAATAAATAATTGAACTTTCAAAGTTATTATTTTCCTATTCGCAAAATAAATTTTTGAATCTAAAAATGAATGAATTAAGTTTATAATATATGACGAGTTCAGAATTTTAAAATGCAAAAACACAATAAGTAAAATTTGATAATGATCTATTTATCTAAAATAAGATTTTTATTATCGTCATACTTTGAGATGCCAATGATGCTATTTCAGTCTACAGAATTTTGTTTTGTAATTTTAATCTTACGCCTTAGAAATATTTTAGTTTTTTAATAAAAACTTGATATGTATGATAATATTGAAGAAAATGATTCCGAGATTGACGTAAAGTAACTTCTAACATATTCTAGCGATGGTTTCCAGCGACAGAAAAAAAAAAACGTTTCGAGCCACAATTTATTTCCGAATCATAAAACACTCAATCTGGCAAGTTGCGACTCTTAAAATTTTTGTATAGCTGCAAAAATTGAAAATTTACCGAGTTTTTATATGAAGATTTTAGCAAATATTTAGATTTTTCTAACAAACATTGCTTCTTGCAGTTTCACGAACACGAATTTTCACATTGAATACACGTGTATACCTTCCAAATCGTTGTAGATTTTGTAAATATAAGTTTATAACAAAATATTTGTATGAAAGAACATTTCCGCTACAAAGTTTTTAAGCTGAGTACCAATTAATAATTAGCAGCAAATAATTTGTTAATAATACTTTTCAGGATCTTAAGTATAAGATGAAAAATTTTTTGGCGATAACAAGTGAGTTTTTTGATAATCGGAATGTATGTATCATATTGTTATAAAAAATAATAAATGCATTATTTGTAGATCAGTTTAGTGAAATGGTTATTTTGCGTTGGAATAAGATAAAAATTCATTTTTAAAAAAATGTATTGTATTTGTAGGGAAACGCTCATTTATGTGGTATCCAAAGTATTTCATCGCATATCCAAGCTCAGTCATTGTTGTTCGAAGGCAATTAATTAAAATGTATGAATATTATTGTATACACATGTTACAAATACATGGAAATTATATTATATATGTACTAAATTTCTTAGTTATTTGTTACAATGTTATGTGCAATCTTTTTATTCTATTGCTCATATTTTTAGGTATTGAGTGAAAATAGGTATTTATGCTACAAGGGAATGAAAGGTTGGTTTTGATGAGTGAAGTTTGCGCCCTCCCTTCGGTCCGGCGCAAATCACACTCGTCGTAACGACATTTCATTCCCGTTAAGCATACAATATTTTTTCCCATGTATGTATAAAAAAGACCACTTGTTTTTCGTGATTCGCGGCAGGAAAGCCCTCTTTTTTGGGGCGGAAATTCCTATGACATTTGTGGGGACGAGTGTTGCTCGATCTGTTTAATTGAGTGTTTCACAGTTAAACCCCCACACATTTTTCTACGACGAAACGTCATGCGTTGTCGAGTCACCTGTGTCGACGAGGACTCGCCGATCGCAAGAAACAACCGAATGTCTGCGTCTACTTCTACCCGTTCGCACGAGAGTAATAGTACATTGTGTACCGCTGCGCATTATTACTGTTCCGAGGACAAGGACGATAATTTTTCGTCTGAGTATGGCAAATGCGCCAAGGTTCACATAAGATTTTCTACCCGGAGACGTACAAAAGTAACTTTTAACCCTGATTCTAGGGATTTATTGCCTCTTAGGGAGTAAAAGTAATCTCCTCTCAAAGTGATCAGCGATACCTCAAAAAGAGGGCTTTGTTCCCGCGTATCACGGAAAAAAGTGGCCTTTTTTCTGCATGCATGGGTTAAAATTTGTTTGAAAGTTTCACATGGTTGTTTTCGACTCGTCAAGTTTAAGTTTAGGCAAAATTTCAATAGTTTCTACTAGTTAAGAGAACGTTCTACGGAACGCCTTAATTTTTTATTCATGTGATTTTTCCAATGGTCAAGGATATTATTCTTTAGGATACAATATTATGTCTCTAAAGGAGACCTCGACGTGAGTAGTAAAAGTCATTTTGGTCCACAATAGTACATTTTTTTCCATGGTGCAAACGATTTTTTTTAAACCGCTATGATAAAAAATAATTTAATGGTTAATCAATCAACGAAGTGAACATTATTTCTCTTAAATGTTGATGGAAAAACTAAACTTTCAACTAATTTTATCCTACAGAAATATTCAGTAAAAATATTGAAAAAATTCAATCGGTCCAGATATCAAAGTTTATTTTCAAGGATTCAAAATCTTCATACTCTGAATTATGGAGTGGGTTTCACCCATTCAATTTTTATGATATATAACCCGCTACCCCCCCCCCCCCCCCCTCCCCCAACATACACACACAGAACATCGTCATTGTATAAAGGTAAGAGTTAATAAAAACAGAAAATAAAATTACAATCGCGAGTGAACCTACTGAAAAAAGTGAGGTACAAAAGTATTGAAATCAGTATTGAATTAATATGCAAGGTAAGTATTTAACTGCTGATTAATGTTGAAACAAATTGAAAAAGTGTATTGAGTTTAAAAAATATTCTCATCTCTTATGTGATAAATAATTACATTTGAGTGATGAACAAAAAAATTTTTCTAACATCTCTGTTTTCACGGCGAGTACATTTAATACGGAGACGGGGAACTTTATAAAATTAATGTTTTGTGAAAATGTAATATAGTCTCAGAAATAAAAGTAAGGGAGACCGGGGCATTTCGGGACACTTTTTGTGTTGTGAATTTTTACAAATTCATAAATTAGGTTACTGTTCATCAACTTGTATTTTTTGAAAGCCTGAAACCTTATCTACTGAACCCCGAAAATAGGATTTCTCTATTCCAGACGTAATAAGTAATATTTGTCATATAGTAAAAAGTGCACATCACACACAGTGCACAAAAAGGGACAGGTACCGGGGCATCCAGAGACACGTCGTTTGTAAGCAAAAAAAAAAATGCTATGAAAAGTAACCCTGGTGGAAAAAATCCGACTACTGTCCGATAGTACGACGATTAATCGTCGTAAGATAGTCGTTACGTTTGACGAAGTTACGACTATAACTTCGATTTTTTTTTCCTTGCCTCTGATGTGACGTTTTGTGGTCTTGTGGTTGCAAAAATAAGTAAAAGTGATTAACTTATTGATTCCAGAAAAAATTACCCATTTTTTATTATGTTCATTAGAAGTAAATAACAATTTAGCAGTGGTATTCGAGTTGGATAAAACAGAACGACAATAAATATGACAAACAATGCAGAACAATGCGACTTTATCGACAAAGTTGTCGATCTGACAAGCTGTGTCAATCTGTATATTGGTGCTTGATTTTGGCTGGAGTAGTATGTCACGCGCGGTTTATTTAGAATTAATATTAACAATTATTAAAACAAAAATCTAAATATATACGATAACATAAATTATAATTAGTTATGTATATGAGTGGATGTTTTGATATTCTGATACATAATAATTAATATATTGTAATTGATATATACATTATATGTATAATATTTACAATAAAAAATAATAAATTTTTGATGAATAAATATATTGTAATAAATGAGTTATTATTGAATAATATTAATCTAATAATAATATTACTATAAATATATTATAAATGATTTATCATAAGTAACATATTCAATTATTGTATATTTTTATAATAACGAGAGAAAAACGCTTATTTCATTTAAGATTGAAAAAAACTGAAATAATACTATTTTCAAATTTCGCGCGCTTGAACGGACAAAACAATGAAACAATGTCTTTTTAAGGTTATGGCGATGTTGTTACTTTTGATACTTGATAAATCATAACTTTCAGAGCAATATACAAATATTTAGCATCACAATTAATTAAAGGAGGTAATTTCGCTCCTTTTCTGGCAATTTTTCGCAAAAAATATGGTAAGATTGGCCTAAAATCGAAGTTGAAAAATACAGTCATTACGTTCGACAATGTTACGACTATGGTCCGACTATTTTCGGTCAGAACTTTTTCACCAGGGTAAGGAATGTGTTATGAAGATTTATTTTGTGTTTAATACTTTATTGACTTCAATACTTGTAGAAAATAGTCATATACAAAGTATCTAATTTTTGTCGCTGGATTCTGGCTGATATGTTCTTGGACGTCCTCTGCGTGCTAGTTGATTCCTTGTTGGGTTCTTCGATGTGCTCGCCCTATCGTGCATCTTCTAATATCAGAGCTATTAGAACTATTAGAATCGTGGGGGAAAGGGAATTCCTATTCGCCTCTGACCTAAGGGTGGGGACGGTTTCGCTCGATCATTGGCTTTCCCCCCACGATTCTAATAGTTCTAATAGCTCTAATATTAGAAGATGCACGATAGGGCGAATACTCTTTTTTATTGGTTGTTTTGCGAATCCTTTTGGTAGGATTTTGTTTTCTGTTAGTTTTTTTTTCTTGCACTTGGCCAATTCCTGTTCTTCGGCAAGTTGTTGCATAGTTTCCGGTTTGATCAAAATCCAGCAATTTTTTTTTTCTTCATATGTTTGATTTCTGCCGAGATCCCGCTTTTGAAAATGAACGAATAGTATGAAGCGTTCAATCTCCCTATTGTGCATCTTCTAATATTAGAGCTATTAGAAGATGCACAATGGGGCTAGTTCTTCAACTGACAATGAGGCAAATACTTATCATGATGGAATACTCATCCCTCGTGGTTCGGCAAAATTAGTGTAGAGATGAACGAAACACTTTGTACGTTTCAGCTGATATTATGATTGACAAATCTTCATTTTTCACAGCTGCTACTGCTTTCTTCATTTAATCTGTGGGCACTGCATCTTTTTACGCTTGTAATGTCCCAACATGTTCTTGTCAAAATAATAATCAGTTGTTATTTGTCTTGCACCGAAAAAGAAAGTGTCCTGAAATACCCCGGACATGTGCATACCTAAATGCCCCGACACGATTTTTTCGAATTTTCACTCTATACAGATTCTACCAATAAATTTCAGTTTGGATGAGAATATTAGTTGTGTTTAAAAGCGTACACGAAATAAACATACTCACCTGTTTTGGTGTTCTGCAGCTCCTGATAAGCAACAATCGCGAAAACGTAACCACGAAAATGCTTCGTTTTAACATATGTGAACTCGACCAAACTCCGTGTGACGAGCGAACCCCGGTTAACCAACGATGACTACGTGATCATGGAAATTAGTCAGAATCCAACGTTGTTTTATTTCTTATTTCCTTCTGTTCGATGGTTAAATTCCAATTCGTTTCGTCCAGAGAGGACCCCAGTGGAGACTGCCCAAAGGGACCGTTTAGAAAGGATATTTAAGACTCAGGAATGTTTTAAGGACAATGATAAGAATGTTTAATTCTGAGTTGATGATATTTATTTATTCAATACAATGATTCATTTTCATTATTTGGTTTTCAATTTCGTAACTTCCAATTAGTCGCATTTCAATATTCTTTATTTCAATATTCGCTCTCATTCATGCTTACAATTATCCCTTTCAATATTTGCATTTATAATATTCAATGTTATTTGCATTTATCCGTGCTTACAATTCGATATAATATTTCAACTGGTTCTGATAATGTTCCTAAAACTATATTTCTCCCATGTCGGCTAAATCCTTCATTAACGATAGATGAGAAGGGTCGATTTCATCTTTGAGTGTTTTTGAACTGGGATTCGTAGTTCGAGGTATCTCTTCGTATCTCGTCAAGTTATGTAATTCCCGGTCAGTTGAATCTACCTTTAAACTATTAGTTTGTTGTTTCCCGCAATGTTTGCAAATGGTTGTTATTTGTTTTTCGGGGGTTACAAGGGTGACCCCGAAATGCGAAGAAGCTTCTCTAGCTATTTCGTTTTCTAAATCTTCCCAAGAGTATGGGGTTCGGGGAGGCAACATCTTTAATATCCGCAGTTTAGTATGTAGGTTCAATATCCCCTTTTTTTTATATTCGGATCTATTTTCGCTGGGCTTTATCCCCCTTTTTCGTATCAAACTCTTGACGGCCCATATCATTTCTTCTACGAAAATCACTGGGAAAAGTTCGGGCCTAATATTATTTGCTCGCTATTTCTATACTATTACTTTAGGAAAAGATGCCTACTACTTCTTTGTCTAATCTTTAAATTCAACTCCATTATTTAATTATCCTTGTATTTTACTGTGACTTGATCATATTATTATTAATAGCTTTGATTTCAATATTTAAACTTAGTTATTCTCAATAATCGTGTTTCCAACATCACTAAATTTTAAAAGAGTCCCTTTCCTTTTTGAAATGAGAGGTTAAAAGAACATCGAGGTTGCTTTGGAACGAGTTGCCCTGGATCTAAAGCTCAGTCGGGGTAAATCCCTTCCGCTCGTTTTCCAGCTATTTGATATTCGGTAGGTTTTTTAGGATTTTATTTGCTTACTTTAATGAGTTTTTTCTATCCTTGTACGAATTGATTTGCGGATCAGGAGCACAGCTCCGGTTTGTTATCAAAAGGTACTCGGCTGTTAGGGTCGAAAGGTCGTCTTGAGGTCGGACCTTTATTGGGACCCGTCGGAGACAAATTCTAATGTTCAGGACGTTTTGGACTCGAGTGAGTTTTGGACGTTTAACGTGAGAATTTGATCTGACGCTCTAGCAAAATGCACCGGCTTATATACTATTCTTGACAAGAGTAAATTAAAGAATAAGAAAAGGCAAGGGAAAAATTCGTTTTCCTCTTCGAACGTCTCTTTTTCACTGTTAACGAGTCTAAATCGTAAATTCATTATTTGAAGTAGATAACTTGCTTATTATCAAAAGACTTAGTTCATTGCTTCCTTTCGGTAATTGATTCCTCGCTATTGAATGTCGGCGTCATTAACTTTCAGTATTGAAAATAAATAGTCGTGATTTTAGATATCGCCGCACGTAGAAGTAATAACTTATCTTAGAGTTTTATGAACCAAAATTTTTCTCTTTGGAAATAAATTTGTGATGAGTGGAAAAATCCCGCTCGTCACACTCCGTGACCCTATCGATCTGCCATGGACGTTTCGAAAGTCCGTGAACGTCCATCGAGTTTTTCACTCATTGTTCGTTGAAAAATCTAAAGGAAATTGATGTAATTTGTCAGTAATGGTCACTCTGTAACCAAATCACGCAAAAGATATTGAAATATATGATTTTAATAGAATAATAGTATTCACTTGTTTTCTCGTTCGTGACAGTCCGTGTACGTGTAAGTGTCCGTGTACACGGTCTGAGACGGACGAAAAAAACAAGTGAATTTTATTATTTTATTATATCAAGAATTTTCAACATCTTTTGCACGATTTGGTTACAGTGTGACCCTTATTGACTAAATACATCATTTTGGTTTTTATTTTTTGACGAACAATTAATGAAAAACTAGATGGACGTTTGCGGACGTTCGTGGACGTTCGAAACGTCCGCGAACGTCCATGGCAGGCCAATAGGGGAGTAGAGTAGTTACCTTGGACGCATCATAAGATAATTTTTTGGAATTTTTCCCATGTTACATTTTTAATTTATTCGCGCTGTCCCGGAATGCCCCGTATCCCGAAATGCCCCGGTCTCCCCTAAGTTAAAGTTATTCGTGTGCGGCTGTATTGTAAAATTACTATTTTATATATCACATAATATGTAAAGGCATAGTGATGTCACTATTGCTGTCGCATCTTTTGTACTCTATTTATGTTTTATTTTAAATCATTGTTTCAGTTAAGGAAGTTATAACTTTAAGGTTAATGACAAAAGTAATTGAAAATGAAGTAGAAACACTTGATTTAAGAGCAAGAATCAGCTGATCTATTAGAGAAATTCAAAATAAATCTCATTTAATAATACAAAAAAAGTGTCAGTATTAGCATCAAACAAGTATGTAACTTTGGTGGTGTTCGAATTATTTCAATATTTTTGATCGGGTTGAGTTTTCCATAGAAAACTGTATCTAGTCAAACTTTGGCATTGCCTATCTCAATTTGAATTATCTGCCAGTTACAAGGACCTATATATAGTAAAGTAACACACGACACAAGTCAATAATCTCAGTTCAGTAATAAGGCTCAGTAGTTATTATGGAAGTTGATACTATGGCCGAAATTATTTTTAGCAAAAAAAAGATTGTTTCTTTTACACCAGCCCACGAATTAATATTCACCTACTTTTGAAGTGGAGTTTCTTACGAGGGGGGACCCAAAAGTAACGGGAATTGTGTTACAACTTTTTTATTGACAAATTTTTTCACACACAATTTTTATCACCTTCAAAGTAACCCCCATTGACTGTAATACACTTGTTCAATCTTTTTTTCCAGTGTTCAAAACAGTTCTGAAATTCATTTTTTTCAATGTTTTTTAAACCTTCCAGCGATTTTTGTTTCACCTCTTCTACAGTCCCAAAACGTTTTCCTTTCATGTCCCTTTTGAGTCTAGGGAACAAAAAAAAGTCACAGGGGGCAAGGTCCGGTGAATAGGGGGGGTGAACAATCGGTGTCATGCCGTTTTTGGTCAAAAATTTCTTCACGGACAGCGCTGTGTGGGCAGGTGCATTGTCGTGGTGGAAGAACCAATCTCCTGTGCGCCAAAGATCCGCTCTTTTCTTCCGGATGTTCTCCCTCAACCTTTTCAAAACCTCCAAGTAGAAGTGTTGGTTGACCGTTTGGCCTGGAGGAACAAATTCTGCGTGGACAATACCTCTGCAATCGAAGAAACAAATGAGCAATGTCTTGATGTTGGACTTCACTTGGCGTGCCTTTTTTGGACGAGGCGAGAGAGGTGTCTTCCATTGGCTTGATTGCTGCTTTGTTTCGGGGTCGTAGCCATAGCACCATGATTCATCGCCAGTTATAACCTTGAGAAAAAAATCTGGGTCTTCATCCAACTGATTTTGCAGCTCAAGACAGGCCTGAAGTCGACGCTCCTTTTGATCGTCGGAGAGAAGGCGAGGAACAAATTTGGCTGCAATCCTCCTCATGCTCAAATCTTCAGTTAAAATCCTCTGAATTGAACTTCATGACAATCCAGACATCTCACAAAGTTGATCGATGGTTCGGCGACGGTCTTCATGAACAAGAGTGTTGATTTTTTCAATGTTTTCGTCCGTTCTTGAAGTCGAGGGGCGCCTAGAACGAGGTTGGTCTTCTATTGACATCTCTCCATTCTTGAAACGCGAAAACCAGTCGTACACACGCGTTTTACTCAAAGCATTATCCCCATAAGCTGTTTTCAGCATCACAAGGGTTTCCGCGGGTGTTTTTCCTAACAAAAAACAAAATTTTACAGTCGCGCGTTGCTCTCCGCACTCAGCCATTTCACGTTTTCGCTGAAACGGAAAAAGTCGTTTCACTAGAAAAATTCTTACGGACGAACGAATGCACTCACAGCAAATGAACTTTGCACACTGACTTGGGAGAGTAGCAGCTTGGAAGAGAACCAGTGGAGAACCCGATCCCCCCCTCCGTGGTCCCCCCACCACCTAATTCCCGTTAATTTTGGGTCCCCCCTCGTATATGAACTTATACAGGAGGGTAAAATAAAGCGACATTTAGACTTAGACACTTGAAAATTTTTGTCGAAGTTCAGGTATCACTTACGAGTAAAATCATAGAAATATTGGGACAAATAAACCACAAAGAAGAAAGGAGGGATTTCAAAAAAAAAATTTTTTTCGTGTAAAAATAATGATTTTTCAGAACTTTACTCTTCACTCTTCACTCTTCATGCAGCACCGGTTAATTTGCATCAATCACGATGAAATTTTTACACTCGCATTTTTTCTTGGCATTTCGAAACTTAAAGGAGGGTGCGTACATCGATTTTCAAAAATGACCCAAATAAGGACCACCCTCATATATATGTACGTTAGAAAATGAGAAATTAATTAATATATATATATATATATATATATATATATATATATATGTATAATGCTACAATTCCTTAACTGCTAAAAAACCTAATTAGGCATTATGTAACTTTTGCAACTTATAAAATAAATGTTTTTATAACAAGATTGATATTTTTTTCCCTCAAACTGTTTTTACACGCCTAAATTATGAAATAGCGAGTTAAGGAAAAATCGTTCTTAACTATCCAAAATGACAAATTGAAACAAATCCTATCGTTTTTTTTGCAAAATATCTCTTGAAATATCATAATATAACTCTTTTATATCATTTTTTGGTTTGAAAAGGCTTTTTTTAAGTCATTTTCGTATGCGACGTTTATCGTTCATGGCGACGTGCAGGCGACGTTTAACGTCGCATCCCGATTACTAGGGGCATTAAGTGATTTTTTTCAAATTTTCAAGTATGTGAGAAATGCAGTTTTTCAAGGTTTTTATGATAAAAATAGAATTTTAGATCTCAAATACGCAGACATCCGCTTTTGTCCGCTAAAAATGGAGCCATAATTATAAGAATTACAATTTTATATTTTCAAAATTTTGCATAAATAATTTCTCGGAAACTTGCGCTAACTTCGTGAAAAGCTCTTGCAGACTTGTTTATGGAGTCATTAGCAATCGATTTTATGCATTTAGATCTATAGCGGAAAAAAAATTTTTTTGTTGCACAGTGTTATGTATAGCTGATGAGCCGATTTAGATAATAATCGAATTAATGAAACTTGGGTATACACATTTCACTCATGTAAAATGATGTTTTAAAAACAACGATGTAAATATATGGCCTAATATTTCCGCGTTTGAGGAAATTATTTGATTAAAATTGTTAAAAATTTTACGCTACATGTATAGTACATAAGGACGTTTTACACATAGAATGCATGATCACGATCTTGAGGAGAGAGCTGGGGCCGCTGGGGGGTCTAAAATCTCGAAAAAAAAAAAATGTGTGGCGTATTATGTGCCCAGCTCCTAACTCAGAATTTCGAAAAATCATTGTATAAATAATTATAATACAAAGCTCGCCGCGTCGTTTAAGCTTCTCGTGAAAAAGGTATGTAATGCGCGTCTGATATATTGAATAATACCCTGTCTACATGTATTTGTCGGCAGCATGTGTAATATGATGTGTATATTATATGTATAAGAAATGAAGCATGTTGATCTTTTTTCTTATACATAATTATACATAAGAAAATAGATCAACATGTTATTTTTGGCGTGAAATCTAGAATATACTGCACTGAGAGATGAATTAAAGCGTCACCAGCGACGACCTTTCGACCCAGCGCAATAATCAACGAACCCGCCTTAAACGAATGAGATACAAGATTCGAGTTTTTGTTTTGTCATTTTGTTGACTTGATTGCTTGCTGATGCAGGCTTCAGTAGCAGAAGCAACGGAAAATTTGCTTGGTGCGAACGCCGCGTTTGCGGGGCATTATTCTTTTTGATATATAATTGATAAACTAGTAGTATAATAATAATCGCGAGAAGGCATCATGCATAACCACCAGCACTACACGAGCCATGAAAACGAAAGCCTTTTGCGAAACTGCAATGTTTCAACGGCAACCACTAGTTTCACGGACGGGATCAGACGCTATGATGATGTTAATCGTCGTCACCGTGGTTGAGTAGTGTGCTTTTCGAGATTTACTATTTTTATACATCATCAGGACATATAATATGCAAATTATACAAAAAAAAAAAAGTACAATCGAGCATCATATAATCATGTGTATCATATAATTATAATCATACATGTGATTATAATTAATAATGTATAGACAAATTTGACTCACGCACTCGATCAATAAATAATTATTAATATCAAAAATCATCGTTTTCTAGAATCTGATCAATGCTATTATCATGTGTCAAATTTTTTTTTCATATATATTTTCTTCGGCGGCGCATACGTATTATGCGCATTAGGAGGAGCGAGCACGTTTGGCACGATATTCTTGATCGTAAATGCGACCCTTGGTGCGGGACTTTTGAATTTCCCCGAAGCTTATGACAAGTCTGGTGGCATCATTGTATCCGTTTTAATTCAACTATTTCTACTCATTTTCATCATCGCCGCTCTTGTGATTCTCGCCAATTGCAGCGACATGGCAAATACTTGCTCTTTAGATTCAACTTTCGCCAAATTGTGCGGTCACAAATTTTTGTGCAGCATTTGCATCGTACTTTACAGCTTTGGATGCTGCATCACTTTCATCATCATTATAGGAGATCAATTCGATCGTGTTTTCGCAACTTTTTATGGCATGGATTTTTGCAATCACTGGTAAATATAACGTTAAAACCTTTTCCTTTTGTCGAATACATTCTATAAAATGAGCGAGACAGAAATTTCACATCATGATTGTTTGACATGTATATTGCACAATATTTTTCATTTTATGCTACACGTTCCACGTATATTGCAAACATTGTTGTTAGCTTGGCAGTATTTCTTATTTACCCAATTTTTTTCCATGTTGGTACATCCTCGGAGTATCGTAGTAGTAGCTAGTAGTGATACGATGACTTGAGCTGGATGAGCATGTTTAATGCCATCATCGGGTTGAATATAAAAGTGCAGGGTTCAATCAATTCGTACGACACGAGTGTTTGTAATAATATCAAACTTGAGAGTTTCGAGTTTGATAGAGAATTATTATTATAGAGAAATAGATTCTAGAATCCTATAAATCTACCAGTTAAATATATACTCTCCAAACCACTCTAAACTTGAAAACTGTGAAATATTCATCTTCTACTTTTGAAATAAGTGAGTATGCACTGGTCAAGTAGTACAATTCCACTAATTTACTGGGTTTAGAGTGAATGCTCACTAGTGAAACTGTGCAAATCCTTTATTTTCGAGGTGCAAGACTTTTACTGCTACACAGTGAATATGCACTGTGAAACAGTCAATCAAAGTTTTGCTTTTTCAAATTTAGAGAGCAAGAATTGATGAAAAATTTCATGTAGTAGAGTGCAAAGTAGTCCAGGCTTTTTCTAAAGGTTGGACTTTTGGTCAGCGATGAGTATTCAGTATTTAATTTAAAAATTAAATGTGACTTGGAATCAAGAAAGGAGGTTAACAGTCGTTTATTGCCGTAAGGTCCATTTTGTCTTCTCCCTCTTTTCTGTATCCTCGCAGTCAGATACACAGGAATATCGGGGAATGTTGCGTAGAGACGATCGCTAGCTTATTTCGAATGAGTGTACATAAGGGATTAAGGTGCCCTGCGGAGTGAATAAATTATCTATGGAAATATGCCCCATTTTTTTTGCATTCTCTCGCTCTGGTGTACATACTTGGATATCAGATTCCCAAATTCGTTTTATAGATGCTTTTCCTGCAACTTGCAAGTTCGCGACTTCCAATCCTATACATATCGATGTTTTTTTCATTGTTTTTATTGGATTAGTTTTGAGCTATACTATTCGATTTAAATTTTTTACAAAAATCTATTTATCAAAAGATTTCACCACTGCATAATTTTTTATGAAAATCCATTTTTTACAAGATTTCAAGTATCTTCAATTTTTTCGAACATGTTCAGAACCTTGAATACTTAATTTGAGAAGAGATGTATCTATATGTATCTTTGAGAAGAACAGTGTACGTAACTTTCCCTTTTCAAGTTGCTGTGAAAATTATGAAAACGCTCAAGTTCATTGAATTTTTCGTAATGAATGTGATGTTGAAAAATTACTTACTTGGTGTTTTATGACAACATACATTTTTTTTTTTTTCAAATTTTTATATTCGCCGAGATATCAATAAACTCAACCCTAGTGATTTTTAAGCTTATAAAAACCTTATAAGAAAAAGAAATTTTTTATAACAATCCGATTTCTTATAAGGTCACCTTATAAAAGCCTTATAAGTATTCAATTTCTTTTATGGTGACCTTATAAAAACCATATAAGAATCCGAAATTTCTTATAAGAATGTATGTGATAAAATCTTATAAGAAAAAAAAAACTTGAAAAACTTTTTGGATCCATTTTCTATAAGAAATTTCAGTTTCTTTTAAGGTTTTTATAAGGTGCACCTGATAAGAAATTGAATTCTTATAAAAAATTTCTTTTTCTTATAAGGTTTTTATAAGGTTCAAAATCACTAGGGAAGTTTTTACGATCGCAGGAAATATCTGCAGGTAATTTTCCTTTTACTTCTGAAAATTCCGGAAGTGTCCAAACAACCCTTTCAGAAATTATTTGAATAATTTTTGGAAAACCATTGATTATTTGTGAACCTACTTCAATCATGAAAAAAGTATTGCATGATTATCACTCGATCTTCCAGTGCTTAAGCAACATTCTATAATTGTGAGATTTTTTGGAACTTTTGATGATAAATACTTTTCTAAATTTATGATAAATAGAAGCGGTGTTTTCAATCTCTACAATTTGAAAATGTTTTGTTTCCCGGGAAATTTTATCGTTAAATAGAAATATAGGATTGAAAAAAAGCCATAGAAACTATTTTGTCTCAGGAAGTCGGAATTAAAACGAATAATCAAGGATACACGCAAAAAACTTTTGTGCTAAACCAGCCAATGGGAAATGAGCAGCTACCAGATTAATGCTACTCTAGCTAGTAAGTGTGCTGAAGTAGCTAGTGAGTGTGCTATATTAGCAGTTATACTTGAAGCTGCAACTAAAAAATATGTGCTATACTTACAGAAAAAAATTGTTGTACGTATATTAACCTATATTTTTGTGCTGCAGCATTACATATTTGCGTTGCAGCATCAGTTGATGTTGCTGATTCAGCACATTTAATGCATCACATTTGCCGTTGACTCATTCAGCACATCTAATTCTTGCTTATTCATAACATATATAAGCTACAGTAGCATAAATCTGGCAGCGTAAGTGTCATGGGCTGATTCAGCATAACCAGTTTTTTGCGTGTATCTATACAGGATTTCCTGGAGTCCACGAAGAATATTTTAATAGTTTTTTCTTCTCATTTTACGAACCCTAGCAGGTTTTGTCGGATAATATATCATCACCTATCATTATCTATCATCGCGTATCATCCCATTGCATGAAAAAGCCTTATCATATAGTTTTGATTCGGAAAAAATGTTTAAAAAATCAACGGGCGCATACAGTTACTAAGACAAAGTTAACTTACGAACCTTGCTTTTCATATATTCACGAAATTTTTGTATTCTTTTAAACAAAAGCTAATCGATATAAAAGATGGTCATTTTTTAAATCAGCTTGAGCTGATTTAAAATCAGGTATCTGAGAAAAATACCTATTATTACCTGCAGCAAAATGATTGTTGACCACTACAGTTTTCGAAACTATGGAAAGACAATTTTTCAATATTTCCAAATATTTTATTTTTAATTTGACCCACTGTTCGAAAAATTTCGGTGGGAAAAAAAGGATTTCTGAAAGGGTTGTTGGACACTTTCGAAATTTTCAGAAGTAAAAGGAAAATTACCTGCAGATATTTCCTGCGATCGTAAAAACTTCCCTAGTGATTTTGAACCTTATAAAAACCTTATAAGAAAAAGAAATTTTTTATAAGAATTCAATTTCTTATCAGGTGCACCTTATAAAAACCTTAAAAGAAACTGAAATTTCTTATAAAAAATGAATCCAAAAAGTTTTTCAAGTTTTTTTTTTCTTATAAGATTTTATCACATACATTCTTATAAGAAATTTCGGATTCTTATATGGTTTTTATAAGGTCACCATAAAAGAAATTGAATACTTATAAGGCTTTTATAAGGTGACCTTATAAGAAATCGGATTGTTATAAAAAATTTCTTTTTCTTATAAGGTTTTTATAAGCTTAAAAATCACTAGGGTTGAGTTTATTGATATCTCGGCGAATATAAAAATTTGAAAAAAAAAAAATGTATGTTGTCATAAAACACCAAGTAAGTAATTTTTCAACATCACATTCATTACGAAAAATTCAATGAACTTGAGCGTTTTCATAATTTTCACAGCAACTTGAAAAGGGAAAGTTACGTACACTGTTCTTCTCAAAGATACATATAGATACATCTCTTCTCAAATTAAGTATTCAAGGTTCTGAACATGTTCGAAAAAATTGAAGATACTTGAAATCTTGTAAAAAATGGATTTTCATAAAAAATTATGCAGTGGTGAAATCTTTTGATAAATAGATTTTTGTAAAAAATTTAAATCGAATAGTATAGCTCAAAACTAATCCAATAAAAACAATGAAAAAAACATCGATATGTATAGGATTGGAAGTCGCGAACTTGCAAGTTGCAGGAAAAGCATCTATAAAACGAATTTGGGAATCTGATATCCAAGTATGTACACCAGAGCGAGAGAATGCAAAAAAAATGGGGCATATTTCCATAGATAATTTATTCACTCCGCAGGGCACCTTAATCCCTTATGTACACTCATTCGAAATAAGCTAGCGATCGTCTCTACGCAACATTCCCCGATATTCCTGTGTATCTGACTGCGAGGATACAGAAAAGAGGGAGAAGACAAAATGGACCTTACGGCAATAAACGACTGTTAACCTCCTTTTTTGATTCCAAGTCACAAATAAATTTTTTCTGCGCTTGAGTAACAAATATACACATCATACACAAGTTTTCAATAACTTGCCCATCAGTATATTAAAAGTACATTGCAACAAATAATTAAAACAACCTTTATATTTTTAGAAGGAAATCATCTATTTATTGTCATCATTCGTGAAACTTGCTTTAAAACATTTTCATATCATGATAGTTTATTACGTAACTAGAACATTTTCATTTTAAATTTACGAGTGTATGAAGTTTGTAGACCGAGGCAAAGCCGATGAGGTTTTGAATGAATTCTGTCATCTGTTATGTATAAAAATGAAATGGTGTTGGTTTGAAACCTTACAACTGATGAACGGAGTGAGGGATTTTCAAAATTCTTGTTTTTATTTTTTCTGTTCCCTGAAAACCACATTCCAGATTCGGACATAGATATCATTTAACTTTGATCAAATCTGGAGTTCGATCCCAGATTTGATAAAAATTGGATGATATCTATATCTGAATCTGGGATGTGGTTTTCTGGGTTACTGTCTGCAGAAAGTTTATCACTAAAAAACAGTTCATCTTTTGACAGTTGAAACCAACTCGGCATTTTTTCTTCCATTGATGAAGTTGAAAAAAAATGTTGAAACTTTTTTATTAAAATATATTCTAAATGAGAGATCAATCATTGTACATTTGTATCACACCACTATATCATCGGTTTGCTCTAAATGACTCGAAAGAAAATTCATACTAATTTCTTCATTAAAAAACTTGATACTTAATATGACACTTTAGTCTAAATGATTTTATAGTTCCGACTGTGAAAGGCTTGAGGAAAAAAACTCTTTACCAACAAAACCGTTTATTATTTATTTGTCTCTTCGTTATATTATTATATCTTTAACGTAGTTTTTCGCAGGCTGTCTGCTGAGTATATCTATTATAGTTACATATAACTAATGACAGAATTAGCAGAACATATTTATTAATTCCTAATAGGTTTATGAATTATAAATAATACCGTAC
This sequence comes from Platygaster robiniae, assembly GCA_028476575.1. Lineage (NCBI taxonomy): Eukaryota > Metazoa > Arthropoda > Insecta > Hymenoptera > Platygastridae > Platygaster > Platygaster robiniae. Next base: position 24,023,795 of record CM052021.1, read on the forward strand.
GTATTTGTACGATATTGATTATTATATGTGCCGAGGGGCTCGAACAAAACGAGTTTAAATATTTTGAACTGGTAAATCGAAAAACCAACTTACTGTGCCAGGAAGTACATAATACAGTTTATTAATACACACATGACAAAATAGAAGTACTGTACGGATTCTCTACCAAACAATTGTTTATTATTGTAATTGCGTGATTATTATTTGCAGGTATCTTTCGCGAGCTTTCATAACAACCGTATCTTCAACGTTATTCATTCTGCCCTTGTGTTTCTTTACGCGCCTTGAGGTTTTGAGTTTCGTCAGTTCAATCGGTTGCCTTGCCATTTTGTTTGTTTTATGGACAATAGCCTATGAAAGTGTCGTGAAAATTCAATTCCCATCGAAACCAATAAAATTATGGCCAAATAACGCGGTCGAGGCTTTGAGAATAATCCCAGTCGTCTGCTTCAGTTATCAGGTAAGTAATGTTAATACACGCTATTATTATAAAAAATGTTTCTCTTCTTCTCATCACAAATTTTGAAAAATTTTAAACGTCTTGATCCTGCTTATTATAAAGTAATGAAAACTTGGTAGCAAAAATATTTCTCTTATTGTACATCATTTACGTGTAAAAACTATAACATTATGTGGAATAATATAACGCTCATTATAATAGTTGAAATGAGGACGAAATATAGAAGCACATTTTCCAACGTATTCATAATGATATGTTATTTGTATATTTTCTAATAAAAATTGAATAATTTTACTTTTTCTTGTAAAAAATACATTTTCATATTATCATTTCGTGATTTGTTGTAGAAATCTATGATATAATATTATTATTATAGTAATTATTATTGTTCTTGTTTATTAGGGTCATCTATCGGCAGTACCAACATACGCGTGCATGAAGAACCCAAGCCTCAAGAAATTTGCGTATTGTTCGGTGGCGAGCATAATGTTGTGTTTTACAAGTTACACCATCGCAGGAGTTTTAGGATACGCGGCATTTGGTAGCGGCAAGGTTCCAAGTGACATACTCCAAGGATACGCTGACAAAAGCATCGTCCTTTCGATAGCGCTTCTCGCAATAGCTTTGAAAATATTCACAACCTATCCGATTATACTTTATTGCGGCCGAGACGCTCTTTTCAATATTCTCGAGTTGCATCATCAGCCAGCTGCTAATGTTGATGCAGCAAACTCAAATAATAATATTCGGGCTGATGCAACTAATATATTCACTACTATTTGTTGGTTCGGGACAACCTTGGCTCTGGCAATCTGGCTCCCCGATATTTCTCCTATGATAACCATCCTCGGCACTCTTTCCGCCGCCTTTATATTCATTTTTCCTGGCATTTGTTTGCTCCAGAATACGCTTTTAAAAGACCCACAGCTATTTTTCTATAAACACAAATTTCTCATCTTGCTGGCCGTGTTTATGATAGCTTTGGGCACGTTTGTTTGTGGCCTTATTTTTATCGAATCCCTTGGCGAATGGAGATTTCAAAATAATTATATTAATAACAATGATAATAGTAATATTATGACTGATGATACGGCCAAAGTGTTGCATCACATTAAAAATCATTATCATCATCATCATCATCAGATTTTCATTTCTACTACTCTTCGAGTATCTAATAAGCTCATGAGAAATCTGTGTGATTAATAAACCAGCTGCATCAGCATATTATAACAATGTAAATAATAAAAATATATATAATATACGTAGATTCTATACAAGATTTAAAGTCGTTTTTTATTGAATGAAATTTTTAACATTTTTCGAAACATTCAGAACGAAAAAAGAATAAATCACATCGATGATGAAAAAAATCAACATACATGGCGATATTTGTGATGCCTGTGCTAATGTTTAAATCACGTAGTTTGATTAATCAATTAAAAATTGAGTGTGTACCACTTGAGACACGGATTTTCTTGCTCATAAAAATGCAATTAAATTGTGCAAAACTTGTTTTTTCTCACCTGCAAAAAAAGTGGCTACTCTTACATATGCATAGTGCTTTTTCGGTAAGGTATCATTATCGGGAGGTCAAAATCAAGAGAAGAAAAAAAATTAAGACGAGTCAAAATCAATGAGAGATTCCAGGCGAGGGAAAATACAATCAGAGTAATAAAATAGGATGCACGTTGTAGTATGTATTATTATACTAAATGCGTATACACAATTTGTATATACAACTTGAAATCGTTAGTTTACAACGAATTATTCTATCTTCATTAGAATAATTTATGTTATAAGATTATGCATGAAAATGTTTCTCATACAGGTTTTAGACATCGAAACTACTACAGGATCATACGTATCATTTCATTTTTAGTAAATCTGGACTCGAGCCTTTCCAGTCACTCACCTGCTCGGTTTTTCTGACAAATAATTATTTTCCAACCTTGAATTACTTACGTTTCTTGATAATTTTTCTAATATTGACAACAACAAATAACTTTTAGTTTGAAGTTAGAGGAGGCATAAGGTGGTTTTTGAAATTAATAGCAATGGAAATAATATTTTACTCTTAAATACTAGTAAACAAAAGCAAAGAAAAGGGAGGAAAGGGGTGGTGCTTTTGAAATATTTGAAATTAATAATAACAATTGTTATTATGAATTAGTAGTCGAAATCGCAGCTGTTAGCCAAAGGCAAGGTGGAAATTGAGATAGCGCTTCCGAATTATTCGTTAAAAATTTCTTATAATAAAAAAATTTTTTCTTCATAATTACAAATACAGGATAAAGAGAAGAGAAATTAGGAGACACTTCCGAATTTCGTATCAACAATTCATAGGGGTAACGATAATATTGTGAATGTAATTTATACAACAGAAGCAAAAGGAGGGAATGAGTGGTGCTTCTGGAATAATTAAGATTACAACAATTACAATGTGCCGCTATTGCAAGTCATAAAGCCGGACAGGTGAGTGACTGGAAAGGCTCGAGTCCAGATTTACTAAAAATGAAATGATACGTATGATTCTGTGGTGGTTTTGATGTCTAAAACCTGTATGAGAAAAATTTTCATGTATAACCTTATAACATAAATTATTCTAATGAAGATAAGCCCTTACGGAGAGCATGCGAAAGATTTTGTTTTTTTTTTGGTATTTTTTTCGGACTAGAGCTCTCGCCCTAAATTTTACGTTGAAAATGTTTTTTTGGGGTCCCATGCCATTTTAATGGGAAAAAAGAGGGCTCTATAGGCACCGGATAACGTTGTAGTAAAAATCTGAAAAAATTCGAGAATCGTTTTCGAATTATTTGGAGCCGATGTTCTGAGGGTCATCACGACACAGCTGTGTGTCTCCCAGCCACTCCTGGCCCATAGGGTATATCGGCGGATTTACATCCAATGCAACTTTTGTTTTCCCAAAACCTTATACATATATATTCCCAGCACGCACAACAACTATGAGAGTGTCTGGATTTTAGGTGGATTTCGAACCACCCATAGTTGCCGTTGATTACTTTCAACTTAGCCTTATACTTTTTTCCTACGATGCCTGCCATCTATTGCCAAGTCCAGTCCACTTTGGCCTTTGGGTCCAATCTCCATATGCCGCAATAGTAACGTGACAAAAGCAAACCGTTACATTATCATCATTAACTATTTGGAGCCGATCTAAGGGGTGCCACGGTTCAAATTCCATCAAAGCCATTTTAAGGACCAGCCTAATGCGTATGCATATAACTGGTTATCAAAGTGACGACACGAATGAGGGCACGAATGACGGAACGCATGGACTTGGAAAATATTGCGCCAACTTGTCTCGTCATCAAGACGAGTCGTCATTACGATGTTGTCAGCGAGCCGTCTGACGATGTATTTGACGTATCGTCCGACGGCCCGTAAAGTGACCGATGACGTATTCCGTCATTCGAGTCGTCAATGATTATTAACGCTACTTACAGGCCCGTAGCCAGAAATTTGGTTCGGAGGGGGCCCAAAATGTAGTTAAAAACTTTTTTTTTTTGGGGGGGGGGAGGTGGGACGGAAATGCTTGAGGGATGTCTTGTATGGATATTTGTTATCAAAGTTGGACTCATTAGTGAAAAACTGCTTCATTATTATCATCAATATCCTCACTGTAATTTTAATTGTCAATCACACACATGCATATTAACTGTTAAACAAAAGCTAGCGTCAATTTTAGTAGACAAAATTTACAATTTCGCGATTGCCTTGCTGCCATAATCTTCCTATGGGAACTCTTGTATTAGTCTGTAATTCATGAATTACAAAACTATTGCAACCGACCGGGTAAATCCCTATTCTACCAGCTGATCAACCCGATCATTTCTTCGCGCGAAATATATAATTTACATTTTTCTGACATATTATTTATTAAATGTAATTTCAGTGATTACAATAATGAAAGATTCATAAAAAACTTGAAGTCTAACGATATGATTTTGGTAATTATTCAAAAGAATACATAAGGGAATTTTAGAAATTGAATTCCGTGCGAAGAAATGATCTAGATGATCGGCTGGTAGAATTGGAATCTACCCTGCCGGTTGTAATAGTTCGTAATTCATAAATTACAAGATTTCCCATAGGGCTCGAGAACCTCATCCGCATTGACAGCTAAGTTTCCATGAATTGACAGTACGGCGAGTTCACTGAGTCTTTCATTGCCCGCTGAATTACATAAGTAAGTTTTGATTCTTTTCAGTATCGATAATTACCTTTTTATCATAGCGGTATAAAAAAATATTTGATTGTTGGAAATTTGCTCGTGTCACAAAAATCTAATACTTGTAAGACCCCGGCATCTTTCTCGAGTCCCGATAATTTCTCACACCATAATTTATACTCTGCTTTTACAGCGGATTCTGAAACTCGATCGTCAAAGTATGGCGAAAGATGATGCAAGTCATCCACTTTTTCGATTGTAGAAAATTCAGGGAGAAATATCTGTAAGCTTGATAAAATTCTCGTGTTCTCATTAAGAAATTTTTTTGACAAATTCTGAATCAACGTATCGAACCGCAAACAGAAAATTGTTGGAGGAAACAAAATAGCATTTAAACTTACTGCGTTTCAATACTTTTGGTGTCGCCGCCTTTAATCTCACGCACAAAGTATTGAAATGCTGTGCGTTTGAATCCCATTCTGTGTCCTTCAATAATTTTCTGCTTGCAGTGCGAGGCAAGAAATAAACACAGCAGACCGAAAGTACGATTCAACAGAGTCTGTTTGATAATTGGAACGAGTTATTTGCACGTACGTGAGTCTCGAAACTTTCAGCTCCTTATTGAATGTGGCTTTTGCAAGCTTTTCAGCTGCTATAAAAGTTTCGCTGAACGATACTTCTGCAATTTTTCGTTCTTCTTGAAGCATATTCACGATTTCGGGTACATGCTCTACTCCCTAGCAAAGGCCCGGGGACGGAGTTCCGTGCTTTTTGCGTCCTTTTTCCGTTTCATGCTGTTTTCTCAGCAATAACCGATTTTTTTGCTTGACAGTTATCATGCGATCACAGATTTAATTTTTCGACTTTTTTGATTATTACATGTAAAAGTACAATTATCAACCATACAATAACGGAGAAATTGACTTTATTTATTAATCGTAATCAAAAACAAAACATTTCAGCTTAAAATTCAGGAGAATTAATCAAAGGACGGGAAAGGCACGGAGTTAGAAATCAATGAGCACGGAGTTCCGTGCTTTTTGCGTGCCTTTTGCGTCCCCGAGCCTTTGCTAGGGCTGCTGACGCTAAATCACATGACTTTTCTTGCAGTTGAGCTGACAAAGGAAGCGTGAAGCTAAAAATTTTGTTGCAAACCAAGAGACTGACAAGAGGAACTCGCTTTTCTGAACTGCTAGCAGTAAGCAGGCCGCAGTTTTAGAAATAGTCCAAGATTTTTCTAAAATTTTTTCTAATCCCATGTGGATGATTTAGAAAAGTTCTACGAAAGATAGTATACTGTCATGTCGTTCGATAAATCTTGTTTTGCAAAGACGTATAACCTCTTCTTTTTGCTCTCTGGGACATGTTCTTTGATGAGATCTAATCTTTGATGAGATTTCGTCGCATACGCGTGATTTCTAAATAAGTTCACGATGTCGTTCACAATCTCAAGACAATAATTATGAACAGGTGGGACTGGCATAGCTTTTGACAATTCGAGGTTCGAACAATGACTATAAACAATTAACGCGAATCATCAATGGGTACAGATTCTTCATTCTCACCTGGACGCCACTGACATGACCAGACATGTGATGTGCTCCATCACGTAACATAGATCAATGCATTTTTCCATTTTGAGGTTTAACTCTTTACAACTTTTCTGGAGAGCTTCAGTTATTTTTTCAGAAGTCCGGTTGTGAACTGGTACAAATCCTACAAAATCTTCACGAATAATCAGTTTTCGTAAATCTTTTTCGAAGTTGAGGTATTTGAGACCCTGACAAAAGGCCCGGGGACGGAACTCCGTCCTCCTTGCGTCCTTTTTCCGTTCTATGCTGTTTTCTCAGCAGTCATGATAAAAATCACATAAATTTTTCCCGGAGATGACTTTTGATGTGTTACGTTCAGAAAAAAACAGTTTTTACTTGATAATTTAAGAATTATTTAATTTTTCATGTCAAAATATACGTTTAAGAATGCAATTATGAACTATAAAATAACAAATTTTTCCTTAAGAAATGGACTATTTTTCTTAGATATGATCAAAAACAAGACCCTTCAGCATACAATTCAGGAGAACTTATCAAAGGACGAAAAATGGACGGAGTTCGAACGCAAGGGGCACGAAGTTTCGTGCTTTTTGCGTTCCTCTTGCATCTCCAAGCCTTTGCCAGGGGACTAACTGACATTTGTTCAGTGCCTGATATATCCATGGTTTCATCTCCGAGCAAGGTGAAGCATGGTGCATTATCATTTTTCTGAATGATGAAAAATATTTTCAAAATAAGAATAAAATTTCTGACATCTTAACTTTTTGCTTTGTTTGTTTGTTTTTTTTTTTCTTAAAATATTTCGTACTTTAAAAGTAATGTGTTTAGTTTGTTGGTAGAAATAAATCAAATTCATTTGAAAATATATAAATATTTCGGTAATTTATTCAACTTTTTTTTTTGGAACGAATACTTTTTTATTATATAATCATGTATTGGAAAAAAGCGATTGGTTAAAAAAAAGATATCTATTTTCAGCAAAACAATTTTGTAACTATTTTTTTAAGGCATTTTTAAAAAATTATTTTTCATGAAATTTCTACAAAATTTTTGTTCATACAAAATTTTTTTTTCCTACAAAATTTTAGAATTCGAATTTCGGGGGGGGGGGGGGCTTCATTTCAGATGATAAAAACAGAATTCAATTAGTGAAAATGTAATACAAGATTTCTTACTTTTCTTGGGAGTTTTCGGGGACCTGAAGTTTCGCTCGAAACAGAGAGCGCCTATGGGCAGTGATGGGAGATGGATATCGATATGGAACGATAATTCCAGCTTTTTAGGGAAGGAGAAGCGATCTGGGATTGACGATTCGTCAGCTTGCTTCCCCTTCCCCTAGAAAGCTGGGATTTTCGTTCGATATGGTTCGATAGCTCCCATCACTGCCTATGGGAGCTGTTCGGTCGGAGAGCTGCTTTTGTTGTGGCCTTGGCACGAATGGCCGATATTCTAACTATGCGCCCGAGTACGAAGGGCTCGAAACGGAGAGCCGGGTTGACGCTCAGGCGGAGAGCGCATAATTCGCTGCCCTGGTTCAGAGGGCTGCTATTAGGGATTGCTCGGATCGGAGAGCAGGTCGTAGTGCTCGAACTGGAGAGCACTACTGGGAGGGAAGGAGTAATTTCAATGGGACATCGATCGCTTTTTTATATCCATTTCAGATGAGGAAATAATGGGATGGGAAGCGAAAAAATGATGTGAGGAGAGTAACACTATGAATTACGTAAAAATGTTCAGTCTAAGTCGTAAACTAGACGTGCCGATATCGGGCGTTTGATTACAATACGTGGCATGATCGTACAAAGCCCAGCGCGTGTTCTTGGGCGAGGAGAGGAAAGTGGGTAACGTCCCGCAGTGAGCAATAAAACGGAGCCTTTTATTGCTTCCTTTTCTCTTTGCCCGGTTTTGTAACTTATCGAAATCATGTTTCCAAAAATCTTGCCCTAAGATCTCGAAATCGTGTTTTCACAACTCTCGTTTCATTACAATAGCTACATTTATGAAACCTACATCCATATCATCACCGTACGTAGCTACGAGCCTGAAACTCATTCGCTGGCTTCACAGGTTTTTAACCTTCTCCATTACCAAGACATCATCGAAACCAGGTCTTTCAACAAAAAGAGGTGCATTTTGTTTCAAAAAAATGTATTGACTGTAAAAATTCATAATTTCCGCATGGAACAACACTTGAACCAAGAAATTAGTTCAGTTTTCATCAACTAGCATCTCATCCGATTCAGAGCTACCTGATGCAGAGGAATCATCATCTTCGGATTCTGAGCTTGATCCCAACCAAACTTGCGACGCAGTGTCATCTTTGATAATAACACGCCATTCGTCCAATTTTCGGAAATCTAGAACCAAAATGGGAGTAGCTTTAATAAATCTTTATACTCGCAAGTGCCGGTTTGAATATAAAAATGTATCAACAGTACCGATGCTGTAGAAATCTTGCAATGTAAATTGAGCATCTCCAGTTTCGTGAATTCCACCATACAAGTAAAAGATATTATTTTTTACAACGACTCCAGGATTGATCCTTGGAGAAGGCCAAAAAACGTTTTTTGTTGAACACGTGCCATCTGTTTCAACTGCAGTAGATGACTTTGTGCTTGTTGAAGGACCAACGGTTACCTTGAAAAAAAATTGAAATTCGAGAATTAAGAAGATATCATCAACAATTCACAAAGTACACTTTTAACATTATTTACAGTAAAGATTCCATCCTCATCAGTAATGGTTGTAGCTGCAGGTTCCTCCATCCTTTCCATAGCTTCTTCAACCTCCTCTTCGTTATCATTTTCTTCCTTGCCTTCTGTTTTTTCCTTTCTCCTTTTCTTTTTGCTCTTTTCACCACACGCTGTAAAAAATTAATCGTTGCATCCAAACTTTTTTTGCCTTTCATACAAAAATTATTGGATCGAAGCAACTGCTAAAATTTTTTAAAGATGATTTAAAATGACAAAAACCTTCAACAACAAGAAATAACAGATAGCATCACGGAAATTTAAATTAAGTTATTAACTGTATGAACGTGAAATAATGTATCTACCATTAGAAAGTTGGACTGAGTGCCACCGCAAATCATTCAGGTTCAAGTTGAAAAGGTCATTAAAGAAAGTTCCCTCCAAGTCTTCTTCATCGTCAACTTGGTCATAAACACCACCAAAAACATAAGCCGTAGTGGAATTCATCAAAGTTGCTGAAGAACTGCATCGTGGACTTGGCACCGTTCCGCTTTGTTTCTCTAAAGTCCATTTCCACTTTGACCCAGTCTCGTCGTTTTCTGTTTGTCCAACACATTGACATATTTTAGTCTCATAAACTAATGTACAGTAGTTCAAAAATACACGACAGTTGGAAAACGAAAATATTCATCTTGAGATGAAATAGGATTTAAAGAATTACTGGCCAATGTCAAAGTTTTTCAAAAAATTTTATCAATATTTTACAACTTGAAAGTGAATAGAAAAACTTACTGTCAGCACGCAATAGAAACATATCCGAGTGAACATGCCCTTTATCGACATCTTTTTTCACTCGTTCTTTGCTGTACCCTCCGTACACTAGAAGCTTGTTGTCTGGAGTTGGCAAAGCAATGCATCCAGATCTTGGAGCTGGTGGAATACCTGGATGAAAAAAAAATTTCGAAAGCCAAATTCAAATTAGCAGGAAATTCTAGTTGTTTGTCCTCACCAGAAATTTCGATTTTGTCCCAGGTGTAAGTCGACAAATTGAAACGGTTAACATCATTGAAATATTTGTATTCACGGTTGTTGTCATGGTATCCACCAAAAACGAAAAGTTGTTTTTTCAAATGCACCATTCTGTGGCCACTTCGGGCGGAAGGTCCGTTTGGAGCGCTAACAAAAAAATATTATTTTGTCAACTTTTTGTTAAAAACAAAAAAAAATCCTTTCCTTTGACTTAAATGATTTTAGAAGAAAGAAAGCGGAGCAGTTTGAATTTATTATCATGGGTCAAAAAAAAAATACTAGAATGCCATAAAACTTGATGGTAACTGTTTTTTTACAAGTTTGCATTCTATCATGGTAAATGTGGGAAATGAGATATGGTTAGTAAACTAGAACAGTGTTGACAGTGAAAAAAAATTTCTTGTCGACTCGACAAAAACAGTACTTTAAGCAACTGTTACATAGTAGATTGTATTACTATATTGTGTATTTTTACATTTGGAAAACAAGTTTTGAAAAAACAAAATAATAGCAGAAACGTACTTTACTTTTTCCCATTTTTTGTCAGCGATATGAAACACCCAGAGATCGCGATAATGGTAGAATTGGGATTCCGAAGGACTCAAGTACTCTCCTCCGAAAACCCAGAGTTCTCCGCGATTCGAAGGCAAAGCAACAGCTTGATGTCCGCATCGTGGAGGTGGCGCACCTGGCGCTTTCACTACTGTCCACTCGTTTTTATTTATATTATAAAAAAATAAATCCTTGTAAACCTCAGTCTGAAATTGAAAAACAAAAAATTATTAGCGAATGCTGGACCCACCAAGTCATGCAATTGATACATAATATAGCAAATATTTTAGAAGTATTAAAAAAAATTTCGTCACAAAAACGACTGACACAAGATTTTTATGAGAAAAATATACCTACTGAAAAGATTGCTTACTAGGATTTCAATTAATAAATGGGGTAAATTTTTATTCAAGAATGGTACAACTTAAAAAAAAGACGATTTGTAAAAAATTAAATTCTTGCAGCAAAACACGAGTCGTAACGAGTTGCATCGGAATATAACAAAAAATTGGGACAAGCACAACATCTTACTCTTTTTCCATCACAGAATTCACCTCCCAGCATTATCAACTCATCTTTTGTTGGATGAGCAGTGAATGAGAAATTCACTCTTCTCGAAGGTTGAGCTACGACAGTTTCCACAACTTTTTCCCTGAGTGCTTCTTCTTTTTCAATTTCTTTTACAATTTTTTCGATATTATCCTATAAAACAGAAATTAAACAAACCTTTTTAGTATTGGTTGAAAAAGTGTTTGTAAATAGCGCAAAATGAATAGCTGTCCAATAAGTTTTTAAGGAATATTGGAGAGATCAGGTTTTTTTAACTTTGGGTCCCAACTTTTAAATTTTTATTTCGAGGATTGAAATGAAATGACAAACGATTCAATGAAATTTGTTTCGTGAATCGTTACATCAATAATCTCAGTTAAGATTAAAGAATTAATAAAAAAAATGCCCGAAAAAAAAACAATTGTCAATCAAAGTCAACTGAGAGTATATTACATAAACTCTCTCGCGAGCGTGGATTTTTGAGTCCAGTCTCTATCAGCATCATCACACACACGGGCCACGGCACGCACGCACACACTCACAGAAAATTACTTTCGTCAATTCTCGCCGTGAGACGGCGCGGCCAACGCGCCATCAAAGGCAAGCCGGAAATGGCCAGATGTACAAGCCTTTAAATGGCGGCCGCGCCAAATTTAAATTTAGCGAGTTTAATACGACTCTGACTACTGAACGCGACTGTCGAGCACTGTACGCTGCTTTACGCAACTCGTTCTTTCATTATTCTCAACTGTACTGCACTGTATTTAAATTAAGCGAGTTCGATTGTCGAGCACTGTACATACGCAACTCAACACTGTAGTACACAGTAATACGGTACAGTACTACTGCACACAACTGCACATTCATTTATTAAAATGGTCATGACTTGACGACACTTGACGATTTCACAAAAAATAAATCAAAATAAACATGCGCGGCGCGGTGTGATACTTCATATACGCCCGTGTTCTGAAGGGATTGGTAGCGTAGCGGAGAGAGTGCCTGCCTCACAAACACAATCGCCCACGTCGCTGGTTCGGTCCCCGCCTTGGACAACTTTTTTTTTTCAAACATGATTATACGAAACTACAATAAATATATTATTTGTATTTTTTCTTTTATTTTTACGATTAATTCTTTCGAAAACTGACATCATTTGTATACGGAAAGTTTTGTTAGAACCGCATGAAAGTTAAATATTCCTAAAGTATGTTTTTCACATGTCATAATATGATACAATTTTCCGATAAAAACAATCGTAAAAATGAAGAAAGATATGGATAATAATATTAATGAAAAAATGACTGAAATCATCCCCCCCCCCCCCCCCAACACCACCGAACATTACTAATGTATAAATCCTAGAATTAATAAAAATTGAGTATAATAGTACTTACAAGAAAACTTCATGAAAAAAGTGAGATACAAAAGTATTGAAATCAGTACTGAATTAATGTATGAACAGGAAAAGTATTTAATTGTTATGCAATTTTCAAACGGCTAGAAGTAGTATGTTGAAGTGAAACGTCAATAAATCATAGCAAAATCAGGATCAGATTTTTTATATCATAGGCCATTATACTTGAGTGGTAAGCAAAACAAAATAAAAAATTACAAAACATTAGTTTTTTACAGTTCTGCATGGAATACAGATACGGTAAACTTTATGAAAATTAAGTTTTGTGAAAATCTAATAGCCTCAGAAGTAAAAGTAGGTGAAAATTAATTCGTGGGCTGCTGTGCAAAAAACAGCGTCTCATATGTTGATAGTAATTTTGTGATAACAATATATTTCATAATAGTAACTAAGCTTTATTACTCAGCTGAAATTATTTATCTGTATTACTTTATTTATACTCATAACTGGCAGATATCTTGGAATCGAAATAAATAAGTAAAGCGATACAATAGATACAATTTTCCGTGGAAAATGATATCCAATAAAAAATTTGGCTTGAATAATGCGGACACCATGAACGTTGTATATACTTTTTGATAGTTACGGACACGCTTTTTCTATTTTTGAATGAGATTCAGTTTGCACAATACTGATTTAGTAACCGATTGTTGTTCCCAAATCATGTGTTTCTACTGCATTTCGAAGTAGTTTTGTGCCATACTTTTTAAAGTTGCAACTTTTTAATTGATGAAATATATAAAAAAAAAAAAAAGTAAAAATAAACGTTTGTAAAGGAAAAACAGAATACAATTGCAATTGTTGCAACACTTTGCATCTATTATTTTGCGTATAAAAGGTACTTTTTATCAATCTTGACAGCAGCCCACGAATTAATTTTCACCTACTTTTACTTCTGAGGCTATTAGATTTTCACAAAACTTAATTTTTCTAAAGTTTACTGTATCTGTATTCCATGCAGAACTGTAAAAAACTAATGTTTTGTAATTTTTTGTTTTGTTTTGCTTACCACTCAAGTATAATGGCGTATCATATAAAAAATCTGATCCTGTTTTTGCTATGATTTATTGATGTTTCAGTTCAACATCATACTTCTAGCCGTTTGAAAATTGCATAACAATTAAATACTTTTCCTGTTCATACATTAATTCAGTACTGATTTTATTAAAACAAAACTCATCGATATTAAAGGGTCACAGAGGCCGTTTTCTCCGCCTCCTCTTTCCACTCATTTGTTTTCCGTTCTATGCGTCTTTCTCGCACTTCAGCAGCCTCCGTGTCCCCTTAAAACTCGAATATTTTATTCGAAATTGAAATAATTTCTTGATGGACACTTATTAGAGCCAAGAGTTTCAAAATATTGTATATATAATCCTATAATAGCTCTTTTATCACAATTGACAATTAAAGTAAATCGATTTGTTGATTTTTTTTACAACTTTCAAACATCAAATTTGAAAAACTTGAAACGTCGATTCAAAAATATTATCGAATTTTAATATTCGTATATTTAGGCCCACTGATACAAAATTCTAAATCACAAAAATTTTTAAGCTAATGAAATTAATTCGAATTGATGTTTTGATAGAAATACAAATGAATCAAAGAGTGGGGAAATTTTAGCGAAACTAAAAAATTCAATCTAAATAAATAAAGACGATTTTTAAAAATTCATACATTTAATTGGTTGAAAAAAAGTTGTACAACTTGTAAAACGTCAACTATAACTATAATATCGGAAATAAACTTTATTAAATTTTGTGATTACAAAACTAAAGTACATCAAGGCATAAATATTCAATTTACGATCAGAAATTTTTATCATCAGGACATGTACCTTGACATCTGAAAACACGTAAATGACAAACTTGATACAAATGAATGAGCCTTCAACGTCGATCGAAATTAAATTGAATTTCCATACATGCTAAGTTCAGCTAAATAACGAATTTCAAAACAGGATGATTAAAAAACAATAAGAGTTTATTCGGGTTGAGACTGTCTAGATCGAAATAGAAATATATATTTTTAAAGGAAGGGGAGGAAAACTAAAAGACTCGGGAAATGTATAAAATCAAAAATCTAATTTATTGGAGAAAAATGTAAAAAATTTAGGATGATGAGATTAAAATTATAGTGTATGCCAATTTTCCATTGTAAATAATAAGATTTCATGATTACGAAACAAGCAAATATGAAGACATGTACATTCTTTTCAAGTAAAAATATTTTATGATCAGGATCTGTCAGTAATAAAAATTTCATTAAAATGAAGATTATAGAACCTTAAAATCAAACGATTTTCAAACTTGAAATGTTTAAACAAATATAATTAAACTTTGAGATTCGTTTTTTTGGTCCTGCCAAGTACGAAGATACAAGAAAAAAAAATAGAATAGATTTTAAAAAAGAGATAAAACTGAAGCGAAATTTGAAAATGCAGAAATCCAATAAGTAATATAAAAAGTTGACAAAATTAAATAACCAAAATCAAAATTGATTCTCATGTCAAGTTTCTAACGTAATCAATTAGATTTCATGATTATAAACGTCACAGATATTCAGACATAAATATTTTATTTCAAATAAATAATTTTCTTAATACAACACATGAAATATAAAAATTAAAAAAGATGAAAATTAAAGAATCATACAATAGAAAAATTTAAAATCTTTGAACGTATTATCAAATTTGCGCATTCATGTTCTTGAATCTGCAAAATGCAAAATTCTGGAATGCGTACAAAAATTCAAAAGCGGATCAATTGGACTAAAAATGAAGATGATAAAATATAGACACTGCAATAAACATGTAGCTCTTTTCAAGATCCATCAAATATTTGGATTTGTAATTTTTAAACTTGGAAATATATAATACCATTAAATAGATTATCTCTATCAAAAAACTTGTAAAATTTTAACAAAGTGTAAACAAGATGGTGAAAATTTGTAAATCTAACTTATTTTGACAAATTCGTTGCTGTTTCTGTAAGTTAAAGGACTTATGTTAATTAGAAAGTCAACACATGTATTCAAAAAAAAAAAAATTTTTGGATTTATATTTCGGATAATGAACAAAAAGACTCTTCAGAAATTACCAAATCAGCAAAAATTTGCTATCGCAACACCAGAAATCATAAATTTTGAGAAGGAAAATTTGACTTTTAAAGAAATTAAACTTAGAAAAATCGGTTTCATAGTCTAGTAATAAATTCATTAATTAAATCATACACCGCATACAGCTTTATTATAATTTTCATTTTTTTAAATAATTGTATTTGATCATTCTAGCCTCATGTAAAATAAGATACTGCATAGTTTGAATTTCATTTTTTCTTAATTTTCAACTTGAAAAACGATTGCTATCTGTTACTGATTGTTATTCATTTAACCAACAGCCCAGTGATGTATATTTATGACATTCACACTTAATTTTCTTCATAGTATTGATTTATAAGTAATGTGAAATACTCAAATTTCATCATTATTTTTCTCACATACATCATATCCAATTGTAATGATACATGGAATCAACATGAATCATGTTAAAATTAAAAAAAAAAAAACACATTTTATCAAATCTTGTTAAATCTTGTTCAATCGTAAAATAGTTTTGATTCTTGTAAAATTTTTCAATTCAAATACAATGAAAGTTAGCCAAAAAATAATCAAGTTGATTGAAACTACTAAATCAGTGAAAAATTGTTATCAGAATTTGAGAGATTAGAAATGTTGTCAATATTCATCTTGTAGGTCATAAAACTTCTCAGGGATTCCTTAATTTCCCCTCTTTAGTTTTTCTTAAAAGTAGTCACAAATATCATTTTCGGATAGTTGTCATTGCTTCATTCAACATTTAGCAATGTTGAATACTGCAGTACGCAGTTGCTGTTGTGTATAGGGTACATATATAATAAAAAATAGCAATTTCCTGATCAGAAAAATATGTAATTTTGATATTTCTGATGGAGTGGCAGACAGCTTTCGCGACTTAAAGCCATGTTCAGAGTGTTTCACTGCTCATAATACCTTAATGTCATCCTTATTTTTTCATCAGTTGTTAACTATAAAAAATTAGATTTTTTTTCGATTCGAAAATATCTTTTAAATAAATTTTGTTTGTGTTTGTAAGGTGTTGGGTGTAATGAAACCTAGCTCATTACATTATTTAACTTTCCAAATTAATCACATTGCAAAATAATTTTTTTAACCTAAATTTTTTTAACTTGATAAAAATTGATTCGAAATTATATGAAAATATTAAAACTGCTACATCAACAAAAAATTGTGGTTAGAATTCTATAAAATTCGGTATAAATTTTAAATCATCAAATTCAATGTGTAAAGGATTTGAATGTTTATTTTTAATGCACATCTTTCTTGCTAAATAACAAAATCATTTTCACAGTCAATTATTGAATACATTATTTCATACAATATATATTTCAATTACATGAGGTATCAAGTTGGATTATAGTTTTAATTATTTTTCAAATAGGTTTTTTCATTATTTAAATATTGTATTATGAAACTTTCATTTTGAATTCAATCTTTTCTTTATTTTTCTACCTGAAAAATAATTGCTATCTTTTATTCAACGAATAATCCTCTGACCAATATTTATTACATCATCTTTTTATTTCCTCAATAGTATGAATTTAGTATGATTAAATAAGATGAAATAATCAAGTTTGATCATACATATAGTACAAAGTTATATTATAATCTTTATATTCCATTAAATCTATACATTACATTTATTTAATCTGGTATTAGATTAAATTTTTTTTCTATTTTTAATTTGAAAAACAATTGCCATCTATTATTATAATTTCAATCAGAGATTAATATTTATTGCAATACCCATTTATTTTTCTAATACTATGTACTTAAAAGAATTAGTTTTTATGAAATAATTCAATTTCATCCTCGTATTTTAAATATGTATCTGGTTATTGCGTGTAAAATTAAAGTATCATAAAATTTTTCTATAATTCCAGAATTTCCAGAAACTACACATTTGTTTATTTTTCTATGGTTATGCTTAATAAAACCTATTTTTAAGGATGTTATGTTATTAAATTACATTATATCTTGAAATACTTGAAAGTTAAATATCTAACCTCACCAAGATTTGCCAACTGCTTTTTAAATTTTGCGCTGAGTTTTTTCTCGGTTTTCAAGGCAGTTTTTTCGGCACCACTTTGTTTTTTCTTGTTTTTGTTTTTTTTACCCATTTTTTATTGTGGTTCAGTTATATGTAATCAAATTGATAAATGTTAATAATCAACAACAAACTAGAAACATGTAAACCTGTAAGAACATGTGCAAACATCAGGAAGCAGGGTGCCTCGCAGCGTTCGCAGGCGTAGTAGAATTTTACTACGGCAGGTGACGGCAGGTGTCTGAAACTCAAATGGGAGACCAATGCCACGGAAGTTTAACTCTATGTATCCCTTGCTAGGTGGTGCTCCGAGTTCAGTTTATGTATATCTATATATACACATTATATATAGATATATATACTCTATGAAAAAGTTTTCAACACTGGGAAAAAAAACCCGTCGTATTAACCGTAAAATCCGGTTGTGCCAACGTTGATGCAAACCGTGACGTTTCAATGTTAGGTTGGCGTTGCTGGCCACGGTGAATCACCTCATCAATCCAGCCCCGATTGGCCACGGGGAATCAACGGGAATCCAACGCTGAAACGACCGAATTTGATATATATATATATATAGTGATACAACGGACAAAGCACAGCTGACCGTCAGATCAGCATTGGCAGCACACGGGGATTTCCCGTGGCCATGGGGCTGGATTGACGTGAAAGCAGTAACGTGAAGCAGCCATGTTGAATCGCCGGGATTTTTTTCCCAGTGAACAGTTTTTAACAAATAAGGGAGTGGGTATTCGCACCGTCCGTGTCCGCGAACTGTCCGTGTACACGGAAATACAAGGAAATAATTAGATAGCCATAAATTTGCACACGGAATAGGTTCCGTGTCCACGGAAACTACATGGAAAAACACGGAAATACACGAAAGTATTTAGAACGGTGTTCAACGTGTATCCGTTCATTGTCTATAATCACACTTTTATATTTTTAACTCATTTTCGCATTGAAAAAAAAACCAAACTCAACTAAACGCTATTTTTTAGTTAGGAAAAAAATAATGCTCAGTTGGGTTAGGTTTTTTTTAAAAAACCCGGAAATGAGTTACGGGAAAATGGTGCTAAGTTTAGTTAGGTTTTTTTTGATCCGGAAATCAAATAAATGAGTTATGCCCAGCTAAAAATAATCAAATGATCCGTCATTTATCCGTTCATTTGACCGTTCATATGGATAAATGGGCATTCCGGTCAAATGACTCGACCAAATGGGTTGACAAATGGATTTCCAAATAATTGGTCAAACGTCTGACCACATCGAACGGCAAAATAAGATGGACAAATGTTTTTTTCATTTGGGACCGTTTTGGAAAATTTCAAAGTTTTGCAACAAAAAAATTGCGTCATGATTTTTGCCCCTGTATCGATTTAGCGTAAAAAAAAGGTTTTTTACACGCAGTCATGTGACCATGTCATTTGACCATCTAATTGTCCATCTTATTTTGCTGTTCAATTTGGTCAGACGTTTGACCGATCATTCGGAAATCCATTTGTCAACCCATTTGACCGGAATACCCATTTATCAATATGAACAGTCAAATGAACGGGTAAATGACGGATCATTTGATTATTTTCAGCTGGGTGGAGAAATCGTTTTTCAGTTGGGTTATGTTTTTTTTTTTATCTAGAAATAAATTAAGGAGAAAATAGTAATAGGTTGGGTTAGATTTTTTTTTTAAAACGTGAAAATGAATATGATTAAATATTTAAAAGTTTTGATTATGTTTCCATATACTTTCGTGTATTTCCGTGTTCTTCCATTAGCTTCCGTGTGCAAATTTATGCCCATTTAATTATTTCCTTGTATTTTCATGTTTTCCATATACTTTCCGTGTATTTCCGTGTACACGGACAGTACGTGGACACGGACGATGCGAATACCTGTTGGGTATTTCAAGCTACACGCAGGCTGTCAACAAATGACAATCAGCGAGGTGAAAGGAGGGCTCTTTCGGCTCCTTGGAAACCCGGCGGGCCAAAAAGGACCCCTCCTTTCCCCTGCCTGCTGCCATTTTCTCCAGCCTCCGTGCCGATCTTCAATACTTCATTTCCCATGTCGAAACAGTTTTGATACGCTCATTTTTACTGTTTTCAAGGCAAAAAGTATCGTGTGTACCTCAGAGCAATATACTATTAAATTAGGAAATCAAACACTGCAAACAGAAAATTATTGGAGACACAAAAACGGATTTAGGTTCACTGCGTTTTAATACTTTTTGGCGTCATCACCTTCAATCTCACGCAAAAAAGTATTGAAGTGCTGTACATGTGAATCATCTTTTGTGTCTTGCAATAATTTTCTCTGTTTGCAGAGAAAGTGTCGGAAACAACAAGTTGTTTTGGCCAAAGTGTCCGGACACTTGAACAAGTGCCTTCCCTACATAATTTTTGATCCTCGGAAAAAATAATAAAGCGTTAGCAAATATAGCTTATAGCTGTACACACGAAATTTTGGTCGATTAGTTACGTCACTTGCTGTTAATCAATTGTTGCTATCGGTAGGTGACCTGTTGTTTACACTAGGTCACTTATTTAAGACTTATCTAGGTTACCCGTAAGTTTCACTGACGTCTAATATTGCATGCTGATCTCATCCATGTACCCTGAAAAAGATATGCACCTTATGAACGATGTTATTCACCAAGGATAAAAAAGGTGGAAAAATTATATAATGCACTTGGAAAAATCTATTCGGTCCATCATAATCTGACCAATTAAAAAAAGATATGATACCTAAACATGATTGGTTCTTCAGAAAAGGTCAACAAGAGCCGATCCATGCATGATTCTGATGAAAATAACACATGTCGTGAAGAAAGCTAGATCAGAATTTATATTTTTCTTTTAAATCGAAGAATATATTCTGAATAATATATTCATAAATCTGTCCAAACTGGAAGTGAAGACTCGCAGAAAAAAGGACAGTAAGTGCGATGGCCTTGAACACGTTACACTGAATCTTGAAAATTTCAATCTTATCGAGTGTTATTGATCGCAAGCGTCGGGAGAGTCGAATTTTGCCCGAGTCGGCGATATCGACGGAGCCGCATGCGAAAATCCGCGCTCGGGGCCGCAAAAACGCAGGCGTCAGGGCGATCAATAAAATACTCCAAGGGGAAGACGTGAATATCAGTTGTACCCAGGGATCGCAGGTAGCGAGGGTATTTGCCGGAAATAAACTAAAGGCGGAAGAGGCGAGCACAGGGTTTTTCCGCGGTTAGGAAAAAACCCATCTTTCAGCATGCAGCCCCCGCCACGAAAAGTGAGTCCGATTTTCCGCCACCTTTTCGTGTATCGATCAAGTTCAGTTCGTCCCGGAGTAAAATTTTGCAATCACTTCATCATTTAATGTTCTTCAACTTGGACAAATAGTGATTTGGGTGTACAACAACTCGGTTCTCTCGTGCCAGAATCAGTGTTTTCGCTCATTTTTCCGTGCTTCCAATCCGATGATAAATTAGTTTTGGCAGCACACGCGACTGGAATTAATCGTGACGGTGAAACTCATAGCATGATCTATTGTTTTCTAAGATGACCCACATTTTTGATTTACATTCACGTATCTAAAAATTCTTACATTTTTCAAATTTATGGATGTTGGACGGACAGTGAATTTATGTTTCCATTTGTTCACTCTGGAATGGGAAATGCATTTCTTTCATTTTTTTTTTTTTTTTTTTTTTTTTTTTTCAATACGAATTTCTTTCCTATAGGGAAACTTTGCCAAGTTCCTGAAAAATGTTCACGCGGAGCAAGTTTCGAAATTGCAAGCAAAAAACCAGCACGAGTGTGATCTTCTCGAAGACATTAGGTGAGTTCAGGAATAGTAAAAATCAGTGAAAAACATGCATCCTGACAAGGGATTCATTTTTCCAGAAATTTTGTGGTGAAAAAGTCCGCGATCGAAAAATCGTACTCAGAGGTAAGTTTTGCAAGTTGTAGTCGTGTTTCAAGTTTATTATGAAGAAGATTGGCTAAAATTTTTAAAAGAAAATTAAACTAAATTTACAATGATGATTTTGAAATTTTTTCAAAGTTTTTTACTGTTTGACTTTTCGCAGAATCGAAAACCAAAACACTTATTTTGTGAATTAGTTGTAAGCCTTAAGAGAAAAAAAGGGTAGGTTTTTCAATTTTCATATTTTTCTTTTAATTTCGAAAGCAATAATAGAATAAAACAAAAACTTACAACAATAACAAACGACTGACAACAACAACTGACTCGAGTAAAATTAACGTGTAACAATCTTGAAAAATTTGTTTGCAATTCTGAAATAATTCAAATCTGCCGCTTGTATATACATGGAAAAAAAATTTCAATCGCATCAGTTGAATCAATCGCGTAAAATATGTGTACAATATATAAACATAAAACATGATTGTTTAGTAACGTCTCGGTGCAGTCCCAGTGACGTTTCACATAAGCATCACAGAACGTTATATATTATGATGTTTTATGAAAATAACAGTTCCATTATTTGTACACAGACGATTAGATTCAGTTGCTCCAACTGCTTTTTTTCAATTGGGAGACGAAAAAGTAGACGTTACGAAAATTTTAGTTTGCTCCAAATGAAAAAAATCCGTTTGCGTTATAGCTGATACTGAAAAATCCAAATCACCCTTACTGAAAAAAAAGTTGGGAACGGCGCGATTTATCATGGTATTGAACCGGAGCGAAAAATCGCTCCTATCCGCTCGAAAAAGTTCCTTTCCGGAGAGGAGGAAGACTGCGAGAAACGTTCCTCTTCGAAGCCGCAGAGGATAGAAAATAATTTCGCTCCGGTTCAATACGCTGTGATTTATATATTTAGTTGAAACACCATCATCACTTTTCAGTCGTGGGAACTCTAAAAATATATCTGATGTTTAAAGTAAAATCTAAAATGGCAGCAATAAAAAGTTTATTCACTCAACAGCGCCAACTTTTCTCTTCAGTTGAAGCAACTGAAAATTCAATTCACGCAACTGAAATTTTCAATGATGCTTTTCTTACAAAAATTCAGTTTGACCAGTTGAAACTGGAGATTTTTTCTAAGTGTGTTTTCATTTTTCACAACATTTTATGTGACATTCCAACGACAAGACTTTTTGTCTGTGTACAGAAAGTATTTACATGTTGGTAAAAGTAATCTGAAATCAAATGATCATAGATATCCAACAAAATTTCGAGATCATGAAAGATGTTAATTTCTAAAAAATTTTATTGCATAAATATGGGACTTTTAGGAAAAACTATCAATTCAACTATGTAAAGTTGATTTTCTGAAACTTTTTTATGGGTCGGAAAAATCTTAAGAATAATTCTTGAAAGCTTTAACTACTTTTTTATCATAGCGGTCTAAAAAGCCTACTTTTTGCCCGCTTCGCGGGAAAAAATCGGCTTTTTCTTCCGCTACGATAAAAAAAATTGTTCGCACCATGAAAAAAAATAAATTTCTCCCTCGCACAGTGGTCTGAAACACCCAAAACGCTGGCCAAAAAGGTAAAAGTTAGTAAAACAACTTGAAATTTTGTAGAAAATAGTTTTGAAGGTTGAAGAAAACTAATTTAAGGTCGAAAATAAAAAAAAATTACGGATCTAAAATAGCGGACAGATTTCTAGAAAATCATTGTCAGATTCGTAAAAATATGTTATCTGGGATTTACTGAGTCCAAAATTCCGAAATCGAGGTCAGATTATAAAGAAAAAACCATAGCTACTTCAAAATAAGGGTTTTTCATTTGAAAAAAAGGGACGTCACACAGCGAAAATCCCCAAGACTAACGAGCATTTTAATTTCAGCACTTTTGGGTCAAGATATTGGGATTATATAATTTTCTCGATTATAGACATAGGCCGTTTTTTGTCGATTGACTCACTTCATGAAAAAAAGCTTTTGTGGGAAAATATTCTATTATCAGTAAAACATTATCAACTTACAGTTACTTCTTGAAAAGTATTGTGTTTCATTTTATTTTCATCATTCCATGAGCATTACAAAATGTTTTCTTCTTCTTCATGAAGTCACAATTCTATTTCATTACCAGAATATGATTCTGAGTCAAAATCTAAAAGTTTTGGCGAACAAGTTTGGGAAGACAGTAACAATTATAGTACTTTCAGACTGAGAGGTTTACTTGTTTTCGGGCTTTTCGGCCGCATTTATTTGAATTTATTTATTTTACAATAATTCTACTTCGAATACCTCTCCTTACTTATAAAAAATGACAGTGCGACTTGACGAGACGAGATGCGCTGATACGCGCAGTAGGTTAGGGGCCCTAAGCGCCAGGTCCATTGAAGTTCGCGCGCTTGAAAAAAATTCATTAAAAGAAATGGCGCAAAAAGGAGCAATTTTTTCCCCATGATTCGGTATCTATAGACCTTTATCTTTATATTTCGATCCAGATTGTCACCAATGAAACAACTAACGGAATATTCATTGAAAAGTTTTTAGTCAGGTTACGATTTCTGATACGAGTAGTTTAATATCAGCCAATATATAACACGTGCATTTCTAACAAACAAAATAAAAAAGTCAATGTTCATACCCCCAACAACAGTTTCCATATTGCAAGTTACAAAGAACACTTTTTCATCGATCGAAATATTATTTCTCACTGAGCTCGAATTTTGACGTTTTGGGAATTCTCAGGAGGCGGTGAAAACATGATTTTACGCCATTTTAACCTCAAAACTGACATTTTGACGTGACTTCTCGGTTATTATGGCGTAAAATACTTTACGTAATAGGCACGTAATGTACTATTTCGTCTGTTCGTAGAACTGGCGTAGGCATCGTAATGCTCTACATTTTCAGCTTTTCGTTCGAAAACAGGTTTTCAATGAAACATCATATTCGAAATCCGAAAAAATAGTACGTTTCGCATCTAGGGAAAAAATAAATTTCTCCCTCGGGCGAATATATCCCTCGCCTTCGGCTCGGGATATGACTTACACCCTTGTGAGAAATTTATTTTTTCCCGTGGTGCGAACGATTTTTGATTTTTGGCCAGATTTTTGGGCGTTTCAAACCACTGTGCCTCGGGTGAGTACATCCCTTGCCTTCGGCTCGGGATATAACTTACAGCCTCGTAAGAAATTCATTTTTTCCCTAGATGCGAAATATAGGGGAGAGTAGGGTAAAATGGGGTACTTTTATTTATTGTATTGTAAATCATCGTAAACGTAACACAAATTCGACGGTTGGTTTTTTATAGAGTTATAAGACTAGAAAGGAAATACAAACAATTAGAAATATTGAAAAACTTCAAGATATAAAAAAATTAATCTGAAAAAATTAGAAATTTTTGGTCTTTCAAAAATTCGTCGGGTAAAACGGGGTCCCCTTAAAATTTAAGCAAAAAATTATTTTATTCGTATATTCTACGTTGATAAACTTTATGTTAACTACTTTTTCTTCTTTGTCACTGTTTTAGTTACTTTTTTTGTCTTTTATTGCTTTTCTCCTCCATTTTCTCTTATTCCAGCCTTTTTTTACTTCTTATTGTCGAATTTCCTGGATATAAATCAGTGACGTAGGTACTGCTGTCCTTTTTCGACGTGTGCTTCTAATTTTACTCCTGTTTTTTTTTTTTGTGAGAACAACCCTACAATTCGGGTGGCCATTTAAAATGATGATTGCAGTTTGTCTTCAGACTGAACGTCAGAAATTCTCAGCATATCCTCATTCTTAGTAGATGATGATCTTAAATAGATCTAGAGGATTTTCAGGATAGGGGGCGATCGCTCGTTCATGAAGTTGGACTTTGAATATTTTCTGCCACTGTCGTGTTTTTATTTTCTGACGGTGCAAAATTGACGTTCGTAAACAATATTTTTATTAAAACGGAAAATGCTTTTCTTTTCAATATGCAAATGAAAATCTACCTCAAATTTATACGAATATCAACAAAACGAATTATTGAATTGAATATTAAGTTAGATAAAAGTCTACCAAATACTCCTATATAACTTACGCTAGAGTACCCTGTTTTACCCGACTAGTACATTTTTTACTCAATGATTGATAATTCATTAACGAATTGACCTAACCAGGTTTTTTTTTCTATTTACTCGTAACTTGATGCAGATACATATTTTATATTTACTTTTTCTTCAATCGCAACAGTAAGCTAGTCCCAAGACAGAGTTCATGTTGGAAATATGAATCTTGAGAGGGCTAAAAACTGTCAAATGCCTTCAAAAAGAATTTAAAACTCATTTGCATATGACATTACTTGATATTTTGACTTTCTGAAACAGGTAACAAGTTTGAAAATTATACAGTAGATAGCAGCTGGTTGTATCACAAAAACATGAGGTACCCCGTTTTAGCCGCAACTCCGTTTTACCCTACTCTCCCCTACTATTGTTCAAAAACTATACAGGTTTCATAATGCTAATGATTTAATCAACATATGAAAAAAATTTACAGAAATGTTAATAAGCATAAGAAAAATACGAATAAAGGTGTATCGGAATAATTTTATTGAGTTTTTCTTAATCCAAGATTCTTTGTGATGATGTGCATTTATCGAAGATTATTTAAAGATTTTTGACCAATCATTTCAAGACCATCACATCTACAAAGATGTTTTTTTGTAGATTTACCCGAATGCAAAAAAATTCAAACAAATATCCATAGTAAATATTCCGAGCCAATGAAAAATTACACTTGTTTATTGTGAATTCAACAAACATGCATTATTTTTCGATATATCTTAAGAAACCAGCGAAAACTTCTGCAAAATACCTCGAGGCAGCTTGTAAATTTTAGAAAGAATCATGTTATGAAGAATTTCACCAACTTCCATACATTTGCCGAAAAGAAGGAAATTTCGTAATATATACTAAGGATCTATTAAATTTATTCTATATAATGATAATCTTAAAAGAAAGAAAGCTTGGTTAATTTTTTCAAATTTAAAAATCTCTTTGAAACTTGACTAACGGAAATTTGATCTGTGATTCGATTACCGTCGATTCATTTTTTTCTTTTCTGAAAACTTGATTAAAAAGTAATGTTTCTAAGCGCTCAATAACTGAATACTGCACTTTGATGCTACTTTCAACTTGCTAATCGAAAACTATTGCCACACTCCACTTTTTTCAGGCGCTGCTCAAAATATCGTCTGCATACTTGAACAAAAAAATACCAAACATCCCGGATCTGAGAGTTGACAATGCCGAAGAAAGATGGTAAAAAAAGTTGCATGAGATGACGTTACAAAGAATCTATCCCATAATTTTTAGATTTTTCATCAATGAACGAATTAAAATCTCTAGTTACCTGTTACATGAAGAAAATTTTCAAAGCCAACGGCTGCACGTCCCTGAAAAATTGTCTTTCATGTAATACTGTTCAATCGCTGCTTGATTTGAAAAGAAGAGAAAAGGAACATCTTGTTTGCACATTTTCTTTATTCACTAATTTTTGTCAAAGGAACATGTGGAACGTTTGGCGAACAGTGTTGGAAGAAAACGAAAAACTCGCACGAGCTCGTCTGGCTGCCGTTGAAGTATTTCAGCAACAAATCGCTGACGACGCGAAAAATCTAAGGCTTCACAAAATTCAAATCGCGAAAAAGGTCCATAGTATACTTGCCAATGGAAATTTTGCAAATTAAAGTTGTCTGTCATGTCTGAAAAGTTGACATCTTTTTCAGGCGATTGACCAGTTAATAAATGTACAAAAGGAATTGCAGCTGTGCGTTCAGGACGTAGACAAAACGAAAAAGCTTTATTTCGATGAAGAACACAGCGCACATGACGTGCGCGATAAAGCAAAAGACATTGAAGAAAAGTATGATGTTTTTTTTCTCCAAAAACCAACCTTTATGAATAATTAAAAGTACCTCGAGTGTTGAGTAGTTAAATATTGAACTATAGTCTGGTGTTTCTTATGTCAAACGAATATTTTTCTCCCTAAAATTAACGTCAAATTCATTCAATTTGTTTGAAATTGCTGTAAATATACGTATATATCGTAACATTCGATGACTGCTTCCAGGCTGAAAAAGAAAAAGGGTTCATTTTTCCAATCTATAACATCACTGCAAAAGAACAGCGCCAAGGTGAATTAATGACCTTTTCTACGCAATGTTCAGTGCACGCCAACACTATATCTTTACTTTTTGAATTTATTAGGTCACTTCGAAACGAGATGCGCTCGAAGAGAAGTCCACAGGTGCGAGAAACGACTACTTATTGAGTCTTGCAGCAGCTAATGCTCATCAAAATCGATACTTTGTTGTCGATTTTCAATCTACGATGCAAGTTAGTCTCGCATGATATAAGGTGACAACAGCTTGAATCTAATTTAACCCTGTCTGTTATTTTCAATATATTCCAGTACTTGGAGCATGGCGTATATGATAAGGTTGCCGAGTATTTGACTCTTATGGGTCGCACGGAGCTTCTCACGTGCATGGCGACTCAAACAAGTTACGGTAAAATCCGTGACGAAGCACAACAAGTAAGTAAACATCCAAGTTGAACTGAAAATGTAACATTTTTTCGACAAAAAAATACGAAAGGTCAACCTGGGTAGTTGTGATGCGAAAAAGCAAAGTAGTCTACTGTTTGTTGGATCCTTATTTTCACGTCTTTCACAATTTCTTCTTTTCTCATTGAAATTGTTCCCGAAACTTGTGTTAAATTCATTAAAAACTTGCGCACAAATTAAAGGAATGTCCCAACAAGAGATTTGAAAATATCTGACATTAAACTTTTTATCGAATTTTAATGCCTGGGTCACAACAAATCGACCCAGTGTCAGAATTACCCTCGTTTTAACCACAACGCAAAAATCCTGGCAAACAAAGTGTGATTGATTTTCTAATTCTCAATTTTGTTTTCTTTTCACAGCTCACTCGTGAATACAATTTACAATGCTGCTGCCTTTACTATCCAGTTTTGAAACAACACATACAATACGATTTTGAGCCTTGCGACAGTGATCCCGTGGACAAGTTGGTTAAAAATTATAATGGGCCAATTAAAAACCAGGAAGCTAAAGAACCACTTTTAATATCGAAACTTTTTTCAGAGTGACAGCAGATGTCACAGCCGCGACGACGTTGGGAAAAGAAGCTCGGCGTTGGACGTCAAAGATCGCTAGGGACGTTAACGTTATCAGAGAAAGCCATAAAAAGCTACAAGGCCTAATACAAATGAGAGAGTCGGGACAAAAAGTAGGTATTTTCAAATTTTTAAAGCATAAATTTTTTTTTTTAATTTTAAAGAATAATATAAAAAATATTTATACAAAAGTTGTATCGACTATGTATGTTGATGCTAAAAAATTAAGAGTTGGTACGTTTCAAAATCTCTAGAATGAGAAAAGAGCGGTCAATTTCATATAGTGGAGTGAATGAAATTGGTTGCTCTCGTCTTAAGTATAAACTAAAGCCGACTTTGCACACTATAACCATCAATGATTATATTTCTTAGACTGATCCCAATGATGCGACTGGTCCAGATCTAGACACGAAAATCGATGAACTCAGAAACACGATTCGAAAAGCTGAGGTAAGCCTACTGAAAAACCATAAATTTTCCAAATTCATGAGTGGCTTGATTTCAGACGGCAAAATTGAAATACGAAGCGAAAATAGAATGCCTACGCAAAGGAGGAGGTGAGTTGGTATCAAGGCATTTGCAGGTGCACAAAAAAATTCCTAGTATAAACTATAGCTTTTGCTGCAGTTCCTGTGGACGAGCTTTTACAAGAAATCGAGAGTCTTAATGTTTTGGATATACCTCGATCAGCGAGCTCTTTGTCTGTGAGGACGGATACTTCAGGTCAAGGGGTAATCGAGTGACTTTCGTGATGTGTAAAATCAATCGAGATCTGAATAACATTTCTTGCAGGAACAATTGTTGGATTCGTTTTACGACAGTGACGGTGAAGGTGGTGGAAGTGAGACGACAACGCTTGAACGACCTGCTGGGAGACCTCCTTCGCAACCTGAAGATGAAATTGTTGCCGAACAGCAAAGGCACGATAGCTCCGATGTTGACGGTACGTAAAGAAATATTGCTCGATTCGTTTATATTTTTCCGCGCAACGCAGCTTTTGGAGTTTCATTCTAATACGAAAATTGATTTTTTGTATCCGATAGCTGTGCTCGAAGAAGAAACACAACGCATGGAGCAGCTTACAGCAGGTTGGGATGATCCGACGCAAATAGATTGGGGCACGGAAAACGAAAAAGAGGGAGCTGTGCCAAGTGACCTAGTTGACGAGGCCTCAAAAGAACCCGTGTACAAATGCACTGCATTATATTCCTACTCGGTAAAGTATGGATTGCTTGAGGGAAAAATTTGTTGGGTTCTTACCTCATAATGACGACAAGTATGACAGCCTTTTTCAGTTTTATCGAATAAAGCTCAATTTTTCACATGGAACTGGAGGAGTCGAGTATTGTAAATATTCGGTGAACATCTTGATTTTCTAGAACATGAAATAGTCATTAATAACAATAGACAAGTAACAACTTTTAGTTTATAATACTACTATAGTTAGGCATGTTCCACAAACCAAAAAATTCTGCAGGAGATGTCATTTTGAGATTAGAATTGAAAATAGTGCCGTCACTTACAAGTGTGCAAGTCTTAGAAATTTGTAATATTGCAGGCCCAAAATCCTGATGAGCTATCGATAGTTGAAAGCGAGCAGCTCGAGGTAGTTGGCGAGGGTGACGGCGATGGTTGGTTACGAGCCCGCAATTACCGAGGTGAAGAGGGCTTTGTTCCTCAGAATTACTTGGACGTGGAGCGTGAGCCGGAAGTTCCCACAGGTCTCACGTCACAAGGCCAAGGTATAGTTCAGCAAATATCCTTTTCTTCTGTAGACTACACTATCGACGATCATGATGCCGTCGACCCCGACGCTTCTTTCAAACAACTCGAAGCTGAGAATTCCATAGTACAAAATCACGTTGGTGAGTACATCTTATATCCAGAACGAGTGAGCGTCAAATTTTAAATCTATATTAGAGTTATTCAGAGAAAACTGAAATACATATTTCTTGTGAATATGTGAAGATGTATTATTCTGGGTAGAGGATAATATATATTCAAACTATTGGTGAAGATGTAATTGACGCTTGCACACCTTATGAGTGCAAGCTGGAAACAAATTATTTCCATTTTAGCCTCGAGTGACCAACATTACTGCATTGCCTTGTACGACTATGACGCGAACGCTGACGAAGAGTTGACATTCTTGGAAGGTGATATCATAAAAATAATAACGAAAGAACCACATGATGTTGATGACGGTTGGTGGGAAGGGGAACTGCAAGGACATAGAGGCATTTTTCCGTCGCTCGTTGTTGAACCTTGCGGTCCTGATGGAGCACCATTTACTCCGACGGTTGGTTCGGAAATAGACATTTCGATCATATGGATATGAAGCATTTCATTTTTACATCTGCAATGATTACAAGATTAGTAACTGGGAACAAGTAAAAAATTCAATGCTCTATTATGAGTTTTCGAAAAATGAACTTATAGTCCTTACTTGTAGTTTTCTCATCTGATTTTGTAACCTCGATTCATTTCTTCTTCATACTGACATTATCAATGGCAAGTCTTGTTTCCAATGCAGGAAGATGAAACTCCACCAGGTTCGGCACCGCCTGTTTTCACGCCACCCCAAGCTCCTGCAGAGTTCTCAGAATCGGACGATCCTGAGCAGTTATTACGTGACGGTAATCATAACCAGACCGCCTTATGATAAAAAAAAGACGTTAATATATTACAATCACGTTCCTCAGCTTTGGCAGCTGACAAATCTGGAAAATTAGTAGACGGCGAACGGCAGACCGGTTTTGCAATAAATTTATCGAAAGACCAAAAACATCAATACGGTCAACAATTTGACGCTCCACCAGGAATAGTTGGTGAGTAAACCATAAAACGTAGTTTTGATTTCGTGATTCACAAGGCATCTCAATTTTTGCTGTTTGTTCAATTTTCTATAGTTGACGCTCCGGACGAACTTGGAGAGAAAGTGAGTCATTAGGGTCATCATTCAAATAATTTTCTATACAGATTCCTTATTAATGAACGCAATTTTACGCATCTTGCTAAAAACCTGTAAGACTCACATGAAGTAAGTAGACATCAAGAATTTGTAATTTTCGATTTGCTTTCAAGACGGAAGCAAGTGGAGAAGCCGAGGATGACGATCTTGGACTGGGCGTGGCTCAAATTGTGATAACAGCAGCGACGCCAATGGAAGAAATTGAACATCCATTCCCGGGTACAGCAGAAGAAAGCACTGACGAGAACGCTACAAAATCTGTAGACCTTAGTAGCCCAGACCAGACTGAAACTGATGAAGTCACGGAAATCGAGTGCAAAGACGAAGCTACTACGGAGGAAGAACCATTAGAGGTAGTCTAAAATTTCATTCGACTACAGCCGTTTTACTTCCTTAACAGTCTGAGTGGAAAAAAAAATTAGCGGATGTTGCAAACATCATCACAGTGAACCAGAGGGGTCTCACAGTGAGCTCACAGTTCAAGCCTGGATCGTCTTGATTATGCCAATCTTGGAAATTTCAGAACTAATGTCATCATCACAAAAAATGTTATACGTGGAATTCTCACATAGTATGATATGCTCTTAAGCCTGTGTAATCAGATATTTATACTCTTGGCAATTGGTGCATCTTTTTTTCCATTCGAGAGTATGTGTACAAGATGAGCATCAATTTATTTTTCAAAAAGAAAAACTTGCTTTAAGAAACGGTCCAATACCATCAGAGTGATGTCATTAGTAGTAAAAAATATAGCAAAAGAGCCGAAACAAGAGTTTTCAAAGGACCGAAATGCAATTCTCATTGCCATCACAACTGTTCAAAACCAATTGATTCTAGCTTATCGGTAATTGGATACAATTTTAATCGAAAAAATTCCTCTGCAGGATCATCCAAAAGAAGTTTGTCCCGCGGAATCGAACGCACCTCAACCCGAAAATACCGAGGCACCGGCTGATTCGGCACAACCAGTGACCGTCAGCTCAGCAAGCGATGCGAATTCGACAGGTCAGAGAACAGAATAAAAGAAAAAAAAGTACGAACGGATGAAAAAAAAAAAAAAAAAAAACAAACGAAAACACCTCCCCCCCCTAACGAACTCTAATCTTTATCTCCTTCCTTTATCTAATCAAGTCCCTGCAGGAAGAACATGATACAGCAGAACAGAAAATTCATTTTCTGAGACGACTTGCCATTATACAATTGTGAAAATAAACTGAGCAATTAAATATTGTTGAACAAACGAAACAATTTTTCGAGTTTTGCCATGCACGCCAACATACAAGAGAAATAGTACACAGATTTACATTATCGCGTCTCGTCGAATAAACAGCTCCAAGACATCAGTTGATCAATCAACATATCCATTAACTTTTTATAAAAAGCAACGTTTTCTAGAAACAGCTTTGCGAATCATCTTTTAGCAAAAAATTCATTTTGTATAGATTGTACCAAATGGTGTTGAATTGCGTTTTTTCCCCGAAAGAACACATTTGCATCAAAGATGGTTTGTTGCACAAATCGTCGTGTTGAATGTCTGCACGAACATGCGGAAAATACATGACCTGAATCAGTGAAAACTTTGTGGAAACGGTAGCATGACATCCTCACGAATTTTATATGCAATCAGGGTTTCTCACAGTGAGCCGAGTTGATTGAAAAAAAGACTAGCTAGTTGAAAAATCGAGAAACCGATTCATACTTGTCAACTTGTTCTTTTTACATTCATTTTTTAGGACATTACCATCATGCGTGTGCTACTACTGCACATTTTATGAACAATATGATACATATCTTCAATAGCCTCTCATAGTTTGAATAGGTCAAAATGTATTATTTTAATAAGAGATTTTATTGAATTTTTTAACAGTATTTCCTACTTTAGTACGTTTTTGATTGACTTGTTGATTCAATCATTATTGACTACTGAAACCTTGTGTTCGTGATGAGGTATATAACTAATAATGTACAAATTCATCATCATATTTGGTTAATATAGATTAATTATGGATTCGTTTATCTATCCAACTTCATACAGCGCATATATTACTGATAAATTTGAAACACTGACATTTATAATAATTTCATATACTTCATATGAGTCACTTCAGTCGAAACGTGTCGAGTTTATTACTTTTCCCATAAGTAAATCAGCAATTCAAGCACGAAAAAAGACTAATAAACTTGTACAGTCATGCACATGATGCCTCACAATATCAGGAGGAAAGGGCTCTATGATTTATGACGCAGTGTGGTTTAAGGTTTCATGAATTATACTCGCCTGACGTATTTGTTTTTAATTCAAAATATTCTGATCAAAATCATCACAATTTTTGTTATATTTGACTCTTTGTGATCGCATTTACAAGCAAAAGTAAAGGATTGAATCGAGTTTTACTAGTTTTTAAGTATAATAACTTTCATTATTGCATATTTGATACTTTGAAATCAAATTGTTCCCATCGCAAGAATACATACTTTCCATTTGAATTTTAAATTCGTAAAACTTTCAAGCGATAAAAGTCTGATTAGATATGGACCTGAACTACTTTGAATTGACAAGCAATGAGCGATGGTAAAAACAACCTACCATAATTCTATTAATTGAATAAAAATATCACTCTTGGTTGTATTCTCGTTTATTATATAGCTTCATTATTTTTTCACTTCATTGTATTTGATGTTGATTTGCATCGAGTTTTTCGAAGTAAATGATTGAAGGTATGTTTCATTGACTCTATTCATTAATAAAGATGTTGAATGATGGACGTGTCACTTGTCGCATTAAATAAAAAATTTTCACTGCTACAACTTTTATCATTCGATTTTTCGCTCAGAAAATATAAATACGAAATTCCCGATTAAATTGTTAGATAAACTATTTGAAGCTGCACCGAGAATAACGCTATATGCGCTCGACCTTTCGTATCGCACTAGGCAAGGCTGAGGGAATGGCTAGCGACTTGCGGCCCAAGATTTACTTCGGAACGAAATTTCAAAATTACGATATCTCGGTCGCTTTTAGTCGGATTTCCTTTTTTTTATCGAAAAATATTCGTAAATCTCTAGCGCTACTTACAAACTGAATAGATCGGTAAAAATGGTACAGAATATAAGCCTGAAAAATAAACTTTTTTCAAATTTCATCCAGGGAAACAATAAAAATATGATAATTGATTATAAAACTTGAATCGTTTTCAATATGCTCCTACCAAGCACATTCTCATATTTTATCTTCAATAGAATAAATGAAACTTGAATAATTTTTTTAGTTTATGTGCTGCAGCATTTTCAATAATGTGTTCGGCTCTCAAGTAGCACTGGATTTCTAAGAATATTTTCTGTTATAAATAAAGTCGATCCAACTAGAGGCAACTGAGATATCACGATTTTAAAATTTAGTTATCTCGGGCCACGAGTCGCTAGTCATCGCCTTACCTACTACCTACTAGGATACGAAATGTCACGCGCATATCGCTTGGTTCACCTTCATTTAAAAGTCACAAAAATGAGCGTACGATAAAAGTAAATACCTTCTACGATGGTTTCATTCCCATTATTAACTGCACGCATCACGCGTTCTGGGTGGAGGGGGGGGGGAGGTTAGCTCTTTGTGACACGCTTTGGTGGAAGGATGAGACAGTTTTCGTGTTACGTCGCATTATCATAGAATCATATTGAAAAAACAGAAAATTTGCAAGTTTTGAATTACGTTAAATATCGAAATACCCGAAAACCATGTGCCGTATCATGTGCATGATCTTTCCATCAGATTAGACTACAAGATGGTCAAAATTGCACTTTTTGAATCATCGCTTGTAATTTTTATGAAACGTACGAGCAAAATTTGACTGATTCAAACCGAGAGAGTGCAAAGGTTGGAGTTTCTGAGATCCAAGTAGAGTCGAAAACGTTGGACCCAATTGGGTCCAACGTTTTGTCCTCGTAAGACATGATTTTAGATTTAAATCTAAAACCATGTCTTACGAGACATCGCATTCCAGGCCTCCCTTTTTCCGTTAAGGCTAGCAATCATTTCGGGTCATTGATGGGCGTAACGTCAGGGTGCCTTTTCAGCGTGAGGCAGCAGGATGGAGGCCCAGTGTATAGTACATTAATCAAAAGCCTTGTATATGATTGAATGCGAATCGTGCATGGAAAATTGTTTTCCATGCCAGAAAAATAAAGTTGTAACTGTGGCCAGGGCCGAGTCCAAGAGATTGGAAGGCGCAAGGCACCGAAGAAGACTCTCCACTGAGCAATAAAGTCCTCGTGGGCGGTCGGGCCAGCATCCCCGATGAGCTCCAGCCAGACCAGCTCAAGCAACTGGAAGACCTCAAGGAGTCGAACGCCTAGGAGTGCTCACACCTCGCATCCGAGGACTGTCTTGCCTTATCCGAGACACAGGCTCCGCCGTCGGCCTATTCAAACAACTTTCAACATCTTCTCGAGTTCTGGCAAGCGCCTCATGCAGGCCGATAGTAGCTTTCGGGTCGATGGGAATTGGTAGTGAAATTTCGTTCATATTTCCGAAAATTTACATAATTTTGAGCGCACAAGTGTTTATTCAAAAATTGAAAATTTGTTCTTGCAAGATTGTCAAGTCAGCATTTACATAAAATTTGTTTTCTTAGACTGTTTCTCTTGAGAATACACAAATTTTTTTTCAAACTCTTTGAAAAATTATAGTTTT
Source organism: Platygaster robiniae (assembly GCA_028476575.1). NCBI lineage: Eukaryota > Metazoa > Arthropoda > Insecta > Hymenoptera > Platygastridae > Platygaster > Platygaster robiniae. The sequence goes on from CM052021.1 coordinate 24,060,132, forward strand.
AACAACATCCTTGTTCAGAATAACATAGAATGATGCAATTGGCTCAAGACTTTTTTCTGAAATTTATTATCATCATTCAAGACTTGTAGAATCTACAATCGCTTCTTCTCATAGAAATGAAATGTATAATAAGGTTGAAATTTTCTTCCTTATGTGAGGAAATCAGTTCTTTTATCTATTTGTCAGATTGAGCTTCAAAATGAATACTAGTAGGAAGAAAGCAGTGATTTGTAATTTTATTTTTTCGGAAATATGGCGACTCGTCGACTAGCCTAATACACCTAGTCTGCCCCGAGAACCTTTCAGAGTCACCATTTTTCATGAAGGTATAAGAGATAAAAAAAAGCGGATATTTTCAAACCACAGTGATATTTCATTGTTTCATCATCATCGACATACAATTTTACTGGGCTGGTCCGTGATTCACAAGTTTGGAATCGGCCTAATCGAGGGATTTATTATAATTAGCTAACTCTTTTTCAATGTAACGCTTCAAAACGTTTATAGGTACATGCGTCTCGAGGTTAAATGTTATAGAGAATTCCAGATGACACTTGGAGCCAGCCCAAACTAATGAAGCATATATGATATACTTGACCTTTTCCACGACCATGAGTAATAGGGACTTGGCATAGTATTCCAAATGTTTTTTTTAGACACCAACACCGGAAATATCGACTTTCGTAGCCTTTGGAGTGTCGCAGCCTTGCTTGACATGATCAACTATAACTTGCGAGTAAATCTATTTTTGCCGTGAAGCCGAAACTAGATCCGGCAATATTTACCTTTGTTATTCTGGTCTGTGCAACTGTCAATCAGTTCCATAATCATACATAGACGTCTACAAGCCGTCATTGCGGGTATGTTTAAAAAAAAAGCATATGCGCGTCAATTAAGACCAATATACGTCAACTCGCGTGGTAAAAGTACACTCAGAAAAATTTTTCGAGGCGGCCAGCAGTTCGACAAGAGCAGCTACAACGTGCGCTGGCGGAACCATTCCGATCACTTCTAGAATGAGTATATGTATATCGTAACTCGTAAGTAGACGTTGATTTATTTTGAATATTATTTTTTGAGATCGGTCGAGTCCTATAAAGTTCTAGACGATATAAGAATAAATCGTGGCTGCCATGACAAATTTTTCTGCGTGTAACCTCTCATAATTAGATTCACGCTCGTCTCAATAGGCTTGGTTTCACCTTTGACCGCGTGTAATGTTATTTTTATTCAAAAGTATCAAGATTATCGCTATGTATGTAACGTGTGACGTGAAAAAGTTGATGAATGATAAAAAAATTATCATCCACATACATTACGTGCGATTGCACATCCTGTCAAGTCTCTGGTGTACTCGGCTCTGGTAGACCCGAAACGCAAATACACGGCGCGTAAACGAAAATTGAGCTCTCGGATCTACTATTGATTGATTTTTAAGAATTTTCGTTTTTAGATCCTCTAGATGTTTACACATTCAACAAAGAGTTCAACTTGTGCTGATGTATGATGAAAATGATTTTGTATATAAACCAATAAAATGCGAAAACCCTATTATACATACAAGAAGGACATGAAAACTAACAATTATCACAAGGGGAAAAACGAAGGGTATCTACAACAATTATGTACAGGGGTATTGTGATAAGAGTAAATACTATATCGAAGCTACAAGTAAAATAACCGGCGTAAAAAAAAGAGATGAATGTAAATTGATAGCGAATAATACCATGTTGCGTGTAAAAAAAGGACCCTTTTATTGCACAAACAAACCGAGTTTTTCTTAACCTTTGTGTGTAGAGGGAAATAGTTTCATTCAACGCAGTGTGGAAAAGGCTACTTTTCCACACACTTGGGCAATGCAAAACTCGCATTTCCATACATTGTTGAATAAAGTATCATCCTTAACTAATGTGAAACTGTTTTTTTAACACATCTAATTACAACCCTCGCCTTCGGCTCGTGTTGCAAACTTTTGATATGTTAAAAAGAACTTTTTCACACTAGTGAAGAAATATACTATTTCTGTAGGTGTCGTAATAATTCAGGTTTTTTCCGCATTTGTCTTGCTTTTTGTTGAAAAAAAAAAAAAAAAAAAAAAAACTTTAAAATTCTATATATGGGGTTTTTTATCTTGAAGATTTGTTAACTATTCCTATCTGAGCCTTCAAATGCACATGTTAAAAGTATTCATCTTTTCCACAAATTTTCAAATGAAAAACAATAGGAAACGAAATGAAATGGAAAAAACATCACATCATTTACACGAATTGCGGAATTTTATTGAAAATACAGTAAACAAAATTAACGCTTGTTGGTGAAAAATGTCTTTGGGCGAATATTGATCGCCGGAGAAAAAAAAGTCACTCATCAGGAATGAGATCCTGGTCGGGCAAACCGGCAGCACCATCAGCGTCGGCGTCTGATCCCAACAATAGTGGCTCCTGTTGCACCACCGGTTCCTGGAGTAGAGCTATTGCATTTATGGGGTTACCCGTAGCGTCTAAAGCAGGGTCTGCCGCAGCCTCTGCCAAGTTAGTTACCGATTTGGACTTGACGCACTGAAAATCGACGTGACGACTCTTTGCCTCTTCCTTTTCCCAGGACATGTGAATAAAAGGTCGTTGAACGTAGTTGTAAATGACTTCAGCACGGCCACCTGCGCGCTTCTTCACTTTTTCTTTGTACGTTGGGTAACCCTCGATTCCCAGGCGGATCTTCTTAAGACCTCGTTCCTTCATCACTTGCTTCGCAACGTCACGGTTTTCTATGTACTTGAAAAAACGGTACATGGCTGTGCTGTTGACAGCTGTAAAAGAAAAAATTGACAAATGATGCACGTGGCATTATACATGTGGCAATTTAAGCGAGATCGCAAGAGAAATATGAATGGAATCGAGTCGGCATACTTTGAGAGTATTCTTCTCCCATTTGCGGTGGATATTCTTCATCCCAATCGACCATGTCATCCTCTAACAATACTACGATGTGGCATTCGCGGTCGCCACGGCGTGCGCTATTCACCATCAGAGGCAAAATTAAATCTTCAAGAAAAACTTCAAATTGACATCGTGCGCCTTCATTTGATAATTCATGCAACAATCCTCCTGCAATGAGTAAAAAATTATGTATCCTGTTTTTTTTTATTAAAACTGTTGTATATTGTTTCATATTTAAATGAACTACATAATTTCAAATAACAGGGACATGCTCATTACTCCGAAAATGCAAAATACCGTAAAAAAAATACTACGAATCCGCATTACTCCAAAAAACAATTCCCCCGATTCTTTATATTGCCGCGATCGCGTTTAATCGAATATTCGTAACTCCGGTTAATAAAAACGCTGAAAATTAAATTCACCGACAACGTTTAATTCCATTCCAACGAATTCCCGGGTTGTTGTTTTTCCGTGTAAATATAATTCCGATTTTTCTAAACGCTGCAAGCAAAATCGACCAATTTTGTTTTCTTCCGTTTCCTCGATTAACTTTTTAATCATTTCTACGAATCATCATTTTACCGAACCCGCATTTTGCTGGTAGTGAAAATGTCCGATCTATCATACTTCCGAACGATTAAAAATCCAAAATATCAAAACACCTAAAATTTAATATTTCGAATCACTAAAATCCCGAACATTCAAATCACCCACTAGCCAGAATTCCGATCTGTCAAAGTCACGATTCATCAGAAGCCCGATGTGTTATTTAACAGAAACTCCAACTTCCAGATTCGCCACCACGCCGTTGCCTCTGAATACCGTGGGCAAAAAAGACCGATAGTTCAAACCTCCGTGAAATCATTTCTCCGTTTAGTTTGGGAGAGAAGTTATATACATATATATCTATATATATATAACTCCTCTCTGAAACTAAATAGAGAAATGATTTCACGGAGCTTTGAGCTATCGGCGTTCCTCGCCCACGGTCAAGAACACTAGAGAATCAGGACGGGAACTACCGTATATATAGATATACTACGCTGTATATTTCAGCGAGGGGAATTCGTCCTCACGTCTTTGCCCCCACTACTCTTCCATCTCTCTTGTACGATTGTTTCTTTCGCGCACGTTTGTCAAAGACAACATTGACCGAGTGCGCAGGGCCCTGGCGCACGAACCTTTCGTTTTTTTCATGATGACTGCTGCGAACAGCTTTTCGAGACCAATATATAGCACAGTTCCCAGCCTGCTTATCTAGTGTTCTTGCCCACGGTATTCAGAGGCAACGGCGTGGTGGCGAATCTGGAAGTTGGAGTTTCTGTTAAATAACACATCGGGCTTTTGATGAATCGTGACTTTGATAGATCGGGATCCTGGCTAGTGGGTGATTTGAATGTTCGGGATTTTAGTGATTCGAAATATTGAATTTTAGGTGTTTTGATACTTCGGATTTTTAATCGTTCGGAAGTATGATAGATCGGACATTTTCACTACCAGCAAAATGCGGGTTCGGTAAAATGATGATTCGTAGAAATGATTAAAAAGTTAATCGAGGAAACGGAAGAAAACAAAATTGGTCGATTTTGCTTGCAGCGTTCAGAAAAATCGGAATTTTATTTTCACGGAAAAACAACAACCCGGGAATTCGTTGGAATGGAATTAAACATTGTCGGTGAATTTAATTTTCAGCGTTTTTATTAACCGGAGTTACGAATATTCGATTAAACGCGATCGCGGCAATAAAAAGAATCGGGGGAATTGTTTTTTGGAGCAATGCGGATTCGTAGTATTTTTTTCACGGTCTTTTTCATTTGCGGGGTTTCGTGAGTCGGACATATGACAAGTTCGGTGTTTTGAAAATTCGGAGTAATGAGTGTGTTCCAAACATTTAAATATTAAGAAGAAGTTTTTTGAAAGAGATGCCAATTCGGAAGCTGACAATTAAATGCACGAAGAAGCTGCTTTTTAATTAGCTCAAGTTATTCAATCTTGAAACTTGAAATCATTCAAATGTTTTCTGCAAGTCCAATTTTTGAATCATGAAACGAAATGGTATGGTAAGAAATACTTATCAACTAACGGAGATTTTGGCATTTGACAGTGTTGGCATCAAAGGGAACTAGGAGGTAATCGCACGCCTCACGTAATTCTTGTACTGAGGCTGTAGGGGGGCAACGAATAATTTCGCCTTTATAAAACTCGAGAATCGCGCGGAAAACCATAGCGGAAATTCCCTCGGCGACTTCGTATTCACCCCTTTCATTTGTTTGAGCAAACTCGATCCCAGAACTAAACATTCTGCCCAACATTGTGTTTGGGTGTGCAGTGAATAAAGCTGGGTCCACGATGAACCTATGAAAAACATTACATTTTTTGGATGAGCCAACCACCGACGAGATATTGAAAAATTTTGTTTGAATCATGTTATCGTCAAACGAGAATAAGCTAGAAAAAAATTATTTTACTGGAGTATACTTCTGTCTACGTGTCGTTCGATCATTTTTCTTAATGGACTTGTGACAAACTGTCATTGTTTAGTACAACATTCAAATTTTTGAATGTTGTGGCATTCCTTACTAATAATGGAAATAAATATCGACATTCCGATATGTCGATACGTATCTTCCACACCTGCTAAGCACACACGAATGAATTTAAAATTTTGTCTGAATTGAAAAATTAATTTATCCAGAAATACCTTGTGTTGTCGACAATTAGAGTGATGCGCTCATCACTATTTTGGCTGACGTTGGAATTTGTCGCGGTGAGAGACATGGTATCTCGATTCTGCTGGTTCTTGCTGACGGTGTAGATGTTTCCAAGTCTAGGGAAAAAACAAGGATCGTTTTTTTCCATTTTCCAGGCCTCGACAACGACAACGTCGTCGCTCGCCTTGCCATGACTGGTTAGCAGCGTCACGGAAAGTAAAAGGCTTGTGAAAATTGAAATTCACGTTACGCAGCTTTTTTAACTGCCCGCGGAAACAAACGGTTCGACTTTTTCACCATTTTCAATAAAATGTTCCACCCTCCTGAGTAATTGAGTTTGTCGGAATGTTTCGGCTTTTATTTTTAGGACAGACTGCTCGGCCTAGTTATAAGTACCTTGTTACGTTGCTTTTGTTCCTATTATTATGAGTCAAACGTTGGGACATGCACTTTTATATGTAAAATAATTACGCTCACTTACTCAAACCTACGAGATATTCTAGTAGACGCTAATCTTGGTTTGTAGGTTTTTGGAAATAAAAAATCTGCAAATTCAAAGTAAACCTATTACAACCAGTGGTATCAATGCAGAAATATCAAATAATGCATATATGTACATGGTGTTTGTGACTATTTGTATCATTAATTATTTATGGGCCCCCGAAAACTAACAAGTAGCAAAGAAAGTCTACGCAACAGAGAGAAGTCAAATGCGTCTATTCAAGGTAGCCTAGCCTACCAAGCCGGTTCATATTCGTTTTTTATCAGCTTTTTAATTGAAATTTCTTAAAAAAACGGTAGGGAAAAAAATCTCTGTAATTTTTGTTATTTTCGTTTCAACCTCCTCCCCCCCTTCAACGGGTAATCCAATCACTTTTGGAACCTAGGGAATTGCTCGGTAAAGACTCGCTTTCCCTTAACGCCCAAGAATGTACCCTATACTATAACGGTATGCACTTTTACCTCAACGTCTATGATGATAATATTATATGCGGCAATGCGTTATAAATTTTTTGAGAAATATTCCCAAAAGGTAGGATTGTAAGCAAAATCGGAATTTTAAACGATTACGTACTTGAAAATTTTTTGCGACTTTTAAATGATAGATTTTCGCAATAAATGGTGAAATAATATTATTTTATTTTTGAAAATTTCTCAAGTTTTTCGGGAAAATGTCACAAACTTGAGAAACTTGTGCGATTTTTTATTTACTGTCAAGTTTCCGATGCTATACTGCCATCATTTCGAAGGAATCAACACTTTTTTCTATGAAAAGAATTATATCAACAGTTTATTTGAAATGGTGAATTTTTAAAGAATTTTAAAGCGAATCAGCAGCATTATGGGTTTATTGACTCTAGAAATGACACACTTTGACAAGGTTTGGAATAATTTTCAAATTTTTCACTGGTACACGGAGAGAAATTTCAAGCTATCGTACTGTGAGAGCTCCATAGACTCAGAGGGTGGAATCGAGCATCGAAATAAAGCATGAAAACAAAGACGCGACGCCTGGATACCATAGGCGTGGCGGCCTATAGATGATTCGTTCGTCACAGTATAAGCGGCGCGATTCATATATTAGAAGCTTGGAATCTTCCTTACAACGATAGCGTGCGATGCTCCAGCTAATAGCGTGAAATTTTTTTCCGTGTTCATATCACTTCTTAAAATACCGCACATCAGAGAAGTTTTAGTAGACTTGTTAATACTGAAATTTATATCAAACTTTATGAATTCGTAAGAGTTTGAGGGAGTCAATGAATCCATTCAACAATAGATTTCATAGCAAGATTTGAAAATTGTTGTTTCAACATGAGGTATTTTCTATAAACTAAAATATTTCACCAACATTTACACAATTTCAAGTGTCACATAATGTCTTGGCATTTAAAAAAAACTTTAAGATTCTCAAAATCTATAAAGAATTTTCTAACATTCATTAGACCTTCAAATTTTCCGACACTTGCACAACATAATGACTACACTCGTCCGTCCTTGAGGGAGACTTCTTCAAGGGAGACTCGGGCAGATATCTAATGAACCGCGAAGAAAAAGGTATGCGTCTCCAACAGTTATTTCATTTGTCTCGGGCATCGAGGCCGGCGACAGTATATCCCATTCCTATTTTGACGGGAAATTTCAGTACTGTATGAAAAGTCAAGATCGCACGATGCGGCCGGGTGAGCGCAAAGTCATTTATCATCTTGGCTACGCCGGAGAAAAAGTGTCGTTTCGTTTAGAGATACACTACCTCGAGCTGTATCCCTTATCGACGGACGGGTGTATACATTGTCCATTACATAACTGTCCTAAACTCGGAGGTATCTATCAAATTTTTCCATTTTCCGCCAAAACATGTAATTATCATTTTGATTTATGTTTTTTTGAATACATTAATGAAAACTCAAATACGTTTTCTGAAAATTCTCTTAATTTTACAGTTTTTCATGTCGAGTAGGTTTCCAGAGCAAACATGTATAGCAGAATAAGATGTTGATTAGCTAATAACAGGGTGCTCATCAAGTGTTCAATGGTCCACGGTCGTGGGCTGAGGTGAGGGCCCGCGCCAGTATTATTATTATCAAAAATTATTCTACATACAACCTAAATGGTTCACAGTTTTCACATTTTATCAATTACAGAAATCACAAAACTGTCTAAAAACCTCGATATCTTCATATATTCATCATACCCACAATCTGTACAATTCAATTTTTCTTAATTCAACGTTTACCCCTTTTGTGCATCCCTTCAGAACACAGTTTGTCGTAGAAAATATTGAGAAATTTTACGAGATTTCGAAATCAGCTGATATTCAGAATTCAGAGTTCTGAGTTTTGAGTCCTGACGTTAGCGTCGTCAGCTGATTTCGAAACTGTTTAAAATGGCGCAGTCATATGTCAACAACCAACAACAAACTTTCATTATTCCAACTCTTTATAAATTGTGCATTCGTTCTAAATATATTACAGGGTGCGCCATTTCTTATGTCGGTATTGTAACATTGAATAACTTAAACATTTGACAACCGATTTACTTGACTTCACTTGTTTTGGAAACGTCAATTCAGTACAATTTCAACCATGTATCGCTTCACACCAAAAGAACGCGCTGAAATAGTTACTTTGTACATTGAAAATAGTCGTTCAGTTGTGTTAACTCAACGAGCATATCGTCGAAAATATCTTGGCAAACAGGCACCATCTGACAACACTATTCGTCGTTTGGTGTCGAATTTTTGTGACCACGGGACAGTGAAAGATCGCGAACAACCCGTTCATCAACGACCAAGACGTTCAAATGAACTGATTGAAACTGTCAGAGAGAGCGTTGCCCAAAACCCAAAAGTTTCATATCGTCACCGCGCTCAGCATCTCGGCATCAGTGGAACCACTCTACGGCGCATTTTGAAAGATGATTTGCATTTGTTTCCGTACAAAATGCAATTAACACAAAGAATATTGCCTACAGATCATCCACGTCGCTTGGAATATGGACAAACAATCGCTCGAATAGTTGATACTGAACCTGATTTTTGGAAGCGAATTTTAATGACCGACGAGGCACATTTCAAACTTTCTGGAGGCGTTAATAAGCAAAATTGCCGCATTTGGGGAACGCAGAATCCACACGAGATCCATGAAACGCCATTGCATGACCAAAAAGTTACTGTTTGGGCCGGCGTTTGCGCCAAAACCATCATTGGTCCTTATTTTTTCAAAGAGAACCAAACGATCGATGGAAACCGATATCGGTGGATGTTGGCTCACTATGTCTGCCCACAAATGCGTGAAAAAGGTCTTGAAGATTACTGGTTTCAACAAGATGGTGCGACCTGCCACACTGCGAATCAAACAATCCAGTTTCTGCAACGAAAATTCCCTGGACGTCTGATGTCAAAAAGAGGCGACATTGAATGGCCACCCAGATCTCCAGATTTGACCCCTCCAGACTTCTTTTTGTGGGGTTATTTGAAAAGTAAAGTGTACGCCAGCAAGCCGCAGACCATTGAAGAGCTTAAGGAAAATATTCGTGCCGAAATCATTGCTATACCACCCGAGATGCTCGAAAAGGTAATGGAAAACGCCGCAAAAAGGGCATATTTTGCTGTGAACAATAAGGGCGGCCACTTGATTGATGTTGTGTTCAAAAACTAGTCTAAATAAATTGTAAAGGACCAAACTAAATAAAAATACCTCATTTACAGAAATCGGTTGTTTTTTTTTTCAAGTTATTCAATGTTTACATGCCGACATAAGAAATGGCGCACCCTGTAGTTGAACGATAAATTTTGCTCAAGGAGAGTATTTTATTAATAATTTGTCTACTTTAGAGTTTCAGAGATTTATGAAAATCAGCTAATGTCAAAACAAGTCGTATGACAACAACAAACTTTAATTCACATTCATTATAAATTGTGCATTCTTTCTCAATATATCAATGGTTTGGTTGAACGTTATATTTAGTTCAATGAAAGTATTTAACTATAAGTGTGCCAATAATTTTCTTTCGATCATCCGAGAAAGTGCAAAGTTTGGTATCTATGGCATTTTTGAGAATTCTCTCAAAAATAGCCAAAAAAACAACGGTTTTTTGCAAAACATTGCTATATTTTGAAAGAAAACAATTTTTTCGGTCGAAGGTACAATTTTTATTCATAAATAATGAAAGACGTTAAAGAACTACCGTTGATGGGACGCTACTATTTGGGTTCTTCCAGGCCGAACAAAAAGATTTTGAAAAACTTTCCTGAGTAGTTTCCCAGGCATATTCAGTTCATTCCTGGGGTGAAAATAAACAATTTCGTAGTTCAAAAAGGAAAATTAACTTTGTGGAAAAGTTGGGGTATGTTACTCATGTTTAGTGGTGTTTATGTGTCACTCAGTTTCGAGATAGTAGAAATAACTATAATCGATAGTTCCTCATGTGTTAGACAAGGCAAGGGGCGTAATTAGAAATTCGTAGAACCTTGAACAACCCAAACAAATTTTTTTCAGCAACTTATTATTATAACAACCTAAAAAAACTTTTTTTGAATTAGATGCGGCTCCAAAGAAACTTATATTAAAAACAGTATATATTATTGAACAATATACATTATAAAATAAAAATGTAATAAAAAATATACATATATGAGGATGTCGGTGCAACAACCGCCTCTGACGCTCGAAAGTATCGTGAGTCCCTTTTACTTTCGGAAGAAATCTTATTCAAAAAAAAATTAACGGGACAACCCCGAGCGTCAGAGGCGGTTGTTGCACTGACACACTTAAATATGTAGAATATTATTAACTATAATAAAACAATATATTCATATGATACAATAAATATTATTGAACAATGTTTTTTTTTTGGTTTGGTGTGGCTGTTCAGAAACTTTAGTATAATGACAATAACTCGAACAAACTTTTTTTGGGTTAGCTCTGGCTATTTAGAAACTCATAATTGAAATAACTGAAACAAACTGTTTTTCCCTCAGGTGCAGCTTTACCAGCATAACTTAAGTTTTTTGCTTAAGTTATGCTGGTGAAAAACTTGTTGATCCTACTACTTTCAGTCATCTTAGAGGATTGAAGAATGATGATGGTGTATCATGATACGCTGATTCGGCTCTGCAGTGTATTTTCACTTGTGAAAAAATCAAAACTCACTTGCCTGGTTAACCTACAAGTTAACGTAATAAGGGTAGCACTGGAAGTCACGTAATAAGGGTAGCACTGAATAATTACCTTTTCGAAAAAAAATCTCGTCGATGTAACAGCAGGAAAGCATTATCTTGGAGAACGATTTAGTGCAACTGAGAAAAAAGACGTTGCAGAATTGATTGATAAATTCTTAGAATCTGTTCCAGAAGTAAGGAAAATTGTACAGTTCAGTATCAAATAATCAAAGATTCCTTCAAATGATAAATCGATGGGCCCCTGCAAGTCTATTCTATCTCGTGAGCGCGCTCCAACAATATTTCAACTTTCACCGAGCCGCTATAAGTATTCTATTCTTCGGGACTATGAAACGATCTATTCTATGTTTCAGCGTTCTCGAACGTTTCATCCCATCTCTGGCAGGGTTGAAACGCTTCATCGTAACTCAAAATTTGGACATTTTCCGAAAGTCATTTTTAAAATTTTCAAAGCTTCAAGCATGTTCCACAAAAAATTTAGAAAAAAATATTCAATTTTTACCCTTCAAAACTGAAAAACAAATCAGCACGTCTTATAACTCAAAGTAATGACCGTTTAGAATGTTTTTAATAGGTTTTTCAACTATTTTATATAGAAAATATGTTACTACAGTTTTACTACATATATTGTGTCTGAAAAAATTGGCAACAGTAAATTAGAGTTGATTGTTTGAACAAAATAAATTATAGTAATGTTATCATAAATTTACAATCAACGGCTCTCAAAACCAAGAAAAGCATATTAATGCGTATGCAAAAATGTGCTTTCGTAACATTTAGTTACAGTTTGTTGTTTGAACAAATAAATTTTATTATTCTAATGCAAAATATGCAATAGACGGATTGAGAAGCCATGAAAAGTATGTGCGTTTTGCGAAAATGTGTTTTTGTAACAATAAATACAAGTTTCTTGTTTAAACAAATAAATTGTGTATTTCTGATATAAAATATGCAATAGACGGATGAAGAAACCATCATAAGCATATGCATTTTGAAAAAATGTGTTTTTGTAACAATTAGTTGAAGTTTATAGTTTGAACAAATAAATTTCATTATTCTAATACAAAATATGAAACAGAGGTATTTACAAACCATGAAAAATATATGCATCTTGCAAAAATTTGTTTTTGCAACAATTAGTTAAAGTTTATTGTTTAAACAAGTGTGAATTTTATTATTCTGATAAAAAATATGAAATAGACGGATGAAGAAACCATAAAAAGCATATGCTTCTTGCAAGAATGTGTTTTTGCAACAATAAGTAAAATTTCATTGTTTAAACAAATTGATGAATTTTATTTATCACATGCAAAATATGCCACTGAAATCTACGTGAATGAATCTTACGAATAGTATATATTTTTATAATATACAAATTGTTAATGACAGTAATATAAATAATAATGATTCAAACCATTTATTATTAACGTCCCCAAAAATCATTATAAACAATAATATCAAGACTGAATAATAAATACATGAAAACGTTTATGTCAGAAGTAATTTTTAGAGTGGTTAATGATATTTTTCAGTAATAGAAAGTTAACAGCATTCTTTTAAAAAATTAAACAATCACTGTGTAAATTATTTATTGTAGTAAACAATTTGTTTTTTTAAATCCACAAAATAATGTTTTTCCATGCAAGTGCAAGAAAAATCATTCTTATTGCACCTGAATTTTGAATGAACAAAAATACTTTAATTTGGTGCAATTTTTATCTTTCTTGCTTTATTTAGAAAACTCATACATTTTTTTGTTAATAATTTGAAAAAAGATGAGTGTAACGTTATTATCTTGTAACGAAACCTCAAAAATATTAAAAATATGTGATTGTAACATGTGCAACATGTTTGCCTGCCATCGTTTTGTTTCTTCAGTGAAGGAAACTTTACATCATGTTTTCTCGAAACTGTGATTTTTGAGTTACAATGAAGTGTTTCAACTCTGCCAGAGATGGGATGAAACGTTCGAGAGCGCTGAAACATAGAATAGATCGTTTCTTAGTCCCGAAGGATAGAATACTTATAGCGGCTCGGTGGAAGTTGAAATATTGTTGGAGCGCGCTCACGAGATAGAATAGACTTGCAGGGACCCATCGAAATGTACGTATACGAATTTTGAAACAAAACATAACACTTTTGTCAAATTACTAGTCACAATTGCTGAAAATAATACTTTCGTACTGTCAACTTTCTAGATTCGTTCAATCAAGTATTTAATACGCGAAAGCTTGTAACTGCTTATTGCGATGACTGTGGTAATGAAAAAAATTTTCATAAACTAAAATTCGTATCCGTGCCATTTATATTATTTGCGCAACTTTTGATTTTTATGATTTTTTAGTAAGATAGTAACGGCCAGGGGGTACTCACTTCCATAGAGATCTATGCAGGGTATCCCAACTCCCATTCAACCTATTGTCCCAGAAATTACATATTGTTACATATGAGCGATCGTAGCGCGCCTATTTTTGGACCCAGGAACTACTATTGACACGCGTATTCTTATAACGGGCAGACGCTGCCGCCGTCGGTAGCGGAACCTTCGAAGCATATTAGGTAAGCCTAGGTTTTTGATATCATTTTTTTCGAGAGTTGGGCCCCCCTGGACCTATGGAATACTGACTCCAGGGCTCGTACACTCCCATGTAAAAATTTTGTCGCCTACGAGCGCAACGCTATCACCCGTTTCCAACAAGAACCCCGGAAGTATGTGAACGCGTGTGTACACGCATGTGCAAGTGTGTGAGTAATTTGTTCACTAGCTTTCTAGTCGGAAACGGGCGATGGCGCTGAATTCACCCGACAATTTTTCCCATTAGAGTGTACGAGCTCTGACTGACTCGATCGCAGCGAACCTAGGCATCGGCATGCCGATGAAAAACTACGCTCGTATGATGGGGGAGGAGGGTGAGAGGAAAAAAGGAATTTCCTTTCTTTCCTTCTTCGTGTGCGTTTACCAACACATTCACTTGTCCATGACTACGCACACGCTCTCACACAATCTGACTGGTTTTCGTCATGAGTGAGGACCCCATGGTAACAGTATTAAGAAGAAGATAAAAAATGTCGTATAAAAAGTGTTCCTACTGAGCTAGTTAAGCTTGAAACTGTTCAATACATAGTGATTGCTGTAATTTGCCACAGTGGCAGTAAGACTAAAGAAGGTCCTTATTATTGCCTACAGAAGCACAAGACAACTTGGCTCAAAATAAACGACATCAAAGTAGAAAAAATATAAATATGCACATAATTCTAAAGAAGCTTATATATTTCTCTTGAGTAGACAGTGATTTTGATTAGACTACCTAATAAGGTTCGCATATAACTAGCCTTTTCATTCCATAATGCTTTCGAACAAACTTAAATCAAATTTTTCCGAAATTTTCATACCAAAGTTATAACAGTTTCTGATGTATGCTTAGAAAAGGTTACTCTTTTCTACATAAAAATGTATAAAATATCTCCGAAGATAACTGTTTCAGAAAAAAACTGTAATGCGCAGAATGAAATAGACTCTCGTGGTAAAAAAATAACCAAATTCCCACAAAAAAACATTTCCCAATGAAAATGGTGGGGGTGAAAGCTTAGTTTGTTATAGCAATCAACAAAAAAAAACGAAATCAATCACATGCGCTTAAGCCAGTTAGAGCAAGTAAGTCTGCATCGACAGTTCTATGATTCGAGTTCTGTAGGAAATTCCGCGGATGACTAATAAATTTGACAAAAATTTTAAATTGTATTATCACTCTTCGCCTTTTTCTGTATTACAGTACTTTCTGAGCCCTATTATTTTCATGCGGCCATTTTAAGTCACTCACCTGCCCGGTTTTTATGGCAATTACTGAAAATACGCTGGATACGATAAGGATGTGAACATATAACGACTGTTTTATTTTCCTAATTAAACACTTTCTTCTTCTTTCTTTCTTTCTTTTTCGAATAACGAAAAAGCGGCATTAGGTGAAATAAATTCACATTCAAAAATTTTCAAAGAAAGAAGAATTTTTACAAAAGTATTATGGAATATAATTTTTCCATTCAAAGTATTAATTGATTTATTTCATGGTTTGTGCGAAGTTTCAAAATGTGGTTCGCATAAACATAAAGACGCATCTGTGATGCGTCTGGATGTTAAAAGCCGATATGATGATGTGCTATAAATTCAGACGCGAACTTGCTACTTAAAAAAACACCTCTAAATAACTAACATACTGTATGATGAAGTAGAGAAGTACACACAAACAATTAACGATTGATCTTATTCGTTTCTTTATGATTAAATTTCATACAAGTGGGCAAGTGAGTGACTTGAAATGGTCGCATGAAAAAAATAGAATTCAGAAAGTACTGTAATACAGTAAAGGCGAAGAGTGATAATACAATTGAAAATTTTTGTCAAATTTATTAGTCATTCGTGGATTTTACTACAGAAATTTAATCATAGAACTGTCGATGCAGACTTACTTGCTCTAAATCACTTAAGCGCATGTGATTGATTTCGTTTTTTTTTTGTTGATTGCTATAACAAACTAAGCTTTCACCCCCACCATTTTCATTGGGAAATGTTTTTTTGTGGGGTTATCGAGTACGAGAATTTTATTTTAAAAGCTTTTTTTTTAATCGATCTAAGCGCAACAGAACATTATTTCCCAAAAAAATGAAAAAGCACCTACATTCAAATTGTAACACTTGATTGGCACATCCCTTTAGTGAGCTGATCACAACCTTGTTCTGCTATACTTAAACTTGCTTGTCAGCTTTTCAATAATTTAAATTTAGATAAATCAGAAGTACTCAGTTTTGTGACGAACGTTGCATTACCCGTGATAAAAAAAAAACGAGTCTTGAATGATATTAATAAATTGAGCAAAATTGCCAAACTTTTCCAATTCTTGGAAATGCCATTCTTACTTTTTTGAAATTAAAAATCACTCGGGTGTAAATCCAAAAACTTTAAATATTTTAAAACGATAAACTTGTAATCAAAAATGTGTTGCGCTTTTCGGTAAAAAGACTCATATTTAAATTCATAAATCTTCTATTTTACAATTTTCAAATTGTTATTAAAAAAAAAAAGAAAGAAAGAAACTTGGAAAATTATTGTAATGATGCCGTTTTCGTCTATAGTTTATTTTACCTCAATCTGTTTTTACTATAAGTTCGTCGTCTCGCGCGTCCATCCGGCGCATGCGAATTGTCCGTCTCTGTGTCACTGCTCGTATCCTGCAAGTAGTTGTGTCGCTCTGCTGGGTTTGACATGTCAGGCCAACTGAAATATTAATGTTCAAAAATATTAGTTACACGGACCCAGATTCATAAATTATTCCATAATCTTAAGCTTTCGGCTCGACTCTAATGGACTTGCAGATACGAACTTTAAAAACAAATCGAAAAAAAAACCAACTCTCAATAAAGCTAAATATTTTGCCGAGAGCTGGTAAAGTTTATTGTTATAACCAAAAAGTGCTTGAAAGTTGCCACAACATTTTTTTTCTTTAATATTCATACACTAGCCGTCCAGCAAGACGACGGCGTGATGAGTCCCCATTATTCTGCGTTGAGAGTGTATTCGGTGAAGAGCAAAATAATGTGTTGAGTGTCAGTGAAAACAGCTGAGAATAATAGGCGCTGGCAAATGTGTAACGGAATTAAATGAGGAGGGGATAGAGTGATAGAGGTATGGCCGCCGCCGTCGTTTCGTTGAACGTTCGCCCGTCGTTATCAGAGGTCGACCAATCCGTAGGAAATTCTTGGTTAAAAAAGTGGGGTGACGGGGCGAGAGGGATCGTCAGTAAAACCTATATATCCTAAAGAGAAAAAGGAGCAACTACAATGGGCGCGGCCATTGTCCCAATGGGTGCGGCCGTGTTGAATGCTTACTTCAATCCTGTTATTCCCTGAAGTTGACCGAAGCATTTGAATTTGAATCTAATGTCCATAGAAATTTTATTATATGTTTAAGTTCATACGAATTGATTTCATTGATTTTAATAAAAATTAAATAGTTGAAATTGGATTCTCGATTGTGTAGTATTTTTTTCCTTATGACATTGTATATATAGTATTTGAAAGAGCTGAACAACCTATGATTAAAATAAATAACTATTTTTAAAACAGGAAAAGTCTGTGAGTAGAATATTGAAATTCTTTTGCGAATGTTAAAAATATGGGAAAACCTGTTTTTTTATATAAATCGAAATTGTGACGAGCGAGATCAATGGAAGCTCTAAATGATAGGAATAATTCGTAGAAGAAGGGGGTGTTAGGCAGTTAAGTTTGCCTAGGAATTGCTTCCTTAATCTCGTCGGACAGAAGGTGGACCCTCCGTAGACAACGGCCTACGGTGACCCTCAATCCGACTTTTGAAGGGAGTCGGGATGGTGCGGAAATTGCTTCGAGGTGCATAAAATTAACGCGAAATTCATTTACATGTGTGTTTATTCATAAATAATTCTAATTGACAAATATCCAATACAGTTTCAACCATTTATCTATTTGGCTCTGGCAATTCTAAATGCGTCTCCCCATCTGGGAAGGGCTCTAAAGGCAAGGGCGGAGGGGCTAATAATTTCCCCAATTCTTCCCAAGATTCTTCCCACGGGAGAAATGATTCACCAATGGGCGAGAGTTCTCCCTGGGTATTGCTTTCCCTGAGTTCCGTCAAAAGTGCTATCCTCTCATGTGTCCAGTAGGGGGCTGGTTTCTCTAAACCCTTGATTCTGAATTTCTCAAAGGCCCATTTCCCACCTGCTTGTATCGCGTAATCCCTGTCTAGGTTGGTTTAAAACTTCAAGTAGCAAGGGTGAGAGGGCAGAATTCGTTCTCTTTCTCTCTTAGCTATTCGGTCGCTCGCAGCGGCTCCTTTCTTATATAAATCAAATAGCCTTGCTTCCTCTACCAAAAAGAATGGGAATAAATTGTCTAGGAACTATACGCCCCCGCGGACCTATCCGTGACCCCTCTCTCGATACCGGAAGGGTTGCTTTGGAACTATATAGCTGGGTAGGATATCATCCTACCACCCGACCTTAGTTCTTGGAGACAGGCCCCAAGGGTATTCATTGCCGAAAAAGAGAAGAAAATTAAAAGGGTTCCTACTTTTCAACTCCACTGGATCCTTAAGACTTCTAGCCTATAAACGCTTTATGAGCACTGTTCGCTGTATGAGCACTGTTAGCTTTATGAGCACTGTTCGCTTTATCAGCACTGAGAGTAGTCGTGAGAACGACTGCTACTTGCTACAATTTCTCTTAGGCTTATATACCCGAAAGAGCGGATATGATAGTAAAATATATCGTGAAATTCATTATTAAAATGTTGTAATAATGATATCTGCCATTGCGACATATTCCGATATTTCTAACGATAAAGAAGTATTAATGATTTCAATAATGTTCCAATGTAATTTGCTATTGCGACATATTTCGGTATTTCTAACGATAAAGAAGTATTAATGATTCCAATAATGTTCCAATGTGATTTGCTATTGCGACATATTTCGATAAAGAAGTATTAATGATTTCAATAATGTTCTAATGCAATTTGCTATTGAGACATATTTCGGTATTTTTAAACGATAAAGAAGTATTAATGATTTCAATAATGTTCTAATGCAATTTGCTATTGAGACATATTTCGGTATTTTTAAACGATAAAGAAGTATTAATGATTTTAATAATGTTCCAATGCAATTTGCTATTGCGACATATTTCGGGTTTTTCCAAAGATAGTTATTTGAAAAGAATTCTAAATTGCTCTAAGATTAGCTGAAAATAGAAGTACAATCACGAGCAATTATCATTATTGAAGCGAATTCTGGCGCGTTGTTATAATCTAATAGCGGTGATAAGGAACTAAAAATAGCAAGAGTTTCAAGTAAAATTTTAGATGTACAAAAATATATTGAACAAAAAAAAGAAAAACGAAAGGGTTGTGCCCGCTCGTTACAAAATCATTACTGTTTTTTTTTTTTTTTTTAATTAAAGCGCATTTGAATGACGATGTCATTATCACGTGAAAGTGGCTTAAAATATGTGTCAATTTCAAGGGATGAACTTCACCTTATAATTGGCTTTTATTTGCGAAGAAAATACAAGTTAAATCAACGCGCGTAGCACGCTACAGTATCTAATGTGGATATATACAGGTATACATTCCTACTTTTTTTTAGGTTAGTTTTAGTCAAAACTTCGACCCACAGTGATCGACCCCTGGTCGTTATGTTGAGCGGGTCGTCTTGCCTGGTCTTGCTGGGTTGCAGGTCATTTGCGCCGTTCAGGTAAAAAAATCCCCAAAAAAATGTTGGGTTTTCGAACCAAATCGACCCTCGCCAACGAGATAATGTATAGATCGAGATCTAGATATAGATCTTTTTATTCCCATTCTTTTCAAGATCATCACAATATTGTAAACAGTATTTCGAGTTTCTAAAGAACCGCACCTAATCCAAATAATTTCGCTTTTCGCTAAAATTCCGTTTCGATTATGAAAATCAAAATCGTATATTGTCAATACAGTATAATAGAATACTAAATAATAACTAAACTAGTAATAAAATACGAAACCTCATTGACTCTAGAATTCAAAAATGACTTTCATTCCTTTTTCCCCAAAAACCAAAAAAGATGAAATATTGGAGGAAAATCCTTATCACATTCCTGATGACCATTTCCGGCACAACCCCTTTTTTTACCTGAACAACCTTTTTACCTAAATGGCGCAACTGGCATCCCACCGTCTTGCTGGAGCGCAGTGGTGGGATATATATTTATATATATCCTATATAAATATATATTTATATATATATATATTTATACTATATATTTATATATAGATATACTAATGGCTTTGGCTCGGAGTGGCTTGGCGCGCTGTGTAACCAGGCTTAAAGGAAGAACTTGAAATTCAATATAATTTCTATTTTCCTTTCCCAATTTGAAAATACAATTAGCACTTTTTTATTTATTAATTTTAGTTTGTTAAAGTTAACATCGTTTTCATCTCATTGATGAAATTTTTTAAGCTTATGTTTAAAAAAAAAAAAAAAATTATCTCACGACAGGACTCGAACCCAGGTCTTTCGGGTGACTATCGAGCACACTGCCACACACCTACGAAAGGGTATGGATAGTGCTATTGATTATCCGATGAAGTTAAATCGATATTCATTTATTTATTTTTACAGAAAGTACTCGTCCTTTTTTTTTAAGACGTGTATTGCACTGGCACGTTGAAAACCAATTCCTTTATCGATACGTTTTCGAATATGTTAGAACGAAATTGACGATAATGATTTTTGAAAAAGTGTAGAAATCGCACGTGTCGTGCAAGGTCATGAGTCTCGATTTAAAGGGACAGCTAACTATTTTGATAAATTTAAATGTCTACGATGAACAATGAACCTTGGAAATTCCTTTCCCTTGCGGCATATTTATGGGGAGAGGAGGGGGGATGGGGAGGGATCGAGAACACTAAAGAAGCATAAGGTAGGCCTGAAAGTCAAAATAAAATGAAAAAGCGGTCTTTTCTGAGGAACCACTCGTCCCGAACAGTCGATTTTCTAGCAGCTTTTACTCTACAGCTACGGTGAGTTTTTATTTTTATATTATCCATCCCAGTTACTTGAATTTCTCTTTTCGAGTAGTTTGTTTTTTCGTTTACTGTTTTTGATAGCCAACATTATGTCAAAAAATTTGGAGAAGAAAGTGTCCGATAAATTATTTGAGGATATTCGTTACCAACCATGGTTACGAAGAAATTCTGGTGAGGTTCTGGGTGGTTTTTTTTGCTGTGCTTGTAAAAAAAGTCTTCAGGGTAGTGATAATTCGGTCGACAGGCATAGTAAGAGAAAATCACACATTAGAGCAGTTTCAGGACAATTTCCACATTTTCATCGAACAAAAACACGAGTTCCTCAATCAAGTACCACGTGTAATACAATCCCTTTATATTGCCCTGTAATATCCTATGCATTTACGAACCACGTCAATTATCCAGTATGGTCTCCAATTTATGCAGTCCCAATTATTTCTCAGCTCATGGTACCAGTTATCATTCGTTCCCCCGCGATTCCACTAACCGTCTCGATTTCGTCTACAGTTTGTTCTCCAATCTTTTTTCCACCACCACGTCTATCTCCAACTTTTGTTCAATCAACGCCGCCATTTCATCACATGAATTTTTCACATCCACTACCAATGTCAAAAAATTTTCAACGTCCACCACCAATCTCAACAAATTTTCCACATTCACCACCAATTTCAACAAATTTTCCACCTCCACCACCAATTTCAACAAATGTCGCACTTCACCGTCCGATACACACTATTCCGGCGTCGTCTTCCCCTGCTGCTTCCGCAAATTGGCCACCCCAACTCCAGCCCCCCATTTTCCGAAAATCAACACCGAAGTCTCCTACGACTTTTTCACCTCCACCCACAACCTTCACCAGCATCGTGCTTTGTCATCCAAAATCCGCTGTTCTTGCGTCATCCTTACCAGCATCTTCACCGACCTCACCACCCTAGTCTCCAATTTCCATTAAATCGAAGCCAAGGTTTCCTGAAACTTCTCCATCACCACTTCCACCCCCAGCGACCTTCAGCACACCCTCGCCGTTTTTCAGCGCAGTGCCTCGATTGCCTCGCACGTTTCCTCCCCCTCTTTCTTCATCACCACTGATGACAGCGGCTCCAATTTCATCTAGAAATTGATCTTGGTTCTTGGAGAATTCTTGGTCTGAATTGACCAAGAGTCCTCGATTTTGCCCTGAGCCCAATAGTTTCCTCAATTCCATCACCAAAAATTTCCAAGCCAGCTACTACAACCTGTCTACCAATGTCGAAAATGTCAAAAATCCTTTATTCTCCCGTTAACATATCCACTTTACATTATTCTACACAATCTGAAACTAAAAGTTTAGAGGAGAGACTACAGCGTCTCGTTCAAAAACTTAGACTAGTGAGAGAAAAACAAGATGATAGTAGACACTCTTTAGATGTCGCAGAATTAAAATTTGCAAGTCTTTTTGCTCAAAATTTGATAGCTTTTGAACAATCTTCTTCAATTTTAAAAGTGTTTCAATCCATTGCACCCGATGACCTTACTATCTCAAAAATGACAATGAACCGTAAAAAAGATACAAAAATATTGAACTAAGTATCAAAAGAAGTTGTTTGCAAAAAACTTTTAAAGAACGTGGAAAAAGCCGAATTTTCATTACATATTGATGAAACTGTAGATGTTGCAAATAAAAAGTTAATGTGCATAATATTAAGATACGTCGATTCGGAGACAAGAAAAGTAGCAAGCGAGATCCTAGAAATTATTCAATTAAATGCTGAAAATTGTGACGCTGATAATCTTTATAAAGCTCTCAAAAATTCTCTGCAGCGTCATAAAATTAAATTTGAAAATATTTTAAGTTTTAGTGTAGATAATGCCCCGGTTATGATCGGTAAAAATAACTCGATATTGACGCGCCTTGTTAACTAATTTTCAAATTTAATCAATATTCCTTCCGTGTGTCACTCTCTTGCTCTTGCTGCCAGCGAGGCTTGTAAACAAATTCTCTCTGCACCACTGTGACGAGCGGAGTCATTTTCCCCTCGTTTAGATTTCTCAAGAGCCGCACAAGAGCCATTAGAATGACAGGTTATAATGAACATTAAATTTTCAAGTACAATGATACCGATGACTCTCATTTTAACATAACGATTCTCTCTCTAAATAACTTTTACAGATAACAACTAAATGCTTCTATTGCAAGATCCGAAATGATCTTTTTAACATAACGATTCTGTCTCAAAAATAACTTTTCACAGATAATAACTTAATACTTCTATTGCAAAATCCGAAATAATCTTCTCATTTTTACAAAACAATTCTTCCGCAAAAATGACGTTTTGCAGATAACAACTAAATTCTTCTATTGTAAAATCTGAAATAATCTTAACGATTCTTCCGCAAAAATGACTTTTTGCGAATAACAACTAAATAGTTCTATTTTTCCAACTTTTTAATGACAATAAAGCAGAAACTGGGAGTTTGGGTATATAAACCCGTGCTTTTCGACGAAAAAGACAAGTCTCCACTTGCTTTCGACGGAATAGCCTTCTGTCTTTAGCTGGCCTTTGGCTATCAGTAGCCCTTCTGCCACGAGAGTACCTTAGCTAGACCGCCCTTCTGCAAGAAAACTCTCCCCACCGGAGCCTTGCCTGACCTGACGACGGCCTTCTGCTCCCCCGTCTGATCTATACCATTGACCGAAGTAGTACTTCTGGTCTTGTCATAGATCGAGATTGGATAGATGAGTAATGAATAAATTTGTTAACCTTTCTGTTGTTCCTACCTTTACTCGGATTCATTCATTTCATAATCCTGAGCTGGATGATAGGAGTAATTCCTATGCAGCTTTAGATCCAGGGCAATCTCGCTCAGGTCAATTGTGGAATCGAGTGGAAACGATCGAAGGGCGAGCACCAGAAATTAAATTGATCAAATTTAAAAATAGAATCTAAATTTTTTTTGAAATGTTAATTTAAATAATCATCAAGCCAAATTAGAATTAACTAAGAGATTTAAATGTGTAATTAACCTTAATTAATAAAATAAAGATGAGAAGCAATCCGGAAATTTGAATTAATTAGAGAACTAGGAAAGAGGATCAAGGTTTAGGGCAATCGTAATAAACTGTAGAATAATTCATAAATTTCTCCATTTAGTGTATTTAGCGAGAGAGCTGACCCAGATCACTAGGGAACGCGCCCGAAAGAAAGGGTTTAAACCCTCGGCTCAAGAGGTGACCTTTAAGAGAAGAGGCGAGTTAGGGCTTTGGGTCCAGTTAAGAATTTTGAAGGGTCTCCCTCCCGATCAACGCATAACTCAAGGAGAATTAGATGCCCGAATTTCCAAGTACGCTAGTGGCCTGTTCGGGCTACCACTCCAGATTATCGATCAGGTCATTAACATCACTTGTGCTATATGCGGAGAGCGGTCGAACTATTCTAGGGACCACCCTCAAGTAGGAAAAAGGAAAATAGACAATGAACAGGAGCCACAAAGGAAATTAAGCGATTGGGAGAAGGAGCTAGATAAGGATTTTGAAAATGCGTTTGATTTTCGTGAAGAAAGTTTTGATCGAATTTTAGAAAAGGAAATGTCAGAAGAATTGAAACCTCCCCCTTCAAAACTGCCTGCGTTAGCCTAAAATTGCCAGAGCTACATGCGAGCGTGCGTTCTATTCTATTTTGTAAAGGTTTTGTATTAAGATTGATGTTTATTTGTGAATAAAAGCCCCAAGGGCAATCAAAATACTATTTTCGACTTTTCTTTCAATACTCTCGAAACCCTTTGGACTCCTCAAACTTTAAGGGTCACGCAGGGCTGTTGCCCTGCACTGGTTCTTTTCTCTGTACGAGTGTGAATCGTTCTAAACTGCATCAGCGTGGGTTACTCAGGAATGAGTCCGCTCGTTACAACCACAACTACTCATTCGTGATTTAGCAACATACATTAATAGAAGCGCGAAGCGTTCAGAAATTTTTTCAAATTTTCAAATTTTTGATGGTTTGAAGTCTTTAAAAATTTTAAAATTGTCCGGTACACGTTGGTGAGCTTTTCAACATTACATTGATCAAGTTCTAAAATATTATGAATCTTTCAAAAAATTTCTTCACACAGAATCGATATCAGAAACTCTAAAATCATTAAATAAGGCAGGATCAAAACGTAAAAGTGATTCAAAAAATACAAAGTCGGAAAAATTGAAATCTTTGTCGTCAAAAATTACAGAAGAAAATAAAAACCCAATTGAAAGTCAAGAAGTAAATGAAAATAAAGATAATGAAAGTTCAAAAGTCACAGCCGAAAAAATGTATAGTCATATTTCGAGCGCATCAACCGAAGCTTATTTACTGTTCTAAAGTGAAGCTTTATCAATTTTCAATAAATTTAATGCTAAATTTCAAAGTAGAGAAACTTTAGCTCAGGATCTTTATTCAGAGTCCGTTGATGTCATTTTCAAGTTCTCAAAGAAATTCATAAAACCTGAATATTTAAAATCAAAGAATGAATTAATTAATATTGACTTAACAGACAGTTCACTTTATACGGAAGAAGTAATTCTAGAAGAAAAATGTCACGATTTTGTCCAAAAATGCAAAAATGAAGTAAAGTTAATAGATATTGATGTTTTCGAAATTCGAAGTAAATGTCGTTTATTTTACGTGACAGCAATTAGTGAAATAATTTGATGATCAAAATTAAAGACAAATTCATTTTATAAAAATTCATCAATTTTTAAATCAGAAATTGCTCTATGGAATTCAAAAAGAATTGCCAGTTTTTCAGTAGTTTGGAATGCCGCGTTAAAATTAGACTCGTTTAATGAAATAAGTTTGCAAAAAGAATGGAAACATTTATACGATTTGCTTGATTTGATTTGATAAAAAACTTGAGATGGAAAAAATGAAATTTGATGATATGTGGACAACGATTTCTTCACTGAGAATGGTGAACTGTCTTTTCCGAACTTAAGAAAATTATCTCAACTTATTCGTACTCTTCCCCATTCGAACGCCGAGGCTGAGAGGTCATTTTCTATTGTCAAAGATGTAAAAAGTTTAAAAAGAAATCGAATGGGGATAAAGCTTTTCAATTCAATTTGCATAACAAAGTTTTTATGAAAATTTCAAGAGTTACTAGTGATGATTTTCCTGTCACTGATAGACATTTACAGTTATTAGCTGAATGTAGAGAACAGGACAAAATTCAAGTTACAAATCGAAAAAAGAAAGCACAGTCAAACATCTCAATGATTCAAAAATTGTTGGTATTAATTTAAAATCACCAAAAAAAAATTCCATTCAACAATATTGCTCACAGTAACATTCGAAAATTAAAAGCAAAGGAAATTGTGTTTCCAAATTTACCATGCATCATTTTGTTGCTATTTCATTTTGTTTTTGTCCATATTTTGCCTAATAAAGTGCTCAGTTTTTCAGTGCCGTAGCAGTTATGTTCTATGTAGAAAAACACCACCAGTTTAAAGAGAGAAATCACGTCACTCACAAAAAAACTGCACGTCACACACTAAAAACTGTAGGCGCGTAGATAAAAAAAATTCGTATTTACCTTACATACGAACGCGTAGGGGGGGGGGGGGGAGCTTTGCTCCCCCCAGCCCCTGGGTTGCTACAACACTGCAGTTTTTATTTTTCAGATAAAGCGGGGTTTTTATAGTATTGGCTCTATAGGCGAGCTATTTTCCTATTTTAAAAAAATGGCAACGCGCTTTGCGGTTTACCACCCCTGGAATTCGGGCTCTGGTGGTGGGGAAAATACTGTTAATATTTTTTGTAAAAATAAATAAATGAATATCGATTTAAGTTCATCGGAATAATAATCAAATCATAATCAATAGCACAATCCATACCTTTTCGTGGCAGTGTGCTCAATTGTCACCCAAAAGCCCTGGGTTCGAGTCCTGTCGTGAGATAATTTTTTTTTTTTTTATTATACATAAGCTACAAAAATTTCATCAATGAGATTAAAACGATGTTAACTTAAACAAACTATAGTTTATTAATAAAAAAGTGCAGATTGTATTTTCGAATTGGGAAAGGAAAAAAGAAATTATATTGAATTTCAAGTTCTTTTGTGGCGACGAGCCAACTCAACTCGCGCTCCGACCAATCAGGGACAGCCAGCCGCTGATTGGCCAGCAGAACTCTCTCTCTCGGTGACGGAGAAGGACCGAACTTCTTCTACCGCTCTCTGCCTCTCTCACACTTGCTTGCGTGGAACGCGATCGACAAGCTACCTCGTGCAACCGCGATCGATATACCTGGTGTCGCGAACGGAAATATATTGTTAAATTTTGTGTAAATGTAAATTGAACAAGTCGAGTTTTGTTATAATTAAAGTGAGGAAAATTAATGAAGAACAGTGTCTAGTTTCTCATTGTGACTTCGAGCCTAATTCCCACAACTGGTGACCCCGACGAGGAGAGCGACGCACGTGCAATCCACGCAGCCATCGGAGAGAAACCCGAGAAAACGAAGAATTTCCAAGCCACCGCATCCCGCCTGCCAACACGCTAACCCACGACGGTACGAGAGGCAAGATCACCGAGAAGAAATCCACTTCGCTGCCATCTTGTCGATCACGCTAAGCCGAATTTTTTTCCATCCGGGAACATCGCGATCCAGAAGCTCCCCCGAGAAAAAAACCACACACTGAAAGTCAAAGGGCAGGTTTTCGCAGACGAGGTACAGAATATTTTTTCTTTTTTCCCACGCGTCCGGACGGTCGAGAGTGAAATAAGTGGCCCCAGATCGAGTGATTTCCGATACGATTTACAAACACGCGACGATGTCGAAGGACGGAGACGATAAAAGGGAAGAGACATTACTCGACGCCGCGAGCACGTCTTTTATCCAGGCCATGAGGATCCAAAAATTCCCTCCGTTCTATCACCAGGACCCGGAGTTCTGGTTCACTCAGGTCGAGGCTACATTTTCGACCCACGGCATAACAAACGACGAGAAGAAATTCTCCACGATAAAGAAATACGCCACGATAAAGAAGAAAATTCTGTCAGTTTTCTCGGACTCAGACGAGATCAAATTGAGGAAGTTGATACGCGGCCAGAGCTTCGCCGGGAAGAAACCCTCACACGTGCTGTAGGAAATACGGAATCTCGCGGGTAGTAAATTCTCTGACACAGTGCTACGAACCCTATTCCTCGACAATTTATCGGAAAATATCCAAATCGCCCTCGCCGTCGCCCGAACCACGCCCTTGGACGAGCTGTCCCAGATCGCGGACAACATGGTGGAGATACGAGGTTCATCTACAATCGCCGCGATGACAGGCACAGCCCAGCACGACACGGCACACGACCCCACGCAAATACTGATCAACAGGATATCCAGACTCTAAGGAAAAATAGCACAGGTTTTGATAATTCGAGGACGATCCGGAACCCGCAGATACGACAGACCCTGCGACAGGAGTAAATCACGAGAACGAAACGAGTCATGGTGTTTTTTCCACAACCGCTTCGAGAGCAAGGCTCGTAATTGCAGGGAACCATGCACCTACAAGAATCCGGAAGAAAAAAACTAGGTCCGTCGCTTCAGGTCCAGGCGGTTGAAGACGACGTCCACAATAAAAACCGCCTCATCATCAGGGACAAGAAATCCGGACTCGACTTCCTGGTGGACACCGGAGCCGATATCTCGGTCCTACCTCGGGCCTCATTCCCACGCTCCGTTACCCCATCAGCCTTCAAATCATACGCAGCTAACAACTCCGCCATCGACACATACGGAGAAAAACTCCTAACACTGGATTTCGGCCCCCGACGCCAACTTAGCTGGGTTTTCACCGTTGCCAACGTGAACCAGCCCATCATCGGCGCCGACTTCCACAAGAGATTTGGTCTGCTGGTCGATATACGTGGTAAGAAGATAATCGACAAGGTGACTAATCTCTCTTCCACAGCGAACACGACCACCGACCTGACCCAGGGCGTCTCGACCATCTCCCAGGAGCAGAGATACCAGGACCTCCTCAGGGAATTTGTCGAGATCACCATATCCTCGCGAAACAAGGTGGTAAATAGGAAGGGCGTTTATCACCACATCCTGCCGGAGGGCCCCCCGGTAGCGCAGCGGGCACGGCGGCTTTCCCCAGAGAAGCTCCGACTGGCAAAAAAGGAGTTCGAGTTCATGCTGGAACAGGGTATCTGTCGACCGTCCGACAGCCAATGGGCGAGTCCATTACACATGGCCAAGAAGAAAGACTCAACGTGGCGTCCCTGTGGCGACTATAGACGGCTGAACGCAGCGACAATCCCCGACAAATACCCTGTTCCCAACCTCCACGACTTCACACACCGACTCAATGGCTGCAGAACATTCTCCACGATTGACCTGACCCGGGCATACCACCAGATTCCAGTGACGCCCGAGGACATCCCGAAGACGGCAATCATAACCCCATTTGGCCTTTTCGAATTTACAGTCATAACATTTGGCCTATGCAACGCGGCGCAAACCTTCCAGCTATATATAGACACGGCACTCCGGGGCCTTGACTTCTGTTACGTATACATGGACGACATCTTCGTGGCATCCAAGGACGAGGAGGAGCACAAGAAACACCTGCGCGCCATCTTCGAACGTCTCAGAGAATTCGGCCTAACTATCAACCTAGGAAAATGCGTCCTGGGAGCAACAGAAGTCCAGTTCCTGGGGAATCTCGTCGACGGCAACGGAACCCGCCCCCTTCCAGAACGCATCATGGCAATCCGAGACGCAAAAAGGCCAGCGACCATAGAGGAACTACGCCGGTTCCTAGGTATGATTAATTTTTACAGAAATCACCAGAAGAACGCGGCATAAATCTAGGCCCCGCTCCACGAATACATCACCGAACCCAGACGCAATGACAAACGGCCGGTACCCTGGACGCCAGAAGGGGAAAAGGCATTCGAGGAATGCAGGAACCAGCTGGCCCAGGCAACACTATTACACCACCCCCAGGAATACGCCATTCTGGCACTGAAATGCGACGCCTCAGACACCGCGATGGGAGCAGTCCTCGAGCAACTAAACAACGGCCACTGGGAACCCCTGGGTTTCTTCTCCAGGAAATTTACCGACACTCAGCGCCGGTATAGCACGTACGACAGGGAACTGCAGGCCATTTACAGCGCGATCAGGTACTTCCGGTTTATGGTGGAAGGCCGGCGGCTAATAATCAGAACCGACCACAAGCCCATAATTTATGCGTTTTCTCAGAAGGCCGAGAAGGCCTCACCACGACAACAGCGCCAACTCGACCTCATAGGACAGTTCACGACAGAGATCAAATACATCGCAGGCACTAGCAACATCACCGCCGATGCCCTGTCAAGAATCGACGCGATCAGAATGCCCACAATCGTGACAACTGAGGAGCTCGCCATGGCCCAGCAACACGACGCCGAACTGGTAAACTTGTTAAAAGCAGAAAACTCTCTTGAATTACAGAAACTACCGCTCGTCGGAACCGATTTAACAATCTACTGCGATACTTCAACCGAAGAAATCCGACCGTATGTACCTGGATCGCTGCGCCGACGAATTTTCGACATCGCTCATGGACTTTCTCATCCCAGCGGCCGAGCCACCAGGAAAGCAGTTCAAAGGAAATTCGTTTGGCCATCCATAGGGCGAGATATCACTCAGTGGGCACGAACTTGCCCAAACTGCCAACGTTGTAAAGTCGGTCGACATGCCAAGCCTCCCCTGGAGCGTATCCCGGTGCCCGACGGCCGATTCTCCCACGTACACCTGGACATCGTTGGACCCTTGACCAATTCCCAGGGCTACTCGTACCTCCTGACAATGATCGACAGATTCACAAGATGGCCCGAGGCAACACCCCTGAGGAACATCACAGCTCAGACAGTCGCCGACGCTTTTTATTCAACCTGGGTAACGAGATTCGGAGCACCAGCGGTGATCACAACCGACCAGGGTACGCAATTTGAGGCAATGCTTTTCAAGGCCCTCACACATTTAATTGGTACCAAGAAGAGCAGAACCACAGCCTATCACCCCGCAACAAACGGAATCGTGGAAAGATGGCACAGGTCACTGAAAGCAGCCATAATGTGCCACAATGACCTCAATTGGATCGACACTCTGCCAACAGTACTTTTGGGTTTGAGGACTTGTCTGAAAGAGGACATCGGCGCTTCAGCGGCTGAACTGGTATACGGAACCACTCTTCGTATACCAGGCGAATTCTTCATCCACGAGGAACGCCCAACTGACCCACACTTCTTCGTGCAGAAATTCAGGGAACACATGAGAAAATTACAACCATCACCGGCGTCACACCACACTCGAAGAAAGGTTTTCGTACACCGTGATCTTCACTCATGCTCCCACGTATACGTGCGAATCGACAGGGTCAAAAAACCGCTTGAACCACCCTACAGTGGCCCCTTCAAGGTACTGGCGAGAACTTCCGACAACTTTTTCACTGTTGACATGAA
Source organism: Platygaster robiniae (assembly GCA_028476575.1). NCBI lineage: Eukaryota > Metazoa > Arthropoda > Insecta > Hymenoptera > Platygastridae > Platygaster > Platygaster robiniae. The sequence goes on from CM052021.1 coordinate 24,091,518, forward strand.
CGGAAAGGAAATCAACATCAACGTCGAACGCTTGAAACCAGCCTTTTTCGAAAACATGGCCCAACACGAACCAGCGAACACCTTCCCACACCAGGACATCATCGCACCAGGAATAGCGCCGGGGACAACCGACGACAAGACGCCCGACTTGACCCAGAGCCACGTCACCCAGGAGAACAACCCCGAACAACCCACAGGTCCACACAAGAAAGTCACCTGGCAGACGAAAAAAATTTAGATTGAACTCAGTTTAAATAGGCATGGAGAAGAACCCAAATCAAACCCAGAACTCCGGACGTCAAACCAGCCTTGGAAACCCGCGATTCTCCGGAGGTCCAGAGGCCTAATTTCAGTGGATCTCAGGCACAACACACGCCGAATCTAGATAAGGAAAACCTGGGCACCGAGAGAACTTCCCTTATCCTTTTCCATGGTCCACTTTCTCTGTTTCAGAAAAGAGAAAAACATAAGTTTTCACACACGGCCCAAGCGACCGCGAGAAATCAACAGAGCTGTCAAAACAGACGGCATCGCAACTTGACACCTACAATCACGGCCAAGTTACTCGAGGGGGAGTGATGCGGCGTTATTTTCATATCAACGCCGAGTTTGACAGTCATGTCAAACTAATGGTTTTGTAGTTCACGGTAATTAAATTCCGGGTTCCCTCCGAGACTTCAGACATTCCTCAGCCACCGAGAGTAGCCGAACGAGTCTACTAGCTTTCTCTTCTTCTAACACGCAGGTAAATCACGCTATCTCAAAAAAGTTGCCGGGTAAATAAGAGCGAAAAAAAAGTGCCAGAATTTTGGAAGGAATTTGTTCTCCCATCACTGGGTCTGGAGGTCGTCTTGCTGGACGGGTAGTGTATATTTTTTCATTCAATTTTAAACTTTTGTAACTTCATTGAGCCCTCATCAAGATTCGGAATGGGTCTTGATGGAATATACAAATCTTGAATAACATAACATATAAAAAACGCGCGAGTAAAATTACTTGACAAATCACCAGTGTCTCTAATGCAACTGAAATTATTACTTGGTTCCATAAAATATTGTGAAAAAAAAATCTACAGAAATTATTCACAAGTTTGTAAAAACTTGTGAAAATATTTTCATTCCATTCTTAAAAAACACATACCATGGCCTGAAACTGCACGGAAAGAAATTTCTGTTAAATTTTACCGTGCATTTCACTGTAAAGCCAGGACAAAGTGGATTTCTAGTCATTTTTCTAGTAGTGATTCGGAGTATCTTACGAAAAAAATATACAATATTTACAGGAAAAACTGCGAATTTAACCGTGTTGCACGACAAAAAAAATTGAATCCCGGTTTATTCATCGTACGTTCAGTAGTAAAAACTGAGCTTCACTTTAAAAAAAATCGGTTACCAGTCATTTAGTAGCATGAAGAAATTTCAGTTTTACCGTGCAATCATGTAATCGACGAATCACGTGATTGCCATGAGCCAATTCCTGCGCGCGACACTATTACAGTGCGCTGCGTCCTAAATATAGACTGATCTTCGAGAATACAGAGAACGTTTAACCTTTGTCCTGCCAGTCCTGCCTTTGTGCATACCAGTTTTCTGCAGTTTTCATCAGTGAAGGATCGTCAAGTACGTGAATTAGGATTTTGAAAAAAATACATGTCAGGGGCAGGATAAAAAAACATGTGAGTATACAAAATCGGTTCAACAAACGTTTTGAGCTTCTCAAAAATTGTTTAAATTATGCACAAAAATTGTTAGATCTAACATTTGAATTTATTTGTATTTATTTCATATTTATCTTCCACATTTTCCATGACGCACTGTAAATTTTTAGTTATAAATTGAGATATAAGATACTGTACGGTACAATTTACTGTATGGTACGCAATATACATATACATCATTGTATGTGAAAAGTAAAGAATTGCCACCATGTCCTTAAAAATTATGTAATTTAAAGACAATGAACGCATTTTCGTTGATGTCATGAAATGTCTTAAAATATACATTCTTAAAAAACACATAATCAGCTTAAAGCTGGTTTTTCTATTCATAAAAAATACACGACGAGCTTAGAGCTGGTTTTCTCGAAGAAGAACTACGCGCGCATCAAGCAGAAAACGTGCCTTATGTTTTCAAAACATTTTAAAACAAAAGAAACAGTATGACATCGATCCTCTGAATAAACTTTTTGCATAACATTATTTATTAACTGAATGGATGATATATATTGCTTTCAATATTCCTACCGAATATGTCTAAACACTATGACACTATACTCTTAATGCTCAAAAGGTATGTATACTCATTGACCGATAATATGATTTTTTTATATGAAAGTGTTGTTCCTTTATCCACATATTTTAGCTTCAGTATTACATACAGGGTAAGTTCATTTAACTTTGGATGCTAAATGAGTTTTTGATAAAACGACGAATACTCGTAGTGTATTTGCATTTGCACACTAAAACTGATGAACTACTGTAATTTTATCCGTAAAAAATGTACGGGACCTTCAGTATGCTATATTTATGTAACAGTTGAAACCAATACTATTATTATATGGTAATAAACCCTATCGTTTAAAAGTCATACAGTTTTTACGATACTACATTTCTTAAAAGAATGACTAGGTAGGTAGGTAGCGTTCGAGCGGAAACGCGATTTTTTTTCCGAAATTAATTTTAAAAAATAGACTTATATATGCCTGCGACTCTGTTACTTTCCACTTTTTTAAAAAGTCACTAAAAGTGCACTAATAACCTCATGAGGTCACTCTGAATTTAACAACCTAATTGAAAGTCACAAATTCTCGAAAAAGAAAAAAGATAAAAAGTTTTCGGTCCAAATTAAAAAATGCGTAAATTTTAAAACTAGTTTACGTGTCCATATAAAAAAATTGAGAGAAATCGGTGATTTGGTCGGTGACGACCAAACTGATTCTAAAAAGCTGATGATTTTTTCTACTCAGGCAGTTAGTACTACAGAGAATGCCACGAGCACCCTTGAAATGATTGCCTCGTGTGATTGCCGCCTGAGCGAAGCGAAGGCGGCAAACCTCACACTCGCTCTAAATCGGCTGTTTTTGCCCCTAGCTACAAAATATACTATATTATTGTGTCTGCTGCTTTACAAACGAAGATCATTCAACTTCCAGAATACTGGCTCATCTAGGCCTAAAAGTTTCTATCGTTTCCAGTTCAGAGTGACGATCGTTTTAAGCCGAAACGATTTTTTTTAAAACGATCCATCGTTTCCACACTAGCATTTTTTTTCTGTGTAGAAATAATTGATGGAACCCTCGTATCGAGCGATCCATAGAAATACCATGAACCTATAACAACACTTGAGAGTAATACAAAATTTAATGAATAACATACAGTACGAACATCCTAGAAATCTATGAAATACTCGAAAGATTTGAAATTATGGAATATCGAAGGAAAAATACATTTATTTGGCAAACCTCTTACGTAAAAATTGATTTAAAAAATTTTAAATATCCTGAATTCGTATGAGATTCTCTTACTTACACTAGAGGTCTGCATCGGGTCTTGAAAAACCCGAAAAACCCGAAAAAATCCGAACATTGAAATGAATGGTCATCCCAATCATTTTTGTACCGAAATCCAGGATTGAAATTATAATGTGACCGAACCTATTTTTCGGGTTTATTCTATTTTCCCGGCCGGAGCTTCGTACAGTTTATACCTGTGATCCCGAATCCAAAACACAATTGAGTATTGTACTGTAGAATATTTCCTGCCCGTCCGTCATCATGACTTGGAAAATATGACTCACCATCATTTTAACTGAGTGTGGGTCATTTTGGGATGACATATTATTCGCAGGTTTCATCTTTAGGCTTTCTGGAATTCTTTGTTCAAAATACGAGGGGGGACCCAAAAGTAACGGGAATTGTGTTACAACTTTTTTATTGACAAATTTTTTCACACACAATTTTTATCACCTTCAAAGTAACCCCCATTGACTATAATACACTTGTTCAATCTTTTTTTCCAGTGTTCAAAACAGTTCTGAAATTCATTTTTTTCAATGTTTTTTAAACCTTCCAGCGATTTTTGTTTCACCTCTTCTACAGTCCCAAAACGTTTTCCTTTCATGTCCCTTTGAGTCTAGGGAACAAAAAAAAGTCACAGGGGGCAAGGTCCGGTGAATAGGGGGGGGGGGGGGGGGGGGTGAACAATCGGTGTGATGCCGTTTTTGGTCAAAAATTTCTTCACGGACAGCGCTGTGTGGGCAGGTGCATTGTCGTGGTGGAAGAACCAATCTTCTGTGCGCCAAAGATCCGCTCTTTTCTTCCGGATGTTCTCCCTCAACCTTTTCAAAACCTCCAAGTAGAAGTGTTGGTTGACCGTTTGGCCTGGAGGAACAAATTCTGCGTGCACAATACCTCTGCAATCGAAGAAACAAATGAGCAATGTCTTGATGTTGGACTTCACTTGGCGTGCCTTTTTTGGACGAGGCGAGAGAGGTGTCTTCCATTGGCTTGATTGCTGCTTTGTTTCGGGGTCGTAGCCACCATGATTCATCGCCAGTTATAACCTTGAGAAAAAAATCTGGGTCTTCATCCAACTGATTTTGCAGCTCAAGACAGGCCTGAAGTCGACGCTCCTTTTGATCGTCGGAGAGAAGGCGAGGAACAAATTTGGCTGCAATGCTCCTCATGCTCAAATCTTCAGTTAAAATCCTCTGAATTGAACTCCATGACAATCCAGACATCTCACAAAGTTGATCGATGGTTCGGCGACGGTCTTCATGAACAAGAGTGTTGATTTTTTCAATGTTTTCGTCCGTTCTTGAAGTCGAGGGGCGCCTAGAACGAGGTTGGTCTTCTATTGACATCTCTCCATTATTGAAACGCGAAAACCAGTCGTACACACGCGTTTTACTCAAAGCATTATCCCCATAAGCTGTTTTCAGCATCACAAGGGTTTCCGCTGGTGTTTTTCCTAACAAAAAACAAAATTTTACAGCCACGCGTTGCTCTCCGCACTCAGCCATTTCACGTTTTCACCGAAACGGAAAAAGTCGTTTCACTAGAAAAATTCTTACGGACGAACGAATGCACTCACAGCAAATGAACTTTGCACACTGACTTGGGAGAGTAGCAGCTTGGAAGAGAACCAGTGGAGAACCCGATCCCCCCCTCCGCGGTCCCCCCACCACCTAATTCCCGTTACTTTTGGGTCCCCCCTCGTACCCTCAACCGGATTTCTCATATCTTCATATAAAATACTCATTGTTGAAAATTTGAGAAATTGTGTTGGGAATGCACATCTCCTCTGGAAACTGCTCGAAAATGTTCGTAGTTTGAAAGTGCATCAAATTATTTTTTATTTACGATACTTTTTCTTTTCTTAATTTTAGTAATGCGATTTAAATTACTTGATCCTAATAAAATTCACACTTAGGAAGTTTGTAGTAGGTCACATAATTTTTTTCTTGATATTTCTGTCATTTATCGTATTCTCAAAACTTTTCGAGAAACAGCCGAATTCAAGGGTTTTTTTGCGATTTCCGGAATTTGTATAAATGTTCAAAATAAAATGTTGATTTTGAATGGTTTTAAGGTATTTTTTGAGTATCTTGATTGCTCTACGAATTTTAGAAATTCATTTTAAAATTTTAGAAATCATTCTCATAATTTCCAGAATCATTGTGAAAATACAGGTTATTTTGAAATTTGAAGTTCTATCAAGTGTAACTAAAAAATTTTCTAATCTGCCGTAAGTTTGAGAAAAATCTAAAAATACTTGATTGCTTTATAATTTCATAATTACATATACGTATACATCAATCACAATTGACATGTCCGCTACATTTGCTGTTACAGAAATTTGTTCAGAGAAAAATTGAAAAGAAAAAATTATTATTTACAAAACATTGTACACTTTAGCTTTGCAACCCGAAAGCCCGATTTGTAATGAACGATATAAGGTGAAAACTTTAGAATGGAGTTCAAATGTGCGTCGATAATTCTAAAAATTTCCAACAAAAACAAGCTTGGAATTTCCAGATAACTTGAATTTCACTGAATACAATGGCCGCTGAAAAGATGACTTGACTACCTGCTACCTAATTGTGGCATCCAGGGAAACGAGGAGAGAATGCTATCTCTATGAATGTTATCTCAAACTAAGAATGTGCCTGCCTTGCTCGATTTCCGGTTTTGGGCACATCAACAAATTTTGACCGACCGTTTGGACAAAAAATGATTTTTTGACCGAGACCATTCTATGGACAATCAGAAATATGACTCCCGACCGTAAAACCCGAAGTTTACGGTTCGGTCCCTCATGTCCATGAATTGGGTTTCGGGTATCGTGTAAAACCCGACCGATGCAGACCTCTATCTTACACAAAAGCATTTTACACAAAAATCAAAATTCTCTAAAAACACCTAGTTTAGGTATCAACTCAAAATCTAGTAACCAACACCCAACGTGGGTCAAGTCAAAACACTACTCAACAATCGTTAAGCCTGTATAACTGTATAACTGGATCGAAACGTGAGCGTTAAAGATAGAATAAATCACATAAAAGGTAAGAATTGACTGGTCATGATGTTGGTTATTCATCGTTAAATTATTGGATCAGTGAACAACGGATTTAATACGTATTTTTATGTTTGTATATTAATAATTTGTTTAAATAATATATGTAATGTAACAAAAATTTTAGAATCTCAAAATTTCAACTAGAATTTATCAATTACATTTTAGAATCGTAAAAATTCGAATTGTCGTTCGATCAAACGCTAATGTTTTTTTTTTTTTTTTTTTTTTTTTTTTTCTTTTCCTTACATAAGAGCACAATACATTGATATATTCAAATACATAATAGACTTGAAATTTTATCTATTATTTTAGTACTTTATTGTAGACTTTTACTATTGTATATTTACATTTTTTTCATAATAAATGTTTCATTCGCATACGAAATAAGCGCTGAATATGTACTACTTTAGTACTCTACTTTAATAGAGCTAAATACGTTGGGGTCTGCGAGTCTCAAAATCAAGTGCGCACGCCTTCGTGCTCGGTGCATATGTATTAGAAAATCACTCTGGATTCATTGTTTTGGTGTAATAAATTAGCACTAAATATAAGGAACGTAATTACCACAACATTTCAGTTTTTTCACCAGAGTCTGCTAGCTTAAGTTTAAGCTAGCAGGATTTTTCATTACATTTTACTGGTAGGTGTAATAAATTTTTTGTTTGTGTAATAAATTAGCACTAAAAGGAACGTAATTACCAAAAAATTTAAGTTTTTTGACGAAAGTCTGCTAGCTTAAACTTAAGCTAGCAGGATTGTTAATAACTCTTACCGGGTGGTGTAATAAATTTTTCGTTTGTGTATTCTGTAAGCACTAAATTATCCCGAATTTATTATTCTACCTTTTTTTGCTGTCTGTTACATATGCCCTGCTAGCGTAAGGGACCTAATCGTAGCGGTTTATGCCGAGGCATCAGCCGCTCCTTGCACTGAAAAAATTTTTTTTTCCTATTTACGAAGATAAACGCCCGTAACTTGAACTTTCTCTTGAAGAAATGACGTTCTTTATTTGACGATAAAAATGACTGTATCCAAATAAAGAACGTCATATCTTCATGAAAAAGCTCAAGTCACGGACATTTCTCGCCGAAAAAAGTAAAAAAATAGTGGTTTCAAATTCAAACACTCGATAACGTCATTCAAGGCTTAGGCAGGAGGTACAAGGATGATCCGATGAGCGTCGAGGCGCGAAGAATGGCTTTGTCAAAGCCGGTCTTCGACCGACATTGGCAAGGCCCTTCTCCGGCTCTTGTACCTCCTTTCTAGGCCTAGAATAACGTTATCGAGTATTCGACTTCGAAAAAACCAGGGGGGTGACATTCGCTATGCTACGTAATAAAAGCTAGTGGTGACGAAAAAACTCATCCACTACGTGGCGCCAGTAGTACAGGCGATGAAATTTTTTCCTCTCCATCCGCCCCACGACTGTTCTCCTCTAGCACCTTCACTACAACTTTACCCCTTCAATTTCCCATCCAGGATGAAAAATACGTCGCCTGCACTAGTGGCACCGCCTATAACTCGTGTCATTTCTTTGCCACCAATGTGGGTACCGTGTCACCCCCCGGGAAAAAACTACTAATTTTCCCAGCAACCACTACTGTCAGAGTCGCTCCATGTGTTGTAGCATCCATGCGTCTATGTATATGTCTGAGCTGCTCGCGCCGACCTGGTGAGCCAAATGGAGTTGGATTTGAGTTAAAATTACCTAGTCGAGTTGCGCAGAAATTCGTTGGTTCTACGGCCGCAGTACCAACCTGTTTTTTTTTTTTTGGCAAATACATTGGGTGAGAAAGTCGGGAAAAAAAATGTCCAACTTTTGGGCAGCGTGACTCAACTTTACGGTCGGTCCACAATTGCCGCACATTTGGTCAATTTTTACATATACGTCAATATGGATCGTAGTCCACGTAATCCGTAACATTTGACCAACTTTTGACAACATTGAAACGTGATTCTTCGCATAGAACAAAAGTTGGTCAAATGTTTACCAATAGTTAGGACATCGTTCAGCTAAAATTTCGAAAAAAGGGACAGACATATGTATGTCAACCTCAAATTTTCTGTCCCTCACTCCTCTAACTTTTGCTTTTACTTTCATACTCGCGAATCTCAACAAATCTCTACATGCAAAGTCGGGAAAGAATTTAGAAAATTAAAACTTACCTGCTGAATGTATTAATTTCATAAAAGTTGGTCGAGGTCAAAATCATACAAGACACAAATCCACACAAAACAATAATACATGCTTTGCTAGCTGGCAGCGCTGATTATAGCTGATGAGTCAAAAACAGTCAAAAACAAAACCGAGTCAGCCGCGCAGTGCGAGGGCGGGAGGGATACCCACGATCGGGAAATATTTACCTAAACCACCAAAAACGTATCTCTCCACAAACGCCCAATTTTATCTCAACATTTGCCTGTTTCTTGGTGTTTGTTGAGGTCAACGCGGTTGGGCAGTATTTGTATGGTTCTGCGACCGCAAAACCACACAACGTTGGGTAAATTTGACTTGGGCAAAAATTGAGTAAAAAACGTCAATTTTCTGGTCAATCGTGGATTTCTACGTAAACGAGCTCTCAATATGTAGCTGTTTTTTTCGAAATTTTCGCCCGCGTGGAGTGAAATTTGGGTGGATGTGGACTCTACGGTTGGTTCACCGGGGAGCGATTTTGTTAAAACTGCGTTCGAATAAACTTCTGCTGCGCGAACAGCACCCACGTAAAGTGTTCCTGGGTAACAGGCGCTCGCACAAATTGTTATCGTGTGAACTGCACTTGCTCTAAGCGTTGTTGAGAATTAGTCATATAAGAAAAGTGATGTTTTAAAAATGCTATGCTTGTAAGGTGAATTTTTGAAATGTGTTTTCGCTTAAATGGCTAACTATTAAAAGGCTTATGGAGAAAGTTTTTGCTCACGAAAAATACGTCAATATAGACGGTTTAGGTTGAATGACATTTCGTGTTTTTTCTTTGCTTTACATTTATATAAATAAAAGCTTTTTTACTGAAGTGCTAATAAATAGGTGTGCGGTGTATACTAAAGAAATAATCAGTTCAGTTTACTTATCATCGTTTGTGCGAACGTCAGTGTGATGACTGTGATTGGGTAAAACTCGAGACAATACTTTTCCTTTAAATTATTACAAGTTTAATTTTTTAGAATTTATAGTAAGCCATTCCTTAAAAAGAATTGTATAAGGAGGCTTTCGAGAAGTTCACACTGACCACACTTGAAGTTGAAAATTCATATACATAGCAGTATTACGTTGATAACTAAACATCAACATAGAAAACGTATTTGTAATTGTGAATTACTTAGCAAAAAAATGTTATCGATTACTCAGTATTGCCTGAATCATAAACTTCTCTCGAATAATATAAAAATCGTATGTTTGGCAAAAGTATACACTACTTTCACATGCATTTCAATTTATCATTATTTCTAAACGCATCGTGCATTTGGGAATTAGGCTTTTTTATTTCTGAAAATCATAAAATCTTTCGATGGATATGCCCATTACGAGTTAAAAGTAAAATTCCTAAGTGTATATTGATATTCGGTAGGAATATTGAAAGCAATATATCATCCGTTAAGTTAATAAACAATGTTATGCGAAAAGTTTATTCAGAGGATCAATGTCATCCCAAAGAAACGTGCGAGCATTGCCAGCTGTCAAATGTACAGTGCCAGATTTAAGTATTGGCAACATGGGCAACTACCCGGGGTGGCAAAATTTTTTTGTTTTTTTCCGGGGGGGGGGGTGCGAACTTTAGGAGCTGTAACAAATCTCTAAAAAACAACAACAACGAAGTCATTGATGACCTTTTTCCTAGAAATTCATTATGTAAGTTACATTTTATTCAAAAAATGTAGGCAATTTATTAACTTCCCAGAGGCGGTACTGAGGGAGAATCCGGCCCTACAAACGTCAAGAAAAAAGGGTTATTCTTGTTATATTGATAAAGAAATTAAGAAATATGTAGCCTGCAAAGGTCGAAATCGCATAAAATAGTTTCTAAATCTATTTAATTTTTTTTTCCAAGTCGAATCAATAATGATCATCAAGAACTTTCAGTTTTGATAATTTTTAACAAAAAACCGTTGTTTAGGTCGAATTTTTAAAATCGAAGGGACATTTTTGCAGTTATGTAAAGGCTTCATTTTCTTAAAATTCTGTTACTGGACCGACATGGTTTGATTACAAAGTTTTTTATTAACATCATTAGAAAAGATTTACTTTCGAAGGAAAAAAAATTATGATGCTTATTGTTAGTGAATTTTCAAAAATTTGTTGTATCATGAAAAATATTAAAAATTTGTCAGTTATAAAATTGTCTTATTACACGTGAGCTTTCACATTGGTTTTTTTTTCAGAAATATTTTGTATATTATTATTATTATTATTATTATTATTATTATTATTATTATTATTATTATTATTATTATTATTATTATTATTATTGTTATTATTATTATTATTATTATTATTATTATTATTATTATTATTATTATTATTGTTATTATTATTATTATTATTATTATTATTATTATTATTATTATTATTATTATTATTATTATTATTATGTTCTGGTATGTACCAACACATATTGAAAATAAATTCAATATCACTACATCATTCTATCACTTTTTTTCTTTTTTGAACAATAACGTTGTGTTGAATAGTTGAGAGTTAGAATTATTCAATTATCTTACATTGCCGTAAATATGCTGCCGATAGTAGCGACAGTATTCAAGATGGGAAACATATTTTTTGTGCAGTTCAAAATATAATCACACATTTGAAATAAATTTCAAGATAATACACCTGAAACAAATAGAAATTTGCATTAAAAAAGGAATCAAAAGACTCACGCGGTATGAAAACTTTTGAATCGAAAAATTTGAATTTTATGTTTAGAAAAGAAATGCAGAAACTTTAAGGGATAGAAAGGCATGGGAATTAATTTCATAAGCGTTGCGAATCAATGGACAGCTTGAAATGACCGTTTCTTCACATTCAGCGCACTTGATAACAATTTTGAAGCCAAGACCACGCACGCTGGATTCGGTAAACTCCACATCTTTCGCGCACTTTCGACATACAAGGGCAGATGAAATTGCCGAGAAAACGGTGTAAAAATTGATCAAACGATAACTCAAATTTTGATCTACATCAACTTCATATTCATCTTCAGACATTTTTAACTTTTTAACCGACGCACTAAACTTTTTAGCCGAACATTCCGTTTCGTATCGATTCGGAGGTCGCTTTATTTTCGAGTTACGTCTCGCGTAACCGGGACTCTTACTTGAGCCTTTTTTACTCGCGCACGATTTCTTTTGAGTATTCATTTTTTGAAATGAAAATCTATATTCGGAGCAAAATTAAAAACTGAGTGGACAGTACAACGTCTAAGGCCGAACTGAAATCAGAATGCGACTTCAACAGCAAATAAAGATGGAAAAGTTTTGATAAGGGATTTATTTTTTATAAAAGATAGTAAAAAAAATACCTTTTCATTCAAAATCTACAAGACTATCTGCTATGTCAACAAGAACCCGTGACAAAATGCCTTTGATTCATCGTTTTCCCGGAAACACCGTCAGGCTTCGAAACGCACAGAAATCGACCATGACAAGCCGTCAGAAATCGAGATTTTATTCTCAAAATCAACCAAGATATGCATTCTTGTATTGAAATTCGTATTTCGGAGGGTTTAAACTATTGTTTAAGCAAATAAAAAAAAAATGTGAAAAAAAAATTTTTTACTGTAGTGATCCCCCTTAAGCATCGCTGCACGACAGTACATGTTCAATGTTTCCGAATCAAATACTTCTCATGAGTGCGTAAAATAAAATCTGGGGGGTCCTGCACCGACCATGCACTTGAAGGGTTATTGATTTTTTTCGATTTGGAAAATAAATTTTAATTCGTAAAATGAAAAAAAAAAAATATGTAGTGCATTCGCACCATTTTTAGCCAAGTTATCGAATCACAAACAAAAAATGGCATGTAGCAGTGAATATACATGAACTTTCTGGCCGATAATAAAAATTCCCTCTCACAAAAGAAAAAATAAAAGTCTCATCGATTTCAACAAATACTTTAAAAAAATTATCACCCCAAAAAAACCATTCTGAATCGCCTGAATGATCTGAAATGAAATACAATCATTATTAATTTATGTGCTTGAAACGTTTTAATGAAAATAGAAGGTACTATCCACTTGAGAATTATTTATATATCATCTGCTAAATTTTTTTTTTTTAATAAATTTAGATAAAATTTTTCACACCATCGCGATTTGAATAAAACTATAAATACCTTAACCTGGATACTGCGATATTGCATAATTTTTTTTATCTTTTCGTTCACAAGTTATGTGAACAACATCAGTAATTTCTACTAGCCATAGTTCGTTGTTTTGGAACTTGAACTTTTTAAAATTCGAAGTTCATTTTCCCAGTTGTTGTTAAGCATTATTTACAGAAAATACTTAAATTTTATCAAAAACGGTTCGATTTTTAAAGCTTTCTGTACATCATGGTAAGAATTTAAATTTCTTCGATTATCACCAAAAAAAAAACCTGAAAGTTTTGGACCAAAAAACTGACATTGCATGAGCTTTTTCTTTAACTTTTTTTTTCTCTAAGAAGTAACTTCAATAAACAGCAATCATTACTAACCTCTAACATCCGAAAAAAATTATTTCAAACTACGACTTTTTGAAATCTAGGTGCTATTTTTGTGGTTATTTTTATGATTTATCACCTTGAAATTTCATAACTTGATACAACATTGATTAAATCATGAAAGTTTTAGTTAAAGTTTATTAGTAAAGATATTCTTTTGAATAAAAAAATTGACAGCTGGATAAATTTTCGAAAAAAAGAATTCGAAGAAAATGAAGCAAGAAACTGCGAAAATTGCACTTCGACTTCAAAAATCGTAGTTGTTATACTACCAAGTTCAGCCAATAGAGACTTATATTGAACGTTATTTATTTAAGTAACGTGTTACTCGAAAAAGGTAACGGAAAAAATGCAGTGGTTTAAAAAACACGAATGCGAGAAAATTGTTTGAAAAAATGAAGGAAAGAATTGTTTCTGTTGAAATGAAACTTTACGTGCCAAACGAAATAAAGAAATTGAGTAATGCACGAGTTACGTCCGAGTTATTGAATCATTCAGAAAAATTTATCTAGGAAATTGAAGAGAATGTACTTTATAGCTGGTAATTCCGGAAATCCCCAATGGCAAAACAACTGACATTCGAAAGAAAATAAAAAAAAACTTGTAATATCGATTTCGATAGAAACGCTTCAAAAAAATGTGTCCACAGAACAAAATACCCAACCAGGGCTGCCAGATATACGTTTTTTCAGAGGTTTCCGGAAGCGCTACGTTTTATTATACGTTTTTCAGACAAATACGTTTTTTGTACGTTTTTGGTACAAGATTGTTTTTTTGTTACATATTTCTAGGGATTTTCGGACTTTTCTCTTCACCCACAACCACTGCCAAGGTGTGCCAAGGTGTGATATGTAACCATGGTACTCCCTCTCTCTCTTTCTCTCGCATTTCGCATATATGCCTAATTGAGCCTGACATACCGGTTCCATAAGTTATGGTTTTGTGGGTTTTGTGAATTTTTTGATAGCACGGTTTTATATCAGTGTTTACAGTGTTTATATTTCACAATACTTCACATCGTTTCATATGTTTTTGTTTACATTGTCAAGTGCAGTCAAGTCGAGAATAAATATTTTCACTCAAAAATCTGTAGAAACTCAAGTGCAAGATGGAAAATGATCATGACGAAGAAAATTCTGAAGAATCAGACGTCGGAGAAGAAATTTCTTCGGAAACGTGAGTGAAAATTCTGTTTTTAGCATTATCTGTTTTTGTTTTCTTGTCAGTTTAGAAAGTTGATAATTTTTGTGTTAGCAGGTCCAAACGAAAAGCAAAAACAGATTTGAAAAATAGCAAAAAACAACGGACAGCAGGATCAGAGAAAAGGTATTGCGAAATTTTTTTTTAAAAATTATCAATTTTTTCTGAAATATGACATTCTCATACTCATAAATGTTTCAGAAATCTTTAGCATTATATGCCAAAGTGGGAGACAGATTTTCCTTGGTGTACAAAATCTACAGCAGGTTCGTTCTTAAAAAAATTTTGATAAATAAGTATTTAATTTTTGACGTCAAATTTTAAAATATAAATTTGTGCTGCAGGCTCTCTTTTTTTTTGCTGTAAATGGTGCAAGCCAGCCGAGAAACCTCGAACTTGCGCACATGCAGGACGCACAGCTCTAGCTAATCACGCCAAAACTGAGAGCCACATTGCTGCTGCAAAAACAAAAGCAACTGCAGGTAATGTGGCGAAATATTTTCAAGACACAGCCGACTCTCACCTTGAGGCCAACGAAGTGTCGCTCAAAATCGCTGCGTTCATCGTCAAAAACAACCTGCCAATAGCGATCTTTGATGAGTTGACTGAGCTGATCAAAAGCATCAAGTGCAAACCTGAAACTTTGCGACAGGTTACTTGCGATCGCACTAAATGCACTCATCTCATCCAGAATGTCATGGGCAAGGAGAACCTGGAGCTTTTACTCATCAAAATGAAAGAGGGTTACTTTTCTCTCATTATTGATGAGTCTACAGACATCTCTACTTCCAAACACCTTGTTCTCTGCGTGCGTTTGGACAGCAGTGAAAGAGGAGTAACTGATTAATTTCTGGCCCTTTTAGAGGTGAGTTTTATTCAATGTTTGACTCTTTCGTGGCATAATAAAAATGCCAATTATTGGAAAGACAATCGTGTGAATTCTCATAATAAGAGACTGCTGTTTATTGACGAAAAAATTAATTTATCTCATTAAAAAAAATTGAGGATGGAAAAACGCTAGAAAAATGAAAGATAACAATGTAAAATAAAATAATATCTTAAATATTTTTTTTTTTTTTTTTTTGTATTGAAATGAAGTCTATTTTTATCAATTTATGAAAACAAAATAAGTATTGAGGATAAAAAATTCTAGAAAAATGAAAAATAATAATGGAAAATGAAATAACATCTTAAATATTTTATTGTTTCTTATTTATTTAAATTTGGTCTGTTTTTATTAATATATGAGAACAAAATAAATATTGGAAAAATGAAAAATGTACAATTATATAAAATTATCACATGATAGATGTAAATAAAAAAACCATTTTTTTTTAAACAAAAAGGCAGATTATTATATTATTAGAGAAATTGGTTTTTAATAAATAGAAAAAAGTAAGTCAATTTGTTTAAGATTGATTCTATCAAGTAATTTTATTTTTGGCAGGTCACACAAGCCGATCATCGAGGGCTTTATGATCTGATTGTCAAATTTTTCGAAGACAACAGTGTCAACTACCATCAAAACATGGTGGGCTTCGCGAGCGACGGGGCAAGTGTCATGTTCGGCGTCAACAGGTCAGTCGCTGCCTTGCTGCGCAAAGAGATCCCATGTCTCTTCAAAATGAAATGTATCTGTCATTCCCTGGCCCGAGCTGTTTCCGGGGCTTCTGAGTTATTTCCTCGGGAAGTCCAAGAGCTTTTGTCTGATTTATACAATTATTTCAAACACAGCAGCAAACGCCAACATGAACTGAGGGAGATCGAAAAACTGCTGGATATTCCCGAGCGGAAGTTACTCCGAATTTTCGCAATAAGATGGTTATCTCAACTGTCTGCTGTTGAAGTTACCATCTTAAAATACTATGGTCTTTTTGAGTACTTCAAGGTGGAAGCACGGAACCCGAAAAACACGGAAGCTCAGCTCATTTTCAATGTTTTGAGCAAAACCTTCACAAAATGGTTTTTGCAATTTTTGAAATTTGCACTGACACTTGTTTGTGCTAAAAACAAAGAATTTTAAGCAGAGAAGCCCAAAATTCATGAACTGTACAAAAAAATAGAGGTTCTTTTCAAAGCAATCATTGGCTGCTACTTGGACAAAGAGTACGTCAGAGGAATGTACTTGGAGGAAATCCAAGATCCAGAATCGCACTTTTTCACGCAAACTGAAGAAAACCAAACACATTGGGTTCCACTCAGAAATTTGGATCTTGGGCCAGTGCTGCCATCCGAAATCACAAAATGGTTAAAGAAAAATCCGAATTATCCAGTTCAAAAAATTGACGAATTCAGAATGACATGCAGAGCATTTTTGATTGGCCTGGGAAAAGAAATCTACAAAAGATTTCCATTCAAAGAACCAAGTGTCCTGATGCTGAAACACCTGGGTTTCATGGAGCCATCCGTTTTGAAGAATCTCAATAATCTCTCAGATGTGGCAAGTTTTTTTCAAATGGACGTCGAAACGGTTCACGAGGAGTTTCTCCTACTTCTGGCGATATTCGACGCAGAGCTCAACCACGACATCAGCCTTGAAGAATTTTGGAAGAAAGTTGAAAATTCCAAACTGCACGATGGAACACCTGAATTCCCCAATATAACAGACATTGTCCGAAGAGTTCGTGTTTTGCCTCATTCCTCAGCAAATTGCTAGAAGATCTTCAGCCACATAAACCTGAACAAGACAACAACACGCAACGCCCTCGCAATGGAAACTTTGTCAGGTATACTGCATACGTCTGCCTTGACGAAAAACAAAAAAGCACATGAATTCAATTTCAAAGAACTCTCCAAGAAAGTTGGCAAAACGATGTATCACAAATGATTATATTATTGTCAAAATTTTTGTTAAAAATAAAACTTTTTGACTAGAAAAACTCTATTTTTGTTGTTGTTGAAAATTTGAATAAATTTATGACAGTTTCAATTGAATAATGATGAATGTACCATTGAATGATTCACTCGTTTCAGGTTTTTCGAATCGTGCCTAGAATGAGGCTCTTAATATAACATCCACTCTAGGGATTCGCTTTTGGTCCGCATTGCAAACTTTCAACATACAATGTTAACTACGATCCTTAAAAAAACTTTATAAGGATTTCGAATCTGTATAAGACACTGCAAAACCTGTTTCTTAAAGAGTAAGAAAAATGTTTTTTTCCCTCCGCTCAATTCATACATCCACTCTTGATTATATCTATATAATGCTTGAATTTTTGTGAAAAAGCACTTTTGACGAATCTGATTGCAAAAATTGCTTATGGTTTGCGCCACAACCCTCAGATTCATTAAAATTACTCGATTATATTTTTGAATATGATATTTCTGAGAATATTGAAAAAAAATGCAATACTCAGTTTTTGCTGAAAGAGCTTTTTTGACCCACATATATATATTATATATATATATGTTTTTTTTTTATATATTTTACAATCACATTTTTCATAGTCAACGTGATTTAACAACATTACCCGGTAATTCAAAGCTTTTTTTTACTAGGTGTCATTTTAATCAATAGTCTTATTTGTTTGTTGAATATTTCGTAATAAATTTTTTATACGTTAAGTTTTAGTGATCAATTGTCATTAATCCATTTTGTCGTCTATTTAGGATAAATAATGTATGTAATATGTAAGTTAATAAAATGCTGAATTTACCTTTTATTTTTCCTTGAATCAAATATTGTTATAAAATTATTTACGCTCAATTCTCTAATAAATTTTGAATAAACTTCTTGTATTTCAAATACAGCTGAATGGTCGTTTCAAATGTAATTTTTTTCGCGCCTGATCAAGATAAGTGCATTATACATTGGCCGAGAGAGAGATGATAAACCATTCTAGAGTACATCCTACATATGGTAGGTACAACTACTACCGGGCGATGCATGAGTGCGAGAGAGACAGATGTCGATACGTTTTTATACGTTTTTTCTGACTACCTCCCCCCACCCTTTTTCCCCACTATACGTTTTTCGGCCATTTTCGATCTGGCAGCCCTGTACCCAACCTGAATCACTTGGAGGATTTGAGATAAAATGAACCTCTAACAGTATGTAACGTTCGTCCAACTAATTATATGGACTTATTATAGGAACTGTTTGTACATTTTCCCATTGGAAATTTTGAAAAGAGTTGAAAATGCTGATCTTTCATTAGTAGAGAATAAAAAAAATTTCGAATTATACAAGTCAATGAATGTCTATAGTTTATTTCAAAATCATATTCATAACATGTATTATTGGAAGCAACTAACGACTCCCATGAAGTTAGCGCCGCAATTTTCGAAAAATAAAAAAATTTTTGAGTTTTGAGACGAAAAGGTGTAGTTCTCGAGTTCTTTCCTAATTTGGCAAATACTTCTGCAAAATTTAGCCTCAAAACTGACCAAACGCAAATTTTGACCTTGCGCCGGAAATTCAGCCAAAATGAGTTCTGATACGTTTTTTTTTTCAGTCCATTTGGTAGAGTTTTGGAGTTCTTTCCAGTTTTTGAAAATAGTTCTGTAACATTTTGCAAGTAAAAAATAAATAATAATTATTATATTATTTAATTTGAATATTAAAATAATATGATGATCATATTAATTAATTAATAATTATTAATGTATGGTGTACCCTACTTTTTTCAATACAGCCGAAAATAATGAGTACTTGCAAAAGTGCAAAATGACTTCCGTATAGAACTATTCAGGCTCTATCCAGAACTCACAGCAGAAATATCGTGCGAATTAATTAATCATCGGGACCCCTTTTTTTCGAACCCGCCAAAAATAATTTAGACTCAGAAAAACATAAAAAAATCAGGTCAATTACCATCCGTGGTTTTTGATACACCCTGTATTGTATAAAATTATAATATTATACCTTACCTTACCTTACCTGATGTGAGTTCCAATTTTTGAAAAAATTCTAATTCTAGAAAAAATAGACATCCCAAAAAATTTCAAGTTCTAACTTTTAGGAAAATTCCAAGTCTAGAGAAATCCCAAGTGCTTGAAACGATTCTTGGTTCCGAAAAAATTTTGAATCTCGTGAAAATTAAATAATCATTTCGATTAAAAGTCTAATAATTAGGAAAATGATTCTTCGTATAATATTTATTCCGTTAATTATTGTTTGGTAGCCAATTAATTAATATTTATAATATGTAAGTGAAAAGGTTTATAGTTACCATAAAGTATAATACAACTTGCTCTAACATTTCATTATTCGAGTATTATTTATTGTATATAGTTTTATTGATTGAATAGAATCATTCCATACATCATAGTATTGCAGTATAGTATATAAGATAAAAAATACACAATATAATATAATATAATATAATACAATTAAGGATTATTTATGTATAAAAAATTCAAATTATGCATTTTTCTAATCAGGAAGTTGCCATGTTTCATTATTTATATGCTCCATACACAACAGCAACTGTGTACGGCAGTATTAAACATTGCTAAATGTCAAATTCAGCAATGACAGTTATCCAAAATTGATACTTTTTACTATTTTTTAGAAAAACTAAATAGTAGTAATCCGTTTAGTAATCGGAACTCAAATTCGAATTTTTAATTTGAAGTCTGGCAAAGTTTTAGAAAACATTCCTTATTCGTTCTTGAATTATGTAAGAAAATACGATTCGCTTCATAAGAACACGTGTAAATAGATGCAAATTTCGACAATTTTTTTCCTGAAAACTAAGTAGACTAAGTACTTTTTTTTTGTTTGTTTACGTGCTTATAATACCTTAAGAGAACAGAAACATTTTTCGATCAACATTACAAAAATTCCATAAATCTATGGAAACAGCGTACAATTTTTTTCTACGCTATTCCAGCGTAGAAAAAATTTCGGTAATTCTACATCTCTATACACATACAGATTTTTTGATGTTGATATATATAGTTCCAAGCTTGTCGATATATCCGATACGACGTCTTATCGAAAATTATCGACAAGTATCGATCCGTTTCGCAACCCTACCATATCTGGATAGCGCTTGAAGAGTTCTATACGAAAGTCCTTTGGCACTTTTGCGAAAACTCATTTTTTTTCGGCTGTATTTAAAAAAATAGGGTGCACCATGAATTAATTATTCAATTTATAACTTGCAAAATGTTACAGAACTATTTTCAAAAACTGGAAAGAACTCCAGAACTCTACCTAATGGACTGAAAAAAAAAAAAAAAAACCTATCAGAATTCATTTTGGCTGAATTTCCGGCGCTAGGTCAAAATTTACGTTTGGTCAATTTTGAGGCTAAATTTTGCAGAACTATTTGCCAAATTGGGAAAGAACTCGAGAACTATACCTTTTCGTCTCAGAACTCAAAAATTTTTTTATTTTCCAAAAATTGCGGTGCTAACTTCATGGGAGTCAACTGACGATGCTAAATAAAAGGTAGAAAAATTTAGATGCATCCATTAAAATTGAAATATGAATAAAAATTAGAAGTAACAATTGGCACGAATCGATGTATAGTTGATGGAAATATTGATGATGTAGAAAAAAAAACATTAATTTTAAGGGTACAAGGATGAAACCAATGATGCGTATAGAATTTGGTAAGCTCCGATTGAATCAAAGCCATTTTTTCAAAAGTATTGTGAATATTGAAGGCAACCAGAATATTTTTTTGAAATTCGAGATACTTTTACAAGTAAATATTAGAAAAAGTATCAGATTTCATGATACTTTTGAGTATATTACGTAATAGGTATGGATGTGCGAATTTAGCAAAACGGGAAATTACTGAAAAAGGCAAAGGCGAGGTCCGTTATTACCTGTTTCGCCCATGAGCACATCCTTACTTGCATACTTGAGATATTTTTCGTTACGATAGCTGAAAGCTCACTTTGAAATGTCAGTTTTATTGAAAAATAATCAACAAACTCACCAATTATGTATAGCAATTTTTCTTCCATGATATTATTTTATACAATTAATTCAGAATATTTTTTTGTGACGCTCTCCGCTGAGTTTCCATGGTACCTTAGACCATATAACATATGGACTGCGCTTTCAATATGGCGAAAGTGGTCCCAACCATGGAGCTGGCTAAGTTTGGATTAAGGTTCATTCCATTCGTGCCATATATGCCTATATATATATTTAGCTATAGGTATACAGATAACTATAGGTATACCTATAACAGCACTGGTAAACCTTAATCGTCACTTAGCCAGCTCCATGGTTGGGACCAAACTTGGCTGTAGCCAGGGCCGGATTAACAAGTAGGCAGAATAGGCAGTTGCCTGGGGCCCCCGATTTTAGGGGGCCCCCGAAAAATTTTCTTACAAACATACAATTCTAGAGAGTGAAAGAAAAATACAATCAGAACTGAAAATAATTGAAAAAATACGAAATAATAAAACAAACAAAGTGAAATCACAATTGACTTGAATAGAAGCCTTCAAGCGGAAATTTCAACGTGAATGATGAATGAGTGAATGATGGATGACAAATGACAAATAAATTAATGTATCATTTGACAGGCTCAGAGGCAAAACGACACAAGAATTCCCAAAAGAAAGACCGACTTATGTGAGTCAGCATATTTTTTATCCTTTCTTGGAAATTCTTGTGTCGTTTTGCCTCTGAGCCTGTCATTTGGTATCATTTAACAAATACGTTTTCGTGAATGTTCGAGAATAGAAATCAATGAAAAGGTCGAGAATATTCGAGAACAATAAATGACTGGAATTTTCTGTAATATTCTGGAACACTTGAATTTGTATATAAGACGAAGAATTCGCTGTACGGGGATAGTCACGTCTGAGAATACTCACCGTGAACAATAACATAGTGTAAAGTGAATAAGTGAATGAAATATCCTTGTTATTATCTCGTAAATGTCCGCGTTTTTTTCTTTACCGTAGTGAGACCATCATTTTTCGGGAGTGATAGTTTAAGTGCAATACACTAGTAAATACTAAAACCATCGTTTGTGTCTTAAGTTGTTATTTTGTAAAAAAATGTCTCGTTCATATTTAAGTGGTGCGCAAAAAAGAAAGGTTGCCGAAGAAAAACGATCACGAACAAGTGCAGTGTTAGAAAAAGTTCCAAAACTCGACAATTATTTTCATCGGAACGTAAAAACACCAAATTCATCAGGCAGTCAAGGACTTGCAACTAGTCCTGAATTGAACGATGATCCAGTCAACTCAACACCTGAATCTTCAAACCAATTTCTTGTGGGCGAAAGTGTACATAAAAATCAAGGTGTAGAAATTTCCAACCGTTCCAACGATCCAGGAAAATGGGAAAAATTTACTAGTGAAGATGTAAGATTTTGGATTGAACATGGGCCATCCACATGTCAAAATTCGACTGGACCATTCGAATCATCTAAGCGTTGGTATGAAAACGAATCAACATCGAGATATTGTTCGCCCAACGTATTTTTTGGGACTAAACCAAATGGAGAAAAAACAAACCGAGATTGGCTTATTTATTCACCAATGAAAGGTGATGTATGATTTGAATCAATTTCTTTCACGAAATTCACTCTATTTTTTGAGAAAGAATCAGGTTTTTTTCTAGCAAGAAAAAAAAATCCTTAAAAAATAAAACTTGAGGTTAAACGAATTCGCTTAGAAAGTAACTTCTAATTTCTTACTTGAAAATTTATGAGTAACTTGTAATATAACCAAGTTACATTAACTTAAACAAGTTACATTAACTCAACCAAGTTTCTTTTAAAAAGTAACTCTCCCACCCTTAATTCATAGTTTGTGTATCATTCACATAATTTGTAACACTGTGTGACCTCAAAAATTACAAAAAAAAAAAAAAAAAAAAAAAAAATACGAAACCTGTCTACAATGGCTGGTGATGATTCTTTAAATACTTCCATTACATTTTTTTTTTCAAATTTAGCCCTCGTTTTCGATTTACTCATTAAATTAATTTTTTTTAAAAGCATGCTTTTGATCACGTAATATTGGTCCTTTTTTTCGAACAAAAGACTAGTTGTGTCCTCTTATTAACCTGATCACGTTTCTGGAATAAAATAGGTCAAAAACTGCACGGGAAAAAATTTGAAATAGCGGTCAATGAGTCTTTTTTTATATTCTCTGACCTTGAAAAAACATTCAGAGAAAAGAAAACGGAAAATGACAGAAAACCGGAAAGCCGGTCGAATAAGTAGACTTAACATTAAAAAAACCTGTAAAGAAAGTATTCAGGGGGTCATTACCAACCATTCTAGACAGGTTTCGTTTTTTTATAATTTTCAAAATTATTTTTAGGCACACAGTGTAATTGATAATAATAATTTTTGGTTTTTATTTACAGGGTCTGTCTATTGTTTTTATTGCAAGCTATTTCTACCACCCGACCAATCGATAAAACTTTCTCGTGAAGGATATGATGACTGGAAAAACATCGGAAGTCATTTACAACAGCATGAAAAAAATCAACAAAAAAAAAAAATGAACTACTAAGTGAAAAAAAATACTGGCGCGACGTTTTAAAACGGGTAGTTGCTGTCATTACCACATTAGCAGAGCGAGGTTTGTCATTCAGAGGTTCGAACGAGCAATTCGGGGTGCCGGGCAACGGAAATTATCTAGGGTTACTTGAACTCGTTGCGAAATTCGATCCTTTTTTGCAAGGTCATATTGTTAGATACGGCAATGCTGGGACAGAAGCTGGGATCGAAGACGATCTGCGAGGAGTTCATTAACATTGTGGGTAAAAAAGTCAGATCATACATTTTAAAAGAGGTTACTTCGGCTAGGTATTTTAGCTTATCTGTTGATTCGACTCCTGATGTATCGCATGTTGATCAATTGTCTATTATTTTAAGATATGTTTCTCCGAACGATTTTCAACCAGTCGAAAGGTTTATAACTTTTCTTCAGTTGGAAGGTCATACTGGTGAAAGTCTAGCGAATCAAACTTTAAACTTTCTTACTGAAGACTGTGGTTTAGATATTCAAAATTGTAGAGGACAATCATATGACAACGCATTCAACATGTCCGGAAAGTATAAAGGTGTGCAAGCAAGAATATTGAGTTTGAATGAGAATGCGATCTATGTTCCCTGTTCCGCGCATTCCCTTAATTTGGTTGGAGAGCATGCTGTGAAGTGCTGTTTTTATGCAGTAGATTTTTTCGCCATTATGCAGACATTATATAATTTTTTTTCCGCTTCCACCTATCGTTGGGGCGTATTAAAAAATAAAATAAACAATGAGAAAACTTTGAAGACATTGTCAACTACACGCTGGGAAGCACATTCGAATGCGACGAATGCAGTTTACGATTCATTTGATATCATATTAGAGGCTCTAGAAATCATTGCTGATGATGAATCACAAAATACTGATACTCGTTATGAGGCGACGTGTATCGCGAATAAAATGCAAAAATTCGAATTTGGTTTCATGTTGATTTTATGGAACTCTATTTTGACTGCTATGCGTTCAGTGAGTAAGTCATTGTAAAGTGAAAAAGCAGATTTGCAAACGTGTGCTTCTTTGTACGGATCGTTAGAAGAGAGTTTAGCTTCATTCCGTGAAAAGTTCAATGATTTCGAGGAAAAAACAAAACGATTATTACCTGGTGTAGGTTATACAGAAATCGTAAAACGTACTCGTCGTAGAAAAAAACAACCTAATGACGGAAATGCTCCAGAAGTAGAATTTTCGCCTCGCGATGATTTTAGAACAAAAGGTTTCCTCGAAATCATCGACAATCTTCACAGTGAAATCAAACGGCGTGCGAAAGTGTATATGGAAGTTTCAGAGAGAATTGCATTTCTCATCAACTTTTCTCTAAGTTATGGAGACCTCCACGAAGCTATAAATAACTTAGTTCGTTTTTATCCTAGAGATTTGGAAGAATTTTTCATTTAAATGAAACAATTCCAAAGTTACGTGAACTCCAGATACACCGATGCACAAAAAAATCATAGTCATTTGTATAAGATTCTAATGGAAGATCAATTAGCCGAAGTATTTCCTAACACAGAAATAGCTCTTCGAATTTTTTTAACATTAATGATCACAAATTGTTCTGCCGAACGATCCTTCTCGCAATTAAAAAGAATCAAAGCTGCTGAAAGAGCTACAACGCGACAAGAGCGACTCGAGATGTTAGGTATACTTTGCATTGAGTCAGATTTATTGAACAAAATCGATATTGATGATATAATTGATGAATTTGCCGAAAACAAATGTAGAAAACGACATGTTTAAAATGTAGATAGTAATTTTATTGATATTATTACATTGTGACAATAAAATTTTTATGAAAGATATAAGTTTGTATTTTTTAATCGAAAAAAGAAGGGAACGGACGTAAAAAAAGGGCCCCCAAATTGATGGTTGCCTAGGGCCCCGTTGAGGGTTAATCCGGCCCTGGCTGTAGCGAGAGATGGGCGACGCGCAGTCCATGTATTATATGGTCTAAGCATGGTACGTTTGACGTTTGAATGTTTTTTTTTTCGAAACCACATTTTTCGAACTGGTTCACACGATTACTAACGATTGAGCGAACGGATTTTAATAAGTTTTTTTTTTTTTAACGCTCAGAACTGTTTTCGCTATCGTCCGACGAGCGGTTTTTCCGATATTATTATTTACAAGTTTTTTATGCATTTTTTTTAATCGAAAAAATGAGAAAAAAAAATTTTTTAACTTTCAAGCTGCGCCATTTTGAAACTTTTGATTTGAAAAAAACTCCCGTCGGATGATAAGGGCATTCATATAGGGTCCGAACAAAAAAAAGTTTTTCAATTTCAACTTTTCAGACTGGTGCAATCGTGTGAACCATCAACACATGTTTTTTTGGAGGGCATCACTTTGTGGGGCTGCAGTGCAGCAACTAATGAATATTTTTACAAACCTGATACCGCATTTTGCAGCTAAAAGTACAATAAAACTTTGAAAAAAAAAAAAAAAAAACATATAAAAAAATATTGAATACTTTCTTTACAGCGAAATTTCAAAAAACTCCTAAAAAAAGACCCGTTACTACAGAAGACCCCCTTAATACCCTTGATCAATCATAGCATGGCCATATTATTGGAGATAATAAAAACTTTACTTCTCTTTGTATAGTTCCGAAATTTGTGAATTTAAAATTTTCCAAAAATTGTTCCAAGTGTAGGAAAAAATGGTATTTAAAATGGACCACTGGAAAATACATAACATGTGAATAAACTCAAATTTGAATGATTCTAACGAGAACAAAAAAAGTTTCAAAATTACAAAGTAACAAGAATGTAGCCATTTATTTTCAAAATAGCCATTTTTGTTCATGATCCAAAAGTATCATTATAAAGGCAGAATAAAAAAAAGACGTATCTATATAATAAAATATCAAGAAGATAGAAAGGGGGTTTCCTTTTTTTACATTCATCTCATTCATATTCCAGGTTCAGGTAAGGTAAAAAATTGTGAACGAATTTTTCCAAGGGCATCTTATTTGTTGCTACACTGTAAAAGTTTGGTGAATTTTTCATGAAAGTATATTGAAGTTTGAAACGTGTACCCTGAATGGAATTTTTCCCAATGATTGCTCTTGAAATTTTCTATACGTGATAGAAATTATTCCACAAATCTTGGTAAAATTATAATAGTTTGTTGTTTGTTTTATATATATATATATTGAAATAATGTAAAATCTTTCTTTCACCATGATAAAATACGTGCCATATTAATTTCCAACAAAACAGCTTTGACAGATCTTATTCAATTAAATTTTGTGGAAATAACAAAGTACACAGAAACCGCCTCGGTAGCCAAGTGGTTATGCCACCTGACTGCGGAAGCGCGGAGGTCGCAAGTTCGAATCCTGCCTGGGCCAAGGATTTTATTTTCTCAGGAAATAACTTCTTTGGAGTCGGGACGGATTCGAGCTCACAACCGCTTGCTTGCCACAGGGTTTTCCATGATTTCCCCCGTGGGTCGATAGCGGGCATCAAGGCTCAAGTTGACGTGAATACCAAGTACAGTAAGAAGTCGGTCCATTGCCGCAGGGCAAGGGATAAAAAAAAGAAAGAAAACTGGATAAGAAAATGGAGGCCTTTGTCACCTTGACCTTGGCCACACTCAAAGCCCCCTTGAGTTAGGAGATGAGTATTGGGAGAACAAATTACACAGCCCATCAAAAAAAATGACCAGTTCTTTTCAGCGAAAACATTTAATTTTACATGCCCTAAAAACAGTTCCGGAAAATATTTTGCATGTAAACGTCCAGTTTTCGAGCAATAAATTATTTTAGTTTAAATAAAACCACAAGCTTAAAATCTACAATTATTGACCAATTTAGGTAAAATAAAACTCCACATAGGGTTTTTTGACTGCATCAAATCCATTAGTGGAATAATTTTTGCAAGAAAAAATCATTTTTCCATTATTTAAAATAAGCTGTAAAAAAAGTGAGATCGTTCATTTTAATGTATTCACATTTCTCGGAAAGCCTCGGGTCCCTCCGGCCCCACAATAGATTTCTGAAAGGAGGACTTCGGTTCTGGTTTGACTATCCTGCCGAGAAATGTCAATACCTCGAAATTAAAGATCTCAGCTTTTTCAGATTATTGTAATATGATTTTTTTTTTGCAAAGGTTATTAAAAAATGAATTCCTAGCATTCGAAAACCCCCAAAACGAGTTTTTCCACACCGAAATCATACAAAAATTATGCTTATAGTTTTATTTATATTTAAAAAAAATTTATTGCTCGAAAACAAGACGTGCCGTGCAAAAATTCATTTTAGAAATGTTTTCACGTGTACTCAAGCTACATATTTTTAAACAAATCATCCCGTCATTTTACAAAAAGTGTTTTTCTGCCGGACTGTGTTATTGATTGATTATTAAATATTTATTTGGCTAATACTTCTTTACGAAATCAATTCCAGACTCTGTAATGCAACTTTTCCATATTTTAAATGCAATCATCAGATTTTATCATATGGTTTGATCGCTAATAAATTTAATGGTGCTTCCAAGCAAATCGACAACCTCTCTAGCAAAATTCAAGCGCTCTCTACGCAGATGACATAAAATCAAATATTCTAATTGTTAGCAACAACATTTGCTCACTAACCATACCAGATTCATCTGCTTGAAACTGCTATTCAACAGTCATTTTGAAAATTAACATACTTTGTTTAAACTTTGTCCAAATGATGATTCTTGTATTGCACGCCTAAAAGGCGGGCAAATTTGATCTAGTCATTTAAATTATTCAAGGAAATATGTATCTATAGTAATAATGTATAGAAATGGTATTAGATTTTATACATGGTAAAAATTGTATCCATTTTTTTTGAAATAAATGTAATAAAATAAAAAGTGAATGAAATCAACTTGTAAATAAATCAAAATGAAGAATCGAGGATTTTATTTATTTCTCCTTTTTTTCCTTTAAATTTAGAAATAATTAACGAATAATACATGGAAATAATACAAGAATTATATATAGTCATAATATTGCACAGATATAATATTAGGTTTCATAAATTGCTGATTAGCGCCTTCTTATAAATTTTATTGCTCAATGCAGTTAACTTAAGTATTTATTAATTGTTACAATATCAATTTTCAATTCTGCGTTTGTAGGCATGAGAATATATATATTTTCAATTTTCAATTTTGTTGATTCGGATACTAACTTTACAATAAACAAAAAAGAAGTTCAATTGCTCCTCATCTTCAAAATCCAAATCCGTAAAATTGATCCCAGGAGCCAAACCAGGAGTTTGGCTCCTGGGATCAATTTTACGCATTTTAATTTTACAATGTTCGCTTGAAGCCATTAATAAATAAATAATTTTACATGGAATTTTTCAAGTTTTTTAAATTTGCATCCACTGCCTGATCATGCATAATGGCATGCATGATGATATGCACTAGATTTCAGATTTTTCAGTCGAGATGAAACATTTAAACAAGAAGTTTGTGGAAAAAAATCCAACTTAATTTTTCTGCAATCGTGGTAGTTTAATTTACAAAATCATTTGTTCAAATAAATAAATTTACCAGAAACATGATAATTATAGGTGCATATGAATAATTATCAAAGATAATTATGCAAATCAATATAATGAACGTATGCCACAATCATTCTATAGATTTACATAGGATCCGTGGCACAGTCGCATTTGGAAAAGCACCATTTTAATTGTTCTAACTAGAACTCAAAGCTATGTTTACTGCATATTTCATGCATAGAGAAAGTGATTTTGGTCCCGGGGACCCCAGGGACCGGTGTACGCGGAGGCGAGCGGAGAAACTTGGGACCTTTGTTATGTACGTCCTAGTAGTTTCGAGCGGCGGGATACGCGGAGACGAACGGGGAAGCTGGGATTTCTGTGACATTGCTGCCCTACTCAATCTGCGCGAAAGACGAAAGCGAGCCCGTTCCCCCATCACTGGACGTAGGCGAAAAGTTGATGATTTTTGCGAAATTATTTTTTATTATGATTGTATTAATTTAATATGTAATATTCAACTTCATTTATGTTAAATTGTGGCTCTGTAGCACTCGTACTTTTCTTTTAATCCATGCACAAATTTAGGTTGCGATATGATCTATTTTACAGGGTGTTACTCCCTTAAAAATGACAGACTAAGAGCAAAAACGTACTAAAGCCTATTTAAAATACATTGGCGTTATAACGTTTGCTATCAGCGTGTCATATGTAAATCAAATTCCGTTGACATATTTGTATGTTGATGATAATTGGAAAAAAAACAAAAACAAGTTTCACGCACGTACACAAATTATTTCTACAAAATATTAACAAAAAACCCAAAACATTGATTCACACGAATACATTATTTGAAACATCTCGAAAATATGGTAATAAAGATATACGATCCTTTGTTTGGAATAACAAAGAGCCAAATTAGAAAAAATGGGAAATTGAAGAAAAATCTACTGTTGCTTTACCGTATGTCCTGGCAGAAAATTGTTCCCATCCACTGTGCAATCAGCACCGTGAAGTAACGCACAACATCCAGCCTTGCCAGCAACTCTTCATAAAAGTAATCACTACATTGTCCACAAAAAGGATCTTTATATTATGTCACTTGATAGAATTTGCGAGATCCGAAACCAATTATAAATCGTTTCGAAATGTCTGGTTTGCATTGTTTTGACTTTTGTTTTGTTTTTGTTATTTTTCTTAAGTCATAGGTGCATGCATATGCATGCATATGTATATATTTTCAAACTCCATCTATCCACTGCCAAAGAAACTTTACTTCTCAGCCGATAATGTCAACAATATTGATAAATGAATTTGAATTTTATATTTTGCTATTTCTCAAAAATTCCAATACAAAAAATTTTTTAATTTTTAAATTTCATAGTTGAATATTTAGATTGATAATCATGTTTAATTGCAAACAACTCCAACTTTTCTTTATATCTATATACAGTGCTGCCAGATCAACTTCTCGCACATGTGGGTTTGGTTTGGGTCAAGGATCTGGAAGAAGGATGCCCAACTGGAGATGTAAGGTCGTAATATTACCCTGTAATAATACCGTAAATTATCGTGATATTACGATAATTACAAAGATGTTGGTCACGTAATTTTTGGCAAACAAACTCGAGTGGAAAAAAAAGTCGGAAAATAATCTCAACATATCGGAGCATATAACTTGGAGCGCACAAAATGCCGTGAAACTTTTACCCAAGCTACGATTTCCATATTGGATTATAATTTCACGGCACTTTGTGTACTCTGAGTTATATATTATCCAGACCTTAATTATCCAACATTTATATTCACTGGCAACCCAAATGTAACGCTGTAGCGTTATAGTTTGCGTTACACTTTTTAAATCGTCGATATTACGTTTTGAAAAAGCCTAGGAACAGGCAAACGGTAGATTTGTGTAGTTTGTAGTTTTATGCACTTATTTTCATCAGAAAAACACTAAAAATAACACTAGTTTTACATATATTGAGCGTTAAATAAAATGTGTCTCAATTAATAGAGGACTTGCCTCAAAATTAAACTGCCGATTTTTTTTTTCAAATTAAAGATTAGGCTTTATAAATAACTTCTGCGTTGAAAAAATGTGTTTCTACTGTCCAATTTTTTATAAATAATTTTTAAAAGTCGCTAAAATGAGGTTCCGCTAAAACGCTACGTGATTGGTCGGCGCATCTATGACGTCACTAATGTTTGTTTATTTTGGTTTCCCTACATTGTAAAAAATTCGTTTGTGAAATCGCGATGCTTAGCGTTGATAACGAAGCGACCAACTTCCAGCACGGTAAAAAAGCGAGCACGACCGCAGAATTGACGGACTCCCACAAAAATTGACCACCGCGTTTTTTTTTCTGCGGAGCGTTAGACAAAATTAATACACGTTCGCTTTTTTGAGGAAAAGATGCAGAAATGACGCATGTTCGCTTTTTCGAGGAAAAGTTGACAAAAATGATGCGCGTTTGTGTTTTTGAGAAAAAAATGGCAGAAGTAATGAAAACTAGCAGAAAATCGAGTGTGCTTATATTTTCTAGAGTAGATATTTATTTTTAATATTAGCTATAGATAATATTTAAAATAAATAAGAGGCAAATAACAGCAAATAATATGTACAGTGTTGGTATACCGTAACACTTAACTATAAGTATGAAGGGAATCATAGAGAAATACAGAAATCAGCAAGGAATATTTTATTCTCCCTTTTACGCATTTTTTTTTTACAGAATACAATTCGATTTTATTTGAACTAGCTAGGACATAAAACCCTGACAAAGTCTGCGCAACACGGTAGCGTTGCACTTGCGTTACAAAAATATCTGGAAGAAAAATTAAACATTTGATTTTAAAAATCAGTTACTCGCGTTTTTTTTGTTATTTCTGGTGTAATTCTGATGGGAACTGGCGATGGTGTACGTAGTAGTATTTATCGGGCACAATCTGACAAATCATGTATGCATGAATTGGCGCATTCTTTTTTTCTGAGGATTTGTGAGACAGGAACCAAAAATTGCAGGCCGTTAACAAGAAATGCGTGAGCACTCGTCAGAGTTGTGCGCATGCTCGCAAGATTTGTATTTGTATTGTATGATTTGTATTTTGATCGTGATCTTAACGTTCGTTTTCTAAAACTGATGAAACTGATGATCGACCGTGATTTAACTAGGCGGCTGCGAAAAAGATGTCGCTTCTCAAATTCACTGTGCTGGACGTTGGTCGCTTCCTTATCCACGCCCATAATAGGGAATTTGATGATAGCCAGCTATTTCACAAGCGGGCTTGTAAAATCGCATCTCTGAGCACAGCGAATTGACTGCCCTCTAACGCATTTCGCGAGCATGTCCCGGTTTTCGCAAAGCTCAGTACAACAAAATTAGGCAAAATTTTTGTAACTCGACCGCGATTTCACAAACGAATTTTTTACAGTGTATGCTACAACACGGGCCGCGCGTGAATTTTACGGGAAAATGAGCCAAAACCCGGAAAATGGGTTTGTTCGAAATACCGCTGATAATCTGCCGAATGTGAATTTAACAACGATTTTTGCATACTTTGTGAAAAAAGAGTGTTTTAACGTCCCTGAATCCAGAGCTATCAAAGTGCAAAGGTAAATAAACGTTGGATTGTACATGGTTTTTACATTTTTCCGTTGTAATAGATGTGGAAAAAAATTAAATGGACAAATACAATGAAAAACAGTTTGAATTTGGTTTTTTTCTCAAAAAAAAAAAGCAATGCATTTCATTGCGCTTTTCTCACGCATGTGTATCTTAATAATATAGAAATATTGATATACATGCGTGAGAACAGCGCAATGAAATGCAATGTTTTTTTTTCCGAGAAAAAAACAAAATTTAAACTGTTTTTCATTGTATTTGTCTATTTAATTTTTTTTCACATCTATTACCACGGAAAAATGTAAAAACCATGTGCAATACAACGTTTATTTACCTTTGCACTTTGACAGCTCTGGATTCAGGGACGTTAAAACACTCTTTTTTCGCAAAGTATGCGAAAATCGTTGCCAAATTCACATTCAGGAGATTATCTAAGGTATTTCGAACAAAACCATTTTCCGGATTTCGGCTCATTTTCACGATTATGTGAATTTTCCCGTAAAATTCGCGCGCGGCCCGTGTTGTAGCATAGGGAGACCAAAATAAACAAACATTAGTGACGTCACAGATGCGCCGACCAATCACGTAGCGTTTTAGCGG
Source organism: Platygaster robiniae (assembly GCA_028476575.1). Taxonomy (NCBI): domain Eukaryota; kingdom Metazoa; phylum Arthropoda; class Insecta; order Hymenoptera; family Platygastridae; genus Platygaster; species Platygaster robiniae. The sequence continues at coordinate 24,125,158 of CM052021.1, forward strand.
GACCTTATTTTAGCGACTTTTAAAAATTATTTATAAAAAATTGGACAATAGAAATCACATTTTTTCAACGCAGAAGTTATTTATAAAGCCTAATCTTTAATTTGAAAAAAAAAAACATCGGCATTTCAATTTCGAGGCAACTCCTCTATTTACTTTTTTTAAACTACGATTTCACAACATTTTGCGAACCATGAAATATGAAAATGTGGTACCAAAATAAGCGGAAGAGGTTAAGTTTTTAATTTTAAGGCATGTGGGAAAGTTTAGTGATTTTCGCAAGAGTTACGAGTACGATAAATTCGAGCAATTTTGGGGGGAATATTGTCATTGCTACAGAGTTGAGTGTCACTGGACCGCTAGGCTGTTTACGGCGGGAAATTTCAATCGCATTATTCAGTTAACGCAGCTTTTTTTTGATTGGTCGTGGTTCTGCCGATCAAAAGGCGCAGAAGCCAGCAGACGCCATTTGACGGTGATCAACTCCTGCCTAATTCTGTGTTTACAATATTTCGCCTGAAAGTGACTCAATTTTCTTTCTCTCCAATTCTTTCAAAAACGATCAACTCATTTGGAATAACCAAAAATGACGAATCCGAAGTTTGTTTTTTCATTTGATACCCACATTTACATTGTGCATTTCACTTATCATTGTAAGCTATGTGGTTAAAAAAAAGGCGAACGATGGCAAACTTGATTTATTTAACGTTAAATATATGTAAATATAACATTATTCGCATCGAGTTGATTGCTAAAACCATCGACATCGAGAAATGGACCACTAGTCAGCCATCCAAGTGCCTGACGGCATTAGAAAGAGATAGACTTTCCGCTGTGGAAAGTCTATCCTTGTCGTGGTCGCTCAGTATTGGCTAATTCAAATGCTCGCCTTTCAAGCCAGGAGTGACTTCTTTCCTCCACGGGCCCGGTACCGTCGTCCCTTGCAATAACAATAATCTACGATTTTTAGTCGCTGTCAAAAGCTGTCAGTCAGTGCGAGTATTTGTTGATATTAATTAAAGTAATGCGTTCAATCAAAAACTGAAATATGGTGAGTTCGTGTGTCTTGTGCAAGAGCTACAATGACAAGGACACGGAGCTTTCTTTTCATAGGTAAATATTGCCAATAATTTTTAAGATATATGTAAATATATGCTTGGAATTTCACAAATGGGAGAAAAATGGGAATTTGTTATTGTGACGTTTATTTCCTGTAATGACCCTGGAAAAACACGAGTTGTTTTTTCGGGTCATGGAGAGAAACCGCAGCAAATCAAAATTTTTAATCTCGAGATTCGCTCGAGATTAATTAATTTCTATTTTTTTTATGTTTTTCTAAATCTAGGTCTCTCGCGCCACCGAGTATTATCGCGCACTGTAACGCAGCGCGTCGAAGGTCTCTCTCCTCTTCCCATCATCACGCCGCCTGATAAGTGCCGTACGCACTAGATGGGCACTGGCGCATGATGGTTGAAATTAAGCGCGAGCTCGGATTTATTATTTTGGGATTTTTATTTCTAGATTACCGTAGATAATAGGATTTTTGGGGGAATAGATTCTTGGAAGTATTAATCTATTCCATCCAAAAATCATATAAAAACCGCGCCAAAGAATGGCAAGTCGTCAGAAGCTCTCCGGACTTCATGATCACTTCAGCTCTTTCGAGCCTTTTGAAAATCGTTAAGCTCTCAAGAGCCATAAAAATCTAATAAGCTCTATCGAGCCCATTTTAATAAATTCCTGCTCTCCAGGAGCCCGTCTGAAATTCCGCTCTCCAGGAGCAGCTTTAATAAAATAAGCTCGTTGGAGGCTACTTGCGATTAAGCCCTTCAACAAGACATTTTTCAGCTCATCAGAGCCACGAAAAAAGGGAACAAACAGTAAGTGTTTGACTTTTTTCGTTTTCATATTTAATTTGTTAGAATATCTCGGTGCCAGCGTGGATATAGAAAAAGGGGTTTTTGTAATAAATTACTTTTCCTTTTTTTCCAGTGATTCCTGAGGCCAGGGTTTTGGAGGCAAGAATCGCTGGGGTGGCCCGAGTTCATGGGCTCCGAGTGAACACCCTCGCTGGCCAGTACAACGCCAGGGGACTGGGAGCTCTGTGGGTCCAGTTGCAGTGGGCCCGGGGGAAATTCGCTGACTGGCCATTCAACGCCCGGGACGATCCCGAGGACGTCGTTTACCGGTATTTGACATCAGCCTACGGGGTCCCCGTTCACCGGCACCCGGATCGTATCAGGGTATTTTGCCAACACTGCGGCCAGAACTACACCTGCGGCCGGAACCAACATCCTCCCCAGTACCACCCCCGCTCTCGGTCCACTCAACCGGATCACCGCCAGGTACAGCCGCGAGCACCCAGGCCCCCGGAACGGGAGGAGCAGCCAGTTATTGTCCCCCAAGGGACCCACCCCGCAGATTCGCCTCCTGAACGGTTCCTCTTCCCAGAGGACGCCCTGAGCCTCTCCCCAGAACCCCTCCAAATTAACCCTGAACCCCAGCCCCATACCCTTACCGCTCTACTCATACCACCCCCATCTCTTCCTGAGATAAGGGTTCCCCCTCCAAGTCCTCCGACCCCGCCGCAACTTCGCCCCGTAGTCCGGAGCATCCGGAAGTACAAGGGTAAGTGGCAGATCTGCCCCTATCGCCCCCCATCTACCTTCCAAGCCCCCACGATTGACCTCCACCCCCCCCCCCCAAAAAAAAAAGTACCCGGCGTTCTAAATTGACGAATGATCACGAATTGTAAAAAGGGCGATGGTAATATAAGTGAATACGTATGTAAAATAAGTGTATATTTTAGAGTTAAGGATTGAATAAATATTAAAGTTTCTATTGGACACGGGTTCCCGTTTATTTATTTCCCCATACACCTCGCTCCTCCACTAAACGGATTTGAGACGGCTCCGTGCTGCGCTCAAGTTCGTTTGCCGCGAACTACTCCGGTAGTTCGTGACATTCCTATGAGTAAGTGTATCAAGATGTATAACAAAACTATTAATTATTATATACTTTGAAATATTCATACTTCTGCAAATTATTCGAAAACGTTTTTTTATATTTGTTATTTTATAATAATGTTTTCAATTCATCATGAATACTAACAATAACGATAATGATTTGTAACCGCCCTAAGGGAGATTTTGTAATACTGTACCAAGTGTAATACCTATTACAGTCATGAAAAAATATCGATATCGTATTGCAAAAAATATAGAAAAATTCTTTAGGTCTATTCATTTTCAAAATTCATATTTAGAAATTTTTAATTTCATTATAATTATATAAAATGTTCCGGTGTAATAGGTGTAATAGGTATTACACCTATTACACCTATTACAGAATATCCCAGAGGGTGGAAATATGTCAATGATGTTATTCACAATTTTATAATTATTTCATTTACTGCATGTCATTATCACATTTTTCCAATATTGCAATCACTATGTGATTTTATTTTATTTTTCACAATGATAATATTTTGAAGATTTTTATAAACTTATAATTATGATCATGTTTATAATCTATGTAACTCATAATTATAATTATAATTGATTTTTGAAATTATTATTATTGATTATTATCATAATAATACCTATTGATAATTCAAAATTTTTTACATATTTATTGTCTTTTGAACTTCCAAACAATCTCAGAATTTGTAATAATTTGTATTAAGAATCGTAGAATCCCGTAATCACAAAATTACAATAACTCTTATGAATTTTTAGTTTTTTAAATATTTTAAATTCATTAATTTATAATCAATTCCAAAAGTAATTATTCATAATTTACTCAAATCAAATTTTGTATATTGCTGATTGTTAGATAGTCATTAACAATTTTGTTTATTATGATTATTCATAAAATTTATATCTTTAGTTTCCCGAGAGATCCACTGCTCAAAAAGCAATGGACAAACGCTGCGAAATGTGGTGACAATGGTAAATCTAGCTGGAGACTTTGCTCGAGACATTTCGAGGACAAATTTTATTCGATCGTTAATGGAAAACGACGACTGCTCACTAATGCAGTTCCTACACTATACTTGGAACAAACCAAAGACTTTCGACGATCAGACAGCACTGCGACTTCAAAACAGAATGTTTTGCTGCCAGAAACTGAGAGGTATGAATTCAAAAAATCTGTTAAAAGAGAATTAAATGCAATGTCCTAATTTTTTTTAATATATACTTAGAAAACGAATTAGCTCCAAACTATTACCACAAAATCAAGAAACTGGTGAAAATACACCTGCCAAGAGGCCAAAATGCTATCTACCGAAAAAGGACAGTGCTCCGCCTCCTGAGAATGCAGAGTAAAATTTAATTTCCTGACATTGATTTTGAAATTATATTACTACCATTATATAATTATCATTCTTTCTTTTAATTTAGGCCAACCTCCGATACAGAGAGGTTCAAAGCCGTCTTTGGAGATGACGATAAATTTTTCAACTGGAAGACCGTCAAGGACGTTCAGTGGAATAAAATTGCCGACGATCCGATGAAGGCAAAGGTGTGTTTGGAGGTGGCAATGGAAGAACTCGCAGAAAAGGACAAGACCATCAAACGACTGCGTTTACAAATCTATGAAATGAAGAAGAAGGTTATCAACATGAACGAACTCATCGCTGATCTTAAAGACAAAGGATTTCTCTCTAAGGGTTCGGAAAAAGCAATCAAGGTCAGTAAAAATTGTATAACGCCTTATCCGCACACCAAAAATGCCCCAAATGCTCTGAATCGAGACATTAGGCATGTAATGGGCATTAAACGAGCCTTTGCAATGCCCATTATGTACCCATAACATACCCGATGTCTCAATTTTCGGTACTTATGCTGTGCGGCTTAGCTTAGATTGACATTTTTGAAATCCTGTTATTCTAAAACACACTGAAACCTGTCGAAGATTCGAACTTGAGAAAGTTGCACTCCGTGTTGCTTCGACCGGGATGAATGGCTCACAAAATGCCGATATTGGAGCAACTGGCTTCTCAACAGAGCTCTGCTTAGGAACGTAAAATATTTAGCTAGACTTGCGTATACTGCAACCATTTTTTCATTTCTCAATTTTACGTCACTTTTCGCGCCAATACAAGGCAGGCTTATTCTTTTTATTATTATTAAATATTCACAATATTATTGTTAAATATTGTATGTATATTATTATATTAACAATATATATTACTGTTAAATGTTCGCGATTTAAAAAATTGTTACCGAAAAGCCGACCACTATAGAAATTGTTTTTTTTTCCGTAGGATTCAGTTGGGTCCTTGGGTCATATGCTTTTGAAGAGACAATTAGAGGGGAACAAACGTTTCAAGAAGTGTCCACCGGCACTGCAAAGATTCGCGACAACGCTAAATTTTGTTTCTCCGGGAGCATATGACTATGTTCGAAAGAATTTGATCCCTTGTTTGCCCGATCCAAGCACAATTAGGTTATGGTTTCAAAAAGTAGATGGCTCGCCAGGCATTTCCCAACCTGCTCTTCAAGCGATCGCAGCCAAGGTCACCGAGGCAAAGAAAGAAGGAAAGAAGATTTTTGGTAGCTTGCAAATGGACGACATGGCGATCAGGCAAGGCACGCAGTTAAGCGGTGAGCAGGTTGTGGGGTATGTAGATCAGGGATCAGACTGGGGATGTTCGGAGCAGGCAACAAAAAATGTAAATAAAAAAAATGATGAAGATCGCGAAGAAAGAGAAGGAGGGATTGACGAAGAAGAAGCAGAGCAGGAAAAACAAGCTGAGATAACCGATTTAGAAGAAGCAAAACACGCGGCAGTTATAATGTTCACTTGTGCGAACGGGCACTGGAAAATTCCTGTCGCTTACTACTTGATAACGGGCATGAACGGACAAGAAAGAGCGGCAGCTATTTCCCAGGTGCTGCATGCACTTGATGAGACCGGGGCAGAGGTTGTTGGGCTGACTTTTGATGGCACCGCAACGAACTTCGCAATGGCGAAAGCCTTGGGCTCAGATGTCACATTCGGGGTTCAAGACAATTTTTTTTTCAAAAATACAGCAAATGATCGACCCATTTTCATTATTCCCGACGCTTGCTACATGCTCAAATTGGTTAGAAATTGTTTTGGGTCAAAGGGTAAACTGTGCTATGTTTCTGATAATGGGAAAATTTCAACTATTGACTGGAAATTTTTCCGCTTATTAGTCGACTTTCAGACCTTGAATTACCTGCACGCAGCAAACAAAGTTAAGGAGAGGCATCTGAATTGGGAACGTGAAAAGATGAAGGGCTCTTTAGCTGCTCAGATTTTGAGCACCAGCGTAGCTGATGCTTTGAAGTTCCTCAGGGAGCAGATTGATCGCGAAGAATTCAAAGGTAGTGAGGCAACTGAGGAATTTTGTCGTTTTATTGACGAGATGTTTGATATTTTGAACCCTTGTCAAAAATATGGCGAAGATCCCCGAAAGCGACCAATAAGCGACGAAAATTTTAAGGCCCTCGAAGAAAGACTGAAGTTCTTTGAGGCCTATATACAAAGGCTTCACATATATGTTGACGTGAAGAAAAAGGAAGTAGGTGAACCGCTGAAACCTGTGCTAATATCCCCTTGGAAAACTGAGTTTTTGGGTTTCATAATTGCACTTCGAAACGTCTTTGGCATTTTTGAGACCTGGCGGGATCCATCTGCCGGGTTTGAATACCTATTGACCAGGGTATTGAACCGGAGCCAAATTGTTTTCCATCCTCTCCAGCTTCGGAGAGGAACGTTATATGCAATCTTCCTCCTTTCTGGAGGAGGTGGATAAAAATTTCACGCAATCTTCTTCCTCTCCGAAGCGGAACGTTTCTCGAAATTTTCCTCCTCTCCGGCTTCAGAGATGAACGTTTTTCGAAATTTGCCTCCTCTCCTGAGGCGGAGGAACATATTTTTCGCAAGCTCTCTTTCATTCGCATATACTCGGATAAACTTCTTTTTTGAAATGTCTCTTATGCAATTAACATTTATTTTTTACGTGATATCGCTATCGTTACGAACTTAGTGAGATAACGTATGTGGAAAAAGTCAAAGTATATACCTACTATAATTTGCCGCCCATTAATTGACAAATAATCATACATACTTGTTGTAAGTTTTGTCGTTACAAAAATAAGTCTCTACTTGTCATTTGGATTTTTATAAAGTTTTTATAAAACTCCTCGTAAAATTTCGGTATTTTCTATAAAATTCCGCTTTTTTTTTTTTTTTTTTTTTTAATTATAAGAACTTTATGAAATCTTTATAAAATGACGGCATTTGTATAAAGTGGATTTTAGAATCTACTTTCTAAAGTTTGTATCTTTTCTAGAGTGGGCAATAGAATGGGTTAGGTGGAGTTTTGATGGTTGCGCCCCCCATAACGTTTCCGAATAATGCAAAAAAATCCCAAAATTTTTTCAGAATTTTAAAACAAGGATGATCTGAAAATGGATAAGAATAACATCAATAGAAATAATAATAACCCAAATAAGGAATATTTTTCAAGATTGACAAATGTTTCTGTGATTTCGTTTGCAATTTTTGATGCGCTTAAGGGGGTAGAGCACAGTAACGGGCATTGTTTGTGGGTCATTTTCATTAATTTATTGCTAACTAACTAATAGTGTTACACTAATAATTTTTTTTTTATTATCTTCCGTACACATTCAAAAACGTTTAAAAAATTTTTTGTTATGAAAAAAAAAAACTTTTCGATATATATTGCTTCGCACATCCCTATGATTTTCACGCATTGTTGAATGTTGTACATGATTCTGCGAAAACTAGTCGTCTGAAACAAAAAAACCAAATATTCTCATCATCTATATGTTATTGGCTATCGCGTCACGTAGCCTTTTTTTTAGCATTTTTTGGCAACGAGAAAAAAAATCCTAAATTATAAATACATTTTTCCGGCACAAATTTCATGTTATGATTGTTAATAATTATTGAACAAAACAAGATATTGACAAAATCCTACGTGACGCCAGAGGCACTCTCCATAAAAGAAGTGTGTCAAATTTCAAGTCAATTCGTTAATTAGATCTTGATATATCATGTACACCGTTTTGAAAAACATCGTTTCGAGAAAAACGCGTTTGAACATTGCACTGTGGGACAGAGTCCCAAATTTCTGGCCAAAACGTGAAATCTTGATTATTTTGTGATGAAGTTTCTAACTCGGGGGCTTTCGAGGTTGCTGATTTCAAATTTAAAGTCAGATTTAACAAAAACAAAATTTCGTCAGTTTTTTGTCAGTAAAAAAATTAATTCAGCTTTTTACCTTTAATCTACCATCCCTGCTTCATAAAATGGACCGTCCTCTTCTAAAAAATGTTCTTCTAGTTCCATTCTCTTCGCTCTTCTTTCGATTCTTCCCTGTTTTGAGTCCTGGAATGATCGCTTGTTGGCTTGTTGAATCCTCATGTCATTCACCTCTTTACACAGATCAAGAGCACTCGGTCCAACGATTATATTCATAACGTGCATCATCTTCAGAAGACTCTCGTAACCTTCGTTGAAAATACTCGCTGCCAAATACGATGCGATTTCCACAGTCTTTACTCCGCTGAACACTCGCTTTAGAGCGAATGACCATGTAAGATTATTGAGGCTTTCATTGTTGTTTTGCGTCAATCCTCCTTCGCACCGCTGTAATAAATTGTCGCTGCTTAGATCTTCGTAAATCGGAGTTATTGCGCTCAACACGCTATCGCTGATAGCCGGTTTATGAGAATATCTCGCCAGTTTTCCTTGAGCCTTCGCCTTCTGCCAGGTACACCAGCTGTCATCCGCAGGTGGACAGTCATTGTGCTGCGGATTTGTATCAGTCGACGCCTTGTGCTTCAACGTAGCCCAGATTGCCGTCTTCATGTCTTTTGCGGAACTTTTGTTTCTCCGTATTGCGAGGCCGTAAAAAACACTCAACTCATCAATAAGCTTTGCTGTGAGCTTGCCCTTACCACCGAGGCCCTTCGTTTTTTTTTTCAATTTTCGAAGTCGCGCTCCCATTATTTTTTGTACGTGACCAACGCATTCTTTTTTCAATACCGTGAATTTTTTGCCATAAGGTTGAGAGTCAACAATGCCTTTAAAAGTTTTACTATCGCCGTCTCCGACATATGAAGCATATCTAATTTTATGCAATTCTTCTGACCTTAAAAACATTTCGACAGCCGCGTCCACCTCCATTTTTCCGGCACTTCCTTTGTGATTCGCACCACATTCGCCTGCATGGGATTCCATCCATTCCTCGTATACCGTGGTGCCTTTTTTTGGCTTCCAGAACTCACACTGTTTACAGTACGAATTTTCGACAAGAAGATCGAGTACTTTTCCCGAATAATTGTCGATCAACGTTGTCACTCCTTGCAACGACGAAAATCCTCGCTTTCGCCACGTCCATCGCCAGAGACAATCAATCCAGTGGGCTCGCAAACGTTTTCAGCATCTTTCGTCAACTCTTTCTCTTCAGCAACAGCTGCCGAAAACAGTGAATTTTCCACGGCTTTCGACGCACAAAGCACGTTGGGTATAATCGACTGATACACTTTTTTGCCGAACAATTTAGGAAGATCCATTAAACCGCAAAATTTTCGAATGCCATCGTAACCGACACCAAGAATTCTCATCGCAAAAACGATACGCCTGTTAATTTCGTAGGCATTATTATGAGCGGACAAGAGTTGATGTAGCGAGGCCCACAATTAGCGCAATTGACGACTAACTTGAATCCAAGTCCACGAATACTTGTTTCAGAAACAGTCAAATTCCCGTCGCACTCTTTGCACTTCACCATTTCACTCACTGATGAAAAAAAAGATAAAAACGGTATCAGACGATATCCGTGGGCAGAATTTACTGGCACTTCCACATGGCCCGTTTAGAGTTTTTTCGCGGAAGCACTTGTTGACAAAGTTTCACTCTCGAGCAGATAGCGATTTTTCGGCGGCATTTTTTTTTTTTTTTTCGTGAGGATCGTCCTGGACTTTTACGCGAACCTTTTTTGTCACTCGATGACCGACCCATTTTGAAAGAAATTAACAAATTTGGAAGTGTCTACGATACTTTCAGCGGCGCGAGAAACAGTGAACTGATTACAGATAATTTAACTTTTTACCATAAAATTACTCAATACTGCTCTGCTCTTTAATGGAAAAGCTTCGAGCTAAACATGAAAAACATGAGACAAAACCTTTTTGTGCATTAGAGAGATAAAAAAGTGAATGGGAAAGCCACTATCTTGAACCTGCCGAGCAGGTAAACGATTAATCATAAGAGCGCGTTTCGGCGTTTCGGAGCATTTCAATGCGCTCGAGTGATAGCTCGAAATTCCTAAGAAAGCGATTTCCGGTGGGTATGAGATCTTTGATTTCTGATTCTAGAAGGTTTGAAGGATTTTTTAAGCCAAAAAAAATGAATTTTTTGAAAATTTTACTGTACTCTACCCCCTCAAGTACAAGTTTTGAATAATTTGTAATTACAAAAACTTTCTGGAATTTATGGATAAGGTAAATGTCTGAGTTGTCAAACAAATCAAGCCATTTTTGCGAAAACTGCAAACTTTTATGAAAATTCTGCTTCTTTGTAAAAATGTTGATATTGTTTAGTCACTAATGGATCCTAGAAGAATTAAAAAACATGATCGTCACTATTGATAGTATAGTTTAATACAAGATAATTCATTTCAATAAGTATCATTTATCTAGAAAAGATACAAACTTTAGAAAGTAGATTCTAAAATCCACTTTATATAAATGCCGTCATTTTATAAAGATTTCATAAAGTTCTTATAATTAAAAAAGAAAAAAAAAAAAAAAGCGGAATTTTATAGAAAATACCGAAATTTTACGAGGAGTTTTATAAAAACTTTATAAAAATCCAAATGACAAGTAGAGACTTATTTTTGTAACGACAAAACTAACAACAAGTATGTATGATTATTTGTCAATTAATGGGCGGCAAATTATAGTAGGTATATACTTTGACTTTTTCCACATACGTTATCTCACTAAGTTCGTAACGATAGCGATATCACGTAAAAAATAAATGTTAATTGCATAAGAGACATTTCAAAAAAGAAGTTTATCCGAGTATATGCGAATGAAAGAGAGCTTGCGAAAAATATGTTCCTCCGCCTCAGGAGAGGAGGCAAATTTCGAAAAACGTTCATCTCTGAAGCCGGAGAGGAGGAAAATTTCGAGAAACGTTCCGCTTCGGAGAGGAAGAAGATTGCGTGAAATTTTTTTTCTCCTTCTCCGGAGCGGAGGAAGATTTCATATATATATATATATATATATATTAGGGTGGTTGTTAAAATGGGTTGGGTGGAATTTTGATGGTGGCGCCCCCCAGAACGTTTCCAAATAATTCAGAAAAAATTTCCGAATTTTTCAGATTTTTAAAACAACGTTAACCCGTGCCGGTAGAGTCGCCAATGAACCAATGTCAATAACATAGGATTTTGTCTTGAAGACAGTTTATAATTTTTCACGGATACACAAATCGCTTTAAAAATCAGTTTGACACGGCAAGTTATTGTTGATAGCTATAAAAAACTGCAAAAAAATTGGCAGCTGTCTACAACAATTATACGTCTGTTTGTTCGAAGCCAAAAAACCAAAAATCATGGAAATTTCGGCTTTTTTCAATGCAACAAAAAATGTTACAAGATTTCAAGAATCTATGTGATGTATACCTACATGAAATATCATTCTATACGTTCGTGAGTATTTTTTATCGTTATACAAGTAGAATTGGTCGCACTACTACAGTTTCAAAAATGTGCATCTTAATTTTACTGACGAAATTCGATAAATAAACAAATTTCTGGAAAGCTACTTCTTGAAATGAGTTTCTTACTAGAATAATTATACTTATTGAAATGAATTATCTTGTATTAAACCATACTATCAATAGTGATGGTCATGTTTTTAAATTCTTCTAGGATTCATCAGTGACTAAACAATATCAACATTTTTACAAAGAAGCAGAATTTCCATAAAAGTTTGCAGTTTTCGCAAAAATGGTTTGATTTGTTTGACAACTGAGACATTTACCTTATCTATAAATTCTAGAAAGTTTTTGTAATTACAAATTATTCAAAACTCGTACTTGAGCGCATCAAACATTGCAAACGAAATCACAGAAACATTCGTCAATCTTGAATAATATTCCTTATTTAGGTTATTATTATTTCTATTGATGTTATTCTTATTAATTTTTAGATCATCCTTAGAACAATAGTTCACGATAATTTTGATAAACAAATGAGGTATCAATAGAAATACTAGCTTTTTCCCTTGACTTGTAAATGTATTCATTCTTATTTACCAATTTAGAACTATTCATATTTTTATTCCTATTATTATTATTATTATTATTATTATTATTATTATTATTATTATTATTATTATTATTATTATTATTATTATTATTATTATTATTATTATTATTATTATTATTATTATTTTATTATTATTGTTATTATTATTATTAATACTATTTTTATTATTATTATCTTTCTGACCATTACTATTGATAGTATAGTTTAATACAAGATAATTCATTTCAATAAGTATAATTATTCTAGTAAGAAACTCATTTTAAGAAGTAGCTTTCCAGAAATTTGTTTATTTATCGAATTTCGTCAGTAAAATTGAGATGCACATTTTTGAAACTGTAGCAGTGCGACCAATTCTACTTGTATAACGATAAAAAATACTCACAAACGTATAGAATGATATGTCATGTAGGTACACATCACATAGATTCTTGAAATCTTGTAAAATTTTTTGTTTCATTGAAAAAAGCCGAAATTTCCATGATTTTTGGTTTTTTGGCTTCAAACCAACAGACGTATGATTGTTGTAGATAGCTGAAAATTTTTTTGCAGTTTGTTATAGCTATCAACAATAACTTGCCGTGTCAAACTGATTTTTAAAGCGATTTCTGTATCCGTGAAAAATTATAGACTGTCTTCAAGACAAAATCCTATGTTATTGACATTGGTTCATTGACGACTCTACCGGCACGGGTTAACGTTGTTTTAAAAATCTGCAAAAATTTGGAAATTTTTTCTGAATTATTTGGAAACGTTCTAGGGGGCGCCACCATCAAAATTCCACCGAGCCCATTTGAACGACCACCCTAATCTTTTCATAAAGATTTTATACAGTTTCTCAAATAGGACTTAATCAAAAAAGCGGAATGCAATTAAAAATACCGGAATTGTATCAGGAGCTTATGAAAACTGAGATGACATCGATCCCCTGAGTAAACTTTTTGCACAACATTATTCATTAACCGAAGGGATGAAATATTGATTTCAATATTCCTACCGAATATGAATATACTGTTAAAAATTGTACTTTGAACTAGTAATGGGTATACTCATCGACCGATAATATAATTTTCTTATATGAAAGTGTCGTTTCTTTATCCGCATATATCAGCTTTAGTATTATGTACGCGGTAAGTTCATTCAACTTTGGATATTGAATGAGTTCTTGTTATAACGATAAATATTTGTTTTGTATTTGCATACACGCACTAAAACTGATCATCTACTGTAATCGAATTTGTAAAGAATGTACTGGACCTTTAGTATGCTATAATTTATGTAACAGTTGGAACGAATGCCATTATTATATGGTAATATACCTTATAGTTTAAAAGTCATACAGTTTTTGCTATAATACAATTTTTAAGATGAATAATTCCTCTATATCCCAATTTTCAGCTGCATTAATATACATACAACAATAGTTTCAAGATCTAGTCATCGATTCATTAAATTCAGCAATGCTCTATGTTATCAAGCTTTGAGCAATAGAGCTTCGATGATATACGTATAAGAACCTTTTAAATAATACGGAATACGATTTTATACTCGAAACTTATAAAACACCAAATTATAATTAGTTATTTAGTAAAGTAAACTTGTATAATTATAATTTATTTGCAACTGTTAGTTGTACGAACGGCGTTTTTAGTGAGGTGCTTTTGCTACATACTGCTTGTTAAAATCACTCATTTATCAAAACTGTTCATAAAGTACACTTTCAGATCAGCGATGATTATCCGTATGAACTTGGCCCGAACGCTGTTTATTTAACAAAAATTTGTGCGAGCACCTATTAGCCAGCAAAACTTTATACGGGTGTCGTTGGCGCAACAGAACTTTATTCGTACGCCATTTATACAAAATCACTCGGCGCGAGCGCCCGTTACTCACTTACATTTTATACAGATGCCGTTTGCGCAACAGAACTTTATTCAAGCGCCGTTTTATCAAAATCGCTCGTAAAAGTAGCACTTTATGCAAACGCCATTCTTCCACAATGAGTCAGTGCGGAGGATGTTAAATTGGATTATGGCATCCGAAAATGATATTTGCAAATATTTCCACATTTCTAAATGTTTACAATTATATTAAATATAGTAACGTGCTCGTCAAAGCGTCAACAGTGGGATGTTTACATGTGTCTTGTAATTGTCTTTCCTGACATTCGCGAAAAAATGAAAAGAGATATTCTCTCAAAGCAACAATAAAAATCGAAAATTTGCATTGTTATTGGATAAGTTTCTGCGCGTACATATTTAATATTTGAATTCAGGGACACATACAGAAAAAATCGCATTTTGTAAAATTACTCAAATATTCGGAGTTTTACTTCTACTGACAGATTATTTACTTGTCTATTTCTGATTGTTGCGAATTTTAAAGTTGTAGCTTTTCGAAAATTGTAAGTAGATATAATTTTTGAATCAAAAAAGTAGGTGTCGCATGTTAACTTTTAAAACATAATGAATGAAATATTTCAATTGCAGAGAATTGTTTTAACATTATAAAAATATTTTCAATTTTTTGTGTTCAAATGAAATATTCTGAATTTTTTATAAAGCACAATCAACCTCAAATCACAATAATGTAAAGGTTCGATTTATTCAATTTCTTTGAATTCTAAACTTAAATCTGTAATTTTGTCGAATAATATTTATCTCTGTGGTGCCGTGGAGCACCAATGATTAACACTTGAGTAATTTTTTATAATTGATTATATTTATTACTTTAGAAATACATATGGTACGTAACACGGCGTTCGTAGAACTGCGTCCGCCTCGTTTGGATGCTATATTTATACACTTGAAAAAGTAGTTTAGGATATTAATTATATAGATAGATAAGTTCGCGAAGCAAAAACAAGATTGGGGAATCCCAATGTCGAAAAAGATAGAGTCGAGTACAATTAAAGACGTGATAAGGTATTTTTGCGCAAAGTTGGGAAGTAAGTGATTATGATATATCGTACGTTATCATAATCACTCAGACTGGAAGAAAAAAAAGGTGAATTTATAGGGAAAAAAAAATAAAATATTAAATTTAATAAGCGCACGACACCTCCCGCGCAAGTTAATTCTTCGTCTCGGAGAATAAAATTGATCATAGTAAAACGTAGATTTTCACATTAGGTCATAATTCTCAAACGTGGATTTTTGGATAGAGATGTCCTGTTAACAATATTTTTTCGCGGGAGCGGTTCAGATACTAATAAAATAGGTGTTTCGCTAGCTTCTGATGTCGTTTGTTTTAAACTGATGGATTCTGATCTAATATTGTCGTTACGAATTTCAGCCGGCGTACTCGTTACATTGCGATTATCCTGATACCCTTGTCCAAAGTAACAATAATTAAATACATTTTGGCAACAAGGAGGTGCTCAGTATGCCTTTATTGTCTGCCATATTAAGCCTAACAACCCGAGTTTCTGTAGAATATAAATAGCAATGATCCCCATACAACTGTAACCAATATAATTCAGAATTTTGAAAAAGGTCTTAGTCCAGGTGAGGGTACGATGATGTGACTCCAATTCGTCGATTTGTTTATCAATTTCATCAGTTGACAATGCTAAGAGTTGTAAAACTTTGGGTGATAATTGCCCCTGAGTGATATTTGGAGCACGTATTTGACTTATTGTGAAATCTGATAGATTTCGCTCTGTAGGCATTTTCATTTCTACCCATGTCAATTTAGCCCCAAATATCTCCTGGTGTGGCTTTAGAGAAACGTAATTAGAAACTATTTGACAATCACGATGTATAGAAATTTTTACAGGGGTTGTAATACGAATGACCTCGAATGTCTCATCAGTCGCACAAAAAAGATGCAGTTCCTCTGGTTTCGGGGGAACTGCTATCCACTCGTTCCCATTCTCTAATCTTATCCAATAAGTTACGGACAGGTGCAGCTTATTGAATATGCATCTTGATGAATCTCTTTTCCTAATTAGTTGGTGTACGCAAATGTCGGGTGTATTCAAGAGATATTCGATCTCTCGCGATTCAAGAAAATATCTACCTTGAACTTTTTTCATTGAATTTATGTTATTTGTATTTAGTGGAATGAATGTTTGATTAAGCCTGTTTGCGATAAATTCTTCTGAAAACATTATGACTGCATACATCTTTTCGTGTAAGATAGGTACTGGGCTTATCTTTTGGAACATATATTCTTCGGTATTTACAGGTATGTGCAAGACGTGGACAAGTTTGTTGTGTATGTAAAATATTTGTAATTGACTTATATTGATTAGCGAAGCGAAGTATTCTTCTTTGAGCGGAAATGATATTCTGAATTTTTCAATATTTTTCCGTAAGACGTTAAATAGTTGTCTAGGGGGAAGAACTCTAGGGTGAGGAAACCCATGGCGTCCGTCCATAACAACAGATATTAATTCGACGAGGTTTGAATGATAATCTTGTATTAAATCTCCAAGGTGAGAAATACTTTCGCTTAGCTTAACATTCGTTTCGATTTCATTCAATTTTCCGGTTACGTTAAAAAAAAAGTTGTTGAGTTTATTTACTTGTTTCTCGAAATTAGCAATGGACTCGATACTCTGGGAAATTTCGTGTTTGATGAAAAGCGTTTGATTTTTTAGTAATTTTGCGATCATTTTGTTGTCTTTGTAAATATTTTCAATTTCGTTATTATAATACTCTGCATCATCCGCATCGAGAGTTCCGAATATAATCTTTGAGAGGGTTCCGCCAAAATTAAAAAGACCTCGTTTTTTGCGAGTTAAAATTTTTCTACCAATGAGACTATTAAAAAGTTCGAGACTTCTCTCAGTTTCTGCGAGTTTATTGTTGAGATTTGAAAACCTACTTGGATTCCAGCAACTGCTTCCGAGGGATGTACATATTCTGGTTAATACCTTTAGTTGGTGTTCAAGATATTTTTTGTCTTCGTCGATTGTTTGTACTTGTACACTCGATAACACCTTCCAAGTTTTCGTATAGACGTCTATTACTCCAAGATTTTCAATTATCGTTGCTTGATTCGTTGGAATAGGGATTTCCTCGAATTTTGATGTTGTTTTCCCGTGAGAGATGTGGAACAAGATTATAATCATCAGCAGCATGGTGAATGATCTCTGTAACACAGGGTTGGAATAGGTTATGTTTAAAATTTACTGGTAATAAGGTTTGATTTTGGTGAGATGGATAGGGAAATTTTTCTTTTTGAATTCTACTATCGCAGTTGAGTTCTCGTTGAGTTTGATGATTCTTGCAGGTCCTATCCATTTTTGGCCAAGAGTGTTTGCTGCGGAATTCTTCAGGTAAACCAGTTGTTCCTTTTCGAATTTGTATTGATTGCGAATTCTTGAATCGATTTTTGCTTTATTGATTTCTCGTGACTTTTGCAATTTTTCTGAAGCTTCTTTTATAATGCGGTTATGTCGGTTTTTTAGGTTTTCTAAGAGTTCACTTAGCTCTATTTTCGCTGGTGGTAATGAATTTGGGAAATGCGGTTTCGTACCGAATTGGAATTCATGAGGAGTGATCCTAATGGCTCTGTTTTCTGTAGTGTTATATGCAATTGCTATTTGTTTCAGAATGAGGTCCCAATCCTTCGTGTGAGTACGGATCATGTCTTTGATGAAACTGTGAGTCCGTTCATTAGATCCATTCGATTGAGGTCGATAGGGTGTTGTGAATCGACTTTTGATGTTAAATAATTCGGCATACTTTTCCATTATCTTGTTATCAAACTCCCTTCCATTGTCTGACATGATTTCCTTAGGTGGTCCGAAATATGCAACGTATTCGTTATGCAATCGAGTTACAACATTCGCTGCAGTTTTATTTTTCATAGGTGATAAAAAAATGAATTTAGTCAAATAATCTTGTATGACGAGAATGTACTGGTTCTTCCGAGGTGTTTCGTCAAGTGGTCCAATTAAATCTAGCGATATCTTTTCTCGGGGGAATTTCGGCATATCGGGAATGACTGCTGGAGGCTGGTTAGGAATTCCGTTTTTCATCGTTTGGCAAGTTTTGCATTTATGTATGAGATTTTCAACCTGTCTTTCTAGTCCCGGGAAGTTTGTTTCTTGTTTCACCTTTTCAATGGTCTTTTTCATGCTCAGATGATTTTCACCGGTCGTGTGGGCTTCCTTGATGATTTCATTTTGTTGTTCGGAAGTTCGCGGAAGGTCATAGTCCGAATATTTCAAAAACAGAATTGCGCCGTTTTCCGAAAAAAACTTCCAAAGGTAAGCAGCGATGTTTATGATTTCATACATTGCAAACTTGTGTTTTTCCCAATGAAGATGTAAAAAATCGAGGCTAAGATTCTCTGAATTTGTTTTCTTGAAAATCTTGACAAGTAAATTGAACCATTTTTCATCGTCCTCACCAGAACTGAAGTAAAGATCTTTTCCTCGTTTTTCTGTGAATCCTGAAGTTGTCGGGTAGCATTTATAATAGAGTTTTGTCTGCAATTTTGTTGTTTTTGTCACGTTGTCTGGCCAGATATTTTTATCGATCATTGAGTACTTTTCGTACGTAGGTTCCTTCTTGATGTTAATTTCCCCAGTATGGTTTATTTCGGTCGAATTTGAGGGAGATTTTTCGCCGCCTTTGGAATTTTCTGTCGATGATACGTTGTCGAAGGTATCTACGAAAGGAATTCTTGAAAGTGAATCTGCATCGGTGTTTTGTTTTCCTTTTTTGTACATAATTTCATATTCGAATTCCTCAATTTTGAGGCGCCATCTCATAAGTCGCGAGCTGGGTTCTTTAACGTTCATAAGCCAGATTAATGGCTTATGATCGGTGATAATTTTGAATTTTCGGCCAAACAGAAAATGTCGGAAATGTTTGATCGATGAGACTATTGCTAATAACTCCTTTTCGGTCGTGGAGTAATTCTTTTCTGCATTATTCATAGTTCTTGAATAATAGGAAACTGGTTTGATACTACACTCGACCTTGTCTTCCTGCGAGAGGACGCTTCCTATGGCATGGTTGCTAGCGTCTGTCGTGAGGATGAAATCTTCATTAAAATTAGGGAATTTTAGCACAGGTGGTGTTGTTAGTTTTTCCTTGAGTTTGTCAAATGCTTCTTGTTCGACGTATGTCCATTGCCAAGGTGTTGAACTTTTTAGCAATGTTGTGAGGGGAAGGGCTAATTTTGAGAAATTGTGGATAAATTTCCGGTAATAACCCGCGAGCCCAAGGAACTGGTTGATGTTCTTCTGGTTTTTTGGAATAGGATAGTTTTTTACGGCTTCTAACTTTTCCGGATTAGGTTTCACCCCGTCTTTAGAAATGACAAGACCTAAAAAGGCTAGCTCAGGGCGTAAGTATTCACACTTATCCGGTTGAAGTTTGAGACCGGCTTTTCTCAATCTTTCGAACAAAATGACTAATTTCTCGTTGTGTTCTTTTAGCGTTTTTCCAAAGACTATTACATCATCCAAGTAGCAGAAGCAAACATTTCCTATAAGTCCCATTAGAGCGTTGTTCATCATCCGTTGGAATGTAGCTGGGGCATTTCGCAGTCCGAATGGCATGCGATTATATTGGAAATGTCCATCGACAGTTGAGAATGCAGTTTTCATAGAATCTTCTTGTTTCATTGGTATTTGATGAAAACCCGATGCGAGGTCGAACGCAGAAAAGTACTGCGCATTACCGAGTTTGTCTAAGATTTCATCGATGTTAGGTAAAGGGTATGCATCGTGCACGGTTTTCTCATTTAATTTTCGAAAGTCAATTACGATTCTCCACTTTTTTTTTCCACTCGCGTCTGGTTTCTTTGGTACAACCCACAAGGGTGAGTTGTAAGGGCTTGTGCTATGAGAAATTATGCCCTTTTCTAGCATTTCGTCAATCTGTTTCGCGATTTCCTCATTATGAGCAGGGGGATATCGATATTGTTTTATGTTAATGGGAGTGTTGTCTGTTATTGGGATTTCGTGATGAACAAGTTTTGTTTCAGGTAATGGATCCCCTGGTAGAGCGAAGATATCGGGATACGTTTTTATTATTTCCCAAATGGATTCACTTTCGTTTTTTAAAAGGTGTTTTAAACGTGTATTTTCAGAAAGTTCATTAAGTTGGATAGATAATTTTTTATTATCACTATCAAAACTGCGAATATCAACATGATCAACAACTTCGAAATTTAATTTTTCGATATTCAAATCTGCGTCAGAGTTGTTGTTATAATTGATTAGTGCGCTTTTATCTTTGACTTTCACGAAAGCATATACGTTTTTATTGAGACGCAGTACTTTATTACCGTCTGGCTGGTCTAATTTAATAGCGACGACTTTTGATGATCTTGCTGGAATAACATTCGGTTTTATTACACGCTTGTCTCCGTCAGATTTCGCAATTAAAGTTTCTGGTGTGGAATCGTGTGTGATCTTGAAAATCTTAGAATCAATGATCACTTGATTTTTTGGGAGGTTGATCACGACATTATTCTTTTCCAAAAAATCCATACCTAGGATTCCATCTTGTTGAAAAGGAAAGTTCTTTCTTACGACATGGATAAAGTATTGTTTGTTGTTCCATTTTAGTCCCGCTTTCCTTTCAGTCGTTTCGGGTGTAGATGATACTCCTAGGATGACTATTGATGAATCTGGCTTCGCTGGGTATTTTTTTCCTAATGCGCTTGATTTTATCAGGGAACATTCTGCTCCAGAATCTATTAAAAAGGAGCCTGGTTTTTTCATTTCTTCAAATTTTAGCTCGATGATTAATCGTCGACTTCGGAGTTTTCTTCCGTTGATGCCTCGTATTCTGGCAAGTCCTCTATTTCTGACGTGGAAGACTCTTCTTTTTGTTCCATCTGTCTTGCTCTCGGAGGACTTTCGCGACGGTCTGAGGCTCGTTCGCGAAAATTTTCTCGTTTAGAATTATTCCATTTTTCCATGTTTTCGGGACGTTTGTAGCCATTTTCTGATTTTGTGGGCCTTTCATAGGTATTATTTCCTTTGTAATGAGGATTTCTGACTTTCTTTGAATCTCCATGATTTTTGAAAGAGTAACTGTCCTGTTTGTTTCGTCCTTGTCTCCTTTCGATGAGTTCAAGTTGCGCTGCGCTCGCGTTTGCGAATTCTATTGCTTCTTCCAGATTTTTCGGTTTTAATAGGCGAACTTCTTGCCTAACTTCTCGATCGTAAATTGCTGAAACAAATGCTTTTGCTGTGACTTCAAGCTCGATGCTTTGCATGACTTGTTTAGTTTTGTAGTCTGCTGATTGTGAGTTTATTGCACGCATGATTTTCAAATTTATGTGGGTGAACCGTGTTCCCAATTGAGAAAGTGTTTCTCCTTTTTTTTGGGTCATAAGGCTTCTTTGAGTTTGATATGACTCGATTTGATTTTCTTGTTTGAAAATTGTTTTGAGGTGCTCTAGTAGGTCCTCGATCTCCAGGTGTACAGCAGGTTCAATCATGGCTGCAGCATCATCAGTAATTTTCTTGGCTATCAAAGCGTTTTTGAAAATGCGTTTTTCTGATTCGCAGATATGTGGCAAAACACTTTCTACCATATCAATAAATGTCTCAATAGACATATTTTTTCCATCAAATGTTCTAATTGTTTCCAGCGCCGTTTGAATAGAAATTCTCTGATATTGTGTTTCATGGGTTTTTATACTGGTATTATCTTCGTCATCAGTGAGGATTTCATCGATTTCATGCTTTATTCCCGGCAATTTTGGAGAAACATTTGATTTTCCACCCTTTGAAAGGGTCAACTTTGCAAATTGTTCCTCGAAACTTTTTTGCATTCTTGTCATTTGTTCGAGAACGGCTGTTTCGAATGACTTAAACTCTTTTTTTGTTAGCATTTATTCTTTTAGCAATTTTAGCAAAAAAATTTCTTTAGCAATTCTTTTAGCATTGGAGTTCTGCCGTGTGGTTCTCTTGACGATTTGGCACTCTGCCTTTAGTTGAATCCGCGTTCAAAATCGCCTTATTGGTGTAGATCCTTGTGCAACCGCTGATACCTTGTTGGTCCTGGGTTGATTTTGCACGTCAATCCCACCGCTGCCACCAATTTATGTGGTGCCGTGGAGCACCAATGATTAACACTTGAGTAACTTTTTATAATTGATTATATTTATTACTGTAGAAATACATATGGTACGTAACACGGCGTTCGTAGAACTGCGTCCGCCTCGTTTGGATGCTATATTTATACACTTGAAAAAGTAGTTTAGGATATTAATTATATAGATAGATAAGTTCGCGAAGCAAAAACAAGATTGGGGAATCCCAATGTCGAAAAAGTTAGAGTCGAGTACAATTAAAGACGTGATAAAGTATTTTTGCGCAAAGTTGGGAAGTAAGTGATTATGATAAATCGTACGTTATCATAATCACTCAGAGTGGAAGAAAAAAAAGGTGAATTTATAAAGAAAAAAAAATAAAATATTAAATTTAATAAGCGCACGACATCTACACAAGTATTTCACTAAACTTCATCCAACAAAAGTTTTGACTTTGAAAACTGACGGTCTTCTACTGAATAATTGAAAACAGTCTTTCAGATATTTTTTAAGTCTAAGATTTATTTTTTGGTTTGAGTTTTGTTCCAATGTAAATAATTATTCATTATTTAATTGTTTCTGTGATTTTTTCACTTTCGAAAATAAACGTTAGCATACTTTAAAATATTTTGAGTTTGAGATATTGTAACTTAAAAATTCTTCTGAGTCTTTTTTGGCTTTATTTCATTAAAATTTTTAACTTTATGAAATTTTCATAAAGTTACCATAAATGAAAGACTTCTTTGTCGACCCTGAAGGTAATTCGGCTCTTAGACCGATTTGTCGCTACAGAAGACGAATCGGTACAGAAGCAAGTGTAGTGCTTTTTTTCAACCAAGCCCGTGAGAACTGCCGAAAAAGCTCAGTTTAAACTTATTTTTGACACTGGGAGACTAAAGAAAGACCGATTTGTCGACTTGGGAGGTAAGTCGGCTCTGGGAACAATTTGACATTTGAAGGAATAAATCGGTCCGAAACCAGGTGTTAGTCGTTTTTTTTTTACCAAGCTCGCAAGAACTGCCGGGACTGCTCAGAATAATAGTACATTACGTGCCAGGCACAGATGTGCTAATTTTGCGTAACAGCAAGATAATGGACCGAAGCGAAGCTGAGGTCTGTTAGCTGTTACGTGAAGTACTTAACGCCATAATAACCGAAAAGTCACGTCAAAATGTCAGTTTTGAGGTTAAAATGGCGTAAATGTATTTCTTGAACGGAGTTGACTAAAAGAAGACAGATTTGTCATCTAGGAAAGTAAATCAGCATTTGGACTGATTTTACTTCTTAAGCGACAAATCAGTTCTAAGGCAGGAGTGCGTTTTTTCTACCAAGATCGCGAAAACTGCTGCTACAGCTCAAAATGAATTTTTTTATACAAAAGCAGAGTAAAGTCTATGGAAAGACCTCTTTTTCGAATCTAGAGGTAGTTCGGCTCTTTGACCGATTTGTCGCTACAGAAAACAAATCGGTCCATAAACAAGTGTGGTGCTTTTTTCTACCAAGCCACGAGAACTGCCAGGACTACTCAAAAATAATTTATTTCTCGAACAGAGTACAGAAATATTTAGAATCTGAGAAGGTAAATCGGCTCTTGGGCCGATTGAACTTCTGAAGCGACAAATCAGTTCAGAGAGGGTGTCCGTTTTTCTACCAAGACCATGGTAACTGCTGGGACAGCTCGTATAAATTTTCTTATAAAAAAGCAAGGTAGAGCTAGAAAAAGCCCTATTTGTCGACTCTCGAGGTAGTTCGGCTTCTGGACAGATGTGTCGCTTCAGAAGTCAAATCAGTCCTGAGGAAATTGTGCGTTTTTTTTTAGCCTGGAGGAACTACTAGGACAACTCAGAATAAAGTTTCTCCTATGAGAGCAGAGTCAAGTCTAGGGAAAGATCTCTTTGTCGTATCCTGAGGTAATTAGGCATCTTGGACCGATTTTTCGCTACACAAAAGTAAGTATAGAAAAGGACTGATGTGTCTATTCGAGATGTGAATAGGGATTAAGAACGATTTCTCACTTCAGACGATAAAACGGTCCAAGAACAAAAATGGAGCTATTTTTCCATCCAGGTCTGAAGAACTACACTGGAAGCTGAGAAATCATTGCTTTCTTGAACGGTGTAGGCTGAGGATACACAGATTGGTTATCGGGTCAAATAAATTGAATCTTGGACTGATTTAATTCTTGAGGCAAACAATCAGTCCGAATACATATTTCGTTGTTTTACCAAGCGTGCTTTAGCTCATGGAACAACTCAGAATGAACTTTTTTTTGTTAAAGCCCATTTAAGTCTGTAAAAAGACTAATTTGTCGACTTGAGATGTAATTTAGGATTTAGACTGATTTCTCACTTCAGACAATGAATCGGTATGAAAACATAAGTAGAACTATTTTTTTATACAGCTCGCAAAAATTGCAAGGTATCAAAGAAATAATTGATTTTCCGAACAGAGTAAACTTCGGAGAGACAGATTAGTCATCTGGCTAGCTAAATTTGCTCTTAGACCGATTTATCTTCTGAGGCGGAAAATCGATCTGTAACGAGCGAGACCCGGAATATTTAATTAAATTTAGAAATTTTATTTATTTATTTTTTTGTATTGTTAGGCGGCGTGCCTAGGAATAATTATATTCCTTGATCTCGTCGATAGAAAAGGACCCTCTGTAGACAACGGCCTACAGTGACCCTTTTATCCGACTTTTAAGGGAGTCGGGAGAATTTTTCAAGGGTTAAATAAAAACACAATAATTTATATTTGAAATCACAAGGTGACGTTATTATTACAATGTTTCTTTTACAAAATGTACTTCTTAAACTAGACTTGTTCCCTTATTTCTTCCCTTATTTGTAATAGCTCCTTTTTGTGTGACTCTGGCATATCGTTTTCCGAACTTGCGTCATAAAAATATCCCTTTTCTAATGACTCAAAAAATGCTGGAGTCGCCTCATCCTTAGAGACATTGAGAAAAGGTTCCAATTCAGAATCAATGCGTGAAAGCGGGAGGGAGTAATAGTGCGTTCTATTACAATCGACACATTGAACTTTTATTTCTTTGCTCGGGGATATCAGGAGTATTCCGCTTTCCTGAGAGTGTTGCTTAGCGATGAGCTTGTCTATTTCTTCGATCTAAATTTCTTTGTGTAAGGGAAGCCCTTTCAAAACCCTCAAACGCGAATATATCTTTAATATTCCTTTCTTCTTGAAATACAATTTTCTGGCGCTAGGCCTGACTTTCCTTTTCCTAGCTAAACTCTTGAGGCTCCAGATAAGTTTCTTCACGGATGGCACTTAAAGGAAAATGAACGTGGCTTTTAGTAAAAAGAGCAAATTCGAAGACTATTTTTAAAGGAAGTGGGCTCGCGTTTTAAAAAAAGAAAGATACATTGACAATAAACCAATAAAATTTAGAGTTTAGCTATATATCCCTCATGGTGCTTAAAAGCTTCGATTTAGCTGGTCAAATCCGTTGCTCAAGTTGGGTACGGCTCTAGCCCCGGCCCTGAGCGATGAACAGACGACAGAAAAAGGGAAGCGGGACCACTGGGCGTAGGTCTTTATAGTAAGGACATACTTTCGATGCAAAAATAAAAATAGGCGTAAATAGCGTATGTGTAAGAAGTCGTCCTATTGCTTTTAAGGATCACTCATTTGGGCAGTCTCATAAGAGAAGCGAGTAGATCGAAGCATCGAAACGACTACTTGGCGAAGATTCTTATAGTAATATCTTGTACATACTTTTGATACAAAATCAGCACTTGACACTAAACTAGGCGAAAAATAGCTTTTTGTTAGAAAGTCGTCCTATTGCTTTTAGGGATCACTCATTTGGGCAATCTCATAAGAGAAGCGAGTAGATCGAAGCATCGAAACGACTAACTGGGTTTTTGACAAAACGCGCGGGTTTATATACTATTTCAAACGAGATAAGTGGTTCTTTTTTTTGTTCATTTGTGTCTGGGTAATTAGATAAAAAAAAAGGTGAGAATAATTATCGCATGAAAAATAGTCAAATGACTAAGCGAATTGATTTGATAAAAGTTTGAAAAATAGAAATCGTTTATCTACTTTGAAAGAAAAAAATAGCAAATGTGTTTTTTTTATCAAGAGTTGAATGATCGGAGAGTTCGCTATTAGAATAATGATTTTATTTTTTTGTACTGTGAAGTTAAAAGATAGTATGAAAATAGTGCTTATCAAAATTGATTCCTTACTTCTATTCGAGAGCATCAATTTCCGGCGTCGGCGGGAT
Organism: Platygaster robiniae; assembly: GCA_028476575.1. Lineage (NCBI taxonomy): Eukaryota > Metazoa > Arthropoda > Insecta > Hymenoptera > Platygastridae > Platygaster > Platygaster robiniae. The sequence goes on from CM052021.1 coordinate 24,151,758, forward strand.
CGTTACGATTAAGATATCGCGGCGAGTTATCTACTTTGAAAAGGAAAATTATTTGCGCTTGGAATAAGCAAAATTTGGACGAGCGGAAAAAACCCCGCTCGTCACAGATCTGAAGACAAGTTTTCGTTTTTCTACCAAGCCCGCAATAGCTCTCGGAACAACTGAGTATGATTTTTCTTTTGTAAAAGAACAGTACAGTATAAAAAAAGACTAATTTGGTGACTTAAGATGCAAATTGGGATTTAGACTGATTCCTCACTTCAGACAACAAATCGGTCCAAAAACAAAAGGAGTGCTATTTGTCTATCCAGCTCGCGAGAACTGCACCAGGAGCTAAGAAATAATTGATTTTTCGAACACAGTAGACTGAGGAGAGACAGATTGGTCATCTGGGTAGGTAAATTGGCTCATAAACTGATTTAATTTCTGAGGTGAAAAATCATTTCGAAGACGAGTGTTCGTTTTTTTACCAAGCCCACGATAGCTCTCAGAAATACTTAAGATGAATTCTCTTTTGCTAAAGCACAGTGAACTATGCAAAAAGACTAATTTGTCCACTCTGGATATTAATTGGGATTTTGACTGATTTATCACTCCAGACAAGAAATTGGTGCAAAAACAAATGTAGTGCTGAAGTGAGAAATCGGTCGAAAAACGAATGTAGTGCTATTTTTCTATCCAGGTCGCAAGAACTGCACTGAAAACTGTGAAATAATCGATTTCTTGATCAGAGTAGGCCGAGGATACACAGATTGGTTATCGGTTTAGGTGAGTTGGCTCTTGGATCGAATAAACTTCTGAGGCAAAAAGTCAGTTCGAAGACTTGTTTTCGTTTTTAACCAAGCGCAAGAGAGTACGAGAAACAACTCAGAATGAAATTTTCTCATAAAAACACAGTTTTGTATACTAGAAGAATAATTTGTTGACTCGAGATGTGAATTGGAATTTAGACCGATTTCTCACTTCAGACGAAAAATCGGTCACAAAACAAAAGTAATACTATTTTTCTATCCAGCTCGCAAGCACTGCACTGGAAGCCAAAAAATAATTAATTTTACGAACACAGTAGACTGAGACAATACAGACTGGTCATCTAAATAGGTACATTGGATCATAAACCGATTTGACTTGTGAGGCAAAAAATTGATTCGAAGACAAGTGTTCCTTTCTTTACCAAGTCCGCGATAGCTCTCGGAACAACTCAGGATAAATTTTCTTTTGTAAAAGCACAGTTAAGTAAATAAAAAGACTAATTTGTTGACTCGAGATAAAATTAAGGATTTGGTCTGATTTCTCACTTCAGACTACAAATCGGTCAAATAACAAAAGCAGTGCTATTTTTCTATCAAGCTCGCAAAAATTACAAGAAATCTTAAAAATAATGGATTTCCCGAACAGAGTAGACTGAGGAGAGACAGATTACTCAGCTGGTTAGGTAAATTCGCTCTTGAACCGATTCAACTTTTGAAGTATAAAATCGATCCGACGACAAGTGCTCGTTTTTTACTACGCACACGATAGCTCTCGGAACAACTCAGGATGAGTTTATTTGTTAAAGCACTGTAAGATATGGAAAAAGACAAATTTGTCGACTCTAGATGTAAATTGGGCTTCGGACCGACTTCTCTCTTTAAACGAGAAATAGTTCAAAAAACAAAAGTAGTGCTATTTTTCTATCCAGCACGCAAGAACTGCACCGGAAGCTAGGAAATAGTTAATTTTACGAACGGAGTAGACTCTGGAAAGACGGATTAGTCATCTCGTTGGTAAATTAACTCTTGGTTTGATACAACTTCTGAGGTAAAATATTAGTCCGACGACAAGTGTTCGTTTTTCTACCAACCCCGCGATAGCTCTCGGAAGAACTCAGAATAAATTTTTTTTTTTTTTAACACGGTATAGTATAGAAAAATACTAATTTGATGATTCGAAATGTAATTAAGGATTTGGATTGATTTTACACTTCAGAAGAGAAATCAGTCCAAAGAAAAAGAAGAGCTATTTTTATATCCAGCTCGATGGATGTGCATTGGAAGCTGAGAAACAATTGATTTTTCGAACAGAGTAAACTGAGACGAGACAAACTGGTCATCTGGTTAGGTAAATTGGCTCTTAAACCTATTTGACTTGTAAGGCGAAAACTCGATCCAAAGAGAAGTGATCGTTTTTTTACCAAGTCTGCGATAGCTCTCGGAACAACTCAGTATGAATTTTCTTACGTAAAAGCACTGTTTAGTATGGAAACGGACTAATGTGTCGACTCGAGATGAAAATCATGATTTGGACCGATATCTCACTTTACACAAGAAATCGGTCCAAAAAAACAAGAATTGCTATTTTTACATGCAGCTCGCAATATGTGCCTGGGAAACTAAGACACAATTGATTTCTCGCACAGAGTGGACTAGAGCGAGACAGACTGGACATATTTAGGTAAATTGGCTTTCTATCGAATTGACTTGTAAGGAACAAAATCGATCCAAAGACAAGTGTTCGTTTTTCTACCGAGCCCGCGATGTTTCGCGGAACAACTCAGAAAAAAATTTTTCTTGTGAAAGCACAGTAAAAAATGGAAAAAAGACTAATTTGTCGACTCGAGATGTAATTTGTAATTTGGAACAATTTCTCACTTCAGACGAGAAATCGGTCCAAAAATTAAAGTAGTGCTATTTTTCTATCCAGATCGCAAAAACTTTAAAAGAAGCTAAGGAATAATTGATTTCTCAAACAGAGTAGACTCGGGAGAGACAGATTGGTCATCTGGTTAGGTAAATTTGCTCTTGGACTGATTTAACTTTTGAGGCGAAATCTCAGACCTTAGAAAAGTGTTTGCTTTTTTACCAAGCCCGCGATAGCTCTCTAACTAAAAATGAATTTTTGCATGTAAAAGCACAGAAAAAAACGGTAAAAGACTATTTTGTCAACTCAAGATGTAAATTCGGATTAGGACAGATTTCAAACTTTAGATGAGAAATCGGTTAAAAAACAGAAGAAATGCTTTTTAAATGCAACTCGCAAGAACTTCGAGGGAAGCTAAGAAATAATTGATTTCTCGAACAAACTAGACTGGAGAGAGACAGATTTGTCATCTAGCTAGGTAAATTGGCTCTTAGGCCAATTAAACTTTTGAGGCGAAAAATCTGTCCGAAGACATGTGTTCGTTTATTGTACCGATTAAAAATCAGTACAAGAGCCGATTTAAAATTAAAATCAGTACGAAGACATGTTTCCGGTTTTTTACCAAGCGCGCAATAGTTCTCAAAACAACTCAGAATGAATTTTCTTCCGAAAAGCAAGTCAATTATGGAAAAAGACTAATTTGTCGACTAGTGATGTATATTGGGATTTTAACCGATTTCTCACTTCAGATGAAAAATCGGTCCTTAAACAAAAGTAGAGATTTTTTTTATTCAGCTCGAACGAAATTCAACAGAAGCTTATAAATAATTGATTACTCGAAAAAAGTAGACTGAGAAGAGATAGATTGGTCATCCGGTTAGATAAATTAGCTCTTGGACCGATTTAACTACTGAAGCAAAAAATCGGTCCAAAGACATGTGTTTCTTTCCGTTCCAAGCTCCTCTCAGCTCTCCGAACAACTCAAAGTAAATTGTCTTTTGTCAAAGTACAGTAAAGTATGGGAACATCTTAATTTGTTGGCTCAAGGTGTAAAATGAGATGTGTGACCGATTTCTTACTTTAGACTAGAAATCTGTCCGGAAACAAAAGTACAGCTTTTTTTCTAGCCAGCTCGCAAGAACTGCACTTGAGGCTTAGAAATAATCAATTTTTCAAACAGAGGTAGACTAAGGAGAGACAGATTGTCCTCTGTTTAGGAAAGTTGGCTCAAAGACCAATTTAACATTTGTGACGAAAAATCGATCCAAAGAAAAGTAATCGTATTTCAACTAATCTCGTAATAGATCTCGGAACAACTCAGAATTTATTTTTTTTTTTAGAAAAGCACAGTAGAGTATGAAAAAAGACAAATTTGTCGACTCGGGAAGTAATTTGGGCTTTGGACCGATTTCTCACTTTAGCCGATAAATCGGTCCAAAAACAAAAGTAGAGCTATTTTTGAATGAATTTTTTTTTGTAAAAGCACAGTGAAGTATTGAAAAAGACTATTATGTCGACTGAAAATGTGAATTGAAATTTTGACCGATTTCTCACTTCATACGAGAAATCGGTCTAGAAACAAAAGTAGTTCTCTTTTTCTATCCAGCTCGCAAGAAATGCACTGTAAGCTGAAAAATAAAGGATTTTTCGAACAGAGCAGACTGAGGAGAGACAAGTTGGTCATCTGGATAGGTAAATTGGCTCTTGGACTAATTCCAAGAGCCAATTCTTGGCGAAAAGATCCTTCTGAGGCGAAAAATCGGTCCGAAGATGACTGTCCGTTTTTTTATTAGGCCCGCGATAGCTCTCGGAACAACTAAGGATGAATTTTCTTTTGTATAAGCACCGTAAAGTATGAAAAAAGACTTGTTTGTCGACTCGAGATGTACAGTGGGATTTAGATCGATTTCTCACTTCCCACCAGAAATCGGTCAAAAAACAAAAATAGTGCTATTTTTCTGTCCAGTTCGCAAGAACTTTAAAAGAAGCTAAGAAACAATTTACTTTTTGACAGAGTAGGCTAACGAGAGACAGATTGGTCATATGGTTAGGTAAATTGGTTCTTGGACCGATTTAACTTCTAAGGCGAAAAATCGGTCCTAAGACAAGTGTTAAATTTTTTACCAATCCCGCAATAGCTCTTAGTGCAATTCAGGACGAATTTTATTTGAAGAGCACAGGAAAGTTTGCAAAAATACTAATTTGTCGACTTGAAATGTAAATTTGTATATCGACCGATTTCATACTTTAGCCGAAAAATCGGTCCAGAACAGGAGGTAGTGCTTTTTTTCTATCCAGCTCGCAAGAACCTCAACGGAATCTGAGATATTATTGGTTTCTTGAATTAAGTATACTTAGAAGTATGGGACCGATTTAATTTCTGAGGCGAAAAATCAGTCTGAAGAAATGTGTTCGTTTTTTTACTAAGCCCGCGATAGCTCTTGTAACAACTCAGAATAAATTTCCTTTTTGTAAAAGCACAGCAAATATGAATAAAGACTAATTTGTTGACTCAAAAATGTACATTGAGATTTGGACCTACATCTCACTTAAGACAAGAAATCGGTCAAAAAAAAAAGTAGTGCTATTTTTCTATTCGGTTCGCGAGAACTGCACCAGAAACTAAGAAATAATTGTTTTTTCAAACAGAGTAGACTAACAAGAGACAGATTAGTCACTTGGTTAGGTAAATTGGCTGTTAAAACGATTTAGCTTCTGAACTGAAAAATCGGTCCGAAGACGTGTTTTCAATTCTTTATTAAGCCCGCGATAGCTGTCGGAAGAATTCAGGATGAATTTGTTTTTTTCAAAAGCACAGTAAAGTATAAAAAAAGAGTAATTTGTAGACTCGAGATGTAAATTAGGATTTGTACTAATTTCTCACTCTAGACAACAAATCGGTCCAAAAACAAAAAGTAGAGCTATCTCTCTATCCACCTCGCAAGAAATGCAAGAGAAGCTAAGAATTAATCGATTTCTCGAAAAGAGTAGACAAAAGAGAGACAGATTGGTCATCTGGTTAAGTAAGTCAGGTCTTGAGCCAATTAAACTTCTGAAGCGAAATATCGGTCCGAAGACAAGTGCTCGTTTTTTTACCAAGCATTTTTTTACTTTTTTTAAAAAGACTTATTTGTAGACCAAAAAATGTAAATTGGGATTTAGACCGATTTCTCACTTCAGATGAGAAATCGGTCCGAAAACGAAAGTAGTACTATTTCTCTATCCAGCTCGCAAGAACTTCGATGGAAGCTAAGAAATAATTGATTTCTTGAACAGAATAGACACACAGATTGGACATCTGGTTGGATAAATGGGCTTCTTAACCGATTTACCTTAACAGGCGAAGAATCGATCCGAAGACAAGTATTAGTATTTTCACCAAGCCCGCAATAGCTTTCAAATCAACTTAGAATGAATTTTCTTTTTCAAACGCACAGTAAAGTATAAAAAAAACTAGTTGTTAGACTCCAGATGTAAATTAGGATTCGGACTGATTTCTTACTTCGGAAGAGAAATTGGTCCAAAAACAAAAGTAATGCTATTTTCCTATCCAGCTTGCAAAAACCAAACTGGAAGCTAAGAAATAATTAATTTCTCGAACAGAGTAGACAGAAGAGAGACACATTAGTCATTTTGTTAGGTATATTTGCTCTTGGAGCGTTTTAAATTTTGAGGCGAAAAATCGTTTTGAAAGCATGTGTTTGTATTTTTACGAAGCCCGTGATAGCTTTCGGAACAAATGAGAATTCATTATCAATTGTAAAAGCACAGTAAGGTGTGGAAAAAGACCAAGTTGTCGACTCGAGATGTAAATTGGGATTTGGACCGATTACTAACTTCCGATAAGAAACCGGTGCAAAAACAAAAGTAGTGCTATTTTTCCATCCACATCGCAAGAACTTTGAGGGAAGGTAATGAATAATTGATTTCTTGAACATAGTAGACTTAAGGAAGACAGATTGTTCATCTGGTTAGGTAAATTGGCTCTAGAACTGATTGAACTTCTGAGGCGAAAAATCGGTCTGAAATGAAGTAATCGTTTTTTTTACCAAGCCCGCGGTAACTCTCGGAAGAAGTTGAGATTAATTTGAATTTGAATTAAAAAGCACATTAAAGTATGAAAAAAGACTAATTTGCCGACTCGAAAATGTAAATTGGGATTTGGACCGATTTCTCACTTTAGACGAGAAATCGGTGCTAAAACAAAAGTAGTGCTAGTTTTCTATCAAGCTCGCAAGAACTACTAGGGAAGCTAAGAAATAATTCATTTCCCGAACAGAGTAGACTGAGGAGAGACAGATTGGTCAACTGTTTATGTAAATTGACGCTAGGACCGACTCAACTTCCGAGGAAAAAAACCGGCCCAAAGACATGTGTTTGTTTTTTTTTATAAGCCCGCAATAGCTTTCGGATCAACACAGAATGAATTTTCTTTTGTAAAAGCACAGTAATGTATGGAAGAAGACTAAATTTTTGACTAAAGATGTAAATTGGGATTTGGACCGATTTCTCACTTCACACGAGAAATCAGTCCAGAATCAAGTGTATAGCCATGGTCTATCCATCTCGCAAGAACTGCACTGGAAGCTGAGAAATGATTGATTTCCTGAACAGAGTAGACTGAGAAGAGACACATTGGCCATCTGGTTATTTCAATTGAATTTTGAACCGAATAATGTTCTGAAGCAAAAAATCTGTCCGATAAAATATGTTCGTTTTTTTACGAAGCCCGTGATAGCTCTAGGAACAAATCAGAATGAAATTCCATTTGTTATAGCACAGTAAGGTATTAAAAAGAACTAATTCGTCGACTCGAGATGTGAATAGGGATTAGGAACGATTTCGAACTTCAAACGAGAAATCCGTCCAGAAATAAAAGTAGTTATATTTTTCTATGCAGCTCGCTTGAACTTCAAGGGAAGCTAAGAAATCATTGATTTCTCGAACAGAGTAGACTAAGGAGAGACAGGTTGGTCATCTGGTTAGTTAATTTGTCTCTTAGACCGATTTTACATTCGAGGCGAAAAAACGACCTGAAGACAAGTGTTCGCTTTTTTACCAAGTTCACAATACACTTCGAAATAAATCAGAAAAATTTTTTTCTTGTAAAGGCACAGTACGGTATATAAGAAATCTGATATTTCGACTCGAGATTTAAATTGGGATTTGGACCGATTTCTTACTTCAGACAAGAAATAGGTCCGAAAACATAAGTAGTACTATTTTTCTGTCCAGCTCGCAAAAACTTCAAGGTAAGCTGAGAAATAATTAATTTTTTGAACAGAGTAGATTAGGGAGATACAGAATAGTTATCTGGTTGGGTAAATTAGCTCTTGGACCGATTTAACTTCTAGAGCGATAAATCGGTATGAAGATAAGTGCTCGTTTTTATACCAAGCCCGCGGTAGCGCTTGGAACAACTCAGAATGAATTTTCTTTCGTATTAGCACAGTAAATTTGTTTGAAGTTTGAAAAAAGACTAATTTTTCGACTCGAAATGTATATTCGGATTTTGATAGTTTTACCACTTCAGACGAGAAATCGGTCTGAAAACAAAAGTAGTGCTATTTTTCTATCCAGCTCGCAAGTACTTTGTCGGAAGCTGAAATATAATTGATTTCTCGAACGGAGTAAACTAAAGAAAGACAGAATGGTGATCTCGTTCGGTAAATTGGCCTTTGGGCCGATTGAACTTCTGAGGCGAAAAATCGATCCGAAGACAATTTTTCGTATTTTTACCAAGCCGGTTATAGCTCTCGGAAAATCTTAGGATTAATTTTCTTCTGTAACCACACAGTACAGTATGAAAAAAGACTAATTTGTTAACTCAAGATGTAAATTGAGATTTAGACCGATTTCTCACTCGAGACGAGAAATCGGTCAAAAAACAAAACTAGTGCTATTTTACTATCAAGCCAGCAAGGAATTCACTAGAAGCTAAAAAATAATTCAGTTCTTGAATACAGTAGACCGAGGAGACACGGATTGGTTATCTCGTTAGGTAAATTAGCTCTTAGACCAATTTACCATATAAGGCGGAAAATCGGTCCGAAGACAAGTGTTCCTATTTTTACCTAGCCCGTGATAGCTCTCGGAAAAGCTCAAGATGAATTTTTTTTTGTAAAAGAAATGTGAAGTATATAAAAAAGACTTATTTGTCGACTTAAGATGGAAATTAAGATTTGGATCGATTTCTCACTTCATAAGAGAAATCGGTCCAAAAAAAAAAGTGCTTTTTTTACATCCAGCTCGCAAGATGTGCACAGTAAGCTAAGAAATAGTTGGTTTCTCGAGCAGAGAAGACTGAATCGAGTCAGATTAGTTATCTGGTTAGGTAAATTGTCTCTCAGACCGATGTTACTTCCGAGGCGAAAAATCAGTCCGAAGACAAGTGTTCATTTTTTATCAAGCCCGTGATAGCTCTTGGAAGAACACAGGATGAACTTTCTTACGTAAAAGAGATGTAAATTGGGATTTAGACTCGAGATGTTATTTGGGATTTCTCACTTTAGACGAGAAATCGGTCTGTGAACAAAAGAAGTGATTTTTTTCGATACAATTCGCAAGAGCTTCAAAGAAAGCTGAGAAATAATTGATTTCTTGAATAGAGTATAATGAGGAGAAACAGATTGGTCATCTGGTTGGGTAAATTGGCTCTAAGACCGATTAACATTCTGAAACGAAAAATCGGTCCAACGACATGCGTTTGTTTTTTTCATCTAGTCGCGATAGCTCTCGGAAATACTCAGAATAAATTTTCTTTTGTACGAGCACAGTTAAGTATAGAAAGAGACTTATTTGTCGACTCAAGATGTAAATTGGGATTAGGACCGATTTCTCGTCTACAACAAACGTTTTTTTTCTATCCTGCTTGCAAAAAATGCAAGGGAAGCTAAGAAATAATTGATTTCTAGTACAGAGTAGACTAAGGAGAGACTGATTGGTCAACTGGTTGAGTAAATTGGCTCTTCGACCGAATTAACTTCTGAGGCGACAAATCGGTCCGAAGACAAGTGTTCGTATTTTTACGCATCCCGTGATAGCTCTCGGAACAACTCAGAATGAATTTTCTTTTGTGAAAGCACAGTAAAGTATTGAAAAAGAGTAATTTGTCGACTAAAGATGTATATCGGCATTTGGACCGATTTCCATTATATTTTATCCAGCTTGCAAGAACTTCAAGGTAAGTTAAGAAATAATTGATTCCGTGAACAGAGTAGACTTAGAAGAGACTGATAGGTTATCTGGTTAGGTATATTGGCTCTATGACCAATTCAACTTCTAAAGCGAAAAATCGGTCCGATGACAAGTGTTCGTATTTTTTCCAAGCCCGTAATAGCTCTCGGAAAGACTCAGAATTCATTTTCTTTTGTCAAAGCACCGGTAAGTATGGAAAAAGACTAATTTGTCGACATGGGTTGTGAATTAGTATTTGGATCGATTTCTAAGTTGAGACGACGAATCGGTCTAAAAACAAAAGTAGTGCTATTTTTCTATCCAGCTCGCAAGAACTGCAAGAGAAGCTCAGAAATAAATGATTTATCGAACAGAGTAGACTAAGGAAAGACAGATTGGTCATCTGGTTAGGTACATTGGCATATGGACCGATATTACTTCTACGGCGAAAAATCGGTCCGAAAACAACGTTCGTTTTTTTACTAAGCCCGCGATAGCCCTCGGAACAACTCAGGATAAAGTTTCTTCCATAAAGGAACATTAGAGTTTAGAAAATGACTTATTTGCCGACTCTAGATGTAATTTACGATTAGGATTGATTTCTCACTTCAGACGAGAAATCGGTCCAAACACAAAATCAGTGCTATTTTCCTATCCAGCTCAAAGGAACTGCAAGCAAAGCTAAGAAATAATCGATTTCTCGAACATAGTAGACTTAGGAGAGAAATTGGCCATCTGGTTAGGTAAATTGGCTTTTGGACTGATGAAACTTTTGAGATGAAAAATCGGTCCGAAGACAATTGTTTGTTTTTTATTAAGCTCGCAATAGCTCTCAGAACAACTCAGAATGAATTTTTCATTGTAAAAGCACAGTATAGTATAAAAAAGACTAATTTGACGACTCGAGATGTAATTTTGGATTTAGACCGATTTCTCACCTTATACGACGAAACGGTCCAAAGACGCGATTAGTGCTATTTTTCTCTCCAGCTTGCAAGAACTGCAAAGGAAGTTACAAATAATTGATTTTTTTGAACAGAGTAGTCTGCGGAGAGACAGACTGGTCATCTGGTTAGGTAAATTGGCCCTTGGACCGATTTAACTTCTTAGGCGAAAAATCGGTCCGAAGACAAGTGATTCTTTTCATACCAAGTCTGTGATAGCTCTCGGAACAACATAGAATGAATTTTCTTTTGCCAAAGCATAGTAATGTATGGAAAAAGACTAATTTGACGACTCGAGATGTTATCTTGGATTTGGACCGATTTCTCACTTTAGACGATAAATCGGTCAAAAAAAAAAAGTAGTGCCATGTTTCTATTCAGTTCGCAAAAACAGAAGGGAAGCTAAGAAATAATTGATTTCTCAACCATAGTAGACTGGGGAAAGACAAAGTGGTTATCTGGTAAGGTAAATTGGCTCTTTAACCGATTTAACTTCTGAGGCAAAAAATCGGTCCAAAGACAAGTGTTCGTTCTTTAACGAAGCCCGCGATAGCTCACGGAACATTTAAGAATGAATTTTCTTTCGTAAAAGCACAGTAAAGTATGGAAAAAGACTAATTTGTCGACTCGAGATGTAAATTGTGATTTGGACCAATTTCTCACTTCAGACGAGAAATCAGTCTAAAAAAAAGGGTAGTGCAATTTTTTCATCCAGCTCGCAAGAACATCACGGAACGCTAACAGATAATTGATTTGTCGAACACAGTAGAGTAAAGGGAGACAGATTGGTCATCTGCTTAGGTAACTTGGCTCTTGGATTGATTTATCTTCTGAAGCGAAAATCGGTTCAATGACATGTGTTCCTTATTTACCAAGCTCGCAATAGCTCTCGGAACAACTCAGAATGTAGTTTTTTTTGTAATAGCGCAGTAAAGTATGGAAAATGACTTATTCCTCGACTCGAAATGTAAATTGTGCTTTGAACCGATTTTTTACTTCAACCGAGAAATCGGTCTTAAAAAAAAGGGTAGTGCTATTTTTTTATCCAGCTCGCAAGAACTTCACGGAAAGATATGAAATAATTGACTTCTCGAACATGGTAGAGTAAAGAAAGAAGGATCGTTTATCCGGTTAGGTAAATTGGCTTTCGGACCGATTTATTTTCTGAGGCAAAAAATCAGTCTGACGAAAAGTGTTCGTTTTTTTACCAAGCCCGCGATAGCTCTCAGAACAACTCAGAATGAATCATCTTTTGTAAAAGCACAGTAAAGTATAAAAATAGATTTATTTGTCGACTTGAGGTGTAATTTGGAATTCGGACCGATTTTTCACTTAAGACGAGAACTCGGTCCAAACACAAAAGTTTTGATATTTTTCTCATCAGCTCGCAAGAACTTCAAGGGAAGCTAAGAAATAATTGATTTCTCGAACAGCGTAGACTGAGGAGAGACAGATTGGTTATCTGGTTAGGTAAATTAGCTCTTGGGCTGATTTGACTTCTGAGGCAAAAATCGGTCCGAAGACAAGTGTTCGTTTTTTTACTAAGCCCGCGATAGCTCTCGGAACAATTCAGAATGAATTTTCTTTTGTCAAAGCACAGTTAAGTATGGAAAAAGACTAATTTGTCGACTAGAGATGTAAATTCGGATTTAGATCGATTTCTAACTTTAGACGACGAATCGGTGCAAAAACAAAAGTAGTGCTATTTTTCTATCCAGCTCGCAAGAACTGCAAGGAAGTTCATAAATGATTGATTTCTCAAACAGAGTAGACTGAGAAGAGACAGATTTATTATCTGGTTGGTAAAATTGAATTTCGGACCGATTAACTTCTGAGACAAAAAATCGATCCGATGACAAGTGTTCGATTTTTCAATAAACACGCGATAACTCTTGGAACAATTCAGAATAAATTTTTTTTTATAAAAGCACAGTGCAGTATATAAAAAGACTTATTAGTCGACTCGAGATGTCAATTATGATTCAGACCGATTTCGCACTTTGGACGACAAATCAGTCTAAAAACAAAAATAATCCTATTTTTCTATCCAGCTCGCAAGAAATGCAAGACAAGCTAAGCAATAATTGATCTCTCGAACAGAGTAGACTGAAGAGAGACAGGCTGGTCATCTGGTTAGGTGAATCGTCTCTTGGACCGATTTTAACTATGAGGCGAAATATTAGTCGGTTATTGAATGCTCGTTATTTAACCAAGCCCGCGATAGCTATGGGAACAACTCAGAATGGATGTTATTCTCTAAAAGCACAGTCAAGTCTGGAGAAAGTCTAATTTGTCGACGTCAGATGAAATTCGGCTCTTGGACCATTTTAACGCTACAGAAAACAAATTAGTTCGTAATGCAAGTTTAGTGCTTGTTTTTATCAAACACGCGAGAGCTGTCAGGACTGCTCAAAATTTACTCATTTCTCGAACCAAGTAGACTGAACAAAGAAAGATTCGTCATCTGGTATGGTAAATCGGCTCTAAGACCGATTCAAATTCTGAGGCGTAAAATAGGTCCGGAGGCACGTGTGCGTTTTATACTTATCCCGCGATAGCCTTCGGAACAAATCAGGATGAATTTACTTTCGTAAAAGCACAGAACAGTTAAGAAAAAGACTAATTTGTCGACTCGAGATGTGAATTGGGTTATGGACCAATTTCTCACTTCAGACGACAAATCGGTCCAAAAACAAAAGTAGTCCTATTTTTCTACCGACCTCGCAAGAACTGCCAAGACATCTAAGAAGTAATTAATTTCTCGAACAAAGTAGACTGAGAAAAAAAAATACTGAGCATCTTAAAAGGTAAAGCGACTTATCGACCGATAAACCTTCTGAAGCGACAAATCGGTTCGAAGGCAGGCTTGCGTTTTTTTAACCAAGACCACGGAATCTGCTAGAACAACTTGAAATAAATTTTCTTCTACAAAAGCAGGGTAAAGTCTACAGAAAGACCTATTTGTCGACTCTGAATGTCGTTCACCTCTTGGACGGATTTATCGCTTCAGAAAATAAATTGGTCCAGACTGCAAGTTTAGTGCTATTCATCACCAAACCCGCGAGAACTGCCAGGACTGCTCAAAATAAACTTTTTGTCGAACCGAGTAGACTGAGGAAAGACAAATTGGTCATCTAGTAAGGTAAATCATCTCTGATACCGATATAAATTCTGAAGCAAAAAAATCGGTCCGGAGGCAAGTGTGCGTTTTTTTACCAAGCCCGCGATAGCTCTCGAAACAATTCAGAATGAATTTTCTCTTCTAAAAACACAGTAAAGTTTTTAAAAAGACTAATTGGTCGACTGGAGATGTGAATTGGGTTTTCGACCGATTTCTTACTTCAGACGAGAAATCAGTCAAAAAACTAAAGTTGTGCTATTTTTCTAGAGATCTCTCAAATACTTCAAGGGAAGCAAAGAAATCATTGATTTCTTTTGAACAGAATAGTCTGAGGAAAGACGAATTTGTCATTTGGTTAAGTAAATTGGCTCTTTGACCGATTCAACTTATGAGGAAAAAAATCGGTCTGAAGTCAACTGTTCGTGTTTTTATTAATCCCGCGATATCTCTCGGTACAACTCAAGATGAATTTCCTTTCAAAAAAGCACAGTAAAGTTAAGAAAAAGACTAATTTGTCGACTCGAGATGTAAATTGAGTTTTGGACCGATTTCTCACTCCAGACGATAAATCGGTCCAAAAACAAAAGTAGGACCATTTTTCTACCAAGCTCGCAAGAACTGCGAGGGAAGCTAAGAATTAATTCATTTCTCGAACAGATAAGACCGAAAAAAGAAAAATTAGGCATCTGAAAAGGTAAATCGGCTCTTGTACCGATTAACCTTCTGAAGCGACATATCGGTTCGAAGGCAGGATTGCGTTTTTTCTAACAAGACCATGGAAACTGCTAGGACAGCTCGAAATAAATTTTTTTTAACAAAAGCTGGGTAAAGTCTAAAGAATGACCTATTTGTCGACTTTGAATCTCATTCGCCTTTTGAACCGATTTATCGCTACAGAAAACAAATTGGTCCAGAATGCAACAGTTAGTTCAGAAAAAGACTCATTTGTCGACTCGATATGTCGATTGGGTTTTGGACCGATTTCTCACTACAGACGTCAAATTGGTCCAAAAACAAAAGTAGTGCTATTTTTCTATCCAGCTCGCAAGAACTGCCCAAGAAGCCAAAAAAAAATTGATTTCTCAAACAGAGTAGACTGAGGAAAGACAGATTGGTCATCTGGTAAGGTGAATCGGCTCTTGGACCGATTTAACTTATAAGGCAAAATATCGGTCCGGAGGCAAGTGTGAGTTTTTCCAATGAGCCCGCGATAGCTCTCGGAACAACTTTGGATGAATTTTCTTTCGTAAAAGCACAGTAGAGTTTAGAAAAAGACTAATCTGTCGACTCTAGATGTAAATTGGGTTTTAGACTGATTTCTCACTTCAGACGACTAATCGGTCCCAAAAACAAAAGTGGTGCTTTTTTTACCGAACTCGCAAGAACTTCCGGGACTGCTAAGAAGAAATTTATTTTGCGAACAGAGTAAATTGAGAAAAAAAATTAGGCACATTAAAAGGTGAATTGGCTTTTGGACCGATTAACCTTCTGAAGCGACAAATCGGTTCAAAGCAAGTATGCGTTTTTTCTACCAAGACCACGGGAACTGCTGGGACAGCTCGGAATAAATTTTCTTATACAATAACAGGTTAAAGTTTAAAGAAAGACCTATTTTTCGACTCTGTATGTGATTCAGCTCTTGGAAAGATTTATCGCTACAGAAAACAAATTGGTCAAGAATGCAAGTGTTGTGCTTTTTTTCTACTTAGCCCGCGAGCACTGCTGGAACTACGCAGAATAAACTTATTTCTTTAACCGAGTAGACTGAGGAAAGATAGATGTGGCATCTGAGAAACCAAATCGGCTCTTGAGCCCATTTGTCTTTTGAAGAAACGATTCGGTCGGATAGCTCTGGATGAGCTTTTTCAGACAAAAGCAGGGGTAAGTCTAAAGAAAGACCTATTTGACGACTCTAGGTGTAATTTGTCTATTGGACCGACTTATCGCTACATAAGAATAGTCAGTTGAAAAGCAAGTGTAGTGCTATTTTTCTACCCAGCTCGCAAGAACTGCCGGGACAGCTAAGAAATAATTTATTTCTCGAACAGAGTAGACTGTGAAAAGAAATACTTAGCATCTTAGAAGGTAAATCCGCTCTTGGACCGATTTACCTTCTGAAGCGACAAATCGGTTCGAAGGCGTGTGTACGTTTTCTCTACCGAGTTTACAGATACTGCTGACAGCTCGGAATACAGTTTCTTATACAAAGGCAGGGCAAAGTCTAAATGAAGACCTATCTGTCGACTTTAGATGTAATTCAGCTCTTGGATTGATTTATCGCTACAGAAGTCAAATCGGTCCAGAATGCCAGTTTAATGCTTTTTTTTTCAAAGCCCGCGGGAACTGCCGAGATTTCTCAGAATAAACTGATTTCTCAAACCGAGTAGCCTGAGGAAAGACAGATTTGGCAGAAAAGAAATCGGCTCTCAGACCGACTAAACTTCTGCAACAAAAAATCGGTCCAGAAGCAACTGTGCGTTTTTTTTACCAAGCCCGCAATAGCTGCCGGAACAACTCAGAATGAATTTTCTTCTGTAAGAGCAGGTCAAAGTATATAGAAAAACCGATTTGTCAAGTCGAGATGTATATTAGGTTTTAGACTGATTCGTCGATTCAGACGACAAATTCTCCCAAAAGGAAGTGGAGTGCTATTTTTTTACCGAGCTTGCAAGACAGCTGCCGAGACAGCTCAGAATTGATTCATCTCTCGAACGAAATATACCAAGAAAAGAAATATTTGGCATCTGAGAAGGTGAATAGGCTCTTAGACCTATTTACCTTCTGCGTTTTTTCTACCAAGACCACGGAAACTGCTGGAACAGCTCGGGATAAATTTTCTTTTACAAAAGCAGGGTTCAGTCTGAAGGAAGACCTATTTGTCGACTCTAGATGTAATCCGGCTCTTGGACCGATTTATCGCTACAGAAGACAAATTGGTCCAAAATGCAAGTGCAGTGCTTTTTTCTACCAAGCACGCGAACACTGCCGAAACTCCTTAGAAGAAACTTATTTTTCGAACCGAGTGGACTAAGGAAAGGTGGATCAGTCATCTGGGAAGCTGAAACGGCTCTTGGACCGATTTGACTGCGCAAGCGAAAAATTGGTCCTGTGGCAAGTTTTCGTTTTTTCACCAAGTCCGCCATAGCTGCCTGAACGATTCAGTATGAATTATCGTTCGTAAGAGCAGTGTAAAGTTTGGAGAAAGATCGTTTTGTCGATTCGAGATGTAAATTAGGTTTTGGAACGATTCGTCGCTTCAGACGACAAATCATACCGAAAGAAAGTGCAGTGCAGTTCTCACGGGCTACTTAGCCCGCGAGAACTGCCGCGACTGCTCAGAATAAACTTATTACTCATACCGAGTAGACTAAAGAAAGACAGAATAGTCATCTGGAAATGCAAATCGGCTCTTGAACCGATTTGACTTCCAAAGCGAAAAATTGGTCCGGAGGCATTTGTGCGTTTTTTTTCCAAGCCCACGGTAGCTGCCGGAACAACTCAAAATGAATTTTCTTTTCTACGAGCAGTGTAAAGTCTAGACAAAGACCGATTTGTCGACTCAAGATGTAAATCGGGTTGTTGACCGATTTGTCGCTTCAGACGACAAATCGGTCAAAAGCAAGTGTAGTGCTATTTTTTTACCGAGCTCGCCAGAACTACCGGGACATCTCAGAATTAATTTATTTTTCGAACGGAGTAGACTGAGAAAAAAAAATATTCGGCATCTGAGAAGGTAGATCGGCTCTTTGACTGATTTACCTTCTGAATCGACAAATCGATTTGAAGGCAGGTGTGCGTTTTTTTCCAAGACGCAAGAAACTGCTTGTACAGCTCGTAATAAATGTCCTCATACACAAGCAGGGTAAAGTCGAAATAAAAACCTATTTGTCAACTTTGAATGTAATTCGGCTCGTAAACCGATTTATCGCTACGTAAAACAAATCGGTCCAAAATGCAAGTGTAGTGTTTTTCTTTATCCAGCCCGCGAGAACTGCCGAAACTGCTCAAAATAAACTTATTTATCGGACTGAATAGACTTGGGAATGACAGATTTGGCATCTGAGAAAGGAAATCGCCCCTTGAGCCGATTTGACTTTTAAAGAAACAAATCAGTCGGAAAACAGGTGATCGCCTTTTTTTATTAAGCCCGCAGTAACTGCTGGGACAACTCAGTAATGATTTTTTTTTCGAACGGAGTAGACTGAGAAAGGACAGATTTGGCATTTGAGAAGGGAAACCGGCTCTTGGACCGATTTAACTTCTGTAGCAAAAAATCGGTCCGGAGGCAAGTGTGCTTTTTTTACCAAGCCCGCGATAGCTGTCGAAAGAACTCTCAATGAATGTTCTTCTGTAAAAGCACGGTAAAGTCTAGAGGAAGACCGATTTGTCGACTCTAGATGTGAACTGGGTTTTGGACCGATTTGTCGTTCCAGAAGACAAATCGGTCCAAAAGAGAAAGTAGTGCTATTTTTCCACCAAGCTCGCAAGAACTGCCAGAACAGCTAAGAGTTTATTGATGTCTCGAGCATAGTAGACTGAGAAAAGAAATATTTGGTGTCTGAGAAGGTATATCGGCTCTTGGACCGATTTTACTTCTGAAGCGACAAATCGGTTCGAAGGCAGGCGTTCGTGTTTGCTACCAACACCACAGAAACTGCTGAGACGGCTCGAAATAAATTTTCTTATACGAAAGGAAAGTAAAGTCTAAAGAAAGGCCTATTTGTCGACTCTGGGTGTAATTCGCCTCTGGGACGATTTATACCTACAGAAGACAAATTGGTCCAGAATGCAAGTGTAGTGTTTTTTTTCTACTAAGCCCGCGAGAACTGCCGGGACTGCTCAGAATAAACTTATGTATTGTACCGAGTAAACTGAGAAGAGACAGATGGTCATTTTGTTAGGTAAATTGACTCTTGGACCGATTAAACTTCCGAAGCAAAAAATCGGTCCAGAGGCGAGTGTGCGTTTTTTTACCAAGCCCGCGGTAGCTGCCGGAACAACTCAGAATGAATTTTCTTCTGTATGAGCAGGGTAAAGTCTAGAGAAAGACCGATTCGTCGACTTGAGATGGAAATTGGGTTTTGTACCGATTTGTCGCGTCAGACGACCAAGCGGTCCAAAAGCGAGTGTAGTATTTTTTTTTCCGAGCCAGCAGGAACTGCCAGGACTGCTCGAAATCAAAATAGTTTTTTGAACAGCGTAGACTGAAAAAAAATATTTTGCATCTGAGGAGGTAATTTGGCTCTTGGACCGATTAAACTTCTAAAGCGACAAATCGGTCCAGAATACAAGTGTAGTGCTTTTTTTCTACTTAGCCCGCGAGATCTGCCGAAACTGCTCAGAATAAACTTATTTCTCGAACCGAGTAGACTGAGGAAAGACAGATTTGGCATCTGAGAAGGGAAATCGCTTCTTGGGCCGATTTGACTTTCAAAGAAACAAATGAGTCCGGAAACAGGTGTTTGCCTTTTTTTATTATATATCCCGCAGTAGCTGGTGGGACAACTCAGAAATGATTTTTTTTTTCGAACGGAGTAGACTGAGGAAAGACAGATTTGGCTTCTGAGAAGGAAAATCGGCTCTTGGACCGATTTAACTGCTGAAGCGAATAATCGGCTAGGAGGCAGGTGTGCGTTTTTTCTACCAAGACGACGGAAACTGCTTGGACAGCTCGAAATAATTTTTCTCATGCAAAAGTAGGGTAGAGTCTAAATAAAGACCTATTTGTCGACTTTGGATGTAATTCAGCTCTTAGATTGATTTATCGCTACAGAAGTCAAATCGGTCCAGAATACAACTGTAGTGCTTTTTTTCTACTTTGCCCGCAAGAACTGCCGCGACTGCTCAGAATAAACCTATTTCTCGAACTGAGTAGACTGAGAAAAGAAAGATTAGTCATCTGGACATGTAAATCAGCTCTTGGACCGATTTAACTTCTGAAGCGAAAAATCGGTCCGGAGGCAATTGTACGTTTTTTACGAATCCCGCGGTAGCTGCCGGAACAACCTAGATTGTATTTTCTTCTTTACGAGCAGGGTAAAGTCTTGAGAAAAATCGATTCGTCGACTCGAGATGTAAATTGGGTTTTCGACCGATTTGTCGCTTTAGTCGACAAATCGGTCCAAAAGCAAGTGTAGTGCTGTTTGTTTACTGAGCTCGCAATAACTGCTGAAACAGCTCAGAATGTATTTATTTCTCGAACAGAGTAGGCTGAGAAAAAAAATATTCGGCATCTGAGAAGGTAAATCGGCTCTTGGATTGATTCAACTTCTGAAGCAAAAAATCGGTCCGGAGGCAAGTGTGCGTTTTATTAGCATGCCCGCAATAGCTGCCGGAACAACTCAGAATTAATTTTCTTTTACAACAGCAGGTTCAAGTCCATGGAAAGACTTATTTGTCGACTCTGGAAGTAGTTTGACTCTTGGACCTATTTTTCACTCCAGAAAACAAATCGGTCCAGAAGCAAGTGTGCGTTTTTTTTACTAAGCCCGCAGGAACTGCCAAGACAACTCAGAATAAACTTATTTCTTGAACTGGAAGACTGAGGGAAGTCGGATTTGTCGACTTAGGAGGTAAATCAGCTCTTGGACCGATTCAATTTTGAAGCGTCAAATCGGTACTAAAGCAAATGTTAGTAATTTTTTTTACCAAGCTTAGTAGAACTGCCGAGACAGCTTAGAAAAAACTTATTTTCTGAACTGGGAGACTGAGGAAAGACCGATTTTTTTACTTTGATGGTATATCGGCTCTCGGACCGATTTGACTTCGAAAGAGACAAATCGTTCCGGAAACATTTTTTTTACTTTTTTATCACCAAGCACGCAAGAACTCAGGGACTGCTCGGACAGCTCAGAAATAACTTATTCCTCGAACGGAGTAGACTAAGGAAAGACAGATTTTGCATTTGAGAAGGTTAATCGGCTATTGGACCAATTCGACTTCAAATTTTTTTGATCAAGACCGCGAGAACTGCTAGGTCAGCTCAAAATAAATATTTTTATTTAAGAACAGGGTAAAGTTCAGGGAAAGGCCCATCTATCGATTCGGGAGGTGAATCGACTCTTGGATCGATTTGACCTTTGAAGCGACAAATCATGTCCGGAAGCAAGTTAGTGTGTTTTTCTATTACGCCCGCGGGAACTGCCGGGGCGTAATAGATAAATGATAAACTTATTTCTTGAACGGGGTAGAATAGGAGAAGACCGATTTGTCGACTCAGGAGGTAAATAGGCTCTTGGACCGATTTGTCACAGTAGAAGACGAATCGGTCTGGAAGCAGGTGTCGTTCGTTTTTTCTACAAAGCCCGCGGAACTGCTGGGACAGCTCAGAATAAACTTATTTATCGCACTGGGTAGACTAGGAAAAGACTGTTTTTTCGGGTTGGGAGGGAAATCGGCTCTTGGACCGATTTGACTTTACGCGAAAAATCGATCCGGAAGCAGGTGTGCGTTTTTTAGGCATGGCATCGATCCCCTGAGTAAACTTTTTGCAGAACATTATCCATTAACCGAATGAATGAAATATTGATTTCAATATTCCTACCGAATATGAACATAGTCTTCGAAATTGTACTTTCAGCTAGTAATAGGTATACTCATTGACCGAATATATGATTTTCTTATATGAAAGTATTGTTCCTTTATCTGCATATTTTAGCTTTAGTATTAGGTACGCGGTATATTCATTCAACTTTGGATATTGAATGAGTTCTTGTTATAACGATAAATATTCGTTTTGTATTTGCATATGCGCACCAAAACTGATGATCTACTGCAACTGAATTTGTAAATAATATACTAGACCTTCAGTATGCTATAATTTATGTAACAGTTGGAACGAATACTATTATTATAGGGTAATATACCCTACACGGAGAAAAAAGTTGTAGTCGAAAACACTACAATTCTAGAGAAAATCACCAAACCATTGTACTACTGCGCGCCCAGGTCTCATTTTTAGGTTTAAACGTCATATGGTATGGTGTTTTTCCTTGCACCCAAACCATACCACTGTAGTGAAATTCGTCAAACTACATATTGCGATTTATTACAGTACATAAAAAAAAACTCAGAAGCATGGAATATTACATTTCACTTAACCAAAAAGTACTTTACACAAAATGATTAAGAGATGTATACTTTAGCTTAGAATATCAAATTTTACTGAACCATGAAGTTTCTTGAGCAAAATGTTCTAGTAAATTCTACTTTAGCATAGTGTACCATATCCTATTCTTGAAAAAGCATTTTTGACAAAACGATTAATCAAAAATTATCTATTGAACTGTTGATTTATCCTTTAATGTGTAACACTGTAAGAAATTAGTGTTTCAAGAACATTACAGGAAGTAAAAATAAAATATTAGGCGATAAACTATTCATATTTTTGGTTTATTGCACAATCACGCTTAGAACCAATTTTTCTGAACAAAATAATTACTGTTACTTAACCTATTTACGCAACTGATCACGCCACTCTTGAAAAAATCGAGTGGATGACATTTACATGAATAGTTTTCCTTATCAATAATTTCGTACGCTTCATAATGTTCTCTATACTCTAGGTCATTGAACTTTTTCGAAATGACATAAATCTCGTCGTTGACAATAAATATTCTACATATCTCGTAGCACTCGACACCATTTTCCGAAAACGTCGCAATAATTGTTCCATGACCAATCACGTCGTCGTACAATTCAATATTTTGTAATAAAATGACGTCATTTCCAAAACTTTTAGGCAGAATGTGACAAAACGAAGTAAAGTCCGGTATATTGTGCAATTTCACATTTTGTTTTTGTTTATTACAAAGCCTGAAGCAGGAGCAGCTTTTGTTAAGAATCGATAATTTTGTTGCAGTTGATGTTTAATTGCAATCGTTTTGCAAACATTGAGTCTGCTAATCGCAGCACGAGCAGCTCTTTTGCCTTTCTGGTGCTTACTTTCAAATCTTAAACAGGCAATATTCCAAAGAGGACCAACAAATTCCATAATTCTAGGATAATGCAAAAGAATATGGTGTTTTGGTTTTATGCTGTCTGGAAAAAGTTGGACAAGATTTGATAAATAATCAGTGATCGAAGTCTCAAGAATTTTGTATGTTCTTTTCTTAATAACGTTGCTTCGAATAATTTCTATAATGCCCTTGAGTTCAAGAAAAAGTAACCAATGTTTGTCACTCTTTGGAATAAAGTCTCCTATGATCAGATTCAAATTTCTCACCAATAGTAGCATTTCTGCTGATGACATTATAATGCATTTTTTTGGTTTTTAATGTGAGATTCGAAAATTTCTACTGGCTTGCTAAAATTTTTTTTTTCACCAAAATTGAAACCTTGGACTCGAGCATTTAATTCTTCTAACGTTAAATACTTTTTTTTGTAAATAAAAAAATGAAGAAACAACGCAAGATCGTTACGACATACTCCCTCAAGGAGGTCATGCATGGGGTTGACGCTTAAATTATCAATTACGTGAAAATCTTCTAACTCATTGAAAACACACTTTCCAACAAGTCCGTAAACTTTAGGATTTTCAGAGCATAATTGTTCTTCATAATTTTGAATCGTTCGCATTGGGCAGTCTTCTTCGTGTAGAATTTCTTTTATATTTTTGTACAAAACGCAGCAAAATCTGCAAAACGCATTAGAAGAAAAATTTTCCTGATACTTTAGAATCGAGTTCAAGCCAAGATTGTCTCCAAGTATTAAACCTAGAACAAAACGCAATCTAATCGACGTTTGAGAATCATGAGTAATCTCAATTCCTTCATTTTGGAGAAAACGGAATTCTTCGATCATTTTGGAAAAAAGAACTTCATCTTTAACAGTTTTTCTGTCTAAGGTGTTGTAAAGAATGAACAAAAAAATATTTTCCAACTTTGATTGCATTTCCGGTGGTAGAACAGGGATACTTATATAGAAAGCGCTACACTTTCTAATAGTTTTGCGTGATCCAAGTGAATTATTTGATTCATAATCATCAAAGAACAAGAACAACGGAATAACGGTGTCATTTGGGTATTTTTCAATTTTTTTTTGCCATAAATCACACTGTATAAAATTAAATATCACTTCTTTTTCGGAACTAACTTCATTCATATATTCAATTGTTTTGTTTAGAATTTGTGGGAGTTCAAAAAAATTTTTTAAGACTTTTCTGAGTGGAATGAATTGAGCTACTAATGGAACATGAATTTTTCTAGTCACGTGATTTTTTATTTTGTACTCATCCCTATAACCAATACGATAACTCTGTGACGGTATATAAGACTTGTGCTTCTGGAAAAGTTTGAAACGCTGATGTTCGGTGCGAACACAAGAAAAAGTATCTAACAATTCCTTTGACGCTAACTTAACTTCATTGAATACGTCTTGGCCAGAACTTGATTCTTGAAATTTTTTTCAGCTCTGTCTACAATGCGAAACAAAAATCGAGACATTAACGTTGAAATTTGTGTGATAACGTCATCAGATCTTTTCCTGGCAACGTCTGGAAATTTTGCAAAAAAACCCATGAACTTCATAACGTCCTCCAGAGGATCATCAGAAAAAGAAAACTCATTTTCTTTTTTATTACCTGAACCTGACTTTTCTTTATCTGAATCAAATGCTTCAATGTCAGAATCATTACTTTCGTTTTCTGAATCATACACTTCATTATCAGAATCAAAGATTGCACATCCTACACCTGACACTTCATTTTCTAAATGATCTGATACCAAAAAGTCTCCTTCAAGTAACTCATTATCAAGCGAAATTTTTTCGATTTTGTGCTCTGTTTTTCTGTGTTTAATGAAGGAGTGTAAAAGTGAATATTGTCTCCCACAGTCAGTTTCAGGGCATTTAAAAGAACTACATTCGCGATGAATGTCTCTAGTATGATCTATCAGCTCGTCATTTTGATTATACACAAATGAACAAGAGGCACATGTAAACATTATGAAATTTGTGGAAAAACTTGATGAAAAAGAAAGTTATACTCTGGAAAACTTTCAAACCTTCTAGCTTAGTTTGCGGCCAGTTCTTCAAAAGCATTTTTTACGTCCGCCAATAGAACTTTGGATGCTCCAGCTAGACGGTCACCCGGGATTTGCAGCCCGAACCCAGCTGTTTGAAGAAATAACCACATTGTATAAATTTTTAATGCTAAGCTGAATGCTTCCACGCAAGAATTTGTTTCAAACGCGACGTCTTGTACGATGACGTACGTCTGTTCGATGTTGAGAAGTGGACCAATCAGGAACACAGTCGGTTGAAATATTTGTTTCCGAGCTAACAGCTCTGTTTTTCTTTCTTGTATTGCTGAGTCGAATTCGGTAGCGTTCTGCACATAAAAATGTTATCAAAATTAAAGACAGTTAGTATGTAATTACATTACGTGATAATTGAAAAGCAAATGAAACAATAAGTAATAATTGTTATTCTCTAAAGTACCATTGATGAAGAATTTGGATCATAAGAGCGCAAAAATCTGTAGTTAAAGAACTGTCTTAAATGTCTTAAAATAATTCAAATTATTTATTCTTTTCCTTTTTTAAATTTTTTAGTTAATAAGAGTTTCAAAATGCATCACAGAAGTTCAAGACAAAGTTTTTTTGAAGCATGATCAATATCAATTGATCATGCTTGGGAAAATTATCTTCATTAATAAAAAAGTAATCTCATACAAAATCGTCAAACCCCCTTCTTGATCCTTTCCCTCTAATTTCTCAAAATTTTCATGCTCCCCCCTATCCTCTAGACCAATCCCTCATTTCTTAACATATTTGTATGAAAACATACTACCACATGGTATCTCAAGGCCTCGAAAAATTATATAGCTCTACGTCAAAAAAGCAATCATGTATCATGTTATAGTTACCATGATATGTATGACAAAAGAATCGCGTTTCTCTTTTAAGCTCGGCTTTCGATTTGGAACACTTCGACCGTTGTCCCCACTTTTTCTCTTAACACCAGCGGTGGAGTTGATCAAATGGGGAAAAAGGAAAAATACGATAGGATCCTGCTTATCTGAAATAAGTTTTTTTTTTAAATAATTAACTTGGAGTTTCAACTGGTTGCAAAACCAGCTAATTGAAATACATTTACGAACCACTTGCCAATAACGGAACGTTCAGTAGAAGGCTTTTTTCCTCGACATTCAGTTTTGATTTATTCAGTTCAGGGATGAGAACTTTGCTTTTTATTAGGCCCCACCTTTCCACGAACGAAGAGTGGAATTCCGGATGCATGCGGTTAAAATCAAGTTCAAGCTGAAAAAGATTGTATATATTATTAATCATGATGTGCGAATAAGCTTGAATAATGATCGGTTTATTGGATAATGTTTTTATTACCAGTTCTTTTCCTTGAGGAGATTTGAGAACTGGAAACAATTGAAAGTATTCATAGATGGTGAAATCATCTTTTTTGAAAAAGCCAATTCTTAGAAGGAATGTATTGCCCCAACACCGACGTACTTCATCTAGCGGTTCCAAGTGACTTTTAAGCCAATCAACGAGGCTATCAAATAAACAGATTTATTAAAAAGGTGTTAGTAATGTGCTAAAATATACGAAAAGTTTTGAAGCTTATATGACGGCTATTATTTATGTTAATTATACCATTCTCGTCTACTGCCTGTTCATTGTCAGAATCTCCAAGGGACGCTCTTTTCTCCAGTAATCCCTGCTTTTTCAAAGATTTTTTTTTGGTTGTAGGCGTGCCACAGTACCCCGCTAGTTGGAATGCACACGCTTCTACCACCTGTTTGGAAGATATATGGTGAATAAAAAACCTCGAAGTTTTCTTTTGGAAAAACAGTTTTCACTTCCTCGAATAACTCTGCAAAGCGTAAACGGCTAATTCTGAAAAAGAAAACATGAAATATGTGAGAAAACTATAACCTAATTAAAATATTTATAGTTTATTTTTGACTTCGACAAACTTTACAGTAATAAAATGAAAAACAAAGTTGAGTTTTCAGTAGTGACATTAAAAAGGTTAATAAATTATAAAAATTATGAGATCTTCACGGTATTATTTAAAATATTTACAACTGCAAAATCAAAAATTACTTTTCTAAAATACGCTTTATTGAGTATTACTTCAAAAATTGTAATTTATTGATATAATAATGTGTAATATTCTATAAGTACACTTGAGCACAATTACTAACGAAAATTTGGGTAAATTTTGTGAGCCATCAGGCAATTCTTGAAAAGCTTTACTCGACTCTCGCTCTACAAGAATTCGACACAAAGCAGACCTATTGCTTTTGTCCAATTTTTGGTTTGTTCGATAAAACTGCAAAATGGACCTTCCTTGGGTGCTACTCTTCAAAAAATCTTCAACATTCTAGAAAAAAAAAAAATATCTTTAAGTTTATAATATAATAAGTTTTATGATAATGAAATTAAAATAATAAATATTACAAAAAAAAATTGACTTTTACATTTGATGATTTAAAAATGAAAAAACTTTTCTTATGCATTGGTTTTGAAAACGAGTGAGAAAAAATAATTAATTAACAGTCAGGCTTACTATTATGAATCACAACAGAAAACTATAAATTCATTCTTTTTTATACATGATGTTCAATTGTACTAATTGTCATTCATAATTTGCGAATCTGAAATATGTACATATATTTTAATATCTCAAAAATTATTAACTTTATAAACTATTGTGACAAAAAAAATATGAAAAATCGAGACATGATTTAAAAATTGCTGTATTATGTTCGATTTTAAAATTGTAAAATAATTGTTTAAAAATGTAAAAGATAAATATTTAGTCAATCAAAAGAATTAAAAATACTAAAAACCATATAAAATGTACTATTAAATTTTTGTATACCATGCAATAATAAATTTCAAAATATTAAAAATTTCAAAATAATTATCTGCTTTTATAGTTATAAAATTATTAAATAAGCACATGTTTTCATATACTGCAGTTTAAGGAAAGAATAATTTTAGAATTTTTTGTCTTCATAATTAAAAAAATATTAAATTGAAAAAAAAACGAAATGTCGAATTTGTCTACTTCGACAATTTCATTTGCCTTTCAAACCGAATTTGCAATATTAATGCCAATTATAAAATACAAAAAATGGTTTAGATCGCATACTTAAAATTTAGTTTCAAATATGAACATTCAAAAATTGGAAAATACCTCTCGTGCAGTGGTTTCACAAATGAGTGAGACGAAAATAATTTTAAAGATTGATGTATTTCATTTTAGATTTGAATATTTGGAGGAATTGTTTCGAAGTAGAAAAAAAAATGTTTTGTTACAAGAATTCAAAACATTGAAAAAACATACAAAATTCAATATTTAGTCTGCGTATATCTATGATAAATTTTTGAATATTAAAAATCTAAAAATAACCATTTACATTAATATAGTTTTATATTTTCGAAATATTCATTATTTTATTCATCTATTGCAGTTTTGAAAAAAAATTATTTTTTAATTTGCCCTCTTCATGAGAAAAAAATTTATTAAAGTTGTAAGAAAAATAGACGAATTGTAGAATTTGTCTTATTAAAATATTTAACTAAAATTTCAAATAAAATTTGAAATATAAGAACAAATAACTATAAATGCGCTAAAAATAGAATGAAAAATATTGAATAGGAAAAAATCACAATTTACTTTGAAATATGACAATTAAAAAATTTGAAAACACCTCTTTTGTGGTGGTTTTACAAATAGAAAGAAAAAAACAATGTTATTAGTCAGGCTTATTATTGTTCTTACGAACAGCGAACTATGAATTTATTATTTACTGTAAGTAATTTACTGTTTTACTCATCGACATTTATAATTTGCGAATTGATAGCATATATACTGTGACGATCCACGAACAATCCTTTTCCTTTTTCCTGAATTTCCCGAGATTTCCCGAGATTCTGGAATCTTTCTTTTTTTTTTGAACAGTTATGGGATTTCTATCTCGTCACGTACAATTGCGTAAAATCACGCGCCGGCCTCGAGCGGCAGATATCATCGATACACATCGACAAGTCGGTCGAACAAACAATCGGCCGCGCAACGCGATCGCTCGACCGGCTTGACGCGTCGAATTTCGAAATTAGAGAAGCGCGATAACATGCCGAATTATTTTCTAGTCCAATTCTCATAGAGGTGAACCCCCATTTTTTATAGATTAGAGATGAATATACAAACCCGTGAATTTTGTCACTAAATCAGTTCTTTCCGAACACCAAAACGCTCTCGTAGCCACTAAAAACGCTCTTGAAGCCTCAAAACGCTCTCATAGCCACAAAAACGCTCTCGAAGCCACAAAACGCTCTTGGAGCCACGAAAACGCTCTCGTAGCCACAAATACGCTCTTGAAGCCACGAAAAGCTCTAGTAGTCGCAAAAGTAAGTCCACTTGATTTTATAATATTTGTATCCTGTTGTCTCGAAAAAATCCAGTCATCCGGTTACCGGCAGCTCATTTTTCGGTTATTATTTTGTTTTCTTTCAATTCCAATTACCCCACGCGGGATTTTCATTTTTCGTTATTGTTTTGTTTTCTTTCAATTCCAATTACCCCACGCGGGATTTTCATTTTTTGTTATTGTTTTGTTTTCTTTCAATTCCAATTACCCCACGCGGGATTTTCATTTCCGTTTTTCTCCCTTCTACCTTAGTGCACCCTAAGGCTTTGGCCCTCGAGGAGGAGTGCGTGCGCCTGGCCCGGGAAAAGGGACTGAGAGGGAACGGCCACGAGAGTACTTTCACAGCCAGGGGTTTGGGGTGGCTGTGGGTAAAATTACAGTGGGCCCGAGGACGCTTCGCCCTCCGACCCTATCACCCTCACACTGACCCGGAGGACATCGTGACTTGGTATATATCGTCCGCCTACGGCGTGCCGATATATACATACCCGAAGAAGATCCGGGTACAGTGCGAGGCTTGCGGGCGCCTCAACCTCCATTCTCACACCCCGCGATTAATCGAAACATCCGTCAACCCTCGGAGGGCTCCGCCGAGGAACCCCCCACCTCACAGAACCTCATCCCCTCATCCCCCTCTGCAGCCGTCATCCTGTTATCCCACTTGGAGATATACTCCCCCACCTCCGCCTCCTCTCCCGGTCGCCGATATTCCCCTTCCTGACACTGTTCAGGGGGACAGCGACCTCTCCTTCTCACCAAGATCAACCTGTTTCCCCCCTTATTCACCTGACCCCGAGATATTACCCCCTTTATCTCCAACTACGTCGGAGGGTTCGGATTTCGAGGAAGTCGAACCAGCCCCCCGACCTCATACTCCACCACCAGTACCCGCCGCCTTGCTCATTCCACTCTCTTCTATTACCTCACTCCCCGCTCCCGTATGTACCCCCCGTAGTGACAGAAATCACATCTCCCCCCACCTACTTTCCCTCCCAAAATCCGGAAAAAGAGGGGATCTAAGATACGACCCTACCGTGCGCCGACCGGAAAATCTTCGACTAAGAATTAATTCCTCTTTTACTGATTATCTTTCGCAATTAATTGTATTATTCCGTTAGTTTTGAAAAGGAATGGATGGATTATAAGTGGACTTGTAAGGGAATTGGGATATGGACATATATGTTTTCTATGAATAAATGATGTATTAACGAATTGAGATATTGTTTACTGTTTTTTTTCTCCTCCCGCATCCTTGCTTGCGAATCCCTTGCCCGGGGTTGAGACGGAGTTTTGAACTCCGCGCTCAATTTCGGTTGCCAAGCTCCACTCCGGTGGTTCGTGACAATACTGTCAAATCTGAAAAAAGTAATAAACCAAAACAAATTATTGCAACAATGAATATTAA
This sequence comes from Platygaster robiniae, assembly GCA_028476575.1. Classification (NCBI taxonomy): domain Eukaryota; kingdom Metazoa; phylum Arthropoda; class Insecta; order Hymenoptera; family Platygastridae; genus Platygaster; species Platygaster robiniae. Next base: position 24,182,420 of record CM052021.1, read on the forward strand.
AAATACTTATACTTGATAAAAACATTAATGTACTATTTTCAATTATGAAAACTCGGAGAAATTGTTTGAAAATATAAAAAACAAGTATTTAGTGACAATAATATTTATAATATTGAAACACATATAAAATATATTTGAATCTTATATGTCCATAATAAAAGTTTAACTATTAAAAACGTCAAAATAACCATCTCTTTTTTGTGTTCTACGATTTCGAAATAAGCACATGTATAGATATATTAAAGTTTTAGGTTTCAATTATTTTTGAAATTGATATCTTCATAAATAAAGAAATATATCGAAATCGTAAAAATTTCGGCAAATTTTCATGATAACATCTGTGTTTTTTATATATACCTCATTCCTGAGTCTACCGTTCCCCGTAGTTACAGCCGGCGCTTACATAATCTGCCAACAGAAAAATTTCCCAGTTAAATTTGTCAGAACCTCAATCTCATTTACAACTAACGTATCGCGAACCTTGCAAAGAATTAACCTTCAAAAGAAGGAAATCGGCCTTAGTTTTTACCAATTTTACCATACGTATTTCCCTGATGATCACGAAAAAAATATAACATTTATTGAACCGAGGTACATACGCCAGGTCAACATGCACAAGAAAAGTAGTAAAAAAAGTTGGATCGCCATGCTTCTTTTGTAGGCTATGTTCCAAAAAAAAGTGTAAGATTTCGAGCACCGATAATTACATGCGGTCCTCGGTGTTCGCAGGTAATTTTCGATTACACCTTTTAATTAAATTGGAGAAATTCTAAAAAAAAAACTTACCAGTTAATAAATGTTTCACAATTGACTGAAATCAATGAAATGATCAACACTTTTTCATCACTCTGAACTGCTCTGAACACAATACACAACACAGTACAACACAGGAAACGAGTCGAAAATTGCCGAAAATCGTCGAAACCGATCGATACATGTCGCGTGATCTCCGCAACCAGCTCACGTGATCATAATATGGTTAAAAGTCCCTAAATTCACTGTTCAATTCACCATACCACGTGACGTTTTTCATGAACAGACATATGCATGTTTGCTACATTTATAGCTGAAATACTTATGTCATCAATATTTATGTAACCATATTGTCATTTTCACCATACCAACATAGAGAAATCGATGATTCGATATGATGTATATAACATAAAATCAAAGTGAAATTCAACATACAAAGCGATCTGGGCGCGCAGTAGTACAATGGTTTGGTGATTTTCTCTAGAATTGTAGTGTTTTTGACTTTTTTTTCCGTGTATAGTTTAAAAGTCATACAGTTTTTGTTATAACACAATGTTTAAAATGAATGATTTCTCTATATCCCAATTCTCAGCTGCATAAATATACATCCAACAATAGTTTCAAGATCTAGTCATCGATTCATTACATTCAACAATGTTCAATGTTATCAAGCTTTGAGCAAAAGAGCTTCGATGATATACTTATAAGACCTTTTTAATAATACGAAATACCATTTTATACAGGGTGCGCCATTTCTTATGTCGGTATTGTAACATTGAATAACTTAAACATTTGACAACCGATTTACTTGACTTCACTTGTTTTGGAAACGTCAATTCAGTACAATTTCAACCATGTATCGCTTCACACCAAAAGAACGCGCTGAAATAGTTACTTTGTACATTGAAAATAGTCGTTCAGTTGTGTTAACTCAACGAGCATATCGTCGAAAATATCTTGGCAAACAGGCACCATCTGACAACACTATTCGTCGTTTGGTGTCGAATTTTTGTGACCACGGGACAGTGAAAGATCGCGAACAACCCGTTCATCAACGACCAAGACGTTCAAATGAACTGATTGAAGCTGTCAGAGAGAGCGTTGCCCAAAACCCAAAAGTTTCATATCGTCACCGCGCTCAGCATCTCGGCATCAGTGGAACCACTCTACGGCGCATTTTGAAAGATGATTTGCATTTGTTTCCGTACAAAATGCAATTAACACAAAGAATATTGCCTACAGATCATCCACGTCGCTTGGAATATGGACAAACAATCGCTCGAATAGTTGATACTGAACCTGATTTTTGGAAGCGAATTTTAATGACCGACGAGGCACATTTCAAACTTTCTGGAGGCGTTAATAAGCAAAATTGCCGCATTTGGGGAACGCAGAATCCACACGAGATCCATGAAACGCCATCGCATGACCAAAAAGTTACTGTTTGGGCCGGCGTTTGCGCCAAAACCATCATTGGTCCTTATTTTTTCAAAGAGAACCAAACGATCGATGGAAACCGATATCGGTGGATGTTGGCTCACTATGTCTGCCCACAAATGCGTGAAAAAGGTCTTGAAGATTACTGGTTTCAACAAGATGGTGCGACCTGCCACACTGCGAATCAAACAATCCAGTTTCTGCAACGAAAATTCCCTGGACGTCTGATGTCAAAAAGAGGCGACATTGAATGGCCACCCAGATCTCCAGATTTGACCCCTCCAGACTTCTTTTTGTGGGGTTATTTGAAAAGTAAAGTGTACGCCAGCAAGCCGCAGACCATTGAAGAGCTTAAGGAAAATATTCGTGCCGAAATCATTGCTATACCACCCGAGATGCTCGAAAAGGTAATGGAAAACGCCGCAAAAAGGGCATATTTTGCTGTGAACAATAAGGGCGGCCACTTGATTGATGTTGTGTTCAAAAACTAGTCTAAATAAATTGTAAAGGACCAAACTAAATAAAAATACCTCATTTACAGAAATCGGTTGTTTTTTTTTCAAGTTATTCAATGTTTACATGCCGACATAAGAAATGGCGCACCCTGTACTTGAAACCTATATAACATCAAATTATTATTATTTATTTAGTAAAGTAAACTTGTATAATTATAATTTATTTGCAACTGTTAGTTGTACGAACGGCGTTTTTAGTGAGGTGCTTTTGCTACATACTGCTTGTTAAAATCACTCATTTATCAAAACTGTTCATAAAGTACACTTTCAGATCAGCGATGATTATCCGTATGAACTTGGGCCGAACGCTGTTTATTTAACAAAAGTTTGTGCGAGCGCCTATTAGCCAGCAACACTTTATACGGGTGTCGTTCGCGCAACAAAACTTTATTCGAACGCCATTTATACAAAATCGCTCGGCGCGAGCGCCCGTTACTCACTTACATTTTATACAGATGCCGTTCGCGCAACAGAACTTAATTCAAGTGCCGTTTTAGCAAAATCGCTCGTAAAAGCATCACTTAATGCAAACGCCATTCTTCCACAATGGGTCAGTGCGGAAAACGTGAAATTGGATTATGGCATCCGAAAATGATATTTGCAAATATTTCCACACATCGAAATGTTTACAGTTATATTAATTATCGTAATGTGCTCCGTCAAAGCGTCAACGGTAGGATGTTTACATGTGTCTTGTAATTGTCTTTCCTGACATTCGCGAAAAATGAAAAAAGATATTCTCTCAAAGCATCAATAAAAATCAAAAATTTGCATTGTTATTGGACAAGTTTCTGCGCGTACATATTTAATATTTGAATTCAGGGACACATACAGAAAAAATCACATTTTGTAAAATTATTCAAATATTCGAAGTTTTACTTCTACTGACAGATAATTTACTTGTCTATTCCTGATTGTTGCTAATTTTGAACTTGTAGCTTTTCGAAAATTGTAAGTAGATTTAATTTTTGAATCATAAAGGTAGATGTTACATGCTAACTTTTAAAGCATAATGAATGAAATATTTCAATTGAAGAAAAGTGTTTGAACATAATAAAAATATTTCCATTTTTTTGTGTTGAAATGAAATATTCTGAATTTTTTATAAAACACAATTTACCTCAAATCACAATAATTTAAAGGTTCAATTTATTCAATTTCTTTGAATTCTAAACTTTAATCTGTAATTTTTTCGAATAATATTTTTTTACACAAGTATTTCACTAAACTTTTTCCAACAAAAGTTTTGACTTTGAAAACTGACGGTCTACTAGTGAATAATTGGAAACCGTCTTTCAGATACCCGGTGAACCAAATGGCGTTGCATTTGAGTTAAAATTGCCTAATCGAGTTGCGCAAAAAATCATTGGTTCTACGACCGCAGTACCACCCTGTTTTTTAGGCAAATACGTTGGGTGAAGAAGTCAAGAAAAAAAGGCCTAATTTTTGGGCAACGTGATTTAACTTTACAGTGGGTCCACAATTGCCGCAAATTTGACCAATTTTTAAGCATATGGCGTGGTCCACGCAATCCGTAACGTTTGACCAACTATTGACGACTTTGAAACGCGATTCCTCGAATTGAACAAAAGTTGGTCAAATGTGTACCAATAGTTGGGACGGCGTTGAGCTGAAATGTTGGATTAAAAGAGACAGATATATGTACCGGTAACCTCAATTTTTCTGTCCCTTATTTCTCCGACTTTGACTTTCAGCCTTTCTTCACTTTCTTGCAGAATTTCCACAGCAAAGTCGGGTATCTAGAAAAATCAAACTTACCTGCTGAGTGTATTTATTCCATTATAGTTGGCCCCCGACCGACACAATCTTAACCGAACTAAGTTATCATTGGTTAAGATTGAGTTATGATGGGTTAAGATTGAAAAAATCTATAATAAAACAATATTGGTTGTTTTTACCCCTTGGATGCTCCTAAAACTACATGAAAATGATTTCGGGGAGGTTTCGAAGTTTCAAAACAATTTAATTTTGTTGTTGGAAAAAATAAATTGTCGACGCGAGTGACAAACTCGGGATCCTTCATGGGCCTTCGGCGCCCTCGGATGTCACTCATGTTGACAATTTATTTTTTCCAACAACAAAATTAAATTGTTTTGAAACTTCGAAACCTCCCCGAAATCGTTTTTATGTAATTTTAAGAGCATCCAAGGGGTAAAAACAACCAATATTGTTTTATTATAGATTTTTTTAATCTAAACCCATCATAACTCAATATTAACCAATGATAACCTAGTTAGGTTAAGACTGAAACACTCGGGCCCGAGTCAAAATTACATTATACCTATATAAATCCGCTGATTACAGCTGAGCCGATGCAGGATCGGTTCACCTCCATATTAAACTGGTGAGACTAGAGACCCTCTAATATAGAGTCTGGCCATTGCGTCGACAGCGCTGGTTGGCGCGGCCATGTTTTAGCCCTTTTTCAATGAGAAGCATTGACACATCGATACACATACACATTGATAGGCGTTTAAACATCGATACAAATACACGTTGATACACGTACACATTGACAGACGGCGGCCATGTTTTAGCCTAATGGCCAGACTCTATGTTAAAAGGTCTCTAGGTGAGACTTTTTAACAGTGCCTCTGGTTGCAGAACGTTGCAACTTTGCCTGTATGTATATATATAATGCACTCGCTGGCAATAGCGCCGTCTGGTTGCAGAACACAGCAAAAATTTCGGACACAGCTCCTATCTAGGTGAACGGACCCTGAGCCGATGACAGCTGAGTCGGAAACAAAATCGAGTCACAGCCGCGCAGCGCGGAAGGGGATACCCACGATCGGGCAATATTTACCTTAACCATCAAAAGCTTAACTCCCCACAAAAGCCCAATTTTCCCTCAACATTTGTCTGTTTCTTGGTGTTTCTTGGAGTCAACGCAGTTGGGCATAATTTGTATGGTTCTGCGACCGCAGAACCACACATCGTTTGGCAAATTGGACTGGGAAAAAATTGAGTAAAAAACGTCAATTTTATGGTCAATTGTGGATTTCAACGGAAACAAGCTCTCAATATATAGCTGTTTTTTCGTCAATTTTTGCTCAACACAACACGTGGAGTAAAATTTCAGTGGATGTGGACTCCACGGTTGGTTCACCGGCTATTTTTTAAGTCTGAGATTTTTTTTTTGGCTTGAGTATTGTTACAATGTAAATAATCATTCATTAATAAATTGTTACTATGATTTTTTCACTTTCGAAAATAAACGTTAGCATACTTGATAATATTTAGAGTTGAACATATTGTAACTGAAAAATTCTTCTGTGTCTTTTTTGGCTTCATTTCATTTAAAATTTTAACTTTATAAAATTTGTATACGTCGAAAATCTTATTTTCAAGTTTCTTATTCTCTAAATTCGCAAAAGTTTGAATTAATATCAATGTAAAAACATGGAGTTATCCGAATCTCAAAATACATTTTCAATTTTTCTAGCTTTAAAATTACTCTCTGTTTCTGATTGACATTTCGTGGTTTTGCTCAAGAACCAGTTACTACATTTTACATACAGATCATTTTACATGATCTAATATACTATAAAGGTTGTTGCAAAGTAGACAGTACAAAAATACTTAGGGTTGGGGTTGCAAAATTCTAAGACAATTTTCTCTTTGCGATTTTCGGAAATTCGCAAAATTAATCGAGGTACGATTTTTCGAAATTCCATTATTCTAACCACTCAGAACGCGAATCCAGAAAAGGCAGCCCAAGACTACTTTCTCTCGGATTATTGACCCTGGCAATCGTGATGCGACGTTAAACGTCGCCTCAATGTCGCCACGAACGTCGCCTACGAAAATGACCTAAAAAAGCCTTTTTAAACCAAAATATGATATAGAAGAGTTATGTTGTGATATTTCAAGAGATATTTAACAAAAAAAACGAAAGGATTTGCCTCAATTTGTAATTTTGGATAGTTAACGATTTTTTCTTAACTTGCTATATCATAATTTAGGCGTGTAAAAACAGTTTGAAGGGCAAAAATATCCATCGTGTCATAAAAGACTATTATTTTATAACTTGCAAAAGTTATATAATGCCTAATTAGGTTTTTTAATAGTTAAGGAATTGCAGCATTTCCGTGTATAATATCAATTGACTCATACCGGCCGATAAATATTTCGGAATTAGATCGCCGCGTTACCGGCCTACGGAACAAGGCCGAGCCCGGGGCCCGGGCCCCGATGCAAAGTCTGTTTGGTAACGAGTGACGCCAGAGATGGTGCTAGTGAGAACTGAAGTATTGGACGCCAAAGCTCATCTTTCAGGTTTATATACAAATATCCCTACCCGTGAATCCCTTCTGGGAGTGAGAGGAATGGGTATATAAAATGATAGACAGTGAAAGATGAGCTTTGGCGTCAAATACTTCTGTGGGGTTAAGTGTAAATAATAATGGCACTTCAACACTTGAAATTGGGTTTTTATTAGGAGATAAATTGTGGAAGACTTGTACAGAATGAAGATCAATTAATGAATAAAAAAGAACGCGAGAGGCGCTGCCATAGCCCTGTACAATCACCAGTCACAATCACACTCATACCCAACAGTGTCACCAACATAACGCGGATACTATACCGTGTAACATGTAAACCATTTAATCTGCAATCCTGCTAACCTAGGAAAACCAACCCAGGACCCCTACATACTCCCCCCCAGTGCTCACTTAATAAAAGCACGAATGATTAGGAGAATAAAAAGGCAGGGATCATGTAAAAAAAAATCCCAGACGAATATCGTCTGATGGTTCATATCTTACAGGGTGATAATAACTCAAATAAATCAATCCCTCAGTATAAAAATTCAATAATAACCTAAGAATCCGTCAACGGGACGGAAAAATGAACCCTTTTCTTCCTTGAATAAGTTCTCAACGCAGGTTGAGCGATAACCGTAGAACTAGGATCACCGCACGATGGAGTGAGAATTGGTTCGATATCATCTCTTAACATAAATGCGGGCTTCAAAAGTTCAACTGAAACATCCTGAGGACGACCATCGATCTCGATAGAAAAAACCCGATCAGAGACATGTCCTAGAACCTTGTAAGGACCCTTGTAAGGACGTTCAAGCGGTCTTTTGACAGCTTTCGTCAACAAAAATACATGAGAACATATGTACAAATCCTTATATACAAAAGCACGTCTTTTATGCTTATGAGCCACCGGAATGGGCTTAACTTTTCTCATAAATTCCCGAAAATCCTCAACAAAAATCTGTGGATCAGGAGAGAAATCTTCAGGAAGAAGGACTTCACTAGGGATTCTGAAAACCCTTCCATAAACGAATTCCGCTGGAGATGCTCCTGTATCAAGTCGAATATGAGATCTGAGACCTAGTAAAACGGTTGGCAAAATTCGAACCCAATCTGAACCATCAGCATGACACATGATGGCTGATTTGAGGGATCTTTCTATCATCCCATTCGCTGCTGGATGATATGCCGTCGTCCTAATACAATGACATCCAATCATCAGCAGCAAGGCTGCGAAAATCCGTGATTCAAAATTACTACCCTGATCTGTAGTCAAAAATTCCGGAGCCCCAAAACGAGAAACCCATGTTTCAAAGAAAGCTCGAACTACTGATTGAGCAGAAATATCCCTTATTGGAACAGCTTCTGTCCAAGGTGAAAAACGATCGATAAAAGTAAGGCAATATTGGTAATTCTCACTGACAGGAAGTGGACCAATTATATCAATATGTACATGTGAAAAACGACTATCCGGAGTCGCGAACTGAGCAGGGATCCATTTTACATGCCTTGCTATTTTCGACTGTTGGCAATCCAAGCATGATTTGCACCAAGAAGCAATATCCTTGTGCATGCCTGGCCAGACATAACTCTTTCGAATAATTCTGTCTATCACCTTCGCACCAGGATGTGCAGAATTGTGAAAAAGTCCAAAAATCTGTTTACGCAGAGATTTAGGAACAAATGGTCGAATAGATTCACCGGTCAATTCACAATGAAGAAGAGTATGAGAAGGACCCCACAGCATTCGTTTCAACGATAAAGAATAGTCGGGTGAATTGCAAATATCCCTCAATTCTTCGTCTTTACTCTGTTCATTGGCTAGAACCTGTAAGTCAAACTCGGTGGGAAGACGAATCGTTTCAATCCGAGAAAGAGTATCGGCAACAACATTCTCAGTACCGGGGATAAATTCAATCCTTGTTGTAAACTAAGCAATGTATGAAAGCTGTCGGACTTGGCGAGGAGAAGCCTTGTCTGAGCGCTGAGTAAAAGCATAAATCAAAGGTTTATGATCAGTTACTACACTGAAATCCTGACCCTCCAAAAAATGTCTGAAATGCTTGATTGACTCATAAACAGCAGTCAATTCCCTATCGTAGGTACTATATTTCAGTTGCGCTGAGTTAAATTTGCGAGAGAAAAAACCTAACGGTCTCCATGAACCAGCAAAAGACTGTTCCAAAGCTGCTCCCATTCCGTAATCCGAGGCATCAGTAACTAAACGAGTGCTAGCGGATTGAGAAGGATGTGCCAAAATCGTGGCGTTGAGGATGCTTTCCTTACATCTCTCAAAAGCCAACTCAGACTCCCTGTTCCAAACAATCGGAGTTTTATCATTCTTTTTGGAAGATGTAAGATAAAGATTCAAAGGACCCTGTATGCTAGCAGCGGAAGGAATAGCTCTGCGATAAAAATTAACAACTCCAAGAAATTTCCTCATCTCAGTGACATTCTGAGGTTTGGGGAAATTCTGAATGGCTGTAACCCTCGCGGGAAGAAGTCTGCATCCATCGCTACTAACCAGGTGACCCAAAAATTCAACTTCCGGGCAATCAAAGACGCACTTTTCGACGTTTAATTGCACGTAAAATTCAGAAAGTCTTCTCAAAACAGTATTCACATGACGCTCATGCTCCTCACGAGACGAGGACGCAATGAGAATATCATCAATATATACAAAAACAAAATCCAAATCACCAAGAGCTCTATGGATATAACGTTGAAAAGTCTGTCCAGCATTGCATAAACCAAAAGGCATGAAGGAAAATTCAAACAAACCGAAAGGAATGATAACGGCTGTTTTCGGAATATCTTCATCGGCAAAGGCAAGCTGATGATACGCTCTTTTGCAATCAAAAACCAAAAAATGAGACATGCCATGAAGACGAGAAGCAAAATCCTGGAGATGAGGAAGTGGATATCTATCTGGAGTCGTCGCAGCGTTTAATCGACGATAGTCACCGCAGATTCTCCAACTACCATCCTTCTTAGGAACCATGTGAATTGGACTGGCCCAAGGACTACTGGATGGCCTACAAATCCCAGAATTTACAAGATGTCTAAATTCCTCCTTCGCAGCTTTCAATTTCTCAGGAGAAAGTCGTCTAGCACGTTCAGCGATTGGAGAACAATTCGTTGGAATATGATGAAAAATTCCCCTAGATTCGAGCGGAGTGGGTTGAGCCAGACCCGAAACCTTAGGAAAATTTGTCAAGAGAAGAGAAAACCTCTTATTCGGATCTAAAATACTAGCCGAAAAAATCTGAACATCTGAAGTCTTACCATAAGCACAAACTGATATCGAGGTATCGACTAAACGGCGTTTCTTAAGATCAACCACAATCCCATAGTGTGATAATAAATCTGCACCAATAATGGGATATGGAACTGCTGCTATTCAAAAATTCCAAACGATTGGACGACGTAGACCTAAGTTAAGTTCTAATCGCGTCTCTCCAAAAGTGTCAATTCTCGAATTATTCGCTGCAAATAGTTTCAAGTCGGAAGGGATCTTCGGAATCTGATTTGAGTATGGAATCAGAGAGATTTCAGCGCCAGTATCAACAAGAAATCTTATTCCTGAGTAACCATCAATGATATGAAGACGTTTTTGAAATTTCAAACCCCCTTCCGGCAGTCTCCGAGACGGCAGGGTAATCTAGTTTTCCGAATCCAATTCAAGAGAACGAGATCTCTTTGAATTTGTCCCTAGCAAATGCTTCATGCTGCATGGACCATAACAACGAAAGGCCTTTTCGCCATATTTACGATGAATATAACAAGTGAAAGGCGAATCTGAATCCGGTTTCACTTTCTGACCTGATTTGGAAACTGAACGTGACTGATTCGAGGGTGAATGAGATCTCTGACGAGAGTTAGACCTCGAACGAGAACGTAAATGAAAAATCTCCTTTTTCGAATCCTGAATCTGTTTAGCCAATGATTGAAAATCAGGTTCAGCATGATGAGAAGATGAGCTGCGGCCTTTCACTGCGAAAACTTGAACATCATTAGGTCGATGCTGAATCTCAACTATCTGATCAGCAATTTGAGCGATATTATCATCATCGAGATTTTTGGCAAGAGTAAGACCAACCTAAACTTCCTTAGGAAGTCGTCTTACCCACATGGAGCGAACCACACTAGCGTCAAACCTGTCACCAGCTAACATTTTCATCCGTTGGAGCAATTCTGAAGGTTTACCCCCCAAAAATTCTTCCTTGCTAAACAACTTATTCAATTTCTGCTCTGGTGAATCAGAGAAATTCCTGAGGAGTGCTTCCTTGATTCTAAGATAACGATTCTGAGGTGGAAGATTCCTCAAGGTACTGTCAATTGCTCTTAAAGCATCACTACCAAGATTCCGAATTAAAGTCGCGTACATCTGACGATCGTCAGTAACCCCAAAAGCCTCAAACTGTGTTTCTAAAGCAATAAACCACGAGTCTGGGTTATCTGACCAGAATGAAGGTACGCTAATATTCTTGATTTGAGAGGATGAGTGCGGAATTCCCTGATGAAATGAATTCTCAAAATTAAGAGCATCAGGATGTGATAAATGAATTTGAGGAAAAGAATGAGCCTCTAGATTGAGGGTTGGATTGGACTGATTGGTAAGTGGCATGTCGGACGGACCTGTGTTTCCAATACTGGATGAGTTCAAAGTCAAACCTCTTAATCTATCCTCTAACAATTTCGACTCGCCATCAAAAAGTTCCCGCTTAAACTCCTCATTGGTTTCACGAATCAAGGATTTAATAGCCTCGGTCTGAGCAACAATGTCACTCTCACCGTGACCCTGCGAACCCTCAGCCATACTGAGTCAAAATCTGGTTCCAGCACGTGTCAGTCGCGGAGAAAAAAATGACATGAACAATACAAAACAAAAAGAAAAAGGACTGCCCAAAAAAAAAATCCAGCCAATTCTCACTCAAGTACCTAAAAAAAAAAAAAATACAATACACCAGATCTAATCAATAATAAATTACAAATTCCATCCATACATCACAATTCAATGTGAAAATACAATGATAAATATTGATCCTGTATTAACAAATCAAAAAGTCCCTCAAAATCCAGAAGAAGAGAAAGAAATACAAATTATGCATCGTTTATACGAAAAAAAATAAATCTAAATCACAACATATATCCCAAACATAAGAAAAATATCACAATCCCCTTAAATCAGTCGACTCACTCAATAATCCAAAAATACCACAGAGTCAAATCAAAATATTCATATCGCATGATCATCCCAAAAAAATCACGACCACAAATCAGAACAAATTCATTCGCAATAAATCAAAAATATCATCCATGGATTCCAATTGATATAAAAGAAATAAATCTCTCAATCATTTCACTCAATGTCAACAATAACTGAAAAATCACTTGATAATCATGTATCAAATCCACTCGATTCATTAATCATTCAATTACAACATTGATCCCGAAAAGCATTATCAACAAACCCTGATTTGAAAATCGGACTGAACATAGCTGTCATCAATACATCAGCAGAAATCGAAATGACATAATTGGAATTTCCATCAAAAATAAATCAATCCAATTCATGATACAAAACTCAAAAAAATATAAATTCGTCACTTGAAAAACTCTGAAAACGCAGAATCTGGACGCTGAAAACTGCAATTGACAGCTACGCTGGACATGGCGGCTGACGGCTACGCCGAATATGGCAGCTGGCGGCTACGCTAGATATGGCGGCTGGCGGCCACGCTGAATATGGCGGATGACGTCACGCCACGTGAACGAGGAAACGCTTCCTTGAGAAGTCCGTACCTGGTTGATCTCCAAAGGAATACAGCGACTTGGAAATGCGCGGAGAGTCAGAGCCGACTGGCTTACTCCCGAATGATCCTCCAAAGATTCGTCTATCTCCTGATAGGCCCCAAGAGGCTGAGTGGCGACTTGGCGTCTGTGCGATTTTGCCCCACGACTTTTTCTTTAGCAGCAGACGTCAGAATTCAATGCGTTTTTCGACAGATCACGTCGGGGTCACCAATTGTGGGGTTAAGTGTAAATAATAATGGCACTTAAACACTTGAAATTGGGTTTTTATTTGGAGATAAATTGTGGAAGACTTGTACAGAATGAAGATCAATTAATGAATAAAAAAGAACGCGAGAGGCGCTGCCATAGCCCTGTACAATCACCAGTCACAATCACACTCATACACAACAGTGTCACCAACATAACGCGGATACTATACCGTGTAACATGTAAACCATTTAATCTGCAATCCTGCCAACCTAGGAAAACCAACCCATGATCCCTACACTCCAGTTCTCACTAGCGCCATCTCTGGCGTCACTCGTTACCAAACAGACTTTGCATCGGGGCCCGGGCCCCAGGCTCGGCCTTGTTCCGTAGGCCGGTAACGCGGCGATCTAATTCCGAAATATTTATCGGCCGGTATGAGTCAATTGATATTATACACGGAAATGCTGCAATTCCTTAACTATTAAAAAACCTAATTAGGCATTATATAACTTTTGCAAGTTATAAAATAATAGTCTTTTATGACACGATGGATATTTTTGCCCTTCAAACTATTTTTACACGCCTAAATTATGATATAGCAAGTTAAGAAAAAATCGTTAACTATCCAAAATTACAAATTGAGGCAAATCCTTTCGTTTTTTTTGTTAAATATCTCTTGAAATATCACAACATAACTCTTCTGTATCATATTTTGGTTTGAAAAGGCTTTTTTAGGTCATTTTCGTAGGCGACGTTCGTGGCGACGTTCAGGCGACATTTAACGTTGCATCACGATTGCCAGGGGAGCTTCGCATGAAAACGCCTTCTGCAGGGGGCAGACACCTCAATGAAGAGATTTTCATTCTTTTTGCCGTAGTTACTGTACCCGCCGTGGGGCAGCAGGACTTGTCATGTATGAATAAAGTGTATATCTGTATACATAGCTTGGGTTGTGTTGAGTATTACTGACAGGTCAATACAAGTGAAAATAGCGTAGTATTTGTGCCCGCCGTGAGGCAGCGCTGCAAAAAATTTCGACAAATTCATAACACGGAGGTGTCTGCCCCCTGGTCTTCTGAGTAGCGCTCGCACCGAGAGATTTTGTATAAACGGCGTTCGAATAAAGTTCTGTTGCGCGAACGACCTCCGTATAAAGTGTTGCTGGCTAACAGGCGCTCGCACAAATTTTTTTAAATGAACAGCGTTCGTGCCAAGAATACGTTATTATAGAAGTATTGCGTGGAATCAGTGTGTCTAGAAGGTACGCGAAGTTTTTCTCTCCTCTAACCGCGTCGCCCACTCCTTGCCCCTACCACAGCTCCATACGCTCCCACGTGCACAGCGCTAGATGGACAAGTGGTGAAGCGAGAAGAGTGCGAAAAGCGATCTAGCTACGCAAGTGGGAGCTGGTGGGAGCTGGTGGGAGCTGCGGTAGGGGCAAGGAGAAGGCCACGCAGTCGGAGGAGAGAAAAACTTAGCGTACCTTCTAGACATACTGCGTGGAATTTCAGTTCATATTTATTCTTTGCTTTACATTTATATGAATAAAAGCCTTTTGACTGAAGTGCTAATAAACAGATATGAGGTGTATACTGAAGAATATAGGAAATGCAGGTTACTTGCCATCGTTTGTACGAATGTCATTGGCATATACCATCACACGATAATACAGTGAGTGCGTAAAACTCGATATAATACTTTCCTTCTAGATTATAACAAGTTTAATTTTTTTAGATTGAATGGTTACTCACTTTCTAAAAAGAATTGTATAAGAAGGCTTTCGACAAGTCGACACTGACTACACTTGAAATTGAAAATTCATTTACGAAGTAATATGACGTTGATTACTAAGCATTAACTTGAAAAACGTATATATGACGCAGTATATGACAGCGTTTCGAGAAAAACAAGAAAAAACGCGTTTAAAGTGTCAGTCTCGAAAGCAGATAAATCGATGCGTATTCGTTCCTTCCTTTTCTATTTTCTACAGTATTCTTGGACGAAATAGGCGTGAACTAGAAGATGTCATTAATGATTCGACACAATAAAAATACAAAGGGATCAGTTTCCGAGGGACCGTTAGGTACGGACACCTAAGCAAGTAGAGTGAAACAGCGATGCTTTACCCAGATTTTACCGAAATTATTACTGAAATACACATTCAGAAAAAAATTTATCCTGAGCTCAATTTTTATCGTAGAAACGTGAGACTGGCTGCAAATGAAAGATAATGATTTACTCCATCAACCCATGTAAAAATCTCAAAATCGAGGTTGTGGTCGTTAGGTCCCTTTCTAGAAACCGCGTCACATATGTTATTGTGAATTGCTTAACGAGAAAATGATACTGATATTTCGAGTATTGCATAGGGTGACCAGATTTGCATAAAGAAAAGTCAGGACAGTCCGAATGTTCTTTTTTTTTTAGCGATAAAAAAATAAGTGTGCAAAATACCACCACCAATTTAAAAAAGAGACTCACATCACGAGATTTCAGCACTGCGAATCAGAAAATATATCAATTTTTATATCGAATTATTCAAAATAAATCAATTTTTTTCTAACAAGTCCTGCGAAACAGGACATTTAAAAAAACACAGGACATTTCAGAAAAAACAGGACACCGGGACAAGCAGTGCAAAAACAGGACATGTCCTGGGAAATCAGGACGTCTGGCCACCCTAGTATTGCCTGAATCATAAACTTCCCTTGAATAATGTAAAAGTTGTATGTTTGGCAAAAGCATACTTCACCTTTACATGCATTTCATTGCTTTATTATTTCCAAACACGATGTCTATTTTGGAAACGGACTTTTTTATTTCTGAAAATCATAAAATCTAACGATATGTATACCTATTACGAGTTAAAAGTACAACTTCTAAGTGTATATTTATATTCGGTAGGAATATTAAAAGCAATATGTCATCCATTCGGTTTATAAATAATGTTGTGCTAAAAGTTTACTCAGGGGATCGATGTCGTCCCTGAAAACTTTCTAAACCACAATTTACAATCTCTCAATTTGAATCTAGTAAATTCAACGGATTTCCTGTTATATCCAACAGATTCAATGTAATAAAATCGTAACAATTATAAACTGTTTAAAATAGCACATTTATTTTATTAAAATGTTGCAACAGAGTACCCTGTTGTTTTTTATAACAGACTTAATCTGTTATTTTTTACATGTCATTCCAGGAGCACACCTTTCTGTTCGATGAATTTCTAAGATCCGTGCTATTTAAGAATTTTTTGAGGTCGCTAATTACGATTCTGACGTCACAATAGGTTGTTTACTAATTTGTCTAAAAAGTTTATTTTAAAAAATTGTAAATAATAGTATATTTTGTAGCTAGGAGCAAAAACAGCCGATTTAGAACGAGTATGAGGTTTGCCGCCTGAGCGAAGCGAAGGCGGCAATCACACGAGTTCTAATCGGCTGTTATTGCTCCAAGGTACAAACGATACTTTTTGCCTCGAACACAGTAAAAATGAGCGTATTAAAACTGTTTCGACATGGAAAATGAAGTATCGAAGGTTAACACGGAGGCTGGAAAAAGTGACAGTCGGCAGGAAAAGGGGGGGTCCATTTAGCCCGCCGGGTTTAATTCGGCGGGTTAAAAGGACCCCCCTTTCTCTGCCGACTGTCACTTGTCAACAGCCTGCGTGTTGGCCTGAAATACTTCATTTTTGTATGTCGAAACGAGTTTAAATACGCTCATTTTTAATGTGTGAGAGGCAACAAATATATTTTATAAAATCCATATGTTTCCCTTGGTTTTTCGAGCTGTTGACCATGAATTCAAAGTTGATTTTGCAAAATTGATTTGTTTAGACAATTTTTTTTATAAATTATGAAAAAAAACATATTTCATAATGTGCATATGCTTCCTATGGTTTTCTGGGCCGCTGATTATGAATTAGAAGTCAAAATTGCAACAATAATGTGTTTGAACAATTCGTTTTAACTAATTGTTTAACTAAATTTCATTTTCAAGAGCATACGCTTTCCATGGTTTTTTCGGCCACTTTTCATGAATTCAGAGCCAATTTTGCAAAATTAATTTGTTTCAACAATCTGTTTCGGCAAATTATGAAACTAAATATTATATTGTAAGATTCATATGTTTTCCATGGTTTTCTGGTCTGCTAAACATAAATCCATAGTCGAAATCGCAAAATAAATGTGTTCAAACCATTTGTTTCAACAAATTATACAAAAATATATATTCCAAAATGCATATGTTTTCTATGGTTTTTTGGGACACTGATCATGAATTCAGAGTCGAATTTGCAAAATTGATTTGTTTAAACATTCTTTTCAAACAAATTATAAAACCAAACTATATTTTCTAATATGCGTATGCTTTTTATGGTTTTCTGGGCCGCTGATCATGAATACACATTCGATTTTGCAAGACTGATTTTTTTAAACAACTTCTTCAAACAAATTATAAAAAAAACTTAATTTTCTAATATGCATATGCTTTCCATGGTTTTTTGGGCCGCTGATCATAAGTTGAGAGTCGATTTTTCAAAATTAATTCGTTTCAACAAATTATGAAAAAAAGTATATTTATTAATATGCATATGCCTTCCTTAGTTTCCTGGGCCGCTGATCACGAATTTGTAGTCGAGATTGAAAAATCAATTTGTTTTAACTATTCGTTTAAACAAATTATAAAAAAAACTAAAGTTTTTTATATGCACATGCTATTTATGGTTTCCTTGGCCGCTGGTCATGAATTTGGAGTCAAATTTACATAATTAATTTGTTAAAACAATTTGGATTACCAAAATAAGAAAACACTATAGTGGTTCTAAGATGCAAACACTAAGAAAAAAATCTTGTACTTTCTGCTATATGTATTGTAAAAAAGACGATAGTATTGTAGTTTTTACAATAATATTGCAGTTTCACAGTATTATTATAGTTTTTATAATATAATTGTAAAATCTGCAATATTTATTCCACATATACAATATTGTACAGTTAAACTGCTATTAATATACAAATTACAATATGTATGCCAGTTTTTACTACATAATTTTGGAAAATTTTAAAGTGCAATATGCAAATTTTACAGTCTACATCAGGGTATTGAACCGAAGCAGAAAATCGCTCCAATCCGCTCTAAAAAGTTCCTCTCTGGACAGAAACTTTTTCCGAAATCTTCATATATACCTACTATAATTTTCCTCCAATTAATTGAGAAATTATCATACATACTTGTTGTAAGATTTTTCGTTACAAAAATAAGTCTTTTCCTAGTAATTTGAGTTTTTACAAAATTTCTCTAAACACTTTATAAAATGACAGAATGTTTTAAAGTGGAATCTAAAATCTACTTTATAGAGAATTTATAAATGAAATATTAAAATACATTGTTTAAACAAATTAATAAACAACCTATTGTGATATCAGAATCGTAATTACCGACCTCGAAAAAATTTTAAATAGCACTGATCTTAGAAAATCATTGAACAGAAAGGTGTGCTCCTCGAATGACTTGTCAAAAATAACAGATTAAGTCTGTTATAAAAAACAACAGGGTACTCTGTTGCAACATTTTAATAAAATAAATATGCTGTCTTTAACAGTTTATCATTTTTACGATTTTATTATATTGAATCTGTTGGATATAACAGGAAATCCGTTGAATTTACTAGATTCAAATAAAGAGATAGTAAATTGTGGTTTACAAAGTTTTTATAAGCTCCTTATACAATTCCGGTATTTTTAATTGAATTCCGCTTTTTTAATGAAGTCACTTTTTAGAAACTCTATAAAATCTTTATGAAAAGACACAAACTTTAAAAAGTAGATTCTAAAATCCACGTCATTTCATGAAGATTTCATAAAGTTCTTATAATTGAAAAAAAAAGCAGAATATTATAGAAAATACCGAAATTTTACGAGAAGTTTTATAAAAACTTTATAAAAATACAAATGACTAGGTAGAGACTTATTTTTGTAACGACAAAACTAACAACAAGTATGTATGATTATTTGTCAATTAATGGGCGGCAAATTATATAATGTATATACTTTGACTTTTTCTGCATATGTTATCTCACTATGTTCGTAAAGATAGAGATATCACGTAAAAAATAAATGTTCATTGCATAAGAGACGTTTCACAAAAGAAGTTTATCCTAGTATATGCGAATGAAAGAAAGCTTGCGAAAAATATGTTCCTCCGCCTCCGGAGAGGAGGAAAATTTTGAGAAACGTTCCACTCCAGAGAGGAGGAAGATAGCGAGAAATTTTTTCCTCCTCCTCCGGAGCAGAGGAAGATTTCAAGTAGCATTCCTCTCCGAAGCCGGAGAGGAGGAAGATTCTGAAAAAAGTTCCACTCCGGAGAGGAACTTTTTTGAGCGGATAGGAGCGATTTTCTGCTCCGGTTCAATACCCTGCTATTGACGTACAAATTGTCCCAAGACCATCTTGAACTACTCTTTTCAGCGATTAGAAGCAGAAATGGGAACAACAATAACCCGTCCGGAGTAGAATTGATATCTTCGATGAAGAGAATCCTGATTCACGTTTCCATTGGTGGGTCCAAGCACGCCAAGGTAATGGCTCAAGACTCGACAGACTTTTTGCATTTTGAATTTTCTAATTTTTGGTGAAAAAAGAACAGATAGACACACATCAACTAGTACGGAAAGACATCGATGACGTAGCCTTACATAATCCCTTCAAAGAAATGTGCGAAGAGTTGCTCTTAGATGAAGTTTTTGAAAACGCGGACAAAGACTACATCGATGACGTGCTCGCGTACATTTCTGGTTTCACTGTAAAGAAGCTTATCAAAAAAATCAAATGTGGGATTTGTAGGGACCAATTGCATATATCACCAGAAACTTTCATTGACTCAACCCAACAGATCGGGAAACAAACTGCAAGTTTATCAAAGTTGCAGGCTTTGAAGGACAGGGGGGGCCTGATATCTGCGTCCAAGGACGTAGTAGATATTTGTAAAGTTGCTGAAAGCCATTTCAAGATTTTTTACGTCGAATATGTACAAAAGTACAAAAAAAATGTCATCAACGCTCTTGTCATAAAAGCGATGCAAAGAATCCCAAGCCACATTTTCAAAATCAAGACACACGTGACTGATCAATGAGTTCCGTACATCAATGATCATCGTGTAGAATTTATGAAATTGATTTTGCGTCAATATTTCATAACTAGAACCAGGCATCATAGTAATGTTAGAAACGACTTGAAAGAACGCATCAGGCATAAATTGACAAAGATCATTCTGTTTCAGCATCAATAATTATAGTGACGACAGTACGGTTATCAAAAAATTTTTAATTGTAGCAATTATTGTTTTGATAAAACTTGTTTTAGGCATGTTACATAAGGTATTCAATATTTTCCCATCTCGAACATAATTTTCTCAAGAACATTTGAAAAAATATTCTCCTTCTGAACACTGCGCTGAGAGAAATTCGTGACAGTCACATGTATTATGAAATTTCGTTTTAATTGAATTTTTGGGTTCAATTGTACTTTTTTACCGAAATCATGAAAAACTGACTCTATTAAACATTAGAATCAGAAAATCCTTATTGAAAGCATTCAATTAAGCAATGATTTATTCTATACTTTTTGAGTACATTATGACTCATTACTTATTCTAAGCTTTAACTTATAATTACATGTATTTACCATACTTTTTTATACTTAAACCATAAGTATAACTTAAACTGTTATTAATGCTTATTAATTCTTATATTGATTATTTTTTATTTTAATTATTATATACCATACATTCATTATTCCAAACATGGGTAAAAACATTCAATTATCAAACACTAACTTATTCTTTCCATATTCTTTATTAAAATAAAAATTTTTCAAGCTAGGTTATCTAACGGATCACAAAAATCAACTAGTATAATTTTTCAATAAAAATAAAACAATTTAGTCCAATTTTATGTTTACTGGAAGTTTTTCAGCGTTGCGCCAGGGCCCCGCGTAAGCTAGTTACGCTCTTGCTTCATGGTATGTCTGTCTCTTTCTAATGCCGTCAGGCACTTTGAGGGCTGAATAGCGGTCCATTTCTCTATGTCGATGGCTGAAACTGATGCAGAAAACTCCTATTCACTTAATTCGACCAAGGTTCGATGTCTGAACTTTTTCAAAACGTATTTATTACGATTTAAAAAGTGTAACGCAAAGTGCAACGCTATTGCGTTACAATAGCGTTACGTTTGAGTTGCCAGGGTTTATATTTGCTGTATGTTGTGAAACATCGCAGCGATATTCATCGACAAACATCGCAAAGATATTTATCTAAAAACATCGCAGCTATGTATTTCTGTAAATATCGCATCAACATAGTGAGAAAAACATAGTAGTGATATTATCGAGCATGACGATTTGATGTCGTGACGATATTACTATAGAGATTATCTCGCGATAATTTAAAATATCACTACGATATTTCTCCGACCTTTTTTTTTCCACTCGGGAAATATTGTTTCTTCTTTCTTATCAAGATGAGGGGATAGCTTTAAATGCTGCTGACTTCAAGTTGATAGAAAATGATTGAGTATTGAGCAACATTGAGCAATAGTTCACGGATGAAGCATATTTGGAAGAAGAGTTTGTGTAAATAGAGCAATTTTTTCATCAGGGGTATGACTCTCCCCGCCGAAACGCATGTAAAGCTGTAACCCATTAACGTCCTGGTTGAACTAAACCACTAGAGGCGCTGGCAGTGATGTTGCCCGAGAGAAAAGTATCGGACCTCTCTCTTTCGGTTTCTGATTGGTTGAAAGCGATCAATCAAATCCTACGAAAGAGAAGTCCGATACTTTTCTCTCGGGCAACATCACTGCCAGCGCCTCTGGTGGTTTAGTTCAGCGGGGACAATAATGGGTTAACTTTTTCGGCCACCTGTCATACCCCTGGTGTGATGTATTGCAAAAAAGATTATACTTAGGGAAAAACTATAAATAAAATACTTTATTCCATTGACATATTTTTTTTTAAATTATAGATAACACTCGTGATATTTTTAATGCAACCTCTTTTTTATTTAGAATAAAAAAAGAGAATTCTAGGATGGTCGTACATCGGCAGGCTTGATTTATTTCTATAAAAATAATGTGTTTTCCTGGATTTTTTAATTATTCGTCCAATTAAAATGATTCCACAATACCGATACATTAGTGTCTGGTATGCGCGAGTAATTATAGGTATACATCAAAAAATGATTTTATTCGAAATCACCGTAATTTACCGGGATAAACAAGTAAATTACGCGTTACTTACCCTAAAAAAAAATTACCATTAATTTTACATCTCTATGCGTGGCTGTAACGCTCGTAGAAAGAAAAGGAGAGATCGTCCGTCTCTTACCTTGGCCAGGATTGGTTGGCCAGGTGAGGTTCGGTCCTAGCCAGCCAATAAGAAAGCCCTGCACTGGGAGAACGGCAGAGTTGATTTTACCCGGAACCGAATTGTTGATACTCGGTGACCGAGTATCTTTTACGCAGACTATCCTTAGACCATGTATTACATGGACTGCTACTCTGCCTATGCTTGCCAGCAAAACAGGCCGGTCGAACATGATCGGGCGAGTATGACGTCACGGGACTAACCAGGCCCGTATTTAGGCACTAAACCCCCCGGGGTCTGCCAGCCTCGTACCACAAAATATTTTCGCCTAACGCGTATAAATATTTTTTATCCAGTGGAACTTTAAAACGCAGCCTAAAATAGCACTTCGAGAATATGGAGGTGTAAAATAACTCGAAATATAACAAGAATAATAAGAAAACATCTATTTTTAAATGAACGTCTATGTATGTTTTCAAAAAATTTGTTATTTTCATTGTACAATATATACATATAAAATAATACATTTTTACTGTTTGTCATGAAGAAATGTACATAAGTTCAGTGGACAGTGTTATGAAGTGTCAAAAAGTGTTAAAAATGTAAGAAATATGGGAGCCGTGCTCGTTCATTGGTGTTTGAACAAAACAATTTTTGTATGCAAGGGTCGTATATATTTATCCACTCTGCTTTTTTTGTTCTCTTCGTAGTGCATGCGAATGGTAAGGTATGTTTTTGCTACGAAATTCAAAAGGTCGTTATAGTGCTCTTCATGTTCAATGAAATGCTCACATAAAAAAAAATGTTGGAGTCCCAGGCCACTCAATTTTTTCAGAATAAAATTTTCGTAATTACTTTTGTACATGACGTCAGTTGAATTCCTGATAACTTGTTCTATGAATAAACAAAGATTGAACATTTCTACTGATGGGTAGGACGAGTATCCGCGATTTTTAATATCGATTAAGGTGGAGGGCCCAGGCTCACCTACTATGCTTGAAAAACATCAAGGACACGTTTTACTGGAACAACTTTCCTTAAATTTTTTGACGATGAAGCCTGAAATGTACCCAACGACATCCTTCACGAACTGCGACGGTACTTCGAAATTAAAGCCGAATAAATCATAGTTTACAAGTTCCTCATCTTCTGGATCGTCAATGTCCGAAGTTTCTACTTCTTGTGAACTGCTTGGAACAGTCAAAATGGGAATGTCATCGGGAGAACAATTCCCGGCATCAGATACAACAATTTGTTGTTTACAAGTCAATCGACGCATCGCATATATTACTTGATAACAAGTAGGATTGTTCGTAAATCCGCCGCGCATTCTAATAGCGGAAAAGAAGGATTCGAGCATGTCTTGTAGTATTTTGTACGTTAAAAGATATTTGAAACCGTATTTAGACTGAATATCATCGAAAAGAGTGAAAATATTACGTAAACATACAATAAACCCGACAAAGCCACACTTCCTACGTCCTGACACAACGGGTTGGCCATCTACGTACCCCTTTTTACTTGATGTTGCAACACTATGTTTTAATGTACGTATATACTGCTCAATCGCTTCGGCACGCTCTCGAAGTTTGATTTTATTTTTGTCACACAGGGGTATTTTAAATGGCTGCTTGTATGGATTGTTTCCATAAGGGCTTCTATAATTTAAATTTCAAAAGCGTCGTTAAAATTTTTGCAGAACTCAGCTGTTCCCTGAATGCTGCAGCCTGCAATTATTCCCTGCTTCTCTAAACCAACTAGAGCTTCATTTACCGAGTTGCTTAATACTTGAGCCGCCAACCGCACATTCATCTTGTTCTCGGTAACATGAATATGTCGCTCCGTTAGTTTGTTGGCGTAATGTAGGCCTTGATCCTCATGTACGAGGGGGGACCCAAAAGTAACGGGAATTGTGTTACAACTTTTTTATTGACAAATTTTTTCACACAAAATTTTTATCACCTTCAAAGTAACCCCCATTGACTGTAATACACTTGTTCAATCTTTTTTTCCAGTGTTCAAAACAGTTCTGAAATTCATTTTTTTCAATGTTTTTTAAACCTTCCAGCGATTTTTGTTTCACCTCTTCTACAGTCCCAAAACGTTTTCCTTTCATGTCCCTTTTGAGTCTAGGGAACAAAAAAAAGTCACAGGAGGCAAGGTCCGGTGAATAGGAGGGGTGAACAATCGGTGTCATGCCGTTTTTGGTCAAAAATTTCTTCACGGACAGCGCTGTGTGGGCAGGTGCATTGTCGTGGTGAAAGAACCAATCTCGTGTGCGCCAAAGATCCGCTCTTTTCTTCCGGATGTTCTCCCTCAACCTTTTCAAAACCTCCAAGTAGAAGTGTTGGTTGACCGTTTGGCCTGGAGGAACAAATTCTGCGTGCACAATACCTCTGCAATCGAAGAAACAAATGAGCAATGTCTTGATGTTGGACTTCACTTGGCGTGCCTTTTTTGGACGAGGCGAGAGAGGTGTCTTCCATTGGCTTGATTGCTGCTTTGTTTCGAGGTCGTAGCCATAGCACCATGATTCATCGCCAGTTATAACCTTGAGAAAAAAATCTGGGTCTTCATCCAACTGATTTTGCAGCTCAAGACAGGCCTGAAGTCGACGCTCCTTTTGATCGTCGGAGAGAAGGCGAGGAACAAATTTGGCTGCAATCCTCCTCATGCTCAAATCTTCAGTTAAAATCCTCTGAATTGAACTCCATGACAATCCAGACATCTCACAAAGTTGATCGATGGTTCGGCGACGGTCTTCATGAACAAGAGTGTTGATTTTTTCAATGTTTTCGTCCGTTCTTGAAGTCGAGGGGCGCCCAGAACGAGGTTGGTCTTCTATTGGCATCTCTCCATTCTTGAAACGCGAAAACCAGTCGTACACATGCGTTTTACTCAAAGCATTATCCCCATAAGCTGTTTTCAGCATCACAAGGGTTTCTGCGGGTGTTTTTCCTAACAAAAAACAAAATTTTACAGCCGCGCGTTGCTCTCCGCACTCAGCCATTTCACGTTTTCGCCGAAACGGAAAAAGTCGTTTCACTAGAAAAACTCTTACGGACGAACGAATGCACTCACAGCAAATGAACTTTGCACACTGACTTGGGAGAGTAGCAGCTTGGAAGAGAACCAGTGGAGAACCCGATCCCCCCTTCCGCGGTCCCCCCACCACCTAATTCCCGTTACTTTTGGGTCCCCCCTCGTATTTTACATAAAGATAAAATGTGACCCCAGTCGACGATTCGGTTGTTGCCATCTTTAAATGTTTCCAGGTCAACCAATGCATTTCGGACATTCTCAAGCATATGGTACGGGTCTGGAAAGAGCCATATCGCGTGACTGGTCGCTGGGTGAGGAAAAAAAAGTTTAGCTTGGGGGGAATCGATGTTCATGTGTGCGTCGAGTTCCTTGACCATGGATTCGTTGACGCGATCACCATCATACGTAATGGAGTGTATATTAACATTGTAGTTGGTAGAAGGTTTAGCATGATTTTGACAAGGTTGGCGTGTTCAGAGCCACCGAGTTTACTGATTAAAAAATATGCCGGAGTTGCCTTAAATCTCTCTTTAAGGGGGTCCACCTGTGTGAGGGCGGTGTTTCGAGCGCTTTTTCGGGAATTTTTGTTAAGAGAACTAATTCGAAAATCAAAACAAGTGTTTCTTCATTTTGAAGTTTCATGTCTTTATTATACAGGTAAATTTTTTCAAAAGTGTATTGCGAAGCCTTCGATTTACTTAGGGCGTTGGAAGTGACCTCCTTCAAATGGAATAGCGAAATTGCGGACTAGATTTTGCTCAAACCAGTAGTCTTAAACATAAAAAATAAAAAAAAACTTTATTCGTTTATGTATTGCCGAGGTACTGACGTGGGATTTTTCTAAAGTTTCGATAATTGAATAGATGACAGTATTTTTCATAAAAATTGACCACTTTCATGCTTTTTTAAATATAAAATATACTGTAAAATTGAAAAAAATTAATATTTCAAAAAACTGCTACGAAGGTACCTTAAGTTTTATCTATTCATTAGTCAGTTAAATTTTCAAGTTGATCGGTTGAGTAGATTTTTTTTAATCCTGCCCGCAAATTTAAAAAACATAGTTCTGAGTAAAACGCGATTAAAGTTTAGAAATACAACAAAACTTTGCATCCGAGACTCACATTTATTCTGCAATACCAGGACCATAAACTTCTCCTTCCTGATCTTGTAGAAGCTCTCGCTGTGCAGCTTGGTTTTCTCTCTGCTCGATTCGGGCCCGTTTCACCAGGTCACTAACTCGGCGTTCAGAGCGGTCGACGCGCTCGGCGTCCAGTCGGGAGGCACACGTCCGTGCACGTTGATGCCCATGACACTCATCATTTCCAAAACTCCTTGATATCCCTCGTTGAAAGTTATAATAGCCAAATAGGTGGCTATATCGACGATAGTTTTTCCTGAATGAAGATGTTTCGGAGCGAGAGACCAAATGCAGCTATTCAAAGACTCGTTACTGTTTTGTGTATGAGCCCCCAAACAACGCTCGAGTAAATTATCTGACGACAAATCTTGATAAATCGGTTCTATCACTTTCAAAACCGTGGGATTGAAGGGTTCTCTTTCGTGTTTAAAGGAGCCTAAAGTACCACTTGCTTCTGCTTGACGCCACTTGCACCAACTTTGATCACCGGGAGGACATTTATGGTGTTTCGGGTTGTTGTCGGACGAGCTGCAGTGAAAAAATGTTGCCCAAATCGCTTCTTTCATATTTTCAACTGAATCAACATTTCTTCGGATTGCCAAGCCATAAAATTTAGTCAATTCTCCAATGCTTCGATCCGTGAGTTTTCCTTTTCCTTTACCTCCTATTCCTTTATTCGCTTTCTTTGCATTTCTCAACCTTGTACCCATCCGCTTTTCAACATGGCCAACACACTCTTTTTTTGACACAACAACGTCATCTCCGTAAGGGTTGCTTGTAATTATTCCCTTAAAAGTTTTGCTATCGCCGTCACCCACGTACTTCACATATTTGACACCATGCTTTTCTTCGGAACGTTCAAACATTTCAGTAATAGCGTCAATTTCCATCTTCCCTGCACTTCCCGCATGATTTGAACTGCAGTTTTCTTTGTGCTCTTCGTACCATGCATTAAATTCATCGATATCATTGTCTTTCTTCGTTTCATGGTATTTGCAAGCCTGACAAAAACTTGATTTTACAATTTCATCGACCGTTTTCTTACTGTGATATCCAATGAGAGTGGAGACGCCGAACAGGGAAGAAAATCCTCTCTTTTTCCAGTTGCCATCTCCTGAAACTGGTAGGTGGTCCTCGGGATTTCCAGGCATCGCATTCATTTTTTTTTCCTCGTCGACTGCGCGCTTCAAAACATTTTCAGAGACCTCCGATGCTGCAGCACGAATATTCTTGACGCACCCCTGGTAGCCTTCGTTTCCGATGCCATCGCCAATGTCCATGAATCCACAAAATTTGTTGAATCCCTCACTACCAACACCCAATAGACGAAGTGTAAAAACTAAACGACAATTTATTTCATAAGCGTTTTTGATCATCGGACACGAATTGATTGTTTTTTCACTGTCACATTTACACTTCATCACAAGTTTGAAGCCGACGCCGCGTTCACTGCTTTGCGAAAATGTTATTTTTTCCTTGCAATCTTTACATACAACAGCTTCAGAAATTGCCGAAAAAACTGACGAAAACTCAAGTATGCAGTATCCTAAGGTACGGTCGATAGGCACTTCCAGTGACCGCTTATTCCCGAGTTTTTGCGCTGACGCGCTAGCGAACGACAAGGTGCGATCCAGGAGGTAACGATTGAGAGGTCCACGTTTTTTTTTTGATCGCGCATATCGCACTGATGCGTCATGATTTCCTTGCCTGCCCATTTCACTCGAAAACTACGCCGGAAAACGAGTAGATCACCAGAAAATTACGGAGTACACAACTTTTAACGCAGTGAAATGATTGCCCGACCGAAGTTTCGTTCGAACTAAAATAAAATAGAAGACCAGTCCCAAAATTCAAAAAAAAAAAATACACACACAACCATGGAAAATCTTCAACAAGCTATGAAGACAGTATAAAAACAAGTTTTTGTTCATTTTCACTGCATTTTTTCTGACCGCGCGTGCCAAGTCGAAAGGCTTGCGGATTATCCGTTCCCTATCACATTCAGCGCCCTGTCACGCTTTATCTGGGACGAATCCGTGAAAATCGCATCAAGACATCATTCGTCACATATTCAAGATGCGAAAAATGTAAAAAAAAAAATTCGATTTTTTGAAAAATTCGCTCAGGTGGACCCCCTTAAGGTCTACAACCATAAACACCAAGGCATGGTTGGCAACATCCGGAGTTTCCTCACTTATCGGTCTACCTGTACCCGAGTCAATTCCTAAGTCGACGTACCCGAAACGCTTCCCATGCTTCCGCGTTGTATGAACCTTGAGTGCAATTTGGTCTATGACCAAATTACAAACAAGTGGTTCACATATATTTCTTGAGAATTGTTGGAGCGTTTCCAACACATCTTTGCTGAACCCCGGACCAGACTCCAAGCAGCACAACCACTTTCTTATAGTTGACAGCGCTGGTAACAAATTACCAAATTTGTTGCGGACAAAGTCATATGCTTGGCTCGAATAAAATTGTAAAGTCATTGCGAATTTACGAATTTCCGGTTCGAATTTCGCACGCTTTGCAATAGCAGTTCTTCGGTTGAATTGTTGCAAAACAGCAGGCATATTGTCCTAATTGCAGACAGATATAAATTCGATTAACTCATAATACGTTTTGTTTGCTTCGTTAAAAATATATACATTATTAATTATTTAAGTGGCAAAATGATATTTTATGGAAATCACAGAAGAACCGAATGAATACAAAAATGTAAAGTTTATTTTAGAGCAGATCATTCGATGATACAATTGTATTGCATACAATTCTGCACACTTGGAGTGATTCAGTCTCATAAAGGTTGCAAGTAGTCTATTACATTTCACGAGCAACATTACATGAAATCCGTTACTCTGTTTATAAATGTTCAATATTCCAATGCTCTTAACATAATAATTAACATAAACATAAAATTATCCAGGGATCCAGCAATGAATTCAGTAATTCAGTCAAAAAAAATTTTCTTTTAATAACTTACTCATTTTCATTTTTATTCATTATTACAATATGATTATAAAATGAAACTTCGTTTCCATATCCATATCAATGTAATAATGTTTTCAAGTATAAGTACACCATTAATCAAATTTGCTTATTAATTTTTCCAATGTAAGCACGTCTTTTTAATCATTATCAATCATTCAAAATTACATAAAAAATTAAATGTGTAAATGCTTGTCAATTAGTATTTTATTGCACTTTTATTCTTAATATGTTCAAATTTGAATGCTTGATAATGATAGAAAAAACGTTCTTAAGTCGGGAAAAGTAAGAAAAATATAAAAGAAGTTTTATTTTATAATTTTATCATGTGAAAAATTCTACTGAAAACTATGAATTCTTGAATAGAAGCTAAAATGTAAAAAGTTCGAAAGCTGGAAAAAATGAAAGTAATAAAAAAAAACCAAATAAAGGAAAATTGCTCTTGTTTGAATGATTAAAGTCACTGCTAGCTCAGAGAATCGTTTTCTCTTTACATTTCATCTTTAAAGCTATTTACACTGGTAATGTAAGAAATTTTGCACATTCTTCATTATTCAACTCACCGAGATTTGTTTTGCCGAGTCAGCATTGTTAATAAATGTTTGATTAACAAATCGCACTGCATCTTGTAGGTTGTTGATACGCTTTGTTCTACGCGCAAGTCGTTTCCGAAGTTTGTGTATCGTGCGGTCTTTCTCGGCGCAGCATTTCTTTAAGAACATGATACTTTCTCGCGCCGATTTCGGGGTTCTTGCGTGTGGTGTTTGAATGTCACCGGGATAGCGTGGTTTTGGTCTTGAAACTGGAGTGGATGGCGTCACATAATGAGGAACAGTAGATGATACTTTGAAGGTATCTGCATCTGCGGAAATGAAAAAATCTTATTGAAAAATAAAGTAAAGTCCAGTTTTTTTAATTTGGTAAATAAAAATTATATGATTGTAATTTTGACACAATGAATTGAGATGCATCGAACAGACTTCATTATCAAAATACCATGAAAAATTTGAAGAATAACAATTGTATTTTTTTAAATTGGCATTAGGAAACAAAATTATATAACATCCGTTTAATGACTCATAGAAAAAAATACATTTGGACATTTGGTTTGAAATGGACATTACAAAACCACTATTAAAAAGTAAAAACTCTTGTGACGCGATTCTCAAACCAAATTGAGCACTCGCAATGTCTAAAATTTCTAAATTTACTGATATCTTGGAGTAGACAAATGTATTACTTGGACTGAAATCAGAGGATGATTGAATGGGGTTTTGCCATTGGTGTATGAGGCCTTTCAGTTGTTTGGATTGAGAAATTATCATGAATTTCCATAGATTTATCGGCGTTTTTCGGTATTTCTACATGTACAACTTCTCTTTGCAAGCACATGTCATCTTGAAGTATCTGATCAATGTTGTGACTGAATTCGGCATCATCAGAACCTTCTACCATACGTTCAATCTGCACATCATCGGAACTGTAGAAAAATTTTTTATTACATAACTTAAAATAATTTTAAAACGCAACTTTATTTAATGAAAAGGAATTTCTGCAATAACAAAGGGATTTTTTATTTTATTTCTGCAAAATGGTACTATTCTTGACATTTCATGCTAAAATATATTTTTCAAGAAGTAG
Organism: Platygaster robiniae; assembly: GCA_028476575.1. Lineage (NCBI taxonomy): Eukaryota > Metazoa > Arthropoda > Insecta > Hymenoptera > Platygastridae > Platygaster > Platygaster robiniae. Next base: position 24,213,588 of record CM052021.1, read on the forward strand.
AATAATTTTATGACGTACAATTAAAAATTTGTTTGTATTTTGTCCAATTTTTCATTTTATGATAACTAATTTAGTTATTCTAAAATCACATTCTGATTTTAAAAAAAAGCCCATGTTAATAAGCCTGAGAAATCATATTATGGGAAATTACAAAAATTATAAGTATATTTTTATGCTCCAAATGCAAAAGCATTTATATCTTGCCTTTCTCCATTGAAAAAAATTGATGGAATAGCTGTTTTTTTTAGCAGTCCTCGACCAGAGGAACCAGGCATTTTCAGAAAATCATTAGCTCTAAAGTGACGGCTGCATATGCGAGCAGTTGCTGGAATTGGTTCAGAAACATTGCATGCTTTCAGCCATGCTTCCCTCCGATCGTCATGTGAATACTGCAAACACAATGAAAATGTTCAATTGACCGTGTAATATGTTTCAACTAATTTTCACGAATTTTACATAGTACATACAAAGTAAAATTATCTTGATAGATTCATTACATATAAAAAATATTAGCAAACAATAGGACTTTTTCATAATATAATTTTTGATGCATCAGCAACTTCAAGCTTTTGCAAGAGGCCATAAGCTTTATAAAAATCTACCTTTCCTTAATAAAATTGTGCTGACACTGGGTGACACTTTTTGCCAATTTTGGCCTTTTCAGAGCTAGATAATAATTAATCATGTACTGTACATTGCAGAAGAGAACCATTGAAAATGGAGTTAAGATAACTATCACAAAACTAACCGAAAAAAAGACAGCTCCAGTCCAGCTTGTCGTCGACAGAGGAGACAACTTCTCGAATTATCAGAATATTTATGCCTGACAGTATTAGTCTCCCCAGTTTTTGGCACAAAGTTTGTTGAAGTACCATTGCCTTCCTCAGCGATGAAGTCAACTCCACTTTGTTGTGGAGATTTGAAAATGTGGGCTCTTTTTTGGCTCAGATAATCCCTTTAAAAAGAAAATAATTATGAACTTATTATAACTTTAAAGAATTGTATGCATCTATATATATTTATATTTGGTAAATATTTTATGTATTTGAATCTTCAAAAATTGTTTCTTAAGCTTAATTGTTTTAATAAATGTATAAAACTATCTAATGAGTTATCTATTCCTTCATATTTTTATTCGCACAAAATTTTACTGGAAATTCGCATTTACAAGGAATCCACGTTATTCGGGGGAAAAAAATGGTACGTGCCAAAATTTTTCTTTGGATAAATTATCATTATTTCTCAAGTCATTTTTAAATATTGTCATTTAATAGTATAATAGAACAATCAGCGCACTTCGCACCCCATCGTGAGATTTCAAACAGCGAATCACAATAAGAATTAAATATGATTGGCAACTATTTTATTCTTAATGAAAAGTGAAATGTAATAATGGGTGGTTTCCATGTAATTTTTTTAAACAAATATGTATATGTATAACAAACAGTCAATATTTTACTTGCATTAGTTCAAATTTCTCTATGATATTATAGAAAAAAATTATTACAATTTAAATTAAGGTTTTGATATATCAGCAATTCTGTAAAAAAAAATCTATGTCATAATTTTAATTTTGCAATTTACTATTGTGGACTTGATTGTAGTAATGAACTATGTAAGAATCGTAACTTACTTGTCAATAAGGCGTATGGTGGGAATGCTATTTTTTTTTAAACGTTTTGAACCATTTTTGGCAACGTTGAAATTCTCAGGTATAAAATGCCTGCTGCAGAGCTCAGCGCTTTCGATTTTTATTTTCAGTGATTCTTTAGTCACATCAAATAACTCCAAACAAGTTTCCTCCCTGTTCTTTGGAAACCTGTCAATTCACACAATAAATATAGTCGAATAAAAGAATAATTTCAAAACTTTAATGTCAAAACTGATGTCAACGAAATACTCACTTGTGGAAAGAAATGCCATGTAGGCGGGAATCCGTAACTTTTCCGCAAATCAAGCACAAATGCGTGTTGCTCGACATTTTTCTTCTATTACACTTGATTACACTTTTGACCAAATTTATCGTTTGCGATATGCGACATGCCAATAACGCAAAATATCAAAAAAAAACACACTAATGTAGAAGTAAACAAAAGCAGCTGACGCTGACAATCTTAAAGTTGGTCCCGTGACGTCATACTCGCCTGACCATGTTCGACCGGCTTTTTTCTCGCGACTAGCAGTGCATGTAAATGCATGGTCTAAGAGACTATCTGAGTATCGTTGTAGGGGTCACTTTTACTCATACTGTAGTGTCGATGCGACCATTTTAGCCGAGTAAAAATTTCCGTGTTGCAGTAACCCCTCGGGCCAAGTCGATTTTACTCAGTTTTCAAGGTTGACAGATATGAGCTACAGAAGTTAGTGGATTAAGCATATCTACGGAACGTTCCCGATCACTGCCGACCATCTCCGAAAGCGACTTGCACCGACACAACTTACCGAGTAATATACACTTTGCCATCGGGGTTGATGCAACTCTGACACTGTTACTCGGCGAGTATGTGTTATTTTAACTCGGCCGTTTTCCCAGTGTGATGATGCCTTGAAAGAGAGAGCAATAATTCTTTCGCATATATATAATACTACTACATGGCCAGCTTGAGAGAGTAGCGCATTGGGAAGAGAAAAGCGTAGACGATTCGTTTCTCTCTCGCACAGGAGTTGACTGGAGTTAATACGTGAACGCATATCGTAGATGCGTGCAACAATACCAAGAACTGAGCATATGTTGAGGGTCGCGCATGCGAAGTACCACGCGAGTCATTTTATTCCTTTCTCTTTCTATCACGATGCTCCTTTGCAACAGGAGAAGATGGGACGCTGGCCATATAGAAGTATTACATATATGGTCCACAGTCAACCCATGAGTTATTGCCCTCTCTTTTCATAGCGAAATGGATGCGCAGTAGCACACACATGCGTGACACGCGGTCCATTTATACATGCGATGGTTTGTCTAGTGTTCACTAAAAACCGATTTTCATTCGAGTTAACATTGATGTTTCAACTTCGATTTTGGCGATGTTAACATCGATGTAGGGAAAAACGGTTAAATTTAAAATGTAACCGTCAACCGTCATTCAAATTGACGTAGATTATTCCATAAATAAATTTTTCTCAAGAATCGTACGACAACTATAAAAAATTCTAGAAATTTAAAGCATTTTTAATAAAAAATTTGTGATTAAAGTCAAAAAATTTTTCAATGAGCGATATATTCGAGTGCTAAAATGAATAAATAATCTGGAAAAATGAAAATTTCGATGTACTTGATTTTTTTTAAAAAAATCAGCAACTCGACTAAAACATTAACTCATTAATCATTGGCAACATCGACAACATCGATTTATAATCGACAACATCGATTAATAATCGGCAACATTGATTAATAATCAGTCCTATCGATTAAAACATCGATTATTATCGATGTTTTAAAAATCGATTTTTAGTGAACACTAGTTTGTACCTGTTTGTACTAGTTTGTATGAGTTTGTACGCTCTACACATTAACATTGTACGTAGACGCATACATCTGGATCATATTTACAACAATATTATACAATATTAAATAACGTCAACGAACGCGGAACCGGAAATTCTCTAAATTTCGCAATGTGAGTTACAAAAACAAATTATGGTATTACAACTTTAGTTCTTAGACTACTTTTTGTGACTTGCTGGATCACAGTTGGAAGAAATCGTTTGTTTTCCTTGAAAATTTTAACCACGACCCAAATTGTCACTCTTAGTTTATCCAAATGAATTATATTACAGTAGTAATTTAAAAAGGATTTTCAATATATCAGATATATAAAACAGGGCTTTCAATATTGAACGGGACATTAAATATTTATACATATTCGTATTTTACACAGTTAAATTTTTTGAATCTATAAGAAATTCCTAAAAAAATTAAAATATACATTTAATACACTAAAAATTAGAAAGGCGAATATTACTAACTTATTGGAAAAATATATGAAGTGATAAAAGAACGAAAATAGTAAATATGTCAAAAGAAATATTGAAAAGAATAGACTGAAAAATTTTAAAAATGCAAAGTTACTCATTTAGGCTTCATGTCGAAACAAATGTTAATAATTCTGATTTATGTAACGAAAAAAATTGTTGCTATAAACAATCCATCGCAGGAAAAAAAATTTTTTAAATGAGATTAAAAAACAAGTACACGAATTGAATATTGGAAACAAAAATTTTTCGGAAATGGATATATGTTTTTCAACATTTATATTTGTACTTTTTATAAATAAAGTTTTTGAATCTTTAGAAAAAATTATTAAAGAAATCAAATTTACATTTGAATACATTTGAAATACTAAAAATTAGAAAGGCAAAGATTAGATACATAGTAACAGAATAAAGAAAAACATTGAAAGATCGAAAATAAAAAATATGATCAATTTTAAAATGTACATGTATAATGAATAACTCCTGGTAACACTAATTCAAAATAATTTATACATGGGGAACAAATTTTGAACAATAGTAAAACAGTGGCAGATTCAAAAGTGGAAAAGAGGGGAAACTTATCCCTTATAAAAAAAGCTTTAGGGTTTCTAAGCTACTTTATTATTGTAAAAATGAAAAATGTTGAATGAGAAAAATTAAGCTAGTAAATATGCACTTGATTATTGTTCAAAAGAAAAAAAATAGAAATTTGATTTTTTCTAATGAAAAAAATGTAAAAATGCCGCTTCAATTTAAAATTACAGTTTTGTCATTGATTCAAATTGTTATTTATTTGAATAGGCTTGTATTTAAAAGTGCTGATATTTTTGAATACAGCTTTATGGATCGCTCACTATACAGGGTGTATCAAACTCTCTGCGCCAAAACAAAACCTAATATTCCTCATCCAATTTCAAGTCGAAAAGTCCTTTACCACTTTCCATAAAACTCAAAATTTTAAAAGTTATTTAAGCCTAAAATTTAAACAATAAATGCGCTCTCAAGACAAGTCGGTGTAGATTTCACGAACAAAACTTTCCCTGAATTTTCTTCATATTTTTCGGAGTCGAAAAGTCCTTTACCACTTATTACAAAACTCAAAATCAAAAAAGATATTCGAGCATAAAATCTAAGTAATCTGATTGATTGAATCTTGCCCCGAATATCTTTTTTGATTTTGAGTTTTGTGAAAAAGACTTTTTCACTCGGAAAAATATGAAAAAAATTTGGGAAAAGTTTTGTCCGTGTAGTCTACTCCACTTGTCATGAGAGCGCATTTATTGTTTAAATTTCAGGCTTAAATAACTTTTAAAATTTCAAGTTTTATACAAAGTGGTGATGGACTTTTCGACTCGAAATTAGATGAGGAATATTGGGTTTCTTTTGGGCGCGGGGAGTTAAGTACACCCTGTAGAAAATACTTTTTTGTACCTTAAATGATCATTTTCAGTCATGCATTTTGGGCTTCAGATTGTGTTTTTTGCAGAACTTTCAGAAAGCTGGTCATTTTGTTTTACTTCGAACCTAGAGTATTTGTTTTTAGTCATTTGTAAATTATCATCATTCCAGTGTATACATGTTTAGTCGGTGCATAAAATTATAAAACGTTAAAAGTAACTGAATAAAATTCTGTATCAATTATGTACATCATTTTAGGGCACGCAGTCGCAAGGACAGCGTGGAAGGGAAAAGTGACTCGGAAGTGAAGGATAAAGAGAAGAGAGAACGAGGGAGAGACAAGGAGAAAAAAAAACGTAGTGCATCTTCTTCGAGTAGTGGGAGCAGGTACTATAATTTTCCTATAAAATGAAACCAGCTTTTTTGTAAATAATATATTTTGAATTTTTAAATACCTTGATGCTAACAAGAATGAACGAGCCAAGCAAGCAGGCGAGCTGGAACTGGGGGTAAGGGGTATTTGTGAGAACGAATACCCCTTACCCCCACCCATGGCCTGTAGTGATGAGGCAGAAACTCCTTCTCCCGTGGTTCCCCAATCAAAAAGTTATGCTTTCTTATAGTCCGACGCGTTCGACTGTCTGGCTTCGCCTGACTCTCGCGCATCTTGCTTTGTGCAGTCCAGCCTTTGACATACTACACGTGCAATGAGATGCTCGAGAGTGGGTGCTCCTTGCGTGCTCGTTTGATGAAAAATTCTCGGTCCCGAACTGTTCGTTCTCTTTAGCAACGAGTGTATTAAAAAGCTGCAAGTTAGTCATAGTTTTACAGATTAGATTTTAAACCTTCAGAATCCTCATATGTGACCTGTCGCGAAGAAAGGTACATTAGAAAGAAATGCGTTAGATTGACTTTCTCTTTTACCTAAAAATGATGATAGACCTAAAGCATTTCTCCTAAATGTACCTTTCTTCGGGACAGGTTACATATAATTAATTAAATATGCGCAATAAATTAACTTTATATTAGTTTCTTTCTTTGTAACAATAATTTCACTGTAAAGTTTTTTATATTGTAGATTGTTTACAATTAATATGCAATGTATATTCCCCAAGTTTTCCTTCAATGCCACAAAGTTTATGAAAAATACACAAACATCTTTTGAAACCGAACATTCTCAGTCAAATTTGACAATGGATCCCAGAATCGCCAACATTCCTTTTTCATCAAAAAAATTTGTTAAAAATCCAGAAAAATAACCTTGAAATCAACTAAATCGATTTAAATCTATGAGAAATAAATAATAGATATACATATTCCTAGAATATCATGCCATAAAATACGAGTCTAATTACAATTTTCAAGTACATATTTTTTAACCAATAAGTTACTGTTTGAATATTTGCTTAACACATTTTTTTTATTATTATTTCATTTGTAATTTAAAGTTGAAGATTTTTACATCCTTAAGTTTCTGGGATACTATAAGTGGATTTTCTTTGAATTTGAATTTAAGAATTCTGAAAATTTTATATAGGCCCTTTTGGAAATTTTAATTACATTGTCGAATAGCAAGTTGACGAGGAAGTATCTATAGTGTTCATTGACGTAAATTATATTTATAACGACAATGGATCTTCTGATGTACATTACACTTGCTGTTCCAATAATGTGATTTTTTTACAATACCATGATCTCTTTCCTGAAGAGGGCTGAATAAATAGCCAAAAGCTTGAAAGGGATAATTGAGTAGGTGTTTTATTACTAAAACCCAAACTTATTATATTGGCTCCAAAGAATCGTTTTCTTCTGAAATTATTGACAAAGAGAAATGGAGCGTTATCAAGTATGAAAAAAAATGAAATTTCAATCTTATCAGTATTTCACTTTTATTTGTGAAAACTTATACACATCCAAAAATTTTAGAATTATTTTAATAATCAATAGTATAATCATTAAACAGAAAATGTTTGTGATACAAGTTGATTGTCCGAAAAAATTATTTGACGCCTTTGTACAACAGCTCGTCAGACAGCAGCTCAGAATCCTCGAGCTCGAGCAGTGGCAGCAGCTCCAGGTCGAGTTCGTCTTCGAGCTCATCGTCGAGCAGTTCCTCGAGTGCAACCGGTAGTTCTCGGGACAGGGCTCGAAAACGCAGCCGCAGCAAAAGCGTCGAAGCTCCCAGAAGACATGAAAACAAAGACAAGGAGAAGGAGAAAGATCGCGAGCGTGAAAAGGAGCGAGAGCGTGAGAGAGAAAAGGACAAGGAAAAAAAGCGGAGCACAAATTCTGTTTCAGAAAAACCGAGACCTAAAGCTCGATCCAGGTTTGTGATTTTCTTCATTGGACATGATCTATTTCGTACTTGCTATTAAAAGATACAGATATAAACAAATCATGGATCAAATATTTCTACTATTTGAATAATTGAAAATTAATCATAGACATCACTCGTTCAGATTTTTCTTTTTTTCAATACACAGTGTGGGATTTTTTTCCTGTATATATTTTTCATTATTGATTTTCATCGTATCTTATGAATGATACTTGGATTGGATTATCGGAGAGAGGGATTATTTGTTATCAGATCAGGAATTTATCAAATCTCATTTATGTATTTTTACTTGTTTTTGTAAATGTACGTCAGGCCCACCGTCAAATAGCTATGCTATTTTTATGGGGATATATTGTACATTCTGTAAACATTGTTCAAACTTGATCAGATTTCATATTTCATTCTTAATGAACTGAATCATCATGATAGGGAACACATCGAAAAATTTTTCAACATTCTATTCACACCATCTGGTTGAAAACTGAAAATTTATGGACACATTTTTTTCTCCAATAATGAAAAACTCAAAGAACGCTGTGACCCTACTATCCACATATTCGATATAAAACATGGACTATTTTTTTCCTATTCTGCATTATTTTTATTTTTCGAAATGCATGTGCCTCAAGTTCCAAACGTTTAAAATTGAACGAAAAAAATTTTTAAGTTAATATAGGAAAAAAAAATTTCTAGCAACTTTTGAAAACTTTTCGATCGTTACTGCAAACTCGATGCTCCCCAAAAAAATATTCGTCTCACTTTCTATCATGATAAAAAAATCTGAAAATTCATATATTTTTTATTTTCGTTCAATTTTAAACGTTTGGAACTTCAAGTACATAGAGATGCCATTGCCCATGGCAGATTTTGAGAGACAGGTTTATTACATTTTTTTCCAACAAGGTTGTTGCATTACAGCAATTTAAATACAAGTGAAATTAGATTTAAAATATGGAATTTTACATCTGTTTATTATTTTCTTGCTCTATTCAACTTGCCAAAGTGATGCATCATTTTATTTTTTAGGTCTCCATCCCCTCGCAGGAAGCGCAGAGAAAAATCGCCAGCTCCTAGGCCAACAAAAATTCACATTGGCCGCTTAACCAGAAACGTTTCTAAAGAACATATAATGGAGATATTCGCTACTTACGGAACGATCAAAGCGGTCGAGTTCCCTTATGACAAATATCATTCCCAGATGGGAAGAGGATATGCGTACGTGGAATTTGAAACCGCGGATGAAGCTGAAAATGCCATGAAACATATGGATGGAGGTATAAATTCTTCAAAATTTCTATGGATCATGTAATATGAAAGGATGCCTCACGTTATTGTGTATTTTGTTTTTTTTTTTTTTTTTTTTTTTTTTTTCTTTGCAATTTTATTATTAATCAATATTAAAGAATTCATTTAAGAGTTACAAAAATGCGAAAAAAATTAAAAAAATTATGAAATAAAATTGAAATTTTGGAATCACATAACTACATATGTTATAATCATTGATTTGTTACAAAAAAAGTATCTAATATATAAACTTTCAAAGACGAATTTGAGGATTCGTTTCTTTTTTTTTGCAAATAATAATTTTAGTCTAGGTATGATTCCTTTAATCAAAAAGTTTTCCAGGATTTCTAAAATAAGGTCCTTTAAGCTAGCAGGGCACATGTAGTAGACAGCAAAAAAAGTAGAGTACTAAATTGGGGATAATTTAGTACTAAAATAATACATAAACAAAAAATGTATTACACCTCCCAGTAACAAGTTATAAGCAATCCTGCCAGCTTAAGTTTAAGCTAGCAGACACTCGTCAAAAAACTTTAATGTTGTGTGAATTCCATTCCTTATATTTAATGCTAATTTCTTACACAACCAAAAAATTTATTACACCTCACAAAAACAAGTAATAAAAAATCCTGTCAGCTTAAGTATAAGTTAGCAGGCTCTCGTCAAAAAACTTGAATGTTGTGAAAATTTCGTTCCTTATATTAAGTGCTAATTTATTAAACTAAAAAAATAAATCTTGAGTGATTTTCGATTATATATGTACTGAGCACGAATGCGTGTGCACTTGATTTTTAGACTCACTGACCCCTACATATTCAACGTTATCAAAGTAGAGTACCGAATTCAGAATAATTTAGTGCTATTATAATTCACAAACAAAAAACTTATTACACCTACTTGTATAAAGTTATGAATAATTCTGCCAGCTTAAGTTTAAGCTAGCAGACTCTCGTGAAAAAACTTGAATGCTGTAGGAATAACGTTCCTTATATTTAGTGCTAATATATTAAACTAAAATGAATCAAGAGTGATTTTCCAATACATATATACTGAGCATAAATGTCTGCGCACTTGATTTTCAGACTCGCAGACCCCAACATATTCAAAGCTATCAGAGTAGAGTACTAAATTCGGGATAATATTAGTGCTAATATAATACACAAACAAAAATTTATCACACCTACCAGTAAAAAGTTATAAACAATTCTGCCAGTTCAAGTTTGAGCTAGCAGACTCTCGTCAAAAAACTTAAATATTGTGGAAATTACGTTTTTTATATTTAGTGCTGGCTTATTACACTAAAAAAATGACTCAAAAGTGATTTTTCACTACATATGTATTGAGTCTGCTAGCTCAAACTTAAGCTGACAGAATTGTTAATAACTTTTTACTGGAAGGTGTAATAAATTTGTTGTTTGTGTATTATATTAGCACTAAATTATCCCGAATTTAGTACTCTACTTTGATAACGTTGAATATGTAGAGGTCGGCGGGTCTGAAAATCAAGTGCGCACGCATTCGTGCTCAGTACGTACATATTGAAAAATCACTCTAGATTCATTTTTTTAGTGTCATAAATTAGCACGTAATATAAGGAACGGAATTTCCACAACATTCAAGTTTTTTCACAAGGGTCTGCCAACTTAAACTTAAGCTGGCAGGATTGTTTATAACTTTTTACTGGGAGGTGTAGTACATTTTTTGTTTGTGTATTATTTTAGCACTAAATTATTCCGAATTTAGTACTCTACTTTTTTTCTGTCTGCTACACATACCATGCTAGCTTTTGGGGCCTTTTAAAATGAAATTAATTTGCATGAATCTAAAGTTTTTCTTGATAATATTTACAATAATTGTCACAAGCTGTTGAAAAGTATTCATATTAGATGAATTTAGTCTACATTGTTTGCAAAAAACTTGTTTATATCAGATACTACACATAATGCATAACCTATATGATGTACATTGTATGTACCATGTAGGATTATGAAAGGTGTAATACTGTTTCGAAGTATTCGAACTGATTTTTAAAAAATGTGCAAATTCTAGGTCAAATCGATGGCCAGGAAATAACAGCGGCGCCAGTTTTGTTGCCTGCGAAACCTCGACAAATGCCAATACGTCGATTGTCACCGAATATGGGAAACATGGGACGTCGCGGTGGTCCGCCACGATGGATGGGTGGAGGAGCTGGCGGGGGCAGAAATTCCCCGCCTCGCTATCGTAGAAGATCACCCATGATGAACCGTCGTCGATCCCCCAGGCCCCAGCGACGCCGACGAACTCGCTCCAGAAGCCCCCTCAACAACTCGAGAAACCGTCACCGTAGATACACACGCTCCAGTTCTAGTAGCTCTCGATAAATTTTCAACGCCTAGCTCTCAAAAGCATGTCCCTTTAATCATTCTCTAATACAAGACCTTGTAATACAGCGAAATTTCGTCGCCGAGTTTCCTTGAAATTTCGATTGTGTATATATTTATATATGCCATTTCTGACTACTTGAGGGACGTCGTATGTTTCATATTTGGATTTTATGATTTAATGTTAACCTTTTTCAAATAAAAATCACATGAAAATTGATTTAAAGCCATAGAGCGGTGTTGATGTAAGGGTTATTACATTTAATGATACGCTGTAACGGAATATGTAACCACATTAATTAAATTTGAGTTGAGTCACAATCCAAGTCTTCTAGTCTGTTGAGAATTTACAGAGAAGCAGAGTTTCATTTCGGCAACGACACCAACGACGGTGCAAGGCCGATTTCTTTTCTCAATAGCTGGAAAAAAATTTGGGTGATTGTCAAACATCTTTCGTGCATAGCTTTTGTAAAAATTAGGTAATTTTCCTCCATTTTGAATTATAACAGCTTAATAATTATCAAGTTTGACTGCTGAATTATTGATATGCATAGTTGTAAAACTTAATCGAACCTACTGAGATTTCCATTCATTTAAATTTGTGATAGGTTCGATTATAAAATTCACATGAAAAGGATTTTTAATCTTTTTTTATGCGACTTTCCAATTTAAAATACCTTCAAGGCTTTGTTAATTGGAAAAAGTGGTCGAACTCCTTGGGATTCCCTCAAAACTTGTTCTCCGTATTTCAAAATCTCTTCAACACTACGATCTACAATTACTTGCCTCTTGGACATGTCTTCAATTTTGCGTTGTTTCTCTTTTGCTGCCTGAACATATGTAATGAGTAAAAATTGCCGAAAAATCAGAAGCAATTTACGTACAATTTGTTTGCTGAGCTCTTGGGCATACAATTTTTTCCTTCTAGCTTCATTTCGTAATTTTTCCATTCGACAAATTTCATCAAACTTGTTTTGCTGTTCCCTACGCTTCGTTTCCTCAATTTTCAATTTTTTTTCTTCATCTTCGTATTTCCTTTTCAATTCTGCTTTCTCTCGACGATACTTCTCTATTTCTGAAATCATTTTCTTTTTTCGCTCTTGGCTGATTTTCTCTTTTTCCAATTCCTCGATTTCTCTTTCCTCTTCCACTTTTTTTATTTTTTCTTCTTCTTGTTTCAAGTCCTCTTCTCCATTTGCCAGTTTTTCCACTGCAATAAAAAAAAAGTTTACATCGTCTTATTTAGTTCAGGATGCAAAAATTTTCACCTAATTCTGCGGCTCGTCGTACATATTCTTCTCTTTCTTTTTTCTCAGCTATTTTCAAATTTTTCTTTATTATGTCTTTGGATTCGGCATAAATTTTTCTTGCTTCGTCTTGGATTTTTTCGTCTTGTTGTTTTCTTTTATCGTGCAACTTTTTTTCTTTTATTGCGTTGGTAAATAGTTGTTTTAGCTTCAGCTTTTTTTCTTCCATCTGTTAGATAAGAAGAAAATATTACTTTCAGGTAGCCATTTCAGGATATTTCATCTTTGTCGGTTTTTACGAAAATTTCAAAATCAGTATATCGTTTTTGTGAAGAGCGCCAGAAACTATCATTTTCTAATGACATTTTTCTTTATTGTGAATTTCTCCAATTTTTTCAGTGTGAAACAGTAGGCCCTGTTTAAAATCAAGATTTGGTCCAGAATGTAACTATTTTATAGATCTCAATATGCGTTTAAAATGCCAATGTTGATATATTCTTCAGTTAATTGTTAGGTGCAAAAGGCTAGATTCTTCATTGATTTGAATATACTTTCATCTATTATTTACTTATTTTCTTTCTTACTCATTTTCGGCTTCGAATCATTGTTCAAAATCTTGTGCATCGTTTCTTTACGATACAACGATGCTACAACGATTTGCTTACAACCATGTCCATTTTAGTTATTTTTCGAGTTTAACCCTTCAATCAGTTATCAAAGTTGAAAGAAAATTGTGCCCTAGAAGTAATCTATTTCATAAACTTATAAAATTATGGGTTAAAAAAGAACCATCATTGGATGGATTTTTTATTAAATAACACCACGCGACAACTATCAGATAAAATTTTGATTTGGGGAAATATTAATAAAAATGGGATCTACTCTGAATTTGAAGACATACGTGTTCCAGGGTTTGGCTGGATTAGCTCCAAAAAATTTTCCATTTTAACCTTGAGGTGCAAGAAGAACACACCTACTAAAGTAATGTGCTAGAAAGAGATGAAAAATGAAACAATTGTTGAATATGCCAATTTTGCGACCTAACTTATAAAAATAATAAGACACGTGTATCCTCATATTTGGCGTAGATTTCATTTTTACTTTTATTTTCCGAGATCAAAATTTATGTTGCACAGTGTAATTCTACATACCTTATTTTTTTCACATTGCTCCAAGTATTCAAGCTCTTGCATCATTTTTTTCAAATCAAGTTCTTCCATTCTTACATTCATAATTTTCGAGTTTTTTGCGACGTCTTGTATTTCTTTAATCCTATTTAAAACCAAAAATAGTTTTTAACTACAAAACATTTGTATGTATCGTCAGCAAGAAAATAAAAATAAGTGTAGTAATAAAATAAGCGATACTCGACTATTCAGTTTATCGAAATTTACTGTCTCCTCAGTTCCTGGCTGTATTTCTTTTTCTTTTCAGCCTCTCTCTCCGTTCTATTTTTTTCTTCTTCTTCGTACTTTGTGACTTGTTCAGCAATTTCGGCAGCATATTCACAATCTCTTTTCTTATCAATACTTTCCAGGAATTTTTGAAATTCCCTTTGAACATTTAACTCTTGTAGACACTGCAAAAATCAACTTGAAACACGTAAAAATATACGTATACAAACATAGGTCAATTGTTTTACAAACTTGAGAAGCCAAAAAAGCGCTATTAATAATCCGAAAATCTGGTTCTCTGTGAAAAAGCAATCTTTTTGCTTTTTGTATTATTTCCATCCTCTCGATTTCTCTTTCCTCGGCCATTTTACGAGCTAATTCTTCTCGCTCCAATTTTTCGCGTTTTTTACGGTCAAGCAATTTTTTTTCTTCATTTCTTTTTATGTTCTAAAAAAAATTACCTTTAATATTGAAAACATCTGCAAATTAGATTCTTGTACATCTATATACTTGGACTGTATTGTCCCAGTTTTTCTTCGCTTCCTGTGAAGCTTTTCTCAACTTGTCCATTTTTTCCTCTTCTTTTTTGGTTTCCAAGTTTGTTTTTCTGGCTCCATTGGTGTAATTTACGAACCGATCATAACAGCTTTTTGGGGCAATTAGAGCTAGTGGTATTCCGTTCTATTTGTTTGTATGTTTTTTTTTTAAGTTTTGATTTTATTAATCAAGACAAAACATTTTTGATTCAAATACAATATGTACCTGGTTTTTCATTTTAGAAGTTTTCAGTAAACGAGTTTTATGTACTTGACTTTCAATATTTTTATGATATGCCATTCCAATCTAACTGTTATCTGACAGTATTTGAGTATTTATTTTTTGTTTTAAATAAATAGGTAAATAAGAAAGTATTTGGGTATATTGACAACTACAAAAATTTCTATTGTAAACACCATAGTCATGGAAATCAACAAAATAATTATACCGTTGCCATGATAAAGTAATACCAGAACATTTTTCAAACTTGGAAAATTCAGTTTATTCTAATGACCAAATTGTAGAGATGACGTGATATGAAAATTATTTAACTAATAATCCTGAAATAATTTATATATATTACTTTGAATATTATCAGTGGTGGATTTACGGGGGGGGGGGAGGGTAAACCCCCTAGGGATGGTGGTACTTTTATTTTGCATTGTGAAAAGAGAATGTCACTGATAAAAATCTGTGGCTTCCCGCTATAACAGAGAAAGTCACACATGCCATAATGTTTAAAACTTTATCAGAATATCATGTGAACTGAGCCTTATGGAATAAGTGACTTTCTCTGTTATGGCGGAAAGCCACAGAAATAAACTCTTTGATAAGTCAACCCCCCCTCCCCCCCCGGTAGTAAGATTCTAGATCTGTCACTGATCATATAATCAGTGGCAGATCTAGAATCTTATATTGTGTGTACATGTATAACCCGAAGTACTTTTTATACTATTAACGTTATTTTAAATTTTTAGAATTACAAAACATTAAACATCGGTAACATCGGTGGTGAAATATTTGTTGTTTTAACGAACTATTCATTTGAAATTTTACAAAATTATATATTGTTATATGTATATATTTGAAATATAATTTATTTCAAAATTGTATTTTATGTTTGAAAGTGTAAAAATTATAATAAAATAAATTCAACTATAAATTAAATAAATATCAGAAATGGTATATTGTAGGAGAATAATATTCTCCTACATTATTTTTGTTATTATTCTCTCATTAATTTTATACATTGAAATATATAATATGATTTTCTACGAGTTTAATTAATTTCATTTAATCGGAAATAATTTTATTTATAATATTATAATAATAATATTTATATTATTATAATAATAATAATATTATGTAATATTATGAATAAAATTATTTCCGATTGAATGAAATTAATTAAATTCGTAGAAAATCATATTATATATTTGAATACATGAAATTACACAATATATTTGTTATATGCAAATTTATTTTTAATTATGTATTTTTGTATAAAATTTTGTAAAATTAGAAGTTGTACATATTTTTATGCATAAATTGGCGATTTGAAAATATTTCCTCACAAGCTTACATTTTGGTATTTTTTTATTTGTTCGAAAAGCAACGGTATAGTCCTACCGGGCTTGGTGATAAAAATAAAAACACACACATTGTAAAAGAAAAAACAAAAAATTCAACACTTTTCGTTATCGACTGGAAGTAACAATGAAAAGTGTCATTATTTGTCTTCGCTCCAATGCCACAGATGTCGTTTCCAATCCTTTTCACGAAAATTTCGCACGTGCAACAGCTGGGTGGCGGTTTATGTTTTGTGTTTTGGTATGTTCGCCCTAGATTTTCGCAAAATCTACGCGAAAATCAGCCAATGGGATCGTGCGTGTTTTTCCCGTGAATCGTCGGCTGCCAAAAAATTTCTCGTTTCGTTCGGAAAACATTTTTCGGTTGACGAAATTTTGAGTTGAACGTGTTCGTTGGCGAGTATTGAGTGTTTTCAGTGGCCGTTGGTTACCTGGCGTTTGTTTCCATTCCCCGATTTTCGCGGTCGTACCGGGTAAGGTATTTTTTATCCGCTTTTCTAGGTTATAATTTCATTTACATTACGCATAGAGTATGCATCAGTGAAATTTGATAACTAGGCGTGAAAGAACTCGAATTTCAATTTCGAGTTCGTGTTCAGTTCAACTAATAAGGTGTAAATAAATATGATGAATTACGGAATCTTGAATGTTTACATGTATGTGCTATGTTTGCAGGAATAGAGAAAAATTTTATTTTTTCTGCTTCGAGGTGATTAAATATATTATAAATGCCTATTAGAAACAGGGATGATACACTTTTTCTTAAAATTTATATCAATGAATTTACATGTAAGACTATGAATATTTTGATATACATGTTACTATTGCACCATAATAATATACCTATGATAATTATGTTTTAAAGATAAAAGTATAGTAAAGATTGTGCATGTAATCAAAATCAAATAAAGGATTCAATTTTTTTATTATTACTATATTGTTATGAAATATAATGTGATGTGCAAAATATACATATTTATAAATATTCATTCATAGATGCATTTACACACGTGAATAATGTAATTCATATTTAAAAATAGATTAGGTATAAATAATGACATAAAAAAATCTCATAATTATGCCGGTATAACAAATCATATCATAATAAAACCATAATGAAATAATTATAATATCTCATGTAATACAAAAATAATAAATGAAATCTAATAACTATATATGAATGATGCATAGTTAGTTACATATATTTTTTATGTATAATATATAGAATATCAATATTGATACAATACATATAAAGAATAACAATAGATATACTATAATAATATGTGTATTATTGATATTTTATTTTCATCTAAAATATTAATTGTCATACTCATATTGATTCTTACTAATATACGTATTTTTAATAATAAGTAATAAAACCATCATATATTTGTTACTAAATTTTTATAATGTCTTTTTATTATATTTTCATTACTGATATACATTCATAATATATCATTATTAATGTATATATATTATATAATTAATGATTTCATTTGCACATCTGATGAACATATTAATTTATTTATTGCTATATTATGAGTATATCTATATCTGTTTTAAATAGATTCAAATATATATTATACTATGTGTGAACAATTTGAATACATAAAAATTACAATTTATATATACAAGGTGTCCTAAAGTCGACGTCACAAAAAAACCATAAATTCCTTATTTGATTTCGAGTCGAAAAGTTGTTTGCCCCTATCTACAAAACTCAAAATCAAAAAAGATATTAGAGCCTAAAATCTCACAAATTTAATTAGTTTAAACTTGTTACCCAAGTATATTTTTTGATTATAAGTTTTGTGGAAAGTGGCAAAGGACTTTTTGACTCCAAAAAATATGATGTGCCTGAAGTTGCACATGTTTAAAATAAAATGAAAAAAATGTATAAGTTGACATCAGAGAAAAAAATTCCTTTAGCTGCTTTTGAACATTTTTTGATCAGAACAACAAACATGATGCTCCCCAAAAAATATTTATCACACTTTCTATCATGATAAAATGAAGAGAATTTGGATAAAGTTTGGGTGTGTAAACTTTGCCCCCACTTGTCAAGAAAGTGTATTTATTGTTTTAATTTTTGTCTAGAGTAACTTTTTAAATTTTTAATTGTTCAAAAAGTTATAAAGGACTTTTCGACTTGAAATTAAATAAAGAATGTATGGTTTTTTTTGTAACCTGGATTTTGGAACACACTGTATAACAAAAAAAAATTGTTATGTACAAAAAATTACATAATAATAAAATGAAATTATAAAGTATACAAAATGTAATAAAAAAATACGATATGTATAAAAATTACGTCATAGTAAAATCATTATCAAGTCATAAGAATAAAATAATATATCATATAATAGAGGAATAATGCATTGATTTTTATAATTATATATAAATAATTAATGGTATATTTTATTAAAATAATACTTATCTATAAAAATAACGATTGATATACTTATATATTTATTATTATAAATATTTTATACTCATCCTTAACATCAATTTTCATTAGTTACGGCAACCATGATTTTTTGTAATACATAGATATTGCATAAAAAACTACCCTATATTCATTATTGAATGCATTCCAATTGTTTTTTTTATATTTTAAGAGGGTGATAGGCAATTGCCTATTATATATACTTGATACTACATTTGACACATTCAGCATTTGTGTATCTTGTACAATTTACATACATATACAATATATAAACATATTCTATTACATGTATAACATAAAGTACCTAATGTAAATTAATTATGTATTAAACATTAATTTCTATGTTAGAATATTGCATATGAAATGTTACGTTCAAATATTACGTAACTATATAATATTTATAATGGTCCTACAAATAAAATAAAAGTTGTTTTTTAACCATATTTACTTACATGATATATGTTTCATATTATTTTATACATCAATACATCATTGCTATAGTAAAAATGTCTTGACATTACTGTTGTTTTTATAATTATGCTTCACATCATGTTGAAGTTTGTCCTGTGTGGCCATTTATTGAATCGGGTGAATTTGAATTTTTATTCACTAGAACTTACAAAATATTTGGAGCAGTTCATTATTATGAAAAAATATATCGCATATTACAACCAACGTACAAACTAAAATATTAGATTTTGAGTTTGAAATAATTACTGTTTTTTTACTCAACATTTTGAATTTGTATCAAAAGTGTAAGAGAAACTGATATTTTATGCAAACTATTCTTGTTACTTCAAGTTTTGGACTATAAATAATAATTTTTACTTACCTTACTTATCTAGTTGTGGAGTTGTCATAGGGCCAGAATTTCTCAAACGGGTCACCTGAATTTGATGATAATTCATTTTCACTTGAAAATTCATTTTCACTTGAAAATGAATTTTTTCGATAGTGCTTACCATTGCTAAAGTAAATCCAAACTGATTTCGCTCAAAAATTTTTTTTATGTATAATATTAACAACCAAAGTTTTTCGTCATTTTTTAAAAATAAATTTATTGAGTGTGATATATTTTTTTGATTTTTATGATTTTTGCGGCAATCGAATCGTTATTCAACATAGATTCATCCTGATTTTTTCCGATTCGAAAACTTGCATTTTTATGCAATATTTTTGTATTTGTTTATAAAAAAATGATAAACAAATGTGTTCTTAACCATATTTTGACTAGAAAAAAAACCATATATACTTGATTTAGTTGTCTTTCATGTTCCGTTGAGAAAAAGAAAAGGATCGCGTTTTGAAAAAGGTTATTTAGTCGAAAACATAGTTGCGCAACCCTCTAAAGCTATGCCGTTCGTTCACGCGCATTTATTCGTCACCGTGCAAATTCTTCTTGCTAGGTAGGAAGGATTTCTTTGGTGAATAGATAATAAAATGTTGAGACGTATTAAAGTATCATATAATCTTGACATCAGTTTATTTCAGTTCAGCACAGAATAGGTATAGTATTTTCAAGGATAATACACTCATCAGACGATGTGCCTGAAGTTCCAAACATTTAAAATTGAACGAAAAAAATTTATAAGTTAATATAAGAGGGAAAAATTATCTAGCTGCTTTTGAACACTTTCTGATCGTAACAACAAACATGATGCTCCCTAAAAAAATGTTTGTCACGTTTCTTATCATGATAAAAAATCAAATGACTCATATTTTTTATTTTCGTTTAATTTTAAACGTTTGGAACTTCAAGTACATCTTCAAACGTATCACCTAGATTAGGTCGAAATTAATTTTCTATTGTAAATACATTTTTTTCTTTAGCGTTTGACATGTCAAATGTAAATTCCAAAAGATCAAGTAAAAAAATGTTATTGTTAACATTATTAACAATAAAATATTATTGCATTTTTCATCAATGTCATTTAATTATGTTTTTTTAAATTGAAAATAATGCAATCAAATTTATTGTTTGTCAAATTGTTTATAACAAATCTGATTTCTTACCCATATTACGTTTTGTTCAGCGTGGAAATTACCGAAATTTGTTTTTTCCGGGTATAATATGGTTGAGAAATCAGATTTGTTATAAACAATTTAATTATTAATAATAAAAAAATTGTGTCGAAACGAAGAAATAAGATTTCGATTTCTCGAGTGAAATTCATGATTCAAATTCATACTTACCTAAGAATACGCAATTTCGTTCTCTCGATTTCCCCATCTACTCGTTAAAAGCGAAAAAAATATTTATCAATAATGTATTCAAAAATAACAATGCATTCATCCAAGAATGTCGATTTCTCCAAACTCGTTCTAGGCTGATGGTCCCAAGGTACTCCCTCCCTCACCCCCTTCCCCCCAAAAAACCATAACAAAGGTTTAATTGTATCAAACTTTGATATTTATTTAACGATAAATTATCACAGTTACTCATTTCTCCTCGCCATATCACATAGAAATCTTCCAAGAAAAAAAGACAACCAACTCCCACGCGCTTTATACAACAACAATTGAACAAAAAAAAACTATTCATAGCCCGATAACAATTAAGACGCGCGACGTCGAATATATAACATTAAAAGAGATCTGACATATAAAATAATCTATTGCAAGCGTCAGTCGAACATGGTCCTCGCCAGGGCTCTTCACTTGAGATCACAGAACTCCTCCATTTTCCTCACTAGGCAACGTATTTTGTCCCCATAATATCTTCAATCTTTGGGGAAAAATCATCCTCCTTCCGCTTGGGGAAATCGGTTGAAAAGTTACCACGGCCTCCAAACGAGTTGCCCGGGTTTGGCGACCTGGAGGAGGCCCTGGTGGGCCGTCTGCACAGGCGAAGGCGTGGGCGAGGGCTGACTGGAGGCCGGTGTCAGGGGCATGACGTAGTCGTCCCCGATGCTGCCGCTGCTGGCGTCGCTGAGGGCCGGCGATGCCCTCGCGGAGTTGTTGTTGCTGTTGTTGACGTGGATAGTCAAGGGTCCGGTTTTGTCGAGCTTGACGAGTTTGAAGCCGAGGTGGGTCATGAGCTTGGTGCCCAGGGCGACGTCGACGCTGGGGATGTTGGCGAGGCAGCGGCTGACCTCGTCGGCGCAATGCGTGTACCCAGCACGGAAGCGGTCCGCGTCGATGACCGGGTTCGCGGAGAGCCTTTTCTGCCTTTGGAGCTTCTTCAGGTGGCGCACCGTCAGCTCCAGGATATCGGCTTTCTCGAGTTTGGCCACGTTCTCGCCGTCGCCAGCCAGGGCGATCACCATCAGGTCTTTAAGCTCGTCGAGGCTACGGTTCATACGGGCTCGTCGCTTGCGTTCCAGCATGGGCTTCATGACCTGGAAATGGAAAAAATCTTGTTGTTAGTTCACTGGTCAATCTCGTTTCGCAAGTTTTTGGATTCCGAGGAAAATTTCTTTCGAGTTGGGATGGTAGCATCGTTTTTTGAATACGGGAGCAATTGATTGTAGGTCGAAAGAAGCTACCAAATGAGATGTGTACAAGTTTAATACAATATAGTTGATATGATATATGATAATGTATCGAAAATTTTATTTATTTCTTGTGTGAAAAGAGGCAAAATGCCTAAATTACATAATCATTAATGATACATCGGATATAAACATTTCCTTTCAGTGAACCACACGTGACAATCAAACAGCATCATTCATATACAAGTATCAAACAAAAATTCATGAAATATTAAAAAATGGTCTATTATTCACCAAGACTTAGATATCCGCAAGCGCTTTTTCTTGAAAAACAAATTTCAACTTTGTAAGTATAATTTTAATTATATAAATTCCCTAAAGCGGATTTTTTTCTGAAAAAAAGTTTGCAGATTCTTAATCTTGGTAAAAAATGGACTTGTTTTATATATTTTACGAATTTCGTAGGTTCATTTTTAAAAGTGGGTCCCATTGTGCAATTTTACCAATATTTTTTTATATACTGCAATTTCGTAAACTGAAGCTGAAAATGTTTATTAATTTTCACGGTTCTGCAACGAATTAAGCTATTTTATTTGCGATGTGAAAATGAAATATAGATTTGATATTTTTTTTTATTAGATATCAAGTTTGTTTTAGAACAAGTATGAAAAAAATGTTGCTTATTGAAATTAAAGCGTATATAATTTTCCTTAAAGGTATTAAATTTTAAAGATGATTAAAAAATGTATCTCGGGTATTTCTAAAAAAAATTTTTTTTTTTTCAATTTGAAAAGAAAAGAAGATGACTTTTACGACAAAATCTGTGTGTACAACCAAGAAAATTGAAATTGATTAAAAATCAACCAACAATCATACAAAACATTGGACAACAGGAAGGATAAATTTTTCCACTTTCGCACACAAAATACAGACATTTCAATTTCCAGTTTTTTTCAGCTATTTTTACCAGTATTTTTCGTTCCTCATAAATTTAAATGTTTTTTTTTTTTTTTTTTTTAACTGAAGAATTACACACAAAAACAGAAAAAGAATCACTGATATTCGAGGCAATTGATTAAAAAAAAAAGTATAGAAGAAAAAATTTGAAAATTTCTTTTACTTTTAGAAACATTTTCAAGTTGCTTGATTAAAATGTTCAAATATATCAATCTATTCATTCAAGCTACTGCTATCATTTAAAAAAAAATATCCTGAAAACACGTGTCTTTTTTGCACGAGAATTCAAAACAGAAATAATAAACTCGTAATTTTCTGTACTCAAATATTTCACAACAATGTCTTTAAAATATCTTGACACAGGAAATTAAAAACCATTGAAAGAATTGGAAATGTTAAAAAACAAAAACACTGGGTCATTGAAAAATGAGTATTCTGATAACGAGTCTTTTGTCGCTGAAACCGATAAAATGCAGATTTCGTACGAGGAGAGATTTGAAATTCAAGACACACGTGTTCACTGATGCTGATATGAACTGGGAAAAGGGAGGGAAATTGGGACCGATATTCTAATATTGCGGAGGATCGCGATCGCGTATTTACCTTTCTGTATTGATAGGTCCTTGACATGGGCTGTTCCTGGCCGTCGACCATCATTGAATCGTTGATCTGCATGATGGATGATGGCGGGTTGTTGATTCTTGGATATCGTAGATATTGTCGCGTAGCACAAAAACACGCGCACTTTGTAGTTTTTTCAAGTCGTAACGCTGCGAACGGCGCGATAGGCGTAAATGTTGGCGGAGAGTCTCGCGCGGTGGCTTTAAAGGCTGGCCCAGGCCGGTGGTGGGGCACTTGGTGGCTGGGGAAGGGGCCAGTTCTCCGTGGGAAAGCAACATAGACTCTGGTTCCCAAGAAGCGCACCACCTGTAAGCGGCAGCTGCCAGACACGCGCCCACACCAAGCTATAATATGATCGTCCCGGGCCTACTCTACTCCTCTGTACTGCGCGTAGAGTACTCTGTACTCTCTCTCTCTCTCTCTCTCTCTCTATCCTTCAAATAAAACGACTCGAGTTGACCGTTCTCAAGAGGGACCCAAGCCGACTCGTGCACATTTTTCTATCGCCTCCTACTTTTTGCGTCTCCCGCGCGACCGTGGAACGTGCTGCGCGCGAGCTCCCGTATCAAGGGGCCGACATCCACTCGAATTAGTATATCATACAACTATACCTATAGGAATTTTCGGACCATGGAAACCCTCCTCGATGAATTCACAATCGCAATGATTTACCAATCATTTAATTTTTTTCTTAATCGTTTTACCAACAGGCAAAAAGGCCCCAATTACAACTTGTAGAAGAGAACACCCGAGTCGAAATTTGAATCAAACTTTGAACCATATAAATCGAGGATATTTCAGTTCTCATCGGTTCAAACGAAGCTAATTTTCAACCAACTTTACACCATAAACATGGCAGTTACTATCGATTTTGTCGATTTTACGCATAAACTACGTTTGATTTTGAACTTCATTTAAACCATTTATAACAAACAGCGGCGAAAAATTTGCCACGTTGCGCATGTGCGATTTGGGCCTGAAATACACGGTAATTTTCAACATTCTCAAAATGATACAAGCTCTAGTAACGCAAAATATAATAAAAATATGCCATTAATATTCGCAAAAATATTCGTTTGACCAATTTTTCCTCATAAGGACTTGAAAATCATATACTAGATATTCTTGGTACATTTTTTTGATATCGGCCTTATAAGATTTTACATGATAAATATTATGCGACAGTAATTTAATTAAATCACCATCGATCGCAAGGATTTTGGCCTGAAAATGCTCGGTTTTCCTGTTTGTTCATTTGAAATGCCCTTGATACATCCCTTGTTTTTTGGAAACGACGTCAAATCTACAAATCTACAGAATCACTATAATAGCTAATTATCTACTAAATAAAAGCAATTTTTTTTCGGCCCATTTTTCAATTTTTTGATGAATTTTCAATACTCGAAAACAATTTTTAACACGTATTGACATTTGGCATATAAAATGGAAATCGAAACAAAAAACAAAAGATGATCTGGGTGAGAAATGCGCCAGAATTCAAAAGCCGTGAAAATACACTGAGAAAATTTTTTAGCGTTTATTTCTATAGTTTACATGAATTTTGGCGTATCAAGCATATTCTTTCGTTTTTTCCTATAAACTTTTCATTAATACCTATACACTGACGAAATACTGCTAGAACCATAGGAAAAACACCCAGGCCCTTGGAATGTTTCCTATAGTTCTAGCCGTTTTTCCTCAGTGTATAGGCATTAATGAAAAGTTTATAGGAAAAAATAAAAGAATATGCTCGATACACCAAAGTTCATATAAACTATAGGAATAAATGCTAAAAAATGTTCTCAGTGTAAAAGTACAGCAGATTGTGGTAGGCATCACATTGTATTATACATATAAATTAACTTTCCCTTTGAATATAAATGATTTTTAATTACATTTCTATAATACATTAGAAATTAATTTAATTTGATCAGAATTAATTTTCTTCTCTTGTGTCAACATACAATTTTCGTCACAGCGTCCGAAAAGAAAATTTCGAAGAGAAGTAAGTTCGTTCAACAAGAAATCTATATATTTTTATTGTTTTCAAATTTTTAGAAAAATAAATGATGCGTTCTTTTTAAAGCGTAGATTTTACATTCAAGGAGCTCCCAGTTGACATTAAATATTCCGAAATGTTTCTGAAATATTTTCAAATGTTTAAGGAATATTTCTGAAATATTGCGTGCTGAATGGGCTGTTCATCAATAAAATAAACCGATTTTCAGGATTTCTTGATACCTCCCTTCCCTATCTCTGTGTCACAAGCTGTCAAGTCAGTTAGGCCCCCCTCTTAAGATGGAGGGATCACATTATCTCTAATATAATCGATGAAAATTGACGATATTGTATACTTTAGAATATCCGCTAATCAAACGTGATTGAATAAACTTTTGTACATTGTACAATTTCATAATATTCGCGTATTTATTTAAAATAGCAATAAAAATTTATATTCCTCAAATTCAGTGATAATTAGCAAACGCAAATAATGTGATGAATTTTTACAGCTTGGAGGAAAGGAAAATACTCATTCGATATAGTCCTTTCAATAATCGAATCTCAGGTTCAACTTAGTTGTACTTTTGATCTTGATTTCGAATGCGTAGCTTAAAATAGTTGAAAAACCACTTACTTATTGCGTGCTATTTAAGATTTCACGAGGGTTTTAAATCCGATCTAATAGGTTCAAATTTTTTATAATTCTGATTCTGATTTCGACTCGGGAATCACTTGTAATTAACATGATTTTAACAGGAAAATAAACTCGAGACCTCGAAAATTCGCCAGCAGAAAAACAAATTCGCATCGGTATTCAACTTTCCAAGTGTCGGCAAAATTTCACCTGTTGAGGAATGAAAAAGTGACTGAATTAAAAAGAATTCGCGGGAGTAAATTGGCTAATTAGAAAGTTCCCACGGCCCTCGCGCGTTTTTTCTCGCGCTTGGCCCCCAAGTGACGGACGAGACAGTCTACGAAATGCGCGTCGTCGCAGGTCGTCGCTGCATCCCTGCGAATGGAAATGCTCTTTTTTCCAACCACATACCTGATTAACGGTACGAACGGGAATCTCATTACGCCGGCAAATTCGCAGCTCGTTTACAGGAACGTGTCATTAATTCGCCTGCAGACCCTTATTTCGACTGAGGAATGTCACATTGCCTTACGTGCATTTCAAAAAAAGGAATCATTAAATGCGTATTTTTTTCGTACGGATTTTTGGAAGCAGAAAAAACGTACTACATACAAGAATATCAAATGTGTTATGAATAATGTTTAAATGTTATAAATAATGTTATCAATGTTCAGGGACTGCAGAACGTGATTTTTTAGGATGGGTATTAGTAAATGACACAAGTATTGTGGAAGGTGGAGAGGTTTATTATCGTATTTCTTCGAAAGGCGCATGATACTTTTTATACATTTTTAAATTAAAAAATGAAAAACTTTAAACACATCATTAAAGTACGATAATTCTTAATGATTTGGAAAAAATTTTTTATCACTTTTAGAAACTTATTAGTAGTTTTTTATATGTTTGAAACTTGAAAAATCGAAAAACATTAAAAATTTTCAAAATTGTCAATTATTCAAAAAAATGTGTTCTCCAGAAAATGTTGTTCAACTTAGTACATTGTATTTAGAAACATGTTTTTTTCTCAATATACACTATCATGTTTTTTCGAATTTTCAATAAATATTTGGAATACTCAAAAATAATTTAAAAATCGAAAAGAATCTTTATAAGTTGGACGCATTTTTACAAAATTTCAATAATTCGAGTAGTTGGTATGATGTTAGAAATTTTGTAAATTTCGGAAAGTCACAACACATTGGAAATTATACAAAATAGCAATATGTAATATTTAAAAAATCAAAGTTTTTGTAGAATTTCAGAAAATAACCATAATTTTGTAAATTGTGTTTATTATTATAATTCTCATATAATATTTTTCATATTTTTAACGAAAATTTCATATGCTTGAAAAGTATTTAAAATTACAAAAAATCTTTTCAAGTTGTACAAATTTTGTTAAAATTTTGAAAGTTTTAGGTAGCTAGTTTGATGTTACAAGTTTTGAAAATTTTGAAAAAACACTAAACATTCGAAATTTCAAAAACCGTTAATGATAATTCTAAAAAATAAAAAATTTTTTTAGAATTTTAGAAAATGTTAATCAATTTCATAAGTTGTGTTCATTATTGTATTTCTTTGGAATATGCATAAAAAAAGTAACTCTACATTTGTGTATAAAACTTGGCCAATAATTAGAAATTATTGGAAAATTGAGAAAAATCTTGGTAAGTGATGATTTAAAAAAAAAAAAATTTCATTAAATTCCAAAGATGTTGAATAGCCTGCATCAAGCTTAGAATTTTGAAATTTTTAAAAGTCGGAAAACATTCAATTGGAATCCCAAAAATTTTCAATACGTAGTTGAGAAAAATTCAAAAAATTGGTAAAATATCATAAAATGTTGATAAATGTTGTATATTGTGTTCAATATCATATTTATTATTTCTCTAAAATATAGATCACAAGAAATCTTCATGAGTTGCAAATTTTTGTAAAATTTTACAAGTTTGTAATAGTTGGTAGGATGCCAAAAATTTTTTGAATTTTCTGAAAATTATAATACATTGGAAATTTCAGCAACTGTCAATAACTCTAGAAAATTAAAACTGTTTTTGAGTTTCAGAGTATTTTCATTATTTTGTGAATTGTGTTGATCGTATTTTTATTAAAATATGGATAATGACACTTTTTTTCATTTTTTAGTAAAAATTCTGCATACTTGAAGAGTGTTCAAAAGTTTTTTAAAATCTTGCATGAGTTGGACAAATTTTCATAAATTTCGGAGAATCAGATAGTCTATAACATTGAGAATTTTGAAAATTTTTTATATTCAGAAAACATTTGAAATGTGAGGTTGTCAATAATTCTGAAAAACTCGTAATAATTGGAGAGTTTCAGAAAATATGCGTAAATTGTGGATTGTAGAAAATTTCGCAAGTGCTGTATAACTACAGAAACTGTGTGTAACATGTAATCTTTAAAATTTTGTAATCGAAAAAGTTTTTAACAAAATCCCTAAATTTTAGACAATTTAAAATTACTTTACAAGTTTTCAAAAGTTTAACAAGACGATAAAATTACAACTTAAAAACTTTATGCATTCTTGCGTGAGTATTTTTGGATATTTTACATTATTTATACATATTTAATAAAGTATCTAAGGCTATGTGCCTCAAGTTCCAAACTTTCAAAATTAAACGAAAAAAATTTTCAAGTTAATATAGGAAAAAAAAATTTCTAGCTGCTTTTGAACACTTTCTGATCGTAACAACAAACTTGATGCTCCCCAAAAAAAATTCGTCACTCTTCCCATCATGATAAAAAATCAAAAAATTAACATATTTTTCATTTACGTTTAATTTTTAACGTTTGGAACTTGAGGTACATTCTAAGGCTTGTAGTATTTTCATCGTATGAAAATTCATGGATCAAATCGTTCAGGCGATTCGGGTGAGGTTTTTTCTTCTGGGTCAAAATTTTTTTTAAAAATCTCTAAATGACCATATATGTATACAAAATTATTTTTTAAGTATATTTTCATGAACCATTGTTGTTTTGGTGTCAAAACAAAACTTTTTTAAATTATTTAGAAAAATCAAACTCGCATCCTTTTCAAAAAATATACGCTCGTGAATGAATGAGTATCAGGAAGTCGCGGAGGAAATGAAAGATGATTTTTTATCGCCCGCTTCCGTGGCAAATTGGATTTAACTTTTTATAGGGGTGAGTATGACTAGAGGGTGGGAGGAGGGGACGATGGCTGAATCAGAGAAAATTTGACCTTATTAGAACATCAGCTGTCCCATATGTCGCGCCAGCTCGTGCCATCGTGCGGGGAACCCCCTACTGCATATATGTATGTAGTCCCTTGTTATGTGTGACGAAGCTTCGCACGCTTTATTGGCTTGTGTGTTTTGTACGTCGCCCGTGCTGTTGGGTAACGTCACCTCTTTTTTTTTTTCCAAAGGGAGGTCTTACGTCAACATAATTTTCGGGGGATAGTGGAAAAATTCATTTCCGACCTTTCAGCTGGCCACGTGTTTTCCCAATTGAAATTAGAGTCTCATTTAGAATTTAGATGACAAGTGACCAAGTTACTATTTTGGTTAATTTTTGAAACAAGTATTTAGGCTACAGGCACCGTTACTTTTGACTAGGATTTGGAAAGTTACTTGTGAAATCGTGACGCGTTACTTTATGTTACTTTGGTGAATATTATAGTGTTGCTCGATATGTTACTCTTCATGAACAGTATTAGCAATTTGAACTAATTCGTATCGTAGTTGTACATTATCGAATTTTCTATTCTTATATATTGACAAGCATCACATTTTTTCGTTCTATTTTGCGATATGGATGAAATAGGAGAAACGACGCAAAAAGTTTGTAACTTTTCAAGTAGCGTATGAGATATATTGCAATTTTTTATCCAAGACAAAACTATTAAATGGCCATTTGATTGCTTCAGAAAGTTTTCCATTATTCAAAAAGGGCTCAATCAAAGCAAAGTGTAATTCATCAACGTATGAATTTCATGAGTTTTCTGAATGAAGAAATAATTTCTGGTCCTTCAGGAAAATGGCCTTATCATACAACGTGAATAGATTACAGGAAACAGTTGATACAATAACGTCATGTCTTCTTCCTAGTTGCAAATGATTATAAATTGTTTTCGGATAATAGAAAACGGAAATTTCTTACAAGAACTCGAGAATCTCATTTTCATATTTCCTGAAACACGTGCTGATGATTCTCATTCAGACGAAATAATTGAGTAACACTTGAAGCTATCATTCCAATCCACGACAAAATTAATCTATTTCTACTTATTATCTGAGAATTGATACAGTGTAAATATCCAAAGTTCAAAGTAAAACATATTTAATCCCAGACAAACTTTTGCAATTTTATGAAAATCTTACGTCTTCAAATTTACTGTTCAAAATTTTTCTTTCACAATCGACTCAAAATTCAAATGCACATGGAGCTTTTGATTTTCAACTTTTTTGGTTAATTTTAGGACTGACAATGAGCGGTATCAAATTTAACACAGGAATTACGCGGAATGCCTTATTTTCTTCAAGATTTTTAAACCTAACAACTAACCAACGTAGTGTGTTAACGAGTTGAAAAGTATCTTTCAAGAGGTCACAGTCGAATTTTTTTTTAAGATTGGACACCGCGTTCCATTACAGGATTTTTTATCTATAAAAAGCCTCGATTACTCATGCATGTGATGTTGGAAAGTATCCACAAATCGACGTGTGGAAGAGAGAAAAAAGGTCCCGCGAACAAGACTCGTACTCGTCGACGCGTCAAAGATATTGGGACGACGACGCGAGCAACAAGTTGGTTGGAACGAGAGCGAATTTCGAAATGTCACGTCTTTCATTCCTCGTGTTTTGACTGTAGAGGTTTTTGGCCAGTGCTTGCGAAAGCCAGCGCCCGAGTACGTGTAATTAGGTATCGGATATCATTCGTGAAATCGATAACAAATTCATCAGGCACTAGCTGATTTATAACGAAAATAACATTTTGGGTGGATGTCGATTTCGACGTGTATATTCCGTACAAAAAGAAGATATTGAAGATTTGAAAAAGCTTTTTGGTACACTGAAAAAAAGTATTAGGTAAATCAAATATAATATGGTAACTATTAATCAATCGCATACTTGGATATGGTGAAATAAATGTTTAATCGAATAAAACTAACGATAAATTCATATAAACTATCTAATAAAGTTCAAGCAAACTTCTGTATATTAACAGTTACTATATGCGTATTTGCTATAAATATCAACGAAGTAATTACCATCAAGTAAATATCATATTTATATGAACTCTTTGGAAAAGTATAGACAAAACTTGATATATTAATAGTTACCATATTGCTATTTGCAAGAAAGTTTCAAGTAACTTGGCCCAAGTTCAAAGTTGGTTGTTGGAAACTAAGATCGACCTAGGTTTTTTACTAAAAAAAAAAAAAGAACTGACGTGTGTGTTGTGTGTACATAACCCTAAGTGAATATTTTTATTCCTATTTTTCGGAATTCGTCCCCAATTCTGTCAAGAATATAATTTTTTTCCGTTTTATCCGAGGCGCGCGCGCGCGAGTACCAGATGATCATCCATCTACGTACAGGTGATAGTTATCGCCGCTTGACTTAGGGAACTCGATGGTCGATCTCAAATGCAACAGCTACGTTGGATCCAATGACATTTATTTTGCTCAGTCTGAAAGATATATAAAAATTGAGTGACTCGAAAAGTAATTAAACTTTTGTTCCATAACATTGAAGATGCTGGAAAGGCCATACTCCACGAGGAGAGGCTCCATTATTTTGTTAAACAGTGAAATTTATTTCTAAACCGGCACTCACAAGCTTGTCTGAGCTTATTAAAATTGTCGAAAATTTTCCACAACATTAGTCACACGGAGAAAAATTTGTTGATGTCGCATACACAAATATGGATACTGCGTCAATACAAAAGTGATAATCCTGGCGTATCAATAAAAATGGATGTGGCGTCCATATAGGTTTGATAGTCAACAGTTGTTAACATGACAATCGTTATATTTGTCATAACAATTGTCATATTTGTTATCAAAATTGTCATATTTGTCATAACAATTGTTATATTTGCAACGTCCATATAATGGACATGATATTTATTAATGCTGCATCAATGTCATATTGTTAGAGGATCATATCAATTTTGAAGACATATAAATTACGTTTGCTCATGGATCAAATATAAATGTATATTATATCAAATATGACATCAATATGTCATCTAAAGCATTACTCTCCGTGCAAGTATCGTTATATTTGCTGTTACTATATGAAACAGTTGTATATGAACAACATTAGTCAAGTATCAGTATATTAACTGTCACTGTATAGAACAGTTGCATCAAACATAGACAGCTTATTTGCTATTATTTTTGAATTTGAAGCTAACATTGATTTCTTACGCCATTCAAATTTAACACATATTTGATCTTAATGCACGTGAAATTGGTTCAAAAACTTAAGTCAAATATATGGTATCTTTGTCGCAAATACTGCAGATTACAAAGAAATTAGTATGAAACATACGCTATCTTCATAACTAAGATATATCATAATAGCTGACAAATATTTGAGAAAACGGCGCAACTATACACGTATATTTTTATTGAACTTACTGTTTTTTCAGTATAAATGTTTGTGTTGTTTCTTCCGGTAGAACTCGATTAAAATCAAGGGGTCTGGTAGCTAAAACATCTAGAATTGAAAAAAACATGAGTTATCTTATCGAATATAACTGGAAAGATTTTCAGATAAAAAACGATTAATAACGAAAAACTGATATTTCAGTCAAATTATATTTATTGTTGATAAAATAACGATACAGATATAGTTTCAGTAATTTCAATTACAAATTTTTTTTTTATTCATTGGATTTCAGTTGACTTACTGGACTTGCATCGCGGTCACCGCAAGCCTCTTAAGAAAAATCAACACGCGTTAGAAGTAAAACTTCTCTTGCCGCTTTCTTTAAGGTTCCGATGTATCGATTTTTATTCCTCACACCTTTTTTAGTTCTAACAGATACCTCAATTTTTCTGAGTAGTATTTTTCTCGTTTTTCAGCTGTAAATCACTTAAAAATTAACTAATTCCTAATTTTTAGTCGAACCTATCAATTAGAGTCTTACACTCTTACTAAATCCCAAAATTACTCCTTACACTCGAAATTCACTCGAATATCATCGACCCCCAACTATTCCGATCTAACATTACTCTTACAGAGTTACAGACTTACAAAATCTCAAAATTACTCCCTGCAATCGAAAATATTACACTCTTACATCTTACATTGTGAAATCTCCAAATTACTCTTTATATTAATTAAATTCTATAATAAATTACATTCTAGAAAAGTGATAATGTCGACTAAGAAGTTTTACTTCAAAAATTGTTTCTGGAATGAGCCATAATTTGGCCATTTGTTGACATTTTTTAATCAACTACATGCAGTTTGTTTTTTCCAGTAAACAATGCACTATTCAAAGTTATAATTTTTATGTAAGAAAATTATTGCTACATGCCTGTAAAGATAATCCAAACCATCCTCAATTTTTCCGCACAAACGGTATATAACTCCTTCTCAAATGAAAAGAAATAAAAGTGATTTTTTCGATTGCTTGTTTGTAAAAAAGTGCGATATGCAGAACAGGGGAATGTAGTCTAATATAAGTGGGACATTTCAATACGTTGATTGGGATTTTTCTTTTTGCCTCTTTCTTTGGCGAGTCAACAAACTTGATCGGGGCCGGGCCAGCTCGAATCGAGCACGTGCTCACTTTTCCCACGGCGCCGCGTTTCGCAGCCGTCTTATTTCTTTTCTTTGCGGCACAATCGAAGAAGGGCCCAATCGTGTCGTGCCACGGGCCCGCAATGATTAATTGGCAAGACGCACAAAAATGCCTTTCTTGTGATCGCCACCGGTGACGATATTTCTATTCAATAGGCTTTCTTTGAAATTGTTTTTAATTTCGTCTTGAGGTAAGCTCTTTATTCCACGATGCGATTTCGAAAAGAAATCGCTAGTTCACCCGAAAAAGTCCCATTTTGAGTTAAAATGTTTATGTAAATGAAATTTTTATTTCAGCTGATTTTTCTTTTTTTCTTTTTCAAATTGGTGTGTAATGAAAGCTTCTAAGAATCTACGAAAACAACTATTTTAAAGATTTCAGAAACCAGATAATTCATAAATTTTTTTTAAAAATATTTGTAGGAATGTCATCTAACAACGCAAGTTGAAATAATAATCTACCGATTCCGAGAAAAAAAGCGAAATCTTAGACACGACTATTCAAAGGCGCGAGTTAACGAGACGTGAATTCGCCGCTGACCCCGGTCATTGAATCGTCATGTGTCATCGTTATTTAAGCGCTAATTGAGCATCGTTTGATGCCATTATAATACCGTAACCGTTACCACCGCGCAACGGGCCTTCGCGAGGCAAAGGAAACCTTCCACAATTAACGCGAAATACTATTGTTTTTTGCGCTGGCGCTCAAAATTGTGGAGAAATCGCGCGATTCCAGGGTAAGGGCACTCGATCAAGGACAACGCGAATTCGATTGGACAAAACCGAACACAAAAACTCCAATTACCACGTCAATGCACTCGACAAGTAATTAAAATACCGGAGTCATCGGTACACGAATTTTTTTCCTTCCCCTGCCGATCGCATGAAAGTTGGGTTTCTACTTCTGCTCCCATGACAAAACATGTCGTCCCATTTTATGTAATTATGTTCTTAAAACTCATTTTATGGCATTGAAACGATGAAAAAAGATGAGGATCGATCCATCGAGCATTCCATTCTCTAAAAAAGGGGAATTTCGTAATTGAAGCTGAAGGGAACTTGATGCATTTATTGTGACCGTAGGATTTTCGAGAATTTTTGTGGATTCACGTAAATCTTGCTTATCATTCATTCACGACGATAAATTTTAGATACTTTTGAATTCGAGCTGATGTGGTAACAAAGTAGTTGAATTTATAATTTTCATATTTTTTAGTGCATTATTCTCTTTATTATGCTTGGAAGTCAAGTTTTTCCAAGCGGATTACATAAAATCGATTGATTCATTCTTGATTTGTTCTTTACTTTTCACGATAATTTTTTACATCTGAAAAACTATCATAAAAGTTTTTCTGAAAATGTGTGTTTTCGTAAGTTCGTGAACAAGTAGTTTACACGTAGGGGAGAGTTGGGTAAAGCGGAACCCTATAGAAATATGCACACCAAACCAAGTGGTTTAGTGTGCATACTTTGTTTAATACAAGGTATTTTTCAAACGTATGTAAAAAATTGAAAAAAAAAAGCATTATTGATGAGAAACAACATTTTTTTATGTTTACTAGTTTATCTATAGATAATATTAATGTTCATGCCGAGTTATAAATAAATTATTCTAAAGCTGCAAGTAATAAAAAAAATCGTGTTCTGCTTTATCCAATTGAGCCAACTCTACACCAGATATCATTTGAAAACACAATATTTTGGCAACGAATATACCAATTTATTGGAAATTTTGAAATAAGTAAAAAAATCAACAGAGAAAAAACTTATAGAAATCTTGTATAAAAATTTATTTTCGTATTCATCACAATATCATTTTATAATTAATAATAAAAAATTACCCAAATTTGTCATATTGCTATATGTAAAAAAAATTAAAAAGTATTCAAAAGACAATTCAATCATGTTTAAATAAAAAAAACATTTTGGCGTTCTTTAGAGAAAAAAAATTTTTGTGCTTTTTATCGTCAAGTTTGCATATATATGGATTATTTTCTCAACTTTTATAATTGATAAAACCTATATGCTCAAATGAAAAAATAGAGTTATTACTTGGTCATGCAAACAGTTGCAAATACACTTTTTTCAACTCCAAAAACTAAAATCATAAGTAAACTGATGATATGAAACAAGCTTTTTTTGCACTCTCTTAAAAAAAATCAGTGAGAATTTCACTGATTCAATCAGTCTGCACGTGAATCACTGATAAACCAGTAATTAAAAAATATGTCACTAAATCAATTAGAAATGACTTGACTGATACAATCAGTCACCATGTGCATCACTGTTGAATCAGCGATTTACAGAAATTCACTTAATTCGCTCAGTGGATCGATCAACTCGATCACTAGAAAATCAGTTGCGTGCGCAATTTCGGGGCCCCCGAGCAAAAGTGAATCACTTTTTCACTGTGCGCGCCAGACAGTGACATTACAACTGGGATCGTCCTGGGTGCAATATTTTATACGAATCGTTTCATGAGGTATGTGCAATTAATATATTAATTGGTTGCTGATGTATTTTGTGCAGCTTAATTTGAGATTTTTAGTCATAGTACGTATACCATTAACGTACGAATGAGTATCAAGTTTACAGAAATATGAGGTGATGTTTTTGTAAACAAACCCCTCATGGATGCTGTTAGATTGATACAGAAATCGTTCGATATTGGAATAATCATGGACATAAAACTGAAAATTTATTATTATTATTACTGATTATTTTTCGTTAAAATTTTTTTTATAAATTTTTTTGTTAATGATGCTATTTTTACACGAAACTAAGGATGTTTGTGCAACGCTTTTTGTCTGTTTCACGATTCGGCGACTAAATTTATTCTCGTAATTCTAATTACGAGAAATTAATTCTCTTCATAATCCAAATTTTTTTTGAAAATTCCTGTTTTTCCCGAGGGTTTGTGGGGGTTTATTCTGTTTCCAATTGCTTCCGTTTAATGTTTCTAATGTCCTGAAAGTGTTTGAATCAATTTTGCATCATTATACAGGAAATGGGACATCCCAGATCATTGACATTTTGAAAATCTGGAATTGGAGTTGACATTTTGAAAACATGGAATTCCTGTAAAAATTATTTTAAATGGAATTTTAATATTTTTTATGAAGGTTTGTGGGGGTTTCTTCTGTTTCCTATTGCTTCTGTTCAATTT
Source organism: Platygaster robiniae (assembly GCA_028476575.1). Classification (NCBI taxonomy): domain Eukaryota; kingdom Metazoa; phylum Arthropoda; class Insecta; order Hymenoptera; family Platygastridae; genus Platygaster; species Platygaster robiniae. Next base: position 24,250,765 of record CM052021.1, read on the forward strand.
CATTTAAGCCTCAATTCTTCATTTGATTCTTTGCCAATTTTTCTAATTTACTTTCAATATCTTTCAGATTAACCTGGAGTAGAATAGGACCATGGATTTGATGGAGTTGAGTACCGAGGAATTAGCCGTGGAGTTGCAGGAGAGCAAATACAATTTACCGGAAAATGTTGTGGCAATTTTACTGGGTGAGAAAATTCTCTAAACGTCGCTATACGTTCATTTTTTTTACTTCGTCAATTAGTTTAATTGAATTATATAAACAAATTTCTTTTTTTCACATTGATGTATGTCTAGTGCAATAAGTGTTCATCGTTAGCGCAATAAGAATGATTAAGTGTTATTAGTGTTTATTTCAAAAGCAATAAGTGTTTATGTTCAGTAAGCATTTCAACAAAGATAAGGCTGAGATCTAATTCCCGCATTTTTTTTGTGTTTTCCTCAGAAACGAGTAAATTACATTATCACTGATTCATTGGTCATATCTGACTGCAAATCAGCGATTCATCCCGCTGTTTTGATCAGTGATTTTTCATCGCTAATTGAAACAGTTTTTTTCACTGATAGTCAGTGGCTCAGATCCGATTATTGTGATCAGTCATTTATCACTGATAATCAGTGAAAGTTGACTATTTCGATCTGTGATTAGTCTCGCTGTTTGAATCAGTGATTTTTCATCACTGAATGGAATTGTCATTTCTCACTGATTGTCAGTGGCTAAAATCCGATGATTTCAATCAGTTATTTACCACTGACAATCAGTGAAATTCCACTGGTTTTTTTTAAGAGAGCAAGAAAAAAAAATTATGCTTTATGTCTTTGATTGCATTGTGCAGATAAGATGTGTGAAAAAGTGAGGAAAGACAGCAAAAAAAATTAGAAAATATTGCTCTTTAAATTGCACATGTAAGGCAGATAACAAATAAAAATGTTGTAATTGCGAAGGCATATTTATAAAAAAATTATTTATATGATCCATATTTTAACCACACAATTTGCACAATTTTGAATTTCTTGGAAAAATACAGGTGTTTCGTACATTTTTTTGAGTTAATGGTTACAAAAATTGAAAAATTGAGTTACGTAGTTTATAGACTGGTACTTGACACTTTTTTTGGATTTATACATCCTACAACAAACACCGTGAAATAAACATGTGAGGTCATACTGAAATCTGCCAAAGGCAACGGTTATTTTCGGTCGAACAAATTTTGTCTGTGAAAAAGAAAAAGCGAGGGAAAAAACGCGAAGCAAACCGTGTTTGATGAAGAAATTTCGCCGAGTACTCGGACGACGTAACCGATGCCGATAAAAACGAGGTACGAAATCGAAGCGCGAAACGCGAAGCCCAAATTAAGCGAAAAATGCTATGGGACCCAAGAGTACATCTCTCGGGTACGTACAGAGGTTTCATTCAATTATCGTTGGCTTCGCGTGTCGAAAACTCCTTAAGAATTCTTGTTCTCTCGCAGTGCAATATGAAAAAAAAATTGACTGAAATTTATTTTTCAGTTGGAAATTACTCTTGGACATGCAATTGAAGTTTCGGGAAGTTTATGGGAATCAAGAAATTCGAGTTATGAGTTTTAAATCAAACTCTCGAAATCGTGACAAGTTATTATAAAAAAAAATAAAGAAATTTCTTCAAATATGGTGACATTTCCCATATTTTCGGTTTGACACTTTTTTGTTAATGTTTTTTCGTGCATTTTTCATAACACTTAATTAAATTTTCTTAACGAACTGAATCAAGTTTTTCGTTTAGGCAATTTAATATTTTTTATAATTATTTTATCTGAATTTTCGAAATAACAAAATTATTTCAAATATTTTTGTAATTCCATATCCTGGAATTTTTGGCAATTCATCAATTTTTCAACTTGTGATTTTTAGACTTGGCTAATTTCAATCTGCAAACCCTTGAATCAGAGTATAGAAATTTAAGAATTCTGGATAAACAGACTGCCAAATTTCAGAATTCACAAACTCTGTTCAAATTCTTGAACTTCTGTTCGAGAGCTTTTTTAAAATTTTACAGAATAAATTTTAACACCCTAAAAATTCTTATCCCAGTTTCTTATCACAAATTTTTTTTTCGTTACTTTAGAGACCACGAATCAAAAATTGCAGAAATTCTGAAAATACGTACATAGGAAAATCATCGAAAAGGTAAATATATAATAAATTCCTGCAAGTCCAAAAATCTGTCAACGAAAGTTTTGAAAAGCGACTAAATTTTTAAAAAATGTCTCCTGGATGATAACTTGATGTATGCGAAAATGACAATTTAATGACCATACAGGTAAAAGCATAAAATCTTGAAAGGGAAAAATGTACATCGTTTGCGTATCATGAAATTGCATTCGAAAGCGAGTTTCCGTGACATAAAGTCGTCTCCTACACAGAATCCTCAAATGTGATGATGATTAAAGGTCATAAATTTATGCTTACTTACAAACTGTGTTTATGGCATGCGTTTTATTGCCGGTGAAACTTGGCCAGAAAAAAAATTATGGGGTACGAAAAAAGGAATAATGTTACCCAGAACCCAGCGAAAAACGACAAAAGCCACGAGAGAGGTCGATTTAATTATCCCGCGGTTCAAACACCGTTTCCCATCAGGCAGAATAATTTTCAATAATTGCACGGCTACCCGAATCACCGAACAAGTGAAAGGCGAAATTTACGTTTTTGCTCAAGCGAGTTGGACGAGTATTGTTGAAAAAGAAGTATGCGATTTCAGATTTTAATACAAAATGTTGATTGTTGTTCTCAATCCAATAATTTACTGAATCATATTAAATAACAAAATTACTTACAGTAAAAATATCGATGGTTGGCCAAAAACTTGTAACAACTACACTCGAAATTATTTTAACGAATGTTTATTACACTAAGCAGTTACATTTACGACTTTCGTGAAAAAAATAGCGTCGCCATTGTTAGAAGCTTTTTTCATGTTGAAAAAAATGGATTTAGTGATACTTAATTTATAAAAAAAATTAGCTATCGCAAATAAACATATCTCACGTAAACAAGAAAATAAGTACGGATGTGCTCAAGCTATTTCCCGCCCGTTTTGCCAAACTCGCACATCCATACCTGTTATGTCATGTACTATTATTTTTACCAACTTCGAAATCTACTACTGTCCAACCAGTGGTGGCGCTACCACTGGTCTGGGTGGTTAGCTTCACCAGGACCCCGCTACTCAGGGGGCCCCTAAAAGTTGAGTTTTGCAGACAATTTATTTAGGGATGAAAGGAGAAAGTCTTCCGAGTTGTCCTAAGACATTCCTATCGATCGCGATGATTTGAAATTATGTATCATCAAAATGTTCAAATAAATTTTCAAACATTCGCGGGAAATGGCAGCTCATGACAGTGTCACCTCAACACGATGTAACCTAACCTAAGCTTGCATTAGTGAAAAAAATAAAAACATTGAGTGACGTATGTATGACTCGCAAATTTTTACGTTCGGTGCGTCTATATAATAAGAATTATTATTATTGTTTAAAAATTTGAAAAAGATATTCCATAATCGAGAAGAGTAAGTATTTCGCCTCAGTTTAAAAACTGGGAATTTTTCGATGTGTGAAATAAAACACTGTTCATATTGATTACAATGGATGTTTGAATTACAGTTAATTTCATAAATTTTTTGCATTTCCAAAAATAAAAAGACATTTGTTAGATGTTAGTCTTTTTATAATTATTATTTCGTAATATTTCAAGTTATTTTGACATTTTTTTGTACCAACCTATAAAGGTTCAAATTATGAAATGACATCATTTATTTTCAGAAAAAATCATCAGTTTCTTGTGTCTTTTCTGCGGGTTCCATAGATTCAAGGAAATTTTGTTCAGACTCATGTTGTTAATCAGAACAGAAGGTAAATAAACTACGTCAAAAATAAAATTGCATTGCTATTTTTTACAAATCGAATTCGTTTCTCCTTTATAAAATGTCTGATATAAAATTTCTGCTAAAAAATATTATCGTTAATAATTATTATTATCTAATGAAATTGATCCGAGCTTTCAAATTAAAGTTTATAGTATAATATAACATAACTTCTAATAATAAAGAGGTAAATTTATAAGTAACAAAATTTAAGTAAATTGGAAAAGAAAAAATTATAGAAAATTGAATCTCAAGGAATTGGATTTACATTGATTAAAAAATAGTCAAACAAATTATATTGTTAAATATATTGAGAATTTAATATTATAAAAAATATCATTCAAATTTTCAAATGTTATAATAATTGATCAATTTTATCACGAAATAGTTATGTTCATGTTAAATTTTGTTATTTTTTTCATTCATTGAAAATAATTGATTTTATGATCCACATGACTTTCCCACTGAAATATTTGGACTTAAAGTTTTAGAAATTTTGTCTCATAATACATAGTTGGTACATCTAGTTAAAAGTTGTTGCAATCGAACTCTTGCTTCCCTTGAAGTTGAAATTATGAATCTTGAGTTAATGTGAGGATTTTGTCTGTATACGAGGGGGGACCCAAAAGTAACGGGAATTAGGTGATGGGGGGACCGCGGAAGGGGGGATCGGGTTCTCCACTGGTTCTCTTCCAAGCTGCTACTCTCCCAAGTCAGTGTGCAAAGTTCATTTGCTGTGAGTGCATTCGTTCGTCCGTAAGAGTTTTTCTAGTGAAACGACTTTTTCCGTTTCGGCGAAAACGTGAAATGGCTGAGTGCGGAGAGCAACGCGCGGCTGTAAAATTTTGTTTTTTGTTAGGAAAAACACCCGCGGAAACCCTTGTGATGCTGAAAACAGCTTATGGGGATAATGCTTTGAGTAAAACGCGTGTGTACGACTGGTTTTCGCGTTTCAAGAATGGAGAGATGTCAATAGAAGACCAACCTCGTTCTGGGCGCCCCTCGACTTCAAGAACGGACGAAAACATTGAAAAAATCAACACTCTTGTTCATGAAGACCGTCGCCGAACCATCGATCAACTTTGTGAGATGTCTGGATTGTCATGGAGTTCAATTCAGAGGATTTTAACTGAAGATTTGAGCATGAGGAGGATTGCAGCCAAATTTGTTCCTCGCCTTCTCTCCGACGATCAAAAGGAGCGTTGACTTCAGGCCTGTCTTGAGCTGCAAAATCAGTTGGATGAAGACCCAGATTTTTTTCTCAAGGTTATAACTGGCGATGAATCATGGTGCTATGGCTACGACCCCGAAACAAAGCAGCAATCAAGCCAATGGAAGACACCCCTCTCGCCTCGTCCAAAAAAGGCACGCCAAGTGAAGTCCAACATCAAGACATTGCTCATTTGTTTCTTCGATTGCAGAGGTATTGTGCACGCGGAATTTGTTCCTCCAGGCTAAACGGTCAACCAACACTTCTACTTGGAGGTTTTGAAAAGGTTGAGGGAGAACATCCGGAAGAAAAGAGCGGATCTTTGGCGCACAGGAGATTGGTTCTTCCACCACGACAATGCACCTGCCCACACAGCGCTGTCCGTGAAGAAATTTTTGACCAAAAACGGCATGACACCGATTGTTCACCCCCCCTATTCACCGGACCTTGCCCCCTGTGACTTTTTTTTGTTCCCTAGACTCAAAAGGGACATGAAAGGAAAACGTTTTGGGACTGTAGAAGAGGTGAAACAAAAATCGCTGGAAGGTTTAAAAAACATTGAAAAAAATGAATTTCAGAACTGTTTTGAACACTGGAAAAAAAGATTGAACAAGTGTATTACAGTCAATGGGGGTTACTTTGAAGGTGATAAAAATTGTGTGTGAAAAAATTTGTCAATAAAAAAGTTGTAACACAATTCCCGTTACTTTTGGGTACCCCCTCGTATGTGTTTCAGAAAAATGAAACGTTCGTATCTTAGTGGAGCTCAAAAAAGAAAAAAGAAAGCTGAAGAACAAACTGAGATAAAAAAGTTGAAGTCTATTTCCTCATTCTTCACGTCCAATTTAGAGCAGAAGCAAATTCAAGAGCAAGCAAGTAAACAAAATTCAAACGAAGATGTAGAAAATAATCATGAAATTGAACAAGATCAGAATATAGAAGTTGAGAAACATGAAGCTCGTAACGATGACCAGGAATTGAGTGAACAAGAAAAACATCCTGAAGAAAACGCATTCCGTGAAACGAATCCTAGAAGTATTCAAGATAAACATGTACTTGAAAAAGAAAATCCAACTGACAAAGGGCATTTCGAAGAAATTTTATCTTCAGAACAAAAAAAATTTATAATCGCAACTGGTTCCTGTAGACCTCAAGGGCCTTTTCCCATCGATCCTGCTTCGAACTCTCATTTTTCTGCTTACTTTTATGAAACAACAAATAAAGTTGGATTGAAATTCACTCGTGCCTGGATATGCTATTCAAAAATTCTGGACTGTGCTTACTGTGAACCTTGTTGGTTGTTTGCTGATCGGAAAAATCCCCATTATCAACCACTCTGGGTTGAAGGTGTTAAAAATTGGCCGAAATTAAGCAATAAAATCACAATTCATGAACAGTCGCAAGTTCATCATGATGCATGTGTCATATTTGAGTTGTGGCGGTCAAATAAGACTATTGATGAAGATCTTGAACAGAAAACCTTACAAGAAAAATCGTTTTGGCGTAAAGTGTTGCATCGAGTACTCAACGTCATTCTGACTTTGGCGACGTCTAACTTGGCCTTAAGAGGACATCGCGAGAGTCTTGAAAAATCAGAAGACAAGGGAAATATAGGAAATTTTCTCTCTATCATAAAGCTTCTCGCTATTTACGATCCTGTTCTGTAAGAACTAATTTCAAAACCTGAGCGATCAGTCAAATATCTGAGCCATGACATTCAAAATGAATTAATTTGTCTGCTGGCGAAAACTGTAGAAAAAAAGATAGTACAAAGCATCAATAACGCTCCATTTTTCTCAATAATTTCTGACACAACTCAAGATATAACGAAAATCGACCAGTTAAGTCAAGTTATTCGATATGTTGAAATCGAAAAAGACGAAAGTGGGAAATCAAAAGAAATAAGAATAAACGAATCTTTTCTTGGTTTTGAGGGAGTAAATGATCAGTCAGCTTCTGGTTTAGAACTAAAACTCTTGAATGGACTTGAAAAAAGAAATATAGATCTGAAAAAATGTCGAGGGCAGAGTTACGACGGAGCGGCTGTCATGAGTGGCATTTATTCCGGAGTACAAGAACGAATTTCACAGAAACAAGAAAACGCAACGTTTGTTCATTGTGCTGCACATCGACTGAATCTTGTTCTAAATGATGCTGCCAATGGAATTCCAGGAGTACGAAAATTTTTTGACTTAATTCAAAGCATTTACGTTTTCTTCGCTCAAAGCGCCCCTCGTTGGGATTTACTGTTAACTTTTTTCGAAAACAAAGAAAACACTGGTCGAAATCAATTAAAAAGGCTTAACCCCACCAGATGGTCTTCGAGAGATGACGCGTTGAATGCAATCGCATTTAGATACAAGGATATTTTGCGAGTCTTATCACATTTGATTCTTGTTGGCCAAAGTTTAAAGGAACAAAATGAAGCGAAAGGACTCAAGCAACACATGGAAAAATTTGAATTCGTTTTTTAAGTGATATTACATAAGAAGATTCTCACAACGACAAACACTGTTTCAAAACTTTTGCAAAATCCAGAATGTGATTTATTTTTGGCTAGTTCTCTTCTTTTGAACGCTAAAGAAGAATTGGACAAATTTTGCAATAGTTACTCAGCTGCAAAACAATCTGCAACAGAACTGAGTGCTGAGTGGGGAATCAAGACTGTCTTTCATAATGAACGTTTCAAGAAAATAAAAAAAAATTTTGACGAACTCTGTGAGAATGAACGATTGACAAACGCTGAGTCAAGATTCAAAATTGAAGTCTACGTCAAATGTCTGGACGTCGTTTGCAGTCAGTTGACCAAGCGTTTCAAAAGTTTACATTCAGTCGTCCAAAACTTTCGCATCATTCATCCCCAGGAGTTACTCAAGATGAATGATCGTGAATTGATCAACGAGGCGCAACGGTTGATCATCAAATATAACGAAGACATCAGCGAAGAATTTCCTCAACAAGTGAACCAGTTGCGATCGGCACTGAAGAAACAAATAACGAAGTGTAAATCTATCAAAGAGTTTGCCAATCTGGTCCTGGTTCAACATTCAGCGTTGTCAACAAGTTTTCCTGATGTTTGTACTGCCTTTCTGTTATTTTTAACTCTACCAGTCACGACGGCCACAGCTGAACGGTCATTTTCAAATTTAAAATTGATCAAAACTTTTTTGAGAAACAGTACGGGCGAATCACGTTTGAGTAGTTTAAGTTTGCTGTCAATCGAACATAAAATAGCCAAAAGCTTGAGAAATGAACTTGATCAGTTAATTGATACTTTTTCAGAAACGAAAGTTCGACGCAAGTTAATTTGAAAAATTACATACTTCCGCGCGTTGCTATTCAATGAACTCGTATTATCATTTCATTTACACTTAAACTTCTTTTTTTTTATTTTTTCTTATACTCCACTTCTCGAGAAAAAAGTGTGTAGTACAGCTATGTAAAAGTAAATATATTGCAAGAAACACAAGTCTTACTTTTTTTTCAAATCTACCTCATCTGAACTACCACGAATATTGAATATTATCTGAAAATGCCAGAGATCATAAAAAACATAAAAAACAAAGTTATTTGAGAATGTATGTAAAATTCAGTCATGCATGTTGAGTTCCATAAAAGCACAATTAAATTTATTTTCGAAGGGCCCCTTCACATAAATCAAACCAGGGCCCCCTAAATCGTAGCGCCGCCACTGTGTCCAACCACGGCCGGAGTATTTCACGAATCCCATGGTGCTACATTCCGCATCGTGTAATAAAAGTAGATAATACCAGAAATCATCGAAACCACAAAAGCCAATCTTACGACTCGTAAAATTTCCAAAACAATATCTTCCCTGCAATTCGTTTCTCCCGGTCCATGAAAAAACGCGCGCAAAAAAAAGGGTATTAACGAAAATGTGTTACCTCACTTGGACACGCGTTGATGGAATCGCGAGAGCGATCACGCGCGCAATAATACCTTGGCACGCGCGCAATCGCAGCCGCGGAGGAGAAATCACGCGCTTCTTGTTTCATTGTTTTCTCCCCGCATTCTTGGAGCCTCGGGGCCCGCTGTGTAGCTGCTTCTTTTCTTCCTACTTTCGTGCTCTTGAGCCTCCTTCTCTTCTCCACGGGGCCCGAGAAGACTCGTGGGAAAATGAGGCAGGTGGCTAGGGCGCTCCCTGAAACACGCGGCCCAATATCGCGCTAGATCCTGCCTGCTCGCTTCATCGAGACGAAATGCCTTTCCTTTTAACTCCAGTCAACGATTTTCCGTGAAGCAATTAAGAAAGAAACTGGAATTTAAATCATTTTTCATCGGCGTAACAAATCACATTCATTTCATTCCAGGAACTAAGTGTATGCATGAGAATCGAAACGAAAGTATATACATCAATATCGGCTCGTCCGATTATTATTGGAATCATTGGATATTCCATATTGACATATTGAAAAGGAAATATTGATACGTTCATGTAACGTATGAATTTTGATGGATTTTTTAGAAAATCTATTTGTAGTTGGTTCATAGATTATTAGAAAGGGTAAGTGGGATAAAGTGGAAAATGGCACTTCCCGGTCTAACTGTCAAAGTACATTTATCATGCGCCATTGAAATCTGTTAATTACGACCCTAAGCGAATCGTTACGGTATACCGACACGTGCACAAGGGTTTTTGTGCTCTCTGACAGTTGTCAAAGTTTTCAAGTGGTTGCGAAATTTCATACTCCCAAGTTTGCAAATCGATTTTTTTACTGTTCTTTAAGATAACCCGACTGTAAGTACGGTCCAAGTATTCTGTTGCGAAACCATAAGATCTCTAATGTTTCATTTTCCATTTTCACATTTAGCATATTCTTATTATTATTCTTGTGTAATACTCCAGGCTATAAAATCAGCTTTTCCCTTTTAATCATTAAGTCGATATAATTACAATGCTGATATCTCCACAATACTTATCGGACTGATGTCGGGTCATTGCTCTATTGTTTTCTGATGTCAAATCAGCTTCACCTAGGTATTTCCCACAACATTATCATCGCACTGATGTCGCGTCATTACAGTACTGTTACTTGACACATTATCACACTATTTTTATCTCTTTAATGATTTGTAAAAGGAAACGTCTCATTTGTAATCTCAGTCGTTTCCTAAATTTGTTTGCTCCAAAGTTCAATTCTTCTCATTTCCTAGATTTATTTTGTTCGAACGTTGACCTCATGTAATTTCCTAAATTTGTTTGTTCCAAAGTTAAATTCTTCTCATTTCCTGAATTTGTTTTGTTCGAACGTTGACCTCATGTAATTTACTAAATTTGTTTACGACTGATTGTAAGCCTATAAAAGGCGGACGTTTTCGAGTGCTTTGGCTAAGTACAGTTCAGTCTTCACGAAGCTCAAATCGGTTCTATCTTATACGAGATCTACTTCAGTTCAGTAATCTTCCGCGTGCGGACATTTTGTTGGGTGTGATTGTCAATAAAGACTTGGTTTTTGAAACGCAGTCGCGTTTAATTTGACTTAAACAAAGTGCACCGTGGTGAACCAGTGGAAGGCACGAGAGAACCGAACAATTCTTTGCAGTCTTCAATATAATTGTGCAAAAAAAATTTCATGTCATTTATACAATGTAAAAAATGACGCTCACATTTTTGCAAAAAGTGCAGTTGAAGTAAAGTGGGAAACTTTCTTTGGGGTGAAGTAGGAAACGTCAAAAATCGCTAATATAAGGCGTATTTTTGCATCCAAATTTTGTGAATTCATTGTTAATGATTAAAAAGTGTTGTGGACTTATTTATGTAATTTTTGCCTCGAAACACTTACTTCGTCTCGGTTTCATCAGTTATCGGAACATAAAATATCGTACGCACGGCGTGAAAACGAGATTTTCTAACAATTAGCAAATCAAATCAGGAAAGGACGAGCTAACAAAAAAATACCGGTAAAGAAAACAACAGCAGCAAAGAAAAAAACACCACAAAAGAAAAGATCGAAAAAGAAACAAGAAAGTTCTAGCTTTGATGAAGATCAAGATTTTTGCACCAATCATCTGCAACTCGTGCTCGAAATTATGATCAGGCACAATACGATCACATGTAACAAAAAAGATTGTCAACGATTATATCATCTGAAATACATCAACCCAACTATTGCCCACAGTGTGACTCGGAACTGGATATTTCTTTAGAGAACGAAGAATTAAGCTACTATTTTACTATTTTTTTAAACACTTTTTCATTAATTTTTTGTGAAGCAAAAAATGTTTTTTTTTTTTTTTTTTTTTTTTTTTTTTTACATTTACTCTTAAGGTGTATTCTTTGAATCTTCTTTGACTTGAAATAAAGATTTGATAAATTTGTTACAAGATTTGTGTTAGGTTCATAAAGTCTTCCACTTTACCCAACGAGTTTTAATTTTGGCCATTTTGAACATGATTAGTCGGAGCTCAGTAACTGATGAGAAAATCAATATTTTCGGTTGGTTTTTGTGACAAAAAGATAGCTAATTTTATTCTCTTTACTATACGAAGTTTAAACATGAAAAAATAATGAGTTATGTTCACTTAACGGAGCTGCAAAAAAAAGTTTCCCACTTTACCCCACTTACCCCTATAACTGTTGAAAAAAATGGCAAAAATTTCCCATAAAAGTATTTAAAGGGTTTAACCTATATTCTGTACTAAATTCTTCTTATTTAAAGACCTGGAAAATTTTCCATACGATATGAGAATACTTTCATTGATATGAAATTTTTTTCACAATTTATGGCAGAATTTCCATTACGCATGAAACATTGTTCGGATCTATTTATGGGAAAAATCTCATACAGAATATGGGTTAAAAAGTTCTAAAGCTTTTATGAAAAATTTACCAACCTTTTTTTCCCATAGTGTATATCTATAGTTTTTTTTTTTTTTTTTTTTCGTACTCACAATACTCATACAATTTGAAGGACTCTCTGGTATTATGCATTTTTGCATAGATATCTCAGATTTAATGACGTATAATTTAGAATCTTTTGAATTTATATCTTACAGATTTTAGTAATTCAATGCATTTTTAAGACAGTTTATCAATACCTGTTTTTTTTTTTTTTTAGTATTTTTTAATAAGTATATACACATTCATGAAGCGTTTCAGGAGTTTCTAGTATTTTATAGATTTGTCGGTATTTTTATGGATCGTTATGATTTAGATTTCTAGAAATTTTTCCTTTAGAACTTCAACTGTATTAAATTTTTTATATTTAAACGGATTTTGCTGGAAACTATCTTCCTAAATAAATAGTTTTTACATTAATTTCTGTTTTCCTTTAGTATTTAGATAATTCAAGGATTTTTCAATACTCTTATAAATTGCTGTAGAGATTTTCTAGATTTCGATGCTTTGGATAGTGAAGTGTAACAAACTTTAATTATTACATGTATTTCTAGCATTTTAATATTTTTTGTGTTTCGCATTTCTTGTTATTTATGAAATGTAGGATTTCTTCGTTTTTGAAAGATACCTACCTACTTTTTTAGATACAATACAGTTTTCAGAACAGTGCTCAGAATTTTCATAGATTTTAGAAAAAAAATTAGTATTTTTTAGTACTTTTAGTATTTTCGGGTATTTATTGAAGTTCGTAAGATTATTAGTATTTGTACAGATTCCTACGTATAGATTTCTAGAATTTTATGCTTTAGAATCTGAAGCACCATCGGTTTTGAGTACATATATTTGTTATTATTAATGGTTCATAAAACAGTTATTTCATATATTCCTAGTATTTTACTGATTTTTAAAAAACTATTGCAAAAAACTTCGTGAATTAAATTTATAACATTAATTCTGATATATATTTGATTTAATAATAAAAATCATGACAATATCTAAATGAATGTATTTAAACGTCTGTTGAATATTTTTTCAACTATATTTTGGAAACTGACAACTGCAGAATATGCTTTTCAAAGACCATATCACCACGATATTTTGAAAGGTAAAAAATAAAACAAAGGAAAATAATGCTGGAAGAAATTGATTCGAATGCTGAATGGGTAAAAAAATCAAAATAATAACTTCCACCTTAATTTTCTTTTATACAAAAGTTTGCGATATCGTTTAATATAGGAATGAGAATATCAATATAACGATTATTGATTGATGATTATATAGATAGATATGAAAAGTTTGATGTATCGAAAAGAAGTGTCAATATTTCGATGTATGGACGTGTATAATACATCCCTAACAAAGTGTGTTTTTTTCTAATGTATTCCTGTAATTTTTCAGGTGTAATATTTTACGTTGTAAGATACCATCAAGTTTGCGACTAGGTAAAAATTTGTAGACAAACGTCATTGTGAAAGTCACTTTTGACTCGATCTGCAGAACCTTGAATTAGTAAAAAATTTATTTACGACCCTAGGTACTTTATGGAAGTAATAGGGGTTGTTTTCACTTTGGCTATTTTATAAAAAAAATTTTTAAAGTATATAAGGCCTTTAAATTGAGGGGACATTTTTCACAGAAAAACATTTTTTTTTTTCATAATTGAAAATGTACATGTTCTTGTTACGAATGATTGAAATAATAGGATTCGTAGATAATTACGTATCGACTTTACGGTTGAGGTTTTTTGTCTACATTTCTTCATGTGCCGACTTTAATAGAAATGTTCATTGGTGGTCTAAATATTTTACTGGCGAGACAGTCTCCCAAATTAAGCGAAGAAATTTCTAAGATTGTGGCCCCATACCTCAATTAAAGCTGACGCTGATTGACGGAATTCCATCTTTTTTCGTCTCGTCAGGTAGATTTTACGTGGAAAAGACAGTTGTCTTCCTAAATGAAAAATTGCTTTTTTCTTTCAAATGAATTAAAATGAATGACCGAGAGGATTTCCTAGTACTCTGATTAATGATTTAACTCGATGACACTAGTACCTGGAATTTCCTCCTAAATTTTCATAATAACGTTTAGTTGATTTTTTCACTATGCGTAATGTGAATTCAGTGCAATATATTTTTAGAAATTTTTTCTTTTAGAATTAATATTAATTAACATTGCATATATAAAGCATAAATCATACACATCTATCTAGATGAAAAATCTGAAACTCATAATTTTGAAAAAAACTTTTTTCGATAATTCCTCAGTTTGTAATGTTTTAGGCAACATTTTTGTAAATTTTATTTATCAAGTAATTTGAAAGAAATTGATTGATAAAAAGCTTAACAACACCCAAGTTTGGAAGTAACGAACAAAAAAATGTCACAAATGTTTTGAGGATTCCTACTTGTGAAACGTTGAATTTCCCAGTTTTCATACTGACATATCCAAATTTGTTGGATTACATAATTTTTCAGTCATAATTCTGAATATTTTTCATATTAAACTTGACAAATTCAAATTTAACGTATTTTGTTGTCGCAAACATAAAATGCTTGTGATATGTACATATTTCTTTAAAATTCGCAATTCAAGAATCGTTGTTATTCTCGTATAATCTCACTGTGAGCTTAAAATCTATTGAGTTGAAATAAGTCTGGGACAAAATATTTCTAGGTTTGAAATCACCAAAGGTATACTGAAAAGCTTCACATAAAGTTTTTTATCCAAGAATTGCAAGCATTGAATTTTCACGCATCGTTTGAAACCTAAAATTTTATCCTCTTTAACTTAGGAAGTATTTAAATGATTGAATTTTGTCCATCAGTGACTTGCAAAATAGTATATCAAACATGAGACTGATAGGTAACGTCAATTTCGTTACTCGTTACCGTAATCGTCGACATTGTGAAATTGAAATGTACAATGTACCAATTGTAGTATTAAAACGCAACATGCGTAGGCGAAGGGGATACTTTTTTTTCCTCCGTAGAAAAAAACGCCTATGAATCTAGTCATTTATTTTAGCAGGGCACGACTCATGAGAGTCTTAGCTACCGTGCGCGGCCAAGAATGAGCGTTAATCTACGAATGAAAGAGCTCTCTGTTGCCTTTCAGGAAGCGTACTGGAAATCGCTTTAATGGGTGATACATGTGCGCCTGTAACAACACGTGTGAAACGGTTTTTGACAAAAACCCTCGCGGTGCCGGTTTAACGTACGAGGCTGTTTAGTATTCCCAAAGCATCCAAGAGCGAACAAATCAAAGGATTGAATTCACCTACGCGAGGGTGCCTAGGAATTTATTTTCAATGTAAATATTTTTGACGGGAACATCAAAAAATATAGAGCTTGATTTGTATTTCCATTACCGTTAGATATTGCATTTTTAATACGTGTCGAAAACGTGTTCCTCAAACAACACGCAAATTTCTATTTGAAAGATGTAAGATTTTTTCCGTCTCAACAGTGATTTATGAAGTGTTGCGTTTCTACATGATTGATAATGAGTTAAAAGCATATCAATATGATACACTTTTCAAAAACTTTGAACAACACAGGTTTAAAATCATGTTTATATTTGTCGTTTTACAAATTCTTCCTCGTTTCTCTCCGAGAGACCACCCCTGAGGAAAAGCTGGAACCCGCACACATCCGACTTGTTTTTCTCACAAAACACGCATCGTCCCAAAAACAGATTATCACCGTTCGTAATTGCTCGTTTGTACCCGTACCGAAAAGTCGAAAAAAGCGCGTGCGTTTAGCACGAGCCCCCGACGCGTGTGTTCTTCGGCCGCATTCCCACAGTTTTCAAAGCACCCCTATATAATATACACAAGGTAGGGTCAACTTGCTCACGAAACCCAAAACGTGCTCTGCACGAGCGGATCCCAACAAAAAGGGCCTGATATTTTCCGAATTTTTTTTTTCCTCGATTGTACGTATTTTTATTTCTGTCAAGAGCGAGATTCCATCCTTCAATAAAGCCTGAAATTCGTTTATTGGAAGGAAAACCGTTTTGTTGAAGGTGGCCTACTTTCTGGGTTTACCTGCGATCCCCTCGAACAGGTGAATTTTGTGGTTCTGATTGGACCTGCGAGTCTCGTTTACCTGGGAGTACTTAATTTGCCTCAATTCGTTCTCATTCCTTCTTCGCTGATTAATGTCGTTAACTCATGGTTCCGGATTGCGAGACTTTTTTTGCTGCTAAATTTTTGAGAAACCAAAGGGTTCCTTTATATTATGAATAACAGATATTATATCAATTAACATTCGAATTCATTATTGTAATAATTAATGATTACATGAGAATTTTTATTCGAATCTCCAGCTTGTTGATTTCGAGTAATATCGAAATTTTAATACATTTAACCTTTTATATCTCTTTTTTGATACCTGTCATGACTGTCATACATTCCATTCGATAATAATATGTATATATTTTGAACAAGAAATTCTTAACTATATGTCGAATTGCTTGCAATACAGCAATAAATCAAGTTTTCGTGGGCATCAACTCGAGAATTACTCATTTATTTATATTTATTTGCGTTAACCTTGTTTTATCGTTATATTCCTTTGCATGTTATATGAGATACTGACTTTAGCTAATATTGATTGAATTCCATCAATTGCATTAAAAAGGTCAAAAAATTTGTGAAGTTGATGAAAACTTGCACGTCGAATGTTGTACTTTTGCACTTGTTGCTTGAAAAATACAGAAATTTTCAAAATTTACGAGAAAAGATTGGAACAATACAAAACCCCTCAAAGGAATACGTTGTACACCAATTCTAATCATAATAAATATTATTCTCCACGCGTAATATTGTTATAACATGTATTTAATCTGCTTCTGGACTTTAAGAAATTGTTTAAAAAATTCAAAATACTAGATGAAAACATTGAGACAAGTATCAAAAAAAATCGCATAGCTGAAAATTAATTCGATGCATAATGAATCTACTTTCAAAATTCTAAATAAACATAAAAACATAACAAAGTGTTTTAAATAAGAATGAAAATAGTCTAAATTACCTGAGTGACATTATTTTAGTGATTTAAGACCGCTTTACTCGATGCAGTTTTTGCTGCTGGATTACTCCCGCACAGAAAATAGCACTGGTTTTATCATAAAAAACTTGCAGCGTGACTAGCAGCGTGACTAGCAGCGTGACCAGCACCCACTAAAAATAATCTAAATCAGTTATAAGTCACAAAAAAAAGAAAAAAAAAAAAAAAAACAGTAAATTGTGAATCACACGAAAACCCTAACTCGCGAAAACCTTTAGGCATAGGAGAGTGTGGCTATTTTGATCAAGGGCTACTTCGATCACTTGAGGTTTTGAAAAATATGGTTTGAATTTTCAAATTGTAATACCTTGAAAATTTAGTTCTAATAGTGATTAGATCATTATCGCTATAGACACGCCAGTGAAAAAATTACTCTAAGAAAAGCGAAAAGAGAAGAATTTGAAGAATAAGTCAATAAAAGAACTGAACTGAAAAACAAAAGAAAATGAAAAAAAGATTCGAAAACAATATTTCATTAAAATCTTATACTTCGTGAGGATGTCCAAGATCAGACGATTTTTTCTGAAAATGTGCATTTAACTTTCAAAAGAAAGTTTTGTTTGAGTGCTCATATTAAATGAAAATATATGGAAATATTCTATGAATATTAATTTATTGTTACAGTGGTTATACAAATATGATTTTCCACGAATGCAATCGCTTCGAAACATTGTCTTCTGGTCGAAGTATCCCCATAGCTCGATCGAAGTGGCTCCACCCATGGGGCTGCCACGATTAAACGAGACGTTGTGGTAAACACAAAAATTTTTATTGACCTTTATTTCAAATATATTCAGCAATTTTTTATTATGTGAAAGGGTGTTAACCCTTCCTTTTGACCACAAATGCATCAAAAATTCGTTTCATTTTTAAAAAAAATTCTTTATAGGAAAAAAATTGATCGAATTAGCCCCTCTCTCCCCTACGTTTCCAGGCCAATGTTTTGAGAAATTTTCGTCTCGGCAATTGTGTTGTGTTCCACAGTGAAATAGAATGAGTCACGAGTGTTGACGCGAAAAGTCAGAAGAAGCTCTTGTGCTAGCTCTATTATCAATCTCGCGGGTTTGGGGGGTGGGATACGCGGCGACCGCAGTGGGCCTCTCCTCGTTCCCGCAGATATGAGCTTTGAGCGAGCGCTGGCCGAGACGTGCTCCGGCAGCTGGCCCTAGAATCGTGAGAGTCTCGGGCAGATGGTCGCGCGCCGACGATCCGAGGAAGGAAGCGCCGAGGTTTCCCACGGGCCACGAGTCTCATCTGTCCGTCCTCGTACTCGCTCGTACTCGCTCGTACTCCTCTGTACTCCTCGTGCACGACACAAGGAGCGTTTTCGTCTTTTTCTTTCTCTTCTACGCCGTCGCTCGATCCCCTACGTCGTTTTTCTCTCGCCTGCTCCGTACCTTCCTTCCCCCTTTCACGCGAATAACGAGCTAATACCGAGCGAATAACGGTGGGCGAGAGATGACGCACGTGGGCGCCCCGAGCCACGGGGGACGCGCGTCGTTGTTGCACTTTCACGCCATCGCCATCGGCATCAGGAGGAGAAGAGGAGAATGGCGAGGGGGACGGGCAGAGCCCATACAAAGGAGGCGAAGAGCAGCGAAATCTCGTACGCCGCGCGCTAATGACGAAAGGCCGCGATTACGCGCGTACTCGCGCACCTGTGCACCGTTATGAATGAACCAGCTTCGGGTCAATTAGCGGTCAACCCGGAGTTGGTATCCATGTTACGGTAGCAATCTTTTTCAACGTAACGTGGATCAGGACTAGAGATGTACTATGACGTGTCACAAAGTTTTTTGTCGTCAATCACGTCAATGTCATATTATGAGCGTCTTGTGACATTCATACCATTCCCTTTCTCCCAATATTTTTCGGATCATTCACAAAACAAATTTCCCCAAGACAGTATCTTCGAAGCATATTGTCATCTCCATCATCCCCCGAATGATTTTTTCTAACTGCCAAATAGTTTGTATGTCAAAATCGGGATTACAAGGAGAAATGCGCGGGAATGCCGAAGAGCACGTGGTGCGATGCTTCAATTGGATCGAGGGTAAAGGGTGGACGGTCTCGGGAGGGGGAAGGGGGACGAAAGAATCTTTTACAAGGTGGTGGTCGACCCCGAGACTGTGGGAATCCGGGACATGTGCCAACACACGCCGTGCTCGTGGTCCGCACACGAGCAAAAGGGGAGAGAAAAACGCGGAACGCACGGGTGTTTGGAGGAAGAAAGAGAGAGGGAGAGAGAGCGACAGAATGGGACGACAAGTGGCAAAAGGGGCCCTGATGCTGAGGCGGTAGTGGTGGTGTTGGGCCACCATAAGGCCGAGGACGTGAGATCCATGGGAACCTAGGTTGAGCATGTCCGGACTCGTGTGCTGCACGAGTTTACGGGAGGGTGGTTACCGAAACGAGGGGGCCCCCCATTCAATCGCGTCATTTGGGAGTCAATTGCCGCTGCCCTGAACGGAAGAAACCGTACGGCGATTATTATTCGCCTCGTTGCTTCGAGATCAAGATGATAGCGAGCATACCTACGATTTCCTGACAAACATTTTCAAATTTTCTAAAAATCAGTTTTTATCACTGAAATTTTTTATTTTATTAACATATTTAACAATGCAATACGATTACATCATTATACGACGTTTGGAAGTATTTAATCAACACAGAAAAGATATTGGTATCATTCTTCTAATATCTTTAATTCTCTGCGATTCGGATTTTTTTTTACCAATTTTTATATAAATTGCTATATGTACTTACCACAATGGCAAATTGAAAAATTGAAGGGCGAATGCACAGAGGAAGGTTTAAGCGATGAGGATAGATCACTGAATAAGTAATTTACATATTTTAATGGAAATATTCAAAATATTCTTTGGCGAAAAGCAATTTCTCGGGAAACGTTTCTTCAAAATTTTTCCTACGTTAGCACCTGGTAGACTTGTTTCTACTAAGAGTTTTTCAAAAACCTCAAATTCTTTTCTTAAAATGTTTCAACAACATCAAGTCGTTTATGCAAGTCCCGCGAGTTTGGAATACCAAGCGTTGTACGAAAATGTCTCAATCCACCGTCCACTCAAGCTCGTGAAAATTTCGCATCAATGGACTTTCAAGGCCCCACTATCGTATGTCCATTCAACGGCTCACTTTCACAAAGACTTGCCAAAACATATTTTTTTTTCTTCACCCTTTCCTCTCTCGTGAAACACCTGACTTGTGTAATTCTAGCTCCCCGGAAATTCAGTGATTTTGAAAGAGCAGATGCAACAGTGAGTCAGATTTCCCGGGAAACACCCATTGAATTAAAAAAACTTGTACATTGGCATACTTGGAAAAGTCAGAATTTTTGAATGTGTGAAATCAAGTCCTCAACTTGTCTCAGTATGAGATTTACTGTTATCAATCAAAGGGTCATTTGCAAAAAAAGTTGGGCGTAAAGAAAATGTTTTGAATGGTTCTTATGCAGCCTATAATGACGTTCTTGAAATCAAGGATCATTAAAAATCAGTTGATTTGTTTTATTATTCAATTTTCTTTATTCCACAATGTGTTATATTCTTCAGTATTTAATGATTCAATGAGTTGAATTATTTTTTTACTTTCCAATGATATATTTTGGAATCTTCTTTATAATTGAAACTTTGAAACATTTCAGTATCCTAATTTTTTTCAATATTTTGCTATAAACATTTACTGCGGTTGTCTTCGAAGCTGAGATTTTATAAAAACTTTTTCATAAAGTATTACAAATTTCTATTTCCTGGAAGTGACGTTTTCATTTCAAGTTAAAGTTTAAAAGTAACAGAGAATTCGGATTCTGAATGGAAAATCACTAATAAGCGTAGAAAATTTTTACAATTGGTTCCTTAGTAATATGCAGATTATTGAATTTAATTTCTCGGATTCATAAGCCATCTAACAATAAAGGTTTTTAAAATATTATATATCCATCGTCGCAATCAATTTTTTATTTCATTATTAAAACCTAATTGTATACGATTTTTTTTACGATAGCACATTGAAAAGAATCCCATTTTTTACCAGACCATTGAAATCATGAGCTGTGCAATTTTCGAAATGCAAAGGCACTATGAATTATACAGCAAATTAATAAAATTTTTGATATAGCATTCGTTTGGTTACTTCACTCTAATAGTTTTTTTTATTATTATCATTTCTTTTCATAATCAGTATTAGTTATATAAATTATAAACAATAAATTTATTCGTTTTATTTTTTAATGTTATTAGTTGATTTTTTGACATTTTTTCTTTTTATTATTCCTCTATTATAAAGTGCATGAACATCATCTGAATATATGCCTTTTTTTTAAACTAATGTACAGTCAGAGCCATGATTTTTTATTAAATTTAAGAAAAATTGAAAATATTGAATGCTTCACAGTACCAAATAGTACGTGTTTTTTGAAAATGTATCATTATGACTTTTGAACATACCAAAGCATCTCAGCGACGCCTGGAAACTTTATTCAGCTTATCGTTCATTCAAAAACCTGAATTTTGAAATAATTCTTAGCGCTAGTCTTGAGGATGTCGGGGAGAATGTAAATAGTTGGATATTCCATTATCGTTGTCCTTGCGCAAACGAGCCACTTAGGAAACGCGCATGGAGCCAAAAAAAAAAAGCGCCGCACGAATCCCGACGTGATTTTATGTCTAATTACGACAGAGACCGTTGGCTCGGGATTCATTGATCCGGCGAAACGACGTGTACACGCGGCAAAAAAACTTTCTCTCGTTAGTGCCACTCGCAACGAGGCCGCTTCATTCGAGATTTGCATATTAAATAATTAGGCGTCCGATCGCCGATTAATCATTACAACGTGAAAGTCGGCCCGCGCGCGTATTGACTAATGAGACACGTGTCCCTGGATTTTTCGTTCCCAATTTCCAACCCCTTGTGGACCAAAGGTCTATGATTACACCGGATTTATCATTTTCGTGTATTTTTTGTACATTACACATTATCGAAATTTGATGTCACTCAAATCGTATTCCAGAATCAAGATGTTGAGTTTCTTAAAACCAGTTTTAAGAAATTCACTGAACAATAATTTTAAATAAATTTACAAATTTTGTGAATCCCAAAATATGCGTTTTCTGTAAAAACCAGTAAAGCGGTACCACAAATCTGTTGAATCTTCCCAATAAATTATTATTTTTGACCAGTTTTCTGTTTCGGCGACAAAGGATCGCCTATTTATTGATTCCGTCAATTTTTTATGTTTCAGTGATCCTGCCACTTCAACATTTTCAAGTAAGTTGTTGCTCGTTTCTTTGACCTTGACCTACCGCTAAGGATGCACTATGAGATGTCACAAGGTTTTTTGTCACGTCATGGTTATGTGATATCCCTCCCTTTCTCCCAGTATTTTATGTATTGTGACCTCACAGTTTTTACGGCTCATCATAGTTACTGTTAGGAGTAATTATTTTTAAAACGTATTGAACAATCTTACGTTACATGCAATAAAAGTCACATATGTTACTATTATAAATTCAAGTTATTATATATTATAACAATCAAAAATGAGCAAATCAAGAAGTAGAATATACGTAAGTTATTAAAAATATTCTCATCATTGTCGTTTATATGAACAAAAACCTTTCTTAACAAGAATATCAAACAGTCAAAAATAATTTTATCAAGTATGAATACCTAATAGCACATTTACTATTATTACCTTGGAATGATTTTTATGAAATTCAAATTTTAAAAGCATTTTACGTTACCCTAAAAATATCTAAGAATTATAAATACTAGATATTTTTGAATTTCAACAGTACTTTATTTGCCTTTTTTAAGGAGGAAAATAGTTTTTTTGTCCCAACTGCTTATAAAAATTTTCCCATGTATTTTCAACATTTAATTTTTTCCCCAACCTTTTACATCTTATCACAAAAATGCCTTTTGTATTTATAGTTTTGGCACGAGGTTTCAATGTCTTGCTCTCTACTTTATACTGTTTCTCTTAAATTTATTTTTTCTATTTATTTTTTAATATCTAAATGTTTCAGTTGTTCATTATTTCTTCTCGTATTTTTGAACAGGCCGATCCAGCAATTAGACTTAGAGTAAGCAATGAATGTACTTTTTTCTCTGTTGTCAGGCTTATAAAGGAAGAAAATAATTTGTGAATTTCAAAAGTACATATGAGATTTGTAAATATTTTTTTTATGTCTAATTTTGCACAAACCTTTATTTCATCATTCTATTCTGTTCATAGTTTTGGTATGAGCTTTCATCTTCTGAATGTACTTGATATATTATGTGGATGTGTGTTGTCTATCTTGGAAAATTTTGTCATACATATGACCGGTAATAAGAGTCGTAAAAAGGTTGGTTCATGTGACAACCCAACATCTCTACCCATTGCACTCGTGCACATAGAAAAGTTATCACGATTCATAAATCATTGCAACATCGAATTTTATGACTGACAACAGAACTTGTAAAGAACCAGCAAAACTTTTTTCATGTTGTGATATTATTACTCTAACTGAAACTGAAGAAAAACTCGAAACTTTTTTGAAGATAAATTTTCGAGTTGTTTAAATTTGGCGTAATTTTACCCGACAAAAAAAAGTCTAGCTGGCATTTACTCATTCTATTCAACTTACCATTTTTCCTGAATCAAACATCTCGTAATTAGCATTTACGTATGTTTAATTCATCGTAGTCGTAAAAAAGTGAGCAAAGTTTGCAAAAAAAAAAAAAAAAAAGTGCTTCCCTGCTGTTTGCAATTTTCCGTGCGGTTTTATCAAGTGAGATAAGGATCGTTCTAAGGCGACGCCCGGAGCCCCTTTCTCGAGACTCCTTCTTTCCTTTGCGTGGGAACCGTGAGACAGATGCGTCGCGCGTGAGAATCTCGGGCAGATGCGGACCCATCGCGTTTCATACGTCATGCATCGCATTCCAGAGCCTCTCCGAGACCCACGTATTATCGATTATTGCGAATACTTGGCGGCTTCATCGATTTCATCTGTAATTTTATTCATTCATTCAACCTTCCTAAATTAAAGCGTTGAACATTTTTCATTCATCCCTCAAATCCAAGATAATCGTGAACAGAACAGAACAATGAACATCGCTCATTGTCAAATTCGCGCTAGATAGTAAAATAAAATATTAATATTGTATTTTAAACACAATTTTTGTTTGAAAATTGAAGTTGAAAGTACCGATTTCTTTTGTATAAAAAATCACTATTTAGACATTTCTTATGTTTTCCTTCGACTAAAACTTTTAGTGAGTTGTAAAAAAATCCGACTTTTATAGATTTGTGAATAATAATGTCCCAAGTGAGGATTTTTAAACTGAAATCTGCCATCGATTGAGATATTTAAGACGAGAAATTGTATTGATTTGGCTTGATGATGTTGGGCCCTTTTTGGACCCCTCAGAATTCAGATCTATATTTTCTACTTGGAGCCAGTTTCTTCAGCTTCTCTGCCCCTACAATGCAGGCGTGTGCTGGGAACGTGCAGGGAACGTGGCGCTCTTTCCACTCGTTATTGCGAGCGCTTTTTATCGTGGCACTACTGGCTCGCGTACGTAAATGTCGAGCAGGCGAATCACGGGACGACGAGTTTCGCGCCACGCGCTTCCAATCCGAGCAGGTCTTACCTGAAATATCAAGGGATGGAAAACATTGATATCGATATTATAATATTCGTCCACTGAGAGAAACTATCGACAAGAGCTACCATTAAAATTTAGTACTCTCAATCCGAATAAGTAAAACTGCCACTTTTTGACGCGGTGGAACATTAATCATTATTTACCATTAATGAGATTAAAAAACACTGACGAACAGTAAATAGAGCAAGCGAGTAGGTTGAATTTAATAACTATGAGAAAAAGTATGAACAATTTTTACTAGTTTTCTTTTAATTGAATGTACCTGTAACTTACATATTTTCGTTTGCTACTTTTTTAGGTTAAGGTGCAAATTTTTCGTTAAAATTTTTTTCGAGTGCACATTGTTACGGGGAGAAAAATAGATGTTTTCATATTTTCGCGTGAACAAAATTTTTATGATAGGGGTAAGTGGGTTAGAGTAGGAAACTTTTTTTGGAACTTCGTTAAGTGAACATGACTCGATATTTTTTCATATTTAAACTTCGTATAGTAAAGGGAATCCAATTAGCTATCTTTTTGTCACAGAAACCAACCGAAAATATCCATTTTCCCATGAGTTACCGAGCTTCGACTGATCATGTTCAAAATGGCCAAAATTGAAAGTCGTGAGGTAAAGTGGGAAACTTTTCTAAACTTTATAAACCTAACACAAATCGTGTAGCAAATTTATCAAACCTTCATTTCGAGTCAAAGAAGGTTCAAAGAGTACACTTTAAGAGTAAATATTAAAAAAAAAAAACATTTTTTGCTCTGCAAAAAATTAATGAAAAAGTGTTTAAAAAAAAAGTTAAATAGTAGTTTATTCTTCGTTCTCTAAAGATATATCCAATTCAGAGTCACACTGTGGGCAATACTTGAGTTGATGCATTTCAGATAATATGATCGTTGACAATCCTTTTTGTTACATGTGATCGTATTGTGCCTAGTCATAATTTCGGGCATAAGTTGTAGACAATCGGTGCAAAAATCACGATCTTCATCAAAGCTAGAACTTTCTCGTTTCTTTTTCGATCTCTTCTTTTTTGGTGTTTTTTTCTTTGCTGCTGTTGTTTTCTTTACCGGTATTTTTTTATGTCCTCGTCCTTTCCTAGTTCGATTTGCTAATTGTTAGAAAATCTCATTTTCACGCCGTGCGTACGATATCTTATGTTCCGATAACTGGTAAAACCGAGACGAAGTAAGTGTTTTGAGGTAAGAAGGACATAAATAGGTCCACAACACTTTTATAATCATTAACTTCGAATTCACAACATTTAGATGCAAAATGTCGCCTGAGTAGCGACTTTTGACGTTTCCCACTTTACCTCAAAGAATGTATCCCACTTTACTCCAACTGCACTTTTTGCAAAAATGTGAGCGTCATTTTTTACAATGTATAAATGACATGAAATTCTTTTGCTTCATTATACTTAAAACTAAAAAAAAATACTTGGACCGTATTTACAATCGGGTTATCTCGAAAAACAGAAAAAAAATCGATTTGCAAACTTGGGAGTATGAAATTTCGGAACCGCTTGAAAACTTTGACAACTGTTAGAGAGCACAAAAACACTTCTACACGTGTCGGTATACCATAAAGATTCGCTGAGTGTCGTAATTAACAGATTTCAGTGGCGCATGATATATGTACTTTGATAGTTTGACCGGGAAGTGCCATTTCCCACTTTACCCCACTTACCTCTAGAACTTGTTTTTTCTGAAAGTGAATAATTTATTTGTTACCTTGTTTAAAAAAAAAATCCCTGTTCCACTTGTTAATATTTTACGATTAGGAAAAATGCACTTTTTAATAAGAAAAATTCCGCGGGTTCACCACTGTAATTCACTTTTTCATACAGTATTTTTTCACTGTTATACTTAACTATTACAATTAACATTCACTTTTCTTAAAAATGAGTAGGACTGTCTTTTTTTTACAAATGAAATTCTACTGTTTCCTCTTGTAAAACGTTTCTCTGCTACTTACAGTGTGTACCCACTGCGGAAAAGTCTAGTAAAACTTTTTCAAATTTAAAGAGTAAACGATTGTCACAAATACTTTTCCTATCATCTAGTAAAGATAGTATTACTTTAGGAAATGATTTCTGCATGCTTAATATTAATCTGTTCTAATTTTTGCGGGTTGACTAATTAATAGTTTTTTATCAAAAAATCTGCAATTTCGAGGACTTTCAGTAGATGAATCTGTCAAATTCAACAAATTGAATCTGTTAATTTAGAAGGATTAAAATTCAGTGTTTATCGGTAATTATGACGATTATTTTAGTGAGTATGACAAAACCCAATTGATTAAATTGATTGTAAATCAAATAAATTATAAATATAAATTATTTAAAATAAAAAATATATTTTGCCTATTGCTGATTTCATGGTTCAAATAATTGACAATTGTTTTATGAAATGATGATTGATAGTGATTGATAAAAAATCAAATATAAAATTCATAATGATGAATGAAGGTGGTTAGTGTTATGTATAAAATCAAAGGTCAGTTTGCTGCTGTATAAGTTATATTTTAATATCATTATTATTTCGATTATTGGTAATTTTTATTAGGCTGTTAGTAGAACACGAATTTTTTCTTACAACCATCAAGATTTTCTTTTTCCTAGATTTGAGCTAAATTATTAATCTCTATTTGGCACTTTGGGATTGCCTGCATTCTGCTGCCATATTTCATTCGTTTGTGAATGTCTGCCCAGGATAAAAAATTAAAGTATCGTTTCAGTCTCCAAGAGTATCTCGAGTCTCGGAATCAGTATCATCGAGTGTCCAAGAGTATCCAAGAGTATCGAAGGAGTCTCCGAGAGTATACAAAATTTTAAAAAAAGGTGACTGTGAGTCTCCGAGAGTAAACTAATTTTTTTCACGAATCTCCAAAAATCTCCTACAGTCATCTTTGATCTCCGATTTGAATACTCTATTTCTTGAAAACAACAACAAGAGTATCGTTTGAGTCTCAAGAGTATCTTGAGTATTCCATTTTGCCAAACGGAATACTCATTTGGAGACTATTAAAGACTCGAGTATTCAATTCGGAGACTCGAGTCTCCAACAGTCTCCGAATGAGTATTCCGTTTTGCCAAACGGAATACTATTCATGATCAATTTGGAGACTCTTAATACCCTTGAGACTAAAGGATACTCTGATTTTTTATCCCAGGTGCCTTCATTTCTCAAAACTAATAGCTTGTTTTAGACGGAAGGAAAAGTTTTGAAACCTGAGATTTTCGGGTGGTTCTTTAAGACGACTCGCAAGACCTTCTCTTTTCGTCCTTCTTTCTTTCAATTGAATCCCGTTCTAGGCGTCTTTCTCGCACTACAGTAGGTTGCGAGTCGTCTTAAGAACCTGAACCACTAGTTTTTTCCCCTTTTCTACCTATCGCCCCCTCGACGGTCCCGGTCTGCGGATTTCGAATCCACACCAAAATCTGTTGCTTTTCGGCCGGGATTTCTCAAGGTTTGATTGGCAAACAAAAGCCTTTTTTTACAGCGACGTCAGATGACTTGCTTGTTCCGTCGTACGTCACGTATAAAAGCCTCGGGAGGCATATAAAAAAGTAGTCCCACGCTGAAGATAAGAAAACAGCACGCCCGTGTGTAGTAATATTTACGAGACGAATGCGGACCTTGGCTGAAGACGCGGAAAGAAATACGGACAGATCTTGCACTCGATTAGGCCCGAGGAAATGGGAAATAACGAAATACGTGTACGCGGAGCCGGGAGATTTTGCGGCGATATAAACGGGCCCTGCGGCGATAACGGAATATTTAGTGACACGCGCGGAAAGGACGCATGCTCTTATCTCTGAGATTCTCGTTTCTGATCATCAAACGCTGATCCCTTATCGCCGTTTCAAACTGGGTAGCAAGTGATTAGCCAAGAAAAAGTTTGTCGCTGTTTATCACTGATTCCAGGCGGGTTTCTTTCAACGTTTCCTTTTTTCTCATTTTCCTCTATCCATTCCAGGATTTCCTTAAGGGCACATTGAACGATAAAAACAGATAATAACGAATCGGGAAAAAATGTCCAAGTATGTTTACGTGCGGTAGAATTCGATGCAGATTCATGCAAATTTTCCGGTCGTCTTGGTGCTTGATTATTATTATGGTTACACGTTACTTAAAGTGGTAGTTGGGGATCGGGACGAGTCATTTGCCATATTTAGAGTTTGGAATGCGTTTTTTTCCAGCCAAATATAATATTTAGGAATCAGAATACTTTGGTTTAATGCAATAATTCCATTTCTTTTCCTTATTCAAAGAAATGATTACGCTGATCTAGATAAATACATTATTTTAACGTTTTAAGATAATTTAGGTACCTCAAGCCTGTTTTTGAATGCATCAGAAATTCGTTCCTTTTTTCACAGTTACGTTTATGTGTTTACAAGTAAATTTACAATCTCACATTCCTCCTACGTCACGTCTCAAATCAAAAAATTTCATTTCGACGCTTTTAGAAATTGAAACGTGCTCCGGATGTCAGTTTCTTGAATAATTATCAGGAGAGCAACTTTTTACAGGGTACAAAGTCCACGTGTTTTTTTTCTTTGTCACGAGCTCACATTTACATAACGCCCAAAAACGTTACAGAGTCAAAAGATAGAGGGAGAAAGAGAAATTTATGTATTAAGGAATTTATACATATCTCTCGAGGTTTCCGTCAGTAACTGTCAAACCCCGGGGATTAGTCGACAATGGGCGGAGACTCTGGTGCAATCAAACAAGATTATTGACGTACGTATTGCGGCTGTACGAATAATTATATACGAGGCATCGCGATTCCTCGGGCGTTTCGGAACCGCGGTCACGACCTTTTTTGCCGCGGTTTCACTCGCCGCCTTGTATTTTACGGGGAAATTTTACTCCCGAAACTTGGCTCGAGGCCCCGGAAAATTAAGGCTTAAATTATGAGAAACTTGGTAGGTGCCAAGATTTATCTCTCATCATAATATGATCCATGAAAGTAGGAAATTAATGTTTCGCGAAATAACCGAGGAAAACGTTGTGATCGTTGGAAAAATTTTTCATCATTTAAGGGGTTACACCACTGTAGGATTTTCAAAAAATTTAATTTTTTTTTCGGCTCAAAATGTGTTTAAGGGTCTTACAAATAATATATTAAAAGATGGAAGGTGCCAAAAATCTTTAAACGCTCAGATTTAATGCCCGGAAGCTACAATTTTTGCATGGAGATAGACACAGAGCGCATAAAGATAGCAGAGCGATCGTTAAGTGAAGGCGCAAAACAGGCTCGAATAAATTTGAAAAACATAGAATTGCCCAAACAAGAAGAAGATATCGACGCAGAAGGACAATTGTATGGTTCGGGCATCGCAGATTAAAGGTACATAAAAAAAATAGAATTTTACAGTATTAAAAATTTTGAACGCGTTTTTCTCAAAGTCACTTTTTTCAAACTGGCCGGAAACATATCTCGTACAAATTCTTATCGATCAATTTGAAATTTTTGACATCATATTCAGAATCGTTTTCCCTAGGTCCGTACATAGGATTTTTTTTTTATTTTGCATACTTTTTTTTTATTAACAATATAGTGACGATTTCGAACGTGAGATTGCATGTTTTTCGTTCAGAGGCACGTCATTTTGTGGAAAATCAATATATCAAAAAAATCCTACGTACGGATCTTGCTATTGTTCTATAGATTCGAAAAAAATTTGGTATTTGATTCCAGATCAAAAATTGCGGCAGCTACGTTTCCGGCCGTGGACCCTTTCGAAAAAAAAGCGTCGGAGGGGAAATGCTGCACAGCCGTTGTTTTTTGATATAATTACTTGAAATAAATTGCATTTTGTTCTTTACGATATGTAAAATAAATCCCAGTTAACGGCATTTTGCTTTGTTACTTCATTGCGCCAAAAAAATGCCCGAAAAATGCCTATTTCTCCGTGCTCTACAGTGGTGTAACCCCTTAATGTTATTCGAGGATTTCACATGGTACAGAAGAAAATTTTTCATTTACACGATTGAGATGAATAGGCTTTTTTTAGTCGTTGAAAAGAAGGTGCTTTTGAAACCCGACTTTTTCGGAAACTACGAAAAATTTATCCATGTGTTTTTCTAATTATTGATACTGTTTAGTACCATTTATTCAATATTTAAAAAATAAGTCAGAAAAGTGTAAAGTGTCAAGTTGTCTTAACTTTGAGCAACACAGTCCCTTGTTACCATTACCGTTTATATAAGAGAAACATGTACTTAGTTTTTTGTTACTTTTTAGAATAACATTGACGAAATTTATGATTCAGACGTTAAAAAAAAACGCAGTTGATCAATCACTTCCTAATGAGCTGACAAAAAAATCTTTAGATTATGAGTATGTCATTTTTATTTCATATAGATCAACTTTTCGCACCCCTTAGACGCGCACGCGTCGCCCAAAAATCACGGCGTGGATGGTATGTTTCGAAATATTTTCAAGTAGTATTTATACTGGTATTCAACTTGAGTTTTGTTTTCAATAAAATGGTCTGCGTGTCAAACGTAGCAAATTTTGCTGGTAATTGCGCTGAATAAAATCTAACGGAAATTTCGAAGAATTTTCTTGAAATCTGTTCTATATCAGATGGTTTGTAAACGTGGAAATTAATTGTTTACAATGCATTGATTCAATTAATTGAAATACTAAATCCCTCAAATCCAACATTTTCCTTTTTATCTAAGTTATGATTTATTTCATAATCATAACTTGAAACGAATTCCGAGTATGATGACTTATGAAATAAATTTAAGCTCATTTCCATTCAATTCTTTTTACTGTAACAAACGAATCGCAATTTTCCTAACAAGTACTGAAATAGTACAATGGTATACATATTTATTCATGTGTCATAATTACCTTGTTTACAATTAAAAAATATTTCTGGCCTATAGAAAAATTTGTTCCATCGTCGAGTAGACAAACTCAAATTCGTTGTACATTTCATATTCATAAATGCGACGATAACTAGTAAACAATATTTCAAATCTTATATGAAATATGAATAAAACTCATTTTGAACCGAAAATTAAAAATCA
This sequence comes from Platygaster robiniae, assembly GCA_028476575.1. Lineage (NCBI taxonomy): Eukaryota > Metazoa > Arthropoda > Insecta > Hymenoptera > Platygastridae > Platygaster > Platygaster robiniae. The sequence goes on from CM052021.1 coordinate 24,282,518, forward strand.
TAAATTTTACGAATACATAATATAATATCTACTTTATGCTCAAGTTTTCAGAGTTTTTAAATTTCAACATTAAAAGACTTTGAGATATGTTTCTCGATAAATGCAAAGTTATGAAAATTGAATCATAAATATAAGGACGAAAATGTTTGAATACTTTTAAATTCAGAATCGGAATTTTCGTAATCAATCCGAGTCAAATTCAAAATTTTACATTCTTTGAATTACGGCATTGGCTCTTTTTAAATCGTAGATAAATAAAAGAAATTGAATGTTTTGATTGGGTTCAATTTGTAATTGAACACATACAAATATTTCATGTTACAAATGCATAAATTTTGATACGTTCAGAACTAGACATTTACGTCTTATTCGGCAGTGCTATCTATCATTATCCAAATTTTTATTTTGTGACACTGAATTCAAAGGCCACGTTGCTCCAGTTTCATATTTTTTGACCTAAAATCATATTATTTTTGTTAGAATCACAATGACTGGAATATGGCCCTTCATATTTTTTCCTGCCTGACATATTGCTTCCGACAAATCTAGCATGGCCGTGTAGCCTATACGCTGGTAGAATCGTTTTTTGGAAGGCCTTTTTTTGGGAAGAACAATCTCGGATGCCCGATCGCCGGTGCCGTTATGCCAAAGGGTTGATCATTTTTATGGCCCCGCGTTCTGACTGTTTTATCGTCCACAGTAGCCGCAGGTGCTTCTCGGAAAGAATACGCATGTATAAATTCCGCCGGCTCTTCGGCATCCTCGTTTTTTTCGTAATGGCCGCGGCGTGATTTACAAAAATGAGAGGACAAAACCGGTAGCCCCGACGTGAGATTAAGCATGAATGAATTAGTCGATGACTCAGGACGTTGGAGAACGTCCAATTGTGCGCTCAGAACAGGCATCATAAAGTATGACCGACGACGCTGAAAAATATCTCTTATTCAATCGTTACTTGAGTGTTTTCTTTTTTTTCTCTCTCTCTCGTGTTTCGGAAGAGAATGGGATGGCTGTAAAAGACAATGTTGCATGATGATGGCTATAGTTATTGGCAAATCCCGAAAGAGCCGTAACGGTTTCTAAAAATTTTAGGTTGTACTAGACGCGAGGGGCATCTCACTCCGAAGTCAATGGTTTTTTAATGTTTGTAATCCGCGGATATTCTGATTGAAATCGTACGATACGATGAAACAGTGAACACTTAAGCGTGTAATCGTCAACTAAGGCATGAAGTCGCAAAGTATACAAAAAGGCGATGAAATCGCGTTAATTCTACGAGCGAAAAAAAAATCATTGGCTTGACGCGCTTCGAACGAAATCTAACGCGTGAAATCTTCTGAAATCATATGAAGTCATAGCATATAATGCGATGTAATGCACGAAATCGCAGGATACGGCTAAGCCACTGGCCCTTTCTGGGCATGCGCATTGTGGTATTCAGCTGGTTGTTAATTAAAAAAAACTTGATTATGACATAAATTGTTTTGTCTAAACATTTTTTTAACAATTATTTGCAAAATTGAAGTTTCTTCTTCATTCATGTTTTCCATGGTTTCCAGGTGCGCTTGTAATGAATCTTTTGTCAGATTTGTTAAATTAATTTGTGTAAACTTTTTTCTAATAATTACTTGCAAAATAGAAGTTTTTTCAAGATGCATGTGTTTTCGAGGTTTTCAGGTATCTTGTAACTTACGTAATTTTGATTGATTGATTGTAGAAACATACAGCTGAACAAATTGATTATGTAAATTGGACACCAGACTAATTATCAGTGCATCTGAAAACCATGGAAAGAATATGCAATTTGCACAAATTTAGAGTTCACGAGTATTTGTTTTGAAAAATTTTAAACAAATCAATTTTATAATCTAAAGTGAGTTTTATAATTAAGGCACCTAAAACCATGGAAAGCACATGCATCTTAAAAAAACTTTGATTTTGCAAGTTATTGTTTTAAAAAAAAGTTTGGACAGATGATATTCGCAAACCTGACAAAAAATTTATTATCAGCGCACCTGGAGACCATAGAACACATGCATCTTGGAAAAACTTCAGTTTTGCAATTAATTGTTAAAAAAAAAGTTTAAACAAATCAATTCTGCAAATCTGACAAAAGATTCATTATCAGCGCACCTGAAAACCATGCAAAGCATATGCATCTTAAAAAAACTTCAACTTTGCAAGTAATCGTTAAAAAAAAGTTAAAACAAATTAATTTAACAAATCTGACATAAGATTGATTACAAGCGCACCTGGAAACCATGGAAAACATATGCATGTAGAAAAAACTTTAATTTTGCAAATGATTGTTAAAAAAATGTTTGAACACATCAATTTTTGTCAAAATTTAATTTTTTCAAATTAATTACGTCGGTAATTTATTCCATGGATTTTATTTTGTTAAATTGTTTTATTCAAACTTTGAAGACGATAAATACAACAATAAGTTAATTGATACGTTCAAAGACAGTGAGATAAAACTTTGGAAAAAGTAAAGTCGTTGGAGGTAATGTGAAATCATATGAAATCAAAGTGAAATCATATGTAATCATCGTGAAGTCATTTTGAAACGTCGTATAAAACCAGCGCGTATTGACTACACTATGACTTCACCGCGTGTAGTCAACGTCTGAAATCATTGAATTCGGTGTGAAATCACACGCTTGCGAAGTAAAATCGCGTGCTAAAGTAAACATTAATTTGAAGAATGAAATCGCTATCTAACGCTGAAATCGTAAGAAATCGTAAAACAATGCTACTACGATTACATTTGACTTCGGAGTGAGATGCCCCTCGACTAGACGTTTATTAATTAGAAAAACCTAAAAACATTTGTTTATCATGTAGAGTGACCTCAAGGGGGGAATACCAATTAAATGAAAAAAAAAGTCACTTGACTTTGGGCGTGGATAGAGAAAAAACTGTTATTACGCGTAATGTAAAATTTTGTATGTAGGTTGCGTGTTATATTAACTAACAATATAACAAAAAATTTTCGCAAAATTGGCATTTACTTTCTAGTTATAGTCGCGAAAAAAAGAGTACCGCAAATTTGCGGTGTGACAAATTGCAAATCTACGGTTAAACTAATTTGCATAATTTTTTTTGCCAATTACAGAGGAAACAAATATGCTGCCCTTGACGAATGATTTTTTTGCAAAAAGTGCTTTGTTTTTCCATAAAAGTTCGCAAATAAAAAACAAAACAGTTAGTAAAATGATTATTTGTGTTTATGAACGAAAAAAATTTTTTTTTGCAAAATCTGAAAACGTCAAGGACAAGTATATGTCATTATAAACTATTTTATCCACACTTTTTTGCTATAGAAAAATTTCCTGAGGCCCTATCTGTCACACTGCAAATTTGCAGACTCTTTTTTTGCACGCTTGTAACTACAGGCTGGATGCGAATTTTGAAACAAAATTTTTTTTATATTGTTGAAAACATAACATACTGCATACTTAGACAATTTATAGATTACTAGCATTGATAATTTTTTTTCTATCCTCGCTCGCAGCCAAGTGACCGTTTTTTCTATCTAATTGGTATTCCCCCCTCAAGGGGACACAGAGGCTGCAGAGGCTGCTGAAATCTTGAACCATATAATACATGGACCACGCATCGCCTTTGTTCCTTGACAACACTGACGAACAGTGTTTTCAAAGCCCCGGGGCATATGAAATTGACGTATGTACATGACACCCTAAAAATATCTATAAATTTACCTATTTGTTTCTCCTTTCATTCAGCTGCGCACGAAGCAAAATTATTTTCCATCTACTTTACTCTTTGTAACTTTTTTACGAAAAATACACACCACTGATCTGTTTACATAGGCACGTCACTGACCTGCAGCTGCCTGCAGCCATACTGGATTTAGCCATATGCGTGTATAAACATTTACAATATATGTGACGCGATCCGAGAAAAGGGACCTACTATCCAAAAAGTAAATTTTACAGGACGGGCGATTGAATGAATCAAAATACACAACGACTAATGGGATGGAAGATTTTTAAAAATTCATAGTTTGCAAAAAAATCGAAGTAAGTAAATTCTGATTGCACATAATTAATGATCGGATTCGAAACTTACAAAATCACTCATAATCCGAAAAACGATTTTTTGGATAGTAGGTCCCTTTTCTCGGATCGCGTCACATATGGTATAAGGATTTGGCCCTCAGCCAAGTACGGAACCTCCTATGTTGGTGCCGCTCCGCCATCTCGAAAGCGCGGTCCATGTATTATATGGTCTAAGGCTGGAGTGCGAGAAAGACGCATAGAACGGAAAACAAATGAGTGGAAGGAGGAGGCGGAGAAAACGGCTTCTGTGACTCCTTAAAACGTGTTCGTGGACCTTCTAAACGTGAATTTTATTTGTAGTCAGCTTCCTGCATTAAGTGAAGATAAGTGCACCAAACAACTAATAATGGAAGAACAGTGAAAGAAATTATATTGTTATTTTCGGTAGTATGGTTACAGTTTTAAAAATTTCAAAGACGATGGATGTTATAAAATGTAGTCGTGGTCAAAGTTCACATGCCATGAGCATATTATATTTAAAGATTCATTCACCCTTTTGATAAATAAGTTGAATTTATGTCATCTCATGATTGACAATTTTGTTCAAAATTCAATTATAAATACATACAATTATGTTATTCTTTCGAAACAAGCCATTTTCATTCCTCAAAAGTTGCATATTCTCGAATAACGCATAATCGTGACGCATTTGTAAACTAGGTAATTCAGTTTTTTCTCAGTGTAGATTTTAGATTAGTCTTTTAACCATAAAAACCAAGAATTTTGAAACTTAGTATAGAAAATGACGAAATTTGTCCATCAACGAAGCTAATGAACGTGAAAAATAATAATCAGGATATGCCCGTTTCTCTTCTCACCGTACTCGCAGCTCTGATTGTAGATCAAGCATCGGACCCTCATCAGGATTTTTTACACAACATAACCCTGAACCTGATACCCGTCAATTTAGCAAACTCGTTCAACTTTCTATCGCAAAAAAACTCGCATCAAAAATAATATTGACGATAATATAAGCCGACCAAGTTTTTCTCGTGCACGGCAACTCGATTGGCCATCCGTTCACGCTTGCCGCGATGAGGATTTTCGAATCGCGGCAGAAAGCGAATCAATGAAAGGCGCGTTTAATCCGCTGCGTTACACTTGTCTTGGCGCTCGGATAGCGCGAGATTCCACGGCGGCGACGCGACAAAAATCCGCTCCTAATTCGCCTCGTTAAATGTTACCTGCTGCCATTAGCGTCTCGCTCGTTTTATTACATATTTAAATTTCTACAGGTTTATATCTCACCGCGAACGTTGTTGTAATTTCCTGCGCGTAAGATATTGCTCGGCCGCCCCTGAAAAAGTCCCGCCTCATCAAGATACGCAGCGGGCAAAAAAATGTTCTCCATTCGCGCCCCGGCTCCCGGTCTATTTACGCGCCGGAAAATTAATCCGCGAATAATTAAAAACGTCAGCGCTCTTTACGCTTGGATTAATCATCGAGCGTATCGAAAAACAAACCATTCGAGACAGGGCGAAAAATGCACCTCGCGGGAGTGAATGCAATAAATAAGAAATGTAATCCACCTGTTTTGTTTCGTTTTTTTTTTTTTTACAAGATTGAAATTTGTCGCTTTTTCTTTCAATAACTAGACATGATAGGGGAGAGTGGAGCTATTTCGATCAGAGGGCTACTTCAATTACTTCGATCGGAATTTGTGGGGCTACATCGATCAACATATTTATTAGAGATATTTTTTTTATACAACGTCTTTTTCAATTTATTTCAATCTACATGAAACGTAATTGATTTGAAATCCATAAAAATAAATTTCAAGCGGTATAATTTGTTATGGAATGATTTGAATTGATTGTTGTAGATGATTTTGATTGAAATTTTGAGTATTTGTTTTCGCTATTTTATTTAACTTGAACCTCGAATATTTTCTATAAGCTTTTAAACAAATCGAATGAGTTTCTGAAATTTGTTTATTTCATACACAGACTTTCAGACAACGCGGTAGAAGCATTATTGCAATAGACACGCGCCAGTAAAAAATTACTCTAAGAAAAGCGAAATGAGAAGAATTCGAAGAATAATTAAAAAAAGAACTGAAACTAAAAAACAAAAGAAATTAAAAAAAAAATTGGGAAAGCTAATATTGAATAAAAATATATGGGAATACTCTATGAATATTTATTGCTACAGTAATTCTACAAACATGATTTTCCACGAATGCAATCGCTTTGAAACATTATTGTCTTCTGATCGAAGTGACCCCATCCATGGGGCTACCTCGATCAAACGAAAAGTTGTGGTAAACACTAAAATTTTCATTGAACATTATTATAAAAATTTTTAGCAATTTTTTTTCATGTTAAAGAATAATAACCCCTCCTTTTGACCACAAATACATACAAAGATTCGTTCAGTTTTCGAAAAAATTCTTGTTAAAAAAAATTGATCGAAATAGCCCCAATCTACATCAAGTTGAAAACAGATAATTAAAAAAGATTATGTGGAAAAGAAAGAGTCAAAAAATTGTAAATGTTTTTAATCATTCACATTCATTCGAATTAGCCTATAAAAGGAATGTAAAACAAAACAATTACAACTTTCAACCACAAACGATTTCTAATATCGAAACAAAAAATAATTCACAGCACTTGCACTTGGTATAATAAAACGCTTAACTTGCTCCAGATGGAGTGAAAGTAAATTGCTTCTAATTCAAATAATTTTCTGAAATTCAAAAGCAATAATATGTATATGATGTAAGACAGTAACTGTATCGTTTCTAAATATCATTTTCATTGAGTTTTAGATTATTGGATAAAAATTAACGAGTTTAGCGTAATCTTGAGCAGACTGAATTTTTGTTTTCGCAGGCTTATTAAAAACAAGTTTCACTCATATTGGGTCATTGAATTTACTGTTCTATTCTTATAACAGTTTTCATAGTTTCAATCATGCCTATTTTATAAGTACACGGAAAAAAACGATAAGCTGCAGTAGCTTAACTTTAAGCTGCTGCAGCACATCCGTCATCGCTATTCTGGCGCCACCGAATTGTATATGCAGTGGCAGCACTTCTAGATGTGCTTAAAGAAGAGTGGCTGCTGCAGCTAAAATTTCTTGCAGTTGCAGCATTGCCGACTTGTTGAAGTAGCTGTTCATTCGCGCTACTGTAGCACATCCAAAATGATAAGGTGGCACATGTAATTGTTAACTTTTTTAATCTACTTGGCTCATATTGCTTATCATTCTTGCTCTTCCTGCGTTTTTGAATGCACTCTGCAGCAATTCGTCTTGAGTAACATGACAAACTGATTTGCTGCAGTTGTTCATATTATTGGGAACAGTAGCACTTTAAATATGTTCTCATCTTTAAATATGTTGTCATCATTTACCCTTTAGGTGTATTCTTGAAACCTTCTTTGACTTGAAATGAAGGTTTGGTAAATTTGCTACAAGATTTGTGTTAGGTTTATAAAGTTTTGTGAAGTTTTCCACTTTACCCCACGACTTTCATTTTTGGCCATTTTGAACATGATCAGTCGGACCTCGGTAACTTATAGGGAAATCAATATTTTCGGTTCAACTTTTTTACTTCAACTCTAGTTTTTCTCGTTTTTTGATCTTATTAAAGTTCCGTTCACATGAATATTTTAAACATTTCCTTATTTTCTCTTGATTTCTTGATATGTTAATGGTTGCAACAGTTCCTTAATACGATTTTTTTGCTATCTTTTAAAAATGATCGCATTGTTGATAAATGCCTTATACTTGCGATTTTCAAAAAAGGTATGCAATATTGAGATAAAGCCAAAAAACGAAAACCAAACACAGCATTCCATTTATAGATACGATCAGCAGGGATGTGAATTTACCGGTCCGAAAAAAATTGGTCAGGTCATGGTAATTTCTGACGGTCATTTACTATTATTTACGGTCAAATTCAAAAACTCTCTAAGTATAATTTACCGTCAGAGCTCGTTTCTGGTCAGTAATTACCGGTCATGACCGAACTCCAATGAAATAATGTGACTTACCCTAACTGACCAAACCATTTCCAGCAATTCCTGGTGAAAATTACCAATCTTGTTATTTCACATTTCATAAATGGCTTTCCCATTTTTCTATAAAAAATTCATGAGTGTCACTGTACTACTGCATTTGCTGGACAATATATAGGGTGTCCTAAAGTCGGCGGATCATCAGAAAACCATCGATTCCTCATGAAATTAAGACACTTTTTACTTTAGAATTTTTTTAAACTCGCATAATTCATAGAGTTATTAGTAATTCAGTTTCGTCCAATAACTATTCAGCGGAGCGGAGCTTGTAATTAAAGTCTTTTCTCCTTTAACCTCTTCTCTTTCTAAGCTTACCTTCATAGAAAATTGGGGTAATTGAAGTGTGTGATGGAATGTAGATTAATTATGTCTTTTATCTTGAAAGACAATTTTTACTCTGACTCACTTTTGTGTTAGCTACAATAGTCTTTTGTCTAATTGTCACATTCACAATACAGTATTTTCTAATTTTTTTGAAATAGATGAGATGAGAGATAAAAAAAGTACAATAGTCGAAACTGATTCACTTACAATGCCTGGCAGTGAAAAATACAATACTCTTGTCTTAAAATTAGTGTAGATAACTGATGTGAAATACAGAAAATAGAAATTTTTCAGAAAATAAAGAAACCGAAGGAAAATACCTAATCAACAACACACTTTTATGAAGTAATTTGCTTATTTCTTTATAAAAGACTCTTTTCAAATGGAAAGGTTGTAATTGTGCAATTATTTATTATTCAAGAAACTAAATCTTGTTTTCATTTTTTCATAAAAATTCGATGAAAAAAAGAAAGCCGTAATTACAAACGAGTTGGACATTTTTTCAAGTCATCTTTATACCTTACTGGTCATAATTCTGACCAATAAGGTAAACTGACGGTCAAAATTAACCAAAATTTTCTTGTCGTGAATGACAGTCATAACCATTATTTTACTGGTAAATTTACTGGTAAATTTACCGCCTCACATCCCTGATCATTATACATACTCAAACCGTAAAGTTGACTCAAAAGAATAAAAACAGAGAAAGATGAAAGAATCACCGTCATTGTATACAACCAAAGCGTTCTAATCATCCTGAAAATTAAAAATATGATTTATTCATTACGAAATTGTCTAAAAAACCTGACATTCAACGCAAGAACTAAAAACAGAATGTAAATGCGATGTACGAAGTAGTAATTGCCATTCACGTTTTTTCTCACTTTCAATGGAAACGCTTCGAGTGCACTTACTCAAGTTTTTACGTGGCACGCCGGCGTGGCCTCGCTATTCCTTTTTTTTTTCGGCGTCCACTTCTTCAGCTCCTCGTCATTCCAGTTCTATCAAGCTTCCCTAAAAGGCCGCAGGAAATTGCTTGAAATCAACGGAAACGCATTTTGCGAAAAACGCGACGCGGCGTAATCGTCAGGCCATCGACGAGCGCAGCGCATAATGCGAGGGTATTAGCGAGCGCACTACGTCGGTGCTAGGTGCTTCCGCCGCGTATAACTACCGAAAGTTACAGCCGATTCCTTGCCTGAAAACGGATCGTTCCCAGTATCATTTTCCGTTCCCCTTTTGGTGATCCCTTTCTCGGCAAGTTTTTTTTGTGCTGAAACGAATAATGGCGGCGTTTTTGATATGGGCAATTTTTCCTCTAGACTGAGCGCCGTTTAGGTTTTATTAATGTTTTGTATTTTCTTGAATGCCTCTCCAATTAAATTCAACACTAATCATGTTCCAGTTTGGCACTTTGAAATTTGCACTGAAAATTCTGTATGTACGGAATTTGACAATATGTGAATGAAAATGTGGAAACGTCGATTTTTGAACATGAATAAAAATTTAATGTGCTTTAGAGAATGAAGATATCAGTTTTCCAAAAAGACGGTCTAATTTTCAGTTTTAAAAACTAAGTATCGTAAATGTATACTGCAGTGTTTGCATGCATTGTTTATTGGAATGTTTATAAATTTTAATTGGAATTCGAGGACCCAACAAAAAATGGACAAAGAAATACGATTTTTCGAATACTTAAATCAGAATATCTTAAAGTTGGAAGCAGAATTTTCGTCACTTTTGGAATTCATTATACAAACTGAAATCTCAAAGTATCCTGGTGACAGAATTTGTAAACACTACTTTGTTCATTGAGGATAATTGAAATCAAAGATTGAAAACACCTATCTTAGTTTTTGTACATATTTCTTAAAGGAACAGTTTCAAAATTTTTATTCAAAAAATTGGAATACAGGAATAAGCGAAATCAAACAATATTTTTACCATAGCGAGCTCCATGGACTACTTTTTTGACCACTTCGCAGACCAAAAATTTTTTTAAAAAAGTAAAACGCTGTCACAATAACATAGTTGGTACTGTGAAAAGAAAATTTTTTCCCAAGGTGTTGAATATGTACCTATTCGTATTTTACAGTCTTTTCAAAAATATTTTTTCTTCAATTTTTTGTGCAAAGAAATAGTACCACAGCGTGATTCACCTGTTAATTATGAGGACTTGAACAGAGAAATTTTCAAAAATATTGCGTATTGGCGGAAAAAACTTGGAATACAGGTTTTTTTTATTTTTGAAGGTAGTGTATTACTTGCTTTTTCTTAAAGTCTGAGAAAGATAGAGTGAAAATATGTAGTTCTTTACAAGTGAACATTTGTAAAAATCGCTGTTTCTCAATGACTTGTCAATCTCTGATTTGTTAATGAACGGTAATTTGCTAGAAATCATGAAAATATTGTTAAATAAAATTTATTAAGTATGAAAAAAAAACCTCAATTTCTATTCTCACTCTTGAAACCTCAAAATGTTTAAGATTTTACCGGCACCATAAGGGTGGACAAAAAAACAGCTTTTAAGACTTTTCGAAAAAATATATTTACTTGGAGATATTTTAATTGTTAATCCTTGACGATATGATTGCGGTAGAATGATTTTTCAAATTACGGGATTTCATAATTACACAAATTTCTAAATCTAGAGTCGCTCTTTTTTTATGTTGGTATTGAATGTAAGGGAATTCGATTTTCAAGTTTTTTAACCCAACGAGGTTAGGATTTTTTTTTTATATATTTTCGGTATTTTTCATAATTCTTTGGCATTTATACAACTTGAATGATTTTCTAATATTATCGCGTATTTTTATTCAGCTTTCTAGAATTAAACGCTGTTGGAATTGAAGGTTTGAAAAATTTTAATATTATTACAGATTTTAGAAACAAATCAAACTACAAAAAATCCAAGTATCTCACAGATTTTTAGAATTTTCGTATTGTAGTTATTAATAAAACGTAAAAGTATTTTTCGGCATTTTTATAGATATCCAGTATTTCTATAGGTTGCTCTTTAGATTTATAGAACTCGATGATATAGTAGTACACACTAAAACTTTTAACGATTTTGAGTGCTTTAATTGATTTTTCAGAAAATAGTATTTCTAACCTATGTAGATCCTTATGCCTTTTTTTCATATTTATGTTGTATGTAAACAATTGACAGAATTTTCAAAAGCATCAATCGAATCTAAAGTATTTAAATGCTATTCTGTGTAGATTTCTAAAATTATATGCTTCATCTTTCAAAGTTTTATAAATTTTGGAAAAGATTATGCATTCATACAGTTGTACAGTATTAAAATGTTTCCAATATTTCTCGGATTTTTCATTAGGCACATATTATTATAATTATATAATAATATAATTATATAATATTCATGTTTTATATAAGATTTCGTCGCGTTTTCAGTATTTTCATGAATTTCCCGTGTTAATACCAATTTATTCAATAATGGAATACTCTTCCGTAACTTGTAAGATGAAAGCGATAATGATTTTTAAGAGATGTCATTTTTTGGGGTTTAAAAATTATTTGTGCACTAATAAATTATTTTGGTTGATTCTTCATTATTTCCGAAAAATGGTTGCTCGAAAACATTATGTAAAAACTACTGTAGATCCCTAAACTTGGTTGGGAATATAAAATAATAACAAAAAAAAAAAAAAAACCTTAAATAAAACGGACAGAATCAACTGAAAATATACAAAACTTTGTCGCATCTTAAATTATTCGAAGTTATCTTCTGCTTGGTATATACGCTGTTTAGAATTGGATGCTCTGAAATTCGTATTTTTTCACAAAGCAGATATATATTTGTCTACATTTTTTGAAAAACAGTTCTTTCATACAACTTTTTTATTTGGATAATTTTTTCAGATCATTTACATGAAACGTTTCCTGGCATTTTTATGGATATATCTGGAAATTTCTTCAATTTGATTCTCCAGGGTTGAAAGTTGATAAATCTAAGTGTTCTAAATAATTCACTCGGTTAAAACGATTTTTCGAATTTGTTTTTCTACGTCATTCTAGCCTAAAATTATGATCAATATTTTGCTTTATACAAAATTCTTCTGAGGCGCTGATTATTGTTTATATTGAGTCAGTGAAATTGAGAATTCTAAATATTGTTCAACTTTGAAAATTTGCATGAAATTATATGTTATGTCATATGGATTTTAGTAACTACACTTCTAATAATTTTTATTTTGATGCATTATTTTTGTGATTCGCAATTTTTCATTGGTATTAATTTTCTATTTTCACATAAAACAATAATTTACTACATCCAAACATCGGTAGTGGTCAAATCCCCTGTTGCCTCCACGCCTGTCCATACTTAACCTTTTTCTCATCAACAGTTGGGAGAGAAAAAAAAGAATAATTCAACTACACGCGTGTTTTCGAGCGAGAAGCATGACGAGGCTCGGAAAAAAAACGCCGCTCGTAAATCAGTTGAATTTACTTAATGGCCGGTAATTTTGTCTGTGGGCAAAGTACCGCTCCGTTTCATTAGCATGTCTCATGAAAATGTCCTTGCGTACGTAAAAGCGCCATTATCAAAGTGGAAAAGCCGCCTCGCGCGCGCGAGCAGCGTAATCTCGCGGGAATGCGAGATCGCGAGCGGCGGGGAATGCGCGGCGCGAGAGCGGCACGTGTTGCACTCCGCGCGGGGATATTATATTTTATGGCCGCACGAGCAGGACGCGAGCCCGACGAAATTGCGCCGTACGTTTTCCCCGCGGATTTTCTCGGGAGCGAGCTAGCGAGAGGAGCGCGGAAAAAACGCTTTGCCGGGAACGTTGCGACGCGAGCATGAAGTATTAATGGCGCTTACCTCGTTACGAGCAAGGTATCTCACAGAGATGTGATTAACCGGTTGTTGGGACAATAATCCATTCGGTCTTGTTGACTTTTAACTGGTTGTTCAAGTTTTCCAATTCACAATTTTTACTGTACTATGTAAGTTCTGATAACAATCAACTCATAAGTGTACAAATTTCGACAGACTAACATTTTATTTCAAAGGAAAAATTCAAAACTCATAAGTCGAAAAGACGAACCTGAAAAGTCTGAAAGTGTCAATAATTGGTACTGCAAAAGTTATTCAGCAGGGGTAAGTGGGGTAAAGTGGGAAACTTTTTTTTGCAGCTCCGTTAAGTGAACATGACTCATTATTTTTTCATGTTTAAATTTCCTATAGTGAAGAGAATCTGGGCAATAGATGGTTGATGCATTTCAGATGATATAATCGTTGACAATCCTTTTTGTTACATGTGATCATATTGTGCCTGGTCATACTTTCGGGCATGAGTTGCAAAGAATCGGTTCAAAAATCACGATCTTCATCAGAGCTAGAACTTTCTTGTTTCTTTTTCAATCTTTTCTTTTCTGGTGTTTTTTTCTTTGCTGCTGTTGTTTTCTTTACAGGTATTTTTTTGTTTGCTCGTTCTTTCCTGATTCGATTTGCTAATTGTGAGAAAATCTCGTTTTCACGCCGTGCGTACAATATTTTATGTTACGATAACTGATAAAACCGAGACGAAGTAAGTGTTTTGAGGTAAGAAGGACATAAATAAGTCCAAAACACTTTTTTAATCATTAACAATGAATTCACAACATTTGAATGCGAAATGACGCCATATAGCGATTTTTGACATTACCCACTTTACCCCAACTGCATTTTTTCAAAAATGTGAGCGTCATTTTTTACAATATATAAATGACATAAAATTTTTTTGCATAATTATATTGAAAACTACAAAGAATACTTGTAGTGTATTTACAGTCGATTTATCTCGAAAAACAGTACAAAAATCGATGTGTAAACTTGGGAGTATGAAATTTCGGAACTGCTTGAAAACTTTGACACCTGTCAGAGAGCACAAAAACACTTCTGCACGTGTCGGTATACCATAAAGATTCGCGAAGGATCGTAATTAACAGATTTCAGTGGCGCATGATACATGTACTTTGATAGTTTGACCGGGAAGTGCCATTTCCCACTTTACCCCGTTTCCTACTTTACCCCACTTACCCCTAGATATGTGGACGTACTGTTGAGAAAACAATAATATGGTAGTTTGAAAATGTCTGAGTTGCGGTTCAACATTTCTGAAATTAAATACTTGATTCCGTGAATTTCCCGGCTGCAAACACCATCAAGTGAATCGCAAAAGTTTAGAGACTTGAAATTCTTTAACCATGACCAAACATTCCAAGTCATCCACCAGTGTCATTAGAAACAGTTAGAAACGTAACTTACATCATTAAGACAAAAGTAACATTTTTTGGATAGTCATATTCTTATTTACGCAATAACGTTTCGAATATCAGAAACTCAGCCCAACGTTACTAAATATCTTAATCATGCATATCTGTTAAAAGGTAGGTAGGTAAGACCCTTGGCTAAGTAACGAAAAATTTCAAATCGAATAAACTGGTTCGGATCTAAGGCCCCTTTTTTCGGAGCGCGTTGCAATTAAGTTGAAAAGTTAGAAAACCTTGGAAGCAGAAAAACTGGCTACTTTTTTTGGTAATGTTCCGAGGCATGTTTACAATTTTTTAAAGAATCTTTTGTCTCTTTTAGAATCAGGGTTTCCAAGTAAAAATATCAGCTAAAAACCTTTATCAACTTACCATTACGCTTCAAAAAATTACCGAAAAATTACCTTTACTTTACTGAAGACTTTCAGTAACTGATAGACTTGTAGCTTTTTCTGCCCTGTCTTTTTTACCATATCCTCTCCAGTGGGTGCCAATACGTCGTTATTTTGTTTTGATGAATTTTGAGTGATAATGGTCAGTTTTCAACGAACTTATTTTTTCTAAACTTTTGATTGTCATTCGCAGTTACTTGTGGTTTTTATTTTAATTTTCTGAAGACGCTCGTTACATAGTTTCGCTTTTAATCGATTTTTCTGTAGATTTCAATGCTCTACTTTGCGGTTTACTGTCTTATGTCAATTATCTTATATTTTGGAAGATTCCGGCCTTGTTACGTATTAAGTGAATATCTTATTATTACTGTCATCAGTCGAAAATTATCTATATAGTGAATTGTTCCAATGCATTTAAAAGTCCACTTTATCTACCTCGCGTTACTTAAATAAGTAATGAATAAAAAAATAACATGTGGCTGATTGCGATCAAAATCAGTGTGGTTCTCTACAAATGTGCGTGTGCTAGAAATTAGAAAATTTGGTGTGAAAGAATTATAAATACATACCTTGGTTTGCCGAAATTGGTGTTGGCTATATTTTTAATAATCATAAATACTCATGCAAATATTTCATTTAATACAGTCTGAATAACATGTTTCGTCTTCAAAAGACGTAAATGTGAAAAAATTTTTATTCAAGCGCACGTACGAACAGTGCAGTAGAACGTATTCGATCTATTACACTGACTTCTAGAAACGTTTACCGGGAAGTTTTTGATAGATTGCCCGTGGTTTTTGATTTATTAACAATGGACTGATTTTTTAATATGTACCTACTCTGTTAAAAATTGACTTAAAGTTTGAACATTGAACGCGTTGCGTCAGTGGCAGATAAAATATTTAATCGCTGATTATAAAAATCAAGAAAAGGAAAAGGTGTGCCACAGCCATATAACCTTACTACTTCCAAGCCTCAAAAAATGTTACCAAAGTTTGTATTGTAAAATTTTTAATAAAAAATAATAAACATCATTAAAGATGTTGCATTATTATTACTATTTGAGGTGGCGAGGGCAGTGACGGACCTTGCGTCTGACTTTAAAAGAAATTTTCGCGTCATTTCTTATTTTTTATATTTTAAAATACCTACTTGTTATATCATCTTTTTTAATTTGTCGTACATGGAATAATAATTAATTTTATCTAATTTCAGGACACGTTAGAAGCCCCAAAACGCCCTTTTCCTACATTTCATTTATTTTTGAATAAGTCAAACCTTCCTCTAATTTAAACAAGTTGTACTACCGAGTTGATTGCTCGAAAATCCCTAATCACGCGATTGACGAGTTGATGGACTTGCCGGGTTAAATTGGCGCGAGTAATTGCGCGACACAGGTCGGACGTCATTCAAATCAAAGCGACATTAGCTATTCAAAGTGGCGCGGTTGCACGTGTGTACGTCCCCTCACTCCTCCTCTACCCTATACAACACTGTATATAAAATGTTAACACGCTCACGGACGCGCTCGCGCATTCTCTCGAGCTAAAAGCGATTTGGGCCGTGGGAATGAGCGGCCCGGCACGAGCGCGCCCGGATAAGGACGTGCATTATAAGTATTATGTACACTTATATGTATACATACACGAGAGAAAGCGCGACGCGCGCGATTGCAAGAGGTCAATTGGCAACCACGTAAGCGTTAGAATTGAAATTGTATAGTGTCGTTTGAAAAACTCGGATAGTTTATGAGCTCTGCTAAAATCTCTTGATACGTCAGTTTCTAGGGTTTTTAGCCTTATATGGTTTGAAATGAAATCAGTGTAAATAAAAACGTTCTAATACTTAACACCTCGTGTTATGTAAAAGTATGTGTAATAATATACATATTTATTATTAATCAAATCTGTCTCTGGGAGAATAACAACAATACAAAAAGATACACTGTAAAAAAATTTATGGTATTTTTCCCATACTGGTATTGGAAGCAATAAACCCATTCTAGGGTTAGTAATTTTCCTATACCAGTGTGTAGTAGCTTTACTGTATATAAATAGTATTCACTATACTTCAGCATAGTATTTTTACCTTATTCGGGTATGGGATTTTGAAATGGAGGAAATTGAAAAAAAGCAAAAATAAGAAATTTTTTTCCGTCAGAATCCGAGACTGCGTGTCTACTGACTCATCCCAGTTGCGACTTCAGCTACTGTCAGCTTTGTCTTACTGACTTTTATTGGCGGTCGCAATGCAACAATTCCACGAGATCCTTTACAATACACGAGAGTTTTGGTGCCACTTCAAACACCCACGTATCACGTGACTTTCGACTCGTAAATTTTCACCAAACACTGTTAAAAAACTTACAGAAAAGTATTGGAAGTTTGTAACTCATATTCTGAATGGGGTTTTTCCTATAAATCGATCTGGGAAATTTTCCATACGCTCCAGGAATTCTTCCATAAATTATGGAGAAACTTCCATATTTATGGAAGAATTCCCATAGTATGTGGAAAATTTCCAGATCTATTTACAGGGAAAATCCTATACAGAATATGGGTTAAAAACTTTCAATACTTTTATGGAAAATTTACCAAATTTTTCCATCCACAAGTATGGAAAAATTGCGATTATTTTTTATAGCGAACGTCTGGGAACATATCGTCGGCGCACAGTAAATAGTAGGCATTTAAGTATTAAATGGTGCTAAATTACTTTTTTTCCATAAATATTGGACTTATGGAATTTTCTAATAATAAATAAATAAAAATAATATATTCATTTTTACCATACGAGACATAAAAAAAATGCATTAGCAAAATATAGTAAATAAGCAGTGATCGTAGAAAAGTGTCGAATGAAGTATAGAAAAATGCATATTTTCGGAAATTTACTATACCGGGCATGGGAAAATTTACCAGCCTTCTACCATATAGTTAAAAAAATTGATGAAAAATTTTTTGTGCTTGGGTAAGATATTTTTAGTACAGCGAGAAGGTAAAAATAATATTCTTTAATAGTAAAATTACTATATTTATCTTTCACATACCAGACATAGAAAAAATTCATGAAAAAAGTAGTAAAAGTCTTATGGCCGATGAAAAAAATCTATTGCGGTATAGTAAATTTACTATACTAAGTTATGGGAAATTTATAAACTTTTTTTACAGTATAGTTGTACGAATGTACAGATAAATTTGTAAATCTTGTTCGAAATTTGTGCTGCTAGTTGAGAAAATGCAAAAATAGGAAAAACTTAGAGAAAAGTTAAAGCGAATACAAAATTTTTTTCTTACAACATACATTGGAATTTTGAATATTCGCCAATACTAATAATTGTAAGACAAAAGTTATAGACTTCTGAATGATGATGAATCATGATCAGGGGAAGTTGAAGTATGAAAGTTTTTGTCACTGCAAGTTGAAGAATAATTATTTCAGAATCAAGGGATTTCGACATTTTATTCGCTTGTGTGGAAATGATCGAAAAGAGACAAAATTTTTCCTTACAAAAGAATGAATAAGCCAATTTTAGTTACAAATTTTGAGAATCCCAATAGTTTGAATAAATAATTTAGATGATTAACGTGCTACTAAAGAATTTACCAGATTCTGTATAAAATACAACAGATTTTTTATTTAGTTGTAAAAATAATGGAATATTTTCAACTCCATCAATCTTGTACATATATATCAGTAACAGTATTATTTGATAATCGACAATGGAAAAAAAGAACATTTTTCCGAAACCTTAAAGTTTCTTATCAAAAATATTTACAACTGTAAGCTTCAACTTGAAATTTTCGCGTTTGAAAAATATTTTAATAGACATATCGAAATATGTAACTGTAACTGCTATTTTTATGACCCTCACTGTCAGAAATTTTTATCTTCAATTTAATAAAACGCGTATAACGCAAATTTCACATAACCTGTATTAATAATGCATTAAAAATATACAAAATATATATACACTTACATTACTTTAATATACGGGTGTCTTCAATTTTATACATAATGTGTGTTTCAATTTATACATGACATTAATATAATATACTTCTATTATATTCCAGCTGAATTTAAGTCAGATTTGTATTAATACACTGATGTATTAAAATCATACAAAAATGTTTGAATTAAATTTTATACAAGTAATATGTAATTTGCGTTATATCCCAACAAACTATGTTGACACCAAATTTTTTTCTGTGAAAATTCTACATAGTACAAAAAATTTTGGTTTTGAGAAAAGAGGTATACAAAACATTCACATTCAATTTCCTTTTTATTTATTTCAGTTATTAGTATTTTTAAATTTCAGTTGAACGAAGCATTTTTAAAGATAAATTATTTCTTCGCATTGTTTGCATGTAATATTCCATCCATCAGGCCCTTCACTTCAATATTAATATAACCAACTTGTGTGAAAAATGTATTTTACTTAAGTGAGTGTCTCGACATTATACACATTTAAAGTATGTGTATCTTATGTTTCAAACATCAAGTTTATGAAATTTCAGGTATATTTTAATATAGAATCTCTGGAAAGTGTATCAAACTTAAGTAGGTGTCCCTAAATCATACACTTTTCAAACATGTGTATCTAATATACATTTTATACAGCTGACTTACGAAATTAAAAGTACATTTTAATACATTTTGAAAGAAAAGTGTATGAAATTTAAGAAAATTTTCAGCAGTGCAGATGATCGAAAAACTCGAAAAACCTACGGTAACTTTTAAGCAAAAAAGTTGTTGCAACTCGTCCAAAAAAAGGGAAAAATTTGGATAGCAAAATTTAAAACTGAATCTTAAAATTCTAGATCGTTTTGTGTTATCAGAATCTATTATCACAAAAATGTAAAATTTTATGTCTACTTGCAAAATATGTATATGTATAAGTATAACCGACACTATGAAACAATTTTTCAAGAAAAATTGTTGCCTCCACGCTTGTCAATTTTCATGTTTCAATCGGCAATTCGCTATTGAATGAGCCAGCGCCGTGCTGAGTACATTTTTGCACCACGTGCAGGAAGTGGCATAACCGCGGTGGTGATGCGAGCCAAGCGCGATATTGAATTAACATCTCGTTGGCACTAGGATCACGCGTCTCGCTATCGCGTGCAATGGACGTGAGAGTTGTTCGAGTTTCCGTTGCGATTTGCGATTGTAGTAATTTCTCATGGAATTCCTACATTAATTTTTTTTTTTTTTTGTAAATCAATGTATAACAGTAGGAGTATGAAATGCTTCCTCCATCACGGGAGTGGTGTTTTTTTAGGAAAATAATGACAAAAAACAAAGTGTACTGACAGTTATTGACAGAAAAAAGCTGTTAATTTTTCTATACATGTATTGGACGTCATTAATTCATACGCCGATGGCAGTTTTTCACATTCCTGTGGGCAAATAATTTAGTAAAAAATGACGATTTCGATAAGGATTTTTACACTAACGTTTATATGTAATAATAATAGCATATTATTATGTTCACCCAGGTTACGAATTTTTCTGTACTTGGAAGTTACTAACGTATAAATGTTGATAGTATTTTTGTAACAGAAAATTCTGCGTCCTCTCCCATGAAAAATCAGAGTGTCAAGAAAAAGTACATAATAAATTAAAATTTTCTATTTATATGTATATTAAATGTACTTGAAGCATAAAGAAAGTCCCTATTTGTGGATTTAAAACTGTAAATTCGAAATTAAACTGACCTACCTTTCAAAGGTTTGCCTAAATTCTTGAAAATTATAACGTAAAAACAGTGTTGAAAGCCCAAAACATATTAATTCAACGATTCGAAAGATATAGAAATACTCAGTTATTTCCTATGAAAGTAATCAAGGATTGGGTTATGAATCATAGTGTAAAAATGACATTTCAGTATACATGGGTAAAACTAAAAAAGCACCAAAAACTAGAGTTATAAGTATGAAAATAATATAAAACGTAATCAACAATCTCCTCGATGGTAAATAATGAACGAATTAGAAATGATTATTTTTATCTTTCATTATTTGTTGGGTTCAAACAAACAAAAATAATCGATATTCATATTAATTATAATAACAAACGATCATGATAATAATTGAAAAAATAATGAATTTATTTTCAATGATGAAGGAATATTTTGAAGAATTCGAAAACAGCAGTTTTATAGACATGGTAAAACATTTCATAGATTTTAAACAGAAATGAGAAAATGTAATGTCACACTTTTAATCATTGAAATTCAAGTAGCTAATATTATTTCGACTAATGAGTTAATTTACTTATATTTTTCAAAGAAATTATGTAAGAATTCAATTCATTTTAAAAAAAAATGTGCTATGTTTTATTGACTACTAATATTTCATTTCACTTCCTATGTTTCAAAAAACGCATACATAAATATCCATTCATTTTATTTAATTTGAAAGAAAGAATAATTATGATTTCATAATTTATTAAATGTTTTTTAGAAAATGAAAATTTCAAGTAAGACTTGTTTTGATTTAGTTCAATTACAAATTTGATCGCTTTTATAGTGTTATACACCCCTTGAATCGAATTCGCGTATCTAACGCTTTGATGTTCGGATGGTTGCGTAACGAAGGCTGCGTTAGATTTTCTATGAGGTTGGTTAGAGATGTTGAGATTTTTTTCTTTTCTGTTTTCCGTTTTGAAATTTTCAAGTATATTTTGAAATAATAAGTCGTAAGTTATTCACCGACAGTTATTTATTCTAACAGACAAGTTTTTGGACCATCTTTCTGAAAGTTTGAGATTGGATGTTATACATATATTACAAAAATTTATATTGACATCCCATATGTTGGAAAGTTACGTTTATTGGAGGGGGTCAAGGATTTCATAAACACAATTATTTACACGTCACATTACTTGACTCAAAACATTTATTATTTCTTATATAAAACCGATTGCTAATGTATGCTTTCTACTTGTTCGTCAATTTGGAAAAATGTTAAGGAACTTGAAGTAAGCAATTTTTTATCTATGCATTTTTTTTTCTTAAATGTAATCACCAAGAAAAAAATGCTTTTGGAAAAGTAAGGGGAGAGTAGGGCTATTTTGATCAGAGGGCTACGTCGATCACTTGAGGTTTTAATAAATGTGATTTGAATTTTCGAATTGTTATACCTCGAAAATTAAGTTCTAATAGTGACCTAAATTGACGCAAAAAAATGGAGCCGTGTGTCTATCGGTTGCTAGATATAATTAATAAATTACAAAAATCGTCCTGAAAGCTGTCAAAAACGTGCCAACTGTGATTTTCGGAAAAAAA
Source organism: Platygaster robiniae (assembly GCA_028476575.1). Lineage (NCBI taxonomy): Eukaryota > Metazoa > Arthropoda > Insecta > Hymenoptera > Platygastridae > Platygaster > Platygaster robiniae. The sequence continues at coordinate 24,304,903 of CM052021.1, forward strand.
TTAGCAAACGCCGTAAACATCCGAGACTAAGGAAGTTTTTTGTTTATTCGTAAGTATATACGATCCAGAATATTCTTTCGAAAAGCTTTCCATGAAACAAAATTTTTTTAGGTATAAAACGCATTCGAAATTCCGTTGATTACTTTCGGGGCTACTTCGATCAGAATTTGTGGGGCTTAATCGATCAACATATTCGCAAGAGATATTTTGTTTATACATCGTCTTTTTCAATTTATTTCAATCTACATGAAACTTAATTGATTTCAAATTCATAAAAATAAATTTCGAGCGGTATAATTTGTTATAGAATGTTTTGAATTGATTGTTTTAGATGATTTTCATTGAAATTTTGGATATAATTTTTCGCTATTTTATTCAACTCAAATCTCGAATATTTTCTATAAGCTTTTCAACAAATCGAATGAGTTTCTTAAATCTGTTTATTTCATACTCAGACTTTCAGACAACGCGGTAGAAGCATTATCGCAATAGACACGAACCAGTGAAAAAATTACTCTAAGAAAAGCGAAATGAGAAGAATTTGAAGAATAAACAAAAAAAATGAACTAAAACTAAAAAAAAAAAAAAGGAAATGAAAAGATAATTGGAAAACTATGTGTAATTAAAATCTTATAATACGTAAGGATTTTCAAAATCAGACGATTTTCTCTTAAAATGTTCATTTAATTGCTAAAAGAAAGTTTTGTTTGAGAGCTAATATTAAATACAAATATACGGGAATACTCTATGAATATTAATTTATTGGTACAGTTATTCTACAAATACTATTTCCCACGAATGCAGTCGCTTTGAAACATTATTGTCTTTCGATCGAAGTAGCCTCATAGCTCGATCGAAGTGGCCCCACCCATGGGGCTACCCCGATCAAATGAGACGTTGTGGTAAACACTAAAATTTTTGTCGAACATTATCATAAAAATGTTCAGCAATTTTTTATTATGTAAAAGGGCGTTAACTTTCCCCTTTGACCACAAATACATAAAAAAATTCGTTCATTTTTTGAAAAAATTCTTGTTAGGAAAAAAATTGATCGAAATAGCCTGATTCTACTTTACATAGAGATTTCAGTTAAAAATTTTTTTTTCAGTCACCATGTTCTTAAGTTTTATGTAATCTAATTTTAACTCTAGTAATCAGTAAAAATTTTTGTAATAATTCTAATTTCGTACTGTACAATGAATTGCCAAACATTGCGGTATTTTTGAACATTTATATAGAAACGAAACTTGCCTCGACTTGATAAAAAATACCAACGACGCAGAAACCTTCGACGTGAATATTCATAAAAGCGATAATAGCCCCGGTCCGTTAAGTACCGATCCACCGTTATTGAATTAACCCCATTTCCCAAACTCGATGTATACCTTAATATATTCACCCTCCCGAAAGCGATAGCGTAACGTTCTATTATCACGAGTCCCCCAGTCTCCCCCTGTCCCCTTCTAGAAATCACCGCTCAAATCAAGTGCGACATGTGCCTCCGCATATGGGCGACACGTGCTAAACTCTCGCGTTTGTTTATCCACGAATCGAGCCTTTATATTCCTCAGAATTCAACAGTTGCTGTATTTTCCTATCCCCCCTGCTTATCGACCCTTTTGAAGCAAAAATTTTTATTTTACAAACTAATGTTAAAGTACGAAATTAAATTTATTGATCGTTGAACAAACTTTAGTCAAGTTATACTGGATTGAACTTGAAAAAAAAAAAAAAAAAAAAACAAATCTTTCAACTATTTTGATCAAAAAATGAATTTAGATCGGCCTTTCTTAGATTATTGTTGAGTGCCAGAAAAGGTTAAAAACCAAGATTAGTTTTGTAAGAGAATTTGAATTTGACCGTCAGATGAATTCTGATTTCTGGAAAAATACTTGATTATTCGATTTTTATAATGATTCTGAAAATTTTTACGAAACCTATAAAGTGAAGAAACATTTTTTTTCTTCAAGGCTGTATTTTACTTAGGAGGCTGCTAAAAATGATTTTTCGAACATTTGTAATCTGCAAGCAGTTTTAAAGCAGCTTATATTAGTTTTTCACATGAAAAACATTCTTCTTTGTCCTAAAGTACATAGTACATTTGAATTTCACAAAGCTAACTTTGGAAAATGTTTGGAATAAAATAATTAGGATATTTTTTTTTTCTAAATTTCTAATATATCTTGAAGATTATTCAAGCAAAAAATTGTCTTCCAAGATTCAGTTTTTACCAAATACTTAAAGAAACCAATAAACCAAATTATTTTATCTATCTTTGATAAAAATCAATTGCTAAAGATTTTCTGAAAATGCCGAAAGTAAGTCATAAACTCGAAAGTTGTTTAGCAGAAATAATTTTTTTCAATTTGAAACAATTTCAGTCCATAAAAATTCTATTTTACAATAATCAAATATTATTCATTCTCATTATCAATGATGATTCGTAAATAAACAATGGGTTTCAATATTATTTTATTAAAGTGTTAAGCAATGAAGTAGAAAAAAAAATTTGTTTCAAACATTATTTTGAAAACATGATCAACAATTATGAAACAGTCGTAGATATAAAGCAACCGCATACTGACAGTATTGAAAGTAAGTAAAAAAAATTTAAAATCTTGATATTATTTCATTTGAATAAATTACAATCCTTTCATTGAATTTTTTGATTCTTCATTAATATTTTTGAAATATATTTTCTTTTTAATAATTACAAGGTACAGTACAAGAAAGTTGTATTCAAAAAAATTTGGATGAAAACAACATTCTTCATATTTTAATTGTTTTTCATATAAGTATTGCAACTTTTTTCAAAACAAATAAAATCCATTAGAAATATGATTCAACAAACTACTTCGACTCATAGTAAGATGTGAAATAACGGTTCGTAGTTATTGAAAAAATATATATTATATTGTATATGTATAAAAGAAATTCGAAACTGAAGCAGATTTACAGAATCGAATGTTTTCATCTTAGGAATGATTCATTTAGAGAAATTTTATTTTACTACAGTACAAATTTTCAACAAAAGTTTCGTCATTCTGAGAGTATTCTCTGAAAAAAAATTTTTTTTTTCAATGTCGTATGCTATAACTCAATCAAGTTGTATTCAAAAAATTTTGAAAGAAAAAATTCTTCGACTCTTAATATTTTTTCATTCGTATTCTCGAAAAAAAAAATTTTACAAACTAGTTCAACTCAGATATTAATATAAAGCAATTGTTCAAGGTTTTTTATATTTTTTTTGAACCAAAGCAAGTTTTGCAGAAGTAGACTTTTTTATAAAAGGTATTTTTCAATTTATGAAAACTCTATTGTATTACCCTAAAAATTTTTTATTTCATCTCAATAACAAAAGTTGCATTCTTTATATTGAAAGCGAAAAAGTTTGAAGTATAAAAATTTCACAAAGCGGAACAGAATCCAAGATGAGAAAAATTGGCGCACCATCCAAGTCCCATTGATGAATGGGCCCCATCGTCGAGAAATTCCACCGGCGAGTCCAATCAGAAACCTCAGGTGTATCGTCTCAATTACAAAAGGATTCCAACCATTCTCCCTCGAAAACCATCCAATGAAAAACGACCCGACGAAAAAAAAAGAAATGACAGCCAAAACACAAACAATTACAATAAGAAGACAAAAATTCATGTAAAAGGTTTTATTAGCAAACAAATGGAAGACGTGGGACGTATATCACAATCATAAATACCTTATCCTAGACTTACATCATCGAAGGTACAATTATCACAGAACGCGCACACAACTGGGAGGTGTCAGTGCGCCGCCGAAAAATAAGAAAATCAAACTCTCGAATCACAGTTTCTCGCGAAAAAAAATGTCTTTAAAGACGCCTCTGGGAGGTAGCCAAGGTCACAGGTTATCACAGGATAAAAAAAGATTCGTGGACAATCAAGCCCACGATCACGCGACCTGCATCTCGGGCACTTGGTGCTGGGAGAAGGCCCGCTCCTTGTAGCAAAAGTCTCGGTCCTCAAGGCTGAGGGTCGTCCAGTAGAAGTCGCCGGCGTGGGTGTGGGCGAAATGCACGGGCACGTAGCACTGTCCAGGTATCACCGGGACGACGGTCATCTGCCCGTCCAGGCAAACGGTGATGGCGGCGCCCTCGTCGGCGTCCTTGAGCTCCTGCAGGAGTCGCTGTTCCAGGGCCTCGTTGCAGTTGTTCTGGTTGTCGACCTCCTCGGTGAACACCTCGTGCTCCGGGTTGCTCCTCCGGGCCTTCCTCGACAGCGTCTTCTTGCCCAGCCTCTGCTTCTTCAGGAGCTTCAGCAGGGGCTTGAGGATGCGGCGCAGGCTGCGCCGGCTCATCTTCTCCTTGGCCGTCACGTCCATGTTGTACAGGTTTTCGTTCACCTCGTTCTCGCTCACCACGTGCTCGTTCACCACGTGCTCTGATGCGACAGCCGCCATATTGGATTCGATTGTTTTTCTCGTACTCGGCACTTTTAACAACGTTACGTGTTTTCACCGCGTGTGTTTTTACTTTTCGAGAAATGGGACAAGAGCTCGTTCGGCTTGGGATTGCTGCGAGCGAATGCTTGTGCCCCACGTGCAACCCCGGACTTTTATAGCCGGTCCCGGGTTACGGGTGGGGGAGGCAGGTGCACTCGGGCTGTGGGAACTCAGCGATTTCGGAGCTTCCCACGTCGCCGACCATCTGCCGGTGGCTCTTTCCTTGGATCGCCCCCGACCTAACCGACCTAACCCCATCCAGGGCACGGCACCCCAATGCTGGTGCCCGAAGAGGCACCCCCGCGCGGGGGTGCGGGGGGCGGCCGTGGGTTCATTGTAGGAGATATGGGTTTCTTGAGCCACGGTTTCTTGGGGTGTACGTATAATAGGGGATGAAGACGCCGATCCGGATTTTTCCAGAGGAATCAGCGTGTCGAGACTTGTCGATGCGTGTTTTGGGGCAAGTGTGTCGGCCGGCGCTGGGTTCATGGATACTTTTGTTTTGTTTCGAGCAAGATGATGAGGAGGTGAATGTCAGTGATTAGGGGTAATTAGTGCTGGAGGAATTTTAATGAGCCTCGAATTTTATGTTTCATGTACTTGTCAAACAAGTGTGTTTCATTCAACTTTTTACAATGGTTAGTGGTTTTATTTTATTGAATGTTCGGTTTTTTATCGTTTGGTTTTTATTATTCGAGAAGAAAGAATTTCCAAGTAGCAAATAATGAAAAAAGGTTTAAAAAATAAGGCATACAAATATCAACAGTATATATAGAATAAAATGATTGAAAATTACTAAAAATGTACTTACTGCCATCCAGGGGACATGACAAATGGTTTAATGTCAGTTTTCAAAAAAAAAAATTTATCATTACTTATTTTCATTACACAGAAATAGCGATTGTCTTGGCTTCAGAAGAATTTTTTCTTGAATAAAATTTCAATCATAATCTAAACGTTGTCAAATATTTCCTTACATCATAAAACTTTTCTTCTATTTTCGATTTAAAAAAACTTGGAATTTAGATCCAAGAAGTATAACTGGAAATCTATTTAATGCAATTTAAAAAATAATGGAATTTACGAAATATAGACTGAAATTCTGGCAATCAAATTTTACATACAAATTTTTTAATCGACAAAAATTTAATTTTATAATTTCACAGAAAGTTGGGTAAAAACTTTTTTCCATTTATTTATCCATTTATTTATTCATTTATTCATTTACAATGTAATAACACGCATAATGCCCGAAAAATTTATATACTTATAACTTATAACTCAGTCACATGAGACTCCATACATAAACAATAATATCCATAAATGATTAAACAGTAAAAAAACATACGCAGTTCGATAAAAAGATGTACGCAAAAAGATGCAAACGAATATAAACAACACTTAAATATATGACAGAAATTAACAAATAATTCTACTTTTTATTTTATTTTAATTACATATTTTACAACGATTTTTCTTGAATACCAGAAGAAGATATATTTGAATATTTACATTTCAAAGTTAAAGAACTTAGAATTTTTTAATACAGACTTGGATGAGTATGAAATGAAAAAGATCTACTTGATAAAACTGAATAACTGGTATCGTTCCAGAAAACAAATATAAATTAAAGAAAACTAGACTTTTTAATCATACATTTTCAAGATGGTGAAAAAACATAAAAATTTTGATACGAAGAGCTAAACCTATTATTTACAAATTCATCCAAATCAAGATAATTTTTAAGAAACAAAAGAATCAAAAGTAAAATTCATGAATTTCAAAACGCTAATAAAAAATTAAAATGCAAGTTGAAGCGTTTTCAAAAATTCAGTAATAAACGTATACTTTTTTTTTTAATAACAAAAAGTGAAAAAAATTTAGAATTAGAGCAATAGAAACTTACAAATCCGAAAAATCATAAATGTTGTGAAAGCTTAAAAAATCTAAAAATAATTATATTTTCATAATTCACAAGAATTTAATGTTACGTTAGTAATGCAGAAATCCCAAGCTATAAAGCTTGGAAACGGAAAGCATCATGATTTAATGAAGAAATCAGGCTTTCAAATCCTAAAATTCAAGAATCAAACACAATAAAATCTCACGTCATTATTAATGTCTAGACCCACTAGATATATGAAATATACACCCCAGAAAATGCGAAAATTTACAAACTTAATGGAAACAATTTTTTTCAATCAACAAAGTTTAAATAATTGTGTTCCCAACTCGTGATATTTTAAAATCATCAATCTTGAAAATAAAGTCGTCTTATTATTTTATGCGAAATCCTGTATAAACTTGGAAAATGTATTATTTCAATGAATTTTAATTTAGGAATCTTTTAACATTTAGTTTTGGAATAAAAACTGACCAACTGGTGACTTACAAATTTTAGAATCAAATTTTAGGTGTTGTTTGATGTTTTTTTTTTCTGGTGAAGCAAATTTGTAGATTATCCCTAATTTGTAGCTGATCGACATGGTGAACATTAAACAAACTTTTTTGTTATATTACATATGCGTCATATCTACAATACATAGATCTGAAACTGAATTGCCTATTTATCATTTTTATTATTAATTGAAAGAATCGCATATAAAAAACAACTGAGACTTTGAAATCCCCTTCTACATAAACTTTTGCATTTTTTGCCTGATTCTAAAAATATTTTGCTATGAACCATCATTTCGTTGCATCCACGGTCTATAAAATAAAATCAAAAATGTTGTATTCAAGTTACGAAGTGTAAAATTACACCTTTAGACACGATTCCTTTTTATACGAGAAATCGGAACACGACGTCAAAAATATTAAAATCAGCGTGTCATGAATTGTTTTTTTATTGAATGAAAACATTCATCAATAGACGAATGTAATAGAAGTTGTATTTTCAAACACTACAGCTTTGATAAAAAAACCTACCAGAATTAACAGAATGACTAACAAGAATTTTTTTCCCATCACATCAGGTCTTCTAGGCTTTGTGAAGTAACATTCTTTGGAGTCACTACACCATAACAAAAATGGACTTTTCATTTAATTGTGAGATGAAAAAAAATCAAGTAAAAAATATTCACGGTTTCTTCAGTTATATTTAATACAAGCAACTTTAGCAAAATGTCGTGATTTTTTTTTTATTCATAGAGAATGTAGACGTCATTGTGTATGGTGTCAAGTTTTGATAAATAATTATATTATGCCGTCTGCATCTCAACAAAAATATTTCATGCCATCTTGTATTAAACTTGGTATTCTTATTTTGCAATAAGAAATTTTTTTTTACAATATTGATAATCATTCAAAAATAAGACACTATTCCAAGTTATTTGTTCAATAATTTATATTTTAGCTCTAATTTTTTTTATTTTTAATATTTGACATATTCTTTCATAATATTTAGAACATACTCCTTTTTACAACTGTAATCGATCACAAAAATTATTCTTAGAAGATATTTAGTAAAATGATGAATTTTCTGGTATTTGTGTTTTTACTTGGAACTTGTAGCGAACCAAATACTGAGATTTATCAGTCACAGCTCTTAAAGATTTTCATTTTGTGAAGTCAAATGTGTTCTCCGAGCAAGATAAACAAATGTTTTTGGTTCTTTTTTGGGGGTGAGGATATTCATTAACTGGGAAGTCGGTTGTTTTTACATTTGGTTACAACTTGGGTTGCGTGTCAGAGTTTGTAAACGAGAGGGAAATGTTTTTTCAGGCTCCTACTGATAAATCCAGAACATGTGAAAAAGCTTGACCCCCTACAAAGCGACCAAAGACGTACGTCCCTTTTCCGTATCGTTATATATCTTTGGCGTCTAGACGCTCCCTCGTGGTCATTAAGTCAATCCGGAGATCGCTTCAGTTCATCCACTTGAGCAACCGGACCCCCTCCCCCCCCTTTCGTGATTAACCGCGGCTTTTTCAAGTGCCCTGTGTTTTTCAAGAACCGCGTTTTCCATTTTTCCGAAAACGTAACTTGTTTTGAATTTATTCAAGAAATACAAGCAACGATTCCCAGATGTGGGGAAAAAACAAAACTTGTCGGAAAATAATCAATCGAGTCATGAGACTCCTAAGGGCAGGAGCCACAGAAGATGTAGAGATGGTGGGTAGCACATCTGGGAAATTCGGGATGGGTAAAATACCCGGTAATGCCCACGTGAAATCGCATCCAGTCATAAACTTTGATTTTACCAAATCGTCAAAACTTTTTAAAATTCACAAAAATCAGCGTTTTTTGAATGTAAATTTTTATTGATACCGACAAATTGTCGTCCATCTCTGTAAGAGCAAACACTTTGAAATTTTTAAAACTTTACAGTGTTACACAGTGATACACAAAATACTTATTGAAGCAGCTTGTATTTACGAAATCGAAAATTTATAGAAGATGCTGCGAATTTTTCTACTGAAACATTCTTCCATGTGAAGAAAAATTTGTGACTGTCACAAACTTTGTAGAGAACATCACTTTTGTGGCATCACATTGTCGAGAACCACCTCCCCCGTGACATCATTTATCATGGAAGCCCCCCCTACATGAAACGTTCTCATTGCAAACATCAATTTCTTTCTTGAAAACACTCAATTTCTATAAATTTTATTTCACTTTCATTCGATTCCTAATTATTATGCATGCATCATCATCGCAAATTGATATGGTATACATGTATGTATACAACAGTTAGTAATAAAATTATTTTTAAAATACGCATACTAAAGCGTAGAAAAATTGCATCATTCCATATTGATTTAACATGCATGTAGGAGTTTGACAACAAAACGCAAAAAACATTCGATAGAAATCCGAAGAATGTTCTGCACTTGATATGCAGAGAATAATTTCTATACTTGTTAAACTTGAAAAATTAAGTGATTTTGAAAATTACCTAATTGGCTTGATGAGAAAATCGGCAAGTCATTTCTTGGGCTGTAAAATATCCTGATTCGATCAACTCATTTTGATCGTCCTCTTCAACATCAAATTTGAACAATATTTTTTTTCTTTTCAATCAAGATTTACAAACAAATATACAAGCTATAGTAAATAAAGTTCATTTGACATCAAGTGATTGTCTACAACTAGTATTTTTGCATCTCGCAGTTAAAATACTGACGAATGGTGATTTCACGACAATGTTGTTTGGGGGAGAGCGGGGCTATTTCGATCAATTTTTTTCCTAACAAAAATTTTTTTTCAGAAAATGAACGAATTTTTATACGTATTCGTAGTCAAAAGGAAGGGTTAACACTCCTTGACATAATAAAAAATTGCTTAACATTTTTAAAACAATGTTCAATACAAATTTTAGTATTTACCATAATGTCTTGTTTGATCGAGGTAGCCCCATGGGTGGGGCCACTTCGATCAGAAGAAGATAATTTTTCGAAACGATTGCATTCGTGAAAAATCATATTTGTAGAATTACTGTAGCAATAAATTAATATTCATAGAGTATTCCCGTATATATTTATTTAATATTAGCACTCAACAAAACTTTCTTATAACAGTTAATGCACATTTTCAGCAAAAATCGTCTGATTTTCCAAATCCTTACGTAGTATGAAATTTTAATTACAAATAGTTTTCCAATTATTTTTTTCATTTTCTTTTGTTTTTCAGTTTCAGTTCTTACTTTGATTTATTCTTCAAATTCTTCTCTTTTCGCTTTTCTTAAAGTAATTTTTTCACTGGCGCGTGTCTATTGCGATAATGCTTCTACCGCGTTGTCTGAAAGTCTGTGTATGAAATAAACAGATTTCATAAATTCATTCAATTTGTTGAAAAGCTTATAGAAAATATTTGAGGTTCAATTTGAATAAAATAGCGAAAAATTATATCCAAAATTTCAATGAAAATCATCTAAAACAATCAATTCAAAACATTCTATAACAAATTATACCGCTCGAAATTTATTTTTATGAATTTGAAATCAATTAAGTTTCATGTAGATTGAAATAAATTGAAAAAGACGATGTATAAACAAAATATCTCTTGCGAATATGTTGATCGATTAAGCCCCACAAATTCTGATCGAAGTAGCCCCGAAAGTAATCAACGGAATTTCGAATGCGTTTTATACCTAAAAAAATTTTGTTTCATGGAAAGCTTTTCGAAAGAATATTCTGGATCGTATATACTTACGAATAAACAAAAAACTTCCTTAGTCTCGGGTGTTTACGGCGTTTGCTAATTTTTTTCCGAAAATCACAGTTGGCACGTTTTTGACAGCTTTCAGGACGATTTTTGTAATATATTAATTATACCTAGCAACCGATAGACACACAGCTCTGTTTTTTTTGCTTCAGTCTAGGTCACTATTGGAACTAAATTTTCGAGGTATTACAATTCAAAAATTCAAACCATATTTTTCAAAACCTCAAGTGATCAAAATAGCCCCACTCTTCCCTAATACATACAAACTTTACTATGCTCGTTGTAATTTGACCAATTTCAGCTACGTGGAACGGAGTAATCTTACGAATCATTTTTTACAGTTTTTTTACACTTGACCCTGTCCGAAATGTGGGAAAACGCGCGCGTTCAGGTATACTAGTATTATGGACGCACCTGAGAATGTAGCCCGCCGGGCAGCACCCTCGGTGTTTCTCCTCCCCTTCCCCACGTGCTTCTCTGTTTTCACTCCATTTATTAGGCCCCGTCGGTTTCTGGCTTTTCCCCTCGAACGAGCAGGTTCTTTTTCCCCAGCATCCCTGAACAGGTACCTAGAAGGCATACAGCAACACGTGCACGTTTCTCGCAAAGTCGACGGCGCGTATTTGTTTTTGCCGCGCTCGAGGTGGCAGGTGAACGCGCCCTACGTGATTTCTCGAATCAACCTGCGAAGGACGCATTTCTACGGCATTTCTCTCGTTGTTGAAATGACTCAAATGACTCTCGTTTCGTGACGGACCATCTACGGGGTTTGTTACACTCCGCGGGAGCTGCTCGCTGTATACATGTTTTTCTCTCTTCAGCAGAGCAAAATCGTTGGACAGTTTTAGAAGACGTCTTCTCTCGGACCGAAGAAAAATCGTGGAGACAGTTTTAAAGGCGGTTTTGCGGCAAAGGGGTGATGAATGAGATGGCTTGTGAACGTGATGATTTTTCCTCTTTCTTGCGTTCTTGTCTCAATTCGGGATAAAAATCATCGTATTTTTTTTCGCAGGCTCGTAGCCAGTATGAAGCAAAGCATGGAAGGGTAACGTACCCTTGATTTTTGAAATACAGTTGTCAACCGTAAATGGTATTGAATGATTGGTTGCTAATTTTGCTCGCTGTGGAATCTTAGATATGTTTTCAACGATTTAAACTGACTGGTAGATGGATAAGAGAATCTCTTATGATGAAATGAGTTGAATTAATTGTAATTTGTTGTATTGTGAATTCCGTTAGCCTTGATATTATATTCAAGGAATATAATATTTATTAGGAGTTTACTAAAAGTGTACTGGTCAAGTTCGTGACATAGAGAACTACAGAAGCGAAACCGACGACTGTAATAAATCAATACAGAATCCAAGCTTACACATTCTTAATGCAATTTCGCAAATCTGTAAATGAAATTTCTTCCCTTTTTACCTCGAGATACAGTTGAAAGGAAACGCGTTCAGTTCCCTGTACGCTCGGTCTCTTAGAAACTATTAGGGATGTCGTCCGGCAATTTTTCTAAAATATTTTTCAATACGTCTCTAGTTGAACGAGGTAACTTTTCAAAAATTGGTTTTTTCGTCCTCCTGAACCAGGCTCCCCCTTCAAGAACATCATCGGTGAGAAAAGTACGCACTTTCTCCATGGCGTGGGTTATTGTATCATTTCAAAACACCCCTTCCTTGTTCCTTTTTTTCTTCTCGCAACCTCAGAGGCGTTTTCATTAGCATATAAATAATATTCGCGCTCTCGCGAACACGAAGGCGAAAATGTAAAAGGTAAGGACGAGGGAAAAAAATGACGAGTCGTGGAAGCGCGCGGCGAAGGGAAGGGAATTGCGGACGAGGCCGTGGAGAAGATGTCGGCCAAGAAAAAAAAGGGCCAAGTTAAAACAGTAGTGGCGACCCCCGGGGCCGGCGAGGAGGCCCAAGCGGGTTCGAACAAGTCCCCTCTGACGTCATCAGCAGGTGCAACCGCTGATCTCCCCCATACCTCCCCCGGCCCCTCGGGCCCTGGCCCCCCAACCAACCTCAGCATTTTACGATCACGCTCTTCTCTCATTTCGTGCTCGTTTTATTGCGCTCGCTGCGACGTCTCTCCTGTACCCTTTTTCCCAACAACGAAAAAACCATGCCAAATGAATACGAAGCGCAAAATTCCGGATTTGTTCTCCTTCTTTTTTTAATGTTGGCAAATTTTTTGGCACGTCTTTACAGGATCATGAATAACGAAATTTTGACATTTTTGGCTGATAAGGAAAACATAGTTGTATTGAACAACTTTGTAGTTGTTTACCTAAAGTTGAAAATTTCTTTAGCGAAAGTGTTTCAATTTTTTTCGGTGCACATATATGCAACATTGAGTTTGGAACCCTGAAAAACATTTGAACAAAAATGTTTTTTCAATTTTGGCTTACTAAGGCAGAAAATGAAAAAAACTATTTTTGGAGAAAAATGTTTGTGTTATCCAACTTGGAATATTTGAATAAAACTAGTTTATGTCTTTTTAACCTTAAAACTGACATTTTGACGTGACTTCTCGGTTATCATGGCGTAAAATACATCATGTAACAGGCACAGATGTGTCGCTTCGGTCCATTATTTCGCCGTTTCGCCAAATTCGTATATAATTTACTATTGTTAATCTCGAATATATTACACAATTTTGATGTAAAAAATATGCTATAGTTCATTATACTGTTTTTTATAAAGTTTTTTAAAAAAGTTTCGATATATTTATCAATTGGGAGAATTTTTTTTTCGACAATTTTTTTCATTATTCCATTTTTTTAACCAACTTTTATTGTAACGAATGTCTCTTCCCAATCCCTCAATCTTTTGAGCCCAAAAAAATTGAATCATGATTGCTAAATTAATAAAAGATTGAAAAAAATACGCATCAACCTCTCCAGAAGTATATTAAATTTCAGAAAATTCCCGATTCCCAAGTTTTTTCGTTGTACAGCAGCCGTGTACGTTCCCTGGGAGAGAGAAGAGAAGGAACACGTGAGCACACGTGCAATCATACCGATTTCGAGATCCGAGATAGCGGAGAAAGAAGAGGCGAGCATTTGGGTTATGCTGTGTTGAGTATTCCATAAAAATTCCTGCGTGGCAAAATACAATCGATAAGTCTCGATATCAAGGGAATCAGTAAATGAATGGAGATACCGGTCAGGAGAGGTAGAGGTTGATTTTAATTTCGATTTTTTTTTACACGTCATGCATCAACTTGGTCAATCGATATTGACATAGCCAGGATGACGTAGGATCGTTAAACTTGAAAGTGAAATTCTACAATTTTGAGTAAAATCACTGTACAAAAGTCTGTAACAATAGGTAGCGAAGAAATTGAATTCATTCTGTCTAACGCATATATCAACTAAATTAAATTTTTTCTAATTGATATCAACGGTTTTTTGATTCCAGGCTGGAGTTTGACCGTAGGGCCCAAGCGTCCACCGAAATCAAGGTAAGAATAAGGAACTCGAATTTTCGAATCACCCACGTGTCAGGGTCTCCCTCGATTGTCGTTTTGGAAACTTGCAGTGAGCGGTAGAAGCAAAGTGTTATAATATGTTTTCACGTGCCCGCCGAGACGGATTGAATGCGTCTCTGCTCGCTCGAGAAACGGACGAGAAATAAAAAAAGATTTCAGTCAAGGGTTCCCCCGAATCCTTTTCTTAGCAAGAATTATCGGCGCATAAAACTCTATTCAGACCCTTCTCGAAAGGTCCCGAAATGCAATATTATTCGGAATCACGAAAAACCGCCCGACCCATTGAGTATAGGCCGATGCATATCTTACACGCGCGTTTCCCGGGGTAAGTTGACCCCTTCGAATTTTCGGCGATGCTCGCACCTGCCTCGATGACGAGGTTTTGAGCCAAAAATCCAGGTAAAAAGGGTCAAGCGACACAAAAGCCGCGGGCCCTCGCTTTCTATTAACGCAACATCTTTTCTCGGTCCTTGTGTTACGACGGAAACGAAGGGACGTCTCTCCCGCTTCTTTTTTTTTTTCCTCATCCCTTTTTGCCCCTTTCGCGCTAAATAAATATCGTGGACAGAATTTCGCATCTGCCCGGCTCACATGATTTTGACCGACTTTTCTTTATCCGCGGGCGCATCTGGCGCCGCGGAGTGGTCTCTTTTTTTTTTGTCATACTTTTTCGAAGGGAGTAGAATTTTTGTGGACGGCGCGGAGGGGCAAGGAGGACGTTTTGGGGGCGTTTGTTTCAAGCCACTGGAATGTCGTCGTGGCACTTGTCGTCGGGGGTCTTTTCGTTTCTTTTATTTGGGCTCAACCCTTTCGCAGGTGAATGTTCCGATTTCCCGAATAACCCTTTCTCCTGGTCCCCATTGTAGTGGATGGCGTTGCACCTTAACCCGTTCGCCGGGATGAATTGCTGTAAAGGGGTGATTTCTGGGTTACCGGAACAGGTAATTGTGGTGGTAGGATTACGGTTCTGGGCTACCAGAACAGGTGATTGCAGTGGTTAGATTACGGTTCTCGAGGTAACGGTGTACCAAGGTTCTTCAGGGGAGCGTTGATGAAAGGATGGTGATGATTGTGGTCTTGCAGGGCAACTGGATCATGTATAGGAATGAGGTTTAATATCGCTTCTGTTTTATATTCTGACTTAAATCTGACCTTGTAAACGTGATTCAGACGTTATTTAATGAAGACGCATGACAAGATGGTGTGATTTGTTTCGTTGGCCCACAATTCGGGTGCTGCAGACTTCACGATAGGTGTCTGGTTTGATTAGCAATCATAGTAAAATATTACAAAACCGTTTCAAAATGAAGCAGTCATGCTAAAATTAACGTTTTTCTCGATGAGATTTCACTTTATCATCTCATATTCGTTACATTCACATTTTGGATTTTTTATTAAATGCTTCCCAGACCCAGTGACCAGGACCCGGCTGAGGAACGCAACTTGAAATCCAAATGGAATTTCATTTGGAGAACTGATGAGATTTTTTCTTTTGAACCTCAATGAAACGTTACTTGAAAGTCTTACTAGATTTTAGGTTGCAAAACTAACTGAATCCCTAAATATTATGGAAACGGAAATTAATTTCTTATAAAAAAATTCATCTAGGTTTTCAGTTGAAAATTTACTTTGTATCAATTCTTCAAATTTGAATAAAATTTCACTTTTACGTCCAAGTAATTAAAAAGTATAAAACCAAATTAATTTATTTACTTTGTGATCGAAAATCAATTTTATGTTTGCAGCTCCAAGTTTAAGGCTAGTTGCGAATCCGTTAGATTTATATTTGTTCGTAAAAGTAGGTCAAGATTCTGCTCAGAAACGAAACTGGATCTCAATTAAGAAGACAAAAATGAAATTTCATTCGACAGTTAAACAAGATGTAAAATAGAAATCGGTTCAGATTTCAAATCGTAAAATCCAACCGCAATACACTTGAGAAAATGAAAATCGCGCTTTGTTTAAAAAAATGAGTGTCAGTCAGAGATATAATTCAACGTATATTTCCGTAATCCAAATCAATGGAATGATACTTGATTATTTTACATGATTTTTTGAAATTGAGAACGTTCGGTTCCTCAAAGTGAAAATCCAATCAGACGCCTAGCTTAGAAAACACAAGGGTTTTAAAGTGAAAACAGTAGGATTTTTTATTCAAAATCTATTTGCATTTACGATTTGACAATCCAAATAAGAATGGTTGGAACGGAAATGCATTATTGTCTCTGAAAATTAATTCATTGTTAAACTTGGTAAACTCTGAATTACCTACTCCTACCCAAAAATTTGAATTAAATAACAACAATTTTAGCTGAATGTAAAATCAGCAAATTTCTCACCCGTGCGTCGAGAAGAGTCCCCACATTTTCAATAATTCTCGGTAGATAAAATTGCTCATGTGCCAACCCGATAATTGCACGGTCTTTTTTTCTGCGGCCAATTTCTCGCGCGCATTAAAATCGAAGCGTATGTATTTTTAGACCTGAGGAAGGGCTACATTAGAGTAGCAAGTCCGAAAACGAAACAGCAGACCGGGCAAAAAGGTACCGGCCTTTTTTGCTCTATCTCGGCATTCGCACCTTCCGCGATAACGTAACCGAGAATCCCGTAGCCTCAAATCGAACGCTTCGTAATTTATGTAATCAGCGGGCTTCATTTTTTTTTACATGTAGGCACTAGTAGAAATCCAATTAATCCACTGTAGTTTTTAATGCTCGGGATGAGTTCCTAGATTCATGGTATTCGTCAAAGAAGATTCAAAGGCGTGATAATATTTTTTTTTTTTTTTTTTTTCGAGTAGTAATAACATTTCAGAGTTGCCGATTCTTGTGTGTTAAAAAAGATTAAAACACTAAAAATAATCGAGATAATTCATTTTGCACTCGAGTTCGGTCATCGCTAATTGGAAATTCCGATGGAGTTGGCCGGCAAATTTTTCAATTGGAGTTACCAATGGAAAATTCAAACTGATGAAATTCCAATCGAAAATTCCATTTGGAAAAATCCATTTAGAAATTTCATTTAGAAATTGGAATCCAAATTGGTACATATAATCATCTAAATCATCTAACATTTATTGGATTTACTAAATTGCGGGGCCTCGATGTTTTACAGACAGACAGAATCCGATTTAACAGAATCTCATAAAATATGAAAAAAAAAAAATTCATCCCTTGGATAAGTCCAAAGAAATAAAGTGAAGAAAATGCATAATTTGGCAAAACAATAAAAACAAAAATCCTTACCAATCACAGTTTCCAATTGGGGTTTGAAAATAGAGCTTCCCATTGACAACTCCATTTAAAAATTTTAGCCGGCTAACTCCATCGCACTTTCCGAGTAGCCATGACCAATTCAAGTTTCCATTAGGACTTTTGCAGCCGAGATCCTGGACCTTCAAACTGCCAAAGATGTAATAAAATGTTCAACGTTTTAGGTATAGTTATATCTGAATAACTGTGGAAACCATAAAAAATGCGTCTTGCGATTGAAAATTTTTATAGACAGTCATACTGTCAGAGCTTTCAAAAACATAAGAATTTGTCAAAAATTTGCATCAATTATCGAAGGAAATGGTCTGTCATAGCGTTCAGTGCTTATTATTGCTAATCTCGCCTAAAGTCGGCATTATGAAAAAATAAATAATAAATGAAAATTGAAAAGTTTTTCATCGTGTGAGCTATCTATGAGCTGATATCGAGTTAACAATGTTGGGGGTAGTTGAAAAACAAACAAGAATGAAATCATACATAATTTGAAAAAATAATTTGTATTTAAAATCTTTAAAATAAAAATGTTACAATATCTAAGGATTTCATGCAACAAATAGATGCTTTTAAATGTAAATATAAAAAATGAGAATAACAAGTAAGTATATGTATTCCCAGCATTTTCAAAAAGTTGGCATTTCAGAACAAACTAATACACTCTGAAAAGAGTAAAATATTTCTCCTTCGGAGTGAAATCCTCCATTTGAGCCTACTATCAGAATAAGTAAGAGAGAGTTAGGCTATTTCGATCAATTTTTTTCCTAACAAGAATGATTTTCGAAAAATGAACGAATTTTTGTATCTATTTGTGGTCATAGGAAGAGTTATTATCCTTTAACATAAAAAAATAATTGCTGAACATTTTGATAATAATGTTCAATAAAAACTTTAGTTTTTATCACAACTTCTCGTTCAATCGAGGTAGCCCCACGGGTGGGGCCACTTCGTTCAGAAGACAATAATGTTTCTAAACGATTGCATTCGTGAAAAATCATATTTGTAGAATTACTGTAGCAATAAATTAATATTCATAGAGTATTCCCTTTTTTTTTCTTTATTATCAGCACTCAAACAAAACTTTCGTTGAACAGGTAAATGAACATTTTCAGAAAAAATCGTCTGATTTTGGAAATCCTTACGTTATACAAGATTCTAATTACATATAGTTTTACAATTATTTTTGAATTTTATTTTGTTTTTAAGTTCCAGTACTTTTTTTGAATTATTTTTCAAATTTTTCTCTTTTCGCTTTTCTTAGAGTAATTTTTTCACTGGCGCGTGTCTATTGCGATAATGCTCCTACCGCGTTGTCTGAAAGTCTGTGTATGAAATAAACAAATTTAGAAACTTATTCGATTTGTTAAAAAGCTTATAGAAAATACTCGAGATTTAAGTTGAATAAAATAGCGAAAAATATAACTCGAAATTTCAATGAAAATCATCTAAAACAATCAATTCAAAACATTCCATAACAAATTGTACCGTTTGAAATTTGTTTTTATGAATTTGAAATCAATTACGTTTCATGTAGATTGAAACAAATTGAAAAAGACGATGTATAAAAAAAAATCTCTTACGAATATGTTGATCGATGTAGTCCCACATATTCTGATGAAGTAGCCCCGAAAGTAATCAACGGAATTTCGAATGCGTTTCACACCTAAAAAAATTTTGTTTCATGGAAAGCTTTTCGAAAGAATATTCTGGATCGTGTATACTTACGAATAAACAAAAAACTTCGTTAGTCTCGGGTTTTTACGGCGTTTGCTAATTTTTTTCCGAAAATCACAGTTGGCACGTTTTTGACAGCTTTCAAGACGATTTTTGTAATTTATTAATTATACCTAGCAACCGATAGATACACGGCTTCATTTTTTTGCGTCAACTTAGGTCACTATAAGAACTAAATTTTCGAGGTATTACAATCCGAAAATTCAAACTACATTTTTCAAAACCTCAAGTGATCGAAGTAGCCCTCTGATCGAAATAGCCCCACTCTCCCCTCAATGTTTCATTCGAAGAAATTGCAAAGAAAAGGTGACGCAACTTGAGAGTTGGATGAGTCACCACTATAACCAAAAATCGCATACGAGGCAAATAAGTTGCGTTTGCCGAGCCAGGGTAGTCTTTTTGATCAGGGCGACAAAGAATTGAGCGTATGGTGATGAATAGCTGGGGTCCTTTAAAGCTCTGTTAAGAGGCTCTGCACGTTCGAACGCGTTTCTTTTCGCGCACGGGCCCTTTTTTATGGATTACACGCAACTGTTTGGGATCATCTTCCTCGTGCAGGTTCGAACCTGCGCGCTTGCCGTTTCGTTTGCTCCACTTCTCTGCAACAGACGCCCTCTTCGCAAGACGGGCTTGGACTTGTTTTCCGGCAGGTACAACTCCTATAAGGGATGCTGCCTTCAGCAATACAAGCTATATAAATTGCCGGTACTTGTTTAACCTGCTTTCAGAAGGGACGATTCGCCTGGTGACGAACGTTTCGTAAACCTGCGCGATTTCCTGCCCGATTTTCTATATAATATGTTTATTCATTGGAAATACTGACCAGCTATAGTTAAAATGCTCCGTTTTCATGCGGAAGCACGTACGTTTCCCGGCTATTCTTTATTTTCTACGATGTAATGTCAGAAATCATGGCATTTCCGGCTATTTAAGAGTTCCTTTTGAAAGTTTTTCGGAAGAATCAGCGGACGATTCACGCGTTTACGGGATTCCGGTGGCAGGATTTGTTGTGGATAAGGAATTAAAGTAATTCTTTTTTTCGGAAAATGTTGCAGGTGCAGTGGCAGTGTTAATGTTTCTTTTTTCCGTTTAAATAGATGTTTTAGGCAAGTGAGTGTTGTGAGTTACGTGATGCCTTAGTTAAAGATTAATCAGTGATCTGACAACGTTTTATATTAAGATGTAGGCATCACGTTTGAAATCGAAAAAGGAAATTTTCCGTAATGCTCCTGTACGGCCAATATCTTTTGCTTACCATTAGAGAAAAGGGCCGAAATGAAAGCGAGACATAGTATTTGGAACATGTTACCAAGGTACATGCGTCGACTAGTCAATTATCATTATTCACAGCAGAGGGCTGTTACGGGTTGTTGTAAATACGATTGTCAAGTGTCAACTTTGGTTTATTGCATTTCAGTTTTAGTATTTTTTAGTACTTTTTATCGTTTCCGAGACTTAAATGACTCAATCGGATCGGTTTTACTGTTAGTGCAAGTGTGTGTGTTGAAGGAAATGAATTGTTTGGTGCACGTTTTAGGCATATTATTTGCATAAGTATTGATAATATGTAATGTAACTTTAACTTACGTTGATATCTTCCACGCGCAACTTTCTAGATCAAACATTACTATCAATTGAAAGGATTTTTTCGCAATTGATGAATTTTAAAACTCTGATGTTCGTAAAATCATAGATTTTGAAATACAGCAATGAAACAACATAAGTATTTATTTACTTATTTTAGACAGTTGCACCACGTGCAGCAAGATGCACTTACGCATACACACAAGTAGTCACGCAGATTTCCGAAGCTACGCGAGAGAGAAGAGTTTTTCTGTCTCATATTGTCTTCGTGCTAAACCCTTTTTCTGCTAGCCATTATAGGAGTACAATAAAATAATATGGAAATAACTTGGAATCATGCCATCTTTATTCAATTCAAGTTTTCGATTTTTTCATTTCTAAGTGTAAAATACGAAAATTATTCGAGCAAAAATTGAACATTCTCATTATTTATCATAGTTTCTGTTTTTCTCATTGCTTATTGTTTCAATTTATTTCGTATTCTTTTGCGTATTAATATATTCTCATGTAACTTTTTGCCATCTTTTGAATTTACTGTGGTTGTCAGTACAACTTTCAAAGTTATGCAGGTCTTTATTACTAACCTTCACTAAAAATCACCCAATTTGTAGATAAATGACCGAAGTAAAGGATATATGTACACATTAATGTGTCGCGTGTAGCTGTAAAGTCAACAACTGATATTACGTCAAATTCACAATAAAAGGAAAATATAAATAGTTGTGCAAAGGGCTTGAACTTACGTTCCCCGCATCTGTCTTACAATATAGCATATAACGTGTCCTCTTAATGCCAAAAACAAAATTACTTTATTGCACAATCATCCATGGCATTACATTTAAAAAAATTTTACTTTGAAAGGCATTAAGCTACGTTCGTCGCAAAAGAAGCAAGAGGCTACTTATTTAAAATGAACTCAGAACTATATATTTATAAGTGAATAATATATTGAAGATCATTTTACTTTATTTCTATGTTTAATCATAAAAAAATTAGGAATGCAAAAATTATTGATGCAACAAAAAACATAAACTCACATCAAAACTATGTTTAACCTCGACAACCTTCCCCTACCTACTAGTTAAATTTATTTAAGTAGGTCCTCACAATGCTCACAATTCTCTGTTTTCTGCTGTAGAGTAGTTTAGGAATGGAGAATGATGAAAATTCAGACATCGCCGCAATAACTGCCATACTATTTAAACACCTACGCGAAAAGTCGCCAAACATTTCAGCTCGTAATCTCACGCACCGAAATCACATACCTTTAATCTAGTCCTCAAATCGTTGAAAAACCTGAGCATGAGTTGCGTTATTTATCAAAGTACTCAACAAACCAAATTTCAATACCTTCCGCCACGAATCGTATCATCAAATCTGTACCTCACACACCAAGCATCGCACACATCTCGAGAACTGAGCAAACTTTTTCGAGTTTAGTGCAAGTTTGATTTGGGTTTAGGAAGCGAAATACGCTGATCGGCCAGAGAGCAGATAAAATAAAAAAAGGGCGGATCCCATGAACGCAATGAGCATCGATCCTAAGTAAACACGGTGTGTGCAAGGGGCCCCGAGAATAAAAAGGGCCCCGCGCATTCGGGCCTGTGTAAACAAAAATGCACAATCGATTCGAAATTCATTCGCCTTCGTATTAAAAAAGATGGCGAGTGCGCGAGGGTGAACAAGCGAAAAGCTTTGAAACCAGAAAAGCCGCCAATTCCGCCCCGATCCTTTCTTAAAGGATTATCGTTATAAATTACACATTTCCCTTCTTCGTCCGGTTCGTTTTTCGGGAGCAGCGCTCTTTTTTGCGTTTCCTTTTTTTTTTTTCGTCCGGCGGTGACCGGTAGCAGCGGCTGAGATGAGATTCTATCGGGGGATTAGGTGGACCGTGTCATCGTAGTATCCTGCCCATCCACGCTACGCACGCACGTCTCAAAAGCTGCAAAAAAAAAATTAAGGAAACTACCCTGCGTAGAGTTTTTTTGCTTCGCTTTTGCTGCAGCTCTTACGGAATTAAGATAAATGGGTTATCTTGAAGGGATCGTATTTCTTTGAGTGCTCTCGGTTGTGGGAGGAAGGGGAGAGGATAAGGGAAGGTTGGAGTCTTATTGTGTTCTGATTTGGGTTGTTTGATTGATCGTTTCACTGGATAATGAAAAAGAATGATTGTTGTTTTTTGTTTTGTTTTGAGATCAGCGCTATCTAGTAGTTCGGGATCAAGTCAAATGGACGTAAAAAAGCAGAAACATTGTTTATGAAAATAGCAGTATCTGCTTGCGAAGAAATTGCAATAACTGTGATGGTCTTTGGAATAGGTTGTTTTGATAGATAAAATGGTTTCTGTTTTCATAAAGTTTAATTTTCATCAAGTTTTTACTATTTTATCGCCTGCACAATATTGGTACACATGGTTGTTACTTAAGATATCAGTGTAAACAACCAGTGCAACTACATATTCGACTAATATGTACACAATGAAATCCTAAAGAAAATTTTATATAGTTATCCATTACTTGTTATCCATTACTAGTTATTTATTACTTGTTATCCAATATGTACATGTTATCCATTACTTGTTATTCCATACTTGTTACCCATTACTTCTTATTCAGTTTTTCTTATCCATTACTTGTTATTCATTACTTGTTATCTCATACTTGTTATCTATTACACTCGGGCGTCGAGCTATTGGAAGTCGAGTTATTGGGCATCTTAATAAGCGTGAAGACAATTAAAATTAGGTTCTTGACATTTCGAGAGATTCAATCCTGCTTAAGTCACGATTCAGTCATTAGGTCATTGTCAATTGTCAATTCTGGTGCTTGTTATATATATTGTAGGGCATTGTGACGCATCATTAAAATTCCTCTCGCTGTGTCACCGGAAAGGGGCCGATATATTGGACCGCTTCGTCATTATTTTTTCAAGTTCCCCGATCAGTCCAATACCTCGACGTCCGAGTGTACTTGTTATCCATTACTTATTATCCTATATGTACTTGTTATTCATTAGTTATTTATTACTTGTTATCCCATACTTGTTATCCATTACTTGTTATTCAATACTTATTATCCATTACCTGTTATCCCAGTGGCGGTCCCAAGGTGAAGGGGAATGAGTGAATTCTTCCCCCCCCCCTAATAGCAGGATATATCCGATATGGATTGACAATGATTTCGAAAAAACAAAAAAAGGACTTCAGCCTGATTTTTTGTGGACCCCGCCCCCCCTAAGAATCGTTTCTGGGACCGCCCCTGATACAGTAGGTACAGATAACTGTAGAAGCAGTAAAGGTACAGAAAGAATAATGTTATTTCAAAAAAACTATAGTTAACTCTTTAGTTGTGTTGAAATTTACAGAGCACCACACAAAAATACATAAAAAGTCTGCTAATGGTCAGCAAAATTCGAAAACGCATAAAACAAAATAAAACTGTTTGTGACAACTTTTATTGGATAGTTAGAATTACTATGATCATCGCACAGTATCGATACTGATTGTTACACTTAACTACATGAATTAATTTTTTTTTTTTCAAAGCATTAACAAAAATCTGGAGTCCAAGGGATCGTTAACATATTACGCCACACTCGGGTTGACCCCTTCCCTTCCCTTTCTCCAAGAGCGTGACGCAATGTAAACAGCCTCTAGACAATCTTGAACAAACTCATAAATACCATAAACATCCAAAAATACACATTTGATTATAAAAAACATATGATAAACAACATAAAACTAAACATCATCGCGAGGAGTGATGAAAACATTAAAAAAGAATATAACTTCATGAAGTTAGCACTACCGTATGCAAGATAAAAAATGGCATGCTGTGATTAATTCGTCATAATGCTAACGTGATATTAGGTTAAAAAAATCGATAAAAATGTTTATATTTGCGCTAACCACGCATCTTACCATTAACATATATTGTTGTGGCAGCCTTAATAATTTATTAAGATTTTTGTTATTTTAATGCGATAATACTCTGGCTAATTTTCAAAACCATACGACCACCTTTTTGAAATCGAGGTCATTCAGGAAAAATCTGGGTGTATCGCCATGCCCTCGGACGGCCCATTTCATTTTTCCAAAAACTTTCGGGCGTCGTGTCAATGCGCGATTGTCAGTGTCATTGACAATAATTGTCGCGATGACTTCAACCAACGGCACAATTATAACTTTCCGTCCTCTTTTCGAGATCTGTCCGGTTTCCGCGTCCCTTCTTCCGTGGCCCCTTTTCCAACGTATGTATATATACATACACATCCTTTTTGTATTTGCGGGATACTTTGTGGGCGGGGCGGCGTGCCTGAAAAAGGACCAAATAAATCCAGCTCAGATTCCGAAGGATGAAGAGCCGAACACGTGCAGGCCCTGCTGGCAGCGTAAGTCAGAGGTCCCCGGTCAATTTTTTACGGCCCCAGAGAAAGGCCGCGATATATCTCGGACCCTTCCTTGTCTTGGCTTTTCATCGGGTAGTCGAGTGCCCATAGGACATTTGTGTATGTGTGTATGTCGATCGAATACGTTATATCTGATTGGTTCCGAAAAACTCGCGTGGGCTATTTTCTTTGGCTCAGAGAGATAATTGCCATCCGTGAGCGTCTTAAACGAGTCATCATAAATTTGGGGCTGATCGAGGATTTCGGTCATGGGATTCGTTATGAGCGAATGATGAGTGGTTTTTTTTTCGAGGGACTTGGCTGTTTTCTGATACGAATTCAAGTAGTGCTGATTTTAATCAAGTCGTAGATTAGTTCATTCACTTATTCATCACTGGTTCTTGCAGCACCCTTCGAATGTACATAGTTATTCAACGCAACATAATTAAAAGGATTTACTTAAAAAAAATATTAGTTCCAGTCCTTACTTTCGGTTCGATGTGCGTCAAGTTAGCAAAAAGATGTTCGCTAAACGAATGGTGTACATGCTTATAATTCGCCGCTAACAAGCCGTGCAGCAATTAATTTTATCGCTCAATTTTTGAAAAATATGATTGTCATTACTAAGGTGACATTCGATAGAATAAGTATAACAGCGTAACGTGGAGAAGTGCTAAATATGTCGCTAATTAGCGCGCAAAAAGTAATTTTGACACTCAATTTTTTCTAAACGTATGACGATTTTTGCTAACTTATTTTCAAATTATTAAGTCAAATAACCATAGAAACGTGAGATGTAGTAGGTGAAAAATTTGTCTCTATTATAATTCATCGCGCGAAGAGTAACTTAGTTGCGCAATTTCTTTTTGAAGATTTTATCAATTATTTGTAGTTATTATGAATCGATATGCAAAGTAAATTTTGATAGGATTAAAATATGGAATTTATGAAATTGATTTAAATTATCTTTATGGTACGTGAAATTTCATAAAAGTTCGATTGATGTGATTCAAACGTTTTTTACAAATGTAATGATATGTAAAAATAAAGGTTTGTTGAATTATAACGTTAAGCATATAGACTTAGCATCGCGTGTCTCTCGCGTATTGTACACCTTGATCTTTTTATTGATTTAAATATAATATAACATGATGAAAAAGATTTCCGAAAATGAAAAATAATCTTCATCGATCATCAAAGATCATTTATTTAAGATGTGTAGCCACAACTCGTTTGATAAAATTTGAAGAACTTTCTTTAACTTTTAGCATTTCGTGTTGATCGGGATTCTAATTTTGTGATAAAAGGAAAAAAATGTTTCCTGCATCCAATGAAAATTTCATTGCCCATATATTAAACAAAAATTTTTTATTGATACAAGGAATATTTTCATTAGCTCAATTGTATGACCGTACAATTCGACATACACAGTTTATCACAATATAATGTTAATCTATACATCTGATGCTCAATCCCAGATCGAAATCGTTCCAAATCGACAATTCACAGTTTTCGCGAATGCAGGTTCCGTTCTTGATCAGTATTCAAACCTTCAAAAACATCTTACCTGATTTAACATGAAATTAATAAATAGCATTAAGACAAACTTGAAATATTCTTTTTATGTACTTTTTTACATGTAATCATCCTTCACGTCCCTCAAAGCATCATTTCGTCTCAAGCAATCAGGAATAGATGATGTAGATGAGTAGCGCTTCCATCTTTTTTCCCCTCCGAACCCGGCAATAAATCTCGCTTCGTCTTCCTAATGACGCAGGCAGGAAAATCGGTAAAAGCAAAATAATTCTCAACGTAATTTTACATATAGATGCTGCGCGACGCGAAGATTGATGTTCGCTTCCCCTTACTTTTTTCATCCTCGTCCAGGCTTTTTGTTGTTATTATTAACGCGTCACAAGCTATCATTAGTGCGCCGGTTACGCAAGCTTCACGAACGTCGTCGGATTTCATGGGAATTTCGAATTTCATCAGTATCAGGCCAGCACCTGATCCGGCCCCCGACAAATATCTCGGTTTTATGGCCCCCCTCCCCCTTTTTTTAAATGTTTCTTGGGGTACTTGGCCGGTTCCTACCGAGTGGCCATTAGAACACGTGCAAGGCTTGGTGTATGACAAGTGCTTCATCAGCTCTCCGAAAGTGGCACGAAAAAAAGGGGGAAAAAAACCAAAGAAGGGCAACGGAGAATGAATATCACTTTTTTTTGCTTTTTATTTTCAGATGAAGAAACGTTTATTTTCGGAACGAAGACCTAATGTGGCTGGAGATTTGTTTACGTTCATTTATTGGCATATTTGATTGTTCTTCAGGCTACGTTACATAGCTGATCACAAAACTGAAGTAGCAGTTGATTTTCGCGAATGATGCCCTTTTTTTGTAATTTTTTCGATGCTTATTTTCTGGATGTACAAAATAAGGAGGAAAAAAAGCAACAATTCGTTTTGAATGTGAGAATGTGACTTGACATTGTTACCTTTTAAGCAACAGTTCCATTTAATGAAACTGTTATCAAATTTTTACCTCTAAATTACATTATACATTACCCACCGCAAAAAATGCCACAAACTTACAGAGAAAAAATCCGTTACCACTGCGAGTGCTCGTTTAATCCCTAAAAAAAAATCGTAACCAACGCATTATCCACGGTCATTGTCAACATTGACAAACGCACGAGCATTCGCGGGTGAAAGAGCCCGAATCGCAAATGAATGGATCTACATAACGAAGGCCAATAATAGAATACGAACGAACATCATCGATCGGCGACGAGGCAAAATAAAATGACCCTCGTTATTACGATCGTCGCTGCTGCAGCCGCTGACGACGGTCACGGTGCGTTAGAGACCGTTCGAGGATCCGGAAAATGCCGTACAAAATGAAACCGAATAAAAAGCTGTAAGCTAATTTACCGGAACGGGTGGTCTCCCCCGTCTCCTTTTCATTTCCATCTATTTTTTCATTCAATTTATTTGGCCCTTTTATAAGCCCGAAAATCACCGTGACGTGGTGGGGTCTCGGGGTTTCTTCTTCTTTTTTTTCTTTTGAAAAATATAATCTAAGCCGTGGATATATACACGTGTATTCCGCGGTCTCAGCACACCTTGAGTCTCGTCGAACAATGGACCCTTTCTTCGCGTCGCGGGATAAATCGAA
The DNA here is from genome assembly GCA_028476575.1 of Platygaster robiniae. NCBI lineage: Eukaryota > Metazoa > Arthropoda > Insecta > Hymenoptera > Platygastridae > Platygaster > Platygaster robiniae. The sequence goes on from CM052021.1 coordinate 24,333,178, forward strand.
CCACGTTTTGGCAGCCGTGGCGAATCGCGGCATAATCGGACTGAATCGGACCCGCGAGCGCTCATCGCGGGTTGTGCGTGTGTACGCGACGGGAGCGTAGAAACGCGCGTGAAAATGCCTTTCGTCCTAGAACGAAAGCGCGAGCGTAATTTCGATTTCAAGACGAACGAGCCTTTTCGAGGGCCCAATTAAACGCTCGATCCGCGTGTCGACATGCCTATCGGTTCCGAAAAATTCGATTATGGGGTTGACTGTAAATTTTGGGGTGATTGGGGAATTAGCGTGATTTGAAGGTAATGCTACTAAAACACGATAAATTGATGATTCGAATATGAAATTTGGTGATGCAAAACGAAAACGCATTAAAAAATAAGAAAAATATATAAATATATCAAGTAAACAATTGTCTGTCTTTGTGCAAAGATCAAAAACTGGGATTGATCAAAAATAGAATCATCTAAAATAGGGTCATTATTTTCAAAATCAGTTTGGTCGTTACTGACCAAATCACCGATTACTCTCAAATTTTTAAAGAGATACGTAAACTAGTTTTAAAACATACGTATTTTTTATTTTTGGTTAAAAATTGGTTTTTTTTTTTCGAGAAATTTATATTTTTAATTAGGCTGTCAAATTCAGAGTCTGTCGAAAACTTTTTTTCAAATCTTCATTTCTCATCGTAAAATCTATGGATTTCAATCATTTTTGTATGAAAACGTTCGAAATTGTATGAAGTTTATAAATAATGAATTATAAATATTCCTTGTAGCGTTGTTGAATTGTAATTAGTGTAAATGAAAAAAGTTAAACAATTTTTGAGGCAATAATTTGCATACTGCGTCATTTTTTGTTCTTCCTGTTTTTTTTTTTCATTAATTGATGAAGGTATGAACTACATTCTGTAAAAACCGTTACATTCCAAAACGTTTCGTTCGTAAGTGAGAATTTCATTTGAATTTCTAACCTATCATTACCAAGTGATTATGAAATTTTAATAAATTTTCACTTTTCTTGATCTTGAGACACTGTAGTATGTTCCATTCGATAACAATGTATATTTTTGATAAAAATTTCCTAACTTAATTTTGCATTACACGAAATATGACATGTATCAGTATTTCATCAGTGTCTCTTGAAAATAACTTTTATAATAATATTAATTTGTGCGGACTTTGTTTACTTGTAATATTTCTTTACATATTATTTATAGATAATGATGAGTAAATAAAGCTAATGTATAGAAATTCATAAAATATATTTTAAACGCGGAGATTTCCGAAAAACTGACAAATGGTTACACACATAATTTTATACTTTTGGACTTCACACGTAAAAAGTACTAAAATTCAAGAAATTTTTTTTAATAATACTGCAAAAAATGAGATCCTTTATAAAATTAATTTGATCTATCAATGCTTAAACGAGCGAGAAAGTATAATGACGAAACGCATCTTTGTTTACCGAAAAAACATTGGAACATGATCACGTTATACATGTTGTAGAATCAATTTGGTTTAAAATAAATTTAACATCTTTTAAACATGAAATAATATTTTTATATGTTTTTGTTTTGCTTCAAAATGTAATGGAATGTTTTCGGAAAATTTAAAATATTGGATAAAAAATTGATGACATAATAGCATTATTTCACAGTTGAAAATTTTTCCGATCCATAATAGATCTACCTTCAGAATTCTTAATAAAAATAAAAATGTAATAAAATGTTTAAGAGAAATGAAAACGAACGTATTCGCATGAAACTATGTGTCATTATAAGTATTTTAGCAATCTAGTGGTCCGCGCGAAAGCTTGATTTCCACTTGTATTCCGAACTGTTGAACGTCTAGCTAGGAATTTTTCGTTTATTTTTATCGTTTAAAATATATATCACCACTATCACCATTAAATGGAGCATATTACAGTGTTTGAAGATCAAGAAAAGTGAAATTATATTAAATTGCATAGTCACTTGTTGATGACAGGCTGGAAAATCGGAAAAAAATTCTCACTTATGAACGAAACGTTTTGGCATGTAACGGTTTTTACAGAATGTAATTCATACCTTTACCAATCAATTAAAAAAAAAAAAAACGGGAGGAAAAAAAATGATGCAATATGAAAACTATTCACTCAAAAATTTTTGACACTTTTTCCATGTACGCTAATTACAATTCAACAACGCTATTTTGAAAATAATGACCCAATATTAATTGAACAACTTAAGAACTTTCTGAAACGACTATTGTGTTATATGATATCCTTTATTGAAGAATAATAAATTTACTATACAGCACTTATTCTATTACAAATCCTTTAAATTAAAGTTATAAGTATAAGATACAATGTTATTTACTTACATGAGTTAGCCAAAACAACTTTTACGTATGAATTCAACTAATACATAACAAAATAATGTGAATAATGTAAAATTATTTCTAGACAATTCAGGAATCACAATTAAGTTTTCTTCATTTTAAATCTGCCGCCATCTATCACGACAACATAAGTTTTACATTTGAAAGATAATCAATTTGCTAATTCAAATTTTTTCGCGATAAGAATTGATTGAATCCAGTCCTCAATGATTTCGTCGGGAAGCTGAAAAAAAATTATTGAAAGATTTGTCATTCGATAAAAGTTCCTGGTTACTCTTCTTCTTTTATTACGTAAATTTCATGAAAACTTGAATAAATAATTAGCTATTCACTGACTAAAACACTTTAATTTCTTGAAATCATTTATATATAAGCACTTGTACTTATGTACTGTAAAATCTGATGAACAGCACAGTATCCTAATTGACTAATAACTTTACTTATTGTAACAGTGAAATCGACTTGATAAACACGGTTGATATTCACTGATTCCAATATTGATCTTAATGAAATAGAACAGTAAATGGTATTTGTCAAACATTATTATTTAATTTTGACAGTAAATTCAACGCTTCCTCTGCTTGATCAGAAAAATTCTCTAATATTTCAATACAGTGTTACTATTTCTATCTACTGTGCAGTATAATGAACCTAAAAAAAACCGTAGTTTCCTCTTTCCCCAACAAGATGTTAAAATATTTCATAATACTTTCGAATCATAAGAGCACTTGATGTTTTCGCCAGGTGAGAAAACGCCGAGTTCAGAGTCTTTCTTTAAGGGCAAATTTTGAATGGCATTGTCTCTTTGGTTCTTTCTTAATCCGTCCAAAAGGAAAATGCGCGCGGTTCTACACATAGAGGAAGTAGCAGAATGAAGCAAGGAGCAATTTATATCCCGTAAGTAGGCTGCCGCAGGTATTTCACGTCTTCTTCCTGGGGGTGTCGCAAATTTAGATCGGTCCCCGATTAGGGGCCCCTAGTTTAGTAAACCCTCTGAAAGGAACCCGCGACAACAAGGCCCCGCGCCCCGATATTGAGGGCGTTTTACGCATCGCCGGAGATATTTAATGAGCCGGGATTTAGTTGTCGTTTACGTCGTAGCCAAGGATGCGAGATCGATCGAGGTGGTAGTATTAAAAAAAAACATCGCCGGCTACGGACAATGGGCGAATAAAAGCCAAGGGGGATATATTTGAAAGAATTTCTCGTGTTTCGCGTCTGATTGTCCTGTCGATTCGCTTTATTCTCGGTTTACTCGAGGATTCCGTCGAGGACCATTGCGAAGAACGAACAATCCATCCAGACTAGAAGGAAAATTTGTTACGTATACAAGTAAAATTTGGTAAAATTAACGAGGTGTATTTTGTTGCAAAAAAGACCTAGTTTAATTTCATATGTTCACTAACGGATTTATGAATGCTGAACTCTGGTACTCGTTCATTCTTACTTACAATTAGGTTATATTTGGGTTCGCATATTGATTTTATGAGGGATTATACTTCAGGCAGCAGACTTTTGAGAAGAAAATAGCTTGTTTTGAATTCTAATGAAACATTTCTATAAAATTTCAATTGAATGGTATTCTTATGATAAGGAATTTAATAATTTCTTATGCCGATCAAGGATACATGAATATATTTAATATTTTTTACGCAACGCTCTATTTGACCACCCCCTCGGTGTCACATCGAGCCACCCCCCCCCCCCCCCCAATCCCTAAGAGCTTTCGTAATTTGTTGACAGCTCCAATAAGCGCTTGCAGAAATACTGTCTGAAATTTCGATCTACTTTTATTGGGATTCACAATAGTTACGCTCGAAATCTGAATTTTCACAATGAAATCTGTGAAAATTAAAAAATCTTACTTGTAGAATGCAACATCCAATTTATCGAAACAGCAAACAATCTGTTGAATTATACAGATCAGAGGCATAGGCAGAAAAATTTTCGGGAGGGGTTTTTTTGAAAAATATTTTTCCTTCAGGATTTCATAATTTTTAATCATTGACAATATGTTACAAGAGAGCGATTTTGAAATATTTTACATTTCGGAATTTAAAAGTAATACAACTTTTGGAATCCAGAGTTGTACATTTTTCATATTCGTAAATAATGAAATTAAATTTTTTTAATGTTCAATTAACTGAGGTTTCAATTTTTTTTACTAATACTTTTTGTATTCATATCACTTTAAGGATTACCTGATACTGAGTAATATGGATCTAAAAAGAGCTTTCTGAAATTCGATGCTCTATGAATCAAACTTTAAAAACATTTACATATTTGAATTAGTTTTGAAGCAAATTTTAACAACACGAAATAAAGGTACATCATAAATTATTATTATTTTCGTATGGTATATTATTCATCAAATATTGTAGTATTTTCTGTTATTTTTATATATTTCTAATATTGCTATAGATCGCTCAATAGATTTTTAAAAATTGATGTTATAGTATTGAAACTTTCAACGATTTTGAGAATTCAAATTGATTTTTCAGACGACAGTTTCTTTTATGGAGATTTTCAATACTTTTATTCCATATTTTTTTGGTATTTCTACAATTGATAATATGTTTAATTGTATGAATTGTATAAATTGGATTAGACGTATTTTTATTGTTTTTTATATGAATTTCTAGATTCATTTCTAAAATATAGGTATACAATTTTTGCATTAAATTAATAAATATGCTCCAGGGCCTGGGGAGTTCTATAATTTTCCAAGAAAATTATATGTACATAATTTTTATGTGTTGGAAGATTTCTAGTAAACTACTAAGCTAGTAAACTACTAAACTAGTAAACAAGTAACCCAGCAAACTAGTAAACTACTGAATTTGTAGAATAGTAAAATATTAAATAAGTGAAAAAGTCAAATAGTAAACTAGCAAACTCGTTCATAAGTAAATTAGTTAGTTAGTCAACTAGTAAAGTTGTCAAATTTGTAATAGTAAACTGGTAAACCAGTAAGCTTGTTAAATAAAAAACTAGTTAGCTAGTAAACTAGTAATCTAATAAGCTAGTGAACCAGTAAACTCGTTAACAAGTAAAATAGTAAACTAGTAAACTGGTCAGCAAGTAAACTAATAAACTTATAAACTGGTAAGCTTGTAAATTAGTAAGCTAGTTAACTATAAAACTAGTAAACCAGTGTACTAGTAAACTAGTAATCTAGTAAACTTTTTTTGTACATTTTTTTAGTATTATACACATAATGATACAAAACCCTGGAGTATTTCTAAGTATTTTTAATGATTACTTATATTTTTGTGGATTGCTACAGAGATTTAAAAAACTCGATGCCTTAAAATACAAATTTCGATCTATCCTTAGTAATGTCGAAAATTAATGATAAAATCCCATTCATATAGATTTGTTGTGTTTTATATCGTTATCCTGTTTCCGTATTTTTAAAATATTTAAAAGATTTTGTTACGTTTACCATAATTTTGATGGATTTATAGTGTATTTAGAATTTGATACTCTAGAATCCCAAAATTTATAGATTGTAGAGGCATTTGTCGCGATTTTACAGGAAACAGTTTTTTCATAGAATTAAATTAATTTCATTATTCTTTTAGAGTTTGTATAGATCGAAAGATTTTTAATACTTTTATATGGATTTTATATAGATTTCTGGAATTTGATGATTCAAGATTGAGAGTTTTGTAAATTTTCAGCATTTCCACAGATTTTAATTTTTCATGATTATTCACTGGGTTGCAACAATTTTTCTGATTCATGTTTCCTATGTTATCCTACGTTTTGATTATTTGTATTTTTAATCAATATGTACTGCTAACGTTTTCATTCGATGTAACTTTTTTCGATTTTCCATGAAATATTGATTGATTTTATCAGAATTTAGGGCGAGGTTTAAACCCCCAAAACCCCCCTCTGCCTACGCGCCTGATACAGATACAATCACTGTCTAAAATACAGATTTTTTAGTGAAAGTTTTTTAACAGATTGCAATCTATTAAGATAAAACAAATTCAGATTTAGATAGTTATTTGTAATACTTTTTCTCTCATACTGTGGCGTAAAAATTGTTTTTTTACCCTAGTCAAAATATAAAAACACAAATAATTCGTCTTATTCTTGTTGTTGTTCAACAAACTGTAAACTCTGTCTATACCTATATCATCCCTGAAGACAAGCGACTTTGTAACTCTTATTTGCAAATCGAAACACCTCAAAAGTACGTATAAAATCACAGAACGTAAGTCAACAGATTACAACGAAAAAATGAAAAAAAAAAAATGAACTCGGCGAATGATCCGCAATCGCTCATCCTCTAACACGACAACCAGTTTTTATCAATGAAAAGGCCTTCTTTTAACCAATCCCCCACTCCCTATCAATGCCATAACGTTCCTGAAAAAAAATCCAAGAACGCAAATGGCCCGTCAATCACTCGGAAAGCGAGGTTCGCGAAACGGCAAATTGAAACGCTCGGGTTTCTCACGCGACCCAAAGGCTAAAACGAGCACCTGCGACCTTAGATAGTTAGTTTAGAGACTATTTAGCTGCGGGTTATGTCGGTTCACGTGCGTTTTATTTCATCTACCTTTTCATCCCGGAACGTTGGGGCAACGCCCACATAGATCCCAATGAATGCTCTTAATTTACGGCCTCGCCGGGGGACGCAATTGGAAGAGCAACTTTAATTCCCCGCGAATCGCTTTCGACCGGAAACGCGATTACGCGTTTTCACGCATGCCCCGAGCGCCCCAGGAAAGCCCGACAGATTTTTGACGCGGCTCGCGTGTTCGTAATGGCAATTTCGCTCGGGGCAATCTGGGTAATCGCCGCATTCCTCGCGTAATTTTACCGAGAAGTCCGGGCTTCGCGTACATTGTGGGTTGGGCATTGGAATTTTTTTCATTGCCCGCCTAAATAACGATTTTATTATCGAACGATGATGTAAGTTTGGTAATGAAGACCGGAAAGTTAAAGGCACCGATATTTTTCAGCTCGAGCATTTTAGTCAAAATTGACTAATTTTTACAAAGAAATTTTGTTATTGCTGAATGGAGATTAAAAGTTGTTTGGATTCATGAAGTTTTTTACTGATTTATTTACGCGCGAGCTGATATATTCTCATAATTCCTTTCAACATATGAACATCAATCACATTTAAATAAATTAAGAATTTGCTGAGAATAATGGTATTACTCTGCAGAAGATTTAACGCTATGATCTTAAAATGACCCCGACAAAACGGATTTATCGAAATGGTGAAAACCGTCAACATTGTATTTACAACCGTCTCGCGCTTACCGCAGGTGTGCATTTGTAATTACGCGTCAGCATATTACTCTTATTGGCGCCTCTCCCACTGAGTTTTAATTATCATTTATCAGTCATAATTGTTCGAGTGAGATTGAATTTCATCCATCTATAAAACTCAACATCGGTCGTTGATATTTAATTAAATAATTGCACTTTATTGTCAGTTTCTCTGGAAATTTATAGTCTTCAAAAAAGGTGCAAACAAAATAACAGTCCCGGCGAACCAAGACACCTTATTCGGACCAATATGTTATTTGGATGAACCAATTATTTACTTTTGATTTCAGTGAATTATTGCAGACAGTGTTAAATTTGAGATACTGTTAGCTCGAAGAATTTTTTTAAAGGGCTACTGTATTCGGTTTAGTGAGTTTGAATGTTAGATGGAAACGTTCCCGTCATGTTTTGGACACGTTAAATAGTATATCAACAATATCGTAACTCTGGAAGATTTCATCCAGATGATTCATCAAATGAACATCATTTTGAAATTGTATATCAGAATCCCTAAGTCTTTGAATTCAGAAGATGTGAAATCGATTTTTTGTTGAAAGGCGGAAGTTTAAAATTGAAAGTTTCTATCCAAAAAGGTAAAAAATGTCAAGTTTCAAGAGACTCAAGTTAGGTTAATATTTAGGTTAATTTTTTCGATACATTCTTTATAAGAGATCCCAGTTTTTTATCAAGTTTGTATAAGGTCACATTTTAACAAGTTTCATTTCCTTATAAGGTTTTCATAAGGACTAGATCAAATCATACAATATATACGCGCGATACAAGAATCATCATTTGCACAGAATTTCAAAAAAGTGTATAAACTTTCGAAATGACTGACTGCTGAATAGTGGTTTCGAGCAGACCACTCTTGTTTGGTTAGTGAGCAAATGTTGCTGCTAACAATTTGAATTTTTGATTTTATATCATATGCGTCGAGCGAGCTTCAAATTTGCTGGAGAGGTTGTCAATTTGCTTGGAAGCCCCATTAAATTTATTAGCAATCGAACTGTACAATAAAAACTGAAGATTGCATTTAAAATATGGAGAAATTGCATTACAGATTCTGAAATTGATTTAGCAAATAAGTGTTAGCCAAATAGAAATTTGATCATCAATAAATAACTGGTTATTTCCGCAAAATTTAAATTGAATAAGATTTGTCAAAGCTATTTTGTTGGGAATTAATATGGCACGTTTTTTATCATGATGAAAGAATTATTTTAGATTACTTCAATATACATAGAAAAAACAACAAATTATTATAATTTTACCATTATTTGTGGAATGATTTCTATCACGTATAGAAAATTTCAAGAGCAATCATTAGGAAAAATTCCATTCAGAGTACACGTTAAAAACTGCAATATTCTTTCATGGCAAATTTACTTAACTTTTACAGTGTAGCAACAAATAAGATGCCCTTGAAAAAATTCGATAACAATTTTTTACCTTACCTGAACCTGAAATATGAATAAGATAAATTAAATAAAGGAAACCCCCTTTCTATCTTTTTGATATTTTATTATATAGATACGTCTTTTTGTTATTCTGTCTGTATAATGATACTTTTGTATCATGAACAAAAATGGCTATTTTGAGAATAAATTGCTACATTTTTGTCACTTAGTGATTTCAAAACTTTTTTTTTCTCGTTATAATAATTCAGATTTTGGTTTGTTCACTTGTTATGTATTTTTTTAGGGTCAATTGAAAACACCATTTTTTTCTACACTTGAAACAATTTTTGAAAAATTCTAAATTCACAGAATTTTAGAACAACAAAATAGTATATTATGTAACAGGCACGGATGTGCGAATTTCCCCGTTTCGCCTATGAGCACATCCGTGCCTGTTACGAACGATATTTGATGTAACGAGGGCATAGAAAACGCGTTTAGAGATCTCGAGCTGGCATAGAAACGCGTTTTCTATGCCAGAGGTACATAAAGTGAAGTCAAGTCTTTATCCTCTTCAATGATATAGCTCTGCTGTGATTGATGAAGGGTATTAAGTATTAACATTTATCATATTGAGAGTAATTCCCTTCAAAAATTATTTACATACATTTGGAAACTTAATAGACAAAATTCATCCTTGGAAGGATATCCTAAATGTAGAATTTTTTCAAATTAATAAAAAATGCATTCATCCATTTTTATTTCTAATACATATATGTATACGTCATCGTATACTCAAAGTTCATCAAAAAATAATGAAATAATTTGTAATTATAATTAGAATATTGAATTGATCTTTGAAATTTTTGAAATAGTATTTGATTATATCGAGGAAAATAATTCGGGATTCATAATTCAAATGATGTAATACTATGTTATTAATGATTCGATGTATAGGACTATTACTAATTGAATTTTATTAGATAACTGATAACTGAAGTGAACAAATTGGAGATTATATAATTGAAAATAAATAAATAAAAAAAAATGATAAATCACAACTTCATTGAACTTAATAAATAAAACAAGTAATTATCTCTAATTTATTATTTTCAATAATTCAATATTTGAAGATTTAATTTTCGTATTGAAAAAAATCTTTAATAATTTTTTTCAAAAAATATAAAATATGAATAATTGAAATCAATTACGATTATTATTATTGTGTGCAATTATGTTGCGCAGGAAAAATTGATTTTTATTTGAAAATAATTTAAGCAATATTCAATCGTTTTTGTATGTTACTATAGAAATTTCGAAATTCAAGTTTATTCTATATCCTTCAATTTTAAGACTTGGATTACAAATCTGAACATTTAATTTTAAAAATCATTAAAGAAAACGACAGTTTTTTTATAATTATATGTAAATTATTAAATTAATGAAATTGAAAAAACAATTTTTTATGCGACGAACTAAAAAAATAAGACGTATTGCTGAACATCACTTTGATAAATTCAAAAAGTAAACAAACAAGCAAGTTTGGTTTTTCCGAGAAAAACAACAATGTTTTTTGATCATTATTTTTTACAGGCACTTCATATTGTATTTTCTTCAAGTACGAATAATTTTTTTAGATTACATTTCATCAAATGTCAACTGCGGAATCTATATTAGCCTCAAAGTATCATTATGCACACACAAACAATAACATGCCATTCTTCAATATTTACTCACGAAATTCAAGAAAAACCAAGCATCATGACGTGAGCTGAGAAATTTTTTCGTTTATTAATTTATTACTATTCATTTTCATAGCGAGTTTGCATTTTTTTTCAATTTGTTTACAAACAATCGACATGCAGCCAACTTCTTGCGTCCCCAAAGAATAAATGTCACAAAATTTAATTCATCATTTTAAGAAAAGATTAGGATTACTAGGGCTATTTAAATATCATAATTACACGGTAATATGGGTTAATTTGTGACAGATTACGATGAGATTGTAGCAATCCTAATTTTTATTGTGCGGCAGAGATTTTCAGAACAATAATATATTCGATAGTATGCAAAACCTAATTAGTAATAATAATATCCACATTTTTAACATGAAATGACAATTGATAAAATTTTCAAGTAGTTATTTGATGCATTGAAAAGAAAAACCGTTAAAACTTGAAGATACGGAACAAAAATTCGTGTTTGGCATTAGCAGTATAAAATTTTTTTAGTTTATTTCTGCCTTTTTTTAGCAGAACTCTAAACCCAGCCAAGTATGAACTGATTTACTTTTTTTAAATTTGTTTTTATGTTTTTTTTTAGGGAATCTGATGAATTAATTTTTTATTGTATCTTGAATTTTTAATATCCTAATTTTTTATTGTTTTTTTTTCTATTGTTTTTTTTTTTTTTTTTTTTTTTTTTTTTTTTTTTTTTTTTTTTTTTTGCAAAAATTTTAAAAACGTAAGTTCATAATTCAATCTTCTGGTTTCTAATCATTAGTTCTTCTGCTTTGATACTTTCAAATCAATGCTGGCTGGAGGTCGGGAGATGTAAATAATTAAGACCACTCTTATTAGTGGACAATCGTTGTTACGTGCCTATCACAAAAAAAATCTTTCAGAAACAATTTTTGCAGTTAACCAAAGTTTGATAGCGATGATGCTGTGATATAGACTTCTGGTTTGAAAATATTGAACAACTCAAATAGTTGTGAATCTTTTACATTTATTTTTTTGGAAATTCACACTACGTCAGGAAAAAAATGAAGCACTGCAAATAAAATAATAAGTAAAATTTTGAATTTCGATATATATATTGCCAACTTCAGAATTTAATGTTTTGTATAAAGCATTCTTTTTTTATTACATATGCTTATAAAAATATTTATCATATTCATTTAAAATTTGTCTAAATTAAAGCAAAAATATGATCATATGTAGCGGAGAATTTTTTTAATAAACTTAAATGAGCGTGATTGCAAGTAACACAGTTAGTCTAGGGTCACAAACGGCTTGGTTGACCTTATGGTGATAACCTCTTACAAAAAAAACCACTTTTACTCTCTTTTCAACAAACTTATCAATGAATAGGTGTTGATTGAGTTTGGTAAATCTCCACTATTGAAATTTAGGAAAAATAGCAATTATTAAGGCAATATGTATAACACTTTTAATCCTGACGCAGTATTGTCCTTTTTGAACCTTTACTCGCCATGTCTTTTCCTCCCACTCCACTGATTCTACGATGCATTATTCGCGTGTAAAGTCGGCCTAAGAGCGCGATATCTGACGCCTGGAAATTCAATCAAAAGGATCGCGGCGGATTATTCGGTTTCGTGCGTCGGAAAAACATGCCCAACCTGGCACCTGAGCTTGTATAGAGTTGCCCACAGAGTTTGCACTCTCTCAAAGAGCTGTTTTACGCTTCCTTTGGCGCCGGCAACGGAAGCCAGCGCGTGATATAATGTTGCTATCCAAATAATGATTGAGACCCAGGACAAAGTGGTCGCCGATGTCCTCTTCCATCTCCAAGTGACACGCAGCACGACAACGGCCGGATTATTTTAACGCCTCGTGATTTATCTCAAGTGTGAAGTAAATACCGTGTTACCGTGCACGCTTCGAGGCTAATCACGCGCTTTCAGAGATCCCGAGATAGCTATTTTTTTTCCACCCCTAGACGCTAAAAAGGCGCATTCGAAAACGCCACTGAGGCGTATAGTTTTCGTAAAGAGGTTAAGATTTTATTAGGGACGTTCTCGAAAGGTGTTTCAACGACAAAGGAAAGATTGAGAATCTGGAAATAGATTTATTTGGATTTTTTAAATACATTGAATTAAAAGCAAAAAGAGTGAAGAAATGGATTCGTGTAAACTTTATACTATGGCAACATTAGTCTATAAAAATGTGAAAAAAAAAAACAATCTTTGTAGAATAACAGTGAGAAAAACTGAATGATCCAGATTACGAATGCATTATAAGTATGCTTCCTTTGTAAGCGGTAAAGAAACTCAATAAGTTTACATTTACCTGTTGATTAATGCTACTAACTAATAAAGAAACTTTTTTTAGTTCAACTTTCTGAAATTTGTTGGTATTGTTTGAATTGGAAATATACAGACTATATTTGCGTCGTACATAATCTACTTGCAGATTATACTTGCAACTCTTCGGGAAAACTGCATTTCGTGCATTAGATGGAAAGGCTATAATAGTTTAGAAGATAAAATATGATTTAGATTTTAGGTTGTTTCTTGATTTTTCATTTTCCAGAGTTTTTCCCACGTACTTGCTCATCACAATTTTTTTTACTGTCAAATCTAAAAATTTTCTCAAAATTATAACGGTTTCACATCCTTTCAATTCCAGATTCAAAATAGTTTATTGATTTTATCAGCAATGCTCGATAACTTCTCTCAGTGTATTAGTGTATACTACAACATAGTGCAGGCCCGTGCGTACGGGGGAAGGGGGGGGGGGGGTTTGGAGGTTAGACCCCCCCTCAACAAGATCTTTAAAAAGATTTCGATGAAATGGTTCTATTATTGTTTTCTACGTTTTTAAATAAATTTCGATATCTTGCATTACATAATATTTTTCAGATAACAGCGTCTGAATAGATCTTTATTTCTTTTTGGTATTTTTCGTATATGTCTTCTACGATTTGAAAGATAGCTCAGTATTTCTGAAACTTTTCGTATTTTTCAAGATCTATAAATTGTTACAGGATTTTCCAGTATTTTTATATGTTTCTAGTATTTTTATTTAAATTGTTATACACTCCGAGAATTTCGATACAAGTACAATTTGGAGTTTATTTAATTTTACGTGTTCAAAGGATTTTTCAGAAAATAGTGTCTTAATACATATTTATTTCTACTAGTATTTTTCGCATTTCTTCAGTTTTTCTACATTTGAAAGATTGCTCATTATTTCTGAAACTATTCGTATTTTTTAGGATGCATAAAATGTTGCAGGATTTTCTAGTATTTTTATGTACTTTCAGAATTTTGATATAAATTTTTATACATGGGTTTCAAAAATTTTGAGCTCTAAAATGTTAAGTTCAATAAATTTTTCATGTTCTAAAAGAATTTTTCAGAAAACAGGTGTCTCAATAGATTCATATTTATTTCAGTATACTTCGTATTTCATTAGTTTTTCTACAATTTGAAGGATCGTTCGGTTTTCTTGTATATTTCTGTATAAATTTCTAGAACTCGATGCTCTAGTTTTGAAATTCGTATAGATTTTTAATATTCCATACATACTCTTGTATTTTTCTGTACATGTATTTTCTTTTTTTATTTCCTAGTATTTATAGAATGTTGAAAAATTTAAAGGTTTTTTTCAAAGATATCTCTTTAAATTTCAAGAATTAGATTTCCTAGTATTGATAGTTTGAAATATTTGCAGTATTTTGATCGATTTTGCGGAAAAAAGTTTTTTTATAGATTTAGAGTGTCCTCAATTTTTTTTGATTTTTTAACAGATTTTAAAAATTTGAACATTTTTCTAGTATTTTTATGGTTTTCTATACACATATATTATTAGAATTAATGCTCGAGAAATCGGAGTTTCTGAATTTCTGGAATTACAGAAATTTTGGGAGAATCTAATTGCTTTTTAAAAAAAAGTTAATAATACCTAGTATTTTTAGTATTTAATTTTTTTCTGTATTCATAAAATTACGTTAGGTTTTCTAGCACAATCCATAGATTTCAAGAACTAAGGTTTCCAGTATTTTCATGTATTTATATGCAGATTTTTAAAATTTATTGCTAGAATTGGGAATATTTCTAATAAAAAGTGAAAAAGCATACTCTTTATCGATATTTGTACATCAATTACTAATATTTTGCTCTGTTCCATCTAAAATTATACAATTATACAATTTTTCTCCAAAAATAAAGGAGTTGAAAAATTACTCATGTCGAAGATTCAAAAAATTTTTTAAAAAATTACAAATCGTTCTCAAGACTTGATGAGACAGATGTTAAATGAATAACACGATTATCGTTACTCGTTCCAAAAAAAAAAGGAACTCGTTCCTATTATAGTTACTTGTTAATTAATATAACGCGTTACGTTATCGTTAAACTAAAAAATGTAACGTTTTTGGATATAATAATTTCAGTTGACTTATTGTATTTGCATTGCAGTCACTGCAAGTCTCTTAAAAAAAAAGTTGGGAAAGGGCCATAACTCCATTATCTGTTGATATTTATGTAATCGAATAATGTTTTTATATTAAAGTTGACAATATTCTATCACAATAATATAACTTCTATGTAATAAAATTCTGTGCTATATACATTTAAAAATAATCCAAACCGTCTTCCAAAAAGGTGTATCACCCCTGAAATCATAAAATATGTCTATAATGTAGTAATAAAAAGTGTTATTTTTCTTCATTTATTATGCATTCGCTATACATCTAAATGTGAAAAAGAAATAATAAACGTGTTTTTCGCAATTGTGAATCTGTAATTATTAAGTTGCTTGTGTTAAATTTGTTGAAAACATAAAGATTCAATATATAAAGTAGAAGTTGTTGAAAACAAATCCTGTTTTGATATTGCCTCATATATTTGATTATTTATTGATTACTTAAGTAATTTATTAACTTATTTTATCTACATTTATCACGTACATCACTATGAACGGACCATTTATTGCCAAACCAAACTAATTTCAACTGTATGTTATTCTACAAGTACAATATAAAAGTAGAAACCCCTCCCCCCTGAATCCAGGTTTTTGTGCACGGGCCTGCCACAGTGTTACGTATTCTGAATCCAGTTCGCTCCCCCCTTCCTTCAATATTTTTGCATCAACTGGTACATAAATTAACGCAAATTCAACTATTTATATAGTTGTGACAACCCTATAGTACCGTTTTTTCCAAGAAGCACCACGTACCGGAAAACCGGATAGTGGTAGTCTTGTCATCCTTCACTAAAGTCAAGGCCTTTGCCTGCTCGAAAAGGCCTCGCAAAACGTCTTACGTGTTGATTGAAAGGCGTTTCTTTCAGTGCACGAGCGCGTATTATAATGAGGGAAGAGCGATGCTTGAATGCGCGACGTCGAGAAAAGGCGCTGGCCATTGTTGTCGGCCGCGAAAGCGCTGCAACACTGGTCACCCACGTACACAGTTTTGCCCCCATTGTGAACGGGACACACCCCCCGATATAACTCCATGCAGCGAATCGACACAAAAACGATCGTGTAGCCTCATACATTAGTGTCGACATTCATCGCGACCCGGGGGTGGAATGTTCAGTTTTGGGGCGGCGATTCATTCGGCTTTTACGACGAGTCTTATTCGGGGTATGCTGCGCAATGAAGAAACGCCAATAATGTTCCATTGAAATTGCCGCCTCTTTAACGTGTCAATGTCGAGATCCGATATGATGTCGACTTTGCGACATCGACCAGGGATAGGAAAACTATATCTTGACTTGGAAAAAATTGGTATGGTGTCACAAATCAACAAATAGAAAGATTAGAGGTTGCTATGTTTATGGTGAGTACTTTCATGGTCTTTGACCTTAACTGATAAGTGCGAAAAATAAGCTTTGGACGTATATTATAATCAAATTATAAGCAAATTATGAATAAACTATCGTGATGATTGCTTCTTTTGACTCGGACCGTAAGCTTTCGTTCCGTTAAAATAGGCATCACCGAAACTCACAATAATACACAATTGTATCACAACGTAAAAAAGTATTTGATTGGTGACCAAACAGTCGTATTTTCACTGATAAATACTTAAATTTTCATTAATTTAATTTGATTTTAAGAGTTTTTTTTTATTATATTTTTACACACTTTCTGCTTCTTCCAACCTCGGAATAAAGAGACATACGATGGCCTAGAGTTTGTTCTGCAAAGAATTGCTTATTTCGGCCTGCGCAAAAGTGTAACGAGTCCTTCGGCCGTACAATGGCGCGAATTAACGAGATCGAATAAGGCCCCCGGGGGCCGGGAGCAGAGAGCAAAAGGCCCACAAAGATGTTGACGTTGACAAAAATATTGAACAACGGTCGGCGCTGTAGTGGCTTGAAGGCACTTTTTATGGGCCTCAATCTCGTTTTCGATCTCGCTGCGCGAGTTTGCCAACTGCAGCCGTTGCTTTGACTTTTCAATGCGAGCGGGGGTGTTGGTTTTCTGGATTCCCGCGTTGACCTTACTTGACAACCACCCACTAAGAACCACCAAAGCGATTCGCCCTAATTCTTTCGAGATCGGCTTGCCCCAGCTGTCCCTATTCTTAATGTATTTACAGTGTTCTTGAAAAGGAAGCAAAATAGGTACAAGAATTTACGATGTTGAACCGCGAGATTCGTCGTAGATTTCAAGAGGGACGAGTTTTCTCAACAATTTGAGTTCTTCTTTCTTCGGAAAGTTTTTTTATAAGGTTTTTCTTACAATTAGTATTTATGTTTGAAGGTATACATGTTTTTATTTTCATTTATACATATTGTTGTTTTGCTTGACGTGATGGATTTGATACGTATAAGGAAATATTGTCTTAATGATGATGCGATTATAATTTTGTCGATAAAAAATTTCAAAGTATAATTAAAGTAGAGATCATAATATTTAAATAATATCATTGTTGTATTCACATATTCAATTTTCTATGTTTCAAGGAATATTTTGTCACGTGTTTTGAAATAGCTATTAAGAACGATAAGCATTTTGCAATAGATAATAGAAACGAACAATATATTACTCGTTTTTACAACGATTCGTTTCCCAATTTCGTAAGCTTTTAGATTTAAGTTGTAATTTAGATATCGTCAATCATTTTGGAAAAACCCAAGTTGCCGATGTTTCAGTTGTAATTTAGATATCGTCAATCATACTTGGGAAAAACCCAAGTTGCCGATATTTCGGTTGTAATTTAGATATCGTCAATCATATTTGGGAAAAACCCAAGTTGCCGATATTTCAGTAGTAATTTGGATATCGTCAATCATTTTGGAAAAACCCAAGTTGCCGATTCGATGGTATATAAAGCGCGCCTGTTCACGTCGTAGGGTCCTTGTTTTTCGAAGTTATGTGTTCGGTTCAAATCGGTTCTTGTATCCATATAATTCTTTGAGCGAGCAAGGCTCAAATTTTGTTCAATAAAATTGAAATAAAAAGGATCAAGTAAATTATTTACTAAATTCCGAACCGTTACAAATTTAAACAATCACGGTCTCAACATAAACTGGTGTCAGAAGTGGGATAATTCCTGATAATTGCCAACGAATTACCTATGGAACCCCTGCGGATTCCGTAATTCTTTCTCCTGGGTGCCGTGACCATTGCAGCTTTATCCTCCTGTATCCGGAACCAAAAAGGAAGGGCAACAAATACGAAGCTGAGATTCGTGATTCTTTCAAATCCACCTACTACTTCCAAAATCAACACTTTCCAAGCCACCGAGACATCAATTTGGCAACTTCTACAAGAGTGAGCGCAAAATTATTTACTCGTTTCGAAACTCAAAATTCATAAATCAAATCCTCTAAGAGTGATCCATACTGTCTCCCAAAATCCTAACTTTCCACGAAATCATTTGTCAAAATGTCGCAAAATCCGACAAATTCAACTAACAATCAAGATGATGCAAACTTGTCTACTTCGCAAACGCAGATCGGCAATGGGAATTCAGAAAGACCTCAGTTTTCTATTGATTTCCTCATTAAACTCATAAATGAAAAGTTTGATGGCCACCGTTTCAAAATCAAAAGTTTTATCAAACGAATTGATGCCGTTTTTGAATTGGCACATTCCTCTCAAGAAAAAGCTTTGCTTCTATTTGTAAAAAGTCAAATTACGGGAAAGGCGAGAGAGCAAATTGATACACACCCAAACCTTACGACTTGGGAAGAAATTTCTGATCTTTTGATAAAATTATATTCAGACAGAAAAAATTTTGATCAATTATTAGAGGATTTACATTCAACTTGTCAGGGTCACAATGAGAATATTTCGTCATATTTTCAAAGACTTGAAAATTTATCATCCAGAATTCTGGCGACTGTCAATTGCTCTGATGTCGATGAGATTGAAATTCCTGGTCGAATCGCTATGGTGAAACAAATGACACTAAATCGGTTTGTTTACCATACCGTGCCCCAGATTTCTCAAATGTTACGATTCAAAGATTTTTCAAGCATAAATGAGGCTTTCACTGCCGCATCCATTGAAGAGAAAGCATTAAAAACACGATTTTCAGTCAATCCAAAAACCATTCGAAATGCGCCATCTCAAAAGAGAACATGCGAAATTTGCCATCGGACAAATCATTCCAGCAATGAATGTTTTTTTCGAAATAAAAATAACGTCACGAAACTCAATACTCGACAGGTATTTTTTAACAGTGATTCGCATTCGGTTCAAAATAAAAATCAACAATCGGGATCCAATGCAAATCCTAATACACGTCCGAATTCACAACCAAAACAGTGCCGTTATTGCAAGAACCTCGGGCACACTATAGAAGAATGTCGCAAGAGATAATACAACAATTCGAGACGAAATGACTCTGCCAAATCGAATCAAAATTCTGTTCATTTTGTTCATGATTCCGAACATGAAGAAGCAAATTTTTTCCAAACAGGATCCGAAACGGAACCACCCGATTTCGAGGAATAGAACGTGCTATTCCAAATCAGATTCAAAATTCAGAACCTACTATTTCAAAAATAATCTCAAAATCAACTCAAAATCAAAGATTACCTACCTCGAATCCGACTCAATCTTCTAGATCTACTATTTCCAATTCAATAAAAAATTCAAAATCTGCAATTCCAAAATTGATTCCAAAGTCAATTCAAAAATCTACTATTTCCAATCCAATAAAAAATTCAAAATCTGCAATTCCAAAATTGATTCCAAAGTCAATTCAAAAATCTACTATTTCCAATTCAATAAAAAATTCAAAACCTGCCATCCCAACTTTGATTTCAAAATCAATTCAAAATGAAGAGTCTACTATCTCCAATTCAATGGGAAAACCAAAATCTGTTATCTCAGGAGTTATTCCAAAATCAATTCTCAAATTAAAACCTACTATTTCAAACCAAATTCAGAATTCGAACCCTACCAATCCAAGACTCAACTCAAGATTTATTCAAAATAAGGGAAGTACGATCTTGAGCTCAATCAAAAATCCGAAATCATCGATTCCAAGACCAACTTCAGAATCCATTTTAACACAGAAATCTACTAACTCAAAATCTGATTCGAAGATTAATCTAATCCCGGATTCGACACTTGCAACACCTGAATTAAATCCAACAGATATTTTTCGGAATTTTTCAAGATCAGGGATATTTATCAATGGTCATGATCTAACGTTTGTTATGTTTGAGTCCAAGAACTCAAACTCACCAGAAAAAACTCTGAAGTTCTTAATTGATACCGGAGCCACAGCATCACTTGTAAAAAGTTCAAGCCTTCACTCTTTCGAAATTACGAATAATAAAACTACTTTGTTAAATGGCATTGTTCCCAATATGCCGCTGCAAACGATTGGAGGAACAGATTTGGCTCTAAGCATACATGGTTACGAGATCACGGTTAATTTTCAAGTAATCGATAAAACAACAAACATACCATTCGATGGTCTTATCGGGTATGATTTCTTTAATTCACAGAAAGCCAAGATTGATTTTAGTAGAAACGCATTGAAACTTGATTCTATTCCTTTCGAGATACCAATTCAAAAAAATACTGACCAGAGTTCGAACTCTTACATTACAGTGAGCGGACGTTCTGAGACAGTTATTTCTATAAATGTCATAAATCCATTAAGACTTAAACACGGGGTTGTCATTGCGCAAGAAATTAACAACGATCGATCACTTCTTGTTCCGAATTCCATTGTAAGAATATCTCCTGATAATAAGGCCCTGATAACAATACTTAATCGATCTGATGAACAAAAAACGTTTCAAAAACCATGTATGGGAATAGAGGAAATTCCTGAACAATCAGTTGCACTCCATATTAGTGGAAATAGAGATTTCAATAATAAGAATGAACGAATAAATGAATTAATCAACCATCTTCGACTCGATCACATCCACTCAAAGGAACATCGCGATATCATACTAGACTTGTGTAAAAAGTATCACGATATATTTAAATTGCCAAATGATAATCTAACTGTTTCCTCTGCTGGAGAGGCAACAATTGAACTAAAAAACGAAACACCAATTCACGTGAAATCATATCGATATCTGCAAGTTCACAAAGTCGAAGTAAAAAGGCAGATTGACGGGATGTTGAAACAAGGGATTATAACACCTTCCACAAGTCCATGGTCAAGTCCCTTATGGGTCGTCCCTAAAAAGCTTGATGCATCTGGGGAACAGAAATGGAGAATTGTAATCGATTATCGGCGACTAAACGAGCAAACGGTGGGTGACGCATACCCTTTGCCCAACATCGAAGAAATCATAGATCAATTGGGCAATGCGGAGTATTTCACCTTACTTGATCTCGATAGTGGCTTCCATCAGATTCCAATGTCCCGTAAAGATGCACCAAAAACAGCCTTCACGACTCCAGATGGGCATTACCAATTTGAACGCATGCCCTTTGGACTGAAAAATGCCCCTTCCATTTTTCAAAGGGTTATGAATAACGTTCTAAGCGGGCTCACAAGTAAACAATGTTTCGTATACCTAGACGACATTGTTGTTTACGGCTCAAATATATCTGATCACGTTGCAAAATTGACCGAAGTTTTCAATAGATTGCGAGATTACAATCTCAAGCTACAAGTTCACAAATGTGAATTCCTGAAAGACTCTTGCCATTACTTAGGTCACGTAATATCAAAAGAAGGAATACGCCCGAATCCATCGAAAATCGAGTCAATAAAACGAATTCCAAGTCCAAAAAATCCCAAAGAAATAAAGATGTTTCTAGGTATGGTAGGATATTATAGAAAATTTATTCAGAACTTCTCGTCGATTGCAAAACCCTTGACCTTGCTTTTGAAGAAGGAAACAAGATTTCAATGGGGGAATGATCAAGAAAAAGCGTTTCAGAGTTTGAAAAACATAATAAGTAACGAACCTCTGTTGCAATATCCAGACTTCGATTGCAAATTTTCCCTTATAACCGATGCCTCTAACGTAGGAATAGGCGGGGTACTATCTCAAATTAAAAATGGAAAAGATTTGCCTATAGCTTATTATAGATAATAGATATAGTTGGTCCATTACCCATAACAGAACATGGAAATAGATTTGTGTTAACAGCTCAAGATGACCTTACCAAATATTCATTTGCTTATCCTCTACAAAATCACGAAGCTAGAACCGTCGCTGAAACCTTAGTTCACATTTTCACATCTTTTGGCATTGCGAAAACCTTTCTTACTGATCAAGGAACCGATTTTATGTCTCAACTTATAAAGGAAATAATTAAAATTTTTCAAACTAAACACCTTTCTACTACTCCGTATCACCCACAAACCAATGGAGCATTAGAAAGATCTCACTTGACCTTGAAAGACTATCTAAAACATTACATAGGAATTGGACAGGATGACTGGGATGAATTTCTCAAGTTTGCCATGTTTAGTTATAATACTTCCATTCACACAGCAACAAAATTTTCACCATACGAATTGTTATTTGGAAAAAGACCTTACTTACCTTCCTCAATAACACGAGAACCAGATTTCCGCTACACCTATGATGATTATCTAGATTCGCTAAAATTCAGACTCAATGCATCTTTCAAAATAGCCCGTGAAAACTAATTAATTCAAAAAAGAAGGGTAAAGAGTATTATGATAAAAGAATCAATTCTCATAGATTTCGAGTCAATGATCTTGTTCTTTTAGAGAAATGTAATACTGATCTTGGAAAATCAAAAAAGTTATCGCCTAAGAGAACAGGACCTTATAAAATTCTTCAAGTTTTTGATAATCAAACTGTAGAAATAAAAATAGGCAAACGAATCAAAAGATATCACACTAATTTATTAAAACCATACTTTTCAGAACATGGAGACTCAGACATTAATCTTCCTCATAATCTCCCTTCCATTAATTGTCTTTTCCGACCCTAATCTTTACGTTAATAATGAATTCTCAAAATCGAATGGAATTTTCTATCAAAATCTGGGTGTTGTAAAACTTGCATCTTCAAACTTAATGTTAATGACGCATGTTAACATGACACATTTTGATCAAGCCAAAATTGTCTTAGAAACTCAAATGGAAAAGACACGACGTCTCTGTGAAATGATTACTGATAATGAGAGAAATAAACCAAGACGAAGTTTTCGTAACATTCCATTTCATTGCGATCAGACCTATAAATTGATAGTCGATGAATTCAATCAATTTCAATCCAATCTGAAGAATTTCAAAGAATTTATCAGAAATGATGATGCCAAAATTCACAAAAACAGAAGGGCTAGAGGTCTTATCAATGGCGTCTCTTATTTCCTTAACTGGGCCTTTGGCGTACCAGATGCTGACGATGCAGAGTATTACACTGATAGCATTGAAACACTTGTCAATTCCAATCAACAGACTCAAACTCTTTTGAAATCACAGATCCAAATTATTTCAAGCACAGTAAAGAACTTAAACGATTCATTTTCTTCTTTAAAATTCCAGGAAAAATTGATGAATAAAAATATTGAGAAAATTAACACTTATATAACTATTTCAGAGAATGCTGTTGTAAAATTAGAAATAGAAGTTGTCGCCAACGAACATTTCATTATGTTGAGATCTCTAATTAATAAATTATCTCGCCAATATACCAATTATATCAATGCAATCGATCTCGGTAGAAGTGGCATGATTTCGAGTATTGTCATCACTCCAGGGATCATGCTTAATGAACTGCAAAAATATCAAGGTGAATTTTCATTGCTGGTTGAACCGGAAAACAAGAATATTAAATTGCTATATGAGATTGAAGATATTCATTTATTATATTCAAAGAATTGCGTCATTTTCGCTATCAGATTTCCGTTAATCGAAAAAACTAAATTTGATCTTTACCGTATGTTCCCTTTACCTATGCAACATAAAAAAAGTCAGATTTCTACTCCTATGTGAAACCAAAATCCGATTTCCTGATTGTATCCCAAGCAAAAACCCAATTCTCACTCATGAAAGATTTGTCGAGTTTCGAGGAGTACAAACGAGGACAGTATTTTTGCCTCAAAGTCAATACTTTGACTTCAACCATCAAAGACAATTGCGAGTTCTCTATCATGCAAACAACGAGAATTCCTGATGATTGCGAAACTACGACTATCAAAGCAAAAATGGAATCCTGGACCAACGTTGATGGAAATCATTGGATCTACTTGTTACAACAACCGACCAGTCTTACTTGCATCTGCAAGCTAAATACCGATGAAAAAATACTTGATGTGCCACTCACTGGATCCGGCATGATAAGTTTGAATGAACATTGCAGAGGGTATACAAATCTATTTCTATTAAAACCCTCGAGATTCGATGTTGTAAATATTTCGTATTTTGTTCCGCAAGCCAGTAGCATTATAGAAGATGATTGTTGTATTAAATATGCGGAAAATGTGAAACAATTTGAGTTACTTAAACCGTTACATCTTACTAATTTAAATACGGCAGATTTGAATTACGCAGAGAAGAAGTTATCCGAAATTGACGAAGAAATAACGAGAGATTTGAAAACACCTTTTATCGTAAGGCATATTAGTTGGATAAGTATAACAATCGGCATTGTTGTTGCGGCTATTGTACTTTGTTTCCTATATAAATGCGGTTGCTTGGAATTATTAAATTTTATAACGAGAAATAAGAGCAGTAGAAATGAGAACGAAAACAGAACGAACATAATCAAGAACTTTGTCAATTGTTGTTTCGAGCCTAAACATCGAACTAGAGATTCTCCGAAAGAAATGACTGTTTTTCACAAATACGATCCAATGTTTCGAGAGCAGAATGAAGTTGAAAACGATGATTGTACCAATGAAATTTACCATGCTCCTTCTATCTCAGGTAGAATAAACGAAGCACCAAAAAATGTAACATCGAGAAAATATTTGCGACGAACTCCCATCTTAATATTGAAGGAATTTTTGTAAAGAAAATTGAAACCGATGTTTCAATTCTCCTAAGGGGGGAGGAATGTTGTATTTACATATTCAATTTTCTATGTTTCAAGGAATATTTTGTCACGTGTTTTGAAATAGCTATTAGGAACGATAAGCATTTTGCAATAGATAATAGAAACGAACAATATATTACTCGTTTTTACAACGATTCGTTTCCCAATTTCGTAAGCTTTTAGATTTTAGTTGTAATTTAGATATCGTCAATCATATTTGGGAAAAACCCAAGTTGCCGATATTTCAGTAGTAATTTGGATATCGTCAATCATTTTGGAAAAACCCAAGTTGCCGATTCGATGGTATATAAAGCGCGCCTGTTCACGTCGTAGGGTCCTTGTTTTTCGAAGTTATGTGTTCGGTTCAAATCGGTTCTTGTATCCATATAATTCTTTGAGCGAGCAAGGCTCAAATTTTGTTCAATAAAATTGAAATAAAAAGGATCAAGTAAATTATTTACTAAATTCCGAACCGTTACAAATTTAAACAATCACGGTCTCAACATCATTTAGCTATTTGAAAACTAAGTTTTTCTATAATTTTTATTTTTTTTTAAATAAATAATAACTACTGAGTAATTCATGATTAGGAATGTCCACTATTATAATAGTGGAAATATGGTGAAATAATTCACCACGAGTTATCGCTGGGATTATTCATAAATATTTGATATTTTACTAAACAATATTTGGATCATCGAAAAAATAAATTTAATGATCCGTAATTTATAATAATAATTATTCTGCACATTGATCTAGGTTTAACTGCATGACTGAGAGCAAAACTTAAGTAGTAAAGACAGAAAATATGAATTTTTACATCTATTTTTTAGTTGTCTGGTATTTTCTCTCAGCCTTTCAACTGTAATTGCCTACGATATTTGATAATAAAGTTAGTACATTATATGTATTTTTTATTTTGTTTTAGGTAAGGCTTTGACTGTTTCTGCCAACTATTTGGGACTTGGCTCTAAAAAATCAAACGAAATGCCTCAAGGTAATATTTTACAGGCATATTGTTAATTTAACAATTGACAAATCTGAGGTTTACTGGATATTTTTTTTCCGGTAAACCTGTAACCGTAAGGAAAATTGTAAGGTAAACAATTACGAAAATTGTTAAGGGGAGGGGGAGTCAGGGATAACTTAAAAAAAAACACACTTTTCTTGCTGACTTTTCACGGATATATAGTTGAAGCAAATTAATCTAAACTTTTTTAAAATTATAATACATCATCTAAAGAACATTCAGTTAAAATTTTTTGACTAATTATTGGAAAATAAGCCAGTGATAGAGCATTTCCCAAAATGTCTTTTTGAAAAAAACGTCTTGTGCGGTGAACACGATAGCTCAGTGTAGAATCATCTGAAATTAAAAATATTGTAAAATTTACTTGAAATATGAGTTTATTCTCCTCCCTCCGTCGTTTTTTTCTTTCTATTTTCGAATCAAGGTGGTTTTTCACCTACAAAATGGCTAAAAATTTAGCGGAAAATTGGATTTTTTGCTTTGAACGGCTACGAACAGTTAAAAAATGTAAATAATATCTTAGAAACGACGGAGGAGGGATAATAAACTCATATTCTGAGTGAATTTTTCAAAATTTTGAACTTCAGATGATTTCACGCTGAATTATCGTGTTCACTGCACAACGTCTTTTTTAAAAGACGTTTTGGGAAATGCTCTGTCACCAGCTTATTTTCCAATATTTTAGAACGAAATTTCAACTAAATGTTCTTCAGATGATGCTTTAAAATTTAAAAAGATTTTACATTAACTATTATCAGCTATATCTCCATGAAAAATCAGCAAAAGAAGTGTTTCTTTTGCCTCCCCCCCCCCCCCCCCCCCTTAAGCATCATTCATCATTACTAAGGAATGCGAGGAATCAATAAAAACTTAAATTGTATATAAGCATTTCAAATGAGCAAGTAGTATTTTCTACATTCAGTCAGGCGTGATCAACATGTACATAGTTACAAAAATTATAAAATGTGCTTTCTAAATTAAAGGTTTAATTAATACATTAAAGTTTTCGGTAGGAAATTATTCTCTAAAAGACTAAAATAACTTTTAACTACTTTTTTTTTAATGAGCTAACTGACATCACTATTCGGAATATACTTGTAAAACCATTTGAAAAATTAGAAAAATCAACACTGATAGATTTCGTCAATTATTAATAAGTCTTGATTATTGAAATTCGATTTTTTTCCAATTCGTGAATTTAAGAAAAAAAATGAGCTTTTGATTATGTAAGAGATAGTTATAACATAAAATATCACACGAGACAGATAAGAATCCATGTAACAAAATGTATATAATTGAAAAGTAAATCGTTGCACACGTGACTCGAGACTTTTCGTCACCGGAATTAATTTGTCGATTCCCGAGCACGTTTCAGATCTATAAACCATGTTTATGCATGGCCTTTTTTTCGGTAAGATGATACGATAAAATAGAACTCTCCTCGAAAAAATCCTCACACTAATAACAATGTGACGAACGCATCTTCCTCCTTGAAGGAAGCTCTCTCGGCATTGACTGCTTTTTGCTCGAATTCTATGTTCGTGTGCGCCCCCTGATATAACAACGAGCCAGGTCCCGATCTTTTGGGTAACCATAACAACACCGTGGGACCCCACAAAAGACCGACCATCATCTTTTGGGCCCTTGTTGTACCAGCAACTCAATGGGCTTTCCTTGGGCCCTCTCAAACATAAGCAAACATGGGCCCATAATCTCCTTTTCCCGGGCAATCTCATCTCTATAAGGTCAACGACTAACACGTATTTATTTACAGAAAAATTTTTGGCTTTTCATGGACTCCTCCTGTTTATATTTTTCCAGCTTCCTCAAAAGTATGTTTTGTTTGTTGCTATTTTACTTTAAAGAAATGACTTGCTATAAATAAAAAAACAACGGGTAATACGGGTTCTTAAGTTAGGTAAAATACGGTTAAAGCATGTGGTTCTGTAATTGATTCATGATTAATTGATATAATATTCATGGGTGTTATTTTAGAACGTTGAACACCATGAAAAAATCGTTAAGGAAGGATCATATATTTCAAAGTATTATTTTTATAACTAGTGCACCTGCCACTAGACGCTATTGTTTAGAAAGTTGATGAATTTGTAAAATGCTCCAAATGATGCAAAGAATTCATTTCAGAATTTTCATTATACTTTCTCAAAGCTCAACGTGACTCGACTCCACGCCTGTGGATTATGAAGCAAAATGCCCACGTTTTTAGTGTAACAAAACAAGGTATTGTTGTCCCTTCGGCAGGACTGACAACTATTTTCACACTCGCGAACACGTGTTGCTCTAAAATTCCGCCGTACATTATTTTTCCTCGGTCGAAAGTGGCTCAGGTTGATGGTGGAATCCCCCCGCTGAATATACTCGCACCTGCCCTTTTCTCTGTCTGCTTTGGGAAATAGTTTCCTCCGAGAAATAAGGATAATATTTTTCACGCTTTCGGACTCTTTTGTGGAAAATGCGTTTGAAAAGAATAAGAAACACATTTCAGCAGAACATATAAATTAGAAAAGAATGAAAAAGTCAATTTCGTACAGAAGTTTTTTGTCAGACGAGATAATACTGTTCCGATAGTAAGGTAAACTCTTTTCATTCGGAGACATATCAGATACAACGAAATAAAAGATTTTGGTTACAATGGGAATGAAATATTGTAGGAAATATTTTATGGTTAAATGGAAAATAACTGAGTTGCAAATGTTGGTTTTTATGATATTCTATGCAAAGTGTGTATTTTCCAATAGGTAATTTTACGTGTTAACAATTCAATACTGCAAAATCAAGATCTCAGATGCAAAAAAAAAGCGTGAGTTATAACTTATAATCGATGAATCGATATGAAATGAGGCAATAAAAAGACATTGTGTCACGTGTCGCCGCATATTACAGGGGTACGAAACCGGATGTATCGAGGGGATTACAGATTTGGTCAGAATTTCTAAGGAGGATGCGAAGGAGAAAAGAATAAGATGCGTGATGCGAAAAAAGCATTGTTGAGCATTTCCTGTCCGGCGCATAGGGTATCTATTTATCGAAATATTCTATATACGGATTACCTCTCAAAAAAATATCGAAAAAAATGCCATTATGTACGCCCTTCGCCTTCGCATCTCACGTTCAGAGTTGGAGCTCCACAAAAAAACCAGAGCAGACAATTTTTCAGAATTTACGTCAATCACAATGCGAGAGAAATAAACAATTGTGCAATTTAGTGAATGACAAAAACTGCACATTTCTGCATGAATCAATTCTATTACAGAATCACAGAATGATGATATAAAAATTTTGAATTACAGTATTTATAGAAGTATACATCTTTATTTTTCAAAGTAAATCTTTTTAATTGATAATAATATTGAAATAGCATAATTAGTGGAAAATTTTGGGTGAAAAAAAAATCTTCAAACATTGAAGAATACCGTAAAAAAATTATAAAAACTTTATTCAGTGTGTAATACGATAAAATTCTAGGATAGAGGGAATAATATTTTCAATAAGTATTTACTGAAATGAAATTTAACATTTTCTGTATTTTAAAATGTGATTCGTTCGACTCAAGTGCATATAAATAACATTTTCGGAATGATTGTGAATTTTTTTCTATTTCGAATTCAGTCATCACAAATTAATCGTAATAATGAAATATACAACGTAGAAAATGTAAAATTATTACATGTATAAAGGTATGTTTTTATAGCAGTGTGAAAGGTATTGAGAAATAATTTATTTCATATTGTGGCACGTTCTATTTGTGATTGACTCTTAATAAATGTAAGAAACACGTCAGAGGAATTCATATTTTGTAAAGAGGATTCTCTAATATTTGACTTTTTAGTATTACAAGTCTCTTTTTTCAACAAGAGGTTCAATTCGAATTTTTCTATTTTTAAATCATAGGTACAACATACTAAATTTTTAAAATTTAAATTTCTAATATTTGATATTTTTCAAGTTCAGTTTTTAAATTTTTAATTTTCAAAAAAAAATTTTTATTTCCTAAAATTTCCACTTATAATCATTTACCTATTTTCAAAACTTAGCCCTAATATCTAAATTTTTTATGTTATAAATATTGCATTTTTTTAATTTACAAAAAAGCTCTTCATCCTTTATTTCGTGTTTAACTTTTTACTTTTCATATTAACAGTAAAAATTATAAAAATTTTACATATTTGATTATTACAGTTTTCAATGTTCAGAATGTTACTAGAAATTGAATGTATATAATCTTTAGTATTTCTGATATTAGAGTTTCTCATTCTTCCCACGTTGAACAATCAACTTTGAAATAAATTATTAAAAATATTGTTTCTAAGGGAATCTTATTAGCACTGCTTATATTTTTACAGCAATCTAATCTTACGATTCGCTATAGTTAAACATTTTTTATTTTCAAGCCAAAGACATAAATTTCAATTTTCTGTTTTCGTCAAGAGCATGTCAATTTTATGACTTCAAATTAAGGCCATCAAAATGAATAATTTCAATGTTTGATTGTATCGAAATCTGAACTCAACTGTTCGAAATTGGAATTCGTGAAATTATGATTGCACTACTTCTGCTTTTAAATAATTACATTTTTTCTTACTTTACATTTTACGTTATTTTTGCATCAATTGCGAATAGATTGAGATCTCAGGTTTTATTTTTGATACTTCTAAATTTTTAGTGTTTAATTAAATGAAATAAATCATGATTTTCAAGTTTGAGGAGTTTTTAAAATCCTGGAGCCGAAGTCAATATCGAGAGTCAAACTAATTGCGCAAAAGTATAAACGTTTTGTCATCCAGGTAGCAAAATGAAAAGTCATCATATTTTGTTTAAAAAAATACCTATTTATATGCGAATTCGTTATTTTATTTCCTTAATCCAACAGAAAATTGTTTCTTATTTGAAAAAATTCGAAGTAATAAATTAATCGATTTTGCGAACGTGTACCCCAAGTCAATCTGCATCGTTTTGCCCTTTGAAAAAATTAAAAAAAATGTTTGGCAGTTAGAAATGGAGGCAAAGAGAAGCAACATTGCATTTATATCTTGTTTTTACGCAGATTGCCTATATCCGTGGCAATAGAGCATCTCAAAAAAAAAAAAAAAAATGAACACCACCTCGGGAACGGAAAAAGTGGCAGAAAAAGCTTGCACCTGCAAGCAGGTTCACCTCCGCATCGTTTTACTCCCTGAAAAAACGCGAATCTCAAAAGATTCAGCGTATGTGTCGTTCTGATCCTACGATCTTTTTTTTTATTTTTTTATTTATGTTTTTCGACTCCCTCTTTTTTATCTGTCTGTTTTTTCACGTTCTCACGACATAAGTATACGTGTTTTACTGCGCGTGCACGATACTATTTTTTTATTTTTTTTTCGTGGTGCCCCTTCGGTTTTTTTAGGGGTTTTTTCCGCGTTTCGGAATCGGTCGAGATTAGTTATTAATAGTGACGACGCAACTTGTAGGGGCGTGGTTTTTTTTTGGCATAGAAAATGTGGGCTTGGAGGGTTCCTTATCCATTCATGTTTGCTGCAGTGGGACATGAATTTATCAGTCATTAGGACGCGAGACAGGCGGTTTTCTTGAAATATTGGGACTTTACGACTTTTCCCTTGGATTACGATCTCGGTCGAGGAATCATGTTCTGGGGCGAGCATTTGTTTTCACGACTCGTTTTTTGTCGCGGGCGCGTGATTTGTTGTCTAACGATTTTATGTAAATAGTTGAGGTCTCGTGGATTTCAGATGTCGGCGATTGGAAGATCGATAGGACTTGAGTTTTTGTGATTTGATAAAGCGGTCGATTTACTTTTGTACTTTTTAACCTGGTTTTTGCCAGGGTCTGAAAACTCGGATTTCTAATCCTACATTATTCTTTTTAATTTTTTTAAAAAGATAAATACGTAAAAATTAAGTAATTACGTTTTACATAAAGAATAAATTATTCGATACTTAAAATCTTTAGTACATTTTGATGATTTCCATAACCCTGATTTCCCTAATGACTCTCGTTTCGTAAAAATAGAACCAGAAGACGTTACTTTGGTTAATTGATTCCTGATGGCGATTTGATTTCTCGCGAGGCGCAACTTTTCTGTGTGCGTCATCATAGAAAATTAATGGCGTCGCGCGAAATTCGAGAGGATGATAAACTTTCCTGCATCGACAAATGTTTTCAGCGTCCTCTCAAAATATACATATATCCCTAGGCATAGAATGACTCAAGCTCTTGTATCCAAGTGTCCTCAGACTTTGGAGCGTGTCACTCGAGGGTTAACGTATTTGCCGTTTCAGTTTTCAACCATGTGTGAAACTAGTGTTCAACTTTTTTTATTTACTTTTTTCTTTCCTAAGCGACATAAATGATGAGTCCCTCTGGGTAATTTCGTGATAAATTTTGTCACGCTCGACAACTGAAATCTCGATAAGCCGCTGGGTTTATCCAAAAGATAAACATGTGATTTGGTTAGAATAAAATTGATGACTTCTGGCTGAAAAATAAGGACGAAAAAATGATTAATCTAATCTTCGCTAACAAAAAGTACTAAGAATTGAAAAAATCCACACTTTTTGATTTTGATTTTATCTTATTTAGGGATAACTTGATTCAGTTTCAAATTTAAAGGGGCTATTTCGATCAGAGGGCTACTTCGATTACTTCAGGTTTCGAAAAATGTAGTTTGAATTTTCAAATTATAATAACTCAAAAATTTAGTTCTAATAGTGGCCCAAATTGAAGCACAAAAAATTGAGCCGTGTGTCTATCGGTAGCTAAGTATAATTAATAAATTGAGCCCCCGCATGCAATAACTCGCCGAGCGCTCGAAAACGCGTAAAAGTATTGTCCGTGCGGTGATGTCACGAGTCAAAATCAAAATCTGAATTTGGCAAAATGAAAAATACTGCTCGATAGATTTTGAAAAATGAGTGTTAGTCTTCGTTTGAATTTTTTTTGTAAACGTCATAGTTTTTGTTCAAAAAAATAAAAATCGATAATTTTTGAATTTTAAAATCAATGTTTTTCAAAACTTACATCGCCGCTGAGCATTCATTTTTCAACGTATTTACACAACTTTTGTATACTTTCATTCGGGAAGGTCTAGCGATGAAGACAGTATAAAAATATTCGTAAAAAGTTATCAACAACTGACTTATTTTTTAATCCGACTGAAAAACCATGTTTTCTGACGTTCGCCTTAAAAATGTATCGAGGGAATTTTCGTTTGTAACGGGGTTTGCACGCTTGTTATAATTTTAAGTGTATTGTCGAACTTTTTGGAAAGTTTGAGCTCTCTAAAACTATTATTTAATGAAAAGCTAGCAGGTTGAACACAACGCGCAGCGCGATGTGCTTAAATTTTACGCGCTCGAGCTCCGCGGTTAGTCCTACCAGCGAAAAATTCAAGCACATCGCGCTGCGCGTTGCGTTCAACTTGCTAGCTTTTCATTAAATAATAGTTTTAGAGAGCTCAAACTTTCCAAAAAGTTCGACAATACACTGAAAATTATAACAAGCGTGAAAACCCCGTTAAAAACGAAAATTCCCTCGATACATTTTTAAGGCGAACGTCAGAAAACATGGTTTTTCAGTCGGATTAAAAACTGAGTCAATTGTTGATAACTTTTTATAAATATTTTCATACTGTCTTCATCGCTAGACCTTCCCGAATGAAAGTATAGAAAAGTTGTGTAAATACGTTGAAAAATGAATGCTCAGCGGCGACGTAAGTTTTGAAAAACATTGATTTTTAAATTCAAAAATTATCGGTTTTTATTTTTTTGAACAAAAACTATGACGTTTACAAAAAAAGTTCAAACGAAGACTAACACTCATTTTTCAAAAGCTATCGAGCAATATTTTTCATTTTGCCGAATTCGGATTTTGATTCTGACTCGTGACATCACCGCGCGGACAATACTTTTACGCGTTTTCGAGCGCTCGGCGAGTTATTGCATCCGGGGGCTCAATTACAAAAATCGTCCTGAAAGCTGTCAACAACGTGCCAACTGTTATTTTCGGAAAAAGTTTAGCAAACGCCGTAAACACCCGAGACTAAGAAAGTTTTTTGTTTTTTAGTAAGTATATACTATCCAGAATATTCTTTCAAAAACCTTTTTATAAAAAAAAATTTTTTTTAGGTGTTAAACGCATTCGAAATTCCGTTGATTACTTTCGGGGCTACTTCGATCAGTATTTGTGGGTATACATCGATCAACATATTCGTGAGAAATATTATTTTTTTACATCGTCTTTTTCAATTTATTTCAATCTACATGAAACGTTATTGATTTCAAATTAATAAAAATAAATTTCGAGCGGTATAATTTGTTATGGAATTTTTTGAATTGATTGTTTTAGATGATTTTCATTGAAATTTTGAGACATATTTTTCGCTATTTTATTCAAGTTGAACCTCGAATATTTTCCATAAGCTTTTTAACAAATCAAATAAGTTTATAAAATCTGTTTATTTCATACACAGACTTTTAGACAACGCGGCAGGAGCATTATTGTTATAGGCATGCCAGTGAAAAAATTATTCTAAGAAAAGCGAAAAGAGAAGAATTCGGAGAATAAGTCAATAAAAGAACTGAACTGAAAAACAAAAGAAAATGAAAAAAAGATTGGAAAACAATATTTAATTAAAATCTTATATTACGTAAGGATGTCCAAAATCAGACGATTTTTTCTGAAAATGTTTATTTAACTGTTAAAAGAAAGTTTTGTTTGAGTGCTAATATTAAATGAAAATACATGGAAATACTCTATGAATTTTAATTTATTGCTACAGTAATTCTACAAATATGATTTTCCACGAATGCAATCGCTTTGAAAGATTATTGTCTTCTGATCGAAGTAGCCCTTCTAATCGAGACGTTGTGGTCAACACTAAAATTTTTATTAAACATTATTTTAAAAATGCTCAGCAATTTTCGATTATGTAAAAGGGTGTTAGCCCTTCCTTTTGACCACAAATATATACAATAATTCGTTCATTTTTTGAAAAAAATTCCTGTTAGGAAAAAATGGATTGAAATAGCTCCACTCTCCCCTAAATTTTTTGGGTTCTAATAATTATATTCTAAAAATTTCATACATTTAATGTTCGGGACCATAACTGACATTCATAGATTTTCGGAATTATCATCTATAGCACATTCGTTACACTTTTTTCATTTTTTTTTGTGTTGAATAAAATCCCGTTTAATAAAATCATGCATGCTATATTAACGATCTCATTTGCTTCTTGCGACGCAACAAAACGATCGAAAATCAATCGAGTTGAACGGAGCCCTCAAAAATCGTTAATACTTGCCGTTAATCGAGGCCCTTTTGTGGGCTCCGAGTAAACGCCGCCATAATAATTGCGATCTGTGAATTTCTCCAAAATACAATCGTTTGTCACGTATCGATGTTTTACTTAGGCGACGGTCTATTATCCACTTAGTATAACTTTCATTCATCCAGCTAGAGGCTTATAGACCATTTTCTATGCGTCTTTTCCGTCGTTAAATTTACGATGCCAGCGTGCACGTGTTCACAAAAGATCAGAGCTACCAAAGGCACTCTCGGGCCCCAAGTACGAGGGATGATTCTTTATACGAATCGCTCGAAATATATTATGTAGGAGGGTTGCGTTGTCTGCCTACGTAGTGTGTGTTGCAAGTAGTAGAGAGACGAAGAAGAAGAAGAAAAAAAAAAAAATTGGCCCCGTCCCATGTTCCGCTCCAACGATCATTGAAAAAGAGAAGGAAGAAATTGAAGCAAGAAAAACTCGGGGATGAAGAAAAAGAAAAAAAGAGCGCTTATTGGATGCGTGAGGCTGTTCCTTTTCGAGCACGGCACTTATTATAGAAATCGAATTTCACTCGCTGAATGGGCCGACACCCGATTTAATGCCCGCGAAGTAGTTATATAAATCCAACCAAAATACGATGATTCAGGCGTAAGAAAGCTGCATCATCCTTAAAGTACCTTTTTTGCTTGAGTTTTGGATTTCTTCTAACATCATTTTTGGAGATTTCGGATGTAGTGGTTTAAGCGATTTTTTGGGTGGTTGGGGTTGTGGAGGGTGCATGAATGAATTTGTGTGACAAGTCATGTTGATTGCTTGCTGTACATAATCTACTTATTGTTGGTTATGATCTTGATTATAGCCTTGTAGAATTTTGAGAGAGCGTTCGATTCAATTGCTTCAAATCTTCATTTTTTTAACTAAGAAACGTAAAAGTTGACATTTCGAAGATTTTCGTTGGCTCTAACTGAATAAAACTCGATTATTTTCATTGGGAAGAAAGTTGGAAATTGGACAACTGAGGTATTCAGTTATGATACCATCATCCCTGAAAAATTCGATTTTACCATAAAAATGTCAAAACAATGGTTTCAAATCGACATTCACAAACAGATATATTTCTAATACAGTAACTACCAAAGTTCCAAGCCTAAAAGTTCTAAAGTTCAAAAATTCCAAATCTAAAAATTTCCAATGGCACAGGCATTTCTTCGAAACAAGTTGATTCAAATCAGCAATGAAAATTTGTGTGTGACACTTACAGTTGCAAATTTTAACCAATCAATTCAAAATTTTGTGATGAGGAGCCACGTTCAAGAAAATAGTGATAATTTTTTACGATATTCTGCATCTTTTCTTCGTTATGTAAAAGTTCTATATATACATACGTTTTTTAAATCGCATGTAAGACAAGCAAAAAAATTATACATACGAAATTACTTTAATTGAATGCTGGAAGGTTTTTGTAAAAATAATGTTTCACAAAATCACTTGCAGGAAACAAATAATAAATCAGAATTTTCGACGTTGCAAAAATAATGGCTAAGACTTTTGAAGTTGGAAAAATAATAAACCGAAACTGTTGTCATCAAAAGTTCAAAATTAGTATAATTTTGAGAAGAGATTCTTGTAATTACAACTTTCGTTTTGGAACTTTGATCGCAGTAGGGGAGACCGGGGCATTCCGGACACTAACGATTATTGTGAAACCAAAAAATCAGAAAAATATACATTAAACTGAATTTCGATAGGGAAAAACTTAAAGTTTGAATTAAAATTGCAAAAAATAGACTTATATTTTATATCTACAAAATCTTATTATATTATCCTATTATAATTATCTAGTAAAAAAATGAGAGTAAAAACATGAACATGTTTAATAATAATCAATTTCTGAACGATAGGCTGAAGGCTACATTGTTTTGGAGGGTGTCCAATTTACCCCAGGATTTTCAAGATATCCAGGTACGGAATTTTTCAATAAACATTGAATTTAGATGAAAATAATAAACAGTAACAAATGAATTCATATGTACTTCATAGCCAAGGGTTACACCTTGTAATATAAAAATATACTTGATGAAAAAATTCATTGCGGGTAATGTAAAATGCAAACAAAAAAAAGGTGTCCAGAATGCCCCGGTCTCCCCTTCTGCAAAATTAATTTGTTTGGACTGGATATATCCTTTGTTGATATGTAAATTTTAAAGTGGCCGCAATAGAAAGGTTAACAGATTACAACTGACATTTTTAATTACAACAATTCCAACTAAAATTTATTCTGAGTGAGAAACATTGTAAATTTTTTTTTACATGTTTCTAAATGTTACACAATATGATAAAAATTGTTATAAGCTTGTTCTTTTCATGAGGTTCAGAATGAAAAAGAATTACGTAACGGGTTTTTTGTAATATTATATGTAATAAGTATTCTTTTTATGGAATTGACGGTATAAAGTTTTTGTAGACTTATGAGTTCATTGTTAATGAATATTTTTGGTGCATCGCTCTTTTTAATTTCAATAATATCTTCAAGAATATCTTGACTTTTCATCGCTTTGATGACGGTATAAAGTACAGCATATTGATTTCGATGTTAATTACAAAAAAATCCTAAAGTAAATAAAACTAGGTTAATTTGTTGAAAAGCTTACAAAATTTTTACAAATGGTTCTCAACATAAAAACTGATGAATAAATTTTCAATCGCTCTTTTCAAACTGCACAGTAACCGAGAAAAATTATAGAAAACAAGTGAACTCGATATTAGGAAAATTTTTTACTGTTTTACTTGAAACAGTAATTTTTCCAGTTTCATGAGTATTTTCCTCGAATGTGATGAGAACGTATCAAAATCATTTTGTGAACAAGTGATTTTCCAGTTTTTTATAATCCGAAAAATAATGATGAGAATCAGAAAATCATAGTAATTCAAATAGTTTTGAATATTATAATGAACCTATTTGTATACGGTTTTCTTTAACTGTTCTGTAAACGAATCTGCATTTATTTATTTTCTAGTCGTATCCAAAAGTTTCTAAAAACAATGAATAATGGAAAATTCTTAAAAAGAGGGTTTTTTTTTGTTATCCACGATTTTCACGTTCCATAAAAATATCCATCAACGTCTCCTTAGCCTTGTTTGCCAACGACTTTCAGTTTCAGCAGAAAAGCAAATTTGCCGGGATGTCTGAGAAAATACAAACGGCGAATTCATACACGTATTTGGCTAAATGCATGGCTCTTTACAAAGTGGTCCACGGCGGGGTTGTCTCAGCTGCGGTCGCGCCGCATATAACGCGGACCTCAAATTTGACGTGGAGGATTGACTTAAATATGTCCATTATCGAAGCCAATAAGCCAGCTCGACACCTGGTGCCCCGACTTCATCCACAGCTCCGAGCTCCCTTTATTTTCGTCAAAACGCGGTGATTCTCGAGATATTCTCCTTTTCAAAACGTAATTCCTCCCTTCTTTCGCCTCGTGAATCCTCAAGTTGGCTCTATTCGAGCCTAAACGTTGTCAAATAATACAATAATTATCCGTAGTCGGGAGTCGAAAAGGTACATTTTTCGGGAATTTGTCCCTTGTTCGTGACGCTCCGCTGAACATTCACACTCGCCCCCGTCACAGGATTAAACGAGTCCTTCTCTCTTTTGTGTCGCTTAAATGAATCAGCTACTTCGTTTTTAAAAGCCTCGCGTTTTTATATTTAATAGCTCGTTTCATTCGGTTATATGATGGGTTTTTGGTCACTCTTGTGGCATATATGGGAATGTGAATGAAGAGGACTATTCTGTTGACGTACACTGGAAAAACAGTAAGTTCAATACAAATATACGCGTAAAGTTGCGTCCTTTTCTCAAATATTTGTCAGCTGTTAATATATATCTTAGTTATAAAGATGTCATATATTTCATACTGATTTCTTTGGATTCTGCAGTATTTGCGACGAATATACCATATATTTGACTGAAGTTACTTGAACCAACTTCACGTGCATTAGGATCAAATTTGTGTTAAACTTGAATGGCGTAAGAAATCAATGTTAGCTTCAAATTCAGAAATAATAGCAAATAAGCTGTCTATATTTGATGCAACTGTTTTATATAGGACCAGTTAATATACCGATACTTGACGGATGTTGTGGAAAATTTTCGACAGTATCAACAAGCTCAGACAAGCTTGCGAGTGTCACTTTATAAATAAATTTTCACTGTTTAACAAAATAATAGAGCTTCTCCTCGTAGAATGTTGCCTTCTCAGCATCTTCAATTTTATGGAATTAAAGTTTCATTACTTTTCTAGTCACTCAAATTTTTTTATATCTTTCGGGCTGCGCAAAATAAACGTCGGTGGGTCTAATGGAGCTGTTGTATTTGAGATCGACCATCGAGTTCCCTAAGTCAAGCGGCAGTAACTATCGCCTGTACGTGGATGGATGATCATCGGGTACTCACGCGCGCGCGCCTCAGATAAGACGGAAAAAATTCATGTTCTTGACAGAATTAGGAACTAATTCCGAGAAACAGGAAAAAAAACATTCACTTAGAGTTATGTACAAACAACGCACACATCAGTTCTTTTTTTTTTTTTTTTTTTTTTTTTTTGTAAAAAACTTAAGTCATTCTTAGTTTCCAACAACTAACTTTGAACTTGAGCCAAGTTACTTGAAATTTTTTTGCAAAAGCAATATGGTAACTATCATTATATCAAGTTTTGTCCATACTTTTTCGAAAAATTCGTATAAACATGGTATTTACTCGATGGCGAATATTTAGCTGATATTCATAGCAAATAAGCATATAGTAACTGTGAATATACAGAAGTTTGCTAGAACTTTATTAAATAGTTTGTATGAATTTATCGTTAGTTTGATTCAACTTAACATTCATTTCACCATATCTAAGTATGCGATTTACTAATAGTTACCATATTATATTTGATTGAACTAAACCTGCACTTTTTCAGTGCAGGTTTGGAAATTGTTCAACTTTTGTAAATTTGGACAAGTGTTGACTTTTGAAAACTTGTCGATTTCGAATCATTTACGATAAGGATATTTTCATTAGTTCAAAAATCACGAAAAAAATTTTGTAGCCTGTCAAAGTGACTGGAGAAGGTGAAGTCAACTATTGTCAGCCCATGAAATCACCAGAGATGATGATTATTGAAGAAATGTATCCCGGTATCACGGTAAATCGAAAACGTGCAATTCGATCCCACTCGACCCTAAATTCTGGTCCAAAGCCAACGTATCCATCGAAAAATTAGGCGTCGAGTATACCCTAATCTGTTTTCTTCCAAGTGCTGGAAATTGTATCGAGTTTCAGTATATTCGAAAATTTCAAGCCACGGTTGACTAGACGACATTCTATGCTTCGCTAAAGGCAATAATTGATGGGTGGAAAGAGAAAATTGCTGGGTTTTAATTTTTTTCTAAATAAATATTTGGGAACACGAGACGAAACACTGAAGAGGCGTTACGCGTTTCGCCCACTGCCGATTTGAGTTTCCCGGCACAAGTTCCTTGAACAACTCAAAAATTTTGTGTGGCCAAGATGAGTGCTTTCAAGTTTTAGTTGACAACTTGAGAAAAAATTATTAAATAAATGACAATTTTAATTGTAATGAATGATTAGATTTTTTGTGTTTTTCTCGTTTTATCATTAAGCTGGAACAAACATTTTACCATGGGACGGAAACAAGTTTGTTTTCGAATGCATTAAC
Source organism: Platygaster robiniae (assembly GCA_028476575.1). NCBI lineage: Eukaryota > Metazoa > Arthropoda > Insecta > Hymenoptera > Platygastridae > Platygaster > Platygaster robiniae. The sequence goes on from CM052021.1 coordinate 24,374,443, forward strand.
TTTCATTATGACGTGGTAGCAAATTCGCACGAGCAGGTTTTTAAGAAGCACTTCTGGTGCTTTGGAGTCTTTCAAAGAGCTCTCTTTTGTCGAGCGGTATGGTATTATGGAGTGATTTTCGAGTTATTTTGAGTTATTTGCCACAAAAGACGAACCTCTCTATTGTGCGACTGTTGAAAAAGCTTCCAAGTGCCCGAAAAATGTGTAAAAATGCCACCTCCGTTCCAGCCCGTTATTGTTAACGTGCCAAGACTTTTACTGCACTTTTTTTCAAAAAAGATGAAAAAAATGATTGCGCTTCAAACGTACCAACCAGCTGCTTGCATTGTGTTTCCAGAATGTCGTATTGAGTGGAAAATTAGTGATTTTTCACACACAAGCCTCCTTTTTTCATTCTTTACGCGAGAACGAGATGGATTATGAATAGGTCGATGGACGAGCGAAAATCATTTCATATCGAAACATATAATAGAAATTATAGAATACAAAAAAATTGCAAAAAATAGCCATTTGTTGTGACGTTCATACACACTTCTGAAGAAGGTTACGTTTTGTTGGAAAGTTTGCCTTTGAATTAGTGAAATTTCTTCATTAGGAAACATTTGTCATTCAGTGCATCAAACAGACATATAATTTTATTTATATCATGAATTTAGCACGATTATTCAGTCGACTGCTACACTGCAAGCGTTTAGGAATTTCTACAGAAAAATCTATTGCATGAATCATGATTTTAAATGACAGGAAGGCCTCAAAAGTTATAAACCTTATTGACTTGAAATTTTATTAATAAAAAAAACAACCAATACTTAATATTTGGAATCTTTTATTCTTACAAATTTAAAATGTTAGATTCTGTCTTATTCACGAATCAATGCCATCTATGGTCTATGTATCCAAGCTAGATCCTTCGAGGGCTGTAAAATTCCATGGTAGATGGCAACATCCCTAGTAGGTCCATCTTTCCCTTAAAATTCTTCAATTTTTTCTGACCTTAATATTGATTAAAACACTGTGAATAAACATTCTGTTTTAGGGGAATGTCAATTTCGATCGACATGCATTTTTAAGGGCGAATGCAGAGTAGGGTTTCTGGAGTTGGAACCCATCTAAAAAATTCTCAACACATCAATTATCTTTTTTATAAAACAGCATGGATTGAAATATGCCTTCAACTAAACCTTTAATCATAGATATTTCGTTTCGATATCAGAATATCAGTCTTTTTTAAAAAATTAGAATCAACTTAACTTGGCAAATGTATTGCCATTGATATTTATCGAAAATGAAGAAGAATATAAAATTGCGATAAGACGAAACGTAAACCCTCCACCGTAGAATTGTAGAACTTTGTTTTCTTTAACTTTCGAATTTTGGCAAATGAATGAAAATTCAATTTTGATAGATCATAGCAACTAATTTTTTTGATAGCTAAAATTTTGAATGAGAAAGTCAACATAAACTATACAAAGAAACATAACAAACGTATGTTTTTTTAGCCATAAATAAAATTATAACCAAAAGAAATTGTTAATAACGAGAAATCTTAAAATCTTGAATAAATTACATTCATTGTTAAAAATGATGTTTAAATAACCTTGCAGTATTTTCAGTGAATTTATTTTAAATCTCAATTTTTCAACATAAGAAACATAAAAAATAGGATATCAGCATCAAATATAAAAAACAGAAAATATTCCATAACTTCAAAGTCCAGCAACTTATTGCTAATTTGCAAAAGTGAGTTTTTTAAATAACAGTTTACTGTAAGTACAAATAGGTAAAAATGTCGATAGAAGAAAATTATACAGTTATTTTGATACTTGAAGAATCGAATGTTTCTGTTTGACAAATTAAACTTTTGAGAGTAAGTTTGGAGAATAATAAACTTATGATAAACAGCAATGACGAAAAATAAACATGCGATTAAGAAATTGTTAAACTAGAACACGTACAAGAAATAACTTAGGTCAATATGTTACGGCAACTTTCAATATGCAAGAGTCGAAAATTAATTTGTTAACTTTTATTGAGAACAATTTTAAGACTGAGTCAGTTAAAACCAAACCACGAAAAGAAATTTTGTCAATTCTAAGAATTCGATACGTACAAAATGACGATTTTCACAATTGAGTATTAATTTTGGAAACGAGAAATCTATGAGAACAATTTTTAATAGATGCAAATTCTGTCAATTAAAGTCCATACGCGAGTCCACGCTCAGAAATAAAAAAAAAAGTAAAAAGAAGCACCTAAAGGTTGTAAAAGGTATCTATTTTATTAGTTTATTGCGTTAGCTTTAATTTCAAAAGTAGAAAATTCGCTGACCCGCATCGTTCTTTAAAGAGCATTAAGATTTTGATAGTGGAAATTCATTACGAAAAGAATGAAAACAGTACATCTTGAAATTTAAAAGATTGATCATTATACTTTTTTTTTTGATAATTTCCATAAATTTTTATAGTAAAAACTTTTCTCCATAAAATTCTACACAAAATCCACGTTAAAACAAAAAAAATTTGTTTTTATCAAAAATATATATATGTTCAAAATTTTAAATCCCAAGAATTGATTATTCCAAATCCTAACATTAAAGCTATTCGATGCGGATTCCAATACTAGAAAAAATAGATAGTTTCCTAATATAAGCGTATAAAAAAAAAGGAGTTCGTTAATAACGAAATACTTTTTATTCAAAATATACTGAGAAAAAAAAGCTAAATTCACTATGCGCAAGTCTAGAATTGAAAATGAATATCTCAAATTTTTCATCCGAAAATATTCACGACAAAAAAGTATTTGTTTTAGTAAAACTGAAAGTCTAACAAATAAAATAATTTGAATATTATATGACAGGAAACAATTTTTTTCGAACTCTTTCTGATATTTTTTTTTTTTTTTTCATGCATCTTTGCGTAGGTATCGTGTTTGTTTTATAATTACCTGCAAATCACTGAGCTCGTCCACGTCACGAAACTCCCCGAATACTTTTACAATGATCCAAACGAGGGTATTGATATTCATGTTTACATAATTGTAATCTGTAGTAGTTAATAATTTCACATGAGCGTAATTTCTCTCGTGTTTGAATTGGTCTCAAATTGAAAAAATACTACTTACACATGTTTTATTCTTTTAATACAAAAAAACTATCGGGTCATTTAAAAATAATTGTGTTGGGCTGAATCATTAGCATACTCAAGCTAAAACCATGGTAATCTGCATTTTATCAGAAAAATTTGAATTAATCCAAGATTTTTTACAACCGTTAATTTATTGTTCTCGAAATTCAAGTATGTAAATTTTACTTGTTTTATCAGAAAATAATCATGCATATTCCATCCATTTAAAAATCATACATACTTATGTATAAAAGCAAAAACGAATTTCAGTGAATATTTCTGATGGGACAGAAAGCTTTAAATTACAAGAATTTTCAATTACAGCGTTTATTATATTATGTAATATACGGTTACAGACACAAATCACGAACGCAAAACAAACGTAGTTATACATGTAAAAAAGCACACAAAATCTTAAATAAAATTAAAATCAAAAATCACACAAAAACGACGTCGATAGATTGAATCAAAACACACACTACAAACAATCACAAAAACTACGATTCGTATTTAAAACGATGTCAAAATTACAATGCAAGTTTCCTGCTTACAATGCAGTGTATCACAAAGTAACTCTGGAGCCTTACTATTACATTTTATTTGATTATGAAATTAACTTTTATATCACAGTATTGATTAATCATAGAATCATCTTTAATGTAGTATTGCAACAATAGAATTTTATTGCAAAATGGAAGACATGTAAATATTGGAAGACAATTTATTTGCCTACTAATTTGTTTTAGAGTCTTTTGTTCCCTCTTACTTAAGGTCGAATATATTTATTGTGTATTATCACAGTTTTCAAAAAACTCTCAAAATTGTTTTGTTTTACACCTACGCAACTCATATCACAATAATTTTTGTCTAAAACTAGTATCACAGGTTTTTGAGATCGTAATTGTTTCTTGAGTATTATACGTTGTATTAGTGAATTGCTATGTACAGCAATGTGGGGTGAAAACAAGCTATTACCTAAATTTGAGCAATGAGTGATGTGAAAACTATCCGCGATTGTTATCACAGATGAGCAATATATAATATGCACTGTGCGGCCTATATATCGAACTGTGTTCGAAAATTTGTCTACTATAAATTATAAGTACATTAATTACATTCAGAGAAATATTTCAGCAAATTATAAAATATTACATATAACTATTGAGTTTTTTTTTGTTTTGTTTTGCAGGTAGATAAGCAGTCAATTCAGTATTGGCATTGTTTGTAAAAATTGATAGTGTGCAGTAATAAAAATGGTTTTCAAACAATAGTGATTTTGTCTGCCTTGTAGTCACGATGTTAAATTTGTAATCGAAGTCTTTCAATTTATTGAGCGAAGTAAATTGACTTATGAGAAATTTTGTTGAGCATCGTATGAAAATTGACTTATTTTAAAAACTTTTCCTTTAAAGTCGATTGATTTAGGTACAATAAAAAGATGATGGGTAAATTTTCAATGTTTCTTTCGACTCCGCATTTTTTAATATGAAATATTAAAAAGTAGTTCTAATAATATACATTAATAGATTCTTCTAACATAGCCTTTTCAGAATCATTTAAAATAAATAATCTTTGATCGCGAAATATTTTTTTTTAACTCAGGTTGGATCTTATGAAATACTTTTATATTGAAATGAAGTATAGCAAGAAAGTAAAACCACTGGTAAAAGAAATGGTGTAATGAGGAAATTATTATGTTATTAATAATAGAATAACCAATGATTGTGAAAATACCATTTGAAAATTTATAGTTGTAAATCCAAATTTTAAATAATATGAAAATCACTAAAAAAAGTAGGTACGATTTTCGATTGAAACTGCAGTTTAAAATGTTTTTTCTAAATTTATCTATGAAAAAAACATTTCTGACATAATACAAATTGAAGTTTAAGCTGTAAAAAAACGGATAATTTACTAATAGTCACTTCTTGATTTTTGAAAAATGTTGAATCCCTTTAGATAAAAAACAATGAAGTTAGATATGTAAAACTATATACTTCATAGAAACCGGTGTAAAAAATTACTGTCATTAATAAATTTAGTAAAAATGTACGTTCAAAACAGCTACAATCGTAGTAAAATATTGTTAGTTGGTATTTTTTTAAATGAGCAATGGCTTTTTGTGTAGTTGCAATTTGAAAAGTTTTCTTTAATTAATTATCAGCTTGAGCATTATATTACATAAATAGTCTTTATTATTCTCAAAATTCAAGCGTACATTCTGAAAAAAAAAAACAGTAAGTGGTTAGCGAAAAAGCTAAGATTGTATTCTTTTGAAAATTATTTTCAAGAAAAATGGAATCTTAATTCTTCCTTGTAAATTCCAAGATTTGAAAAATTCCACGTTAAAAAATTTATCTACACCAAACGCTAATCTATAATTTTATTTTTGTCACGTTATTAATTTTTCTAAGGAACGTACCGAAAATAAGACTCAATCAAAACACTTGGTTTATATTCAAAGAATATTGCAATTTTTGAGTTTACAAACAAAAGAAAACAAAATCACCTGAAAAAAATTATTGGTATACAAAAAAATAATACAGTGAATTCGTAATAAGCACAAGCCTTTTCAAGTTTCTTCGAAAATTGGCAAATGTCTTGAAAAGGTTCCTATCTGAATATATTCTCACTTTTCTGCATTATCATGTTACAATCTTAAAGTTATTTTCAAACTGAACAACGTTTGTTTTCTATAAATCAATATCAGGATCACCAAAACTTGGAAACTATTTTGAAAAACTTGAAAATAATTGTCATCTGCCTGCATAACACTCAAAAACTCTGAATATCTATAATTAATCACTGCACTTTCCCCAAAAATTTATCAGTTCCCTAAAAAAACACATCAAATCTGAAAACATTTTTTCCAGTTTTAAACTCTACTAGTCAACTACCGAAACCGAAGATTTCTATCTAACACTAAACGATCGCGATCTATCACAGTTTGACCCTAAAATATTAAAATCTAAGCAACAGTCGAGCAACGGTCAGTCTCGCAACTGTCGCAACTACCTAAGCACATTAAAGCTCGAACCAGATTATTTGTGTCTTCTTACGTAACCTAAATGAAACTTGTTTTTCCGCACGTCAATCTCCCGTTCGAAAACCCGAAAACATGGAAACCCATTCGAGAAAATCTCGGTGAAACGATTTCCTAAAGCCCGAACTGTCCACTCAGCAAAAAATTCGGAGGCCCGATCATCGAGGGATGATTGAAGGAATTGTTGTACCTTACTTCAGTGAAAGTTTGAGGTGACAAGCCCATGATGAGAGGCGGTGTTTCAGGCCCACGTGAAGTTGGTCCTGGCTCGTGCGAGGTTGACCTGGCCTAGGAATATTGATTGGATCCCGATGAAGTGAATCTGGCTCCGGGATCCGAAGTGGTAAGAGCCATCAGCGACAATCAGCGAGTTATTGATTGGGGACCGAAGAATTCTCGACTTGGAACACGTGCAGGAGCGGTTTTGGGACTGGTCTTAGGGCATGAACTGGGCCCCGTGGAGTGGGTGTGATTGAGTGTGCGAATGGGATGGGACCTCGCGAGTTTTATACCTCTGCGCTCGCGCATGCGCTCTTACACCAAGAGCTACCGTCTAAACTAAACGCGCAGTTGTGGGGATGAACAACTTTTGATATATTGTTGCGCACGGTTGCGTGATTTTTTTTTCCATTCAGGGATGATGGGGTCGGAAAGTTGAACAGACTTTTCGAAACATTTTTTACCATTCTCGGTTTACGGTTCCAAAGAATCAGTGGAATGTTTAACCGCAACTTTTTTCCATATCCAGCAAAAACAGAGAGCAGTAAGAATAAATCTTGGCCAATCCATAAAGGGTACTTACTCCATCAACGTGGAAAAAAGTTCGACATACTTAACATCTGAAACGACTTTTTGTACACCCCCAGTAAAAACAACTCAAAGAAACGCCCGATTTCCGAACCGACACCCAGCTATTCAACAGTGGCAATAACTGTTCCCGAAACGTACAATTCAAAGTCGTATATCCATACATATTCCGAAATATCATCCTGTTTTGTGTTGTTTTTTGCTCCTCCCTGAAATACTAACTTTCTCGAGAGTGGTAAAACAAAAGATGCGAGAGCTTTTTTTGAGTCTCGTTTTCTTTCACGCAAAACAAAATGAATTATCGTTTCTTGAATTCGTACAACACATGTTTTTGAAGAAAGTGTTGCAAAAAAATTTTCTAAATTACGAAGAAATTTAATTTGTCGGTAAATAAAGAAAGAATCGAAAAGTAGTTGGGGAGAAAACAGAATCAGATGGATTTGTAATATTCAGAGACACATTTGCTAGTTATTTCGGTGTTTTATTAGTATGTATTTATTTTAAGCTCGAAAAAAGAAAGAAAGAAGACAGGTATTCCTGGAAACAAATTTTACCTTCTAAATATTAAGAAAGGAAAATACAATGCTCTAAAAAAGTTTATTACAGCGATGTATTTTTAGTACATGTAGTTTACGATCAAAGTAATTGATTTCTATATTTCCATTACCAAAGAAGTAGTAACAAGATAAACAGGATAATTTTTAATAAAATTTCGAGAAACAAGAATTTCACAAAGTTTTCAGCCAATTTTATTCATTTAAAAAGATACTGTAATTTTTATAGAATATTTGTTTTCATAAAAAGTGGACAGCAGAAAAAACGTTATCACTCTTTAATTAAAAAAAATTTTGTTGACGCTATTTGTTTATTGTGTTCTCCATTTTGAAATTCGAAAAATTTTTTTTCATTTCTTTGCAATTTTACCAGATTCCATTCCTAATGTGGTACGTGGTATGAAGATTAACAAGGACATATAATTGTTTAAAAGTCGTTTACTTAAATTTCACCCGAGAATGCAAAATAGATTTTTAAAGAATTTATTTAGTTAGGAAAAGTTTTGATATCTTCAAATCTTGGAATTAATATTTTGATTCATAATTTCTAAACATGAGCACTGTAGAAATTTTTCAAATATATGATGTATCAATCTAATTAGTATACTCGAACATTTTAATTTCGAATTTTAATAGTTAAAAAAGAATTTCCTGGGGGAGTTACTCACATTTTTCCATTTTTTTGAAAATCGTAATTACATATAAATAATTTTTCAACTGTAATTTTATATGAACAGGTTATGACAACAGTTTATAACATTCCTTGGATAATTTTTTTAAATCTACAAATTTTTAGAAATTCTTATTGTTGTTAATTGAATAAATTTTACGTGCTCTAGCTTTTATCAATTTTTTTTCTCTTGATGTTACAGAGTTTACTAAAAAATAAGTAATGAAAAATATTTTCAACTTAGATGAATGCAAAAAAACATTATACGAGTTTCTGTTATTCTTTCTTAATGTCATCATGTTTATCTTCATCTTGAAAATATCTGAAAAAAGTCAATTTTCAACCGGAAACACAGACGAACCTATAACCAAGAGTACTTTATTTCTGTTTTCTGCAAAAGAATTCAATTATCTCTACAACTGAAGGCCTAGTTGTACATTCAAGTATGATTCCATTTATGTTCATAAATCAAAATCTTACCAGATTTCTAAATGAAAATTCAATTAAATTTGCAGTTTCGTTAGGCAGCTTAAAAAAAGTCCAAAACACCAATATGAAAGACTTCAGATGTAAAAAATTAATTTATTGTTGAGAAATATATGAATTTTTTTTTTGGTTTGTTGCTTGTCTATTTTGGATTAAATTAGAAACTTGAATTGGAAAATTCGAAAACTTCCGAAAAATATATCGAAACAAATTAACAACAATCATTTATGATATTCATCATGAAAACGATTGTTGGGAGCCAATGTCAATGGGTTATAAAAACAAAATTTACAATAACAATTAATCTATAAATATTAATACCCCATTTCAATTAATTCTCTTCACTTACATTTTTCACTTCCATGAATTCACATTAACATTCAAGAAATTGATTATTACAATAATTCGTCATCATAGACTTAGTAAAACTTTCTTCACAATAAATTACACCAAGAAACAAACTCAACAGCTTGCTAAGAAGAACTGAACTTAATTTTACAAACGTCGGCATCTATAAAAGTCATATCTAAAGAACGAACTGATAATCATATTTTCAAACATCCATCATAAATAGAACTCAAAAATCTAGTGTCATCCTGCTTATTCAACGTGTTTTTAGTTCCCTTTATGAATACCATTTTAGAAATCATTCTTTTCTTGTCATTTCCTTCTTTATCCAGAATTTTCACATCTTTCTATTTAAAATCATGATGATTTTATATTCTATAATGAGTGAGGACTGAATGATTTCCAGTTAAATGACGAATATTGCTTTCATGTTCAGATATTCTGGTCTTTAAACATGTTTTTGTCTGTCCTATATAGCTAAAATTACAATTTCCACAATCTATTTTATAAACAACATTCTGTTGATCCATTTCCATTAATTTATCTTTCCCCCTTTTAATGATTCTTTTATTTAATTTATTATTCGTCTTACAAATTATTCCTATCCCATATTTTTTAAATAAATTATAAATATGCGGATGCAAACTTTCAATATAAGGCAAAACTAAATTCTTCTCTGTATAAATATGTCTGTCTTTGATTCTATTCATTCCAAATTTCAGAAAATTCATCCTAATATTCAAAATAAACTCAATAGGGTAATTATTCATTAACAATAAATCAACAATATTATCTAAATTCTTCCGAAGAAATCTCGAGTCAGATAAGTTTAGAACCTTGTCCAGCAAACTAAAAACAATTGCTTTTTTCTGATGCAGCCGATTTTGAGAATAAAAATACATATACCGTCCAGATGAAGTCGGTTTAACAAACCAATTAAATAACAACTTATTTTTCTCACTAATTAACTTCAATTCTAAAGTATTTTGAATCCCCTTAACCTCGACCTCAAGTGTAAATTTCAATTAGAATTAAAGTGAATCAAAGTATCGTCAATCTTTCTAAAATCTATGCACATCAAAATGTCGTCAACAAATCTAAAATAAAATAAGGGTCGGAAACCCAACCTCATCAAAGACTCATTCTCAAAATCCTCCATCACCATGTCAGCTAATATAGGGGAAATATGAGAACCCATAGGTGTACTATATATCTGTTTGTAAACATCATTATTAAAGGTGAAAAAAGTCGAGTCAAATAATGTTATTACACATTCTATAAATTCATTCAATGGGAAGTCAGAAGAAAGTCTTTTATTTTATAACCCATGGATATTGGCTCCCAACGATCGTTTTCATGATGAATATCCAAATTGGGGGAGTGTAAAGAATCTATTATAATCATTTATGAATGAAAAAAAACTTCCTTATCTCATTTTATAATGATTCTTATTGTTTGAAAATTACGAATACACAGGTTACAGATTGTCCACTTTTTTTTCACGGCAAGATAGATGAAAAGCTCCGAAAAATGGCAAAAGTAGAAACAACACCTTTTGTCTTTTTTTACAAAGAGTGTCAGAAATAAATTTCAATTAATTTTGAGGTTCTGCGTAATCAGACAGGAATGATTTTTACAATCTCGTTAATTGACAAATAATATCGACATAAGTCGCGAATTTCATTTTATCCTATAGTGCTTCGCTCGAAATTCACTGTTGTGGCGAAGGAATGCACTTTTTTTACAGCATAGAATAAGTTTGAAATTCGCAACGCGTGTATCAATAAGTCAAAAACTCGCGTGATTCTAGAAATCGCTTGAAAAAATACGTTGTCCTACGTTTGAAGGTTTAAATCTTTGCCGGGATCAAGTTGGGCGATAATATCTGAGAAGCCAGTTTGAAACATCAGCCTTATTATTCACCCTCGCTTGGCGCGAGTAGAATAAGAAGGCCGCGAGTGAATTCTGATTTTGCCTCGGAGACGGTAAATTGCAGGCAAAATGTCGAGTCATTATCATTTGAAATTGCCTCCGCGAATTTTTAACGTCCGCTCACTCCTCTCGTCTTATTTCGCTATGGTAGGGTATTTTTGTGTAACTTTTTTTCTTGGTGCATGAAGAAGAAAAAGAGGCTACCTGGGCAGTTCCAGAGCCCCAGGCGCTTGGGTACAAAGAGTGCACGTGCAGCATCAGCGGCATATACACGCGAGCGAGCGGCAAGAAAAAGAGAGAAAAAATTGCGCGCGCGCAGAGCACGAGCGTGCGCGCACGGGAGCCGGCGCATGCGCGGCTCCCGAGGAGGTGAAACACGCGTGGCCCACGTGGGCAACTCGCGCGCGCCACGTTTCACAAACGCGCGGCCAACGGGAGCACTTGCGCTATATGCCAGCGCTTTTTTTTTAATTTTTATCTGTATCGACAGTGCCTGCGCACACTGAGAATAATATGTAGCACGAATATTTACTTTATTGTATAGCAGTAAGTATCATATAGACAATGTTACTAGTCTAGTGTAGTAATAACTGCCGCTTGAATCTAGCAAATGCAGCTTTATAAAAATAATAAAATTTGCTGAATGCTATATAGTAATAATCACAAACTGTTAATACCAAACATTACGCAGCTATCTATGGTAATATTTACTACAATGTATAATCGCTATTCTAAGACTCGTGGTTCTACCATTCTGGTATAGTAATAAGTGTTGCGAGAGATAAATGCACAGTGCTTTTTTCATATGATAAAATTTGCGAGCAACCGTGTAATAAAACTAGTTATCTGTATACAGTTGTGTTTATTATCTGGGAGAAAAGCGCAGGGAAATAAAAAAATCATTCAGATATATTTTAACGCTTGCAATAAGTAAGACATTTTCAGACTAAATATGCAGTGCTGCACGGAAAAAATGTTTTGGGTCAAATTCCCATGAAAAACACGAATGGCAGGACGAGGGTCAAATTTCTTTTTTTGTCCTTAGCTCAGTGTAGGTTATACGAAATTTCATTTCTCTGTGCTATTGGAAAATGCTATAAGTCCAATATCTATGGGAAAAAAGTAATTCAGCATCATCTCATATTTAAATGCCTATTATTCACTGTAAGCGCATGATATGTTCCTAGACGTTTGGTGAAAATTGACGAGCCGATAGTCACGTGATACGTGGGTGTTTTAAGTCTCGTCGTAACTCTCAAGAATTCTAAAGGATCTCGTGGAGTTGATGCATCGAGACCGCCAATAAGTCCCCGCGTCAAGCTGCAGTGGCCTAGGGCCGCAACTTGCATGGGTTGGTTGATGCGCTCTCTCTTGGATGAGCGCATCATTAGGGGGGCGGGGGGGGGGATTATACAAAAAAAATTTTTCCGTGTAGACAAATATAGCGATTCGTGCCATACCTGTCTTTTAAAATTTACTATATTCGAATGCATTTACTATTATCTTGTCAAGTACGGAGTACAATACGACAACGTCAAAAATTACTACTTCAGTATAGGGTTAAGTATTATATTTGCAGACTGAAGCTGCAGTTCTAGACAAATATAGCAATACGTGCTATAAATTTCTCTTAGTGAAAGATTTACTTGAAAGATGGATTTCAGAAGAAATTTGACTTTCTGTATTATCTCAACGTGTGAAAAAGTATATCAATAAACAACTCTCTGATGCTTCTTCCTCATATGTAACATTGTCCCATGAATCTCGTTTATTCATAGGCAATATTCGATATTATCAATAATTATTATCAGAATATCCGATAGACTGAAATGCCATAATCTGACAGATGAATTTTTCCACTTGCGCTTAGGGGCTGTCCACATATGTCATCACTCTTAGGGGGGGGAGGGGGTGTTAAGTTTGATCACGGATAATGACGTAGGGGGTTGTGGGGGTTCCAAAGATGATGACGTAATCATCAAAAAAAAATTTTTCTCATGAAGTTTGAGAAATTTTTCTAACTTAGTACGCGTTTTTTTAAATGTCGCTCTGAATTTTTTGAAATTTGGCGATGAATTCACATGAAATGAATTTTGCTACTCAATATAATTCATGGGATTTTTAGACTTTTAGCTTTTAATTATTGATCAAACATCATGTCTTTTTCGACTTTTTTTCAAACTTTTTTACGATATACCTTCTCAGAAAATTATCTTAAAATAATATTTTGTTTATTTGATGAATAAATTGTGTTGTTTACTTTTTTCATTCAAGGTTTTGACTAGAGTAATTTTTACAATATTTTGAGAAAAAAATCTTCAAACGAACAGTAAAATACAAGTGTATAGGGGAAGTATGGGTTCATCGATTCGATTGCCATACGCCAAGAACGGTTCTACCAATATCAGCCTGTAATTTTCAATATGGTTCACCTTTATGTCAGTTTTATTTACTTGCATACACGCAAAATTTTCTTTTCAAAGCTAACTCTTTATCGATTTCCGAAATTTTTTTTTATATTCCTAGAAGTTCAGCTTTAAGGTAGTACCTCCATAATAGAAATTATTGACCGATTTAGACGAAATTTAAAAATAAGGTTAAAAAAATAAAATAAAATTTCTTGGAAAATCTTAAGTTGATCCACTACTTCAAACATTTAATGTTTTTTACATGCGTTCTTATGGGGACAACGTCATTTTTTCGAATAAATAATAAAGTTATTGGCCGAAAATTCTTGATTATTGATATGAGGCAAATTTTATGGTTTTGAAAAGTAAAAATAAATTTTTGATTTTGAAATGCATACGACATTTATTTTAGACGTGAATGTCACTGACCCCATGGGGCCTACAGCTCCGTGTGTCGCTCATTTGACATCCATTTTTAAAATCCGTGGCCCAAGACGCTGATATGCGCGGCTCAAGGTGCGAGACTACGCGAATCACAGATCCCAGCTGCGCGAGCCGGGTTACCTACGTCCGTGATTCAAGAAGCTGCGACTCGAGGTGTTGACATGCGCAGCTCAAAGTGCGACACAGTGCGGATCGGGGATCCCAGCTCTGCGAGCCGGGTTGCCTTCATCTGTGAGTGAAAATGAGGCGGCCCGAGTATCTGACGAGTGCAACTCGCACATCTCAGCTCTGCGAGCCGCACTCTCTAAGTCAGCGATATGCCATAGTTTTCTAAAATTTTTCTAACTTTCACTGACCGCGGATGTCAGCTGCGCGGCTCGCAGAGCCCAGCTACATTTTTTTTTATCCGTGTATAAATAAATATAAAATTATTTCATGTGATGAGGTCAACACAAAGGGGGGGGGGGTCTGCGGAATGATGACGGTCGATGACATGGGGAGGGAGGGGGTCAAAAATGGGTAAAAAATTGATGACGTAATATATGGACAGCCCCTTATGAACATAGTTTTCGCCGATCATCGTAGTTACCTGTACAGCCTGTAATGATGATAATAAATCACAGTAGCTAATACGTCTGATAGTAGCTCGTATCCTCGGTCAGCTAAAATGAGATTGCCAACATTTGTAAGTCTTAATCGGACGAATCGATTTTTCGCAAGTTATATTCACTTGTAAATTTTGTCAAGTGTAGTTTACGTATACCTCATTCGATTTGAAATAATTTAAACTGTCAAACAACGGTTACAAAATAGCTTGAAACCAAATTGCTTTTTTTTATTTTGATTTACTTCAGCTAAACATATGGAATATTGATTACGAAATCATTACAAGTGTTTAATGACATCATGTAAATAATAATCAAATTACATAAAAAACGGAATCCTTTAGCATGAAACCGTTTCTATCGTATGATATCTTGAAAGTGGAATATTTTACGACCTGTCGACAGGCCTAAAGTGTTTACATCCGAAATAGCAGGAAATTAATTTGATTTTTCAGAGCACCGAAATGACAACATTCAAAATTCAGTCAGTGGTATTTATGCAAATTCTTTTAACATCGAGGGTACTCGCGATCTCAATACATCACGCAAAAGTTTGCTGCAATGATAATGGGGGGGATTATTTTCACTGCTCACGTGTACACAATTTACGTTTACGATGCGATGATTCCGATTGGGTAAACGTGTCGAAATATTCACTTGACAGTTACCATGTGAACGAAAAATCTGATTTGGTTAACACAACTCATATGATACCGTCAGATAGGTATGAATTTTTTAAAAGGATACGTACATAAGGAACATTGCGCGGTTTTTACACATTTTTAAACGACCAATGTTGATATGAAACGGTATTTAAAATCAAATCTTTGATCTGAAATTAGACACAAATCACCTAGTCAGTTTTGCTGATGTACAAAAATTTTTTAACATTCAATGTACTCACCAACTTTTGTAATACTCAAAACTTTATTCTTTGTCCGAAAGCTGTGCATGAGCATATTTTTCTCGGCCGAAACTACGTGTAGTAGTGGGCATCAGTTATATCCTTATCTTGTCAATTTCAAATACATGTGCAGGCTAAATTTATCACAAGTTACCACCTTACAGATATTGTCTAGTAAATAAACTAGACAATCACACAAAAGCTTTGGTTTGTGCAGCAGGTGAAAATCCAGACCAGTTTTTTTGGGTTTTTATATTGACCATATGTGTTAAGACGATGTCTGTACTTCTAGGTGCGATTACGCTCATCGTTTATGTGTTCCTGATAAAAAGAAGAAATATTCACCGACGACTATTTATTTGCCTAATGATTGTCAATGTGACGAATGATCTCGCCTATGTAGCTAACTGTGTGCATAACACATCAGAAGATCGAGGAAAAATTCTGCACGTTGTAATCGGTAAAAGTCAAATTTATTACACGGAAAAAAATTTATGGGATCATGTGCTAGAAAGTGCCTCAAATTACCATAATTTACTGGAATGGGTAGACAACGTCAACTCACAGAGTATATATCCAAACATATGGTAAAAATTGCATGTGAGAATATTTACCGTGTTTCTACAAACTGCTACCGAAGATTTGCTGTTTTACATACAAGATATCTTTAAAATTACCAAACGAATGTGGGACTTGAGAGCCATCCTAATTGTAAATAGGAGTATTTTTTCTGTTGGGAACCGAGAGGAGTCAGCAGCGTTAACTCCTCGTCCCAGTTGCGGCCTCAGTTACTGGCTCTTGACTTTGGTGACTAATTGGCAGTCGCGATGCAACAGCTCCACGAGATCCTTTACATTACAAGAGAGTTATGATGGCACTTTAAACACCCATCTATCACGTGACTTTCGGCTCGTCAATTTTTACCAATCGTCTGGGAACATATCGTGGGTTTACAGTAAATAGTAGGCATTTAAGTATGAAATGATGCTAAATCACGTTTTTCCGATAAATATTGAATTTATAGCATTTCCTAATAGCACGAACGAGTAAGTTTCGTATTACCTACAGTGAGCTAAGGACAAAAATAGAAATTCGACCCTCGTCCTGCCATTCTAGTTTTTTATGGGAATTTGACCCGAAAATTTTTTTCCGTGTACTTTACATTTAGTGTAAAAATTGGTGAAACTCTTACCATAGTTCTCACTAAAAGCATGATTCCGAAAATTGAAGATGACAGTTTGAGTTCAATTGGAGCTTTAGTTTGAATAGTGAATACTCTTGAAATCTGAAGATGAAGTTTAAATTTAAAGGTCTGTAAATTTATGCTATTGATGTTTAATCTGAAATATTAATGACATTTTCAGTATATTTCTCTATACTCGGCCACTCGTTTAACGTAGTTTGGATGAGCATCATTTCATTCGATATGTGGCGAGGAATTTGGTGAGTCATTTAGATGACATAACAAACTTGAAAGACCTCATCTTCTACTGTAACCTAATTTTTCGAGTTACTCGAAATCGTTGCTTGCTCCAAATTTTATTACATTTCTTTCTTTCGGTATGTTAAAATGTTTGCCAAGATAATATAATGCGAGAGTTGTAAAATCGTTTCCAAGAATCTTTTAACATTCAATTCAACATTAAAAGTAGAAAGACCTTTAATCTTGGCACAGTCGCACTGGCATAATCCAAAAAAACATAAGGTTATAAGTTACACAATATTAATTGCTAATTTATTACCAAAAAAATTAAATTTTCATTCATGAAACAAGTTATACGATATAATGCTGGATTGGATTTATACGTAAAATAACACCATCCTCAATTTCTCTAAATTCTTGGCAAAAATGATTGACAAGCTGGATTGTAATTTATTACCCAAGAGTTATTGAGCTACATATTACCTTTTTCTATAAATTTATAACGAAAAAAGAATATTTATTGCTATTCATAGAAAATATACATAAATAGTTGTACTAGTAGCTTATTGAAAAACGAACATTTACCCCTACTTATAGACCAAAGTTATAAGCGATTGGATGATTTGTTAACTGAAAAATTTCACACAAACCTTTGTAAAATTTTTACATGACTGGAATAAATGTCTTTTTTTGGTTAGACACCAGCTAAAAATACAGTGCGATTCACTGCCTTATGCTTTTTTCCGATTTGGATACTCGAAATAGATTGTGTCCTCCCCCGCTCCAGCCAACGCGGTACAGTTTTTTGAATAAAATGTGAACATTTCTTCTCTGTATTGCAGTAGCAAATCGCAATCAATAATTTGACAATGTTTTCAGCCAATAATTGTGAAATATGCAGATGGTACTAACTTTTGTATAAATTTGAAACGATCACTTATAACTGTTTTTTTTTGTTAAGCAATTAATTTTTGGTGGTAATAGATCACTAATTAAAATTGTTCATTCAATTAATCAGCTTGTTTTTGAAATTGTGCCAGAATGGCTATAACAACATTATAGATCTCGATTCAAAATGTATGTCAGAAGCTTTTATATTTTTGATCACTTCACTCATTAGAAATGTCAATTTATGTTGTTGTTGCCTGTCATTTAATTCATCCACAAGAAAAAGCTCGATAGGTATATTCTTCTGCTTTTTCTAGCGTCATGGTATTTATATTGTCCAATGAAACTCTTCAGATTATATATTTTTCCATCGGAATCGGAGCTCCTACAATTATTTTTCTTGTGAGTATCATAGCGAATTGCGTGGAAAATTCGCCTATTCAACCTGGAATAATAAAGGCAGGAGACTGGTTTCCAGGTGAATTGATTAACGCTGTGAAACTTTTTGAGTTTACTTTTTCAAATCAGCTGCGATCGGTTACTTTCATCTCGCTTTCCTGGCAGTAAAAATCGATTTTTTAGTGAGGTATAAGGAAAAAAAATTTTTTAACCTGAACCTCATAGTATATGAATTTGTTGGTTAAGACGGAATTGCAATATTTTTTGAGAATGTTGTGCAGATTCACGAGATAGGTGGATCTTTTTAAATGGGCTCAGCATATTTTTCGCAACGGTGACTGTAATCTTCACAATTTTGATCATGATTAAACTATTGGTGATTCGCAATAAGGAACTTGGAAATGTGGGAATAAAAGCAGTTAAACATAAATGGTGTACGGTTGCCAAACTCTTGGTAGTGATGGGAAGTGCTACAATTATTCATGAAGTTAATTCAGTACTACACAGCTCCATTTGGTATTTTTACTGGTAAGTTGGATTGATTTGAAAACATTACCATTATTTACGAAATTACTGTTTCAAAATAGTCAATGTTCAGTCCTTAATTATGCATTATTCTGATCAATTTGAAGCAGCCTTATTCCATGTAGTAAAAAATTTCAACGAGGTGCAGTATAGTGTATCGTTTACAGTGTACTGTATACAGCATATAGTATGAAGTATATACCCGAGTCGAAATTTTCAGTAAAAAATATGAGGATAATTTGGAGGAGCATCCTCCAAAATTGTAAAAGAAGGACTATTTGGAGGATTTGGAGGACAGTATTTCTGTATTTCTAAAAACTCATCAGCTATTTTTATCCTCATTCCGTCCTCCAACTCCTGATTACTGCCGGTTTTAGGAAATTGGAGGATTGAATCCTCCAAATAATCCTTCAATAATACTCCAAATCCTCACTCCTCTACCAGTCCTCCAAATCGTAAAACCTCCTATACTGCCCCAAATCCTCGCTCTTCAATCTTTCCTCCAGATCCTTTACCCTCTAACATTGCTCAAAATTATTTTTCTTATGTTAAAAATAAAAATAAAAAAATTTAAACAGCAATTACCGAAAATACCCTTTTCTTCGCCTATGAGTAGAGAACCCCCCCTTCCTAAACCTTACATTAACAATGTTTCTCTAACCCCTACACACTGCGTCTATGAACGACGTCAAATTACTGTGAAACATAATTTCTTTTTTGGAATCGACCCACTTCCGCCTCCGGCGGGATTCGAACCCACGACCTTTAAACTCCAAAGTCCAGTGGCTTGACCGTTGAGCTACGATGCTGGATGTGTGTTTTTATAAAAATTGTTCTTTCTGTTCTGGCCCAGCTGTACAGAGGATTTTGAGTATCGATTCAGGCTAGCCTTAAACAGTGCAAATAAAAAAGGATATGGAGTCTCAATTGATACGCTGAAAGCAAAAGCGATCTAACGCCTATTTAAAATACATTGGCGTTAGTTCGCTTTTGCTTCAAGCGTATTAATTGAGGAGTATAATTTGGTAAAAAGTAAAAAATAAGGTTGTAGATGATAGATTGTGGACGATATCTCTCGACTTTAGAGTATTACTTGAGGCTAACCCGAAATTTCAGACAGTCAATTTTTCTTAACCTTGGCAAATTTTGTGCAACTTAAGTGAAACTATATATCGTTGCACTCGCGTTGCACTTGCGTTGCACTCGTTATTTCTTTTTTACGAAGTATTCAATGTGTATTAGTCAGAAAAATTCATAGAAATTAGTAGTTGCTGTGATTTATGATCAAAATTAATCAACAATACAATTCAATTTTTGTGGGTTTTTCTTCTTTAAAGGATCCTGGTGAGGACCTGATATCAGGTCGAAATATTGATCGTTTTTACCTTCAGTGAATAAAATTCGTTGACACAAGAATTGGCTCCGAGTGATCATTTTTTGACTTTGAATTGAATAATGCCGTTTGGACGGAGCATTTTGAAGATTTTTGATTTATTAATAATAATTTTATTTTCAATAAAATTAAAATAAAATACCTTCCTTACTTCCTGCAACTAATGTACTTTCGTTAATGTACTTCGTTCAATTTTAGTGTTAATTGTGCGCCCCTTCTTGAAACCTATAGAAATTTATAGCTTGTGGTATTTTTGATTGAGTAATGACCAAAACTCCGTTGGAATCGTTTATTTGTTAGGAAAAATTAGACAGAAGACCTTTCTCAGTAGTTTGTCTGTATTTTTCACATTGAAAACAAAAGAAGAAATATTGATTGGCAGGCTCTTGATTTCGACAGAAAAAAGTTAAAAAAATAGTCGACTTAATTTTATTTGTTTTTCTCAAAATCACACAAACTTCTTTCTTAGTGCATGTTCATAAATAAATGAACGTTTTTTACATAAGCATGAATATTTTTTTCTTTTATTTGCACATAATACGTTATAGTTCGATAAAAAGTAAAAGTGAAGTAAAATGAGCGTACATTTTTTTTTTCGCTATTTCTCTACGTGCAACTTTTTTTAAAAAGTTTTCCCTTCTGCTGTCTATTAAAAGAGCTTCTTATTTATGATTTATTGCATTGTTGTACACGTAAGTTTTGTCGGATGGTTTTAATAGTAATTCAAAATGTGCAACGCAAGTGCAACGCTACAGTGTTGTACATACTTTGCCAGGGAAGAAAAAGATTTCGAGACACAAAAAAAGGATAATTAAAATCCAAGAATAATACAAAAGAGAATTTAGAGGAGTAATTCAGGTTTTTTCATTTTTGCTTCGGCATGCAAACAGTCAAAGAGGATTTAGAGTCTCAAATGAGGAGTATAATTCGAGAAAAAATAGAAAAAAGGTTTTGTAGGATAGATTGAGGACGTTACCTTTCGACTTTAGAGTATTCGGAGGATTGTTTGAGGCTAGCGCAAAATGTAGAGAAGTCGATTATTCTTAAAAAAAGGACTTGGAGGCCTTAAAAAGGATAATTTGACCCCGAGAACAATAGAAAAGAGGATTTGGAGGATAAATTCAGTTTTTTTCATTTTGACTCGGGTAGTATATAGAATGAAGTACATAGTAAATATATACTACTAGTTACTTATATAGAACGATAACATCTTAAAAAAATTTTTGAAGGTTAGTAATTTCTTATGTAGGTCATGTAATCGATTTCTAATATTTAAACATACTCATTACACTAGTAAGCAGCCATTTTTTAATTTTTTTGTACTCACATTTATTGAACCTACATAATGAAACTTTGTTGCAAATAGATAAATTTCCGTTGTACTTCAGTGTGTCATCGAGCTCTGAAGGCAAAAGCGATTTTTATTCTCTAATGTTTTACTTATGCTGGCATAAACATTTTTTTACTAATACACATGTAAGGACAATCTGATTACATTTCAGGGTACCGATGGATTTAATTTCTGGCTCGAAAGGGATCTGGATCTTTTTTTTATGTGTCGTTATGTGTAAAGAAATAAGAAGCCAGCTTGTGAAAAAACTTTTTGCTTAATTCTGAACATCAAAATTGGCCATATGAGTTTGAACATACGGGGACGTGACATTGCATTCATGAATAGTTTGGCACCCTCATATCGTTTTTGTATAAAGTTTTCAACCACATTCAGCGATGCGAAATGATCTCAATTTCCACCCTTGAAAACTTGAATTGACGGAACTACACCTTGCTTGAGGTTTGGATAAAGACATAATTTTCACATTAGATTTATAGGTTGTCTTAATTATAAAGTTATTGGACCTAATTCATAATTGTAAGATTCAAAGGTATGTTGATCTTAATTATTTAGAGAACTCGAATTTGAAGGTAAGGAATTTATAATCGTACTAGATTGACATACTAGTTTTTAATTTTCCCTAGGCTTGAAAATTAAAATTTTGTATCAATTATTCACAATATTGTTTTTAAAAACTATATCGACTAACAATCTTTAGAGGCTTCTCGGTTTTTCAGGGAATTTTTATATCTTTCACATATCAGGGCGACTTCTAGAATCATTATTTCGTAGATAACGGACAATGGGGTAATGTAATATGGTGCTGTCGTGCAAATAGACTATTTTTTTTATTTTTACATCGTAAGTTTTAATGTGCATGAAACTGAGCGTCTCATCCATAAAAATACATTTCTTTTGTGTGCAATTATGGATATAACTGTTGGTGTGATAGCAATAATACATTGATGAAAGGAATGACTTTTTTACCAGTCCTTTGATGATTACTTATATAAAATATAAAAATAAGCAATTGATTTGTCAGTTCGGTGAACATCTATAAAGTAAAAAAGAGTTAGAAAGATTTTTATGATATGAGTATAATTGATTCTCTAGTAACACAAAACACTGTCGAAAGTAATGTTAATTCGTTTTATTCAGATAATAAGTTTTAGTATTGTTTATACGATACCGCGTAAAATGATACAAGTAATAATTTATATTTGTATGATAAATTTAAGAAAGAAATATTGTCAAAACAGTCCCTATACCTAATGCCGATTTCTTCCTTTACCATATTATATTGTCTGAAAAATCTTGCTGATTCATGGGTAATATTAGATTTTTTTTTCATGAGTGGAATAACTGTTAGTTTGGAATGTCATAATCAGATATAGATAAATTTTTCCATTTGCGCTTATGAACGTTGTGATCGATAGTTTTCGACCATCATCGAAGTTAGCTGTTATAATGATAATGAATCACAGTATCCAAGAACTCTGATAGCTCGTATCCTCGATCAGCTAAAATGAGATTGCCAACGTTTGTAAGTTTTAATCAAACGAAAAGATTTTTCAAAAGTATTACTTACCTATGTGTTCCGTGAAGTGTAGTGTATGTAAAACGCCATTTGCAAAATTTACAATTACTGTATGGAAATAGCCTACTACTGAATAGATTTTCGTTATTTTGATTAGCTCTATCTGATGTATGTAGTTTTGATAAGAAAATCAGCGAGTGTTCTGTAACATCATGTTAATAATAATCAAATCACATTTTTTAATCATCAACGTACATGAAACGATATCAGAAAACGAGATCCCTAAGCGTAAAAGTATTTGTATCGTATGAAATATTCATAGTGGAATATTTTAAAATTTATTGACGGTCCTAAAGTATCCACATTTTACAAGTGTCGAAATGACAACATTCAGAATTCAGTCAGTGATATTTATGCGAATTCTTCTAACATCGAGGGTACTCGCGATCTCAATACATCACGCAAAAGTTTGCTGCAATGATAATGGAGGGGATTATTTTCACTGCTCACGTGTACATTATTTACGTTTACGATGCGATGATTCCAATTGGGTAAACGTTTCGAAATATTCACTGGACAGTTACCATGTAAACGAAAAATCTGATTTGGTTAACGCAACTCATAGGATACCATCAGATAGGTATGATTTTTCAAATGTAAAAGTACGGAAGAAACATTGCATGCCCTTTTACGCATTCACAAATAATAATGTTGAGTAGACATCAAATGTTATTCAAATTTAAATCTTCGATCTGACATGAAGCACTTATTACTAAATCACTTTTGTAAAACAACCAACATTCTTTATCATTCAATGTACCTACCAGCTTTTGGATTTACTCGAAAATTCTTTCTTTATCCAAGATTTATGCATGAGCGTCTTCTTCTGGAATGAAACTATGTGTTGTTATGGGCATCAACCATTACGTTATCTTGTTAACTCCAAGCACATGTGCAAGCTGAATTTTTATGGAGTTATTATCTTACAGATATTGTCTAGTGAATGAACTAGACAATCACACAAAAGCTTTGGTTTGTGCTACTGGTGAAAATCTGGACCTATTTTTTTGGGTTGCTGTATCGACCATATGCATTAAGACCATGTCTTTACTTTCAAATGTGGCTACACTCATCGTATACGTATTCCTGACGAAAAAGAGAAATATTCACCGACGACTATTCATTTGCTTAATGATTGTCAATATAATGAATGATCTCGCCTATGTACTGAACTGTCTGCATAACATATCAGGAGAGAGAGGAAGAGTCTCGCACGTGGTAATCGGTGATTATAAAATTTATTATATAACAAGTATTATATTTGATATAATATTAATTTAGGCGACTCTAACTTCGCAATCGCAAATTTAAAAGGATTTTGCGACTTTCGAGACATAAAATATTGTTTGTATGTAGTGTAAGTGTCGATTCTGGCAAAGACGAGGGTTTCGGTCCGCGGCAAAGCCGAGAGTCTGGATCGTCTTTGCCAAAATAAACACTTGCATTATGTTAAATCAATACCCAATACAGAAAGAGAAAATTTTTGAAACGCTTGTCATAGCATACACTGGGAGCTTGAATGTGCAATTTTAAAATCGCACATTGGTTTTCGTACGCTGGAAACTCTTTTATTTTCGGATTAGGTTGGGTTGAGGGGAGAGCGCTTAAATCCCTTCTCTACTACTTCGAGATCGATCTGGACCGCGATCTTAGACCATAAAGTACATGGACTGAGCATTCAACATCTTATATACAGATATAGTATCTCATGTAATTGCTTGCCGTTCGGCTGTTACTACACGCTCCTATGTTGGGGTCACTTTTTACAGCACCGAACAAAGGCAATGCTCAGTCCATGTATTATATGGTGTAAGACCGCGATATATATTGATATTATTGACGGTATCGATTCGTGGCCTGGCGCGAAAAAATACATGTTGTACGTACGTTGTGTTTTCATGAAATGGTCATAAATGTATTGAAAAAAAAACGCAGTTTTTGACATCGTTATCATCGTTATACATTTATTTATTCATTTAATATTCATTTCTGAAACCAAAAAATTTTTATATTTACTAAAAAAGGTACGAATGTGCTAAATTAAACAGATATTTATTGATGTATTTTCATTGTTACGTATTCATGTCATCAAAAGTATTGCCAATTCAATGAAAATTATGACGTCGAGTTATTATTATTGTTATTATTTTTACTATTAAAACCATCATTATAATTACTAAATAGCTTTTTTTTTAATCAAGCAAAAGCTTTGAAAACAAAATATGTATCTATTGATGTTAAATTTGAATTCATGCCATTCCCGCGTGGATGGGTGAATCGCGCAGTATGAGAGAGTGGGGGTGGAGAGGCAGCGCCAGACCTGAAAATAACTGAGAAATGCATCCAAAAATAAGTGAGTTTCTAGTGTACGAGTTTTCAAACGTGAATACAAAAGTCAAATATTTATTTCATTTTCGATAATGTGTGAATCTATGCTACTGCTATTTTATATAAAAAATTCCCATTTTCAGTATATTCCGCTATACTTGGCCACTTGTTTAATGTAGTTTGGATGAGCATCGTTTCGTTTGACATGTGGCGAGTAATTTGGTGAGCCATTAGTATGACATCAATAACTGAAAAACCTTGTTTTCTATTGTAACGTGATTTTTCGAGTTACTCGAAACCGTTTTTGTTGCCCATTACTTTTAATTTTGTTTTTCAGATATGCGAAAACGTTTTTACCGGCTCACATTAATGTAAAAGTCGGAAATTCGTTTACAAAAATTAATTATTAAAGATTTGATCGAAAGTTTTAATCAGAAATGAGTGACAAAAACTGTCATACAAATTTTTCGAATTATGTAGATCGTACTAATTAGAAATATCGATTTATGTTTTTCTGTCTCTGATACAACTTTTTTTCGAGAAAAATTTTAACTAGTTCATTTTTCTACTCTTTCTAGGTGTACAATATTTATTTTACCTGATGAAACTCTTCAAATTATATATTTTTCGATCGGGATCGGAGCTCCTACATTTATTTTTCTTGTGGGTTTCATCGCAGATTGCGTTGAAAATTTTCCTATTCAACCGGGAATAATTAAGTCAGGCGACTGGTTTCCAGGTGAATTAGTTTACTTTTTTTGAATTAATTTTCTTCAATTGGCTGCGAACGGTCACTTCCACCTCGTTTCAGAAACAATGAGAATCGGTCTTTTAATAATGGTATGGTGGAAAAAAATGTTTTAACTTGAGCCTCATACTTATTTACCTATTTTTTAGTGAAGTCGAACGAACATAATCCATGTAAAATTTTTGTGCAGATTCACGAGATAAGTGGATCTTTTTAGATGGGCCAAGCATATTTTTTGCAACAGTGACTGTCATCTTTACGATTTTGATCATGATAAAACTATTGGTGATTCGCAATAAGGAACTTGGAAATGTGGGAATAAAAACAGTTAAATACAAATGGTATACGTTTGCCAAACTCTTGGTAGTGATGGGGAGTGCTACAATTATTCATGAAATCAGGTCAGGATTTCACATCTCCATGTGGTATTTTTACTGGTAACTAATAAATACAATTATTATTTTTAAAATTGCTGCTTCAAGGGAGTGAATGTTGTGTTCCAATTTTTGCATAATTTTGATCAGCCTAAAGCAGGTAATTCCAATTGTAAATGTTAAAAAAATTCAACTACATATTTGCAGTATAGTAACTCGTTATTAGTATACGTATATTCTATTGAATAAACAGTGTCTTGATTTCGGCGTACCAATTGAAAACATTTGATTCCTCATAAAATTATTAGACGATTTCCCCTTAGATATTTTTCACAAAACTCAAAATGAAAAACTATTTTCAAATTATAAGATGAACCAATCTTATTGAAAAAATCATAATTTTCATAATAGGTTTTTCGAGTAACGCGCACTGAAAAATCGAAGGATTTAAAGGGCTTAAGATTTGCAAAAAACATATGTAAAAAAAACAGCCTAAAAAAATTGGTGTTTAATTTTTTCGATGTAGAATCAAAAAAATAATTCCGAAAAAATTTAAAATTTAAATGTACATGAAAGGCAGAACGACCTATATCTTATACAGTTCGTTATGGAGGTTTGAAATCAGAAGTGATTTTGATTCTTCATTATTTTCTCTCGTGCTGGCATCAACTCTTTGCAAGTTTTATAAAATTACTGACGATCTGCTTATATTCCAGGGTACCGATGGATTTAATTTCTGGCTCTAAAGGAATCTGGATATTTTTTTTATGCGTCGTAATGTGTAAAGAAATGAGAAATCAGCTCATGAAAAAACTTTTTGTCAAATTCTGAACATCAAAGTTGGCGTATGAGCTGCAAGTTACAGGAACGTTACATTGTATTCGGGTTTTGCACCCTAATATCGCTTCTGTCTAAAGTTTTCAACTACATTCAGCGATGCAGAATGATCTCAATCTTAACCTTCAAAAACTCGAATTTGCGTAATTACACATTGCTTCAAGTTCGAGTATACACATTTTTTTATATATTAGATTCATAAGTTGTTTTGATAGTAAAGTTGGCAGAAAATTTTTCGAAAGTTTATGATCGAAAGGTACATGTAAGATTTGTTGAAAACCCATAGATTCTAAGATAATACTTTTAGTTTAGAAAATACATGGATAATTTTACAAATAAAACAATTTTCTGAAGATAACTAAATGTATGACTAAACTGTTGCATATAAGAAATTGAATCGTCAATAAATTTGAAAACTTGATCAGAAACTAATAAATGTATGGTCATCAGAAAAAGTTTAATGTATTTCAGAACTGTAAGTTTAATCTTTTTAATTATTCTACTATCTTTGGAAAGAATTTTCCTTCAACAAAATTCTTTCCAAAGTATCAGTAATATATTAACTTTTGTTAGTCCATATGTTTTTTTCAGATTTAAAACATGTTCTTTATCATTCTAACCTCAAAACTGACATTTTGAAGTGAATTTTTGGCTATCGTGACCAAAAATATTTCACGTGAACAAATTTTTTTTGCCGTTCACGTTTTGCCAAATTCGCTCATTCATACCTGTTACGAAGTATACTATTCAATCACTCTTACCTCAAAACTGACATTTTCCTCGACATTGACCTCGCCTTTTGCTCGGGCCGTAATTTCCCTGTTTTGCCTGATTCGCCAATTGCATTACATGGTATTCGATGTTACCAAGTATAATTTGAATTTTTTTAAGCAGGATTTTTAATTTATTGTAATAATTACATTATAAGGTATCTTGTAATATCGTAGAAATTTCTGTGGCTAACGTTGCACAAATTCTTCTGTAAATAAAGTATTGCATAAAAAAATGCGTATTATTCTTGAAGTTTATGCTTAGAAGGTATTCCTAATACTTTGTGTGGCAATCTTTTGAAACCATTAGGAAATTCAAGAAACTGTAAATGTTCTCAGAAATCATTACATCTGCATTTCCAAGTTTATCGATGGCATTTAATCATTTTATGATTTCTGTATTATTTTTAGAAGGCCAATCGATATTTTAGACCATTTGATATGAAGTAATATCCTAACTTATCGTACGTATAGAAATGTACGGAATATTAACCATCTTTTCAAAAATATTGTTTTTTTTTTTTTTTTTCATTTTATTAAAAATTCGGACTCTGAACTTATATTCTAGAACAGAGATTGGATACTTGAATGCTCGATGGTATATGACGACATAGTTGATTATCGTGGTCCATCACAGAATAAAAGCAAATAGATTATGACTTCAGATAAACGTAGGTAGGTTGATTCGTCAAAAATTCAGAGTACGAAAACTTGATATGTTGAATGTCATATTCACAGCTAAAGAACGGTGTGGATGTCGATCACGATAAGAGGAACAGTCATTACTATCAGCTTTTATTGTCGTCTTCGTAAAAAAAAGTAGCCTAAGATCTGAAAGTGAATTGTCTGAATTGTTGAAATTATAGTCGGTCTGAAATGTTGAAATTATATTCAGTAACGTTGTTCTCGTATCAAGTGGCATATATTCATAAAATGCAATAGATGATCGTCCTTATGTTGTTGCCAAGAAAGATTAGATCTGACGAAGATAAAAGTCATTATTCGTGTTAACAAGCAATTTTGAAGATAGTTTTCGATAACTGGAAGATATAAATTAAAATTCTACACTGTGCAGTAAAAAGTGATTTTCTGACTCATTTATATTCCGTAAAAGCTAAAAAGGATTAGCCATAACCATGTAAGTATTTTTGATGTTCCATTACGAAATAGTTTACTTCGAAAACATCACAGATACAGTTACTCGTTATTAAGATCGAAATTGTTTTGACTCTATCACTGTTTCGTGTTCATTATTAATTGCTTCCATACATACAAAATTCTAAAATAGCATATGGAATCTTAAGATTAGATTATTGAAACATTCTTGTAATCATTGAACTCCAATCATCAACAATCTAAGAATATATTTTTTTGTTTGAATGTATTGTAAAATGGTAGATAACGGATAAAAAACTTATTTTTCATACAGCAATAACTTGAAATATGTAATACATTAGGTTTCCTAATTGTGCTGTTTGTGACACATGCAGTTTTCCGCTTGAAAGTTTTAATAAAATAATAGGTCACTAATGATTGGATTTCTTGTTTGATATATTATTGTTCAGGCGATTTTTCGATAAATTTGACCAGCTTCGGAAGCGAATTTAATAAAAAAAGAGACTGCCACGCGAAAAACTTGAAATTCCAAGATTGGCAATCCTTATTACAAATTTTAAATATACGTCTATTCTTTTATTCGCGATGTTCATCTTTTTACGAGATATTATCAATCTACGAAAAAACTATAAAAAAAAAGGATTTTCAACTGTATATGTTCATTGTTTAATTTCGTTGCATTATATCGGCTTTTTTAACTTACTTTATATATTTAGGTTGACAAAATTATATTAATAATGTTATTTATTATTATAATATCTATGAATATTATTGTAGCAAAGAAAATTTTTTATATTCTTGAACCAGCCCAACAAAAAATAAAAATTATTTTCGTGTCGGAAACATGTGCGTCACGAATACCCCTTAGGCTGTTACACTTACCCCGCAGATTGTCCCGTAGTTCAAAATGAAACTTGATAAAGCTTAATTTCTTGCAAATGTATCTACTATAAGAGTGTAAAACTTTTTTCTCTACATATTAACATGTTAGTAAAATGAATCCTACAAAACCGATACAACACGTAGTTGCTCATACAATATAATAGTGTTCAATTAAACTGGATTGTAAAATATTGTATTTTTTGTTCATAGACGCGAAGGGAATATGTGCAAAATAGGATAAAATTGATGATTACATGCAAAAAATGAAGAGGATAATAACGAAAATTGAATTTGTGGCCTTTTTCCAAATTCTTTTTGCATCACATACACTTTCGATTTCATTCGAGAGCGATGAATTATGCTGCACATTAAATGAAGATGAATATTTTCCATGTTCACGCGTACATGCTCTTCGTCTGAAATGCATTAACCCGTCTTGGGTGAATATCTCGGAAAATTCATCAGATGGTTACCATGTAAACCAAGAGTCTTACTTGGTTAACTCAACTATTATCATACCGTCAGAAAGGTAACTGTGTTCGATTATTATTATATGACATGAAAGAAAAATTTTTTATAGTTAATATACTCAAATAACTTGCATGTCGTACATTATTTCGATGAGGTTAATATTAAATTTTACACTGAATCCTTGATTTTTGTTCAATTGCGAGTGAATGATGATGATATTTTGCCAAAATATATTTCTGATTGAACACTGAACATTGACGTCTATGTGTAGTTGAGATTGTTAATGTCATTACATTTTGTCTTTTCTCTTATATTCATACCTTCAGTTTATCATTACTCTTTTTTCTACAGATATTGCCTGACGGGTAAACTGATTAATCATATAAAAGCTTTGATATGTGCATCAAATGATGCGTTTGGATGGAGTATTGTGTTGTGCGTATGCACTTCGGCAGTGTCCTCATTCTTTTTTCTAATGACCATTATTGTATACATTCTACATCCGGAAAAGATCAATATACATCGACGAATATTTATTTGCTTCATGGCTGTTAATGTCATAAATGATCTCTTGCACGCGATGAACGCTGCTTATGACCTTTTTGGAGTTACGGAAGTCATTTCATCATTGTTAGGTAATGCCCCAATTCATTACCTTTTGTTTATGACAAAAAGGAAAACAGCATGTAGAGAATGATCTACACTCGAATCGCATTATAGCCACACATTCAAGACCGAGACATCTTCACATAGCCAACAAATAAAGGCACTCCACTTGGAAACTTTTCTACGGTCCATGCTAAATTTTTTGTCATATATTCTCTGAAGTTTTATTGTAAAGAACACTTGATCTTAATATATTTTGAGCAATTCATTTCTTTTTTTAGCTTATGCTGAGTTTTTTGGCCGTATTTCAAATGTAGTTTGGATGAGCATACTTTCCTTTAACGTATGGCGTAAAGTTTGGTAAGTTGAAAAACAGTCCTAAAAAATGGAGGAAATTCAATATCTGTCGTAGTATTTCAGATCATTCAACTATTCGAACAATCTTTCGGCCTTTTAAATCATGGATAGTATCGTATGAGATCTCAGAGAAACTGCAAAATTTTAAGCATCTGCTTTCTTTAGGTTTGCAATTTTTCCATTGTCCGATAAAACTCTTCAAATTGTCTATCCTACAATTGGAATCACAGTTCCTACATTTTTTTTACTTTGGATTTTTCTTGCGGATAATATTGATGGCCCACACGTAAAACCTGGACTTGTCAACTCAGGAGAGTGGTTTCCCGGTAAATTTCCTGTTTTCCAACAATTTTACGTTTTTCGAAATCAAATGTTACGATCAGCCCAAAGGAGAACCTCCGAAACCATGTGTAGAATTTTACTTTTTTTTAATAAAATCAACCAGACAATACTGATTTTTTTTAATCACACAAATGAAAAGTTAACAATTTTTGTTCAGAACACCGCGCTAAATGGATTTATCTAAATGGCCCATCATTATGTTTTGAAATAATGACCGTCATCTTTACTGCTCTGGCTTTGGTTAAATTGTGGCTTTTTCACAAGGAAAAGCATACAAATTTAGAGAAAAAAAATGCAAAATATAGATGGCATGTATTTGCGAAGGTAATGGCAGTGGTGGGAAGTGCCAGAATTATGTTTGAGATGAGTTCCGTGCTTCACTACGAAATGTGGTATGTGTACTGGTGAGTTGAGTACACTGAAGGTAAAACAAAAATATATATTATTATAACTAAATGTGATGTTTTTTACTAGAAATGATTATTCAATTTTTAAATAGATATGAGTGTGAATAACAAAGTCTTTGTAACACAAGGCAATTTACCATGTTCCAGGTTACCACTGGATGTTTTATGCCGCTCTCAAGGCATTTGGATATTCATTTTCTGTGTTTTAATGTGCGACAAGTCGAGGGATACACTAGTGAAAAAAGTGTTATGCAGTAAGAAAAATAGAAAAAATTAATCGGCTGAAGTGCCAGAACTTTCAAGGATATAGCCTGAATTTATCCATGGAACAAAAATCAGGACTTGCGTTTTGTTGTCAACAGAACAACAATTTAATTCGTAAAACATAACCTAAGACAAATCAAGTTTTTAATATTGAATGAATGTTATCTGTTAATATGTATAAGTAAGTTTGTAGTTTGTTCCAACATCAAATTATTCAACTCATACCGTGTGAGATTTTTCTGTATTTTGATTCGAAACAGCGATATTTCAATTGCCTTGAACGTTGCTTTCCTATCACAGTCATGATAGTGGGTTGAGAGACGTTTCCAAATAAATTATATAAATGAAAGGCTGAGAGAAAAAATGGATCAAGAAAAAGACATATATATATATATTAGAAACTTAATGCTTCCTGTCTCTACTTCTTTCTCTTTAATATCCTTCCATGTATGATAATAATTTAATATTCTTATTATATAATTAATAGTAAACTTATTATAGAATAACTATCATGGAATTATAAAAAAAATAAAGATTTTCTATAATCAGGAACGTTTTAGACACCAAACGCACATGATAAACTATATTCATGCAGAAATGTTTTTTGCCAAACAAATAGTGATTGAATAAATAAAAAAACGCAATTTCGTCGTTTCCTTCTCCTTGATGCTTGTCGATTTATTATTACTTTTGATGATTGTTTTCATTTCCAGATACTTATTTTTCTCTACTCATCTGTAAAATTTTATTCCCTAAGATTTCGAGAGTAAATCATCTACCTTAATCAGTTATTAACAGCAGTCTTTTGGAATTTTTTCTTGCATACAATGGATGGGCTATAATATTTTTCTAAAAATAGAATGTTATATGCAATCAAAATTTTGCCTATGAATTGGATTTATTCATACACCTATTTTGTTACATGCATGAGATGTACTTCGCGCCCCAAAAATAACTTGAAAAAATTGAAACAACTTCAACTCTACAAAGCTGTAAATTTGCAAAAATAGCCCATGTTGTGCCAAGAAAATTTCTGCATCACATATGATTTGATTACTTTGGCATTTTTCGATACATAATGAGGTACCTGCACAATAAAAGAGAAAAACAATTAGTTCAAAGGAACAATAAAATTAATAAAAAAACAACAATAGTTTCATAAAAATATCTATATTTTTGCTTTTAACGATGTAATTCTTTCAATAATTTATTGATTGTATATCCAATAAAAATGAAAATATCATCTGAGAATCGAAGTATCTGATAAAGAAAAATGACTTTTATCAGTAGGTATAACGTGTTTTTAATTCCTGTTTGATTTTTTTTTTTGTGATTTTCATGAGTTACATCTTGAAACCATGCGAATTATAAAATAATAAGTTCAAAACTAGTTAATAAAATATAAAATGACAAAAGAACATCAAACGGGCTTTTGTAATTTCAAAAATTTTTAAGTATGTTAAGTTTTTTTTTAGACAAAATCGGAACTCTAAAATATGCTGAAGGTCACTTCAAGCAGTTTGTTTAAGGTTTCACATGTGTGCCACGTTAAAGAATAAAGGAAGTTCTGAAGAATTAGGTAGCTTTTTACTCGGAATACTTTAAGACTTAAAAAAACTCGTTTCTGTTAAAAAGTGTTTGTCGATTAAATATATCATATCTTTCATTCTGTTCTATATGAAACAAAATCTTAGATGAATGATAAAATATTATAAAGACAGATACTATTACAATTCAATTAACAAACCCTAATTTCTCAAATATACATATTTGTGAATTAATCTTATTATAACGTATAAATTGAATAGCGCATTATCATCAGGGATTTCCACCTAAAAATTTGACGCCATGAACAAAGATAGGATATTGATTACAGAAAAATGATGTACTACGACGTATAAGATAAAAAAATTTTATCAGAGAAGAGAGAAAACAGAAATATGGCTTAAGATAAACGTAGGCGAGCTGATTAGTCAAGTATCCCAAAAATCGTGCTTGTGTTCCCTTGTTTTTGAAATCACGGCAACGTACTGAAATAAAATAAAGATATTTCACACTTGGAGGAAGACAGTTTTTACCATGGACAGTTTTAAAAGTTTTGAAATTATAAAAACTTAAGTTGATTGAAGAAACGAACTACCCTTCGCTGCCTAATACAGGTATGTCTAATGCGCTGTGAGAAAACATCGTCGTTCTTAAGATATCTATTGTCATTTTTATGAATCGCAGTAAGTTAACTCGTATTTGTGTATCTTAAAATAAGTAGTATCATTTAAAACTGTAAAGATAGCAACTTTGACCCGTAATGATGAAAAATATATATTTTATGATCAAATAAAGTTGTCTGGTTATAACCTTCAAAATATAGTATATCACAAGTGACCCACACGTATATTAGCTCTGACGATTTTTTATCTCATCTTCGTCAAAATCAGTAATGTCACTCATGAAAAAATATACTGTTGTTGACAGCCGAAAAAGAAACATCTAGAATACGATAAAGTTTCAAAATTTTCCCACAAATATGAAAAAGACCAAAGGAAAAATTCAACTAATGGCTCTATTGCAAATGTCGCTCATATCGCGTATTTTTGCGATATCACTATCCAAAGATAAAATTTGCTGTCATAACCATGAAGTTGGTTATTTTCCTTGTTTGAGCCGATTTTTTTTTCGTTTGGATTGTACGGACTCGGAACTGATGAATATCTCAGACAACTCATTGGATGGTTTCCACATAAACCAAGAGTCTTTCTTGGTTAACTCAACTGTTTCAATACCACCAGATAGGTATAGATATATAAATATAAACAAGTTGATTTGAAACTATCTGAGCATCTAAAAAGTTAGACTTCTCTCGAAACTTTAGAACGATATTTATCTTAGGATCCAGCGATCATAATTTCAATCACCGATAACTCTGTCAGTTTTGAGCTTTTACAAATTTGGCAAAGTAAATAACTTTTCAGAATTTTGCAGGTGTTCAGAGCATATTTAATGTGCACATATTTTGAAACATATCAGTCGAAACTGAGTTAAAAATAATGACGTTTTCCATTTTTCACAAACACACAGTGTTACAAAAAATTATCCTGTGTGTGTGGGGGGGGGGGGGGGGGCGAACGTTATGCGAATCTTTTCACATCTTGATATTATTTTTACCTTACTTTATTGATCTTGTCGAACAATACTGTTACACAGTTCAACACAAAAAAATTACTGGCGGAATTTTCGGAAAAACTGATTCCCTAGATTATCAATAAACGATTTCCAAAAAGGTTTTTGTTCGCTGACATCGTTTTTTTATGTAATCAACAAAAATAGGAAAAAAATGTAAAATCGGATGTAGACGTCCGATTTGAAAAGAAAAAAAAAAAAATTATTATCTTGCTCTCGATGAGAAGAATCCATTTTCCCACTTTTTTTCGCGAAAAAATATGATTATTGCAGCAAGTTGATATTGCTGAGATAAAGGCCGTTTTATTTTTCGGAAAAAGGTCTGTTAACTATTTTGGCATTTCTTTCTTCTACAACCTGCTTGAAGCTGGACTGATGCATTTTGAATGAGTCTCTGAGGATCTGTGTCTAATTCGACCATTCACTCGCCCAAATAATAGAGATCGGCATCCAAATCAGTGTAAAGAAGCCAGAAATGCCGGAGTAAACAGACCTTTTTCCGAAAAATAAAACGCCTTTATCTCAGCAATATTAACTTGCTGAAATAATGATTTTTTTGCGAAAAAAAGCGGGGGAATGGATTCTTCTCATTGAGAGCAAGAAAATAGTTTTTTTTTTTTTTTTTTTTTTTTCCAAATCGGACATTTATATCCGATTTTACATTTTTTTCCTATATTTGTTAATAACATTAAAAAACAATGTCAGCGAACAAAAACCTTTTTGGAAATGGTTTATTGATGACTTAGGGAATCAGTTTTTCCAAAAATTTCGCCAGTCAATTTTCAATCACAAATCATTATTCTGCAGGTATTGTCTGACAGATCGACTGACGAATCACCCAAAAGCAGTGGTGTGTTCATCTGATGAGAATCCATATTTACTGTTTTGGATTATTTCACTGAGAATGTGCACTCGTATAATATCTCTGCTGTTTTTCACGATGACTCTCATCACTTCTATAATGTTCTTGGAGAATAGAAATATTCATCGACGTTTATTCATTTGTTTGATCTTCACCAATGTGATGAAAGATATTTCCTTCGTGATGTACCATGTGCATTACTTATTAAAAGATAACGAAAAAACTTTGCACGTTGTTGTAGGTAATCATGGCGTTTATTAATTTATACTGAACATCGCCAATGTATAGAAGCTAGAATATGTAATTCAAAATTTTAAGTCAAATTGTCATTGCGAGTTAACTTAATGAAAACAGTGAGATACAAAAGTATTGAAATCAGTACTGAATTCATATACAAGATTAATGTACAAATGTTGATTTTTATTTGTTTTATTAATTTTACTGATTGTAGCTAATATTATTAATTAAAGTAAAAACTTTTCAAGATCATAAAAGTACAGCGCACCATTGAAGCATAAGTCAAAGCTTGTATTCTACTTTTTAATCCAGAATTTTTTAATCGTGTTAACAGTCATTTCATGTTCATTGTCAATGAGGAAATTCTGGTTCATTCCAGCATATGTCGATCTAGTAAGCCGCGTGTCTAATGCGATATGGATAAGCATCTTTGCATTTGACGTTTGGCGTGGAATCTGGTGAGTTATGCAAAAGTTATTAAAAACCCGAAGACTTCTTTCATCGCTAATTTGTTTTAATCACTTAAAACTGCAATTGTTTTTAGTTCACGTGAGCTTTTCTTTTTGATTTCTCACTGCAACTGTAAAAAGAATATACAACTTTGAATAATCATAAAATTATACTTGAAATTAAAAAAAACGTTGCCAATAAGTTAAAGTTAACTATTTGTGAAAATATTATTCAATCATTTGCATTTTGAGGAAAAGAGAAATCTCAAAACTATACAACGTCTGTTCACATACTCTCAGAATAAAAAAAACGCGTTTTTTTTTCAGGTTTTTAGTTTTTATTTTATCTGATAAAACTCTTAAAATCATATATTTCTCTATCGGAATCATAGCTCCTCTCGTATTTTTCCTTTCGGCTATTACTATGGATTGTGTTGAGGGTTTGCATTTGAAACCTGGAATCATACAGACAGGGATGTATGTTGATGGTAAAGCAAACTTCATCATTTCATTTGCTATTTTGTTTCTTGACAATATGTTCATTAATGAAATAATAAGAATTTCTGAGGATATCGCAGCAGTTAAAACAAAAATGATTTGTTGCTTTTGACTTCGGTTGATTGATTTATTTAAAATGCTTAAATGGTTCATAAATTTTTAAAATGCACTAAAATTTTCACTATGCTCAATTGAACACAGGCAAAAAAAGGCAAATAAGTACCAAATTGAGCAATACTATATAGGGTGCATTTACTATGTACTGTCCATAACCGATAAAAAATATACAATTTTATGCAGGTTACGAAGCTCAGTGGATGTTCATGCATAGACCATACATTTTGTTCGCAACAATTGCTGGGATTTTCACTCTTTTGACAATCATTAAATTGATTTTCAACTACGACAAAGAGTACGGGAATGTAGACGTAAAAGTTGCTAAATGTAAATGGAATATTTTTGTTAAACTACTAATAGTAATGGGAAGTATCACACTATACCAAGAAACTAGGATGTTGTTGATCCATATTGTGTGGTATTGTTATTGGTAAGTTTGAATAATTTAGCGATCTACCTTGAGAAATTTTCGCACAAAGTATTAAAAATTTGACTCGTTTTAGGGGGGCACTCTACGAAACATGACAAAAAAAAGTAAATTTTCTTTATTTAATTGTACAGAAACAAAAAAGACAGGAAAATTCCATTTGCAATATATATGTCTACACTCATATATAGACATTAGTTTGAGTAAGAATAAAAAATTTTTGTAATCAATAAAAATTCAAAATGTAGGACATATTGAGCATCTCCCGTAGTAGTTGGACTTTTTCCCGTTCATACGATACCACTCGAAGTTGAAGTCTCAATCATACAAATGATACATCAAATTAATCGGCAGGATTGTCTCAAGTGCCTGAACCAGAAAAACTATATATTTTTTAAAAATATAGCAGCAAAACCATATAAACAAGAAATAGGTTGATTTTCGCATTGTTATTTTTATTAAAAGAACAGTTTATGAAAAATTTTTTTAATAAATTTATGAGGTTTATGCACTTGAGACAAGCCTGCTGATTAAGTTGATGTATCATGTATGTTTAAGACTTCAATTTCGAACGGTATCGTGTGAACGAGAAAAAGTCTCATTACATCGGAAAATGCTCAATGTGTCGGCCATTTTGAATTTTAATTATTCATCAAAAATTTTTTATTTTTTCTTAAACTAATGCCTACACATATTTGAAATGGAATTTTTCTGTATTTTTCAGTTTCTTTACAATTAAATAAAGAAAATCGACTATTTTTTTGTCAGATTTTATAGAGTGCCCCCTTTATAGGCAATTTTATTTCATTGTAGGATTCCGATAGACCTCATTTGTAACTTGAAAGGACTCTGGATTTTCTTGTTATGCGTCTGGAGAGGCAAGGAACTAAAGGATCAGCTAATGGAAAAATTGTGCTGCGCTAGATGTCGAAAATCACGAATATCGTCAAAATATTGAAGTCTTACTTGTTCTAAACACATACAACTTGTTACCTGTGCAGATCGTTTTTTCTAACTGATCATACAATACACTCTTTCAAACATATGCGTTAAGTGCGATCGAGCATAAACTATGATTTACTTTAACATCGTTAGAGGTTTCAAGTATGTCGTTTGACATATTTGCAGAAATCTCAATTGTATTTTATATAATCACAAATTTCTTACTATCTTATTCAAGTTTTAACCGTTTGCAAATAAATAAAATTCTCTTGATAACAACCGGTTGTACGTGATTTTGGTTAGTTCATATACAAAACAATTTACATCAACATTCAGGAACCTCGAAACAATTTTAATTTTACAAAGTATCATATTATATTCATCATTTTTGAGATATCCTGCGTTCTTATTATTATATTTTGTGCAACTTTTTTTAATTACTCGAGTGTGAAATAAGCGTATCAAAAGAGTATATTACGTAACTAGGACTTTTATTTTATATTCACTCGCGTGATTGTAAACCTCGGTTTTGCCTTGGTCTACAAACTTCACACTCGTAAATATAAAATTTAAACAATTGAACGTGAAAAATAGTCAAGTCCAAACCTCATCAGTCTCCAGTCAAATCCCATGAACGATTATATAATTGAAATTTATTATTGCTAATGAAGGATTTGTCCGTTTTGCATAAAATAAGCGTATTTTACAGCTGTCAAAAGTGATATGAAGTGAAAAAAATAATTTTCGAAAATATCCTGAAGCTTTTTGAAATAAATAACCTGAAAATTCAATAAAGTAATAAAAATCTTTAGATTAGTCACTTGAATTCTTGAGTGAAACGAAGTATTGTTACAAGTATTACAGTCTATATCTTAGAAGGATTAGAAATATTCATGATTTTCATATTGTTTGTGCTTTATGTATGAGGTCGAACAACGTAATAGTGACATGAAAAAACAAAGTTGAACTTGAGCGGTTTATAATTTTTTACATTAATATATTCAGGAATATATT
The DNA here is from genome assembly GCA_028476575.1 of Platygaster robiniae. Classification (NCBI taxonomy): domain Eukaryota; kingdom Metazoa; phylum Arthropoda; class Insecta; order Hymenoptera; family Platygastridae; genus Platygaster; species Platygaster robiniae. The sequence goes on from CM052021.1 coordinate 24,414,549, forward strand.
CTTTTAAAATATTTTTTTAAATGTTACGAACTGTAAAACGAAATTTGATACGTTCAAATTTGGTGTACTTGTTGCAAAAAATGATTTTCCGAATGCTGTCCCAAATCGTACTGCGAGATTATTTGTCAGAGACTTATCACAACAGTAATTATTTTCATATCATTGAGAATCGCTTGAAAATCCAACAAATTTACTTCTACACTAAATTACGTATATATATATATATATATATATAACAATTACACCTTTGTAAAATGAATGATAATTAATGCTATGTGTAGTAATTATAAATTAATGGAATTAAATGGTAAATTCATAAAACACTAAAGTATAGAAAAAAGAAATCGCGTGTGTACGATCGGTAATAAATCTTACTTTACAATATTACAAGTTTTTTTAACAAAATTCCAAACCCCGAGAAATTGAGAATTAAGTTTTCTTACGATTAGATAATATAATTTTTAAGGTATATTATATGTTTTTGATCGTTTTTGACATGTATTTTTGTAAACTGGAGGTTTTCATCGTGTTACGTGTGCAAATTTGTCAAAATTGTCTAGGACTTGGAGAATACCCATAGACGGTCGCAATTCGACGTGGATTGCAAAATGCTAACGGATATTTCGACATCTTTTAGTAAGGCTTATCTGTAGAACTTTATCGTTCGATGACTTTTTTTATCACTATTTCAAGTTCCACATTTTTATTATAGATTTAATACGAATCTTTAATGTACAGTAGAATGCGGATAATTTTTGTAAAAATTTTTGCTGATGTTCAATACTGCTATTGTTTTCGGTTCTAGCCCGTTCTTCCAGTCTACTATATGAATAAAATATTCCATGTTGGTTCATATATTTTTAATAAATGATTCTATTCTTAATGAACATTGATTTAATATCTATATTATGATTATTATTATTAAACGTTAATTTACTTATTAAAAGATTGATTATGTGATTAGTAGGTTCACACAATTTCACTTTTCAACATCGTGATAAATTATTCATGATCATGTTCAAAAGACTTGGAAAAAATTTCCAAGTTTTTAACAGAATATAGCTTTCTTTTCTTTAATAACAAACGCCATAAGAAAGAAATAACGTCCACAAACTACATGTTAATATATGATGTGCAAAAAATGTAGAGAATCAAACTGATACAATATGTTACTCAATGAATAAAAAAACTGAAAATTTCGTCAACTGTAGTACACTGTACTCGTCATCTAAGATATTCTTATTATCATGACCGAAACAATAATTCCAATCGTTAATTCAGACATTCAAATGATAAAATATATTATGAGACGTGGTATCAGAAGACAGAGAAACAGATTATGAAATTAGATTATCGTAACCACATTTATTTGCCAAGAATCACAAAAATCGTGCGTGAAGATGTTTATCTTCATGCTCACAGTTGCAAATTAATATAGATGTTGGATGAGTTTAGGAGAGCAACCAATATAATTGAAACAGTTTCAAAGTATAGTGCCACAGAAAATGCAGTAGATAAAGACAAAATACAGTAATTGACGACTGATTAGTGAATATAAGTGACGGTCCGGAATCCTACAAATCGTTTTTATATTATTATTCCCATATTACGAGCCATTTTTATAAAATCTAGGTGAGTGAGTGTTATTAATCCCCAGAATTCTAAATGCAATTTGAAGAAAACTTTGCGGTTGCCTGATTTATACATGCCCAAAGTTCTAAACGTTAAAATAATAAACGAAAACGAACAATGAATAAATTTTCCATAACTATCGAAGATAAAAGTAAAAAAAGTTAAAAATATTCGATAATATTTGTTTGAAATCAAATACTATTCATTACTCTAGCTGTAGAGGTGATATGATAAGAAATAGTATATTTCTTTACTAGTGTGGTAAGGTTCTTTTTAAGAACGATACTTTTTTAAAAATGTGTGGGAATGCGAGTTTTGCATTGCTCAAGCGTATGGAAAAGTAGCCTTTTCCACACGGCGTTGAATGAAAATTTAAAAATTTTTGTTTATTCTTGAACGTTTACAACTTTCGAAACTTTTATCTATGATTAATATTCGTTATGCTTAACGTTGAGAGCACAAAGTTTCTTAGAACTACATTGACATTTTTTTTAACTTATAAAAAGGTGTTAATGGATCGTAATTTTTCACTAATTCTAAATCATGTTCTACAAGTTCAGTGTGGGAGAGTTTAACATAACTACGTCAGAGATTACAATCATTCGACGTGATACAGATAAAGCATGAGTACAAGTGCTCACAAATTTTGTTCTGGATAGTCTTCGATATTCATCTGTTAAGATTGATCGTACTGTGAGAGTTGTATGAATGCAATTTGAAAACTGAATGGGGGTAATTGACACCATCAATTTTTCGTATTGTCTGCAGAAAAGTTGTGAAATGCTTGTGAGTCGTATATTCATGAAATTATTGTTAAATATTCCTGTAAAAATATCTTGAAATAACACTCTACTTTAAAAAACTGTTTTCTTCATATAACGTTCGCGAACGTTAAATAATGAATCGTCTTAATCAAAAAGTAAAAGTATTTAATCTGATATAATCTATCGATTAACATCAGCTATTTTCCAAAATAGTTCATCAGTTTGAAATTCAATTTCTCTCATTCAAATTTTTGCACTTATTCCTTTGTTTCGACCCGCAACGAATGTAAGCAAATCAAAAAAGTTTCCAAAAAAAGGACACTTGAGTAAAATCTCCTAAATAGCACTCAATGATTCATCTTATACATATATTGTGATAATAACTCATAGTGGAACATGATCAAACCTTTTGCTTGAAGTATAGATACACGGAGTACTAAAGAAGTTGTTATTTCAGGCAAAACATGAAGAAGACAATAAAAATACAATTGGCGGTATTTCTACAACTTCTTTTCACGTCGCGTATATTCGCGATCTCAGCATATAACGATGAATTATGCTGCCATTACAATGATGATGATTATTTTCCGTGTTTGCGAGTATATGCATTTCGTTTGCAATGCGAGGATTCCTTTCGCATAAATATCTCGGAAAATTCATCGGATGGTTACCACGTGAATAAAGAGCGGTACTTGGTCAGCTCATATAATAAGATCCCGCCTGACAGGTGAACATGTTTAATTATTATAAATGAAAACAAAATCCCACAAGTTTTTATATGAATGAGAGATTACATTTTTAATTCGACCATATTTAAACGCAGAATTTTTTCCATCGAAAAAATATGATTCCTTGATTAGAATTCTTGCCGTACTTTTTAAAGAACATGGAAAATAATTGCACCCTCTTCATTTCATACCTACTGTATTTCATTAGTTTTTTTTTTTTTTTTTTTTTTTACTGTAATTTTTCATCCTCATTATCAGCCCAAAGAAACGTGCACCAAACCAGCTCTAACAACCTTCTTTGGGGTAGAGACTTCCCTCGCCCAGAGTAAGGGTTTGCCTTCCATCTAATGTGAGGTGTAGTTAAGAACTTTAGTTTCAATCAGTTTTTGTTTTTTTTGTTATTCTGCAGATATTGTCTGACAGATCTGGCGATAAATCGTACGGAGGCTCTTATATGTAAAAATGGTCATCGGGACATGGTTTGGCGGACCATCATGCTATTTACATGTGGTTGCATACTATCTGTAACTTGTTTCATCATCACCCTCATCGTGTATGCCCTTCTTCCGGGGACAAAAAACATCCATCGACGAATATTTATTTGCTTCATAACTGTTAACATAATGATTGATCTCATATTTGCTATATACTATTGGTACAACTTATTAGAAACTAATGGAAATACGTGGCGAGCAGTGATAGGTGATATTAAAATTTTATCAGTACACTAGTATCATCTAAACACTTTGACTGTGCTTCAAGCAAGTTTTTCTTTCTGGTGTCGATTTCAATGTTTCACCAAAAGAATATTTCAGTTTTTTGATTAAGGCATGTTCCTAAAATCTAATTCTTCAATATGTCAACACAAGTTGACATATTTATACCATTAGAAATTTCTTGTCATTTTCAGCTTGCGCAATATACTTTGGCCGCTTGTCTAATGTGATATGGATGTGCATACTTTCTTTTAATGTGTGGCGTAAAGTCTGGTGAGTTGAAGAGAAGGCTTCAGCAACTTGAAAGACTACACTCTTATCTATTTACTTTCTTTTCAATCTTTTCAAGTTCGTGGTCTTATCTACATTTTCAATTAGATTTGAAAAAAACTAACAATAAGATATTTTACGTCTTCGGTACAACAAATTAACTATCTTTTCACACACTTTTAAAACTTGTTATTAAAGTGGATTCCATCTATTAAAAATACTGTGGATAGTGGAAAAACTTAACGACGGACTGCAAATCCAATAAATTCCACGTGTGGATGAGGAAGAAATTTAAAATCAAATTAGAGTTTCGTGCACAGCTTAAACAACCTGAAGTTCCTTTTGAATTTGCGACAAAACTCCAAAACTTATAGCCTTTGTTCTCTTCAGGTTCACAGTTTTTCCTTTGTCGGACAAATCTCTGCAGATTGTATATTATTTCATTGGACTCATAGTTCCTACGATATTTTTACTTTGGGCTATTACCGTGGATTACATTAATGCTTCGGATGTAATCCCTGGGATTTTTCATACAGGGGAGTGGTTTCCCAGTGAGTTGTTCGATATTCTACCGTTTTTATGTTATTTTTTATCAACTTTTTAACTATTAACACCGTAAGTCTTGATAAAAATGTTTAAACAATGAGTTTTTTTAAGTTGTATCATTTTATCGATATGTTAACAAGTTATTGTTAGGAGTATATACGAATTACTTTTGATTATATTTTTAAAATAATTTTTATCTTTTGCGGTTCATGACACCGCTGTATATAAATTTTTTATACAGTATAATATCAGGTAAATAGTTTCTGTTTCTGTTTAGATCGCCCCGCTAAATGGATCTTCTTAAACGGGCCATCTTTTTTTTTTGAAATACTTACCGTCATCTTTACTGCACTGGCTATGGTAAAGTTACTGCTTACCCACAGTAAAAAATTGGGAAACTTTGGAAACAAAGCAGCAAAATACAAATGGCAAACTTTTTTAATGCTTATGTCAATAATGGGAAGTGCTAGAATTTTGTTCGAATTGAGTTCGGTTTTTCATTACAACAAGGGGCATCATTTTTGGTAAGTTAACAAAGAAATGAGATAAAAACAACTATTAGCATTACAATAAATAAGTTCAACCCTTCAAAATATTTTTCGGAGTATCAGTAATAGTACAACTTTGAAGGTTTTTGAATTATCTAGGTCTCCGTTCTATGTAATATTTTTCAAACTGTTTTTTTTTTTTTGTAACGCCACAAAGTGAAAATTTTCTGTAATGAACAATACATAGTGAATATAAACTATTAAAATATAAATCTCGAAATGATTAAGAATTGAAATCTGTGTGAGCTTCATATTGAAGGCAGTTTATTAAAAATATCATTTGTTAATGCATTACTATTAAAACATATTAATTTGCTTTTGAATACGCATGTAATTTTTGTTTCATAATATCTCATTCACAGTAGCAAAACAATAAAATCGAAAGTTATTCAAAACTCTTACATTTTTCGTCATTTTTCATTAAATAAAAGGTTAAATTTAGAAATAATGAAATTAAACTATTCCTTTTCAGGATACAACTCGATATGATTATCCACCTACATGGCTGTTGGATATTTCTTTTTTGCGTTTTAATGTGCGAAGAACCAAGAGAGACACTCATAAAAAAACTATTATGCTTCGTTAAACATTGAACCTCGCAGTTGTTACAGAAATTATAATTTACATAGAACAAAACCTATTTTATTGACGAATTACTTTTATCCTATTCTTCTTTATCTGGAAACTATTGTTTTTCAATATTAATTCAGTGATAAAGTTATTTGTCTCACCTTGAAATTATTTGACCAAGTCAGGTTGAAGTTTAAAAATGGATACACTACCTGGCACTGATATGTACAGCGTATTCGAAATTTATTGTAGGTTAATAAAAAATACATGCAACAACAAAGATATAGATAGATGAATGATATATCATTTGTCTTGTAAGCCTGCTAAACTTTTTTAAAAGTCGTTTAATTTTTTTAAAGTCGAAAATTATTATATTTATTGTGAAACTATTATCCAGTATTTGTCGAAGTGTTGTTACAAGTGATTTGTTTATAAGTTTGAAAATGTTATATAACTTTTTAAAGTATATTGTTGATGATTTGCAAAAGACTTATGTATGTTTTTTTTTTAATTTTTTACCATTTTAAATTGAAAGTTGTTCATGTTTTTTCAAAATGAAAAGTTGACCAATTATATCACTTTTTGTTCATGGGATTCTTAAAAAATTCATTGTTTTTCTAGTAATTTTTCATACAATTTTCATTGAATTACCAATGTAAGAAAAACCAAGATGCTCCGTGTGTAATGTGTATAAAATTAAATCCACCCATGATCTTTCGGAGCCAAATTCCAGTCCATAGGTTAATAAATACCAATAAATACCCATGTCAAAAGTGGAGAAAAAACTTTATATTTCGGCCTCCATCAGGCCCTCTTCAGAAGAATAAAGTTTTTTTTTCCACTTTTGACATGGGTATTTATTAACGTATGAACTGGAATTTGGCTCCGAGAGATCATGGATGGATTTAATTTTATATTCATTGAATTACCTTTTTCTAAATTAAAAATAAGTTTTTCTAAGTGAAAAACTTACGTTCAAGGGAGCGCCATTTTTATAAACGAATTTGTTTTTGGTTTTTGTTTGCTTATGTGTACATGTATTGTATTTAATATTTTTTTTTACGTGTTCATGTTTTTGCTTAAATTGATTTTAATTTTTAGTACCTATATTTTTCAAACAGTATTACACTTTGGCAAATAAAATGCTTTAAGTGTCAAGTTGAATTTTTTTTCACATGAAGACATATCACATTTTTTTAATGTTTTACATAATATTTTTTGCATTAATCGTTACAAGTTGGTAAAACTTCTCTCCAAATGGAAAAGTATCCCTATTTTATAACATAATCTCTTACATTAATATGTATGCAAGGTATGATTTTTCTCGTTTTTTTCTAACAGACCCGCTAAAATTAAGCTCAATTTCGGAATATATCATTATTATGAATAAATAAAATTAGTGACTTTGACCTGCTGTATGAGTATCAAGAATCCGTCTATAAACAGATGATGAAATACCTTATCACATTTGATGACGCTAAAGGTAATAAAGTTCTATCAGTGGAAAAAAACAAAGAGATAAAAAATGTAAGGAGGTTTATATTTCCTAAATGTACAAAATTATTATATTTTCTTCCAATACGGTATTCTCAGTTACAAATATATATGTGCAAGTGATGTGCGCGTGATCTTTTGTATCCTTGTATGTAAGGGAGAGGATGGCTAGCGACTCGTAATATCGGCCGAAGATTTAATCCCGAACGAAATTTTAAAGTCGGCTGCCTTTGGTCGGGTTGGCTTTATTTTTAGCGGAAAATATCCGTATATTTCAAGCGCTATTTATAAACTAAATAGATCCTTAAAAAATTGCAATATGATAGCTCAAAAAATAAAAAAGTTATTTCAAGCTTTATCCATTCAATTCGATAAAAAATACTAAAATATGCTCTATAGAAGCATTGAAAATCATTTTTCCTATTTATTTTCATATTATAACCGAATATTATTATTGTTTCCATCAATAGAACATACAGTTATTAAAAAAAAATTGTATTTTATACGCTTATATGCTGCAAAAACGTCAATAATCTGTTCAGCTCATAAACATCACTAGAAATTCACAAATATTTTATGCTAAAAATGAAGTCAATCGGACAAGAGGCAATCCAAATTTCGCAATTTTAAAATTTCATTCTGGATTAAAGTTTCGGCCGATGTCAGTCACGAGTCGCTAGCCATCCCCCCTTTTGCCTACTACGATACGAAAGGTCACGCGCATATCGCGTTATGCTCGGTACACCTTCAAAAATTGATATAACATGCTGTAAAAAAATCTATTTTTTCTGTTTTTTTCTGAAGAAAATGGCACTAACAATAAGACTGATGAGCCTAATGGACATCAATCTGATATTTTGCAAAATAGATCATCGTTACCCTCTAGTACTGGAATAAAAGTTTTACAATATGATATGAACATGTATGAAAATTATCTTCCAAGTACTAAGAGAGAACATTTATTAGATTAGTCTGATTCAGGAGAATCCAAGTCATGATAAATAAAAAATGTTACACAATGTAGCCCAAAACAGTACAACTGTATTCAAATAGTGAAACAATTCTGAGGTGATAATTTTCCTTTAATTTCGTTATCAATAAAAAACATTAAACAACAGCAAACTCAAGAAAACGTATTAGCTCGGAATAATTCAATCTGATATAGATAAAACATCAGTATCTGCGTTTACGTATATTCTTTTCGATAGTTTTTCATAATCATTCGAGTTGTCTATACGTCTTGTCAACAGTTTTGCAAAACTAAATGTATATATTTTCCAAAAAGCCCATAATTTTGATTGACATACTCCAAATTAGCTGAAACGAGTTTGCGACCGTGTATGAATTTTATGTACATACGTAGGATTGTTATTTCGTGTACTGTACAAAACATCAACAAAATATTTGCTCCTAATGACGTGAGTTATACGTATTGGATAATCACCTATATTTTTATTTAGTTTGCGCAAAAATTTACTTTGAATTGGATATGACGTCTAAAGTTACTCTAATAACTTTATGTTTGATTATGTAGATCACGATTTGATTTATTTACTCAAAAACTCTCAAAGTAGGTACTTCGTTTTGCTACATTAAGAGTAGATTTTTCAAAAAGGAACATATATTTTTCGAGTTTGAAAATAATACTTTTTCCATAATTTTTATTGACAAATTTTTTTGAACCCTAACATACTTTTTTTACAGTAACAGAAAAAATAGTTATACCTGGAATATAGATTCGTAATCATTCCTCAACCGTGGTAACCATGTTGGTGAAAATTTATTTAATAGCATTTCTGCTACTGCTTTCCACATCGCACATTTTCGCGACGTTACCACTATACGATAGAAAATGCTGTCAAAATAATGGAGAGAATTTCCCTTGTCTGCGCTTGTATAAATACCGTCTGCGGTGCATGGATCCTAGATTGGCAGATATTTCGGGAAATTCTTCGGAGAGTTATCACGTGAATAAAGAGTTTTATTTGACTAAACTGGATGATATAATCCCACCAGACAGGTGCTTATATTCTACTATTCTATTCTTTGAAATACGTTTCATATTAATATGAAAATTACATACGAGGGGGGACCCAAAAGTAACGGGAATTGTGTTACAACTTTTTTATTGACAAATTTTTTCACACACAATTTTTATCACCTTCAAAGTAACCCCCATTGACTGTAATACACTTGTTTAATCTTTTTTTCCAGTGTTCAAAACAGTTCTGAAATTCATTTTTTTCAATGTTTTTTAAACCTTCCAGCGATTTTTGTTTTACCTCTTCTACAGTCCCAAAACGTTTTCCTTTCATGTCCCTTTTGAGTCTAGGGAACAAAAAAAAGTCACAGGGGGCAAGGTCCGGTGAATAGGGGGGGTGAACAATCGGTGTCATGCCGTTTTTGGTCAAAAATTTCTTCACGGACAGCGCTGTGTGGGCAGGTGCATTGTCGTGGTGGAAGAACCAATCTCCTGTGCGCCAAAGATCCGCTCTTTTCTTCCGGATGTTCTCCCTCAACCTTTTCAAAACCTCCAAGTAGAAGTGTTGGTTGACCGTTTGGCCTGGAGGAACAAATTCTGCGTGCACAATACCTCTGCAATCGAAGAAACAAATGAGCAATGTCTTGATGTTGGACTTCACTTGGCGTGCCTTTTTTGGACGAGACGAGAAAGGTGTCTTCCATTGGCTTGATTGCTGCTTTGTTTCGGGGTCGTAGCCATAGCACCATGATTCATCGCCAGTTATAACCTTGAGAAAAAAATCTGGGTCTTCATCCAACTGATTTTGCAGCTCAAGACAGGCCTGAAGTCGACGCTCCTTTTGATCGTCGGAGAGAAGGCGAGGAACAAATTTGGCTGCAATCCTCCTCATGCTCAAATCTTCAGTTAAAATCCTCTGAATTGAACTCTATGACAAATCCAGACATCTCACAAAGTTGATCGATGGTTCGGCGACGGTCTTCATGAACAAGAGTGTTGATTTTTTCAATATTTTCGTCCGTTCTTGAAGTCGAGGGGCGCCCAGAACGAGGTTGGTCTTCTATTGACATCTCTCCATTCTTGAAACGCGAAAACCAGTCGTACACACGCGTTTTACTCAAAGCATTATCCCCATAAGCTGTTTTCAGCATCACAAGGGTTTCCGCGGGTGTTTCTCCTAACAAAAAACAAAATTTTACAGCCGCGCGTTGCTCTCCGCACTCAGCCATTTCACGTTTTCGCCGAAACGGAAAAAGTCGTTTCACTAGAAAAATTCTTACGGACGAACGAATGCACTCACAGCAAATGAACTTTGCACACTGACTTGGGAGAGTAGCAGCTTGAAAGAGTACAAGGGGAGAACCCGATCCCCCCCTCCGCGGTCCCCTCACCACCTAATTCCCGTTACTTTTGGGTCCCCCCTCGTAAATTCAAAGAAAATTTACAATTTCAATTTATGAATTTCAAATTGAATTTAAAATCCTGTATTCTGGAAGTAAAAATGCTTACACTGCCATATTTATAAATTCAATATAAAAATTGCGTTTTGATGAAATAATTGATTTCTAATCTGTTCTTTAGGAATAAATAATTCTATACTCTTGGGTTTCAAATGACGGTATATGTTTATATAATATATGTTATTATAAGAGTACCTTTTTCCTTATATTTGGTAAATCAGCTACTCTGTTGAACCTAATTTCTTGTTAATTTTCATGCTGCAGATATTGTGTATTGAATCCTGTAACAGCTCTGATTTGTACACCAGATGATAATCAGAATTTATTTTGGTGGACGTTAGTGCTGATTCCATGCAGTTACATAATATCTGCAATTTTTTACGTTATCACCGTCATCGTCTATACACTACTTCCGGGAAAGAGAAACATTCATCGGCGAATATTTATCTGTTTTATCATTATCAGCATAGTTCAAGATATTGTTTATGCAGCCGGAGTGTCGATGTACATAAACAAAAGTTATGGAAGCGATTTTTGGATCGTGACTGGTAATGATCACATTTTTAAGGATTAGTTAAGTGATGAAACGTTTCTTTAAAGCACAGAGGTGCCTTGACCTTGAAAACAAACCTGACAGTGTGCGCTGAAGGCTTGAACTAGTTTATAAATGTGATGATATGTGTCCTTTACTATATGAAAATAAGTATCTATTTTTTTATCGTGAGCTGATTCGTTTTATTAAATAATGCAAGTGCACTAAGAAATAACAGATTTATAATGCATACGTCAACTGAAATCTGCTTCGGAAGCTTAATTTTTCATCTTTTTTTATTCAAATTGAACACTGAAACCTAATTTATATTCTCGCTCTCTTTCTCGCTCTACTCTCAGTTCTATCTTCGATTTCAACAGGGGGGTGACACTCCTATCCCAAATGCATTGTAGTTCCCGGCCACTTAAAGTAGGTGGGATGGCGCTCGTGTCTGCCATGTAATCCTTCCCTCTCTCTCTCACTTGTTTACAAAATATTGTCACATGTCACGGTATCCAGGGCGTGTAACGTTTTGTTTTCTATTTCACGTTTTGTTTTATAATTTTAATAAATAAATATCGTTGTTAAAAGTGATTCGGAAATTCAAACATTGCGTTGTTCCATTCAATATATTTGTAAATTCAACCGTTTTAAATTTTCCCGCAAAAACTGACGGCAAACGCCAGCGCCATCCCACCTACTTTAAATGGCATGCGGAACCACAGGACTGTCACCCCCTGGATTTCAATAAATTTTTTGAATATAACTAAGAGTAGAGTGAGAGAGAGATAGATGATATAAATGAAGTTTTACCCTACACCCAAAAATAGTACTCATTTTGGATAAAAATCATTACGTCTGCAGGTGATATAACATATCGAACGCTCTTGATATTGTTTAGAAACTGTAGATATCATTTACTTAGAATGCATTGAAGGATATTTTCCGTTTTTAAATATAGTACATTAATTAGTTAAAAAACATTACGATGTTTCAAATCTTCAAAATTTGAATACTACGGTTCTTTCCTAGACTGCCTTGACTGGTAAATTTTAATAAAAATATCAGAAGTCGACTGTTTTTTCAGCATTTATTGCGTTGTTTGCTCGCTTGTCAAGCGTCATTTGGATGAGCATACTTTCATTCAACGTATGGCGTAAAATTTGGTGAGATATAGATAATGAATTGAAATCTTAAAGGAAAAAGGGTGAACGTGATGCGTGATACTTTCACGCATTATTGAATATCATTTTATACTTTTGTACATCCCATTAATTGTTCAACTAAATTTATATATCTACTTCCTTCAGGTTCACAGTCTTCATAATGTCTGATAAAACTCTCGAAGTTGTATATCACTTTATCGGAATCGGAGTTCCTTCAATGATTACCGTTTGGGCTATCATTGCAGATTTCACTCAGTTTTCAGATATAAAACCTGGAATTTTTAGTGCAAGAGAATGGTTCCCTGGTCAGTTATTCTCTATCGTACACTTTTTGAATCAAGTTTAATATAAAGTCAAATGCTCCGAAAACCAAAGATTTTCAGAAACCATTAAGAACCCTGGCCTCGGCCGTCAAATGAGGGTTTGCTTTCGTGTTAAGTAATATTATACTGTTTTGCGGCTACCAAAAAAAGTATAGCATATCACGGGGGAGAGTGTTTTTACGGCTTTGGCAACATTTTTGAAACTCGTGGAACAACGCACGCCTTCAGCGCTCGGCCTATCACTCGTTTCGAAAATGTTGCCCTAGCCATGAAAATACACTGTTACATAACCTTGATACATAATATACTATTATGACGCATTAAAAAGCAAAAATTTTCAAAGTCACATCAACATCAGGCGGGTTTTTTGTTATGCCCACCAAAAATAAAAGCATGAAGTTTATTTCAGATACTAGATCTAAATGGATCTTACTAAATGGACCATCATTGTTTTTCGACGTATTGACGTTCGTTTTTACCATTTTAAGTATCATCACATTGATGCTTTTTGACAGAAAAAAATTGGTATCTAAAGTGCGAATGGGAGTAAAATATAAATGGCACTCTTTTGCGAAGCTTGTGATGGTAATTGAAAGTTCAACAATCATTTGGGAATTAAGGTCCATGATAGGGCTCAACATATGGTATTTTTACTGGTAAATTGAATTAATTTGAAAACATTTTTTTATTTTTTTATTTCTAAGAAATATTATTGAATGTTTGACTTTCTTCCACTTGAATATTGAATGGTGCTAAAAAACTAATTTATTTTTCGTATTCGTACACTTTTTTAACGTTTAGAACTTGGAGCACATGTTTTATATTTGACAGAAATTCTAGATTGGAAAATCGCGAGGTTCGAAAATTCTAAAATTATGAACCTTCCAACTTATTCAAAATGATGTGATTTTAGGGTGCCGATGAATCTATTTTACTGTTTGCGAGGACTCTGGATATTCATTTTATGTGTCGTGAGGCGCAAAGAACCAAGAGATACATTCATAGAGAAACTGCAAATTTCGAACACGTAGGTAGGCGGAACTGTATTTACTGGAATCCGACCCTATATTTGTCAAAGATAATAAATCGATTTCAAATATATACGCCTAATTAATCACTGATATGATAATCAAGTATTTATTTATTATTATAGATGAAATGATGAACAAATTGTGTCACATAAATAGAGATATTATATAATGAGTGAACATATAATAAATATAATAAATAAACATATTATATTTTCAATAATTATTAAACATATAACATATAAATGAACATGAATATACGGGGCGTTCCATGCTAGGTCGGTGGCGACCAACAAGTCATGTCCCCGGTATTCTTGAAATATCTATAAGAAAAATCGATAGAAGAGCCTGCATTATGATCAACTGTATAGTTTTACAATTTTCGGTCTACTATTCCAAATTCCACAAAATATTGAAAATTTGCGTAACGTTTCCGAATTTTTTGAATATCAAATCGCTGAATGGTCTTAAAATTCTGGAAAAATTCATCATACGTAATGCCTATCAAAATAGGCCTATGAGAAAAAGATTTTTCTAAAAACATAACTTTAAAAATGGATGGTGTGCCAAACACGTTTGTAACACAATTAGTTTTTTTATTTACTACATTTTAGAAAATTTTTAAACAATTATCACCTATATCCTAATTCGTTAATTGAACTTTGGTGATACCTAAAAAATTGTAAGAGTTGTACATTTTTTTAAACAGCGGTGCACATGGATTTCTTACCTAGTCAATATGAACTTCTGTGAGTCAAAGTCCGGAACGTACATCAAACGTTTAATAACAAATGTATCTTCAATATTTTTCATTACAAAAAGCACTAATGAACCACATCGTAGAAAAAGTATGTTCTTCTAATCAGTTGTTGTTCTTATTAATGCACTAGAAACAAATAATTATTCATTTGACCAAATGAAACTTTGGTCAATGGGAGCTATGCTCGTTATCATAAATCGATAGTACATGATCTTTGAAACATCATTGATATAGCTTTTTACAAAGTTTTCTCTTGTCTAGGAGTGATATAATTTTTTTATTCATAATTTTTGTTGTTTTCCGCAACAATTATCCAATTTTTATTAAACAAAAAAGCACATACATCTTTTCGATCATGATAAATTGTTCACAGTATCAGTGATCAAACACCAGTTTTGTAAACAGTTCCCTACAACAAATTTAAAAAAAAATTAATCTCCATAGTAGTATGGAAAATTATTCCATAATAAATAGAACATCATCCTTCATGTGGAAATCCACGTCTACCTGGTGGGAATTTGACAGAATATTTCAATGTCAACATATGTAAATCATTACCAAAACCCATACCCAAATTTTTCACGGTCGTTGAGTACTGATAAGGCTCTTTTTTTGCTTGAGATTGATCCGGAGAAGGAAGGTCAAGTTGTTGAGAAGATGGAAGCTGGCAAGCTGGCGAACGCGCGTTTTTATTTAATAGCTGGTATTACGCTGGAGAAATCCTGCCTTGGTAAGATCGATGTTGAATTATCAAGTACAAGACATCGCTTTTTCGCGTCTTTCCTTTTGTTCAGCGCCTTCGCAATTTGGTTTCCCATAGAGCGTGCCATGTATTACCGCGTACGTGTGCTTCAGCTTTCGCCGAGGGAAAATGAAGGTCCGAGTGAATGAATTTCGGGAGCGATGCCGGTGTACCTGTGAGATCGGAGGGTTGCTAGTACAAGGCGTTCGTTCATGGTTTACTTCAGAAATTGAACGATGCAAGAAAAAGCTGATAATCTACTTATTATTAAAGAGAATCAATTATTTATTTTTATGTAAGTAAAAATGCACGTTTTATGCTGGAAAAGTTTCTCATTGAAGAGTTCTTCTTCAGAAGTTCCATTTCTTTTAAATTACATGTTTGACTTTCAGTCTCGATATTTCTTTGCAGCAGATGCAAAACAAATAATTTGCTAATCAAAAGAGAAACCAAATAGTGTGACATAATCTGCAACATTGAAAAAATATCATACAAATATTATATAATACAATTCACCAGTTCAAATTTGAAAAATGAACCAGTTTTCTGATTAACTGATTTACTTGTTAACGAGTTTACCAGTTTAATGTTTTACTTCTTCACTTGTTAACTTATTTACTACTTTACTATTTCACTATTGTTGTAGTTTACTAGTTTACTAGCTTACTAGTTAACTTTTTTACCAGCTAACTTGTTTTCCAGTTTTCTAGTTTACAGGCTTTCTAGTATAATAGTGTCAATATGAAAAATTTACAAGATTACTGATTAACTCATTTGCTTGTTAACCAGTTTACTAATTTACGTTTTTACCAGTTTTATATTACAATTTCAGTGGATAACTATTTTACCAGCTCACTAGTTTACTAGTTTGTTAGCTCACTAGTTCACTAGTTTACGAGCTTACTAGTTTACCAGTTTACTAGTTTACACGCTTACCTGTATATTAGTTTCAATTTGACAAGTTTATGAGTTTACTAAATAACTCATTTACTTGTTAACCAGTCTACTATTTTATTTTTTCACTAGTTTACCATTTTACAATTTCAATATATTACTAGTGTACTAACTCACTAGTTTACTAGTTTAATACCTTACTAGTTTACTAGCTTGCAAGTTCACTTTCTTACTAGCTTACTTGTTTTCCAGATTTCTAGTAGTCAGGCTTACTAGTATAATACTTTCAATATGACAGGTTGACAAGATTACTGATTAATTCATTTTCTTTATAATCAGTTTAGTATTTTACTTTTTAACTTGTTTTTTCTTTAACGATTTTAGTGGATTACTAGGTTATCAGCTGACTAGTCAAAAAGTTTACAAGTTAACTAGTTTATTAGTTTCCCAGTTTACTAGTTCAAATTCGACAAATATACAATTTTACTCATTCACTAATTCATCTGTTAATGAGTTTTCTAGTTTTTTATTTAACTTTTTTCTTTGTTTAATAGTTTAATGTTTTACCATTTCACAACTACAATAGTTTACTTGTTTATTAGCTGACAAGTGTACTATTTTTCTAGTATAACATTTAAAATTTGATGAATTAATCAGTTTTTCCATTTACTTTTGAACGTGTTTATTAGTTAAATATTTTAATTTTTCGCTTGTTTACCAGGTTACTACCTTACTATTTCACAATTTTAGTAGTTAACAATCGTACAAGTTGACTAGTTAACTAGTTTACTAGCTTACTGGTTTATTAGCTTACCAGCTTACTGGTTGACAAACTTTCTAGTGTAGCAGATTACTAGTTCACTAGTTCACTAGCTTACGTGTTGACTAGTTTACTAGTTTACCAGTTGATCGGCTTACTAGTTTTCAGGCTTACTTGTATAAAAGTTTGAATTGAACAAGTTTACAAGTATACTAATTAACTCATTTACTCGTTAACCAGTTTACTATTTTACTTTTTTACGAGTTTACATTTTACGATTTCAGCGGATTACTAGATTACCAACTCACTAGATTAATAGTTTACGAGTAAGCTAGTTTACTAGCTTACTAGTTTACAAGATTACTCGTTTACTAGTCTACCAGTTTACTAGTTCGAATTCGACAAATTTACCAGTTTACTAAATAACTAATTCAATTGTAAACGAGTTTACGAGTTTAATAAATACGACAAATACATCATATCTACTTAAAATTAAAAAAAATAGAATGCGAGCATTTATAATCAAGGGTTATATATGATTATCTCGAAAATCTATGAAATTACTAATAATCTTTTAAAGTTTTGAATACTTAATGATTTAATCCTAGATAAATACTTGAATATTTATAGAAATGTCAGAAAATTCTTTAAATTGTATTTATACTGAAAAATCCTCCAACGAACACAAATCTGTTAACTGTTTTCTAAAGAATCCCTTGATATCGATATGATCAATCATCATATCGATATTTTATTTCCGATATATAGATATTGAATACCTTATAATACCAATATTATATCGAATAAGTAGAAAATGATATTTCTCCTTTCGATGCCCATCGCTAGAAGGTATTGAAATTCTACCTTGGTTGAAAAATCGCCCACGTCGTGTATCCTCGCGAAGCGCCGATTTTTTCGGCATTCCTTATCCGCTTATCTTGAGATCGCGGCTTGTCAAGCGATGTGCCGCGGAAAAAAGAAAGGAGCAAAACTGCACGGGCCTCCACTTTGTCGAGTGAATCGCGGATGTCTCTGACGGCCGTGACTGATGATTACTGAGCCGCCCCGAGCTTAGTAGGTACAACTCTGCAATAACGCGCCATGTGCTGGATGCGCGGTTTACGCGGGGGATCCGGTTCTAGCGACCCACGTCCGGCGTATCTTATGCACGCAGTCGGCCGCAATTTTTAATTACCCCGCCAAGTCTTTACGACACTTGGGGGCCCCGGCAATTAGCGCCCGACTACTTCGTTGGGCCTCGTTAAAAACCCAGGGACGTCATGAATCATGGCCGCGTCGATGATCATGATTCATGGCCGTGGGCTACGAGAGAGCGCGCAATTATACTCTTTGCTCAATGAAAGTCCGATGGAGTTGTCTGTTATTGTCCCAAGGTGTTGTTAGTAAAAAAGAAATCGCCCCGAGTCGAAATCATAATCAGAATTATAACCAACTTGAACCTATTATATCGGATTTAAAACCTTCATGACCTGCGAAATTTGATATAGCACGCAATAATCCTCGTGAGTGGTTTTTCAACTATTTTAACCTACGCATTCAACATCAAGATCGAAAGTACAACCAAATTGAACCTGAGAAAAACGAAAGCTAACTTTCATGACTCTCTGTTTTTCAATTGAATGAACACTTCGAAAAATTCGATTATTGAAGAGACTATATTGAATGATAAATTTTCTTTCCTCCAAGCCGAAAAAATTAATCACATTATTTGCGTTTGCTAATTATCACTGAATTTAAGGAACATACATTTTTATTGCTATTTTCAAAAAAATACGCAAACATTATTACATCGTATAATGTACAAAAGTTAATTCGATAACGTTTGATTAGCGGATATTCCAAAGTATACAATATCGTCAATTTTCATCGATTATATTAGGGATAATGTAATCCCTCCACCTTAAGTATGGAGGTCTAGCTGACTTGACAGCTTGTGACACAGAGAAAGGGTAAGGGAGGTGTCAAGAAATCCTGAAAATCGGTTTATTTTATTGATGAACAGCCCATTGACTACGTAATATTTCGGAAATATTTCTTGAACATTTGGAGATATTACAGAAACATATCGGAATGTTCAATGTCAACCGGGAGCTCCTTGAATGTAAAATTTACGCTTTGAAAAAAAAACGCATAATTTATTTTTCTAAAAATTTAAAAACAATAGAGATATATAGATTTCTTGTTGAACGAACTTACTCCTCTTCGAAATTTTCTTTTCTGACGCTGTGACGAAAATTGTATGTTGAGGAGAAAAGAAAATTAATTCTGATCAATGTAAATTTATTTCTAATATATAATAGAAATAAAATTAAAAATCATTTATATTCAAAGTGAAAGTTAATTTATATTTATAATACAGCCTTATGCCTACCGCAATCTGCTGTTTATTTTCACGGCTTTTTGAATTCTGACGCATTTCTGACCCAGATCATCTTTTGTTTTTGGTTTCGATTTCGATTTTATATGTGCAATGTCAATACGCGTTAAAAATTGTTTCCTAGTGTTGAAATTTCATCAAAAGTTCGAAAAATGGGTCGAAAAAAAATTGCTTTTATTGAGTAGATAATTAGAAAAGCCGAGCATTTTCAGTCCAAAATCCTCACGATCGATTGTGAGTTAATTAAATTATTGTCAATTTTCAAGTATTGGTTAGAAACGTTCCTTTTAGTACGTTTTTTTGATTAATGTCCCTATAAGGAAAACTTGACAAACGAATATTTTTGAGAATATTGATGGCATGTTTTTATCATATTTTGCGTTACTAGAGTTTGTATCATTTTGAGAATGTTGAAAATTGCCGTGTATTTCGTGCCCAAATCGCACATGCGTAATGTGGCAGATTTTTCGCCGCTGTTAGTTATAAATAGTTTAAATGAGGTTCAAAATAAAACCTAATTTAGGCGTAAAATCCGTAAAATCGATAATAACTGCCATGTTTATGGTGTAAAGTATGGTGTAAAGAAAATGAGCCTTGTTTGAACCAATGAGAACCGAAATATCCTCGTTTTATTTGGTTCAAAGTTTGATTCTAATTTCGACTTGGGGCGTTTTTGTGGAATTTTTGAAGCAATTTGTGCTGTTGAATTCATTGGGTTTAATTTTTTTCTCAACTTGTACGCAAAATAAACTACCTTTTAAAGAAAGAAGAGTGCTATGCTATCATAGAACCGAAACACATTCAGTAGATTAGTTTCTAGTTACTTTCTACTCAAAGTACCAAGTAATGTAGTATTTTCAAAAATAAATGACCCTAAATTCCGTAAAGCCAACTAAAAATTATTCTAAAAAACTCTCTTTTCCCGATAAAGTCGCGAACATCGAAAAATGTGCGAACAAGTATGATTTCCTTCATTTACGAAAGAAGAAATCCTTAGGAAGATGGAATGAGTGATGATATGGCTACAGATTTAGAGGGTGGCGGCTGAATTTTTTTGTATGAAATCGTAACTTGACATAGTTTCTGCGTCGCATGGCAAAACTAATGTAGACGCCGCTTTCTCGTGGCAGGACAATTCGCGACGATCGCATCAATGCTAATGCGCAACCGGTTTGGAGGCGCGTCGCCGTCAGGATAATGCCGGGCCCGCCAATTACATCCCCCTGTTTGGCTGCATTGAGTCAGCGTTAAGTGTGTCGCCCGTAATCTCTGGATCTCCGGGGCGTGCTCTGGCGACGTTTCTCGGTCAATCGGCCGCTTTGGTATTTTGCGTCATTTTTTTTTTCGGATTTTCAACGTCGCAAAAAACAGATGGTTATCTCAAGGATCGCGAAAAATTCGTAGGGAGCCAGCATGTTTCAGTAGCTTTATACTCGTATACTGACTACAGGGAGGCTTTCATTATCAACAAACGGGTCAAGAAATATTTGTGAAATAGCATGTTTATCATTATTTTGCCGACTTTCTGATACTTTTACATGCATGTAAAGGTGACATTTGGAAATTTGAAGATTAGGATTTGATTAGTGTAAGGAAGTAATTTTATAACTTGTTGACAGATATGTCTGGTATAAAAATCTTATTTTATCAAATTGCTGCAACATCAAGTTCTTTGTAAGCTTTGATAATAAAAGTATAAAAAAGGTAATTAACAAAAGAAAATTTTTTGTTTCAGATTCCAATGCGGTATTTTCATACGATTATTTACTTCGTTTTGGATTGAAATTAATCACACGTCATTGAAGCTGAAAATCATCCTTCAACTCAAGGTAAGTAACATTCTACTGATATAGCATATTTGTTCATCAGTTATGATATCTAATATTGATGACTTGTTCATGACTTCTGCTATTGTGCAGGTTATTATTGTAAAAAAAGTTTGCAAAATATTTTCTTAAAAAAGGTATTTTAACAACGTTCACAACTTGATTAAAGACTGTAAAGTTATAAAAATGGTCGAGAGTAATGTTCTCTATTATTCTCCGAATCATCTACATTTTTTGAAATTTTCGAGTCATTAATTAAAGAGAATATATAAACATTTCCATGCTGCTCATTTTTTATGAAACGATGATCAAACATTTTATCAGGGATTGAGTTATATTACGCCAAAGTATTTTGTGACATTTTACACTATCCTCGGAGACTCCCAACGTCAAATAAAATATTTAGTATTTTTATTACTAATTATTAAGATTATTCTCGAATTTTATAATTAAATTATAATACTTAATGACTATAATAAATAAATGATGACTTTGATAATCAATCACAATAACTGTAGTTTACTTTGTCGCAAACCCCCATATTATATAGGTTGTGATAGTATAGTTCTTTTATGCGATGATTAGGTTAGGTATACATATATTTAAAATTCCTCATTTTACATAATGCACATTAATTTTTTTTAAGCATATGTGAGGGGGAGTGGGGCCATTTCGATCAGAGGGCTACTTCGATCACTTGAGGTTTTGAAAAATGTGGTTTGAATTTTCAAATTGTAACACCTCGGAAATTTAGCTCTGATAGTGACCTTAATTGACGCAAAAAAATGGAGCCGTGTGTCTATCGGTTGCTCGGTATAATTAATAAATTACAAAAAACGTCGTGAAAGCTGTCAAAAACGTGCCAACTGTGATTTTCGGAAACAGTTTAGCTAACGCCGTAAACACCTGAGACTGAGGAAGTTTTTTATTTTTCCGTAAGTAAATACGATCCAGAATATTCTTTCAAAAACCTTTTTATGAAACAAAATTTTTGTAGGTGTGAAACGCATTCGAAATTCCGTTGATTACTTTCGAGGCTACTTCGATCAGAATTTGTGAGGCTACCTCGATCAACTCATTCGTGAGAGATATTTTTTTTATACATCATCTTTTTCAATTTGTTTCAATCTACATGAAACGTAATTGATTTCGAATTCATAAAAATAAATTTCAAGCGGTATAATTCGTTATAGAATGTTTTAAATTGATTATTTTAGATGATGTTCATTGAAATTTCAAGTCATATTTTTCGCTATTTTATTCAACTTGAAACTCGAATATTTTCTACAAGCTTTTTAACAAATCAAACGAGTTTCTGGAATCTGTTTATTTCATACACAGACTTTCAGACTACGCGGTAGGAGCATTATCGCAATAGACACGCCAGTGAAAAAATTACTCTAAGAAAAGCGAAAAGAGAAGAATTTGAAGAATAAATAAAAAAAAAAGAACTGAAACTGAAAAACAAAAGAAAATGAAAAAAAATAAATTGAAACTCTACGTCATTAAAATCTTAAGTTACGTAAGGTTTTTCAAAATGAGACGATTTTTTTTGAAAATGTTCATTCAACCGTTGAAAGAAAATTTTGTTTGAGTGCTTATATTAAATAAAAATAAATGAGAATACTCTATGAATATTTATTTTTGTTATAGTAATTCCAAAAATAAGATTTTCCACGAATGCAATCGCTTCGAAACATTGTCTTCTGATCGAAGTAGCCCCATAGCTCGATCGAAGTGGACCCACCCATGGGGATACCTTTATCAAACGAGACGTTGTGGTGAACACTGAAATTTTTATTGAACATTATTATAAAAATGTTCAGCGATTGTTCATTATGTAAACGGGTGTTAACCCTTTCTTTTTACCACAAATACATGAACAAAATTTGTTCATTTTTTGAAAAAAATTCTTGTTAGGAAAAAAATTGATCGAAATAGCCGTGCTCTCTCCTACATTGTATTGTATAAATATGCAATATTTTGAATAATATAAATATGCTATTTTTTTCACTAGGTATACTAAAGAATATGTATATTAGGGTGGTCTTGAAATGGGTTAGGTCGAATCGTACAGAGTCGGTTGATATTTGAATTGTGAGGGGTAGTGTGTAGCGAAGGGAGGACACGCGGAAAGCGCGAGTCCGAAGTGTGCCCGGCACATTCCGAGACCCCAAGAAGAGGGTGCGGGAGTGTGTTGGCATTTCGCGGAGCCCGGGGTGACTCGTCCGGATCGCATTCGACTGCTTGTGTATGCCCCCATTCGCACTCGACAGCAGCAGCAGCAGCTGTACTTCTGCGCGTGAGAACTCGGTGGCTCCGAGGTTCCCTGGTTCACGTCGGCACCTGTCTCCGTAGTACTGATCCCCGCCCAAGTGCCACCCTCCTCCTCCTCCTCTTCTTCATCTTTTTCTACGTCTTCTGATGCTTCTTATTATTCACTCCTTCGTCCTATCGACTTCATTTTTCGCCACGTTCCGCAACCTCCAGGATTCACAACCCTCGCGCCAAAAAGAATCACGCGTCGGGACTCTTAATCATCCCCCTCAGTCATAAGGTCTGGGGTCGTTCAAGTAGATCGTCACCCGAGACGTTTTGGGGCTGGGAGCACGTAAAATGTGGTTACCGCACTTTTTTCGGGATCAGTTTTCCGAAACGAAAAATCTGGAAAAATTATACTGGAATCCTTTTTTCAGACTACTATTGTTTGGATTGACTTCTCAGAATAACTACTGTACTAGTATTTAAAAAAAAATTTATATCTTATGAAAAACTCCATTGCGAATTTCGTTCAGTCTGCGTTCGTTATACGTATGATAAATAACGTTATTGATCAAGGTTTTAAATGTTATACGTGGGATCGACGAAATAAGTTATTAACCGAAAATCTCCAAAAACCGTTTTTATTACTTCTTTACATATATTTCGGAATAGCGATGGATTGACAACGAATTACTGAGCTACACGCCCCGAAAGTACCGGTGTTTTTAAAGGCCTCTGATAGTGTGTTTTTTGGGGCGGAACTAACATACCAGTCACGTAATTCTAATCTCGTACATCATTCTTCGGACACGAAACTAGGCCATTTTTCTAAATCAATGATAAAGCTGTTTTCGCTTGCTAGACAATTCTCCTTCAAATACAATAATTCGATGACCTTTTACAACCCATTTGTCGTGTTTAAAGAGTAATTCTATTTTCTTAGTCATTCAATATTTATCGATGAATGTTTAAATAGACATTTCATCGATTTACCTATCTTTCGAGGTCAATTTATAAAATGTGACGTTCCCTGAATTATAAATCTCATGATGAAATATTGGGGAGTATTACACAAACATTAGAAGACTTTGTAAGTTTGTAGCTTCCAGCCATAATGACGAAACTCACTAACAGCTGTTTTCGAGAAAACCAGCCTTAAAGTTTTCGAAGTGTTTTTCGAAATTCGCAAACTTTTGTGACTTTTTCTCTTACGAAATCATTGATTGCATTGCGTACGTGAAAACATTTTAGTTGAGTGCGCGCAAACATGCATAGAAAATATTTTTTTATTGAAAATTGTGACTTAGTCGGTTACGCCGGGAAGCCACAGATGTTATGACGTGTGTGACGTGTGTGCGCAGCAGTCAGCTGATGTTCAGCTGTGTTCAGCATCAAAACTGATCAAAACAAAAACGGGAAAAACAGTGAGAAAAAAGTTGTGTGCAGTTGTGTGCGTGAAAATTGCAAAAAACAGCTAAATTGAATAGACAATCGTACCATGCAGTCGAATTATTCATTTATTTTGTCCGCGAGAAATTCTGTGGCTTTCCGCCATAACAGAGAAAGTCACACATCTCATAACGTTCAAAATTTCATCAGAATATCATTTAAAATGAGCCTTATGGCATAAGTGACTTTCTCTGTTATGGCGGCAAGCCACAGACATCATTATCAAATTGATTTTAACAATGACGGATGAACTGATTTCTTATGCCGGGAAAAAGCTGAGTTGTGTTGTTATGCTGAGAAAAATGCAGTTTGTTGGTTATGAAATGTCTATAGAACGAACTGAATGTTCAATATTAAAGTGTCAATTAACATTTTATGGAAAGATTAATATTTACAGATATCAAATTTCACATTAACTCAATTTCGAAAAAAAGTGAGTTTCGTCATTATGGCGGAAAGCCACAGAAGTAGTACAATTTCATTTTATTTTTCGATTCTGATGTTCCCTTATTCTTCAAATTTTTTCATCTCAACGGAAATAAGTCGATCTTGATTATTCAGTTCCAATGGTTTTTTTTATCAATTACATTCTTTACTCTTTTTTTCCATCAATATAGTAACAGGGCGAATATTTTGCCTATTTCTGATGTTCTTCGCATTTTTTTCTTTTATTTCCCGAATTACATAATCCCTTAGTTTCATTTCATGCTGATTAAACGATATAAATGTAATCTCCATTATTCCAATCAAATTGTCTCATCAAATTTTTCTTTTTCTTTTGTAACTCCAATGGTCTCTTAAAAAAAATTTCTCATTCAAAAGGATATCTAGTGATGAATAAAATAAAATTTAACCATTTATTACCTTACCGTAAAGATTTAGTTAAATTATATACACACTTGAAATTCTAACAATTTTAAAAAAAATAACTTCATCATTTATATTGTCACAATTTTTATCACGCTAGGATAAGTCGAACGAAAAAAAAACCATAATATTAAAACCTAAATTATTGACGCTCGTGATAATTTTATAATGTTTTGAAACAATAAAAAAGAAAATCAAATTACATTCATCTTTTGAATAAAAACGAATTCTCGAATTCCGACGCGTATCCGATTCATTTGCAAAGCAAGTAGATCACGCAACGTCACGTCAGCCAACCTATTTATGTGACTAAATTTTAAAATGTTACAACTATTTTTTTTTCGTTTATAAAATTATATAGTTAAAAACTAAGTTTTGTAAGTTTTGTTCAATTAGTGTAATTTTCAAGTATAAAAAATTGAAATGAATAGATAATATCAATTTTGGTATTCTTTAAATCGCGATCTCGTACAAATTTATTTAATTACTGTTGATACTATGCAAAAATTATGTCAATTGTAATTATTATAAACGTATATGAATCACTATTGATCTACAAATTAAAAATTTTTATGATTTTAAAATATTGTTTCTGGCTCTGAAAAAAGGAATGCATAGTGGAGACCGGAGCATTCCAAACACCTTTTTTTCGCTTGCATTTTGCAATACCTACAATGCATTATTCCATGAAGTAAATTGTTTATATTGGAAAGTGCAAACCTTGGCTACAAAATACACATGCATTCGTTTGCAACTGTTTTTTTTAAATCTAAATTTAATGTTTAATGAAAAATTACATATATGTGAGGCGATCCGACAAAAGGGACCTACTGTCCAAATACAAAATTTTACAGGACGGGTGGTTAAAGGAATGAAAGCTAAGTCTTGAGACCGAAGCTACGAAGTGAAGGGGAAATCTCGCAGGTCAAAAACGACTCCCACTACCCAAAATTCTCCCATTCGTTTCCCTTACTTTTTCTTCGGTTAAAGGCACGGGCATTTTTACGCATTGATTTGTACCCAAAACAAACTTTAGATTCAACGATCCTCGCAAACAATAAGTCACTTCAGAAATAATGTTGCATTAAGATCATTATTTACATTTTCACATTCAGGAATAATGTTGAAAACTTTCTGAAAGAAATTGTTCCAAATCGTGTTAGAAAGAAACATTAAGTTTGTTTGCAATATTCCTCGATAATTTTTTTCTAAGTGAATAAGTTTTTTAGTTTCTGATAGGAAGCCTATTTTTTTTTAGTTGCAAATGGCTGAAAAATTCTTAAAGAAGCTTGTAATAAAAATAATTTTTTATTCTCATGAATTAATGATAATTGTCGAAATGAAAATTGATCTAATTACTTTCTAAATGCAAGATTCTTTTATTAGAAATGGGCAAACATAAAGAATGATTTGGTATTACTTTTGATTTATAGTAATATTGTTATAGTAATTATTATTTTTAAAAAAAATTGATTTTCAGTTACCTATTCAGAATAAATTAACAATAATAATAAACTTACGAGTTTCTGAAAAAACAGAAAGGTTCATTTCTTCTATAGAAATAGTTAAGGAGATGTAATCTACTTTTACGAAAAAATTTTACACTCTAGTATGTATTATAAATCTATAAAATATCATATACATATTTTGTTTCACTTACCTTAATTCATCAATAAAGTCATAAGAGAGTAATTGTATCATTTATAAAGGAAGTTGTTATAAACAGTCTTTTCGTGTCATTAATAAAATATGAATATTAATTATAAATATAAGATTTCTTACAGTATTAGAAAATTATACACTTCGTGTAAAAAAAAGGGAAATATTCGGTTTTTTTGCAATATTTTTTTATAGATGTACGCATTGTTTTTCAGTTTCTAGTGAAAAAAAATCTAAAAATAAGCCTTTTAGAAAAATATTTCCAGATAATGTATTATAAATTTAAAATAATAATCAAACTGCGGTTTGATTAAATTACTTTAAAAAAAAAAAAAATTTTTTCCGAAAAGGATAAACAACAGATTACAAAACGATAAGATGTCACTCTTGCATTATGTTAATATTTTTATAATTATTTAATATTTACAATATATTGAAAATAATGATACACTGAGTAATTACACTTAAAAAGATTTTTCGACTTTGTAAATGGTATTGGAAACTTTAATGAAAAAACAATACACATATTAACACTTCAGCATCTATTTCATTCTAGGAAAATATCGTATACATATTTGTTTTACCTACATTGTTTTATTAATAAAATTAGAGAGCAATTGTAGAATTTCTGAAGAAAGTTGGAAATAATCAAATAAGTACTCAAATAATTATTTGGAAACTAGCCTCTAAGCAGACAGTTACTTTGAAAAAAATTTCACAAAAGCGGAGCATAAAGAAAAAGTTGATATCATTAACAAACAAACTTTATTCAGATGGTTTTCTTTTCCTCTTGCTTTTCGCAGTCTTCGGTTTGGGGGCAACCAAATATTTACTTTCTTCCTTCGTACACAAATTTCGAACTTGGTCGTAAAGGTACCATGTCCTTTCGTTGGTGAGACCTGTGGGAACGATTTTCTTGAAACCCATTTCTCCAATGTCGCAAGGTGGCTCGAACTCGAGAATGGTAACTTCTGGAGAATCTGCTAGAAGTTGAGCCTTCACAACGCAAGAGTCAGAGTCGAAATGAAAATGGTGATATTTTGTAATGCCTGGACTTGCTTTGAAATGTTGACGAAGAGAAACGTCCCACTCGTACCATTGAACATTACGAGTTTTAGTACTTGGGTCGACAGTAGGAAGTGCAATGTTGTAACCATTGGGAGATGATGTATTCACAACTTCGATGAAATCTTGAAAGCAGTCAACATTGGCGCGGGAGTATTTCGACTTCAAGATTCCGAAATTTCTGTCAGGGCTAAATTTTGTATGTCCTGTGAGAAGAAACTTCAATGAAATTTTCTTGTTTCGTCCACTCAGAATCCGCCAGATGAGGTACTGCACCATCGTATTATTCTTGTTCTGTCCCACGCAGTTGTCGGCGAACAAAACTAATTCTTCTGATGCTGGTGAAAGTTTTTCCAAGTAACAGTGTAACATGCTGACCACCGAATTAGCACCTTTTCCTGTTGCATCTTCTTCGTCTATCAAGAAATTTGTTTGAATCTGAGTAGCTTCATTCTGTACTCCAAAAATACTGCATTTCCGGAGTGCTTTGAAGTACGAGACACCAACTTGTTGGGGACTGCTCGGGAACGATACATTTTGTGCGAAATCGAACGACGCGACAGACAATTTTCCGATTTCAGCAGTTTTCGCTTTTTCTCTCCACGAATTGTAATGTTCTCGTTGGACTTTGGCTGCATTCAAATGATCTATAGCCTTGAGCAGTTTGGCTTCTTTCAAAGTATCATCAACATTCGCTGCTTGAGCTATATCAAAATTATTCTGCCGGCAAACATCGCAAAGATCATCGGCTGGCTTCATAGTCGTCACGTATGGACAGTGATCTCTCCAAATTTTCCGAAACGAGACGAGAGAAATATTCTTTGTTTTTTCATCTTTTGCTTTCTGATACTGTTGGTATACAGAGCTTTTGGTATCTGAGGATGGTAATTTCATCACCTTAAAATCATAAAATTGTGGCAAGCGACCTGGGAGAGGTAGAGCAGTCTTTTCAGCGAGTGCAGTGATAAATGAAGTGACATTTTTTACTTCATTTTCTGATACCACATTACTTCTCTTTGAAGCTTTTTGAGTGGACTTGTGTACTCTAGGGACAAGACCGTGTTGGTCATAATGTTTCAACAAATTTTTGTAGCGCTTTAATCCCAAATTGTACAGAAAGAAGTACATTTCGCGGCAAATCGGAATGTCTGCAAAGTAATGCGTAACATGAAGGTGGTTCATTCCTGAATTTTGATTAATACGCGACTCTCCTCTTTTCGTGTATTGTCCATATTCAGGTAAGAGATCTGCAATACGTCGATGAGCTTGGAAGTGTGATATAATTATGAGGTCCTGCTCGTTCTTGTCCAGCTCCATAAAATTGTATCTATGAAAAATTTATCCTTGCTTAACACTGAATACTACTTAATCCTCGAAGAATAATATCTTCTTATATGAATAGCTAAGTAAAGAAATCATACAAATTAATGCTAACAAGTTAAATAAAAAATAATGCATTTTCGTTCTTAATTCCCCATTTTTTAAAAATTTATTAGTTGTACGAGATAGATTATTTGAAACATATCTATTTTTTATCAAGGCGGACGAAAAAGCCTACATTTTTGCCGGCTGAGCGGGCAAAAATCGGCTTTTTTTCCGCCATGATAAAATAAATCGTTTGCACTATGGTAAAAATAACTTATAGCCTCGTGAGAAATTAATTTTTTTCCTAGATGCAAAATTTGCTATTTAATTTAGCACCACGGAAAAAAATTTTTTTTTTCGAAATCAAAAATTGATAGATAAATGTACCCCTCCAGGACAATTTCACGTTAATTTCATATTGAATTGCATTTTACATACTATTTGGAAACGTACACTCGAAAGAAGGATGAGAATCCTACAAATCAAACTCGAGTGAAAATTCACTCAAAAGTTCGAGTGATTTTTTCGCTCGAAAATTCGAGTGAATCACAAATCTTGTTCGAGTGAATTTTAGCTCTTATTCGAGTGAGTTTTAGCTCCTACTCGAGTGTATTTCAGATCTTACTCGAGTTACTTATGCGTGACAATATTTATTTTTAGAATAAAAAATATTATATTATTAAATTATTATAGGGGTAAAAAAACACTCCTGATTTTTGTACCAACGTTATTATTGATGAGTATAAATTTTTCAACACAATGAAATTCAACATGTATGTGACAATAAATTGTCAGATTTGATGTTATATTGACAAACGTAACATCCCTTGTATCTCAAATAAAAAATACGGAAAATTTATCAATGTCAACAAAAAAAGAATTTTTTCATTCATCTAACAACTTATTTTCGTGAAAATGCGAAAAACTTTGATAAATTCACAATCACCACTTCACACTTTGTTAATAAACTTTATCACCGCTCTGCATGATGAACAACACTGCATGACAATTTTTTGTTTTTCGGGGAAGGCCTTCGCTCAAAGTTGAGTGAATTGAATGCAGTTCGCTCGAGTTTGAGTGAATCTTTAAGCGAGGCACAAATTCACTCGAACAGTTCGAGTGAAAGTAGTCACTCGAATTAAGTGAAATTCACTCGACTTAGAGCGAACCTCTTAGTCATTTGAAAGGTCGAGTGATATTTTCACTCGAAGGAATTTAGAGAGTAAATTATATTTTTTATCCAAAAACTGAATATTGGTATGTAACATTAAACAATTATTGTAATAATATAATTTGCGAGTGTTCACGCATATTCGAGCGAATCCTTCACTCGAGTTAGTCTCATTATTTCACTTACGTCGAGTGAAAAGTTCACTCGAGTGAAAGTTGAAATTCACAAGAATTTTCGAGCGGAAAAATCACTCGAAACTTCTAGTTAAAATTTACTCCAGTTAAATTTACAGGATTCATACCCTTGCCTCGAGTAAAATATCACTTAAATTATGTGAAATGTCCATCGAAGGAATTCCGGAAGAATTGAAATTTATGGTTAGAAATGTTTTAGTTAAACAAACGAAATGTTATTTTTTTCTGAAAAGCAATCGACTTTTTGGGAAAATATTAAAAGAGTATTTAAAGTTATATTAAAAATGAATTAAAATAAACATCGTTTAGAGTACGTCAAATTCGAACGTATTAAATTGTTCACGTTTATTAACTAATTTACTTTCCTTTCTTTTTAACGTGCTTTGATGATTATATATGATTAGAGCGTTTAAATTTTATAAAATATAATTGAAACAGAAAAATATCTTAATCATTAAAATTGAAACTACCATGTGTAAGCAATTTCACGTAAAACATGAAGGTACGTTGAAACGAAATTCTCAATTAACAGTGATATTTATTTACTTGTACCGGATCAAAAATCTCAATAATATAATGTGATATAGTAACAATTATAATTGAATATTATACCTGAGCTGCAAAGCTATATCTTTGGGAATAATGCTGTTACACCTATTGCTGCAACAGTCATCCGTAACTGCACTGTAAAATTTTTTGATTTCGCCTGTATCATTCTCGTCTTCTTGACTTTTTTCTAAGAAATCCCGATTCTAAACAAACCGAAAATATCATAATGTTACTTCAGTAATACAGTTACTTATTTTAGTTGAAACATCTTGTAACAGTCAATTAATGATAATTGATTTCATTTTCAATATCAGTTGAATACATACGAAACGAAAAACTTTATTTTAATTATTCAATTATTTTTTGCGCCATATATTTCAGAACTTTATTTTGTATTTGCTTTTTATCATCACTTTTTGACATTATCTTTCTTCAACGAAAATCGTCAGTTTCAGATATAAATGGAAGCCTGTCATCAGGTATCACTAAGCATCACTAGTTTTTGTCACAAAACATTGTAAAAATATAAACGTCTCAATGTATCGTTGTACCTAAGATTGAAAATGATTTTTCGTGATGTACCTTGTTATATATATTTATATTTTTTTTTTTTTCAATACGTAAGCTACAATAAGTAAATAACTTTTTGACCTGGAAAGCCGCCAAACGTTTTTCTTACTTTTTTAAAGTTTTTTTTAAAGTGATTTAATTTATTTTTTAAGTTGCTCGTTGTCTATGAAGCTTAAAATAAATTCAAAAAATTGCGGTTTGCTAGATCAGCAATAGATTCATAAATAAAGTTTAATTTTAAATGTACCTCATCAGCTTCGTCGTCTGAAACCCAATCGTACGCGGATGTCCCAACGATTGTATCGTACTCCTTATCAGGGTCCATTTTTTTTTTTTTTTTGCAAAAAACACAAAAACGCGCAAAACTATGTCACTTTGAATTCTGTCTGACTTGAATGAAATTCAGTAGGAAACTGAGAGAAAATCAGACAAAATGAGTGACGTAGGTAAAAAACATTAGATAAAAACAAAATTGGTGCAAAAGATAAAGTGCAGCCGTCTTGGCGCATAGCAATGAATAAGTAAAATGATTAATGATCTATCTTCGGCGGCGTCGGCAGGTGGCTTATCCTGTTGGTCATCGCAATCATTGGCAATCATACTCGTTACGAAAATCAACGAAAATTCGAGCCCTGCTCCGTTTTCCGTTCTCAGTGCGGCCCCCTTGGGGGCCTTGGGTTGGGACTCCACTTGCATTCCGAGTCAAGCAAAAGCCAGAAAACTGGTCGCGGGCCGCAGGGGAAACGGCGAGTAGTGGGAGAAGCGATAGAAGACGGAGGAGAGCGGAGGCACCGGGATGATACTTGGAACGCTTTTAAAGACTCATTTATAAAAAATTACTGCTTGAAAACTAATTGAGATAAATGAATTTTGATTGCACAGAATTAAAGATGAGATTCGAAACCTTCAGAATCAATCATAATCCGAAAATCGATTTTTTGGACAGTAGGTCCCTTTTGTCGGATCGCCTCACATATTGATAACTTGAGAATCTCGGGGCAAACCGGACACCCTCCAAAATAATCTATGCTCAGCTTATTGCTCAGAAGTTCATTATTATTTGATCGTGTAATTTTCATACAAAGTTCATTTATAGCATAAACAGAAACATAAATCTTATTTCCTATTTTTTACTATTATATAATGATATTTTGGGGTTACAAAATTAGTCCGTTCTTTTGCAATTGTTATTCCGAATTTCAAGTTTCTGATTAACAAAATTCAGGATGATGTATATTCTTCGACGACTTCATTGCACTTGACTATTCAATCATTTAATAGTTATTCAAGCTTTTGCAAGTGTCAGATTTGCTCAGTGTCTGGAATGTCCTGACGTGTCGTTTGTAATAAATAAGTGCTAAACGCGAAAAAATACATGATTTTTATGGATGAAAGCTAGTTTCATTATTGTCCAGTAACCTATATTCTGCTATAAGAAGTCATTTTGACAACAATTACTGCAACATTAGTTATTCGAAACATCAACTTTTCAACTAAAAAATAGTCGAAAGGACACATCAAAAAATGCACTTGTTGCAATAAAACGTAAAAATTAATAGTAAGAGCCTTAATTTTTTATAAGTACTTTTTGAGAAAAATAAAAATTATCTAAGGGCTGCAAAAAGCTTTGATTGCTAATAAAATAAAAACTTTTAAGAATTTCAGGAAAAATTTGCACGGTGCACTTATGGACTATAAAACTCGATTCGGGGTCCACTTGAGAAAGCCTCACCTAGCTTAGAGACTCATCACTATAGATTGTTGTGTTCGATTAGCATGTTATTTTTCCAATTTTCTGAAGTGTCTTCAAACTCGTCTAATAACGTATCACTAGTAAACACATAACTTCAGAAGACTCAGTGTAGAATGTCTGACACAACTTCCTTAGTCAATAAAAAGCGAAACAGAAGTTAAAAAAAAGAAGAACCTATCTTGAAATGTGATCGTTAATCCAGATCTGTAACGTCCACAAATCCAGATTAGATCTACTGAGAATCTGGTTCTCGATAATCTCGCTCTTGCACAACACGAATAAATTATACCTTTCCCCCTTGCCCCTTCCTCCAGTCTTCCAAAATCTGTCCATCACAGTGCTGAACGTGTACCATATAATTGCAGACAGTCGACGGCGTTGTATATCAAAGTCTGTTAATAAAAGAAAACTGTATGCAGTGAAGTCGTGATAAGGAACTCGCAAATGATTTTGATTCGCCTAAGTGTCAGTTATTTATAACTTTTAAAGCAAAGCAAAAAAAATTAAATGAAAAGAAAGGAGCTTGATGAGTCTCGTACGGGAACGCGGCAACTCAATTTATACGAAATGTAAACTCATTGTGCGAAAGGGCTTCCCTCGTAATTTTTGTTGCCTGGTAAAGTGGCAGCGTTAAAACTCTGATTACGTATTCATGACACAGCCGCGTTCAGCAATGGCGCTCTTATTATACGACCGGGGCAATTATGATACTTCATAATGGTAATTATAAAACTATCAAACGCGATCGCGCATTAATCCACGGGCGTCCATTCATGATTGCAACCGAATAATTATAGCGCGCGAGCGTTTATTACGTGTTGTGGGATGCTTTAAAAAGAAGAAATCTTGCTTTGTCCCGTTAGAGTTTTTTTGCTCATTTTCGTATTTTCAAGGAAAACAGAAAATTTTTTTACAAGAACATGTGAAGTTCTATACTCTTTTGATGAAGTGTCCAGTTTGGACAGTTTTTACTTGCAGAAGCTGAAATAAGGAAAAATGTAATAAAATTGCAGGAAACGTCCTTTGATTATAATTTATGTAGAATCGTCCAAAATGAATAATTTCATCACTAGACTTAATCCGTCGAATCCCTTGGCCAAAAGAAGATATTCGCGTCTTTTTCTGATCCTTGCGAGACGAAAAAAGAAAAATCAACGTCTGTCGAGTTCTCATTTCAAGTTTCGATCGCGGATATTGCATGGGACGTTTGACGTTTTGAGCGCGTGTGCGTGCGTCATGTCAGGTAGTAATCCGACAAGCGGTCCCGTCCCAGAAGCGAGCGCTTCGATAACGAGCCTCTCATTGCTTCAAATATTAATGTGCTTACATCCAGCTTTGTCGTTTTCCGCCTGGAATTTCAAATGTTTCAATTCAGGCTCCTAGTCTTTTTTGCGAAAAGAAACTCCTCAGCGATGCTGGATCTCTTGTTTTTGCCTGCTCTGGAAATGAGCTTCGAAAGTTTCGATGATTGACATCGAATTTTTTTTCCAACTGCAGGTTTTATAAGAGTTCACTTATGAGAGTCTTACATATATTATGGTTGGGCTTTTAACTCCATTTATTTTTCATAAGTTATTTTCGGAGCACTTTTAAGATTCCTTCAAGTAAACTTGGACAGGTAATCGTCTCGAGAAAGTTAATTTTTTGTAAAATTTGTGTGACCTAGATTTGAGGGTACAAAAACTTATAATGCATAAAATTGTGCAGGAACTAGTTTTCCGGAGTTATTGCACATTAGGATATTTATCTGAAATAAACTTAGAAAAAAGTTAAATTTTCGAAATCCGAAGAGACGGTGACATAGACATAAAAAAATTGTGGGAGGGGTTTTCGAAAGAATATATTTTCTTCGGGATTTCATAATTTTTAAACTATTACTACCTGCTTACGAGAGAATAATTTAACAATTTTTTTAATTTTCGAGGTTCTAAAGTAATACAACTTTTTTAGTCCAGGGTCGCTTATGTTTTGTGTTGGTGATAAAAATAATATAAATTGATTTTTGCGATTTTCATACAAGTAATTAAGGTTTGGACTTTTTTTCTGATACTTATGGTGTTCTTGATCAGTCTTTAGTATTCCTACGAATGTAATTTTTTCCTAAGATAACAATTCATTTTTATAATTTATAGTACGGTGGTCCTTATTTGGGCAAAGTTGGACAATATTACGGGACCGGCCGGAAAATTAATCGAGAAAAAAAAAATTTTTTTTAAGTTTGAGCAAAATCAAACCACATTAACATGTGCCTCTAGGCGATTGAAATTTTAAATGGGAAATACATGTATTTATTCACTAACGTAAGTCAAGTGTTTTGTAGCCCACATAAATTTGCTAAAAATATTGAACCTTTGCTTTTATTGTTGTGCATGATGTCAGGTTATTATATCGTGGCAAAAAAGAGAGAAATGACAAGAGTTTGATTTCTAAGGATTTTGATGCACTGAATCCGAATATGCAATTAGTTTCATAAAAACTAATTGCATTTCTAAACAATTGTTATAAAGGATTCGTTATGAACAATTTTATTAAAACAATGGTTCTCAACAAAAACGTCTTCGCGTACCATTTTTTCTTTCTATAGAACATAATATTTCACGGGAACTGGAAAAAGGAATTTTTTCGTGATATCGACTGTTTTCGACATGCGCTTAAGGAAAACGTGTACAAATCGAATTCCAAGACTGCAAATACGTATTGTTTCTATGAACAACTTCAACATTAACTTATCAACATTAAAATTTAAAGTAGGGTAAGAATTTTTGGAAAATTCTAGAAAAATTACGGTTTCAACCTGACATCATGTACAGTAATAAAAGCAAAGGTTTAATTTTTTTAGCAAGTTCATATGGGCTACAATAAATCTTGAATTATGTTAGTGAAACAATACATGTATTTCTTATTTAAAATTTCAGTTGTCCAGAGGCACGTGTCGATATGGTTCGATTTTTCTCAAACTTTGAGAAAACAATTTTTTTTATACCTCGATTAATTTTCCGTCTGGTCTCGTAACATTTTTCAACTTTGCTCAAATAAGGACCACCCTAATATATAATTATTTATAATTCAATGCTCTTGTAATGAAAATTCTGAAAATTATTTATATTGTTATAGATTCAGGAAATAATGTTTGCAAAAATTTGAAGTATTTTATGGAATGTTGGAACCTTCGTATGTTATTTTTATTCATACAATTCAGTAATTTTTTTTTTTTCATAGATTTCTAGAATTTCGGTGGATTATTCTGTATATTTTTCGAATACGAAAATAGATAAAAGACCAGGGCATTCTGAGCACCAATAATTATTAATATATAAAATATTACATGTTTATAGATTTTTTATGTTTTAGAAATTTCTTGACTCTTGTTTTTTTTTTTTCTTTTATATCTGTAAGATTATTTCACATTTTCTTGTACTGTCATAAATTCCTAGTACTATTGTAGATCACTCTATTCTCTTTTTAGAATTGAATACATTAAAATGGCAATTCATCTCAATCGTAGGTATTTTTTGAAAAACAGTTCTATCATAGAATTAGACAACGCTGAGAATTTCTTGAGATTTTGTATGATTCGAAAATTTCTTTCGTATTTTCACGGAGCTTTATGTAGATGTCCAAAATTCGATGCTCGAATGGGTAAAGTTTTTTAGATTTTTACCCATTTCGTACTCCTTTAACCTGAATCTGTCGAATTCAACAGAATGTCTGTTGTAATCTACATATTGCCTTCTTACTTTTATTACAATTGTATCTGCGAAAAATCAACAGATTGAATTTATAGAATGCGTGTTTTTTTCTTTTTTGCTGTTGTTTTCTTTATCGGTATTTTTTTGGTGTGCTCGACCTTTCCTGATTCGATTTGATAATTGTTAGAAAATCTCGTTTTCACGCCGTGCGTACGGCATTTTATGTTACGATAACTGATAAAACCAAGACGAAGTAAGTGTTTTGAGGTAAAAAGGACATAAATAAGTCCACAACATTTTTCTAATCATTAACAATGCCTTCACAACATCTGGATGCAAAATGACGCCTTATTAGCGATTTTAGACGTTTCCCATTTTACCCCAAAGAAAGTATCCCACTTTGCTCCAACTGCACTTTTTGCAAAAATGTGAGCATCATTCTTTACGGTGTATAAATGACATGAAATTCTTTTGCGTTTTTGTATTTAAGACTACAAAGAATACTTGGAGTGTATTTACAGTCGGTTCATCTCGAAAAACAGTAAAAAAATCAATTTGCAAACGTGGGACCATAAAATTTCGGAACCACTTGAAAACTTTGACAACTGTCAGAGAGCACAAAAACACTTCTGCACGTGTCTGTATACCATAAAGATTCGCTTAGGGTCGTAATTATCAGATTTCAGTGGCGCACATGACATATGTACTTTCATCGTTTGCATTATAATTTTTTGTCATTAAAACTTTTTTCCACATGAAATAATTAAATTTCATCCACATTTTGAGATTTTGAACTTTCAAAACACTAAAAGCGCCAATCACTTCAGGGATTGCTTGAAAATTTCTCAATTTCCTTTTCAGTGCTGTGTAAACTTGATATCGTGCGCTATTTATAGCAAGCAGCAGGTTCACGCCTACGTCTTAGGACTAGGCACGCTTAAACGAGAAAAGGGCGTTTACACGGCAGATAACTCGGGCCGATTACGGCCCAAGGGAAGTTGGCGCATTTTTGCAGGACATGAATTATAATGCTCGCGCGCATAATCGAAACCTGCCTGGAGCCAGAGGTGGGGCTCGCGAGCTTTTCTCTATTTATGATACGGAAGGCACATACTATTAGCTGCCGCTTTCGACCCGTGCTGCTGCTGTCTTGCTGTACATACACCGTGACTCGTCAGATGCGATGATACGAAAGCCGTTTTCGTGAAATCACTCTGATAAAACTTTTTCTTTTTTCTTCAT
The DNA here is from genome assembly GCA_028476575.1 of Platygaster robiniae. Lineage (NCBI taxonomy): Eukaryota > Metazoa > Arthropoda > Insecta > Hymenoptera > Platygastridae > Platygaster > Platygaster robiniae. The sequence goes on from CM052021.1 coordinate 24,453,522, forward strand.
TCCGAACTTTAATTAAAGCCAATGTTTTCCTCGTCATCACAAGTCCATTTGTTTCGAGAACACCGATCTTTCGGTCGATTAGCTATGTCGGTACTTGTATCTTAGGTCTTGATTTCATTCGGTAAAATTTTAACTTGGAATATAAAGCTGATTGAAGAATTTTCAGTTTATTCAAATCCTTTAGAATTACCAGAGAAAACGATGAAATTACACATTTATTATTACCTGATGCATTAAATCACGGTTTTCTTCTCCCTTTTTATTCTGAAACTTGGTTCTGCCGATGTGATTTTAATTGAAAATGACGTTGAGCAAAAAAAGGCAATGTTCCTCGGGAGGCTGTCTTATTTTCTGATCATCCGCTTCCTTGGGCTCGCACGTATTGATCTGATTATGACCGAATAATTGTAATAATTACAACAGTGGAGAAGGAGCTATTGAACAGCGCGATAATTGCGATGACGATGAAAAAGGGGACAAAATTTTAATGAATATTAGCGTCGATGTTGCAATCGTTTCTCAATCAAGGGTTCTGGAAGCGCTTGAATCCGGTATTTACTTTGCGCAGTTTCATATTCAATGTGTACTTATTATTGGAATAAAAATGGCGGTTTGAGCGATCGGGTTGTTGAGTTATTTATTGATCGATTTATCTGGTCACTGAATGTTTATTGGCTACTGTTAAGTTTTTTACATTGCAGTCTATGAATAAATTTCATTTTACAAGTTTTTCTTTAAAATGGACAGCGAAATGATTCATGTTCAGTCTTTGCATGAGCACATGGTTACACATTATGACATGAAAGTATAATTTGTTAGCTGAACACTTTTTTTTTCATCATGTAAACTTATATTATATATTATTATATCTTTAAAAAACTCACTTGTTAGAAGTATTCCCCCTTCCTTTTTTGAAAAAAGATATTCTGTATTCAATCCGAGAAACTTGGATAGTCTAATCAAATTTCATTTTTATTATTGATTTGTGAATTTTATTAATGAATTCTTAGGATTTGGAATGATTTGAAAAGTTTTCTTCGATTTTTAAATTTATAACATTCAAATTGCTGTATTTAAATTATATTAAGTAAACCTTGTTTGAGTGATGAGATTATGCATTAAAAGAAAAAAAAAAAATTCAAAGTTATAACGAATGCGTGAAGGGAACGATGTGAAAGATATTTTCAAAGATATTGATAAAAATTTAACGACCCTGATAACGATCGTCCTATTTTTCAAGCGAGGTTGTCTGGTCAGCCCGAATCATACGTAATTCATGAAAATCGGGCCCCTTTCCCCTTTTTCCCCATCGCGTACGAACGTCCTTATTTTGAAGGCCCTTTACTTCCTTTTCCCTTTTTTTCGTATACGGGGGACGCCCACCTCTAATGGCGTGACCACGTGTTCCACACGTTCTTTCTTGCATGCGTACGCGTGCGTCTTGAATGCACTCGCGTGTACTCACGAGGAGGCAGCGTTCCGAGAGTCTCTCCTCTCGCTTTGAGTCACACCTGCTCCTTTTTCCCACGAGATCGCTTGCCTTTGGCCCCTTGTTCGTGCGTCTCCATCGACGCGGCTGAGCATCGCGAGGGATACGTCAAACGGTCAACGATCGGCTTCATTTTTTTCCTCATTCTTTTTTTTCTTCCTCTTCCCTGTCTTCGTTTTTTTTTTCTTGCCTTTCGATCAGAGCTAAATTAATTCAACCCTAAAATTGTAAAATGTCTTGGTGTTGCGAAGAAGGTGTATTTTTGATAGTTTATTTTTTTTTCCTGATTTCTGAATTGGATGCTTTTTTCGCAGGGCAATTTGTGGAAAGAATTGGCAGTATTTGTTGTCGTTGTAATTTCATAATCCTAACGACTTTGTAGTGACTAGATATCGTTTTTGTAATCCGGAAGGTTGTTTCAATACTGCAAATAGCCAGGGCAACCGAGAATATTTGTTTAAGTAAAAAATATTTAAATGAATTTTTTGGCTGTCAGAGTCAATAAATGAATATGATAGTTAATATGCATATTCCGTCAATATTCTAGTTTTTAGAAAATATTCCTGAATCTTTTGCCTCGAATATGAACGAATCTCGCGTTTCGACAGACGAAAAGTAACAAATGAATGTAATTTGGTGCTGCTTTTAGTTTTTTTTTTTAATTTTGACAGCAAATTACCGGAAAAAAATATCCAATGAAAATTTTATCGTCCATATATTGAGCAAATTTTTTTCATTGCAATAAGTAAGGTTTTTGTTAGCCTAATAACTTGTTATTTTGGTACAAGAATCACGTGTTTTGAGCTAATGAAAATATTCCTTGTACCAATAAAAAATTTTTGTTTAATATATGGGCAATGAAATTTTCATTAGATGCATGAAACATTTTTCTCCGTTTATTACAAAATTAGAATCCTGATCAACACGAAATGCTAAAAGTTAAAGAAGTTCTTTAAATTTTATCAAACGAGTTGTAGCTACATATTCTAAATGAATAATATTTGATGATCGACGAAGGTTATTTTTTAAAATTTTTGGAAATCTTTTTCAGCATGTGATATTATATATTAATCAATAAAAAGATCAAAGTGTACAATGGTCCATTTAATGGAAGTATCCATGAAATTTTAGAAATAATTTATTTATATAAATATTTAACATCTTTCATAAATATTTATGCCTTTTTTTCGTAAATATTTTCGGTTGCCCTGGTGATAAGTGTGTAGGTTATGAAGCCAATTTTAAATTTCGAAAATTGCGTACACGTATTACTTTATCAGAAAGTCTTATCATAGGATTATAATTTTTTGCCTTTTCTACAAGAGAAATCGGAGTTGATTTCGAAAAAGATAATTAATAAAGATTATTCATTGATAATACTTCGACTTTATAAAATAAAACTTAGTTAAAGTTCAAGATATCTAAACAGCAGTAGATTGTAAGATAGATTGTAAGAAAAGCAATCACATGTTTGGATTTTTTCATTCTTTTTAAACAAAATTTATGAGTATTATTAAACAACTACCTGTTTCACATGAATTATATACAATATACTATGTATCATACATAGCACAAGTAAAATACTGCAAATTACATGTTTTATTTTACATATTACTTATGGTATATGATATATGATGTATGATACATTACAGATTGAATATTACACTGAAATATATGATATATTATATTAAATTACATTACACGTTATACATTGAATATTAAATATTCTATATTACATATTGTATATTATAGATCATATAACCGCTAAGAATTGTCACACTGGCAAAAATATAATGAGATTTTTATCCTATATCTAAGATTGTTGAAAACTGTTCACCGTCCAAACTAATATTTAGTGTAACTTTTTTGAACTTAAATATTTGTCAATCTAGCAAACTGCTAAAAACTCTCAAAAATTCAACATTTTTTTAGACACTCGAAATATTGAAACTCTATATAACTATCTAAAACTGTTGGCACTTTTGAAATTGTATGACTGTTTAAATTATCGAAACTGTAAGAAACTGATTGTGTGAAAAATGTTTCAAAATGTTCTGAATCAGCAATAAAGTAAAAAGGTAAACTTTGATACAACGGTAAAAATCATGAAAAGCAAAAAAAAAGATTACATTGGCTGAATTTCAACTATTACTTAAATATTTGCAATATGTTAAGAAACTTCCAAGGATAGTCCTGCAGTTTTCTGATATTTGCTGTCTACTATAATTTTTCCTTGAGACAGTTACTGTCTCAAGTAAAATAATTAGATACTAAAAAAGGCGAAAGGTATTTATAAGTCGTCCTCTACAACTTTTTTTTTTCACCTGTAGCCACTAATTTACTCATAACCAAAAATGAAGACATTGTCAACAAAAGCATTAAATAAATCTACGAAAGCCCTGCGAGGCAAAATCATAAATGAATGCACTATAATCGTGAATAATATGTAAGTGGTGAATACAACCCGACATATAGATAACAAAATCAACCATGCTTTTTGTTTATTATGCAAAAAACTGTATCAAAAAATGTAAATACTTTTAAAATAAACACCTTTTGAAATTGAAATTTAAATTGTCTCAAGTAACTCTTTCCCAAAGTTACTGTTACTTGAATAACGTATAAACTTGTCTTAATGTGTGATATTTCAGGGACATTTTTTTTCCGAATAAATCGCACATGTCATATACACGCAAAATTCATCAGACGAGAGTAACGAAAGAAAGTGTTTCCTCGCAATTGACGAGTTTAATAATCGGATGCGTGTTATAATTTTGACAAGTCGTTGTGTAAAAAACTTGTAATTAAGTTTCGAGGTGATGTCTGGATAATGTGAGTCAAAGAGTTTATATTTTGATAGCTGTTACGGTGAAATACTCAGCGCTGTATAATGCAACGAGATAATTGGTCGCTTTACCGTTACGCTTATTTCGGTGTTTGTCATTCAGGCGTGACGTGTCAACGACTCTCGCGATGAAAATTCGCTCGGGTTTTTTTAAATTTTATTATTTGGTGCCCAAGAAAATGCGCTCTTTACATCAAAATTCGTGAAAGTTGCGTTCAGTTTGACATGACGACAATTAATTAAAGTTAACGAAAACGTAATGAATCGTGGAATAAAAAGTGGTAGTGGCGAAATCCAACTTGTTACACTGAAACTTGGCGATATTTTTCGAAAGTTTGGTTGCCATAATTTTGCGAATTAATGGGACTCATATTTAGGGCACTAACGAGGAATATTTGATCACGTGAATTCTGGTTGTCGCTTCTTTTGGTAATTTTTGATATTATTGAAACATATGTGTGGTATTGAGAAGTTAAATTTGTTACGTAATTATTTATGCTGAAATGCTCCATTAGTGGTATTTTTTGGGTAAGATTTATCAACTAAAATGGACACTATCTAAGTTTACGAGTTAACAGAAAATTTCGCGTTTTCATATTTTGAATTTCTAAACATAAGTTCATTTAGGACTTGATCAAATAATCTGTACTATAAAATTGTATACTCATTGTAAATAATACATACAACATCGTGGTAAGACTTGCAAAAAATTTCCTGGATCCCGGTGGATATCTGAAAAATGTTTCCCGGGGCGTAGTTGCGAAATTGCATCCGCACGATAACGTACAACGGGGCTACTTTTTCAGCGTAATGAAAGCAATAAAAAACGATTTCGAGATACTTGGCAAAAAATGCGTACAATCTGTACAGTGGAGGCTGTGTCGAAATCCTTTTATGATACGTGATTAAAGTCTTATTACCGAGCGGCTCCAAAACGCAATGTAACGCTGCTCGGAAACTCCAGAAGTCCTTATTGCCACACGCTCCCCTCTCGCGTTAGCGTAATTCGGCCGTTAGGATTATTAGGGCCGCGTAATTATGGTACCGAGAATCGTATTAGAGGTGCATTTTTACTCGATCCGGCCGGGACCTTCGTGCTGCACGAGATTACTCTTTTTAACGATATTTTTTTTTCCCGCGAACCGACGCCATTTTGGTGCATCATCACGATGCACTTTCTCCGTACGTGCGATCCCGCACATTAAAGGTTTATTATTTCTTATGAACAATTGAGATGAAAAATCTGTGAAATTGCATTTGCGTGCACTGCTTCGAAAAAAGTTCGTTTTCAATCTACCTGAATTAAAAAATTGGGTGTGTGTCGTAGGGCACACAGTTGAAGTGGAACACCGTATTGTATTCGAAGATGTCTAATATGATATCGGGAAAAAATTAAAATAACGAAATCATATCGAAAAAAGAAATAAGATAACAAAAACGCGTTCGCAGTATTGCGTTTTGTTGTTTTCAAGTTGATTTCGAGTTTTATTTTTATTTTATTCGTTTTATTCTTGAGTTTCATTTTCGTACAGAATTTATTTCATGTTTCGGCGGCTGTCGACAGAAACGTAGTTTTTATTTCGGGTTTAATGTACTGATACCATACGTAAATTTTGTAAAACCGTCAATAAAATAAATTAATAGACTCCCGTTCGGGACGTTTAAAAATGAGTAGATGTGTATCGTTCACAGTAATAATAATGAAGATAAATGAATAGCAAGTATTTATTGTATTTAATTGTTTCATTTGTTTCATTAAAACTTGTCGAAAGAGTTAGTACAGATCGCACAAATAACTGTCTCAATGTACACTGTTCAAAATTTTCTTAAATTTCATACTTTTTATAATCAAAATGTATTAAAATGTACTTTTAATTTCGTAATCAAGCTGTGTAAAATGTATATTAGATACACATGTTTTAAAAGTGTATGATTTAGGGACACCTACTTGTTTAACACACTTTCCATGGATTATGTATTAAAATGTACCTGAAATTTCATAAACTTGATATTTGAAATATAAGTAAGATACACATACTTTAAATAAGTATACAGACTCTTACTTGAGTAAAATAAATTTTTCACACAAGTTGGTTACTACGCTCATGCTCGTAAGGTGGCTACACAAAATTTTTTCTCAAAAGCGAATTATTGTGGAAACCCTTCAAATATGAGTGGAAACAAAATAAATATTCTGGTGAAGGGCCTGATGGATGGAATATTACATGCAAACAATGCGAAGAAATAATTCATCTTCAAAAGTTTTTTAATTCAACTGAAACTTAAAAATACTTATAACTGAAATAGATAAAAAGGAAATTTAATATAATAAAAAATAATATTTCTATAAATCTTTTCTCAAAACCACAATTTTTTGTACTAGAATTTTAACAGAAAAAAATTTGGTGTTGACATGGTTTGTTGGGATATAACGCAAATTACACATTACTTGTATTAAATTTAATTCAAACATTTTTATATGATTTTAATACATCAGTGCATAAATACAAATCTGACTCAAATTCATCTGGAATATAATACAAGTATATATTAATGTCATTTAAAAATTCAAACACAATTGATATATAAAATTTAAGACACCCGTATATTAAAGTATTGTAGGTGTGTATATATTTTGTATATTTTTAATGCATTATCAATACAGGTTATGTGAAATTTGCGTTCTACGCGTTACATTAAATTTAAGACAAAAATTTCTAACAGTGTATGTTCGTACAATATTAACGAATTGGAAGATCTAACGTCGTCCAGCCTAGGAAGAGGGTATAAATGCTACTGAAGGCTTATAATAACCAAAATAGGAAATATAAATTTTTCAATATTATTTATTGAAATTTTGTCATTTTTAGTAGTCTTTTCATTGTTTTCAGAATCATTATTATTTTTCGATCGTAAAAGTTGGTATTATTTTATTAAAAAAATTGAATTTTAGATTCAAAAATGTCTTATACTTTCATATATATATACGACACTTATATTTGAATTAATTGCTCATTTTCTAATGTAAATATAAATATACGAGGGTGGTCCTTATTTTGGTCGTTTTTGAAAATCGATAGACACACCCTCCTTAAAGTTTTGAAATGCCAAAATAATTCGAGTGTAAAAATTTTATCGTGATTGATGCACATTAACCCGTCCCGCAAGAAGAGTAAATTTTTGAAAAATCACGATTTTTACAAAAAAAAATTTTTTTTTTTTTGAAAAAATCCTTACTTTCTTCTTAGTGGTCTCTTTGTCTCAATATTTCTATGATTTTACTCGTAAGTGATACCTGAAGTTCGACAAAAATTTTCAAGTGTCTACATTTAGTACATAGAGTTTTATTTATGAATGAATATGAGAGTCATTTCCAGACGAAAGTATAAAGTTCTGTAAAATGACGAATTTCAGAAAAAAATTTGCAGTTTCTTCATTTTATAAGTACTCTACTCAAATTTTTTCAAAATCTTGTTCCCTGGTGCTTACCCTTGAAGGAACAAAAAACTTTTTTTGAAAATCCCTAGCCGATTAAAATGATTTTTTATAAAATCATAAAATTGTATATTATAAAATATGATAAAATTTTTTGAAATAATAACGTATTTAGCTTATTATAGCTCATTTTGACTTATCTGACGGTAGAAAGTCGAATTTTTCAATGTATTTATTAAAAAAAAAAAAACTAATTTTGAAATTCTGGTCTGTACTTTTATTCACTTAAAAAAAATATCAAAAAACTAACTTTTTTTATCCACACTCCTTATCGATTTTGTAACTTCAGCGTTCTCCCTAAACAATTAAAAATTTTGAAGTAGATTATATAACTAGACTCTTAATAACAATGACTCATTGATAAAACTTGCTGAAATCTTAAAATTCTAACGTTATCAATTAAAGTTACAGTTAACGTTGCGCGCGTATACTATATATGTAAATATGATAAAAAAATGCAAATCAAACATTTGAAAATTCGAGAAATATATTTATATAACATATTTTGTGAACATTAGACAATCATTAAACTATTGAGGCAATATCTTTTCCTTATTTTATACTTTTGAGTGGAAAATTCTAAATATTTCAACAATAAAAAACAATTTCTAATTTTATTAAATTTTTTGTTATAGGTAAGCAATTGGAAAACTCAGTATCGAAATAGGACAATATTTATATTTCTTTGCTTGAAAAATTTATCTATTACACATTAATAAACTCAATTCATTGAAAAACAATTATCCTATATTTAGTCATGATTAAATTCTTCATTAGAGTTGTGAATTTTCAGCGGCTGATGGATTTTTTTTGTTTCTTACAAAAATACAACACAAAAGTGGGAAATTTAGGTCTAATCGGAGAAGTATTAACAATGTGTACTTAAATTTAATTACTCCAACACGAAAAATGCGATAGTGGATTACTAAAGACTAGGTATTTGCAAGTGCCAGTAGAATAAACCATTATAGTCAGGCATGTGAACAAAACCTATTCCATTTGCGATTACGTGCAAGGAATGAAAATGCTTGCTTCCAAATAATTTTACAGTGCCTTGTCATAATGACGAATGTTGATATTCATGAATTGATGAATTTATTTATTAATTGATTAATTTATTAATTCAGTCATGAAATTTTGGGCAACGTTAATTTGAGCCAAAGAGTCGTTTTCAATTATTCAAAACTTGTACCTGGTAAATGAGAAATTCAAGAATACTTTTGTTCTGAAATACTTTTTTTCAAATCAAAAGATCATTTCGTGAGGCTTGATGGATCTCAAAAAATCTCTGAACACCTCTTCAAAGAGAGCAATGGCAAGCGTGAGATATCCCGAAACCGAACAAGTCTCTGGAAGTTGAAAAAGGCGTGTCGGATAATTGCCCTTTCGGGTAAAACACGTGAAGTCAAAAAGTGCGAGTACACTGCAATTTCTTGAAAACAACCGGTGTTTCTCTCTCACCAAAGGGCTGGCGAGAGAAAAGGCAAAAGAGGGGGGGGGAAGAGGAGAGGGAGGTCAAGGATTACGAGTGAAGTAGCGTTTAAAAAAAACGTTAGGCTCGCGCACGTACGTCGACCAAGGTCGCGATTTAATTGTCACTATAAATTATACACGGCCAAGGACACGTCTTAGCATTTATTCGGATCGTTTTTTTTTTTCGTTAGTAAGGGTATTTGAATGTTCGATCGGGTAGATATTCATAATTTGATTTAAAAAAAAAAAGAAAATTTTTGAACCTAGAAATTAATTCAAATGAGTTATGACTTATCTTCACTTCAATTTTACATATCATCAAAAAAAAATTGCTTAACCCCTGTAATTGCTTGCAGATTATTTAGCGTGAAAAAGAGAAAAATCAAAATCAAATTTTTTTCACAAATTACTTCTTGTTATTGAATTATAAAATTGTGAATGATTTTTTGCGTAATAACTGCAAATAAAAAAAACGACTTTCAAGTTTTTCAGAAGAATCCTGGAAAAATATGCCGAGAAATATTAGGCAGGCAGAAGGGGTAGAAGGAAAGCAAGTGGTTCCTTAAAAAAAATTACCCTAGCGTTATAAAAATATATAGCACGTATAAAATGTGACACACATTTCGGCCATTCTTTTTCTTACCCCGTTCTCTTTCTGCGGTTGTCTAAAGGAACGCGGCCACTAATATTTCGACACTGAAGACGCGACAGCTGGTTTTTCTCGCATTGCAATAAATTTCTTCTCGCGAGACGCTTTTTTCGCGCTCTGAACATTGGGCGATGATCGATGCGCACTTGATGAAACTTCAGGCTTTCGATTGGCAAAAACACTCGAGTGGTTCGGGATTTTTTGAAGGGACTGTTTTTTCAGATATTTTTTTTGTGGATGGTTTTTTGAGGTCATGTGTGCTGTAATTCTCGGTTAATTTAATTGCTTTGATCTTAAGAAAAAAAAAAAGAAAGGCTTTTTACAGAAAGTTTTTTCAAGTTGGAAAGTTACTTAATTTTGGAAAAAACACAAAAGAAACACATGCTTTCTATAGTCAATTTTCATGATTTCTCCTACGATCCTTGAAATGTATTTTGATTACGTTTCGGAACATCGTTCTCCATGAGGGCTTAAAATTATGGCCGAATGATTAAAACAAATTCACTGTAATATGGGAAAAAACATTTTTATTGGAAGAGGAAACCTGGTTTCAGGGATTTCAAAGAAGATTAGTAAAACAAATAATTAATGGAAAAATCGTAAACCTTTTTTGCCATTACTTAAGGTAGTTTTTCTAGCAGTGAATGAATGCTAAGTAGTGGCGCAGGGGCATATTTTTGAGGTTTTTAATTACTTTTGTGCTTGAAAAGTCATAAATAGTAAGCATCGTTTCCTACTTGAAGAACTAAATATCAGAAAAAAAATTAAATGAAAAATGATGTTAAATATTGAACATCACATCTCAAACGTGGAATACAATAGAAATAAAAATAGATAATATAATAAGATATTGAACAGAAAAAAATGTGATATGTTATGTAATACTAAAAATTTTTAATTTTCAAGTAAGTCCATTTTCGAAAAAAAGGGGGTCTTTAGGGAAATGGACTCTCGGACAATTACTTTTGAATGGGTGAGTTCTGACAAGCAGATCGCAGTAGAATTGTTTCAGAACTTGTGATTTTATTACTGTAAACTTGAGCATAAATCAATATAATCTCATATTTAATTTTGGATTTGTTACAATCTGACACGATAGTTTAAAGATTTTGTTTTTCTCTGAATTCTTATTTTTGTCATCCTCAAATATTGCAACATGATCATTCAAATGTTGGAATGAACATAGAAATTAAAAACTTATATCGAATTGGAAATTTTGGGATCTATGGTGTAAAAGATTCCCCCCATATACTTCTCCCACTATCGCCCGCGTTATCTCGGTCAGAGCGGCAAGTGCAGGGCAATATATGAAAGGGGCCCCGAGGTGCGAGGGGGGGAGGGGGTCAAGGGCTGCCCGGCTTGGGCCCCCTCAAGTGGCTCCCCCGGTAGCGCCGTCGCGCACCTGCCGCATATTCCCACGCCGAGACTCACGTTCGCCTCATCTTTCCTCTCGGCCTCTACCTAACCCCCCCCCCCTTCACCCCCGCCCGTGGTAGGGCCCCGGGCGCACACGTGTGGCTTACGAATCGTCTTTGCACTTGTTTATTTTCGAATATTCGAGGGGTGGATAGGAGGGGGCAGAGGAAGGTGGGGTAGCTGGCAAAGCGACGCGCCTTACAGGAACGAGAATTCGAGCACAAGTGAAATATTGACAGATTTTTTTTCCTCGATTGGGTTATTTGTAACATGATGAAATTGGAAAATTTATCAAAGTTTTCACACAAATGGCAAGTTTGTATTTTAGTAGTTTTGTTCTAATACACTAAAACCTCGATGTAGTTAGAAACTTGGGAAGGGGGGTTTGTTACATCGAGAATCATTCAGTCTATTGATACAGTATTGAAAGACCCCACGTGAGGGACCGTAAACGAAAATAGTCCAGGGGCCTCTTCATCCTACTTCAATTGTGTCGAGTGCAACCAAATTGAGGTTGGAGTGTAAACTGTTTTTGAATATTTCTATCTATTGGATTATATATAATACCATCAATCGTAATTATTTATTCTTCTCTCAGCGTGCGAAATAAGCTTCAATCTTATTTTTATTATTATTAATTTTATTTTAATTAATTATTTATTTATAATATATAATATTATAAATAAATTATTAAATTTATTTTAATTAATTTTATTTTATTATTATTAATTTTATTATTATATTATAACTAAATTGATTTTACTTGAATTCGTTCATATTTTACGCAACCGCCGAAATGATGGGAAAATTGTCAAAACGTAACGGTCAGAAATTCGTCGGTTTTGGGCCCGTGAGGCGTTGATGAGGGCCGAACGCGTTGTACCGATGGAGGCTTGGCTCCAGGTCCATTGCGGTGCCAGCTCGTTATTTTCCTTCCCGCCTAATTTGCTCATTACCCGAGGCCTTGTATCTCTCTTATTCATCGGGTCCATTAAGATCCTTTTTGACGTGGAGCGGGCAATTATCGTGGCGCAGCTCTTTGCAGCGAGAAATGGAAACGCGTACGCGGGGCCCGTCGCATTCCTCCGTGAAATGTGGCCCCTGGGTTTTACAAAGGTCAACAGGGGATAATTTGCCGTGGTTCTGCCGGGCTAATGGCGTGCGATTGAAATTTGATAGCGGAGACGTTTTAGGCTCGTGGCATTACAGGAATCTGAAAAATCGAGTCACTAAATGATTCAGTACATTTTCTAGATTGACTATTATTTTTAAAACCTAGGTACGATTATAAAAACTTGTTTTCATGCTTTATTTTGAATAGTCGAAAATACAGTTAAGGTAAATGGAGGATAGATGGACAAGGATGAGTACAAGAAAAAATTCCAGGCAGTGTCAGTTTTCATTTTATACTCCTTTTGATCAAAACCATGTACTGCTCAAGTTACCATAATAACGCACGTAAATATGCATTGAATAAAAAAATGGAGGATATATCAACTTGCAAAAGACTGAGGCTCAGAAATATTTAATGAACGTTGAACATGATTAAGTTGGAAACGACGATTATATTGCTGTTAGAAAATACGATACTTGATCGCTGTTTGAAGCCACAAAAATTTTCATTTCATTTAACGATCCAGTCATTTAGAACGACGATGAGTCAGATGGAGCGAACCGAGGACGATTGTGTTTTGAAAACTCAGTAAACGACGACACATTGCATATATACATAGGTATTAGAGTATCACTTATTTTGGCGATTTTGGCATATTCCGGACTTGATATCAATCCAGATACTAAAAAAAATTTTTCCGTACAGTTTGAAGCGAATCAGACTTTATCGACCCGTGCCACAAAGTGACTGAAATTTTTAATGGGAATCACGTGTGATTTTTTACACATTTTGCTCGAATATCTATAACTCTTGCAAAACTCATGATTCCGCTTGAAACTTAGCAGAGTTTAAGTATATAATATAACGTTGAAAACCCAATTGTTCTGAATTTTTCTATTGTTGTTATCTATATTTATATAGCAATTAAATGTACATGTTTGCCTGAATTTCATGGATATCTTAATACATCTCTTTTACTTACTTGTAACTTCTTAGAAAGTTAAAATGGACTTTTGAAATTCGGTAGAATTCAAATACATAATGTAACATGTAAAATCACATTTTTATGGATTTTTCCATTACTGCATCTACTATATTTTACAAGGACTCGAATAGTACATATTTGCCTTAGATTCATGTTTTTTTTTTTTTTTTTTTTTTTTGTTACAATTTCCACATTTATATGTAACTTCTGCAAAACTGATGATAGACTTTTGAATTGTGGCAGAGTCTCAGATCATCACGTAAAGTTCAAAATAAAATTCTCGTGATTTTTCTATTATACTTAAAATTCAATAGCCTATCAGGTTTTTGAGAAATTAAAAATAAGAAGAGGAAAAAAACTTAAAAATACGTGAAATTAAGGCTCACAAATACATTTACTTGCTATAATAATATAGATAACAATGGTAGAAAAATACAGAAAAATTTGGTTTTGAACGTTACATTATGTACTTAAAGTCCACCAAGTTTTAAGCATAAACCATTAGTTTTGCAAGAGTTGTGAATATTTAAACTAAATATATGAATAATTACACGTAATTCCCATTTGAAACTTCAGTCGCTTTGTGGCACGGGTTCATCATGTCAGATTAAATTCAAACTTCATGGAAAAGTTTTAAGTATCTTGATTGAATAAAATGAATGAAAAAAATTTCAACATAGCCAGAATAAGTGATACCCTAATATGTATATACTTCTTGCGCTTCTGAACTAAGGGGCCTGGCCTATTTCGGGAAAGCGAAAAAGTCTTGTGTTTTCAAAACATAATGATCGTAGTTTCGAGTAATGGAGCAAACCGTGGCTTAGAAACGCGATATTAATTGTTTCAAACTATGATAGCATCGTTGTTTTGAACGGCATTGCAGTGCCGTAGTTTCAAACTCCGTTTTTTATTTCCATGTAATGAATGTAATGTTTCGGAGTTAAACGATTTTGACAGAATGCAGTTCGTATCTTCACCTATTTACTGAATAAAAAAAAAACCAAGAAACACACAAAAACAACAAAACGAAAAGTCATACTAAATAAAATTAGTTTGAATAACATTGTACATCAAAAAAAGCTCTCATGATAATAATGATTCCTTAGGTAAATTTATTTATGAAATTTGTTGTTTGACATTTGATGAATTGAACAACATCCATACAGACAGAATAAGACTGGAATTTTGAAATTCCTTATTAGAAAACAAAGGGTTAAAACATGTTCGTTAGGGTTTGTTGATTCGAAAACTAGAGAATCACTTATAAACTTGAAAAGAACATTGACAACGGTTACGTCACTTCACTCATCTCCTCGATTGCCTTTCCTCAAATCTAAAAAAAAAACCGAAATTCAACCACTTTCTCATTAATCCATCCACCATAATATAAAAGATGGTCATTTTTTGCCCGGTTAATCCCGAACACTCAGACGCCAGCGTCGAGTACAAATCTCGGGACAAGTGGCATTGTGTGCTTTTTTTCTCTCCTTTTATTCTATTCGAATGGGCCCCCATGCTCTGCTGAGCGCTAGATTCGCAGGTGCACAGGTGTACAGTATCATTGGCGCTCTTCCCCATAACTTGGAATAGAATACACAAATGAGGGACGCAGTGAAAGCGCGCTCAATGCACCTCGCTTCTTCAGAAAATCAGGCGTTTTTTTGGGCCCCAAGGATGATGCATGGTAGCGAAGTGGCGGGGATTTGAATTTCGAATTATCATGCATGAATTGTCCGATCGTGAATAACGCTCGAAAGGGTCGCTTTCAGATTTTTACGCCGTGTCGCAACCACCTCAATTTGAATAATGTGCATTCTCCCGAGAGGGATTTTTTTTTTTATTACGAGAGCGAAGGAGTAAAGAGTTGCGTTATTTTCATTAGTTTCCCAATGCTGGCTTATGAATAAGGAGGGCCGAAAATGTTATTTCGGACGTCAGAGATATGTAGGAGCCATTTATTACGACGTCTGTACGAATGTGGAATTCAGCTAGATGTCCGAGGGGATTTTTTATTATTTCGAGAGCCAGTTTTTCGAGAGGGCTGAGTCATTGGTGTGTATGAAATATTACGAAAGATATATGAATTGTGTGAGATTTTGATGAAGCAGGCTTCGAAGTGACGTATTGAGTGTCGAGTTGGGCTGGCCCATTTTTCGGAGATTCAATATTGGGATTTGATTGTAATCTTGGGGGCGTCTTTTGTGCGGATTTTATGGGGAGTGGCGTTTTTCGGTTAGAGAAGTGGTTATGGAATGTCGTGATATACTCAAACAATATCATTTTTTGTGTGAAAGTGGAGCTTCAGTTATAGATATTTTGTGAAGTTTTTCAGTCTCTGGACAGAGATTTTATAAAGACGTGCAAAAAATTATCTCGTCTTTCAATAATGATCCAAATATTACAGTAATAGAGTTTTATATTTTTGAAACACTTATTTCTTAACTATCATTACATGAATGATTTCGAAAATAAGCATTTATGTACTAAAGGAAAGAGTTTTAGCCACTACTATAAGGAGAGTTTAATTTTAAAAAACCATCTTAGAGACATTGAATTCTTCATTCTCTGAATTACGATTTTTATTACAACATATGAAACCATCACAAATAATGATGTGTTATTATCAAATTTCCTGGTAAGGTCTCACTCAACAAAAAATTAAACTAATTATCCAAGCATAACAAATTGATTCTAGAAACATACGTGTCTGATCACGGCGGCTTTTTTCTACTTGTAACAACCCAAGGCGTTGTACAACTCTCGACATTTTTCGGAGAAATCTTGAAACATCTTAATTACAGTTGATACCAATGAACAAAAAACTCATCTTTTCTCCCAAAAGGTTCCCTTTTCATATCACAACGCCATAATTACACTTAAATTTTCACCGACTCATAACCCCACCAGGGCGCAATTATGTACTAAGAAAGCTGGCGAAATGCCCTACCAAATTGCTGAAACTCGGCGCATAATTGTTTGCCACGAAATATCGGCAATTGAATTTTTCGCATCTCTCTCTTTTTTTCCTTCCATTACTGCAGGGATACATAAAGAGAAAATGCAATTGAGTCGAAATTGAGGTCGCGGAAATAAAAGCATAACTGACCCCGGTTTTTACGAATGTCAAACCTCTTTCGACTTTCTTTTGTAATTGCCATAATACTGATTTCTTTCAGGAGTTTTTCAAGGTGTCCGAAGGAAAAAAAAAGTAAATTAGTGACTAACATTTATTTTAATTGATGATATTTGATTTATATGATTCTTATTTATTTCAAAGGTGTTCAAAACTAATTTGAAATTGGTTGATATGGATGGATTATACTTTCTTAATTTATTGACGATAAATTTTTTCACTGAATCGTTATTAGGAAACGAAATATGAGTAACGAATTGTAAATTTTCAGGTTGTTTTTTGAGCTGGTAGTTAAGGTTAAAATAAGCGAATTTCAGTAAATGCTATCAATCATTACTCGAAATAGTCATAAAAAACAAAGTGAAAAAGAACGAACATGTTTCTGTCCATTTTTACTATTTATTCTTGTCATATTAATTAACAAAATGTCAACTCGGGAGGTTTGAACCTCATAAATGACTATGAACCAATGTTTTGAAAAAGATAATTACATACATACATAAATCAATATGAACAATATTATAAATTCATGCTTGCATCAATACTCTCACAAATGGAGCTCGTGTAATCTTCAGCAAGTTTACTTTCGAGAACTGGCTGATTTTATAGTTAACATATATATATATATATATATATATATTTAAAAAAACCCTGAAGTCATAAAAATTCAGCCTAGGCCTGAATTTTTACCCGAGCTGAGCCTGTACAAATCGCGAATTTCGCAATGCCCGCCACGCGTTTCTCTCGAAGGGAATGCTTGAAAGTAATCGGTAGAAGTAGATTTCGAGCGTTGCCATTGGTCGACGGGCACAAAAAGAAGGGGCGCCTATCACAGGCCAGGAACACCTTCCCTGACTTGCCATTGGTCAAGGTGGACCTCATCTCCGTCCGGCTTTTTACCTGGCCAAGGGGAAGGGCATGATTTAACGCGACTTTTGTTTCCATTTATTATTACGACCACCGGGGCCTTGTCATCTCGGGCACGCACGCTCCGGGCCCTTTTATTTGCCGTGGGCCCTCTCGTGGCGTGACCTCCATTTTTTCCGGCCCGATATGTGCGTTTCTTTCACGTCCTCGCGACTTTCGAACGGGACGCGGGGGCCGTAAATCTTGCCGGAGAAATTCCCTGGCGACGTGTTTGCTTTGTCTTTATTGTCTCGCAGTAAATAGGGCGAGGTTTTTTTATGGTTATGTTTTCTTTGGGGGTGTGTGGGATAAAAAAGAAGAATTATGTTATGTTACGTTAATTTGATTGCATTTATGGCACGATTAGAGAATTGTTAGAACGGTATGTTAAAGTATCTGACTTCTGACAAAGAAAAATTGCCGTATAAATGTTCAGTCTGAATCTCTTAAGATTATTCTTGCACATGTAAAAAGTGTTAAAAATTTTGTGTGTATTATGATTATCAATTATATGTTTTTTTCATCACAAAAATCACAAAAAGTAAATATTTAGGTCTGGAATATATGCAGAGTTGACTAGTTTGATGTGTACAATCAAAAATATGAAGTGAAATTGCGAATCACTTCAAGTATTTTATTATCATAATCAAACATATCTAAAGCAGAGAGATAATCAGATTCCACATCATCGTAACCTTGGTACGATTAAATAAAACGTGTATGCATTCTTCAAATAAGTATCGATGCATCTAGATACTGTTGTACGTATACAATATATTATTATCGTATTGTATTCGTATTGTATTGTATTGTATTGTATCGTATAGTAGTAAAAATTATCGAGTTAATTCCAATATAATATTATAAACATGCGTCGAAGGTAGAAAAAAGACCGAAAAGGGTACATGTATGCCTTTTTTCGGTGCTTGTAAAACATACATAACAGAGATAGAAAAATCCAGAAAAATTTGGTTTTGAACATATCATTATACACTTAAATCATGCCAAGTTTCAATCATTTATCATAAGTTTTACACAACTCATAAATTTTTGAACAAAATGTATGAAAAACTACATGTCAATCCCATTTAAAACTTCAGTCGTCTTGTAGTACGTGTTAATCATGTCCGGCTTGCCTTAAACTTTACAAACAAATTTTTCTAAAGGGGTTCTATACCCTTCGGTGCTGAGCAGTTGAGAGTGGTTTAGAGTAACTTTTGAGGTATGTTAAAAAATGTTATAATACTAAAGTTATATTTCTTTTATAGGATATTGTTCACTTGAAAGAAAAAGTATTAACTCATAACAAAATATTAACAATTGGCGGAGTTTTGGCCTTTTCCCCGAAACAATTTTTTTTCTGAAGAGGCTTGCGGTGACCATGATGCAAGTCTAACAAATCAAGTTGAATCAAAAAATCCAAAAAATTTCATTGGTCTAGGAATATATGTGACTTTGAATCAAGAAAGGAGGTGAATAACAGTCGTTTGCCGTAAGGCCCATTTTATCTTCTACCTCTTTTCTGTATCCTCGGAGTCAGATACACTGGAATATCAAAAAATGTTGCGTAAAAACGATCGCTAGCTCATTTGCCTCATTTCAAATGAGTGTACATAGGGAATTAAGATGCCCTGTGAAGTGAATAAATTATCTATGGAAATATGCCCCGTTTTTTTTGCATTCAAGGGTTCTGGTGTACACACTTGGATGTCGGATTCACAAATTGGTTTTATTAATGCTTTTCCTGCAACTTGCAAGTTCGCGACTCCCAATCCTATATAGATTTTTTTTTTTCATTATTTTTATTGGGCTAATTTTGAGATATACTATTCGAAATAAATTTTTCACAAAATCAATTTCCTACAAGTTTTCACCACTGCCTTAATTTTTATTAATATCCAGTTTTTTATAAGATTTCAATTATTTTCAATTTTGTTGAACATGTTCAGAACCTTGAATACTTAATTTGAGAAGAGATGTATCTTTGAGGAGAACAGTGTACTTTCCCTTTTCAAGTTGCTGTGAAAATTTTGAAAACGCTCAAGTTCATTGAATTTTTCTCAATGAATGGGTTGTTAAAAAGTACTTATTTCGCGTTTAATGACAACATACATTTTTTATTTCAAATTTTCATATTCGTCGAGATGTCAATAAACTTAAGTTTTTTGCAATCGCAGGAAATATCTGCAGGTAATTTTCCTTTTACTTCTAAATATTTGGAAAGTGTAACAACCCTTTCAGAAATCCTTTTATAAAATTCTGTTCTTCGCACCGAAATTTTTTGAGCGCTATGTCAAAAAAAAAAAAAAAAAATATTTGTAAATATTTGAAAATTTTCTTCCCATAGTTACGAGAACTGCAATGTTCAACAGTTATTTTGCTGCAGGGAAATAGGTATTTTTTTGAGTGTACATAATTTGTTCAAGCTGATCCAAAAATGACCATCTTTTATCGCGATTAGCTTTTGTTAAAAGAAATACAAAAATTTCGTGGATGTATGAAAAGCAAAATTCGTAAGTTCGTAAAATGCGAGGAAAAAATAATTAAAATATTCTTCGTGAACTCTAAGATATCCTGTACGGATATCTCTGATTATTCTTTTCAATTCAGACTCCCTTAGAAAAAAAGGTTTTATGCATTTTTTTTAATCTATTTCTTTTTCACAACTAAACTTTTTCAGGAAACAAATCATTTTCAAATTGTAGAATTTGAAAACACCGCTTCTATTTATCATAAATTTATAAAAATATTTATCATAAAAAGTTCCGAAAAATCTCACAATTATAGAATGTTGCTTCAACACTAGAAGATCGAGTGATAAACATTCGATTCATTTTTTATGATTAAAGTAGGTTCATAAATAATCAATGGTTTTCCAAAAAATGTTCAAATAATTTCTGAAAATACTCTTAGACGCTTCCGAAATCTTCAGAAGTAAAAGGAAAATTACCTGCAGATATTTCCTGCGATTGCAAAAAACTTAAGTTTATTGACATCTCGGCGAATATGAAAATTTGAAATAAAAAATGTATGTTGTCATTAAACGCGAAATAAGTACTTTTTAACAACCCATTCATTGAGAAAAATTCAATGAACTTGAGCGTTTTCAAAATTTTCACAGCAACTTGAAAAGGGAAAGTACCCTGTTCTCCTCAAAGATACATCTCTTCTCAAATTAAGTAATCAAGGTTCTGAACATGTTCAACAAAATTGAAAATAATTGAAATCTTGTA
Organism: Platygaster robiniae; assembly: GCA_028476575.1. NCBI lineage: Eukaryota > Metazoa > Arthropoda > Insecta > Hymenoptera > Platygastridae > Platygaster > Platygaster robiniae. The sequence goes on from CM052021.1 coordinate 24,474,260, forward strand.
AAAAACTGGATATTAATAAAAATTAAGGCAGTGGTGAAAACTTGTAGGAAATTGATTTTGTGAAAAATTTATTTCGAATAGTATATCTCAAAATTAGCCCAATAAAAATAATGAAAAAAAAAAATCTATATAGGATTGGGAGTCGCAAACTTGCAAGTTGCAGGAAAAGCATTTATAAAACCAATTTGTGAATCCGACATCCAAGTGTGTACACCAGAACCCTTGAATGCAAAAAAAACGGGGCATATTTCCATAGATAATTTATTCACTCCACAGGGCATCTTAATTCCCTATGTACACTCATTTGAAATGAGGCAAATGAGCTAGCGATTGTTTTTACGCAACATTTCTTGATATTCCAGTGTATCTGACTCCGAGGGTACAGAAAAGAGGTAGAAGACAAAATGGGCTTTACGGCAAACGACTGTTAACCTCCTTTCTTGATTCCAAGTCACACATCTAGTTCTTGAACGATCGCTTTTTCATAAAAGGTTTTTCTTTTGTAAATAAAAATTTTTTGATAAAATGTCCACAACACAAAAAATCGGAATCTCGAGGATTCTTGCATACAGAAAAAACGTTATATTCATTTTTTTCAATCGTTCAAGAAGTAGATATTTTCCTAGACGAATGAAATTTTTTGGATTTTCTGATTTAACTTGATTTGTTTGACTTGCATCATGGTCATCACAAGCCTCTTCAGAAAAAATTTGTATCGGAGAAAGGGCTAAAACTCCCCTAATTGTTGATTTTTTTTTTTGAACAAATACTTGTTCTTTTAAGTGAACGATACCCTATCAAAAAAATATAACTTTAGTCTAATAACACTATTGCTACACTCTAAAGTTACTCCAAACCATCCTCAATTTTTTCGCACAGAAAGGTGTATAACCCCTTAAATATATCGATTGATCCAAAGCTCTGGAATGGAAAAAATTCTGACATCGCCAAAATAAGTGACACCCTAATGTCCCTAATATATACAGACTGTTCAGGTGGTTGAAAAATTTTCATGATCATTTTCTTTATAATATTATTGTTAAGTCTAAAGAGTTCATGATTTCCCCAGTATTTAAGCTCACGTACCACAAATGTAACTGGGCGTTCCCTATTGGCCCCTCGCACCCACGACCCAACGTGGGTGAATATAGCCTACAGTCTATTTTCATCCCTTCGTCGGGCGCGTGCGCCATGGGGGGTGCATGCGCCGCGACGCCAGCCACCTCTTCCCTGGCATGTGTCCTGGATGAAAAGTTTCGTTATAACGACGCTTGACGTTTGTCACGTCAAGACGACGACGCCTCCGACGTCGCTGGTCGAGGTGAGTTTGCGGCCGCACGGTGTTCTCCTGGCCTTGGAGGACGTCGCGGTGCGGCCTCTGCCCGCCGATTGCGCCCGCGGGAGCGGCGCTTTTCCGGGCTTGCGTCCACGGGCGTCGCGACGCCCCGCGCTTACTTCCTGGCCCGCATGTGTACCTGTACCAGTGGTACGTCAGACGACGTCTTCCGATTGACGTGCAGCTTCGTCAGACGTCAGCGAGCGACGTGCCACCAGGTCGCGGCTCATGCTGCCCGGCGACGGCGTCGCGACTCTAGGGCGCCGCGTTCCACAGGGGCAAATATCGACGCCCGCAGGCGCCGGCGCTCCCATGGACCGCGGCCTTTTCCGGCCCTGTTTTCTGTTACTGCTGAGCTTGGGCACTGCCAAGGCAAAGGGCCTATGCTGTTACTGACGAAATTTGTCGATTACACTCATAAGCAGCTATTTTGGCGCAAGATTATTAAATCATTTATCATTTAAATGTCTCCTAACTCTATTATTTGGTTCAAGGAAAAACACCATTCATCGAATACCCAGACAAAATATTTTATCATCCAAGTTAGTTCATCGTCGACGTTTTGGTCTGTTTTAGACCCTTTTCAAGACCTGTATATAACAATCAAAACAATGGAATCCATCTCTATCTATTATTACAAAGTCGGTTGAATAAATCAACTTACGTCATTAATAAATGATGAAAAGCGATAAGCGATGATATAACAACAGCCATCTGCATAAGCCCAATGAGAGAACTCACAATTATTCCCCGTCACATTGATGAATTAGATGTAACGAAAAGCATCAGTTATTTTATTCTAGGGTGAACTTTATGAGAAAACTCAAAACGAGTTTTCCTCTAACAATATGCACAATTTCACTATGTCACATCAATACTCGTCGACTATCTATGGCTGACTGATATTAAAAAATTGGTAGCGTGGTACATCAAATAGTCTTTGTATTGTTACATACATTGCGTATGACCAGTAATTATAAGAAAAATGAAAGCTTGGGTTCTCTTTAAAAATATCCCAACAAAACATCATAAGTGTCATTCCAATTTTGTAAATGTTTTTGTCAATTTATTACTCTTGCTTTATGTTTCTTGATAAATGCCATTTAACTGAAAAGTCTTTGATGGTATGAAATCTCTTTATTCAAAATCTTAAAATCATCCCAATCAAACTCATGACCTAGTTGAAGTTTATATTCTGTTATAACCGTTGCACAGTGGGCCAAAATCCCAAAAATCGAAGGTCTAATCAAAGCTTCACAAAACAATGTAAACAAGGGTTTTCAAATTCATTGATTACGAATCTGACATCGAATTTTCTAAAAACAAAATGGCGGTTTCAAAATGGCGGATACTTCTATGAAAAATGTGATGACTAGTGCTTCAAACAAGAATTACTGATGTTCTTAGAATCGCTTAATACTAGCAACATATTGAAACTCTCAAAAATAAAATGATAGATTCAAAATGGTAGATTAATTAAAAAAACGAACCCCTCGTGTATGAGAAATGAGCTTCGAGAGTATGTAAGGTCTCCTGATTTTGAATCTGATGTCAAAAGACCACAAAACGTGGCCTTAACAGTTTTTCAAATTTGTCGCAGTTGTCAAGTTTTTCACATTTTTCAGTAGCAAAAATTTATGTGTATTGCCCAAAAGCAAAATTGTGGATTTAAAATGGGATATCACCTTCAAAAACTTATATTCTGTGTAAATTTAAACTCTTCAGTGTTTTTCGAATGAATTTTGACGATACCGAACCGAATTTTTTAAAAACTTGAATTTGTGAATGCAGTTTTTTGCGGTCACTAAAAAAATCCATAAAAAACTGTTTCTTGAACATTATTCTGGGACTTCGAAGTTCTGTATAGTAAAAGCAATGAGTTTTAAGTGGAAGGATATTTTGCTGATACAGTAAAACACTTGCAATTAATTTTTATCAATTATTCTACCATTATCATGTATAATAATTATTCTACTTGTTCACAAATTGATCTATTTATGTAGATGTTTATCTATTGTTTATTGTATTCTTTTTTTTATGAATTATGGTACAGTTCATTAAATATTGTACGATTCGTTCCCTGTCGTAAGAATCATCACTTACACTTTCATCACTTACATCACCCGACATTTTACTCAATGATCTACAACTGGAGAAGGGATCAACAAATGCAAGGCAGACGGAGAAAGTGGTTTTTCTTTTTTGACTGGAAGTTATCGCAAATTTGTGATTAATAGATCTGAAGCAACAAGAAGTCTATGAAGTACATCTTCTACATTTTTTGTCTGGCTGCATTTTTAACCGAAATCTCCTCAGAAGCACTTTATATATTTACTACACGATTCTTGCGTTTCAATAAGAAATTGGATACCAGAGTCGTATTTGCAGCTATCTTCAGCTACTTTTTTTTAAAAGTTTTTCTCAGAAATGTTCATATAACAGTTTTTACAAAGAATCTTGATAGAACACTCTAGAACAATACACTTTCAGCCTTGGTAAAAAGTAATATTTCACTACACATCAAGGTGAATCATTCTACACTTTTGACAATATTTATAAATAGATACGCAAACGATTTTCACTTTTTAACTGTATTTCTGTATTACACACTAGTTAAAGCTGCAAAACCTGTTTTAAGAATTAAAATTTATGCGTAAGCCTTTATTAAACACATTTTATTCTTACAAACGTTTGAGGCACTTTCGGAAGCATCTGCTTGCGTGTGGTAGTTGCCAGTTTTGCACAATGTTGCAGAGTTAATTTTCTGCTCTAAAATTTTTTTAATTAAATTTTAAGTCACTAGAAACCCAAAGAACACTAATTGACACAAAAAATGCTAAAGGAAAAACGTACTTTTTTTTACTTTTGGCCAGGTTTTTGGGATTTTGGCCCACTGTGCGTTGGTTCAATACGTTATTTGGGGTAGTGCGATAAAAAAGTTTTTGAAATAACCTACTTCTCTAAAAACAAGATTCATTTTTTCGGATTCGAAAATTTTTCAAAGACGTTAACATCATTTAAATGGGAAAATGCTCCGACATCCATGGAATAATTGCTAGATCTCACAACTCTTGATCACATGGAGCCAATATTACTAGGATCAAATTATAGGAGTCATAGTAATCTCGATATCAATTTTATGTTCCAATTTTGTATCCCCTTAAGAATATAGCATTCAAAGAAAAAATCACGTAAAGGTAAGACTGTAGGCAAAAAACCTCATGCAAAGTTGATTCAGCCTGAGAAATGAAATGAATTGCTTGCAGCTAGCAATGTAGAAGTATGGTGACCGGTTATGCATTTCCATGTCATCAGAGGCATCTTTGTGCCTTTTTCACATAAATTTTTGTATAATTCAAAATTATATGTATTATACTGATGTCACTTACATCGTAGCAGTTATTCACTAAAAATTAAATTCAAGACTTACGATTGTAATACTTTCCAAAAAAACAATTTTTTTTATAATCATCTGTAGAATCACTCAGTATCAAAAAACCTCATATAGCTTTATTTTATGTTTCTATACAAGGACAATATGAAATTCATACATTTTCATCAGGGCTTTATTACATATAAGGTATAAATCAGATAGGAAATTCAATTTTTCCGGTGGGATCAAAAGTTTTAAACTATTCCAAACATATTCAAAACACTTATCAGATTCAAGGTATCAAATTGAAAATTTTTTCTTAAGTTAGTTACTATGGATGAAATGCTTTTCTTTTGTGAATGTAGCAAGTTTTTTAGTTGAGCTTCAGAAAAGTACGGTTAGAAGCTCCTCCCTTGTTCTGCAACCCGCGTTGCGAATCTCGCTGCGACCGAGCCGCGACAAGCATTGAGCGACAGGTGGGCAGTTGTCACCCGAATCGCCTCCGGATTTTGCGACATCCCGATGCCCACGCCCATATTCCCCGTGAATTTTAGTGACATCGAGTGCCGTCGCGACGCCGCCACACCTGTGGAAAACTGGGCTTCCAGGTCGAAAGACAGCCTGACGCCGCACCAGGCGCTTATCAAGCGCTGCTGCTGGACTCTGGTAGTTCATGCCTCATTTGCATCCACGATTTTTCCCCAGAGGAAAATCTCACGCCCCTGTCCATAATACAAAATAATTTTTTCAATCAATTTGTAAATTTTTCTAATATATCATAAACTTACACATTAATAAATTATCGATCATGGCTACTTATAAAATTTGCCAAACAAACGTTTCGTGCTATTATCTACACTTTTGCAAATTTTTGCAATTATTTTAACAAACTTGTCTGGGAAGTTTTTCAAAATAATTTCATGTAATGTGAAGAATGAAAAAAAATGTTATTATTTTTCTCTGCTTTCTACCCGCCCCACAAAATCCTTTCCTTGCCTCCAACGCGCATCAATTTCTCGACTACACCAATACTGAATAAGCCCGAAGCCTAATCACGTATTGATCGTTATTAGACCCAGGTTGTGCGTAATTAGGGGCGCCGGCCGGTCAAAATCGCGATTCCAGGTCAGGGCATCATGCAATACAAAAACACGCTTGCGCATTGTCCCCGGGCGATGGGCCAATAATAAAATATCGTGGCGCCGAGTGGCCGTCGATTATTTTCGACTATTGGGATCGATTCGCCGGGGGTACGCGGCGTGCGGTGTGATATAAGAAAAGCTCCCTTTTTTCCGCGGGCGGGAAAAAAGCACGGTTCTTCGGCCGCGGAAGGTCGAGCGAGGGAGCTTGCGATAAGACAAAGCACCCGGCGGTTGCTTGCGCACAGCCCCCAGTGACAGGGTTGCAGAAACGCGGCGGAGCTTGGCACCGGGCTTTTGGCAAGCTCGAGCTTTCGGGAGCAGAGTCGAAAAAGCGCGGGCGTCGCGACGTTTCATCGGGAGAACAGGAAGCCGAAGCTTGTTCAGGGCGCGTCTGTGCTTGCGAGCTTTTCGCGCAGGCGCTGCAACGGGGTGGTTTTACCGTAGGCTATATTTGGGTGAGTGAAATGGGCTGTTGTGTATCACGTTGTATACTGTGTCATGGGCTTCAGGGAGATTCGTCTCGGTTTGGTAGGGTTTTTGAAGCTACTCGGTAATTGGACTGTTAGAAATTTCCATCATTGTTTTAAGTTACGATTTTGGTTTTTTTTACATGAACGTGTTATCGGTAATCATGAATAAGTTAATAAACTTCTTCCTCTTTTTCGTCACTGTATCAACGTGTCAACGTTTTGATCGCTGGTGTGTTGTCATCATCATGACTACATGAACAAATACTACCAACGAACAATATCATTTATATATTTACAATTTTCTAATATTTACATACACTAGATATCGTCGTACAGCATACTATTTTCTAGGTATATTTTAATTGACATTATCAATTTCATATTTTTTTTTCCTGATAGGTACACCATTGCGAAATGGTATGGTTTTTTTTTAACAACTCTGTGGCGTTTTCAACCTCAAAGAATCGTTTAATTCGTACCAGTGGCGGATCCAAAGAGGGGCTGTGATGGCTGAAGCCCCCTCCCCCCTCCCAGACTACAAACCCAAGGTCCAAAATTCAAAGATTGAACGTTACGCTCATTCTTCAATAAGTCAATTTTCGTGCCACATATTAATTTTTCTGTATAATGCAATAAGACAGCTAATAATTGCTGCATCGTTGTATTTTTGTTTCATTTTTCAGATGAGTTTCATCCTGAATGAGAATAAAATTATCAACTTAAATTTTTAGAAAAAATTTTCTTGCGATCGTAGTTATTATAAAAAAATTAGAATAATATTAACATGAAAATTTCAATATTGCATCGGTTTTTTTTCTTTTTTTTATACAAAATAGTTTGTTTAACTACTTTCAGTTGTTTCGAAAAAAAATCGTTTTTCGGAAACTTCGATTTTTTGAAGTCAAAATGATATTTATACAGTTTTTTTTATGCAATATTGTCTTCTAATATCATAATTTTATTAAAAATACTTCAATCGTAATGATTTTATTTCAAGTTTTTCAGTAAAGGATTATTCAAAAAATTTTTGAAACTCAATCATTCAGAAAAGTTCTGGGAAATCACGGAAAAATAATTCAAACATTTCATAGGTAAAAATTCCAACATCGCATCAGTTTTATCCTTTTTGTAAATAAAAATTTGGGTTAATTAACAACAATGATGTATTATTTTTTTCTTAACTTAAAGCCGCCGTTTCAAGACTATTTTTTTCTAAAATCTTAGAATTAGTGCCATTTATGCACTTATTATATGATTTCTGTTCTTGAAATTCTATCATTTTACCAAAAACAGTTTGGTCATTAAGGATTTTCTTTGATATCATTATGAAAGGTTCACATTTGGAAGATCGAAAATTTTAGATCCTACTTATTCCATATTCCAGTCAAAGATTTTATGAAATTTATATGTGAAAAAAAATTTGTCAATGTCCAGGATCCGAACCCAGCTTGCGACGAATATTTTCTTACATACTAATTCGATAAAATCTTTGACTAGTATATTGAATTAGTGAAATTTAGAGAGTTGTGATTCAGTGGAAAATAGAGAAGATAATTTAGGAAACTTAAGATTGAATAAATTTACGAATTTTTTCGATTATGGTAGAAAAAACCAAAAACTTTTTGACTTTGAAGTTGTCGTATTGAGTAAGTTATGCAAAAAGTTTATTATTCAAAAAAATTTTAATTCTTTACAAACGTGTACCAACTTATTGTGAAAGCTATAAATTCAGTTCCACCCTAGCAAATTACGCTAATTCCACTTTTTTAACAAAATTTTCTAAAATCCGAGCTATGTATCTTCCACAATATTACGCTGCCGTATACTGTATGAAGCTTATACATAGTATTTAATGCGCGTACACATAGTATTTGTACTGGTTTTTATAGTTCAAAATATAGTCCTAGATAATAAAAAATTGAATAGAATACATCAGCTATAATTAATTAAAATATCTTCATAAAAAAAGGAATAAAAAACTCTTGCTGCATGAAAATGTTTTAGTAGAGAAATTTGAATCTTTTTTTTCTTCAAGATAATAACGTTAATTAAAAAATATCAGGTGTTACAGTTTTTTATTCCAAAGTCAATACTTACTTCTTATTTTCGACCAAAATCCATTAACATTGTTTGAAGAGTTTATTAGATGTTGAGAAAATTAAGCATAATTGCAAAAACAATTGAAAAGTAGTACTTTGACTTTAAAAAAACCGTGATTCCTCAACAACTAATTTAACCCATTGAAGAATAGTATAGTAAATATCGCGTATTTAACTCACTTGGTATAAAAAAATGACAAAATGCTGAGATACTAAAGTTTAATAATTTATTTTTTTTGTGACAAACATGAACACAAAAAATTTTTTACAGAGAAAAAAGGCTAACTTATCATAATTAGATGATTTTAAGACAATTTATTAAAGTTAAAAAAGATTGACATTCAGTAATTAAGGTAAACAAAGTTTTTAGCTGATATCTAAAAATAACCTGCGACAGAATAACTGAATTTCAAGCAAAAAGAAAAAAACACGTGTCTTATCTATTTTGATGAAGATATTACATATGTGAAAATTTTTACTATTTACACACAAAAAAACAAAATATGACAGTAGATTTTTCAATACTTTTAGCCCCCCCCCCCCCCCCCAAGTTGAATCCTAGATCTTCCACTGATGCGTACGGATTGCAGGCTAAAAGTTTTTTTTTTATATAAAAACAGTATAACCTGCTCGTGAAGTCTTGATGATGATCGCACATCAGTATTGAAACTTTGACGTAAAGAAATGAATTAAATGACTGGAAAAGTGACGAAAAAGTGGAACAAGTTTATTTATTGACATCACTCCCAGGGAACGAACCGGAAATGTTCTTTGAATTAGTTATTGGAGTTGCTTGAATTTCATAAACTTTCTGAGATTTTTGGAAGAAGTTGATTGAGTTAGATTTTCTCCTACATAAGTATACTCTCTAGTTTAAAAAATATAATGTACTGAATTTCAATTTAAAAAATGAATGTCGATCGACTCATATTTTAATCGCTTAATATGCCATGATATAAAGGAATTTTCGGCTGGGCCTTTTGATAATCTAGAAAGCAATTAAATATTGTGAAAAGATTTATTATGTTAAGATTTTATTTCTAATCTCAACAAAACTTATCTATGATCAGGGATGTGAGTTTACCGGTCAAAAAAAAATGGGCCAGATCATGGTAATTTCAGACAGTCATTTACTGTCATTTACAGTCAAATTTAAAAACTCTCTAATTATAACTTACCGTCAGAGCTCGTTTCTGGTCAATAATTACCGGTCATGACCCGAAATTCGATGAAAAATGTGAGTTAACGTAACTGACCAAACGATTTCCAGCAATTCCAGGTAAAAATTACCAATCTTGTTATTTCACATTTCATAAATGGCTTTTCCATTTTTTCAGAAAAAACTGTCATGTACCACTGCGTTTGGGTACATCATAAAACCATCGACGCCTCATGAAATTTCAAGACACCTTTTCCTTTCCAATTTTTTACAATTCGCAAAATTTAAAGACTTGTTAATAATTCAGTTTCATCTACTTACCATTCGGAAAGGCGGGGCTTTTGATTGAAGCCCCTTCTCTCTTTACCCCTTCTCTTTCTAAGCTTACTCTAATGGAAAAGTGGAGGTAATTGAAGTGTGTGATGGAATGTTGAATAATGATGTCTCTTATCTTGAAAAACAATTTTCACTCTGACTCACTTATGTGTTTGTTATAATAGTCTTTTGTCCAATTGTCACATTTACAACACAGTATTTATAATTTTTTTTTATTATTAGAGATAAGAGAAGCCATTAACTGACATTCCATTATACACACCTCAGTGATCCCAGTATTCCCATGATTATTGAAATTGAATTATTAATAACTGCACAAGTACTGCGAATCTTCAAAAATTGCAAAGGAAAAAGTGTCAGAACTTTATGAGGAATTGATGATTTTTGGATGATCTGCTGACTTTGGGACACCCTGTATATGTTGTCATCAACAACAAATCGAAAATATAAACTTCATACTAATGTTTAGAAATTAATGCATTGGCGATAATGATAAAAGTTTTAGAATTATTGTATTTCCGATAAAGTTCCTTTCAAAATTATACGTAAACATACCCTGAGAAAAAAATATTGCACTTTTTTCTTATCAAATTTCGAGATTGTGGTTCAGTCTCGAATATTGCACTTTCGATTAAATTTGTTTCATATTCCACTATATTTTTAACAAAACTTGAATAAATTTGCCAATATTTGCCATGAATATAGTAAAATAAATAAAGAATTCCGATAAATAAAGTGCAAATGTCAAAACTGTTCTGCAATAATTACAATGATTAGCAGTGAAAACACTCTGGTTTTAAAATTAGTGTATAAAACTGACGTGAAATACATAAAATAGAAATTTTTCTAAAAATAAAGATACCGAAGGAAAAAATCTAATAAACAACACACTTCATAGAAGTGATTTGTTTATTTCTTTATAAATGATTCTTTTCAAATAGAAAGGTTGTAATTGTGTGATTATTAATTATTTAAGGAACCAAAAAATATGTTTGCATTTTTTCATTAAATTCGAAGAAAAAAAAAGATTTAATAACAAACGAAATGAACATTTTATCAAGCAATCTTTGAGTATGTAATAATTTTGACCATCATAATAATTCTGACCGGTAAGGTAAACTGACGGCCAAAATTAACCAAAACTTTCTTGTTGTAATTGAGGGTCATTGCCAGTAATTTACCGGTAACTTTACTAGTAAATTTACCGCCTCACATCTCTGTCTATGATACATTAGAGAGCTGGATTATCAAAATAAAGATTAAATTTTCCATTGAATTTTGAATATCTTAGAGTCTATAAGCTAGTTACTTAAAAATATGAAAATATAAGAAGATCAATAACTTGAACAAGAAGTATTTCAGCAATAGAAATTGAGAGTTTCAACTAAAATAAATAAAAACGCCTTCTAGACTTTGCAGACTTTAGTGAACTTTGAACCTAATATTGAAATGACATTTCAAATAAATTCTTGGGTATTGAAAATTGTTAAGTCACAAATTTTTCCGGAATTCGAAATCTATATTTATTTATTTATTTACATTCAATCATACAGGTTTAGAAACCCAATTTACACATTGTAAAATAACGGTGCTAATGGGTAAGTACATAGTTATCAAACATACGTGTGATTGATATAGTCCTAACATTAAACTAAACAATCGCATTAACAAGTAATAATCAGAAAAATCATTTAGATATCCAATTTTTGCCTCATGATCGAATAATGCCTGAGAGTTATGTAATAACTATATATTATTGACTTCCGAATGTCACGGCATTCATTAATTCTATCCGACTGTGACAATTAGGTTCTTGTCCTCAGTCTTGTTTTCCATTGTAAGATTTTAAAATAATATCCATTATTTTTTACTAATTATGTAACGTTCAAAAATTTCAAATATTTCAAGAAATTAAAAGAAGGTTAAGAAGTTTTCTAAATGTTTATATTGATAACATGCAAAAATCAGTAGAATTTTTAATAATGTTCATTCATTGGTAAATCGCGTTTGTTTTTTAAGGTTTCTTTGAAATATGAACAGTAACAATAATTATTATTTTGATTAATATCTAAAAAAACTTGAAAAGTTTAAGCAAATCACAAAAAATCCAGACGAGTTGCATAATTTTTCATGAAATTGAAAAGGTTCAAGATAGTTCGTACTGCGTTCGAAATTTCCAAAATTTCTTAAATTTAAAAAAATCTTTAATTTTCTCAGATTATTAAAAATTCAAAAAATTATCAAGTTGAATATAATTTCAGCGAATATTCTTAAATTTTACAGATTGTTTCATTAATCATATTTCTTCGAAATATGCATAACAATGTTTTGTTATTTTTAACACGAAAATTTAGAAATTTTATAGGGTATTGGAATACCAAGGGAAATTTCAAAAAGATGTGCATTTTCGTAAAAAGTATTAAGTACGTTTGTAATCATGAAAATTTAGAAAAAATAAATAATTGAAATTTCATTAGATTATTTATTCTCTACATTTAGAAAAATTTTTCATAAATGCTGGTAACTTTTGTATATTGTTATTATTATATGTTAACGAAAAATTTACCGTTACGTCTTTTTATTTTTTAATAAAAATTGGAAAAACCTGAAATATGTTAGTATAGAAAATCACGAAAAATCTAGAAACTTCTAGAAATTTTTGTAAAATTTGGTTAGTTAATATCACTTCCGAAAGTTGAAGGAAATGAGAAAAATTCGTGAACTTGTAAAACATGATTTGAATAATTCAAAAAATTTTAAATTGGTGAAATATAAGTAAACATGATTTTGTAGCTTGTGCTAATCATAAGTCAATTAAACATGTATGATATTTTCTAATAAAAACCTGAAAAATTAAAAAAAAATTTCAAAATTGCAGAGAATCCTCATGGACTGGACAGATTTTTTTTGAGCTTGGAAAGTTTCGTATATTTTGTACGCTGCCTAAATTTTAAGAAATTCATTGAAATCCAATAACATTCTAAGTGTTAACCGTCGATAATTTATAAAATTTGTACTAAATGAGAAATTTTCGAAATTTCATTTAACTACCAAAAACGCGTGAAATAATTGGAAATTTATAAATCGAAAAATTCTTATCCTTCAAAGATATTTAATGTTAACGAGAATGAATAAAGAATAAACTAATAATGCTTAATTTTCGTCCTTAAAATTATAAAAAAGAACTTTCATGTCGATTGTTTGAAAAATGTTTAACTTTTTTTCAATACTTCTTAGCTTTACTTTTGATTACACCAAAACCTGCATTGAAAGGAACTGCTTTTAACAAAATGGAAAAAGAAAAAAGAAAAAAAGAAAATAATTCCTCAGCACAAAAACGAACTGTAAGAACATCACTCCTCGCATTTCCTCAACACGCCAACCATAAACAAGCAACAAGTATCTACTTACCGAATTACATATCCTGCATTGTACCTGCACTTTTTCCCTCCATTCTCCTCACTCATCTTTCATTGCTCCCTTCTCCCTCTCTCTGCTGACTCTTTTTCTTCTCATTCCCATTTCTTTTCACGAACGCAAATCTCCCTCGTGCCCCTCTTCATACTTTATGCCACGAATTGCTCTGTTTCGTAATTGCGGGCAGTTTCGCCTTGGAAGCCGAGCAAAAAATCAAACGAAAACCATGCACAAGAATATTATCAAGCAAAACGCAACGATTGTGCTTGGGCAAAACGGCGGCTAATGATGACGCTCGTTTGTGCGTGCGCATTCGCATCATTTTTTTCATTCATCCCGATATGCAGGATAAGCGGCGATCGCGTTTTATAATCGTCCCGTGACACGCGATCGCGCGCTAATGACGTTTTTATTGATTCCCGGCTCGCTTACATTGAATATCATTGCCCGCAACACTCCGGGGGCAATGATGGTTCGCGTCATTAACGAATATTATGGTGGAAATGACGAATCGACGTCGTTTTCCGTTTCCCGGGAGCCTATCAAGAGCCTGATTAAGATGGTCACGCTACCTGTTACTGAATCAAACCTCTCAAGTCGAGAGGAAAAAGAGTAAGAAGGAATTTTTACGTTACAAACGGAAATCTTATTGAACGCTTCAGAGCGATTTATTTGCGGAGAAATAATATTCGGAAGCTCGTGTTCGTTTTGTTCCCTTCGGTGGCATTTAAGTAAATTATGCGAGGCTTGTATAAAATTAGTAATTAAAGTAATTGCTCGCTTGCACGCGGCTGGAGGAGAGCGGAATTCGGAAAAATTGAGTGGTTAATGTATATTGATGTTGGGCGTCATTTATCGCCTTGGAGGAATGAACGGGTGGGTCGATAATGCGCGAGGTCGGTTTTAATGATTCCAGAGGCATTTGCATTGATTATTTCAATTCGTGGTGAGAAAGCGTTTTTTTTTTTTTTTTTTTTGAGGCGGTGATGGTGGAATTGTTTTTATCTCTTGGATTTGAAGATCTTACGGCAGTCAGCATTTCCAATTTCAACAAGTCACGATAATGATGATAAATTACTTTGTTAAGTATATCATGTTTCCTTATTTTTGAAGATTTCAACCAAAAAATTTTTGATCTTCATCTAGGATATGATTATGAATCATAGTGTATACATTTATTCTTCTGATCAGTTTCGGGTCACACAGATTTATGCATATCGATGATCAAAAAGTGAGAAAAATTTTTTTGAGTAGTTCTAGGGCAAATTCAATGCGTTTTCGGGGTTCCTAAGGTGCGGTTCTTTGGAAACTTATTATTATAAGAAATCGAACAAAGTTTTTGAGGTTAAGTGTAACTCATTGGGTAATTATTTTACACGAATTCGAAAACATCAGTTCCTAAAGAGACGCACGTAACTTAAAAAAGTTTTTTCGAGTTTTTTCAACTATAAGTATCTAAAAAGCCGCGCTCAACCCCAAAAAGGTAATTAAGTTTTTTTAAAAATGGGTTTCCATATTGGAACAGCATCGAATCTAAAAAAAATTGTTTCGGATTTCCAGGGTTCTTTCAATTCTTAGTTACGCTCCTTAGTAAGGGGCCATTTTACAGTTACGTCAGTTACACATTGGTGAGCTATCGATACACACTATCGATTCTAGTTTTTTCTACCATCTCGAAACTGAGAAATTCATAAACAGGATTCACATAACCAAACTTTTTTATGAAGTTAATTTTCCATTTTTACTGATTTTTACCAACAAAGTTGCTTATTCGCACCCCGGGAATGCACTGAGTGCGCCTTGTAAAATAGTCAGGTAATTTTTCCTCACTTTTTTTTCATCAAAATCAGTCTTATCAGCCCGAAACTAGTCAAAACAATAGGGTGTTGCCATTAGTTGTATTTTTACGTTTTTTATTATTTATTACCAAATAAACGGTTTTGCGCTAACAGATTGCTTTTTACTAATATATTAGCATTCTTTTGCCAAAAAAATTTTATTCAGATCATTTTTTGGCGAATTCGCTAAAATCCTAACGTTTTTCACACAGAAATTTTTAAACACGAATGTCAACCCCGTTCCTTATCTACTATATAAGGTCTATAATGTCAAAGAATATGTCTAAAATTATTCATAACATAAAATAACCCTATCAAAATCAAACATATTGACAAATGACAATTTTGACAATTGAGCAGACGCATACGTTGCTTGGTCGACGCGCGCATGCAGTGTTGTATCGACAATCAGTGGGGCCCCAGAGATTAATTAAAAAAAAAAGGTTGCGGAAAATTGCGCTGTATAGTCATGGCAACTGTAAAATGAACTAAACAACTGCACAACATACTAAAGTATTTGCGTATTTATAAAAATTCCACTTACTACGTTTTTTTCTATACCAGATAAGGTCACTCCAACAATGTTATAGATTTTTCACTTACAATAAGATGAATAAATCGACCTTTTTTTAGTTACTAGGGCCCCCTTAAGTCAGATGCTCTAGGCTCGCTACAGCCGTGCTAACATGTAATAGCCAATTAAGAGTGAACTAAATTGAAATTTAACTTAAATTTAAGTGTACTCTATGACGACTTTTTAAAATAAATTAGCGAAATACCAACAGTCCGATTATTTATATATAAAAACAATTTTTTGAAAAAAAAAAAAAAAATAGATCTAGGTTCTCGAAATCCAGTAGAAATATTTTAGAGTGTTTGAAAATTGAGATAAAAAACTAGAAAAAATTTTTGCTATGAAAAATATACAGAAGAGCGTCAGAAAGACGCATTTCTATTTTTATATGTGAAAGGAAAATTTTTTTTCTCTATTTAAATGTTTCATTGGTCCGAATTTCGGAAATCAACAAATTAACATTGTAAAATTCGAAATACATATTAGAGTGTTTTCAAAAAATCTAAATACTTTTAGTATATGACGTATTCATTAAACTTATAATTTTTCAAAGCCTTATTTTGCACGCTTCCACTATTATATATATTATTTGACTTCTTATCGAAATATTTCAAATGCATTATCGCTTTTTTACTTTATGAATCTAAATCGAAAAAGAAGCATTACGAAAAAGTAAAGAATTGACGGCTTACCAACTTGGAAATTGTATTTCAAAATTTAAAACTTTCTAAGTAAAACATTAAAGAGAAAAACACAAAAATTCAAAAATTATATGATGAAAACCGATATAAAATATTGGTCGTTGAAATTTTGAAAATGTTTGAATTTTCTAGCTGCTGAGAAGGCACCTTGAAATGAAACCACTTTGAAAAATGATAACTATAACTTTCAAGCGTGATTGTCGATCACATGGTTGAAAATTGTCCATTTTATAAATAGGGAATATCAAGAACTTGTGAAAAAAAGCGGTATTCAAAAGTTTGATTCTAAAAAATTCTTTTGTATGAATCTGAAATAATAATCAAGACACACGAAATCAGGAACAAAAAATTCGAAAAACTCTTATGTTTTTCAAAAATAATAGAGCAATATTTTCATTCACCTCTGAAAAATGTGCGCAGGGAATTTGATAAAAGCAGAAATTCAACTCCTTAAATTTGGTATTCCATATCGAACGACCTTTTTTTTTCGATAATACGACATTTCTCCTGAATCTTTCCGCAAATACGCAATTAACATCTTCATAATTTATCTTCACCTTACAAAACGACATTCCTAATGATAACGCATAAGAAACTATTTTAATAACCCCATAAACGATCGTCCCCATGCTTTCATTAATTATCTCAATACGTTATTGATAGTAGAGAAGCTGAAATCGGGAGCTCTTTGAGATAAAGATTCCGCGGAATGGCTGCATTTGCATGTGATAATGAAGCTTGGTAAAATTAAGGGAAAACTTTTCATAATTTTTTGCGCGGGCATCGGCTTTTGACAGATATACAGGTACCTGCATGAGCGCAATAATCACAGTACGCGCTTACAATTGTAGCTCGTGCAAGCTCTTCTCGCGCATCCAGCCGGTTCTTCACGAGCAAAATAAGGCCCCTTCGGCATTGCGCTTCGTAATTGAAGCGACCTGTAATTGGATCGCCAATAATAACGAGCGTTTCGCTAGCTGCCAACTTTCTTGCTCGTGCTTTCCTACTTTATCCCCTTCTTTCACGCCAAGTATTACGACCCGCCGAGCATTGAACCGCGATGCTGATTGACTTGATAAATCATCTGCGCTTTGTTTTTGTTTTTATGACTTTAGTGCGCCGTTTGAAATTATGACGAGGCTTTCGATTGCGAATACCGAAACTCAATAGCCAAGGGAAAGGCCCATTTTCGGGGGTTGATTCGAATTACATTGATTTACATTAACAAATTCAATAGTTGAAATCAGGCCCGTGCGCAGAAATCTGTTTCTAGGGATTTTACATCTGTCTTGTCAAGTTTTTAGAACGATTTGTGAATTTTATGAAAAATTTTTTGAATTTCAGATATAAGTAATTTTTCGACTACCTTATTTTTGGAGAAAAATTGTACAATTTTATAATTTTAGATGGAACAGAGCAATCTATTAGTAATTTATGTACAAATATCGATAAAGAGAATGCTTTTTCACTTTTTATTAGAAATTTTCACAATTCTAGCAATAAATTTTAGAAATCTGCATATAAATACATGAAAATACTGGAAACCTTAGTTCTTGAAATCTATAGCACGATCATCCCTAAAATCTATAGATCATGCTAGAAAACCTTACGTAATTTTATGAATATAGAACAAAAATGAAATATGAAAAATACTAGATAATATTTACTTTTTTTAAAGAAGCTATTTAATTCTTCTAAAATTTCTGTAATTCTAAAAATCAAGAAACTTCGATTTCATGAGCATTGAATTCTAATAATATATGTGTAAAGAAAACCATAAAAATACTGGAAAAATGTTTAAATTTCAAAAATCTGTTAAAAATTCAAAGAATATTGAGGACACTCTAAATATATAAAGAAACTGTTTTCTGCAAAATCGATCAAAATACTGCAAATATTTTAAACTATTAATACTAGGAAATCTAATTCTTGAAAGTCAAAGATGTATCTTTGTGAAAACCTTAAAATTTTCCAACATTTTATAAAAACCAGGAATTAAAAAAGAAAATACATGTATCAGAAAATACAAGTATATCTATGAAATATTAATATCTCTACAACTATCAAAACTAGAGCATCGAATTCCAGAAATTTATAGAGAAATATACAAGAAAACCGAGCAATCTTTCAAATCGTAGAAAAACTGAAGAAATACGAAAAATACTAGAAGAAATGAATCCGAAAAATCCTTTGAACACGTAAACTTCAATAAACTCCAAATTTTACAGTTCGACATTCTCGAAATCTATAATAATTTAAATGAAAATGCTAGAAATATATTAAAATACTAGTAAATCCTGTCACAATTTATAGATCTTGAAAAAATACGAATAATTTCACAAATACTGAATAATTCTTCAAATCGTAGAAAAACTGAGTGTATATGAAGTATAAAAAAGAAATAAAAATCCATTCAGACGCTGTTTTCCGGAAATTATCATGCAATGCAAGATATCAAAATTTATATCAAAACGTAGAAACCAATAATAAAAGCATTTCATCGAAATCGTTTGAGAGATCTTGTTGGGGGGGGGGGGCTATAACCCAAAATCCCCTCCTCTCCGTCCGCACGGGCTTGGTTGAAATTCAAACACGCAAAAAACAACATTTATTCTGTGCTTTAATAATAATTTCCTAATTACATCAATTTTCTGAAAATTTAAATACCTCGAAAGTTAAAAAC
This sequence comes from Platygaster robiniae, assembly GCA_028476575.1. Lineage (NCBI taxonomy): Eukaryota > Metazoa > Arthropoda > Insecta > Hymenoptera > Platygastridae > Platygaster > Platygaster robiniae. The sequence goes on from CM052021.1 coordinate 24,493,388, forward strand.
TACTTAGCATCGATTTTTTGAGTGCGAAGTATTGATATATGGAACAAGGGAGAATATGCAATTTTTGCTGCAACACGACAAATCCTCAGTGCAAAAAATATTGTTTAAATTGGACGGTACAAAGCACACGTTAAATTGCGCCAATTCTCGGGCAATAATAATTCTCAACACTTTCATTCAACGTAATTTGAGTTATTACGGTTGAGGTGGAAAAAAATTCATGCAAGGAGATCTCTGAAAAAGTCGTAATCGTTTTCTACCGATCGCAAATTGTATCTCGTACGGCGCCAAGCAAATTGCAGACTGTAAAGGAGGCTGCGGGAGCGATGCAAAAGTGCCGTCGCGGACATATACCTTCCATTACGAAGGCGCTCGAGGTGTCGCGCAACCGCGATTTAAGTGCCACCATTGAGCGGAGCGTGCGATGCACGTGTTCCATCTGCATTCAAACGAACAAAAGGTTGCAAAGAAATAAAAGATTTGACCGCTGTTTCAAAGCTGTTGATTGTATTGAGTGAGTAAATTGAGACTCGGAATGTGCGACTGCGATCACGTTTGGGAAATTGGCTTCTGTGACAGAATGAGCTACTTTCGTAGGAACCGATCACAATTTATTTGATTCGCGATAGATTTCAACGGAACCTTAAGTAGATTCGGTCAGGTACTTCAAAGAGAGGGTAATGATAAGGGTAAAATCCCCTAGCCATAAGGAGCTTGAAAATCCAAAGCACAGATTTAATTTTTTCTAATTTTTTTTATCAAATCATTTTTTTTTTTCAAAACAATTAAGTGCATTCGTTTTTATAAACAAAAAAATGCGGAAGAAGTGTAAATTTCAAGGAAATTTTTTATTTCCACAATTTTATTCATAAAAAAAAAAAAAAAAAAATGCTTAGTATTTTAGATCACATAATTACTATATGAGCTTTCTAAAAAATTAAACTTTCCTCAACATGAAATGAATCGTAAATATTTATTGAAAAACTAAATTTACTGCATTTTGAAAAAGCTATTATTGTGATAAAAAGAAATTTAAATTTCATGATAACCAAATTGAAAAATAAAAATTTTTTAACTTTTTTGAAAGTCTAAACAATCACACAATAAAAAAACGAATGTTTGAATAATAAGATCGTGACGAAAACTTTTGAATAAAAAAATGCACCTCACTATCATCGACTACTCAATGATTAGTTATGTGGATTTTGAAATTTTATAAACTGTTTATGACGATTTTTTTCATTGGATACACAACGAAATTAACGTCATAAACGAAGACAAGAAATAAAAAAATGACCTAAGTGTTCTGATTTCGAAATTTTGAATGAATGACAAATGGAAATTTCAAGATCAAACAATTAGTGATTTTATGTTTAGAATGAGAAATTGTCAAAATAAAAATCTTTAGCATCTAAAAACTGAATTGACTTTAATTTAATAAATTCGTGTTGGATATTAATTATATTTCTTTTTACTACCTTTAATAAATGCTTTCAATAAATTTTAAATGAAACTTTTCCTTGAATTCACTGTTGAGTAAGAAATAAGAAAAAAATTAAGAAATAAATGAATGATAAATAGTAATAGGTATAGACTTAATTGAGGGAAGATATAAATCATTGATTAAAGAAGATTTGTCACCCTAATAGATTCATGAAATGTACTTTTTGGAAATTATGGCTCCGTGTGATCTATTTTTGGTTGGAAATTGGAAATGGAGATTGAAGCGTTTTGAATTTAAAACAGTTCATTTAAATAGATTGAATGATTGTTCGGTAGGGATTTCCTACAATCAAATTCAGTCCAGTATATAATAAAGAATCGTCAATTTTTATTGAAAAACCAAAATCACTGCTTTTGCAAAAGCTACGATTGCAAAGAAAATAATTTTTGATCATGCGATTTTTAAAATTAAAAATTTGTAACAAAATTGGTCGATGGTTGAACAATTTATAGAATTCGCGGACAATAAATTAATTGAATAATAAAAAAATGTTTGAGTATTGAAATTGTAACTTGAACTTGAAAAAATATTCCTCACTGATATCGACTACTCAAGAATTGATAATGAAAAATCTTAAATTTTATGAATCCTAATAACAATTTTTATAAATCAGATTTACAAATAAATAAAAGTCAAAAACAAAGCAAGAAATTGAAAATATTGACCAAATTATACTGATAAATTCAATTCGTAAAAAATGAAAATTTTAAGTTGAATAATATAGGATTCTGATATTTTCACGAGACATTTCTAAAATATTCAATATTTTGCATAAAAAAACGGAATTAACCGCAATCTTATGAATTTTTATGTATAAATGGTAGAACTTCTTCTTATAATTATTTTTCGGTGGTTTGAATTCGGAAATTTTTGTTGAAAATTTCGTTGTCGAATTTTCCGTAAAGTAAAAGAGTTGAAAAAAAATTAGAAACGACTGATTGGAAAATATTTATAGATAAAGACCCAACTAATAAAATGTAGAAAATTTCGATTAAAAAAACTTGCGAGTATAATATTTTGGATGAGTCATTTTCAAAATTGTAATAAATGGGCAAACAGTCATTTTTGCATGATAATCGATCATTCAGTGAAAGATGAAATTTATTCTCTTTATTCTATTATCCAGTTTTTTTTTATATTACTATCAGTTTTCAAATTAATGTATACTTTGTGTAAAATATATTATTTATGTAAAAAATTAGAGTGGTCAAACGACCAAAAGTTGTTAAATGGTTCAATGTCTAATAGGTTACTAAAAAAACACTGATTTCTCGTTTTTCAATATATTATTTATTATATTATTCATAATATACGATATCTTTCGTCGAAAAGTGAAAACCTTAATTAGTAACAAATTAACGCAAAAACCACTATTGGGCGAACGACCAATTTTTGTATAACCGTCGATTATTTTATCAATAATGACATTCTTTCCCTTAATTTTACTTCCCAGTTTTTTTTTTTATACAAGTATCCGTTTTTGAATTTATATACCCTTCTTTAAAACAAATTATGTATTTTTGTAAAACATGGGGGTGCTCAAACGACCAAAAGTAGTTGAATGGTCCACGGTCTAACAGGTTACTAAAAAAACAGTGATACGTCGTTTTTCCAGCATCATATTCTTCATAATATACTGTTTATTCTGTTTAAACGTGAAAACCATTATTTAAAACAATAATATAAAATCGACACGTAGGTAAACGATCATTTTTGCTTTAAAATTTTCAACGCGATTATACAAAGATAAAACTCACCTGAAATAAATAGCGCTCATTAGACTATGTATGCGTTTGTCTACCACGTCTCATTGGCACGTTTTAATATGGCTGTTGTCAATCTCGTTCTACTCATTCTAGTTTATTCAATGTCAAAATATTTTATACATTTCGTGCAAGGACAATCATTTTGCGTATTCTTTGTTGCAAACGAATTTTCATCACTGTGGGATGTTGACTTTTTGGGTAGCGTGACCTGGCACTCAGGCAACATTTTCTTTGAATGATTCGAAAACTAAGGGTGGGTAAACTTAAATATTTCTTGACCATCATGGTCATACAATAATCAATTAATTACTATAATAATATTGACAAAAACAAAACAAAACAAAAAAAAAAAAAAAAAAAAAAAAAAAAACGAAAATGGGTTGCCAGCGTGAACCTGGCACCCGGCAATTAGTTTTTTAAAAAATAAGCCAAACGAAAGATGGGCAATCAAAAGCTTTTTACAGGCAACAAAATAATTATTCAAACATAATATCCAGTTTCTTTTGAAAAAAAGCCATACATTTATTTATAGATAGATGTGTATAACTGTGTCAATACCTTGTTATTTAAATTCTTTTTACTATTCATATTTTTCTATTAATATGAAAAAAATACAAGAAAAATGTATATTTCCTAATTTACATAAAAAGATATTGACGATAAAAAAATTAGTATACACGTAAAATATGATATTCGCAAAAACATCAACAACCCCATTGCGCCTAGTACCTACATCGGCATTTCTCTCATACACGGCTTGGCGCGCGCAAGGAGTGTGCGCGTCACACGCTGCGCGCGTGGGGTCGGCATGCGCGTAAAGCGTGGCCCTCTTTTTTCATATTTACCATGGCACTATAGCGCGCTTCGCTACTCCCACCACCTGAGACCTGAGACGCGCGTCGACCAATCCCTCGGCGCGCTTCCCCCACTCCCTGCTCCTTGATTACATACCCACTGATTCTCTTCTCCCGTCCCTCCCACCTCCCGCGAGCTGTGACTCCCGACCCGTGCGCACCTGCTGCCGATTCCCACACTCGTAGCCGGACGTGACGTCACGGCCTCCACTCACTTACCTTGCACTGGCACACGCACAAGCGCGCCCATTGCACGGAGGAAACTTTGATTACGAGGAATGACAGTTTCGATCCCTCGGACCTGATTTCTTTTTTTTTCAATTTTTTTTTTTTTTTATTTCGCGTACAGAAAAAAGTCCCCGGGCCATTAAAAGTGCTCGAGATCGAAGGGGCCGAGTTTTATCGGCCCCCCTTATCGATGCGGATTTTATGACTCTGGTACGTGGACACGGATTTTAGAGTCCATTAAAATCGAACTGTCGCGACGGAGCATTTTGGCGTAAACTGGGAAAGGCGGGAGGTTGGACTGGGAGAAGTATTTGTAGTTTATGTTGATCAAACTTGTAAGACATTGTTGTGATCGAATACCTGTATCACGAATATTCCATTTTTCATTGTAATTCAAATGGATTATTTTAATAGTTTTTTTTTTTTTGTTTTGGTCAAATCTTTCGCGTTAGTACTTTGATTTATTGGGTCAATTCCTGTTTTGAACGCTCTTTCTTCATTATCATTATTATTATATAATAATTTTCTGTTTACAATGATGTTTGTCGATAGAATATTGGAAAATAACCAATGTTGCAACGCTTCGTAAACAAATATATCAATGAGTCGACGATCTCCCGGAGTCGAGACATATCATGAAACCACAAATCTTTTCTTTTTTTATGATAGTTTTTTTCATTCATTTGCGACTTTTCTCGAGCTTTCGAATCCGATTTAAAGGCCTTCAGAGTCTCAACAAATTCATTTTTATTATTTTTTTTTTGAAAAATCTTGTCCATCAAAAGCGAGAGAGTGTTTCATTGTTAAAACGGAGTTATTCACAAACCTCAGATACTTGTCTGAAAATTGAAATAGTTTGTTTTGCATTAACTATTAAACTATTTTTCAAAAAATAATATTTACTTGTTTTCCGATTGTTTTTTTTTACTTCACTGTTAAAATTAATTGAAAATTTTCCATATCTTTGTGTTGTATTTTTTCCATACTTTGTATGGAAAAGTATGATACCATACTTTATATGGAAGAAATTCCATAATTTGGACAAAAAATTTTCCATACTTCGGATAACCATAATTTTATAGTAATTTTTCCTTTTTATATTCTTATATTTCCTTTTTATTTTATAGTCTCTAAACTAATATGTAACTTGAAATCAATTAAAATAATTAACAACTTTAAAATAATAAAGTATAGTTGAATAATAGTTGTTTGCAGTACTTGAGAGTAAATTTACTTCTTCGAGTGTTTGGAGACCAGCTCATATTCAACTTTTCAAAATTCGCGCGCTTTTCCAAACACTCACCAGATGACTGTTGGATTTTTTTCTCATATTCTAAGTTTTGTTTAGAATGGTTAAGTTTGAGAAATGTTTCTGAGAAATTTAAGATCATACTTGACAGAATCATTTTTGTAGTAGATCTTTCATTATTCACGCCACTAAGGCTCTTGAAGCTATCATGATGATGAGGAACAATATTCCATATCTTGACTGGGAATAGAGTCTGGGGTCTAAAAGATATTTCGATAATAATTTATAGGAAAAATCCCACACAGGCTATGGGTAGAAAACTTCCAATACTTTTATGGAAAGTTTCCATACCATTATATGGGTGAATTTCACTATCGTAAATGGGAAATTGCAATAACTACTTATGGGCAAAATCCCACACAGTATATGGGTTAAGAACTTCCGAAACTTTTATGAAAAATTTCCATACCTATATATGGAAGAATTCCATTTCGCAGATGAGGAATTTCATTAGTAACCTATAGGAAAAATCCCATACAGTATATGGGTTAAGAACTTCCAATACTTTTGTGGGAACTTTACCAAATGTTTTTTAACAGTGTACAATAAATTGGCCCTGGCGACATGAAAGCAATAAGAAAACTTGAGTTTTCACCCATAATTTTATGGTTGTTTTATGTTCTACATGCGGACATTTATATAGCTTCAATCTTGATTACTTTTCGAGTCGCTCATTTTTCTCTTCCTTCATTGGATTTTTCGTAAGTGTTTATGTAAAATAAAGTAATTTTACGGTTACTAATGATGTGGCATGGGAAGAGAAAATTTCAGGTTTTTCGGATTTCATTGTAGCGCAAACACGTAACGGCAATTACCATTAGGCGACCAGATTGCAAATGCAGTGGGCAATCAGTGCGCTCCCTCGTCTTTTGGCTCATGGGTAATCGCCGGCGATTGCGATAACTTGGTTCAGCGGGAGATAACTCGAAGATCAAGAGAACGGAAGTCGCTCCGCTAATCAATGCACTTGTCACGCGTCAATCGCATTTTTATTGCTTCGCCGCCTTGTCAGGATTCATCTTCTGGACTTGAATAATGTCTTATCCTGAAAAGAGTCTTCAAATGACGACTCACAAGAATAATTAATGAGAGAATGGAAATACTACCTAAACATATAATGAGGTTTATTTTTAGTAAAGATAAAAAGTATCCATCATTATTATTATTATTATTTAGGGAACAACGGATTTGAAGCTTAAGGAAATGATTCATAGAGAGAGTTTTTAAGTACTTCCACAATGATCTTAAGAATGTTTTAAAACGGACAGATCATTTTCACAAGAGAAGAAGAGGAATTAGTACATCACCCTAGAGAAAGCCATATTCAGGAAATTATTTTGTTATTTAAGTTTTGAAATATTTAATCAGCTACCGGATGAACTGACACTCTGGGAGGAAACCTATCCTAAAACCAAAACAAAGCATTAGATTCTGAATTTATATAACGTGACTGTAGATAGGATTTTCTATTTGTTATACATAGTTTCATATCGGGACTAGATATGTCGTATGATGTATGCCTGAATATAATATTCATGTCGATTATTATCTGGAAATGATCCAGTATAGTTAGGCCCAAGATTGTAAGATATGTACTTATATTAATTTTTTTAGGTATATAGGATAACGTGAATGCGATAATACAAATTGAATGTAAGATCTATGACGGCCGTACTCAGAAATATTGTTTTCTAAACGGGGTTTGATGCATTTAATGTACACGAAAATTGTAATTTTACAAACGTCGATAAATATTTAGTATAAAATCATGTAAAAATTTTGAAATCAAAATCAATTTGGCTTGTATTTGTAAAGTTTGGATGAGATTTTATTCGGAAAAGATCGTATTTCTACATCGAGAGAAAAAAGATGTTTGAAACGACAATCATATTGCATCTTTAACTACTACAGTGTTCTCATTTTAAACGGCGTTGCAGTATCGTCGTTTCGAAAATCGTTTTTTCTCTCTGTGCACGGATGAAATGAAAATAAAATTCTATTTGACAATACAATATATGCACTTTAAAATTAATTCATTCTCGTTCGTAAAATCATACGGTATTTTTAGTTGGAAATACACCGAGAAAAAAATTCTTAGAGAAATTACCATAAACTTTAGAACGGTGGTACCACTAAGTCATTTCTATCAAAGTTAACTATAAACTATTGGAGTTGGAAATTATAGGATATCATATAACTTCACTCTAAAAATTGAATCTTATTTTAAGATGCAACAAAATCAAGGCACGGTTTGAAATTCAAACATTACCTTAAATTTGGCCTATGTTCGGAATTACTTTCAAGCTCGAAAGTCTTGAATTAAGAACATTTATCATAATTTGAGGAAGTCATTCTTGATTCAAGACATATGCTCTTAATTTAAGATTTGCTTGCTTGAAAATAAATTTGAATACGTACTTAATTTAAGATAACATTTGAATTTCAAGTCGTGCCTTAATTTTGTTGCATCTTAAAATAAGATTGACTTTTTACAGTGTTTTGCAATAACTCTTAAAATTGTAGCAGGAAGCCATACAGTTGTGAGATTTTTTCCTTTAGTAGTATACGTCACATTGTTCCAAAAACTATATTAATTTTAATCAAATATAAACGTGAAATACTTCATTCAACTACATCGGTTTATTTAAAAACTTCTCTGATAAATTACCATAGTTTTATCAGACTTTATTGTGCAGCGACTTTTGTCACTATTTACTTATAGCTCACAAGTTTTAATTAAATGTGACAATGCAAATACTCATTTGCATTACAATTCATCATGAGTTTCAAAAGGTCGATAATTTTACTGATTATTCAAACATTTTTCGAAAAACAAAAAAAAAAAAGATATCGTCGGTAACATGCTGAAATTCTAAATTTTGTCTAAAAATTCATACGAAATTGCTACCTTCATTAATTTCTAAAAATAATTTAAAACATTACTACCTCGATTTTTAATGCAAAAAAATAACTGATTTTACTTTTAAAAATAAAAATGAAAAGCAAAAGTACTCGCCGAAAAAAATACGGTTATCTAAAAAATAATCCACAAAATATCTTTTCCAAAAAACTAAACGCATACGGAAAAAATCACTCATTCGTCGAAAAATTAATGTCAATTTTTATCGTAACAAAATTCGAAGCTGCGGTACAAATAATATTTCTGATTTCATCATGTGGAAATAATTTATTTATAATTAAGAAAAATTGACGATAGTGTCGAAAATTGGTAGAATGAATTGATTTCTAGAAAAAACGATAAAATTTTTAAAAATTAAACTCGAAAATAGCTTTTCCGACAAAAAACAAGAACAATGTAGGCTAAGGTTATTTTTTTCCCTCCTCTCGTTGTACTTAATTGTAATTTGATTGTCTGATCTCTACGTGTAATTAATGAAAAAAAAAAAAAAAACAAAAAAAAAACAACAACTCTATGATTTATAATAATTTTTTTCTGAACTTACTTCGTGTTTCTTTTCGGTGAATTCAAGTTTTTCAATCCCTTTCTCCACCTTTCTCGGTGAGCAGGCGAATGACGAAAAACTAAACACTACACTACACAGATCCTGCTAAAGTGCGTAGAAGCGCGCGATGACGCACATACACAAACTTTGAATGAACGGATTGAAATTTTAACCATAGTTTTATAGGACCGAGTACTACTTTCCGAGTTAGTTTATCATGTAGTCAATAAAATGTTCACTTCTAGTACCTACTTAAAAGGTTAGTGGAAAACTAGTAATTTTTGTTCAAGCAGACGGGAAACTTGCCAAAAAGCTTTTTTAAAATTCATAATATTCGGTTACTCAAACAGGCAATACTTTTTTTTACTAAAGTTTTAGTAGAATTTACTCTTCGGAAATGCAAAATTTCTGAAAAGTTTCTGAATTATTTCTAGAAACGGCTTAGTGGTACCACCGTTCTAAAGTTTATGGTAATCCCTCCAAGAATTCTTTTCTCAGTGTATATCTCTAGTAGGAAAATAAAAATATATGGCTGGTTGGATTTATGTTTTATTAAATTTATCATTATAAGTGATTCTTTTACTATGTACATTAGGGTGGTCGTTAAAATGGGTTAGGTGGAATTTTGATGGTGGCACCCCCCAGAACGTTTCCAAATAATTAAAAAAAAATCCCTAAATTGTTTCAGATTTTTAAAACAACATTAACCCGAGCCGGTAGAGTCGTCTTTTAACCCATTTAAGTAACATGGGATTTTTTCTTGAAGGCAGTCTATAATTTCTCACGGATACACAAATCGCTTTAAAAATCGGTTTGACACGGCAAGTTATTGTCGATAGTTATAACAAACTGTAAAAAAATTGGCAGCTGTCTAAAACAATCATGTCTGTTGGTTCGAAGCCAAAAAACCAAATATCAAGGAAATTTTGGCTTTTTTTAATGAAACAAAGAATGTTACAAGATTTCAAGAATCTATGTGATGTGTACCTACATGACATATCATTCTATACGTTTGTGAGTATTTTTTATGGTTATACTAGTAGAATTGGTCACATTGCTACAGTTTAAAAAATGTACATCACAATTTTAATAACGAAATTCGATAAATAAACAAATTTCTTAAAAGCTACTTCTCAAAATGAGTTTCTTACTAGATGAATGACACTTATTGGAATGAATTATCTTGTATTCAACTATACTATCAATAGTAATGGTCATAACGATAATAATAATGAAAATAATAGTTATAATAATAATAATAATAATAATAATAATAATAATAATAATAATAATAATAATAATAATAATAATAATAATAATAATAATAATAATAATAATAAGAAGAAGAATAGGAATAAGAATATAAATAGTTCTAAATTGGTAAATAAGAATGAGTGCATTTACAAGTCAAGGGAAAAAGCTGGTTATTCTAATGATACCTTATTTGTTTTTCGAAATGATCGTGAACTATTGTGATGAAGATATTCTGAAAAAGGATAAGAAAAACATCAATAAAAATAATAACAACCTAAATCAGGAATATTATTCAAGATTGACGAATGTTTCTGTGATTTCGTTGAAATGTTTGATGCGCTCAAGTACGAGTTTCAAATAATTTGTAATTACAAAACAACTTTCTAGAATTTATGGATAAGGTAAATGTCTCAGTTGTCAAACAAATCTAACCATTTTTGCGAAAACTGCAAACTTTTACGGAAATTCTGCTTCTTTGTAAAATTGTTGATATTGTTCGGTGACTGACGGATCCTAGAAGAATTAAAATACATTATCTTCTCATTATTCAATATTTAGCAATAAATTTGATAACTTGGTATTGATGTCTTAAATTTCACTATATTGCGTGTTGTGTTATAATAAAAATCTTTCTCTATTAGTGCATTAGATTGTTCGCATGATTATTATTCCTATTTCTATTTTTATCATTATCATTATTTTTATTGTTACCATTCAAACTTTTATTATTATTATCGTTATGACCATTACTATTGATAGTATAGTTTAATACAAGATAATTCATTCCAATGAGTGTCATTTATCTAGTAAGAAACTCATTTTAAGAAGTAGCTTTTAAGAAATTTGTTTATTTATCGAATTTCGTTATTAAAATTGTGATGCACATTTTTTAAACTGTAGCAATGTGACCAATTCTATTAGTATAACCATAAAAAATACTCACAAACGTATAGAATGATATGTCATGTAGGTACACATCACATAGATTCTTGAAATCTTGTAACATTCTTTGTTTCATTAAAAAAAGCCAAAATTTCCTTGATATTTGGTTTTTTGGCTTCGAACCAACAGACATGATTGTTTTAGACAGCTGCCAATTTTTTTACAGTTTGTTATAACTATCGACAATAACTTGCCGTGTCAAACCGATTTTTAAAGCGATTTATGTATCCGTGAGAAATTATAGACTGCCTTCAAGAAAAAATCCCATGTTACTTAAATGGGTTAAAAGACGACTCTACCGGCTCGGGTTAATGTTGTTTTAAAAATCTGAAACAATTTAGGGATTTTTTTTTAATTATTTGGAAACGTTCTGGGGCGTGCTACCATCAAAATTACACCTTATCCATTTTAACGACCACCCTAATATGCATTAGTTTATTTCAAATAAATTGGTGTTTGTTAAAACCAAATAAATTCTACAATGAGCAACTAAAATTTCTGAATTTGAAAAAGTTACATTTTATACATATAAAATCTAGTTTGATGTCCAGCTCAGAGAACTGAATCAGTGCCAGTAGGCATAAAATTATAATTTCAAACACACTTAACTATAATGTTCGACACAACGAAGTAATAAAAACCAGCGATTGATTCACAGATAGTCAGCGTGAGTGATTCTTGTTTTTAAATTCGGTAAAAACTGATAATTGTAGTTATGGTCCCAGCCCAGGCCAAGGACTATAATCACACGAGTGTCGTAATCGTTCTTAAAAAAGATGAAAACAAAATCTGAAAAACATCGCGTAACGAGGTCAAAAATTCACTTGAAAAAAGGCATCCCTCGACCATATACAATATATTCAAAGTAAGGAATCCCGGGCCTCGTTAGTACCGCAGTCCCTTCCAATCGCGCGGGGCGCCGACATTGTAGGTTGCTTTCGTGTCATTTTTTGCGCCTCTCGAAAATGTTCCTTTCGTGAGCATTTTTCCATCAGCGTAACATCCGTGACGGCAGCTTGTTACGGCCTCACCAGCAAGCATGTAAGTACAAGCCCAACGTCCCGAGTTACATTATTCCCGCGTCGCTCGATCGGACTCTATTACAAGAGAAAATTACTACTATCGGACGCCGCGGCCGACCAGTCCTGCAGGTTTCTTTCCTTATCATCGCCCTTACGGGCCAACTTGCGTGACCGCGGCCGCATCTCCGTATTTATCCACGTCCGAGTATAAATATCGCCGCGTATGACAGTACACGCGAAATGAGCGTAAAAATTCGCTTTTTTAATTGGGAACGTGACAAACGATAGTTCAACTCACAAGGAAGACGCCTAAAGTGTCTGGTGCCAATTTCACCAATTTTTGAATTTGTCATGAAAACTCAAATCTATGATACACGTAGTTTTTTGGTATTTGCTAAGTCTTGTTGAGTCTTATCTTACAAAAAAAGGGTCGCTGATACCGATATTCTCACTCATTAAAGGAATTTTCTATTTTTCTCTTCCTCGAACTTTTACATATATAAACAACAATGTACAACATTTTTTTTGAATTCTTTCAGTCTCCTCAAAGAGGCTATAGAGGAAAACAATATTTTTTTAAATGTAAATCGGTCACATTCGACTTAATATCAAATGTTGACTGATAAATTTATAAAAACAATAGAATGTTCTTTGGAGATATAAATTAAATATAAATGAAAAGAACAAATAAGGTTCATCCAACTATTTATTACTGGTTTTTTCCCACAGCCACAAAACAAAACATGTTACTTCAATACTTTTTTTAAACGTGTTTTTTTTGTTTGTTGCAGGTAAGCTTTATGCCCACGTAATTCACAAGTTTTATCCAAGTCCAGGTAAGGATTATAATAAAATATCCTCAACAAACATTGTCAGTACAAATCATCAGTTTTTAATACTTATCAAGTGTAATAAAAAAGTTGAGATTTTTTTCTGCTCCGTTTGCAGTAACACGAAAACATCTTTCGAAGCCATAATTTTCTCGATTTAAAATTATGTATCTGAGTCGTTCCGCCTGTGTTTGACACTCAAAATATAAATTTTCCCGGCATAACTAATTTCCGATTCTCCATCGAAAAACATTTGACAGGTGTTTTTTCAAGTTTTCTTCAAGGAATATGATTTTATGAAAATCTTTCGCTCTTTATGTCCTGTTATTTTTAAGTGCGCGTAACTCGAAACCTATGAGTCGCACAAAAAATTCGCCAGTTAATAAAAACTAGGATTTTTTGTCTTGTTTCGGATTATGATGAATTTGTTTATCATTATCAAAAAATTTATTACCACTGTAATAATTTACCGAAAAAAGTTTTTTTGAACGAATGTAGTTAAGATTTTTTTTTCCTTCTTGACAAATAATCTGCAAACGATTACAAGGGTTCGGCAATTTTTCATTTGTTATTATGTATAACATATTGCGAAAAATGAATTTTTTCTTTTTTATTTTAATCAAATTCTGCAAAGCATATCAATTATACATATTTGCTTAACGTCATGATTCTACAATAAGCAGTATAATATTCGATGATAAAAGCGTGAAAAATGATGAAATCTAAATACTAAACAGAGATAATGCAAATTATGTGTTAAAGATCATAATTTTCACTTATTTGGCAAGTAGGTAATCTTTATAGAAAGTGACTCAAGCATCTGTGGATTCCTCCCAGTGCAATCAGTTTACCTGAACAACCTGACAACGTTTTTTTTTCTTGTTCTTGATCGCTTTGAACCATTAATCAATGACTCTGGAAAATCCCATTTAAAAAAAAACACCTTGCATCTCTTTCGGTTCGCGTGCCGAAGCTTTCGCGTCGACGCTAACTTAATTAAAATTGTCCTTCGCAGAAATGCTCCGCGTGCGTGGCGTGCGTAAAAGATATTTACAGTGGAGCATCTCAAATTTTTAATCCGATTCTATTAGAATTACAAAGATTGCGCCGTGGCTTGATTTCGTTATGGAACAATGATATCTTCATCGGAACAAACCTTCAATGTCTGAAATACTAAGTAATTCCAAACTTTTTTTTTATGTCCAAATTAATTTATGGATAGGTTATAGTTGAAAAAATCACTGAAATTTACACTGAAAGAATGCCATTCCGAAAAAAAATTTTTTGTTCATTTGCGGTCAATTGATTGACCTGCATTTTTTTTTTTAAATTTCAACATTAAAATTCAAAATTTTAATGTTGACTACACACTACCTATAAAATTTAGTAAGTGAGCACCAAAGGTTCTTCTTTCTATTATCTATTTAGTATAAAAAAAAAAAAAAAAAACATAAGTTTCAGCAATTATTCCTGTATATACAGTAATTATGATTATCTTGATGGGTATGACAGTAAAATCAAATTCTATTCATATTATATCTTATTGAATATCCGACCAAATTAAACTGAGAAAGTGATCCCTTTGTTGAAAAAACGCAATCGGCACTTGGAGCGTTTCAAATTTTTTGCGAAAGCGGTGCAATAGCGTGGAAGCTCTCACACTTCGAGGGCCTGAAACGCAAACCGCAGCAACTTTTTACGCCTTCGCAAATGAAGGGCGGCTAGAGCGTAACTCAAACAACACGAACAGGCGAATTGATACGGCTCTCGATATTCGTAACGGTGGGAATTATCGTGACGGCACACCGAGGATGAAACGCAATTTCCACCGTAAGCCGCAAAAAGTGCTGTTGGTTTGAGCAGAAAACATTGTAGATTCAGTGGTCGAGGCTCGAGGTGGTCACGTAATTTAGACATGAGGGGTCACTCGCCGTCGCTTTTTGCTGCCCATTTACATTCTATCGACATTTCGGCACTCACTGATTCTTTTTTGAAAAAAAAAAGAATGACGTATGTCTAATCAATAACAATATCCACATGGATCCTCTCAAAATCAACCCGACAAACATAAACGGCATCTTTTTCATCTACCCTTCGATCTATGCATTCACTGTTAAAAATGATTGAAAATTTTCCATATCTTTATGTGGTATTTTTACCATACTTTGTATGGGAAAGTATGATACCATACTTTATATAGAAAAAATTCCATAATTTGGAAAAAAAATATTACCGTACTTTGGATTATTATAATTTTATAGTGATTGTTCTTTCTTTATGTTGTATTTTTTCCATACTTTTTGTGGAATAGTATAAAATCATACTTTGTATGGACAAATTTCCTGACCCTTGAAAAAAAGATTGAAAATTTCTCATATCTTTATGTGGTAAATTTTCCATACTTCGTATGCGAAGTTTCGTACCATACTTTATTTGGAAGAAATTCCATAATTTACCAAAAAAATTTTCCCTTATTCAGGATTACTACAATGTTATGGTAATTTTTCCTTCTTTGTGTGGTACTTTTTCCATGCTTTGTATAGAAAAGTATAGTATCATACTACTTATGTAAAAATTTCCACAAGTTGTAAAAGAATTTTTTCTTTTCTTTGGATTACCATGAGTTTATTGTCTTTAAACTAATAAATAACTTATCAAATAAAATAAATGATAACTTTAAACTAATGAAGTATAGTTGAATAATAGTTGTTTGTAGTACTTGAGGGTGAATTTACTTTTTTTGGAGTTTGGAGACTAGCTCATACTCAAATTTTCAAAATTAGCGCGCTTTTCCAAACACTCACCAGATGGCTGTTGGATTATTTTCTCATATTCCAAGTTTTGTTTAGAATGGTTGAGTTTGAGAAATGTTTCTGAGAAATTTAAGATCATACTTCACAGGATCATTTTTGTAGTAGATCTTTCATTATTCACACCACTAAGGCAGAGTTGAAGCAATCATGATGATGAGGAACAATATTCCATATCTTGACTGGGAATAGAGTCTGGGGTCTAAAGGATATTTCGATAATAATTTATAGGAAAAATCCCACACAGGCTATGGGTAGAAAACTTCTAGTACTTTTATGGAAAGTTTCCATACCAAAAGATGGGAGAATTTCACTACCTCACATGGGAAATCGCAATAGCTACTCATGGGCAAAATTCCACACAGTATATGGGTTAAGAACTTCCAACACTTTTATGAAAAATTTCAATACCCATACATGGAAGAATTCCATTTCGTAGATGGGTAATTTCATTAGTAACCTATGGGAAAAATCCCACACAGTATATGGGTTAAGAACTTCTAACTTCTTTTCCCATAAAAGTCTTAGAGACTTTTATGGGAAATTTACCAAATGTTTTTTAACAGTGTTCGTGAAAAAAAGTTAGGCATGAAAAAAAGGAACACACGCGACGTAAGAGGGAACACGCGTTCCGTTGTCTTGTTAAAGTACCCTCATGAGCATTCAACCGCGGTCCCGCGGACGAATCGCTATTTCCGCGGGGTCCCCAACACAGGGGGGTGAGGCAAGGGGGGGGGGAGATTTAATCGCCGCGAGATCCCCGAGATCGCGCGCGCGCGAGTACGTGTCTCGCGTAATTTCGAGTCTTGATACGTGTGTCGTGGAATGTTGGTTGGGAGGGACGAAAAGGGGGCCAAGAAGCGGAAAGGCACGAGCTGGACATTGTTGGTTGTTGACGCCGCGGGTTGTTCTATGGGAACTCGCGGTGTGATGGCATGTCAGGAGGATGCCGAGGCCGTTGGAGGACGCACGTGATGCATTGACGATCAGGCCCTTCACAAAAGCCAACGACCTCAGTCCCAAATATTTGATTTTCATTAAGGTAAATATCCTTATTAAGCCACTGATTGTGGGAAAAAAGCCAAGTATTTTTGGCAGTTGTAACGAAATTTTGGTTGGTATCATCAACCTTTAAGTCGTGAGAAACAAAATTCGGGTCCTTGAACTATAAAATGTAGTTGGCCGTATGTTTAGTTGGTAGTATTTTTGTTTCTAGTTCATATAGAGTAAACAGCATGGTTGCGACTAGCATAATTTCTTGCCAATTGTATCATATACAAGTTGAAGTAGACCTTCTTCTGAAGTCCTAAGGTTTGTGTGAATGGAATGAGACAAGTCGACTATTCAATATTAGAATATTTGTTCCATACAAGTAAATGAGGTAATCTTGACGATCATGGACTAGCCGAATTAAACCAAAATCCCTTCTGATGTGAGATATTAAGCTTCTTTTCTCGATTCCGGGTCATATGTTTGAATTTAAACCCATCGGTCCGTTTTTCGAAAAAAATCTGTCATCCTCGTCAAAACCAACAAAAGCGATCGCAAAGGAAAAACCTTATCTCCTACCAGATCAAAAATCACCCTTTGAAACAGGAAACTCCCAGAGTCTCGCAATAATACGCCTTTGGCCTCATAAGGTATGCGCTTTCTTTGTCACGGGCCCCAAAATCTCGACTTTTATCCATGTTACTTTGCACAAGTAATGCCGGGTCTTTTATTTAAGATCACTTTCAATGATCGCGCTCTCGGGTTCGCGCGTTGCCCCCGCATCACGAGTACGACGCCTCGT
This sequence comes from Platygaster robiniae, assembly GCA_028476575.1. Lineage (NCBI taxonomy): Eukaryota > Metazoa > Arthropoda > Insecta > Hymenoptera > Platygastridae > Platygaster > Platygaster robiniae. Next base: position 24,511,163 of record CM052021.1, read on the forward strand.
CTTGTTATTTAGAATGTGCGTGCGATTCGTGTACCAAGACTCGCATAAATGAAGAAGCCTTCGGCGCCTGAGCAACCGTACGTGTTTGTAATTTCACCAGGTTATGGCAACGGAAACTGGAGTTGCTATCGTCGTCTCAGGGTGGGAGCGCAAATGACTCGCAGGGGTTATGCGTGAGGTTCCGAAACACGTACCGTTACTCGTGCACTTTTTCGGAGCCTCGTTGCATTTAAAGCGCCTTGTTACGATGGAGTAATTTCATGGGACCTTTTTGGCAAACAACACGTGATTGGACTTTTGGGTCTTGATTGCGTGAGTTTCAGCGTAGAAAATTAAAATTGCCAACATCTTTAGTTGCACTGGGAAGAGTATATGGCAAGACTCCCTATATATGTCTATCGGGATACAGAACAGTTAATCCAAAACATTTGAGACAAAATATCAAAAAAAAAAAAAAAAAAAAAAATCTGCTTCTGTTAGGTTCATTTATTATTCCTATATGCCGAAAATTTTGTCTTATATGTCATTTATTTGACAAGGCTACCAAGACTGCAAGCAAGAAATTTCATACAGGGAATCGTCACTGTATTAGAAGAGTATTGCTCGAAAATAATTAACATTATCAGAATGCTACTGATATCTAATTACTACTTGGAATTCAAAATCGGTAGAATTTACTTCGGCAGGTCACTATTAATTAAAACATTTTATCATTCGAATTTCAGACAGATAAGTTGACACGCTTACATCTATCTTAAGTTAAAAATTTCCATGAATCGCCATATTGAATTCGTCTGCATGTAGTGTGGTCTCATTTGAGCAAACTCTTCACAAAAGCATTATTCTAAAGTTCAAATTAAATTTTCAGGAAAATCGGGTCCCACCTTAAATCGCGACGTATGCTCGCAAGCACATTTAGTAATTTATTATTATTATATATTCAATTAATATTTAGTAATATAAAAACAAATTTATTTATCACGATTTATCAGCTTTTCAAGAATTAAAGTACATTTATATACGCTTTACACAAATATTGACGACAGAAAACTTGATGACTTGAACGAAAAATTAGGAATTTTTCATTCGCAATTTTTACAAATTTTCTTGCACGCGATGTCTGGTTATCTGTTTCATTTTCTTGTGTAAAACTTACATAAAATACTAATAGTATGATTTGAGCAATTTTTTGTTTAATTCGAAAACAAGAAATTTAATTTTGCTTTATTTTTCATGAATCGAGAAACCAAGCTTCAGAAACTTTTTCGAAATTTTATTCATAAATTTTACAGGTAGCACTCCATGATTGATTTTTATCACATTCTCAAACAATATCCGCAGCATCCATTCCTTTTTTCGTTGACAAACGTTTTGTCTCATCTGTCTTTGACAGATAATAATATGAATAAATAACTTAGAGTTCATATTTATATTTTTGCGTCCTTAGCATTCTTTTTTTTTTTTAATTTGGATTTGAGTTCAATTATTAGAAAAAACTATAATGCGTAGTTTAATTCCCCATTTTGTAATTATCTCGAAAAGTTTTAGAAATCAATCTTGAATGAAAAATGTTCGATTTGTTAAAAAAATATGCCTCAAGTTCATAATAAAAACAAAAATCATCACTAACAAATTTATAGTGAAATCAATTCTTAAAGTTTTTTTTTGTATTTTCTTTATTGGCTCAAAAATTCTAATATTTGTTGTAATTGTCGATTGTTTAATATCATTCCGCTTTTAAAAAAATTATCAAAAGAATCAAAGCATTGCTAAAAACTAAAAAAACGTTTTTGGTTTTGCATTTGAACTTTATTATCATAAATATTATTAGTTTTATTATTACCATCATTATCGCCTATTATTATTTTTTCATTTTAAAAATATGTTTTGATAATATAAAAATATTTTGTCGAATTCGAGTTGTTGAATTAATTGCACTATTTTTAGTGTTAACATTTTTTTGACAATAACGTTCCAACTAATGTAAGGATACGGTTAATTATTTATCTAAGTTTGACCCACTTTTCTTTTTTTTTCTTCTTTTAAAAAAATCATCGGGCAGTCCCATGTCCTAAAATGCATAAATGGGCATAAAATGCATGATTTGATTTCTAATTTTGTAATAAAATCCGTCAACATTTAATGTTGACAAATTTTGAGAATGGATCTTGAATAAAAAATTAAGTGTTTAATTTGAATGAAAGTATGCTGCCCAAAATTAATAATTAAAAAAAGGAAATAATCATGATGAATTATTCAATCATAAAATCAATACCTTATGTTTTTTTCACGTGTTTTCTTTATTTGAAAACATATTGTCAATGTTTAAATATCGTTTTGCTGTTTTACATCATTTGCTTTTGTTCCTTTGGTTGTCAGATAAAAAAAAGTTGTGAAAATATCAATAAGAAGATAGAAGATTATCTTGATGTACATCATGATGCCCAGAGCTTCTAACTGTTTCACTTGAACATAATTGTATTTTAAAGTTTATCGAGCAATGTGCAATTATGTTACAATGATCCCCAATCACACTTTTGTTGTGATTTACTGGCCTAACGAAGTGACTTCTTTCTTTTTTTTACTCGTGAAAAAATTTCCATCTTCCAACAACAAGAAAAGTTAATTTTCTCTCAACGTAGTATTCTAGTGCAGAAAAATTTTCTTTAACTCAAAATGTATTTACAACAATGATACACTGCAAAATGTTATATTCGTAAATACATCATAAATAATGTCGATAAACACGATGAGTATATATATATAAAAACAAAAAAAACAAATACTTGTATTCCAAACTCAGAAATAATATTTTATTATTAATTGATAAAAAAACAGTATCCTATATTTATAAAAAGAAATTAATTGGTTTACTCGAACTTGAGTACGCTGTCACATGCTTACAAAGTTATCATGAAAGCGAAATGTGAAAAAAATTAATTGCATGACTATCACCGTGGTCAACACTTTGAAAACTTGTCCATGTTAATTTCGATCAAATTCGGCAAATATCATACTTTGCTCAGCAGCCATCTGCATGACACGTGATAAGTGAAACTGTTAATTTTCACGTATTTGTAAAATTTAGAAAGTTCTCGACTCATAAAATTATCGATGTGTCAACTCCGAATTTCGCAGAAAGTTTTCGTATCAAGCGAGATGACGTTTTTACATGCTTGATATAGTTGGTGTTTCGACTTTCACATAATGTTTAGTGTTGGAAAAAAGTATATACATATTTCGTTTCATGATTTACATCAATTTATATGAAACTCAATCTGATAGATAAAATAAAGGGAATGCTTCATTTCATAAATGCCTACTTTCTTTAACAAATAACAAATATTTTTGTGACTTGTGTTCATTCACTGTTGACAATCGATAAAATAAAATAAATGCATGCTAATTGACTTGTTGTACCTCTGTTTATGAGTTGTTTTGATTATGTTTATTTACTCGTGCAAGCTGACACGTGCATCGCTCTTGAGTAACTTAATTGATGACTCAATGACTTGAAAAATCAAATTTCAGAATTTAATAATGAAACGTCATGATAACGTTAGGCAAAGGCTGAAGTTTTGATTGATAAGACCCACGATCACCTCTTCCTTCCCCTTGGACATAATCCATCCTCATTTCAACAAACGCCAGAAGACCAAATGTTGCCACGACATCTTGATCCTATTTGATCCTTGTTGCTCCCACTTGAGAGGTGCGTGGCACACGATACCGCGTCTCTTTTCCTCCTGGATGGCTCGAGGATCTATGTTTTTCAAGCTCCTTCGTTTGGGGTTGGCCCCAGCACGGTGGCACAGGTGGTGCGCTACGTCGTGGGAAAGTTCCGAGTTGGATCTTCCCGTGTCCGTATGAAACCGGTGCCCTTTCTCGAAAAAGCGAAGGGCCTACCCCGCAAATCAAAGCGGTGCGAGAGTGTGTTACAGCCACCCCGTGATCGTCCCATTCTGATGGGTGTCGGTAAATAGGTGGCCGACATGTGCCTGGCACAGGGTTCCCCTCCTAAAAACGGGGCCTTCTTTTTTTTCCATCCTTTTTAGTACTTTTTTTCGGGGCCTCGCACGCACGCACACGCGTACTTTCTTTATGAAACGATATATTCCACCCGGAGTGTGCTGCTCGTGTGCTGCTGTCCCCTGGGTCCCAGGATATTGCTTAACGCTTCGATGGCCCCTTGATCGCCTCAAAGGGTCCCAACCGGGCCCGCGTAATTAGTTCCTGGCTCCCTTTTCGAGACCTCCGAATGGAGATTTATACAATATCGCCGTTTTTGAGAGAATCAATATTACGCAAGCTGGGTCGATTATCTAATTTAGATTAAATTTGATCCGACATCTGAATCATACTCTTTTAACTTAGTAAGTTTTTGCTAACTAAATAAATAGAAATCCAAAAACATTTCAGAATATTGTTTATTGTCTCCGCATCCAGAAGGGCATGAAGAATTTGTATGTTAGAGAATCCTCGAAGAAACAAGATTTTTCGGAAACAAACGGATGTTATGAAAATTATGTACAGCTGTCGACTCGTGAATTGGTTATTATTGATTAATTGACGAGCATTCACAGATGTGATTATTTCGTTAGCGAGTTAATGCTCGACCGGATTTTTTAGTTGTATAGGAAATGAGAGTTCTCCGAGGCGAAGGGAAGGCCATATTGGAGTGCAGGTGTTAGATCCTAATTCATCATTCAATTGCCTAAACAAGCCTTTTCTGATCCCAAGTATCCCAGCATTCTGAATGAGTTGGCTAGTCACTGTAATTACCAGGCTACAAATTGAATTGCACTTTTTTTCCAGTTCCGTCTTTTTTTCGGCTCATCAGTTTTTTTGCACTCTTATAACACTTCTCTGTATCACTTATGGGCTCGTTTCGTTCGTGATGTTCAAACTCGATAGGGGTGTTCAAGTTATCATTTTTTCCTTGATTTTATCAGACGTTTTATTTTTGTTTTTGTGGAGAAATTTGACTGTTATATTTTCGTTAAAGTAACCAATTTGATTTTTTGTATAAAAAAAAAAGGCTGCTTTTGAAATAGAAGAAATAAATTTACCACGTGGAGAAGGAAGTTTCAGTGAATTCACTTTCAAGGTAAATTGAAAAATGACAAACAGAAACCAGTCGATTATTACAATTTTGTATTGATTCGACATAATCGTTGCAGAGAACAAATGCAAATTGCGATACACGTGTAGTTAATAAATGACGTGATGCTTTTCGAAAGTTGCCAAAACCAACATGTTTTGTACGAGAAAAGGCCATAAATAACCAGAGGCTTTAATAAAATAGTACTCTTACCTGACGATAATTAATGAATACCTGACACCAAAACCGATTGAAATTTTTCATGAGATGATACATGGCGAAAAATATGTTTTTCTCGACCGAGAAAGTCTCGTTGTCAGTGCACTCGTCTCCTGGATCGTTTAACTCGGAGCAATAATTATCCGCGTTGCGAATCAGCCGCGCCAAACGCACAAAGAGCACATTCATCAGCATATTATTATCCCCGACTTTCACCGGACCCGGATTGAGCCATAAAAATCCATCAAGTTTACGTTGGCAATCTGCGCCCTGTTTTAAAGAACGTGGAAGCAAAAATACATAAATAAATTACAACGCGACAGAAACAGTTTTGCCGATCTCGAACGATTAAACGATGCAACGCCGATACCATGGGGAAATGCACATCATTCGCAAATAGCCATTTTTCAACCTTCCCCATTGATTTTATCGGTTATTTCGACAATTTTATATACGGTAATTGCAGGTTTCGAGGGCGATTCATTATACAATTCGGCTCGGAATTTTGTGAAAGGGATACATTTTGTGGCGCCGCGAGACAAGTTTCACGTTTGCTGGGAGAAACGTTTGGTTTTATACAAAAAAAACCATTTTTTGAAATTTATTTGTTTGATCAAAATGAAATTCCAAGTCTTCTGATTGGTACCTTGAAGAATTTTGTAGAAGGTCGTATTAAATTCTTCGACCAACTGCATTAATTACTTATACATCGTGAATTCCGTGGAAGGAGAATATATTTGTGTAACGTAATATCCTCGGTGTGCTAGAATGTCGCCACCGCGTGTAATTCAAACTGGAGGAGGAGGAGAAGGACCCGTCTTTTTTTCCTCCCTTTCTTTCTTCATACGTTTCCGAAGGCCCGATGGGTACGTGTAATGTAATCTTAGAGCACATAATGCGAGACCATTGTGAGTGGCACGGGCCATATTGTTGCCTCGGCTGCTCCCGGTGACTAGCAAAAGGCTTGACGCTCCCAAGAATCTCAGTTACATCGGGGACCCCCGGGGCCCTCTCTTGGTTGCGGGCCCTCTTCTCGCACGCGACGACCTCGCAACTTGCGACGTTGCGCGAATCGCTCCTGTGAGAAATTTCCCACTTGCCGCGTGAGCTAGTCACATTTACGAGGATGCGTGGTATGAATTGATTACCAGACCGTGATTGTTATGGGGATGAACGTGCTCTGTAATTAGGCGCATCTCGAGCGGCGGCTAATGCGGTTTTATCGTTTTTAGTTCGGATTTTACGAGTGCAAGGTGTCTAATGACAAGAATCTTGGTATTTTTGAATACACCAGATCTTCCATTCTTTGATACATTATATATCTTCATTGTTTTGTTATCTTATGAACCCGAGTCGAAATTAAGATCAGAATTATAACCAACTTGAACCTATTAGACCGGATTTAAAACCTTTATGACCTGTGAAATCAGAAATAGCACGCAATAATATCGTGAATGGTTTTTCGAAACGAAGACAAACTTTCATGGCTCTCTGTTTTTAAATTGAATGAACGTATCGAAAAATTCGATTATTGAAAAGGCTCTACTAAAAGATAATTTTCTTTTCCTCCGATTCGAAAAAATTTATCACATTACTCGCGTTTGCTAATTAACACTGAAGTCAAGGAATTCAGGAATTGTTATTGCTATTTTAAATAAATACGCGAAAATTACTACATTGTACAAAGCACAAAAGTTTATTCAATCACGTTTGACTAGCGGATATTCCAAAGTATACAAATCGTCAATTTTCATTGATTGTATTAGGGATGATGTGATCCCTCCGCCTTAAGTATGGAGGTCTAGCTGACTTGACAGCTTGTGACATAGAGATAGGGAAGGGAGGTATCAAGAAATCCTGAAAATCGGTTCATTTTATTGATGAACAGCCCATTCAGCACGTAATATTTCAGAAATATTTCTTAAACATTTGAAAATATTTCAGAAACATTTCAGTATATTTAATGTCAACTGGGAGTTCCTTCAATGTAAAATTTACGCTTTGAAAAGAACGCATCATTTATTTTTCTAAAAATTCGAAAACAATAGAGATATATAGATTTCTTGTTGAACGAACTTACTTCTCTTCGAAATTTTCTTTTCTGATGCTGTGACGGAAATTGTATGTTGACAAGAGAGGAAAATTCATTCTGATCAAATAAATTTATTTCTAATATAATATAGAAATATAACTAGAAATGTTTTTTATTCAAAGTGAAAGTTAATTTATTTTTATAATACAATTCAATGCCAACGGCAATCTGCTGTATTCATATTTTCACGGCTTTTTGAATTCTGGCGCATTTCTGACCCAGATCGTCTTTTGTTTTTTGTTTTGATTTCCATTTTATATGTCAAATGTCAATACGCGTTAAAAATTGTTTTCGGGTATTGGAAGTTCATCAAAATTATGAAAAATGGGCCGGAAAAAAATGGCTTTTCTTTAGTAGATAATTAGGGAAACCAAGCATTTTTAGACCAAAATCCTCACGATCGATAGTGAATTAATTAAATTATTGTCAATTTTCAAGTATTCGTTAGAAATGTTCCTTTTAGTACGTTTTTTTGATTAATGTCTTTATGAAAAAAACTGGAAAAACGAATGTTTTCGAGAATATTAATGGCATATTTTTATCATATTTTGCGTTACTAGAGCATGTATCATTTTGAGAATGTTGAAAATTGCTGTGTATTTCGTGCCCAAATCACACATGCGCAATGTGGTAGATTTTTCGCCGCTTATGGTTATTAATGGTTTTAATGAGGTTCAAAATGAAACCTAGTTTAGGCGTAAAATCCGTAAAATCGATAATAACTGCCATGTTTATGGTGTAAAGTTGGTTGAAAATTAGCTTAGTTTGAACTGATGAAAACCGAAATATCCTAGATTTATTTGGTTCAAAGTTTGATTCTAATTTCGACTCGGAAAACTACCATTTTTGTAATAATTTTGAAAGACTTTTTCAAATTCGAAAAAATCTGTCATACTTGTAGTTCCAAAATAACCTTAACTTTTGGAAATAAATTACATGATTCTTACATTTTTAAAGTTTTATGTTTCGATTAAAATTTAAAAACTGTCGATAGTCTTTCTACGATCACACTTTTTTTAGATTTCAAAAATTTTGAGGACATCTCTCAAATTTTTCCAAAATTTGGAAATTTTTTTCAATACACCAAACTTCTGCGTATTTTCTGTAATTCTACAGATTAAAAAATTTCAAGAACTGTCAGCAAGTTTTTAAATTTTTGATGTTTCTTTAATACATATTTCAAATTTTCAGAGTTTTGAACATAATGTCAACAATTGAAAACTTTCCATATTTTATGTGAACTTGCTGAACTCATTTAGATTTCGTGCCATTTCTTAGAACTTATCTTGTTTTTTGTAATTTTTGTTTGAAAAATGCGAATTATCATACATTATGAAGAAGAAACATGATAAAGAACACAATTCACAAAACTAATAAAGGTTTTGTGTAATTTTACATATTTTTCGATTTTTTCTAAAATTACTGAAGATTGAAATATTTTGAAATTAGGATGTTCATAGATTGTTAACAATTTCGAAAATCACAAAATTATTACTAACTTTCTACAACTTCACAAATATTTCGCAAATTCATATGACCTATCAGAATTTTTGTTTTTTCATATTGTTTAAATGTATGACAAAATTTTATTCAACATGACAAAGTACATAATGTCATGAAAATTTTACACAAGCGTTACACTGTACACAACCTACGAAATTTTTTAAAATTTCCTGAAATTCTACATAGTTCATGCACCATTTTTGCAATCGCACAAACTTTTTGAATAGCATATAATTATCGACATACCTAAAATTATCAATGTTTTTTAACGTTCTGAAATTTAAAATTGCAAACATAATACAAAATAAATGTTGAGCGTTATCATTATTTTTTGAAAATTCGTCAGTAGGTATAATGAAAATTTTCGTAGTGCTTGAATATTCATCAATTTCTTGAATTTCGAGTAAGGTTAAACTTCTTTGAAATCTTATTAATTTTCGACAATGTGTGTACATAATTCATTGAGTTTCTCAAAAATCTTTCACACCCCTCGTTTAGTTGAAAGAATGGATAGACAATTTAATGCACATTACGAACAAATATGATGTGGAACACAAAACACAATCTATAAAAGTTGTTAACATTTTCGTAGACTATAAATGTTACGATTTTTTTAAGAAATATTGACAATATTTACAAATATTTATGTTTCTAGATTTTTTGGAATATCAAAAATTTAGAGCATGATGCAAACTTTACAAAAACAAATTTTTTAATTAGTTCCACGTGATTAGATTTAAAGTAATTTCTGGAATTATTTAAGAGTTTGAGACTTTGATCGAAATATCCAAAGTTATTTCTATACTGATTTTGAACAAATATTAAAATTATACACAATTCAAAACCTAACAAACTTTTTTTAAATTTTACAAATTTCTTCAATCCTCGACAATTTTTCACCATCTTATTTTATTTTGATGTTTCTCTATTTTTATAAATTTTCGAAATTTCGAATATGATACAAACTAATCAAATTTTTTCCAAATTAAAATAATATTTACGAATTAAGGAGATTTTTTCTATCAGTTTCCTTAATTTTAAATTTTGATAAATATTTATCTTACAACATAAGGACAGTTTCATATACGTTTCTAACAAACGTGCTAATGAATAGAATCTGCAAAATGTATATACATTGACCGATATTATGCAAGTTTTCTAAATTTGAATAGAACATCCAAAATTTTTCAAAATTTCAATGTTTTCTCAATTTGCAAAATATTTGTCCAGTTCATGAAAATTTGAGTAATTTCTTCTACCTTACCAATTTTTCATATTTTGTTTAAAAAATCTACAATCAAACATCATGCTTAATTTAATATAAATATTATAGTGAACAACTACTTCCCCGTTTGCTTGAATCTTATTCGCTACTACCCACCTGAAAAAAGTTCATTCCATTGCCTCTGACAAAAAAATGTGTAAATGCGAAAAATAAGGTACAAATATGTTAAGTCAGTCCTTTAAACCCAATCAGTAATATTTTCACGATTTATTCAGAAAATGTATTACAAATTTAATCAGTGCTATATCTTTTAAATTTCAGAAGACAACCTGTCAATTTACATATTACACCTTCTCAAAATTATCGTCAATCCGCCAAGCCTCAAACTGACAACGCGATTCAAAATTAAGCAAATTCGAGCCTCCATTACGAATAATAAAATTCACGATTACCACGCATAAACAAACCAAACTCGTACGTTAATCGAACACCATCTCTCGCATTCGCTATTTTGAAACCGATCACTTGCAAAACCTGAAACTTTCAGCATCTGTGGCCTTTCTGGGGACCGGAATGCGAGGAATTGAAATGTAGACCGGGAGGAGAAAAAAATCACGGATACCTGCAAATGGACACGTCGCAACGTGCTGTACGTGTCGATTATCCGCATAATTTAATTACGTTAATAATTAATGGCCGCCACTTTCGGAGAAGTCAATCGTGCGATTCCCCTGCTCTTCCAATCATATTTTTCTGACTCGGAAATGCGGTTTAACTCGTTGCACGTGTTTAATGGGGAAGGGGGTGTACGGGGCTACGTGTGTGGGTAATAAGCGCATATCTTATCGATGATTGTAATTTATGTCGATATTAATTCCGAGGATTTTTGCGCGCCCGCGACTAAATCAAAAGTTGATTTATGCCCCTGATGGTTGGGTATACGCGTACGCCCAGCTTCTGCCTGCAAAAAATTTCTTTATTATATTCCGCATAATGAAGGCGCGTCACAATTACTCCCTATCGCGTCGAGGCGCTATAGCAAATGGGGAAAGAGAGGGGGTTGGGAAGAATCGTAATTTCAAATGAGCTCGTAAGCTGATGTTAAGTGACTTGGATTCCAAGAGTGGTGGAATTTATGGGGCTTACTTGTAATCTTACTCATTTGTGGTAAACAGGTGCGTAGGCAGAGGGGTGTTGTTGGGGTTCGAACCCCTCCCGAAATTCTGATAAAATCAATCAATATTTCATGTAAAAACGAAAAAAGGTACATTGATAAACAACAAAAATATAAATCAGTAGTATATATTTAACAAAAAAGTAAACATTATCGGAATGTAGGATTACGAGGAAATATGAATCAGAAAAATTGTTGCGATCCAGTGAATCATCGAGAAAAATGAAAATCTACGAAAATTCTAAAAATTTTTACAAAAACTTGACTCCTAGATCATTTAATTCTGGAAATCTATATAAAATCCATATATAATATTCAAAATCTTTCGATTCATACAAACTTCATACAAACGAAATCTTCTAAATATTCCAAAAAAACGAAAAAAGGATAACGATATAGAACATGAAGAATATAAGTGAATGTGATTTTATCATTAATTATTTGATAACCGAAATTCGCATTTTACAGCATCAAGTTTTCTAAATCTCTGTGGCAACCTACTAGAATATAAGTAATCTATAAAAAAAACTTTAAAATCCTCTAGAGTTTCTTATATTATACTACAAAAATGAGAAAAATAAGTTTACTTGTTTACTTGCTTACCAGTTTAACAGTTTACTAATTCACTTGTTAACTAGCTTACTAGTTCATTAGCTTACTAGATTACTCATTTACTAGCTTACTATTACAAATTTGACAAGTTTACTAGTTTACTAAATAACTAATGTAATTGTTAGCGAGTTAGATAGTTTACTAGTTTTCTTTTTACTACTTTTCTTTTTCCATTGTTCACTATTTCACTATCTTACAATTTCAGTAGTTAACTAGTTTACTAGTTTAGTAGTTGACTAGCTGAATATTTTGCTAGTTTACTATTTTTCTAGCTTACTAGTTTACTAGCTTAAAAGTTTACTAGATTACCAGTTTACTTGCTTACCCGTTTACTACTTTATTGGATATCTTTCAATACATAAAAACCATGTAGAAATCAGTTTTTCAGAAATTTATAAAACTTCCTGTCTTGGAGCATAATTATTAATATACTACTATGATTTAATATAATTTTAGAAATGATTCTAGAAATTCATAGAGAAAACAATCAAAATACATCTAATTCAAGGGATACAATTGAACCTACTTTTAATTGTAGAAATAATAAAAAAATATACGATAAAAGTATTAGAAAACTTCATGAAAGAAACTGTCGTCTAAAAAATTAATTTAAATTTTCAAAATCGTTGAAAGTTACTATAGCATCAATTTCTAAAAACCTATTGAGCGATCCATAGAAATATTAGAAATATATAAAAATACCAGAAAATACTACAAAATTTGATGAATGATATACCATGCGAAAATAATATAAATTTATGATGTACCCTTTATACGTGTGGTTATAATTTCCTCAAAAATCATTTAAAATATACAAATTTTTTAGAAGTTTGATTTCTAGAGCATCGAACTTCAGAAAGCTTCATTGAAACCCATATTATTTAATATCAGATAATCCTTAAAGTCGTATGAATACAAGAAGTATTGATGAAAAAAATTGAAAACCTCAGTTACTAATTAAAAATCACAAAAATCGAATTCCATTATTTATGAACATGAAAAATATGCAACTCTGGATTCCAAAAGTTGTGTAACTTTCAAATTCTAAAATTTTAAATATTTCAGAATCGCTCTTTTGTAACTGTATTGTCAAAGATAAAAATTATGAAATCCCGAAGGAAAAATATTTTTTAGAAAAACCCCGCCTGAAAATTTTCCTGCCTACGCCTCTGGTGGTAAAGGAAATAAAAAGGTTTTGCTGTGAGGGATTTTATGTTGGAATATAAATTAAACTGTGCGACTATTGATATCATATTAGAACTATAACAATAATAATAATAGGTTTAATAATCTAATGATAACAATATTTCCTCTTCATCTAAGTTATTTTTTCTGTGTCATTTTTTAAGTTTCTCAGAATGGAAAAAAAACGAACAGAATCATGAAGTTTATATTTTGAAGAAATATGATAATGAAAGCAAGTAAGAAAATTTATGTGTATTTTTTTTATCTACTATCTTAGAAATTTTCAAAATGTTTCTAAATCATCGAAGGTCCTGCAAATTTTAAGTATTGTTTAGAAGTTTGGAAAATAAAAATGAATAATCCCTTACAAATCCATACGTTGCAAATTTTAAGAACTTTCCAAAATTCATGAAATATGGTCTAACTGCTTATGATAGAAAAAAATTAAACAAGAATCAGGGTAGAACAGGGCATTGAACATAATTACATTATAAATGTAATAAAATACAACATTATAAATGATATAATTCAAATATAAATTTTTTTCAAAGCGTGAGAACTTTTCATTCAAACACTTCAAATTTTTATCAACCAGAGGTATTTGCAGTGTGACGAAAACAAAAATAAATGTTATGCACATCGATAGCGCCGTAATCAATAAACGGATTGAATATGATTACCTGCGGGAAAATAAAGAGATAGCGCGATTAGGGCAGGTTCGGGAGCTGAAAAACTAGTTAAAGTATTTTATCAGCAGAATAGGGCTCTTAGGGTATCTCGCCCGGGTTCTCTTCTGCTATTCGCAGATAATGCAAAACTGATACAGAAAAGTTTTCTCATAATGGAAGCATGACTAATTGCTCGATTAAAGTCGTGATTACCGGAGCGCACATGTGAAACTTTTCTCTATCTCTTCAAGTAATAAATGGATATTTCGTTAGTAATTTCATACTAGATAGTATTTAACAATAAGCATGCTAAATCGCTCGATAATATTCATACTTTTGAATAAATTATAATCTTTATTCAAAGATCCTCATTATAATGATCATTATTCATCAAAAAAGTTTAAAATTGCTTAGGGAATTTTGCAATTTCTTGAGGTTCTTTTAAAGTTCTACGTTTGTTGCCAAAAAAAAAAACAACTTAAAGTGTGCTCTACGAAGAGCACGACAAAGTTTTATTTGCGACTATAAAACGTAAAGAACACATTAACGAGTTTTATGATAGTGCAGTAATTTCCAAAGATATCTAAAAATAATTATTTCTTTAGTAATGATGAAACGCTCAGACTGTAAAAAAAATTATAGACTTATTTTGTAAGAAAAAGTAATAATTTTTTCATTGTTTTTCAATGACACTGATGTGTCTTTATGAAATGAATGATAGATACTTTTCTTAGTAGATAGTAGAAGAATGCTTTTTTGTATGTTAAACGATATGAAGACAAGAAACATTTAGTTGAACATTTTTCCTCTATTGCTAACAACGTCATTCTGTAGAATCACTAGATTCCAGTACTATACTTTCCTGAAGAAGAGGTCCTAACGACATTTTACAAGCAGTGGTGTACTTTCAACAACGATTATCCTGTTTACACAAAGGTACAGTGATATTGAAAATAAATATTCTCTATATTTGCAATAAAAATATTAAGTAATTTTTTCATTTATTAACAATATTTTAAAACAGTTACCAAAGCTATTGACAATAAACGTTTCGAATTTCGTGAACCTTCAAGTTATTTGTTGAAATTTTCATTGATTTCATAGTGTAAGGCATTTTCTTTTAGATTATTTCTTCATGCATTTGGCAATTTATTATTTACCTTCCTAAAAAACATATAAATTAGAAAAAAAGGATGTCAAGATAACTATAGTACGAGATTTTACATAATTATCAAAAAATAACTTGCTTTTTCTTGCTTTTTCGTTTAATTTTTCAAACTCCAATATCGCAGAAGTAAAAAAAATTTTATATATAAATAATTTATAACATAAACCATTTATTACAAAAAATAAAAATAATTACAAGATAAAGGGAATCGTACCTATATCTTGTAATTACTTTTTGGTCCATTTCAATTTGTTTTACAGATAACAATATAATAAATTCGATATACATAATATAATAAATTTGTTTTATAGATAACATTCAATTCATGTTTCTGAAAATATTTTTACGATCCTATGTATTCAATCTTTAACATGTAGTAGTGCAAAAATATGTTTTTTGATAAATGTACATGTTATTTTGAAGTTATTTAAATTTATAACGAATGTGAATTGAGTTATAAATGTAGGTACGATATAGTTACGTTTATAAATTTTCTATTTATTTTAATTGATAATGAAATTTAGAAAATTAGAATTAATACTACCCACGAGCGTGAAAATTATAATTTCATAAAAATGCAATGATATTATAACAAATTTAATTATTATTAGAATTATTTGATATTCAAATAATAAAGCTATTTCTCTTATGAATATATACATTTAATCAATGGGAAATCAATTATAAATAAATTTATAAAATATTTCCTTACATTTATTTAGATTGATTGTCATATTTTCCTGGCACCCTCTTTTCTGCATTTCGGAATGTTTTCCCCAAGTGTAATTTGTTCTTTATTAAGTTGAATTAAACCGTTATAATGTAGTTCAATTTTTTGTTATTTTTCAGTATTTTGTTTCTAAGATTTTCATCCGATAACTGTCAAATCACAGTCGAGTTCGTGATATTTGCTTTGAAAGCTGCGAAAGATAAGATTATCATTTTTTCAGCTTTACTCTTTTCTAACTTTGCTTTTTTATAAAAGATTTACGTCATGTTTATGAGTTTTTCAATCCAAAAATGACTCAAAGTTGAGCAGATACATAATTGAATAATTTATGAATTTATGGAAAATTCGTGATTTAAGTTCCTGAGCTTGTCTTTTCGCAAAATTAAACATTTTCGAAGAATAATGAGTAATTAGATTCAGTGCAAAAATGCAAAAATAAGTTTTTTTTGTCAATGATGTCATCTAAATTTTTACTTTGTGTTGATCTATCTATAAATGTAGCACTAATTCAATATTCTAAAGTATATTCTTTGTCACTTTTCGGAACCAAAAACATGTTAATAAAACATTAATTTCGCAGTTTATTCATAAGCAATTGATGTTTTAGAAAACAAAAGCGTTGAATGCATTTTTATGCTCCACAAGAATACAGTTGAAAAATAAAATGTTTGAGAAGTAGTCGTTTGTCGTTATTAAATATTAAAAAAAATATCAGTCCTAAACGCGATTTCTGTAGGACATCAAAAGATATGATAATTGTTTATTTTTTATTATTTTTGTATAAGATAAATTTTTGTTACAGTAATTTATAAACGGTTTATTAAAAATTATCGTTTCGCACTAATAGTTAGCTACTCAAAGTATTTGAAGTTATAGACATCTCATCGACAGATCTCCGCCTTTTTTGTTTGTACAACTGTGCTATGTTCTACATCTCAAAATCTATAAGAACACGATGCTTCAACAATTACTTATTCCCAAGTTTTACTATTCATGAAATTTACATTTCCCCACAGGAACGTAACTAAATATCTGAATCAAGCTGCATTGAACCTTTATTACAACCACAATATCTCACTACACATTAAAAAATAAAGTTTCGTAAAGTAATCTCGAAAAATAATCATATAAAATGCAATTTGATCTCATATTCGTATTCAGCGGTTCAATATCCGTAGGACTACACGTGTCTCGTAAAAAGTTCCGGGCCTTTTTTTCGTGGGACCGTGCAGTTCATGAAAAATCTAATGAACGTTTCCCGGAGTGCATAAACTCAAGCAAAGTTCCTGCCGATCGCGCAATTACCATTACAGTAGTGTAATTTCACGAGCTAACAGCCCCCGTAAAACATCCGCAAGAACCGTATAAAATCCGGAGGGGTCGATCACGGCTCGCCTCACTCGAACGCATCGCGGCCGCTTTTTCCGCAAAAAGCGTGTGAAAAACGCCCGCCGACTTCCCGGCGCGAGTGTTCAACTTTTCAGCATTTTTGCGCTTTCCTCGGGAGGAAAGGGGGAAGGGCACACGCGCGCTGCCGCAGGTGCTCTCCGAGGTGGAACGGCTTCTACCCGAGCCTGGGAATGTTCCCACGTTCGGTAGCACGAGCCAACGAGACCGGCACGTCCACGAAAATACGACCCAGCGAAAGAGGAGGTGCTCATATTTTGCATGCATCAACGTGACGAAAAATAATACATTATGGCACATGTTGAATAAGCGACAGATTTTGAATGAGCGTAGCGAGGGTTACTATCACGTGAGTTCAAGATCATGCTTTTTTGAATAATTTTGTGAGTAGTTATGCTATGGGGGTTCTGGATCCCCCCACTCCTCGCAAACTTAACTCTTAATTTTCCCTCAGACATGCACTTGGTTTTAACATTCTACACAAAACTTGAAATATGAGAAAAAAAATCTAGCAGCTATCTGGGGAGTGTTTGGGAAAGCGCGCAAATTTTCAAAATTTGAATATAAACTAATTCATTGTTGTTTTAGAGTAAAAAATAAAACAGTAATTATAAACATATCTAAACATTCGTTCAATCATTTATTCCTCGAAACACCAAGCTTTCAATTCATTTTTAGGTGTCTTATTTGAATACAGACGGCCTAAATTATAAAATTTTATATCAAGGCTTCGACTAGTCAAATCGAGAAGGGGCCTGTCTAGATTTTAAGTAGAAACCCCAGTACAGTAGTGATTCTAATGATTGCCAAGATAGATGAAGATGCCCCTCAATAAAATTTTCTATCTAGGTTAAATCTAGTAAAATTGAGAGTGGTCCTGTCTAGATTTTAAGTGCAAACCCCAGAACAGTGGCAATCCTAATGTAGTCCTAGATGGGGCCTTGATAGAATTTTCTATCCAGGCCACATCTAGTTAAAGCTAGCTTGGGATTGTCTAGATCATTCGTGACGGCGCCCCTACATGAATAATCCTGTAGAGGGCCAAGATAATGCCCGGAAAGGTCTGACGAAATCTAGATTTCATCAACTAGTAGTCCTAATCCCGAGTTTCCTATATAGCGGCTGATCCATCTAGGGCCACACTAATGTATGGATTTTCCCTGATAATTTTCTGCCTGGAAGCTTTTACTTAGATTAGGTCAGACTAGTGCTGTTCTACTTGAGTTAGGTTTACGAGGAGTGGGGGGGGGGGGGGGAATCCAGAATCCCCATAGCATACCTACTTTTGTGGAATATTAGCATACGAAATTGATGCTTGGCTCATTGAGGATAGTGGAACATAACTGTTTTGACTAAGTTTACATAATTTCTCTCACAACTTTAACAGGGTTCCAACAGTAGAACAACTCATGAAACTTTATGGTATGCTGAAAAGTCTTCCTCCTTTTGATATTGCTCATAGTTTCTCATACAAATTCAGTAAATTTATCGATCATTTAAAACTGTCGATATTCTTTATTTTGTCGCCATTTTTGTCTGCACACATTTAATTGAATCCGAAAATGTAAGTCGTATAGATTCTTGACCGAGCTTTCGAATTCGTCAGAAGTAAGTCAAGTACGACAAAGTTAACCCCAAGTACGCCACTGCCCTTGAACGCATTAAAAAAAGTACGCGACCTGGGATAAAGAGGGCAAAAACAAAGGCGCGCAAGGAAGTTCGCTCGCCGCGAGCCAAGCACGTTCCGAATTAGCATCGACATCTTCGCGAGCGGTCGTTACACTTCGACAATTTTCGCCTCCGTGAAATTCGTACCTGTGGAAAAACACAAAAATGTCTTAGTAGTATTATTTCATTGTATGGTGTTTTGATAACGAAAATGCTCATGTTGTGGTGATGTTCAAACGACTCGTGAATCGTCGCCTTGGCTTGGAGAGAGGTATGTTTTATTTTTGCAACGCTTTTCCTCGTTTTCACAGCGTTTTTGACCTCGTTTGCGTTTCGTTCTGGTGAGAAATTTGAACGCGTTATCGTCCGCAAAGAGGAAAAATTGCTGCACTGATTGTAGAGTGGTGTGAAAATTTTTGAAATAGGCGCAAGTTCCATTTGTTTTGAAGTACATACATACAACTTGGAAGGAAAAACTAAACCGGAAGCGTAATTCCAGTCGCAAATCCTCGCATTCCTGCAGTGGGCGAGAAAAAAGCTCGAAAGCGCATGATAAAAACAGATCGGAACTCGTTCGTTTAATAACCCGGGGAGGAAACTGGTTAAATAGTGTACGGGCACGCTCGCACGGCAAACAGTGTACACACGTACTGACACGTACGTACGTAGCACGATCGTGGCGTGCCCGTAATAACATGTAGGACGGGACGTACCGCTGCCGTATACGTCGGATAAAGCTTGTTTTGCTGGCCTCCGCAGCGTGCGCATCCGGCTCGAATGACCAATCAATGTAATTGAAGGGCTGTCTGGAATAGTGCGCCGCGATTTCTCGTACAGCGATACTCTACGCTCTATACGCCATGGAGCCAATTTCTCCTCAAAAACCGCAAAAAATTAACCCTCGACTTTCGAGGATCAGGCAACGACAATCCAGATTCCTTATGGAATTCTGAGAAGATTTTGCTTTTGTCATTTTTGCCAAAACGCAAAATCAACGGAGTCACAAACAATTTGGGAACTGATATGAATTACAATATCAATAACCCTTACTTGTAAATTTACTAGTAAGAAGTAATTGCCGTTCAATTCATTATTCATACAAATATTCCACATCAAAAAATAGAACCTCATGATATTTTAAGTATGTTACACAAAATGTTCATAAAATAAATACTAGGTACGTTTTTACAAAATTATCATGAATATGATCATCTTGAAACATTTTATCCTGGAGTGAAAAAAATTCTGAAAAAAACATCCATCATCTGAAGCCGCGCAATCTTCGTGCTGAAAAATGCGCTCCATTAAACTCGTTAGACGCGCGAGCCACTCCATTCCATAGAAAAAATACATGGCCATTAGCCGCGGATTTATTCGCTGTCACGGTCGGAATAGGGAAGGAAAGTAATTTCATGAACTTGACGCGGCAATAAAAACGATACGACGTTTTTTACGCGAGATCGTTTCAAGTTTTCGATACCTAAATTAAAACATAACTAAGAAACCTTTCACGATCGTTTTTCTAGTGATCTTTTTTTGACAAACTTTTTTTTCCGTACACCATACTTCCGTATGAATTTTTCCTAAACACATTTTTTACCTGCGATTTTCGAAACATTTATTTTTTCATGATCATTGTTCTGAAACATTTATAAACTAATGATTAATCATTGATGAAATAGAAAATTATGTTTTGAAATTAATGACTTCTAGAAATAAGAACATCTCATTTTGTTGATTCAATATTGCTAATGTCTATTCTATCAATGGACCTTTTATAATTCTCGAGATCAAAAAAATGTATAGCAAAAATTTTGAAAACATCTATTCTCATGACCAGTGTTTTGTCCTGATATTGAAAAAACTTTTCTAAAATTACAGTTTTCTTTTCGATTTGTTGATAAGGGATATTTTCATTGATTTGATAAATAACAAAATTTTTCCCTACAATTGGTTTCAATATACATATTTTTTATTTTGTCGATAAAAAGCAGTACATCTGAATGCTTTTCTGAATAAATTTGAACAATTTCCATAAAATAACTGTAATTCGTCAAATATTCGATCATTGTGTAATTTTTATTGATATTAGCACAGGCTTTAACTAATGTTCTTTGATTTAATGCTGATTTCACAAAACAAGAATCATCACGTTGTTCGATATTAGCACAACTGTTTGAAGACAATAATTATTTGAATCAACTTGCGTCATTCATAATCAAGCTGCAAGTGTCAAGTTTACACGTATGAAAAATTTGGTCAATGTTTAGATTTGCATACTTGGTTGTGCTATCGAAGACAAGAATTAGCTCAAAATGTTCTTAGTTTGATTTTTTATGTGTCATAATATTTGGTGTTTCCAAAAATAGAAAACATGATTTTTCCAATGATTGCGAATTTCTGTGACTACAAACAAATTAGTGCGTATCTAACTTTTCGATTTTTCAAAGGAATATTTGAAAATTAGAAACTAGAAATTCAGACTTTCAATCTAAAGTTTGAGTAATAGCTAAGTAAAATTCGAACAATGCAGCAACTATAAAATACATTAATTACTATAATTAGTGTGAAACTTTTCTGATTGTAAGATATGTATCATTCAATTTGGTGGAAAAAAGTGATTTTAAATACATATCTAAAAGTTCTTTTCATTCACTAAGAAAATATTTCTTGATATCAATTTTCAAATATGAAAGTAAGTCTTCGGTTCATAACGGTATTTTCAATTTGCATTTTAAAATATCAAAAACGATGAATTTTTTCAAGAAATTCATAAAATGTCAAACTCACGAGTTGAAGGTTGTAAATGATACGGAAATTAGGAAAATGCAGAAACTGAAAACCGAAGGTTTTCACAGATGATATGAAATTTCGTTCTAAGGAATATCCCATACAAAAAATTTGAAAATTTGAGGCAAATTTCGAACAATTACAAACGCAGTTCAGAACCCTTTCAATTGTAAAATCTGTAATTTACAGTTGTTAAAATTCAGGGATTAGATAATTTTAAGTTGCACTTGGTGATAACAATATATACTATATAATAAAAACTAGAAAAAAAGATTTATGAAATTAGAGTATTTGTAAATAACAAACTTTGGGTATCGAATTTCTTTTCAATACAAATTTTACACTTTTTCGATAAATACTTTAGGTGATAAATAAGAGGTTTACAGTTTTATTACAAGTTTACAAATTTCATCAATTCCCGACAATTTTTCACTATCTTATTTTATTTTAATGTTCCTCTATTTTTATAAATTTTCGAAATATCGAGTATGATATAAACTAATCAAAATTTTTCCAAATTAAAATAATAATATATCCAAATTATGGAAATTTTTTCTATCGGTTTCCTTAATTTTGAATTTTAACAAATATTTATCTTACAATAAAAGGACAGTTACATATACATTTCAAACAAACTTGCTAATGAATAGAATCTGCAAAATGTATATACAAACATTAGATAATTTTGAGTTGCACCTGGTGATAATACTATATAATAAAAACTAGAAAAAAATGTATATTAAACTTGAATTCTGAAAAATTAAAGAAATACGTATTTTTTTATCTTCAGAATTGAGAGTTTATGATTGTTTGGTCAATTACGTCTATAAGATTTATCAAATTAGAGTATTTGTGAATAACAAACTTTAGGCGTCGAATTTTTTTTTAATGCAAATTTCACACTTTTTCGATAAATACTTTGGGTAATAAATAATAGATTTACAATTTTTGCAGAAATGAATGCTTTGTGCCATGTAGAGCTGAAGTAAATATATTTATATAATAAGAAGAGATGGTAATTATAACATTCGGAATTTTTATTTTTTTTTTTTTAACTTTTAAAGAATACAGAAAAAAATCGATGACTTTCAGAATGAAAAATATTACATTATTTTCCAGATGTACAAATTGGAAATCATCAACGAATTAAAGTACATAATTTAAGTCCGGAAATGTGTAATCTTGATATTCTATACTAGATTTTTGAAAAATGAAAGATTTAATGCAAAATTTTCTAGAATTTGATAACCTGAAAATGAAAAAATATAAGAATAAGTATATAAGTTGCGTTGATTTAATAGCTTTACAGTCTTTATTTTATTGAGAAAGAAATGTTTGGTTCTAGCAACCAAATCTTCTAGTAAAATATGAATCAACCAAAGTTTTGGATGTATACCAAAATTTTGGTTACGTCAACCACAGTTTTTGTTATGAAAATTTTATGCCGGTTGTAATAACGAGAATTTTTGTTGTCATAACCAAAAATTTTATTGGTCCATATTTTACTGACTGATTGTTTGCTGGAACCAAACATTAATTTCCATGCAACTGCACGGAGAGAAATGCTTTAGATGACATATCCATGTCACATTTGATGTCGCCACATTTGATATGATATACATTCACATTTGATCCATGAACAAACATAATTTATATGTCTTTAAAATTGAGATGATCCTCTAACATTATGACATTGACACAGCATTAATTGATGTCGCGTCCATTATATGATCATTACAAATATAACAATTGTTATAACAAATATAACAATTGTTATATTAACAACAGTTGCATATCAAACCTATATGGATGTCACATCGATTTTTATTGATACGCCAGGATTATCACTTTTTTATTGACGCAGTATCCATATTTGTCTATGTGACATCAACTAATTTCTCTCCCTGTATATCAGTATAAAGCAACATCTAGTATAAAGAATCGTCTTTGTCAGTGTCATTGACGACATCAATATTTCTTCAATTCACTTTGAAAAATTCTAATGAAGAATTAAAGAATCTTCTTCAAACTTCCCCCTTTACCCTGATTCTTCAATTTGAAGATGACCCAGGTAACACCTCAGAGACCCCCCCGTGCCCGGCGCGCGGCGTCCTCGTGCGCCTTGGCGTGTGCTCCGTTTTGTCTGCCCCTCCCGAGCCCTCGGGCCCCCTCGCCACGGGTCCCAGGGGGTGCAGGTGTTGCTCCGAAAATTCCCCTACATCAGCGTGTCCGCTGTGTGGGAACCGCGAGCTTCCCACGATACGCCGGGGCCGGTGTCTCGAGCAGCCGCGATCTCTCCCACTTTTTCGCTCCACGAGTGGGGGACCGACTCCCTATATAAGTCCCGCTCGACCCCCACCCGTTCAACATACCGCCAAAGCACTTCGTACATCGCGCATCGTCGCGAAGCGCACATTATCTCGAGTAGTCGCACGTGCCCGGTGGTGATAACGTAAACAAAACAAGCGAACTAACTTGATCCCAATTTCTTGATTGAACTAATAACAAGTGAAAGTGATGGCCCCGCACACCGGCTACGTCACGGTACCTTCCATGGAGTACGAGGAGCCAGTGTCGAGAACCTACCAATACCGGAAGGTCATGAAACCCATGCTCGAGAGGAAACGCCGGGCCAGGATCAACCGATGCCTGGACGAGCTCAAGGACCTGATGGTCAGCGCCCTGCAGGCCGAAGGCGAGAACGTGGCGAAGCTGGAGAAGGCCGACATCCTGGAGCTGACGGTGCGACACCTTCACAACCTGAGGGCAGCGAGACGGCTGACCTTGACGCCGGAGAACAGCTACGCGGACCGGTTTCGGGAAGGCTTCACCCAGTGCGCCCAGGAGGTGTCGACGTTCCTGACGACGCCAGTCGCGGTCCAGGTACACCCAACTGCGGGGGCCCAGCTGATGCGCCACCTCGGAGGCTGCCTCCGAAGACTCGAGGCCCCCAGCAGTCCCCCCAAGGTCACGGGGGTCACGTCCCAAACGACCTACACGCCGCCCCAGAGCCCAGCCAGTTCGAGGGCGACCTCGCCCCTCGGTACCTCCGATGTCTGGAGACCGTGGTGATGATGAAGATGTCAACATTCTTCAGTTCATGACCCGAGACTTTTCTTCAAACTTCCATCTATGAACATGTTTCGGAGGTCGTGTTTTTGTAAAACCGGGCGAAGCTTTAATCCAATGTCTGTGATAGGGACTCCTTGTTGTACCTGACGACGATTTATCTAAAGTATGTTTTTTATACGATATGAGATTTGTTTTTATGTCGATTTTTATAAGGAGGGTGATTTCGAATAAATGTGATGGTATTTAAGGTTATTTGTGGTGTTTTGTTGTTTGTTTTGTATCCTTTTTTCTGCATCTGTACTGGTTTTTTTTTTTTTGAAGGAAGTTGTTTGTCGAATTCTTATCGAGGGAATGTTATCACTTTGATTCAATGCCGTGAGTATGACGTATTTGCTCGTGAGGAATCTGCTTTTAATTACCTACGTTGGAGATGTTCTGGTATCGTTTGGTCTCTTTTTCGATTGGAAAAAATGGGTCTCGCGGATGAAATCGAGCTTGGGATATTGAATTATCACGCAAATGCGTGGCGTAATTGATACACACGTTGAATCCGCGTTGTTACAACATTGCTATCGAATGCTTGGGATCATGCGCGTAATTCTATAAAATTGCGGTTCGATCGTTAGTGATGAAATTGAGACAGGTGTCACGCTTGAAAATCGGAGGTTTATTGGATTCTGTTTGCCCAGGCTGCGGGGGACGAATTCAAAGTTGCTTGACGGCTCATTAGTTGATATATGTATTTGCATGAAATATTTTTTATTGGAAAATAATTTCGAATTAATTTTTATGTATCAGTTTCGAATATCGATGTATTCAAATATTCTAGAATTTCCATATTTGGGTAATGAGGATTTTCAAATAATAGTTTTAGATGATAGAAACAATTCTCTTTTATTTCAAATTTTTCATGAAAACACGTCTTTTGACAATCTAGTCTTTCAAAAAATCCTAATATATAATAATGAACATATAATAAAAAATTCAAAAAAATATTCGAAGCTTCATTTGAATGAAAATCTGGGAAAAAAATTTGTAGTAAAACATTGATCTTGAATTGTTAATTTTATAGCATTATTCATGTGATTGTCTCATTTTTATATCTCACTAAAAATCAATATATATCATGCATTTTGTTTTAAAGATTGCTTGCAATCTTTAAATTGCTAGCAATGTGTTTTTGCAAATCAAGCAAATAACACAGGTTAAAAGACTGTAACCTTAAGTCGACAGTTAGAAAATCAATTTTTTTTATTCATTATAAAAAAAATATTTGATGCATATGTTACAGGTACTAAAAAAATCAAGAATCTAGATTGCTGATAACTTGGCTCTTCAAAAACTTTCGATTTCATTTATTCATGAACTCGAATGTTCATGAATATAATTGAAAATATAAATATTGATAAACAGAATAAAAAAATACAAGTGCGATGTGGAATTTTCGATTCATGCATTGTTTCTTCAATAAATAATCGTGATAATTTTGATCATCTTAAAATTCCAATTTTTTTCTAATTACACAAGGTTAAGATTTGTTCTAGAATCTAAAATTTTTAAGGCGCTGTTCGTCTAGTTGTTCAAAATATTTTGCCAAACTCTATAACGAATCCTTAAATTTGGTTTAATGCTCCTTTTTGAAAAAATTAGCATGATTGAGTAATAATTGGAAAATATTAAAAGCAAAGAGTTCGAAAGTTCTACGTGGAATACAAAATCTGAAAGTAATAATTTATCTTTAACAATGAAACAACGATAATGGCAGTTTATCAATGTTTATAACCAAGTTAAAATCTTGAGATATAGTTTATATTTCATAAAAATGAAGAGTGATTTGAAAATGCACGATTTATTGTGAAACATTTTGAAGTTTCAGAATAAAGTTTTACCGATTTCAGGGAAAAATATTTTTATAATTTTAAGAGCTCAAGTTTTACTAAAAGAAAATTTGCAAACTAAATCAGAATCCAATTATATTTGAATTAAGGAATATTCAAATTAAAAAAAAATATAATATCCAAGGGATTTTCGATGTAAAATCAAAATCTTACAAATTAATTGTGACATCTTAAGCATTCAAAAATATTCAAAGAGTCATATCCTATACTAAAATTCGTCAGTCATTGAAATTAAAATTTGCATCAGAGTTTCTAGTCGTTTACCAGTTTTCGGAAATACAGCCTTGCCAAATTCACAAATCTTCTGAATTCAAAAATTGTCGACAGCTCTTCAAATTATGATAGTTATATTAAATTGATAATCAATGTTCAATATAAATTAAGTAAATATATCGGCAATCAGTAAAATTAACAAAACAGTAAAACGCCTTCACGTTAATTATTAAACATCAATCTGTGAACTTGAATAATAATGTCATGACACACAAAAAAGCAATAAAAAAAATAAAAAAAAATGCAGAAGACTGCGTGCAATTAATGTTATGTAATGTCATTCGGACATTGCGATCGAAAGCTACAACTCCAATGCCAAAGATAACATTTCTGATTCGAAAGCAGTGATTGGAAAGTAATCTCATTCGCTTACATTTTTATTGAGCCAATTTTTAATTCTCGTGTGCTGTTTCAAAGTTATCAATACAATAATTATACAATATTTTTTTGAAATGATTTACATGTAGAACATGCAGTTCTCTTGATAGAAAACGAAATATGAAAAATATCTATAAAGATGAAATTTTTTTCTGTTTCAGGACAACTAGCGATGACCACCATTGTCACAGGAGGCAAAAAAAATTAGGTACGTTTAAACGAATTCGGATAATGATTTTTTGGTTCAAACTATTTACTTAAGAGTTTCTTTATATTTAATATTGTCGATCAATTCAGACATTTATATTATAAAATTACATATTAAGAAAATATGTAATGTAATATTATATATTTTGATTAATAAATATTATCAAATTGTAATCAAATCATGAAACGTTTGATCATTGAAAAAGATAAAGAATATGCTCAATGTCAATATAAAAGTCGTGCGTCATTTCAAGCCACTTGAAAATTCCTCTCTTCACTTTTTTTTTGAAAAAGCGAAAGAAGATACGTAGGTGTTTGATAGAACTGCTTACCTCAATAATTGTAGATTGATAAGATACTCAAAAAAAAAAAAAAAAAACGTATGAATTCATCAATTTTTATATTTTCTTTTCTGAAATCTTCTAAACTGTTCAGGGTGTATAAAAACTTAACAAAGTTTTTTGAAAATGAAGATTTTCATGGAGTTTTTTCAAAAAACCGATCACCTCCGTGAGAATAATTTTATTTTCAACATAACCTACTTCATCAAACGTTGCCTTCACTGATATCACATTCTACTATATTATTCAATCATCTAAATATGTAATAGTTACATTTTACTCATTTGAAACACGACCTTTATCTTTACAGAGAAACAATGAACCATAAAACCTACAGCCCTACCATCGAAGTCGTTGCGGCCGAGGCTGAAGACACCGTAGACCTCGAATCTCAATGCGAGCAATGTGAAGAAGAACCTGAAGATACCGATTCTATCACTGCCTCCGTCATCTGCCAATCCGAGGAGGTCAGCGAGATCGAAGAAACCCCGGAAAAATCGCCTTTTCGCCTAAGCCTCTTCCCCCATGTTCCTCCCTACATTGCCTTTCATATGTTCAACGAAGAAAAGAACCCCAACTTTCCTTATGAGCTCAAGAAACACCTCAAATGGCAGCTGAGTCCCATAACCCCTCAGCTCGTGCGAAAAACCCTTGTGAATTCGGGCTACAGGCTCTTGAAAAAAACCCACGAGTGGGTCGGTATGTGGGGCAGGCATATGAAATCCACCTATTTCAAGAACCTCAAGGATTCCCAAAAAGTGAATCACTTTCCCGGCACTTTTCAAATCGGAAGAAAAGACAGGCTCTGGCTCAACCTCAACAGGATGATGGTGAAGCATGGAAAAAAGGAGTTCGGCTTTGTTCCCAAGACTTTCGTCCTACCGCAGGATCTAAAATATTTCAAGCAGTGCTGGGAAAAGTTGGGAAGCCAGGAAAAGTGGATCGTGAAACCGCCAGCTTCGGCCAGGGGAACAGGAATCAGAGTGGTTCATCGTTGGAACCAGATACCAAAGAAAAAACCCGTGATCGTTCAGCAGTATTTGTCCAGGCCACAACTCATCGAAGGCTCCAAGTTCGATTTAAGGTTGTACGTCATGGTTACAAGTTTCAATCCACTCAGAATCTACCTTTACCCGGATGGGTTGGTGAGATTCGCGTCAGTCAAGTACAACGACGACATTAGCAACCTCAGCGATCGGTTCATGCATCTCACCAACTATAGTGTCAACAAGTCAAGCACGACCTACGAGAGCAATGCCGATGCCCAAGCTTGCAGTGGCCACAAGTGGACCTTGAAGACGCTTTGGACCTATTTGGAGAAAGAGCATGTGAGTGTTTTTCAGGATTTAGTAGATGAAGTGGGTTAATAATTTAGACGATGCACGAGTGCCTCTATCCGATTTTCGTTTCTGTCCAAAGGTGAACGTGACGAAACTCTGGGCGACAATAAAAGACATGATAGTCAAGACCATGATCGCCGGAGAGTCACCCATTTCCAGCCTTATTCGCGCAAACGTCTCCAACCGTTACACCTGCTACGAGCTTTTCGGTATCGACATCCTCCTTGACGAAAACTACAAACCTTGGCTGCTGGAGGTCAACATTTCCCCGGCCCTTCAATCCGCCTCGCCCTTGGACGTCGCCGTCAAGGGCCCCCTCGTCAAGAACATCCTCAACCTCGCTGGTTTCCAAGTTCCTCCCACTGTTCCTTCCGAAGACGTTGAGTACCTCGCGAAACGCTACGACCTCGAAAACGACCTCGTCTGCCAGGACACGAGATTGCATCGCTCAACCATGACTAGCGCCGAAAGGCAGAAACAGTCCCTTTACGTCAGGTCACCTAATCGCGATGAGTACATTCAAGACATCATCAAGGACCTCACGCCTGACGACGTGCGGCATCTTGTAGCTTACGAGGATGAACTCAGCCAGATCGGGGAATTTGAGAAAATTTTCCCGACGGCCACTAGTCACAGCTACCTTCAATACTTTGACGTACCTCGGTATTACAACATGCTCTTCGACGCCTGGGAAGACATGTACGCAGAGAATCGAGAACCTGGAATCGAAAGACTCCGGAAACTTTGTGAGACCAGGTATCACTTGGAACACAATTACGGGGATTGAGGTCAGGTCTTTTCGTGCATTCACGTGCCTTTAGGAATTTCGGGGCTGTTACTATGAGATTTGACCTTTTTTCAGTTAGTTAGGATCAATGAATTTTCGTTACAAAAAAAGAGACGAAAGAATCTTGTACTTGTAGTTTGTGAAAAAGTTTTTTTGTATCACGCGTTTCGGTATTTTTAGGAATTTCGATAATCAGTTCTTCATCGCTAAATAATCGCATAATCTTTTTTGAAATACTTTTTAATGTATAAGATGCTCAATTTTCGTCTCCGTCCAGTTTCATTATACGCTCGTTTCGTTCTATGTTTTGAACATTCTTTTTCCTGTCCAGGATCGGAAATATTGAGATTTCAAAGACACTTGGTGATTCCTGGTCATGTTTGATGCGGTGCTCAAAAGAAAATGTTTTCGATCATGTTGAAAGTAAATAAAATGCAATGATACGTTTGTAATTTCTTGACTTTTATTGTGTTCCTAAAATAGCATAGCTTGTAATACATCACTTTCGTTCTTTTTTTTATATATAAACAAAAATTTTCAACAATTGCATGATGACACTTCTCAGGAAAATAATTAACTACTTACTGCTTTTATTTGTATTGAGTCGCATGAGTTAATTACTCAAAAACATGACCTTTCGGAGAAACGAATAATTTTCTGCTCGTAGAAGCATCAGGTTTAATGAATCCATACTTGAGATTTAAACATCTCTATTGTAAGGGCAAGTCCAGACAAATGCAACCGAATTCAATCAACTGAATTGAAAGAGAACCAAGATTTGTGCCCTTCCGTCCTTTCAAACGCAATTACAGCTACTATCAAAAATTACGAAGAAAAAGAGGCAGTAAAAGGTAAGTTTCACTACATTTTTCTTAGTAGAAACATTGTAAAAAATTATTTAAAATAACAATATTTTGAAATCGTTGGAATAAGATCCAAGAAAAATTGGAGCGTGTTGAATTAAAACGCGTTAGAAGTAAAACATCTAGTGCTGCTTTCTTTGAGGTTCAGATGTATAGATTTTTATTCCTCTCGCCTTTTTTAGTTCTAACAAATCCCTCAATTTTTCTGTGTTGTATTTTTCTTTTTTTTTAACTGTAAATCTAGTAAAAAGGTTCGGATGTTGAGATTTTCATTCATTGTACTTTTTTAGTTCTGACAGATCCTTTAATTTTTCTGCGTGGTATTTCTCTTGTTTTTTAACTGTAAATCAGTTAAAAAATTATTTCATTCCTTATTATGTGACTTTTTGCGATTTGTGACATTTTGTGATTTTGTAAGATTTTGTGACATTTTGAGATTTCGTAACATTTCGCGATTTTGTGAGTTTGTGACATTTTGTGACCTTGTAGCATTTTAGTGATTTTGTGGCATTTTGTGTGTTTGTGACATTTTTAGATTTTTGTGCTATTAGTGATTTTGTGATATTTTGTGATTTGGAAAAATTATGTGACATTTTGAAGTAAAACTTCTTAGGCGGCATTATCACTTTTCAGGAGTGTAATTTATTCTAGAAAAAAAATTTATGCAGGGAGTAACTTGGAGATTTGACATTGTAACATGTAACACTGTAAACTGTAAGACTGTATCAAAAAATATCAAAAACTCACGAAATGTCAAAAAAGCACAAAATGTTGCAAAATCACGAAATATCACAATACACGGAATGTCACAAACAAACAAAATGTCAAATAATCACGAAAAATATAAAATATCACAAAATGGCACAAAAGCACAAATACCACAAAAATCACGAAATGTCACAAACACACAAAATGTCACAAAATCTCTCAATTGCCACAAGGTCACAAAACGTCACAAAGTCACAAAATCGCGAAATGTTACAAAATCTCAGAATGTTACAAAATCTTATAAAATCACGAAATGTCACATATCGCAAAAAGTCACATAACCTCAAAAAATCAAAAAATCACCAAATTCTACAAAAATTACATGTCATAAAACCCGAAATGTGAAAAATCACAAAATTTTATATCATCACACTTCAAAAAATCGAAAAAAGTTACTAAATGTTACAAAATTACAAATCGTCTCAAAAACACAAAATATCACAGTATCACATGTCACAAAATAAAAAAAAGTACTCAATGTTACAAAATTACAAAACGTCATAATTAACAAAATGTGACATTACAAAATTCCTCAAATAACAGAATGCGGAAAAATCACAAAAGAACACAAAATCGCAAAATATCACAATCAAAAAATATCTCACCTTGATATCACTTTAATTTGCATAACATTGTTATTTTGTGAGTTTTCCTGATTTATAACATTTTATGATTTTTGTGTCTTATATTTCATATTTTCAAAGTGCAGCAGAGGTAGAGGTGTAGGAGTGGGCCATTAAGTTCCTCACAGGAAAATTGAGGAACTTGTTAGAACTAAAATAGTTGCGAGGAATAAAATCTCTACATAGGAACCTTGAAGAAGTAAAACTTTGTAGGCAGCATTATCCAACTGATTTACAGTCAAGAAACGAAACAAAATACTACACAGAAAAATTGAGGGATCTGTTAAAACTTAAAAAGGTTAGAGGTATCTAAAAATCTATAGATCGGAACCTTAAAGAAAGGAACATGAGAAGTTTTATTCGAACGCGTGTTGATTCAACACCTCCAATTTTGTGATTTTGTGTCATTTCGTGATTTTGTGACATTTTGTGACTTTTTGACAATATGTGCTTTTGTGACATTAAGTGAATTTGTTATATTTTGTGATTCGTCATGAGCCGTTCAATTACACTGTACAACACAAAAAAAATTATCTGAACGAAATTAGACTCACATGGTTCCTAAAGACCCCTTGAATCAAAGTACCGAAGGTTTTTTGCGATCTGAGCTCGTTTTGTTAATTATTTTGCAATTTAAAAAATTTATTGACAACTTGGGCAATTATCAATCGTTTTTCAATGTTTAAAAACGATTATACATGTTTTCGGACATAAGGATCTCATTTCTGAAGAAAAAAATTGAAAAAAAAGAAGAATCAAACGAATTAGAAGTACGATTCCCATTTATTTTTGAAGCAAAACATCCATTACTGCCCTCGCATCACGAGCGGTCATTGAGTAGAGTCTCGACAGCATCGGCTTCTCTCGTTCAGAAATTCCGAAAGTGATTATCAGCCCTTTACCAGAGAATTTTAGTTTAGAGGGTCTCGAATTTCAAAACATGCCGATAACATAAAAAGAGGATGATTCTCCCAAATGGATTCTTGCGTGAGGTTAGGGCTAGTAAAAAAAAATTTTTCATGGCCAATTTTGGTTCTTCTGCGGAACTTGGTAAGTCGAGACTCTACTCAATGGCCGCCCGTGGTGCGAGGGCAATAACGGATGTTTTGCTTCAAAAATAAATGGGAATCGTACTTCTAATTCGTTTGATTCTTTTTTTTTCTATTTTTTGCTTCATAAATGAGATCCTTATGTCCGAAAACATATATAATCATTTTTGAACATTGAAAAACGATTGATAACTGCCCAAGTTGTCTATGAATTTGTTTAATTGAAAAAAAATTAACAAAACGAGCTCAGATTGCAAAAAACCTTTGGTACTTTGATTCAAGGGGTCTTTAGTAACCATTAGAGTCTAATTTCGTTAAAGTTATTTTTAGAAACGCAAATTTTGTTGCACAATGTTATATGGTAGATTTTACTTACATCATAATTGGGAATGCCAAACTCTGTACGATGTCGTTTTTGTTTGCGGCAAGTGCTAGCAGGAACTTCCACTTTTTGCTTATATTTTTACTCTCTCACTCTTACAGAATCCCGAAATTCCTCTCTACGCTCGGACTTACATCTTACAGTCTTACAGTTTACAGGCTTACAGTTTACAGTGTTACATGTTACAATGTAAAATCTCCAAGTTACTCCCTACATAAATTTTATTTTATAGAATAAATTACACTCCTGAAAAGTGATAATGCCGCCTAAGAAGTTTTACTTCAATATTACACTCTCACATCTTACAGTCTTACAGTTTACAGTGTTACATGTTACACTGTAAAATCTCAAAATTACTCCCTGCAATCGAAAATATTACACTCTGACATCTTACAGTCTAACAATTTACAGTGTTACATTTTACATGTTACAAAATCTTCAAGTTACTCCCAACATAAATTTCATTTTCTAGAATAAATTACACTCCTAAAAAATAATAATGCCGCCTAAGAAGTTTTACTTCAATATTACACTATTACATTTTACAGTACTACAGTTTACAGTGTTACATGTTACACTGTAAAATCTCAAAATTACTCCCTGCGATCGAAAATATTACACTCTTACATCTTACAGTCTTACAATTTACAGTGTTACATGTTACAGTGTTACTTGTTACAAAATCTTCAAGTTGCTCTCTACATAAATTTGTTTCTTGAATAAATTGTACTCCTGAAAAGTGATACTGCCGCCTAAGAAGTTTTACTTTAAAAAGTCTGGCATTATCATCAATTTTTCAATTAATCTAACTGATTTCGATAAAACTGAAATTTTTAGGTTTATTGAGTGTAGTAACCTTTTTTTGAGGTCCAAAAATTTTCGCATAAGGCTTCAATGTAAAATGTATACATCGAATTTCCAGGCACGACTTTTTCGTTTCAGCGATAAAAAATTAATACGTTGGCGTCCTCGTAAAAAGTCGTTTGAGGACAATGAGCTTATACTGGCTCAGCGGTCAATGAATTGATATCGTTAATGTAACGACATAATAGAGATATTTTCTTATTGAGATTGCAGCGTGCTCTTGCATCGCGCCGTCTTACATTCATTCATTCTATCGTTTCGTTTCGTAATGCGTGCGTCGTTAAAGGCTGAGGACCCCGCGATTGATCTAGATGGGCGAGACACTTTTTACGAGGGTCTTTTGAGATGGACATTGTAGGAAAAAGCCGCGATCTGTTTCAAATGTAAGCTTTTTTCAAGTTGATTAAAAAAGTTATGAGTGGATATAAAATGACTTATTTTGTATAATAATAAAATGACACTTTCAATTTTATGAGCATACTTTTTTTACTAATCGGATTGCATTTTTTCAGAGTGCTTTAAAAAAAATGAATTTTTAGTGTACTATTAAAAACGAATTCGATGACTCGCTAAAATGCTCGACGCATGGGTAAGGCAATTTTATGCCCAGGTTCGGGTTGTTAAATTAACACGATCGTTACACGGAACGCCAAGTGTTTTATGAAAGTGGCAAAATCAGCGTCGGATCAGAACACACAAGTATTTACGGCTACCAGTTGTACATACACTTTCCCGCCCCGTGCAACACGCGACGACTAATTTTCGAGCGAGACATTCAGCGTTCCTTTCACCCTTTAGGGTCTCCGCGGTTTTTATGGCACTTCGATTAGGGCTCTCATGACTGCGGCAATTTCATCCGTTTTTTTTCCTCAAGTATTTTTTTTTGTTCCAACGTGAAAGGTTTTTTTTGATGAGGCTTTTTTTATTTATACTCAACGATACACTCTGAATCGCATTATTTGGAATAATAGTAATTGTCTTTACTCAATCGATATTGTTAAAAATTTAGAACCAGTTTTGAGGATAAAGTTTCATTTTCGATATAGAGCGAAGACGCGAAGATGGCGACAATGCAAACACCGGAGAGCGTGCCGGAGCACGAGCGCGACTCGCGCGCGATTATCTCGGCGATATTCGCCGCGCTTCTCGAATCTCGTCTTGCGTCATTGTGAGAGATGCTCGGAAGCGTGGGAACGCGCCCGACGGGGCCTTCCCAAAACAAAACACGAGTCGGAGCTCGAGAGCGGCGATGCGAGCACGCGACGCACCTGACTCCCTTTTCTTCGCTGACTGATGTTATGCTTTCGAAACGTCGCTCTCGGGGAACAAACTATATCCCGTATCGTTTACCAGGACAAATAAAAAAAGCCCCTTTTTGGGGTTTCGAAATAAGCTTTCATTTTGTAAAAAGTTATTACTGTAATACACCTAATTTTCAAAATGGCGGCTGCAGAATATACATTCGAATAACCTCAATGACAAGTGTCTTGAACAACTGGGTACAAATCACTGTAAAACATTTTTTGTGACACTCTAAGACAGGCCCAAGCACAGAAACATGTATTTGGGGGGGGGGGGGGGTTCAAATTTTATGTTGTACTTGTAGAATAACATGCAATTGAATTTGATTTGGTTTAACAGTACATGGTCCATTAATAGTGATGTAGTTAATAAATGTAGAATAAATAAGTAGATAAATAAATGAAATAATCAATAAATAATCAAATGTATAAGGCTATATCAAAAAATCATGTGTTTTCAACAACTTATACTTTATACATTGAATCTTTGTTATTTCTCCAACAAATTTGACACAAGAAACTTAATAATAACAGATACATGATTGCGAAAAACGCCTTTATTATTTCCTCTTCACATTTAGATGCATAGCGAAAGCATAATAAATAAAAAAAAGTAACACTTTTTATTACTGCACTATACACATATTTTATGATTTAAAGGGTTATACACCTTTTTTAAGGACGGTTTGGATTATTTTTCAATGAACAGAGCACATAATTCTATTACATGGAAGCTATATTATTGCGATGAAATATTGTCAACTTTAACATACAAACATTATCTGATGAAAAAAATATTAACAAACAGTGGAATTATGGCCTTTTCCTAACTTTTTTTTTAGACGCTTGCAGTGACTGCAATGCAAATACAATAAGTCAACTTAAATTGTAATAAACAAAAACCTTACATTTTTTAGTGCAACGATAACGTAACGCGTTATATTAATTAACAAGTAACGATACCAGGAACGAGTTCCTTTTTTTTTTGGTAACGAGTAACGAAAATCGTGTTATTCATTTCACATCTGTCTCATCAAGTTTTGAAACGATTTGTAACTTTATAAGAAATTTTTTGAAACTTAGATATAAATAATTTTTTAACTTCCTTATTTTCGGAGAAAAATTATATAATTTTAAAATTTTCGATGAAACAGTGTGATTAATTAGTAATATATGTACAAATATCGATATATTGTATTCTTTTTCAATTTTTACTAGAAATTTTCATAATTCTAGTAATAAATTTTAGAAATCAGCATATAAGTACATGAGAATACTGGAAACCTTAGTTGTTGAAATCTGTAGCAGGATCCCTAAAATCTATAGATTATGCTAAAAAACCTTACGTAATTTCATCTAACTTTTTTAAAAAGCTATTAGGT
Organism: Platygaster robiniae; assembly: GCA_028476575.1. Taxonomy (NCBI): domain Eukaryota; kingdom Metazoa; phylum Arthropoda; class Insecta; order Hymenoptera; family Platygastridae; genus Platygaster; species Platygaster robiniae. The sequence continues at coordinate 24,548,233 of CM052021.1, forward strand.
TCTTCGAAAATTTCTGTAATTCCTAAAATCAAGAAACCCCAATTTCTCGAGCATTGAATTCTAATAATATATGTGTATAGAAAATCATAAAAATACAAGAAAAAATTTCAAATTTTAAAAATCTGTTGAAAATTCAAAAAATATTGAGGACTCTATCTATAAAGAAACTGTTTTCTGCAAAATCGATTAAAATACTGCAAATATTTCAAATTTTTAATTCCAGGAAATCTAATTCTTGAAATTCAAAGAGATATCTTTGAAAAAACCTTAAAATTTTCCAACATTCTATAAATACTAGGAAATACAAAAAGAAAATACACGTATAGAAAAATACAAGTATATCTATGGAATATTCAAAATATATACATCTTTTAAAACCAGAGCATCGAATTCCAGAAATTTATACAGAAATATACAAGAAAACTTAACAATCCTTCAAATCGTAGAAAAACTGATGAAATACGAAGGATACTGAAAGAAATATGGAACTATTGAGACACCTGTATTCTGAAAAATTCATTTAGAACATGAAAAATTGATTGAACTTTACATTCTAGAGCTCGAATTTCTCGAAATCCATCTATAAAAATGTATACCAAAATGTTTGAAGTATAAACAAATCCTAGAAAATGCTACAACATGTTTTGCATCTTGAAAAATACGAATAGTTTAAGATATACTGAACAATTCTTCAAATCGTAGAAAAACTAAAAAAAAAAACGAAAAATACCAGAAGGAGTTAATATTTTCTGAGACACTATTTTCTGAAAAATCTTTTAAACACGTAAAATTCAATAAATTCCAAAATTTATAGTTCGAAATTTTCGGAGTCTATAACAATTTAAATGAAAATGCTAGAAATATATAAAAATACTAGGAAATCCTGTAACATTTTATAGATCTTGAAAAATACGAATAGTTCCAGAAGTACTGAACAATCCTTCAAATCAAAGAAGATATATACCAAAAATACTAAAAAGGGATAAAACTATTCAGACGCTGATTTCTGGAAAATATCATGCAAAGCAAGATTTCAGTATTTATATCAAAACGTAAAAACCAATAATAAAAGCATTCCATCGAAATCGTTTGAAAGATCTCGTTGGGGCGGGGGGTGGGTTCTAACCCCCAAACCGCCTCCCCCGTTCGCACGGACCTGCTCTAAGATGTTGAATGTAAATTTCAAATGTCTTAATAGCTACTAGGCCTGTACATATTTCTTGCAGTGGATTTTGTCGTTCCCGCTTGTAAAAAACCGATTTTCATAAAAAGTGCGGTCTATGAATAATGCCTTGTAGTTCTGTTCGTAATAACTTGAATCTTTCTATTTTCGTCTTCTTCGAGTGCGCTAAATTGGAAGGGACTGAAAAAAGGAGCTGATTCGCAGACGCGTTTTTGTCGTGAAACCTCGATAGGGGACCATTCCCGTGGTTCATCCTTACCTTTTTTTCTGAATTGACAAAATAAGAATGTCAGTTATAGAACGAAGCCTTCCACGTATGTAAGCCCTGCTAATTTGTGACATAGGGAAAGCCTTTTTTAAAACGAGATTTCTTATAGGGGCATTACAAAAAAAAAAAGGAACGAATTTTATTATTTCACAATGTTTTTTGCCTGTAAGTCACATAACAAGATAAATATTCCAGAATAATTCTCGTGTTTCATGATAAAAATACTTTTTGATCAGTTTCAAATAACATTTTTATCTTCTAGATCAAAACTATATAATAAGTAAACTTGACTCATGATTGAGTTCACCTAAACATGAAACACACTCTTTGCGTTCTGATGTTATGTAGGACTTTAAGATAAAGTACGTGAAAGATGTATGAAATTTAAAATTATTTTTGACACTGTATCAATTCACAATCAACAATAGACTCCCACTCTAAAAAAATGGACTGAAAATTTTTCTGCTCAAGAGGATCGATCACACGTAAAAGAATTTTTTCCAAAGGTTGTCAAAAGAAACGCCCATAGAACCGGAGTGAATGCTAATTGCGCCCACAGGACATGATACGTATCTTATTCTTGGATTCGACCCACACGCGTGTTCTTTTCATATAGCAACTTTTTCTAAGGGGATGCAGCGACGTCGAAAATCTGGCAGGCGACAAAAAAAAGGAACCAATAGAAGCGTGGGAAGTAAGACTGAAGTCGCGAATCCTTGTGAATCGCTGTTGTACTTCCTGAATGAGCTCTCTCCTGAGCCACTAAATGAACCTGATATCGCTGGTCAAATTCAAATACGTCGGCAGAGGGGGGTTTTGGGGGTTCAAACCCCTCCCGAAATTCTGATAAAATCAATAATATTTTATGTAAAAATGAAGAAAGTTAGATCGATAAACAATGAAAATATAAGTTTAAAAAAATGTATTAAAACGTTAGCAGTATACGTTTAATAAAATAGTAAAATTTATTAAAACATAGGATTACGTAGAAGAAATGAATCAGAAAAAAAAGTAAAATGCAACTCAGCGATTAATCAAGAAAAATTACAATCTACGAAAATGCTGAAAATTTACAAAACTTTCAATCTTAAATCATCAAGTTCTAGAAATCTATATGAAATCTATAGAAAAGTATGTATTCAACATCTTTCGATTGATACAAACTCTTAAAGAATTATAAACTTGATTGAATTCTATGAAAAAACTGTTCTCTGAAAAATCTCGACAATAGCCTCCAAGATCTATAAATTTTGGGATTCTAGTGCATCAAGTTCTAAATATACTTTGAATCTATTAAGATTCCAGAAAACGCAGCTGAATCTTTGAAATATTTCAAAAATACAAAAAAAGAATAACGATATAAAACATGAAAAATCTTTATAAATGTAATTTTATCTGTAATTCTTAAATTTACTGAGAATAGATCGAAATTCGCATCTTAAAGCATCAAATTTTTCAAGTCTCTGTAGCAATCTAAAAAAATATAAGTAATCTTAAAAAATACTTATAAATCCTCCAGGGTTCCGTATATTATATACTAGAAAAATGTGCCAAATCAGTTTACTAGTTTACTAGCTTCATAGTTAACTCGTTAACTAGTCAACTACCTAACTAGTTTACTAGCTTACTTGTTTATTAGTTTACTAGCTTACTAGCTTACCAGTGTAGAAATTTACTAGTTTACTTGCTTTTACCACTGTGCTAGTTTACTAATATGCTTTTTAAAGAGTTCACTAGTTTAAATTCATTAGCTTATTAGTTAACTTATTTACTAGGTTTAAAGATGACTAGTGTACTAGCTTACTAGTTTTTCATTGAACAAGCTTACTTGTTTACAAGCTTAGTAGTTTACCAGTTTACTATTAAAAGTTTACTAGTTTACTAATAAACTAATTAATAATAATATAATAATAGTCTGCTCGTTTACTATTTTAGTTTTTTACTTGTTTACTATTTTATGATCTTACTATTTCAGTAGCGTATTAGTTTACTAGGTTACTTGATTACTAACTTAGTAGTTTACTAGCTTACTAGTTTGCTAGTTAACTCTTTTTGCAGCTTATTAGTTAACAAGCTTACAAGTTTACGAGAGTACTAGAGAGTTTTCAATACTTAAAAATGATGTTGGTATAATTCTCTTAGAAATTTATAAAACTTTCTCTCCTAGAGCATATTTATTATTATACTATAGTTATATATATATATCATAGAAATTTTTATAGAAATTTTTATAGAAAACAATAAAAACAAATTCAATCCACTTTATATAATTTATACAAATAAACATACTCGAAATTTTAGAAATACTTAAAAAATTTGGAATAAAGAATTGAAAAATTTCTTTAAAAGAACTGTCTTCGGAAAAATCAATTTTTATTCTCAAAATCGTTGGATATCTCAAGACTATAGCATCAATTTGCAAAAATCTATTAAACGATACATAAAAATATTAGAAATGTATAAAAGTACCGGAATATACTTCGAAATTTGATAAATAATATGCCATACAAACATAATATAAATTAATAATATACCTTTTATCTGTGTGGTTAAAATATGTTCTGAAATCAATTCAAATATATAAATTTTTTAAAAGTTTGATTCCTGGAGCATTAAATTTTAGAAACCTCTATAAAAACTCGTCTAACTTATTATCAGAGAATCCTGAAAGTGGTAAAAATACAAAAATTTTTAGTAAAAAAAATGTAAACTTCAGTTACTATTTAAAATCATTCAAATCGAATTTAATTATTTAGGGATATGAAAAATGTGCAACTCTGGATGCCAAAAGTTGGGTAACTTTTAAATTCCGAAATGTACACTGTTTCAAAATCGTTTTCTTGTAACCATATTTTCAAAGATTGAAAATTATAAAATCCCGACGATAAAATATTTATCAGAAAAATCCCTCTGCCTACGCCCCTGGTCAAATTTACGAAAAATTATTGAAAAGTGAATGTAAATTACGAAAGATCACTTTCAACTTTTCTTAATCATACATCGATTGAAATAGAGTGAAAGAAAATTAGACAAATAGTAATAAATAATTGAATCGAAGATATCCATGATATTTAAGCCGCAAATCATCTGGTGAATCTGCTGATATTCATTTCATTTGACACCTATGTTGTCAAAAATCTTTCAAGATCACAAATCAGACACCTGGAATATTTGGAAATGCCAAAACAAGTCACATTTATCATCGGCTGACTCCAGTTCATTTGAGTGGAAAATGAAGATGGATTATCTCAATTTTAAAACAAGGTTTAAGAGTATCCTCAGAACGTAATAAAAACGTAGATTGAAAATGATAACTTATCCAAGAATAAAACCTTTGACCATTGCATGAAGACTTGTGTGCAGGAATGTGAATTTACCGGTCAGAAAAAAAATTTTTCAGGTCATAGTGATTTCTGACGGTCATTTACTGTTATTTACGGTCAAATTAAAAAATTCTCTAACTATAATTTACCGTCAGAGCTCGTTTCTGGTCAGTAATTACCGGTCATGACCGAACTTCGATGAAAAAATGTGACTTAACGTAACTGACGAAACGATTTCCAGCAATTCCAGGTGAAAATAACCAATCTTGTTATTTCACATTTCATAAATTTCCATTTTTACAGAAAAATCTCATGAATGTCACTGTACTACTGCGTTTGCTGGACAATATACAGGGTGTCCCAAAGTCGGCGAATCATCAGAAAACCATCGATGCCTCATGAAATTTCAAGACACTTTTTCCTTTACAATTTTTTAAAATTCGCAAAATTCAAAGAGTTTTTAGTAATTCAGTTTCATCCAATCACTATTCAGCAAGGCAGAGCTTTTGATTAAAGTCCCTTCTCCTTTCACCCCTCTCTTTCTAAGCTTACTCTAATAGAAAATTGGGGGTAATTGAAGTGTGTGATGGAATGTAGATTAATGATGTCTCTTATCTTGAAAGACAATTTTTACTCTGACTCACTTTTGTGTTAATTATAATAGTCTTTTGTCTAAATGTCGCGTTTACAATACAGTATTTTCTAATTTTTTTTGAACAGATGAGATAAGAGATAAAAAAAGAGCAATAGTCGAAACTGATTCACATTTACAATGCCTAACAGTGAAATATGCAATATTCTTGTCTTAAAATTAGTGTAGAAAATCGACGTGAAATACATAAAATAGAAAATTTTTCCGAAAATAAAGATACCGAAGAAAAGTACCTAATCAACAACACATTTTTATAAAGTAATTTGTTTATTTATTTTTAAATGACTCTTTTCAAATAGAAAGGTTGTAATTTTGCAACTCTGCATTATATATGAAACCAAATTTTTTTTCATTTTTTCATAAAAATTCGATGAAAAAAAGAAAGCTGCAATTACAAAAGTCATCTTTGAGTATGTAATAATTTTGACCATGATAATAATTCTGACCGGTAAGGTAAACTGACGGTCAAAATTGGCCATAACTTTCTTTTCGTTAATGACGGTCATGACCAGTATTTTACCGGTAAATTTACCAGTAAATTTACCGCCTCACATACCTGGTTGTGTGTGAATTCGCGAATAATTAATGACCAAAATGAAACTTATTTCGTTCGTCAGTCGCACCGTGGGAACAAAAGAACTTCGGCGCTGAAGCGTTACCGGAAGCGAGCCATGTTCCGCTCCCGCGGATTTGAGCCTCTATACCAGATAGAGCGTCCACGAGGCGCTCAGAACGTGCCGAATGCCGGCTCGCAAAAAGCGGTTTTCGACTGCGACACGCTTGGTTGATCCCGACCGAACATAATCGACTTGTCCTGTCGGTATTTCGCTTCCCAATTTTTTTCCTCCCTCCCCCTTGGCTTTATTTATTTAGGCTCACGACGGAAGTTGAGCGAAAAGCCGAGCACTGATATCCATTACATGATCGCCGCTTCGGGCGACACGCTCGAGGGGGCCACTCAACGACCCCTAATTAACGAGGATGTTGGGGAGGAAATTAAACCCGATCACAAACAATCTTTCTCGTAGGTGGAATTAAGTCGTAGACAAAGTTCGTCGCCGATTTTTAGGTCCCTACTGATTTTCAATTAAAAAAAGCAAGGTTCAAATAATTATGTATCTCGTCTTTAAGCAGCAGCAACATTGAATTAATAAATATTGTTGTGTTTTATACATTTTTAAGCAAACAATATATTTTATAGTTTGTTCATTGGATCAATTCTAACTTTGAATCTGTTTCAACCTATAACAATCTATTTAAATCCAGGTTTGAACCAGAAGGTACATGTTTCACTCTTACCTAACATGTTCAAATCAGGTTGAACCTAAAAAGTCTTTTTCAATGTGCACAAATTCCAATTCCTATAGAACATTTCTTCAATACGTCTAAATATGTTTTTGAATTTTTAAAATAAGTTGTAACCAGTTACTACGAGTTCGGATCTCATACGATTCATATTTCAGCTTTTTGAAATCTTTCGCAATGCACGTTAGAGTTTCAATTTAAGTTTGAATAAAGTTTCGAACATTAATTAAAAAAAAGCAGGGTTTAAATAATTATTCAACTCGTCTAAAAGGAGTAACAACATTAAATTAATGAATATTTTGTGTTTTATACATTTTAACAAAACAATATATTTTAATGTTTGTTTATTGGATCAATTCTAACTTTGAATCTGTTCCAACCTATTGCAATCTATATAAATCCAGGTTCGAACAAGAAAGTTCATGTTTTACCCTTACTTAACATGTTCGAATCAGGTTGAACCTGAAAAGTCTTTTTCAATGTACACAAACTCTAATTCAAAAAGAACATTTCTTCAATACGTCTAAATATGTTTTTGAATTTTTAAAATAAGTTGTAACCAGTTACTACGATTTGGGATCTCATACGATTCATATTTGAGATTTTTGATATCTTTCATAATGCACGTTTGAGTTTCAATTCAAGTTTGAATAAAGTTCCGAACATGTTCAAACCTGCGAGTTTCAAACAATTGAACACTGTCTTAACGAAGACGAACTAATTTGAGCCTGTTTCAAAATGTTTGAATCTTTCTTAACCTGCTTTTAGATAGTTGAACGAGTTTTATCATGTTTACTTCTTGTTTAATTTGTTAGAAAAAAGGTAGAAATCTCTTTAGAATTTTTGTTATCTTAAACTATTATGATTTAGATTTTGTTTGAACCAGTTATAACATTAAAAACCTGTTTGGACCTGCTTGAATATTGTTAAACACCTATCGTAACCTGTGTTAACGAAGACTCGAACGAATTTAAGCCGGTTTAAACATATCACTATCTGTTAAATTCGGTTTTCAAATAGCTAAATGTAATTTGAACCTGTTGTTAAGCTGTTAAAGCTCGGCGAAAAATTTAAACATCTTGCAGAATCTTTTCAATCTCTGAAATCCTATTCGATTTCTAATCCTAACTTGTTTAAATCTAATAATATCTGTATGAACCACATTTGAACATGTTCGGACTAGATATTGAGCTTGTTGAAACGTTTCAAAACTTGGTTGAAAATCAGGATTGAACCAAATTTTGAATCTGTTCGAACCCATTTGAACATTGCACAGAGACGATTAGAACATGTCTATACGAGGACTTGGAAGAATTCAAGGTTGTTTCAACATGTTTGTACATTTCACAACCTGCTTCAATATTGTCAAACTTTCTGAACCTGTGAAAAACTTGGTGGAATTCGTTAAAAACAAGTTATAACTGGTTTTTATGATTTGTACATAAATATTTAAGAATCTTTCAACTTATTTCAATTATATATTTCAATCCGAGTTTTTACTTGTTTTCATCTGTTCATACTTTGTTTGAGCAAGTTTAAACATGTTCCTAACTAAGTTTGAATGACTAACTACTTCATTTTTTTATTTTTAATCCTTTTTCTTAAAAGTATTTGTTAATGAATAATACAGATTACATACATATTGTAAAGTTTCCTTTATCAGACTTACATTTTTTTATTTCCAAAGTCTAAAAAAATCAAAACCTTGACTTCTGAGATTGGTTGATTTTGAGCTCTCAGGAATTCGATACTTATACATCTAAATTAAAAGGTCATGAAAAATACAATCGATCTGTTTGAATTCTATTCATTCTCTGTCAAAGTCATTAATTGATCGAATTCTAACTGTCAATGAAAAAATCTCAAAATATCTTCATGATAATGTAATATTGACCCAGACATGTCTCAAAAGTCGAACTCAGTAACGTACATTTATATATGATAAAACGATCATAAAATTTTTCCACAATGACGTGGCAATTTAATTCCCCTATCGGCTCGTCAGAGTTAAAAAGCAAACGTGAACTTCCGCTCTTCGTTATTGAGCTTCGAGGGTATTAGCCCTTGAAAACTTTTTTGAATCACGTTTTACATTCGCGTGTGCCTTCACAAGTTGCACAATTCATGCACGAGTCTGAGTATGAATATTGTAACATTTTTTCATAAATTATAAATGTTCAAATCCGTAAGGATCTCAAAGAATAAATAAATACATTTGAACAATAATTGAAAATAAAATAATTTGTAAAAAATTTCGAAACTGTAGAACGAACACAAAACCTAATAAAGTATAAGTATCTTATTAAAACAGGTTCAAAATATACATTCAATATCTTTTTTTCGAAAACAAGACTTCTTTCACTTCTCATGGAAAAAATATCGTTTCATTTCCGCCGACTTCATCATTAATAAACGACAATTTATTGGGCCCTGTTCGTACCGTTAATAACTCAAAAAATTTGATCGAGGTTTTGAGGCCATTGCATCGTTACACACGTTATTATTAATTTTCAGGTAGGTTTTTCTTCCAACGAGAAACAAAAAAACGCAGTCATTAATTATAATTGAGGTGATTATGTGATGAATAATTCGCAAAAAGCGGTTTTAATTTGAATTCATTAGTGTTACTAATTGGGTGAAAATTGCTTGGACGAATAATTTTACAATCAAGTTATTACCGAAATCCCGGGAATATAATTTTTTGACAAGTGCATAGTTTTAATAATCTGATTTTGTGATTATATAACTTGGTTAGAAGATTGCGGATGATTGTCAAGTAGGAGAGTGCTCTTCAGTTTTCTTATGAGCATTTAAAATCGAGTAACATAAATACATCAAACGATGTATTACATCAAAATACACCTACAAAGATTCATAACTTATATATGACATATAAGAACTCAAAAAAATAATAATAATGAAGACACATTTATAAATGAGCTTATTCTTTAATGAACATTACTCTTCCTTAAAGAAAACGCCTTACGGCATATTGAAAGTCGATCAATCGTAATTCCATTTACGAACCATGTAAAACCAACAATTTTGCATTGAATAAGAGCTTGTATCGATTTAATAGTAGGCACTGAAATAAACGTATCTGTACTTAAAAACTTTCATCATCATTATCAGCATCATTGCCATTAAGTGCATTGCTGTCATTATTTCCGATATAATCACAACGATCGCCATGGCCCTTTCTCGGTGCCCTACATACGCCTTTTTTTGCGGGTCAAAAAAGCACGCTTGATGCCTTAATAAATGCACACCTGTGGAAATGCTTCTTTTCGAAAAAGCGATAAAAAAACGGCCCGGCCCGAAAATTAAAGCGCGAACGGCCGAAATTGGTCCATTCGACGTTTTCTCACACGCGAAGCTTCAATTTCCGGTCCGTTAGCCGCGGACCCGCTCATTCAGCCCCGAATTCCAGCTGCAGCTGCACAATTTTCGTGAATGAATCGTAAAATATTATTGGTTTTGTGGTTTCAAAGACGCATCTTTTTTTGTCAGAGAGGCGAGGGGTAGGGGCCTTCAAAATATTTATTCTCCAGAAAGATATTTTTGTGTTTCATAATGTACAGAGATAAATGAGACATAAAAAAGAGTGGTCATTATGCTTGAAGATTCTGATCAAGGTTCGTGAAATTTCTGTTAGAAACTGTCATACTGTCAAAATTGAAAAAATTGGAAAACTACATAACAGCTTTTACAATATCCAATTCTCTCAAAAGCTTTACAAAGTGTCAGATTGATAAACCTATGAAAACTGTTTAATACTTTGAATCTTTTTTGATTTTGTAAAACTTTTCGAAGTTTTTTTCCTTCTTCCAAATTTTTTTATTTTTCAATAATTTTTTAACTATCAAAGATTGTAGAAATTGTTGAATTAATTATATTTGGGTACATTTTAACTATAGAATATTTTAATTATTCAAAAAACAATAGAAATGAAGCATAAAAAATTGTGAAAAACTGTCTCCATTAGAAAGAAAATTTTAGCAATGAATGAAGTTGTAATCGACGCAGTAAAAGGAGAAGCGGGGATTCATGTTTCCGCGGAAGGGCGCGGTGTAAGCAGGAATAGAAGAAAGAGAAAAGGGGGGAGGGTATGGAAAAAAGACGTCGCGAGCCTTGCGCGTGTAAGGCTCGCGCCTATGCTTCCCCTCCGCGTCGCTCGCACCAGGTCCTTTGCCGTCGATAGCACGGGAGTCAAAGCTCCTCCGAGTTCTCACGGACGCTCGACACGGGGCCCTGCACACGAGCCCATTCCTCCTTTTTCTTCCTCTTCGTTTACTTATTTCTTCTTCTAACTCCTCTTCCTTTTTTACCTCTTTCTTACTTTTTCTTCGTCCTTTTCTTGCTGATCATAGTATTCTTTTCTCTTCTTTTTCTTCTCCCTCTGTCTTCTTCCCCTTCTTCGTCTTCCTCTGTCTTCTTTATCTTCCTCATCTTCCTCTTCTTCTTCCTCATCTTCCTCTGTCTTCTTCATCTTCATCATCTTCATCTGTTTTCTTCATCTTGCTCATCTTGCTCATCTTCCCCTTCTTCCTCAGTCTTCTTCATCTTCTTTTTATTCCTCTGTCTTCTTTATCTTCCTTTTATTCCTCTGTCTTCTTCATCTTCCTTTTATTCCTCTGTCTTCTTCATCTTCCTTTTATTTCTCTGTCTTCTTCATCTTCCTTTTGTTCCTCTGTCTTCTTCATCTTCCTCATCTCCCTCTTCTTCTTCTTCTTCACTGTCTTCTTCATCTTCTTTTTATTCCTCTGTCTTTTTCATCTTCCTCATCTCCCTCTTCTTCTTCTTCTTCTTCCTCTGTCTTTTTCATCTTCCTTTTATTCCTCTGTCTTCTTCATCTTCCCCATCTTCCTCTTCTTCCTCTGTCTTCTTCTTCTTCCCCTTCTTTCTCTGTCTTCTTCATCTTCATCATCTTCATCTTTCTTCTTCATCTTGCTCATTTTGCTTATCTTCCTTTTCTTCCTCTGTCTTCTTCATCTTCCTCATCTTTCTCTTCTTCTTCACCTTCTTCCTCTTCTTCCTCTGTCTTCTTGATATTCATCATCTTCCTCTTCTTCCTCTTCTTCTTCCTCATCTTCCTCTTCTTCCTCTTCTTCCTCTTCTTCTTTCCCATCTTCCTCTTCTTTCTCTGTCTTATTCATCTTTCTCATCTTCCTCATCTTCATCTGTCTTCTTCATTATCCTCTTCTTTCTTTTCTTCTTCTGTCTTCTCCATCTTCCTCATCTTCCTTATTTTCCTCTTCTCCCCCCTGTTTTTTATTCCATATTATAGAATTACTCTTCCTTAAAAGTCATTAAATTATCGCCTCCGCTGTTAAATGGTCTTAAAGTATTGTGTGAAACCAGATGCAGAGTAGCTTCCGGTTTCACTTTCTATCCACCCGATATTTTTGTCGGAAAAAATCGTCAATGAAGCGTAATACCCGTTCACTAGTTGACACGCGACACCCGCGTATTTTCATTGAGCAAGGCTTTATCACCGGAAGATTGGACACGAGTCATAAGCATTCCGAGCAATATTGTATCAGTTACACGTGCGAAAGAGTTAGTTACGAATGCTTGTGCTGACGTCACTGATAAAAAGCCGCGTAGCACGCCGAACCCGTCAAAGACTTCATTATATAAAAAAAACTGTAGTTTTTTTTTGTTCCTCGTATGATGTGTCGCGGGATCCACATTAGGCTACTCGAGACTTGTGGGAGTCGCGCGACCGCAAATAATATAAGATGGAATAAAACCTCGACTGTTAGCAATTTCGTGATTGAGATTCGAAAAATGTTTTCACAAAACAGGTAGGCTTAATCAGCAAATATTCGATGATATGGAATAATTTGTATGCTCTTATGTCTTTATTTTACATAAGAGGACCAGTGTTTTTCCTATTAAGGAAAAAATACACCTTTTTTTTCGCTGATGTATCACCCACATTGACAGATCACTAATTTTTTATTATCATCATTTTACTCAATTCTATTCTAAAACTGTCCCTGCAACGTACTGAAAATTACCAAAAGAGTTTTAAAGATTTTGAAGTTCCTGACAAAAAGAAGAAGAATATACTGATGATTGAATTTCATGAAGAATAAAAAATTATAAAGTTCTAAATTACGAGAAATAGTTTCAATTACGAAACATTGCTTATTACATGCAAAAGTTCATTTTGTGTACCGGGGGAAAAAATAGTCAAGTAGTACAATGGAGGGTGGGAGCAAACCTGGCGCCACGGGTTACTTGGGTATGAACACTAAGAACATCGAGTCAGTTGGCGTAGAACCGCGAAGCGCGACATTCGTTTTCCACGGCGTCCATTCCTTTGCGACGCAGTGATGATTTTTATTGCTTTTTTAATATTTTTATAATCTTCACTGTATTTTCGGAGAATTTTGACATTGGCAATGATGTCGTTTGATTGCCCACACCCAGTTTCACGGACTTACCAATATAAAAAGGTAGCCAAAATTAAAATTATCTTTGTAACATTTGAAGTTCATTTTTCCATTTAATTAGTCCTTTTTTTGGTGTACTCATCGAATGGAATAATAATTCATTATTATATGTCACTTATAATCAATGCGTTGAAAATAAATATGATTGCTTTAATCTGTGTTATCACTCAAGATAAAAATGGAAATAAAAAACTATAAAACTACAATGAACAACTTGTAACCGAATTCATATATTTAAAATTTTATATACCACTAATAATAATGTGCTACAAAAATGAATATTGATAGTTTTTAATGAAATATTTTTCAGAATCTATTTATATTCTAGTTGGTGTAGGTAAAATTCATTTAATTTTGAAAAAGCCAACTACCGTGATTTATACGTATATTTACAAGATTAAATTATATATCAAAGTTGCAATATTGAGTTGTTTTCTTGATTTATAAATCTTACTTGCCTCTGAATTTTCATGTAGATAACGAAACCACTGCTTGAAAGAAAAAGACGTGCTCGCATTAATCGATGCTTGGAAGAGTTAAAAGATATCATGATGGATGCGTTGGAGGTAAATGAATTATCTTCATTCTTAAACAAATGGAAATTCAAACTTTTTTTTAATTTTTCAAACGATACGTTTAACTATAAATTGATAACAATTGAATTTTTGATTGAGATAGGGATGTTCGGTGAAAACGTTATAGAAAGTGATAAACAATAAATTTTTCATAGCATTTTATTTTTTCGAAGCCAATCACCTATTTTGTCTCTGAAAAAGGTACTTTTGAAATTTAACGCTTTTGTGTATAAAGATTTTTGATGAAAACTGTGTTATGTACAAGAAATTTAATATGCCACTTTTCAGTTTATGTGAATTTCAAAACCTTTGGTACTAAAAATCAACTAACAACGAATTCCTGTTCACATTACAAAACGACTGTTTGAACACATTTGACAATTTTTTTTTGTTTTTCAAACATTAAAAGTTTTCATCCACTACATTATATCAGCATATGAATGTTTTTTTCTAGATAATTAATGCCTATTTTTTTAAAAATTATTCCGACTCTACGATGAATTCCTGAAACCTTTGTGAAAACGAGGTCATGATACAAGAACTGAGGTTTTGATGAAAATATCAAGAAACAGTTTTATTTTAAAAATTGTCGATTGTTAGTAAAATTTTTAGAATGGAAAATATTCACATTTTTTTGTACCTCAAAATATTTCCAGCATATTTTATAAATTGTTATTCATTGCTTATCTTTTCACCCTCAACATTCATATGATTTATTTGGAATGTTGCCAACTAGCGTTATTTCAACCCGATATCGATACTTTTGAAATCATGAAATATATACTTTGGTGCAAAAATTTTCACTGTAGACAGTAAAAATCTTTTTACACTGCGAAAATTCCCTTTAAACAACAGAAGTAAACTTAATTGAGTCTTTATTCAATTGAAAGAAAAATGAATTTAGTTCGTATATTTCATTTTTAGTAAAAATTCGAAAACACAATCAAACGAAATTCGGAACAAACGGAATCAAACAACATTCTTAGTGTTTCTGTACGTGTAAAATTAATTTTCATAATTAATCCCATAATGATAAAACAGAATTACTATAAATCGATGCAGATCAAGAGGCCCGGTAGGGTATAGAAGGCTAAGGTAAAAAAAATAATTACACTTTTATCCTGATATATCAAAATTAAAACTTCAACAAATTTACTTTGAAACAAAATTAATCTCGTTTACTAGTAAATTTACTGAATGAATCAGAGATTTCCCAAATTCAAAAAAATATCAACAAATTTTATTAAAAGAGAACCTTCTGGTAATGTGTTGTTTGTTGTAGACAGAAGGCGAGAACATCAGTAAATTAGAAAAAGCCGACATTTTGGAATTGACCGTGCGGCATTTGCAACGATTGCAAGCTTCAAGGCCTTCGGGACTTTCGACTTCCGGTGCTCCTAATGAGGACGTTACCTCCGAAATAAGATGGAAATCCGGGTTCGGCCATTGCGCCAAAGAAGCTTGCAAATTCCTCGCCTCACTTCCGGGAGAGTCAGCCGAAAGGCTCGCAAAGCATCTTGCTTCCGGGTTGCAGGCGCCACGGGAATTCGACAATGTAATTTAACACTACGACCGTCACTTAACTTCTCTTTTTTTACTTTCATTCCTTGACTCGAAAAACTTTTGTTCCGTTCATACAATGTATGATGCTTACCATGAGATTTCTAGATAATGTAGATGTCTCAATCAGTTTTCATGTAAAATTTCAAAATTGAAAAAAAAAACGGTAATAATATCAACCTGAATTCTAGTTCACGTAATTTCAAACACACTTGACCTTTCACCTTATTTCAGGTATCCAAACAAACAGAAAAGATTACAAATACATTGGAAGATTTAGAAAGAACTGCGCTCAATATTTCGTCAGTTGAACCGCGCAACAACATTCCAGAAAATTCTGAAATTCATCAGCTGCATCCTTCAAAGGGACGAGACATTCCCCTTGAGATCTCATCGAAATTTCAAACAAAAGTTACAACTTTTCCCTCTAAGCCTTGCAAATTGAAGATTTTGTCATCAAATATTGACGAGGATGAGGAAATCGATGTTGAAAATGTTGACGAAAGTGATGACTCAATGTGGAGGCCTTGGTAAAGGAAAGCTGGCTTGGACTTTACATATGTTTTTCATAATACAGTTACACATTTATTGATATTTTCACAAATAATTATAAAGTTATATAAATATACATAAATACAAATATAAATCGCGAATTTCGGGAAAATAATAATTGTGATACTTAAACTATTGGAATATTGTTAACATGTTATTCAATGCTCAAATTATTTTCTTACTGAAAATTATTAAAATGTAGAATTGATGAATTCATTGATGATATAATGCAATATGTAGTACTTTTTGATATGTTGATAGGTGAAGTATATTTATACCGCAGGACGATGCATATTTCAGATAATATAATCTCACGGTATTGCATAATCTCAGAAAATCCAGAGGATGTTTTTAATAATGGTATAAAGCGGTTGTTTGCATATTGTGTATGTTTAATACTACGATACGTATTTAGGTTTTCAAAAATTTATAAACGAGTTACCAAATACCTCTTTATATACCCGTGATATATTTTATATATTGTTTAACAATGTATGCTTTCAATGATGTGATATCACTGTATTTTTTATACTTATATAATATAAAGCTTGTCCTCTTTTCCAAGGTTTGAGTGTTTTTATATTGATATCAACCCACTGCAATTTTTCATCAAAAAAAATTTTGAAGTTGAAATCCAGAATTTTTCAGTGATATGTATTCGAAGAAAAATATTTTCAGACTCTCTTGTTTCAAGCTTCAATAGCTCAAAAAAAGGTTTGACATTCGATAAAGATTCATATTTTGATTAGTACAAAATTGTTGTTTTTTTTTAAACTCTCACAAATTTAAGATCTCATACATATTGCAACCATCATGTTCAGTGTCAAAATCAGTGTCGAAAAATTCATGTTTATACCCAGAGCACTACGAAGAATAAATTATGTATTTGGAATGATCTCCTCACAGTAAACTTGTTGAAGGTTCAACAATTCCGAATTCACATTTTGGCGCCTCATACAGATACGAATATACACCTACTCTAATATCCTGAATTGGTTCAAAAGGAAGCGGCTTTGTGTTCGATGTAAAAGAAAATAGGTGAGAATCAATGTATGTGGCACGCATATTATCCGTCCTGAATTGTGGCAACTCTGCAGACACTGTCGATCCCTGTGAGAAATATCGAAACATCATAATTTTAGTATTATTGGACTTCTTTTATTAAAAAGTTCTTCAATCAAAGTGCACGGTATGAAATAACTTACTTGCATGTCACGAACCGTGACAGACGGAATACTGAAATGATGAAAAAACATTTTCATCAGTTATGGTTTCTGAAAAATTTTGATTGAGAATCAACAACGTCAATACGCTTCGCGTATTGACAATGCTACTTTCAACACGTTGTCACGTAAAATATTGTACTCATCTTTGCAGACGGGCTTGCAGAATTCTTGTGATTGGAAAACTTGCCTTCGGCTCGTTTTATAAACTTCACATTCGTTATAAAGCTCTTTTTGCAAGCATTTAGTAAATAGCTATTTATATGTAAATTATTATATTCGGGGAACGTACCCTGTTTTTACGAAATTGGACCACATTTGGACCATAACCATGCTCATGTCACAAGGTCTCATGTCGACAGTGTTCACGACATTGAATTTATCATATATACCTCGGTAATCGGGTAAATCCTGAATGATCGGGAGGTCAAACAAATAATATAGATCTTCGACGTGACCAGCTCCTTGGGACATAGTAAATGTTGACAGTTTTCAATTGTTAGACTTATAAAAGTGGAGAAAAAAGCTATGGCTGCTGAAAATCGTAGTTTCATCATTTGAATGCACTCAAGTTAATGACGAAATTTTTCGTGAATTAGAAATATTCAAAAAAATTGCGATGCTACGCGATGTCTGCGAATTCAAGGGGTGTTCATTAATTTCCACATTGTAAACTACGATTTTCCGTAGTTGAAACTTGGTCGGGCATTTTGAATATCTAGAAATACCTTTCATGGCTTTCGCTAGGCGGTTATTTTGATATGCAAATACGTAGTTATAAACTGGAACGTTTGCTTGACTCAGTGATATTGCTTTCATGATGATGGCCGTTTCAAACTGAACTACTGACATGTTCTGTTAAAATAACAAGGTAGTTTTGTTCAGCTTAACAAAATAACGCAAATCTGCAGTAGAAGCTAGGAAAAATTATTCAACTTTAGCTTTTTCGACTACGAAAACTGATATTCAGGTCAAAAATATTTCAAAAAAACATAACTTTATCTTTTCGAACAATTGAGAACCCTATACGTTCTAAAAAAATTTATTGAAATATATTTTTAACAGTAGCTTATTAAAAGACCAGATACGTGCAAAATACGTATTGTCAATAGTCATCGTAGGAAAAAGAAGAATTATCGAACCTTTGCATTTTTTTTTAATTCTTCGTTGTACATCAGAGGTCGTCCAGGATATGCACCATACAAGCCGACAATAGTTTCCGCTTTGTTGGTATTATGATCAATCCCCCAATTGTCCATGAATTTCACGACTTTTGAATTTGCAATGTCACTTGCCTCTGCGAAAGCGTATAGAAAAAAAGTTTATGGAGTTGTAAAGTGTTCAATATTAACAGTGCGCGGTATTTTTAACAACAGTTCGTTAGGCCTAAAATTTTGTCAAATTTTGGCATACTGATGATTAAATTTAAGTCTTAACCACAATGATGATGATAATGATAAAGATACGACGTGCATGTCTCTATATTTTATTCTTATCTTATGTCTCGAATGTAATTACAGGTTGAGTGAAAATTCGGAAAATTGCAATCATATTACTCACGTTTGAGGAAAGTAATAGCTTCTAAATCAGTATGTCCTGTGAGATGTGGTTTGCGACGGAATTTCCCCTTAAAGAACCTGTCGTAAACACATCCAGTCAAGAAATGTTTTCCCTGCAAACGTGCGTCTTCCAATGACGGCGCAAAGGCCATTTCGATGGTTAATAACTGAAATATGGAAGAAATTGCATCAAATCAATAATTTTACTACGGGTTGCATTTCACGTACTTTTTCCACTTGCAGCGATAATGCTTTTTTCACTAGGCTCTGGGGATCCATCTTTTGAAGCATGTCTGCGATGGCTATTTCTCTTTGAGGTGAACCGTAGTTTGAAACAATATCGTCGTATTTGAAGTTGTCAAGTTTCTTCGCCACTCTCATGCCGTTACTCCAAGCTTGTTCTGGTGTATGAAAACCCCATGGCATCTACTCATGGATATCGATCGATGAAAAAGCTCTGAGGTATAAAATATAATTGGGTTAAAGGCATCAGTATGATTCCAGAAAATATTTTTTTTGTTGCAAAAATTGAACATACATTGCAATGATTGAATTTTTTAATTAGTTTTTCTTTCAGAGGGCCAAAATGAGAACTTAAAGTTTTTTAAATATAACAATTAGAGAAATGCCATTTTTCAATGTAAACGAGTGGTGATATGAGTGCATTTCATTATGTTTCTTTTTTCTCTCGTGCTTTGAATGATTTCATGAAAAATGTAATCATGGAAAATAGGATGTATTCACACCTGGCTGATTTGTTTGAATCTGAGATCTGTCAGAAATCAGATGATAATCAATACATGCGCCTCCAGCACTTTGGCCCATAATTGTGACTTGTCTAGGGTCACCACCAAAATTATGGATATTTTCTTGAACCCACTCCAATGCAAGATCTTGATCTAAGAGTCCAGCATTTCCAGGAGCATTTTCCACCCCAAGATTGAGAAATCCTGCCACATGAGTCGAAATGATAGATGTATGACGACGAATTAAGATTATATAATTATAAAAAGACGTTTTGAAAAAAATATGATTACCAAATACTCCTAATCGGTAGTTCATAGCAACGAATACAATGTTTTGGTCGATAAACATTTCCGGTCTCCAAGTATCGTACGAATTGTTCATTGAAAATGCTCCTCCGTGTATCCAAACCAAAACGGGTAATTTTTTCGGAGAAACATTGAACAACGGTTGATTTCGAAATTCAGTTGTCTTTAAACAAGAAAAAAATTGTTTATTTTGATTAGATTTTAAAGTAATCATATTGCTTTTTTTTCATGAATTCAGTTACGAAAAACGTTTTGTTTATTTTCGATAAGTATTTAATTATAATTTTGAAGCAAGACTTCAGGACAATGTTCAATACGTACCCAAGGTGTATACACCTGTGAAAAAATTATAGGTTGAATAAATTGTTCAAGATTTCGTTGTTGTTTCAAGACGAAAAGTCAAACCTGTAAGAACAGACAGTCTTCAGATCCGATGTTAGCAGTCAAATTGAATTGGAAGCACTTATATGCGTCAAGAATTGCTGGGTCCTGCGGTATTTCCTCACAGTAATTTCGACGTGGAGGCCGACTGGGAGCCTGGATTGAAAATGTAAGTAAAAATGATTATTTATTAACAAATTTTTAGAACTGATTAGATTAGATTATTACTTTAGACAAAATATTCAATTAACGGCAATGAAAAAAGTTTTCGATATGATTTTTAGTCACGAATTTTTATGTCAAAAATACAAAAAAGTTTGTGATTTGTGTTTGTGAGTAAAAATTATATATATTCGTCTCCAAATATGATGATCATGAATCTTCATAACAATCATATGAAAAGAGAATAAGCTTCGAGCTAATTCATCATTGTATCTCAGAATCACATAACCTTATTTAATGTGATTTCTTACTGCAAATGTGCAAATAAATGCTTTTTTTTCATTCAACATTTTCTAAAGTTTTAAAAAAAAGCTCCCCAAGTATATTTCTACAACCATACTTGATACATTTATTTTTTCGTTATTTTGAGTTTTTATTTAATGAGAGTTGCTACTTCCTTCCTAACTGTTTTTAACGATCTTCCTTCTTTCTTCTCAATGACTTAAGTTCAATGACCATTGTTACCTTGAACCTCATTCGTCCTCCAGTAGGATTCCCATATCGTATCCAATTGAAAGCCGTGAAATATTTGCCGTTGAAATTATTTGGAATCATTCTTCCTTTGACCGGTACAAGCGTCGTAGTCACTGCGACTTCGTTCGGATAGTTCAACATACATCTATCGTAATAAGCATTGCCGAATTCTTTCATGTATGGAACAAAGCCGTATGCGTTAACCGACATGAAAAATGTCGAAAACAGGATTAAAAGTTCGAAAAGAAGTTTTTTCGCCATGTTCATGAAGTTGCAATATCTAAAATTAAGCATAAGGGTTATATCTGACTTAATATAAATATCTATAAAATTTCTCAATTTTCGAATATTACTGAACTGTCATTTTGTACATGAGCTGTACAATATTTCTTTTTTCGAATTTTCCTAGAAGACATGAAACAAAAAAAATATCAAGTTTTCAACACTACGTTTTTCATTTAGATTTTAGAGTGATAGCTTTTCAAAGAGTTGAAGTGAAAATTCGCGAAAATTTGAATTTACGTAATTATTTTGAGAAGTTCAGGGATTCAACTATTAAGACGTGTTGAGTGTTCCAAAATTCAATAACCTTGTGAGTCAGAATAAAAGTAATATAATATGTTCTCACCTATCAGAGGACTAAAATCTAAAATTCTGTTAATGCTTACTCGATCATCACCTTTTATACAAGTCATTCATAATTAGGAATCAAAGTAGTAATACTTGTCTACAAGAAAAATTTACAGATTAGATAATCTTTGAGTGATATAAGATCTGTTTCGAATTTTTCGCATCTTTTGTAGACAACAAGTGATTTACGATAAATCAATATGCCAGGAGCAGCCCACTCTGGGTATAATTTTTGTATCTTGTAAGACAGTATATGAAAAAGATGATTAGATATCAAAAAATACTTTTTTCGAACTGTAGTGTTAAAAAAATCAACTCTAGGTACGATAAGACAGTTGAAAAATTTCGAGTTTCTTATAAGAACGTCAAAACATAAATTTTCGTATTAAACGACAGACATTCGTTTCATCAAGAATATTGTGTTCATTGTAATGATTCGAAACTTTATTTCATAATGTTACTAATAAGTGTTTGCATAAATTATATATGCCAATTCAAGACAAAATGTTTCAATTAGGATTTAAATGATGCAAATATATTGTACGAATAGATGAGCTGTCTATTAGACTAGACATTATTATTCTTGCATTGTCACTGTTGAACATTGTTTATCACTTGACTATGTGATAAATGTGTATCTTTCTACTTTTTTTGTTCAAAACGAGTGAATCGTCTTAATCTTCATCACATTAATTTCCTCATCCTAAATTCACCTGAAATTTTGCAAGTCATTCATTTCATTTCTAGTCATTTTATGGTTCGAAAGTAAATATTGATAAAATTGGATCGTTCTTACGTAAAATCTGACATTTTGTATATCTTACATAATGAAGTTATTTGTATAAAAATCTCAAATTTTACAATTCTCGATCAAGGGATGAGAACTCAAAAGTCGATGTACGAATATACAATTTCAATAATATTTCATCATATGGTAACGTTAGAAAATTCAATATCCAATTATTAATGATGAAAATGTTTGATGAATACAAATTCGATATATACGATTTATATGGAGTAGACAAATTTTTTAGCATGATTACTTAATGTTTGAAATATTAACTAAAAAAAAATCAATTTATAGCGATTACCAGATTTTCTTTATATATAAACTCTATAGATTTCTCACATGGTAATTTTTTTCAATGATTGGATTACTACTGTCATCGAAATAATTATCAAGATTTAAGTAAGATTGTGACGAGCGAGCCCAGATCGACCAGCGACGAGATCAGGAATTTGGTCGAATATAGCGTTGAGTTATTTCCCAAAGTTCCTTTATTCAATGGTTAGACTCTGAGTCAATCGTACAGAGAAGGACCCCAATGGAAGCTCCGCCCAAGAGGACCCTTGTTTGGGACTTAAGGAGTTCAAGAATGTTTAAAGGCAATAATAGACTAGGAGTGAATTTAATACTATAATATAACATTTATTGATCAAACATTGTTCTATACAATTTGATTTACAATGGGTTTGAATCTTCTCGTTTCTATTTCCAAGTCATAAACATTATTCCATTTCCAGTGATCATTCTCGCAAAAAGGATTCATCGATTCTCATTTATCCGCATATCCCGATAATCAAATTTTCAAATATCAATATTCGTAGCTTCACAATTTCTTGTTACGATGCACTTACTCATTTCGCATTTCCAGTCCCACATTCGTGCTCATTTGCTCTTCTGCGACAACGTTCTAGAACCATAAGTCTCCCATCTCGGCTATTAATGCTTCTGAAGCGTCCGAATTTCTTACTGCTGCCCCCGTTTCACTATCTAATTGCGTCAGGTGATCTAACTACCGATCAACTGTACCCTGATTCAGACTATGGGTTTGTTTATGCCCACAATGTCCGCATGTCACCGTGATTTGTTTGTTGGGAGTTATCAATGTAATCCCCAATTGTTCCGAGGTCTCCTTGGCTAACTCGTTGTCTATCAGTTCCCAAGAAGTTGAAGTTTTTGGATTTAATCTCTTTAATATTCTTAGTCTATGGTACAAGTTCAATATTCCCTTTTTCTTAAATACATGTTTTTTCTCGCTAGGTTTCACTCTTTTTCTCTTGATCAGACTTTTAATAGTCCAGATCAATTCCTCCACCAAAGGCACTGCAATGAAAACTCTTTCTATATTTCGTATCGGGTTCTCTTTTTCATACTTTTATTATCTCTAAATTCAAGAGCGCCTATTCAATTAAATCTTATACGCGAATTTTCTCTCTCTTGGTCCTTGATTCGTCTATTCTTTATGTTATTTAGCTATTCTTTGATCTCTATTATAAATGTAGTTATCGTAAAATTACTATTTTATTCTATGTCTTTTCATTCTATTTATATTAAATTTTTTCTCTAAATTATTCTAACATCATCGTTACGTTCAAGAGAACAAGGAATGGAGAAATCTACAAGAATAATAGATTGCCTCGAGACGAGTTGCCCTGGATCTAAAGCTAGAAGGGATGAATCCCTTCCACTCGAATTTTGGCCAATCTATATCTTGCACTAAATGTGTTAAGGATAAAATTTATATTTACTTGTGAATTTCTATCCTTGTACCAACAGCTATTAGGGCCTGGAGTACAACTCCGGCTTTTGGGTCAAATTAGTACTCGGCAAGATGAGGCAGAGAGATCGTCTTCAGGTCGGATCTCTATAAGGGCCCGGGGAAGAGAAATTACCAAGACTCGTATTTTTGGGCTTCCTGTCCAGACTCAGTGAAGAGCTTTAAGGAGACCAACTTGGATTTTTCACTTCGACTACTGAGAAAAACGCGCGGGTTTATATATGTTTTTTGGTTGAGGGGAAATAGTAAAATTTGTAAAGAGGAGGCAAAAACGGGTTCCGTTTTGGCTGATGATATATTGAAAATTATTTGATATCATAATTTGAATGCATTGAAGTCGTTATCGCGTGCCGATTTTAGTCCGTTTCCATCCGCTCATTATTCGAGTTAGATATCGAATTTATTCGTATCGGGGTAATTGTAAATCGCGTTATCTTATTGTTCTTTAAAATAGCCTCTGTTGAAATTCCTAATATTTCTATGAAATAACTTTTATGTAGCTAAATTTGTTTCCCTTTTTTCTTCTTTATAATTTAATGAGACTAGAAGAACGGTCGTACGCCGCTCGTTACAAAGATAATATTCATATTAGCAATGGCTACAATAGTTATAATTAGGTCGCCATCATTGCTAATAATGTACAATGTACTCGCACATATTCACCGTAATATTGTTATATTCAATAAAAATTCCTTACATATTTTCTTTATGTACCCTTGTCGTGAACAGTGGAAAATTCGAAATATTCGAAGTTTGTATTCGAAATATTCAAATCTAGGGGAAGACGAATTTCTATTCGCCATTGACGTAAGGGCGGGTAGTACCCTGAGTCATTGTATGACTGACTTAGACCATAAAGTACATGGACTGGAATTGAATATGGCGTTGTGACCCCAACATAGGAGCGAGTAGTAAAGCCGAACGACAACTCTATACATGCATTAGTATATCTATATATATTTATATATATAGTATATCTATATATACAGATATAGTATCACACGTCAATGCTTGCCGTTTGACTGTTACGACATGCTCCTATGTTGGGTTCACTTTTTCCGGCAGCGAACAAAGGCGATGCTCAGTCCATGTATTATATGGTCTAAGATTACTGATAATCTCCACTGGCGATAAAAGCCACTTTGTTATGTAACTGCTGATATAATAAACATACAAAAAGAATTTAATAAATTATTATTCCTTATGAAGTACTTTTCTAAATGTTTTTATTACATTTATCATAACGAACTATTTATATTTTAAAACGTTGATGAACTTAAAAATATCCGAACGGATGTTTTGATCGTAAAACTTTCGATTATACAATTTCGAATTTAAATTATAAACGCTGTTAAATCATCGTATCTTTTATTTTCTATTTTTTGATGATGATGATATTGAAACATATTTCCCCGACATTATAAATCTCGCGCGCTTCATAGAGGGAGATTGGATTAGTTAGATGTAGAGATGTAAGGTCGTAATATTACCCTGTAATATTACAGTACATTAACGTAATATTACGGTAGTTGCAAAGATGTTGGTCACGTTATTTTTGGCGTAATATATATTTACATGCATATCAATGCATATGCGCATTAACTTCAGCGTTAACGCCTGTGTTTTGTTTTAAAAACAAAATATCCCCTCTTCTTTGTTGTCATGAAGAGGGGATAGTTTTAGATGCTACTGATTCCGAGTTGATGGGAAATGATATTGAGTATTGAGAAACATTGAGCAATAGTTCATGGATGAAAAATATTTGGAATGTTTTCATCAATATTATTTAAAGTATTATAAATGCTTACAAATTATTATTATTAAGATCACACACAGTTTTTGTAGTTCCACAGCATTTACAAAATTTCTACAACTTACAAAACTTACGTCAATTTTCTTGGATTCTACAAATTTTTCGATTTTTTAAGGATGATTGACATTTTTCGGAATTTCATGTTGTCTGAATTTAAAAATTATTTTACTTTTTAACGCAGTACACCATTACATTTTTAGAATTTATGAAAATGTATCTAACACATGCAAAATTTTTCTTAATTTTTAAATACTTTTTGAGCATTCCAAACTTTCATTAGAAAATAAAATAAAGGTATAATAATATAATAATAATTTGTGATATTATTACAATATTAAATATACAGTGTGACATATTGCAAAAAAGATTATATTTGTGACAAGTTATTTATAAAATACTCTGTTCCATTAATGTATTTTTTCTAATTACAGATAACACATGTGATATTTTAAATGCAGCCTCTTTTTTGTCAAAAATATAAAAGGGAATTCTAGGATGGTCGTACATCGGCACGCTTAATTTGTTTCTAAGAAAATAATGTAATTTCCTCGATTTTTTAATAATTCGTAAAATTAAAATGATTCCACAACGTCGGTATATTACTGACTGGTTTCCGCGAGTAATTCTACATGAAAAAAGATTTTATTCAAAATTACTGTAATTTACTGTAATAAGACCGTAAATTACACGTTACTGACCCTAAAAATAAATTACCGGTAATTTTACATCTCGAGTTAGACGAAAACTTGTTCGATTCTTTCGAGTTTGTTCGAGGTATCTTGATCAAATTCAGCTCATGGAAAATAATAACAATCTACATACAGCTGAAAAAATTAGACATATTGTGAACTTTTAACGTGACAATTTCGTCTAAATACCTGAAAATAAAGTAAGAAAGAAATTCTTTGAGTGCGGGAAATGTGTGAATGAGTGTGAAAAAAGTTGTCAATCATTCGTACACCGCAGAATATAGGCTTACAGGGTATTTTTCAAAATATAGCTCGACATAGAATCGCTGACAATTCCAACTACTAAAATTTAGTCCCGGCTGGCTTTTTACGTTTTTTTTTTTTATTAGTGAGAGACCTGGCCAGGCCTATTAGATTAAAGTTTAAATGCAAAGTCACAATATTTAACAGAACGGCACGGTTAACTAAGGATTTTTAGACTTTATCATCATCCTGAGTTTCAGTATCCTTGCGTGTTACGTAACGAAAAATTCTGTCCTCTCTAATATCATGTTGTTCGCAATATCATACATATAATAAAAAAATTTCTGTAACTGTCGATGCAGAATATTATATAACTAAAGGTCTAGACGTTGAACATAAAACATTTGTTATAGTTTTTTTAATCTGACGATCATCTCTTTTTTTTCTCGTTTATGGCATATATATTACTTTATAAGATCTATTTCCCTCGTATTATTACTACTCTGTTGTACAGCAATAACATTATAGCTTTCTTGAATGCTCTTTCATGTCGATAAATTTTATTTACTCTCTTTTACTGAAAAATTCAATTGTGATTGCACTGATACGTAATTGCATTTGAAATTGCAGACTATCATCCTTGCAACAACTACAAGATTGGCAGGCATCGATCATATTCACCGAACTACCTTAAACATTCAGAAATAAATCTGAATATTGAAATAGTAGTCTACCGTTAACGAGTGCTAAGGAACAAACAATACCGCCTATCAATGAAGAGAAAAACTTTCAAGTGCGAAGTATGCAATAAGATTTTTGCACAATTGGGTAACAAAAACAGGCACATGAAAGTGCATTCGAACGTGAAACCCTATAAATGTACGATTTGCAAGAGAACTTTTGCAAGAGACGATTGTAGAAAAAACCACAAAATTGTACACTTGATAGTAAAACACCACAAATGCTCAATTTGCGAAAAAAATTTTACCAAAGATGTCCATAGAAAAAAGCATCAATTTTCGCACACTGGAGAGAAACCATTCAAATGTAAATATTGTGAGAAATCTTTCGCAGTTAAGGGAGATGCAACAGTGCATGAACGCAAGCACATGGGAGAAAAACCGTTCAAGTGTAGGTTTCGTGAGGAAACTTTTATGTCTACGGTTTCTCGAATTCGCCACGAATACAAGCACACAGGTATCAAACGCTACGAATGCACATTTTGCACAAAAACTTTCAAAGATAGCTGTGTAAGATCAGTCCATAAACAAACGCACAAAAAAGAAGAACCGCTGTAATGTAGATATTGTGAGAAAACTTTCGCTAAATACAGCACTAAAATACGCCACGAACACTGCTTGCACCCTGGCGAACAACCTGACGTCGATGAATAGACATGTTTTTGGACTGAGAACTATCCGGTAAGGTACATCTTCTCTTATCATGATTTACAACCATTCTTGCTGATTAACATGTTTGCTTATATAGTCTAATTTTCAGGCGTGGATTTTTTCTTACGTGTAATATGTAGTACCCTCGCGACGGCAGCTTTTAAATGGTCCATCATCTGTGTTTTTTGTGCCTTAGTTCTAAGTTGTTATTAGTGTTAAATTTTCTCAATACCGAAACAATATGCAACTTACTCGCTCTCCAGATAATGCTTCTTAAACTCTTATCGTCCTCAAACATACACTGTAAAAAATAATCGTGAAATCTCCATTCTTGTGTATAGAAATTTTTCCATACTTAAGCATTTACCACTCAGGTATGGGAAAATTGCAATGCATGTGTCATTGTATTTTCATTCGACTGGTAAACTTTCCAGACATGAATGAAGACATTGTAAGTATGGTAAAATTATCACACTATCTTGAAATTTTTCCAGTCTTATGAAAATATTTTCATGCAGTAAGTTTTATGCAGGTATGGTAAATTCACCTTGTTTTGTTGTAAATTTTCCGTTTGTGCAGTAAAATAAATGTATGGGAAAATTTTTATACATACGTTGATGTACTCCATATATCTGTAAATATTCCCATACACTAAGTTCCTTGCGCGTATGGTAAATTTACCCTAGACACGTTAAAAATTCGTTGTGTTCCGTAAAATTACTAACGCAGCATGTAAAAGTAGATGTATGGTAAAATTAATATACAAATGTGAAATTTACCCACAGATCTGTAAATATTTCGGTGCAGTCAGTTATACACGTATACGTGCGCGCATGATAAATTCACAATGTGGTTGGTAATATTTCATCTGTGTCCAAAAATTATTGCGCGCCAGCATGGTAAATGAAAAGTATGGTAGACTTCACACATTTTAGTTGCCTTTTTTACATAAATGATAGTAATTCGTTCACCATACATAAATATAAAATTTTTCCATGCTGGAGCTTTTTAGATACAAATATCAATTTCTACATTTTTTCATGATGAAGTTTTACACGAGTATGGAAAAATATGACGACATTTTGAAATTTTTCCATTCAGCAAAGAAAATTTTTTACAAGACTGAAAATAAAGTCATACTTTATGGTAATCACAAGTTTTGAAAATTTCCCATTATTTATTCTAAATATACTATTGAGGTGTTAAAATAGAAATATCATGTGGTAAATCTGATGTATGGAAAAATTGTATTTCAAAATCGACATTCTTCAACAGTTGTCAAAAAAGTTGTCTTGTATAAGAAACATATGTATTGTGTATTTTTATTGCTATATTGAAATAATAACATTGATCTTGAAGTATTACGTTTTTGGTTTAGCAAATTGTCGGTATATAAAAATTTTTCTATGCAACATGAGAAACTCTCCATAAGGCGAATGAAAAAACTGCTATTGTTACAGACTTTACTATAGTATTTAAAAAATATAATTTATACATTTTCTGACGTTTTAACTACGATTTTAAATTGAGTGAAATTCTCAAAATTTTGAATTTAGTGCATTAAAAACATGTATATGAATCTTTTATAAAAAATCAAAACTGTCCAACATAAACATATGATAAAATTACTATACATTCAAGACAACTAAGTTTTCACTGTACGTATAATATATTTCCATTGTAATATTTAACTTATTACATTGATCGCCCTCCCCCTCCCAATTAAGTATAATAAATGAAGATTCATTGTATAGCATATCTTTGAAGAGTGCCCTTTTTAGGCTTACTCTGGACGAAAAAATAACTAGGTACAGCCATGGCCACCCAAGAGTGTTGACGCTCCTGGTTCTAGCGAACGCCAAGGTCATGGAAAATACTCAAAAATATATTCGAAAATTCAAAGTGCTGCCGCCGACGTGTTGCTATACCTATATATAAGTCCATACAAATCGGCGGATATTGCCGGGCCACAGCAGTGGTGTGCATTAGTGTGTATGCAATGCAGTGCAGTGTGCATGAGCAACAGCGACGGCAGTGTGTAACAGTGCCGTAGCGAGGGTGTGGCGACCGAGGCGTTTGCCTCGGGCGCAGTCGCAGGGGGGCGCCGAAACTTGGTCGAGTTCATAGATACTATGTACCTATATGGTCGAGTTAAATGAAATTTTCTGAATATTTTTTCAGATCGTTTAAAAAGTTTCAATAAGTCTTAACTTTGTATTACTCAAGAAGAATGATTGAGATGCAATACATCGATAACAAAAAATATCGAGAGGTAACGATGTTTTGCAAAACTATTGATGAATATCATAGAAGTGCCCGCAACTTTCATAATTCGCGGCTTTTTAAAATGGCGCCGCGCAAGCGCCTAATGGCGTTTTCAAGTGATTCCTCTCAGAGTCAAGAGTGCTTTGACTCTGACCTCCAGAGCGATTTGGTCTGCTCAGAAGCTGCTCATGTCTGCTCAGAAATTGCTCTCAGAGTACTCTGAAAGCAGTCACTCGAAAACGCTATAAGAGTCATCGAAAAGACCTATATATTGTTTTTTTGGTGCGTTGACACATCGGGTATCGAACAGTATCGAAGTTTTCGTCAGAGCAATATTTTTGTAGATTATGTGTTGTCACGACTCACATTTTCCCAAACTTTCCAATTCTGATATGTCCGAACCAAAAAGAAAAAAAAGTGGTGCACAAAATCGCAATGAAGAAAAAAAAAGGAAAGTTGAAGATAAAAAATTGGCGAATTCTTTCGAAAAGTGGCTTTCGAAACCACAAACTGAAGAACTTCAATGTCATCCCAGTACATCGTTGAATGATATTGGTAAGTGAATAATGGAAAAAATACTTATAGAGTGATAAATAATAGGCAAGTGATGAAAAACAAATTTGTATTAGCGTCGATCCGTACATACTTGCGACGAACATTACTAGAGATGCTCAGAATACTTTTAAATTATCAATTTTTTGGTCAAAGTTTAGAAACTGTTTTCTCGTGATACAGATGTAATTTATTCGGTTTTGTTTTTGTTATTTTCAAGTGTCAATTTTTGACGATAGCTACCGTTAGAGGCCCTCTAACATAGAGTCTGGCCATTAGGTTAAAACATGGCCGTCGTCTGTCAATGTGTATGTATATCGATGTGTGTACGCGTATATATGCGTATTGCGTGCCAATGCGTATGTCACGTATGTCGAAATGTCAAGCTTCTCATAGGCGCATTTCAAAAAAAAGGCTAAAACATGGCCGCGCCAATAAAAGCTCTGGACGCAATGGCCAGGCTTTATGTTAGAGGGTCTCCTAGCTACCATAACTTGTCGGAAATGCATATTTAAGGACATTTAAATAGAAAGAAAAACAGAAGTAAAGAAAATAAAAATAAAGCGTGAAGTTTTTTGTCAATTTTTATAACTTCCAAAATTTCTTCAATACCAGAAAACTTCGGTGTAATTTCGGTAAAATATCAGAATTTGCTATTCGTCAGTTGATTCTAGAGATGTTTGCCATTTCCAAAACCACTGGTTTTTTATTTTTCTGAGAAATTTTCTAACTTTCAAAAATTTTTGTAATATTAAAAATCTCCAAATTAAAAAAGTTTCGGTAGATCATAAAAAATTTAATAATCACTTGAAATAATGTAGTTTTCTTATTTCCCAAAATTGTTGCAAATATGAAAAATAATCAGATTGCAAATATGTAGATTTGTAGGTTATTAAAGAAAGTTAGTTAGTTTTTTAATAAAAAAAGGCCGACAAATAATCGTGAGTATCATAGCGGGCGGAAGTTTGTGAAATTAAGAAAAGCGGCAAAAATTCTCAATTTTTTTAGATTCTTGCGAACTTAAGGAGCAGTGATGAATGATTGGAAATCACCGAAATATTAAAAATACTGCAAAGACTTCAATAAACATTTTGCAATAATTAGAAGAATTAGTTATATAAGATTTCTTGTCATTCAAGTGAAAATGAAAAAAATATTAAGATAAGCTTTAGTTTGTAATAATTGAAAAAACTGCTAGAAATTGTGAATATTTTTAACAACTTGGAAAAATTTCAAAAACTTTAACATGCTATAAGGTTGCGAGATTCTTGGAACCTGCATAATTTTTAAAAATAAAAAAGTTTGACGGAAATTCTTTAAAAAATTTACAAAACATTGTTAAGTATGATTTATACTCCATTATACTTATTAACAAGTATGATTTAATCGTGTGGATATTTTCTTTTTTTTCAGTTGTTTTACAAGGCAACCTTGGCAATTTCGGAACCAACGAAGAACTGTTAGCAACTTCGAATTTAGAAACTGTTGATACACCGACAATTCTTGAATCCTTGGAAATCTTACCTTCTGATGGTGTAGAAAAAACAACAAACCTAAAAGTAACTTCAAAACTAGACGATCAAGAATCGTCACAACCAACCTTGAGTTTAGTGCCACTTTTGGAGACATCTGAAACGATTGAAAACGCCGAAGATTTGCATTCAAAAAACTCAAGCAAAATCTCTGTTTCACAACCAGTAATCGATTACAATGACCCTCAATCATGGCCATGCATGACAGACGAAATGAGAACACATCTTATATTACATGGACCAGATCAAGGCAAAGATATAGATTTCAAAAACGTTAAAGCAAGAGATGGACGTCGATTTTCTCCTTATTGGTTCCTGAAAAAATTACCAAACTGTGAAACCGTGGATAGAAACTGGTTGATTTACTCTAAAAATAGGAATGCTGTTTTCTACTTCTGTTGTTGCCTCTTTGGAAGTCCATACAACTAACACACCTCATATTGCAAATCGAATTGAAGATCATGAAAAATCACCAGATCATCGAAAATTTTTCCTTCAGTGGAAGACTTTTGAAGCCAGATTGAAAAACTCGAAATGCATTGATGATCAGTTGCAAAGAGATATTCTTTTAGAAAAATAACGGTGGCGTCATATTCTTCGGGCAATTTTGAATTCCATCATGCTTTGCGCTAAAAACAATTTAGTTTTACGAGGGTCAACGTCACAAATCGGCACAACAGGAGCTGGTGTGTTCTTGAACGTCATTGAACTACTAAGCAAGTATGACAAAACTTTGGAGGAGCTCATTTCGGGTCATAAAAGAGGAGCAGTCAATTACTTATCACCTGAAATTCAGAATGAATTCATTTTTCTATTGGGGCAGAATGTTCGCAAAGAGATTTTATCAAGAATCCGAAAATCTAAATATTATAGTTTGTTGTTTGATTGCACACCTGATGTCTCTCACAATGAACAGATGGCAGAAATCATCCGATACGTTTACGTTGATGATGGAAAAGTGACTATACAAGAAAGTTTCATCGATTTTATTTGTACTGAAGAAAAAACTGGCGAAGGATTAACGTCCGATATAATCAAGAAATTGGAGAAGGATGAGCTCAGTGTCCATGATGTAAGAGGCCAAGGGTATGATAATGGAGCTAATATGTCAGGAAAATATCGTGGTGTACAAGCTCGCATCCAGGGTAAAAACAACCTCGCTGTTTACATACCATGTGCAAGCCATCGTTTGAATCTGGCCGGGGTACATTCCGCTTCAGCCGATTCAGAGATAAAAAAGTTTTTCGAAACCGTCGAAAGCATTTCAAATTTTTTTCGCGCTCCACAATCCGATGGAATATCCTCATGAAGACATTGAAAATTTCGTTGAAAGAGCACTCAGATACGAGATGGACATCGAAGGCAAATGCAATCCAACAACTAAATACCCAAATCAAGTTGGTTTACGGAATACTTCAAGATATGATCACCAACCCAATCAATCCTGATACGACGTTGTCTGCAAAAAATCTTCTGAAAAACATTGACCGAAAGTTTCTTTTCTTCCTTGATGCCTGGAATCTTCCTGATTACATGAGGTCACACATCAACACAATCCAGCTTGTTGCCTTGTGTAGAGAAAAATATTTCAACCAAGAAAAAGTTTACGGCACGATCGCAAACGAAATTGTAAGTATTGAAACCGAAGGGGTTGAAATTTTACCAAACAAATGGGTGAAAGGAACCATCATATTCGTTTCTGGAGATAACCTAGGAAATCATCAATTGGGTGGCTTCGTAGAAAATTTTAGTAGGTCGATTTTCTTCTGTAGATATTGTTCGATTCAAAGAAATGATTCCCTCGCTGTAAAGGATTCTCAAGATTGTTCAAAAAATGCAATTGATAGTGGGAATATTTCGAAAAATGATATTACCTCTGAAAGCAGTGAAATAAGTGAGGAAGAGAACGAAGAAAAATCCGACATTGACTCTGATACTGATGATATGTCATCATCTGATTCATGTGATAGCGATGAGTCTTCAAGTCAAAGTGATGAAAAAGATGATAACGTTTGCATCACCTTTTTGAAAAAAGGTCACCCGAAAAGAAATGTCGATTCATATAACAAGGCTTTGAATCACATCGTTCAGGGAAAAAATTATTAGGGTATAAAATTCGATTCAATTTTCAACAGGCTCAATTATTTCCATGTTTGCTCCCCTGGTTTGTGCCCTTGTTCCGGGCACGATCTTTTAGAAGGCGTCGCTGCATCAGATGTTGCATTGTTCACAAAATATTTTATCTCTCAAAGATGGTTCACTCTTTCAGATCTAAATTGCAGGATTGAGAAATTGAAATATTCCACAAGTGACAAAAGAGACAGACCAGCTAGGATACATGACAAATTTGTTAAAATTCCAGGTAGAGCCTGGCAAATCTGGATGTTCGTAAGG
Organism: Platygaster robiniae; assembly: GCA_028476575.1. Taxonomy (NCBI): domain Eukaryota; kingdom Metazoa; phylum Arthropoda; class Insecta; order Hymenoptera; family Platygastridae; genus Platygaster; species Platygaster robiniae. The sequence continues at coordinate 24,583,093 of CM052021.1, forward strand.
CTTTATCCTCTTTTAATCGGTGACAAAATTAAGGATACTGAAAACAAAGTATGGCAATGTTTTCTCAACTTGTCTGAGTGTATTGAACTTATTTTCGCCCCAGAAATACATAAGTCATTTGTAACATATCTCCAACTTTGTATCGATGAGTATTTGGCTAATAGAGCTACCTTGTTTCCGGATTTCAAATTGTTGCCGAAACATCATTTTATGATCCATTACCCAAAGCTTATTTTGGAATTCGGTCCCCTTTTAAGGGTTCGGACGCTGCGCTTTGAAAGCAAGCACACATTCTTCAAAAGATTTATGCGTGTTCTTCGCAATTTCCCAAGATATTCAACAAGTTCTAAATGAAAAAATAGACTTCGTTTCGATGTCACAGAATGTGGTAAAGTTATTATAAAAGGTACACCTTACAAAAAAGGGGAAATTGTTGTTGTTAAGCAAGATGCTTATCAAACTAACGTTGTAATGGGTAAGATATGTCTTATACTACACGACTGTGAGGAAAGAGTCCGATTTCTTCTGGAATTACATGAAACAATTTTCAATTCACAATTTCGAACTTACGAACTCAAAGATTTTATCTGTTTTGATTGTGTATGTGTAGAAGAATGTTTATCATTCGAACCCTTACATACTTATACAATAAACACTACCAGAATAGTGCGCTTGAAACATGGTCTAGTAAATTCTATTTAGATGTGAGTCAAGGCAAAAAGTTCTACGCTCAGAACACAATGTACATATCATTGAAAATTCTGCGAGGCAACCTAATGCTACATAAGTATCTCGTTTGTGATGAAAAAGTTAAGAACTTAAGCTGCCGGGACATACATGTTGACATTGTCGATGTACTCAAATCTTTCAACGTCACTTCCTACGTTTTGCCTAGCGTTAATCAATCAATGTTTTTACTCTTTGTCAATTTCGTAATTAATTACCGGACTTGGTAATTCAGTAAATTTTGTGTTTGTTACATTACAGAGTTCACGATGCCACTTTTTACTATCACTAACAAAGGACGGACAAGTTCGAACCTTGTTTTCGCTGATTCAATTGACTCAATAATTGAAGAATCTAGAAAAAAATTATCGTTATCTGCTGCGCAGTACAAGGTAAAAATTCGTCCAAGAGCGATAGAATAACTGAAAACTATCTAAAATACAAATTCTCAATAAAAAGCAATCTATCAACATTAAAATAAATTTTCTGTATTGCAGTAAAAAGAACAATATCATAAGACAATCTAAAGAGTCATGTTGATTTCGTTACTACAGTATCAGCAAATTAATAATTCTAGGTTTCTTCCTATTTTTGTTTTTTCATACGAGTTCGGCTGTTGAAGTAATATGACATAAATAACACTGTGCGACAAAATTTAACTTTGGATCCCGGAATCGATTGAAAATCACAACATGTATAGAGTTTGGCCCCCTGATCACTTCTGCCAAGGCGTTTTTCAATATTAGCTCCAGTTTTCAATAAATAATTGTTCATTGTTTTTTAATTTATTTTCCGTGATTTTCGGCCGATTTTTATGCAACAAAAAAGTAAATGTATCTACAAAATCTAAAAAATCCATTGACACTACTAATTTAAAAAAACAAAAATGCGTTCACCAAGTCAAAAGTTCGATGAAAAACCATCAGCATATTTTCTCGGTATTCCGAATGCCTGCTGAGTCACATCCCATTAAGGCCCAAAACACTCTCGCTCTTTACAATAAGTACAGTCCAATCCAAAAGGTATATATCTGACTGTACTTATTGTAATGGGCGACGATCGTTCTGGGCCTCAGCGGGATGTAACTCAACAGGATTTAAAATCTTAAGATAAAATGCTAATGGTTTATCACCAAACTTTTGACTTTGAGAATACATATTTTTCTTGTAAAATTATTATTGTAGGTAGATTTTTGAGATTTTGTAGACATATTTACTTTTTTGTTTCATGAAATTCGGCCAAAAATCACGGAAGATAAATTCAAAAACAATAAACAATTATAAGTTACAAATCGGAGCTAACTTTGAAAAACCCTTTGGCCAAAGTGATCAGGGGGTCAAACTCTATACATGTTGTGATTTTCAATCGATTCCGGGATCCAAAGTTAAATTTTGTCGCACAGTGTAAACGGACTTGAAATTGTAATTCTTGCAACATTGACTTTCATAAGAACTTGAGCTCTGTTTAATTTTTTCTCACAGAAGAAAGAATTTATTTTTTTTTAACTCAATGTGATAACTTGAATTTTATGAAGCATTTAAACGAAAAAATTACAGAATAGACCATTATTTTTAACGAAACCTCCGATTAACTTAATTTTCGTATTCAAATTATATAATAAATTTATAATTCAAGTCGAACATCTTGTAGATTGTTTTAGAATCAAACGGGGCTCCGATAGATGAAGACAGATTTCTTAGTGCTCTGTCAATGATGACAAAAATCATGCTTCTGAAGTCCGATGAAAACTGGACTTCAAAAGATGAAACGAGAACAAATCTCATTTACACAGCACCTTCGAATTATTCAGTTGACAACAACAGACCTTCAACGTCAACTCAACAAGGTATATAGGACGCACATGTATATACACCCTAAAAATATGTACATGTATAGTCGTTTAGTAGACATCTCAGAAATTACGAGACAACATTGAACAATTCTTAAACACTTAAATATGCATGAGCGAGCCTAAATTTTTTTTAATGAATGAGTCAATGTAGATGGTGCACGTAGATAAAGTTACGTTTTATCGTGAATTGGTTTAATGCTCAGTTATTAATTATATTTGATAGCTATTGCTATTATTAATTTAATGGGATTTAGAATAATGAATTATTCAGGCTAACGATAAATAATAATGTTATATAAACAATAATAACCTATTAATTTTGGTAGTAAAATGCGAGGAAATGAAAAACATTTTACATATTACCGAAATCTACTCTGAACATTTTTTTTACAAATAAATTGCAATAATCAAAACGTTTTATATTTTCCCCTCATTTCTAAGAAAAACATAGATATGTTATGATTTGTAGAATATTGAGAGGTGCTTTAGCTACATAAGGCAAACTTGAATTTTATTTTAGCTCAAATCAGCGCAACACACGCACATTTACCCATATGCACACAAACGTGTGCAAGCGTGTTTCTGTGTGATTATACGTTCACAAACAATGAAATTATATCATTGTGTCAATTTCCTTTCATATGATATCTCGTACATATAATGCGTCACGCGCATTTTTGACAACCCCCCCCCCCCCCCTCACCCTAATGTCACACTTAATCACAAACGCCAGATCCCCCGAACGTGACTTTACATTTTAAAATTCTCTATCCTTGAAAATGAAATTATATTGTATACATATAATTTGAGAATTCAAATAAAAAATTTTTGAGAAATTGATTTTACCTGTGCGCCTTTCAAACGCGCAAAATTTCATGTATAATCGATTGTCCAATTTACAGCACAAACCAAAAAGTGTGACGTAGCGCGATACTTAGCCTATCTTCGTCACAAATTTCTGAACTCCTCCAAAGTCGTGTAACGCGTTATATGCACGACTCTGATAATTATAATAGTAACTTATAGTACAATTTTAAACGATCCAAATATTCCGCTTTGTCTCAAGGCGCTGACTCGAATCGCTCCCAAGGTTGTGAGAACATAGATAGGAGGACACCTTTGTGTTTTCCATGGAAACTATTTGACGAAGAATTAATGAACAAATTTAAACAGGGACAAACATTGTCGGCAGGAGAGTGTCGAGACCTAAGAAAATTACTCGGGCGTCATATGCTTGGAACGCTCAGGGACTATTCGAGAAAAACCGCTTTTGCCCTGGTCGAAATACTGAATCGTGAATTTCCGAACGCCCTAATAATTACCGACGCAGATGGTGATATTTTACCTGGTGAGGCGAATGCGTTCAGTATCAAACTATATGACCATGTTAGTTTCAAAAAACCTGCATCCGAAAAAACTGCAAAAAAAAAGACCTCTCGAAAGAAACCTTGAAACCTCTACAATTCAAAGCAGAAATCGTGTTTATGATGAATACGGATGCGTTGCATACAAAGTCAACTATCCAGAGAATGGAACGAAAGAGTCGCAGGAAATGAAACGATTAAAATTACTAGATATTGAACGAAACGAGCCAAATCGAGAAATTGAAATACTCATGAATCAGACTTACGCGAGCCAAAGAAAAGACATCATTGACAGAGTTAGCTCTCCGATCGAAGTACTCATTAAATGGCCTCATCTACAATCCCCTCAGCATCTTTTAGCTCATGCTTCGACCTTGCTCGGAAAGGACGTGAAAGCAGTATGGGAGGAAAAGCTGCATTCTTCTGGTACCAACCTTTTTCGAGTCATGGAGACGGAGGTAAGCAAGCGCACCAAAGTCATTGAGAAACAAATAAATATTCGAATCGCAATGAAAGAAGTAATTGAAAGGGCTACAAATGCGTGTCAAAACCTGGAAACCGAGAGTCCAAAGTTTCTGAGCTTGTTTCGGCTCCTGCCCTTGTATTTTTCGGAAGAAGAAAAAAGCCTTTTCTGCATTGTTGATTCAAGTCAAACTTATAGTCATTATAGTAAAAATGAAAGATGAGCTTATCCAACAGGCAATGTGGGTTAAGATCTATAAATTTGAATCAGTGAAAAGTCGTTCATTAGTAAAAAAAAAACAGGGATTTATCGAATGGAAAACCATTAAAGTCATTATAAAATCCTATGATTTGCAAAATATCTGAATACAAGTTTTTTCCGTAAAAATCTACCTTCCGAACTGTAATTTTTGTAAAGTAGACAACTTGACTCAAAATCATTTCTTAACTATTATGCGAAACTTTTAGTTCTAGTTCTAGCTTGTAACCATAGATCTTACGATTTCTTTTTTAAACCATGAATTGTAACCATCAAAATAAAACCAATACGTCATATTGAATATACACTTTTCAATCTTTCAGAATACATTTTCGGAGGACATGACGACAGACAGGCCCCTGCTCATTGTGAAAGGTTCGTTTTTACTTCTGTATTGATCGTAATGTTATAGAAGCAAATTGTATTCATTTAAAGTTTTATGTGCCAACTGTAGAAGTAACACTAACTATATATTGGAAACTTGAATTAATTAGGTCACCATTGGTAATGCATGTTAATAGCAATAGTGTATCATTTAGAATCTGAAGAGATATTTGGTATTTTTCCTCCTATATGTGCCTTAATTCATATAATGAATATATTCCAGGAATGTCGCTGTTTGACGATAATGCAACAGCCGAAGTATTTGTGGATGGTGATGGAATCGCATAGCTCAGAATTAGGAGATAAAATCTTTAACCACTAAACCACTACGGCTTGTGTACCACTACGGAAAGTGTACCGAAAACTACTTATTTTGATTATTCTTAGAATTGGAAACTAAATTTTTTATTTCAGCAGGCAAAAAAGCTTCCATTTGCCGGCTACAATGAAAAATACCGTTCGCACCATAGGCAAAATAATTCTTGCGAGAAAATAATTTTTCCCCTTTGTGCAAAATACGTATACTATTTTGATAAATTATGACCACAACTACACGGAAAAAAATTAATGGGATCATGTGCTAAAAAGTGCCTCAAAAATTACCATAATTTACTGGAATGGGTGGACGTCAACTCACAGTATATATTTCAGTCAGCTGATCAGCATTGAATGATAAATGCTTGTGCCGTGCTACTCGTAGTATTTTCCGATTTTTGTCGTGACTGTTATTAACTTTTTTACTGAATTATCGTGACAAGTTGTCGGTGACTTTATCCACTCACAAAGTTTCTGTTAATGCCGATCAGACACCTTATCAGAGGGCGTACTTGATGAAAATACGTTCTGAGCTTAATGATCGTACTACTAATGGTGAGTCAAACTTGACTATTAAATTTATAGATGGCGTTCCGACTATTATGGAACGAAAAAACGAGTGACGGGATCCACCTCTTCAAATCGGGCGGCGCAATCTATTGGTCCTGAGCCGAATATCTATGTCCAAAATGTCCGTGGAATCAGAACCAAGCTTCCGAGCCTTAGAAAATCTTTTGCTTCACTTTCAAACTCCTACGACATTATAATTTTTACGGAAACATGGCTCAATACTGACATTTCTGATGCTGAGTTGGGACTTTTCGACTTTAACATCACTAGATGCGATCGCTTTGACCTCACGAGCTCGTGTCAACGTGGTGGAGGAGTCCTCATCGCTGTTCGCAAGGATTTGCCTTCGTTTGTTATTGAACCATTATATAATTCTATCGAACAATGTTATGTCCTTGTTAAATTACATAGTGTGAATTTGGTAGTGGGAGCAGTGCACTTACCCCCCTCTAGTTCTATAGACAAGTATGAGATTTACGGGTCATCAATAACTGATATTAGCGTGCGCTTCTCAGATGTTGAGTTTGTTCTGACTGGGTATTATTATCTTCCTGATGCGCATTGGAGGAATGATACCTGGGAGGCTACTTGTGTGAATGGTGACCAAAGCGTTGGGATATTGGCAGAGAGTGTCGGATTTTGTAATCTTTTTCAACTTAACTCTGTCGGCAATGTATGTAATTCGATTTTAGATTTATGTTTTTGTTCGTTAAAGGATGCTGCTGTAAATTTGGCAGTTGATACTCTTATACGTGTTGATTTATTTCATCCACCGCTAGCCTGTACACTGAAATTTGTCGGCAGCAGGGGTAGGGGTTCAATTGACAATTTGAATGTTAGATACAATTTCAGGAATGCTAATTACTCGGATATCATTTTCAGATTGAACGGGGTTGATTGGGATTCTGTGATTGGTATTAATGGTGTCAGTGCTGCATTCTTTGACTTTTATGCTGTTCTTTATGACTTGATTGAGATTTTTGTACCTAAATATTATCCGAGGGAGAACAATTTTCCTGCCTGGTTTGGCCCACAATTGAGACGACTGACTAACGAAAAGAAAAAGGCTCACATTCAATTTAAGCGTAATCGTTTTTAGTCTAATTATGATTATTTTTCATTTTTGAGGGCGAAATTCAAGGAGATGATTGAAGAGGCTTACAATGCTTAGCATAGACAAGTCAAGGATTCTTTGCCTCTTGGCATCAGGAATTTTTGGGCTTATGTGAACACTTTGCGTGGCAGGGAATCTCTCCCTCTATATCTTAGCTCAGGGTCTGACTTGGCGGTGACTGATGAAAGTAAATCGCTGAGCTTTTTGCTGAGAGGTTCAGTGACAATTTTTCCCTTCCCTCGAGTACTCCAAATGATGTATATTACCCCCAGAGCACGGATGGATTGCTTGACCTGTCGTCTCTTACCTTGACCGTGTCTGAGGTCTTTGATGCTCTTAATTCTTTGGATATTAAGGTTCACCCGGGTCTAGATTTAATTCCAAATATATTTCCCAGATTTTGCAGCTACTCTCTCGCGGATCCATTGACAAGACTGTTTAATCTTTCCTTGTCAACTGGTTATTTACCGGATATTTGGAAGATGAGTAGAGTTGAACCGATCCACAAGAAGGGACCTATGACTGATGTAAACAATTACCGCCCAATCTCTAAACTGAATTTTATTCTGAAGCTTTTTGAGTTTATTGTTACCAGGAAGTTGACATTTTTTTTAAGAACCTGATTGTTGATGAGCAGCATGGTTTCCGGAAGGGTAGGTCAACGGTTACGAATTTGATTATCTTCAAGAGTTATGTGGCTCACGCTTTGGATGAGGGTAGTCAGGTGGATACTATTTACACGGACTTCTCAAAGGCTTTTGATCGGGTGAACCATTCAATATTGCTGTCAAAACTGGAGAACATTAGTATCCACGGCACTTTACTTGCCTGGTTCAAAAGTTATCTGGCTGATCGGATTTAAGTGGTTCATGTTAGAGGTAAATTTTCGAAGTCTTATCCGGTTTCTTCTGGGGTCCCCCAGGGTTCCCACCTGGGACCTTTACTGTTTAATATCTTTGTAAATGATCTACCGTCTGTCCTTAACACCTGCAAAGTACTGCTCTTTGCTGATGATGCCAAGTTTGACTTACGTATTGATTCACCCTTTGATGCTTTCCGACTGCAAGAGGACTTGGATGCTCTGGCGGCCTGGTGTAAGAGAAATGGGCTTGGGTTGAATGTTCCTAAAGGTAGGGTTCTTCGTTTTTCTCGTGCCAGGTCACTGATCATAATCGATTATACTTTGAATGGTGAGGATTTGCAGAGTATGTGCGAGGTGACTGACTTGGGAGTTCGATTCGACTCGTCTTTGAGTTTCTCGGGGCATATCTCTGCTGTGACTCAGAAGGCGACCAGTGTACTCGGATTCATAAATAGGAACTCGACTAATTTTGTTTCCCCTCATACTTATAGATATCTGTATATGACTTTGGTGCTTCCTTATCTCGAGTATGCATCTGTAGTATGGGCACCCCGGGCACGCTCTGATGAGTATCTCATCGAGCGGGCGCAGCATACATTTTTGCGCCAGTTAGCATTGAGATCTTGCAGACCGATGCATCCTTTTGAGCATGATTATGGGGAGATTGAGAATGCTTACAAAATTTTGCCTCTTGCCACTGAATGATGCATTCTGAATGATGTTTTGTTTCTATATAAGGTCATAAATGGTTTGGTCGAGTCAGATCAATTGTGGGAGCTTTTTGGTTTGCATGTTCCGGCGAGGGCTCTCCGCTTTAGGGAGAATGAGATTTTTGCGATCAGCACGCCGAAGACTGCAGTTGGCCAATTTGATACTGTTAATAAATTGTCACGTACAGCGAATTCTTTGGCTGATAGATGGGATTTTTTCGATACTCCCCTTCATAGTTTCAGACGCGAAATCCCCTGGATTTTGCGTCATTAAGGGTTCATTTTTGTTCTTGTACATATCTCCTCTTGTCAATTGATCTCCTTTCGAAATTGATATGGAGGGCTTCTCTGTGGGCAGTTGTTGTTTACGGATATGATTATACTTTTGAATGAGTGAAGTTTGACTGCTTATTTATTTTCCCATCTTAATATTCACTATATATACCAGGTGTACTCCTAATTAATTTTCGGTTTTTTTGCAAATAAAACACATAATTCCAAAAAAACCGTAAACTTTATTTTATTCAAAGTATTTTCCATCGCTTTCTACACATTTTTCCCACCTTACTGGTAAATTGTGGATACCACGCCAGTAAAAATCATTGCCTTTGGAGGTGAACCACTCGGTGAGCCATTTTCGTACATTTTCGTACGAGTCGAAGCGCTGCTCAGAAAGGGCATGGCCCAACGAGGCAAAGAGGTGGTAGTCGGATGGCGCCAGGTCTGGTGAGTAAGCCGCATGATCAAGCACTTCCCACTTGAGCCTTTCCAGCGTGTCACGAACGACTTTCGACTTATGCGACGGCGCATTGTCGTGGAGCAAAATCACCTTCTTCTGTCGTTGTTGATATTCTGGTCGGTTTTCCACAATGACTCGGCTCAAATTTTTCATTTGCTGTTTGTAGCGAACGGCATTCACAGTTTCACCAGGTTTCAGCAGTTCAAAGTATATAACACCGGACTGGTCCCACCACACACCATGACCTTCCGACTGTAACGATTTGGCCGTGCCGTCAATGTCGATGTTTCACCTGGACTCACCCACGATTTGTTGCGCTTAGGGTTCTCTAGGAAAATCCACTTTTCATCACCAGTAACAATACGATGCAGGAAAGACTTTCTTTTGTATCGTTGAAGCAGCATTTCACAGGTCACTTTTTGATTCTCCATTTGTCTCTCGGTCAGTTCATGGGGCACCCACTTTCCACACTTCTGAATTTTTCCCATGGCTCGCAGACGTTTGGAAATTGCTTGCTGTTGAACTCCCAACACATCTGCAAGCTGTCGTTGCGTTTGCGTGTTGTCTTCATCTAATAATGCTTGCAATTCGGCGTCATCGAACGATTTTCGCTTGCCGGAGCGTGCGGCGTCGTTTAGGTCGAAATCTCCATTTTTGAACTGTCGAAACCACGTTTCACATGTTCGAAGTGTTAATGCACGATCACCATAAACTTCCACAAGCGCACAGTGGCTCTCGGACACTTTTTTCCCCTGATTGAACATGAAAAGCAATGCATGGCGCATATGCTCAAAATTCGGTACAAAATTCGACATTTTTGAAGCGCAATCAAAACTTACTGGAAGATTTTTTCATGTCAACGCAGTTCAAGCACTCGATATGACTGAACAAAACGACATATGGTATGTGTTACCAACAGCGGTACAAAACAGAACGCCATCCATTGAAAAAACCGGAAATTACTTAGGAGTACACCTGGTATTGTTATGATTGCTCTGCGGATTTATATGTATCTAAAACATTTAATGCTTGTCTTTATATGAGTTTTTGGTGTAATCCCGTTCACTTGAATAAATAAATTAATAAATAAATATCCAAACATATGGTACAAATTGCTTGTGGGAATCGGGAATATTTACCGTGTTTCTAAAAACTGTTGCCAAAGATTTGCTGTTTTACCTACGCGATATCTTCAAAATTACCAAACGAACTTGGGAAATTGAAAAAAATCTGCGAAATTAATTTGGTTTAACTATTTGTTCCAACAAATTATGAAAAAAAAAAAATTAAAACCAAGATGAATATGCTTTCCATGGTTCCCTAGGCCGCTGATATTGAATCGAAGGTTGAATTCGCAAAATGAATTTGTTGAAACTGATCATTGTAATAATGGTTTAGAAAATTATATTTTTTAAGATCCATATGCTTGCCATGGTTTTCTGGACCGCTGAGCATAAATCTAAAATCTAATTCGCGAAATTAATTTGTTGAAGCAACTAGTTGTAGCAACTTATAAAGAACTATATTTTCTAAAATGCAAATGTTTTCCATGTATTTTTAGGCCGCTATTCATAAATCTAAAGCCAAATTTGCAACATTATTTTTGTTTAAATTATTTGTTCCAACAAATTGAGATAAATAATTTATGTTATAAGATGCATATGCTTTCTATGGTTTTCTGGGCCGCTGATTATGAATCTATAGTTGAATTTTCGAAATGAATTTATTGAAATTATTCGTTTCAACAGCTTATGAAAAATAATTAAAACTAAGATGCATATGATTTCCATGATAGTTCCCTAGGCCGCTGGTCAAGAATCTAAGGTCGAATTTTCAAAATTAATTTGTTTGTTATCGTTTCTAGTTTTCTAACAATTATAAAATAAATTATATTTTTGAAGTGAAAAATGCTTGCCATGGTTTTCTAGGCCACTGATCGTAAATCTAGAGTCGTATTCGAGAAGTTAGTTTGTTTAAACAAAATAATTCCGCAAATATGTCTTTTGATTTATAATCAGTAGCCTAGAAAACCACGGAAGGCAAAGGAATATCCGGTCCAATTATTTTAAATAGTTTGTCGAAACAAATAGTTTTAACAAATACATTTTGCGAATAAGACCTTAAATTCGTGTTAAGCAGCCCAGAAAACAATTCGGCTTTGGATTCATGATTAGCGTCCTAGAAAAGCATGGAAAGCGTATGGGTCTTAGAAAATATATTTTTGTATATAATTTCTTTAGACAAGTAGTTTTAAAAAATTTATTTCTAAAATCTGACTTTTGATTCATGATCAGCTGCTTAGAGAAGCATTAGAAGCATATGCTTCTTTGAAAATTAATTTCTTTTAAGTACACAATTACGACACAACAATTTACCAAATCTCCCGTGGAAAAGTAAGGAAACCAACACAACAACCATTGAAGTTTACTGTTTCTATCTATTCAAACGTACATTTACATATATACTTATATATACACACACAGTATAAAGCATACATACAATTACCTCATTCCATTTTCTTAATTTGTAGCTTCGCACTCATTTACTCCACTCGAATTCACTCACTTATGAGTTCGTCCTTTTTTCAAGAAACCCGCGAATATCTGTTCAGCTTTTTTTCGCGTCTTCGGAAGGGCTGCCTAATAACCTCAAAAAAACGCGTTTAAAATTCAAGCATTTGATCGCATTTCCATGAAAACTTTGCACTCATTTGGGTATCGCGAATTTCGTTCTCTGATCAAAACGTGCCAAAGACATCTTGAAGTGACTCTTGTTACCGAATCCGAAGGTTCCGGAAATTGCTGAAAAAGCAAAAATGATTTTCACGTGTTTCTTGAACTCGTTCATGCATCAACAACCGGTCGATCGGTTATAGTTTTCAATAATCAAGCTTATGCCCAAAAATCTACCAGAGGCACTTTGGGTTCATTTCAGTACCATCAGTTAAAGTCGGTGGACGCGGGAGGGCGTCGCTCTTTAATTTTGTACGAATCGGCGAGGTTGCGAACGCATTCGAAAAAAAAATATGGGCGTCATGCATTGAAAAAATACGAAAAAAGCCTCGATGACGGTGATAAAAAAGTTTTATTCGTGAGATTTGTTCATTTCATCGTTTGGGAACAAAGGAGGCGCGCGACAATATTCACTCACAGGACTCGCATCACATCACCATCTCACCATTGAACGACGAAAATACCAAAAACCAAGAACTTTGAAAATCATAAACTCGTTGGAGTCATAGATTCGTACGCAATCACAGATGTTGTGCGCGGTTTGTTTTTGCTGTTTATTTTTTCATCTCGTTTCGAGTCTCCCGAAATATGCATTTAAATTTATTTCCTTCATCGACCTCACGTTTTCCGATACTTTTTGAGCAATAAATACTTTCTCCACGTACGACTTGCACATTGAATTGACACACAGGACTCGTTTGTGCACGCTTTCAGTCAGCATTTCCGACGCAAATTTACCACACGCACACTCGCATCATACGAATATGATTACATCCACGTAATAATGTCACGTTAATTAATGATTATCAATTCATATCGAGTCAATATCAATGTATTACAATCAGACAATACTCAACAGTGATCATTATTCATTATATATTACAATTAATAGTTAAGAGTGACAACAACATGACGACGGAGGCGCTGAAGCATATTTTGTTTAGGGAAATTGTTGCAAGGCAGTAACGTTTCTTCTGCCCTTGTTTTTATTTTCGTTTTTCGTCTTTCTCCTCGATTTGAGTAAAGTTTAGAGAGAAAGAATCTTACATGATATTTACGTACAGGGTTATAAAGAGCCATATGTATGTTTCGAACGTTTTCACGAATTAATTGTCACACCTTACACCTCACTTTTTTCATTTGTCGATTATTTTTTTTTTTTTTACATCGAGTACCTTACCAACATTCCCGCAGTCATCCCCGGAAATTGTTGGTTAGGTAGGAAGTTTTCCAGACGTCAAGTATGTCGAACTATTCAAATTGTTTTTATTGCTCTCAGTGAGATCCGGCACTTTGCACCTTGTTTTGAATTTCTTTTTTTTGAGAATCGTAAGTATAGACTGGAATAATCTTAGATTATTAGGAATGACTGGAAGTTTCCGGAATTGTTTTCAAATTTTTTTCATTGGTACTGCAGGAATCTAAGGTATCTTTACCATTCGCACGCTTTAAAAGTGCCGAATCGTCACGTTGACAGAACTAAAACAAAACGTCAAGTAAAAACTAAAAAAAAAAGAACAGTAGTTCCGAATCTTGAAGCACAATCATGCCCGTCCCAAACGAAATCCTACGTATCGCTGACGAAAGCTCGTAAAAATGAACCAAAAATACGTCAAACTATTTACATATAACACAAAGTAATTATTGCAATGAAAACTATCGAAATAATAATGGCTTTTTGCAACACTTATTGCAGCGAGATTATCACTCCCATTGGGGTTGCGGAAAATAATTCGAAATAATCGTGGAACCTAATATTTACAAAACTGAAAAATGTGGTCGAACTCTTGCGAATTTCACGTGGAAATGGCGCAGTTTCATTTGAATCGAGTTCTTCCATACGTAGTTCGTCGAATCTTCCGCGGTATACTCCTACTCTTAACATTACAGATATTTTTGTATATACCGTTAAAACATTGACGATACACACAAAGTATATGTACATATATAAAAGACGACGACCGACGACAATTTTAATCAGATAAAAAATAAATAGCAAAAATATATATCTGCATGAAAAACATCGATAACTCGACCCCTTCACCTCTACCCATGGCGAAGTACGTCCTCTTTCAGACATTTATTTTTAGTTGCAACGTGACCTTTGAAAATTGTACAAGAAATGTAATTACACTTTGTGAAAAAATGGATTGTTAAAATGAAAAAATTCTATTTTATGGAGAAACGTTTCTTTAAGCACCTTAATAATCATGATTGAAAGAAGTTTTTGCACAATTCTTTGATTCTCTATAGAAAATCTTGTCATAGTCTGTAATTCATGAATTACAAGACTATTACAACCGGCAGGGTGAATTCCGATCCTGCCAGCTAATCATCCATATCATTTTTTCGCGCGGAATTTGATTTCAAAAATTCTTTTATGTATTCATTTGAATAATTACCAAAATCACATTGTTAGAGTTCAAGTTTGATAAGAATCTTTTACATCTGTAGTCACTGAAAGTTCATTTAATAAACAAGATGTCAGAAAAATATAAATTATATATTTCTCGCAAAAAAGTAATCGGGAAGATCAGCTAGTAGAATAGGGATCTACCCTACCGATTGTAATAGTCTTATAAATCATGAACTACAGACTATTACAAGATTTCCCATATTTGTCGATTTTTATCGTATTAAAGAAATTAGAGACGTAACTTTTGCAGACAAGAAATTATATCCAACTCTATTTTTTTATCAATGAATTTGTAAGAACTATTGCAATACTATTTACTATACTTGCAATACTATTTACAAAATTATCTAGCTGTCTCGTAACTTAACAATGTTACTAAAGCATTACTAAACTTGAATTTCGCTCGTGAAAAATATTTTTACGTTAAATATCGACCCGGATTCATTCAATAGTATATTATGCAACGGGTATGAATGAAAAAGTTTTTTTACAATAACCACAGAATTACTTACATTTACCAGTTTTTTGTTGAATTATTGAAAAAGTCTTTAAAATAAAACGCTTCTTCGGCGTATACATAATCACGTTTGCGAATAAAAGCGTAAAAGAGGACAGTATTCCGAATAAGTAGCTACTTTCGTGAAACCGTTGGAATATACATGTGTCTCCATACAAGATACGACGATATGCCTCCGGGATACATACTTGGTATATATATATCGTGAGTTCGTGGCAGTGATTTACAATGACGATTAGAATAATTTGTAGAAAAACACGTGGAAACAAATGCGCGGGTAAAAAAAACACAGCCGGCTTTTCGCGCGCTGCCGTTATAAAATGCACATCGATTCTTTGTATAAAAATTAATAACGAATGCGATTCTCAACGTTTTTTTGTTTTTCTTTTTTTCTTTCGTCGCTTGGAAAATCTGGTCAGCAGGAAAATACTAGACGACGTTTTTACAGAATCAGTTGGCAATGATTATATACAATTGTTTCTTTCGTTTCCGTTACACCGACGTTTCTAAATGCGCGAGCAATATGATTTTGAGGCAAAGAATAAGCTCCAGCTTGATTTATTTGTTGATTTCCGGTGTCTGAAACTTTTCTGGTTGCGTTTTTTTCGACAGGCTGGAAACGTTGATTTTTCATCTCAAAAAGAGCGATTTTCGTCAAAATAAACAGTTCCTAACGTAGCGAGACGAAAAATTAAAGGAAGAACTCAACCAGGGTTGTTGGTAAATTTCCTTAATACAAACTTAATATTGATTCTCCAAAAAGGGATTATCAAGAAAAAATCGTTTCAGATTCCTGATAAAAACACTTTGTAAAAAGTGTGGAACACAAAAAACAAACATTTCAAAAAGATTTTATGAACATTGTGCTTGTAGTCTAGGCCATGTTCCGGAAGTTCATGTTACTAAGGATCAATAACAAAAAAAAATCTTTGAAGCCTCGGTAAGTATAATCCTATAAAAATCGATCGCTTGGTTGTGAAGAAAAAAAATATAAAAATATGAAAGTATAAACAGAGAAAGTCACACTTGCCATAACGTTTAAAATTTCATCAGAATATGATGTAAAATGAGCCTTATGGCATAAGTGACTTTCTCTGTTATGGCGGGAAGCCACAGATATATTTATTAAATTGAATATTTTTATTATTTATTAGAAAAAATAATATCGTCATACTTCAAACACAGCTTTGAATAAGTAATGGATAAATTAAAATTCAGAAAAAACTTTGTTCCAGACTGGATTCGAACTCGGGTCTTCAGTCGTGTACGATTGGGACATTACCACTGAACCATTCCAGTATATGATCATGATGTAAAAATTTTCTTTATCTATTGAAGTCAATAGTCAGCAATCTGAGTTAAAACAATTGCTTAAATAGTTTCAATGTTTACTTTATGAAGATTTTATAGTCTTTATAAGGTCCTTAAGAAAAAAAAAAAAAAAAAAAAAAACTAATACACTCAGCAAAATTCTTTATAAAAATTCGCTGTGGTTAAAAAGATTGATACGTTTTATGAAGTGTTCATCAAAACTTTCTAAAATAACCTTATGAATCTTGCAATACTTTATAGAACAGTAGAGTTTTATCAAAAATCCAGCGATTTTATGAGAGCGTGCAAAAAAACTTTATGAAAACTCGGGTTACTAGAAGAGACTCTTAACAATGAACACAATGTTCACTCAGCGTCATCTGATTTGTCATTTGATTTGCCGGATTTCCTTAGATTTTACATATTAAATCTACGGAAAGCAGGCAAAAAAAATGACGAAGCAGTAACACTGCCCCTACATGCATATGTATATGTGCACGTCGATTCGATTGTCTTATTGCAACTTTGCCAAACAGCCAAATGCAGTAGATCATTAGCGACAACTTCAGTTCATTTCTCACGACTCTCATTCCTTTTTGTGGCAGGAACTACTTTCATTGGCTTCTTTTTCATTTTTTCGTGAATCACTTCAACATAATTCTCTGAAAAAATTGTCACTTAAATGATATAAATCGAGCCTTTGGAATAACCAGACCTACCAACAACCCTGACTTTCGATGCCGCGGAGTATTCCGAGTTACAAGTATGCAAAATCTCCTCTGTACAAGCGATTAAAAAAACGGCCATTACAATTATGGCAGTCCGTTGTTCGGTGTCGCTCGAAAAATGCAAGTCTTAAAAATCCTTAGTCTTATTCGCGTTGCCCGAATCGTCAAAGACAAGGGACCGAGCGTCAGTGTTATATGTACATACATTACATACACACCCATGCGTTTTTAAATGCCGCTTAATAACCTAATTGCCGTAATTTCGATGGCTGATGCAATCATTGCATCACCAAGTGGATGGACAAATTTCGAAAAGATGCGAAACAGCAGGAGAAAATGTACTTGAAAAAGGCTTTTGTCGATGTAGCTACAAGTTCAGTCAAGTCAGAGTTAAGTCATCAAAAATTTTTTTCTTCAAAACATAAATTTTGTGCAGTCGATGAACCTCAGCTATCGACCAAATCTTTTTCCCAGTACGTGCATTTTCGTCGGTACTTAGCTTAAGCATTGATGATGCTTCGAAATTTGTTGCTTCGTTACAAAGACACATGTACGCGACCCGGTGAGAGGAGAAACACGTGTACAGGATCGCCGGGCGCATGAGCATCTTCATTTCACAATCTTTTTGCAATTATTGTGAGTTTTTTTTTAGATTGTTTCGTGTATTTACAAATCAGTTATCATTACATTCCCGTCACTTTTGCCAGCCAGCGGCCGCCGAGAAAACTGCGATGGTCGTTACAAAACACTTGACACGTGTTTCCGCGAAATTTTTGCAAAGAATATTTATTTTATGTATTATTTCATCAATTATCTATTACTACTTTTATAATCGAAAGTTTCCAGAACAGAGTGAAAAAAAAATTCTTCTTGTTATTGACTGACAATCCTCAATTCAAGTTCAGAAATCTGTTCAAACTCTACGTTCCTTTAAAAAAGCGTTCAAAAACCCAAAACATTGGGAAAAATCGAAATATCAAACGAGTCAGACTTGTTTGCTTACCGTTTAAAACACGCGGTAACTCGCGCCAGCGCTTCGAGTTTCGACCCTCGGATTTTACAAAATAACACGCGTTTACCTAGGGTATCGCTTTGCTTCATTTTTCACGCTTCCAGAGAAAAGCGTTCTTCTCGAATTCACCAAGTCGTTCCGTAGGAATTACAAAATCCCAGTTCCGCAGGACTCTCATAACTTCGAATCTTGCACATCCCCACAATAATTTCTAACATTTCATCAGTCACTGAAATATCCATAAGATATAGTTATCTTCATCGTGAAAAATTATAAAAACAACTCGATTATGTCATATTTTGTTGAAAATGAGAAAGCTCGTAGAAAATGTATGAACGTTCTGGGGTTGTGAAAGTTGTTGAATTTCAAGTCTTTTAGAAAATTTACGAAACGAAGGTTTCGTTGCATCGACGAAGCCTTTTCTCTGAGCAGTCTTGTCTATCTTAATAGTCCGATTTGTCGACGGTTCGAGTTTCAGCAGGGCAACTCTTGGCGCGAAGACTTGATGTGATGCTTCGTCGAGTTTAGAGTGCATCAGGGATTCCCGTCCGCCGCCATGATATTGTGAACTTGCTCGAGTTTGTACGCGAGCCTTTGCCTCTGCGAGAATTCGTCTTCCTCGAGGGTCACTATTAATTGTTCGTTGTACTTGCTCGCGTACGCGTAGAGCTCGTTCAGTGCGCAGTTCGTGTTGAACTCGGTCGTGTGCAACTGAAATTGATGATGGATTAGCATCATGCTGACCTACATAACTACTTTACATGAAAAAAAATATGTACCACGAGCAGGAGCTTAGGTAAAGAAGGGTTTTAGCGGTTCAAACCCGTCCCGAAATTTGGATAAATAACTATTTCATGTAAAAATCATAAAAGTCATAACAACAAGAGACAAAAATACAAATTATTAAGAATACTTCACAAAAAATGGAATGGGTTCAAATCTTTAAGAATTTTGAGTAAACGACAAATGGTTTCATGTAAGTACTCAAAGTTAACAATATTCTGGATACTTCATTTCAAGAATTTACACGAAAATAACAATAATTATACGTGAGTTAATTAAAATATTTTAATTTTTGCTTCAGATGAGCATCTTTTTATACAAAATTCTAATCATAAATGTTACAATAGGAAAACAGAAAACAAAAATTTTGAAAATTGTTTCAACATAATCGGTTGTATATAAAAATTAGGATTTGCGAAAATGCTAATAAATTTTTAATAACTTAACACTGAAGCATTGAATTCGAGAAATCTACAATCGAAATGCAGAAAAAAGGCCAGAAGAATTTTCAAATCTGACAAACTTTGAACAAATACTGGAAATAGTTGTATTCTATGAGAGAAATGTTTTCTGAAAAATCTAAAAAAATAATAAATTTCAAATTTTATAGCATAAAATTAAGAAAATGTATGTATGAATCCATACGAATACTGCGAATCTATGAAAGTACAAAATATATATATAATATTATGAATGCTTGTGAAAGTATGAAAAATCAATAGAACACTAGAAATCTGTGTAGATTGGATTTTCCCAAAAATCTGTTAAATTACTGAAAATCGATTCGAATGTGAATTTTAGCACACAGAATTCTAAAAATCTAAATACTCTTGAAAAACCTGAAAAAATATACACACAATTAAAAGAAATACAAGAAAAACATTAAAAATCTTATAGAGACTGGAAAAATACGTGAATAAAAGAAATCTCATAACACGAAACAACTATACATATGTAGTTTTCCGAAACGCTGTAAAATAACTGCAAATTGGCTAAAATTGGAATGCTAGAACATGAAATTCTAATAATACATGTGTTTCTGGAAAATCTGAGCAAATACCTACGATCTATAAAAAACAAGAAGAATCTAGAAAATCTTCTAAATATCTAAAAAAAAAAAATTTTTTATGTATAAAACACGAAAAATATTTCAAGATTTAATTTTCGCACAAATCAGTAAAATTATTTGGTATCATTTTTCATTTGATTTCTAAAACATCCAACTCTAGAAATCTATGTACAAAAATAATAGAAATCTTAAAAAATACAAAAAAATCTTTTAGGCTCCTTTAATATTAAACAAAATGCGAGAAATACTGGAAGTATTTCATTGCTCGAAAAACATGTAAAAATAATTTTCTAACAAATTTTCAAACTGAATTCTAAAGCATACAATTCCAGTATATAGAAAGTCATGAATATAGGTACTAAAAAGTTCTTGAAATAGTATAAAACTCAGAAAAAAACAAAAAAATTCTAAGTTCTGGAAATACCAGAAACCAGATAAAATTCTCAAGATCGTTGAAATTTTCAGTACTATAGCATTAAATTACAATATCTATAAGAATAACAGAAAATATTACAAATTTTGATAAAAATATACATTCTGGAAATTCTAAAAATCAATGAAATACTGAAAATTTTTTTTTAAATATAATTTTCTCGAAAATCTAGAAAAATATTGGAAAGTTTTAGAACTACGATTGCTACAGTATCGAATTATAGAAAGCTATCTCAAAGTTCATTACATTATTTTTAAAAAAACCTTTAAGTTCTAGCAATTAAAATAAAATTAATGAAAAATACCAAATTAGCAAAAACATTTTCAACTTCAGTCACTTTTATGAGAATCTCGAAAATCAAATCCAAATGTACAGGGTGTATCAAACTCCCCGCGCCAAAAAGTAACACGATAATTCTCATTTGATTTCGAGTCGGAAAGTCCTTCACTACTTAATAGAAAGCTCAAAATTAAAAAAGTTATTGAAGCCAAAAGTTTAAACAATAAATGTGCTCTCACGACAAGTGGGAGTAGATCTCACAGACCAAACTTTTCTCAAATTTTCTTCATATTTTTCCAAATCGAAAAGTTCTTTGCCACTTTTCACAAAACTCAAAATGAAAAAAGATATTTGAGCGTAAAATCTAAGAAATCTGATTGGTTGAAACTTGTAACCCGAATATTTTTTTTGATTTCGAGTTTTGTTAAAAGTGATACAGGACTTTTTAACTCGGAAAAATATGAAGAAAATTTGGGAAAAATTTGGTCCGTGAAATCTACCCCCACTTGTCTTGAAAGCGCATTTATTGTTTAAAGTTTTGGCTCGAACAACTTTTTTATTTTTGAGTTTTATAAAAAGTGGTTAAGGACTTTTTGACTCGAAATTGAACAAGGAATATTGGGTTTCTTTTTGGCGCGGGGAAATTGGTACACCCTGTATTTTATACGATAAAGAAAATTTGTTACTCTGGACTCAATTGTATGAATTTTAAATCCTGAAATCTGAAAAATTGACAAATCTTTTCTAAAAATCTAAAAATCCCTACCGAAAATGTTTGCCACCTACGCCCCTGACCACGAGAAAAAATTGATTTATAGGCTAATTTTGGGTCACTTTTGGAAGAGTTATTCATTCTTCAGGTAAAAACAAATTTTGCTACTTTCGTTATTCTAAATAACGTTTTTGAAGAAAAAATTTATTCTAAAAAAAGTGATTCATCCGAAAAACAAAATTTTTAGAATATTCTTCTTTCGCAAACATAAAATTTGAGAAAAAAGTCTTTTCGAAAACACATTTTAGAAAAACTGTAAACCAATAAAATTTATTTATTTTTTTTTTAAGCTATTGATACACTTTTCTTTTATAACTAAAAGCCTTCAATCAACTACCTTCAAGTCAAACAATAGTTCGGATTCAGAATTCCAGAATGTGTGTACGAAACTCCCAAACTCAAAGAGCCCCTATTTCAAGCGACCCGACTCTTCGCGATTTAAAGAATCCTCGTCGCTTCCATATTTTCCAGTCAAGTGAGCACCCTTAGAATATTCATTTACGAAGCATGAATTTTACCCTAGATTCCTCGGCGAGCATAGCATTCATATCCTGATCGGAAATAGCTGGCATGATTTTGATGTCCGAGTAGTAACGGTCCACCCACTCTTTGTACACTGGAATGTCCTTGGCGTAAAGCAACTTGGAACTCGGCGAATCTTTGCCTGAATAACAACAAAGGAACGCGAAATCAATACACAATTGTTCCAAGTCGAAAAGTTAGTTCAAGCCATTGTCCGCGACTGCGAAGCTTAACTTTCTTGCTCAGTGAATTTGAATTCACTGAATTTCACTTAGCGAAAAAGTTTCGGAAACTTTCACGACCAATCTCAGTGTGCCATATGTCAACAGTCTTCTATTCTTGAAGTCCTAAATATAAAAAGGAGATGGCACCATGGTGGTGGCCATCTTGTGTAACTCTCTGAAGTTAGCTGCGAGTTCAGAATGTGATTCACAATTGAACCGCTGGAAAGCTGAACCGATCGAGCGCTCGGGCTAGTAGGATAGGGGTGGGGCACCGCGACGAAGAGGAAGAGGCAAACACCGATAGCGAAAAATTTCAATAGATTTTTTAAAACGTTCACCGCGATATCTTCCAAACTAAAAGAGATTTTTTCATGAAATTTAGGCACAAAAATTGTTTAGGCTATAGCGATGCCGTCAGTATTAAAAATATTGTTTTTTTTTACGTAACAATAGTTATTAATGAAACATTTACAATTTCGTCGAATAATGGCCCAGTAATTCAGAATTTTTTCAAATTAATCAATCAATAATTTTTTTTATATACGGAAATATTTTCTGTTAAAATTTGATAATAATCGATCGATTATTATAACAATTACGTAAATAAATAATCGAACGCACCGCTGCCCGAGGACAAAACAAGCGTGAGTGACTGAAGGCAGGATAAAACAATCATAGGTAGATCAAATATTTATCAATAATGTCCCTTCTCTAAAAATCTCATTAAAACAAAATATCTTAACCGGAAATTGCGAAAGAAATGTTTCAAAATTCAGAATATATTTAATATTTATTGCATATGAATTACAAAGGAAATTTCAGAAACTGGCACTTTGAGAAAACAAAAGTACGGAAAAATTGTAAGTTAAACGTAATTCACATGACCAATATTATTATTGAGAATCCGAAGAATATTTCTGTTGAATACTATACATGTTTATCGAACATAAGAAAAAAACTTGAAGATTTGAAGATGGCAACGGAGCCTGTAAGTTCAGGAATTTTGAAAGAAAAAAAAAGACTTGGAGAATTTATTGGTTTATGGGTCTGAAAGTAGTAAAAAATATTTTGAAAGTTCTTTTCAAACTGTCTTGATTAAGCCAAAAAAACGAATGGGCAAGTGGGTGCATTTGCTGACTACAATGAAATTCCAGAAAATTTTTTTTATTTAAAAATCAATCACGTCTGAAGATTTTAAAATGGCAACGGAGCTTACAAGTTAAAGAATTTCGAAAGAAAAAAAAGACTTGGATAATTTCATGATTTGTGTGTCTAAAAGTAGTGAAGAATATTTTGAGAGTTATTTGCAAACTGTTTTTAGTAAAAAAAAAAAAAGTAAGAAACTATGAGAAAACAAAAAGTTTAGTTTACAAAGATCGCTAAAATTTGCAATAGAAGAATTTTTAAGACAAAGTACGAAATTAGGTATGTATTGTAAATAATAAAAATCTTTTAATACATACTGCATCTCTTAAAATGAGTGGGAATTAGAGATTATTTGATTATCATATACCTCGTAAAGCAATGCCAAATACAAGGTATAATTTAAGTGTTCACCGTATTTTGAGGTTTTACATGATATTTGAATGAGAATTTTAGCGTAGGAACATCATTGATAAATATTTGATCTACCTATGATTGTTTCATCCTGCCTTCAGTCACTCACGCTTGTTTTGTCCTCGGGCAGCGGTGCGTTCGATTATTTATTTACGTAATTGTTATAATAATCGATCGATTATTATGAAATTATGAAAGAAACTATTTCCTTATATAAAAAAAATTATTGATTGATTAATTTGAAAAAATTCTGAATTACTGGGCCATTATTCGACGAAATTGTAAATGTTTCATTAATAACTATTGTTACGTAAAAAAAAACAATATTTTTAATACTGACGGCATCGCTATAGCCTAAACAATTTTTGTGCCTAAATTTCATGAAAAAATCTCTTTGAGTTTGGAAGATATCCCGGTGAACGCTTTAAAAAATCTATTGAAATTTTTCGCTATCGGCGTTTGCCTCTTCCTCTTCGTCGCGGTGCCCCACCCCTATCCTACTAGCCCGAGCGCTCGCTCGGTTCTGCTTTCCAGCGGTTCAATTGCTTTTGAAATTCACAATGTTGACAATTCAAGTTCAATTTTGAGTAAATCTAGTTGATTTAAAAAATTCACCTAATCTATGATCCGACGTGGAGCAGCTGTCCATGAACGTCTGCGCCACTACTGATAAGCACGAGTCCACGATGTTGGACTTGTGAACGTCGAACACGAAATTGGGGTTCTTGATGAGGTTCACCCAGAACCTCAGAGGCAGGGAATTGCTCTTCCACGTGTGCACGACTTCCGGGTCGGTGATACCGTGATGAAGGGCTTGGTCGTCGAGGAAATCGAACATGTACTTGATGGCGAGAGGAAGCGCGGAGCCCCGGTGCGCCGTGCTGAATATCGTCTCGAAGAGGTCGTCGACGAACTTCTGGAGCGTGCCCTTGGTCGCCAGTAACCTGGTGAGATATATTTCCGACACCATTTTGTTGCCGCGCTCGCCCTCTTTTTGGGCGTCGGTGTCGTGGTGCTTGACAAGGTGCCAGACCTTCATGCCACCTTCGTGGTTGTGGTTCAAGGGCGAGGTCGCGCGGGACAAGGGCGGACTCGCCGAACTGAACTTGCTGAGGTTCAAGGTTTCGTACTTGTGGGACTTGTCGGTTTTCTCTGAGAGTATGGAGAGATTGTAGATGGAGGATTGTTTGGATACGAGGTTTAGCGAGGCGCCATCTGGGACGCGGTAGTGGTTTAGAGTGTTGCGCTTTCGCCATTCGCCCTCGGCTTTCGTCGTCGAGTCCTCGTCGTAGAGTATCAGGCGGCCTGAGGCCCCTGTTCGCCACTCTGGAAATAAGAAAAATTATTAATCTGAGATGTTGTTACTCAATTTTTATGATTTCATTAAACTCGTGATCAATTTAAAAAATGTTATAAATCCATACAAATGAATTCATTATCCACTCTTTTCGCAAGTCTCTTTCGCCACTTCTCCATGGGTCGAAAATCTCGATGCAAGAGCCACTGAAAAAAGTTTTTTACCGACACTGAAAAAAGCTTTCACGAACTTGTTCAATTTCCTCGAGACTTTTCTCGACTCGTTACTTTTCGCGAGTACGTCCCAGCCTGGGCAAAATAATGATATTGTTTCAACACGCGGACTTTGAATTGCAAAGTCGTGGCGAGGCAACGAACGGCGTCGACTTGGTTGACTTACCAAGATCAAGGTCCTCTTTTCGCGGCCTTTGGCTGTAGGGCGTGGCTCTGTAAATAGTGTCGAGCGCTTTTTCCTTGACTTGCGATATCGTGTCACAATCCAGGACCTTAACGGGGACGTTCTCTGTATTCGGATCCAATCCACCCACGAACACCGTTTGTTGCGAGATAGACACGAAAACGGTCTGCAATCATTAACAAGCATTATCGAGTTAATTAAATTCCTGAGAAATCGTCTTGTCGACGTTTTATGTAATACTAGTTTATCAAACACTGGTGGAAAAAATCCGACAATTGTCCGATTATTGTACGACGATTAATCGTCGTAAGATAGTCGTTACGTTTGACGAAGTTACGACTATAACTTTGATTATTTTTTTCCTGGACTCTGATGTGACGTTTTGTGGTCTTGTGGTTGCGAAAATAAGTAAAAATGATTAATTTATTGATTTCAGAAAAATTTACGCAATTTTTATTGTGCTTATTAGAAATAAATAACAATTTTGCAATGGTACTCGAGTTGGATAAAACAGAACGTCACAAAACAATGCATAACAATGCGACTTTATTGAGAAAGTTGTCGATCTGACAAGCTGTGTCCAGCTGTGCCAATCTATATATTAGTGCTTGATTTTGGCTGGAGTGGTATGTCGCACGCGGTTTATTTAGAATTAATATTAACAATTATTAAAACAATAATCTTAATATATACGATAACATAAATTAAAATTAGCTATGCATATGAGTGAATATTTTGATATTCTGTTCAATAATAATTATTATATTATAACTGATATATACATTATATATGTATAATATTCAAAATAAAAAAAAAAATTATTGATGAATAAATGTAATGAATAAGTTGTTATTGAATAATATTAATGTAAAAATAATATTGTTGTTAATATATTATAATTGATTGATCATAAGTATATATTCAATAATTATATATTTTTATAATAATTACGGAGCAAAACGCTTATTTCATTCAAGATAGAAAAAAACTGAAATAATACCATTTTAAAATTTCGCGCTCTTGAACGGACGAAACAATCGAAACAATGTCTTTTTGAGGTTATGGCGATGTTGTTATTTTTGATAATTGATAAATTATAATTTTTAGAGCAATATATAAATATTTAACATCACAATTAATTACAGGAAGTAATTTTGCTCCTTTTCTGACAATTTTTCGCAAAAAAATATGATGAGAGTGTCCTAAAATCGAAGTTTAGAAATACAGTCGTTACATTCGACAATGTTACGACTATGGTCCGACTATTTTCGGTCGGAACTTTTTCACCAGGGAAAAGACAAAGAATAGGCAATAAATTGAATTATATTCCTCGAAATATGCATTAAACAGGGAAAAAATTGCCCCCTGACAGTTAAACCATGACAAACATCATTTGAAATCCCCGCGCTTTTATGTGATGCGCGCGCATTTTATCTCTACATAACAGCCAACTTCAAGCAGTGGTGAACATTTTTCCATGAAAATATAAGTTCCAAAATTTCTAACAAACATATTTACAAGCTATTTTTTAGTTCCCTCTATTCCATGAGATAAAAAAAAAAGATATTTTCATTCATCGCTGTCTCTCATCACGAAACGTTTTTTGTGATTGAAAACAAATGGTTTCATTCAACCCGGAAAAGTTTCAAGTCCACAACGTACGAGAAAATTACGCTTTTACCAATGTTTTCAGAAAGTGATTTTACTTTTTAATGAAGCTTCTTGACATGAGCGTAATCCTGAAAAATACCGAAGTAGTTTTTCCTGCAAAGGTAAACTTTGCGTGAATACACGAAGCGTTGGTGCATAATGAAACAGTAATTTAACTGGGATATTTGCGTGGAATCGCCGGAAATTTTCATATACAACCGCGGAATAGGCGAAATAAATTTATATTAAATTCATGCGAAGTTCAATTCTGCATCGGGGAATAATTTTTATGGGCTATGAAAATTGGATTCAATTTCCTGATATGCAAATTGAGGTACGAAATGTGCGGTTCGAGGTATTTTATAGTATGGACATTTTCGTGTTACTTTAATGGCGTTACGTTTTACGATTAACGAGTTTTATTGCGAAATAAAGTATCGTTATAAAAATTCAAATTTTTTCTCGGGTAGGTGTAAAACTAGAGACGAGTTCAATATCATTAAAATAATAGTGAGATATCTAGAAAGCTTTTTTGAAAGTTAATTTATTTTCCAACAAAACTCAAGAAAATGATAAATTCAAGAATATTTTTGAATCATTCAATATCATTATTGTATTCTTTATCTGATAAATGAACAACTTTATTTACAAAACGGATGTTAGTACGCATATTATATAATATTGAGTGTGATAACAAAAAAAAGTGTTCTCTGGACAATATAAATTTTTCATAACAATGATATATTAATTTTTGTCCTGGTTTTGCTATTATCTTTACATCAATGACATTTGAAAATAAAAAAATATTTTTTTACAAGAGTTTGAAATTAAAAAAAATGTGTTGATCATGAAAAACTGTATTTTTTTTTCTAATGTACATAATTCGGGTAATATCAAGTCTAATAAATTTTTTTCACGCTCACAGCACAGAAATCCTTTATTCTTGTGTTTACTACTGTCCCGTGAAAAACGAATTCTCTGCCAACGCCTTTCGCTGCTATTTCTATGCCGCTCCAAGGTCGAGCGGCATAGAACTCGTTTTTTCACGACACAACAGTAAACAAAAGACTAAATGATTCATGTGCTGCGAGCATGTAAAATATCTCTCGTGTCAAGGAGCATCAAAACTCGCGTTTTACTCGTGCGATTTGCTCACTCGCTACGCTCGCTTGCAAAACTTCGCACTTGTAAAAACGCTCGTTTCTGCTCCTTGATACGAAATATACTAATTGATTTCCCACTCAATGGTATCTATTCTTAATTACAAATATGTCGACGTTTCGAGGAGGCTTTGACTCGAATTGTTATTCATATACATTTTTTAATTTATTTATTCACATAGTGGTATTGAAAAAAAATAATACGATGTATATTATAAATTTAAATCAAATAATAAATATCGACAACAATTTATTAGGGTTTGAAAATGTAATCAAAAAGTTAAATGTTTTAATAAGCAATTTTACAGGAAAAATCTCTAAAATATCATCTATTTTCGAAAATTTCAATGGGTAGAATTAGACTTTTCAAGACAAACATATTCTTAATTCACCATTGCCAATTCAGCGAAGATAGGCAAAGAAGAAGGAAACACTTTTAACTTTTTTGGGAAAAAATTCCTTATTTCGAACTAATTTTTACCCAAACTTTTCATCGTTCCTCAGGTTCATCTTGAAAGTTTCTCGTTTCGCCCAGTCTTTTCTCCCGTGTAATTTCACTAATTACTTCTCCCAAATGACGTCAGAGGAAAAAGACATGGTATAATTAAGGGAAGAAAAAAACTCGCAGAGGAGCGAACGCTTTATTTTTGCAGAGGTTCGAGAAATAAAAATTTTACAGCTGGTTCCTTATGAATTTGTAGGAAACGTTGTCTGATGCTCATAATTTGAACAAAAATAATGTTTAATTTAATAAAACATTTATGAATTGTTTGTTGAGAGCCCTGTTTATGACTATTTTGGGTACTAGTACAGTTTTTGGAGTATTTTATGAGTGAGAACTTACCATAGGCTTGAAATCAATGGATTGTCTTATGAGTTTCTCTTCGGACAATGAGTATCTGGCCTCTGAAGTGATAGCGTCCACGGGGCCCTTGTCGACTTGTTGTTTCATCGCGCGGAACAGCATGTAAAGTGGTTCACCCGCGCACTCTCGCATAAATTTATAGAGGAGGAAGGTGAACCAGGCTGACAGCATTTTCTCGGCCACACTCTCCGTCCTGGGAAACAACGAAATTTGAAATTGTTACATTATCATCGAAAACTTTGTTATCTTCCTGTTACATATCATGATAGCTCTATTCAGGACAGATCACAGAAAAAACAATGTTTATTGCCGAAACTCCATACATACGAAATAGCTGAAAAACCGTTCACTTTATTACCCACCATTTTCCGAGTGCTTCAACACAGTGCGTACTCCACTCGTGAAAACACGAGTAAAACGGCAGTAAATTTGACCATTCCATATCTCGTAAAACTATTAATGAATTCAGTCAGAAATTTCTACAAAGTTTCACCATTGGACGAACATTCGTGACTCAATTTCGCGATATTGTTATTACTTTTGGGAATGCATGGCTCTTATTTTTGGTAGCCAGTTCCACTAGTTTACAATTTTCAACTTTTTTTCTGACCCATGACATTTTATAGTGATTTCTGAAGTAAAATAAAGTGCTAATTTCGAAAATAAAGTTAAAACTTCAGAAAGTAGAGCAGTTTTTGAGATATTGCTAAATTCTTGTATTATGGGTGTCGCGAAAAGGTGCTTTAACTGTATCATGAATATTGCCTGTTCTATGAGGCAGATTTTAAAGTTGCCTATATGAATCGAAAGGTTTTTTGCTTCTCCATAGACTGCCAAAAAAATGAATATCCTCAAGATTGTCTTTTATGTACTGTTAATTTATTTCCTAACAATTTTCCATCATTTGTAGCGGAATATAAAAAAAAAAAAAAAAACAAAACAACGATTCGATCGTGAATCACAGGAAACAAAACTTTTTAGTACAATTTATTGATTGTATTTTAAACTTCGATCTCATACGATGAAAACGAGATATCGTTTCACAAAATCAGTTGAAAAATATAGGAGTTCTACTTGATTGCTTGAAAAGTCACACGAACCTGGGTCTTGATCATTTCTATACATTTTTTACGAAAAGTCGCAAAACCATTTCAATTGCGCAGAAGCCTATTTGCGATGATTGAAAAATGATTTTCAATTGAATTTTTTTGTGTTTGCGCAAAAATTTTTCGAGTAAGAAAATAACAGTAGTCGCCCATAATCGTTTCGTCCCAAAATCATTGGTAGCAACGTTCCATGTTCTTCATTCTCTGTTAAAAATTTTAATCATATTTATCTCTCTCATATACAAGATTATCAGAAAGAAAATACAAATGAGAATGAAGGAAGTACACCTCGAAGGACATATTAAGCCCTATTCCAAAATATTGTACAAAATGTAGAGGTGCATGGAACTTGTATAATATGAAAATTGTTATTATATATAGATAGGTCCCTATTTTTGCATAGTTTTTTAGCAAATCTTCTACAAGTTTTCTATATTGTAAGATTTTGAAGTTTTCCCGAAAAAGAAACAACACGACAAAACAATTTTCATACCTCAGCTCTATCTTTTGACAAAATTAAACAGAATTTTGCGTCTTCCAATAGTTTTTTGATTTTTAGCTTTACAAACGCACCTTCTACATTCTTTGTGTCGTATAAATATTTTTCGATAAACTGAATTTCACCTTTTTTCTCAAAGTCATTCCGCAGGTTTCGAAAAACCCAAGTTTGTCATGCAAAGATATAGAAGTAACATTTATTTTTCTGACAAGTGGATTGAATTCGACTTTTTTTCCATGGTCAAGTCAACTCAGCCTGGCTAATTTTTATGCACATAATGTTTTTGACGTTCTCAAATATTTCGCTTACTCAAATTAAAAAAAAACACACACACACACATTACGTGTATACTTGTTGCAATTCAGTTATGATAGCAACAACTGAGAGATCAGAACAAATTTTTCAGTCATGTTGTTAGTAATTGATAAAATCAAGCAGTGTCTTTCTTAAAGCGAACAAATTGCGTTAACACATCATTTTTTTGTTCAAAAGTCACTCGCAGCAGAGTCTTTTCAAATAAAATAGTTACAAACTTTACATTTGCCTGGGAATTCAATAATTTTAATTGAGTTGCCACTTTGCCTCTTTGGTTTTACTGTCCGTATACACGTCCAACTGTGAAACAAGCAAAACCCACAAATATCCTATAGACCTTTTAACAAGCCTCTCAAGTCATTGAAACATTGAAAAACATAAATGATAAGAAATTACTATTCATAAAAAAAATTGGCTCCGAGTGATCAATGTCCCACCTTCTTTAAAGATTTTTATAATACGGAGCAAATAGAAAACATTGGTCTTTTATGAATCATTGAAAAACATATTTGACGATGAGTTATTTGTCAAAAACTTTGTATGAACAATATTTCTTTGTAACTTTTCAAATCGAATCACCATACTTTGAAAACTTATAAATATTGGCAAAACCTTTATTCCTGTGTTCTGATATTAAACCACCAATAACTTTCTCATTTATCAAGTGATTTTTGAAAACAATACGTTATTTTCATTGCAATAGACCGGTGTAGAGCATCCGATAAAAATTATTTTGCAACAAAACTTTTTTTCCTCCAGATTCATGATGAAATCGGAATTTTTCCTCAAATTCTACTAAAAATAACAGGAAATTTTTGATAAATTCATATATAGCACATGAAAGGCGAGTCTCACAGAAAAAAACCTGAAATACTGAAAATAGACAGTTGAATAACCTTCCATTTGATGTATAAAACTTCAAAATTGGTCAACTATAACGAGAAATATTGGCGATGAAGTGAAAACACTTTTTCGCAACCCGCCAAAAACGAGATTTTCACAATATCTCAAAAACTGTTCTACTTTCAGCATTTTATACTCCTTTTTCAGATTCAGCGCTTGATTTTACTAGAAGAATAACCATCGGATGTCATGGGTCAATTTCGCTGTAAACTAGTGTAATGAAACTCAAAATATAGTACAGTAGGTACCAATATATTATGACTGAACATAAACGAAGTTTAATGAAGTTCGACAATAATAGAAGATACTTGAAAGGATTTAAAAACTCACCTTCTAAGAAGCAGCTTTGGATGGTTCTTCCCCTCCATACATTTCTCAATGAGCTCTGCCAGCAGAGTTTTCAAGATGTCGGTGCAGTACTCCATTTTGCTCTGCAGCGTCACCATGATGAGACTTGCAACATTCACTCGATCTCGCATCGAGAAGTATCGATTGCTCTCCAAAGTTCTCACGAACAGCAGCAAAAACGTTTTGTTCATGATGAGCTGACCGAATAACCTCAGACCTTTGTCTTTCCTCAT
Source organism: Platygaster robiniae (assembly GCA_028476575.1). Lineage (NCBI taxonomy): Eukaryota > Metazoa > Arthropoda > Insecta > Hymenoptera > Platygastridae > Platygaster > Platygaster robiniae. Next base: position 24,615,598 of record CM052021.1, read on the forward strand.
GAGGTCCTGTCGGTCCCACACCAGTACCGGATGGTTGGGAACGCTTGGGAACAAGATTTCCATGGCGTACGTTCTGTAGTCCAGGAAGGGAATGCCGCCACTCGTCAAGTCACTCGTCAAGTCCGTCATCTCCGTCTGAAGCTCGGCAAATGCTTCCTTGCATTCGGCCGCTACGCGAAGTTCCAGAATGTCCATTTGCTCTTGCATGTTCTTCAGCACCCTGTTGCTTTCCGTGGACTTGCGACGGTAGGCGATGAGGAACCCAATGAAGATGATCATCAGGAAGAGACCCGCGGCTACAACCCCGATTATCGCGGGCTTAGAAAAGGTCCCATTCAAAGCCGTTGGGCCTTGATAGCTGAGTTTGCCGATTTTGTACCTGGATTTGACAGGAAGATTGTGGATATTTTGAAAAATTTCCAATCATTTGCTAAGTCTCTAGTAATCATCATTATAGTTACGCACTACTTTATATGAAAATATGTCTAAATACCAAAAACCATAACAACCACATTCAAGAATCCTGACTTTTCAAACAAAAAAAAGAAAATTGATCCGATATCCGTCTTTTGTGTTCCTATTATACTGAAAATTGATGAAGGATCGATAAAAATGATGACCAAAGTGGAAAGCAGTGAGACAAAAAAATCTGTTCAATGCACTGTGGAGGGTTGAATTCGCTTATTTTCTTCTTCTTCTTCGTCCCAGAGAACAAAGGCTCGGTTTATTGCGACAATAAAGAAAAAAAGAAGATAACACTTCTGAAAGAGTAGTCGAAAGTGGAACAAAAGTCAAGCGCGAAGCAAAATTCAATCTGGAAATACTCTTATCAATCAGCGACGTAAAAGCGTTTCGCAAAATGGAAACCCAGGAAATCAATGTATCTTTTTACATCCGTATCTTTAACTCCAACGTGATATTACTTTTTAGTCCGAGTTCTTGCGCGATCGATAGAGTTTTATGTACAGAGCCAAACAATCTTTCGAATAAGATGGAGTAAACTGAGAGAAAATTCAATGATGTAGTTTTATTTTAGAGAAATACAGTCTTTATCGTCCCCGCGTCAAGGAGGGCAATGAAGAATGTCACTCAGAGAATCCGAAAGTAATTCAAGTTTCATTATTCGCAACTACAACAACATATCCTCAAAACACTCACCTCAACTTTCCCCCGACAATAACCACAACCTCCGGCAAATCCTGCTTGTTGGGTGTCCCCTCATCGTCTATAGCTGGGGGTTGTGCATCCGGTGGTCTGCAAGTCAGCTGCTGCCTCGAAAGAGACGTCACGTTGCAAAAGCTGTTTCCAATCTGCACCACGACGTCAGTTTCCTGGCTCGCCCGGTCCAGATGCTGGCCGTTGATGGTCAAGTAGTCGCTCTTGTAGTGCTTGACCTCTTCATCGAACATCTCATAAATGGGATTCGGGTACAGCAAAAAAGGCGAGTTTGGATTCTGCTGGGACAGGTTCTGCACCCCGGTCACGTTGTCCATGCGAAAGCCGTATTCCAGATGTAGAGGATTTTCTGAGTCCACGCTGACGTGCTCAGGAACTTCGATGGTAGGCGACAAGCAGAACATGTTCTCGTTGCTATTGACGTTACACCGGGAAACGAAGGTCTTGCCGTCGTGGTAGACGTACATCTGGGGGTTCTGGATGTAAGCGAGATTGGTCCCGGTGACGGATATCCGGATTCCACCGGCTGGGATGCCTTTTGGGATCTTGACCTGACCGGTGGAGCCACTTTCGACGCTCAGGATTGTGGGGTCCTTGACGTACTCGAAGTAGCCGTTGTACTGGCGGATGCCACCGTCGAAAGTCATGTACAGAACACCTTTGTTTGGGGTCTTGCTGGCGCTGGTGACGCAGAGGGTTTCGTTGACCTCGGTGCTGATGATGGAGCAGGGAAGTTTGTTGATGTAGGCACGGATTTGGCTGCCTGCGTTCATGTATCTGGGTGAAAGGAAAAAATTGGAGTTTCGCTTTCTCACTCGCGATTAACTTGAGAAAAGTGGATTTATTTATAAAAGAGAAAGTGTGTCGACGGAACGGACGTTGGGAACAAACTGAACTGAACTGGATTACAGGTTACGACAAAAAGGTGGGGTTCTGAACAGCTGATTGAGTTAACACCACTGCGCCGACGTAAGGCGCGTGAATTTAAAATACAATTCAAATCTTTCTAAACTCCAACAATTAGACGTCTTATATCCATATACTCATCAACCGATAATCGTTATATCAATATTTTTGTTGCAATATTAATCAAACGATATCGCAAGCTCATGTGTGAAAGCCTGACTAACCTTCCTGTTATCTTGACGATGGTGCCTCCGCTAACAGGACCGTATTCTGGCGTGATGGAGGTTATCCTCGGATCGACGAAGCTGTAGTAACGCTCAGACTGCGCCCGGAAGTCCTCGATCTTAACAATGACCGGACCCTTTTTCTCCTCCCTGGCTCCCGGAGCATCTACGTGGCACACGATTTTCCGGGTGCTCTCGTATAGCTCGGGATAAGGCTGGCATCTCAAACCTGCCACGGTTATGCCGTCGTAGACGTCGCTGATGTTCTTGCCCAGGTTTATTCCAAGAATGGTGATATTTGTATGACCGTCCCACGGACCTGGATAATGACAAATGCCAGTTGTTCAATTACTTGAGGTGATGGGTCATGAATGCATGCATTGCAGATGTTTTTGGTTCGTTGAGATGCTCTGCAGGCTTGCAAATATGATTTGTTGAATTCCTAAAAGACTTGTAATGGGTTCATAGATTTGATTTTGAAGTTCGAGTGGATTGTTTTAGTGTATTATCAATACAATCTTCAAAAAGTATAAGTATTATAATATTAGAAAATGAAGATAAAATAAAGAAGATAAGATGTGATAATGAAGATAATATAAGACAGGATGAGATAATATATTAATTAACATAACACAAATTAAATGAGTCGGAAATTAATTAATAGGAAACATCTATGTAAGTTAGAATTTCAGTATTAATAAATCTCACGAACGCATAGTTTTTTTTATAGAGAATCTTAGTAAATATATAATTTTAAACTATAATTAGAAGAATTTTTTCAGCCCAAAATTAACACTTGTGCGCCATGATCCATAAAAAGACCTTTTTCTCTTTTATTCTTGTGCATTATTCCAATTTGAAGAAACTAAGATTTATGGTTATACTCCTCAGTTTGAGAATCGACATCTCTAAATTCTTAATAACTTGAAATTTCGTTGACATTTTTTTTTCTTCTGAAATTAACAAAAGATGATAATGATGTAAGCAACGAACGGACATGCCACACTAACTACAAAGACTAACTATTTCTCATCAACTATACGTATGGTGATTGAATATGACCTGAGCACTAAAGAAATGAGAAATTAGGAAAAATTAATGAACTTATTAAAATATATAAAGTTATTTCTTGGGTTCTTCTCTGTATTTTGTTAAATTTCAGGAATTAGAAAATTATTTATGATTATTCCGGATTTTAAATATTTCAAATAATTTTTCAAGCTTTTAAGTTGTTTACCAAAACAATAATTCCTTTATATTTGTCTAAATCTAAAGAAAACTCTTACGTAAAATTGAATGGGATTTCGTTTCAAAATCTTTTTAAAAAGGATCCCCTTTCACTGTCAAAGTACTTTCGCGTTTGTCAACAACTATGTACAATAGAGTGTCACTTATTTTGACTATGTAGGAATTTTTTAAATTTTGGGACATAAATCAATTATGATACTAGAAAAAAACATTTCTGTAAAGTTTGAATTGAATCGGGCATAATTAACTCGTGCCACAAAGCGAATGAAGTTTTGAATGAAAATTACGTATAATTTTTCACACATTTTACTCAAATATTCATAACCTTTGCAAAACTTATGATTAATGCTTGAAACTTAACAGAGTTTGAGAACGTAATGCAACTTTCGTAATCAAATTTTTCTTTATTTTTCTATTGCTGTTGTCAATATTTTACAGGCAATAAAAAATAGATGTTCTCTGTAATTCCATATATTCCTTATTTATTTTTTTTTTTTTTCAATTCAGGTAATTCTCTACAACGTCCACGATTTACCCTCATATTTTGAAATAATCATGAACATATTGAATTTAATTTATAATGAAAATTAAAAAAAACTTGTTATGAATTTTTACCCTCAGAAAACTACCACGTACAGTTGAAATGTATCGCGTTTCAAAACTTTACGTTTCAAAGTAAAAGGGAATCCCTTTCATTGTGAATAGGTTCTTTCACTTTTAAAAATCGACCTTTTCATGATGAAAGGGATCGCATTTCATTTTGAAATTCTTTTCATTTCATGACTAAAGGTAAATTTCTCTGAATGTAGCTTTTCCTGAATTTTCACACATTACAATAATCTTTCGAAACGTTCCAAAACTCTTTAAAAGCTGGAAATTTCTCCTAGTTTGCATCATATCTTTAATTTCCATATACTTATACACATATTTGGCAAGCCTGAAAAATTACAGATACACATTTATTTCCAATCATCTTAAAAACGATTTTCATATATTGTAGGTATAATTCGCTAAATACCTTGATTTCAAATGTTTTTCTCGCGATATTTTTCAATGAGGGAAATGGAGCATAAAAATGAATAATACCAAACTCATGCACGTTTCTCGAGTAAACATGGAGTGTAAATGATTTGACGGCTGAGCTTATGACTACAAACTACAAGCGAGAAACGCGTTCGCAAGAAACGTTATGGCGGCTGGGATGCTTTTTGTTAGTGGTCACTTTTTTTGGCCCCATTCGTGAATGCATAATTCGAGTGATTATGGGAGTTTCACGATATACGAGGCGCTTTCCAAGCTAATACGAAGCGATGAACGAGAGCTTTCATCGCGGGAAAATCGTATTTCATGTTGCACCAGAGCGAGTGATTTGCACTTTTTTAGGCCATCTCCTGGAGCGAATTAGACTTTTTTATACGTGGACGTCTCCGATAATCAACAGTCCAAATTGGTTTATTTGAAGTTTTATCGCTGAGTGAATTTTAAATAATATAATTCCAGCTGTCGAATAATTTCTACATAATAAGTATATGTATAAAGGAACTGCTAAACTGATTACAGACTGGACAATTGAAAATTTAAACAATAACTAACTTGTTTTTGAAACAAGGAAATAATTTTGTTCAGAATTTCATGTGTTTCAAAATATCGAAATGACAAGAGCTTTCGGAAGACATTTTTTTCAGCACAACAAAAATATTTGTATGTTTTGTGTTTTTCATGCTATTAATACGAAAAAATTCTGTAGTTTTCTTTTGAAAACTGCGTTACTTAATTTCTGAACAGCCTTAATTAACAGCCAGTGTTTATGATACTTTCACGAATAAGATTTTAGATAATACATTCCTTTCGAATTCCAAAATTCATGAGCACAAAAGATATGATTCTTTTCTTTTTTATAATTCAATATTTTGAAAAAAGTATATACAAAACAATAAGTTTTATCACTATTGATTTTTCCAGTCGATAAGCACGAACTCGAAGAAGAAAAAAGAAACTTGCATTTCGTTGTAAATTGTAATCTTCTGCTAGCCCATAACTTGGCTAATTATCCATGCACTGTCGATTCCTGGGACGAGCCAATGGCATTTCCGAACAATGAGTTTGTAGCCCTTTATCATAGAATTACTCACAACGTGAAGATCCATTGAATCATCTCTACAAGTCGGAGTTTAATGCGATGAAAGGCGGGGGAAATTTCACAATCTACCTCCGCCGCGCCGATTTCGCATTGTACTCGCATTTACGAACCGAGGCTCATTGAAGAAACCCTCCAAATACTTGGCTATTCAGCAATGTTTTACAATGCATCCTTCGCTGCGCCGTCTTTAATGTACTTTTCGCGAAGCGATTCGTTTCAACTGCGCTCCTCGCACAATTACCTTTTCCACTTGACTTTCGAAACATCGCATTCCGCTTCAGAAAGACGCGGAATCCTAGAGTTTTTTCATTGTTCGCCGCGTTTGTTATTGCCTCTCAACATCGCGGACGAGACACAAAAAAAATAACATTTACATTATTCGCGTGGGGCGAGGTTTTTCAATTTTTTTCTCTCGCGGAATATTTTAATCAACGTAACGCGTCGGATGCGAGCGAAGTGGGTCAGGAATCAACAACTCAGCCGTTTCGTATATTATTCTACATTTGAGGTTATCAGTGATACATTAGTTGAGGGTTCTTTTTTTTCAAGCGAGCTGCTCGATATCGGGATTCACGATGCGACGGATAATTTAGATTGGAACGACGCTTTTGATGCGAGGTTATTGAGTTTTTTTTTTCCCCGGCAAATGTTTCGATGCAGTCAAATTAGATTGACGGTTTTAGGGATGGCTAACGTACTTTCGCTACATCAATATTCATCATTGGAATTGATATGGATATTGATGAAAATTCCAGGTCTAATCTAGAATTTTTCATTGAGCAAGATAAAATAAAATAAAAAAATTTTTACATTCTCAGCGAAATAGCAGTTGAATGAATCCAAAGATTCATATCGAAACAAAATATTCAATCGCAATATAAAAATTGATAGAAAGATAAAACAACATTTCTACAAATATCGTATTTTCGTTTCATCAAAATCTGTTGTCGTATTTTCAGCGATGTATTCATTACTTTTCCACTGAAAAAACAAACTGTTTCAAAAAACCTTTGATCCATCACGAGAGGAAAAATTGACTGGAAACCATGACCAGCGCTTGAAATCAAACTTGACGTTAATGGAAAACTTTGAAACTGAATCGTTGTTAAAACTTCAAAATGACCAATCTATTTCTTTCAACCCAAAATATAAATGATCAAATTTTTTTTTACTCTGATAAATTGATCTAATTGTAAGAAGTGTCGTTTGAATATGTAATTTGGCTAAGTTTAAATCTGCATAATCAGCATAATCTCAGTGAGAATATATTTAAAAATTTCTAGATTATAGTATTATTTCATTTATGTTAGTTGGAAAAAACTGGAAAGTTTTGAATGATTTCAAAATTATCTGATTTTGTTGATTTTTGAAAAGGTATTTTGCAATTGATAACACAGTGGAACAAAAAAAAAAAAAAACCAAAGAAAGTTTTACATAAATCATGTACTTTATGACCTCCTGAACCTATAATGCTCAATGTTTTTTCTCCATCAAGTCACATTAGCGAGTAATAATTTTTTAAAGATTAAATAAATTAAAATTTATACCTTCTTCAGTTTTAACGCTTTTGGATCGTGCAATAAACAATGTTGTTCAGTTTTTTCCGTAGAACTCAAATATGCAATTTAATTTATGAAAAAATTTTAGCATCCGAGAAACGATTTTTCGCATGCTAGCCGTCACGGATATTTTAATGATTGATGATTCCGAGAAACAGTTTTTTCGTATAAAAACTATATTGTTAAAGAGGCAATTAAATCCTCAATTGAATTGCATACTTGAAATCTACGTAAAAAACTCGGCAACATAGTTTTTTGCACGATCCAAAAGCGTGAAAACTGAAGACGTGATGGAGAAAAAACATTTAGAGTTATAGGTTCAGGAGGTCATAAAGTATATGTTGCCGGTAAAAATTGCTTTGGGTTTTTCCAAAACTCGATTTTGGTTCCACTGTATAAGTTAAGTTCTCATCTTGCTGCGGAAAACCATTTGTTATGAAAATAATACACTCGTTGCTCAATCGTACTAACAGCTCGGGACCGTGATCTTTGTTGCGTGGAGGTGCGTGGAGGGCTCCCACTCTCGACTGAACTGCGCGAAGCAACATGCGCGAGAGTCAGTCGGAGCCAGACCGTCGAACGCGTCGGAACATAAGAAAACCATATCTTTGCGTTTGCGGAACGCGCGGGAGAAGGGAGAAAAAGACCATTGGTGGGAGTGAGGGATTTTCGTTTCCTCAAAGTTCACACGCTCATTCGTTTGGCTTGCTTGCACGATTTAGTAACGAATGTATTCCGATATTGAAAAGAACAATTATGAAATTTTGTTTTTTGTTAATTTTCTGGCATATTATCGTGTGTTTAACAAATCATGTTCTCTGTTTATTAAAAAAACAATTTTATTCCCTTGAAAATAAATTTCCTCTTTTTTAAATTTTCTTCAGAAGTGTAATAGTTTCTCAGAGCCAAAGGAATGGAAATATATCAACTCGTTAAGTGGAAATGTTGCAAGCTTTCTGTCACCAACCGTGACTTTGTTCAGGAACATTACATAATCGAATTACGAAAATTCTTCCAAAAAGGATCTCGTTCATATTATGCGTAAAACAAAAACGATCAATGTTCTACAACGTCTGACTGTTTCCTAACGCAAAGGACAGGAGATAGTGAAAATGCGGTAATAGTGGCTTTACACTTCGCGAATCCCAGAAGCAAACAGCTCGCGACGTATCGATCCCAAGCCCAGTAATACCCAGCTACAAGAACAACAACAACTACAACACAGAGTAATCAATCGTATGAGATAAAGGAAGATGAAAGTGATCACAGACCGGTGGTAGGTTCGAAGGAGTGAATTTCCAAGTTGGGGCAGGTCTGATTGCGCTCGAGCCAGACGCCATTGCCTTGATCGCATTGTTCCTTGACTTCGCATCGAAGGGAGCTCTGACACCAGCCGCATTTGAATTTGGGCTCGAGGGCCAGGCACATGCCGCAGTTGTCAGCCATGTCGCGACAGCGATAAACGACCACGTGGATGTTATTGGGATTATCCAGGGGCTTGGAGCCACCCCAGATCACGGCGAAGGGCACTATGATGTGGGGCGCCCGGGACGTGTACGAGAACTCGGTCTCGTCGCAGTAGATCGTGTCCGCCAGCAAACGCGCGTTCACGCTGGTTACCCGACCCTCGATGTTGAACTGGCACACGAATCTCGTCTGAATAATGAATTGCTGCAACAAAATAACATTGCGTCACATCCTTTGGACACCCCCTTTGTCTGCTTGTTTGCACAGCATTTACATAGTTGTTGCAACGTTTAGATAAAAATTTCACGTGTTTGAATTTCAAAGACACTCGCTCTTAATCAAGCACCGTGCTTTTGGGAGATATGGAGATATGCAGAAGCACGGAAAACTGAAAAATATTCACCCAAAAATTTCATAAATTTATTTTTTCCTTTGACTCGTAGTTTACGTCATTCCAAGAGTACTCTCTTCGCTTAAAAAAAAAGGTACATGTATTAATCAAAACCGCGGTAATTGCTGTCAGCACACTTGACACGAATCCGCGAACGCGTCAAAGCCGAAAGTCCTCGAGGAAAGTATCTTTTTACGCCCGAAACATCGCGCCCGACGAAAGAGAAAATGCGCTGGATAGAAATTAACGCGTATTCCGGGATTTTCTAGGCGCAGCGCACTTATTACGCCTCCCTGTTATTCGAGCGCTCCGAGGTGAAATTTCTCAAGTGCATTCGACATTCTTGCATCTTTTTTTTACTCCGCCAAAGCCCCGGCCCTTCCTCAACTGTAGCAATTTATGCAAATTATTAACTTTTCCGTACTTCCGTCGATTTTCGAGGCCGGCGTCATTTTTCTTCCGCCGAGGAAATTGAGGCGATTTGCTAAATAACGCGCTTTCGTTTCATCTCGCGGGAGCGGGCATGGAAATAATTTCTCAATTCGAGCTCGCTCGTTCGTTATTCATCGCGAGGAGTCCGCGAAATTGAGGGGCTTCAATGTCGAAAAATGCTGCAGGCATCGCGCACGAATTTCCTAGGATGAGCAGAAAATTCGGTACCGGGCTGAATTTTTTTTTTTATTTTGGCTCTTTTATGGGTTTCGAAGACGTGCGGTAGTGATGGTCAGGTATATGAGAAATATTGGAACAGAAAGTCTGGACTGGGAATATAGCTGAGTGTACGAATGATTTATTCTACTCTGATTTATTTTCATTGACTTTGAGAAAATTATATTTATATGCATTCGAGGTTTTCCATAATCTGGCTGCCCTTTTCCAAATATTTCATGAAGTGTTGTTAGTATTTTCAAAGTTTTTTCATATACTTTTAAGGATACTATAACTCTTACATATATTTCTAGCATCTTTGTCTATTGTCATGTAGGTTTTGAGAAACAGATAATTTAAAAATCGATAATTTTTATATTTTCGGAATTTGAAATATTTTCAGGTATAATTATTTTTATAATAACTGGCACTTTATATTATTGCAAACATTCAGTGTTCATTGTATTTTCTCATTATTTTTACAATTTGGACGATTTCCTAGATCTTTTTCGGATTTTTCTAAACATATCTAGAAATTAATGCATTAAGATTCAAGCTATAGATACTCAATTATTTTATGGATATTTTTTCGAAATGATATCCACACGAATTTTCAGTACATATTTTGTTGATTTCTGATTTCCAGGTACATATTTTTCGTTTTCAAGCATTATGAGAATTTTGCAGTTTTTTCTAGGTTTCTCGTAGGTATCGAGTATTTCTGAAATTTTTAACACAGATATCTCGAATTCGATACACTAAAATCGAAAATTTTATATGTTAGTATTAATTTTATAAATTTTCCAAAAAACAATATCATAATAATTCCAAGCATTTTATAGATTCTTTAAACTCAAGATTCACTTAGTATTATCTAAATATTCATAAAATTTTATTACTTTATTAGTATTTTAACGGATTTTTACGCAGATTCTTAGAATGGAATGCTTTAAGATAAAAAGTGTATAGATTTTTATGAATTCCTTAAATTTTTTAGAAAGTAATATCTATACTATAGAATTGAGGTATTCTAGAGTTTACCATTATTTTGAGCCTTCTTCATATTTTCCATCAATAAAGAAATTTCGTACTATGTATTTTCAAGTATTCTTCTAGATTGCTATATAAATTCAAAAGAATTAATGTTTTTTAAAATTCTTTGAATTGTAAACAATTTTTCAAAACAGAGTTTTTTCTTAGATTTCTATATAGCGTTGGAAAAATTTCTATTATTTCTGAATCTTAAATATTTTTAGAATATTCTTGAAATAAAAATAAATTTTTAATATTTTCATAGATTTCTACGGAACTATCGAAAAGTATGATAATTTTAAAATAATCAAAAAACTTAATCATTATTTTTCAGATTAATCTCATTTCATTTCGTTTACTCATTTACACTTGAAGAATTTTAAAATGAACAAAAAATCTTTTTTTTTCAAAATCTGGATATTATTATAAACTAAATGAACATTTTTTTAATTATGTACCTTCAAATTTATCTGATTAAGAGCAAAAATCGTTGAACCGACTATAATGTCTATGTTAAGCATTTTACAAAACTTTTTTTTTAGAAATTTTCTTGAGTGAGCAACAATTTGTTCATGAATTCAATCAATTTTAGTGAAATTTGTACTATTTAGATTATCTCTATATTGATTTTCAAAATTGAATGCTTTAGTGCAAAAGGTTAAAAAAAATTTTCATTTATTCTTTAAATTTTTAAGAAAATTATTTTTTTATATGAAAATATGATTTTTTTTCAAGTATAATAATATCACTATATAATTTCGCTATTTTAGGAATTGACATTAATTTCAGTCTTTTTCACATATTCCATCATTTATGAAAATTCGTAATATTCTTAAGTATTCTTATAGATTCCTGATAATTTTATGAATCGGTATATGTATGAATTTTGAGAAATCTATGTCTCTTTGAATTCTTTGGATTTTTTAGGATTTTTCAGAACACTGTTTTTTTGTAGGTTTTCAGCACTGCGAAAAATTTATGTTAAGTATTACAAAATTTTTGACATTTTTGAAATATTTATAAAATCAATATGAATTTTGAATATTTTCGTTTTATGACGGTATGGAAAAATATATACGATATGAAAATGGACACTAGAGAAAAAAGAAAATAAAATTTTTCAAATTATGTACTTTGGAATGTACGTAATTAAAAAACATTTGAACCTATTGTAGTGTCTAAAAACGACATTTTTTTTAGAATCATAATTACGTTTTAGAAATCCCTCCAATAAAGCAAAAAAATTTTTATAATTATCATAACTTTTATTTAGTTACCTAGTATTTTCAAAGATTCCCATAAAGATTTCGGAATCAAATACTAATGGATCACAAGTTTTAAAGATTTTGATGAATTCTGCCAATTTTCGAAAAAATTATATTTATATGAAGTTGTAGTATTCCAATGAATTCTATTATTTTTACTGTTGTCATGTTTTTCAACATGTATGAAGTTTTTAGGTATTTTCTAGCATTCTGCTCGATTTTTAATATTTTTGTGTTCAGGTATTCAAAAATTAATGTTTTTCTATATTCGTAGTATTTTTAACATTTTCACAGAACACAGTTTTTTCATTGGTTTTTTGTTTTTAGAACAATTTCTGTTATTTAAGCAATTTTTTATAATTCTTGGAATATTTATAAAATTTGAATGAGTTTTCGATACTTTTGTAAATTCTTTCGAAAATATCAAAAAACATGTATGTGTAATATTATAGTTAAATTTGAATATCACTGTTATCAATAGTTATATTTCACTATTTTGAAGCAACAATCTGCTACTTCTTGGTAGCAAATATCAAGCTACTAAGAATGAAAAACAAAACTCAATCTCATAAGGTTCAATCTACCAGATTAAAAAATTGCAATTCATCAATTAATTCTACTAAAAAAGTCCAAGTAAGTTGGGAAATTAATTAAATAACTTTCATAAAATGAGCATTAAAATATGATAAAATTGCTCTAGCTATATTTAATGATATCGTATACTAAATTAACTTCTTTGACGTATTCGCTTTAAAAAGTCACTCAATTCCAATCATTTTGTTGATTTTTTCGAGACGCGTGACAGCAACTTTTTCACTTTTTTTTCTTCTTTGGAGAATTTTGAAACGTGATGATTTAGTGCGGTCTTGTCGTCAGGGACGTGACATTTGCGACGTTCAGGCAATTAGGAAGAAACGGATTTGCATATGGAATTAATTCTTTTTTGTTTGCAGAGAAATAAGGCTAACTTTGTCGTTGGTAATGAGTCATTCTGGAAGTATTTTTCGCTGGGAAAAAGTTTATCGTGACATTTTTTTTGGATATGTACATATTTTTGAAAGTCAACATTTACTTAATTTTTTTTTGCATTGATTTGGTATGACGCTCGAGATATGAATTCCAGTTGAACAAAATCTTTTTTAAGGGACAAATTTAATTCATTTACTCGAATTAGTACATTCGCGAATTATATAATTTATCACATTCTAAAAGTTCACGCATTAGGGGTGAATTTTCTTCGGGATCCGCGGGCTCGCGACCGCTGTCAAAGTTTGACCGCAACTCGACTTTCCGGAAAGCTGTCATACATTATTCACGCGTTTTTGGGCTCATTTCAATATTTATTACTGATAGACGTACTCGCTTTTCGCTCCGGCATTTCACCCGGCCAAATTTATCGCGTTAAAATTCATGACACGTCGGAATGTATTTCTCGCCCGATTCTCATTGAAATCGTGTGTTTTTCCAGGGTTTGCGTTTCCCGACTAACAAAAATAAAAGAACCGTGAGAAAAACTTTATGCTCGACACGAACATGCATCGTGAATTGACTACAAGGTTTTTCTATGTTAAAAAAAATTATGTATCCAAGAAAAAATCAGTAATTGATAAAATTCAATTTTCATTCGAATATTTTCATCAGTGAATAAGATTTTCTTGTCTTAAATATAATTTAAAAAATTTATCTACCCAAATTATAGAGCTAAGAATGCTTTTTTAAAAAACTGTAATAGAAAGGGAAAGTTTTCCCACAACAAAAATCATTTATAGCAGGTATAAATCGAAGACAGAATTTCGGTCTCGATTTTCAGTTTTCATGCAAATGCAGTTAACGTGCTTTTCTCGTTGAATGCTGGAATTTCGTTTCCGTCTCGCGCCATTAAACATCGCAGTGCAAGTTATTGCCGTACGAGAGCAAGACGTTTTCTATTCATGAGTTTCGGTTTTTTTTTTGGTTTTGATGTTGTAGGGTCATCGAGAAATAAAAATAGAGTTCAACCGTTTTACCGAAGCACTTAAAGGAAGCCATAAGGAATAATATTGTTATATTTTATCTGTTACTGGCAGAATTGAAAAAAGTATGCCGATGGTTTCTTTTGTTTTCTAAATTTTAAAACAAAATGATTGATTGATCCAGGCCGTGCACAGAAACCTATATTGGGGGGGGGGGGGTGTCAACTTTTATGTTGTACTTATAGAATAACATGCAATTGAAACTGATTTAGTTTGACAGTACATGGTCCATTCATAGTGATGTAGATAATAAATGTAAATTAAATATGTAAATGAATTAAACATTGAATGAAAAAATAATCAAATATATAAGGCAATATTGAAACGTCATTTGCTTTCAACAACTTCTACTTTAAATATTTAATCGTTGTTATGTTTTGAACAAATTTAACACAAGCAACTCAATAATTATAGATACACAATTGCGAAAAACACGTTTATTATTTCTTTTTTACATTTAGATGTATAACTAATGAATAATAAATAAAAAAAGAAAAACTCTTTATTACTACACTATACACATATTTTATTATTTAAAGGGTTATACACCTTTTCTGAGGACGGTTTGAACTATTTTTTGATGTATATAGCACATGATTTTATTACATAAAGGTTATATTATTGTCATAAAATATTGTCAACTTTAATATAGAAACATTATTCCATGAGCAAAATATCAACAAATGGTGGAGTTATGGCCCTTTTCCAATCTTTTTTTTTAGGCTTGCAGTGATGCAATGCAAATACAATAAGACAACTGAAATCATAATATCCAAAAACTTTACATTTTTGAGTGTAACGATGAAGTAACGCGTTACATTAATTAAAAAGTAAAGATAACAGGAACGAGCTCCTTTTTTTTTGGTAACGAGTAACGAAAATCGTGTTATTCATTTCACATCTGTCTCATCATGTTTTTAGAACGATTTATAACTTTTAAGTTTTTGAAACTTCGATATAAGTACTTATTTAACTTCCTTCTTTTCAGATGACAAATGTATAATTTTATAATTTTTGATGAAACAGGCTGATATATTAGTAATTGATGTACAAATGTCGACGAAAAGTCAATGCTTTTTCAACTTTTATTAGAAATTTTCACGATTGTAGCAATAAATTTTAGAAATCTGTATATAAATAGATGAAAATACTGGAAACCTTGGTTTTTAAAATCTATAGCAGGATCCCTTCTATAGATTATGCTAGAAAACCTTACGTAATTTTTTGAATACAGAAAAAAAATGAAAAACGAAAAATATTAGATATCATTTACTTTTTTTCGAAAAGCTATTAGATTATTCGAAAATTTCTGTTATTCCAGGAATCAACAAACTCCGATTTCTCGAGCATTGAATTCCAATAATATAATATGTGTATAAAAATCCATAAAAATACTAGAAAAATGTTCAAATCTAAAAAATCTGTTAAGAATTCAAAAAATATTGAGGACACTCTAAATCTATGAAGAAACCGTTTCCTGCAAAATCGATCAAAATACTGTAAATTTTCAAACTATCAAGACTAAGAAATATAATTCTTGAAATTCAAAGGGATATCTTTGAAAAAACCTGAAAATTTTTCAACATTCCATAAATACTAGGAAATACAAAAAGAAAATAGATGTATAGAAAAATACGAGAGTATGTATGGAATATTAAAAATCTATACAAATTTAAAAACTAGAGCATCGAGTTCTAGAAATTTATACAGAAATATACAAGAAAACTCAAAAATCCTTCAAGTCGTAGAAAAACTGAAGAAAGAAGAAAAATACCTGAAGAAATAAATATCTGTTGAGATATTGTTTTCTAAAAAATCCTTTGAACACGTAAACTTTAATAAGCTCTAAATTTTACAGTTCGAAATTCTCGAAATCTATAACAATTAAAATGAAAATGCTAGAAATATATAAAAATACACGTAAATCCTGTAACATATTATAGATCTTGAAAAATACGAATTGTTTCAGAAATACTGAACAATCCTTCAAATCGTGGAAGATATATAAGAAAAATACCAAAAACAATAAAAATCTATTCAGACGCTGTTTTCTAAAAATATCATGTAATGCAAGATACCAAAATTCATATCAAAACGTAAAAACCAATAATAGAAGCATTTCATCGAAATCGTTTGGAAGATCTCGTTGGTGGGTTCTAACCTCTCAACCCCCCCCCCCTCCCATCCGACCGCACGGGCCTGGATTGGTCTGATTATTATTCAGACAAAGAACAGTCCAAGAATATTTCATTCTGCAAAAAATTCCATAAAAACACAATTTCTTCAGAGAAAATCCCTCTCGATATACATCTCTCGATGAACAACCAAATTGTCTGTGTTGGAACTCACCCCGATGATGTGGACTTTGACTCGGATGGCCTTCTTGATGCCGGAAGAGACGAGGATCTCGGTAAGCGAGTCCGTCACGTTGATGGTCGGGCAAAAGGCCGGCCCGCTCCTGAAGCTTGGCCCGAGTCTCTGCAAACAAGCAAATGAAAAAGCGCGTTTTAATGCCTTACCCTCGAGCACGGATCGCCGCTAATTCGACGCGTTCTCGACAATCGCGGGCATTAACAAGCTTGTTTACGGCGGAGCCGTCCCCGATTCCGGAGGATGACTTGCGTAACCCGGATGAATATTGCGGGGCGCGGGCTCTAAAGTACCATGGGATACGCGTTTAAGGCCGCGAGTGATGCCAGACCCGATGGGCTATCGCCCCATACTTGGCCAACGCTCGCGCGACCGATAAAAATGTACCGAATGAGGGGCTTTCGCCGATCGATCGTCGGATCGAACGAGCTTTTGCATTTTTTCTCCAAGGTATTTCAAGTTCTTCATTGGGTCTTTTTTTTGAGAAACTGTGGATGTTAGCTGTTATATTTGAAGAGAAAAGCAACCGAATATTTAGTGAATCAGTATTCTCTTGCATTGAATTGATCAAAAAATAATTGAAGAAAATAAAGGACTAAAAAATTGAACTGATCAACTTGTTCACAAGTAAATTAGTTAATTAGTGAACTATTAAACTTGTAAAATTTCTAGTAGTAAACAAGTTAACTAGTGAACTAGTAAGCTTTTCGACTAGTAAACACATTAGCTAGTAAACTAGTAACTCAGTAAACTAGTTAGCTTGTAAACTACTAAGCTAGGAAGCTAGTAAACTAGTAATCTATTCAACTTGTCAGCTGATAAACTAATAAGCCGGTAAACCAGTAAGCTAGTAAACTTGTAATCTACAGAAATCGTAAAATAGGTAACTAGTCAAAAAGTAAAATAGTGATGGTCACCAATTGAATGAGTTGTTAACTCAACTAGTAAATTTGACAAATTTAAACTATTGGACTAAAAACCTTGTAAACTAGCAAAATAGTGAACTAGTGAGCTAGTTAACTAGTGAGCTAGTAAACCGATAAACTTGTTAACAAGTAAATAAGTTGATTGGTAAACTCGTAGACTTGTTAAATTTGAACTAGTTAACTGGTAAACTAGTAAACTATTAAGTCTGTCAACTAGTTAGCTAGTATACAAGTAAACATGTAAGCTAGTAAATTGACAACTTAGTGAGCCTGTAAACTTGTAAGCTAGCAAGCTAGTAACCTAGTCAACTACTATAATTGTACAGCAGTAAAGTATTAAACTAGTAAACGAGTGAATAAGTAAAATAGTGAACTAGTAAACTTGTTAACAAGTAAATTAGTCAATGAGTAAACTGGTGAACTTGTCAAATTTGTGTACTAGTTAATGGGTATACTAGTAAACTAGTGAGCTAGTGAACTTTTAAGCTAGTAGACAAGTAAGCTAAAAAGATAGTAAACTAGTAAGCTAGTGAAATACAGGGTGCGCCATTTCTTATGTCGGCATGTAAACATTGAATAACTTGAAAAAAAAACAACCGATTTCTGTAAATGAGGTATTTTTATTTAGTTTGGTCCTTTACAATTTATTTAGACTAGTTTTTGAACACAACATCAATCAAGTGGCCGCCCTTATTGTTCACAGCAAAATATGCCCTTTTTGCGGCGTTTTCCATTACCTTTTCGAGCATCTCGGGTGGTATAGCAATGATTTCGGCACGAATATTTTCCTTAAGCTCTTCAATGGTCTGCGGCTTGCTGGCGTACACTTTACTTTTCAAATAACCCCACAAAAAGAAGTCTGGAGGGGTCAAATCTGGAGATCTGGGTGGCCATTCAATGTCGCCTCTTTTTGACATCAGACGTCCAGGGAATTTTCGTTGCAGAAACTGGATTGTTTGATTCGCAGTGTGGCAGGTCGCACCATCTTGTTGAAACCAGTAATCTTCAAGACCTTTTTCACGCATTTGTGGGCAGACATAGTGAGCCAACATCCACCGATATCGGTTTCCATCGATCGTTTGGTTCTCTTTGAAAAAATAAGGACCAATGATGGTTTTGGCGCAAACGCCGGCCCAAACAGTAACTTTTTGGTCATGCAATGGCGTTTCATGGATCTCGTGTGGATTCTGCGTTCCCCAAATGCGGCAATTTTGCTTATTAACGCCTCCAGAAAGTTTGAAATGTGCCTCGTCGGTCATTAAAATTCGCTTCCAAAAATCAGGTTCAGTATCAACTATTCGAGCGATTGTTTGTCCATATTCCAAGCGACGTGGATGATCTGTAGGCAATATTCTTTGTGTTAATTGCATTTTGTACGGAAACAAATGCAAATCATCTTTCAAAATGCGCCGTAGAGTGGTTCCACTGATGCCGAGATGCTGAGCGCGGTGACGATATGAAACTTTTGGGTTTTGGGCAACGCTCTCTCTGACAGCTTCAATCAGTTCATTTGAACGTCTTGGTCGTTGATGAACGGGTTGTTCGCGATCTTTCACTGTCCCGTGGTCACAAAAATTCGACACCAAACGACGAATAGTGTTGTCAGATGGTGCCTGTTTGCCAAGATATTTTCGACGATATGCTCGTTGAGTTAACACAACTGAACGACTATTTTCAATGTACAAAGTAACTATTTCAGCGCGTTCTTTTGGTGTGAAGCGATACATGGTTGAAATTGTACTGAATTGACGTTTCCAAAACAAGTGAAGTCAAGTAAATCGGTTGTCAAATGTTTAAGTTATTCAATGTTACAATACCGACATAAGAAATGGCGCACCCTGTAATAAGCTGATCAACTAAGCTATTAAACTAGTACGCTAGTAAACTAGTAACCTACTGGTATCTTAAGATGGTAAACTAGAAAAAAAGTAAAATAATAAACTGGTTAACAAGTAAGTTAGTTATTAAGTAAACTGTTAAACTTGTGAAATTGAAATTATTATACTAGTTTGCTTTTAAACTAGTTAACTGGTAAACTAGTGAACTCGTAAGCTTGTCAACTAGTTAGCTAGTAAAGTAGTAAACACATTAGCTGGTAAACTAGTAACTCAGTAAGGTAGTAAACTAGTTAGCTTGTAAACTCGTAAACTAGTAAAGTAGTAAACTAGTAAACTTGTTAACAAGTAAATTAGTCAATAAGGAAACTGGTAAACCTGTCAAATCGGTACTAGTAAACGGGTATACTAGTAAACTATTAAGCTAGTAGACAAGTAAGCTAAAAAGATAGTTAACCAGTACGCTAGTAAACAACTAAGCTGACAAACTTGTAAACTAGTATGCTGGTAAAACAGTAACCTCCTGGTATCTTAAGATAGTAAACTAGTAAAAAAAATAAAATAATACTGGTTGAATTGCAATTATTATAATAGTTAGCATTTGAACTTGTCAAATTTAAAGTAGTTAACTGATAAACTAGTGAAATAGTAAGCTTGTCAACTTGTAAGCTAGAAAACCAGTAACTAAGTAAGGTAGTAAACTATTTAGCTTGAAAACTTGTAAGCTAGTAAACTAGTGAGCTGGTAATCGATTTGATTCGTGAACGAGTAAGCTAGTTAAATAGTAAACTACTATAACTTAATAGCAGTAAACTAGTAAACGAGTGAATTGGTAAAGTAGTGAACTAGTAAACTCGTTTACAAGTAAATTAGTTAAATAGCAGACTGGTAAAATTGTCAAATTTTTACTAGTAAACGGGTATACTAGAAAACTAGAGAGCTAGTAAACTATTAAGCTAGTTGACAAGTAAGCTAGTAAGATAGTAAACTAGTAAGCTAGTAAACTAATAAGCTGGAAATCTAGTAACCTACTGATATCTTTAGATAGTAAACTAATAAAAAACTAAAATAATAAACTGGTTAACAAGTGAATAAGTTATTTTGTAAACTGGTAAACTAGTGAGATGGTAAACAAATAAACTAGTGAAATAGTAAGCTATTGAACTAGTGAACTACTGGAATTTTAAAATAGTTCAGTTACAAACTATGAGACAAATAAAGAAGTAAAGAATAAACGTGTTAAACTCTCTTACACGTAAATCAGTTAATTGGTAAACTAGTAAACTTGTCGAATTTAAACTAGTTAACTTGTGAACTATTTAACAAGTAAATTTGTCAACTAGTTCGCTAGTAAACAAGTGAACACGTAAGCTAGTAAATTAGTAACTTAGTAAGCTAATAGACTAGTAAGGTGGTAAACTAGTAATTTACTGAAATTGCAAAATAGCAAACTATGTACTTTCAGTTCTTTTTCAAGAAATTTTCTAGCAACGTTATCAATTTTTCGTTTAATCACTTATATTGAGTGTTGCCTGTTTCTTTTTTTGTTAGTGATATTCCACAGATAGTCATTTCTCACTGAATCGAAGCAATTTTTCGGCTAAGTTTTTTAATATATTACAAGGAAATAATTTTGTCAACAAATAACTATTAAAAAAAGGTAAAATATTACTACTTACTGCGTAGTAGAACTTTGGTTCTTTTTTTCTATAATAAGAATTAATTGAATCTAGTCATACACTTGGACGTTGCAAAGTGCGAATTGGGACGAAAAATAAATGTCAATTTGACAACTGCAAGGCGAGCCCCGAAGCTTCGCAGTTGTCGACGTCCAACTGTATGTTACTAAAATTTTGCCAACCCAAACTTGGAAATTCACATTTTTCGATACTTGTATATTCTATCCTCGACTCGTTCCATCAGACACCTATATCCCATTTTTTCCTCCTTTTTTTTCCTCGCCTATTTCCTCTCTCGCTTCGATTTTATGCCCGTGGAAAGTGACGATACCGTTTTCCCTTGTTCGCGCGGGATGAATATTTATGAGTCGCGTGGCACGGGCTTTATGGAGAAGTGGTTAATATTTCCGAATGTCCGACGTTGTCGGGCAACGTGAACCGCTCGGTGATGAGGTGAAAGGACGTGTACACTCGCAATTTGAGACAAGACGAAACATCTTGCATCCCAACAGCATACGCCTTGAAATATGGCCAAGGGAATATACCATTCTAGTGACGCAACAAACCCAGACTTTTTCACCCAGCGAGAAACGCAATCGATGTTTCCTGTAGCTCGGAGATTTTCAACATTGAGAAATTGGAATTGAAGATTTTTAAGATTTATTTATTTATGATCTTATATTTATGAAAGCGGATTTCTGGAATTGAAATCCGATCGAACAAAAATGATTTTATGACTGATGTATCTTTAACAAAATCTGATAAAAATCAACAATTCAAGAACGAAAAAAAAAAAAAAACAATCGAACAAAGTACTATGCGTTTCTAAGTGAAAACGTTCGATTAGTTTCAAGTTCCCATTCACAATGCTCGCAAAAATGCGGCGAGAAATTCGCAGCGTTCCATTATGAAAAGTAGAAAGAGAAATTATCTCAACAGCGCGCGAATCGCGGAAGCGCGATGTACATTCTCGCCATTGTGTTGTTGGGTATGAATATCAGTGGTCTCTTTTCGACTGTATAAAACTGGAATAACTGATCGCGTCACGAAACAATAGAGTCTGGCATTTTTTTCACCCCGAATAATTTGAGCATTCTCTCTCACCGATGTTTTAACAATTCGTGTAATAATCATCCATTACGAAATTGAATATCACGAACTGAGGAAAAAATTAAGGATATGTAATATCTGGAATTTCGTTATTTATATCTCTGTTCATATCCAAGAAGTTACGGAAATTATTGAAAAAGATTTTTTCTTGAATATATCGCATGATTTGGATCTCAAAGTTTTTTACAATTTTTTTATACACTTCAGGCATTATTCAACAATCTGATAATAATACAAAGTCAAAACCTATTTCATCAGAATGTAATTGAGTTAAGAATTTAATTAAGAGAATTGGATTTTTTTTATTTTACTCATTATTGTTAGTTTGTTATAGTCAAAATATTTTATACGCCTTTTTTTCGTAACGAATCAGAAATTATTTAAGTAAATTTTTTATTCCTGTAATTTCTTTTGCAAATGACAGTAAAACTTGATTCATTTTTATTTTATAAAGTTTATATTTTTTCAAGGCAGGCTTCCCAATGTTCTATACATGACAGCATTCGCTGAAAAAACTTTTTGAACTAATTTTCCCATCAGATCAGTGCTTAAAAATTTCACAGATTGACGACTTTTCAGGTTTTAGTAAAGTTCGTTCGCAACCTAATAAATATAAATTAATTTGGAAAGTATTAGTGACTGGAAACTCTCGTCGTCGAATTCTAAATCATCCGTTTTATGATGAAAAATTCATGCATCTCTGGCTGTCAATAAATCGATACGACGGGAGTGAGAATAAAGTGGGATAAAATGGAATTGGGTTCAATTAAAAAAACGTCATTTCTTACAAAGCGACTGGTTACTTTCTATCGATTATCGGTAGCTGGAAAAGTGTACTTGATGTACATCCTGGATAAAAATGGGATGAACTGGATTGGAAATGGTCGTTTTTTTTCGTCTGGTGGTTTTATTATTTATGTCACTAGTTTTCCTAATATAACTGGGTCATCTAAATTCTAGCTTCGACGAAAATAATTTTAGGGGAAACAGTGCAGGATAGACATTACTTTCAGTTCTTTCTCAAGAAATATTTGAAAATTATCACTAGAGAGAGCAATAGTAAATTAGGTGATTGTTTAGCAACGATATCAATTTTTTGTTGTAATAGGAGTTTTAGGATTTTGATATTGAAGTAAAACTTCTTAGGCGGCATTATCACTTTTCAGAAATGTGATCTATTCAGGAATGTAATTTATTCTAGAATGTAATTTATGTAGGGGGTAATGTAGAGATTTTACAATGTAAGATGTAAGACTGTAAGCTGTAACAGTGTAATATTTTCGATTGCAGGGAGTAATTTCGAGATTTCATAATGTAAGATGTAAGATTATGAGACGTAAGAGTGTAATATTTTCGTTTGCAGTAATTTTGAGATTTTTTTGTAATGTACGATTGTAAGATGGAAAACTGTAATGTTTTAGTTTTGAGGGAGTAATTTTAAGATTTTGTAAGTCGGTAACATTGCAAGAGTGTAAGAATGTCATTGATAGATTCGACTAAAAATTAGGAATAAAATAATTTTTAACTGATTTACAGTTTAATGACAAGAAAAATACTACACAGAAAAATTGAGGGTTCTGTTAGAACTAAAAAAGATTAGAGGAATAAAAATCTATACATCACAACCTTAAAGAAAGCAGCATGAGAAGTTTTACTTCTAACGCGAGTTGATTCGACACGCTCCAATTTTTTAAAAATCATTGATAAGAAGTTAACTTCTGTATTTTTTTGTATTTACCTAATATTTTTGATAGAATGTTGTTTTTACAAAGAATGTAGAATATGATTACACTCATTCCATTATTTTTTTAGTGTTAATAAAATGTTCGAACGTTTTAACATATGATCTTTAAGACTACATACTAATTGAAATTACACAATATGTAATTCAATCGGTCGTTCTTGTTGTTTCGGAAAAAAAGAAAAAAAGGCCAATATAATAAAAATGCATCCTTGGAGTAATGAATTACTGTTATTTTCGTACTCAGCGACCCAAAATTAGTGTTTAACATGTTTTTTACAAAGTAAGTTTTTAATGTGATCTAACGTTATCTATTTTCTTTCGTAGACTTAAGAAATTGTCATGCGGAGTAAAAACGCTGCAGTCCAGTCGATAAAGTCGATACTGTGTTACTGTCGGTAACGTCATCAACATCGGTAACATTGGTATTGTCAGTAATACAGATAATGTTGGTAAAGTCGGTCATGTTTGTTATGTTCATTTCGCCAGTAATGTCAGTTGCGAAAGTATTGTCAGTTATGCTCGTAGTATAGATTATGTCGATGATGTCAGTACTGTCAATGAAATAAACAATGTTGGTTCCGACAAAGTTGAAAGTCTCAGTAGCGTTCAAATTGTCATTAGACCAATGAAACATTGATCTTGGTCCATTGAGAAATCTTATCCCTCTGTTCAAACAATGCCTACTTGCATAGAACAATAGACCCGCATATTGCTTACTTGTCTTCCTGCCAGATAGGCGGTGGCTTCACAAGCTACTACATTATCTTGAAAGATCCACAATTTTCAGTCAAATAATAATCTTTTTTTTTATCAGAATGAATACACTGCCGGTCGAAAAAACTTGACCGAGGTAGAAATTATAATTTTTACATCCTTCAGTCTCATTCAATGAAAATGTATGATTTTATTATGTGTGATCATTACCTTATTGAAATATGAAGCCACAGCTTATGAAACACAACCTAAAGGGAATCGAAAGTAGTTTTGAAACGTCAGTCAAGTTTTCTTGATCGGCATAGTAGATAGAAAAAGAAATCCTAAAAGTACTCACATTGACGCCAGTCACCAAAATGTCATTCCTACAGTTCTCCGCCGTATCATGCGTGCACCGATGCCCGTCTACGCACCAGTCACAAGGAAAACTCGAAGAAACGCATTGGGTGCAAGAGCTGTGAGTGCTGCAATCAAAGAAGGTGAAATTCGTGGCCACAAGGTCCGGTCCATTGGTCATCCTCACGGACAGCTTGGCAGTGAAGTGGTGTTGCCCGTCAGGAATGGAAGGTAGCAAATCAGTTCTTGGCGTTGTGCAGTTCACACCGTAAGATTTCTTCGTCGCGTTCGTTATCAATGTCTTATCAAGAGCCGAGAAGGCGCAAAGGAACTGCCCAGTCAGACTGGGCAAATTGTCAATGACGAGTTCCAGGGTCCTCGCTGTGGTCCTCTGCAATTGGTTTGGGGTGACGCTGGTGATGCTCGTGCAACGGCCACTTTTGTACGGAATCCAGTGCAAGGGGTCCCGGGCGGCGTCTTGGCAATCGCTGCGCAAATTACACTTGTTATCCAAGGAGCACCAGCCGCAGTACGGGTCTTGGGCGCGCAGGCACTCGAGGCAAGTCGTGTACACCGAGCACTCCTGGACCTTGACCTTCGAGACCCTCTTCTCGGTCATGACGTAGAGGTGGAGCAAGGCGGTGTCGAAGAGCAGGTCCGAGTTTACCGGCGAGTCCTGATCGATTTCCAGGTCACCGTACTCGAGGGCGACGGTCGGGCTCTCGACCACCACCTGGAATCACAAAACCGACGATGCCTTTGTCAGTTGGGCGTGAATTATGCGGGGATTGAGTTACAGGCTTGTTTCGCTAAATGGAATATTTTACGGGCGGTCGCGGTTGCAGGAGGTCATGGGCCCTTGTCGAATACCTCGAGGTTTTTCGTCTTCCCATGTTACAAGCGAAAAAGTTTGCGTATTGTACTCCGGTATATTGCCGAAGCGCTTGGACTGGCAGGTTGTCAGGGGGCTCTGTAGCGTTGGTAATTTCAAGATAAGGTATTCCGTGAGTAACGAGAAAAAAACTTTTTCAAACAAATCCGAGGTTTGTAGCAAAATCGCAGTTACACGGTTAAGGGAAATTTGTTTGCATTAGCCAAAGGCGATGTTTGTTCTTCAGCAGTGTGGGAAACTACAGTTTAAGTTTTGTCACTGATGTCATGACCTTATCAGTGTAGAACGCTTATCATCGATCATAATGATTACATTCGTGTAAACATTATTTCGCCACATTCATAATATCTGATCAAAATGATCCCCTGATGTGTCAATGAAATCTCTAACACCGAACATCATCAAATAGTCATCAGTCATCGCGTGTATATGGTATTTTCGTGACTGCGACTATACCCGACGATACATTGTTAATCCCACGTCGTAATTAAGGGTTGAGAGAGGAGAAAACGAGACACTCAACAATCGAGAGTGCGTGTCATGCCGTTTGCTAGGCACAACACGTGTCTCCAAGTAACCGGCCTTTGTCGGAGCTCCATATCGATCACCCCGGGCGCTTTCTTTCCTTCTACGTTTGATTCCCTACCACATCGAGCTCGCGGGGCGCGAAGCGACCTGGACGAGTTGTTCTCTGGGAATAATTTCCAGCCTATGTACCACAATCGGCATCGCCGTTCTATTCTCTGCTGATATAAATCTAGCGTCGCCTAAGGCGAGGACGGCCTATACAATTGACGGGTCCTGCCCTTCTCTCGCAAGATTCTGCGCTCTCAAAAGCACGTTGGGCAATGGCGTAAGTCATGGGGGTGGCTTTTGCCTTCCAAAACAAAATATTGTAATGATTAGAAATTTTTTAAATGATAAAAAACAATTTAGTTGGCTGATGATTACGGTAGGAGGCAACAGAAAAAAATGTTGAATTTTACTTTGTAGTTTTTACAAAGAAATAAAAAAGACTGCGGTAGGTTTTTATTCTTCAATAGCAAATGATCTTTTTGTTATGTATATTTTCCAGAAGTTTATCATGGAAGGGATCCACGGTGATAAGAGATCATAAATAAGAAGAGTGACAAAAGGCTCACAGTAAACTGTTTGTTCGATCATATACATTTCAGAATTTTTGTTATTACTTTCAAAAATATTTCAACATTTTTAAAAAAAGTAGGTATATTTGCTATTCCGAATTAAAATGGGATCCCCAATCCCTCATTCTTCTTAATTTTTCCGTCTTCTTCGAAAAATGAAGGGACATGAAGTATTAAGCAATATCATTAAAAAAAGTTAAAATAGATTGTGGTTATTGTTTTAACAATCTACGAGTATTCAATATTCATATTGATAGATTTTTCATAGTATTTACGATAATATGTTCAACAATCAATAATATTTGAAGATAATACTGATCCTTTTTATAACTGCTGTATGTGTCAATTAATGGTAGCAGCATTGCATATAAGATATTGAATATATCATTATAATCGATTTCGATTCCAAAGATAAAATAGAGAACTGAGATTTTTTTAACTTCACGAAATTCCAGACATCAGCTAAAACTAAGTTTTTTAAAATATTTGAACACTTGGTCTTATTGCCAGAAATTTTTGGAAATGAACTTAATAGTCATGAATTTTTAGAATTTTTATGTGTTTGTAGAACAACAACAGTATATCAATATAGTTATTGAATCAACTAGATCAATTGAATAAATAAGAGACATAAAGTTTTCGAAAATAAGTACAGTACACTCGTAAATTGTTTTCAAGTTAGTAAATGAATATGTATTTAAATCATTCAAAAATGTCTTAAAATTAAAATACGAAAATTATTTAAAAATAAAATAGTCAATAATAAGTACAGATACAAAAAACAAACGATAGGAGATAATTATATAATTCATAAAGTAAAGAAATATAAATATACAGGAAAAAATCAGAAAATGAAGCTAATGGAGACAAAAAACAATAAAACCTTTAACTAATGAACAAAGAAGTACATGAATATAAAAAATTAAACAAATGAATCGATACATAGAAAAGTATAACGATAAATAAAATGAAAAAATGAAAAATAAAGAATTTATTCAAGATCAATATTATTATAAATACATGCAGTAATTCGAAATAAATGATTTGATTAAAAAAATTTTTCTATGATTAATAAATTCTCCATAGTTTTTTATACTTTTTAGAATTACTCAAAATATAAAGTAAAAACCTAGAACTTTGCTCTATCAAACAGTACTGCAGAATATTTCAAAAATATTCTAGAAACTAGAATTTGTTTATTACACATATTTCTTTTATCCATGCAAGTTAGAAAGAATTAGAAAATGTTTGTTATATTTTTTATACATTTTTGAAAAAGTGCCGAATTTCAAGAAAATCTGGAATCATACACAGTTCTCAGCAAAATTTCAATAATATAATACAGTTTTTCGACATTTTTGATTGTACAAGACATTATTAGAAACAGAAAATCTTAAATTATTTCTCAAAATTTCTATTCATATTGAAAAATTATGAGGTACTTTTCAAAATTAATTGGTATGTAAGAAATTATAATATTCATAATTTTTTCCACATTACAGTAGAATTTTCAAAACTTGCCTAAACCAAGTAAGAAAGTTTTCCAGAAATCACAATCATATCAAACGATTTTTCTCGATTTAAGATACGTTTAGAAATTCTAATTGGTTATAGTCAATTGCAAAAAAAAAAAAAACAAAAAAACCATGGAATTTCGTAGCAAATTTGTATATAAAGTTTAGTAATGGAGTTTTACATCGCGGTATCTCCAATTGGTGATTACATTCTGGAACTCTATTCTGTGAATTGTGATTCGAAACGTCAATATTCGAAGTTCAATTTTCGAATGGAGTTACAGAATGGAATAGCTGATCGGAGTTTCCGCAATCAGAAATTATATTTTCAAATTCCACTTACACTAGCCAGATAGCTTTATTTTTTTCTCCAATGAGTAATAACCGATCGGAGTTCATTATTAGATTTTCCTGTAGGTAATAATTATTTCTGGGATTTGAAAATGAGTTTCTTACAACTATGACGCATCAGATTTTTATGTAAAACTATTCAGAGTAGGAAGATAGAATATATGTATAAAATTGAGGAATAAAAATTGATTAATGATTTGGTCTTCAAAAACAATGATAATTCCTCAATTTCGCATCATAATTTTTATTCGACGTAATCAAAACTCTCCTAAAAAGACAATTCACTTGAATTTATTAATGAACATAACTTTCTGCGAAAAGTTTGATATCTATCCAAAGTAACACAAAAATAATTTCAGATTCGCATCATGGATTTTTTACGTTTTATTTTTCATCTGACACATTACGAATTGTTTTTTCATAATAATTCAATCACTCAATTTATGACACTCATGTTTTTCCGAAAAATTTCATTAACTCAACTTCTTCACTGAAAGTGATTGGTCTACCCCACTGGCGACGTGAATTTTCTTTATATGTATGTATTCAATAGAAACGCGATGACGGCTTATCGCACGCAGCTGACACGAGCTACAGGGCATACTTTTTTATGATTCTTTTTATCTCGCAAGCGGATGCTTTTTTTCCGTCTCTCCAATCAAAGGATGTGCCTTGGTGCCTTATCAGCAGCATAAATGAACTTTTTGTTTCAGTATTTTTTCCATACAGAATCTTTTATCATGAAATATACTTCTTAAATACATATGAGAAAAAATGTGCTTTAACTACTACAGAACTAGGACACAACAAAACAATGAATTCTCTTACTCAGAGAATTCGATAACTTATTATTTTATGTACATGCAAATATCGAGACTTATTACAACTTCAATATAACAAAAAACTGAACAATGAACGAATAATTTTAGTCCAAGCAGATAACAGCAAACGTAATTAACTACATAAATCCTTTTCCAAATACTTCATTTAATCTTCAAACCCTCCAGTTAAATAATTGTGCTTCTTTTGTTGGAAGAAAAACTGAAGGTCGAGTAGTGACCTAATAATTCTGATAAGCTTTGCAGAAAGGGTTGAAATTTTTATGAAATCTAACCGAAGCTAGCGCAACTTAGCAAATATAAAATTGAAGTGCTTAAAAGCAAACTAATAGGATTAAATCTTTCGTAATTATCTCATCCGAGATATATTAATGGTCGCAAGAATAAATCAAAATCAAATAATCGTGGAGTGCATATACATCGAATGAGAGAGTTGAAATAAAGTAAAATTAGAGCTAAAAGGTTTTGATATCTCTTATTTTACATGGAATAAAGTATGGATAAATTTTGCTGTGAAACAATATCCTAGATAAAGATTCTGTAACATTATGAAAAACAATGTTATTAAGAGAATAAATTCTGTTACGTCATTAGATTTATTAATTCTAAATAATTTATAGATCAACTTGATGATACAAAATATTTAAAAGTTGATTTTCGGAAAATTTGTAGGCTAGCTTTTTTTGTCCCTAGACCATCCAAATATAAATATATTCGATAAAATTTGAAAAAATTAATAGGTGAATGAAGCTTGTTATGTATATATATATATATATATATATATATATATATATATATATATATATATATATATATATATATACAAGATGCGTTTTATCGCCACTTCGCCGTTTCGCAAGGTAAAACAAATTGACCGATTTCGTTGCTCGCGATCCTGGTCTTTTAAGCTAGTACGAAGGGGAAAATTTACGATTAGATTACGCGTCGTAAAGAAGCCGTAAAAGTCGGCGCGACGGCTGAAGCATTGACATCGCCCGATGCCTCGATGTTGCAATTCGTTAATTTTCTCATTTTTCCCTCGTTCATGCACGGATTCGATACTGTGGAGTTTTACGATACTTAAAGTTAAAGGAAAATGACACTCAAGGAGACCGTTGACGAAATCGAATTTATGTGAATTATTGAAAGGGAAATTTCTTTATTATTCAAGAACATTATTCTTTCCACACATTTCATTCATTTCTACTATTATTATTTTAATATTTCGTTACGCACTGTTAAAAAAATTTGGTAAATTTCCCATAAAACTATTAGAAGTTCTTAACACATATACTGTATGGGATTTTTCCCATAAGTGGCTAATGAAATTCTTCTATACATTGGTATGTATAACTTTCCATAAAAGTATTGGAAATTTTCTACCCATACCCTGTGAGGGATTTTACCTATAAATTATTATCGAAATATCCTTTAACTTCAGCCTCTATCCCCAGTTCCCAGTCTATGTATGGGATATTGTTGTTCCTCATAATCGTGATTGCATCAACTCTGCCTTTGTGGCGAGAATAATGAAGGATCTACTATAGAAATGATCCAGTGAAGTATGATCTTAAATTTCTCAGAGACATTTCTCAAACTTAACCATTCTAAACAAAACTAGGAATATGAGAAAAAAAATCCAACAGCCATCTGGCGAGTGTTTGGAAAAGCGCGCGAATTTACACAATTTGAATATGGGCTGGTCTCCAAACACTCAAAGAAGTAAATTTACTCTCAAGTGCTACAAACAACTAATATTCGACTATACTTTATGATTTTGAAGTTATTATTTATTTTAATTAATCTGAAGACTGTAAAATTATGGTGATCCGAAGAATGGCAAAAATTCTTCTACAACTTGTGGAAATTTTTCCATACGTAGTATGATACTATACTTTTATATACAAAGTATGGATAAAGTACCACACAGAGAAGGAAAAATCACCATAAAATTGTAGTAATCCTGAATAAGGGAAAATTTTTTTGGTAAATTCTGGAATTTCTTCCATATAAAGTATGGTACGAAACTTCCTATACGAAGTAGGGAAAATCTACCTCATAAAGATATGAGAAATTTTCAATCTTTTTTTTAAGTGTCAGGATATTTTTCCATACAAAGTATGACGTTATGGTATTCAACAAAAAGTATGGAAAAAGTACCAAATAGCAATAGGAAAATCAGTATAAAATTATGGTAGTCCAAAGTATGGGAATAATTCTTCGACAACTTCTGGCAATTTTTCCATACGTAATATGATTTTATACTTTACCATGCAAAGTATGGAAAAAAAACAACATAAAGAAGGAAAAATTACTATAAAATTATGGTACTCCAAAGTATGGAAATTTTTTTTCCAAATTATGGAATTTCTTCCATATAGAGTATGGTATCATACTTCCCCATACGAAGTATGGAAAAAATACCACATAAAGATATAGAAAATTTTCAATCATTTTTAACAGTGCATTTGAATCCAATTAAATGATCATAACTTTTCTCAGCACCACTTTAAATTCCTACGTGATTTCAATTGTTTTCAATTAACTATTCTAAATCACATTACATTTCCTGTTTGTCCGTACAATGAAAAAAATTTACATGTAAAAATAATATTGCAGCAACATGACTCAACCACTCTAATATATATATGCAATCAAGAATCCGGCGTTTCGTATCATCTCCGTATCTACGCATTATGAATCTGTGCTATCGATAGCCGTGCTAGGAAATAATTAATTACAGTGCTTGTGATCGAGCATCGAGCGTCCCAGCGATAACGCGAGCAAATTATCATTCCCCCGGGAATCTGCATTTCTCCGCCGCCGACGCGAGTATTGCCTCCCGCAGCCGGATGTGACGTGACGCCTCTTCTTCTTAAGTATATAGTCAATCCTCGAGTGCAGTAAGCAAACTTAGTCAAGTACATTTCACACGGTCAATGGAAAATCAATCAAGAGTAAATGTTTGATAGGACATTTAGTAAAGATTTCATAAAGACTTCTATTGTTTAAATAAATACATTATCAAGTTTGTATTCTTATGTATTTCATTATTCAAAATTTTCATAGTGAGAACAGCTGTCAATTGACCTGCAATTTTTTGCATTGCCTCTATCAAAAACTCGACCTTTCCCTTCATTGCGATTTTCACTCAAGTCATTGTCGGTTTACGCGCCCATCTCTTTTTCCCAATCATTTTTATATCGTTAAAGTACGCGCCGGCGAAAGGACCGTTCATGAATTATGCAACATCACTGGAGGGGAAAACAAATGGACCGCTTGTTACTTTACGCGGCTATTTTTATCCGGCTCATTACTTATTCACGAACAACTTTGTCTCGAACGATATGAAATTTTTCCCGTCGTCGCAAACTCCCGTTATGGGTTCTCGCTGGCTGAAAAATATATCAGCCCTTTTTCATCGGCGCATTTCGTGTCGTTAACTCGCGCGAGCAACCAATACGCGTAATGCGCACACGCCAATTATGCGTTCGACGCGAAGCGCGCAAATATTATCAATCAAACGGCGAATAAATTGCGAAAAAATTTGCGGCGACTAAAACATCAATCGCGTCGTAAAATCTCGCGGCGATAGAGCGATAAAGCCTTATCAATTGATCGGTCTATCCGCATGTTCCCCTATCACTCCTTTTCGTTTTTGATGCTAATCGAAGCAATCGATGAGGCATAAATTTCGAGATTTTCTTGCTTTCTCCTTTATCCCTCATCCGTGGCGAGAGCGAGGCGATTAACGGGGCCAATTAAATTTCGCTCGGGACGGTTTTTTTTTCGCTGCTCCGAAGGGGGCCTTGCGATAGTTTGTGACGATTCAATTCGAGAACCCGAGTGCGTTACGTAAAAGTGGATCGCAAAAAATGCGTGTAAAAAGGGAATAAATTATTTCAAGAGAGATCGGTGCGTTGGAAAAAATCCGTTTAATGGGGTTTTAATTGACGATGAATTCGCGGGCAATCGCGAGTTTTCGTCCATTGAGTTGAATATTTATAGGAGTTTTCAGCTTTATTCAAACGAACGACAAATGAATTTTGATTCATTTTTTTTTTTTAAGAGTTTTTCATTTCTCTCACAGACCAACAATAGACTGTTCGTATTGAAATGAAGAAATTGAATTGTTTTGTTTTTGCCTCAAATTTCGTTCGATTTTCTATCGTTTAGCGAAAAGATCGAGTATAAAAATGCCCGTCTAAGCGTACCAGAGGAATTTCGTGTCGCATTCCCCTGATGTCTATGGCGCGATATGCCCCGCGAGGGCGGGATTTCCGGCCAATTGCGAATCCGGGAAACGTCCGGTTTCTTCATCTCACGCGTTCTTGCGGGTCTCTGCATTTTTCCTGAATTCCTTAGCCGATCAAAGTATGCATTTTATTAGAAGTTAAAGAAACGTCCGGATATATCTCATACTTGAACTACGGCCGTTTGACCCGTAGAAATGCGTATATTGCAGATTTTTGCCAACACTAGGTGGTAATGTGTAAAAACAATTTTTCACAATTACTTATTAGTTCAAAATTAATTAGCTTTGTTGAAGTGGTAGATAAAGATTTTATTCTAAATAAGTTATGTTATGAGGTCTACATTCATCCAATCCAACAACGAAAAAGCAAACGAAATTATAAACATCAATATAGGAATGACTGGTTTTGAATCAGGCAATAAAAAACTATTACATAAATCTCCAAATCACAATTTCTCCTCTTCATTTTATTTCCCTTAATAAATCTCAGCGTAATCCATAGAAATCTCAATACATCATCCTTATATCCTAATCCACCATAATATCCAACTAAATACATCAAATACAATATCACTGTGCAACACGAAAAATCGTCTGGGATTTTTACAAAATTAAATAAATGTACATGAACCCCATAACCCATTCCTGAAGGAATTTTTTTCGGATTAGCTCCTATGAGCGAGATATGAATATAAATAATATTTATGGAAACACGATGATGGAAATGGGAAATTCGTGTCTGATTTTCATGATTCAAAAACATTTTTCAACATTTTTTGGGCGTTTTGACTCATCTAACTATTCAGCTTTTTTAAAAAATTCATCAAACTCGAATTCTTCGAATAACGAGGTTTGTCAATAAAAAGTGACAACTGCTGTAATAGTTTCAGGTTTCACTACATTATACCTGTTTCCAAACTTGAGGACCAAAGGCTTGTCGAACTCGTGGCCTATACATTTTTATTAGTTCCACCTATTCAACATGACAAACTTCGAAATTAGATCTTCCTTTCATGTGGTTAGTATATAATGCAAGTATTGACAATCATCAATGAAAAAAATAATTTGGAACGAGAGATAAATGGCTGACAAGTTGGTTTCGACCCTCGACTCTGGACCGTTAGGTAAACAGGTAAAATTCAGCGGAACCCAAAACCATCGGAGCAGTTCTCACTTTTTATTGACAAACATAGTTTTTCGGAGAATTTAATTTGAATCAACGTTTTAAAAAATTTGATTAGCAAAATAAGTCACACTCACAAAAAACATTGAAAAACGTTTTCGAATCATGAAAATCGGACATAAATTGCCCATTTCTGTCATCGTGTTTTCGTTAATAGTATTAATATTTATATCTCGCTTATAGGAGCTAACCCAAAAAAAATTCCTTTAGGAATGGGTTATGGGGTTCATGTACATTCATTTAATTTTGGAAAAATCCCAGACGAATCACTTTCATTAAATTTTGTCGCACAGTGTATTCAATTCCATCAGCTTAACACAAAATCCTAATAACTTATTTCCATATTCAGTCAGATCAAAATTCATAAAAAATCATCGCTCCAAATAGATCAAAGATTTTTAAAAATTAATCCACCTAATAATTTATATAATGAAAATTTATCAAATAAATCATCAATTCAAAAAAAAAAAAAAAAAAAAAAAAAAGAAAACAACAGTAAATAAATCAGAGATTCAAAAAAATTCTTTACAGTAAAATCCAAAAATTTATGTTCTGCATGAACACCCAGTAACAATAAAAAAGAATGTTCACGTCCTTGAGACTCCTTTGAAATGCCGATCCAGCGTGTAGCCATGCTGCGATTTGAATTATTTCTTTGAGGGATCGATTGAGATCGAACGATAGTTCCCCCATAATGGACACGCATGCGCGATGTCTTTCTTCCTCGAACTCGGGACGATCGCGTCTCTGGCGTCCATATTGATACTGACAGTTCTTGCGTATTTAATAAGCTCCAGTAATTTTTTGATCAAAATTGTAAATTTGCATTGGAAGCACGCTCAAAATTTGACGTGGTGAGTTTGTTTTTTTTTTCTTTCGAGTGTTCGGGTTCATATGTTCTAGTGATTTTGTGTTATTTTGATGATTTTGGAACGGCGATTTTTTGACGAACGTGATTCGATTTTTGTTTAGCTTTCTTTTTTGGTATTATCGGATGTTATTGGAATTGGCGTCTTTTTGCTTTTCCATCCTGGATGTTTTGGGCCACGGTTTCCCAACTAAGGATTGTGAGGACCAGAGTTGTCAAGGATTTTGTTGGGATTCGTGTAATTGCTGGGTGCGGACTTTCATTTTTCCACGGTTGGACTTAGTGTTTACTTGCGACCTGGAATTTTGTCCGACGATGTTCTTTCGATGACGCTAAGGAAGGCAATCACATTTTTTCTTGGCCAAAATCAGGAAAGATTTTTTGAAATTTATTATTTTTGATATTGTGATCTTTGTTTGAAAGTTTTGGAGGAGTCTTGATATGCATTGATTTGTCCTTGGGGATTTCGTTATAATTTTTTGTTTTTGGGTTTATCGAAATATTTTATTTTGATTTCATTTGTGATTTTTTTTTTTTTTTTTTTTTATTATTTGAATTTACATGTTCTGATGATTGATTTGCTGTGAAATTTTTTGTGATTTTGTATTATATGAAGATATATTTTTTTTTTTTTTTTTTTTGAAATAATGATGAATTGATTTATGATTGCGATTTTTGGATTATGTGAACAAGCTGATTTTTTTTTTGGAGGGAATATTTGATTTTTGATTTTTTTTTGGGTATAATGAATTATGAATTTATGGTCTGTGAGAAAAGATAGATGTTTTTGTGCATTTCTTTGTTTATAATATGATCATGGATTAATGACTTGGTGGTGTATATTGAGTATTGCGCAATTACGAAAAGGTTTACAAGTGATGATTTATAATAAATTTGGGAAATGTCAATAAAATGAAAATGTAAATAATGGAATATTTATTTATTGCCTTTATTAACAACTGAGATTTCTATATTCATGTATTTTTTGATGAATACAGTTGACGTTTGATTGGGTAAGAATTAATACCTATCGAAACGTTACAAGCGAAATTATGGACAATGGGTCACAGTGCCGTTCTTTTCAATGGCTGGCTAGATTCCAATATACCAGAAATCATTCCAATCAACGTACATCCACGGGCAAACCGTTATTGTCATCATCCAGATTCTGAGCCAAAAACTTCGATCACCAATCGGGCCTCACGCAACAATGGACGAGTCCGATTCCATCATATCAAAAAAGCAAAACACAGCAAACGAAGCAGCTCAGCTTTGAGCGTGCCTCTTAATAAATTTAAGTAAAATACAAGAAATTATCGGGAGCTACTACTAGTGATTTCCAGTTCAATCACAAAATGGCCGAGACCGACGCTTTTTTTCTTAATTTGGGAAAAAAGAATAGTGCGCATGCGCGCTTGATTAAGTATTATATCGATCTATCTCGATCCCCAAAGAAATCCCCTATTACCAACGCACAGCTACAAAGTCGTTAGTTAGATAAGTAATTGAACATTGATTGAAAACTGATTGCTTATGTCGAAGACTTGGTGATTCTGTGATTTGCAAGCCTTTGAAATGCAAATTTTAATTTGTCAACTGATAAATTTTTCAATCGAACCGCAACAAAACTATCTCCGCAGTTAAATGTAAAAAAAAAAAAAAAAACAAGAAAAACTTTCGCTACTGAAAAAATAAAAGAAAAACGTATAACAAGCATGAATGGCAAACATGCAAGCTCGCTATTACGAATACAATCCCATTTCGCGTTGAATTCATCAACTTGAACCCCATTGAATGATTACCCTGGGATCGGAGAAAAAAGACCGCGTTTCCGACGGATTTCATCATATCGTCTGAAGAGCCTATTCCCCTCCTCTCGACTTTATTCGCGATTATTCATCGCGCGTCCTCGAGGCCGGGATAAACGTACTTTTAGCGACGGCAATTGCGCTTGAGTGAATAAAGGGACCAATTACGGCAAATATTCATACGGCAGTCGTAAACTCGAGACACGAAATGTCTCCCAGAGCGATGCGGGGGCGGCCACGAAAAAGGGCCATTACGCTCCGCCAGCTTCTTGCCCGTACGACCAAAGTTCATTATCGTAGAGAAACATTATTGAATGGGCACTTCGATCCCAAGTAGATCAGAGACCACGATTTCATTCGACCATTTGCCCGGGTCTGGGAGCAGAGCCCCGGAATTAATTGGCCCCGCGCAAGAAAACTGACGTGCAACGGGGAAACTTGGCCAACTGAGTTTGCGTGGGAATCGAGAGCAAATGGAACTTGGTTGTTTCTGCTCGAAACTGCGACATCTAATGAATCCTGAGCTCTTGTAACCTGAAACCTACTCATTCGTGCTACGACTTCGCGAGTGTTGACAGAAATTTTAGAGGATTTGAAGTTATGTGGCAATTTTCTGTAATTTGGAAGCATGTGGAAAACCATTCTTCATTTTTATGAGTTCAACGGTGATTCTCCTGAAGAGAAATTCTGGACAAATATTGACCGAATATTCTGAATTATGACTTATTTTGATAATAATAACCTACAACTAGTCAAATCCTCTTTTACGCGATCAACAAGAACAATACTTTAATATCATGCACTTGATCTTTCCACTTCCAAATATACATTTCCGGACGAACAACGATTTGACAGTTTCCCAATAAGCCAATAGTCCGGCTCATTATTGAATCCAAATGATTCCCAATAATTCCATCATTCAGGTTCTAGCGTGCAGAACAAATTTATCGAGGCGAAGCGATTGTGATTAGTCAATGCATTCCTGCTCATCGGAGATTTATGAATCCCGAAATGAAACCGAAATCAGTTAATGTAATAATGAGTATCTCTCAAAAGATCACGATTTCGCAATAACCGTGAGCTAAATCAGAGAAAAAAACCTCTTTTCAAAATGCTTTTTTCTGTTTAACATAACATTTCGAGGAAAAAATGCTAGAAGAGCAAATAAAAATCGTAACTTCTCAACTTATTCAAACTCAAATAATGCCAACTCGTTCTCAGTCGGCCACAACTATCCCCGCCGAATAAATGTAAATACCCAACGATTCATATTCATCAGAAATTTGCATTCCCGGGCCGCAATGAATACGTCCAATCGCGAAAAAATGCTGCATCTAAATTGTAAATCATTGTTTGAATTACGTTCTTGGTGAAAATAAGGGAGCGAGGTTTTCCCTCGGTGCCACATGGGTTCGGAAAAACACACATACGGGCAAATCGTGCTTAATGCGCGAGGGCGTGTAACGCAAAAACGCGGTTAAAGTGTGTATGAACCGCTCCCGGGGTCTAACGAGTTATTCGCTTTTTGTTTCCGTTGCTTTCTAGCGTAACGAAGGCGTGCGCTTCGGGCCAAGACTTTTCTCACGAGAGCCACAACACAGTCACCTTGTCCATTGGCATTCCGCTCGTCATAAAGGGACCCCTCGCGATGCGCAAATTATTCCATTTAGCGCATCTGGGGTACTTTTGGCCTTCGATCGGGTCGCCCAAGAAAAAAGGAAAGTGCTAATGAGCTCGAGGTTCTGTTGTTGCATTCGTCACTGATTGACAGATAACACTGTGTGACTTCATTCACAAAATATTGGTCATTTTTAATGTAAAGATTTTGTGCATTTTCCGAAGAAGATAAATGCATGGTGTTTCTGAAAATAAATACACGCTAGGAAAAACCCTGGCACCTGAGAGAAAATCAAATCCAGCTTTTGATCAATCTTTCACATTGCGCAAGCATGAACTTGGATGTTTCAGCTAAATTTTTGATGTTCGAAAGGTTCCCTTTCGCGCGAT
Organism: Platygaster robiniae; assembly: GCA_028476575.1. Taxonomy (NCBI): domain Eukaryota; kingdom Metazoa; phylum Arthropoda; class Insecta; order Hymenoptera; family Platygastridae; genus Platygaster; species Platygaster robiniae. The sequence continues at coordinate 24,655,242 of CM052021.1, forward strand.
CGCGTGGAAGGGCCAGCGGAGTCAGGAAAAAAAGCATCACTTCTGGCTGACACCAAACGGGGCTGAATGAAAATATCTAAATAAAAAATGGGCGCGGCCGATTTGCGAGGTCAAGTGCGGGTGAAAAAATGCTAAAACCAATTCCCGCGTCACGACTTTGAAATAACAGTTAATTACAATGCGCCGTGTGTAATAACGCTCGTTCGGAAGATAATGCGCGTGGAGAGTTCAATTTCGCAGTGATTTGCAAAACATCATTCTTCGATATTTAAAATTTCAGCAAAAAATGGGAACACAATACCCTTTGCAATAAATACGTTAATTCAGTTTTAATTTTTTAATTCAAGTTTGATATCTGGGGAAATTCGATTTCAATGCTGTATCGTGTGAGCATAACTAAAAAAAATTGATATCAAAACTGATAAATTCAAGGAATGTAAAATTTAGATCGAAACAATAGCTATTCAGCACAACCATTGGAGATTCTTAATTTGCTTACATGCCTTAGGGCATTATTTTGTGCAATGATCCATGGAAATTTATAGCATTATAAATAATGCGATTGTTCATCGCGAAGAAAAAAATTCATACGATTGTGTTGAGCGCATTTCATGTTCTAAGCCAAGTCATTGTTTGAGAAAAAAGTTATTGCGCCTTCGGATGAGAAATGCTTTGCATACTAATAACGTTGTAAAAATGGAATCACTCCTTTACATTGATGAAAATATGATTATGTCACGTACAGTTTTAGCAATAATGTTTTTTTTTTATTGTCATTGACTAGATTTACCATCACGCACTCCGCCTGTTTATTTACTCGGATGTACTACGCTGCTGAAAATTTCCGATTGGTATTCCAATTGGTTTTCCAATTAAAAATTGAACTTGAATTGTAAACATCGTGAATATAAAAAAAAATTGTTAATCACAAAAACAAATGTTAATCACAGAACAATTCTGAATTCGCAGCTAACTTAGAGAGTTACACAAGATGGCCGCCTTCATAAATCAAGATGGCCACCCTCCCTAACGTCAATGGCTACCCTACATGAAGCCATCTCCTTTTTCTCTTCAGGATACGTATATTATTGAAGAGAAAAAAATAAGCTTTTTGTATCTGTAGTGATTGTTTTTTTTCGATAGTGACACTTAAAACAGCTTTAGAAAATCATTGTAGAAAATGTATCAACTACTTGTTACTTCGTTTTTCGGATTTTATCATATGGGAAGATATAACAATAATTCAAACTGCTATTGAAAAATTAAAATTATACAAATTTCACAGTTGCTTTACATACGTATCCACTGCGGAACAGTGGAGTCTCACTTTTTCAGATAAAGATAAAACTATCATTGACCGATCACTGTAAATCATTGGAATTTCGCTGTTCGGAATTCAACGATATGTTTTTGTATTAACGTCCATTCTGTCAGTCAGCCGAGTGGGTATGTTCAATGCCTCGTATTTGCTCATCTGCGAAATGCAGACGCTCACTGTACATCGTGTTGTTCCGATGACGAGGAACGGCCGCGTCAGACGCTGACAATAAACTGACAATTTCCACCTCCTCATCGCTATCAATGATCGCAGCAGTGATCGCGCGGATTATTTCGCCGCAAAAATTCCCTGGTTACTACGAAATCTCCCCGAGGGCATAGTTCCCTCGCACGCGAGCTGACGAGCGCGACAGGATAACGCTCCTGCGGTGGCTTCGTTATTATTACACTGGCTTTTTCTCCTCACGTGCAGTCTCGGCACGGACTCTTCGCGATCAGGAAACGCTCTTGAGAATTTGATACCGAGGATAGATTTTCCCCTGCAACGGTAAAATTGCGTCGAGTCGTGAGCATCTACCATGTTGCTATTAAAATTACGTCACTCTCTTGGTTTAAATTACTTAATCTTGCTCGTAAACGACGGAATTATGGGTTTTTTGTTAGTTGAGAACATTTTTTCATCAAAGAGTTGAACTCTGCAAAAATTAACTAGATAAACTCACAAGTGCAAACGTTTTTTCTATCAAGCGCAGTTCGAAGATAAACTCACAAAATGAGGGAAACTGTGAGTGCCTTGTTCCCTAGTTCTGGCATCGTTTAGCGAACGGCTTAATTAATGAGCGTTTATTATCGGGAGCGGTGCAATACCTCAAATGTCAGGACATAAATTCCGGCTGATTCGAGCGTCGCATGGCTCTACTCGAGCTTGTGTGTCCATTACGCTTTCTGGGTACGTTTGACCGGGCGGATTTGGCCGATATACGTCGAGTGCGAGCGCGAGATAAGTCGCCGCGGCCTAACGAGTGGGTGGCGACCGGCTGGCTGGCTCTCTGGCACGCTCAATTCACTCCGCGAAACCTACGTATTCGCTCGGGAATTCACCTTAATGATCATACCACTGTGGGTGACCAAATAACTTTTTTTGTTTCTCATTTCAACAAAACCCTGTCATAAACGACGAAGTGTAGCCCCCTGAATGCCCGAGTCGAAATTAGAATCAGAATTATAACCAACTTGAACCTATTAGATCGGATTTAGAACCTTTATGACCTGTGAAATCTGAAATAGCACGCAATAACCCTCGTAAGTGATTTTTCAACTGTTTTAACCTACGCATTCGAAATCAAGATCGAAGATACAACCAAATTGAACCTGAGAAAAACGAAAGCGAACTTTCATGACTCTCTGTTTTTCAATTGAATGAACACTTCGAAAAATTCGATTATTGAAGAGACTATATTGAATGATAATTTTTCTTTCCTCCAAGCCGAAAAAATTAATCACATTACTTGCGTTTGCTAATTATCACTAAATTTAAGGAATATAAATTTTTAGTGCTATTTTAAATCAATAGGCGAATACTATTACATTGTAGAATGTACAAAAGTTAATTCAATAACGTTTTATTAGAGGATATTCCAAAGTATACAATATCGTTAATTTTCATCAATTATATTAGAGATAATGTGATCCCTACATCTCAAGAGGAGGGGGGGGGGTCTAACTGACTTAACAGTTTGTGAGACAGAGATATAGGAGAAAGGTATCAAGAAATCCTGAAAATCGGTTTATTTTATCGATGAACAGTCCATTCAGCACATATTATTTCAGAAATGTTTCTTAAACATTTGAAAATATTTCAGAAAAGTTTCGGAATATTCAATGTCAACCGGGAGCTCCTTGAATGGAAAATCTTCGCTTTAAAAAGAAGGCATCATTTATTTTTCTAAAAATTTGAAAACAATAGAGATATATAGATTTCTTGTTGAACGAACTTACTTCTCTTCGAAATTTTCTTTTCCGACGCTGTGACGAAAATTGTATGTTGACAAGGGTAGAAAATCAATTCTGATCAAATTAAATTATTTTTCAATATATTATAGAAATATAATTAAAAATTATTTATATTCAAAGTGAAAGTTAATTCATATTTGTAATACAATTTGTTGCCTAACGCAATTTGCTGTACTTATATTTTCACGGCTTTCTGGATTCTGGCGCATTTCTGACCAAGATCGTCTTTTGTTTTTTTGTAAATTGTTTTCCAGTGTTGAATGTTCATAAAAAGTTTCGAAAAATTGTTTTTATTTAGTAGATAATTAGGAAAACCGAGTATTTTCAGGCCAAAATCATCATGATCAACAATGAGTAAATTAAATTATTGTCAATTTTCAAGTATTTGTTAGAAATGTTCTTTTTAGTACATTTTTTTGATTAATGTCCCTTTGAGGAAAACTGGAAAAACGAATATTTTTGAGAATATTAATGGCATGTTTTTATCATATTTCGCGTTACTAGAGCTTGTATCATTTTGAGAATGTTGAAAATTGCCGTGTATTTCATGCCCAAATCGCACATGCGCAATGTGGCAGATTTTTCGCCACTGTTAGTTATAAATGGTTGAAATGAGGTTCAAAATAAAACCTAGTTGAGGCGTAAAATCCGTAAAATTGATAATTACTGCCATGTTTATGGTGTAAAGTTGGTTGAAAATTAGCTTAGTTTGAACCGATAAGAACTGAAATATCCTCGATTTATTTGGTTCAAAGTTTAATTCTAATTTCGACTCGGGCGCTCTCTAAAAGAGTTTTATTTCAAATTTGCAATATCTATCCTTTTATTTTTTCCAATTCATGGAAGATCAGTAGTTTTTTACGTAAAAACTGACATTATAAAATATTTTTCTGACAGATGTCATATTCATATTATTCATGAGAATCTGACGTAACACAGTGCAATAAAAGAGTGAAAAATTTTGAAAATGTCATAATTTAAAGTCAAACTTGCAATTTATTTCACAAGAACGCGCGTGGAAAAAAAATTCCAGTGCATTTTCATCGTCAAAAGCTACTGAATTATACCACTGGCGCCTCGGGGCCGATTGCCTTCGGCCACCTACGTCCCGGTGAATTTCCCGCGTGATTTGACGAAAGTTCTCAAGTATTTTATTCATAAAATGAGCTTTGTTGTGCAACGAGAGAGTAGTAAAATATCTGTTTTCAGAGAACAAAAAACCAGTGTTAAAGTTATCAACCAAGCAATTCTTTATAACATGAAATCAGTGTAAGGCGATAACGCTCATAAAAAATAAGTCTTTTTTTGTATTTATATTAATGACAAACATAAAAACCATGCTTTCGGTGAATTCTGAGTTAGAAATGAAAAAATAAATAGCATAAGTTTACGAAAAGCTTGAGTAAAAATCAAATTTTTTAAAAGGCCTTTCAAATCATTGACAACTAGTTTCTTTCAAAACTAGTCAAATTCAGAGTAAACCTTCCAATTTGGAAAATATAAAACAATAAATCCAAAAAAGTATGACACCACACTTTTGTTCCAGAATCATATTTCGTGAAATCGCTTATGTCACAATCACCATAAAATCACAATTACCTCGACTTACCCCACAAATGAGTTTCACCATCCAAAATAACATTTTTCAGTTACTCAAGTTCAGTATTTTTGCATTATATCTGTGTCTTATTTATTAAGTGCTCGGAATGAAAAACTACCTTTCGAGCACATAAACATATGGTGCTTCAAGTATGAACGTCACGCCTTCCAAGCACTTCGTTCCCTGTTTCCGAACAGAAACATATTTCATCCGGTCGACGGTGATTTTTCAGAATGTCCAATTTTTCTCCCCGAAAAATAGACTTTCTCGTTATCAGTTAATGGAAAATAGATGTTACCCACGTCACAGAGAAAACTCGCAGTACCAACAATTCACAAAACCCAAACTTTTTCACTTCTGTATTGCCTTCGCCTAAATAAAACTGTCATCCAAATTTATTGTTCGTATTATTTATATCGCTTAAAATATTTTATAAATCTTCAATTTGTAGATAATATAAAAATTCTTGCTATTACTCTTTCCTTAAAGCAGATTGGGTTCAGATTTGATCGCTCATCCCGCACTTTCAACATAATGTACTGTTTGACAATATCATCTAAATTCGCTCATGTGACATTTTCTTCGCATCATTTTGAATTGATTCATTGATGCGATGAAAATCTGGGTGCCATTTAATTGTGCCTAGACTAATTTTCACAAGCACGAAACCACGACCACGCTCAAATAGGAAAATAGTTCGGAACGACAGTGAAAGTTTCAATTCCAATTTAGAACGAACGCCGCACAAGCTGGATTGTCCCGTAATGTATTTCAGAATTAAAATGCATCGATGTTGCGCAGCGAAAAATAAACGCCTCTTTATTAAAGGATTCCAGTGTGTTCGATTTCGCAATCGCGGGAATAGAAAAGCGATAACGGAACGAAAACAATCTTATTAACAGCAAAGTGGATAATAATAATCTTCATAACTGTGCGCTTTGAAAAGCAAAACAAGATCAGAGATTAAAGATAACAAAATTGAATACATTACTTCACTTTCGTTATAGATGTTGCGAAATAGAATCGAAAGTATAATTAGAATCGTTATTAACGATGTAAGGTCATGTAATGAACGAAAGAAAATTTTATGTCCTAGTGATTCCAGTATCTGAATTTAAATTTCTAAGAAGTAGCAATATTTTTCTCGTCTTATTGCCGATGGATATGATGGCGAATTTTCAATGTGCGGAAAATGATCTGAATGAAAACTGGATGAGCGTTTGGGCGAGAGTGGGGGAAAAAGTTAGAATGTCGGACATTTTCTAGAAAATTGGGGTTTTGCGCGTTCAAAAGGTAGATTGGTAAACAATTAATTTAAATAAATTGTGACGGAATCGTACATTAAATTTTCACAGTACGCACATTCATGAAAATGGAATTACTGGCTTATACCTAATGATTTGGGTAATTATTTACCCGATTGCATTCATATTCATACCAATTCTGCATTTTTCATGAAAAGATGAAAAAAAGTGCATTAATTCCGCCAGCAAAATATTGCGCGAGTTTGGGGCTTCGGGAAAAAAAGGTCCGGCCGCAAAACTATGGATTACAAAAATCTGCGCCCACATCGAAGCTATGGAAACGTAAATACAGATCCGCGGTGCGTTTGTATGTATAATTCATACCCGTGGAATATTTCGATATTCGCCCCCAGATTTATATTCTCCGGCGCTTTTTTTTCCTCCCGGCGATGGGGAAAAAGTGCCTTCACGCGCGAGAGCGAAAACGAAGTGGGAGACAGATTCTATTTAGGAAATCTCTTTTTAGTGCGGGCGAATCGTCAACAACGGTTTTATAAATGTCGCACTATTTCATGCATTGTGTTACGGAACGGGAACCAGGAAAAACGTTTTTATTCTCTTTTTTTTTTCATTTTCATTATTTATGCCTCGAAAAATAACCCTGCGCTCAAGCGTCGATCGATGCGCGGATTTGCAATATTTCTCGGGCAAAAAATTCTTTCCCTTCGGTGTAATAAAGTGCGACGACGCTTTTTTTGCTCATCGGACGGTGTCGTTTAAATGCCGGAGGAAAAAGTCGCACAAAGGTTGATCTAGTTTCTTTGACGAGTTTTCTCGGGCTTAGAACGAGTGGGACTGAAGGAATTTTTCGGAGTGAATGGTGTGATTTCATTGCAGTTTTTTGATGGATGGAATTTGAAGTTTTAATTCCTTTTTTATGGAGTAGGTGGGAGGGGGGAGTTGGAGATAATGCAGACAATGAAATATAAAACAATGCTCTTATCTTTACATATATATACGAAGTTGTGAAAAAAGATGAGTGTGAGTCTCCGAGAGTATAAAAATTTTGATTACGAGTCTTTAAAAGTCTCATACTGTCATCTTCGACATCCGATTTGAATTCTTTATTTCTTTGAAAGGACAACAAGAGAATTGTTTGTATCTTCAGAGTATCTTGAGTATTCCATTTTACGAAACGTAATACTCATTCAGAGACGCTCGGGGACTTGAGTATTTAATTTAGAGACTAGAGTATTTCGAGTCCCCAAATGAGTATTCCGCTATATCAAACGAAATACTCTAAATCAGGCCCGAGCGGACCGCGGGGGGGGGGGGGTTAGACCCCCCCCCCTCAACGAGATCCATCAAACGACTTCGATGAAATGCTTCTATTGTTGGTTTTTACGTTTTGATATTAATTTTGATATCTTGCATTGCATGTTATTTTTCAGAAAACAGTGTCTGAAAAGATTTTTATTTTTTTTTGGTTTATTTCGTATACATTCAGTTTTTCTACGATTTAAAGTATTGTTCAGTATTTCTGAAATCATTCGCATTTTTCAAGATCTATAAAATATTACAGGTTTTATTAGTATTTTTATATATTTCTAGCATTTTCGTCTAAACTGTTATATATTCCGAGAATTTCGAACTGTAAAATTTGGAGTTTATTTAATTTTACGTGTTCAAAGGATTTTTCAGAAAACAGTGACTCCATAGACATTTATTTCTTCCAGTTTTTTTCGGATTTCATCAGTTTTTTTACGATTCGAAGAATTATTCAGTGTTTCTGGGACTATTCGGATTTTTTAAGATTCATAAAATGTTGCAGGATTTTCTAGTATTTTTATATACTTTAAGCATTTTAACATGCATTTTTATACTTGGATTTCAAGAATTTCGAGCTGTAAAATGTGAAGTTCATTAAATGTTTTATATTCCAAAAGAATTTTTCAGAAAAAAGGTGTCTCAATAGATTCATATTTCTTCCAGTAACCTTCGTATTTCATCAGTTTTTCTACAATTTGGAGGATTGTTCAGTTTTCTTGTATATTTCTGTATAAATTTCTGGAATTCGATGCTCTAGTTCTAAAAGATGTATAGATTTTTAATATTTCATAGATGTACTTGTATTTTTCTATACATGTATTATCTTTTTGTATGTCCCAATATTTATAAAATGTTAAAAAATTTTCAGGTTTTTTCAAAGATATCTCTTTGAATTCCAAGAATAAGTTTTTCTAGAATTGAAAGTTTGAAAATTTGCAGTATTTTGATGGATTTTGCAGGAAAAAGTTTCTTTATAGATTTAGAATGTCCTCAATATTTTCTTAATTTTTGAACAAATTTTTAAAATTTGAACATTTTTCTAGTATTTTCACGGTTTTCTATACACCTACATTATGAGAATTCAATGCTTGAGGTTTCGGAGTTTCTTGATTCTTTGAATTACAGAAATTTTCGAAGAATCTAATAGCTTTTAAGAAAAAAGTAAATAAGAGCTAGTATTTTTCGTATTTTATTTTTTTTCCTGTATTCATAAAATTACGTAAGGTTTTCCAGCATAATGTATAGATTTTATTGATCCTGCTATAGATTTGAAGGATTAAAATTTCCAGTATTTTCATGTATTTATATGCAGATTTCTCGAATTTATTGCTGCAACTGTGAAAATTTCTAATAAAAACTAAAAAAGCAGTATACTTTTCGTCAATATTTGCACAAAAATTACTAATATATCACTCTGTTTCATCTAAAATTATAAAATTATACAATTTTTATCTGAAAATAAGGAAGGTAAAAAATAACTGATATCTAAGATTCAAAACATTTCTTCAAAAGTTACAAATCTTTCTAAAAACTTGATAAGACAGATGTGAAATGAATAACATGATTTTCGTTACTCATTACCAAAAAAAGGAACTCGTTCCTATGATAGTTACTTTTTAAATAATGTAACGCGTTACGTTATCGTTACACTAAAAAATGTAACGTTTTTGGATATTATAATTGCAGTTGACTTACTGTATTCGCATTGCAGTCACCGCAAGCCTCTGTGAAAAAAAAAGTTGGGAAAGGGCCATAACTTCACCATTTGTTAATATTTTTTTCATCAAATAATGTTTGTATATTAAAGTTGACAATATTATATCACAATAATATAACTTCCATGTAATAAAATAATGTGCTAAATACATGAAAAAATAATCCAAAACGTCCTCAAAAAAGGCGTATAACCCTTTACATCATAAAATATGTGTATAGTGTAGTAATAAAGAGTGTTTCTTTTTTATTTATTATGCATTCGTTATACATCTGAATGTGAAAAAGAAATAACAAACGTTTTTTTCGCAATTGTGTATCTGTAATTATTGAGTTTCTTGTGTTAAATTTGTTGAAAACATAAAAAAGATTCAATATATAAAGTAGAAGTTGTTGAAAACAAATGATTTTTTGATATTGCTTTATGTATTCGAATTTCCTTTGATTAATTATGTTATTTATTTACATAATTATCCACGTCACTATGAATGGTCCATGTACTGTCAAACCAAATCAATTTTAATTGCATGGTACTCTACAAGTATAACATAAAAGTTGAACCCCCCCCCCCCCCAAATACAGGTTTCCGTGTACAGGCCTGTTCTAAATCATAAATTTGAAGATTCCAAACACTTTTGTGATTGAACAATACTTTGCTTTTTTATCCCCGGATACTCAAAAAGAGATTCTGTTTTTTCTCCCCGTAACCACCGAATCCCCAGACTAGAATCGCATAAAAACCGATGTTAGGAATCAACGTATGTTCAGCGCAGAGCCCAACTCAACGAATTTCTTTCGCTATAAACCAGCACGGCTCAGTAACTCGAAAACGCGTTATCATCAGCTAGATCGTACGCGATACAACTTTCGTTGCGATTACTTTTTACGTGGCCCGCTCGCCTAATGTACCGAGAGCGGATAAACTCGGTGCCCGTACCGCAAAAAGCGGCGGCGCGGGCTTCCCTTCCGTGACGAAATGAGTAAACAATCTTGCGCGTCTACCATTCACGTTTTCCATATTTCAGAAACAAACTCGTTCACCTTTGCCACGCTCGCTCCCTTTGGCCCGGGCGAATCGCGAATAAACAGCGGCTTCCGCGTTTCGCAACTTTTTTAACGAGGCGAAAAATCGATGCCTAATGCGGGGCAAAAATTCTCCGGCGCATTGAAAATCCTCTTTTCCACCGGCAAACGACGCGAGCATCTTTTTCATGCAACTTTCAACATCGAGACTCTTGAAAGCGGAAAAGATGTTTGCAGTTTGTCCGGGGGTAGGAAAAAAAGAGGTAAAGCCGAGCACTTTGCCAAATGACGTTTGCTTTTTTCTACCAAAACCTCCCTGCCCCTCTGCACCGCTGCCCCGGTTTCCTACTTTTTCCCCCTTTTTTCGAGTCGTATCGAAGCGATTTCTTGCAGAGCGCATTCTTTCAAGCCTGCGACGAGTTTTCGATGACTTACAAGGCGTACGTCATTTCGGAAATAGAGAGGAAAGAGCATTGTTCCGAATGTGCTTGGAGAACGTTCCAGGTATTTTTTGAATGCGGTGGAAAAAACTGCTAGGATGAGTACATTTCTGCATGCAAATGTTTCGAAGGAAATTTTTCCTGTTTAGATGCATATGGTTTTTTTTTTTCTCAAAAGTGTCGAGTATTTAAAATTTCTTGAGACGAATCTGCTAGAGCTGTGAACACTGTCATTAATTTTAATAAACTATAAGAACTTTGTATATGATATAACGTATAAGGTCCCCTCGTTTTTCTCTAAGTGCGTGAAATTCGGGGACAGAATTTTTCGAGAATCCATGAATTTTCCTGAGAAAACTGAATTACGTCGAATTACTCGACGCTTTTGCTCTCGCGGTCGTTATTTATGCAAGCACGACTATACTTTGACAGAGCGTTGCCCCGCTCAACAAAACTTGATAACGAACCCGACGTCGAATTATTTCTGCCTGATAATTATCCTTTGTCTGTAACTGACCGTTCACAAATTAATTCCGTCGAGCTTTCAATCACGCCCGAAAGAGCGTAAAAAGTAAAGAAACGCGAAACAAACCTGCGCCGAGGTAAAAAATAGACGATGTCAATTGCGAAAACGGACGGACAAGTTTCGCGATTTTTCCGGGAAGAAAATTTCTGGAAGCGTTAATTAATGATCCTCCCGTTTTGTTTGTCTCGGTATTTTTTTATTGCCGCGCGTTACGTGCCTTTGGTCGTATATACCTCATGGGGTCTTTTGGAACGAGCCCAAGATCGTCTTATAGACGTCGCCCGCGACTCTTTGGTGTGTTCTACACCGGATGCTTCCAGGCGTCGTGACGTTAAAAAGTGCCCGACGTTTTCTCGTGCATGTTCCATCAATTATGTTGTTCGGGCTTTTTAGAGCAGCTATGCAACGTCAAGGAAAAAAATGTTGAAAGAACACAGAGCAGTCGTGTCTTCGGAAACACGAGAAAATAGCTTGCCATGAATGAGGTTAAATCAGAAAAAAAAGCATCCATCAAAATTTCGTCCGCTATTTTTCCGTCTCGCCTCATACAAATAAAAAGATGTCGTTATTTTGTTAAAATATGAATCAAATAAAAATTAAATATTAATAAATTTAAATAAAAATACAAAAAATTAGATAAGAATACATTGCTCATTAAATTAGATGAATTAATAATAAAACGAAAGCGAAAAAATGAATTATAGTTCAGAAAATGTAATTCAGATGAATATCGAAATTTTGTCGATTTCATTATAAAAAAATAAAATTGAATGAATCGATGATAAAATCTCCAAATAAGATGTATTAAAATAATTAAATACATGAACTATATTTCAATGATATAATGAATAAAATAATTACATAACAATATAACAATATCAAAATAAATAAATAAATTTTAGAAATATACCCGATTTATATTTAGTTTAATCGTATAAAATTAGAATGAAAATATATTTTAAGCATTTATGATTCTATTAAGAATATATTCCTATATTTTGAAGAAAATGGTAGTTCCAAAAAAAATGTATTTGTTCAAATTTAAATAATTCAAATAAAAGTTGAATGAATTTTCAATAAAATCGAATCAAATAAATAAAAGGATATATATTATACTGAGAAAAAAACATGAAAAATAATGAAATAAATATCAAAGTGTCATCGATGCCATTTAAATAAGAAGAAATAAGCAAAAATTCGTGATCAGATAATATGAAAATATATATATCAAAATAGTTCAAAGTTAACGCTCCGTGCATTATGCAATCTTCAAAGTTTTATGATCATTGGAGCAAGGGAGAAAGAACACACAAATCCTTTTCCTTCTATTTTCCTTGTTATTGTGTATTTTCAATTTCGAGCTTTTACCCTATTTTTGGGTCCTCTTCAGGAACTGTATTTATATGTTTTTAATTTAACAAGCATAATAATTTTAACAAGTTTTGAACAATTAAAACCAGTTTTTCAAAAATTTACCATGATTTATTCAAGACAAGTTCAATAACTTCCTGCCCATCAGTGCGTCGAAGAGTCTATCCTCCTTTCTTTTAGACTAATAAAAATAAAAGTTGTCATTTTTCTCCGTTATTTCTATTTACATTTCTGAAACCTAAATTAATTTATTATTTTTTCTTTTTCATATTTTAGTTTAAATTTAAATTTAAGTAACAAATATATAGATATTTCAAAACCTTACTCCGTCAAATATATGTTAGACCAATTTAGTTCTTTCAGATGCACATATCATTATGAACCAATCATTCACTATTTTCATAGAAGATTCTTTTTACCAAAGATAAACTAATAATTTTCCAACATGAGCGAAATGAACTTTATGATTCAAGCGACAAGGGCCACGTGTAACTATTCTGAAAGAATCAAACCACCCAATTTAAACTTTGGTTCAGATAAGAAATCAGATAACACTGATAAATTTCCTTCATATTCGAAAAATATTTCATCAAAAAATTTTATTTAACAATTTATCATAGTTCGCATTTAAATTCGATGTGTCTGTCTGTTTATTCTATTTTTCTCCCTTTTTATGTATATCATTCCAGCTATTTTTGTAATAATTTTTCTCAAAATTTGATATTCTAGCGTCTTCCCCATTGAAATCATGACCACTTTCAAGACGATAATTCGTGACAAAATTATGTGTATTCATTGCATGTTTTATATTGTTCTTATGTTCCTTAATTCTCGTTTTCAACTTTCTCTTGGTCTCACCTATATAAACTTAGTTACAATCTTTACATTTCAATTCATAAACCAATCCTTGATTTTCTTCTTTATCAAGCTTATCTTTTTCTTTCTTCATGATTTTAGTGTTAATTTTATTTTGAGTTTTGAATGTTGTCTTGAAACCGTATTTTTTATATCCTAAAATCACATTGAATGATATACTATAGAATTGGAAAAATTTTTCTCAAATATTCGCACCTTATGATTTTCATCAAAATGTATTATAAAAGTAAAAATAAGAGTTATATGTGTCAAAATAAAATATATCAAGGTAAATTTGGACATAAAAAATTTAAATGAAGAAATTAAGAATGAAATTTACCTAAATAAAAACATAAACATAAAAATGAAGGAAAGATATGATATATTATAAAAATTATAATCAAAATTATATCTATATATTTAAATTGATGAAACTGGTATATGTAAAGTAAATTTTATATTGACCTGTTTTCACATTTGTTCAAATTATTTTTCGGGGTTTAGTTTTTCTGTAATATTTATGACCTTTCCAATTTTTTCTAACGACAATAAATTTTCTAAGACTATACGTTTTGTAATAAAAGATGTTTTTTTTTTAAAAGATTTTCATATTTTTATGTAAGAAGATAGAGTTTGAAATAATAAAATGTGTGATAAATGGAATGATAAAACGACAGTGTTAAGTAATTGCCTACTGAAATATTCTAAAACTTCGAATATAGATCGTGTTTTTTTTTAATAATACTATAACTGTCGAAGTTAGGGACTCGATTTTAAAACTCGATAAAGCAAAAAAAAATGCTAATATTTCCCAGAGTACTCAGACTTGCACATTTCGTTCTCGCTGGAATTAATCCATTTTCCGCGTAATTTATACACGAACAACCGCGATTTTTAATGAATTTCATCAAAAAGAAAATCAAATTCTCATGGTCCTCTTTATCAAGCAAGTTAAAATATAATTTGTTTTTATTACGAAAATAACCGATCGGTATAAAAGAGCGTGAATTCGTGATAGCTTCAGCAGCTGCACTTTATTGGAAACTAATTCTCTTAAATAACTGGCTATGAATTTGGTTATATTTTTGATTATTTTCATTTCCATAAATAACCAAAATGGTGTTTAAGTTTCGCATTAATAATTCATTATTCGTAAATGTAATGGCACGTATGATAGTTACGTAGAAAACTATCTAGATGTATGGGTATGAATATGTAATTCATATTTAGCTAAAAGCTTTTGATCATTATTAGATGTATGATCATATTGATATTTAAATTAAATATCGAACCCAGTTGAATGCTAAAATCATCAAATTTTCCATAATAAGTGAAAATTGTTTGATATAAGTCTGTCAACACTTGACTTCGAAACCTAAAAGTTTCCTTTGCAATGTCGAAACATGCGAATTCTGCTATTCTAAACTAAAAAATCCGATTGCAAGCTGACTGATGCGTATTTGGATCAGCCACTTCCCTAATCAATCAATCGATATAGCTCTCGAGGATACCACCGAGTTTGAGTAGTTTAGCACTTCCAAGCTGTTGACTTTGGTGCATATTAATTTTCGGATTTGCGTTCTCGATCCAATTATCACACGATTGTTTGATGAAACTACCCTCGAGCGAAGTGCTTGCAAGCCCACTGGAATTTCCCTCCACGTGTCTTTTTCTGCTCGAGTTTACACTTGAGGCGAACATTGCGTTATTATCAGTTACTACCGTCGTAAACCATGATTATTTTGAAGATAAGTTTTACTTTTTTATTGTATAACCAACAACTTGTCACAAAGAAACATTCTGTAACTCATGTTTACTACAAAGATTGATAGATATCGATGTATTCAGTTGATGACCATAAACTTCTCTTTTTTTTTATGGCTGAAAAACAGTGTAGTTAAAGCGTCCCCGTTCCATCATTTGTCGCTTCGCTCTTCACGAGTGTACCTTAATTTCTATCAAGCGGGACAAAACGAAATTAGCATTAGAGGCTGGGATAATTACATCGCACGGTCATCGGGATTCGCTGCTGGAGCCCTGGGGCCACCGGCGGAGCGCAATATACATCACCGAAAGCGTTGTTTCCCGGGCGTGTAAACAAAGTCCCAAGATGAATCCCCACGGTGTCACGCTGTCCCGACGAAAAAGGGATTTCGGGGTTAATCAAGTAGCGCGCGTGGAATTAAAGCGATTTGTCAGAGGTTCCGCGCTTTTCGCGGGGATTTATCTTGCGGCTGCGACGCGGATCGGTCTGTGAAACCGGTTTCATAAAGAGCCAATTCCAGCTGGAATTCGCAGCTTTGCTTTAAAAGTGGATTTCTCGCGCGTAAGAACGTGCGAGTAGCACTCGGTTAACTTTTAAGTAGGAAAAAAAATTAGGATGTACTCATCGCTGGGAGCTACATTCCAGTCAAAATTGAAGAAGTTTTTTCAACGAGCGAATACATTGTAAGATTGAGTTCATTTTCCTTACTTTTCTCGCTTTCTTTGTCACAAATTGTCACGTCAAGCCTGACCCCCCCCCCCCTTCTTCATCGAGCGCTTCACCAATATTTTATTCTTCTCTGGAATCTATTTTCCTTGTAAAAAGTAGAAAAAAAAAAAAAAAAAAAAAAAATATAGGCTTCCAGAACGTGGAATGTCGCGAGAGCATGTGAGCGATGGGAAAAAATGAAGACAAGGGACATTCTCAGCGATCATTACGGGGTAATACGAGCGCTTTTCAACGACTTAATGAGCGGGTTCGCGATGCGCCGGAATCTAGGGAACTATGTCAGAGTGGTGACACGCGAGGGCGGACGTTCCCTTGTGAAAGTTCATCCAGCGCGCGACCAAGTTTGGCCAAAATTACGCCGGTACCCGCCCACGAACTTTCTTCTTCAAGGCGCTCTCGACAATTTCGCGAGAATGCATTTTTTTTGCCCAATCCCGTGGGGACTTCATCTGAAAAGTTTACAATAAAGTTTCAAAAAGGAAACGAATAAATTCAGGACGAAAAGAAGGATTACAAAACGCGTGATAACAAAAGTAACTGTGGTTGAAAATATGTGTTGATGTGATAAAGAATGATAAAAATGTATGAAGGTGACATGAGCACCCAGAAATTTAGATACTTTGTGCAATTTTATGAAAATACTTCCTTTGCCATTTTTCATAAAATCTAATATTAACGGAGATATTAGCGATTGAAAATATAAGCGCTAGACCAATGAGCGCGCGCCTTAACTCTGTTTTGAAAGAAGACTGAAACGCATGCGTAGAGCACTTTGGTGGAATTTAAGGAGCGCTCTCATTAGTCCAACGCTTATAATTTCAATCGCTCATATCTCTGTCAATATTGAGATCTCAAGAATATGGCAAAGGAAAATTCATCTCAGAATGTCCAAACGTATTTTATTATTTATTTTGATATTTCATTTTTCACATTCGCTCGATAAAAAGACTCTGGAAATCGACAATTACTGAACCAAACGCGATTTCTTGAAAAGCAACCACCATACTCTAAATTTACCCACAAACTAAACAATTGCTTTAAAAGCAATTTTTCCGCGCTTGACTTGTTAAACTAAAAAACTCCACAGCCCTCGGAACTCCGGCAAACATTTCCCCCTGTTAAGGGCACTAAAATAAAAACGCCCACTAATCACATCATGAACGTGTGTGTACAAGCGAGAGATTTTTTCTCCTGCGGCTGCAGCGGCGTTTTGCATTGTTGCTGGGCGAAGTTTACACTTTTGTTCACGTTGGAAAATTCTGCGCAAACGCGGGTTTTTTGCAAAACGATCGATGAAAAAAAGCGTCCAGGACGATAATTCCAACGTGTCTTTTAAGGATAGATGTCGTGAAGATCGGAAATGCACTTCATGAAAGTAGGTGTTAACTTTGATTTTCTGTTTCGAGTTTTGAAAAAAGTTCAAAGAGAAAGTGAATTTCCTTTATAAAGAAAATAGAAGTATCACATGATAAAAGCATGATGATAAGACATGTAGATTATTTAAAGTTGGAAAAAATGGGACAAATATTCCTGATAGAGCAATATCAAAATGCCGAAAAAAGTAATAATAACTTGTACGCTTTTCATATAATGTCAACATTATTGACATTTAATTATAGTTAGTTTCTACATTTTTCATTAAAGAATCGGTTCAGATTTTGAAATAACCGGATATTCTAATTCTTGAATATAAATTGCGAATAACAAATACGAAGCAACGAAATAATTACAGATCGCGTACAAAGAAGCTCGTTTTCTTACACGTATCCGGTCACAAAAGACATCTTGGAGACAATGTTTCGCGAACGTGGAAAACAGGTGGATCGTGATAGAGAAGCACCGGGGAAAAAGCAATGCGTTTTAATTGAATTGTCGTGTGCTCGAGTAACAACCTGCTATTTATAGCGAGACACCAGCCATTAGCGTTAATTTACGTAACAGAAGGATGTTTATTGTCAGGATAACGATGACGATTTGTTTGGAAAAAGCGATATAAAATTGCAACGGGAAGTGTTTTTCTTCAGTGAATTTTTAGGAAAATGTGCCACTGATTAACGGTTATTTTCTTATTGCCTGTTTGTTTTTTCAGTTGGTATATAAAGTAGGATTAATTGCAAGGACATAAATCTTTTCAGGCTTTTATTTTACAGGAATGAACTGATATTGTGATCGTATATTTAGAAGATTGTATGAATGTTGATATCTAGAATAACGTTCATAGCTTTAAATTACTCTAAAAATTATCTGATAAAAATAAAATTAATAAGCAATAAGAGTTACGAAAATGACTCATTTATCCCAGTTTCCATTAGTTGCTGAAAAACAATGATAAAAATATAATTACAAAGATGAAACTCGAAAATTCAGAAGTAGAGCGATAAAACCAACTTTTTTTCTATTATAAATCTCGTTCGACGCGCAATCAATATTTCTCATTTAAACGTCGGTCGGGGGTCAATAAGCTCCCGATGCTCCTTCTCTTTGTTGGAAAAGCTCGACTTGTCCCGGTGCGCAAGCTCCCGGATCCGCACTTATTTAGAGAAACCTCATTAGGCGAGAAGTTATTTCAGTTGTGTTTGCCCGCGTTTATACGTGAGGAGCGTGCGCGCGGTCAAAGGGGACGTACAATTTCGCAATTTTCAATTATTCAGGCGCACCTCGCGAAGGTGCAACTGCGTTTACGAGCCGCTGGCGAAATTACATCGCGCCAACTCCTGCGAATGAAGATGAGGCTTCTTTTTGCACCAATTAAAAGCGAGTCCGAGGCTGCTAATACGCATATTTTTTGCTTAATTTCACTCGTCTGGCTCCATTTGATTCTCATGCGCGATGAAAAAAATTTTTGATTCATAAAGCTTCCAGATTTTGCATGAATGAGGCTCTAATTTTTAATTTCAGGTTATCTGAAGACTGAAGAATTCAAATTGATTTTCTTTCGTACCAAAACCAATTAAATTATCAAGAAAAATTCATTTAAGGAAAAAGGTCAAGAACCGTTTATCTTCTTTTGTTGAGAACTTGAATCAGCTCTTAAACTTGGAAAAAAGACAGTAACTCGCAATTCAACCCGTATTTGTACGAACAAAGTTGACGAACTATTTTTTTGCACGACAGTCTTCTTCTTTCGCTCCAGCGAATGAAGGAGAGACGATTTTTCAATTGGATCCGGCTCGGTGCATACGAAAAAAGGAACTATGTGCATGCGTACGCGAAAAAGTCGAGTTACCCACAAATTGTTCGAGAAATTGAATTTCAAGGAGTTCATTACAATGCGAGGAATCGTGTATAATGCGCTCTGAAAGAGTCGCTGTTGACCTAGATTTTTTCCTTCAATGTTTTTCGATGAAACCGACGAAAAAAACTTTTTCGTTCTTTATTTGTTAGGATGAATAATCAAATACGTTTTGAACATTTGTATTACAAAATGATTTGGAAATAAATTAAAAAGTTATATATCTAGAAAATCTGGAATCAATATTCTCGCGGATCGTTGGATTTTTTTTTCCTTATGATTTTTCATTTGTTCATTTATTTATTTAAATAAAAAACCTATTTTCTTTGTGTGAAAAACTTTTTCTTAAAACAAATAAATACAATCGACATTCAAAAATAATCAACTCCGGAAATTGATATACCAAAATAAACAAAAAATCAGAATGCGGATGAATTTCATACATCACTATTCCGATATCGACGCACTTACCGTGCGTTTTTTTCTCTGTTGCACAGTGAAGTTATCAAATGCAAAATATTCATGAAACGTCGAAATCGAATTGAGAAAATATCCAAACCATCGCGAAAACGTTGAAAAATTTCCGCATCGAATGTATGAAGTTACGTTTCCAATCACATGCCTCCGTATCAAAGCGCGGCCGCTCAAAGGAAAAAAGAATCAGCGAACGATGAAGAAAAATCGCGGGGAAATTTCGGGCTTTGATTGCGTGGAAGGAAAATTACACGTGCTCGCTCGGGCCGATCAAAGTTGTAAGCGGATTCGCCAAAATAACAAGCCGGATTAATTCGATTCCGGCGAACGCCACGGGTCCAATACGTTTCCCATGTTTATTTCGCGCGCGCATACGTGTTCTGAAGGGTGAAGCTGACGTGCAACGTAGTAGCATTTTCAACCTAATCCGTTACATTAAGACAGCGAAAATAAAGATTGAGACTTTTTTTCTGAACTAGGATGAGTGCTTTATTCTTTGAAATTTTAATGATTGTCGTAAGACGATTGTTGATTTTGAAATTTTGGTAAAATCATGACTAACATGAAATATTAAAACTTTTTTTTGAAATTTTGTAGCTATTATTACAATAAAAAATACGAATTGTAAATATCCAATACAATATATTAGGGGTACAATATATTTACCCTTAAGGCGTATTCTTTGAATCTTCTTGGACTTGAAATAAAGATTTAAGAAATTTGCTACAAGATTTCTGTTAGGTTCATAAAGTTTTGCAAAGTTTCCCATTTCACACCACGACTTTCAATTTTGGCCATTTTGAACATGATCAGTCGGAGCTCGGTAACTCATAGAAAAAACGAATATTTTCGGTTGGTTTTTGCGACAAAACGATAGCTTATTTGATTCTCTTTACTATACGAAATTTAAACATGAAAAAATAATGAGTTACGTTAACGGAGCTTCAAAAAAAACTTTCCCACTTTACCCCACTTACCCCTACTACAAATGAAAAACCTTTATCTAAGCCCCATAATTTTTCTTCTTCCCTATTCTATTATTTTCAAATCATTTCTTGAAGTACCAAAACAATTCCTTACACGTAAAAAACGAATTTCATGTTTCCAAATCCAACGAAAATTTCTCGCGCTGCCAAGGCGAAAATAATAAAATAGTTTACGAGGAGTTGCGGAAGAGCAGAATTCAAACGAGAGTAGGAGAAAATGCGCGATCGTAAACGGGATCAGAAAAGACGAAAAAGGAGTAACGCGTCAGAAATCGCGGGAGGAAAGTAGGCAGAACAGAAAACGTTACTTTTGCGAGAATTCTCTTGGCGCTTTGGCATAAAACCGCGGGAACCACCGCTCGATATGCACTCGAAGCTTTTTGCGATGTAACCGAAAAACTTACTAAAGTCGCGTCCCGACCGACAAATATATCCTCTGCTTTGATTTATCGAAATCTGTGATTTTATCAGTTAGACAAACCTTTGGCGTCACTGTAATAAATACTGAAATTTTTTTCAGCGACACGTCTGAAATACTCTTTAAGTTTTCGACTATTAATTTTCGACCTCGTAAACGGAAAAATGAAAGAAAAATCCTAAATTAAAGCGAATTGTTTAGCAGGGCGTTTTCCGTTGCTGTTAGTAATTAGAGGGGCAACTCAAAAGAAGGTCACGCAAAGCACCTCCGCAGCGCGGAAATCGCAGTTAATTAAAATGCTGGCCGGGTTCGGGGTAAACTGGAAATTCCAGCGGGGGCCGCGATCTCGTTTCCGGGACAACGTTTTTCGTCGACGTCGCCGGCCGCGTCAAAAAATTCATCGCCAATTCAATATACCAATTAACGAGCGAAACGAGGAGTCGCGATAAACGCGCCAAGTACGCGTAATCCCCTTTGCCATCGCCATTCACGGCGCATTATCGACACGAAGGCGCAATTATCCGAACTCATTAAACCAATTTACCAATTATCGAAACTCTTGCGATGAATTCTGTGTAATCCGAGTTTACTTGCTTTTTGGATAAGACTGGGGTAATGTCACTTTATACGTACACGATTGCGGGAAAGTCGCGACGTTTTGTGGAAATCGAGGTTAAGAGGAAGGTTGTTCGGGTGATTTTGCAAAATTTGCAACGACAACGAGATTCCAAACTGTTGCAGGGAAGTCTAGGTTCACAATAAAATAGAGAAGCCTCTGCATACTAGAAACTGACTCAAAATTCTTTAAATTATTGGGGATTTTACGTGCCTATGCAAGTTTCACAAAGTTGATGATATTTTCATGAATTTCTTATTACATTTAGATTTTTACATTTCATATTATTTTGAACTGGCAAGCACAATCGAGACATATAAATTATTCAAAACTGTTATAAGCTACTTTTTTTCAGGTTCACAATGATTTAAATAGATTTTTTGAAAACTTCCGAAATTGTTGAACTTTTAGATTTGGCTTATTCAATAATGATGAGATTTTTTTTTTTTTTGTAAGAACAAAAATTATTGATCATTCTATTGAAGTGTTTCTTGCAATTGATTATTTCACAATATTGAAGAATTCATGATTCAAGTAACTTTTACAACGCACTTTCAATTTTTTCCAAAATTTATAACTATTACATCAATTCCACGTAAATCACAAACATTTTTTTTGTTTTATTCTTCATCATTGAAATCGTTGGTGTTTTTATAAATATCGTTTAAAATTTAGAACTTCTTGATCTTATTTTCATCTACAAAAGGGATTTTCTTGAATACATTTTGGATGGATTATGAAGGAAGTAAAAAAAAATTGATAACTAAAGTTTTGCCTACTGTTTGCAATTTTTCGTGCTTTGTTGTTGTAATTTTGAAAAAAATTTCATCATAAATATATCATAATGTCCGATCAAAATTTCCAGTACTATAAACAGATTTAGAAAATGAAGAACAATTTTTCGGTTTTTGTTGGATTAACGATGGTTTTAAGAAATGTTCTCAAATTAAAACCCATTATGTTGTTTTCTAATTGAAGAAAAATAATGACATTGAAATTATATTTCGATCAAATTATAAATTCTTAAAATTTGGCGTACTTCAGCAACTTTTGGTAACACAACATTTGAGAATTTTTCACTCTAGTCAACAACGTTAAAAATTTCTTCTTGATATTTAAAACTATGTCATCAAATTCGAAATATTTTTTACGTTTCGTCGCTTGCAAAATATGATTTTTTCCCAAAAAAGTATCTAAAATTTATAGCATCAAAATTTTTTCTATTCGCAATATCCATAAATATTGTAAAAAAAATTTTTTCTGGGTTAAGTAAAAACCGAGTGCAATAATTATGAAACAAGGTACATGACTCAGATTTGGAACAATATTCGCAATTTTCTTAAATTTCTAGTAATTTTGTAAAATACTCAGTAATGTCATGTTCCACACAATGTGTATAATTTTTTATTATATTTTCTAGTCAAATGCGAGACTTGAGGGAATTGAAAAAAAATTTTCGGTTTTCTTACATTTGGAAAAATTTTGTACACTACAAAGAATAATAAAAAAACTTTTTCCATTTCGAAGATACATTCGAATTGGAAATTATTTTCTTGAAGACATTTCATATAGTTGAAAGTAAAGTAATGGGCTGACCTGAATTTTCTACAATTTTAAAAAATTTCACAAACTTGAGCAATTTTCCGATATCACTGTGTTATTTTGTTCATTATAAATATTCAAATTTGTTGCAAGAATTTTATTAATTTCGATTAAATTTTCCAGCAGATTATAATTCTCGTTGAATTCTAGAATTTATTTAAGTTGGGATTTCGATACATTTTATATAATAAAGATGAAAATTCTAAGTTAGGCAACTGAAAAATCGAAGTTCAAAATATTTTGATTCCATACTTCGAGTTTCTCTAATTTTATATTGATAAACAGGGCAACCGAAAAATTTACGAAAAAAAAGAAAAATGTTTATATATATTAGTTACAAAATCAAGGCATAAATATTTATGAAAGATGTTGATTATTTGTATTCAATCATTATTTCTACAATTCCATACATACTTCAATGAAATGAACCATTGTACACTTTGATCTTTTTATCGATTACAATATAATATTACGTGCTGAAAAAGATTTCCGAAAATAAAAAATGATCTTCGACGATCATCAGGATCATTTATTTAGGATATGTAGCTACAACTCGTTTGATAAAATTTGAAGAACTTTCTTTAACTTTAGCATTTCTTGTTGATCGGGATTCTAATTTTGTAAAATACGGAAAAAAATGTTTCATGCATCCAATGAAAATTTCATAGCCCATATTTCGAACAAATTTTTTTTATCGATACAAGGAATATTTTCATTAGCTCAAAACACATGATTCGTACGAAAATAACAAGTTATTAGGCTAACAAAAACCTTAATTATCCCAATGAAAAAAAATTGCTTAATATATGGACGATGAAATTTTCATTGGATGCATGAAACATTTTTTCTGTGAAATTTCTGTCAAAATAAAAAAAAATAAATAAATCAATAAAAGGAGCACCAAATTACATTCGTTTGTTATTTTTCGTCTGTCGAATCGCGCGATTCATTCATGTTCATGGGCAAAAGAGTCGGAAATATTTTCAAAAAACTGGAATATTGACGAAATATGTGTACTAAATATGATATTCATTTATTGACGCTCACAGCCTAAATATTTATTTGAAAAAATATTTTAGGTTGCCCTGTTGATAAACATTTTTTTGTCAATTGGGATCTTCTATGTAGTAAGCTTAGTTTTTTTATCCCCTGAGTATTAACATATGTTATTAGTTATAAATTAATTGAGTTCTAAGAGCTCGTCATGTGATATCCAAAGTGTGTTTGCCACATATTCAATGTATTTTGCGCTCTCATGATTTTTCTTACACTAAACCAGTTTATTTTCTGTCATTTGCCGCATCTCTATTTCTCAACAACTTGACTATTTCTATCTCAATGAGGATCATCACTTTTAAAACTGCTAAATTGCATTTAACATAAACTTTTATGTACCCAAGGTCAAGAATTGTTGTCCTTCCGAAAAACAGATTTTCATCGATGACAGCAAAGCACACTGAGAAAAAAATCTTGTACTTTCTGCCATATATATTGTACTTTTTACAATAATATTGCAGTTTTCATAGTATTATTTAAGTTTTCACAATATTATTGTAAAAACTGGAATATTTATTTGATTTATTACAACAGTGCGTAGTAAAACCGCTATATTGTACAAATTACAATATATGTGCCACTTTTTGCTACATAATTTCGGAAAAATTAAAATCTGAAAATGAAAATTTTACTATAGAAATTTGAATTTTTACCATACATTTTTTCCACGTTTTCTAAAGTCAGCCAACTGGGAACAGATGGCCGGTTTTTTTTCTCGCCCGCAATTTATTTACACATGCCTTAAAATAGACCAGCAAAGCTGACCCTCAAGTGTAAAACACATTTTTTGTGATAAAGGCACACTGTTAAAAATTTTCTTGAATTTCATAATTTTTTTAATCAAAATGTATTAAAATGTACTTTTAATTTTGTAATTAGGCTGTATAAAATGTATAGTAGATACACATGTTCTAAAAGTGTATGATTTAAAGACCCCTACTTGAGTTTAATACACTTTCCATGGATTATGTATTAAAATGTACCTGAAATTTCATAAAATTGATATTTGAAACATAAGTAAGATACACATACTTTAAATGAAATTCGAGACACTTACTTGAATAAAATACATTTTTTACACAAATTGGTTACTACGCTCATGCTCGTAAGGTGGTTACACAAAATTTTTTCTCAATTGCGAATTGTTTGTGAAACCCTTCAAATATAAGTGCAAACCATATAAATATTCTGGTGAGGGGCCTGATGGATGGAATATAAGAAATAATTTATCTTTAAAAGTTTTTTTTTTAACTGAAACTTTAAAATACTAATAACTGAAATAGATAAAAAGAAAATTTAATATAAGAATGTTTTCTGTAAATCTTTTCTCAAAACCACATTTTTTTGTACTAGAATTTTAACAGAAAAAATTTGGTGTCGACATGGTTTGTTGGGATGTAACCCACATTACACATTACTTGTATTAAATTTATTTCAAACATTTTTGTATGATGTTAGTACATCAGTGCATTAATACAAATCTGACTCAAATTCATCTGGAATATAATATAAGTATATAATTATGTCATTTATAAACTCAAACACAAATGATGTATAAAATTTAAGACACCCGTATATTAAAGTTTTTTAAGTGTGTATATATTTTGTATATTTTTAACGCATTATTTATACAGGTTATGTGAAATTTGCGTTATACGAGTTACATTAAATTTAAGACTAAAATTTCTAACAGTGCAGATAAAAGGACTTAGGTTTACGATCTTTTTTTTACTTTTTAACGCTTCTCCCCTCAGGGGGGGGGGTGACTCAGTGGCGTGGCAAACAAAAAAAAATGCATTACTTTTTTCCAACTTTTTCGAATAATGTATCATAATACAAAATGTTGCACTTGAAAGCCAGAAAGTACACAAAAATGTTGCAATAAGGACCTATACATATCTGTTTACTGAAAAAACTGTATGGAATTTTCAAAAATGTGGATTAATAGAAATTACAATATGAAAACGGAAGATGTAGAAAACGGAAGATGTAAAGGAGTTTTCACAACAAAATATATCTATAATCACAATATCATTTAGCGATTTTCACAATATGCTATTCCAAAAATTGCTATATTACCTAGCAAAAAGTGCAATATGTCAGAGTGATTCCCTTTTACTATACAGTATTGTAATAATTACTATATTTTTTTCTCGGTGCAGCTAGACCTGCAACAGTTGCTGTATGCAACTGTTCATATTTGCCTTAGTTATTCTCACCTATATTAAAAATTTCGATTGTCGTCCGAGAAAAAGCGATATTCGACGACAAATTGGTTTCGAAAATATCAGTGACATCGTTTTCGAAATTTAGGATACCACCCAGACCCAACCCATTCGTCCATAAAATTCTCGTATCAAATTCTCACGAACCTCTTCAAAAACTCTCCAACAATCAAGCCCGGAAACGCATCACCTTCCCACACCGCCCCAACTAATATTCCCGGTCATCCGCGCTTCTCGCGACGTCAATTAGATAATGAGCCTCCGCGACGTGGCCGTAGCGGTTTTGCAAATAACGCCGGGCCATAAATAACAGCGCGAAGAAGACGCTCTCCCGAGGAAAAAAATAAAAGGGAAAGCGGTAAGACAAGAATGAAGAAAGGGTATTGGGGGGGAAACCTCCGCCCCGAGAGTACAGTGGGTCTGAAAAAGGACGGCGCGAAAAGTCTTGTAATTGGCTTGGCTGTCAGTCGAACTTACTGAACGGATCGCATTAGGCCAAGGGTGGGGAGGGAAGGGGGGAAGCCCTCCCGCGGATCGACGTAATTCGAGCGAGCGTTATCGCCGATCGCGTCGCCGGGATCGCGATTCGGCCCCGATACCGTGCGTATCAATCCCAGGCCTTTGAGGCCGCTGATTAAATTTATATCCGCGGGATAAATGAATCACGACTCTCTCGCGACCAAAGGAAACGCGGTATTATTTGCCCGTCGCCTCTTTTAACCCGAGACGAAGTCTTTGTGCCCTGCATAACGCGTTTACCGGGACTTTTTCACGGCTGCATTTTCCATTGCTCGTCGCCGATAAGCCATCGCCAGGCGCGTCCTGGGTCACTTCTTATCTTATTCGGCAGCGCGGATTCAACGACCCGGTGAAAAGCGGAAAATTGCTTTCCCCGTTTTGCAAGGGATACGAGTATTAAGCGCTTAGATCGGGTGATCGAAAGGTGTTTCGTCCTTTTTTAGGGGAATCGATAGAAATTTTTCAATTCAAATTAGGAGATCGTCTTTGAAGCAGATTACAGTCAGTTTAGTGAGAGCGTGTACGGCATAATTTATTTCAAAATTTGGGTCAATGTTTCTTTATAATTCACTGGCTGTTACCAACGGGCTTTGCTCCGCGGTTACCATGTTGTTACACGCAGTTTGGTCAGGCAAAGTCAATTGTTTAATCGAAAAATGAAAACTACTAATCCTGAGATTCAAAATCTTTTCTTTTTTTTACAATTTCCAATTTTTCACAAAGTATGAATTAGTAGGATAATAATAAATTACTACGGAGGGATATAATGCCAATTTAATAGATTACATTGGTCAAAAAGATGTATTTTAAAAAAATAGTTTTTAATGATACTTTTTTACGATGAAAGAAAAGAAAAAAATTGATAAAAGTTTATTTGTTTATCAGGATGATATGATCATAATGAGGATCATAATGATAATTTTATTATGATTTTTCATGATTTGTGACAATGCATGATTTTGTGATTCATGAAATTTCGTGATGATTAACAATGTGACATTTTGTGACTTTTGTAGTAATTTGTTACATTGTCTGTTATTTCTTATACAGGGTGTTCCAAAGTCGGCAAATCATCAGAAAACCATCGATGCCCCATAAAATTCTGAGATACTTTTTCCTTTACAATTTTTCAAAATTCGCAAAATTTAAAGAGTTATTAATAACACTGTGCAACACGAAAAATCGTCTGGGATTTTTACAAAATTAAATAAATGTACATGAACCCCATAACCCATTCCTGAAAGAATTTTTTTCGGATTAGCTCCTATAAGCGAGATATAAAAATAAATAATATTCATGAAAACACGATGATGGAAATGGGAAATTCGTGTCTGATTTTCATGATTCAAAAACATTTTTCAACATTTTTTGGGCGTTTTGACTCATCTAATTATTCAGCTTTTTTAAAAAATTCATCAAACTCGAATTCTTCGAATAACGAGGTTTGTCAATAAAAAGTGACAACTCCTGTAATAGTTTCAGGTTTCACTACATTATGCCTGTTTCCAAACTTGAGGACCAAAGGCTTGTCGAACTCGTGGCCTCTACATTTTTATTAGTTCCACCTATTCAACATGACAAACTTCGAAATTAGATCTTCCTTTCATGTGGTTAGTATATAATGCAAGTATTGACAATCATCAATGAGAAAAATAATTTGGAACGAGAGATAAATGGCTGACAAGTTGGTTTCGACCCTCGACTCTGGACCGTTAGGTACACAAGTATAATTCAGCGGAACCCAAAACCATCGGAGCAGTTCTCACTTTTTATTGACAAACATAGTTTTTCGGAGAATTTAATTTGAATCAATGTTTTAAAAAATTTGATTAGCAAAATGAGTCACACTCACAAAAAACATTGAAAAACGTTTTCGAATCATGAAAATCGGACATAAATTGCCCATTGCTGTCATCGTGTTTTCGTGAATAGTATTAATATTTATGTCTCGCTTATAGGAGCTAACCCAAAAAAAATTCCTTCAGGAATGGGTTATGGGGTTCATGTACATTCATTTAATTTTGGAAAAATCCCAGACGAATCACTTTCATCAAATTTTGTCGCACAGTGTAATTCAATTTCATCCCCTCACCATTTGGGAAGGCGGGGCTTTTGATTGAAGCCCCTTCTCCCTTCACCCCTCCTCTTTCTGAGCTTACTCAACTCTAACAGAAAAGTGCAGGTAATTGAGATGTGTAATGGAATGTAGAATAATGATGTCTCTTATCTTGAAAAAAAATTTTTGGACGAAAAATTCTAGGAATTAAAGTTTTCCTCGGATCACCTTTGGTTTAGTTATAATATTCTTCTAATTTTTTTTAAAGAGATAAGAGAAGCCATTAACCTACATTTCATTACACACCTCCGTAATCTCAGTATTCCCATGAGAGTAAGCTAACAGTAAGAAAAAGAAGAAGTCTCTTTTATGAAAAGCTCCATCACTCCAAAAGTCAGTAGACAAAATTGAATGATTTATAATTGTTTAAGTGTTCCAAATTTCCTAAAAATGCAAAGGATAAGGTGTCTAAAAGTTTTATGAAGTATTGATGATTTTCGGATAATAGACTGACTTTAAGACACCCTGAATTTCATTGTTTCATAAATTTTCGTGAGTTTTTGTGATTTGGTAACATTTCGTGTTTTTTTGCATAATTTTATTATTTTATGACTCTTAGATTCTTGTTTTTGTGACTTTTTGCGATTTTATAATTTTTTGACTTTTTGTGAATTGTGATCTTTGTGTGTGTGAGTGTGTGCGCGTGCGTGTGATATTTCAACAGTGCAGCGGGGTCGTAGGTGGGGGAGTAGGCCATATTAGTTCGTTGATAAAAACATGCCTATAACCTTCAGACGAACATGATTAATAACTGTGCAAAATTTCAGGACGTTTCGTGCAGTAGTTTTGAAGTTATAGGTTAGTTAGTTATACAACCTGCAGACTTTCACATTTATATATATATAGATTACGCAGTCCCTTGCCCAGGCGCGTAGGTAGAGGGGGTTTTTGGGTTCAAACGCCTTAGGAAATTCTGATAAAATCAATGAACATTTCATGTGAAAATGAAAAAAGTTACATAGGTAAACAATAAAAATATAAGTTACAAAAAAATGCATGAAAACGTTAGCCGTATGTATATCTATTGAAAAAGTAAGAATTATCAGAACGCAGTATAACGTAGAAATATGAATCAGAAAAATTTTTGCAACCCAGTGAATAATAAAAAAAAAAACAAAAACTACAAAAATGCTAAAAATTTACAAAACTTTGAATCTTAGATAATCAAATTCTATGAATCTATATAAAATCCATATGAAAGTATTAGTAATCTTTCGATTCATAAAAACTCTAAAAGGATAATGAAATTAATTGAATTCTATTAAAAAACTGTTTCCTGAAATATCTCGACAAATTTTATTTATAAACTCTGGGGTTCCAGAGCATCCAATCCTAAATATACTAATAATCTATAAAAAAATTCCAGATAACGCAACAAAATCTTAACAATTTTTCAAAAGTACAAAAAAAGCATAGTGATATAAAACATAAAAAATCTATATAAATGTGATTTTATCATTAATTCTTCAAACTACTAAAAATAGATCGAAATTTGCATTTTTAAGCATCGAGTTTTTTGAATCTCTCTATTTAAAAGAATACAAGTAATCTATTAAAATACTTAGAAATCCTCGAGAGTTTCGTATATTATACTAGAAAAATGTGAAAAATAAGTTGACTAGTTTATTTGCTTACCAGTTTACTAGTTTACTAGTTTACTAGTTTACTAATTTACTCGTTAACGAGTTTACTAGTTTACTACTTTACTAAATAACTAATTTACTTGTTACCATGTTTACTACTTTACTAGGTTACTAATTAACTAATTTACTTGTTAACGAGTTTCTAAGCTAACTATTTTTCTTTAACACTTGTTTATTATTTTACGAATACAGTTGTTTACTAGTTTACTAGCTTACGAGTTTACTAGATTACCCGTTTACACGTTTACCAGATACCTTTCAATGCATACGAATCATGCAGAAATAATTTTCTTAGAAATTCATAAAACTTTATGTCCTGAAGTATAATTATTAAAATAATACTATAATTATATATAATTTCATGAATCATTCTAGAAATTCATTTAGAAAACAATAAAATAACATCCACTTCAATAATTAGAATTTACACAATTAAACATACTTTTAACTGTAGTTAAAAGTAAAAAAATATAGAGTAAAAGTATTAAAAATCTTCATAAAAGAAACTGCCGTCTAAGAAATCTATTTCAATTCCCAAAATCGTGAGAAGTTTCAATACTAAAGCATTACTTCCTTAAAATCTATTGAGCAATCCATATAAATATTAGGAATATATAAAAATACCAGGAAATGCTACAAAATTTGATGAATTACATACCATTCGAAAAAAATATAAATTTATAATGTACCTTTTATCTATGTGGTTGAAATTTGTTAAAATATCAATTCAAATACATAAATTTTTCAGAAGTTTGAATCCTAGAGCATCGAATTTTAGAAAGCAGATAATCCTCAATGTGGTATAAATACAAAAAGTATTAGGAAAAAAAATTAAAACCTCAGTTACTAATTAAAAATCGCAAAAATAAGTTCCATTATTTACAAACATGAAAAATGTGCAATTCTGGATTCCAAAAGTTGTATTACTTTTAAATTCCGTAATGATAAATATTTCAAAATCGCTTTCTTGTAACCATATTATCATAGATCAAAAATTATGAAGTGTTCCTGACATATAGCACGTCAGTAGACATTTAGAAGGCTATTTCATGTTAAAACATCGAAATGTATTATTGATAAAACAAATTTCACTAAAAATAAGGGTACGTACTTGGAAATTAAATCTTTTTAGTTGGAAATACGTTTGTTCGCAAAAACCAGTTTTTGTACGGCCACCTTTTGCAGCCAACACAGCTTCAACGCGACGAGGCATACTGCTTATACAATAGTTCAAATTTATTTTGAATTTCCTAATATTTCATTTCGATCTCTAGGTTATCTTTCAAAGTGTCATCCCAATTTCAGATCTCAAAAACATCCAGGCGTTCTCGATAGGGATGCATGTCGCGCGAATTTCCTGGCCAGTCAAGAATATCAATTTTTTTTAGCTAAAAATGTTGTAATTCTTTGTGTAAGATGGCATAGCGCGCCGTTGTGCATAAAAATTGACTTTTCTTGTTTTTCGAACCATTTTTTCACTTGAGAGAGCAGCTAGGCTTCCAAAACTTTATAGTATTTTTCGGCATTAATTGTACCTTCGACAACGTAAAAGGCCCCTGGTCCCTTCTAAAACTTATTACTG
Source organism: Platygaster robiniae (assembly GCA_028476575.1). NCBI lineage: Eukaryota > Metazoa > Arthropoda > Insecta > Hymenoptera > Platygastridae > Platygaster > Platygaster robiniae. Next base: position 24,687,597 of record CM052021.1, read on the forward strand.
ACCATACTATTACTGAAGGAGGATGTTTAATGGCCAGCACAATGCAATCTAGTCCAGCTTATATTTCTCATTTGACCCTCGCCGAACGCTTTGTCGAATAATACTTGAAAAATCGTTTCGTCCGAAAAATACACCTGTGAAATGTCATAGAATACAGACTGAACAATATCTACACTACAAGAACAACTTCTATATAGTTGTATAGCATTTATTAACTTTTTCCCAGTCATCAATCGTGAAATCCTGAATATCACATCAGGTGTGAGTTTCGGTTTGCGTGCTGGACTACGTCCACTAGGACTCTTTTCTGCTAACCTCCACTGCACTGTTCAATGCCGGCTTCAAAAAATTTTTTGCCACAACTTTTATCGACATTTTTCGATTCTCAACGCAAATATTCCGTCTTTTTCGATCACTTCTCTCAGTCCTGATTCCATGACGACCTTTGCATTTTGCTCTCGGATCTTCACCAAGATCTGCTTGGTATTATACTTATCCCCAGACTTTTTATGAAGACTCACAAGATCGATTTCAGATTTTTTCGCTGCGGAAAGTCATCTCAGTATTTTCCTAATTCTGATGGAAAAAGGAACGGGTGAAGCATCAAGGGTGAAACAAACGAGACGTCTTTCTCGAGCACGATCCGAGGAGCAGCTCGGGAATTGCAGAATTCGCCGTCACCCGAGAAGCACCAGATAAGCGCTGGCTATTCCGAGTTGCCTCCGCACGATTCGGTTCAAGCCAACTCGACCTCTGCCGGCACTTCCTGGCTCCGGTTCTCATCGCGGCCAGTTTTCTTCTACATCCCAACTTGCCTAGCGCACGCGCGCACAAAGCACGTACATTCGCAACAAGATTACCTGGAATTCAGCGTAATGGCCGTTTCCTCGAGTTGCAAAATTATTTTGTATATTGACTAGAGTTACCATACTGCGGAAAGAGAAAAGCAGGACAGGAAATTCACTCAAGACCTTGCGCTCACTTCAATGATTCGGATCCCTTCAAGTAGAAGAGGAATTCTAACTTGCTTTGAAGAAGCTTTTTAGTTTGTTAGGAACTTTAAGCTGTAACTTGCGAAACAAAATAGAACTTTGAATTGATGAAGGGTCATTATTTTTATAATCAGTTTGGTCGTCACTGACCAAATCACCGATTTCTCTCAAACTTTTTAAATAGTCACGTGAACTATAAGTTTCAAAACATACGTTTTTTTATTTGGGGCTGACAATTGGTTTTTGTCAAGAAATTCAGATTTAAGATTAGGCTGCCAAATTCAGAGCAACCTCACTTTAGCCCAAAAATTTTTTTCAAATCCTTATTTCTCCCCTGGCAAAGCTTGTGCAACGTAAGTGCAACGATATAGCGTTGCAGTTGCGTTGCACTCATTATTTCAAATAATAAGAGAGTAAAATGTATGTTCGTCCATAAAACTCATGAAAATAAGGAGTTTGTGTTATTTTTTGTCGTAATTATTCAAAAACTAATTTTAACAAAACATTTTATTTTAAGGAAAGCTAGAATCAAATACATTAGTTCCCAGAACTAATGCAATAAGTTATTTCGTTCAATTATATTTATTGTATTTATTGTCCATTACTTCTTGAGACTTGAAGAAATAATAATTTATGGTATTTTTGATGAAAATCATGTCAATAAGTAATTAAATAAGTAATTTTTTTTATGAAAAATCAAATCAAGCGCCTTTTATATAACTCAAAACTGACGTTTGCTTTTAACAGATTAGGGTTGAGAGGAATACTTGTTTTTATTGACTTTTTTTTTTTCAAAATCACATGTGCTCTTTCAATACTGAGTATTAATTATTACATTACTATATTTTTCACACAATCATGTACCTTATTATTTGATTTTGCAGACGATACGTGATAATTCGATAAAAAGTAGGAGGAAAATCAAAGAAAAAGAAAAAAAAATGTTTTTTTTATTTCTCCATTTCTTGACGTACAACCTCATTTCTAAAGTTTTCCGTTGTGCCATCTATTGGAAATACTTCTTATTCATGATTTATCGCATTATTGTACTTGTAAGTTTTGTCAGATAGTTTTAATAGTGATTTAAAAAGTGCAACACAGGTGCAACGGAAATGCGACGCTAAAGTGTTGCATAGACTTTGCTAAGGTCATCAGAAAATCTATAAATTTGAATAATTTTTAAATGAAAACATTTTAAATTGCACGAAATTTAAAAATAATGTATTGAAAATATTTCTTGTAGCGTTGTTGAATTGTTATTAGCGTAAATGAAAAAAGTGTAAAAAATTTTTGAGTAAATAGTTTTTATTTTATTCTGCATCATTTTTTCCCTCCCGTTCATTTTTCATTGATTAGTAAAGGTATGAACTACATTCTGTAAAAACCGTTACATGCTAAACGTTTCGTTCGTAAGTGTGAATTTTTTTCTGATTTTCCAGCCTGTCATTAAAAAGTGATTATGAAATTTCAATATATTTTCACTTTTCTTGATCTTAAGATACTGCAGTATGTCCCATTCGATAATAAAGTATATTTTTAATGAAAATTTCGTAACTTTATTTTTCATTACTCGGGATATAACATGCCATCAATTTTCCGTTCGTGTCTCTTGAGGGTAACTTTTATATTTATATTAACTTGCGTGGACCTGGTTTGATTGTGAAATTTCTTTGCATATTGTTCATAGATGATAATCACTAGATTAAGCTTACATATGAAAATTAAAAAAATGCATTTTAAACGCGAAGATATTCGAGAAACTAATTAATAGTTACACATCAGATATGATACTCTATGATTTCACCCGTGAAAAATACTAAAGTTCAAGAAATTTCCTCAATAAGATTGCAAAAATTGAAATCTTTTATTCTTGAATAAAGTAATTCGATATATCCATATTCAAACAAAATAGTATGACAAAAAGCATCTGCGTTTACCGAAAAAACATTGAAACGTGAGCACGTTGAACATTTTGTTTGGAATAAAATGAACGATTCTCAAACATGAAATATCATTTTTATATGTATGTATTTTGCTTTAAAATGTAAGAAAATTTTTAAGAAAATTTAAAATATAAGACGAAAAAATTGATGACATTATCGCATAATTCCACAGTTGAACAATAAAAAAAAATTGAACAATAAATAAAAATTTAATAAAATATTTGAGAGAAATGAAAAAGGAAGTATTTTTATGAAATTATGCGTGATTATAATTATTTTAGCAATATAGCGATTCGCGCGAAAGCTTGATTTCAAGTTGTATTCCGAGCCATTGAACATCTCGTTAGGAATTTTTCGTTTAGAATATATATCATTATTGAATGGAACATATGACAGTGGCTTAAGATTAAGATAAGTGAAAATATATTGAAATTTCATAGTCACTTGTTAATGACAGGCTGGAAAATCGGAAAAAAATTCTCACTTACGAACGAAACGTTTTGGCATGTAACGGTTTTCAGATAATGTTGTTCATACCTTTACTAATCAATGAAAACTATTAACTCAAAAATTGTTTACACTTCTTTCATTTACGATAATAACAATTCAACAACGCTACAAGAAATATTTTCAATACATCATTTATGAATTGCGTACAATTTCGAACGTTTTCATACAAAAACTATTGAAATCAAGTGATTTTTTTATGAGAAATAATGATTTAAAAAAAAGTTTTCGAGAAAAGTGGGGTCACATTGAATTGGACAGCCCAATTTAAAATCTGAATTTCTCGACAAAGACCAATTTTCAGCCCAAAATAAAAAAAAAGTATGTTTTAAAACTAGTTTCCTTGACTATTTGAAAAATTTGAGAAAAATCGGTGATTTGGTCAGTGACGACCAAACTGATTTTAAAAATAATGACTCTGTATGTTAATCAATTTTCATTTTATTGCAAAGATCAGAGCCGAATTTATGGTTTTCAAATGCTTCATTTTCTCAGAAGAGATTCGTTCACACGTATACGGGTTCTTGGCACATGTATTGGTCGCAGCTGACCTGGCTTTCCTTCCTTCTCGTTGTAGGGCGATGCACGCGCTGTCTGGTTACGCGCTGATCTTTCGCGCGCGCGAGTCCGACCCCAGTCACGATTCGACGTTTTCATTCTTGTAATGCGATTCGCAACGGGCGAGTACAGCCACGGCCTTATACACGGCGCATTATTTTGACGCCGCTGATTATTTTCCCGCTACCGCTGCGCGGCTTTTCCGCCCACGGCTCTTACTACACAGCCTGGGAATTCGACGATTGCATATAGCATATCTATACACGTTTATCGAATTTTTTCTTTCACTGTAACCTCTTTACTGACATGGCAGGGAACGGGAATTCACTGTTGTGGATTATTGGTATGATTTTGTAACGTGTTTGAGGGGTTGTTTGTAATTGAAAGAGTGATTGGTCAAGGATGATTTTGCAGGAAGTTTTGATCCATGGGAACAAATGAGTGTTAAGTGTAAAGATAACGAGCTCTTGATTGATGATTGGTACTGTACGGAGGTTATTATTTATATTTCAATTTCAGATATTTGATGCAGTTTTCAATGAGGGCTTGAAGTGGAATTTTTCAAACTGGGTTCATCTCTTTGATAGATTTCATACTTTAATTTCAATATGTAAAATTGCATGTGTCACAATGCCTTACGATATTGACGTCATCAAATTCATATTCTCACCCTCAATAAATTTAAAATCCATCTTATTCATAGATATTGATTGCCAAAGTTTTTTCCTTTTTGCATTCGTTTGCGAGAATCAACAGTTATTTGTTATTCCGGGTTATTGATTCCACGTGTACTGCATTCAAGTTCTATGTTTTTTTTCTAATCATCTTGTAATAGAATGATTGATCAATGAAGAATGACTTTGCGTAAATTTTCGATTGCAAATCGATAGAGAACGTTAGTCGCATGAATGTTTAACCTATACGCATTACATTCAGCAGATAATAATTTACTGTGTTTGTTGAATAATCCTTCATAAGTTTCGTCATATGCTGAAAATTTCATTCCCACATCAAATTGTTAAATAAAATATTTCCAACTAAAAAAAATAAGTTTCTCTTCCCTCTACAACTTTTATTACAATTTATCCGGAAATCAGGTCAATCCTCCACCACAAAAAGAAAAAAAAAACCAAAGAATGTGCAGTATTTTTTTGCGTTAAACGCCCTCGGAGCCGGTTCACCGTGCATTATGGTAATCCCGAAACAACGATATTATTCCTCGCGCGCGATGAGCCACGGAAACTCGTGAAATTGCGAAACTGGAAGTTACAATAACGCGTTTCGTCCGAGTTTTTTCCCAGGAAAAACTGGCACGCGGAAGATTGGACAGGGTCCAATCCAATAAATTATTACCAACGTTGATTAATTTTGCCTCCGAATCTGACCTCTCACTCGATCTGATATATGTAACTTTTACATGAAATTTAGTTTTTCATAAATCAGTGTTTCTTTTGTTTTTCTTGAACGATGGACAGTAGATAGTTTTGTCTTGAATTTCGTAGGTTTCACCATTTCAAAGACGCAGAGATAATAAAAAAAAAAAAGGAAAAAATCTAAAACATCATAAAGTTGAGATATTGCAATGTTAGAAGTCAAAAGATAATAATCATTTGTATTATGTAAAATTGCAAAAGCTAAAAGATAAAAGTTGATCATAATGTTAAAAATTCAATTTTAATAAAAAGCTCAAAAACATGTTGTGTTTTAATGTGTAAATTTTGTTATTTAACTCAAAAATCCAAATTAAGATTAAAAATTATGTTGAAGGTTTCACAGCCTCATTAAAAATTGCAACTTCCATAAAAGCCGTAAATTCATACATAGAAATGTCTGGACTTGCCGTAACATCCCAAAAAACATTTTTTTACAAAGAAAAAGCTCCAAGTTTTTTATCTCATGAAAAAAGTCAAGAAGCGCATTACACCTGGCTGCACGTTTTCCTTCTTTACTTCCTTTATTTTCCGTACGAAACGAGTTTCAGCAAAGCGTGGTCACTTTTTCTCGCAGTGACGCGCGCACACCACGTCAAAAAAACGTGTAACACGATGCACCGCAAGAAACGAGCGACGGGGATGCGAGTTTATTGTGCCTCGCGCGCTAGCAAAAATCACTAGCGAAACCGTGCCGCTGATCAAACACACATTTAACCGACTTTGCCGCAATAAAAAAATATCGATGATTTCGGGCTTCGATAACAGTTTCTTTTTCTAATCACGAACTTGACATAAACTAACATTTCCTATTTTTAAATCAAGATTGGAGTATGATTTAGGGCTTTTTTTCTTTGATCCTTTTTTGTCCATTTTCATTAAATTTATTGCAGCTATTTTTGCGACACCAAATAAGCTCATGTTGATAATCAAGTAAATTGGAATAAATCTAATAAACTCTTTCAACACGTCCATGTACAATTAATTAATGCCGTACCGAACTGCAATGATTGTTGGAATAATTAAATATTTTTCCCTTCGTCACTACTAACTTTGTTCTTAGAATAGAAATTTCCATGAAAATTGCACAAAGCGTGGAACCGTAGTTGACTGTTAATTTGGAGCAGTATAAATAATTGTGCACTGGAAAACTTGAAATAACATCCGTGAAGTTAAGCCTGCGACGAGCGAGTGCATTGTGTTTCAATTAAACTTAACGAACGTCTGAACGACTAAACTAATAAACCGTAACGCAGCAATACAGTATTAACACGTTAACAAACTCGCTCGGTCGGAATATTTATTTACAATGTCGAAGCTTAATTCCAGACTGCGAGATGCGTGAAATGAAAATTTGGACATGAGGTATTGAGGGTTTAAACAAAGAAAAATGAAAATCAACGAAAAGGATCGAAATTTGAAAAACTTTGAACCCAAGAGTATCGAATCCTAGAAAAGCAACATAGAAATTCCAAAAAAAATCTAGAAAATCCTTCATATCATAAAAAATGAGAAAATAAAGAAATTAGAATTATATGAAAGAACTGTTGGAGAAAAATCTAAATAAATACCTACGATTTACTGAACTTTTAATTCCAATATATTCTTTCTATCACTGGGTACATAAAGTATGTAAATTGATAAGATTTCATTAATAAACTTTTTATTCTAAAGCATTGAAATCTAAACAACTTACAAGTTTAATGCAATCAAGAGTAATACAAAAAATCTGAAAAAATACTTGATAATGATACGAAATTCTATAAATACCAAATAAAAATAACAATATTTACAAGATAATAATAATAATAATAATAATAATAATAATAATTATAATGAAATACAAGAAATCTTTAAAAAAAGAAATAATTGTGAAATGTAATTTCACGAAAAATTCAAAAAGTTACTGAAAATCGATGAAAATTTGAATCCTATGGCATCTAACTCTGGAAATATAGACAGCTATCTTATAAAAATACTTGAAATCCAGAAAGAAAAAAAAAAATAATAAAAAGTTTTTCTTAAGTTCAACGAATACTTAAAAAACGTGAAATTTTCAAGGAAATTTTTGTTTTAACCTTATAATTTAATCCTTTTCATTACACTTTCAAACTTTTTTAATGATTAATCTATTCAAAATTCTAAACAAAATTTAAAACTTCCAAATTCAATTTTAACTTTGCGATACCAAAAACGTTTGAATTAGTTTTTTCATACCAACTATTTCGAAATAATTTTCTCGAAGATTCACAAATATTGTAATCCTTGAACATATATAACTCTAGAAACTTTTGTAGAAAATTGTTAAGGTAATAGAATATTTTTCAAGTTGTATAAATACCTAAAAAATACAAAAAAAAAAAATTTTAATCTTCATAAGAGGTACTGTTGTGAAAAAAATTAGTTATTTTATAAAAAATCGTTGAAATTTCAATTAGGTAGTGTCTAAAACTATATGGAGCTTTCCATAAAAATATGAGGAATGTACAAAAATATCAGAAAATGCCAAAAAAGTTCTATATATAACGTACAATACGAAAATTTTAAAAATCTATAATGAACTAAATATCGGTGTCATTATTATTTTCTTAAAAATTTATGAAAATTTTGACGTTTAAGAACTCAGATTCATGGAACTACACATTTTAGACAGTTGTATAGAAATACATAATAATATGAGAAAACCTTACAGGTTACATAAATACTGAATTTTCATGAAAAATACCAAAAGTGTCGAAAAAAAAATCTTAACCTCAATGATATGAAAATCACAAAAATTGAAATTCTTAAAAATGTTTGCCTCATCCGAACTACAAAAACTGCGAAACTTTGATTTAACGAAATTCGAAAAATCGAAAAATCGAACTCCCGAACCCGGTTAGTCAAAAATTCAAAATTCAAAAATCCCGTAGAGTAAATATTTTTCTCGGAAAACCTCTCCTGAAAATTTTGTCCGCCTACGCCCTTGGACACAATTATTTAGAAATCCTTTTTTTAGAAAACTTAAGCTTAAAAACTGCTTTAGCAAAATTTATTTTAGAAGAGGGTGTATGAATAAATAGAAATCACAAAAAAAAAGGTTGTCAAAAAAATGACACAATATGATTTCATACCAATAATCTCAGGAATTGTCATCCTATCAGGAAGATAATTGAAAAATTCTACAGCCTCTATTTCCGAAACTATTCATAACAAAAGACCTCACTTTCAATCAAAATTAATCGTGCGATGCCAGGGACTACCCAATTATTGCGCGATTCAAAGTTTTGATCCTCCAAAGAAATAACAGCGTCGCGCCGTGTGTCATATCACGGCTGCAGTGCTCGCGCATAATTAGAAGATTTCAATTTGCCTTGAAGTAGGCCGCGCAGTAAAATACATAATCCAATATACCTAAAGCCTGGAGATACCTGAAGTTTTAATGACACAAAGCGCTCCCGGGAGGAGATATTGAACATCATTAATCCGGTTAATTTCGCGAAAATAACGCCCGAGACGATGTTACGCTAAAAAGTCGTTGCCGGAGAAAACAATGCGCCTGGTGCTTCATTACAGTCGCTCCCAGGTTCGTTTGATAAAGAACCCAGGGAATTAGTTTTGCTTGACTCGAGAATTCCGAAAGCGCAAATCCCGTCGTTTTTACCCTGCCGAACGAGGGGATAAAAACGGCCAAATGGTACTAAGAAACGGAAATAACGACCAGGAAACGTTAGAAATTGAAGATTCCATGGAAGTTAGAGAATAATTTGAGTATCTAATATCACGCGGAATTTCATAGAATCGCTTATAAACACAAATTGCGGAGGAATAATGGCAAAAAGCGGTATATTATATTGTATGAGATTACATGCAAGGTAAACTTTGGGGTCATCGCAGTTTTAATCAACTGTTATTTTTATGAAACGTGGGATTTTGTCATTATTTATCGTTCCGTAATCAATTATAATGGAATAAAAATACATAAAATGTTAACATATGATTTACGCAGATAGACCTTCATGGAAAGTTCTAAGCAAAGTAATATATTCAAAAATACCTGAGTACAAATGCATCGAATTACTAATTATCGTTTTATTTTATCGTCGGAACTTTACAATTAGAATAAATTCTTCAACTTTTTATACATTTTTTGAGTGCTAGAGAAATTTTCAGAATAATCGACCATCACCATAAGAAAACAGATTTTTTAACTTCAAAAAAGTTCAGAGTAGTTCCCTACAAAAATTTCAACAACACCTTCGTATGAGAATTTTTTGAAATCCTACGAATTTGATAAATTTCTTCTAAGTATAAACTTTTCTATAAATTCCCAATGCTTTTTTTTTTCAAATTTTTCCACTGTCAAACATAATAGAAACTGAAATAAAATTCTCAAAGTTGACTTAAACTAGTTGAGATTACTAACATTCTTCGTAAATTAGTTTAACATTTTGAGTTTTTCAAATTATTGTTAGAAAGTGACCAATTTTATAATGCATATTTGGAGATAAACAATCTTAAATATAGGCAATTACAATTTTCAATAAACCAAGGAGTTCATTAGAATTTTCTGACATTTAACGAATTATCTAATTTTTTTGAACATACAGACTTTCTTTCAAATTTTCCATGATTTTTTTTACATTTTTTTAATTACTACTGTAATTCGAACCTGGAGAAACTTTTCAAAATCTATTAAAATAAGTTTAAATTGTTCAAATTTTTCGTAATTTTATATAGATCTCTAGTTTTTATAATTATTGTTAAATTGAGAAACATTAGCCTTCGTATTCAAAGACATAAAATATTAACACTCACTTTGAATTTCCAACAGTTTCAACAACTTTACAAATTTTCAGAATGTTCGAAAATGATCGCCAATAAATAAAATTTTCAATTTTTCCTGTTTTATATGTCTTTAACTTAAGGCATTATACAAACTAAAAAATATAGGTAGCTAATTTTTTTATATTATTATTTTTTTATTAGATTGTATCATTTATTGAAGTTCGAAAATTTAAAAGATTGTTAAGAATTTTACCGTATTTAAAAAATAAGAAAAATTAAAAAAAAAGTTAACAAATAGTTGACATCGTACTCATAATCATATTTCTTTAGTGTATGTACCGTATTTTTTCCTTTTTTATAAAAATTTTGAAAAATTAAACACATTCAAAAATAAAGTAAAATGTGAGTAAATTATATAAAATTTTATAAGTTTTGAGAGTTTTTCTTGATTTTTTTAGTTTGACGCTTTGGAAATTTGGAAAAATTGCAAAGGAAATAAAATTGAAAATTTATAAAAATTTCTAGAAATTGTAAGAATGTTTCCTAAATTCGTAGATTTAATTAATTGTCATATTTCTCTACAAGCAAGATGCTTACAACTTATAAGTGAATCAAAAATCAAAAAACTTCAAAAGTATTCAAAAATCATAAAATATCTGAAAGCATGGACAATTTTTACGAAATTTTGAAAATTTTGAGTAAGTTTTTCCATTTTCGAAATTTCAAAAATGTTTTAAAACCAGAAAACATTGACAATACCCACGATTCTAATCAATGTTTCAAATTCGAAGAATGTATAGAAATCGAGAAACTAAACATAAATATTGTAATAATGCAACATGTCGAGAATTCCGTAAAACGTCGAAGTCCGTACAGTATTCCCAAAATTTGTTTATTGAATTACGTTTTACGGTATGTTGATAATCGAAAATATTCAATATAAATCTAGAATATCAGAAATTTTTGATAAATATTGTAAATTATAGAAATACTAACAAGAGTACGGCGATTCTTCAAAATCACTTCAATCTCACTCTAGAATTACCTTAGTCTCATTTGCAGATTTCTCACCAACTATCCAATATCATGACCTTATTCTTGTTAAACATGAAACCCCAACGATAAATAGTATCAACTTACAATGCATTTTTACATCTAATAGTTGTAAACAATATTATTTAATCTTTTTTTCACATGATAATGTATCAGCGGATAACTGTGCTCTTGTCAATGTTCCAAATATTTACGTCTCGAAAAATCCCATATGTTTCAATTCTTCCAACTAAATTGCACATAATAGTAATTGATGATTACGTCAAAACGTAAAGGGCATCTGTTTCTTCATATCATTACGAGAAAAAACGCATTCGTATTGCATATTGCACTTGAAATCGCTGCTCCCAATTCTGACATCTTCAGCTTCCCTTGTGTATTTAGCGACATTTCTTATCATGTCATTGGAACTTGATCAATTATTGAGTGAAAATAAAGAGTCTAACTGGAACTTGTCAATAAAATGGCCGCTTTTTCCGGTACGATCATGGGAAAAGTTGCACGCGAGTCGCCGCGATGTTCCTCGCGCGAAATTAACGATAATGCCTGCCCAACGACGTCGATCCTCGCATGCCAATTGCCAAGCTCGCCGACCCAGATGCGGCATTTCCTGCAAGAGATCGCAGAAACAATCGTAGGACGCAATCTTTCGTGGGCCGCGGAGTCTCTCGATTCTCTTTCAACACGGCGCCGGCGAGCTCGTATTGTTGCTCTCCGCGAAAGGCGCCTTTTCCCGTGCAGCAGCGGATATTGACGTGGAGGTGGAGTGAAAGACTTTGAGAGGAGCTTTGGCTGGAGTGCTTGACGCCGGAGCAAATAGGACAAAAAAAAAAGAAAAAAGAGAAAGAAATAGTTCCGGAGGTGGAAGAAAACGTTTCTCGCGCCATGGTGATGGAATTCGCTTTTTATTTATTTTCATGTCGTGGATGGGAGTTTTTTTCAATGAACAATAGGGGTAGGCGATACGCATAGATATATCGGAATATCAAATTCCTTTCTGATATATCAGACGTCTGAATCTGAATGACTTACATTTTCGAAATCAATTAAATGTGTATGTAGAGAACAATGACGATAAAATAAAAAAATATCAACATTTTTCAATGATCGATACATTAACTGAATTCGTATATGAAACTATAAGCTATATCAAAAGCAGGAAGACTTTTCAGCATACCATAAAGTTTCTTGAGTTGTTCTACTGTTGGAACCCTGTTAAAAGTTGTTAAACAAATTATTTAAACTCAGTCAAAACAATTACCTTTCACTATCCTCAATGAGTCAAGCATCAATTTCGTATGCTAATATTCCACAAAAGTAGGCATGCTATGGGGATTCTGGATCCCCCCCCCCCACTCCTCGTAAACCTAACTCAAGTAGAACAGCACTAGTCTGACCTAATCTAAGTAAAAGCTTCCAGGCAGAAAATTATCAGGGAAAATCCATACATTAGTGTGGCCCTAGATGGATCAGCCGCTATATAGGAAACTCGTGATTAGGACTACTAGTTGATAAAATCTAGATTTCGTCAGACCTTTCCGGGCATTATCTTGGCCCTCTACAGGATTATTCATGTAGGGGCGCCGTCACGAATGATCTAGACAATCCCAAGCTAGCTTTAACTAGATGTGGCCTGGATAGAAAATTCTATCAAGGCCCCATCTAGGACTACATTAGGATTGCCACTGTTCTGGGGTTTGCACTTAAAATCTAGACAGGCCCCTTATAGATTTGACTAGTCAAATCTACTTGAAAGGCCCACGACTTAATCAGGGCAAATCTAGCTAGAGTCATTAGAAATCGAGTCGAAATTTCTGCCTGGGTTTTTATGTCGATACATTTAACAATTTTCTCATGTGGGAAATACAAACATAAACAAGCGACATAGAAATGAATTTTCGTTTTCTCGCAGGTCTGTAGTAAACGAGAGTTGTGCTTTCCGACTGTCTGAAAGTTTTATCGGCCGTTTATGAGCTCGCGCCTGACCTGGCCTGACGCGATAAACGCGCTACGTTTTCCTCGCTCGAGGATCACGGCGAGCGCCTGTTTTCGAGCGCACGACCGAGCTCGCCGTTCGTGGCGACACGCGAAGCCTCGAAAACTCGGCTTCACGAAACTTGGAAGTTACTCCTGCGGAATCCTTTATTTTGCGGCGTTGGAAAGTGAAAATCGTGCTCAGCAACGGAATGTCGAGCTCGCGAGGGATTCGCTAGGAATGAGCAATTACCGATACAGGCAAGTGTTAGGAAAATTGCACTTACCGAATCTGTAACAGTGACATCGTGACGGATTTTTTTTTTAAATCAAGAGAAGAGGAAAATTTCTATTGAAAAGAGAATTACATGACAAATGCCTGACATTCTTGAATTGCGAATGTTTTGAAGAAGAACGACATAACGCTATTTTTTTAAGAGGGTGTATCTTTCTTGAAAAAATATAATCTAATAATATATATAAAATAATGTAATTATCGTAGTCATTAGCACTCCAAGCATAGAGGCGAAGGAAGGTTGTTTATCAATTTTCTTTTCAATATGCATAATAGTTTGGAACATTTTGGGCTCAAAACTGAATAGCTGGAAAGATATTTTCTCAAGGAGTTTGACGACTTTTTAAAAAATTAAAATATTTTTGACCAGTTTTCACTATTTTTCAATTTCAGAAAAGAAATTTATTACGAAGTTTGTCAGCTACTTTTAAAACATCGGAACACCCGTGAAATTTACAAAAAAGTACATAATAATCTTTGTACATTTTGGAGGTTACTATATTCTGGCAAAATATGCAAGATCATGTTGCTAGATTTTGAAAAATAAATCAGAAATACATGAAAAATATGTGATAACGAATCAAGGAAAATTCTTACAATTCAGACAAATTTTCATTACATTTTGGAGGTGTGAAGTAATTTTAATTGATATCAAAATTTCGAAAAATTATTATTATATAAAAACATCGAATATCTTGGATATTGTCAATAATACCGGATAATTCAAAAATATGTGAAACTGTCAAAAAAAATATTTACATTTTGTGTATTTAATTTATATTCACATGGATCTTAACTACTTATGGTAGGTTTTTTTTTCTTTATTCCAAATCTGAAAGATCCAAGTCTTTGAAAAATAAGAAAAATCTTAACGAGTTGGATGAAATTTTTTATAATTTCAACAGTTTTTTATCTTCCATATTAGAGTTAAAATTTTTCTTATTTTAAAAAATGAAAAAACTTCATAAATTTTTAAGCTTGTCCAGTTTCTTTAAAAGTTTAAAAATTCTAGTGAATGTTAATGAATTTCAAGAATTGTATTCTTTATCATATTTTTTTTTTAAACTTCGTGATCATAATTTTTTCCTAATTAAACAAAATCCAGAAAATTTTGAAATATCAAAACATTATGAAAAATAAAAGTGTATTGACAAAGTTTTGAAAAATATCAAAGTTTTTGGATAGTTTTTACGATTTTTTTTTATTTGGGAAATGTAAAAAAACATAATTACCTTCAAGCTGTCAAAAAATTTCATAAATCCGAAAAATTATTGGAACAGTAAAAAATATCTAAATGTTTAGTAGATTTCTTTCGAATAAACATTTGGATATTTTTTAATTTTCAATGAAAATTTGATAAACAGTACACTTATAATAAAAGTACGTAAAACTTTGTACACATTTTTAATAACTTGTGAAAGTATCAAATATCTTGTGTTTCAAATTAGAAGACATTGGAAAATTTTTAAAACATCCAAAGTTGTCGAAGTTGATAACAATCTTAGAAAATTGTATTAATTTGTGTAATTTAGGAAAAGTTCATTTATCTCCAAAATTGTGTTTATTTTATTATTTTTTCATTTAAACATTCATATTACCTAATATTTTTTTTTACATCTAACCAACATCTCAAAAACCTGAAAAGGATTGGAACTTTGAAATAAACTTTAAAAGAATTCGAAAAATTTCGAATAATCTGAACAATGTTAGAAAATTCAGAAAATTTGAAACATAAAAAAAGACCGACAATTGTGAAACTATCAATAATTATGAAAAATTACTATAATTTGTAGAATTTCAGAACATTTGTATTAATCTTGTAGATAGTAAAAGATTTGAAAATTATTAAAACTGCAAAGATTTTGTAATACCGTTTAAATTTCAAATATAAGAGAAAAATCGAATTTTTTATGGTACAGAGACGATCGATGATTTTAAAAATTTCGATAAAAATATTGTTTTGAGATATTAATAAATTTTCGAAGCTTATAAAAATTCAAAAAACTCAATATTATAGTAAAAATTTGACGCTTAGTAGATTTTTAGAAAGGCATATTTATGTATCTAACTAGATTTTAAAGCTGGTTTTAATTTCATTAACTTGTACTAACTCAATAAAGTAAGTACAAGAAAATTTTCGAAAAAAACGCTCAGAGAGATAATAATTACCAG
Source organism: Platygaster robiniae (assembly GCA_028476575.1). Classification (NCBI taxonomy): domain Eukaryota; kingdom Metazoa; phylum Arthropoda; class Insecta; order Hymenoptera; family Platygastridae; genus Platygaster; species Platygaster robiniae. Next base: position 24,703,288 of record CM052021.1, read on the forward strand.
CTCTAAATGAATGTACTAAAATTTGTATGCCTGCAAGTATCAAAAAAATTATTTTTTTCCAGTATATGCGAAGAAATGCCGTGTCATTTTTTTTCATAAATCGAAAATTTTCATTTAAAACCACCCTCTTTCTAATATCAGTAATAATTTTTCCAAAATCTCATAAAATGATATTAATTATACCCAATCTTTCAATGCAATTCTTCAAAATAAATCAAACTAGCTGAAAATCCCTGAATTTTCACTTCTTCAGAAACATAATAGAATCACACCCTACTACCCAAACATACAACATCCAATTCAATAAAGGATCGCAATTTCCACCAGCTTACAAAACGTTGATTCCTCCATATTCAGATGCCCCCTTATTTCCATACACTCATTAAAACGAATTCCACAACCTATTCCATTGAACCATCTAGCCAACTCCCCCTTGCCCCTCTCTCCACTTCGCATAACCTTTTCTCCATGTACATTCATCCATTCATCCCGGATTTTCGTGCCCTTCGATTCGCTAAAGATCCGCCCGAGTCCTGGAATATAACGAGGGCGCTTTTTCCAAGCCCCTTCCTCTCCTTTTTCCCAAACCCCTCGAAAAAGCCACGTTAATCAATCGACGTTTAAATGATAAGAAGCAGGGAGAAAAAGGGATTGAGGGGAGGATTACTCTGTCCGACGATTAGTATTACTGCGGACCCTTCGCCATCTCCTTTGAAGGATTACAATTAATAATCTCGTCGTTATTCCGGAATTACGATAGCTTGGGTCAGTACGATCCTCGAGTCCACTTCTATCGTTGGCATTCAAAGTAATACCAAATAAATTAATTTGCATTTTGATCAATGGAACGAGTTCTCGCTCGTACTTTATGTAAACCACGCCCCCCCCCCCCCAACCCACTCCATCGCCTACCCTTTTATCGTGACTGAATTGTATCGGTTGGATTCAAATTGCTTTTTCACCCCACGTTCTTTACATATTTGCAGTCATCAAAAAGACCGAAACACTCAATTGCTGCTACGGTTTACGACGAGGAAGGGAACGGAGGAAATTTCGAGGAGTCAAGGAGAAGGAAATACAGAGTTAGTGCGATTGTGGGAGTGTAGTAACAAACGGTTTTGGCTTGAGTTTTGGCGTTTTTTATGTCTTGAACGCACGTGCTCTTACGAAAAATTCAGATAAATTTGACTGTCGATAGTCTATCCATTTAACAGTCAGAACAAAGAATAATCAACTATTTGACACGATTTGAGTGTTTATTGTGATATTGATTGTCGATTGACTGTCGACACTCAACTGAGTGGTACAAAATTACAGTCAACTTTACAGTCGATACTCGAATTTGACAGTAATTTTGTAACAGTCAAGTAAATGTCGACAGTCATTCAACTGTCAACAGCCAATCTTACAAAAAAACAGTTAAATTTAAGGGTTGACAGGCAAATTTACTTTGATTGAACAAAAGTTGAGTGAATGTCAATAGTTTATTGACTGCCAATAATCAAGTTAACTGTAATTTTGTAACAGTTGATCGAGTGTTGACCGTCAAGTTGGCCGCATTTCGTGACAATCAATTGATTGTCAACAGTCAATCGATGTGTAACACTTAATATTGCAAAAAACAATTGATTCGGCTATATTTCGTAGCTGTCGATTTTACAAAAAACAGTCAAATTTGACGGTTGACAAACAAGTTGACTGTAATTTGGCAACAGTTTATTGAATTTCAATAGTCAATTGACTGGCAGCAGTTAAGTTGACTGTATTTCGTAACAGTCACTTAAATGTAAACAGTCAATATTACGAAAAAAAGGGCAATTCACTTAATTGGACTTCTATTCGTAATATTGGTTGTTGACAGTCGATTCACTGGTTCAAAATTACTGTAAAATTGAAAATTGATAGTCCAATTCGACTGTAATTTTTGAACAGTCGACTGAATGTCATGAGTCGATTACATTTCATAATAGTTGAACGAGTGTCAATAGTGAATTGATTGTCAATAGTCAAGTTGACTGTAATTTTGTTACAGTTAATTGAGCGTTCACAATCAAGTGGACAGTAATTTCTTTCAAAGTCGATCGACTGTCAACATTCAATTGTACGTCGATTGTCAAGTTGAATGTAATTTCGTAACATTCAAAGTCAAGTTGACCGTAATACCATAATAGTCATCTAAATATCGACAGATGCATGTTGACAGGCAAGTTGACTGTAACGACAGTTAATTGAGTGTCAATAATCGATTGGTTGCTAATTGTCAAGTTGACTGTATTTTGTGATAGGTCATTTGAGTGTCGACAGTTAATCGACTTTTGTCAGTCTACATTACAAGAAAACAATTATTCAACCTAAATGGACTATTTTTTGTAATATTTTTTCACTACAGTTTATAGTTTGTTGGCGTTTAATTGATTGGTACAAAATTACAGTTAACTTGACAGTCGATAGTCAAATTTTACTGCAAAATCGTCACGGTGAAGCAGGTGTTGAAAGTTAATTGACTGTCGGTAGTCAATATTACAAAAAAACAGTCAAATATGACAATTTGTAAGTAATTCGACTGTATTTCTGCAAAAGTTGATTGAGTGCCTATATTCAATTGACTGTCAACAGTCAATTTGTAAATAATTTCGCATCTGGTAATCGAGTGTTGACAGTCAAGTTGACCGTAATTTTGTTACATTCGATCGACTGTCGAAAGTCATTCAAATGTCGACTGTTGAGTTAACTATAATTTCGTAACAGTCAACTTCAATTTTTTTTTTTTTAATTTTACCCGATTCTCAGGTCAAATTTTATTACTTTCAGTGTCGGACGTTGATAGTATATGCACAGAGTCATGAATTTTAAAAAAGTAGATCAATGAATGAAGTGCTCTAAAGAAATACTAACTCAATTGAACCAGACGCTCAGTTTATAAAAGTTCAATCATTGAATACTTATAATTGCAAAGCAATTATAATGTAAAAAACAAGTGATATAATGCAATTATCAGCTGCAGTCGTTCAGACTTTCAACAAAGCAAACTTTAACGGATATTGATTTAATGTTTATAACTTGCAACAGTCGATGTAATTCTAGCGAATAAAGTTACAGGGAACAACAATTAACTAGACTGTGAAACTGTAAATGTTTGATTGTCGACATCCGAGTTCACTCGCGTAACAGTTAAAGTTTGTCCATCAACATTAGATTAAATTTGACCATCGAAAATCGATTCCACTGTCAAAAGTCCATCAGTGAAAGTTAAACAGTAAATTTTTACTGCTTTTTTCTATACAGTAAGCGAACTCTACCGAAAAATTTTGCAATTTGAACCCTATCGATACATGGGACTCATTCCTATTGAAATTCAATACGATCCTTGCTAAAAAAATAAAATATCCGCTCGAGTTTTTGAAACTTTTCAAGTCCTCTTTTTGACGCGCTCAATTTCCACTTTTTCATTTCGACGAACAATGAAATTCCAATCTTTTTATGCGAAAAACATCTCATAGCGGGGAAAGGAGATGCATCTTTTTCGCAGTTCATCTCAGCGCTGGCTTTGATAACAGGCCTCGCGGAGCGTAAAATTATCATTCCGTATCCGAAAGGAGCGAAAGCCCCGTCTCGCGATAAGATTCGGCGAGGATGACGCGGAAAAGCCGGCCAATAAAAACGACTCGCGTTTTCCTCGCAATTTCAATATTGGAATTCCCGAGCTTTCGGGCGAAAGCGAACTTCCTAGACTCTTTTTTCAGCAGGCTATTTTCTTCTAACCCTCGTCATGCGTTTACCCTAGACTTTGTCTTATTCGATACTCGTTTTTTGTTCCCTAAACTATTGTATTTCCAAAGCACGGTGTTTTTCAATGAGTTCTTTTAAGATCCACGATTGTGTACAAGGGTGAGAAAATTGGGGGGGCGGGGGGAGTGGGGTGTTAAATTTCATGTAATGATTTATTTTCCAATGTGAAAAATCTGAGAATCGCAGATTTTCTTTGACATTACTCATTTTCAAAATAAGATGTTTTTTTATGTCTTAGAATTTTAAATCATTTTGTTTTTCAGAAATTAACTACCCGTTGCAATATGTTCGAATATTCAAAAAATATAACACGTTATTCAAAAGTTAAAATTTTTACATTGCCACTGAACAAACATGTATAAGAACTCATCGAAAATGGGAAAAACACAGATTCACCAGCACGAATTTCCCGGCCAAAAACGCAAACCCCGCATATTATTTACATTTTCGCAGCGTCCGCGAGTATTTACCGCCTAACGCGGTCGCGGTTTAATTAACGCCGCGCTTCTATTCGGCCACGTCAATTATCCTGCGATTCATCACGCGAAACCAGCGGCGTTGCAGCAAAATTTTTCATGAAGGGGCAAACTCTAATGTCAAAAGTGCCAATATATACTTGAAAATATATATTCTTTTTAATTCATCAATGGAAATTGCTTTTAGCATAATTCTGTAAGTCAAGCTAAAAAACACGTTATGAACAGTTCTTTCGAATTGGATAACATTGACGTAGCATCAAGAAAAACATAAAAATTCAGACGTACATTCGTCGTGTTGATTGAAATAGATTTAAGATTTTTATCAATTTTCGTCACTGTTTATTGTTTCGTTGCGAAATAAAAATATATCCCAATTGATTTCTCGAGCGCTAGTAATGTCTTCACTGAGTTTAATGTGACGTCGAATGTGCTTCATTTCCCAGACACGCTACGGCGATGCATGATTAATGGAAGATGGTATCGGTAGTTAATTCCTCATACTTTCGTTCGCAACGGATAACTTAATAGTTAGGCATCTCGTTCTTGCGTAATGGACGCGCGGTGCCGAACATCAATCAAACAAAAAAGCCTCGACAAAGGCCGTAATTTCAACGGTAATTGTGCACTCGATCAACGAATATTCAATCTCCTAATACAAATACCTCGCGGACCGTGGATTTTTCATCCCGTTTGCGACACGTAATCGTAATTTTCGTGTTGCGCGAGCTTTGAAAATAGGCAGTAATGAGTTATTACGCGGTTGCAGAGAATCTAAATGACAGCGTTGACATCTAATTTATTTAAGGAATGTGAGTATTTTGTACACTGAGAGATTCAAGTATAGGGGTGGATACGTAATTCAAGTTATGCGAGAAATTTTCAGAATGAATCAATGAATGTAAATAAAATTACTGCAGTTTACAGAGCCGTCTCAAAAGGGGGAAGTAGGGGGCGGGGCTAATAGAAAAACTTATTTTTCTTCCCTATATATTTTTAATATCATAATTACTTCGAATTACGAGAAACATGAAACTACCGGTCGTCTTTAGAATACTTGAAATTTAAAGAGTAATACTGCATTGCAAAAATCTATAAAAATAACTGAACATCAATGTAATTTTAATACCTAAAGCGAAGGAATAAAAATCTTCTAAGAATTATTTAAAAAAAAGAAAATTTATCCAGTTGTGTATAAAAAAAAGGAGAAAGATATTGAAAATACTCATAATCAAAGAAATGCAAAAAATTGTGGAAGTAGTAATTTTTTTTTTACTCTTGATATCAAATAAAATTTGAATTTAACAGCTACAAATTTTAAAAATCTGGTAAACAACAATCTGCGAAAATACTAGGAAATTATAAAAATACTAGAAAATCTTTCGACGCCTCATCAATTAAAAAAAATACATACAATGTTCGTAAAATCTTTTAAATTTCTGTAGATATGATTTCCTCTGTAATCTAGAAAAATACTCAAAATCTGTATGATTCCGGTTCCTAGTGCCCAAAAATCTAGATAACTTTTCAGAAATCATTGAAAAATCCAAGAAACCTATAAAATAAAATAATTGAAGAATAAATAATAGATATAAAAATAGTATATTGCGTAACAGGCACGGATGTGCGAATTTCCCCGTTTCGCCGAATTCGCACATCCGTGCCTGTTACGAACGATATTTTATGTACCGAGGGCATAGAAAACGTGTTTAGAGATCTCGAGCTGGCATAGAAACGCGTTTTCTATGCCAGAGGTACATAAAATATTTTTTCTTCATGTCATAATAGTTAGAGAATTTGTACTTTCTTTCGAATTGAATTTTATTCATTGAATTCTATTTAGTGAATGAAATGGTTAAATTAAAAAAATAAAAATTTCTAGTATTTAAAACAAAAAAATAAAAAAAAATTTTTGTGGAGTTAAGTTTTGAACTCTAATTTTACCCTGTAACCTGTGACATGGATTTTCTAGAATTAAAATACCTTTTTCTTCAAAAATGATGCAATTTAAGTAACTAAATAAGAATATTACTGGCAAAAATGAGACATTGGAGACTACAAAATAAAAATAAAAACAAAACTGAATATTATAATTGATATCATCGATGGATTCTCTGGACTTCAGGAATAAATAAGAAAAATTGCGGGATGGTCGAACCTAACGTTTAAAAATATTTTTCTTGGTTTTCCAGTCACGAAAAGTAGATGATTGATGGTGATAATTATGTTGCAGCGGTTTCAGGTACTCGAGTAATCATTAATTTTCTAAATTGTAGGGATGTTTAAACTTTAAGCATGAAGTTATCACGAAGTTGACTCGCTATCCAGTTATACACTAAAACATGAACGTTACCATATTAATATTTGTCAGTTATATGTCCATTACCGTAGCATGAAAACTTCGTGGAAATAATTTTTACTGAGAAAAAAATTATTAAAATAGTTGTCATTTTATGTCACCTTTAAGAAATTACTAGTTAGATAAAAAAATGATTTCTTCTTGACACTCAATCAATTTTTCAGAAATTTAGACATTGAATGTATGATTTTTCTCCATAAGATTGATTAATTATTATTTTTTTCAACATTACATTTTCAGAACTGATTTAAAGGTATTCAAGAATCATGAATGAGAAATTTGCAGGATTTCGAAATCCAAAAAAGAAAAGATTACTGACACTGTCCATTGTTTAATGATTTTTGAATTTGGCATTTAAAAAAATATATAGTGACCTACGCACACATTTCTATGTGATCTAAAAGCCTGCAATTTTTTCTCCAGTTCTCTTCCAATTCCATTTCATAATTTCCCAGTTTGTGCTCTACAAACTACTAACCGTAATCCCTTAGAAAGTGACTTTGACATCGAATTCCCGTAAACGGTGTATAAGAGAAAATTCCCACGATTCCACTGGAGACCTCATTTCCGTCAAACCTTCGCTTTTTTTTTCATTCTACGGTAATTTCAAAAGGAAACGCGAGTATTTGCTGTGATCTCGTGAGACATCACGAAACTCTCGCAAAAACACTCATCAAACTTCGCACATACCACGAAGAAAACGAAAAACAGGAAATAAAATGTCCCCTCGCTCTGGTAATGGTTCAATTTTCTAACAATTAGGGTCTGGAGCTGTAAAAAAGTCAATTTTTTTGAAGTACTGACAACACGTGCAAAATAGCTTGCTTCCATAATTCTTGAAATAATGAAAATGAGCTCTTCTCATCCAAACATGAAATTAAACATCCCAAATTAAGTGAATAAACAGAAAGAATCTTTGCATTGATCATATTCTTTTCAAGTTTCCTGAAAAATACAATCAATTTTGGTTGAATCTACATGTTTTAAGAACATAATTGTGCCAGAACTACCCTGATATTTCTAACTACAAGTTTATCCAAATCTGGGGTCTCTGAAATATCAAAAAAACAAATTATTACTATTCATCATCTACTATTTCACTAATAACGTCATATAGTTAATTTATAATTTTTCATTCCTTTTCAATTTTATACCTACCCCCTTCCACCACCCCTTGTCCGACGCCTAGATCCGCCAACGCCGACAATGCCACTGTCATCGTCGTTAAGAACTAGACCCTTGTCAGGGCTGGCGCAACATCGCGTGCGCTCGCCTCGTTCCTCAAACATGCCATTACCGTATTTTTCTGTCTATCGGCTCAATCGTGGCGGCGATTGATCATGATAAATAGACCCAATCGCCGACCACAGGATCTACGAGAGATGAGGTAGAGGTGGGGTGGGGGGGGGGGGGGGGGAAGGCCCCCGCGCGAACGAACCAAGTCCCTCGAGTGGTATAACAGAGAAGGAGCAAAAAAGCGATTATTACGGGGAAGTTTATTGGCCCCGAGATCGGTGGACTTTATTGGATAACCTTCGATCTCGTTGACCCCGCGACCGAGCGACTTCGGGCCGGCAATTATCAGCCCTTCCGCGTTCGCCACGGCCGTGAATTATAGCCGATTAAAACAATCCCGCCAGTGCACGTCACGCCACTCATTAGGGCCTTTTTCCCGACCGTTTTAGAAGTGAAACTTCTATTGGCGTGAGGGCGCGAAATTCTACCCGAGTCGAAATCAGAATCAGAATTATAACCAACTTGAACCTATTAGATCGGATTTGAAACCTTCATGACCTGTGAAATCTGAAATAGCACGCAATAATCGTCGTGAGTGGTTTTTCAACTATTTTAACTTACGCTTTCGAAATCAAGATCGAAAGTACAACCGATTGAACCTGGGAAAAACGAAGACAAACTTTCACGACTCTCTGTTTTTAAATTGAATCAACACTTTGAAAAATTCGATTATTGAAAAGACTATATTGAATGATAATTTTCTTTTCCTCCAAGTCGAAAAAATTTATCACATTACTTGCGTTTGCTAATTATCACTGAATTTAAGGAAAACAAATTTTTATCATCCGTAGTAACGTTCCGCTTTTGAAAAACGCATATAAGTGGAATCGGTCTCTCGGAGCCAAATTTTTTTTCAAAAGTTTCATAACACTGTCCATTGCAATGTCGCTCGTCTGATTTTTGGTTTATTGTGAATTTTTGACTGCTTCCCCAGTTTTTTGTTAATCTATGGAAAATTTTGGGGTTGTTCTTCTTTTTATCTAGTGACATGATGTACTCATTGAATGGACATGTTTTTTGAAGTTTTTTGATTGTATCTAACGGGAAATTCACTCCTGAGGAGGGCCTCAGATGTAGGCTGAAAGCTAGAGAAATTGTATTAACGAACAAAGAAGATTTTCGATTGTAAAAGAATTCGTTAATTTTGAAAAAATTTGGCTCCAAGAGACCGATTCTGCTTATATGCAAATTTTTATTGCTATTTTAAATAAATACGCGAATATTATTACATTGCACAATGTGCAAAAGTTTGTTCAATCACGTTTAATTAGCGGATATTCCAAAGCATACAAATCGTCAATTTTCATCGATTGTAATAGGGATAATGTGATCCCTGCATCTTAAGAGGGGGGTCTAGCTGACTTGTGACAGCTTGTGACTCAGAGATAGGGAAGGTAGGTATCAAGAAATCCTGAAAATCGGTTCATTTTATTGATGAACAGCCCATTCAGCATGTAATATTTCAGAAATATTTCTTAAACATTTGAAAATATTCCAGAAAAGTTTCGGAATATTTTATGTCAACTGGGAGCTCCTTGAATGTAAAATCTACGCTTTGAAAAGAACGCATTTTTTGTTTTTCTAAAAATATAAAAACAATAGAGATACATAGATTTCTTGTTGAACGAACTTACTTCTCTTCGAAATTTTCTTTTCTGACGTTGTGACGAAAATTGTATGTTGACAAGGGAAGAAAATTCATTCTGATCAAATTAAATTTATTTCTTATATATTATAAAAATATAATTCAAAATCATTTATATCCAAAGTGAAAGTTAGTTTATATTTATAATACAATTTAATGCCTACTGCGATCTGCTATACTTATATTTTCAAGGCTTTTTGAATTCTGGCGCATTTTTAACCCAGATCGTTTTTTGTTCTTTGTTTCGATTTTCATTTTATATGTCAATATGCGTTAAAAATTGTTTTTAAGTGTTGAAAGTTGATCAAAAGTTTGAAACATAGGCCGAAAAAAAATGCTTTTATTGAATAGATAATTAGGAAACCCGAGCATTTTCAGGTCAAAATCCTCACGATTGATGGTAAGTTAATTAAAATATTGTCAATTTTCAAGTATTCGTTAGAAATGTTCTTTTTAGTACGTTTTTTTGATTAATGTCCCTATGAGGAAAACTGGACAAACGAATATTTTTGAGAATATTGATGGCAAATTTTTATTATATTTTGCGTTACTAGAGCTTGTATCATTTTGAAAATGTTGAAAATTGCCGTGTATTTCATGCCAAAATCGCACATGCGCAATGTGGCAGATTTTTCGCCGCTGTTGGTTATACATGGTTTAAATGAGGTTCAAAATAAAACCTAGTTAAGGTAGTTCTTGCACTTGGGCAATTTTCTATAGATTTTCCTGAAAATTTCAGAATTTGATCTTGATATTGAATATAATCTATGCTAAAAATTTAATAATTGCTTACCGCACTGATTTTTGAGTAATAATTTTTCGAAATTAACATGCGCGTATATGGGAAATCGTGCATTTCCGCTTATATTTCAAGAACTTTTCCATAATTAATTCTGAAAAAATTACTGAAAATCACTTTTATCATGAATATCAACCTTGCAAAAGTTCAACAAGGGTTACCGAACTATTTTTTGATTAATTTACAAAAAACACCTATAACTATCACTTTTGTACAGACCATAGGTAGGGCGAGATATAAAAAAAAAGTTGCGATGTTGCCAAATATACGAATTTAAATTGCGGAGCTGAATGAAGTTGGCCACGCAAGACTCTGTGACTAAATTCAATATCTTTCAAGTGCAAGAACTACCTTAAGGCATGAAATCCGTAAAGTCGATAACAACTGCCATGTTTATGGTGTAAAGTTAGTTGAAAATGAGCTCAGTTTGAACCGATGAGAACCGAAATATCCTTGATTTATTTGGTTCAAAGTTTGATTCTAATTTCGACTCGGGTAGCCTTTGCCCGCAGCTTATACCTTTATGGTACACAGCGGGATGGAACGTCAGTCTAGCGCGCGAAGTCATTTTAAAAATTGTCTAAAATATTTCAAAAAGCTATGGTTATGTGCGACTCTATATACACACTTTTTTTTACGATTTGGACCTTCTTCACTAGCTGTATAAAACAGCATTTTCGTCAGTTTTAAAATTCAAGATGCATTTATTTTCATGATCCATTATTGTTAGAAAATAGCATTTTCAACAAACCTATATTCGCTTAAAAGGTTTTCACAAAACCTGAGGTTTTTTTTTTTGGTCGGAAAATAGCGACGTGCACTAATAACGCACGCGGTTGTTAAAATGTCGGGGAAATGTTGATTCAGAGGCGTCGTATTTTAATGCCCCCGATACGCGGACGTGCCATATCGGCGATTGCCGGCTTTTGGCCGCAGTTCGAAACGTGTCAACGTTGCGACCGCAAACACGGGGTGCTGTATGAATGGTTGCGGGAGGGGGGGGGGTCGTTATGTTGGCATAGCGATTTGAGGAAAAGGGAGTGTATTTATCACTAATGCCATCATTGAAGGAATGGTAACGAATCGCTTCCCAGCGAACGTTTTAGTAATTGTAGAAACAAGATTTGGAAAATTATGATAATTTATTTATGAGGTTGTTTGTAATGCTGATTTGGAAAAAGTTATTATTTAATCAGTAAGTATAATTTGGAGGAAAAATTCCCTTGCAAAGTATCTAATAAATTTTTTCCAAGATGATAGATATTAATATCAAAAGAAGTTTTCGATATGCTAGAATTTTTTTAATTTTGACGCAGACTTCTAAAAAGAAATAATTTTTGATCACCTTAGATGATATGATTGCAAAATTTGTGAAAATCCATTCAAGAACGACAGAAGGCGATTTTTTCGGGTGGTTACGAAATGACTCGAGTATTATATAGATACGCATGATAATGTTTTTGCATTTTAAAAAAATTACAAAAATTCCTTGTGAGTTGGACAAACGTTTATGATCTTTGGGAAATACTTAAAGTAGTTTTTCATTTGTTTGAATTGAAAAATCTATAAACGTCAAAACTTTTTTAAATTGTTAGTAATTCTGAAAAACTCGCGGAATTGGTGAAATTCCTGAAAATATTAGTTTTGTATAGTGGGCTCAGAAACATGTCTTTTCTATTCAGAAAATCATCGTGCATATGCATTATGCACAATAATTTTTTTTTTTTTCAAATTTTAAATAAGTATTTGGCGTACTAGTACACGTATTCCGAATAGTAAAAAAATCTTAATAAGCTGGACAAATTTATATTAAATTTTGAAAATTCAAGTAGTTGATATAATCTTTAAAATTTTCAAAATTTAGAAAAATCAGAAACACACTAAAGTGAAAAAAATGTCAATAATTCCGATGAAATCAAAATTTTTGTAGAATATCAGAAAATTTTCATATTTTTATAAATTGTTTTCATTATTAAATTCCTTTTAAATATGCATTGTAAAATTCTGTATATTTTGAACGAAAAGTCGAAATACATAACAAATATTTGAAAAAACACAAGAAATTTTTGTAGCTATAGATTTTAATGAAATTTTGGAAGTTTTGAGTAGGTGGTTTATTGTTAGAATTTTTCAAAATTTCGAAAGATGTAATGCAATAAAAATTTTAATCACTGTTTATAATTCTGAAATAATGAACATTTTTCAAGGATTTCAGGAAATTTCCATTAGTTTTGTGAATTTTGTTCATTATTTTATTTCTTTTAAATGTGCATTGTTATACTCTGACTATTTTTAACATAAATTTGAAATACTTGTAAAGTATTTTAAAATTATAAGAAATCTTTGTAAGTTGCAGGTAAATATTTTTATGAAATTTTCAAAGTTTTGAGTAGCTGGTTTGATGTTAGAAATTAGGAAAATTTCGAAACATCATAATGCAGTAAAAAATTTTAGAAACTGTTAATTATTCTAGAAAATTGAAAATTTGTCTACGATTCCAGAAAAAAATCATCAGATTAGTAAATTGTGTTCGTTGTTATATTTCTTCGAAATTTGCATCTAAATATATTTTTTTTGGATTTTTTGAAGAACTTGGAATGGATTTAAAAATAAAGAATAATCTCGATAAGTTGGACGAATTTTCATGAAATTCCGAAAACTTTGAAAATTCTGCATTACGTTTCAAAGTTTGAGAAAATCAGAGAACATTCGGAACTTGGAAAATTGCCAATTATAATTCTTTAAATCAAGGAATTGGTAGAATTTAGGAAAATATCAAATAATATTGTATATTGCGTTTATTAGTATATCAATGATTTCTTGATAGAAATATGCATGATAATGATTCTTAGATTTTCTAAGAAAAATCTGACAAAACATGAAAGTATTAAAAAATCAACATAAATTTTCATGAGCTAAACAAATATTTCTAAAATTATTGAAGTTTTTGATAGTTGGTATGATGTTGAAAATTTTTTAAATTTCGAAAAATCATCACACACTACAATTTTGATAATTTTCAAAAAATCGAAAAAAATCATAAAAATTGTCAAGTGTCAGAATATGTTCAACAATTTTGTTAACTACGGTTACTAAATATGGATAATAATACATGTTGTTTATTTCTAATAAAAATTCATAATACTAAAAAAACTTGTGAGAATTTTTTAAAATTTGCATGTCAGGCAAAGTTTTGTGAATTTTGAATAACTATTACGTACGAAGTGTCAAAAATTTTTAAATACCAAAAACTTACAAATTTCAAAGATTCTTAATGAGATTCTGTAAAATCCGAAAAAAATTAGAGAATTTCAGAAAATATACATCAATTTTGTAGATTGTAGAAATGTTTGAAAATACTATAGAAATAAAGAAACTCTCTGGTATTTTTAGAATTTTTAGACCAACAATTTTTGGAAAAAATTTAATTTACTACACCACACTCACATCTTCGCCGCCCCTAAATCCATTATAGTAATTATCATAATGAATACCTCCTAAAATCTTTGATTATTTCAATCTTCAAACGTTTTTACAACATACATAAACTTTAAAATTCTCTAATAATGATTATCAAATTCGTACAAAATTTCAAATTTGTAAATGTAAAAAATTCATCATTGACAGTTTTTTGTCCTCGCAATTCAGAATATGTAATTTCTAACTTCAATTTGAAAATTCTACCTCTTTGCAATGTCGCCACATTTTATTTTTCAACTCCGAACACGATGGATATGGGAAATCAAATTCCCGAAGAATGCGTCGACATCTCGTCGCTCGCGTCAACCGGAAATTCCCTTTCGCGGCGAAAAAAATTCATTCGCGTATGACGCGTCCCATATAACGACGTAACGACGTCGTCGACCTGGCGAATAAGCGCCGACGGACGCACAATGAGCGATCGACGGCGTTTCCGAAAAAATTTTCGACGCCTGTGTCTGCGGGTGACGGGCAATCGGGGCGATTTTTCTTCCCCGCATAATTTGTTTGCCGCTCGCGAACTGTTGCGTGAAACAGCGTTATTCCGGTCGCATCGCGCTGCGAGCGTTTTATGAATTTTCGCGTCGCGTCAAGTCTAATGGATTGCCTTTCGGCCCCGGCAAAATGAAAAATGGGGGTAAATATTTGTCGGCCAGGCCAGTACGTAGATTAAAAGCAAGACGCGAATTGAAAATCGTCGGAGCGTTTGCGACAATGCACAAAAAAAAAGTTACATCGATAAAATGTAGAGATGACAATTCACGTCCTCTTGATTCTATCATAGATGATCATCTCTTGTGATTTGACCTCCATTACAAACAGGCCTATGCGGACATGGGGGAAGGGGGGGGGGGGGTAAAACCCCCCTCACGAGATCTCTCAAACGATTTCGATGAAATGCTTCTATTATTGGTTTTTACGTTTTGATATAAATTTCGATATCTTGCATTACATAATATTTTTCAGTTAACAGCGCCTGAATAGATCTTTATTTCTTTTTGGTATTTTTCGTATATGTCTTCTAAGATTTGAAAGATTGCTCAGTATTTCTGAAACTTTTCGTATTTTTCAAGATCTATAAATTGTTACAGGATTTTCTAGTATTTTTCTATATTTCTAGCATTTACATTTAAATTGTTATATATTCCGTGAATTTCGAACACTAAAATTAGGAGTTTATTAAGTTTCACGTGTTCAAAAGATTTTCAGAAAAAAGTGTCTCAATAAATATTTATTTCTTCTAGTATTTTTTTAATTTCTTCAGTTTTTTTACGATTTGAAGGAATGTTCAGTATTTCTGAAACTATTCGTATTTTTTAGGATGCATAAAATGTTGCAGAATTTTTGAGTATTATTATATACTTTACGCATTTTACTATAAATTTTTATACATAGATTTCAAGAATTCTGAGCTCTAAAATGTGAAATTCATTACATTTTTCATGTCACAAAAGAATTTTTCAGAAAACAGGTGTCTCAATAGATTCATATGTCCATCAGTATCCTTCGTATTTCATCAGTTTTTCTACAATTTGGAGGATTGTTCAGTTTTCTCGTATATTTCTGTATAAATTTCTGGAATTCGATGCTCTAGTTTTAAAAGATGTATAGATTTTTAATATTTCATAGATGTACTTGTATTTTTCTATATATGTATTATCTTTTTGTATGTCCCAATATTTATAAAATGTTAGAAAATTTTCAGGTTTTTTCAAAGATATCTTTTTGAATTCCAAGAATAAGTTTTTCTAGAATTGAAAGTTTGAAAATTTGCAGTATTTTGATGGATTTTGCAGGAAACAGTTTCTTTATAGATTTAGAGTGTCCTCAATATTTTTTGAATTTTCGAACAGATTTTTAAAATTTGAACATTTTTCTAGTAATTTTACGGTTTTCTATATAGATATATTAGAATTCAATGCTCGAGAAAGTGGAGTTCTTTGATTTCTGGAATTACAGACATTTTCGAAGAATCTATTAGCTTTTGAAAAATAGTAAATAAATTCTAGTATTTTTCGTATTTCATTTTTTTTCTGTATTCATAAAATGACGTATGGTTTTCTAGCATAATCTATAGATTTTAGTGATCCTGCAATAGATTTTAAGAACTGAGGTTTACAGTATTTTCATGTACTTATATGCAGATTTCGAAAATTTATTGCTAGAATTGTGAAAATTTCTAACAAAAAGTGAAAAAACATACTCTTCGTCGATATTTGTACATAAATTACTAATATATCATTCTGTTTCGTCTAAAATTATAAAATTATACAATTTTTATCTGAAAATAAGGAAGGTGAAAAATAACTGATATCTTAGTTTCAAACAATTTCTTAAAAAGTTAAAAATCGTTCTAATAACTTGATGAGACAGATGTGAGATGAATAACACGATTTTCGTTACTCGTTATTAAAAAAAAAAGGAACTCGTTCCTGGTATAGTTACTTGTTAATGAATGTAACGCGTTACGTTATCGTTACACTAAAAAATTGAACGTTTTAGGATATTATAATTTCAGTTGACTTATTGTATTTGCATTGCAGTCACTGCAAGCCTCTTAAAAAAGGTCGAAAAAGGGCCATAACACCACCATTTGTTGATATTTTTTTCATTAAATAATCTATTCATCGTAGCAGTCTAGAAAAGCCTACTTTTTTCCCGCTTCACGGGCAAATATAGGCTTTTTCTCCCGCTACGATAAAAAAAAAAATCGTTCACACCAGAGATAAAAATAAACTTACACCCTCGTGAGAAATTTATTTTTTTCCCTAGATGCAAAATGTACTATTGTATATTAAAGTTGAGAATGTTCTATAACAAGAATAAAACTTACATGTAATACAATTGTGTGCTATATTCATTTCAAAATAATCCAAACCAGCCTCAAAAGAGGTGTACAACCTTTTACATTTTAAAATATGTGTATAGTGTAGTAACAAAAAGTGTTTTTATTTTTTATTTTTATTTATTATGCATTCATAATACATCTAAATGTGGAAAAGAAATGAGAAACTTTTTTTTCTCGCAATTGTGTATCTGTAATCATTGAATTGCTTGTGTTAAATTTGTCGAAAACATAACAAACATTAAATATGTAAAGTAGTAGTTGTTGAAAACAAACTACGTTTTGATATTTCCTTATATATTCGATTATTTATTGATTAATTCATTTATTTATTTACTTACTTATTCTACATTCATTATCCACATCACAATGAAAGGACCATGTACTGTCAAACCAAATCAATTTCAATTGCATGTTATTCTACAAGTAAAACATAAAAGTTGAAATCCCCCCCCCCCCCAAAAAAACAGGTTTCTGTGCACGGGCCTGATTACATATGAATGATTAATAATGAACCACATAAATATTGCGGAACAAACATTGTGACAACGTCAGTATGGCCAACTTCTCAAGCAGAAAATTATCAGAAAAAATCCATGGATTACCCACTATATAGGAAACTCTCGACTGAGGCTAGATGGGCCATTGTAAATATAGTCAAAATTTCTGCTCGGCTTGTTATTCTCGAGGACGGTTCAAGATCAAATGACACGTCTAATGTCTCTAATAATATATTGACTATCAGTCAATTTCGTAAGACACGTGTTTCTTGGAGGTAAACAACAACTCTTTCGCTAGTTTTTTTGAAATCCTATAAAGAAATGAAAAAAAAAAAAAAAAATGCAATTCGGCGCGAAAACGAGGGGCTGCATTATCGCGGATGCCGATCTCGTCGTTTTTTGCGGGCTTTTTCGACTGACCTTTTTGAGGTGACCCTCGTGCGTCCCGAGGAAGACGACCGTGTAATCGCTAGTTGAAGTGGCTGCCACCGCCGTGAGGTGAGTGTCGAACGTTAACACCGGCACCGCGGCCATCGGTTCCTGCCCGCCCAAGGGCGTGTTCACGTCGAGGCCGCAAAAATCCTCGCTGATCGTTTGTAACTTCTGCAACATTCATGAAGGTACGAAAACGAGGTTAGGTTGGGCCCTGGTAATAATCATGTCATCGCGGGCGCGATAACGCGGTTTTACAAATCGCGGCCGAGCAACGGCGAGTACAGTTAGGAGCGCTGCGAGTTGCAACACCCTATTCGGCCTGCTTGTTTGGCTATATAAATCCCCGGCATTGTTCCGCGAGTGATATGAAATATCGCCGCTTTCGCGGGTAACGTTTTTCTTCTTTTTTTCAAGGAGCGGTAATTAGCCGAGTCGTGGGTTTCTCATGGGCGCGCTGGAAAAGGCAAGGGCGCACCTGGAATCGAGTTTTCGAAAAAAAACTTTCTTCGTGGCGATACTGTCTTGATATAGCTTTCTAAAATAAAAAAGTGAATGTCTGACAAGTTTAAAAAAAACGGATTTTGAATACATCCAACAAGCGTTTTGGTTGTCTGGAAAAAACCTTTTCCTTTAACACGCCAACAAGTAAACTGACACTTTTTTCCAATACGATTCTCGCATGAATAGATAAAATCTTTCCAGGCGCCTATAAAGTCATTTCAACAGAGAAGTTTATTCTGTCTAATTGATCAAGTTATCACATGTAATGCTATAGTTAATATGCAGCTGATAACTTTATCACGTCTCTAGTGATCGTATGAAATACGCGCACTAGAATTTACTTGCAAAATATGAATATTGAATAAAGTGAATGCGTGAGAAACACACAGGAATGATGGCTCTGCATATTTTCTACTCTCGAGTAATTCCAATAATTCCACAATCACAGTATTTGGAGGTTGGAAATTTTTAAATTGTCTTGGCTTACTTATGAAATGGGGTAAGAGAATACTTTTTGGAAAAAGAACATTGATTTTTTCGACATGTTTATCTACAGCTCATTCCGACCTGTCCCTTGCAAAATGAAATAGGAAAGGGTCGGTTGGGGGTTCAAACTATTTGCATTCCTCGGGACCTTTGCTGCTCTGCATGCCCTGACGAACAATTATTTGCATTCCTGGACACGAGTACGGTGGCGTCCGCTCGCCTTACGTGCCTATCGAGCCTCCTCCTTTTCCCCCTAGTCGGGCAATTATCGCCGATAAATAATCGGCAATTCCGATCGTTTTGACGTTCGGATTCCCGTTCGCACTTTGGAATATCTCTCACCCCGCGAACCGCATTGACAGCCGCTGAGATTTCAACCTCGGCATTTCTACTAGGCTGTGTGTTTTCTCTAGATACCGATAAGCTTGACATTCGCACGTTTTTAAACGCATCAAAGATTTTCTGCATTTATGTTGATAATGAACTGTTTTGCAGTAGGGTCATTATTTTTTGAATCAGTTTGGTCGTCACTGACGATTTCGGTGATTACTTTCAAATTTTTTGAATCGTCACTTAAACTAGTTTTAAAACATACGTATTTTTTATTTTAGACTGGAAATTGGTTTTTGCAGAGAGAGTCAGACTTAAGATTAAGCTGTAAAATTCAGAGTAACCTCACTTTTGTCGATAACTTTTTTTGGGTCTTTATTTCCCATCAACTAATCTTTTGATTTCAATAATTTTTGTATGAAAACGTTCGAAATTGTACGAAATTGATGAATGATGTATTGAAAATATTCCTTGAAGCGTTGTTGAATTTTTATTAGCGTAAATACAAAAATTTGTGTGTAAATAGTTTTCATATTGCATCATTTTTTTTCCTCCCGTTTTTTTTTCATTGATTGTTTAAGGTATGAACTACATTCTGTAAAAACCGTTACATGTCAAAACGTTTCGCTTGTTAGTGACAGTTTTTTTCCGATTTTCCAGCCTGTCATTAACAAGTGATTATGACATTTTATTATATTTTCACTTTTCTTGATCTTCAGATCCTGTAGTATGTCCTATTGTATGATAAAGTATATTTTGAATGAAAATTTCGTAACTTTATTTTTCATTACTCAGGATGCAACATGACATCAATTTCTCGTTCGTGTATCTTGAGAAAAACTTTGAAATTTATATTTACTTGCGTGGACCTGGTTTGATTGTAAAATTTCTTTGCATATTGTTTATAGATGATAATCACTAGATGAGGCTTATATATGGAAATTAATAAAATTAATAGCAGTTACACACCAGATATTATACTCTATGATTTCACGCGTAAAAAATACTAAAGTTCAAGAAATTAGCCAAATGAGATTGCAAAATCGAAAATCTCCAATTTTTTCATAAAGTAATTCGATGCATCCATATTGGAACAAAATAGTATAATGACGAAAAGCATCTTAGTTTCCCGAAAAAACATTGAAACGTGAGCACGTTGAACATGCTGAATAATTAATGTAGTTTGGAATAAAATGAACGATTCTCAAACTTGGAATATTTTTTTTATATGTATTTTTTTGCTTCAAAATGTAAAGAAATTTTTTAGAAAATTTAAAATATAGGACGAAAAAATTGATGGCATTATCGCACAATTCCATAGTTCAACATTTTTCCGATAGACAATAGACCTACCTTCAGAATTCTAAATAAACATGAAAATGTAATAAAATGTTGCAGAGAAATGAGAAAGAAAGTATTCTCATGAAATTATGTGTGATTCTAAGTATTTTAGCAGTCTAGCGATCCACGCGAAAGCTTGATTTCAAGTTGTATTTCGAGCCGTTGAACGTCTAGTTAGGAAAATTTGTTTGTTTATCATTTTCGTTTAGAATACATATCATCATTTAATGGGACATATTACAGTGTCTTTACAAGAAATATTTTCATTACATTATTTATGAATTTCGTACAATTTCGGACGTTTTAATGAAAAGTTTTTGAAATTAAGAGATTTTCTGATGAGAAATAAGGATTTAAAAAAAAGTTTTCGACAAAAGTGAGGTTACTCTGAATTTGACAGCCTGATCCAAAATCAGAATTTTTCGACTAAAACCAATTTTCAGCTCAAAATAAAAAATACGTATGTTTTGAAACAAGTTTACATGACTATTGAAAAAATTTGAGAGAAATCACTGATTTGGTCAGTGACGACCAAACTGATTTTAAAAATAATGACCCAGTAAATGCTGTTTTCAATAAAATGAGCTACAGAAAAATTGCAAAAGACATGATATTTACATTAATTTTTGTTAAAATGTTTTCATAAATTCATTTTTTAACAAATATTGTTTGTTTTTCTGCAACACAAGCCTAAAAACCAATTCATTACACGATAAAAATCGCCCCAGAAAGCTCCCTCTGCCACAACACCTAAGTGATAAAAACAGACCTTTATTTATTATTATAATCTTTTTTATCACCAAAGTGCCAACGCAATCACGAATTTCCCTCTCATTAAAAATAGAAGCTGGGAAAAAAACGCCTCCAAACGTCGCGGGGAACTGATAAACTTTTAGCGAACGGGGTCGCGATATTGTTCACTTTGACAGCGATAGCTCTGAAACCCGATGGCACAGAAAAACTCGCCACGTGGTTATATAATTGTCGCCTGATCCTCTTTCAGCGATTTTTCATCTCGTCATTTGTAACGTTCGCGAAGCGCGATACAATTCCGACGATTCCCGATGAATTCAATACACGTCAGGAGCGCGTCACGGAACGTCGATGATGACCTGTAAGCAAACACGCGAGATATATGGATGATCATCAAACGCCAATTCGTACGTTTGTTTCTCGCTTTTCGTCATGAATTTCTGCCCTGACGATTCAGAAAACATATGAATAAGTCGATGAAAGTAAGAAGAATTTTTTCCGAAAGCTCAAGTTCATAGAAATTTCCCTGAAGATTTATCAAATTTCAATAGTGTATTGATAACTTTGTTCTGAATGTGGGTTTCAGACGAATTGAAAATACACTTGAAGAATATTAGAAAAAATTTGTAATTTAATTGTTAGAATTATGGATAATGGAAATGACTATCTTTCGGAGTCAATTTCAAGTGCGAAAATAGCAAATTAATGAGATTTAATTCCTCATTCTTGGCTTCACTCCCTGGAATTTCACCTAATAAATGGAAAATTTTTTCACTCTAAATGGTTCCGAAAGATCTTTATTCTCATCATTTCGAATATATAATAAAGTTTCGAAACTTTTTGGTTTTCTTTTCTTATTTGAGAAAATTAGATTTTTATTATTTCAATTAGTTACTATTATTTCAACTCCTCAAATTTACTACCTGAAAAGTTGTTTGACTTGCAATGATTTTTCAAAATTTTTGACAACGAATCGAATCCAAAATTGTCGAGAACCATCTTATTTTAGTTTTTACAACTTGATAGAATAGTCATTTTTAAGGAAGTAACCATTGAAATTCTAAAAATGATTTTACTTATACATTCGACTTTTCACAATCTGCCTTTTCAGTGACTACGAATTAGTGAAAAATTGGTTACTAAAATTGGATGCTCGATTTCACATTCTGCGACTGTAAATTCATAGTTGTTTTCGCCTAACTATTCGCAAAGTTGAAATTTGAAATGAATTTCACAAGAAAAATTCTAGTATAAGTGAAATTTTTTGTCTAAAATTAGTTACTTTCCTACAGTGAAAAAAAAAAAAAAATACTTTCCTATAGTGAAAAAATTATTCTTAGAATATATCAGTTGCATTATCATTTTCAATCGTTTTTAGCGAGTTTTTTTCACACTACAGTTTTTTTACAAAATATTTACCCCTACTTTGGAAGAAATTGATGTAAATTAAGTGCTTTCTAGAATACTCATTCACAGTTTGCTGAGCTATGAAAGTTACACTACTAATTAAGAGAGGTTATTTTAATTTCTGACTTCCTGAATTGATTATTTTTTACTATTAACTCATTTTTTTGTTACACGAATCAGTGAGACACAACTGTAAATAAGTCTAGAATCGGTTTAGGGAAATCTTTCAAAAAACCGGAAAATCCTTCAAGTGTTTTGATACTAAAAAAGTTAAGAAAGGTTGTATAACTTAGAATGTACGGAATCCTAGAAAACTGTCAAATCACTGTTTTCTAAACATTTTACGAACATTAAAAATATATAAGCTCAAAATCTAAAGATACATAATTTTTGGAATTTTGGAAATTTAAGTAAAAGCTGGAAGCACTTCGAATAATTATTCAAAATTCTAGAAAACTTCAAAAAACTGTATGAATACTGAAAAAAAATTAGGAACTACATAAAATACTACATATAAAATTTATATTACAAATCGATGTGAATGTATGTTCTTTAAAAATGTATAAAATAGATTCAGATTCACATATTCTAAATCATAAAGTAACAAATTTGAAAAATAAACAGTAAAATTTGTAAGAAAACTAAAAAATTCTTGATATTGTATTAATCCTGAAGGAATACACTAGAAATCTATGGAATACTTGAAGTCTATTTGAAGTAACGAATTTTTGAATAGTAAGCTACAGAAAATATATTGACCTTTGAATTTCGCAGTCTCAAATTCTAGAAATCTATATTCTTAGAAATATATATATATATATATATAGTACTAAAAATCTATGAAAAAACAAAAAAAAGTTCCGAATCGTATAAATACTTGAAGAGAAAAAATATGTACTTGAAATACTAGCTGCCTAATAGAACAATAAAAATTTCTGTAGAAATAAATTTCGAAAAATCTGTAAAAATCAGAAAAATTTATTAAACTTTTGATAGTGAAACATTAAGTTTTATGAAACTTCAAATAAATCAGTAATTTTTCAAGGAAATCCATTGTAATTTAATAGATTTTCCAAAAAAACCGAAGAAATTCAAGATATACCAACATTACTAGACATCTCTGAATGACTTGATGGTCATAGACATATTATTTTAAAATCTATTTAAAAACTCAAAATGAATTTAACTTTGGATTGTAGGGCATCCATTTCCTAAAAATCTGTTAAATAATCTTAAAAAATACTCGAAATTTATAACGATATTAGATACTTCTAAAAAAGGGCTAATTATCGAACTTAATATATAAACTTAAATAACTTTTTTACAGTCACTTTCCGATCATTTATTACTTGAAAAGACCAGTCCAAAAAACCTTATTTCAAGTTATTCAGGTAATGAGTGAAATAATTGTTTCTAATTTTTTACTGAAGACCGTTTTTTTCGCATGCAGATTGGTCAAATTCAAGTATATGTAGTAATCTTGATTGGCTTTTTTACAGAGTCAATTTTTAACTGTCAATAAGTTCAAAACGACTATTGAAAAATCATCAATCTTTTACTTTCATTTAATGAAATCTAGCATTCGAAATACAAAAGTTTAGTTTTTTTTTAAAATATCGATATAAGATCATTTTTAATGGATGATACTTTTAAGAAAAATTTAGATAATTTAAGATACTTCAAAATAAAAAGAACCAAGTTTTATGTAACTAGGGAATCATAGTGTCAGTAAAACTATCTCAAGTTTTTAATAATCATTTTTAGTGCGTTTATGTATCTATTGAACTAATTAACAAAATCATGAATTAAGTGTTTGATCAATTTCACAGTACAATAAGAGCACAAGAATCTGATGTATAGTATGTCATGACGTACGTGGGGTGTATGACTTGCTGTCAAGCTGCACCCCCCCCCCCCAATTTTATTATATTTAAATAAATTTTTTCTTCAATAACACAGAAGTTATTATTTCAGCACAATATTAGCACATAGATAGCAAGAAATTCCAAAATATTTTTTTTCTATATTGTAGTAATGGGTTGGTCTTGCTCAATGAACTTGAAACTTTTTCAATATCACTCTTATTGATTTCTGTACATTCTACCATCCTTCATGGGGAAAAAAAAAAAAAAAAAAAAAAAAAACAAGAACTCACTCCCTAATCAAAAATAAACCTACAAAATATCTTCAGTACCCAGCGATTCCCATGCAAAATAAAGTCGCGAAACTTGTTTGCCGATTTAAACATTCTAATTCAATTGTTTGACGTATCCGGCAGTTGGTGGCTTTGGTTTCCCGCGGAAATCCATCCCCATCGACGGGAAAATTTATTATCGGCTCCGGCTACCAGAGAGGCGGAATAATTATACGGCGCTGCAACCGCGCAACTTTTCCCCGACTACTTTCTTTTATGCGTCTCCAGTCGGAAATTCAAAGATTAAAGTGCTGCGGTGGCAGAGATAAAAAGTGCGACGGTGGAAACAAAAAAAAAGTAGGGATGAGGTACTTTTTTTTGTATTAGGCAAAGTTCGGGAAAATACGCTGTGCGTCGGGGTTTTTGTTCGAAAATCGAAGTTACGGAGGTAATTAAGAGAAAGTTGCAGATATTTTCAGGGGAGATTGGTCGGAGGTTCGTAATGAACATGAAATTCAGGGGAAAAACATATTTTTTCCACACCCCCTTCACATTAACGCTCTCTCGTCTTCGGGCGAAATCCATCAACATGGACTCGAATCGATTAATTTAATCAAACACTCAACAAAACATCGCAATCAATGTTCATTGATTTTCCACCCCATCCATCACACCCGTGACAAAAGGAAAAACACTTGGCAGGCAAAGGCCAAAATTGCGCCCCGCGGTGAGCACTGGTCCCCGCCTCGGGAATTATTGCGAAATCGTACGAAAAATCAATTTGGAGGCGTAATGAGGGACTCGGGTGCTCCGCGGCCGGAGCAGCGGGAGATGCCGCTGGAACAATGGGCGACGTCGGGCGGAGCCCCCGAGTGACGTTCACAGGGCTGCAAAAAGACGGGGGAGAGCCAGGGTAGGAAGCGGGCACGCACATGCATTCACTCAACGGGATCTGCGAGAAGAAAAAAGGGCTGCGGCCAAGCAGAGAAAAAAGCTGAGAAGAAAAAAAGAGAAAGGGAAGTTTCAAAAGGTTTGGCTGTAAAATGAAAAAAGTCAGCAAAATCGGAGTAAGCTGCAACTATTAGGTTCGCCAGCAGGGGAGGGTTTTTTTTCTTATTTTGTGAAGACGAGTTTCCTTGAAGACCGTGAAGAATGAACTGATATCTTTATTAGAGTGTATTCGGAAAAATGTACCAAAGAAATCGCTAATTTTAGCAGCGAGAATTTTAATTAGTCGTAAAAGGACTATTTGAATAGTTTTTGTGATCGACTTGTCTAGTTTCTTTCATCATCACGCTCAGGAAAGTCAACTTATTTAAAAAACTCAGCTAACTAACTAGCTAGCCTGGTAAGTTCGTTAACGAACTAACTAAGTGACTTAGTAACTGACTGACTGACTGCCTAACTAACTATCCAACCAACTACCTAAATAACCTAAATGACGGACTGACCAACTAACTTAATAGCTAACTAACTAACTCACTAACTAACTAGCTAGCTACTGTGGCGGATCTAGGATTCAACGTTGGGGGGGGAGGGGCTCAACAGTATTGAAAAATCTACGGTCATGTTTTTTTTTCTCTTTGTGTGAATAGTGAAAATTTTCACATAGGTAATATCTTCATTAAAATAGATTAATACACACGTGTTTTTTTTCTTTTTGCTTGAAATTCAGTTGTTCTGTCGTAGGTTATTTTTAAATATCGGCTTAAAACTTTGTTTCCCTTAATTGCTGAATGTCAACTTTCTCTATACTTAAATAAATTGTCTCAAAATCGTTTGATAATGATAAGCTACCCTTTTTTTTCTGTAAAAAATTTTATTGAGTTCATGGTTGTCACAAAAAAAAATTTTATCTGTCCTTCTTTTATACCAAATTGAATACGCGATATTTACTATACTATTCTTGAATGGGTTAAATTCGTTTTTAAGGAATTACGGTTTTTTCAAGTCAAAGTACTACTTTTTAATTGTTTTTTCAATTATGCTTAATTTTCTGAAAATCTAATAAACTCTTCAAACACTGTTAATGGATTTTGTTCGAAGATGAAGAGTAAGTATTTACTTTAAAATGGAAAATTGTAAGACCTAATATTTTAAAATTAATGTTCTCATCTTGAAGTAAAATACAATTAAAATTTCTCTACACAAATCTTTTTATACAGCAAGAGTTTTTTATTCCTTTTTTGATTAAGATATTTTTATTCATTATAGCTGATGTATTCTATTTCATTTTTTATAATCCATGACTATATTTTGAACTGTAAAAACCAGTACAAGCACTATGGGTACACGCATTGAATACTATGTACAAGTTCCATACATTACACAGCAGCGTAATATTGTTGAATATACATAACTTGGATTTTAGAAAATTTTGATCAAAAAGTGGAATTAGAGTAATTTGCTAGAGCCCAACTGGATTTACAGCTTTCGCTATGGGTTGGTACACATTTGTAAAGAAACAAAATTAAAAAAAAAAAAAAACTTTTTGCGTAACTTAATATGACAACTTAGAGTCAAAAAGTTTTTAATGTTTTCTACGATAACCGAAGAAATTTTGAAAATTTATTCAGTCTCAAGTTTCGAAAATTCTCTTCTCTATTTTCCACTGGGTCACAACTCTTTAAATTTCACTCAATAGATATCCCAGTCGAAGATTTTATCGAATTAGTATGTGAGGAAAAATTCGTCGCAAGCCAGGTTCGGATCCTGGCCATTGACAAATTTTTTTTCACATATAAATTTCATGAAATCTTTGACTGGAATATAGAATAAGTGGGATCTAAAATTTTCGATCTTCCGAATGTGAGCCTTTCATAATGATATCAAAGAAAATCCTTAATGACCAAACTGTTTTTGGTGAAATGATGGAATTTCAAGAAAAGAAATCACATAATAAGTACATGAATGGCTTCTAATTATAAGACTTGAGAAAACAATAGTTCCGAAAAAGGGGCTTTTAGTGAAAAAAAAAATAATACATCATGTTGTTAATTTACCCAAATTTTTATTAAAAAAAAGATAATACTGATGCGATGTTGAAATTTTTAGCTTCGAAATTTTTGAATTTTTTTTTCATGATACCCCAGAAATTTTAGAAACTATTGAGCTTCAAAAATTTTTGGAATAATCCTTTACTAAAAAACTTGAAAGAAAATCATTACGATTGAACAATTTTGAATAAAATTATGATATAAGAAGACAATATTGCATTAAAAGAACTGGACGAATATCATTTTGACATCAAAAAATCGAAGTTTCTGAAAAAAGATTGTTTTTCGAAACAACTGAAAGTAGTTGATTAAACTAACTGGTAAAAAAAAAAGGAAAAAAAAACCGATGCAATATTGAAATTTTCAGGTTAATAATACTATTTTTTTTTTATTGTAATTACGACCGCAAGAAAATTTTTTTTAACAAATCAAGTTAAGAATTTCATCCTCATTCAGGATGAAACTCATCTGAAAAATGAAATAAATATACAACAACGCAGCAATTATAAGCTGTCTTATGGCATTATACAGAAAAACTAATATGCGGCACAAAAATTGACTTTTTGTAGAATGATCTTGAATCTTTGAATTTTGGAACTTGGGTTTCATGGCTTCAGCCCCCATTGCCCCCCTCTGGACCCGCCATTGGCTAGCTAGCTAACTAACTCAAATTATTTAACTCATTAACTAATTGAGTTAGAACTTTTTGCTTGGAACTGTCGGTTCGAAACTATCGTCCCATAATATTTTAGTCATACAATCAATTGTCCATGCTTTTATGCCTCTTGTTTTCAAGAACTTGTCAAAGATGCTTGTATAGCTGACATTCCAGAATCATAGTTGTAACAACAAATAGATGCACAAATATATCCATATATGCCACTGGGTTGAAAACGACTTATTCATCCCCATGTACTCGATTTCCCAGTCAATGCTGCCGATAAAAATAGTGATAATAGAGTTATTGGGGGAATTCGAAGAAAGACTTGACGTGAATGCAATGTGAGAATAAATAAATCCAGAAGAAGCTCAATTGGTAGAGCACTTGACGCGTAATCAAGAGGTCCCCGGTTCGGATCCTGGCTCTTCTTGATGGATTTTTTCTCACATATGAATTCAATGAGAGGAATCATTGACTGGGAAATCGATAGGTAATGGGGATTAATGAATAAGTAGATAGTTTTAAGCAAAAAGTTCCAGTACAATTAGTACTAGGCTTCTAAAGGTATAGGTTATTTAACAAATCCTTGTTATTAAATTCATAAAATTTTACGATACAAAAAGCTTCGCGAAATGCCCTGATCAGTTCAACGAATTTGACTATTCTCAATAAAGGTTAAAACACGAAACTAAACGATAGCGACACGTTGGAAAACGGGGCTGGAAAAGAGGTAATAGGCGAGAAGAAGTGGGAAAAGGGTCGATCGGGGGCGAAGATATAGTAGAAAGAACGACAAGGGGTGCTAAGTCCGAAGGGCGCAAGCCAGCAAGGCCGCGTGTGGCGTTCTGAAGCGCTATGCAATTTCAGATGAATGGAGGGCTCGTGAGCGGAATCGCACGTTCGCCCGGTAAATCGTTATGATCGGTAAATATCTAAATAACCGATCGATGCGAGGAAGGCATTTTTCTCCCCCGCGGAAGTCGTGGCCCGGGAAAAACGTTCCTTCGCGCCGTGAGATAATCGCTCCATAGCCTGGCTCTTGCGGGAATTAACGGCGATTCCAAGCGTAGGCTTTTTTTTCTTACGGGGCGAGGTTTTCTAGGAAATAGTGGTTTTGCCGTTTTTGCAAAGTGATGGGAACAAAAACGGTTCCACGGTAAAGTATCGAGAATTAGCGAGGTAAACATTTATGTTATACTGAAAAATGTTTCAGATAATGTGCATGTTTAAATGACAAGAAGCATTAGGGTGGTCGTTAAAATGGGCTAGGTGGAATTTTGATGGTGGCGCCCCCCAGAACGTCTCCAAATAATTCGAAAAAATTCCCAAATTTTTTCAGATTTTTGAAATAACGTTAACCCGTGCAGGTAGAGTCGTTTTTAACCCATTTAAATAACATGGGATTTTGTCTTGAAGGCAGTCTATAATTTTTCACGGATACACAAATCGCTTTAAAAATCGGTTTGACACGGCAAGTTATTGTCGATAGTTATAACAAACTGCAAAAAAGTTGGTAGCTGTCCAAAACAATCATATGTCTGTTGGTTCGAAACCAAAAAACCGAAAATCATGAAAATTTCGGCTTTTTTTCAATGAAACAAAGAATTTTACAAGATTTCAAGAATCTACGTGATGTATACCTGCATGAAATATCATTCTATACGTTCGTGAGTATTTTTTTATCGTTATACAAGCAGAATTGGTCACATTGCTACAGTTTAAAAAATGTGCATCACAATTTTAACAACGAAATTCGATAAATAAACAAATTTCTGAAAAGCTACTTCTCAAAATAAGTTTCTTACTAGATAGATGACACTTATTGGAACGAACTATTTTGTATTAAACTATACTATCAATAGTAATGGTCATAACGATAATAATAATAAAAGTAGTAGTAGTAATAATAATAATAATAATAATAATAATAATAATAATAATAATAATAATAATAATAATAATAATAATAATAATAATAATAATAATAATAATAATAATAATGATATCAATAGAAATAGCAATAATAATCATGCGAACAATCTAACGCACTAATAGAGAAAGGTTTGTATTATAACACAACACGCAATATAGTTAACTTTAAGACATCAATACCAAGTTATCAAATTTATTGCTTAATATTGAATAACAAGAAGATCATGTATTTTAATTCTTCTAGGATCCATCAGTCACTGAACAATATCAACAATTTTACAAAGAAGCAGAATTTCCGTAAAAGTTTGCAGTTTTCGCAAAAATGGTTAGATTTGTTTGACAACTGAGACATTTACCTTATCCATAAATTCTAGAAAGTTGTTTTGTAATTACAAATTTTCCAAAACTCGTGCTTGAGCGCATCAAACATTGCAAACGAAATCACAGAAACATTCGTCAATCTTGAATAATATTCCTGATTTAGGTTATTATTATTTTTATTGATGTTTTTCTTATCCATTTTCAGATTCTCTTTGTAACAATGGTTCACGATCATTTCGAAAAACAAATAAGGTATCATTAGAATAACCAGCTTTTTCCCTTGACTTGTAAATGTATTCATTCTTATTTACCAATTTAGAACTATTTATATTCTTATTCCTATTCTTATTATCATTATTATTATTATTATTATTATTATTATTATTATTATTATTATTATTATTTTTATTACTACTTTTATTATTATTATCGTCATGATTATTTATATTGATAGTATAGTTTGATACAAGATAGTTCATTCCAATAAGAGTCATTTATCTATTAAGAAACTCATTTTGAGAAGTAGCTTTTCAGAAATTTGTTTATTTATCGAATTTCGTTATTAAAATTGTGATGCAAATTTTTTAAACTGTAGCAATGTGACTAATTCTGCTTGTATAACGATAAAAAAATACTCACGAACGTATAGAATGATATTTCATGCAGGTATACATCACATAGATTCTTGAAATCTTGTAAAATTCTTTGTTTCACTGAAAAAAAGTCGAAATTTCCATGATTTTTGGTTTTTTGGCTTCGAACCAACAGACATATGATTGTTTTAGACAGCTACCAATTTTTTTGCAGTTTGTTATAACTATCGACAATAACTTACCGTGTTAAACCGATTTTTAAAGCGATTTGTGTATCCGTGAAAAATTATAGACTGCCTTCAAGACAAAATCCCATGTTATTTAAATGGGTTAAAAGACGACTCTACCGGCACGGGTTAACGTTGTTTTAAAAATCTGAAAAAATTTGGGAATTGTTTTGGAATTATTTGGAGACGTTCTGGGGGACGCCACCATCAAAACTCCACCTAACCCATTTTAACGACCACCCTAAGGAGCATGTTGAGGATCTTACAGAAAAACATCAAACTTGTAGAAGTTTTAAGTAATTGATGAAAAAACATGTTGACGAAACTCGCCAAAAAGCGACATACGTCCCTTCCATCCAAATCTTTTGCTAACAGCGTACCTCGTGTAATAAATTTGATGGCTCATTCGGGTATTTATGTAGAGACGAGGCCAGAAAGGTTCGATCAAGTAGAGAGTGGGTCGTATGATTTTAATGAGCTCCCAGAGAAACTCCGGGAACGTCTCCATCCGATATTGACCGAGCGGCGTCTGAAAATGTCGGAAACTTTCCTCTTTTCCCTCTCCCCTATTCCAAACTTGACAAACAATCTGCGCGTCTGGCTAAAATCCGATAAATATTCAGAATGTTTGCTCTAATATTTTCGAAGCCTCAAAAATAACATCGCGGAAATTTGATCCGTATTTGAACACTGGGTCTCGTTATCAAACAACTGTAAATTTTGTTTTCAAGTATGAATTTTTGACTGTCTAAAAAACAGAAATTGATTACTTTTGAATCAAACTTAATGAAACTTTTTTCACGTGTGCCCTCCCTATTGCACCTTAAAATTCATGATTCATTACAACCGTGTGTCAGGTCAGTGGAAAAACACTTTTCGCTTTTTCGTAATTGGAGATTTTTCTCAGCTCTACCCCATTATTCTCTGTCATTTCTCGTCTCTACATTCTTTCAAACATAATATCACAAAGACCAAGCCAACGGAGAAACAGAAATGCATAAATTAACGAACATGAAAAATATGAGGGGGGAGGATAGATACAGTGACCTTTTTTTCCACGAAGCATGGCGTTCATTAAAATTGTTACTCGGAATATTTGACGATTGCGAGCATCATCGTTGACACAATTTTTTTCTTTACGATTATGAAATTCCGCGATGTTTTGAAATGTTGCGAAACTGGTAAAAAACAAAATGTCGTTGGTAAAACGCGAAAGCGTCAGTGGTGAAAAAAGGAGGAAAAAATGCATCTGGCTTGAACCACGGTGATACACGAGTTGATTAAAAATGCATATCGAGGGGTGATAAGCACAGGCTGTATTTCGAGGGTCGAATATACGACGAGACAACGACGAAAAGGGCAAAATCATAGACGCCATGCTGCAAACAGTAGGATGACTAAAACTTGCCTCAGAAATGCGTTCTTTTTTGCAGGACGAGCTTTTGCATTCTCCGTGTTTTCGTGCAGTCGTGACGGAAAAATCAGTGGAAATGTTTGGTTGAGCGGGTTTTCACAGACAACCTCTGAAAGCGCGTTGCGAAAATGGGAAAATGTATGACTGTGAAAAAAAAAAACGAGAATTTTCACTGTTTCGGTTAAATGTTACGAAAGGTTTAGATCGGAAGATTTTAATAATCGTTTTGTGAGGGGAAACTACGAAAAATGAACTTGATGAACTCGAGAAAAAAAATTATAAAGATAAAATCATTATGACTTAACACTATACGAAGGTTATCATGATTTGTAGTTTAGTTCAGTTTATAAATAACTTTAGAATAGTGACTATTTTTCCTCTCTCCTTTTTTACTGAATTTACATGTTTTTGAACTTTTGGTAAAATTTTATGAATTTCTACGTCTTTTAAACAGAACCGTTGCCCAAATTTAGTACCATAAAGAATCACTATTTCTTAGTCTATAAAAAAATTTTATTAGATGTCTATTTATATAGATTTAATTTAGTTTAATTTATTTATTTGTCTATTTTATTTTGGTAACTGTTTCCGTAAAACTGTAAGCGACACTGAAATATAATTTTCACTGTCTCAGATCAGTCATAAGAGTAACGGTGATGTTGATTACAACTTCATTGAATAATATTTTAATAGTGTACATAAATTTTTTTATATTTTCTTGAAATATTCTTTAGGATGCTCATTGATTTTCAAGAAAAATTTAACCGAAATTTGACGAAAATTAGGAAATTACGTAGAATGTTATTATTGAGTTGGATCGAAGCTCAGAAAATATGTATCACTCTAAGAAGTTCGTAGTAATCATTGTTCAATATAATCTGTTCAAAATAATATCACTAGTATCAAGATTTTTATTTTATATTGATTTTCACGCTTTACTTGTAATTTTCCGAATTTTCATAATTCTTATAATTTTCAAGAATGAAAAAATGTTATAAATTTGAAAAATTGTGCAAAGGTTCGTCAATCATGCGGAAAAGTTTGGAAAATTTGTAGAATTTCAGAAAGTGTTACGTTTTTACGATTCTGTTCATTTTTTCTTTTTGGAAATATGGATAATGAATTTTTTTTCTTTTCAGCGGAAATCTTGAAATTTCGGAATATAAGAAAAAACATACCT
This sequence comes from Platygaster robiniae, assembly GCA_028476575.1. Taxonomy (NCBI): domain Eukaryota; kingdom Metazoa; phylum Arthropoda; class Insecta; order Hymenoptera; family Platygastridae; genus Platygaster; species Platygaster robiniae. Next base: position 24,737,188 of record CM052021.1, read on the forward strand.
AAAGAATCTTGATGATTGCAAATAATGCGAAAAATTTGAAAATCTAAAAATATTTTTTTCTATGAATTTTGCAGACTTTGTTCATTATCATATCATTTTGCAATATTCGTGATTGTTTTTTTTTAAGTTTTTAGAATTTGATAAGTATTTTAAATGGAACAAATTTTAAACAGTTCAAACAACAATAAGAAATTCAGAATTTTGCGTAGTATGTTTATAATGTATGGAAATTCAGAAAAATGAAAAAAATTGAGATTTCAAAAGATTATTGATGATTTAATCAGAATCGGAAACTTTTCTGAAATTCAGAAAATATTCATAAAATCTACTCATAAATTGGAGTAAAAATATATATATTTTTCACTTATAATAAAAAGCCAAAATATTTCGAAAGTGTTTCAGATTTAGGAAAAATTTTGATCTACTGGACAGATTTTTAAGTAGTTCGAAGGATTTTGAGAAGTTTGTGAAATGTTACAAGCTTTATGAGTATCGAAAAGTTAAAAAACACTAAAATTCTCAAAAATTGTCAGTTATGCTATAAAATTCAAAAATTCACTAGAATTTTTGGGAAGGTTTTACAAACTTTGTTGATTGCCTAATTATCAAATGTTTAGAGAAATGTACATTTTTTGATTGAAAAAAAAATTTTACAATCTTGCAATGTACAAAAAATTACAAAAATTTGCAAGACATAAAAAATTACACAAAATATGGGTTGTACAGATTTTTACTGAATTTGAAAAATTTTATAAAGTTTGCATGACGTTTTTTATTCAATGATTCATTCCAAAGTAGTACATTTGAAAATATAAGAATTGTCAATAATGCTAAAAAATTCGAAAATTTGTAGAATATCATGAAATGATTAATGTAGATCGTGTAGGACTGTAAAAATTCTGTAAAACTGCAGAAAGTAGAATAATAGTATTTTTAAGTAATAATATTTTTAGATTTAGTAATATTTTTCAAATTAAGTGAGTAATAATATTTTTCAGATTTCTAGAAATCTACAAATTTGTTTGTAAGTAAATAATGAAGAATTTCTAAAATTTTGTCGAAATTTTTGAAACTTGAATTATTTTCTGAATCGTGATAAGTTTTGATGATCCACTTTAACTACATATTGTAAATTGATTCATTTTTTAGTATTTCGAACAGCAAAAATTTCTACCTGCATTTTTTTCGGAAAAATCAATATTTTATACGCCGATTCAGACCTAATTATCGATGATTCGTTAAGATCGATTTTTTTATAAGTTTACGCAGAAATCGAACGGATAATTTCAATTCAAAATAGATTCTTCCCGAGGCTAGAGATTTCTAAGTTTGATGAAGGAACGACTAAATAATTGTGAGCTTCCATCAATAACCATGAATTCGCAAATCATAGAATCTTTTAATCATAGCAATGATGAAAACTTGATAAACCAGACGGATTATATTTATAAGTGATAATAGTGTGTCTCCGCTGATTCCGGATTGAATAATATAGCAGTTTGATGATAATTAACGAAATCCATACATAATCAATGGACCAAGTGAAAGCTTTGGAAATTACCTTGAAATTTTTATATCATGTGGCATTTCCATATATTCTAGTTATACGTTTGGAAATACTTGAAGAAAAACATTATCTGTAAATTATTTATTTGATTCTTTTACTTGCATTCTATTCGTCAAATTCTTCAATTTGTTTTTTATTATCATTTGTTTCGAGAATTTCATTCCTAGCAGTGTTAAATTTATGGAACCCAACTAATTCAAACTAAAAGAGTTTTTGACATGTCAAACTTACTAATATCAATAATTTGTTTAAATGCTATGTTTCTATTTCATTAATTCATTGATTTCTCTACTATCGATTGGAACAACAATTACTTTTCTGAAAAATTTTATTCCTGGCAGAGTTAGATTGATCAAACTTGACCGATTCAAACTGTAAGAGTTCTCAACACGTCCATCATATTACACGACGACTGAGATACGAACTTTTTGTCCTCGATTGTCGGTGCAATTTCGGACTCGGGTCGGCATCATCGCGCCGGAATCGCGTCTTCTTCATGCGCGAGTTGTAATTTTTCTTGGAAGCTCCGAGTCGGCGATAACGTGGCACCGTAAGCCGCAATATATCTCGGCAAATAAAGCAAGCACCCGCCGATTTTACCCGCACGGCCAACGTTGCGGCCACATACGCGCATTCAATATTTTTATGCACACCGCTGAACTTTCATTTTGCATTTCAATGGCACCCCGGGCACGGCCGAAAAATTGAAAATATACACGTGTACAATAGGGCGTATTGTAGCTCGTATATTTTTGCGCGCCGAAGACGCCTGGAACCTCTCGGAAATTTCTTAAAATATCCCATGAAATTATCACGCCATTTCAGCAGTGATTTTTTTCCGGAAATATAAGGGATGAATAAGATATTATAAAGTTTATGACTCCCTGAGTGAAATAAATACAAAATATGAAAAAAAAACTCGTACTTCTAACGTTCATGTGCACAAGGTTGGTGATTTCAAGCACACTATTAATAAGGGTTATTCTTTTAGTTGCCCCAAGAGGCTCAGCATTAGTCGCGAAAAACGTTTCCAATGAGAGAAGCGGTCAAAAACGTGTTTCACAACATTAACGTTGACAACGATATTAATTGGTTATTAATCGAACGAGCGAGATCATTTATCCGACATACGTGATTACATAAATTACTACATAATCCCGTGACACCTTGCATAGAAAAAAAATAACGAGCAATAAAATGCGTTCCCTTTACTTGAAATGAAACCTAAGATAGCAGAAAATGGTCATATACTATATAAAAGTGAAAAGTCAAAACTTTGGTCGGGGTACAAATCTACATTTTGCGTTCGATCGTCATGAAATTTCGCATACATATAATGCATGCTTCCGGGCGCGTCGACGTGATATTTATTAGTCATTTTGCGTGGTTTTTTACAATGATTTATCAAAGTTCCCATGTGGAAAACATTAAGGAATATGGCAGACGGCAGTGACAAGCACACTATCGATATATCGATTACTGTTCAGGTACTCTATCGATTGTCCGCGATTTGCAAGATTTAACAAATGTACAGAGATACTTTTATAACATACTTTCATTAGTTTTATCATCAATAATCATTGATAATTGATGACTAATCATTGTTAAAAAATAATGCTATTGTGGAGTGTAGTTCGGTGGAATATCAAATTTGCAAATGCAAGCAGTAAGCAAAAATAACTTTTTTGCTTTTATCTACATGCTATTTTCATATAATATTAAGAAACTGTAAGGCCTTTTTTAAAAATTTTAGTTTTTGTTATGACAATTCGAATACGAATCGTAATTTTTCGAAATTTTTTCTTATAGTTTTATTACTACTTATACCATTCTTTTTTAAATAGTAAAATTCTGGCGTTGAACGTTTTGGAATTTCTTTAGTAATTGACAACACATTTTTTCATAAACAACTACTTTTATTTTTAAGGTTGACGGTTTTCATTATATACGGATTAATTCGATTTTCTTCTTTTTGCTTATTTATGACCGGGAAATTGGTATTAAAACAAAAAAAAATTGTATGCTGAAAGAAATTTTAAAACAAAATTTTTAACTTCAGTCAATAGTATTTATTTCACTACCGTGTTTTCACAAACAATAGTTTCATTATAACCTCATAAAAAACTGTACTGCCGGTATTAGTTATTTTCATTACGCATTGAAAAATTGTTTTTTTTTTTTTTTTTTTTTTTTTTTGAATTAAGGTTATCAAACTTTTATACCATTTTCAAATTCAGTCAACCCTATTGACTGATATTATGTTTATGATTATATGATAATAATTTTTTAATGAAATAATTATTTTTAAAAAAATAATTGATTGTAGGTTAATATGAGCCTTTGGATGGTTTTTCCTTCGAAGGATCTGAAAGATGTAATCATATCGACCAAATTTTGTAATTACTTGACTGAATAATTCAGTAGAATGAGAAAAAAACTTAAAAGAAATGCGCTGTCACTATCAAATTACAAGACCGACGTTTCTTGTATTCTAAAGTGCAATATCAAATCAACATCCTTTCACAAAATTCTTTGAAAATGAAGTCAATTTAGGTAAGTAGGTACATATATCAGTGTACTAATTTTAAAAGACCGTGAGAGTTAAGGACTTCACAAAGTCAAATAAACATTTGATTGTTCCTGATACATGTTTTTTATTACTACGCTTACCCTTTTCTAACCTTCGTCTCGAAAAATTTAAAAATTGATCTATCAAAGACATAAAAATGCTCATCAATACACAAATATAATGTGTAAGTATACGGTACTATTACATGACGCTGCTAAGTATACAGACCAAACATCGTATAAAAGATAATTATTGTAAAAGAAAATTAGCGAACAAATAACCGCATGTAAACGCGAAGCAGGGATGTGAGACGGTAAACTTGCCAGTAAATTTACCGATAAAATACTGGTCATGACCGTCATTTACGACAAGAAAGTTTTGTCAATGTTGACCGTCAATTTACCTTACCAGTCAGGATTATTATGATGGTCAAAATTATCACATACTCAAAGATGACTCGAAAAAATTTCCAACTGGCTTCTGCTTGCGGCTTTCCTTTTTTTATCGAATTTTTATGGAAAATGGAAAAAAAATTTGGTTTCCTAAATTATATATGATTGCACAATTACAACCTTTCAATTTGAAATGAGTCTTTATAAAAGTGTGCTGTTGATTAGGTATTTTCGTTCAGTATCTTCATTTTCGGAAAAATTTCCATTTCATGTATTCTACGTCAGTTTTCTACACTAATTTTAAGACAAAAGTATTGTATTTTTCAACGTCGGGCATTGTATTTGTGGATCAGTTTCGACTGTTGTACTTTTTTTATCCCTAATCTCATCTATTTAAAGGAAATTAGAAAATAATGTATTGCAAATGTGACAGTTAGACAAAAGACTATTATAACCAACGCAAAGGTGAGTCAGAGTAAAAATTGTCTTTCAAGATAAGAGACATCATTAATCTACATTTCATCACACACTTCAATTACCCCCAATTTTCTATTAGAGTAAGCTTAGAAAGAGAAGGGATGACAGGAGAAGGGACTTCAATCAAAAGCTCTGCTTTGCTGAATAGTGATTGGACGAAACTGAATTACTAATAACTCTTTAAATTTTGCGAATTTTAAAAAACTGTAAAGGAAAAAGTGTCTTGAAATTTCATGCGGCATCGATGTTTTTCTGATGATCCGTCGACTTTAGGACACCCTGTATATTGTCCAGCAAACGCAGTAGTACAGTCAGGGTTCCCAGATTATGACGTCACCTAGCCAAAAGACAAGGACAAGTTGACGTCTTTTTTGATGCTAAAAAGTAAAAAAAAATAGCCATCTGAAAACCCTGAGTACAGTAACACTCATGAGTTTTTTCTACAAAAATGGAAAAGCCATTTATGAAATGTGAAATAACAAGATTGGTTATATTCACCTGGAATTACTGAAAATCGTTTGGTTAGTTACGTTAAGTCACATTTTTTATCGAATTTCGGTCATGACCGGTAATCACTGACCAGAAACGAGCTCTGACGGTAAATTATAGTTAGAGAATTTTTAAATTTGACCATAAACAACAGTAAATGACCGTCAGAAATTACCGTGACCTGACCAATTTTTTTTCTGACCGGTAAATTCACATCCCTGACGCGGAGCGAAGCCCGCGGGTGCCAGCTAGTGATTAGATATTTTCCTAGTTCTAACTAGTTCTAAATGATCTAAACTCATTGTCAAATATGTCAAAGTTACTGACTTTTTTTCACTCTTTCCACAGTACACTAAACACCTTATCCCCCGAAAAACCCATGCTCCCATTCCCTGGAACAAAACAGTACAACCTTACAAAAAGAAGCGTGTACAGGCAATCACGCATCCGGCCATTAAACGACGAGCGCAACCCACGAACCGAAGAAGAAAGTGAACAGGCAATGCGAAAACGAAAGGACGGAAAACAGAGAAACAGTCGCAGTTAATTTCGAGCTCGCTTTTTTTGCTCCGTCGAATCCTCAGGCTCGTATACGTCCCGCCGGCTTCTTCCCTTTCGCGACGTGAATGAAACGGCCGGTCGGGAATATGCGCAAAGGGTGGAAAACGATGCATGGCATACGGAGCGAGGGTGGAAAAATGTGGCAAATCGACGTGCCACTGTTACCGTAAGTATCTGACGGCTCCGAGGACAATAAACTGCCTTTCCCTCATCCCCCGGATTTTTCATTCCTCCCCCCTCCCTCTCCCTCGCCCCTGCATTGCCCACGCGTGGATCAATTTTTCCCCCTACCCCCGACGTAGCCCAGATATTCCGGCTGAATAAAAATTCAATCGAATTTCCCTGGAGAAAAACGGGCCGCGTTGCAATTACAACGCTTGTCGCACTCGGTGAAAAGCTGTAAGTAATCGGCGAACGATTAAATATTTTTTTTGTTCTCTTCTTCGTTTTTTAGTGTTGATTGGGTTGGCAAAGTTGATCAGGTGTGAATTAACTGAGGCGTGGAGGATGTTTCGAAATTCGAGCAGACTGAAGGATTTTCGACAATCGACACCCTCAAGTTTTTACTCACAATACTGATGGTCGTAATAAAAAAGACGTGAGAGAATTTATCAAAACATAACTATGACGAGGATTATCTATTTTTTTTGTAAGGATGAATACGTATTGATGTGTTGTAATATGGATACTTCTTTCTACTATATCAAACTTTTTATATCGTTATATCGATATTTGAGTTTCGATATTAAATGGTATTGCCACAAAAATGTTTGTTTTCATTATTTTTCTTTTTTTAATGATTGAGTAGTCGGTTAGTAATTTCTTCAAACATCAATTTCATTCTTCCTTTAACAATTTTTCTACTTTTAAAATATAATCGTTACAGACATATGGATTCTAGTCTGTGGTTGTCAGTTCCATAAATATAATTCCAAGAATATTCAACAGATGTTGAGATTCCTTTATAACGATATTTTCATGATATTTATCATAAAAAAAAAAGAATACTTCAACGTCAATAATATAAATTGAATTCACACAAATTTTCGACAATGTTATTCAAAAATCTAAAAAATGCAAGGGATATATGAAGATATTTTTCTATGAACGATTTGTGAATATATTATATATCTATAAAAACTTAGATTTCAGATCTTAAAATTTCGAAATTTTTTCAATGCTGTAGAATACTAAAACTGTAAAGAACGAAAACGATACTTAATAATGATTCAATAATTTTGACAATTTCATAATATTCTGGAAATTGAGAAAGCTTCATTTCCAGAGCCCTGAGTTTTACGAATCTGGATAAAAATATGAAAAAAAATTATAACTTGTTCATCTTTCGAAAAATCTTACTAAACATGATAAAACCAAAAAAGTACGGAAAGTGTACTTATTGAATATAATGAAATACTAGTTGATAATAATTTTAATTAAAATCATTCAAAAATCTGTACAGAATTTTGGAATCGATAGAACATGATAAAAAATTTCATTTTAAAACCACACCAATAATAAGAAATAATGACGTAACTGTTCCATAAATAAATTTCAAATATACTTGAAAACTATGAAACTTCATGTTCTAGATCATGAAATTATAGGAATTTATATCGAAATCGTTAAAAATCTTCAAATACGCTAGAAAATTTTATGAATTCTAATGAATACGCAAAAATACTAAAAATACGAGAAACGTTAATTGAATTATTTCAAAAATCTATAAAATTCTTAGAAATTATTAAAACGTTGATTCCCAGAGCAATAAATTTCGGAGTTCTTTATGAAAATATATATAAAATTACTGACAATCTCTAAATCTTTTACAAAATCTTACAAAATTTTTTAATACCAAGAAAGATGAAAAATACCAAAATTTTCGTAACAATACAATACAATTTCATTGCGAGTTTATAACAATTGTTATAAATAAGACAATAATAATTTCACTGTACGATTTGATATTATTTATTGATTGTTACAAATGAATGATAATAATAAAGTTATTATTATTGTTATTATAATAACAATATAAGTCAATATTGTTACCAATATTATGTACAGTATTTTTACGAAATAATTAATATAAGTTATAAAATTGCTATATAAGACAATATTGTTGATGTAATTCTTAACTATATCATCAACATTATAAATGGTTTTATTTGAAATATTACTCGTAGTATTGCCACATTATTGTTGGTGGTAATAATTATAATATAGGTTATACTACTAATAATATGGAATAATATTGTTTTACTACTGTTGAATGTATATTATTTATTTTATTTTTATAATATAACAAAATGACAATTTTATAATACAGTTCTATAAAAATTTTCATAAATAATGAAAATAGTAAAATTTCATTAAATAATGCGTGTGAATACTCATTGAATTTTTCCATAAGTCGATGCAAAAATTCAGAAATCAAGTCAACTTTTATTTCCAGAGCATCGAATTCTAGCAATTTATTTATGAATTCATAAAAATACTAGAAAATGTTTCGAATCGTATGGATACCAAGAAAATACGCTAAATATAAAAATTACTTGAAATCTATGTTTCCTGATAAATTATTCGAACGAATAAAATATTTTAAGCTATGAATCCAAGGAAGTCGTATATTAAAAATCTGTAGTTACATTTTAAAAAAAACTAGGAGCTCTTACAACATTTCAAAAATACTTGAAAAAATATAGAAATAATAATGCTAGGAAAATGTAAAATACCAAAAATGTATTCAACATTACTTATTAGAGCACTTATATCTACGAAATATATACAGCAATTATTCATAGAAGTACTGAAAAATCATTCAAATTGTATAAATCTTGAAGAGATAGCAAAAATAATTTAAAAAACTATAATTTAGTAAAAATAGTTTCCTGATACAGCTATTCAAATAGAAAATATGATAATAATAAACTAGGCCATGAATTTTTTATTTACAAATGTGGAGTTTCTAGACCGAGGCGATGCCGAGGTCTTTAATCAAATAATTGAATATAAAATATCTGTCATAGTTACGTACTATATTTGATGTACCTTTGGCTATAAAACGAGTCATAATATTTTGAACAAGACGGGAAACGAGTTTTTTATGCCGGAGGTTTATCGAATTTTTTAAACTTTTCAATGCAAAGCACAATTTTCTAGAAATTAAAATCAAACCAATCCATGTTTCTCCGAAAATCTATGAAAATACAAGAAAATTATAAAACATTTTATCAATACAATAAAATAGAAAAAAATCTCAAAATTTTTAAATCTACGAAAAAATATATGATTGTCTCGAAAACTTATTGAATTCCTAATACTGACCATCTAAAAAATTTTAAAACCTTGTGTCTAACTGTAGATATAACTGTGTAAATCCATAAAAATACCAGTATATCCTTCATATCGTATGTCATGAAAAGTACGAAAAATACACTTCAAGTCATATAAATCTTTCAAATGTATTATTCAAAATCCATCGAAATCTATGTGATTCATTGACATATGGATCAATTTGTTTTAAAATATTAATTTTGAGAATTGGATAACGCCAGCATATCTGATAAGCCGATGTCGATACACACTTTCAATTCCCATCGCTGCTATTCTTTAGCAGAACAGTATCCGAAAATTTACGGTGAAGTGAACCGCGCGCACACATATCCGAGTGTGACTTTTCCCCCGGTTGACAAACAGCCGTCCCATTGACGACTCGCAATTACTGATGATGAAAACAGCAATTACCATAACGAATCGCAAAGATGAAATGCGCGGCGTGTCTGATTTCGCTCGCAATCAGCGTGTAATTCAATAAATGACGTAATTTCCAGGCTTGTATGAAAAGTTGCTGAAAGCGGGCCGGACCCGGGGAGAAATGGAGCGCGTGCTGTCGGGGCGAATTGGAGCACCGGAGCCCTAATCCAATTTAAGTGACGCGCCTGGTGCACAATGCCGACGACGACGACGTCGTCCGCTGCAGGCAAGTTGCGGCCGCGATGACATGGCCGTAAAAATGTAAAGGATTGACGATTAAAAAGGACTAAATCCAACCTCAGAATCGATGTTTCAAAATTTTTTATATGCGATATTTCAAAAAGACGAAGGTTGGAAAAAGAAAAGCGTAGTAATAAAGAAGATGTTTCCAGTAATAATGTAATGTTTCTTTGACTATGTGACATCCCTAACTCGTAACAGTCTTTTCGTGTGTTGCTTATAAAATTGGATCACTGAAATACAAAATAACCTAAATAAACTTTATTTTCCAGGAACTTTGTGAAAGGATGTCCTGATTTGACATTGCACTTCAAAGCACAATAAACGTCGATCTCGTATTTCGATAATCACAGCGCATTATTTTCAAGTGTTTTCATCCCAATGAAATATTTGGTCAAGTGATAAAATTACGAAATTCAGTCGATATGAGTACATGCTTCAGGTTATATGGAAAAAACTCTTCAAAGGCTTGTATTGAACTTGAAAAATTTAGATCCAGTAATCTTCCCTTTGAGTGTAATATATATTAACTTATAAAAATTTATAAGTTAATATAGGAGAAAATAAATTTTCTAGCTGTTTTTGCACACTTTTTGATCGTAACAACAAACTTGATACCCCCCAAAAAAATATTCGTCAGACTTTCTATTATTATAAAAAATCGAAAAATTCAAATGTTAAAAAAAAATAAATAAATAAAAAAGTGAAGGAATTTTTGTCATCTACCTTTGGCAGCAAATTCATACATATTCGAATATGATATCCTTCAACTTTATACAAAAATTTGAAAATGAAAAGAAAATTTCAACAGACTCAAATCAATTTTAGTCTTTAAGAACTTTGTAAAAGAATGTGATTTTTTGATATTGCACTCGATACCACAAAAAACGTAAATCCTATAATTGGGGAATGACAGCGCATTATTTATCATAACTCACTCACGAACGTACCCGAGCATACTCGAGGTTCAACGAACATCTCCGATCTCCCTTCGGATTAATACTCACAAATACTCATTAAATGTCACCAATCACTCAAAGAGTCATAATAAGAGATACACCTAACCCTACTTTTTGTATTTTTTTGTAAACATAAAATTGTTTATTGCTATGCATGAAATCACCTCATAACTTGAAAAATTGATGCAAGGAACGTCACACTTCATAATCACTACCGTAGGACCTTAATTTTCACAGATTTTTGTTGATTTACGTATGAACTTTGCATCTGTCATTTGACAACTTTTGCATTGTTTTTAAACAAATTGCATCAATTTCGGCACTTGCTCTCAATTATTTTCCAAGTTTTATGCTGAATTACGTCGATTTTGCAAAAAAAAATTTTTTCAGTTCGTTTTTTGGAAAAGCCGTTACACTTAAGCGCACATAAGTATAACCAGAAAAACTTTCGAAAAATTACGATCTATTTTCGAGTTGTCAAAAAAAAAATAAAACTTTCAAAAAAAAAATTCTACAGTTTCGAAACATGTCGAAAAGCGTAAATAGAGAACAAAAAAGTTAATTTTACTTACTGCTGACGGTCTCAAATTTGATATTCAACCGAATGCCATTACAAAATTGCACTTTTTTTAACAATGATCAATGATCAGTAGATTATCAATTAATGATCAACTGTCAATCATCAATAATCATTGATAATGATTATAAAAACTAATAGAATCATGTTACGTATGTTATGTACTTCTGTTGCGCTGTACATTTGCTTACATCTTACAAATCGCAGACAATCGATAGAGTACCTGAACAATAATCGATATATCGATAGTGTGCTTGTCAATACCGTCCGCCATATTGCTCAATGTATTCCACATGGAAACTTTCTTTAATTGTTATACAAAAAAACCAAGCAAAATAATGACTAATGAATATCACGTCGACGCGTCCGGGAGCATGCATGATATGCATGCGAAATTTCATGACATTCGAACGCGAAATGTGGATTTGTAACCCGTTCAAAGTTTTGACTTTTCACTTTTATATAGTAGAAGAAGAAGATTTTTCTCGCCTCAAATTTTTCTGATACCGCAATAAACCAGAAGATCGGAGAAAAAAAGGAATCCTCAAGGTAATATATTCCCAAATCATCTCGAACTATAATTCGAAAATTTCTCTCGGGAATTCCGCCTTTTGCCTCCTCGCGCGTTATCGAACTCAATTTGCTAAACACCCTCGTAATCAGGTGCCCTAATTCAATCCATCAAATTATCGATGTATCCTCGCGCATTGAGAATGATTTGTCCTTTGCCGGTGTTCTGATGGCAGTTGGATAGTCAATCGGGGCGTTTTTCCGCGCGGGCTAATCAATCTGCGCCCAATTATAAGAGGCCGCGATTCGGCAAATGTTTGCCAAAGCCGCTGCACCACGCATGATCCGGGACGCTCGATACGCTCGGGTTTCCCGGCCACTGGATTACATGCATCCCCGAGAGAGACGCAACGAGGGCGGTTTCCACAGGGACGAGTGGGTGGCAGGCCGATGCTGCTTTTACATATCGCTGAATTTTCATCGACTGTATATACCCCGAGCAGACGCTTTTACCCCCCGAAATATCGCCGTAATTACAGTCGCGTGATTGACGTCCAAAGATCGATTTTCAATGGGGGCATTTTCGGTTCCATTCGGGTATTTTTGTGCTACGATGAAAAGCATTTTTTTTTTTTTTTATTGTTTATCGTTGTCGAATGTTTCTCGGGGCATGAAATTTTCAAGAATTTCAACTAGCATTAAAATTACTTTACAGTGAAAGTGGGGAAAGCTTTTGTCTTTGTAAAAATTAAATAATAAAAATGTCTTCAAAAATGTGTAAAATTAAAAATTTTTATAACAAGTGTGTTATGGTTTCAGGGAGTTTTATAGAGAGGGACTAACTCAAGTGTCAAAATGGTCAATTCATTTGTTCTCATGTAATAATGATTACTTCTTCTAGGGTTGGGATATCTTGGAATTCGATTTCCAAGCTCGAGCTTTTACTTCTTGAAATCTATCGCTTTTCGTGTAAAATCATAGTAACTTATTTCTATTGTCTCTCAGTGCTTATTTTTCCAGTATTTATATCACTGAGAGAATTATCTCGTTTTTTTACAATTTTTTTACATTTATTTCTAGAATTCGTTGCTCTGGAATTTAAGATTAATACATTTTAGTGTTTTCATAGTTTCTTTAAAAAAACTAGATTTTCATACTTTGAAGGTGTTTTATACCCTGTCTTTCTTATTTAGGGTATTTTATGGAGTGCAAGGATTTTTAGCAAGAGTGTCATATTATATATAATTCCTAATTCCATTACTGTTGGTATTTATAGTATTTTTACAGTGTAAACAATTTTAAGCATCTTTATAGATTTTTATGTACATACCTATAATTTGATACTCAAGGATTTAAGGTTGAATAGATTTATTTCATACATAAAGGAAATAATGTCAACAGACTTAAACTATTTAATGGGTTTCTAGGATTTACAGTATTTTCCTTTTTTGAAGCACTAATAACATTTAGTAAACTTTTCTAGTTTCCTCATGGATATCCAGTGTTTTTGAAATGCCCAATATCGATTTCTCGAATTTGATATTCTAAAATCTAAAATTTTAGAGGTTGTAAGTATTTTGAAAAGTATTCCAATAGATAGTATCTTCATCGATTTCAAGAGTTTAACAGATTTCTTGAACTTTTAGTACATTTTGAATTTTTACACATAACTTACCTATATTGAATTCTCGAGCATTGATAGATTCCTATATAACAGACTTTCGACGTTTTTTTTGTCATTTTTCTAGATTTTTAAAAACAAATTTGAAATTCAATGACATCGGATTTAAGAATTCATGAAAACTTTGTTATTTCATAGTCACTCGAGGAAATAGTATCAAAATAATTTGGTAGCATTTTATTGATTTCTAGTATTTGAAGTATTTTTCTTTTATTAAGCATTACTGAAAAATAGTACAATTTTCAAGGTACCTCATGAATAAATAGTAATTGTAAATTTTCGAATGTAGATTTTCAGGATTCGCTACTCTGGAATTCAAAATTTTAAAAACTTTCAGTACTCCAACATGATTCTTAGAACACAGTTTCTTTGTAGATTTCAAGCATTTCACAGATTTCCGAAACTTTTGAATATTACTGTTTTTCAATATATTCTTGCAGAGATTTTCAAAAATAAATGCTTTAGGGTTGAAATTTTCATTGATTATTTTTATTTCTATGAATTTTTGGAAGAAAAATATCTTGCTAAAATTTCAGTATTTCATGTATCCTTATTTTTTTCAGTATTTTTCATATTTCTTACCATGTACGATATTTCCGAGTGTTCCTAATTATTCTTCTGTTTTCTAATATTTCAAGATAACTTTATAAATTTTGGGAATTTAATGCATTAATTTTGAAGTTTTTCAGATTCTTAGCATTTTAAACGATTTTTCAGAACATAGTTTCTTCCTAGATTGCTAGTGTATCCAGAAATACTTGTTATCTTAGCATTTTATAGTTTTTAGAATATTCATAAAATTTGAATGATTTGCTGATATTTTCATAGAAATCTAGATACATTTTCGAAATGAAAAGGTTCTTTTCACATTACAAACTCAAAATCCAGATTGACTCCTGGATGGGATTCAATTTTTTTTTGTTCTGTAGAGGTCAACTTACTTTTTCAACTAGTAGCTCGATTAGATTGCAAAAATGTCGTTTAGATTTCACAAATGTTAACTCTCTTTGATTGCTGAACAAAGACGACACGTGTTTCAGAAAATAATTACATGTATATCATATTATTATACATAAATTTTTTTTAAACTGCGAATCTAGTTACATTTTCGAATTGGATTTAATTAAAATTTTCGAAAACAGTAATTCTTTTTTATTTTCTTTCTAGACATCAAGTAAGATTTCTAATTGGAATCATGTTTTACATTTCTGTCAAGGAACAAAACATATTGAAACCTTAGAAACGCATAATTTTCACTGAAGCAACACTATACGTATTCTTATTCAAACATTTCTTAATTTTTTTTATTGTATCCTTTCTGTACAATATCGTTACATATTTCTTCAAAACTTTTTAATCAATCTCATAGACTTACGTGTTACCAATGTTTATGTATTTATAGGAACTTCTTTTAAACCATGTAAACCTCTTGAAATACACTGTCAAAAACAATTTGAAATTTCAAACATCTGTTATAGACTTTTTCTTAAAATCGTGTTAAAAACTTCATGGACACGTATATGAAAAGGATTTCAAACATATTTATATCAAATTTATTGTATTTTTTTTTGGATACATTAGTTTTTATATTTTATAATAATATTAAATGAATTTGAATAACCTCATTTATGATTTCTGTATTTAATTCAATGTATCATAATTATATCTACTTGAATCCAAGAAGTTTTAATACACATTTCCATTGAGAAATCATTAGAAGTTAAAATGATTTTAATGTCTGTTATATTTTACATTAACTATTAGATTTCTTAGAAGGCTAATTATTTTTATATACACTGTCTATATTTTTCATTGATGGGTCCATAACTTCAATAGACAATTTAATAGACAGCATGGGTAATCTGCTTTACAGACAATCTCTTGAATTCATTAGAAAAATTTTTGACAGTGTACATCGTGCTTGCAAAAAATATTCTGAACCTTTCCATAACTTGCATCAGCTTCATGAAGTATCTCAGCATAATATTCAAAGCCTTTCAAAATATCATTAAATTGGTGAAAACGTACTCAGACTTCTCACGAATTTCCGAAACCAACTTCAAACTTTATCAAATTCCTACACAACTCCAAAGGACTCTGACGGTATCTCTACATGCCAGCAGTTTAACGTGATATTCAATGGCCTCTTCAAACTAGTTCCAAATTTCTTGAAATCTCATGGCATCGTCTGAATTTCCCGTAAATTATTCAATCGATAATATTTCTCGACAGTGTGCAAGCAAATGCTTTTACTCCCCAATACCGCTGTAATTAGTCATGTGACTGACATGTAATCGATCGATTTTCGATCGAGAAATTTCTGGTATGATGCGTGGTTATTTTGGTGCCATATATGCTCCTGTAATCGCGAATTCCCATTGTATCAAAATAACATAAATGCTTTTGTTAAGTGAAATGAATTGTCCACTTACTTTAAGAACTGACACAATTTGTAAAAGCTTCTTTTATACTTTACAAAAATAACTTGATCATGAAACTCGGTGAAAGCAATTGTCGCGTGTTTCAGAGTGGATCTATATAACATGTCGAAAGTGCTCTTATCGGTGAATAACAAGGTTTTTCATCTCTCTACTCTCTACTATTGTTGAAATTCGATTTTAACAATAAATATAGAATCTGCAGAAATCGATTACAAAACAATTCATATCAACCAATAACGTGTATCAACTTTGTTTTCTATCACCATAACACGTATCACGCTTATTTCATAATCTTTTGAAATGAAGAAAAATCCAGCGATTCTCTCCTCGTTTCCACGTTTTCCTCGATCTTCAGAAGTTCTCATAAAGGCGGCGGGGAAAATGCCCGAGGCAGAGCGAGTATCGCTAATTCGCTACCGGTGCTAATATTCCGGAGTCAAACAGGATCTTCCGGTTTCGCGAACGCGCGATACACTAACCTTCTAAATCACCGTGACGGAGATAAAGTGGCAGCGCGCCAGGCATTATTAGAATATAACGACGACGAGGACGAAAAGGCTCGGGCCGTTTCCCATGGAAATCCCGGTACTGAGAAACTCGAGAGAAACTGGGTGATCGTCGATAAAATCGATCATACAAGAATATGTAAATTCCCATTAAAACGCTCTCTGATTATCTGCACGAAATTGCTCGAATTCAAGGGAAGAAACTTGTCAGCGTCGCGCTCTTACAGCAATCTTGCCCATGCGCCGAGCCGATTTTTATTTCATATTACAAGTTTTTGTTGGCGAATGAATCCTGTAACTATCCGACAATCATATTACGGATGAAATTTTTTCATCGGGAATCAGGTTTTATCTTGGCAGCTATTTCTACGTGGTCGATGTATTTTTTTATGATGTAGTTGCTCCCCTCTAGACCAGAGAAGATTATAAGAAAAGGAACGACTCGGGACAAAACCCTCGAAAACATTCCCACGCTACGTCCCTGGTTGACGGCGCGCTAACTGACGAAAACGCGTTACTGCGCATCCTCACCCATTTCTCCTGTCTTTGGCATACATGGGAGGGGATGCGCGGTAACGCGTTTTCGTTAGTTAGTGCGCTGTCGACCAGGAGCGTAGCGTGGGAATTCTTTCGAGGGTTTTGTCCCGAAACTTTCACCCGAGCCGTTCCTTCTCCTAAAAACTTCTTATCTGCACTTAAAGCTTCTCATAAATTCATTTACACATATACACCTGTGTTAATACAAATATCTATGACTGAGTTACCCATCATAGGAGAGAATTGGATTCTTTTACTCACGAATACGAATACTCATTCTCGAACTCGAGCTGTTCGAAAACTCACCTGTAACAAAAAAAAATGCATCGTATTAAAAAGAGATACTATCATACAAAGTTGCATGCTCAAAATAAAGCTTCTTAAATATTTTTTATCATGACAACATCCTCAATGAACAAAAATAAACAATCGTTTCATTTTGTTTCAATTCCTTCACTGAGAAAAAAATCTTGTACTTTCTGCCATACATATTGTACAAGTACAATATTATTTTAGCTTTTACAATATTATTGTAAAAATTGCAATATTTATTTTATTTACTACAATAGTGCATAGTAAAACTGCTATATTGTACAAGTTTTAATATGTGTGCCACTTTTTGCTATAACCATACATTTTTTCCACGTTTTCTAAAGTCGGCCAACTGGGAACAGGTGGCAACCGATTTTTTTTGCTCGCCCGCAATTTATTTACACATGCATTAAAATAGACCAGCAAAGCTGACCCTCAAGTGTAAAACACATTTTTTTATGATAAAAGCAGATAAAAGGACTTCGGTTTACAATCCTTTTTTTACATTTTGACGCTTCCCCCCTCAGGGGGGGGGGTGACTCAGTGGCGTGGCGAACAAGAAAAAATGCATTACTTTTTTCCAACTTTTTCGAATAATGTATCATAATACAAAATGTTGCACTTGAAAGCCAGAAAGCACACAAAAATGTTGCAATAAGGACCTATACAGATCTGTTTACTGAAAAAACTGTATGGAATTTTCAAAAATGTGGATTAATAGAAATTACAATATGAAAACGGAAGATGTAGAAAACGGAAGATGTAGAGGAGTTCTTACAACAAAATATATCTATAATCACAATATCATTCAGCTATATTCACAATATGTTATTTCAAAAATTGCTATATTACCTAGCAAAAAGCACAATATGTCAGAGTGATTCCCTTTCACTATACAGTATTGTAATAATTACTATGTTTGTTTCTCAGTGTTCGATAATGAAAGCAAACGTTACGCTCAGTGTCAGAATAACCTTTTTCTTACTCCCACAATTCAGTTTAATACACTGTTCTATAAATAATCTCCACCCTGCTCACAACTCACACACAGAAACTTTATACAGGGAGACCTCGTAAAACGCAATCATTCGCACATCATAAATCAAGAAACTTTTTCCTTCGAAATCGCGTGCGTGCGTTTCTGCAAAATTGGAAAACCAGAAAACCCTTCGATCCTGGAATTGAAGATTTCGTTAATTGCACGGGAAAGGTTGACGTTATGTATATAATAAAACGCACTCGTGTTTGCCGGAGTAATGTGTATTATGTAAATAGGTAATGCCAGGCAAACATTATGCAAATGCCGAGTTGATGAACGCAACGCTGTATTTGTAATTCCGACGTCGGCGCAATTCGTCAATATCGATTTCGTTAAGCCGTGCATGAATGTGACACTTGGCAGAAATATTATGCGTAATGCACGAGCCGCGAGGCAGCGCAATTTAGCGTGTGGAAGTGTATGTCGCTGGCTTTACGTTTATTATCTAAATGACGTCATCCGCATTACTGTATCGGGGAATGCGATAAAGAGGAAGCAACTCGCCCTCGTGGGTCTTAAAATACATCGAGATACGTCTTGTTCGCCGCGGCCTCGGGAGAGCCCTACAAAAACTTCTGTTTGTCTGATGTTTCGTGCTCCTTGAAATATGGCGCTTTTGATTCGTGAATAATCAGACGGAGAAGAAACGATGATCGTTAGGTTGACTTCGGAGCCGTGGTTGCTTTTGAAGATAAAATATGAAATTCGGGGAAATGAAATGTATTCAAAGAGATTGAATTCGTTTGTGATGCACGAAAATTTAGTGAAACGTGTAAAGGACTTTAATTATGATTCGGTTTGAGCTGAATTGAACGGCAAACTTTGTTACTCGAGGCAATATTTGTTATCTTTTAACAATGTAAAAAAAATAACAAATCGGATAACAAAAGACGTACGAAACCCGTCCGGATGTCATAATCCTACACATTTCCCTAGCTCACGCGTCGTACCTTCCAAAAATGACGATTACTAACCAAAACGGAGTCATTTCCTCGCGTCATCTACCAACGCGACTTTTCCCGTGGCCGCGTTTTTTTACGACGCATTAACCCCGCAACATTTTATGCGCCGTTAACCAAAAGTACTCGTTCGCTCCTCGGGTTTTTTCGCTCTCGCCCCACGAATCACGGGAAATTGCGTCTTGCCTGCTTTCGACATTTCATTAAAATTTTCTTCCCATGTATCGAGTGCTTCTCATTAAACTCGTTACAGATTTTTCTGCCGGAGTTTTCTTGCGCCGCGAAACGCGTAATGAGAAAGTGCTCTTATGCCCGTCGTCGATTACGCTCGAGCGGTGGAGTCAAGAAACAAAAATGCCCCGGCAAATTACGCATTTCGTGACCAATGATTCCCCATTCATGTTGCCGGCCAAGGTCCTTTTTTTATTACTCAATTATGGAAATGTCGAGGCTTCGACCGGGATTCGGGTCAGACGCTCAAAGGCGCCGGCGTTGCGTCGACGAATGCTTTTTCGCCAATTTTCCCGAGTGCGAAGAAGAACCCGATGGTCAATTGCTCGTGGCGTCATCGACATGGTTCCTGAAGTGATGAGAAATAACATGGGAGTTTTTTCATATTCACTTACATCAAGAAATTGAACCAGATGCTTGCAATTCTCCAAAAACTCGTCACAATTTACGGAACACGCAGTGAAATCCATGAATGCAATAACCTCATTAAAGGTTGTCACTCCCTTTCCGTACATACTAATTCATAATTAATAAACAACCTAATGATCTGAGAGATATGGAAGTAGATGAGAGTTTTGACTTTATAATAAACTTTCCTAACATAACAGAAAAAATATGGAACTATTTATTTAATTAAAGGTTATTCATATTCTTGCATATTCTCGATCTGTTAATCAATTAATCCCTCTATCTTATACAGACAGAATAATATTCTTACAAAAAAACAAACAAATAGCCTCTGACATTTTTAAAATATCCCGTCTGTCTAATACAATAATGAAATAATTAATTTCCCAATTGACTAGTCATCTTATTCAGACGATATTAATCGTGGCATTTAATTGAAGTGAACTAACATGAATCGTGGAACAAAGTTGACCAACCGTCCCACGTATCAAAGTCAAGAAGAAGGAGAGCTTCTTCTGGGTTGAGATGTTTTATATAAACCCATCCCCGCCAAAGTATTCCCCCCCCCCCCCCCACCCATCCGAGATGGTCCGAGAACCTATATCTGAGGTCATGTATACTATACTTGGAGGTGCGATTTATTCGAAATGTTATCAACGAATTCCAAACAAGCCAACGTTCTTCAAAGTCATTATAACCTTTTTTCGTGGACGATTATTTTGGACAGACCTTTAAAAGGGCTATGTCGTCCATTTTATATAATTAAATCGGTTATCGTGGCATATCTAATTTTATGTTTACGATATCAAAGATGATATGATACTGTAAATTGCTGATTCTTGTTGCATCGGTTTTTTGTATTTTGTTATCAACCGTAATAATCGTATTAAGCATCGCGAGGATGTGATGATCGAATGTGTATGTATTGTTTGATAACTATATAATGCGTACAGGTGTAAAAATCTGTCAGACTTTGAATGAATAAATAAACAAAACTTCTGCAGATTCTCGCATTTCCTCATCATTTTCTAATTTCATAAAATCTGCACGTAATTTCATCAAAACAAATACGAAAACCATAAGGCATGGAAAACTTTGTTACAGATAGAAGACCATATAAAATTTACCGAATAAAGCATTAAAGCACAAAATGCTGTTACTACAGCGGCATTATTACAAAACTTGCTACATTCTCTCAAATCCGGTCGTATATTTTTCTTTCCGCCACAGTAGATTTACAGCACAAAGCTGGAACGTAATCTACGTCCCGACGTAAATAAAATGACAGACATGTCCGCGCAAAACGAAATTTCAGCACGCGATGCAACTTGACGAAAAACCTTGAAAACCCCAGGAAAACTCGATTAAACCGACAAATCCTGGGTAAGAAACATCTCCTTCAAGGAAAAAAAAGGGTATTTACGGGTGAAAAAAAAGAGGGAGGAAAAAAGGACGAGAAAAGGGAATTTCGTCAATAAAGCTCAGTGGGGGAGGGGGTTAAGGCTAACGGGTCTCCATAGACCCTTCGGGGTGTCAAAAGAAGGACCATTTTTAACAATTTATCGAAATTTATTTTTCTTTAAATATATCAAATATCATGTGTGTCATTATTAGGGCAACCAAAAATATTTACGCAAAAGCCAAATATTTATTTATTATTCACGAAAAAAAGTCATAAATATTTATGAAAGATGTTGAATATTTATACTCATTAATTATTTTTCAAATTCCATGGATACTTCAATTAAACGAACCATTGTAGACTTTGATCTTTTTATTGATTAAAATACATTACATGATGAAAAACATTTCCGAAAATAAAAAAATGATCTTTGTCGATCATCAGGATCATTTATTTAGGATATGTAACCACAACTCGTTTGATAAAATTTGAAGAACTTTCTTCAATTTCTAGCATTTCGTGTTAATCGAGATTATAATTTTGTAAAACACGGAAAAAAAATATTTCGTGCATCCAATGAAAATTTTATTACCCATATGTTAAACAATATTTTTTTCATTGATACAAGGAATATTCTCATTAGCTTAAAACACATGATTCTTGTACCAAAGAAACAAGTTACGAGACTAACAAAAACCATACTTATACCAATGAAAAAAAATTGCTTGATATAGTCAAAATAAAAAAAAAAAACTAAAAGCAGCACCAAATTAGATTCATTTGTTACATTTTGTTTGTCGAATCGCGAGATTTATTCATATTCGAGGGCAAAAGAGTCAGAAATATTTTCCAAAAACTGGAATATTGGCGAAATATGTATAATAAGTATGATATTCATTTATCGTCGCTTACAGCGGTCATTATGTACAAATATTATGTGTCGTGTCATCAGATTTAATTTTGTTTTATAATGTTGTATATTATGGTAAAGAAATGTTAAGACTTGGGATATTAAAGGCTTTTTTTTTAATTGGACCTTTTTGCTTGCAACTGTTGGTTTGGAACAATTGTTTTAGAGTTTATGTCGTACAATTGACTCATGCATATGGTCGCCCTATACAAGAATGCAAAAAGTAATGTTTCTCGGCGCGTGCGGGGCGAAAAGCGGTGCTCAACCTCGCTTTTCCATGCGAAATCAATAGTGCGTAGTCACGGCGCGGCGTCTCGCGAGGAGTGGCCGCCAAAGCCGATGACGTCCGATGATAGCCGAACCCGGCCGAGGCAGTGGGTAGGAGTGAGACAGAACACCATCGAAGGGTGCGAACGATGGGTCTGCATTGGGCGGATTGGCCCGAAAAGTAAAAACCCGATGCACGAACATAGCCGATCTAGTCTGATGACTTCGTGTGGGTACGTCGATGCGTCAAGTGCATACTTGACCGAGAAACAAACTCGGGCGTGATGTTTAGATAGTTTAGTCAAGTCCAAACGCATACAGAAATTTCATGGGATGATGTACAGCTTTTTTTAGAATGACGTATGAGTGTTTCAAGGTGATGTTATGTATTGTATGTGTATATTCCTGAGGGAACTGACTGTCTATATATGAATGGACATGTCTGTATTTCTGAGTTATATAAGTTTTAATGGATATTTACAATCCGTCAGTATCATTTTAAACAGTTTGATGTCCTAATCCTTCTGTCTTTTTTTTTTTAATATCTAAACTTGGTGCAATTTCCGCATAGGTATACATATCGTAAAATCCGTAAAAATCATCATATTTACATGTGTAAGACGTCATTTTCAGCGGAAAAAATTACATATCGATGTAGATATGGCAAATTGACTGTAAATCCGTGAATTTCCTTTTCAAATAGAAGTTTTTTTCATCGTTTTAACGTTTTGCGATTAACGTCTATCAAATTTCATGCATCTTTTTCACACTTCCGATGACAGTAACAAGATTTGACTTTGAAGCAGTAACGTTCTAGTAGTTTGACTTTGCCGAGGACTTATCTCCCTCGTACCACATAATGTGCACCCCCGAACATGCACGCCAAGGGACATTAGTGCGGGTAAGAATCGAGTAATCCGTGGGGTGACTCTTGCTGCGGCCCCCCGAAAAAAAGTCCTCGGGGGCGGGGGGCAAAAATCGAGACCCGCCGGGTCCGATTACTTTGATGCAAAACGCGCCGCGCAAGATGGCCACGCGATACGGCGACCTATACGCGAATACGGCTTTGCCAAGGGATTTTATAAGGGTGTCCTCGCACGCTCGACGTAATTTACGGCTTTTCGTACAGTCATCGGGTTCCAGATGTTGACTGGGTTTATTTCGAGGTGGTTAGTTACTTTATGGAGGAACGCGAAATTGTCGGCTGTTTTAAAGGGGAAAGTTTAATTTGGCTTTACGCGTTTTTTGTAGCGAAATATTTCGCTCCATGTTTGCGTGATTGACGTTCATGAGGGTTTGATTGTTTTCGTAATTGTTAGGGAGTGGATGGCTTTTTTTGGCATTAAATATTAAATATTAAGGACTCTTTTGGGCTGAATGAGTAAAACAACGGCGAAAAAGAAGTCGGATTTTATTCTGGTGAATTAATTTTTATAGAGTAATTTTTCAACATTCAGCCCCAGTCTTCATCAGTACATATATGAAAAGTTATATCGAAAATATTTATTGGGTCTTATGGCGTTTATAAATGTATGGGTCGTAAAAAATAAAATAATGGGATCAAATTTTATAAAAGCATGTACAAAGAAATCAATTACAACACAAAAATTCCATAAAAATACTAGAGGATTCTACAGAATTTGAGTGATACCATAAAAAAATAAAAAAAAAAAACTTGAAACAATAATTTTAATCCATAGATGCTCGAAACCTAGGTAGAAATAATTTTCTCTCCCAACGCTTTGAATCCTTAAGCATTAAAATCTAAAAATATTTACGAAACCCATTAAAATAAAAAAAAAACTCTTTGAATTTTATAAGCATATTGTATAGATATAAAAAGTACTTTTAGTGCTGAAAATCTATAAAATACTAGGAAATTTTTACAATATTGTTGTCAGGAAAATCTATTACTACGAATAATCTTTTAAACTTTTAATTTTAAAGCATCAAATTCGAGATATCATGATCGAAATCGATGAAAATGCTTTATACATATATTGAAATGCCAAGTATTTTATAGAGTTCATAAAATTCGAAAAACAAAAAATACTTTAAACATTATCAGTCTCTGCAACACTTGAAATCAATGTAAGGCATAATTTCATGAAAAATCTACTATAATAATACAAGTCTAATAAAATTTTCAATCCTTGAGTATAGAAATCTAAAAAGATGTACGAAAGCCAATAAAAATATCATAAAATACTTCGAATTAATTAAAGGGACACTTTACTTGAATGTTTAATAAACATTCGTCTTTCAAAATTATTTGCAAACTAAAAAAAAAGCGACAACTTGATGATATTTTGCGTATATTCAGATACATGACTGAATTGAAATTTTCCATTGTTCATGTATGATAAATTTTCAAAATGGCAGCTGTAACAGCTATCTTCTGATAGGTCTTTCGAAAAATCAATTTTTGTGGTAATCATCCTACAGCTCTAACCAATCATCTGAAGTACATGAAATTTAGGAACAATATCATATGATAACGAAAAAGGTCCAACTTACAGCGTATTTCTTGTTGTTATGAGCGACTGAATAATTGTTTAAACAATTTTTTATATCGATATAAGAGGTTCACCCACTTTAGTAAAGCCTTATCTTCAAGACAAAGCGCAAAAAATCTGTAAAAATACTGTTCTTTAAAAAAATTCAAATATATTATTCTAGAGAACCCAATTTTTGGACTTCATAGAAAAAAAAACACTAAAAACTTATAAAAACACTCAAGAATTTAGAAAAAATTTTGATTTCTATGCATTATTAAATACTTTCGTCTTTTTTATTACATTTTTTATATATTTCTTAATAATTATATTTTTGAAATTTCTTGTGAATCCTATAATGTTCGATTGCACTTATATCTCAGTTTCATTCAACTCAATGTAATCGCATGCTCATAATACCTGAAATTCATGTCATGCAGAACCTGTAATATTTGCTTGCCCATTCTGTTATGTTTGTCCAAATAAATTGCTCACTCTAGATAATCCTGCAAATGTAACCGATTGTTTATTCTATGACTACAATGATTATGACACTGCCTAATTACCTCGTGGAACTGTAAACTCGAATTAACAAAGATAATGGTGAATATACAATCAAAAATTTACGATCATTTCATTATGGCCTTTAAATATCATCTGGCCTAAAAAAGCTATGACCAAGGTCATACAAAAATTTCAAAACAAAAAGTGGTTTGATATTTTTAACTTTGCGTATGCTTTGCACGAATATTTATTTACTTTCATTTCACAAACATTATTTATTTAAACCTCAAATGGAAACAACAATAACGATTTTTCCGAATTTAAAATAAGATTTTGAGACTTTCTCCCGTATTTTCTGATAAAAAATAAACAAAATGTATCCAACCGTTCCCAAACGCGATTCTTCGACCATGCCATAACTCACTCACTTTTGTTCGAGATTGTACATAAAATACATGCTCGAATCGGAACAATCGCGTGGAATCGCGAGGGCGAAAATTTTTCTTCCCAGCGTGGAATCATATTTCTTTTCCGGCCGATAAATGATTTATCGGGACCGCTTCGCGGTTGATTAGACGAGCCATTTTCCTGGCGAAAATTCGCGTCGCGAGTGTATCGAATCACTGTGTCAATATTACGAACCTACTTTCTTTTTTTCTGTTAGTCGAAATGCAACTCAATCTATTAAGATTTTACAAAGTATGTTCAATACAAACTTCTCAAATTTTTAATAAGAAAAGGTTAATAACAATACTAAAAAGTTCAAATTAAATCGAAATTTTTACATTTGATTTTTTCTTGCAAATAAGGTTTTCTTCCTACAACTCACAAATGTCTGGGTGACTATTATTCTCGCGTTTCTTCAGTCGGCTTTGGAGCCAATCGAACTTATAATGGCGCTGGAAAAGCGATGTCACCCGTCGTGATCGCGACAAATTGATTGTATTCCATCGCAGAAAAATTCATTTGAAGGCAGTGGGTCAATATTTGCCGCGGATTTTTAACAAACGCAAGCAAAACTTTTTCTCGTTAATAACCCAGCAATGCTCGGGACTTTTCCTGAGCGAACGATTGCCATTAATCAAATTCGAGAAGTTTTCTCTGAAGATTTAAAGCCTCCTTTTTTTTGTATTTGTATCGAACAGACATGTTCCACAACGTTACACTGATAATCGTGTTAATAAACAAAAAAAAACGATTAATTAAGAAAGTCCTGGATTAAAAAACTCCGATTTCAACAAAAAAGTTTCATGCATTTCTTTCTACATTTTTTTCTATTTCAAGGAATCGTAAAAATTAAAACCTCAGACATTCTTTTTTCATGTCTTTGTATTTGCTAAATTTTAATAAACCACTTAAACTTTTTACGAGCAGAATAGTGAACTTTATTAACATTGAAGTTGTCTGAGTCCCCTAAGTAAATGTCTTTAATAAGTTACCCTCAGAAGGGCTCGTAACAAATTACAAGGAAGAAGGTACAGCGTAACAATAATTTAGAGTCCCAATATGACGTGATATACGAGTGCTCCAAACGTGCTCTGACGCTTATGCACACGTGCGAGACAATATTCGAATTTTCGAAACGTCTGTCCGCAAAATAATGCAAATTTTACAATAGGCTTCAATCAAATTTTCGTCTCATCAGCGAGAACAATTTATCATGGCACCGCAAATTGGAATGAATTGTGCGAATTGTGGCTCTCTCGTGCATTTGATGCTCAGGAAAAAGGCTGGGCGATAAATGGGAAAAGTACTATTGAAAAATTGATTAATTTGCGCAATACACGAGTCAGCAACGAACATGCGATTTTCCGATGAATTACTGTTATCATGGAAATTAAAAAATCCGTTTTATTGTTGCATTTGAGTAGCTGAATCTGAGAATTTCTTTCATTTTCAACAAAAACAAAAAATAAAAAACCCTACAGAGTTGCAGAATCCAAACGTTTCAGGCTATTAGTCACATTTCAAAATTGAAGGGAAAAATTTGTAAGAGCACGAAGAAAGCTGCTGGGAAAAAGTCCCGGGGAAACAAAACTTAAGAAAGTTCGAAAGAGCCACCAAAAAACTTGAGAGTTCAAAACGAAAGCAAACAGAAAGTACGTGAAAGTCAGAGGCGAGCGAATCAAGAACTAAGAAAACAAAGTACAAACAAAAAGAACAGAGAAACTTGAAAAACAGTTACACGAAAGTCAAGACGCGATGGAAGAAAAAATCGTGACCGTTGATGGGGATGATTTTCACGTTGGGAAATTGGAGAATATTTCTGCAAAACTGTGCTGTAAAAATGAAGTCGATAACTCGGAATATTCAAGTTGAAATGAAGAAGAATTCGCAATGTTTTCCAGGTTTGGCAAACTGCTCGATTCATCTAAGAACATACTGTATAATTTCGATGACGTTGCTTGGCAATAGCCGAGCAACCTCATAGAAACTAATTGTCCCATGGCTCCAAAGTAGCCGAGGTGCAAGGAAACCAGACGCTTTTCCTTCCCCGGGAGAACAATTACACCGGCGCATTACTTATTTTTCTTTGTGCGCCCGACAAATGAAGCCCTGGAGCGGGGCAATCGTAACGGCCGGGCTTTGAAAGAACATCGAAAGCCTCATTAACGAATTCCCCGGATTCCGGAAGCATCCGAAAGATGGTCCGGGGAAGGAGGTAGGAGAGTAAGGTTGAATTTCACAACTCATAGCAAAAGTCGCGGGCCGAGGGAGACTTGGGAGAAAGCCCGAGAATCCGAGAATCCGCGAGGATTACGGTCTGCGAATCCAACACCTCGGCTTCTATTGCTTTGTTGTTGCCGGAGGATGGGAAAAGGTGGAAAATGATTCCAGACGATGAAAAGGAGAAGGAAGTTACTTCGTTCGTCTTACAACCAGTTTATATAGTTATTTTAGGGGTACATTACACTGAGAAAAATTGGTAACTGCTTCCCTAACTGTATTCATGTTGTTGAGGGAACGGTAGCTGAATTTACTGAAAATACAGTTGTGACAACTGAAATTTAAGGTGTTCTAAGTTCGCAGCATTATAGTCGGTGCAATCGTAATTTCAAGTTGCTACTCGAATAGTCGTACGGGTATGCGTGCTTTTCGAGAGACAGTTGTTGCTTTTTTTTATAAGATACGTGAGACTACTTAATTATCCTGCAGAAAATCACATAAAATTAAAAGCTTAAACAAGAAAAGAAATGTGACAGTGAGTTGTCGTTTTTGTATCGAGGAACAAAGGTAAGTCATACATTATGAACTTTGAATGTTATTTTACTTAATAAAGTGGCTTACTGAGAAATAATATTCATGCACGTAAATGCTTTTTTTTAAATCACGCGCGCTCAAACTCGCTGAAACTTTCCACCTATACATGTGAATGACAATTAAAAAAAGTTGTTGACTTTAGTGTTTTTTCCAACTATTTTTGACTACATTTACGAGAAAAAAGGTAAGAAATATCAAAAATTGACGTATTTATTTTGTAAAAAAAATCTTTTACTATTTCCAAATAACGTACTTTCGTAATATTAAGATGATTTGTCGTTGCTGTCAACTTTTTTTCCTAACCTCACTTTGCGACAAAAAAAAAAACACATTTTGCAATTGTAAGTCCAACTGTAATTTTGTAGTGGATACAAGTTTCAACTTTTCTCGGGAAGCATGCAGAACCGTAGTTAGAGCAACAATAACTGTACTAGTTAGGGTTGAAACGAACTACGTATTTACTGTGGGGATCACAATATTTTTACAGTTAGAAAGTCAATATTTTTCATTCGGTGTATTATATCAAAGTACAATTATGATTTTGTAGAAAAATTCCAAAGTAAGAGATACTCGAATTTTGAAGAATTCTTCCTCGGGAAAGGTGGGATTCTGATCACTCAGAGCCAAAGATGTAATTTACCAGTAAATTTACCGGTAAAATACTGGTTATGACCGTCATTTACGACAATAAAGTTTTGGTCAATTTTGACCCTCAGTTTACCTTACCGGTCAGAATTATGATGATGGTCAAAATTATTACATACTCAAAAATGACTTAAAAAAATGTTCAACTCGTTTGTAATTACAGCTTTCTTTTTTTTCATCGAATTTTTATGAAAAAATGAAAAAAAAGTTTGGTTTCTTAAATAATAAATAATTGTAAAATTACAACCTTTCCATTTAAAATGAATCATTTATAAAGAAATAAGCAAATTACTTCATAAAAGTGCGTTGTTGAAAAGGTATTTTCCTTCGGTATCTTTATTTTCGGGAAAATTTCTATTTTGCGTATTTCACGTCAGTTTTCTACACTAATTTTAAGACAAGAGTATTGTATTTTTCACTATTAGGCATTGTAATTGTGAATCAGTTTCGACTATTGAACTTTTTTTATCTCTTGTCTCATCTATTTAAAAAAAATTAGAAAATACTGTATTATAAATGTGACAGTTAGACAAAAGAGTATTATAACCAACGCAAAGGTGAGTCAGAGTAAAAATTGTCTTTCAAGATAAGAGACATCATTAATCTACATTTCATCACACACTTCAATTACCCCCAATTTTCTATTAGAGTAAGCTTAGAAAGAGAGGGGTGAAAGGAGAAGGGACTTTAATCAAAAGCTCTGCCTTGCTGAATAGTGATTGGACAAAATTGATTTACTAAAAAATCTTCAAATTTTGCGAATATTTAGAAATCGTAAAGGAAAAAGAGTCTTGAAATTTCATGAGGAATCGATGTTTTTCTGATGATCCGCCGACTTTGGGACACACTGTATATTGTCCAGCAAACGCAGTAGTACAGTGACATTCATGAGATTTTTCTATAAAAATGTAAATTTATTAAACTTGAAATAACAAGATTGGTTATTTTCACCTGAAATTGCTGGAAATCATTTGGTCAGTTACGTTAAGTCACATTTTTTCATCCAAGTTCGGTCATGACTGGTAATTACTGACCAGAAACGAGCTCTGACGGTAAATTATAGTTAGAGAGTTTTTAAATTTGACCGTAAAAAACAGTAAATAACCGTCAGAAATTACCTTGACCTGACCAATTTTTTTTCTGACCGGTAAATTCACATCCCTGCTCAGAGCCAATTTTTTATCGATAGTAATTTCTCATCTTTCTATTTTAACTGATCAATATTTCGGTCGCAAATGGGGCCCTCGTCAATGAAATACAATTCAATATTATTCCAACTCACAACAATAAAAGCGGTATAAATGAAAAAACCAGTACTCACAAATAAAAAATCCATAGTTGATTCTCCAGTTTGAATGTGACGCCAATCATATAAAAAATAAGGTACAAATCGACCATCGTCATGGTGAATATTATCTATAAATCTAAAGGATTCGAGTCATTTTTGTCTAAACACCGATTGGATACAGGGCATGAGTTTAATTGGCGTGATGTTGAAATTTTGCATAAACAGAGCAACCAATTCAAGAGGAATATTTCTGAAATGATTTTTAATAAAACGATTTTATTGAAATCTTTCAAGACAAATCTATTTAAACTAATTCAAAAATATCTAACCGTAGAGCACTGATCATTGAATCTTCTTAGAAATAACGTCGTCCAAAGTTGCGACTCTGTCTCGGCTTTGTCATTACCGGAGCATTTACCTTGCTCGAAGTTGATGCGAGAGAGAGTGAGATGGATGAACAGTAGGGGCTGAAGAGAAATTGGGAATAAAGAGAGACAGAGAGTGGACTGTGATCGTGTCGTGAACGTGCGCAACAGCACAACAAGCAATCTGTTCCCCACTCGGTAATACTGATATCCCGGCTTCCCCGAGCCCCCCCCCCCAGCCCCAACCCCCTTTTGTTCCAGCGGAGACATCTATTTTCGACCTCCCCGATAGCGGGCGCTTTTGCCCGGGGGCGAAATGAGAGGTGGTGGTGAGCAGTTGTAGAGGGGTGGGGGGAGGTAGTACTTGTCGGGGCGGACGACTGTCGCGTGGAAATTGATATTAATTGATACGTCGATGGTGAACTCGTGTGGCGCTATTTATAATCGAATCAAGGGGGCAGGAGTTGCGGATTTTGATTGGTGGAAAAATTGAGAAATTTAAAGTTATGGTTTTATAATATTGTAATTTGGAAGAGTTCATCTTCACTTGATGTATTCTAGCACATTGAAAAGTAATTTTATCAAACTAAATATTCTTTCTTCTCTTTATTGTAAAATCTTCCATCAACTAAATAGTTAACTCGCCGCAAATGAAGTAAAAGTTTGAACGCGAATACCACCTACCATCACTATTTCACCATAACTGTGTTCATCACATTTATTTTCTGGAATCGATGCTGTTACGATCGAAAACACCGAGTCCCCCAAACTTTCTCACGTTGTAAAAACAGTTACGAACGTCCTACGACGAACGATAAATCCACAATATTATCGGACTAAATAGTCGTTCGACGTCCATTCCTTTTTGCCGGAGAAATCCAAGTTTCGAAGTTGACGAGATAATCTCGTCTGAGCCAAAAGACTCATCAGGGATTCATCAAACGTCTCGTAATCTAGCCAAATCTAGCCAAGAAGCGACGTGACATTGATGAAGGATGAGCTCGTAATATTTTCGTTACAAGCACCTATTTTAGCTCGTTTTATCCCGGTTGCGACGTTCATTCTACCCTGACTCGTGAGATATCGGATTTATTTCCGAATTGTGACACGCGGCTGACGCGGAGGCTGCATGTAAATGGCAAGAGGAGCATTAGACGAGAATCGCATTCGAGACTTATCTGATTGGTTCCTGGGCGAGCATTAAGAATACGATGCTCTCGAAAGTCTAAATAGTACCTCTTGGCACGCTGAGATAAGCGCGATAAGGCTGCAGCAGAAGTGCAGCAGTGAAGCGATGAAAGTGCCCTTTTGGAACACTCATCAAAAAATGAAAAATAAATTTAAAAGCTGTCAGAGGCGTCGCAATAAAGTTTTTGTACGGAGGGGCGAAATCAAATGTCAAAAGTATGAGTATCAAACATACACTGAGAAAAATTGAGAAGATAAAGTTGAATAAAATGTATATTGATTGAATTTGAATGCAATTTAGTTGAACATACTGAAACGGAGTTGTTGGCTGAACTGTCTACGTTAGTTAACATAAAAGGTGCATCAACTGAGTGGGTCATTGATGGTTACTGAATAATAGTGTTGACCGGACTACACATTTGTAGTAGTAGCAATTGAAAAAAGCAACATAAACAAGGAAATTATGCAGTTGGCTCAACTGTGCAGATTGTTTGACGCGAATTCCTGAAAATTGATGGCGTCTTAAGTTTGAGTCCTGGGTTCGATCGCAGCCTAAGTCAAGTTTTTTTCAGATTACTTTTAGGTTAATCAGCAATGATCAAGAAATAAAATGTAAAATGATTGTTATCAACAAACTATGACTTATATTGTTAACCGTTAATCACATTTTCAAATATAATAAACAATTTTCTTGCCTTTAACAGTATATAAAAATTCGACATAAGCAACAGTATCATACTCGTACATCCCTCATTAGACTCTCCCCTATCGAGCCCCCCTTCCTGCATCCAAAGAAAATTGTATACATTCTTTCAAGGCACAGCCTCCCACATAAAAATACCCTTCTTCTCCCCCTTCGCTGATTTCCCCGTTAGATATCAAAGTCCGGCTCTCTCGAGAATGACGTCGGACTCCATAATTATAGATAGCGACGCTCCTCGATCCGGCACCCTCCCACTAACTCCCTCTTTCTCTCTCTCTCTCTTCCTCGCAATCGAAGCCTTTCAGGGCGCATTTTCCCGTAAACCACGTTTTATTACTCCTTTTTCAATATCGAGATCGATTCCCGATCACGCGAGAGGGAAAAAGAGAGAAGACGTCATCGCCCAACAATGGCAGTGAGGAAATTGAAGCTACTTTCATTCAAATTTCCAATTTTCCGGGAGACAAAAGGCTTCTCCGTGCTGGAAAAGCGCGGATTATACGGGTCGGAATGGGAGGGGTGGTTGTACTAACGAAGTTGCTCGCGCGCGATTACCGCGCTTATCAGTGTTTTATATCGTCGAGAGCGACGCGTGAACTGTAACTCCGGGCCCTTTACTCGTTGCCGGGATTTCGCCGGCGCGCGAACTGACGCGGAAAATAATCCGGTGCTTAAGGCGATCTTTATCGATCCCTCCCACGTACCTAGCTCATCGACTAGGGCTCGAGCCGTGCCTTGGAAACTCCGTAAACCCTTTCAAGGGCTCGTCCCTTCCACCCCGTAGCACGTGCGTTATTGATATTGCCAAGTCCGAAATCACGGACACTCCAGACAACCATTGTTGCCCCGTTCCTTCGTGTCCTAAAAACTCCCTCGCCCCGGGTATTATTTCCTGGGATTTCTTGATGCTTCCAGCGAAAGGATCCCTCATTTCAAGTGAGGTTCCTGCAGGGTCGCGGATGTTGAGGGGATGTTTGGATCCCGGGCTGACAAAAATTACGGGTTTATGTACATAAGGAAGAACGCTAAAAAGCGTAATATTGAATTTCAGTTGTTTGGGAAATAAATAGAAAGCTTTTGAAAATAAAGCGTTTGTTCTATCGGATTTACATAGAATATAATATCTTACAATGTAAAGACTGAGCTGTAAAAAGCGAAAGAAAGCAAAATGTTTCTTTCAAAATGTTTCAAAACGCCTTGAAAATAAACTGTTGTGATATTCTTTGTATACATCCCAGCGAGAAAATTGTCAGGGAACATCCATATATATAGGAAACTCAGGATTGGGGCTACTAGTTGATCAAATCTAGGTTTCGTCAGACCTTTCCAGGCATTATCTTGGCCCTTTACAGTATTACCCATGTAAGGACGCTGTCATGAATTATCTAGACAACCCCAAGCTAGCTCTCACTAGATGTAGCTTAGATGGAAAGTTCTATCAAGGCCCCATCCAGGCCCACATTAGGTTTGCCAATGTACTGGGGTTTCCACATAATCTAGAAAGGACCATTCTCGATTTTACTAGATTGAATCTAGATAGAAAATTTTATCAAGCGGTCATCAAGCACTCATTATTTCAAATTTAATTTTACATCAAATATCAATTTTTTAAATCGTTTTCAGTACAAAGTTAAACTAAATTGGGGATGGAAATGCAAAATTGTTTAAAATCTTTCTTTGGGGTTAAACGTTTAGACAATTTTCCATCGGAAAAATCAAAAGATTGTTCATAGGTTTCGAACAATTGAACGTCAGGGACGTAATTAATCAATACGATCAGTACAATCTCTAACAACATTCAGTATTGCCGCGTTTTCACGCATTTCTTCTGCCTAATTATGACGAACCGCGACAAACGCAATGAAAAAGGTACTACATCGTTAAATTCCCATGTTTTTTTTTCTTTCTTTTGTTAATTAATTATCGTCGACATAACTTTGTCACAATTATGTGATTGTTCCGTAACTTTCTCGCATCAATACTAACAATAGACCAAAAATAACTGATTTTGATTATTAAACCAAATAAAAACGAAAAAAAACGCTTTAGTTGTTTTTTAAAATTTATCAACTGTTTTGCCAGTTTGATATGGAATTTTTTATGTGCAAGTGCTGAAAAGCAATGTTATGACAGAGAGGTTATGTTTTGAGCGTCTTTTTTTCGGATGGCTTGAAATTACTATATAGGGCTAGGTGGCTAGGCTTGAAAGAACCATCTGGAGGCTAGATTATATAAAAAAATCGAGGACTTGGTTTCGCAAATTTATCAAGGGCCTACCCAGAAATCTTTAAGAAGGCCCAAGTGCTCCAAAATGTTAACAAACGAGGGAGGGCGCTAGCTAGGTATTACTTGAAAAGCCTACGATTTAATCGGGGCTATTATAAATCGAGTCGAAATTTCTGCCCTGGATCATTTACAGTGTTTATTTTATTTATAATTGGTTTTCATCAAAAAGATATAGTAACGTTGATAACTATGAAATAAATTCACAATGCTGCGTATTTCAATATTCAATGCAAAAAAAAAAAAAAAAAAAAAAAAAAAAAAAAAAAAAAAAAAAAAGAATCTTTAAAATAAAAAAATACAAGAAGATAATCACAAAAAATGATGTATAGGCAAAAAAGCATTTGATCATAAACATCGAAAGTGATATTACGCAATGATACAGAATTTTTCAATCATCCTTAAACATGATATATACGAATTTGATACTCGGAAGGCTTCATTTACAAGTTATCAGTCATCTTCATTCTTACGAAAGTGATACCTACTCTTGAATCACACATTCTGCCACGTCATCATCAAATAACCAAGTACCATTTTATCTGATTCCATGTACCAACAACATACCGGAAATTGCAATAATTACCATGAATGATAAATCAATGCGACGCTGATGACTCTACGTCAGAAACCGGAGAAATCTAGAAATAAATTTTAAGAAATTAATTTTTCGAATTCATTTTATCATTTAAACAAGAATTATTTGTCGAAAATTTAAAACTTCTATATTCCGATCAATGAATTTTCAAAAATGTACCTCGGAAAAAATGGTATTCTTTTTACATAAGTTAAAAAAAACTATGGAAAATGTATTCAAATTTTTCAAATCTGATCATTCAAAGAGTAAATTCACACCTGAATTCCTTCCCAGCCAAATTCCTAACCACACCAAAAACTTTATGTACATCCTCGAACATCGGATCAGCTCCCAAAATCACCCCTTCGTTCTCCCAATCTCTAAACCAACACACAACCATCCAGTCGGTTAACAAGCCCCGCACGTTTCGAAAGTCCATTTACCAGCAATTATCCTTATCGATTCCTACAGTGCGGCGAAAAAAACCGAGCGCATAATGAACGCCCGCGATATGACGCGATGAAAGTCAGATTCCGGGCCATCATTGAAAGTTTTATTCCACCTCGACGAATCGCGTTTCGTAGGTCGACTTTTTCCCTTTTTTTTTTTTTAATCGCCATTCTATTAGAAACATTGGACCCGTAATTGAAAATCCCGAGGATCCGTGGAAACGAATTTTGCGTATCCGGGCCATTTGAAGCTTTTATCGACTCGGATCGGGGTGACGAAGGGGTGGGGGGGGGGCTGCGGAAATGGAGAAGGGGTAAGAAGAGTTCAAGACGCCTGGAGGAAAGTTTACGAGGACTCGTCTCTCGTTAAACCGGAAAGCACTTTTCACGCCTTTTCCAGGGCGACGCTTATCGGGGACGACTTTTCCTGCAATTTTAGAAGTTTGCCCCCCCCCCCCCTCCGACGCCCTCCCCTCCTCGCCATTCTCACTAAAGAATTGCCCGTGCCCACGCAATTCACCGCGATTTTCTCTCCTTGGCATTCATTAGCCAGATCAACTGTGAAATTGGCTCATTTTATAGTTTGGAAAAGGTGGCGCAGTTCGAGGTTGCTAATGCAGAGAGGGGATTTTTTTCCTGTTTTTTTTCGGGCAAGAGAAACTGCTGGAAAATAAAATTCATACAATGTGAAATGAAATAAAATATATATTCAAAATATATCAAATGTGTGTTATGTATGCAAAAAAGTAAATAAAAAAGAAATATTTTGCATGTAAATACGAACATAAATGAGAGTATAAAAAAAAATATAAATATTGGAAAAGGTGTGGACTAGACTGATTCGAGTGACGGTTGACAAAAGTGACGGTTGGTTGGTTTGACGGTTTTCTCAAAAATCTCTAGTGTTTTCTGGTTGGCGATTCTTTATCATAAAAATTTATTATTTCATGTTAAAAAGTATTTCAAAATCTGTTTCTGACTTTTACAACAAGGTAATATTGTAGTTATTTAAACTGTAATAATTTCACTCACTCTTACAGTCAGTAAAAATAGTCAACACGTTTCAATTCTATGATGAAAGCAGGGGTGGCAAAAAGCGATTTTCTCAGGTGAGTAAAAATTTAAGTTTCGAGCAATAGAAATAAAGAGAGTTTGACAGCATTATTATATTTTTTCTAAACATGCAGTGTTTTTTTTTTTTTTTTTTTTTCGTTAAAAAAATGAAAAACCTGAAGAAAATTAGAAAATGGACCTATTATTCCAATGAGCTGGAAAAATTTTATGAGATTCGAAATGTTTTGAATAATTTGTTTGTATGTGCAATGTTTTAGATTCAGAAAATTTTAAATAATCAAAAAACTTTGAGAATTTTCCAGATTGTACATAATTTTCCGATTCAAAAACATTGTAGGATTTTAGGAAAGTCCTTGAATTTGAAAAATTATGTTTACTACTATACTTTTCCAAAATATAAATAAATGTTTTTTTATTTATAAATGAAAATCTTTGAAATTGACGAGTTTGAAAATTTTGAGAGAATTTTCATGAGTTGGGTTAATTTTGATAAAATTTGCGGAGTCAATACAAGATCGCAATTTTTGTTAAATTCGAAACATCGATACAAACATTTTAAGAAAAAACTGTAAATTATTTTGATTGCCGATCGTTTACTAAATTCAAAATATGTTGTTACACTTCAAAAAACGTTCGTTTACTTTGTAAATATTGTGTTTATCTCCTTTGTACTCAAGGTGATAATGTTTTTAATATTTAAAAAAAAAAATCGGAAAAACTTGAAATGTATTGTAAATAAACGAAGAAACTAAGTTCAGTATTATGAAAATTCCAGAAAAGTAAAGAATGATTGCAAATACTAAGATTGTCGAATATTTTTAGAAATTAGAATAAAACAGTTTATGAAATTTCAATAAATGTCCTCAAATTCTGTAAATTGTGGGCTATGTCTTTTATCTACATATGTGAGGCGATCCGAGAAAAGGGACTTACTATACAAAAAATCGTTTTTCCGATTATGAGTGATTCTATAAGTTCTTAATCCAATCTTCAATTCTGTGCAATCAGAATTTACTTACTTTATTTTGATTTATTTACTTATTCAATTTACTTTGATTTTTTTGCAAGCTATGAATTTTCAAAAATCTTTCATCCCATTTACCGTTATGTATTTTGATTCATTTAATCGCCCGTCCTGTAAAATTTGCTTTTTGGATAGTAGGTCCTTTTTCTCGGATCATCTCACATATTTTTAAAATGAATGATGAAGTTTTTTTCTTTCTATGAATTAAATCCGAAAAACTTGAAAAGTAAAAAAGCATAAAAAAACCAAAATGAATTCTAGAAATTTTCATCAACCTTGGAAGTTTGTAGAAAATGTGTAAGTATTTTTTTTCACAGACCTTCTAAATTGCAGTAGTAAACATTCTCATACTTTTTGTCGTAGAGCTATAAAACTTTCAAATAATTTGAAAAACAAAAAAACTTCGTGTTTTCGACCATTTTTTTGCAGAATTTGAATGATTTACCATGATTCATACGATTGCAATTACGAATACTTGGAAAAATCAAGAAATTGAAAGCTTATGAATCGTCAATAATTTGACCTAATTCTAAAGATTTGTAGAATTTCAGAAATTGTTACACCTGGTAGTAGATTGTGATTATTACAATATATCTTAGTGGAAGCCCTAGAAACCTTTTTTGTTTTTTATCATAAATCCGAAGAACCTGAAGAGTATGAAATATTACAGAAAATCTAAGCATATTATACCAATATTTTAATGTTTTAAAAATTAGGAACATTATGAATTCCATTATGTTTGATCAGGCAGTTTCGTAAAATATAAGGACTTTGCCAATTTCTCAAAATTGTTGATAATTTCAGAAAATTTAGAAAATTAGTGAGATCACAAATATTTATTATATACGTACATTGTGTCAATGTTTATAATCCTCCGAAATCTAGCAATATTTCAACTCTCAACATTTTGCTTATTTTGAACATTGTTTTTCTCTTCTTTTGAATGAGAATCTAATGGACGTGGAAGATGTTCAAAAATTGAAGAAAATTTCATTATGAAGTATAGAAAGTTTTCAATAGTTCGTATTGTGTTATAAATTTTAGACAGTTTGACAAATTTGAAGACGAAAGTTCTCAAACTCGTCAAAGTATTCTTGAAAATTCGGCATTTTCAAAAAATGTTAGTATATAATCAAATTTCAACCGTGAATGTTTTATGAAACGAATAAGATCGATAATTTTGGACCTGTTTCAAAAAATCTTAAATTTCAACAAATGCTGATGAATTTAGAGAATTAACTAAAGTTCAGACGTAGGATCCCCATAAGACTACACTTGGTAAATTGATGGATTTTCACGGTGATATTCTATGATAGTCCAATTTTCTAGTCAGTAGTGCTTTTCACCATCGCCACATCTTCAGTTGTCCCTGTGAGAGTATTCATAATTTTCACCTATTTCACTGCGTGCTACCTACAAAATGTGTGTCAACAACTTCATTGTTCGTCCGCTGACACTGATCCCGTAATTTTCCACTCCTATAAAAACGTACAAATAGAAAAAGTACCCGTCAAATCCACGCGTCGAGCAAACGAACCCGCGATTCCGTCGAATCAACAAAATCCCATTTTTTTCTAAGCGCTCGGAATGGAGTGTTTGCCCCGCAAAAATCGCGTCATCAGCGATGTCAATTTCGTGAAGCGCACTCTCGCCGGGCAAGAGGCGACACGCAAAGCCACCCTCGATGTCCGATTGATTTGTTTAGGGGCTTCTCCCGGGTAAATAGAAGCGCTCCATGTTTGCGACGTCCGGCGATGTTCTGCACAAGTGCAAGGGCTTGTGGGGGCACTCTTATAAGGGTTTACGTCTGAAGAAGGGTTCCCCAAAGCGAGTTATACCAACTCGACGCGTCCCCATATCGAAAAAAAAAACGCCCGCATCGAAACAGCCTCTCGAGGCATGATTTCAAGCTTTTTTGCCCCCGGTAATGCGATTGGAAGGGAAAAAGCGCCTAATCAAGCAGCTCTTGTTTCTCTTCTGCGTGGCTCTAAACAGCCAAAGTTCGAAGGCAAACAGTGCTTCGGATTTGGTCGTTAGCGATATTTTGATTCGTTGTGATTTGAGTTACCAGACGTCTCGATTGAAGGAAGGGACAAGTTGATGATCAGTTGAACATAAACTCACTCGAAATTTCGAACATGGCACAAATTTTTCAGAACATTGTGAATCTATATCCATTAATGTGAAAGTCTGTACGTTGTTCCCCTATAACTTTGAAACTACTGCACGAAACGTCCCGAAATTTTGCACAGTTATTAACCACGTTCGTCGGAAAGTTATATGCATGTTTTCATCAACGACCTAAATGGCCTACTCCCCCACCTACACCCCCGCTGTACTGTTGAAATGACACACACGCATTACAAAAAGTACAAAAAATTTTCAAAAGTGGCAAAAAGTTAAAAACATGACAAAGACATTTAATCATAAAATTATGCAAAAAATGACTGGAAGTCACTAAATCAAAAAAGGTTACAATTCACAAAAACTCAAAAAAATTTACGAAACCATGAAATATAGGGTCTTCGAAAGTCAGCGAATCATCCGAAAACAATCAATTCCTCATAAAATTCTTGGACACTTTATCCTTTGAATTTTTTGAAAATTTGCAACACTTCAACAGTTATAATAGTAATTCAATTTCGTCTACTAACTTTGGGAGAGGCAAGGCTCTTCATAAAAGAAACTCCTCCTCTTTCTTAGCTAACTCTTATGAGAAGACTGGGATCACTTAGGTGTGTATAATGAAGTCTAGGTTAATGGCTTCTTTTATCTCTCTAGAAAAAAAAAATTAGAAGACAATGCATTGTGAAGGTGACAGTTGGACAAAAGAATATTATAACTGAAACAAATGCGATACGATGAAAATTTTGATTCCTAGAATTTTTTGTTTCAAAATTGTCTTCCAAGATAAGAGAAATCATGTATCTATAATCCTTAACACACACTTCAATTCCCCCCCCCCAATTTTCTTTTAGAGTAAACTTAGAAAGAGAAGGGGCTTCAATCAAAAGCCCCGCCTTGCCGAATGGTGCGTGGAAGAAACTAAATCATTAATAACTCTTTAAATTTTGCAAATTTTGGAAGATTGTAGAGGAAAAAGTGTCTTAGAATATCATGAAACATCGATAGTTTTCTGATGATTCTCCGACATTGGGACACCCTGTGTAGGAAATAACAGAAAATATTACCAACTATTAATATACACAAGTCGCACAATGTCACAATGGTAAACCATCACAAAATTCTATGAATCGCAAAATCACACATTGTCACAAATCATGAAAAGTCATAATAAAGTTATTTTAATCCTTATCATGATTACCTCCTCATCCTGATTAACGAAAAAACTTTCATCAATTTTACTCTTCACTTTGATCATAAAAAAGTATCATTAGAAACTATTTTTTCAACATATTTATAATAGCTTTTTGACCAACATAATCTATTGTATAAGTATAGCATATCTTCGTGGTGATCCATTATTATCTAACCAATCCATATTTCGTCAAAAAATTAGAAACTGTTGAAAAAAAAAAATGGAAAGATTTGTAGCCTTGAGATTCAGATGATTCTCGTTTTTCAATTAAACCATAATTGAATTTTCCTGACCAAACCGCGTGTAACAACGTGGTTATCGCAGAGCAAAGCCCGTTGGGACAGCTGGTATGATCTAAATAAATGCAACTTGATAAATGTTTTTGGAAATTTGAGTCTTTCAGGTTTTCATTAAAAATAATATTATCATGCACATTTTCAAAAAAATGATAATAAATACAATCTTCGAAATTGCCCACATTTTTGTGATTTTGAGAAAGTAAGTATATCAATTTTTTTAATTTAAGATATCGATTACTTTACAAGTACTTTTCTACATCCTGATGAGATGCTTGTTACTTGACAAAAAAGTTTCACACTTACTCTTACCTGGGTTACTAAAAAAATAGTGTTTCGCTCTCACTGTTCCAAACAAATCTAAAAATTCAAGTACGTAAACCTCTTACGTCTTAATGTTTTCAATTTCGTTCATTCGCGACAGCGTAAATACAAAAAAAATCCATCTTCCTACCTAGCATCAATCTCTCAAGATTCTTGCAAAACATTTTTGATTTCTACGCGTGATCCACATACATTCCTGAACAGTATTTTATTCGAAACACTTGGCACAAGTTCCAATTGATAACCATTTATTCATAGAAACTCGCAATCAGTGAATAAATATCAGTCGCATTACATTAATTATGTACTCTGTTTTGATTAATACTATGCAAATGTCGTTCTGTGAATTCATAACGACTAATTACACAATTTTTTTTACGCCCCGAAAGTCTTTGACAGTAATAGTGTGTGACGTTTATTGCATTTTCTAATTTCTAATTAGACCAAAAAGAAACGTTTCGTTTTAACTTGCTTAGTAACATAGTGCAATTTTGCCAACTAATGTATTGAATGAATATTAAATTAAAGTATTAAAATAAATTGTATGTTTTAAAATACACATTGAATTTGTGAATAGTAATTGTTGCAGTTTTTCATTTTCTTACAAAATAATAAATATTTTACACAAATTATGAGAGTTTTTTGTATTTATAAAATATATCTTTTCTTATTCTTCTCTTTTTTCATATTTAAACTTATATTCCTTCATTAACCATAATTGCACTCAAATTTGGGAAGAATGTGCAACCCTTCGATTTCTTCCAGAGTCTTTTTTTTTTCTTTTTTCATCTAGTCTTTTTTATTTTCACATTATTTAATTGGAATTTTAATTTTTGAAATTCAAAAATACTATCGCATTCAATCTCAAACGTCATCAAGTATAATAAAGCCCAATTGATTTCAAGTTATATATATAGTCCCTCGCTACGCTTTTGGTCCCTCATTCATCCCCCACACGCATTCGCAGTTAATTTTCGGCGACCACGTATACTCTTTCATTCATGCCGCGCGGTCTTATTCTATTCTCGTTGTCTGAATTAAGCTCGTCGGGGCGAGTCTTGAACGGTTGAAAAGCTGTCGGGGCCATTCGTCAACGCGCGACCTTCAGCCTCGTATAAATCATCGCGCGTTTTTCCCGACGTCACCGAAGCCACAAAAAAGCGCCCCAGATTCTCCCTCGGCTCCGACTTTTTTCGTCCTATTTATTGGCCATCGAGCTCACGATTAATTACGTAGCGCCTCGGCATGGGAAAAAAAATCTCGGTATCATGTAGCGTTTCGTTCGTCATTAAGGCTCATTGAGAAGATTTTGTGGATTTTATTTTCTGTTTGAGTATTTCCAAAATCTAGTTGCCACTTGAAATTTTTGTACTTATTTGCATTTTTTTATGTTTTTTAAAATCATTATTATAATCCTAGTACACGTAGGTATGGGAGTTCTGGACCCCCCACTCCTCCCAAACCTAACTTAAGTAGAACAGCACTAGTCTGACCTAACTCAAGTGATAAGGCCCTATCCTGACTTATTAAGTTAGGTCAGACAAATGTTGTTCTACTTAAATTATGTTTGGAGGGGGGGGGGGTCCAGAACTCACACAGCATACCTACTAGTACATAATTACAATATGAAATTGTATAATCATTTTATTAAGTTTTCGAGCATCCAAACAAAAATAACTAGTAATAAATACGTCGAAGCTTTTTCGTACGGAAGAATTTCCAAGTGCATTTTTTGCAATTTTCAAGCACAAGTCAATAGGTTTATGAGTTCTAAAACTCGCA
This sequence comes from Platygaster robiniae, assembly GCA_028476575.1. Classification (NCBI taxonomy): domain Eukaryota; kingdom Metazoa; phylum Arthropoda; class Insecta; order Hymenoptera; family Platygastridae; genus Platygaster; species Platygaster robiniae. The sequence continues at coordinate 24,781,555 of CM052021.1, forward strand.
ATTTACCGCTCTTTTATACACGTTTTTATCGGAAAATACCGAATTGTGATACATAGTACGTACCAAGTATGCAGTAAAAAGGACGATTTTCTAGACATTTCACACTTTTATACATAACCTTTATGTAGGTAACAAAGATTGTTATTCTTTCGAATTTTCCTTTATATCGATCTGTAAGTATTGTTATCATTTTTCTTTTATTTTTTCAATCCCATTCGTTGTGATATTTGATTGATATTAAAAAAGATGAATTTTTTGAACTTTTTTTTTCTAAGGAGTTTATTCAGTGTTTAATTATAGGATTGCTTTTACACATACCGCAGAATAAACAATGCTTCTTATGTTGTGTTTCTCTTAGTGTACATGACGGGTTAACAACCTCTCGCATGTCTTCACAATTTTATCTGTTCTTGCCTTTTGATCACTTATATCGTATAATTATTTTGGCCATGGGAAAAATTACCAAAAAATTAACCCTTTGCCTTTCGTGATCTCTTAGTTATTTCCCAATTTACTTTGAATTTTTTGAACTGTTCAACAATTAAAGTAACTTTTGTGACACTGAATTTAAATTTGAAAAGTATTGAAGAGTTTGGTTAATAAATTTTTACTTGTAGAAATTTTCTCTAATCAGAATATGCAATTTACTCTAATATTTAATACTGGAGCAAGTCAATCTTTTAATCCTCAAAATAAAAAAATAATGCTCTAACCTAAAATAAGCAGTTTTGAAAATTCAACGATCATTGAACCCGTATGTTGAGTAGATTCGAATTTCAAAATTTCATTTCTCCTTTGTATATCATCATCTGGCGAATAAAGAAAAATCACGGAAACGTATAGGCTTCATTATTTCGAGCGTATTATTGCTTATTGGCTTACGAAGCACATTCTATTATTCACGAGTCATCTTCTTACTCTTACCCTTCTCCTAAACCTTACCCCTCCCCCACCACTTTCTTTTCTGAGCCCGAACAATAATCATGACTCGAGTGTACATGTATACATGCATACATGCGCCTCCCAGCTCGACCCTCCGCGAAGAAGTCGTGCGCGCCTCGGCATCATCGCGCCACGTCACGCGAAAGGACTCTTTGCCTTCGTCCTTTTTTTGCGCCCTGCATCCAGAGAAATGTTTTTTGTTCCAATGGAATGCCTTCGCTGTTTTCACACGCCAGAATTTCGTGGATTTCACGGTGTGGCGGGTCATTTATTTTAAAATTTTTCATGAGGTTTTTTTTTCTTGTCATCAGGATATGTCGACCTCGCGAATGAAAGGAAATTTTTCTAATTTAGTGTCCAAATGATGATTTTTGTACATTGCGCGCCTTACGGGTACACTTATTTATCCTGGCACATTCAAATTGTATAATAACAAAAAAAAAAAAAAAAACAAACATACAAATTGTACAAATAAGAAAGTAAAGAAAATAACGAATTCTACACGTATAACAATAACAAAATAACAAATTTACAAATAAAATGACGATATGTACAAATATAAAAATTTAAAAAAAAAAAAGAAAAATTGTACAAATAAAAAAATAACAAATTTACAAATAAAATAACAAAATAACAAATTGTGCAAAAAGAAAATAACAAAAAAAAAATCGTACAAACGAAAAAATAACGAAATAACAAATTTACAAATGAAATGGAAATTTCTAGAGATAAAATATTTAAAAATAACAAATTGTACAAATGAAAAAATTACAAAATATAAAATAAATTGTACAAATGAACAAATGACAAACTATACAAGTGAACACATTATAAAATAAAAAATTTACAAAGAAAATAATAAAATAACAAATTGTACAAATTAAAAAAAAACCGGATTGTACAAGTTCAAAAACAAAAAGAAAAAAAAAACCAAATAGCACAAATCAAAAAATAACAAAATAACAAGCTGTGCCTATAGAAAAATAATAACACGAAATAACAAACAATGCAAGTAAAAAAATAACAAATTTACAAATATAAAATAACAAAATGATAACTTTACGAATAATATAACAAAATAACGAAGTGTACAAAATAAGGAATGAAAAAATAGCATATTGCATTAATAAAAAAATAAAAAAATCGCACAAATGAAAGAATAACAAAATAACAAATTTGGAAATAAAATAAAAAATTGTATAGTAAAAAAATAAAAAAATAAAAAATTGTGCAAATAAAAAAAAATTATTTATCGTACAAACAAAGAAATAACAAAAAAAAACAAACTGTACAAACAATAAAAAAACAAAATAACAAATTTATAAGTAAAACTGCAAAATAGCAAATTTACAAATAAAATAATGAATTGTACAAATAAAAAAATTTTTAGAAAAACGAACTGTACGAAGAAAAAAAAACAAACTGTATGAAAAAAAAAAAAAAAATAAAAATAAACTGTACAAGCACAAAAATGAAACAAAAAAAAAAAAAAAAAAAAAAAAAACCAATTGTACAAATGACAAAATTACCAAATAACAGATTTGCAAACAAAATAAAATATTTTACAAATTAAACAATTAAAAATAACAAATCGTACAAATGAAAAAATAAAAAATTGTACAATAATTGCACACTTATCCATTCTAGCACGTTCGAATGGTAAAATAACAAAAAAAATTTACCACCTTAAATATCGTTAAACCTCCACACGTAATGTATTTGATATTCATCATCAAAGTCTAATTGTAAGTTGTAAGTAAACGACAAGTAGGTACACTTTATCTGTCTTGTTCTATTAATTTACTACGAAGATTGTCTAAAATTTAATAGTTTCGCGTTTGGGATACACGATAACAAAGTAATAATGAGGCTTGCGTCTTCGCTTAATGACGTCAATTTGCAGGTACTACAATTTTGCCGGATAGACATGTCGAGTCAATACCAGGGCTGCAAAGCCCGTGGTATCGAAGTGATATTGACGCACAACTTCCGGGCGCGCTTTATCATCCCGTCGATATTTCGGTAGTAAATGGTTTTGGAGATTCGGGCGAAATGGTTTTCGGGCTTAATTGATTACTCCGATTATTTCTCGAACCTTTGGGAGGTGTTTAATTTACAAATTAAAAAATATTTCAACCCTTTCAGTGATCGATACTCCTCACGAAAAGTACTATATCAGAAATCGAGATTTCTTCAAAGGAAAAAATCACAGTTTTTATCGAAATGAAATTACCTCTGCATTACTTTCAAACCCTCCAGCGAGATCAAAAAAGAACTAACTGAAACTTTTTACTCCAACAGCTTAACTTTTAGTGACCCAACATCAGTATCTTCTAGTTCCTAATTGCGCATGGAACAACATCTGGACTACAAGCGCGATCCATTAATTTTTCCCCACCGAGTTAATAAAGAGCCACCGGGTAAAATTTCAAACAACCCCCCCCCCTCCCCCACCTGTCTAGCTCTCATTCCCTTTTGCAGCCGATGACCCGGTTGAAAAAAGCCGTTGGTATAGAATTTTGCACGCCCGGAAAACATCGGCAAAAAATGTAATTACCGGAAATTTTCTCTCTATTCGCGAACCTGTGGAATCGAGGAAAAACTTTAATAAACCGACGTAAAGCCGAACGAAATAACACTGTGCGGGCTTTCGAAGTTTTACATAATTGCGTTCGAAATGGCTCGCGTGAAAAGAAAGGCGTGTAATGGATTCGCCAAACGGGAAGGTTTTCCATCATTATAATATGAGATTATTAAAGTTTTCTTTTTGAAATGGAAGGCATTTTTAGGTTATTTTGAAAATTTATAGATGATTAATGTACAACTGACACCCGAAGTATTACATTCTTTATATTCTACTACTTTATCATAACTTCGATACTTGCAATCCAGAAAACTTGCACCCCCCTGTTCAAGTGACATGGGCAAACTGAATTCTCGCGGATCGGGAAAAAGGTTTCCTTGGCGAAATTGCGTTAGATACGTCCCCGGCGATTCGCTAGTTCCTCAAGGCGATCGCTCGGCACTTTCTCAACCAATAGGGAGCCATTAAAATTTTTCGAGAATCGTAACTCTCGCGTGCTTTTACGAGGGGAGGCCCTCGATAAAGTCGTACGTCTTCCCGGACCGCCCCCCCCCCCACTCCCCTGCCACCCTCTCTCTTTCCCATAGGGAAATGTCGCTCTCATCGGGGATCCACTAGTTATACCTTTTTTTTTCTTTTTTCAGTTTAGACAGGCTGAATTCGTGCAGTAAGAGACATTTAAATAAATTTTACGGACCAGGCGCGTAGACAGAGAGAGGTTTTGGGGGTTTAAATTATGATAATCCTCCCGAAATTATGATGATACCAATCAATATTTCATGTAAAAAAAAGAAAAATTACATCAATAAACAGTAAAAATACAAGTTACAAAAAAATGCATAAAAACAAGAGCAGTATTTTATGAAAAAGTGAAAATTATCAAAACGTAGGATTCAGTGGAAAATATGAATCAGAAATATTGTTGCAACCAAGTGAATAATCAAGAAAAATAAAAATCTACGAAAATGCTAAAAATTTACAAAACTTTGAACCTTAGATCATCAAATTCTAGAAATCTATGTAAAGTCCATATAAAAGTATTAAAAATCTTTCAATTGATACAAACTCTAAAAGAATAATGAAATCATTTAAATTCAACGAAAAAAATGTTTTCTGAAAAATCTTGACAAAAGCCACTACGATCTATAAATTTTGGGAGTCGAGAGCATCCAATTCTAAATATACTATTAATGTAAAAAAATTCTAGAAAACGCAACTAAATTTTTCAAGTATTTTGAAAATACGAAAAAAGAATAACGATATAACATATGAAAAATCTATAAAAATGTGATTTTATCATAAACTCTTGAAATTACTTCGAATTAATCAAAATTTTTACCTTAAAGCGTCGAGTTTCTTAAATCTCTGTAGCAGTTTAAAAAAATATAAGTAATCTATAAAAATACTTAGAAACCCTCCAGGATTTCGTATATTGTACTAGAAAAATGTAAAAAATGAGTTTACTAGTTAACTAGCTTACTAGATTACTAGTTTTTTATTTAACTACCTTACTAGTGTACCTGTTTACTATTACAAATTTGACAAGTTTACTAGTTAACTAATTAATTAATTCACTTATTAACTAGTTAGCTAGTTGAATATTTCACTTTTTCACTTATTTACTACTTTACTATTTTACGATTTCAGTAGTTTACTAGCTTACTTGTTTACTAGTTTAGTAGTTGACTGACGTACTAGTTTGCTAGTTTAGTCTTTTTCTATCTTACTAGAAATCTTTGAATGCATAAAAATTATGTAGTTACAACCTTCTTAGAAATTCATAAAAATTTCTACACTCAAGTATATTTATTAATGTAATATTATAATCATAAATAATTTTTGAAACTATTCTAGAAACTCATGAAGAAAACAAAAAGGATTCATTCAATTCAATTTATATATTTTTGATTGTAAAAATACTAAACAAATATAGAATAAAAGTGTTGAAATCTTCATAAAAGAAACTGCCGTATAAAAAATCTATTTAAATTCTAAAAATCGTTGGAAGTTTCATTCCTATAGCATCAATTTCTAAAATCTATTGAGCGATCCATATTAGAAATATTAAAAATATATAAAAATACTAGAAAATACTACTGTCTGTTTGTGAAAATACTACTGATTCCGTGGTTAAATTTGCTCAAAAATCAATTCAAATATATAAATTTTTTATAAGTTTGATTCCTAGAGCATCGAATTTTCGAAAGCTTTATAGGAAATAGCATCCCATATTACTTAATATCAGATAATCCTGAAAGTGATGTAAATACAAAGAGTATTGGTATGAAAAAAAATTGAAACCTCAGTTACTATTTGTAAATCACAAAAATCGAATTCCATTATATACGAACATGAAAAATGTACAACTCTAGATTGCAAAAGTTGCGTAACTTTCTAATTCCGAAATGTTAAATATTACAAAATCGCTCTCTTATAATCATATTTTCATGATTTTTTTTTGGGAAAAACCCCTCCCGAAAATTTTTTCTGCCTACGCCCCTGGTACGGACTATCAATAAACTCGATGGAGCAAAAAAGAGAAAAAAGTGTGAGTTACTAACTATTTACCGTAAAATTTACAATTATGACAAATTTGACAGTTGAATTAAAGACGATTACAGTAAAACTAGTCTAATAAACAAAAATGTGTGTGAATGATTTCGTATCATTAGGTTAGGTTAGGAGCATCGACTGTCATGTCAGTGGAGCCAGCCCATTGAGGGGGGGGGGGGGGGGGGGGGGCTACTACTTACTATGTTAAGAAAAAAATTTCTTAACATAGTAATAGAAAAAAAATTCAACACTCGTGGAAAAACGTTGTATAAAAATCGCTTTTTTAGACTAATAAAAAAAAAAAAAGAAAAATCGTCACCTCGTTACATACGTCGCACATTTCGCTCGTTGCCGTATATTCCCGAAGCTCAAGTGCGCCCGGCTTAATCCCGGGATTAACGCTACTTTCGGGGGACCAGAAAAATCGCCTCCGCAGAAATGAGGGTTGGGGGGTTAATGGGTTATGGATTATTATCGCTCGGATTATACGAAGGTCGTGGTGGGAGGAAAGTAAGAGCTCGGAAAAAAATGTGATCCTAAAAAATATAGCTACTGTAAAAAGGTTTTTTCATAGAGAGCTTTCTATAGTAGGAAAACTGTAGGATTTTGGATTGGTGAAATGACAAAATAAGGTAGTTTTACAGGTTATTCATGAGATGAAGAAATGATCAAGTAAGCTGATGGGATAGATTATATCTGCACTACTTTTATTGATTATAAATAAATTTTTCAAGAGTACAAATTCAAGAATAACTTTGCATTAACTGAGGAGGCACACCGTAATTAAACTTCCTATAAACTTATTTCCATGAATGAATCTTCAATAATCTACTCGAAATTGGAAATTCCTCGGTTCCCCTCGAAGGTCCGATTCCTTGCCCTGTTTATAATTAACGAAAACTGCGTATAATTACGTCGTTGCACGATTGCCAGTAATTTGTCGTTCCAGGAAAAGTCTTATCCCGAAAACAAAAGGAAAACTTTGATTGCTTCTCGATCGTTAAGCATTGTGAATAATTCAAATGAGTCAAAGTTAACTTCAGAAATTTCCTGAATACTCGGATCAATATTGCATCAAAACAAATTTTAATCATTTTCCAATAAGTTTTGATACATTTCGAGAACAAAAGGTTCGAATTTCAAGAACACTTAATGAAAGAGCTTAAAAACTTGTTACATATTTAACATCAGTATCAGACTTTGCTATCATCTTCTGTTATCTGAGTTTCCGTTCACACCTATAAAATAACAATTACGTTGAATTTCATATGACTTTTTTTCCCCACTTGGAGAACATTTTTCGATATATCCCGAGGCGCGTCAATTCGGTTGACGATTTCATCCGCGACGATTATTAAAATTGCACTCGTCGGAGGAACACGTTCGATCGGAATCCAATTAATTCGCGCCGCTCGTTACTATTTCGTTTCATTTCCTCCGCGCCGTAACGTTAAATAATTCGATTCTCGGCCGGAAGAAAAAATTTCCTATGATTATTCCTGCGTGCCAAGTTTAGAATTCAAAAGCTATGACATAATATGATTGATTTATCAGAAAAATTGCATTAATTGCCCTCGGAGAAAAAAACTTCGCTGAAAATATCATTCTACCAAGTGATGGTTTGCAAATAATGGGATTAATTATGTCAATCATCGTTTATTATGATACTTGGAAAAGTAACAAAATGTAAGAATAGATTTTGGTTTTCTACGATAAAAAATTATCCTTACTGTAAATAGAATTTGCCAGGATCGGTGAATTGGTGGTAGAAAATATAATGCGCATGGTATGCCGAGTTTCGCGCTATTCAATTAATTGATAGACGGATAATTAACGGCAACTGGCTTTTCTCTGCGTGCAGTATCAACGCGGCGAATGTAAGCGAACTATCGGCCAATGGTATTTCACGCGAGCGAGCAGCTCCGAGATTTAAATTCCACGCGTATTACGCGCCTGTGTTTCATTGAAAATGAATTATCTCCCATTCCAAATATGGCGTTTAGGATATGTGCTCGAAGATGACGGGATTCATGAAAATATTTGTGATCGAATCGATAGAAGAGGTTATCGAGTCGATTTTTTCATTGAGACTTATTTTTCGTTAGTAAGGTTTTTTTCAAGAAAATTGTGATAGTAACTATTTTTATTTTTACCTAGTACCATATTAAAATAGAAATAAAACGTCACCACTAATTTCATTCTACCTAGTTAAATCCATTTTGGACTTGTTAGCTTTTTCAAAATTTTCGACAGTCAACAAAATTTACGTCTTTTCTGAAATCCTACAAATTTCTCAAATTTTTCAGAATGATAGACATTCTTCAAAATTTTATGTTTTCTTCTCTTGATAAATTTTTAATTATATCAACATGACAGGCTATTACATTTTCCACAATTTATCAAAATGTATCTTACAAATGCAAGATTTTTATCAGTTTTTGATTACTTTTCAAGTATTCCAAATTTTAAATGAACAATAATATATAGGTATTTTTGTTCACATTTCGAAGAACACTGGTAAACACAATTTACAAAATTAATGAACATAATCTTAAATTTCACGAAACTTTTGATTTTTCTAAAACTATTGGCAATTATTAAGATTTCTAACGTATTCTTATTTTCCGAAATCGAAACGATTTTTTCAACATCATATCTACTAATAAAAACTTTTAAAATTTACTGAGAATTTGTCCAAATTTAGAAGACTTTTTATAATTTTTTAATACTATCCAAGTTTCTAGATTTTCTTTTGGACAATTCATGAAACATTATCGTGCATACTACAAAAAAAGAATTAATATAATGACCACCATAAACAAAATCCATTAAAATTTTTATTAATTCTACCAATTTCTTAAATGTTTCAAAATTTTCTTAACAATCTTGGAACTTTCGATTGTTTTTCGATTTTTGAAAATTTTCAAAATTTAATGTTAAAAATTCTGTAAGGTGATGCAGATTGTTCAAAAAATTTTGAATTTTACGAAAATTTATTTATTTTATGAAGATAATTCTGAAATTTGCAATACTTTAAAGTATTGCAAAAATTTAGAAATATATACGTTTATGCATATTTTGAAGAATTATAATAATGAACACAATTTACAGAACTAGTGAATATTTCCTAATTTCTACGAAAATTTTGATTTTTTTATAATTGACAGTGTTTTGAATTTTCAATGTGTTATGATTTTTACATATTCCCAAAATTTTTGATGTAAACCCAGCTACCCAAAACTTTTAAAATTTTATAAAAATTTGTACAACTTACAAAGATATCTTGTAATTTTTAAGTTCTCTTTAAGCATAAACAATTTCCGTGCCAAAATATGTAAAAAATATTAGCATACGAATTTTGAAGACATAATAAATATATATAATAATTAACAAGATATAGAAAATAATGAACATTCTCTAAAATTCTACAAAAAATTTTGATTTTTTTAGATATATTTACATTTTCTTACATTTATAATGTGTTATGAATCTACACAATTCGCAAAATTTTTAATATCATACGAACTATATGAATTTCCAAAATTTTATAATTTTTTTTTCAGCTGGTTAGGTTCTTTCCTGATTTTTGGACACATCTCAAGGATTCCAAAAATTTTTCTCTATTTGATAAAGAAAACATTATCGTGCATATTTATAAAAAACATGCTTCTTAACACAATATACAATAGGTTTTCTAGAATTTTACTAAATTCGCGAACTTTTTTAAATGATTGACAATAGAAAAATTTCTGATATTTTTCGATGTTTATAAATATAAAATATGAGAAACTACTAAAAAGTTTTGAAAGATAATAAGAATTTGTTAAACTAATTAAGAATTTTTCTACTTTTTTATTATTATTTATTTTTTTTTTTATCATACATAAGTACAAGTGTAGATATTCACAGGACTACAAAATAAGCGAACAGTGTCTTAAACTAAATGAAAATGTTACAGTCATAATAAACATAATATCACAGTAAAAGTGAGAAAATGAAAGTTAAAGAATCGATCAAAAATTATGAATGAAAGAAAAATGAAACGATAGTATAATCAACAAAAAATGAAGTCGCAGCTAAAACAAACTGATTCAATGAAGTAAAAAACAAATCGTAATCAGGATGTTAACTATAAGCCATTATTGTTTTTCAAGTTTCTCAGTTTTTTTATTTTCAATTGTTGAAACAATATCATGCGTATTCTGAAGAAAAACGATATTAAACTCCTCATCCCCAATACTTCAGTCATTCATTGAGTCACCCACCCGAAAAAAAACGCGTTCTGCAACCCCTGAGTTTAAGGAGTATAATGATACTTATAAAAAAATATAAGAAAATAAAAAATAAAAAGTAGATTAATTCAATTCTTTTGTTTTTCATTATTCTTTAATCCTTCTCATGGTTCTTCGTTTTTTTGAAAAAAAAATTTTTGAATCAGACCTAGCACCTCTGATGAAATAAAATTTTCTGATGCACCTATTGTAAAAATTACTTAGTTTGTAAAAAACCAAACACTGTAAAAAAACTGGTTATCAAATGTTTGACATGACTTAAAAAAATACGGAAAGCTTAGGTTCCATTTCTCCCTCATTTACGAAATATCGATCTCGTATAAAATAGCATTCTCGAAGTTTCCATAAAGAATAGAAAATTGCCCCACGTCAACCCCACACAATCCTTTTCAAAAATGCCATTGTCGTACAGGAATCCGCATATAACGAGTAAAGAAAGACCCCGAATTATTCATTTTTGTAGAGCAAACTTTCGGGAAAGTTAAAAAAACGAGTGCCACCGCCTCAAGTACGACAATGCCGTTTTCTCGATGAAAAATCCCATGCTGGCATTATGTCCTTGGGTTCATTTATTCAGATTGAAATTTCGAGGCTTCAAACAGGATCAAATTTTCAAACGTTCACTCTGAAAAGGCCTTGGATTCGACCGAATGCCCTCAGGAGTGCAGCTTCTCAACCTCTCTCTTTCCCTCGCATCTTATAATTTACGAGCCACGGGATTTCAAAGCAATTATTGGCAATATTTTACATGGCATTATTAAAACGCGAACCGCATTTATAAATCAGGCTGCATATCAGATAGCAAGGAAAAAATAACGTGACTTTTCCAGGTTAGATGAGCGTAATGTCGGCATTTTTTGCGCGTTTTTTTATCGAGTGAATTATTCAAGATAGATGGGACGTATGTTAATCGCGCGGTTTCTCACATTCAAATGAAATTTACTCAGTATTTTCAATCATAAGTGAATGTGAATCTTGATGTTTCACTGATTTATGTTTTCTAACTGGGGCAAATATTACGGATAAAACCTAATTGAATGTGTTTTCTGGAAAGTGTCAAAAAGTGTGAAAATTGGTGGACAATAATAACAAAAAACTACACTTTACACCATTTTTTAAAATTACACTTTGTTTTCATTTTTTTCCGACATCTCAGATTTTCGAAATTGAATTAGATGAATTTCAATCGTAAGATTTATTGAATTTTTTTTTGTACACTCGTTGCTAAATCGAACAAGCACACATTGAACAAGCAAGCCAAGCGAATGAGCGTGTAAATTTTGAGGGAACTAGTACCCCTTACTCCCATCCATGGCCTGTGGCGATGGAGTGGGAACAGGCTAGAACTCCTTTCTCCCTCCCCCCGCGCGTCCCGCAACCACAAATCTATGGCTTTCTTATAGTCCGACGCGTTCGACGACCTGGCTCCGACTGACTCTTGCGCATCTCGTTTCGCGCAGTCCGCTCGGGAGTGGGAGCCCTCCGTGCACTTCAACGCAACGAAGGTCACGGTCTCGAGCTGCTTATTCGATTTTTTGTTTGTTTGTATGCCGACACTCAGTTTAAAAATACCATTAATACGCAAAAAAAAAATAACCCCCCCCCCCCCCCAAAAAAAGCGCTGCTTCTCTTGACCTCTTCCATTTGTTCAATTCCGGATGTTTGACTTGTAAGATTTATAACTTTAATAACATTCTTCTTCATTTTGGAGTCTGAAGAATATTCTAATTTTAGAGCTCACAAAATTGTTAGTTCGTCTACTGGCACTAAATTTAGAAACAGTGTCATGTCAAAAAAAAGAACTATAAAACCACATAGAGCAAAAGCACTACCTCTCTCTCTCTACTCATCCATCCTAGCTCCCATGCCCCAATTACATATTTTCCACAATCTCATCGCATATATCACCCCTTTCGTCATATCTCCCATCTCCCAGCACCCGCAAATTACGTTTTCTCGACTTTCCACCTCCCTTTTTTCGACCCTATGCCCTCACCCTACTTCTCCATACCCCCGGCAACAATTATTCATGAAATGTAAAGTCATGTAAATAAGGCCCCGAAACGCAGCTTTCCGCCCGGGATTCCTTGGCTACGGTAATTGGCCCCCGCGCGCCTACACAGCCGGGCGCTAATAAAAGCAAAAATAACGAGGGAAAACTATCGAATGGCAGAAACGCGACGCGGAGATAAGCAAGAGAGCGTTATCTCCCCTCCAGGGAGATAACGCGAATTTGTCGGGGCGAGCTTAGTTTCGCTTTAAAGCGAGGTTCTCGCTCTAATTATTCAGCTATAGCTCTTTGAACTTTGACTGCTGTGCGCGGCTCAAACTACCCCCCTTTCAACCTCGTCTTCTTGTACGAGACAAGCACGGAATGCCATAGACCAAGTCGAGCCGCATGAGCGGAATTTGAGAAAGACGTACACCAACGCCTGGATACGAGACTGAGACAATCCAAAACGTCGCTCGAGAGCTCCAGTGTCGAACAGTTCTAATTAAGAATGTACGAGCTTCGTGGTGATTTTCCGAATTTCATCTTGCAGAGGCAAGTTTTTGGTCGACAAGGAAACTCCTCGGGCGGAATATTCGTTACTCCTGATGAGTTTTTAAAGTTGTTTATACAGAATAATTGGGAATCGTTGTAGAAAAAGTTGTTCCTATTTTCATGGCGTCGACAAAACTCATTATTCAGACAATATTAATTACGAAGATCTTCAACGATGACCGACAAAAAGCAAATGTCTCGTGTATAACTGAAAACTCACACCCAACACATTGAATAACAAATACGGGAACGAATTTGCTCAAGACTTAATTAGAAACGATATACACCACCACAAAAAGAGAAAATGAAGAGAAACACGAGAATTGTTGAATATTGCATCCAAGCGAAGAATGCCAATGTCCCGAGTCAAGAGAGACATTTGCGAGACGCAAAAACCCTTCAAGATCCCAGCGCCTTTTCCCCCTTTCGCGTGTTTTCCGTTAACAGGAAGAAACCGCCGCGTAAAAGGACGAGGGGGGGAGAGAGGAAAAATCCTTGCTCGCAAGAATAAACATTAGGGATGAGGGACTTTCGTGTTTTGTCTGTTAACTGTACATTGAGCATGGAATTCAATTACAATTTCATAAACGTCACAACGGTCAGGATTGCCGCGGTCATTTCAGTCGTAATGTACAGTTGAAACACGCGAGCCGAGAGATTATTATTTTGAACCCGAGCTTCGTTTTATAACCGTCGTAACTGTCGTTGCCCCGATATGCGAGATTGCACGTGACCGCGGTGGTGATATGGCGCCTTTTGTCCAATGAGTAGAGCACTGGTCGGAGTCTTTCGGATGCGTCCGGTAGCGATCGGGAGTCTCTCGAGTGTCTCCGGCAAGTCTCGGGTAAGCTCGCGTGTCAGCCGAACGTATCTGACATGCACAACTGATGTCGCTATAAAATTCATCAATATTGTCATACTAATTGGTACACTTCTCCATGAGTTTGATTCAAATTTCGCTGTAGTTGAAGTAATGTTTAGAATGGAATATGCCTGTCTCCGATTTATCCACGCAGGATGTGCAACGAAGAATCGGCTAGAAATTCAGCCGATGTTGGCAAAAAAAAACTCGATCCGGATAAAAATGTGAGCCAAGCAAGATTCTGCTTTGCGCAGGAGGACGCGCGCTCGCGGTCAATTAACCGGGCGCTGTTGCATAATGCGCGAGCTTCCGCTTTCGTCGCATCGAAAAGTCGCCGGGGCTCTCTCTGTTTGCAAACGAAGGCCACGGCGGATCTCAGGGCGTGCAAGTGCGCGTGCACGCTCGCATAATCACGGACATTCCTCGCGAGTAATTGCCGGCTGCTGCGATCGCGGAAAGAGAGCGCCGAACAAAGAGCATGCATATGGGAAAACGAGAAAAGCGCCTGTTTCCCGGAGATCCCATCAGTCGAGAAGAAATTTTTCTTCTCGGCCAAGAACGTTTCTGAAGAAACCGATTTGCTGAAGAGAATTCGAAATTGAAAACGGGAGTTTTTAACTTGAGTTATTTTAAATTTGTTCACAGAAGTTAATAGGTTGCATTGTGTGGAACTTGGGACGCAATTTTCGACGTCTCCAAGTTTCATTTGCATTTTTCGGAAAAGGAAGAAAAAACTTTCGTAAATCATTGTCGATCCTAACTTGTTAACATGGAATCGGATTGAATATATCGATTCCGAAGAAAACATCGATATTTCGTTGTACATCGATAAAACATCGACAACACTAATAAAACCGTTTGTTCCAGGTGAGTCCATCTCTGCGAGTCGTTTATGCAGCCGAGATTCTAGCGGTGCATGGAAATCGTTGATGCATGGCGGAAAGCCTCCGCGTGGCGAGCACGCTATTTTTCTTGCGCGAGATAAACGACGGAACGAAAATATTTATGCTCCCCCGCAAATTACCATAAAGGTTAAACAATGGGCTGAGGTTTTGGGAAAGGGAGGGGAGGAGCGGGAAATACTCGCGAAACGCGAATTCGACTTTCGTGGATGGCGAAATTGAAAAAGCCCCGGGAGAGAAAAAGATGTGAAAGATAAAGATAAATAATGAAGAAAAGTGAAAAGCGAGAAAATCACGGTGGGAAAGCTTCTAAAAGCTTCTAAGGCGTTTATCACCCCTCAGCCTCGCTTTTTAATTTTCTTCCTCTTTGTTCTTTTCTCTGCCCCCTCCCCCCTCAATTCCTTTCCCTGAGGTTTTTCCCCTGGAATTACGCTCCCTTTCCATTCGCGTCAACCCCAACATCCACTTCAAGACCTTGATACATCTTCAACCCCTGCTGAATATCTCTTCAATCTCACTTTTCCTCTCCGTTTTCTTATCCTCTTCACCGTATTCTCCCTGCATGAAATATTCGGAAAACCGGGAAGGAGGGGCGGAAAAAAAACTGTCACGTCGACGGTCATTTACCAAGCCCGTAGGATCGCGTGATGTGAAATTCGTGGCTTTGATTAGGTTGATTCATTGCTTCGTGGAATTTCCGGGTTGGAAGTGAAGCCGAGGGTTGCCGGGTGAATTTAGGTTCCGCGGAGTTACATTGTTGGAGTTAATTAATCCGCGGCAACTATTCTGTTCACTTCCTAGCAGGTTTATTATTTTTATTAGGCGCCAAGTTCTACGTCAGTAATTGATTCCTTGTCTATGAAAAAAACATGAAAAAAATTTCAATTAACTAAGATGCGTGTTTAATATTTCACAAATTTTCAAGAAGAAAAAAACATGAATAAATGAATGGAACTCCTTAGGTTCTTTGAAATTTACTGATAAATTCTCCCAAATTATTTATACTTGCTTTAAACATTCACATCAGGGTTCATTCAAGTATTACGTAACGCACTTTTTGTCTATTTTCTACGACTTCTTTTCCCCATGTAAAGTATCGTAACGTTTTGCTTAACACCTCTCCCCCATCCACTATTTGTTACGTAACACTTAAAAATTTTCATGTGCCTTGGAAATAGTGATCATTTTATCCGAAATGATGGTATTATTGAAATTTTGCATCGGGAAATGTAAGTAGTAGAAGAATTGTTATTAGTTTTCTTCACTTTTTTTTTTTTGTAATTTAAATGCGTACATAAAAATTTATTCATTCGAATGCATATTTCAGGGAATGCTTGAAAATCTACAAAAAAATGCATATTTTTCTATTTTTAGAAGATTGTTTTTGAATCAGATTTTCCAGTTATAGACAGTGATAATGTGATAATGTAACGAATAACAGACATTGCCATCATTTTACCTTCAAATCATGTCTCAATGAAAATATACATAGAATAACATAACTTTTTTCAAGTGGATTTAGATATAATACATTGAATAAAATAGACACATTCTTTAAACAAGTCTCTTAAAATTCATTTTATATGCATGAAAAAATTGAAATTAATATTTCCAATATAAAAACAATAAATTGTATATAAATTTCTATAACATCTTCCTCATATACGTGTCAAAGAAATTACAAACACGATTCTAGGAGACAGCTTATGAAATATATTGGTAATTTAAGATTTTTTTCGAAAAGCCTACCGTTTTTAAATTCAAAAATTGTTCTAAAAAAATTTGTAAGTTGTTTCAAGTTTTGTAAGCGTCTCTGCAATTTGAAAAAAAGGCTTCTAGTATTTTTCTTATTTCATAAAATTCATTCAGTTCTTATGGGTAGTAAATTGTTTACATATTTCGTGTTTGAAATTTCATGGACACGTATATAAAAAAGATTTCAATGATATTTATATTGAATTTATTGTTTATATTAGATATACTTATTTCAACATTTTTTAACATTATTATTCTTATTTGAAGACACTGCACGTTTGAATATTTTAGAATATCTTTTGAATATTATCAAATATGCAATATAATTTTTGTTATACAATTAATATTCCATACAATATAAATTTTTTGCTTCTATCAAATAGCTGTTGATGAGTTCAGAAAAATCCGCTCCAAAAAAATTTATTTTATCAAAATCCACTTGAATTTGTAACATTTTTAATACACATTTTCAATGAGAAATCATTTAAAGGTAAGATGATTTTAACGTCTTCTTTATATTAAATAAACACTTCGATTTTATAGAAGGTTTATAATTTTTATAGACAGTGTCTTTTTTTTGCATAGTTGCGTCCATAACTTTCACAGAAAATTTAATAAACAGTATGGGAAATCTGCTTTAAAGACAGTCTCTTAAATTTAATAGAGAAATTTCTGAGAGTGTGTCATTAAGGTTTCATGATAATCTAGAACGCAAACTATGATGAAGAATTTTTTAGGAAAAAGTATTTTTTATGGTAAGTGGTATTTCCGAAACTTTTAGCATTTACCGTATTTTCTAAGTACTTTTACAGTTGAAAAATTTTTTTTGGATTTGTTTGAATTTTCATACCTCATGAATAGATACTTTGAAATTTGGGGATTCCAGGTTTCATTGATGTTAAAATATTTAATTTACTGTAGGAAATTATGTCAATATTAATTGATAAAAAATTTTCGATTCCTAGTATTTTTTATATTTTTCGTATTTCTCGAGTTTTATTCGAATAAAGTAGGATTTTTTGTGTTCTTTCAGGATACCTAGTATTTTCGAAAATCCCAAGATAGATTTCTGCAATTTAATACACTATGTTACAAAATTACAGAGGTTTTAGGTATTTCAATATATTTTCTAAAAATAAATATTTTTGTGATAGATTTAAAGGATTTCACAGATTTATTAATCTTTTAGTACATTTTATTTTTTTCAATTAAACTCAATTGCAATAACTTTTCTACTATTTTAATGGATTCTTGTATAAATTTTTGTAATTGGATGCTCTGAGATTAAATTTTAGGAGCATATACATTATCTACAAATTTTTGATGAATAATATCTACATAGAATTTCAGTTTTTCAGCGATTCCTATTATTTTAAACTTTTCTGATACTTTTGAAAATTGATATAAAATTCATTATTAATGTCCAGAATTTTCCTAGATTTTTCGTATATTTATAGATTGCTATGTAAATTTTCAGGATTCGATACTGTGAACTTCGAAGTTCCATAAATTCTTAGTTAAGTATTTAGACACAAGACGAAACTCCCCCCCCCCCCCTTTAGCGCTACGTAATACTTGAACGAACCCTCTCACCTTCGAAAAATTGTATAATTATAATCGTTTTATTAACGAATGTAAAATATACATAAATAAGATAATTGGTTTCATAGACACAATTCGAACCTACAATCATGTTTCGCAAATTCAGAGACGACAAAACGTTCTTACCGATTGCATTACACCGGGCGCCCAAGGACGAACGTGAAGTAAAGCTTGTAATTAACCGAAAAAAACTCACTTTAACCCTTTCCCCCCTGAAAAAAACAATAATTTATTGAAACGTTCCTTTTATCGAGCCGGGAAGCACTTCCCGAAAGCAATTTACGATCGGGCCGCGCAATTAGCATATTAAACACTTACTGTCGATGAAATAACTTGAACGGTCTCAAGGATCAGTTCGGTCGGGCGATAAGACGCCCGGGCATAATTGATGGAATAAGCGCGCAAGAATGGGAATGACACACGACGGAACGAGCCAAATCGACTTTCACTCCGTGTCCCTCTCGCTTTGATGAATTTAATTACCTTTCATCCCAGATATACGCACTTCCCTCTCTCTCTCGCTTTTTCTCTTTCTATTTTCTCATTAGCCGCTGATCCGATTTTTTCTCTTTCGTCCTGATTATTTTCGACTCGCGCTTTCGCAGCACCGCGAAATATTGTGTCGTCGGATTTATTTACCCTGGCGGAATTCGATTCGTGGTCGGAAAAAGATTGAACTTTTCGTGACCAGGGTTTTTACAGCTTTTCCGGGAGTGCAATGAGAGCGGAAATTTCGAAATGAATAAACATGAGGCAGGAATGCGAATATAAAATTGAGGAATATGGTACGTAATTTTAGATAATTAGATGCAATTTTGGTGTTATTAACATATTTCTAGTCAATTGATTTTTTTCAGAGGAGTAATGTTTGACATACCATGTAGTAATTCTATCAGACCAAAGGGTCTCAATAATGAAAACATTATTTATAATAGAAGAATGTATGCATTATTGAAGTAAATTTCGGACAGAATCGTCATGAAATTGCAAGATTGAAAATTTGAAAAAAATCAGAATCATGAAGGATGTATTTTGAATAATAACACAGTAATAACTAATGAATAAGCGAATTCCTTGTTTGCAAAGATTCTTAATCAGATTTATCAACACCTTTAGTTAAAAAAATGAGAGTCATTGCTTTCAAACTTGAAGGACAATGATTTTCTTTCGATACATTGTGACTTGGTCTTTGGTATAAGGATGTAGCTTTCACTTGGAGAAAACATGTCGGCACGATTGTCGTTATTTTATCAACTCATCTTATAAATTGTCTAGTCTCATGAAGCAAACTTTTTCATATGATTTAGCAGAAATGACAAAGGAATTCCGAAAAAGGATAAAAAAGTAATCAGTTGATTTCGCAGCAAGTTTGATTATTATTCGCGTAAATTTTGCGTATTAGAAATAATAAGTACACAATTTTTGAACGTCATTTTATATCAAAAGATGTCGAAAGCACTTAAAAATCACGAAAAAAAAATCTTTCAATCGCGTCATAGTGAATAAATTTTTAATTTAAAAAATGGAATAAAATCGTGAGGAAAAACGTTTCATTAATTAATTCTGTTTTTAGTGTAAAAAGTCCAAATTGTAAAATACAGTTTACCTTTGCACATGAATTTCTCACCAATTAATTGCAAACTCTAAATAAATCGCAAAAAAAAAGTAAAAAACTGAATGGTTATGTAAAGGCAAAAATTATTTTTGCTCACCCACCCACAGAAAGTGAATAATTCAGTCTCGCATTTCATAACTTTGAAAAATTTAATTTGTAGTCGCAAATATTCTTATTAAGCCAGCTCACTTACGTAAAACGCAGACGGAATCAATTTTGTAGAAAAGCATGTTAAATAAAAGCAAAAAACGAATAAAAGATTATTTCAGACTAAGGATTCATAGGTTCTGACAAACCAAACTTTATTTACCATTATTTATTTATGTAACCAAACTTTTATTAGATTTCGACAAACAAACAGTACAGGAAATATCATCATGTTATTATCATTTTGCAAGTTGCTCCGTATATTATTTACAAAAGTCATTTATAGATAAAAATATCATAACAGAATACCTATCGGTGTATAGTAAGTACGTCGAAATTAATGAACAAGAAAACGTGATGGAAAGCGATTAAAATGGTCGTAAAATTACAGACAAGCTTATGCAACTAATATTCTCGCCATCAAATTTATGAAACAAAAAATTGAAAAAAATTTGAATTGAAAATTTTTTTTATCAAATTTAAAATTAAAATTAAAATTTGAAGGAAATTGAAATAGAAAAAAAATCTACATAATAGATTTAATATAAGACGCCCTCTTTAAGATTGAAACTTTTTTCTCATGTTAATGATTAACGTAAATCGATTAACATGGTCGTTCAATTACAGGCAAGCTCATGAAATTAATATTCTAGCTATCGAATTAATAAAAAAAATGGAAAAAAAATTTTAATAGAAAAAAAATTTAATTAATACAAAAAATTTTATTAGAAAAAAAATCTACATGGTCAATTTCATACAAGACGCTCTCTTTGAAATTGAAATTTTTTTCATGCTAATTATTTACCGAAGACGATTAACATCGTCGTTAAATTACAGACAAGCATATGAAACTAATATCTGACTATCAAATTTATGAAAGAAATAGAAAAAAAAATTTTTTAATAGAAAAAAAATTTTATTTAAAAAAAATAATTGAGAAAATTTTATTTATCATAAATTTAAGATTCGAATTAAAAAAAAAAAAAAAAAATTCAACCGGGAAAGAATCTACATAGTCGATTTCATAGAAGGCGCCCTCTTTAAAATTGCAATGTTTTTCATGCTAATTATTGTATATAATTATTGATGTATAACTACAGGTAAATATGCCTTAATTACAGTATAAAAGAAAGAGCTTGCAAAATCGAAACCTTTCATTATTTATTTGAAATTTTAAGCAAACATGTACGTTGCATAAAAACATTTATGTTTATTTAATAATTAAAGTAACACTTTTTCATAAATAACAATAAATAAATTTACCGTCGTAATTTCCCTGAATTTGATCAATTGTCAATAAGTTTTTATCGATATGTTCACTTACTTCAGATTATTATACAAGTTTAACGATATCAATAATATGTTTATGTAAAAAATTTCTAAAACAGTTTGAGGAAATAAATGAAAAAAATACCTAAACGTACTTCCTTAAAATTCAATAACTAATCATGAAAAGTATAAAGAACGTTATTTTTAGCTTGAGAACAATAAATTCCTTTGAGATTCTTTTTCCACATCTATTCATGATTTCAAGTTACAGTCTGAAAAAGATGTATGAAATATAAAATCTATCCGTACAATGATTTCATACACTGGTGAAAAAACTCATAAAAAAGTGCTCCCTGCACATTATGCGAAAAAAATTTCATCTCGATCAAACAGCTTCTGCCCACGACTCTCGAATCTCATAGCAAACTAGCGCATCAACCTCCTTAACGCGCTCACGACTCGTATAATTATCTCGCCGGTTCGCCCGGAATTAGCAGTTTTCATAGTATACAGAGAAGCTGGCTCGCTCGGGAAATCAGCCGGACGTGCTACCGCGATATTCCGCGAAGGAAAAAAGGCCGCTGCGTCGTCACGATAACGCGGCTCCGAAAGGAGTGAAACTCGAGCCCCCGATGCGTATCAGGATCGCGCTCCAATAAGTCGCAACAATGCCCTTCCGATTAATTAATTAGGCCGCGTCGCGCCGAACAAATTCCGCCAGATTATTATTATCGATTTATGGACCAATATTTCATTCCGTTGACGTTATTGAATGCCGCAGAAGTGTTTGGGCGCTCGATAAAACCGAACATGAGCACATTTATAATGAACGCGGAAAAATCTGGATTCTAAATGCTCTTCCAAAGTGTTCTTTGAAAAAATTTTTGCTTTAGAAATAATCGATCCATCCATCCATTTATCACGTACCTCGTACATAGAACGCAAGTAGAGTGTATGAAAATCGAAACTGACACTAATCCTCGTGTATTTGCGAGAGACATTCGGACGATCGGCAAATGTTTTTTTTTTCCTTTTTTTCGCGCAGGGGAAACTTGATACGACATTTCGCAAAGGACCCTTGGCGCAATATTGGCGTGCCCCTGATCAAAGCTGCATCTGTCTGAGGGCATTATTCTCCCGGTACCCCAATTTTCCACCCCAGGAGCGTGTTAACCCCGCGACTAAAAACACGTTGCACGTGCGCGCGATGCGGGGACCAAATCATTTTCAATTTCGATAATGCTCTTGCGCGTCTCTTCATTGTGCTTGTAACGTGGCTCATAAAAACTCGCTAAACGGGACGGCAAATACGACGAGGATGAATTCACTTTGTTTGGGGAAGCAGGGTCGCTCCTAATCCTTGCGTGTGCAAAAATAACGTGCTCCTTTGGGGGCATATTTTCAAAATGATTAAGTGTTGAATCGCGTAAATTCGTACAAAAATTTCCCATGATAACGCGACGTATTTTCGCTACTGGAAAAGCGGTCGAACGTGACACATAGAAAGCTCTGAAAGGTTTCTGCTGCAGCATCGACGTTGCTTTCGGTGCTTTGGAGCGAGCGAGCGAAGCGAGGACTAGTCCAAGATGGACGATAACCTACAACGAGATCGCTCCTCGCAGATAGATACCTGCTTTATATGTCTGGCTTCGCTTTCGTTTCGCCATTAATTTAACGACGGGAACTTTGTCGCGCTGAAAAGCGTATCCGACTTTCCAAGGCCGACGATCCTCGCCAAGAAATCGCCCTATTAATCGGCGCAATTATACAAGTCGATAGATACCGAGCGGTTTTCGCTGTCTCGTTGAGAAATTTAGGAAAGTCGTTATTTGAACACGCGGAGACGATCTATCTCTAGTCTTTATAGAAATAAGAGGTAAAGGAACGAGAGATCAATCATTTTTTTAGAAATTTTTATCGCAAATCTATCGATTTATATATATATATATATATAGTACATTGTGGTACAAGTTGAAAAAGCGCCAGTTTTAAAACGAGTGTGAAGTTAGCCACTCGAGCGCAGAGAGAATCAGGGATGACAGATTATGACGTCAAAGTCACCGAAGACGAGGACAAGCTTACGTCTTGTTTGTGGCATACGGTACTTTTTCTATAGTTCACGAAAAAAATGACAGTTTTTGTCTACTTGTTTTCGGTGGAAGAAATGACGTTTGGGGGACGACAAACGACATGACAATTCGGTATAGAAAAAGACAACGCGAAAGTACACGGAGGAACCCGAAGCAGCACGAAGCGCTGTGTTAAAAGTTCCCGTGACTCCACAACAATACGTCGTTTGTAATTCCACTTGTTCAGAACGTTTAAATATGAAATATTTCTACACTCTACCGCAAAACTGCGACAATTGTTACGATCGCAGTATTTTTTAGACTGCTTCTTGAACACGATACAGATTTTTCGCGTCCGCAAAAGTTGTATGAATATGACATATAGTGTGGACTAAAATTTACGTGCCCAATAATCGGCCATTTTTTCCACCGAAAACAGTGGGAAAAACTGTCATTTATTCGTTATAGTAAAATATGATTTTCTGCTTCGAAGCTCTCATATTTAAGGTCAAAGTCACATTCACCCCTAAAATAATAATGCCAACGTCCAACCCTAGGGTAAAAAAAATTCGATTTCCACCTTTTATTCGGTTTCCCAATCCAGCCGCACCGACTGACCAAATAAATCAACGAAACAAGTCAAAGGCGCTTTTTTCATTACAGTTATTGAGTTTCCGTTAATTCCCGAATTGAAACGACGGAGAACAAAGGGGCCGGGGCAGCGAGAGAGGTTTTGTACGCGAGAAAACACGCTGAAAAAGATGACGAATCAAGGGCCTTTAATGAAATATCAGGGCATTGTTGATCTAGGGAAGGAGCGGTATGTCGAGAACTTTGGGCACAATGAAACACGAGAGGGCTTCAGATATATATCTGCTCGAAAGGAATTCGCTCGTTAAATGAGTGCAGTTTCGTTGGGCGAGCACGATTTTTGGCCTCGCACGATTTTCATTGTAATTTATCACGCCCGGGATTTGTAGAAGAATCCGTTATCAGGGAATGAAAACTTTCCGACAATGAGTTTGGTTAGGTTAGGTATAATCAAATCAAGAAAAAAAATTGCTCTCATCGCCAATTTCAGTAGATATAACGAGACTTTGTTCATGATTGGTTCTGAGGAAAAAGTTGCGAGCGAAAAAATTCGCGAAATGAAATATGAGCAGGTTCAATAATCGATGATATATTCGATGATAGGAGAGGGGGGGGAGGGTGAGTGGATGCGATAAATAAATTGAGGGGAAAACGAGGCGAATCTTCGCGGGATTCGACTTTCACGGAATCGATGGCAGCAGGCTGCGGAAGAAAATAAATCTCGGGATCGGAATTGCATATAAAACCGGAGCCGCGTGGTGAGCGCGCGCCATCTCCTTTTTTCCTCTGGATGGCCAGCAGCTTGCCCCGTCTGTTTTTCAGCGTCTACTTCGACGCAACGAGAACATTTTATCCGAGTTCAGAACAAATCTTGCCATCTTTCAATGGATTTTAAGAATATATCTCCATGATCAAAAATACTCCAAGTACTTTTCATAGTTGGTAAATTGTAAAATAAAAATTGGGATTTTCTTCGGGTAAAACTTTACACCTTCAAACTGTCTTCAACAAATCCCAATTTCCCCAACTTTTCAATTCCAGAAAGACTTTCCCCAGAAAGTAGAAATTTTTAATTTTCTTCGCAAGAAAGGTCGAGTCGCCCGAATGCGGACAAAAAGTTGTAATCTTTTTTTTAATTTGTCGAGTCGGTTTCAGTCAAAAAGAATGCACACATCTTTCAATTTCGCCGGCTGCCTTTGTCAGTCGATACAAAACGAGAAATGTAAAACTCGTTTGAACTGCTGCGGACGCGTTTCGCGAACTTTATCACAACTTCTCGAGAAAAACTTTGCGCAAACATGCCTTGGATGTAATGAGTGCTTGGGAAAAACGAAAAGGTATCGAAAAATCTAATAACAACAATTTTTGCGGTATAAATGGATTCCCCAAATTCACTGATGCCAATGTCATACTTTCTTTTGTATAAAATTATAATATATCATATCATATAATATTCAAACACTTTGAGGAGAAAAACTCCCTTGCAGTTTCTTCCTCTGCTTTTAAATCGATCAAACATATGAAATTATTGTCGTTTCCGACAATAAGGATGTTTTTTCCATGTTTTACTGTTCCTTTGACGATAACCGAAGAGAGCGTAGAAACGACGCGACTAAGAAAAGCACAAAAACGCCGGTGCATTGTGAAGCAAGGGCACTTTCCTCGCAGACTCGCACTTGTCAAAACAAAGTCACGTGCAAAAAGCTTGGAAAGCGTTTCCGCCAGAAATAGTGCAATTTACGTTTGCTCGCGAGCAACGGAATCTCTGCCAAGAAAAATCGTCGTTACTCGACGGCGATATCAAGCGAGCGCGTCGCGGCTAATAATTCAATTAACCCTGGCCACAGTCCAATTCCGGCCGAATTTCCATAATTATCAGCGTTTCATCGGACGGGATTCGCGTTGCTTTGAACCACACAAAGCCACTGCTTAACGGGTTGCGAAGCGCTTACTTTTCGGTGCGCTCTACGTCCGATTCGAGAGCCCGCGACGCGTATCGATCCGCGGCGCGCCATTTCCCTTCCCTATCCCTCTGCAATCCAAGGAAAAATTCGAGAGGCCATTCACTCGTTGTTCGAGTGGATCCGATGAAATTGATTTCGCGAATGATGGCAGTGATTTGGAACAGTTTCAAAGTCCGGCCAAGATAAAATTGATCATGATTGAATTAAATTTTGCGGCCCGTAGGGATCGATTCGATAGACGTCTTGGCCGAAAAACCATGGCAATGAAACGATGAGTCGAATCTTGATTAGAGAAAAATACAGGGAATCTCAAATTTTTATCTGGAGCTCTCTGAATCTGAATTTGTCAGATTCAAAAGATTTTCGTTGAAATAGAGAGATTAAGTGAACAATGAACATCTTTAAAAAAAAAATCATTCATGATTGGAAAAACTGACATTAGAATAAAAAATATTTACAGCCTAAATAGATCGTCATTTTTGAGTATAAGTTTGTTTGCTAATTCACACTGTGCCATGAAAAATAACAGGCCATGAAAAATAATTATCAATTTATGTAAAAATACAAAAAGTTTAATTAACAAATGATAAAAGTTAATTTTACGAAAAATAATACATGAAAAAGTTTGTTATATATATATATTCATTAGATATGGGTGCAATATTAAAACGAAGGATTACATATTTATTATTAAATTTGATTTTTTCATTTGAATTGAAAATGTAGTAAAAATTTTCCTTAAAATTTAAAAAAAATCGTGAAATTTCAAAAAAATCTAATCGATCTTGTTTTTTTTTTTTAAATTTTAAACAACACATGTTTGTACAAAAGCAACTTTGAAATGATATTGTTGAATCGAAAACACTCTTTCTACATAAACTGCTTGATTGAAATAGAGTTCTTATTCTCTCGATAAATACAAATTTTCTCCAATTTTTTAAAATCAAAAATTATATTCAACGCGTTGTTTCATGAAATGAATAATGATTTGAGAGGAAAAAAATTAGAAACTGAAAGCCAACTTCAAATTAAATGTTAAAGTTTCCATTATTATATACCTATGAGTTCCTACGATAATTTTCATTCTTCAAAGCACCTTTTCCACAAACGCTCTGAAAAAAGTGGATTCAAACTTATGCGTTTACTCACTTATAACAGGAATCACTTTTACGCAGTTAGAAACTCACCTGTAACAAAAAAATCAAAAATCATGTCAATTCATGTCTAAGTAAACATATATATATATCAAACCTAAACTTAACATAGAAATAATCACATTCAAACGAATAAATATAAAATATTACTCTCTACACTTAGAATTTTGTCGGTTGTATGTTTTTTTTAACGACGTGATAAATTTCCTGAAAACACTCGAGAATGATTGAAACCTTTTCTGGTTTATTTTTATGGAAAAAAAATCATGGCTCGAACTTTTCGTATGTTTTAATTTTAACATAGCTAATAAATAAACAGTATGAGCTCATTTACATCTGAAAAAGTCCGTCAATTTCCGGAAAACAATCTTTATTACAATTTCCAGTGTTTCTGCTTAACTTGAATCTATTCAATCATTCCAGTGTCTCAATTTTTCAGACAAAAAATGTACACTCAGAAAAGTGATGTTGTCAAAACTACCAAAATTTATTTATAAATCATAAACATTAGTAGATGCGTATTAAAAAAAATTTTTTTAGCCATTCAAAATAAATTATTTTGAATATGACTACATTTTGGAATGATCTAAAAAATAATTCTATCTTGAAAAAAAATTTGTTTCACATGAATAAATTTTTGTTGGATATGCGCCAGGTAAAGTTTATGAACTTTTAATTAATTTTTATTGGTAATTTCGCATACCACTCCGTTATACTTATGAATAATTGAAATAATGCTTTTTTGGAGCCAATTTTAAGTGTGAAAACTGCACATACATTTAAATAAATTTTCTGGAATTGAATCTAACAAATGTGAAATTTTTTCATTCGAAAATGGTTCAACGAGATCATTATTTACGCTACTGATATGAATTATTCTGAATTTTTTACTGCATTCTCCGAAAATCTAAATATATCATTTTGTGTTTTAAAAATATTAATTTCACATGAATAAATTTTTTTCGAATATGCCCTACTAAAGTTTACTCATTATTAATGAATTTTATTTGAAACGTTGTATAACACTGTTGTGATAATGAATGAAGAAAGTAACCATTTCTTGGAGCCAATTTTATTTCGAGTACAAAAACTGCACATAAGGTGAACTAAATTAAATCGAATTGAATCTAGAGAATGTGTAATTTTAGAACACGAAATTGGCTGCCAGAGATCATTATTTCCAACCATTTAATTCATTATTGCGAATCGCGCTGTATTCCATAATAATCTAAATAAATAATTTGTCTCGTTTAAAGACATTTATTTCATATGAATAATTTTTTTTTAGATACTCACTTACTGAAGTAAACAAATTTTCAATGGTAGTATTTATTGTCTGCTCCTTTAATTTTCATTTTGTCCAAATTTTCTTTACAACGATCACTTGTGGAGCCAATTTTCAATAAAAACCGCAATTTATTCTTTTTTTAGCTTTCGACATATATTTTGCCCTCATCAGGAAATTTTTAAAAACATCGTCGAAGTCATTGCTCAGTTGTATGTTGTATGACGAGGATGGTTCCATGAATTAAAAGATCGAAAATGTGATTAATTTTTGAAGAAAATTTTTCGATTGATTGTATTTCGACGATGTTTTTAATAATAAGAATTTCCAAATAAGGACAAAAGAATGGGACCATCTAAGTTTTTGATTGATTGATAGTTCGACGATGTTTTTAAGAATTTCCTGATGAGGGCAAAATACATGCCGGAAGCTAGAAAAAGAAAAAATTGCGGTTTTTATTTAAAACTGGCTCCAGAAGTGATCGTTGTAAAGAAAATTTGGACAAATTTTCAATGATTTATCGTAATTCATACATTTCATTTTCACGAAACCTTTTCTCAGAGTCCAGTCACTCCATAGTCTAAATTTTTCGAAATCAATTGATAAATTTTTTTTTCCATCTTTCATTCATCGGCACACATCGCGAATGGTAATTCATCCTGGGCAAGCACCGAGGCTAGTTGCCACGCGAGATATCCAAAAGCTCGCGATTGATTAACGCCCCGCGCCACGAACTTTGCTCTTCTCGTCTGCCGAGTTTCCGGTTCGCGTCGCCGGCGCCCTTTTTACTTTCTCCGGCTTTCTGGAATCGATGATTGCCCGCTCAATCATCGCCATCGCCCGCGAACTTGCTCTTTGTCGGACGGAAATTCCGGCCCCCGTCCCAGTAATGACGGCGAAATTGAGTTTCGAGCCCGTTCCTCGCTTCGCTCGGCGGGGGTGGCATTTCACGCTTGAGTTGTCGCCGCAACAATTTCGTTTTTAATTGAGGCATGCACTGCAGAGTGTAAGGCGGAGAGCGAAATTGAATGCGATCGCCGAGCGGTGTTTAACAAATGCGCGCATCGCAACGCGATCGTGTTCGATCGGGAGTAATTGTTTCGCTCATTTTTTTTCTCTTTTCCGTTGCGATTTTTTCCTTTTCTTTTTTTTTGCACGCGAAACAATGGGGGAGTACGTAACGCGCTCCCTTTGCTGCGGTCGCGGCGGCGGAAAAATTCCTTGCATCACTCCCGCGCAGAGAAGAAAGGAAAGGAAGAGAGGGACGTGGAGGACTTTTACGTGTTTCCTGGCACGGAACTCGGTGTTTCCTTTGCTCATAATCGACATTCAATGCCGAGGTTTTTTTAGGACCGGGTCACAGGATGTCAACGCACTCGATATGAATGATAACCTGAAAACTATGTAGAATCTATATGAAGTTGTAGAACATGGATTTCAACTTCAGTTCAAGGACAAGTAAATAAAGGTTTGCGAAAGGCCTGCAGCGCGCTGCGTTAACCTAGTTCAGATTATTTGCACAAGGCGAGCATCATCTCAGCTCTCTCTTCCTTTTTCAGTGTTGCCCATCTCTCTCTCTCTCTCACTCTTGCTCTTTCTACTAGCTGGGACTATCACGATCTCAGACCGGAAGTCGCTGTAAGAGGTGCTCGTCTCGTCCTCGACGTGGTGTACGTATCGCCGAGCCATCGGAAAGGCAAAGTGCCAACTTCCGAGGGTAGAGCACGTCGCTATTATGCCACGAATCAGCCGCGTCATTCGGGACAATCGGCTGTCGTCGTCGAATTATTCGTGCCGCTTTTGAAAATTGTTTTCGCGGCCCCCGCCGTGTACCCTACTTTCCCCCCGCTCCGCGAACCTTCTTGTTCACTCGACTTCCTTTTATTTCATATTGATTTATGGGAGATGACGCTTCGCTCGCTGGTATAGGGATATTTTTTACTCTGGGGTGAAGGTCCAGAGGGCCATTATTAATACACCTATTTATAATTATTCAAACAATCACCTATTGTCTTTGAATGCAATAGCTTTTCAATGTTTTTTCTCATACTTATCATGATTTTCCCAGTCAATAATTTCTCTCGTCAAATTCATGTATGAGAAAAAATCCGTCAGAAGCTGGGATCCGAACCCGGGTCCTCTCGTTTACTCGTCGAGTGCTCTACCAACCGAGCTACTTCTCGATGTATTCATTCTCACATAGTCCCGGGTTCGGATCCTAGTTTCTGGCGGATTTTTCCTCACATATGAATTCGATGAGAGAAATCATTGACTGAGAAATCGAATGAGTGGGAATTATTGTGAGTTATTGTAACCCAGTGGTATATATAGATATATTTGTAAATCAAATTATGTTGACAACTTGAATAATCTCGAATTCACAATCCATTTGTTACGTATGATGAATCCCGAGTACATAAGGAATATTTGAATTGTTGTTTTAGTAATGGAAAGAATTACAATTCTTCTAAAAGTTGTTCGACCCTATTAAACATTTCACGTGTTTGTTTTTATTTTTTTAAATCATGCGATCTCGTTTCAATATAGTTTGGCTTCTTGATCTCAGCTTTCGAAACCAGAAATACGTGAAATAATAAAGTTTGCGGGACATTTTTTTCTGCTGACATATGAGAACGTTTGCGGTGTAGAGATTCGCTAGGAAAGTGATACATCTCTTTAGGAATGGGATTTAGTGTTTTTTGTAGGATTCTTTTGCTTTTTTTGTTTGAGTTGATTTTGAAGGATGATGTTGGGTGAAGAAAAAACATTTACTCAGGTTTTATACGGTTCTGACAATCCTTTTTTTTTTTCAGTTCAATGTCTGATATTTGTATAGAAGATAAATTATCTTACATATTTTCAATCAACTTCAGCAGAAAATTGTTTCGAGTAAATTAGACTTGTCGAATTGATGAACTAATGAATTTACACTAACAAGAAGTAAGTTATACAATCTGACAGAAAATTCTCATACCCCAATATTCTAACAACCTATTTTTAAATATGTTATTTCATAAAGTAACATGATTTTTTTACATCAATACACTCTTGTCACGCAAACGTTTCACTTATTCATGACTCTATATCTCATTTCGTATTAATAATTCCACAGAGAATGATTATCTCAAATCAACAAACCAAATCCTGAGCAATTTGATAAATGAGAAACCTAGGGAAATCGGAGTTTCAAAAAGAGAAAACACACTGTTCCAAGAATGAATCCATCTCATCAAGATTGAGTCTTATTAAAAAGCGCAATATCAATATTCGCTTTCTTTGTCACATGTTCATTTCGAGAATTTCGAGAATTTCGAGAATTTCCATCTGTTTCAGGTTCTATTTATTTTCGTAATGAAAAGAGTGTCTTAACTTTTACATGTTTCGATCAGTTGAGATTATTGTTAAATAACGAAATATTTATTTTGTTTCCACATTAGTGCTATAATGAAATCAACATTAGTTTTGACTCAATAAGCAAATTCATGAATATCATCATACACCAAACATAAACCAGATTTATGTTTCAACGCCAGGGACTTAGCATTAACTCAACATTTTTTTTCCCTCCAGCACAACTTGAACGGAAATTTTTTGCTCGATCACCACCAGAATCATCTCTAAGCACTGAATAATTTCACTTTCGATCGGCCCACGCTATAAAAAAAAAAAAACCCTGTTCAACATTCCCTGGCCGTTTTTTCGTCCTCCACTGCTCCCATAATCGAGCAGATGAGCGTGGGAGTAAAAGACTTTCACGATTCTTCAAATTCTCATTTTATCGATCGGCGGATCTTGGCGGAGGCGAAAGAATCGGGTCTTACAAGCGCTCTTAATTGCGCTCGGTGCACGAGGAAATGAAACGGAACATCTGCGATCCGAGATACGTGAAAAGGGAAACGCGAGGCAAAATGTGCATGATTTTCGCGTACGTGCCACGCGCGCAAACAAAAAAACGCGCACGTTACGTGGCTTGATAATTCGGCTGGGACACGGAGGTTCCGATGCCACGTGAGAGATGCTGAATAAAACATTGCCCAATTTTCGTGAAAAGAATCCAGCTCGTTTTTCGGGCTACGTACCGAAAGCGCCAATTCGCTCCAAATCGGCGAGTTAAAATCGCGAGCACTTGGAATGGGGGTGTACGCAGACGTTCTTCAAGTTCCAAACGTTGAAAATATTTAAATTTCATAAGTTTTCCCACAATACGAAGTGATTTTTACTTTAACAAGAATTGCTTTCACCATGAATTAGTTTATTGTTGATTTACAGATTATAACTAAACGATTGTACTACATTTTAGATTGATTGGCTGTGTCAAGTTAACACACATATTTCGTATCGACGTGGTCTAGCCCCACATTCAAATTGAATACATAATTGGAATTCAAATCAAACTCGGGATTATAATTAATCTCCATTCAGATATTCAACTCGAAATCGGAATCCGATCGGAAAATGGTCCTGAGACTGGGTTCTCGACAACAATTACGCTGGTTATACATATGTGTATGCATTATGAAATATTGAACATTTATATAAATACAAGGGCGATTCAAATTGTATGGAGTAAAAAAAGTTCATGTTTGGTACCCCCTAGTAGTGTTCTATGGATCATTGTAAGCAACTTCTCTTAAGAAAGTATGGTTCTGTTTTCAATTCCAAGTCTCCGCATTTTTAAAAATAGGTATTTTCTCAACATTTTCGAAAACTACATTTAAAAAAAACTGAAACGGCATTAAAATATTTTTTAATACGTACATATGGGGATTTTTCAGTACGAGCAAATCGAATCTGATATTGCTTGGGCGATACAATTATGTAATGCTACTCAATTTATACAAAAATTACTTAAAATGGATAAAATTGGCCAAAAATCTGAATATTTGTATGGTAAGTACCCTCATTTTTTACCGTA
This sequence comes from Platygaster robiniae, assembly GCA_028476575.1. Taxonomy (NCBI): domain Eukaryota; kingdom Metazoa; phylum Arthropoda; class Insecta; order Hymenoptera; family Platygastridae; genus Platygaster; species Platygaster robiniae. Next base: position 24,814,601 of record CM052021.1, read on the forward strand.
ATAACTTGAAATTTCGCACAGACTATTTTTTTTACGAAAAAATAGGATTCTAAAAGTAACAGTGCAGTGAATCAAGGTACCTCTGATACGAAATTTTTTATTTTTTGCCTTTTTTTATCGTTAAGACTTTAAACTTGCTCAGATTATATATTTGAGTGAAAAAATAAGATCCACAAGATTTTTCGATGATATTGCAACTACAACTGTAGATTTTAGATAGAAAACGGAACCCTATGGAAGACAAAAATTCAATTCGCCTTTGTTTACTTGTTCAATTGAAAAAGTTTTTTTTTTTATTACATTTTTCTGTTTCTTTACAGATTCACCCTAAAAAAGTCGATAAGAAAAAGTAGCAGAAAAACATTTTCTAATATTTTAATCTCTTAATACGTACAAATAACGTCTTTTTTTTTTTAAATAAAAAATCGGTAATACAGTTAATCGATATGCCAAGTATTATGCAATGTTCTAGATATTTTTAGAAAAGTCAAATAGAATGTTCTAGAAGCTTATGGAAAAAATACGCTTTTTTCATTGAGCGAGTAAACAAAAGTGAATTGAATTTTCATCTTCCATTGGGTCCCGTTTTATATCTAAAATCTACAGTTGTATTCGTAATACCATCACAAAATCTTGTAGATCTCATTTTTTAACTCAAATATAAAATCTGAGCAAAGTTGAAGTCTTAATGATGAAAAAAAAAAACATATTTTCTATACAAAATTTTCAATTTTTTTCCAAAAATAGGTTGAAAATCAAAAATTTCGTTTCAGAAATACCTAATTTTTTATTTTATTGCACTGCAACTTTGAGAATCATTTTTTTTCGTAAAAAAAAATAGTCCGTGCAAAATTTCAAGTCATTACGATAAATAATGAGGGTACTTCCCACACAAAAATTCGGATTTTTGGCCAATTTCGTCTATTTTAAGTAATTTTTGTACAAACTGAGTACCATTACATAATTTTATCGCCCAACCAATATCAGATTCGATTTGCTCGTACTAAAAAACCCCCATATGTATGTAATAAAAAATATGTTAATGCTGTTTCAATTTTTTTTTTTTTTGTTGTCCTTGAAAATGTTGAGAAAATACCTATTTTTAAAAATGCGGAGGCTCGGAATTGAAAACAGAACTATACTTTCTTAAGAAAATTTGCTTAAAATCATTAACCAAAAATTTGACCCACCTATATATATATATATATTTATATATAATATAGAATTTTTTTGCTTGTCGAGTTTATTCCATTCTTCTTCCAAAATCATCTACAAGTTTTCCTGCGATGTTGGAAGGCGTTTTCGTACTTGACGATCAACCTCTTCCCATAGTAATTCGATGAGGTTTAAGTCAGGGGATTGAGGCGGCCAAGTCATAGTTTCCAGGGTACCATCGTATTATTATTATTTTTTGTAATGAGATAATCTTGGCAAAGTCCCGAAGTATGCCTCGGATCATTATCCTGCTGGAAAACGAATCCTTTGCCTATGAGTAGTTTTTCAGTTGGCATAATACAAAGACGATGGGCTTTCTATCAACCGCATCATTATAGTTTTATCATTTTCAATTTCCATCTCACTCGCATAAAAAAACACAAAATTTTCAACATATATCGCGATTTTGGGTTCTTCGTCATCCCCCCCCCCCCCTAACACTAGATAAAGTTGATCTTTTCCAGGACCAGAAACATTCGCGTTTCCCAGCAACTTAGCACCGGAAATGAACCAGCTACAAAGGCGCAAAAAAAGGCCCGCGTATCCCTGACAAGTGGTACTCTGAGAAACGCGCGCGTAGAACGAGTCGCTTGCGATAATCAAAACGAGACGCGATAACACCGCGGTCGCCGTAAATTCATAACAGAGATTCTATTCTCGAGTCGGTGTAATCGTAGGAAAGATTTCATACTCGAACAAACAGGTTACAGGATGTCACGTAGGAGTCGGCTGATTATCAATAATGGCCGACGCGCGAGATGAGTGAAAAATGGGGTACCGCGCTGAGATATCGTGGCAACGGTATTTTCTGATAATGCCCTTCGGACGCGGACAAATAAAACAGGAAGATCGCTGTTTCACGTGTAACTTGCGATAATTACGCTGCTGCGATTAGCGATCAAACTTGGGATAAAAAATTAAACGCATCTTAACGAATCGTTGTTGTCAACTTGTACCCAAGCCAATATTCCAGGCATCTACAATGATTGAGTATTATTTTTCATGTTTCATTTCGAAAAGGAAGAAATATAACCTCAATAATCGTTTTCTCTAATTTTCCTAAAGAGAAAAAGGAGCAACCACGACGGACACGGCCGTTGTCCCAATGGGCGCGGCCATGTTGAATGCTTACTTCAATCCCTGTAACTCTTTGAAGTTGAACGAAGCATCCGAATTTGAATCTTATGTTCAATGAAATTTCATTAGATGTCTAAGTTCAATTGAATTGATTTCATTGATTTTATTGAACAATTTTTTTTTTGAAATTGGATTCTCGATTGTGTGGTATTTTTTCCTAATGATATTATATATATGGTACTTGAAAGAGCAGAACACCTATGATTTAAATAAGTAACTTTCTAAAACAGGAAAAGTCTGTGGGTATAATATTGAGATTCTTTCACGAATGTTAAAAATATGAGTAAACCTGTTTTTTTTTTTATATAAATCGAAATCGTTACTATTTTTTTTTTTTTTTTTTTTTTAATTAAGGCGCATTTGAATGACGATGTCATTCCCACGTGAAAGTGGCTTAAAACATGCACCGTTATCAAGGGATGAACTTCACCTTATAATTGGCTTTTATTTGCAAAGAAAATACAAGTTAAATCAACGCGCGTAGCGCGCTACAGTATCTAGTTAAATAAATAATGAATGATCAGAGATACTGAATTTTCACGACAGGGTGGCAGAATACGATTTTCCCGGCTGGGTAGGAAATGACTCAATTATTTGGCGCAGAGGGGCTCATTATTACATTTCACCTAAAAATGCATGAAAATGTTTTTACATTTTCAAATAAAAAACTGAGAAACTTGAAAAAAATTATAAAATTACGAAAATTTCTATTAAGTAACACAATTTTCGGGTAGTTTTTTATATACGTTTGAAATCTCAAAAAATTGAAAATACTGCAATTGCCAATCATTTCCAAAAACTTGTGCAATTCGTAAAAATTTCAGAAAAAATATGTAAATTAATTTCGTGTATTGTATTGGTGTTGAGAATCATGTTTTTTTCTGAATATTCACGACGATGTTTTTTTAAATTTCTAAAAAAATTTAACATCATAAGGAGTCTTTGTGAGTTGGACAAATTTTTGGAAAATTAAGAAAATCGAATTAGCTAGTACTGTATTAGAAATTGTTAAAATTTTTTAAAATTAAAACACATTGGAAATTGAAAATAATGCCAATAAACCTATATAATAACAAAATGTTGCTAGAATTTAAGAATATCTTCATAAATTTAGAAACCATGTTTCTGATTATATTTCTTCATGATACCTATAACAGAATTTTTATACTCTTAGCGACAATTTAGAATACTCAATAAATATTAAAGAATGTCAAAAAAATATTACGACTTCAACAAAATGAAATAAAATTTCAAAGTTTTGGGTAGTTGGTTTGATGTTATGAGAAATTTTGAAAATTTTGAAAAATCATAACACAATGGAAATAACAATAACTGTCAATTATACTAATAAAATCGAAATTTTTGTAAAGTTTCGAAGACATTTTTTCAATTTTCAAAACACAAATTTTAAAATTGTGATCATTATTATAAAATGTATTTCGACGAAACAGGTATGCAAACTTTCTTTTTACCTTTTTATGAAAATTCACAGTACTTGAAAAGAAGTCAGAAATTAAGAAAAATCTTGATTAGTTAGACCATTTTCATGAAATTTCGAAAATTCTAAATACGTAATCTAGATTATGTTTGAAATTCTGTATATTTTTCAAAATCAGAGAACATTTGAAATTCTTAAGATCGTCAATTCAAAAAAATTCAGAAATACGGTGATATTTCATAAAATTTGAACGAAATTTGTGTATAACGTTCATTGTCATAGATATTTATCATTTCTTTATAATATATGAATGATACTTTAAATAGGTAAATTAATGATACCATTTCATTTTTATTATTATCTATATGAGGATTTTTAATGCTAGTTTAGAATTTTTCAAGAAAAATCTAAGAAATTTGAAGTTTTAATAAATACAAGAATCCTTTATTAGTTAAACAAATTTCCGTAAAATTGTAGAATATTTTGATAATTAGAATGATGTAAAAAATTTTGAAAATTTGGCAAACCATAACACATTAGAAATTTATAAAACTGTTAGTAACTCTAGAAATATCAACATTTTTGTTGAATTTTAAGACATGATCATTAACTTTGTCAATAATTAGGTTCATCGTATTTTTTCAAAATATGCATTATGGAATTTTTTTAAACAAAAGTTTTGAATACTCATAAAGTATTCAAAAATCATGGGAAATCTTGCACTCAGTTAGACAAATTTTTATTGACTGCGAAAAATTCAATAATCCATTACATTTTGAGTTAAAATTAATTTTTTCAAACAGAAAACATTTGAAATTTCGAAGACTGCCAATGATGCACTTAAACTCTGTATTTAATGAAAATTTGCGAAAATGATGGGAAATTGTAGAAACTGCGTGGATTCTTTAGAACTTTTAAAATTAAAAAGTTTTCACCGAAAATCTGAAATTTTACATAATTTTGATGGACAATTGTGAGTTGTAAAAACTTTAACAAGTCGATAAAACTGCAATTTATAAACTAATGCATTTTTGTATGGGTATTTTCGGATATTTTGCTCATGCAGAATTTTAAAAGTAGATAGCACCCCCCACTATACCCACATATTCTGCCACCCCTGCTCTAGAAGATAAAAATCAAGAAAAACAAAACATAAAGAATCACTTTTAAATGTAAATAATGTTTTTTCAAGATATGCTTTTAAATTTCGTCTTATATTTTATCGGATTCATTGGAGGTAACGGTTACGTTATGCCTAAATCAAGATACAAGTTTCTTTTATCGAATTTACGATAGGCCAAACTTGAATTCGTTCGTAATTATTCGTTCGTTTAACATATACTTCAGGCGCTCACAAATAACGTGGCGGACATGTATATCGTTTTGCGATAAAATTTTATTGTCATGAACAAGGATAACTTATAAATATAATTTTTCCATACGTACTAAAATGAAGAATAATTTTTCTTTACGTTGTATAAAGAACTCCGAAATGATATAAAACACCCAACAAAAAACAAAAACGAAATTTTGAACGTTAATAAGTTTTTACGAAATGAAAAAAAAAAAAAAAACAATTCTAAAAATGATTTTTGTTTAAAAATTACAAATAAATGTGATTTTTTATGTATCTGATCAGTCATAGCGAGTGCGTCGTTTGATAAATTACAGTCATCAGGCTTTTTCGATTGCACTGAAATATCAATAAATACATGACTAACCGCGGGCATTTCAATATAAATACCTGTTTTCCAAAAAACAAACATGCTAATATTTACACGTTATTGGTGAATTAATAAGCGATAAAAGATTGCTGTTGAAAGGTATGAATGGGCAAAATTTTTTTTCGGCACGCAATGCATGTAAATATTTTGTACGAGGAATAAGAGGTATTTGCATAATCAATTTTTCATTGACATAGGACATGACTCTTGGCAAAAAATTTCAGCGCGATAATTGTATCAATGAATGTAGGGACGTACTTTTGATGAGGGTAATTCGTTAGGTGTACATTTGATCATGTCGTACTGAGAAAATGGAATACATTTGCATTGAGCTCGATGTATTTTACGGACAATATAATATCAACTGATACAAGCAGAGCAATTATTATTTCTCATTTTGAATTTTCATGTAATTTTCAAAAATTTTGTTAATTTTCATCAATTTATTTGAAATTCTAGAATATGAACGTTTTAAACTGGTGTGAACTTTAGTGTAAATTATCGTTTGTAACACATTTTAAGATTTCCATTACAGTTTTTTCCTTGAGCAGTTCTTTTTAGCACGAAAAATTCTTAACCCCCTCGATTCAAGAATTCCATTCTTTCGTCAAACAAACACGTACCGAGAATGTCAATCTCGAGGCTCGAGGAGAAAACGTCGCTAAAAGTGCATTTGCATGAGCAGAAAGCGTCAAAAGGATTTTTTTGTTTCCGCGGGTCGTGAATCGCACCGGCGAACGAGTGCCTTAACCTGAACGTGCATTCTGAGCCATTATCGTTGTCACAGCCACCATTATTATGCGGCGGTATGGAGCACCGCCAGCCCTATTCTCGAAAATGCGTGCTAGCGCGAAAAGCTCGAGGTCGCCAGAAACAATCATGCATAGAGAAATCGGGGGAGAAATATGTATATAAATATAACGTGACAAGAATAATCATTGTTTCCGGAGCTTGCTTGAAAACTGACCGTTCTAAATCTATTTCTCATTTCGAAAAACGTTGAAAACCTACTAGAGAATGCATATATTTATGGAGTGGTATTTTACAAAACTTGCAGAAAATTTCATAATTTACAATGTACATCCACATTTCCTAAATTCTAGATTTGTATTGAAGTTTTCCAATGATAAACTATCACCGTTTCATTGATAAAATTTTGTTACAATTGATAAAGTTAATCACGTTTTTTAATGATCTCTAAATGTGTCGAATTTCATTGTGTTATCGACAATCTTTGGAGTTTTGAATGTGTTTTGAAATTAGAAAATTTTAGACATTTATTACTTAATATAAACAATCTTTAAATGAATACATATCATAAAAATGTACTTGAATTACAAATTTTTTTCTTAATTTGTCAATAACTATCGAGTGTTGTATTTTTTTCTTGAAAATTAAAAAAAATTCATCATAAATTTTGTAGAAAAACATGAATACTTCACACAGTTTATGGAATTACTGAACATTCTCCAACATTCTTCAAATTATAAAATGTTTTTGAATTAGATAAAGTTATTGACAATCTAAGATATCCACATTTTTCTTAATTTTTCAAAATTTTATTCATTTCAAACATCCTATAAACCATCAAAAACTCCCCACATTTTATTATAATAAGTAACACTCATTAAAATTTATAGTGATTTTAAAATACTCTAAAACTATTTAGATTTTTATTGAAAAAAAAAGCAACATTTTCCTGCATATTCAAAAGATATATTATTTTACTGAGTTTTCTTTTTCAGAAAGCTTTTTAAGCTCCGTGAAAGCTTTTTGAAATATTATTTGCAAAGTAAATATCTACAAACAAAATAAACATTCTCTTGAACTTTACAAATTTTTCTGATTCTAGAGAAACATTGACAATCTTAAAAGTTTTCGAAATTTCAGACATATGATGATATAAAATGCTCAAAATTTTATAAATTTCTTGAAAATTTTTCCAGTCACTTAGTTTCATAGTAATTTTTCATTAACTTTTAATTATTCCAGATTTTGAGTCAAAAAAAGAAAAACAATACTTATGCGTTCAGAAGAAACATGATGATCAAAACAATTTTAAAAATTGTTCAATTTTTTCTTAAAAACTCACATACTCCATATTTTCCATGAATTTCTTTAATTATTGACAATTTGATTTTCCGAACAAACAATATTAAAAACTTATCTAATTTTATAAAAATTTATCTAATTTTTTTTTTTTCTATTTTGTTATACCATAATACTTTCATGTTTTTCAGATTTTTTGTGAAAATAAAAAAAATAATGCATACTCTCAGAAAAAATGTTTATGAAACTTTAATGTTATGAAACGTTAATTTTCAAGAAAAGAAAACAAAAGAGACAGCTGCGGTTCAAATGAGTTCGAAGACATAACCTTGAACAACTTGCTCTATTTCTCTCTTTTGAAATTCTTTCATTTTAAATTCACTGCGCATTTTCGCGTCAATAGCCTGAGAATCTTAAACGTTCGACAAAAAAATTATCATGAAACGTTATATGCTTACAAGCCGAAATATTGAAAAAAAAAAAAGAATATTCTCTGGTATGATATGAAAAACCTGAGGTATGAAAAAAATACGCAACTTTTTCACACGATCGACAAAAAACTACCTAATGGTTCATTTACGTATCACTCAGTTTATTTTCTGAAAAACAAAAGTTCGAGATATGAGAATTAAAATTTTGAAAAAGTTTGTCGATCATTATTTTCTCTAAAAATAAAATTCTGACCATGTACAAATTGGAACAGTAAAAATTTAAGTTAAAAATTCAGAAACAGACAATGCCAGTGACAAAAAAAATGGCATATAATACATAAATTCACTCAGAAAATCTACCCCTGTAACAAAATGAGTCTCAGGTTCTTTCTCAGCTTGATTTTCCATTCAGCATCCCACAGAAAATGGACTCTCGTATTTACCTGTTCTTTTTCGCCAGCTCATGAAATTTTGACAGAAATCGGTGTCACTTTGATTGAGCCGGATTTCCAATAGCGAGATTGAACGCCGCGAGGCCATTCGATTCGCACTTTATCGCTCTTTCGCTCTTTTCGGCCCCGTCTCTATCTATAAAACGCAATAAAAGCAGACCAGGGATACCCGAAACTTTGACGGCGCCTCATAAACCCGAACGTGCTTTAATTGACATTAACTGATGAAACGTAAAGTGATGTCGGAGAGTTTGTAACAATATGTGAACGACGAACGGGGGATGTCGATGGCAAAGTTAGTTACAACAAAACAGTTTTTCGTTGTTTGGGGTTTTTGTGGTTTTTAGTGGGTTTCGTACGGGCAAAGTTTGGTTTAACTATCGGGAACATTGGCTTCGACTCGAACTGATTGCATGTTTCGTTAATTCGGCAGAGTCGAAACTTCCGGTGAATTCGACTGGACGTTTTGCAGACATACGAATGAAAGCACGCATTGGAAAAATAATCGTCGTGAAAGTTCCTTTCAAATTTTTTATTTCGTTCTGGAAGCAATCTCTGAATTTTCAAAAAATGGTCCATGACTAGTGTTCGCTGACTTCATAAACCTAGCCTGGAGAAATATTCAGTAGTAAGAATTGATATTCAAGTTACAAGTCGACAAAACGCAATTCGAAGACGTATTAATAAGTCATCGAGAGCTCGGAGATAATTTTTTCCTGACCTCCTCGAAGTTAGATATGGGGCTGTTTGACGATCTCAAGGCCTCGTTTCTCTTAATTTTTTTTTCTTCATTCATATAGTCAATGATACATTGCCGAGTGGAAACCGAGTTCAATCTTATTCTCGCGGTCGCGGGAGCGTAATCGCGGTTTTATCGGGGTTCGACGAGAGCGTTGTAGCAATAAAAAATCGACGCGGCAATTATTCACAGCCGCGCTCGAAAAACACCCTCGTCAATTAGTCGGGACTAGGTATAATGGAAGAACACGCGATTTCTTTGCGCGAAAAATCTGTGGACGCGGATTTTACGAGCGTCCTTTGTCAGCGGGCTTTTTTAATTTCTTCGCGGGGAGACGCGGATTATCCGCGGGCTCCTTTGTCCGCGGAGAAAATACTTTTCGAGCGAGAGGCGGGACGGACAAATAACCTCGGGGGGTTTCGTTTTTTTTTTTTTTTTTTCCCCGAAAGTTTTGGTTTATAAATGAAAATGGCCAAGTTTTTTGAGCTTTTTTTCGACTGGGATATGCAACGTGCGATGCATTGGACCGTTTTAATTTTTCGGACAAGATATCTTGTCATTCAAACATACCCCTTCTTCCTTTAAAAGTTAAATGCGACGAATCATTTCGTTTGCAGCATTTTTCATGATTTTACGTGGTGTTTCGCGAGAAAACTCGCACGTGTATGGTAAAGAAGGGAATCGAAACGAAAAATATCAGTATTGGCTCATCCGACTTATGGAAATTATCCGATATTCAATATCGATATATCGAGAGGAAAATATTTATATGCTGATGTATCTTATAGATTTTGATGGATTTTCCAGTAAATAATTCAAAGATTGATAGTAGAAGCAGTATTTTTGTATCGTGTAGTACATATAAAATTTGAAGTAATTTCTGGTATTTGCATGAATTCTGCAAAGATACCCACCCAGACTTCAATCCCTCAGGATTCAAAGTTACGAAAATTTTTAGTATTCTCATAGATTTTTAAGACAATCATGTATACCTTGACTTTTAAAAGTATGTATTCTAATTTCTCGATTTTTCCAGTGTTCATGCAATGTCGTAGGATTTATTGGTATTTTTACAGTTTTTTGTTATTTTTATTATTTGCTATAATCAAGATTTCTATAATTTTGTCTTTTATAATGAAAAATTATATAAATTTTCTGTATTGGAATAGATTTTCCAGGGAACAGTATTATTCTAAATTAATAGTTTTTTTAGTATTCTTCGTATATCTTTAAAATTTATAGGATTCTAAGAATTTTTCAGCATACTTTGTAATTGCCAGAGAGATTTTGAAGATCTAGTAAATTTTTTTAATTTCTAGTATTTTAATAATTAGAACATTTTGATACTTTTTTTTTTGTATTTTTCACCAAAGTTTTTAAAATTTTTGTAGGATTTATATATTTACTAGAGTTATGTCTTCAGATTTCTAGAATATGATTTCCTAAAATTCAAAGGTCTAAATATTTTCATTCGTTCGATTAATCTATCAAAGAACATCATAGACTTCAAATAATATATTCCATTTTTTGCGTACTTTTTGAGAATTCATACGATTCAGAATATTCTTACGTATTTTATGGATTGAAATACCTATATATTTCTAGATTTCGATGTTCTAAAAATCAGAATTTCACTGAGTTCCAAATTTTGTACAGATAATTGAAAAAATGACATCAGCACTGACGAGTTGCTGATGAAATTTCAGTATTTCTCAGTATTTTTTTGTGTTATACGAGTTTTGTGAAATGTACTAGAAAAGTCGCAGATTAAGATCATTTTGATAGATTTCTATAAAGATGTATTTAATTTATTCGTTTAGGAATCAGAATTTTATTCGTTTCTAGAGTTCTTACGGATTTGCAAAAAAAATTGAATTAGCACTTCAAAATATTGTTTTTTTTTTCTTTCTTAGCATTTTTATTAATTTTATGTATCGATTGAATTTTGCAAGTTTTTTTTTTTCAAGATTTTGAACGTCATAGTATTTTTATAAATTTCTAATCAAGGCTTTGGCAATTTCTAGAGTCACTTAGATTTTTAAACTAATTTAATTGTAATTTACAAATATCTGTTTCATTTATAGTATAATACAAGAATATTTGCAACTATTGAATTTCGTAATTTGTAGAAGCTATTTCAAGGTGTTGATAAATTTTGACATAAATTTCACGAATTTTATGCTTGTGAATATGAAATTTGATATATAGTTAGTTTATTTATTTATCGTTCATAGAACAGTTACTTCATAAATAAATTTATTTGATATTTCATAAGTTTTTCAAAATTTTCTAGTATTTTAAAGGTATATGTCCAGATTACTAGTACGCAATTCCCTCGAATTGAAAATTTCAAATATTCCGATTGTGTCGATGAATGTACCAGAAAATATCATAGATATCAAATAATTTCAATGTTTCCGTTTTTTGCAAGATATTCTGGGTTAACATATATTATTATAAAAGACTTTTAGAATTCGATGCTCTAGAAATAAAAAATCTGTTGATTTCCTGGTTTAGTACATATTTTTGAAAAAAACTTAATTACATAGCATCCACAAGTATCTTATTGAATCTAAGTATTTTTAGTATTTTCTTGTATTTCTTGAATTTCGTAGGATTTTCTAAAAGAATGACGTATTTTGAATATTTTTATAGATTCCTCTTGAGATTTCTAAAATTCAATGCTACAGAAATCAGTTTCATTAATTTCCAAAATTTTAACGACTTTTCTAAATAATTAAATCAGCATTAATAGGTACTTTTTTATTTTTAGTGTTCTCAGCATTACTGTGTCTTTATTATATTTCGTAAGATTTTCTAGCAGATTTGAAAATTTTTATAGATTCTGATATGCAATTCAAGAATTTCATGGACTAAAATCTAAAGTTTCATAAATTTTGAGTACATTTATTTTATTTATTGTTAATAAAACAGTAACCTCATAAATTCCTAGTGTTTCATATATTTTTAATAATGGCTTGAAAGAATATTCATTTTTAGCAAGAACATCAAGAGAATATCCTAATGAAAGAATATAACCGTCTAATAAATATTTCTGTTATGGTTTTTTTGAAACTGACAACCTCAGAATATCCTCTATATTGACCATGACACTATGATATTTTGTAAGTAAGAAAATTTTAAAAAGAAGAACGAATTAAATCTGTGGCTTCCAGCCATAACCGAGAAAGTCACACATGCCACAACGTTCAAAATTTTATCAGAATATCATGTAAACTGAGCCTTATGGCCCGAGTGACTTTCTCGATTATGGCGGGGAGCCACAGAAATATTCTCGTCTCGATTTTCTTTCTACACAAAAAGGTTGCGAAAAAATCGATTTAACGATAATAATCAGCTGATAAATATGTCGATACGGAAATTCTGACACAACGGTAAGAAATATCGATACTCCGATATATCGATACGTATCTCAAACCCCTAGTAAACGCGAATCCTTAAGCAGAAAGGGGTACTCGGTGCGATCGATCGGCGGCGGGCAAACGGGAAGAAGCCGGTTTTCTCACGACATCGATCCCAACCTAACCTAGGAGGCGCGGAATTATAATCAATCGACCCCTTTCCCTGTCCCTGTAATGGCCCCGGTCACGAAAGCATCGCCGCGATGGCTAATGGATTAGGATTAGGACGAGCTTTTTCCCCCATCCTACTATATGTACATGCTCTTCTTTGCCTCTGGTTACGCTCGCCCCGACAACTTCAGGAAGTGTAATTAGGTTCAATACGGTCTTCGATATTGGGAGCAAAATATGACAAGAGGTCGTTTATCAATGATGTTAAAAATAGGGGAGTCGTAGGAGAGGTCATCTCAAAAGTTATTAGAACACGTCGTTCAAACCCTAAATTTCGAATCAGCTGAAACGATCAGTTTCCTTGTGGGAAAATTCTTTTCCCCATTTTGTTGATTCTCGTGTTATGTCCTGAAGGGACACAACAGGGTTTGATCACCGTGAAACTATATTTTAGGATTTCTGAAGAACTATAGAAGCCAATCGCTTTCAAAATTTTTAACCATAATCAAATATACCGTCTACGTGGAATTATTCACACAAGGCACAGGCAAATGTTCGTGAAATTTAAAAAGGAAAAGTCATAAGATTTTACAGATGCTTACAGAGTTACAACGAAGATAGATATCGGTTGGATGTCGAAGAACAAGAAGAGAGCGTCGCACTGGCAAAGTCCGCTTTTTATTAAAAAAAAATTTCTTATCGAAATAATTTGTTCGTGCATTAGTTTTGTCGAAGACAATGAGCAAGAAGATTTTGTCACGGTCGCCATTATAATGATAACTGTCATTTGCAGTCCTTTGAACTCGTATTTCAAAAGTTATCCAAGTTAGCAAGTGTAATAAATTGATTTTAGAGTTTTATCGGGAATAAAAATTGTTGTTTATGAGCGGAACTTATTTAAAAGGAAAACCCAAAATAAAATTTTTCTTTTTTTTCTTTGAAGATCAACGATTTATATGGAAATCAACTTTACAGTACAAAGAATCTATAATGATCAATAATGTATTAATTATTTGATAAAATATTCAAACGCAGTTTCGGTAAATACACTATTTCAATGTTATGTATTGGAACACGCAAACATACGTCATGATGAGAAACAAGACTCACAAAGGGATGTGAGGGCATTGTCAATGAGAGGTCCGAATACAAAAAAAAGAACACATTTTTGCTGACTGATACAAAAAATGAATACGTAACTAGATGCGAGTTCATGGCATTTAATTACAAATAAAATTTAACCACTCTTAGCCTGACTGAAGACGCTCGTTTTTTTTTTTTTTTTTTTTTTTTTTTTTTTTTTTTTTTCATTCAAACTTGATGACTTACTGAAGAATAAATGCAAGAATCCGCTTCGAAAAGCGACAGGATACATTTTGAAATGAGCGTTTTTATACTTACTAATAGCCAGATTCTTCACTATGCCAGACAGTGTAAGACCGGGGGGGGGGGGGGGGCACTGATCCCACTAAGGATAGTGAATTTTTATTCAAGGTCCCAAATGCTTCTACAAAGTGTATGGGACGACTGACTGGACTGCCTAGACTGCCACTCTTTTGCAAGAGACCTGAATTTTTATATCGTTATTTTCCTAATGGGAGGTACGATATCTTAGAACCTGATCATTATCTTGTCATACTTCGAGAAATCATCAGGACTGACGACGAAACTTGTATTGTGTGTGATTCTACTCGGGCGAACATTCATCTTAACAGTGCGCACTGAGAAAAAAATATAATAATTATAACAATACTGTATAGTGAACGGAAATCACTCTGACATACTGTACTTTTTGCTAGATAATATATCAATTTTCGAGATAACATATTGTAAATATTGTCAAATGATATTGTAGTTACAGATATATTATGTTGTAAAAACTATACATCTTCTGTTTTCTACTATACTTCTTGTACTTTTTGCAATGTCATATTGTAATTCCTATTAATCCGAATTATTGAAAATTCCATACAGCTTATTCAGTAAACAGATCTGTATAGGCTCTTTTTGCAATATTTTTGTATACTTTCTAGGTTTCTAGTGCATCATATTGTAATATGATACAGTTTTCGAAAAAGCTGGATAAAAGTAATGTAGTTCATTTTTTTCGCCATGTATGGTAAAAATTACAGTTTGTATAGTGAAATTTGTATTTTAAGATTTTAATTTTTCCGAAATTATACAGTAAAAACTGGCATACATATTGTAATTTGTACATTAATAGTAGTTTAACTGTATAATATTGTAATAAGTAAAATAAATATTGCAGATTTTACAATATTATTGTAAAAACTACAATGATGTTGTAAAAATTGCATTATTATTGTACTTTTTACACTATATACGGCAGAAAGTACAAGATTTTCTTCTCAGTGCGTAGTCTAAACTTTCTTTGCGCATTCCTCTGATGCGCTGGCAGAGTATATTAATTTTCGTTATAAATTTTATTAGATTATAGATCTGAAAATAGCCCTTATTTTCGGATCCATAACAATATTCTCAATTACATAAAAAAAATATATTTATTGCGGAAATTTCCAATATACAACATTCAACTTTATCTTTTTGCTTCATTTTTACAACGGAGACAAATGATACATTATAATTTTTTTAAAAATATTTGTAAGGATTCCAGGCGCAATTAAATCTATGGATACGTCCCTGAAATGCTCCCTCGACTGTACCGCTGTCTCGAGACATAATATAATCGTCGATGAATCTCAATTTCTTCTATACCAAAACACCTTACACCTAACGCGCGCAATAAATCCCCCCGACCCACAACCAAAAACAACGACCGCGAATGAATGATTATCCACATTAAACAGCGCGTTGCGATGCGCGCAACTTGGTTTTCTCGGGGCATAAATTTCCCAGTAAAATTGTACCTTCGCGCGCTGGTATAAACGAGCAATTGGGTCGGGGGGCCTTCGAGTATCGCTGCTTTTTACGATGCCCCCGCGTAACAGTAAACGACAGCGTTTAATTACAAAAAAAAAGTTCTCACTGGAATCTAATCGCTCGATCCTTATCGGCGCCGATTTCGGACTTAATTATAAATTAAGGTTCATTATACGAGGGGGCATAACTGTATGTGCTCCCACCCGCGCATCGGCCTTCGACCGCGTGACTCATTAAAGAGGCCCAATTAATTTTAGTCGAGATATTCGCGGGAAATTCGTGGGAAAGCTGGTGTAGTGAAGAAAAGAAAAAGTAGAAGATAAAATGCGTTTAAAAAAAAAATTCTTTGCTTAAGAGGTGGAGAAAACAGAGTTGTCACAAAAAAAAGGGGGGGGGGGGCAGTGTTTTATTATGGTATTCAAGTAAAGGAGACCAGGGCATTCACAGCAATCGCTCCTATGATGACTAATTTTACCTGAAAAATATTAAAGCACTTTCTTTCTAATACACTACAATAATATCTAATTGTTATATCAAATTTTCTCAGTTCACAGCAGTATCACGAAAAAATACAGGAATATCGTCACGTATGGGTTAATCGTTTTGTAACAGTAATATTGAAGAAAACGGCAGAGTTTCAAGACGTGAAGGTATGCCTCTTGATTTATCTCGACGTTAGTCATCGTAGGTTCAATGTTTTCTAAACACTTCAATGTTCGATCGATAAGGGATCTTCACTCGGGGAGCTTGTTTCTTGTTCTTACACCATTCTAGTGGGATTGGTTTTTACAATATGATATTGATGAAATATTACGTGAAATAATCGAATCACTCCAGATTTATTGGCACTGTAAAAGCAATCATGATGATTATAACGTATATTGGTTTCGGAATTATCGTTTCCAGGCATCATTGACGTATTTTCTGTCGGTTCATGTTTGTCACGACTGTTTTCAAGATGAGTAAAGCCTGCGAGATGATAGGTTGCTCAGGAAATAAAAATTCTTCGATGACCGATATCTTTTCCACTGGCATGTACACGTGGTTATTGAAGAAGAATTTTATGAGCAGTTCTTTGTTAATTTTGCATACTTAAATTATTTTGACACCAATTGCTGCAAAATAAATTTTTTCAACACGAACTTTTTGCTATGAAAATTTCAAAATAATCCTCTACGATTTCCGATTTTCCTGCATTTCTTTGACAAACAACAAAACCTCCTTCCTCCTGGCACAGTCCTTCAACTTGGGCACGAAAGTTTCGGCCTCGCGTGCGTTGGACGACGGCAACGGAGAAAAAACAAGATGAAACGGGGAAAACCTGCCTGAACGGAAGGCGAACGATACGAGGAACGGCCGCGAGATAAGGATTGTTTGCTCGGGCCGCGTTTCATTTTCCGTTCTCATGTCGCCCTTAACCCTCGGTCCTTCTCCAACTCGTGCTGAAAGCGCCTCTTTCCTCGTCCCGTGCGCTCGCGAGAGGTGCGCTTGTACATCGAACCGGAAGACCGACTTTCGTGGCGCGTCTTTTTGACCCGTGATCTTTATCGTCCGCGGCGTGGAAAACCGTTCCCACGAAAACGAGGTGATGAGCCGCGATACTCGCGCGCGCATGAAAGTTAATGACATAACTCGTGCCTCGCTCGCGCCGTTTATGCGCTCGCGTGAAAATTATTGTTTCCCCGGCGAGCGATGATGGATCGTACCGATTCCCTCGCGATTAATGACTTTCGGCCGCGGTTGCGCAACGGCGACCTGGAACCTGCCGCGAATCGATGGGCGCACCGTTATTCGGATTTTACGCCAATTTTTTTAACTTGAAGGATCTAGATGATGCTAAGTTATTGTTTTTTGCAGCACTTTTGAACAATAAAACAATACACTGAAAAAAAGGATTAGTTGAGTCAAATATAATATTAACAGTTACTATATGCGTATTTGCTATGGATATCAACGAAGTAATCGCCATCAAGTAAATATCATATTTATATCAACTTTTTGAAAAAGTATGGACAGAACTTGATGTATTAATAGTTATCATATTGCTATTTGCAAAAAAATTTCGAAGTTAGTTTTTAGAAAACTAAGATTGACCTAGGTTTTTTATTACAAAAAAAAAAAAAGAATTGAAATGTGTGTTGTATGTACGTAATCCTGAGTGAATATTTCTTTTCCTATTTCTCGGAATGCGTTCTTGATTCTGTCAAGAATATAAATTTTTTTCGTCTTTACTGAGGCGCGCGCGCGTGAGTACCCGGTGATCATCCATCTACGTACAGGCGATAGTTACCGTCGCTTGACTTAGGGAACTCGATGGTCGATCTCAAATGCAACAGCTACATTGGACCCATCGACATTTATATTGCTCAGGCCGAAAGATATATACAAATTCGAGTGACTAGAAAACTAATTACACTTTTATTTCATAACATTGAAGATGCTGGAAAGGCCACACTCCACGAGGAGAAGCTCCATTATTTTGTTAAACAGTGAAAATTTATTTATGAACTGGCACTTACAAGCTTGTCTGAGCTTGTTGATACTGTCGAAAATTTTCCACAACGTTCGTCAAGTATCGGTATATTAACTGTTACTATATAGAACAGTTGCATCAAACTTAGACAGCTTATTCGCTATTATTTTTGAATTTGAAGCTAACATTGATTTCCTACGCCATTCAAGTTTAACACATATTTGATCTTAATGCACGTGAAGTTGGTTCAAGTAACTTCGGTCAAATATATGGTATATTTGTCGCAAATACTGCAGAATCCAAAGAAATTAGTATGAAACATACGCTATCTTTATAACTAAGATATATATTGATAGCTGATAAATATTTGAGAAAACGACGCAACTATACGCGTATATTTGTATCAAACTTACTGTTTCTTCAGTGTATTTTTTTAGATGGTTAATGCAATTTTCTTTACGATGTATGAAAATATTTATACAGTAGTAAAGAACATGAAATAAAATATCAACTTTTCTGGTTGCATTTTAGATATAGTTGATAAAATTTTGCGAAAATTTAGAGTGATTTCTGCAGATAGGAGAATGCATCACTCTTATTTTACATGATATTCAGTTAAAATTTTAAACGCTACGTTTAAAATTTTAACTTTATCTGTTATGCCGCGAGGCCACAGAAATAATAATAAAGTATGTAAATATAAACAAATCAAAGTACGTAAATACTAAGGGGCTCTCCATAAAGTACGTTACGCTCCTAGGGAGGGGGGAGGGGGGGTTGAGCAGAACGTTAGGTGAAAAATTTTGAATGTTTCAATGTACCCTTGATCAGCTTAGGAAATCGATGTATTTTTCATTACAAGAACACTACGTAATTAAAATTTTGAAATAGTCTAGTAAATAAAAAAAATCATTATAACCTTATAACTTGAAGCAAGTTTTTCGATACGTAATCCTAGATTGAATTTCCAATTCAACGAATAGAAAATATTAAAATAATGTCAAAGGAAGTCGAAATTTTCAATATACTGAATTATAATTTTTACTGTAGTGAAAATTTAAACTTTTTCATTTAACACTTAGAGTAAATGATTCTAGTTTTAAATGTTACACAACAAAAATTTTAGTTTAAAAGGTTGAACCACAAAAATGAAGAACTATTTTCAGTCACTTTGTACTTTTGAATTTACACTAGCGATATTTACATTTCAAATTTTATTAACATAAAAGAAACGTTACACATCATGTATACACTTATTTTAAACTTTATAATTATTTCAAATTTTATAAGCACGAATTTAAGTAATTACACAACAAATTTCGAACAAAAAATTTTTTTTAACCATCAGCCTAATACGAAACTTGTGGTAGTTTTAAACTAAACTTAAATTTTTGTATTTCG
The DNA here is from genome assembly GCA_028476575.1 of Platygaster robiniae. NCBI lineage: Eukaryota > Metazoa > Arthropoda > Insecta > Hymenoptera > Platygastridae > Platygaster > Platygaster robiniae. Next base: position 24,834,094 of record CM052021.1, read on the forward strand.
AAAAATAAATAAAGAAATCGGACCAAAAATCTGAAAATCATTAACGAAAGTGGAAATTTATAATAACCTATATTGATTTTTATCCTCATCCTAGATGTGTATAAATTGAATTCCTAGTTATCTATGGAAAAAAAATTTTTAAAAGTTACAAAAATTAAATAAACATTGTAACTTATTACACCTTTACCCAAAATTAAAGGTATTTCATTTCAAATGACAAAAACATAACAGAAAATGCAAAATTCTAAACGAAATTGGAAATCTGTACTAATTCTATCCCTTTTATCTCAAACTTTTCATTGAATTCTAAATTCGGTAGATAGAACACAAAATTCAAAAATAACCAACAAAACATAGAATCCCTTTAAAATTTGCATCTCGTACCTTGAACTTTTTGTACGTACATATTTCTATTTTAAATCCAAATACATATCAGAAAAATTAAAAACGACCAAGAAAATTCATAATTTGAAGTTTTTTCGTAATACACATATTTAACCTAAACTTTTAGTTACTTGATTGCCTACACTCGATGCATAAGTGGAAAAATTAAAAACAGCTAGAAAAATCAAAGATTTGTAGAATTTTTTTGTGGTACAAAATTTTTAGCGATATTTGATACTTATCTTCAAAAAGAAAACAAAAATTTCTAAATAAGTAGCGGAATAAAAGAAAATTTGAATCGATTTTGTATTTTTACCCAGAAACTTGGAAAATTCTATTCTTTATTCGAAAAATAAGACTAACAGTAACAAAAATTTCACGAAAGTTAAAAATTTGTTTTTTTGCACAACTTTAGGATCGTAAATATAATAAATTTTCAAATCTGAATTTCAAAAATATAACAAAATTATACATACAAAAGTGAATCAAGTGAAAAAATATTGACAATTTTGGTAACTATGTATTTGAAAAATTCAAACTGTATAAAAAAACCGCAAAATGAATTACAAACTAGACAATTTTTTAGTTTAAACAATAACGAACCCTTAGTTTTAAAACTCGGAAATAGTTTTTTTCGGAATTCTAGGTGTTTTAAGATAATAAAAATACTTTTTTCAGCGTTCTTTTGAGCATTTATGCGTGCGTCGACATAATTTATTAAATTGAAAAAGCTTTCCAAAAACACTGTTTTTAATATAATAATATTATTCGTTTTCCTTTTTAACGTTATTATAAAATACCAAAGATCGTTGCAAGTATTTATATATATTTTTTTAAGACAACCCAACGTTACACCTTAAAGGGGGGGGGGGGGGGGAGTCAAAAAATCCTGAAAAATGCGTCACGTAATTGCTGGACAACCCCTAATTAAATTAATAATTTACAAATTGACAGAATGTAACTTCTGTATACTTTTACAAGTGATTGAACATCTTTTTTTCAATTCTGATAAACTGTTTCTAATTTGTTGATTATTTGAAAAAAATAGCCTCATCAGTACTTTAAAAGTAATTTGTCATCGCAAAAAAAACTTCTATTGCAAAAAAAAATACCAGTTTCAGCGTGTTTTCATACGAATGTATAAAAAATCCAAATCAACAAACGTAGTGAGATATTAATTGAAGACATAAATAAGTGAAAACGAATTCCAACAAAAAATTCCCTACATAGTTTCGATCGCCTAGCCTTCGAAAATCATAGAAAGTTAGTTGAAATTATCCTCATCTTCGCAGATCGAAATTTCCCGAGTTGATTTCCGCGCAACAAGTGGTGCCATTTCCGCATATATGCGGGGCCCGATTCCATATCCCGCGAATCTTCGGCCCCGCGGGACGCTGAAAGGTCGCGGGCGTTAATCACGGCTAAAATTTCAGGAAGGCGTGTGTTCACGCGCACGCGAGATAATTATTCACGAAAAGACTTTCTTGGTGCGCTGCAGCTGTCGTGAGTAATGCTTGCGTTTAACGCAGCTGCGAAATTTGTCTCTGACGGAGCGCGCGCCTCGGGAAAGTCCTCGGAAAATGAGGATGGGCAATTATTTTGTTGGGCGCGTTTAAAGGCTTGTTACGGGCAACTTTGTTTACTGCAAGTACTTGCGAGCCATCGTGAAAAGTGACGAAAGAGATAGAGCTCGTTTTGAATAGATTTCAATGGACTGGAAACAAAGGAGATATGAATTGGAGTTGTCTGTTTGCATAATCGTTAGGTTTCATAACTGGGATGTTCTGGAATGAGAGATCGAAAATCGAATTCATATGAATTTGCTTTCAAAGCTCTGCACGTAAAGTTTTCTCTCTAAATCCCTTGAGAATTCGATCCTGCCCTGAAAAACGATAATACAAAGAAACAGCCAGATTTTTTCCTGTTTTCCCGTTGCACGGCAGAAATTTGATTCGAAGCCGATGATAAAACCGTTGGAAACTCGGCATTCACACGTACGACGAGATCGGTATCGGGGATCAAGTGTTATCTCGGCGTCTCCGTCTCTCATTTTCACTCCTTCGTTCGCAAGTTCGCCGAGAATTATTTTTGCGCACGATGACGAACGCCCGGTTCGTTAGGGAATCACTCTATATCCCGTAATCCTCTCAGGCCTCGCCGGCATCGCTTGTCTTTGCTCTTTATCACCTGATAACGCATTCAACATTTCCGCTGGATAATAATCAGAATCTAAAAATAATTTATCATTTTCCTTACTGATAGAATGAGTCAAAACAAAGAAACTATCAAGGTAACATTGTTTTTTAACGAAGAATCACCGAAAATGAAAATAATCACAAAAATAAAATATCAATCAAAAAGGTCTAGTTCTCACAAAAATCAAAACACACACTGTCAAAAAATTTCAAAAATCATTCATAGACTTTTTCTTCAAATCGTGTTTCCGATTTCATGGGCATGAATAGGATTTTACAGAAATTTATATCAAATTAATTTTTTTCATATTGGATACATGAATTTGAAAGACTTGATATGAATATTTGTCTATTAAATTCAATGTATTATATTCAAATCAATTTAAATTTGAAAATTTTTCACTGCATGGTACATTTTCATTGAGAAATCATTCTAAATTCAAAATGATCTTAATGTCTGTTATTTTTCAAAATTTCTGACAATTTATATAGAAAACTGAATTTGAAAAGTCGACTTTGCACTTTATAAGGTCGACTTCATTAAATCCGATAAAAAAGTCTGATCTTTTTCCATAAACTCGTTCAATTTTCTACACTTTCTCATAATTACGGAATAAATTACTCAAGGATCGCACGTAAATACTGGAGTGTGAAGATTGATTAACTTTCGATATTTTCCCTCTCGCGAAAGATTGAACAGAAAGTATAGTTCCCTGTTGAAAACTGTAAAAGTCTATAATTAATTGCATTGTTGGAGTAAATTGGAAAGAGAAATAATTATCTTTAAATCCCCCTAACATGTTATTCCAAAAGTAAATAATTACTACATCCTATACTTTACAGGTAATGAATGACTGACTCTGTGGTCAACTTATGGTAAAACCAGTAAAAAATTTCCTTCAGCTCGTCTGATTTAAACTTTAAACTTTGAAAGTTTTCTCTCAATTTAGTTAAGGCATAAACTACTATACCCCAACATTGCTGAATTTCGACCAGGGTAACCGCAGTCCTATAAGACCCATGTCCACCAAACTCACAGAGAATGAAGTTAGCGAACGGTGGTTGGAGATCGTTGGAGGGAGAAGGTCGAGGAACGCAAAACAGTGCGAAGGTTAATTCAAAGAAAATGTGCGGTGATTCGTAGAAGCTTCTTATAAAACTGGTTATAGTTATAAAAATATAAATTAAAATAGTTGAGCTCTCAATAACACAGTATTATAATAATTATTAATGATCTTTAGGAGCAATAATTTTTTGTGGATGATAAATAAATTGACTAATATAAATCAGGCTCTTGACTGTAAAGGAGCTATCCTCAGAAGTCTTAAACACTGAGAAAAAAATCTTGTACTTTCTGCCGTATATATTGTAAAAAGTACAATAATAATGCAATTTTTACAACATCATTGTATTATTTACAATAATATTGTAAAATCTGCAATATTTATTTTACTTATCACAATATTATACAGTTAAACTACTATTAATGTACAAATTACAATATGTATGCCAGTTTTTACTGTATAATTTCGGAAAAATTAAAATCTTAAAATGCAAATTTCACCATACAAACTGTAATTTTTACCATACATGGCGAAAAAAATTAACTATATTACTTGTATCCAGCTTTTTCGAAAACTGTATCATATTACAATATGATGCACTAGAAACCTAGAAAGTATACAAAAATATTGCAAAAAGAACCTATACAGATCTGTTTACTGAATAAGCTTTATGGAATTTTCAATAATCTGGATTAATAGAAATTACAATATGATATTGCAAAAAGTACAAGAAGTATAGTAGAAAACGAATATTATATGATACACTCGTTTTTAAATCGAACAAGCATGCATCGAACAAGCAAACCAAGCGAATGAGCGCGTAAATTTTGAGGAAACGAGAATCCCACACTCTCACCAATGGCCTGTCGTGAGCAGGGTGGGAGGGGGGGGGGGGGGGCTCCTTCTACCTTCTCCCGCGCGCCCTGCGACCACAAAGATATGGTTTTCTTATGTTCCGACGCGTTCGACTGTCTGGCTCCGACTGACTCCCGCGCATCGCGTTTCGCGCAGTCCGCTCGAGAGTGGGAGCCCTCCACGCACCTCAAGGCAACGATGTTCACGGTCCCGAGCTGCTTGTACAATTGAGCAACGAGTGTACATCAAAACTGTCAAAAGCTGAAGTATACAAGGTCACATCTATTGACTGGATTGATAATCATGCTTTCGGCGTATTTAACTTTCTCAGTATTCTTGATATAAATCATCCCTGAGATTTATCTCTTTTTTAGATTACCTTCTTTGTCCAAAAGTCTAACATTAATTTATTCCAAATCATGACTTTTTTTGAATATATATTGAGTTAGGACAAAATTCCTGGTTTATATAGAAAGATGTATTCCATTTAATTCATCGTAAAATTTGATTTCAACCCTTGCCAATTCTTTCAGAAGACGTTGCTTCGTAAAATTGCAGGGAAAAGGAAAATTTTTCAAAGCTTTCTCGACAGGGCCGAGATTCGCCACACAGATGCGAATCTATTTGAAAGGGGGTCCTGCTGGTGGCAAGGGGTTTAATGCCGGCCCAAGCGGCTGTCTTCTCTGGAATATACTTCCGGCGGGAGCATCTACTACGACTGCGGGGCAATCGCGAGAGCTCCCACAGCCGCGATCATTATTCATCCTGTCGCGGAAGAGCTCGCCGATCCGAATGCGCGCCGCGTAATATACCGGTCTTGGCTCATCGATCGCTCTCGGCTCACGGTGCGTAATTAATCGACGGAAAAACGGAATCATATTTCGGAAGGCGTATCAATCCGAGCAGACCCTTCATTTATAACCCGGATGCGCAGCGACCTTCTGCAATTGAGACGTCGCCTTTGTTTGTTTCGCGTCTCCCATGTATTTTAATTACTTTGCGATTCGCGGATGCTGATTAAAATGGCTTTCCTAAGGGGTGGTAGAAGATGTGGGAATTGTGGTGGCACCGACCACTTGGGAAATTTTGGATAGAGAAGTTGAATATTTCAAAACATACGCCCGAAAAAACATTAATTTATAAATTTTAGTTTTGAAAAATTATCAAAATGATTCGAAATCTAGAAATTATTTTATTATTGGAAATTCACGTAATTGTGAATCATCCGTGTACGGTGAAACAGTTTATGTTTAAGAAATGTTAAGCATATTACTGGGACGCTTCTTCTATTTTATACAATATTCAATATTTATGAAGAGTTTATGAAGTTGAACATTTTTTCGGGATTAAAGCATTTTGACATCCTTTCAAATTGTTATTGATTTTTGATTTTCAGAAATTTATGGAACTGCAAATATAATACAAACTATTTAGAACTTTCCGAAATTCTCAAAATGTTGCCTATCTCATCAAAATTTTTCTCATCAAAAAAAAAAAAATATGAAAAACATTATACATGTTACGAAGAAACATTGGACAAAAAAGTCACCAAAACTCAGCAACGTTCTCCAGAATATACGAACCTTCCGGATTCCTTACAATAATTGACAATCTGCAATATTTTCAATGTTTTTTGAAATTTAGGTTCTCCAAATACAAGATGCGAATTACTCAAAAATTGAGAAATTCAAGAAAAATTGTTTGAACTGAACAAATTAAGATGTTCCTCAATTTTTAGAAACTCTTCAAGTTATTCAAATTTCGGTTGAAAACTATATAAACAGTATAATGCATGCTACAAAAAAATGGGATAATGAACACAATGTAAAAAATTTAGACAAATTTTCTGAAATACTTTGGATTATCCGATTTTTTCAAATTAACGCCGAAATTTCAACATATTCAACGATTGTTTCATTTTTGACACTGTTCAACATTTTACACACCTTGTACAATCTATTATTATCTTTCTAAAAGTTCTGAAAATTGGTAGGATTTATTAAACTTTTTATGATTTCATAAGGCTTTCGAAGTCTTCCAGGTGAATATTGTGAAACATAAAAACGATTCAATACATTTTTTTTAAAAAGTACGATGGTAAATTCGATCTACAAAATAAAAATTTTTTTCGAAATTCCGTACATTTACCTAATAATTAGAATGATTGACAGATTTTGAATTTTTATAGAATTTTTCAATATTTTCAAATAAACAAAATGTAGTGCTCTATTAATAATTTTTTGAGATCCTGCTCTAGTTTTCAAATAAACATTGAAAAACTGAGAAAAACATTAGCAATAATATTTTGGAAAGATTCGATAACAAACACAATTAAGAAGATAGATGAAAATTCTGCAAAACTCTACATATTTTTTGTAGAATTTTAAGAGTGGATATTTTTTAATTTCATAATGATTGCTTGATTTTTTGAGAGTTACAAAATTTGAAACACCACACAAAAATTTTCATGATAATTTGTAAAATTTATTTCGATTTTGATTAATTCATCAAGAAATTTCTATTTTTTAAGATTTTCGATAAAAAATGAAAAAGTTATGCAAACTCAGAAGAATTACAACCAGAGCCTGCTTAATGAAATTTTCAATGTTTTACAATTATTATCGACAATTTTTAAGAATTTTTTTTGTTAACAAATTTAGGAATTTCAAACATGATCCAAATCATGCAAAACATTTGGAATTTATAAAAAAATGTACAAATTATATCGTTTTCCGTACCATCTTCCTATTATTCAAGCTGTACAAATTTATGTTAAAAAACGGGAAAAATATCATGTATATTTTAAAAAAACACGATAATCAACACAGCATATTCATTTGATGAACATTTTCCAAGTTCGTTGAAATTTGATGATCATTTTATAGTTATTGACAAATGAAAATTTACATAGTTTACATTACTTACTACATTTTCGATTTACAAACTACAAACTTTTGAAATTTAATTACACTACAGTGCTTCATTTTTAATGTTTATGTATTAAAATTGGTAAATTTGATCAACTTCCAAATATTATATGTATTAAAAAAAAACTTCAGTTTATGCAACAAACTGAAGTTTACTGAAGCGTAGAGAAAGTTTTATTTGAAAGTGCTATACCATATACGAATTCATACAAACCAGGATTGCCGTTTGTCATTTATGAGACCAAATTAGTTGATCTTCCGTAAAGCTAAATGTAGAATAAAAATTGTCAATATTCGTTAATGGTGTATGAAAATATTTTTAACACTTATCGTACAATTTAAAATTACGCATAAAGTATTATACCATCATCTTGATTTCTGCTATACCAACACTTCACATTTTCTGTGAGTGACCTATTTGTAACAGCTGCTTCCTATGATACATCTTGAAAAAAGTATACTAAAAACAACTCTAAATCAATTTCGTTTTCACGAAGCAATACTATCATATCAGATGCTTTACACAATTGTTGTTGTCTTAATGAAACATCATCAACTACATAAACTATAGTTCTGTAACATTCAGGATTGTGTCCATTTGTTACTACCCAGTGACCGGTCAATAAGAGGATAAAACAAATATCGAATTTAATATAAAATTTGATCAACACAACTCTTGGTTTTTTTACAACTGGTTTGCACTTAAGAAATTTTGAACGTTACGCGACTCAAGTACGGAATCCCGAGAACTGCCAAGCCAAGTACAACTAAGCACCAATGAAATGGAAGCCCGCCTATTCAGAGCTTCGAAACTCGCGATTAGAATATTCTGCACCATGATAAGACGCTGTAGCATTACTCGCCAGAAATCGCTATTTTACCCGGTGATTTGGGAATCCCAATTCACAAGGACAAATTCAGCTCGTCTGATGATGTTTTGACGGTTCATCGTTGATAAAGCTAAAAAATAGTCTAAGTTTGGACCATTTTACAATACTATGGAATACACTCGTTGCTAAATCGAACAAGCATGCATCGACCAAGCAAGCCAAGCGAATGAGCGTGTAAATTTTGAAGCAGCGAGTACCCCTCACTCCCACCAATGGTCTCTTTCTCCCTTCTCCCGCGCGTCCCGCAACAGCAAACCTATGGCTTTCTTATGTTCCGACGCGTTCGACGGTCTGGCTCCGACTGACTCTCGCGCATGTTGCTTCGCGCAGTTCAGTCGAGAGTGGGAGCCCTCCACGCACCTCCACGCAACAAAGATCACGGTCCCGAGCTGTTAGTACGATTGAGCAACGAGTGTATAAACTTTTAGAATGAAAACCTATGCCACAGGGACGTGGCAAAAGTTCACAATAAACATGTCTTCAAACACTCACCGTAGAGACGCATTTGTGACTCGGCGAGATGAAGTCCAGGCCCCTCTCCCCCTCACCACTGAAGCACTTCTGTATATTCCACATAAACTTCCTCCTGATGGACTTCAAAGAATACACGCACAACGCGGATTGCGGCTTGGGCTTGAGCTTGGGCTTACTGCTGTTGGGCCCGTCGCTCTCGGAGAAGACCGCGAAGAGGACGTCGTCCTGGGCCGTGATGCCCAACTCGTTGGCCAGAACGGAACCGGCCTTGCCCACGAACGCGGCCTGCACCAAATTGTAGGACTTGTCCTCGTTTATGCAATCGATCGGGATTTCAGTGTAGGAGTAGTAGTGCTGGTCCTCGTGGCAGACGCGCACCAGTTTCGAGATGTACGCGGGTGTCGTGGTGCTCTTGTACTGCGTGGTCAGGAAGTAGCTGAAGCTGTCGCTACTGAAGCCGTAAATGTAGTTGATGGGATAGCGCTCGCGAGACAGGGAGTTGACGTACATCCTGGTGCCCGTGGTGACGGCGGACTCGGCGATGCTGAGCATCTTGTTGCTCTCGAGGGAGCGCGAGCTGACGGCGGGGACCTCCGATCGATAAGGCGAGTTTCCGGTGAAGGTCACGCCCACGTACATGACCTGGGATACGGGCGGATTCGGGGGACCCGGGGCGATGAACGCGACCGTCGAGGCGCTCACGTTGTTCGCCACCACAGGTTCTGTCACGTTTTGCACGATGTGAGAGATGTCGTGGAGGTTGCGTACGTCGCACATGCCCTGCAACGAACGAAGAAAAAGGATTCGTGAATATTGGGGTGCAGGGGTGCACACGAGAAAAGAAAAATATGAAAAAGACTTTCAAAAATATGAGTACTTAAAAAACTGGAATTTTATGTAATATTCTGAAAATTTTTATGAAAACGATTAAAATCTGTAAATTATACCTAGAATATCTAATTCTCGAAATATAGATAGTAGTCTCTCGAATTACTGGAAAATTTATACATTATTATAAATCTAAATTCGTTATAATTGTACATAGCAAACCATTAGAGTATAAAAAATCTAGAATAATACTTAAATAATGTTTCAGTTCTGTTTTTCATAATAATAATAGAATGTGATAATATTCAAAATATTATTTATTTGATGATAATAAAATACAATAATATTTTAGAATTATCAATAAGTTTATAATAAACTACGAAATCTCATTTACGCCGAAAAATATGAAAAAGATTCAAAATAATAGGAGTCTCTAGGAAATTAAAATTTTATGCGGATATTATTTTTTTTTAATTATGGAAACAATACAAATCTATGAAACTTTTAATTTTTAAGTTTCCACTTCTAAAAATCTTCATAGGTTTCCATTATAATACCCGAAATTCAATAAAATTCTTAAAATTTACGGAGCAAACAAAAAAATTAGAAACCTACACGAAAACTCGAAAATAATGCAAAATGTTATGATTGCTGAAAAACATGAAAAAGACTGAAAATAAAATTTCTGAACTACGAAAATTTAATATGAATATAATTTTTAATTAAAGAAAACAATGAAAATTGATAAAGCGTTATCTTCAAGTACCGAATTACCAGTCTACATAGTGATTCTTTAAAATTATGAAAAAATTCAACAAAATTCTTGCATCGTACATATCTATAAAATTATGAAAAATCTAGAAGAAAACTAACATATACAAAAAATTTTCATAAATGCTGAAAAATATGAAAAAGACTCAGAACAATAGGCATCTCCAAAATATTGAATTTCTTTATGAATATTATTTTCTCAAAAACTTTTGGAAATAATAAAAATCTATAAAACTTTGAGTTCTAAAGAATTCGATTCTGAAATTCTACACAGGCTTCCATAAAAATACTGAACAATTCAATTTTATTCTTAAAATTTACTTTACGATCGATAAAAATATGATAAATCTAGAAGAATACTAACATTTTCTACCTCGTAAGTGTTGAAAAAAATGGAAAAGACTCAAAACGATAGAAATCCATGAAATACTAAAATTCTTTATGGATATTATTTTCTCAAAAACTTTTGGAAATAATAAAAATCTATAAAACTTTGAGTTCTAAAGAATTCGATTCTGAAATTCTACACAGGCTTCCATAAAAATACTGAACAATTCAATTTTATTCTTAAAATTTACATTACGATCGATAAAAATATGATAAATCTAGAAGAATACTAACATTTTCTACCTCGTAAGTGTTGAAAAAAATGGAAAAGACTCAAAACGATAGAAATCCATGAAATACTAAAATTCTTTATGGATATTATTTTCTCAAAAACGCATGATAATATAATAATAAAAATATTTACAACTTCTAATTCGAAAGAATCCAATTCTAAAAATCTAAGCAGGTTTCCATCAAAATACTATAAAATTCAATGAAAATCTTAAAATGTACCTAGTGATCCATAAAAATATGAAAAACTAAAAGAATAAAAATAACATATACCATGAAATTTATTAAATGCTAAAATATATGAAAAAGACTAAAAATGATATCTAAAACACTGAAATTCTGCATGGATATTATTTTCTCAAAATCTCACGGAAATAATGAAAATGGATAAAACTTTGAATCCTTAAATATTCAATCCTGAAAATCTACATAGCTTTACATCGATATATTAGAAAATTCAACAAAGTTGTTTGAGTTCACTCAGCAAACAAACAAGCAAGTTTGAATTTCAATTGATTAATAGATTATTTTACAAAATTGTATAAATGCTGAAAAATATAAAACAGACTAAAATTATAGAAATCTCTGAAACACTCCAATTCTTTATAGATCTTATAATTTAAAAAATTTATCGAAATAATTGAAAGGAATGTAACTTACAATCCTAAAGCATCTAATTTATGAAAATCTTTATAGAAATTCATGAAAATACCTACTAGAAAACGCCATACGATTCGTAAACATTAAACTCGAAGTTTTACAAAATTTGTGAAGCACATACTTTAAATCCATGAATATACTGTTTTCTGAGAAATTTACTAAAAAATACTGAAAATCTCTAAAATTGTTGATGTTATAGTGACGAATTCTAGAAATCTATATTCGAATTTTTGAAAATACTAGAGATCTGTGAGAAACTTGAAAATTTTTAGAAAAACTTTCGAAAGCGTTTTCTCGAATACACGTTTTGCGTCTTAAAATTCAAAAAATATTCAAATAGTTTAATTTGTATTTACAAATACTCTGTTTTTTACAATACATTTTTTCAAATTTCAAATTCGAGGCTTTTCAATTTGAAATATTATGGTTACGCATATTTAGATTTAATTCTTTGTAAATTAAACATTTTAATATGCGAAAACGATTCTGTGACAACAGAAACCTTAAGTTTTTTTTTTGCGTTGAAATGGGAAATTTTCCATTGTTATTTAGTCATTGAATCTATATCAAAACGACAAATGTTTTAAGTTTCATTTACAGATTAAGTCCTTTGAATTGTCAACTTCTGGTGATGATTTCTTTTATGAATTTTAGTTTTATAATAATAATTCCTGCAATTTTTTAGACTACCTGTCAACCTTGAAAATTTACGGAGAATTATTAGAATACGTAAGTTGGACTAATCAGTTTTTCAGATTTCAAAGTATGTATACTATTAAAATTTCTTTCGTGCATGACTTATCATTTTAATCTGAATGTTCATCAAACGATTTTTTTGCGATTTTTTCACCTTTAAAATTAAACTGCAACATTACTGAGTATCTTTCAAAGTTTGAAATATTGAAACTTCCACATTTTTTCATTAATGAATGTTTATTTTTTTTTCTTTTGAAACATTTTTAGTTGCTGAAAACCGTGCATTCTTATTTCGAATAACTTGTTAAAAATATTAATTAGAAATTCCAATTGCGACGACGGTTAAAAAAAAACGGTATTTGAGAAAAAATACGAATATTTCGATGTATTGATATCATATGAACGACCCTACTTGCTACCTGGCCTCTCCTGCCTTCGTTACCCCGGGATTTCGCGAGGCAAAGAGTCTAATGCGATTTCCTGCTCGTGCTTTTAACGTCAATATTAATATCCCGAAACTTTCGCTCCCGGATATATACGAAAGCCTTGCGAGATTCTCTTTTTTTTTATTAAGAAGTTGAAGGTGAGCGTTGGTTTCTTTTTTATCAGGTACTGGGCAGAGGTGTTTTCAGGATAGTTTGATGGGTTACTAGATTGATTCAATTTTTTTTTTGTAGAATGGGGTATAGGGTGTGATGACGTTTTTTAGTTATTGAATATAATTTACGTGTTTTTGAAAGAAAATATCAGAAACAGACATTTTGAAAACTTATATGGGCGCTTAATAAGATTCTGAAGAAATATATGCGCCTTATAAGTCAACATACAAGAATGGGCAGAACATATGAGTTATTTGAAAATCTCATACACTCGAGTCGCGTTATATTCACACCGTCGGGACCGCGTCGTCTCGATATAATCAACAAATGAGGGGATCACACTGTGCGATTCGCAACGCGCATGCGCGTCGTGTTTGTCGACTGTCTAGCCACGATGAACGTATAACTTTATCAAAATAAACAATCGTGAGTGGAGGGACCAGGAGAAACTGTCACTGATGTGACTATAACGCGACTCGAGTGAAAGATTTTCTGGAATCTTATGTTTCCGAAATCCAAGGGCATGACTTTAATAGATACTTTCATTATTGTCTAGTGTAATCTGCTTCAAAGACATCCCTCAAATTCCATAGTGAATGTCTGACAATGTAGGGAAAAAGACATCAAAAAATGTTTATGGAGAAAGAGGACGCACTTGGAAGAGGCTACCACAGGAGATGAGCCGCGTGTTGGAATAATCGATGACCAGGGCCTTGTTAACGTTGTCCAGGAGCTTGGTCTTCTCCTTGGGACACTCGAGATAAGAGCAGTCGACGGAATCGCCTCGGGGTCCGGTGACGACCTCGACGGCCAGCTGGAGATCGGGCGACAGCTGATAGAGCCTATTCACGGCGCCGACGTAGACCCTTCCGGTGTTCTTGTCGACCACCAGGTGATTCATCTTGTCGACTTTGGGGTCGTGGAACTGCTGGACCACGTTGGCCGGCATCGGGGGCGTCCCTGAAGCCGTGGCGAACGTTCCCCACGTTCCCGTCGCCGCGAGGATCCCCGAGAAGACGAAGAAACGCAGCGCGGCCATCCTCCCGGATGAGCGATTTTCACGCGCCGAGTCCTATCCTACGGGAACAACGCCTGTTTCCCGCGGCCACTGCTTCCTGAAATTCAGAAAACAAGCGAGGTCACAATCATTTTCGCGTAATTTCAATTACTAAAAGTGTCTTGAATGGTTTTAAATATGTGATGCCTAGTTGTGTTTGATTTCATTCAATCTGAATGACAATAGTATGTTGTTTTAAGTATTAGAAATTTCTATTTTGACGTAACGAAAGTTAACGGTCCGAGACGAAGCCGAGGACTGTATCCTTTCCGTCAAAGGATCTCCAGAATTCAAAATACAATATTTTAGACAATTTCTCAGTCATTCACGTCCAAAAGTTCGATTATTAGCAAATTGTAGATAAAATTGACTCTTGAACTTTTTGTTTTTACGATCGTCGTAATCAGAATTTACGTTCTATTGGAGGTTATGAAATTGAATATCATCAAGTCTTTTTTTTTGCAAGAAATTGAATAAAATAGAACGAATGCAAAATTGAGATAAACCTAATTGAATTTTGAGATACGATTTTGGTGAATTCGGAATCACAGATACGTCAATCATGACCTTATTCGACATGCTACGAATTTCGGGTTCATTTTTTTTTTTTTTTTAAAGAATGTTTGTCATGAGAATTTGTTAAGTTAAAAACAGCCCATCGTTTGAATTCAAGAATCGAATTTTCGTCATTTTTTGTATGCATCAGAATCTCATTAAATTTCTAATCAATGTTGTATTACCAAAATTATCATCAAGGGTAACACAAGCACTCACGAGAAAATTCATTATATTATAAATTTTAGTAGTACTGAGTCGTCAAAACCTTGAGCAATTTACAAAATTTATTAATATTTTTTAGAGTTACAGATTTTCATTGAAATTTTCGAAATTATTGTCTATCTCCATATAATAACAAATTTCAAAATTTTTTGAAATATTACGCGTAAACGCGAAAGCTTGATGCAATGTTCGAAACTGTCCAAAATCTTAAAAATGTAGAGAAGTACAAACTCCAACAAAAATTCTTCTAATTTGATAAAATTTTCGATAATATTTAAATTTTACAATTTTTTTTTTTAGTATCCAAAATTTTCGAAATTTCAAATGTTAATTTTGGCAATAGTCCTAAACTCTCAAATTCATGACAACGGTTTTTTTTCCTTTTCAAACTGAATGAAAAATAAAGAAACAGTATTATACATGTTTCAAAATGATAATGAACAGCATCTTAAAAGTTAATGAACATTTAATGAGCGTATACAAATTTTTTGCATGTAAAAAGATTATTCACATTGTTTATATTTTACATATTTTTCAAGTTTTCGAAATTTTAAGTATTATAAACATAATATGTAACTTATTGTTAGAAACTTTACGAATTTTACAAATTCGTCTTATTTTTAAGGAATTTTCGTTAATTATAAAAACGTTTCCGTTTTTTACATTTTGATGAAAAAAAAGAAAAAATCAAAACAATTATGCATATTTAAAAAAACATAATAATCAACACAATCTTCAAAATCATAATAAATTCTTAAAAATTAAAAATATATTGAATTTTTCAAAATTATTCACAGTCCTCTAAATTTTTTATGTCCTTTTATTTTGCAAAAATTCAGAAAATTTAAGAATAATAGAAACTTCTCAAAACTTTTGAAAATTTAGGAAAAATTTTGGAGATTAATTGAGATTTTTCGGCATTTTTCAATTAAATCAATACTTTTCAGTTTGACGAATTTCTATGGGCTTATTAAAATAACACAATCATACATATTTCACAGAAGTATGATTCATAAACACTTATCAAAACGTATAAAGTTTGTGAGGATATTATGTAATTTTATAAGTTTATTAAAACTTCTTTCACTCATACAAAATTGTTAAAATTTATGTTGAATATTTCTTTATTTCTTTCAATTTTATAAATTAAGTACATGATACGAACTATGTATTTGTAACTTGCATTATTTCCTTGAAATTTTCCTCATTCAACTGATATTTTTTGGACATTTTCATACTTGTTGTGATTCATAGAATTAAAAAAAAAAAGGAATAAAATTTACATTCACGTTTCGTGAAAATATGAAAATATCCTGAAACTACCAATTAAACATATAGATGTTTCCTTGAATTGAAAAATTTTTTCACTTTTTTCGAATTTTTTTCGAATTTTTAATTTGTCTTATCTTGGAAGAATAATACAAAATATTAAAAACTATTGAAATAATTGATAAAGTATTGATGAAATGGTTGATGAAGTATGCTGTTTCTTTTTAAAACTTTGAAA
Organism: Platygaster robiniae; assembly: GCA_028476575.1. Taxonomy (NCBI): domain Eukaryota; kingdom Metazoa; phylum Arthropoda; class Insecta; order Hymenoptera; family Platygastridae; genus Platygaster; species Platygaster robiniae. The sequence continues at coordinate 24,850,399 of CM052021.1, forward strand.
GTTTATAAAATTTTTATCGAAGAAATATAGTGATAAAAACAATCTACAAGATTGACAAAATCCTGTAAAATGTCACGCACACTTTTTATTTTCAAATGTATTTAAAATCATAGATAATTTTATTGTTTTCTCATTTTCCAGGATTATTAAAATTATAACCATCATGCTAGTAAATTGAAATTTGTCCAACTCATGAAAATATTTTCTAACTCGTAAAAAAAACCACTCTCTTTATTTTTTCTAACAAAAAATGAATACATAAGGCGTGTCGCAACGAACACAATTAATTCGGACACCGTCATTAACAGACGAAAGTGAGTCGATCAATTATCGCGTACCGCGTGAAACCCCAGATATGCATTTAAGTTTCCCAGATAACGGAATAAAATGCTCGCGAGAGTGAAAAAAAGAAAGGAAAACATGGAAAATCGAGGGGCCGTGGGCAGGGAAAGTTTTCGCATCGATACCTCGCGTAATTCAATCGTCGGGATATTTCAAAACGCCGGCGTCCGAGGCGAGTGCGAAGAAGAAAGAAAATCATTGTTAAGGGCGGGAGCTGCGGGCTTCGTTTAAACTTTTAACTATTGTTTAACTCGTTAAAAATCCATTAAAGCCTCAAACTCGCTATTACGCGCTTCCCTTCCTACCCAGGCACTCGCGTTTTCCGGTGTTCTTCGCCAACTATGCCAGCCGCGGCGGCCCCCACAAGTTTCCGCAAAACTATCGCGTTCGTAACTCAAATTGCTGTTTCGAGGGCCGTTTTTCTCGGCTCGGGAGCTGTGTTTTAGACACCGGTTTCGGGTTCCCCGGCGCTTCCGGGGTCACCATGGGATCTACGATTATCGAATTTGACGTTTATGGCTCGTTCGGGCAAGAGCTCGCGTGATGGGAATTTTTCGTGAAGACTTTGAACTCGGCAATTACTGAAATAAGGGGGAGGGGGCAATTCAATTGATTTGTTTTTCTAGAAAGATCAATTTTTCATTTGGCAAACAATGCAAAACTTATGTACATAGGCCTGTAGGCAGATGGGGCGTTTTAAAAGGTTCTAACACATCCAGAAATTCGGATAAAATATAAAATTAATTGCTTGCGGGTAAGAAAATACAAGGATTGTTGGAGTTTATGAAAATTTGAATTGTATTTTAAATTCGCGCGCCTCACGTCGGCACAGTGGTGTCAACTCAATCAGCTGTTTAGAACCCCACCATTTTGTCATAACCCGTAGTCCAGTTCAGTTCGGTTCCCAACGTCCGTTCCGTCAACACACTTTCTCTATACTTAATAAATCCACTGTTCTTAGTTTAATCGCGAGTGTTATTCGCTGTCCACCCTAATTTTCCAACAAGAATAAATAATAAAAATGAAAATATAGAAAAAAAAAAGAAAAATATTAAAAATGACAAAAAATACATTTATATAATAATGAAAATGATAGTAAAATTTCTGCTATTTTAGCTAATATAGTAATGGAAGATCTGGAATTAGATGTTTGTAGTAAGTTGGGTTATAAACCAATATTTTATTGTAGATTTGTTGATGATGTTTTTATGATAACAAAGAATGATGAGTTTGATACGATTTTTAAAGGCTTCAATTCATACGATGATAGGTTACAGTTTACGAATGAAATAGAAAGGGATGGGAAGTTAAATTTTTTGGAGTTGGAAGTTATTAGAGAATATGAAAAGCTAATATTTGATTGGTTCATAAAACCGACTTCCTCAGAAAGATTTATGAATTTTCATTCATAGAATCCGATTGTACAGAAAAAAGGGATAATTTATGGATTGGTTGATATTGTTATTAAATTATCTGACGAAAGAATTAATAGGAAGAATTTTGATAGAATTAAAGAATCACTTTATAAGAATAATTATCCTATTGAATTTATAGAGAAAAATATTAAGACTAGAATTAATTTTTTTAAATATGTTAAATCGAAGAATGATAAAGATGATAAATTGTTGGATATTGATTGATTTTGGTTTTACCATACATAGAAAAAAGACATAGAATAATTGAAAGAAAACATGAAAGTGATATATAAAAGTGGTAATAAATCGAATATGGATTTTATTAAAAGGGGAAAAGATAAATTGTGGAATAGAAGACAGCAGAATGTAGTTTACAGAATTGACTGCAGAGAGTGCCAATTTAAGTACTAGGACAACTAAAAGATGTTTAGAAACTAGAATTAAAGAACACGCGGGAGATATTCGTAACATTACAGGAAATAATTCAATTATAACGGAATATATAATAAATATGATTCATGAGTTTCATTGGGATATAGTAAAAATTTTAAATAGAGAGATACATGATAGAAAAAGAATGTTTTCAAAAATGTTTTTCATAAAGGGGACTAAAAATACGTTAAACAGACAGGAATATACGAGATTTTTGAGTTCTATCTATGACGAATGCATTGATAACGTGATATAAATTCTTATCGATTCGTTTTCTATAAAAGGAAAGGAAATTAAGGTAATTTTGTAGACGTGTATTAACCACGGATGAAGTTTCTTCCGACGACAATTTTTTTTTTCTTATTGATTCAATATTATAAAAATGACAAAATGTTTTACACATGAGATATTGTTGACCTGAATTATATTCTGATGTAAGTAGATTGAATGATGTTATGATGATTTTGTTTTTTTTTTTTTTTTTTTTTTTTTTTTTTTTATTTGATAACGCTTCATTTCTCTTTGTCAATAATTTGAGAAGAAAAATTCTTTGGAGCTAATATAATAAGTTTTGGTTTGAGTAATAAAACAATTATTTAATATAAAAAGGAGATTGTTAAACTTAGAGATTAAGGAAGCATGTTTTCATTTACGTTTTTTGGAAAGAAATGTTTTCTATATTGAAAATGGAACGATAAATGTTCTTCCTTTGTTTGTTCGTCAACAGTTCTTTAGTTAAAAATTTGTTATTTTGTTTTTCTTATTATTACATAGTTCCTGGAGAGGGCTGAATAAATAGCCGAAAGCTTGAAAGGAATAATTGAGTAGGTGCTTTATTACTAAAACCCAAACTTATTATATTGGCTCCAAAGAATCGTTTTCTTCTGAAATTATTGTTATTGATTAATTTGGAATTGTATTGATTATCGCTTTAATTATTGTAAATTCAGTTTCCTGAAAAGGGCAAGAATAAAGTGCCGAAAACTAGAATGAAAGAGATGTTTTTCTGACTATTGATTGAATATGGCTCCAAAATTATCGAAAAGAAGACGAGTTATTAGGAAATAATAATAATTATTTATGAATTTAAAATAATACATTTTCGGGAGTTTTGATGGAACAAAAAAGGCCATATACATTAATCACAATAATATATTTTGTTTACGTCAAAAGATGCGATTGTATGAAATACATTTTCCCTCTCCTTGTAGCTAAACTTTTCTACTATGCTAAAACAAGTTTTCCTTCTTATATTCTCAATAAATGTGATTCCCGAAGCAGGAATGAAAAACGAGGAACGCAATTCCAACTCAAGCACATAAGATCTCGATATCGATGACCCAGGGTTTGATCTCTTGTCGTAACAAGTCACACTCAAAATCGGGCTACTCGAACCGTCATTTATCGTCCCACCTAAAAGCTCGCGAAATTTACGATTCGCCGAGAGAGAAATTTGCATATTTTATTGTCGGCTGGTGTAAAGAGGCGCGCGCGCGCCGCAAGTGAAGCGCGTGCGTTCCTTTGCCGTCCCGTTGTATTTATTTTAATCTTGTCGAGCTCGTCCATGGAACTCATGTCACGGCCCTTGGGTTAATTGGTCAGGAATTATTCACGAATACGTTAATTGTCGCCGTTTTCAGGGCGACTCGCGTTGTTTGAAAGGTCTGCTATACAACGAAAAAGTAGCTCCAAGTCGCCTTTACTGCTTGGAAAAATGGTTCATTTTCTCAAACTAACAAGTTATTCTAATTCCAAGTAAACTACAAACTAAGCAATCTTTTTTCCCGAAGTACTCACATCAAAAATTTTCATAGCAGTGTTCTCCAACTTCTCCAGTCTATACATAGATGTACCTAATCAACCTCAGGATGGTATAAACATTGCTTGGCAGTGGCGAATATTCACAGGGAAAAGCAAACTGTGAGCTGAGCTTGGATGCAAATAGGTTTGACAAGATTTGCCCGTTGTACGGAAGGTCTGAAGAACAAACAGCGTGCGGACCCTAAAGAGTGACCCCGGATTTTTGCGCGCTCAAGAAGACCCGGGCGGAAAAAAAAGGAGCCATTTAATATGCACCGGCGCAAAAACACGAGAAAGCTTTTTCCTTGTTTACGAATGAATAATGACGCACGGGGGCCGATTCAAGCTTCCACATTCCACGGCGTTACAAGAATTTTTCATTATTCCCAAAGAGGCGGACAAAAAAATGGCGTAATTAAAATGATGGGACACTTGATGGCGCGCGCTTGGCGGAATGCTTCGTTTATTCCAGCTCCTTATTTACATATATGCGAATTAAATGATTCCAGGCTCGCACAGTGCCCGTGCTCTTTTCCGCGTTTCGATCGTGGGTGAAACACGGAACGTACGATCCAAAGCTTTTGTGTCATTTTAAAATTTTTATGAAGGGCGCTGTAAATCTATCTCAAAATGCGATTATGTAAGAAACTTCCAAGACAAGTTTTTGAAAATTAGTACAAAATTTTCCGACATTGTACCAAGTATTATTCATCCATGCTCTGATTTTTATAATCCCTTCGACGTTTCGTAAGCTCTGAAAAACTTTGGTCATCAAATCTCAATACAGAACATCGCGCTCCACCATAGAAAATAATAAAGTGACGAAAATAACGGGGAAAACTCGAAGCATCGCATAAAGTATTTCCAAATCCACTGAACATTGTCAGTAAATTTCAAGCAGCATACAACTTTTAAACTCCCACTGTCCGCTTCTCCTATCCCGAAGCACCCATAAATAAACAACGAGTCGACTATAAATCCATAATGCAATCCTATAGTATACCGACGCGAGCTCGTAATCAGTCCCATATGCCGATATAAAAACGAACTCTCGACCCCCATAATGCGACGGAGCGGCCAGCGGAAATCGAATCGAATCCTAATTAAATCACATAATCCGTCTACACGGAAAATAGATCCGATTTCAGCGAAATCATTGACGAGCACTCTACGGGGCACTGGCTGCAACGAGCGTACAGTGTCGAATTTCAAGCGCCAATGAACCCCCGCGACGCGACGGAAAACAAAGTAAGCGAGAGCATCAAACGAAATTCCCGAAATTCAATTTCCGGTCGAGGACGCACGCGAATTAAGACGGGAGTTTCAATAACCTGACGGAATTCCCGCGACGCTGACTTTCTCGGGGAATTTTCCAAGGGATCAAAAGAGCTCCTTGGCCAAGTTTATTTCCCCGTCGGGAAAAAAGCCAGCAACGGGTGAAAATCTCGATGACACTTGGCCTGGTAGACATTCAAACGCTAGGCTCTGACGAAAAAATTTTCGAACAATAGAAATGATTGTAACGAATGTTAGTAAAAAGTTTCCAAAGACGTTGTAACACAAATTTTTATAGGGGAAGAAGGTAGACTTCAAGAATCAAAAGGATCAATATTGTTATGTAAATGGATTCATTCTAACGAAGATATCAATGAATATTTATTCTGGCAGCATTACATTACTTTTTATTTAGATATTGATGAATGATCTAGACAACCCCAAGCTAGCTCTCATTAGATGTGGCCAATATAGAAAATTCAGTTAAGGCCCATCGAGGCCCACGTTAGGATTACCACTGTACGGGGGTTTCCACTTATAATCTAGACAGGGCTACTCTCAATTTTTCTAGATTTAACCTAGATAGAAATTTTTATCGAGCGGCTATCTTGGCACTCATTATTTCAAATTTAATTTAACATCAATCATCAATTTTTTAAATCGTTTTTAGTACGATGTAAGACTAAAAAGATGATAGAAATGTACAATTGTTCAAAAGATTTCTTTAGCAGTAAACGCTTATACGATTTTCCATCGGAAAAATCAAAAGATTGTTCGTAGGTCTCGAACAATTGAACATCAAGGGGATATTCTTCAAAAAGTATCGATACTTCATATGTCGATACGACATTCGGATTCGTAAGTGATTCCCCAATGGCCGTCATTTTGATTAGTGATCAATACAATCAATACAATGTCCAGCAACGTTCAATAATGCCGTCTTTTCACGCCTTTTCTTCTGCCCAACAACGACAAACCGCTACCAACGCGATGAAAAAGGTACAACATCGTTCGATTCCCGTGTTATTTTAAGGTTTTATCAATTAACTATCGTCAACATAACTTTGTCACATTTATGTGATCGTTCTGTAACTTTCTCGCATCAATAACAACAATAGACCAAAAATAATTTATTTTGAGAACTAAGCCAAGGACAAACGAAACAAAAAACACCTTAGTTGTTTTTTTTTTTTTTAATTTATTAACTGTTTTGCCAGTTTGATATGGAATTTTTTATGTGAAAGTGCTGAAAAGTAATGTCATTACAGAGAGGTTATGTTTCGAGCGTCTTTTTTTCGGGTGTGAGAATAAAAAAAACATTTAATGAATATGTAGGTTTGTACTTTGTTTAAATCAGCTCTTGTGATGAGGATAATTGCAATTGTTTTTTTTTTTTAGTGTTTTTTTTTTTTTTTCAAGATACATATATTGCTTGAAATGAATATCTAAGGCTAGGCTTCAAAGAACCATCTGGGGGCTAGGTTAAAAAATATCGAAAGCCTGGTTTGGCAAATTTATTAAGGACCTACCCAGAAATTTCTAGGAAGGCCCAAGTGTCCCAAAACGTTAACAAACGAGGGAGGACGCTAACAAGGCATTACTCGAAATGACCACGATTTAAACAGGGAAAACTTAGCTAAGGCCATTTTAAATCGAGTCGAAATTTCTGCCCTGGATGTCTTTATAGAATTTGAATTTCTAGGATATAATCTAACACAGATTTCAAGTATTTTCAAAGGTTTTTTTAGAAAATTCTATTGTCATTAATGCAAAGTATTCTATTCCTTTTAGTATTTTGAGTATTTTTATAAGCACTGAAAAATTTGACTTGAAATCCATCACAGATTTCAAGTTTTTTCAAAGGTTTTTTTAGAAAATTCTATTATCATTAATTTCAAGTATTCTATCCTTTTGAGGATTTTAAGTATTTTTATAAGTACTAAAAATTCGTAGGATTTTCTCGAGTTTTATTCTATTCAAATTTTCTTTATAGATTGCTACACTCAGAAAAATTTCTATTTCAGTTTGAAAAGGAGTGAATTTCAAAGCTATATCCTTTCAAAATGAAACGCTAGATTTTTATTTTGAAATGGTCGGTATTTCAAAGTGAAAGGATTTAGTTTTTCTAACTATTCATATAATATTTTTGATGCACTTGTTATTGCACTAGTTTTCAAATATTCGCACAGTTCCAAAGATTTTCTCATATTTTCCACATATTTATAGATAGACATTGAAGAAAATTATAACTATCATATCTGAAATTATATAAAAAATATTCCCCGAGACCTCAAAGAATGATTCACAATGTCCTACTCTTTTCTCAAACTGATTTCAGTAATCTAATCCCACACATAACAGATAAAAGTTCAACAAATCGCAATTTTCAGCACTGGTAAAAATATCAAGAAGAAATACACGACCTTTCAAGGATTTTTGACAGACTCCATGCGACTCAACAATACCTCTTTCATCTTCTCAAACGACGTTATCTTCATCCACATTATATATCTTCACCCAATTATACTCCAAAATAAAACATCGCTGCATTTAAATGAGAACTGTAATAAATCCAAAGCAAAATCTGTCTCGGAATGAACCCAGCTCCAATCGGATTACTCCAAATTGAGCAACAAAGAAGATGGCTCGCTTCATCGCAACAAGAGCTGCGCGTGAAAATGAATTCAGAATAGGTCGAAAAAGATCAAGTGCAGGTCCGAGGACCCGAGCAAACAAAAGATTAATCGTGGGAGTGATTAATAGCGTCGATTAAGACACGTGAAAGCTTCTGGTACAATCATCTGGATTGTTCGAGTTTCGTTCCATCGATCTCGCAATTTTTCCGATATGAACGAAAATGGGATACAGAGGAAAGAATGAAAAAATATAATAAATCATAATCAAGAAAGAAAAGAAAAATGTTTAAAGAAACATAAAAAACTAGAACGATATACATAAAAATCGGTTGAGAAAAATTAAATGTAAGGTATTGTTTTTAAGTATTACAGTTCGTGCTAGCATATCCCTTTTCACCAGTCAGAAAATGACTATTCGAACAAAAAATTAAGCTAATTTAGGTATCTAATTACACAAATCATGAGTGACTCATTCAAATGATCAAAAAACTTGACTTTAACAAGTCAAAATCAAGGAAGTGCTGAAAACTTTGGATCGCATGGGTTAGCATGTAAACCACAGCACAAAAACAAAGTTTCAGAGTGGCCGGCATCGGTTTGCAGGTATCGCAGGTGTAATTTTTGCCGGTAAGCGTGGTAGTTTTCCGCGGTAATTTGATGTACGGTATTTCTCTCGCCGCTGAAAAACGCGCCGTTTGCCGTGACCTGACCCGACCTTTTCGCGAACGGACGAGGAACGAGATAAAATAGGGGCAATAAAAAACAGGGAGAAACAGGAGTGATCGAATGAAATAATGAATTCGTGAAAGGCGTTTGTCTTAAAATTATGTACAGTTTTCGAAAAATTTTCGAATTTTTATCAAGTGCATGGTGATCGACTTTGAAGAGAAAATGGACTTTGAAAAATCACATTATTTATTCGGATGAGATAATATAGAGCGAGATAATCAAGATAAGATAGGATGAGATGAGATGATCAAGAAAAAATAAGATGGAATGAAATCACAAAGATATAAGAATAGATGAGATAATCAATATACAATGAGCTCTGATGATCTAATAAAGATTTGACAGTATAGGATATATAATTAAGATAATACATTTCAGATAAGATAATCAAGATGAGATGATCAAGATGAAATAAGATGGAACAATCGAGATGAGATGATTCAAGATGATAAAATGAAGATTTGATAATGTAGGATAGATAATTAAGATAAGATATTCAAGATAAGATGGAATGTTTAAGATACGATGAAATGGAATGATAAAGATAATATAAGAACGGGTGAGATCATCAATATAAGATGAGTTGGGATAATATAATTAAGCTTCAATAATATAGGATAGATAATTAGGATGAAATATTTCAGATAATATAATCGAGATGAGATGAAATTGAATAATCAAGAAAATATAAGAACGGGTAAGATCATCAATATGAGATGGGTCGAGATGATATAATGAAGATTTGATAATGTAGGATAGATATTTAAGATAAAATATTTCAGATGATAGAATCAAGATGGAATAATCAACATAAGATACGATGAAATAGTCAAGATAATATAAGAACCGATGAGATAATCAATATAAGATAAGCTAGGATGATCTAACAGAGATTCGATAATATAGGATAGATAATTAAGATGAGACACTGCAGATAAGATAATCAAAATGAGATGATCAAGACAATATTGGAACGAATGAAATAATTAATATAAGATGAGTTAGGATAATAAAATGAAGATATGATTTTATAGGATAGATAATTGAGATGAAATATTTCAGATAATATAATCAAGTTGAGATGAAATGAAATAATCAAGATAATATAAGCACGTATGAGATAATATAAGATGAGTCGAGATGATATAATAAAGATTTGATAATGTAGGATAGATAATTAAGATACAATGTTTCAGATAATATCATCAAGATGAGATAATCAAGATAAGATGGAATGATCAACATAAGATAAGATTAAATAATCAAGATACTACAAGAACGGATGAGATAATCAATATGAGATAAGTTAGGATGATATAATGAAGATGTGATAATATATGATAGATATTCAAGTTAAGATACTTTATTTAAGATAATTATGATGAGATTTCCAAGATAAGATAATATTGAAATGAAATAATCAAGATAACATAAGAACAGATGAAACAATCAATGTAAGATGAATAAGGATGATATAATGAAGGTTTAATAATGTAGTGTATATATTTATGATGAAATATCTTAGATATGATAAGCACGATGAGATGATCAAGATAAGATAAGATGAAATGAAATAATTAAGATAATATAATAACGGGCGCTATAATCAATATAAGATAAGTTAGGGTAATCTGATGAAGATTTGATGATATAGATGAATAAGATGAGATATTTCAGATTAGATAATCAAGGTGAGATTATCAAGATTAGACGAAATGAAATAATCAAGATTATATAAGAACGGATGAGACAATCAATATAAGATGAAAGAGGATGGTATACTGAAGATTTAATAATATAGGATAGATAATTAAGATGAAATATTCCATATAAGATAATCAAGATGAAATAATCTAGATAATATAAGATGTGTTGTCGTAGGGGAAAAGAGGAAACTTATGGAAAAGTTTTCGAGGTTTTTTTATTCATAGTCTCGAACGTACCATATTGCCCTTATCGCGTCGGTTTTTCCGGACCGCGGGAAATGCGCGAAAAAGTGGCGGCGGGTCATGTAATGGGAAAAATGGCCAGGTTGGATGAAGGAGCCCCGAGGTCCCGTCGATTTGGCCATGGCGCGTTATTTATTAAAGCACTTCTCCATTATTCACGGCGACTTTGCGGACGGTCGTTTCTGCAAATGACTGCGCGTATGAATGTTCGCGGTTCGAAATCCCATGGGCGAGGAGGAGGCTTCCGGGAGAAAATCGAGGGAGCGATGGCGCATGCCCGGGATTTTTCGCGTCGGGCGACTGTCACAACATTGCAACATCTGTCGCAGAATTAGCTTTAAATTACCTTTTTTTTATTCCCTACCCTGCTCGAATTCTTTTAACTTGCAGCCAGGATAATGGCGTTTCGCACAAAAGGAAGAGTACGATTTAATTCGAGTTTTCTGATTGTTTTCTTTGTTTGCACTAAAAAAACTGCAGCAAAAGAAAGGAGGTCCGTGAAGTTGGAACCCTGACATTTGAAAAGTATAATTTTGTAATAAATATATAATCGATGGATCATTGTTTGACCATTATTGACCACCAAAAATTTTTGTTTGCCTACTTTTGGCAAAAAGTTACAGAGAAAATATTTTACGGGGGCCACCGCTTTCGTAAAATGTGAATAAGTGAGTAAATGTTGAAAATAACACTTTTCCAACAAGTGACCATCTCATAAAATTATTTCAAGATTCATCTGAGATATTCTCAGTGGAACGTAAGCAATCAATAAACTTTTGTCGTAGATTTTCCAAGTTATACAACAAACTCTAATGGAAAAATGCGGTAGAGCCTTATTACTATATAAATAACGTCATGATCGATCATAATTCACGCCCTTATTAAGGGACCTAATGAAAAAAGCTGTCGGTAATATGTCAAAATTAGCAACTTTTGCGATAAATCAGGACAATGCGGGGTGCGCATTACGAACAAATGAAAAAACATGGCAGCGATAGCGCGATACTTGTTGATCGTTCAATCTCGACCGCGAGAAGCGCCGTTGTTCACCCTCGCTGCCTCATTGTCGTTTTCCCCCTTTGCCCTACGCAATCACGATGTTGCGGTGCATTAACAACGTCGGTTTATTATGAGCTGGGAAGGAAAAACAAGAAATGATTTCATTGGATTTGACAGAAATAGCTGGTCAAGATTCATTTACGGATACAAAACATCATTTGTTGGAAAGTAATAAGAAGTTTTGTGTGACTTGTTTATGATGTTATCCGAGTTTCCCATGTCAAAACATAATTACATTTACATGTATGGAAATCAAATGTTGAATTCGAATATCATGGAATCAGATAATTCAATTTCCTACAAAATTGCTTACGAAAAATCCGAACCAATTATAAACGTCATCAGTTTCATACAAAGAAATGTCAAATGCACCCGTCAACTTTGACAAATCAATAAATTCATTTCACATCTGTAATTCGAATTCACGAAAATCCGCATTTAAACGAAATGCGACGTTTTCCACTCGTAACAGCTATTTCAATTAAATACAATGCGAAAATGAAATATCTCTCTTTACAGGTAAATTTTGCACACGGCATCGTATATCCAAGAGCAAACAAAAAAATGTACCAATCAAATCGTCCACCACGATCAATTATTTACGACGTATTTGTTCGGTTTCGCGTCGAACGAGACGAGTTGAACAAACAGTCGCCCTATCGCTTTACATAGTTTTGTAAATAAAATCCGAGACGAATTAAAACAACGCGCAACAACATCAACGATGCGAATGAAATTATGATTTTGATGCAATTCGACTCTCCCCGAGTTTTTCTCAGCGCAACGGAAAACAATTTCATAATTATCATTCACCTTGTTTATTTTCCGCTATTCCCGAGCGCCAACTTTCTCAAACTCCGTTAATTAACGCAAATTTTCCGCGCTGGAAAACGTCTCAAAATTTTCCCCTAAAACGAACATTTACTTTGTCCAGCCATTCGGAGCGCGAAATGATCGTAAAGATGATTGTCGCTTCGCGCCTTGAAAAACGACAAAAACGAAGGGAAAAAAAGGGAACGCTTGATGAGTAGAAAAAACGGATGTGACGAACTTTTTTAATTAGCGTGCTGCAGATAAAACTTTATCTACTTTAACAAAAACTACGTAACTGCAGGTTTCAAATTGAATAAAATTCATGTTCTACTCTTATTTGTGATACACAAAAAATGCAGGAATAAAAAAAAGGGGCTCATTGACGAATTATAACTAAATCCGGTATAATTGCCAACATTCGAGCGACAGTGCGTTTCCGTGCAAAAACTATTGACAATCTCGAACAAAACACTTTTTTCGCGGAAGAGCGTGAATCATCGCGCAATTATCAAATGACGCATGTACACGCTACATCGCATATCAATCGACGAAACAATGTTGAAACGCTTGATTCGCAGTTTTTTTCTTAACAGTCTTTCCTCCCTCCTCGCAATATGGCCTCTCTCTTTATGTTTGAAACTGAGTTTGTCAGGATTTCAATAGTGTTTCATGTGTATATCTATAGATATTAAATGCATAGATATACTGATGGGATCGGCTCGTGATTACACTGAAAAAAAAACCTCTTAGTAATCCCGAAATTTTTTCTTAAAAAGTGATATACTAGTCTTGCTCCGGAAACACGAGATGAATATCTATTAGAAAATGATGGTTGGTATAGCAAAATCTGATGTAGGTAGTACATGTATTTGAATTACGTTATAGTGTTGTACTTGTTCATAGACTATGGTGTAATGAAAAGTAATATAAGCTATACTGAAAAATTAAGTACTGCTGTCATAGAAAAAGTAATTCACATATTATTATAAAATATTAAATTTAGATTGCATAAATTAGGCATCTGTGAAGGTGAATATATTATCACCGATTATCAAAGACTAATGACCAATGACCAAAAGCTCAAAACATAATCAACAAAATATGATCACAACAACAAAAAAAAAACATAATTAGCAAAACATAATCAAAACAAATCAATATCGTTTCCCAAAGTTGGTGAGCACGATCCTTTAAAAATGCACCCACAAAGCACGAAACTGATAAAAAAAATAGGAAAAATAAACGAAGGACTGTATTTCCATGCAATAAATTCTTACTATTCGACACACTGCTTAACACAATTTAGACGTAAATAGACGCTTCGATCCGTCCGATTTCAGCCATATTGTTACATCGAGGAAGAAGCTTGTCACGTGACACATCTGTGCATGCGCAGAGGAAGTTTTGTCTGAAAGTGCTATACCATATATGAATTCATACAAAGTAGAATAGCAGTTTGTCGTTTATGAGATCGGACAAGTTGATCTTTCAAACAGCTTAATGTAGAATCAAAATTGTAAATTTTCGTTGATGATGCACTAAAATATATTGAACACATATTATACAATTTGAAATTTTGCATAAAGTATAATTCCATTGTCTTGACTTGTGCTATAACTGCTATACCAACATTTCACATTTTGTGTAAGTGATCTACTCAAAACAGCTGCTTCATATGATACTTTTTACGAAAAGTATGTTAAAAACAACTGTAAATTCGTTTCGTTTTCACGTCGCGATGGAAGTATAGCAGATACTGAATGCAATTATCGCACTGTTTAAGAGCTTTTTTCTTTAAGTGTAGGGATGATGATTATCAATAAAAAAATTTAACAATAGATATCGATAATTACGTTGCTTTACTGATTATTATCGATACATATCAATAACTACCCCCGCCACATTACAATAGGCGCTCCGGGACAAGTTTGAACATAATTAGCATTTTTTTTATCTCAGAATTATTTCAGAGGGGACACGGGCAAATGTTTCATCACAAGTGGAAATGAGATAATTAATTGAATTTTTCTTTTTTATAATTAACATCCCTAGTTAAAAATTGGAAAGGAATCGGTTAAAAAGAGAGAAACGTATTCTTGAACAGATCAGTCGTCAGCGTCTCTTTTTAATTAATGATAAGAAAAATCAAGGAAAAATGATTAACAATATAAGTAGAAATAAATTTCCAAGGCATCAGTATGAAAAACATACGTGTTAAATGATTTATATTATTAGCCGATAAATATCATTAACTCGGATTATTATCGATAGGTATCGATAGAAAATCTTAGCGATAATAACCGATAGCTATTGATATTTTAACATCCCTACTCATGATGGCTCGACGGATTGTCTAACCGTACCTATAGTAGAAATGTAAGGTCGTAATATTACGTAATTAATACCATGTAATATTACCATGTAATATTACGGTACATTACCGTACTATTACGGTAATTACAAAGATGTTGGTCACGTAATTTTTGGCGTATATTGATATATTGATGAGATATGATATTGAGTATTGAGCAACATTGAGCAATAGTTCACGGATGAAAAATATTAGGAGGAGGGGTTTTGTAAATAGAGCAATGTTTTCATCAATATTGTTTGAAGTGTTATAAATGCTAGAAACACAATTTGTGATATTATTATAATATTAAATATACAGTGTAATGTATTGCAGTTAAAAAAGATTATATTTGGTAAAAAACTATAAAAAAAATACTTTGTTCGATTGATGTACATTTTTTTAATTATAGGTAACACTTGTGATATTTTAAATGTAACCTCTTTTTTGTTTAAAATAAAAACATGGGATTTAAGGATGGCCGTTCATCGGAAGGCTTGATTCGTTTTTAAGAAAATAATGTATTTTCCTCAATTTTTTAATCATTCGTATAATTAAAATGATTCCACAATACCGATACATTACCGACTTGTATGCGCGAGTAATTATAAGTATATATCAAAAAATGACTTTATTTAAAATTACCATAATTTACTGTAATTTAACCGTAAATTACGCGTTCCTTACCCTAAAAATAAATTACCGGTAATTTTACATCTGTAACCTATAGGCTTCTAGGTATCCTCTGAATTTTTGTATTATTTCTAACAACGACAGAACAATCAATAATGAAAACGAGTCAAATTGCATGATTTTGAGTGCTCATTGTATACCATAAACTTATTGCTTTGACTTTTTTAAATAATTACACAATTAATGACAGCACAATCCGAAAATGGGAACCTACTTTAATTTATAATATTGAAGGTTTATTAAATACGTTTATCGAAAATAAACTGCAGTAATAGTTTAAAGAAACTTATGCGGATAAATTTAAATAAACACAATAAATTAATATTTTATATTATGCATTTTAGCAAGTTCTTATTTTTTACTTGTACTCTCTTAATCCCTTCGAGTGAATATTCACTCGAAGAGAGTGAAAATTCACTCGAAGAGGTAGCTAAAATACTGCCACTCGAAAGGTAGTAGTGAATTCGAACTTTTCGTTCCGGTGAATCCTTGCACTTTTTCATGGAGTGATTTTTCGCTCATCCTTCGAGTGATTTTTTGACTCGAAGAAAGAGAGACTACTCACTCTTATCGAGTGATTTTTCGCCCTTTGTTGAGTGACATTTATGACCCTATTAAGGAGTGAATGTTTACATGGAGAAAAATTTAAAAGTAAATTTTACCATGGAGAATGTAGGGTACATGCATTCACATTAAGAAAGGAATATTTGCGGCAATACTCTTGTATTTTGTCATATATGAAATAGAAGAAAAAGAAAAAAGTAATTTCTCACTCTGGGCCCGCCCAAAAGGAAAAATTATACTTTTTCGACGGTACTTTTTCTTCTACATAATGACAAAATACAATAGTATTGCCGCAAATATTCCTTTTTTAATGCATGCACATTACATTCTCTATAGTAAAATTCACTTTTAATTTTTTCTCAGTATAAAATATATAATTTTATTTTAACTTATGCGTGCATACTTGACGGGAAAAAGAAAATTCGAAAAATTTTTTTCATAGCAAAATGTATTCATAATTATACTGTACAAATTTTTTTTTCAAAATTAATTTTCAACTTTTATTTCAGCCGTTGTCTCGTCGTCCCTAGAATCAAAAAAAAATATTGTAGCTATCACCATACAGTTGGTGTTAATATTTTCTCAAGCAGTAAAGTTATATAATAATTATAAAAAAATAAAAAAATAATAATTTATCGATAAATTATAAAATTAAAATAAAATAAATAAATCTTGTTCATAAAATAAAGTAGAGGTAATACTTATTTTTAGAATTTTTTTATGTAAAACCAAATTTTTATGTATACTAATATTTAGTACCTATTAATACGAATATAAAATACAACGATGAAGTAATAATAATAGAATATTGCAAATGAATAGATAATAATTTATGAATAAATGATATATAACATAATGAATAATTATATATAATATTATATGAAAAACAAATGAGCATTATTTTTGTTATTAAATTATAACATAGTACAAATAAAATTCATAAAACAAAATATGTACAATATTTATATTTTGGATTTTTTGTTGTAACTGAATTTTGTAGGAAAAAAATATCCAGTACTTATCAAAACGAATTTATAATAAAACAATAAAACAGATAAAATTATATCAAATTATTATTTTAAATAAGTCAATAAAGAATATTATAGAGTAATCTATCAATTTAAATTAATTTATCATGAATTGATTATTAATAGAAAACAAAAACATTAAATAAATTGAAAGTAATATTTATACTCGGAATTTCTTGTTGTGACTCAATTTTTAACTACGAAAATATTCAGTATCTTAGATATTACAGTACATATTTTGTGGAAATTTAGAAAAAATAAGAAAGTTCAAATTATATTGCATAAAAGAAAAAAATATAAATTTGAAAAAGAAGCAATAAATAATGAAAAAATAAATATGATATATATGAAATGATATTAGTGATATTTATATCCAGATTTTTGTTGCAACCAAGCTTTGAAGTGTAAACAAATTCAGTTCATATGATAATAAGCATAAAATAAAACAATAAAATTCAAAACAGTAAAGTAATGGTAAATATAAAAAAGTACTAATTTATGCATAAATTTATTTATGAATAAATTATAAGTAATGCGATCACATGTAGTAATATATATTTTATTTATTGATCAATCACTAGATAGTTAAATGAATGTAAATATATACACGTAAAAATTTAAGTATTATTTATATTTAGGATTTTTAATTATAAGAAAATGTTCTATTGTAAAAAATATTCAGTACATGTTACAATATGCGTATTTTGTGAAAGTCGAAATAGCATTCCCAAAAGCGATAAAGTAATTTTTTTTTTAATATTGTAAATAAGTAAATAATGTTTAATCAATAAGTTATGTAATGACAAAAACAAACACAAACTATATATACTGTCATTTTTAGTGCGGCTGAAAAAAAGAGAATATCCAAGAACTTGTACATATCCTCCCAACGTCTGCTTTTTCAAGTCATAAAAATTCGAACTTACAATGACTCTCATCGCGTCTTCCCTAAAATAATTGATGACAATGCGACGATCCCCTCGACCTTCCCGAGTTCATTATTCGAAGATCTACATACACTAAAAGCACATTACTCTTCGGGTGCAAGGAGAAAAAAAGGGAACAGGGTGTTTTCACTTTCCGACTTCTCTTGCACGCCGATAAAAATCGGGTTGAAGGGAAAAGAGAGGGGCAGGGGAGAGATGGATTCATTTCGTATCGCGCCTTACGTATCTTTCGGCGTAAATCGCTCCGCGTCAACGATAAGGCAGACGTTCCACTTGCACTCTCGTCGAGCCGATCCAGATTAAAATTACCAGCCATTCAGCTAGCGCGAATGCCCCGTATTGTTTTCACCGGATTCGCACGCGAAGGAATATTACTGACGCAATCACCTCGCGAACTTTCTGTCTCTCTCACTCTCCCTTACCAGCGCTTGCTCAAGGTCGCGAATTCCTTGCCCCGCGATCGTGCAATAAATGCATTATCGCTCGCGAAAAGATTTATGAGCGGAGATTTTTCCGAGAAACGCAGTTTTTCCTCCCACATGGAAATAAAGAAAACCGGTTTTCATTGTCGTCTTAAAAATTGGGTGCTCGTTTGTGAAATCGCTCTCGTCGACTTCGTATCTTAATTTGTATTCTTTATCGTGTAGATGAATATTTGATTTTCATTATTGATTCCTTTTTATTAAATAGTTTACAATAGGGAAGTTGAGTTCAATCGTAACTATATTGAAATGGGAAATATAATATATTTTATTCTATTATTCATACAACTATCAACCAATTTTTTACATAGTGATTTATTAGGTTCCTGCAGCTGGAACCTAAAAAGCTAAATTTCCGAAACATAGAGAAAATGTCGAGATTTTTTTCCTGGTTTTGCTGTGGGCAATTTATGTCTTCGCTTTCTTTTTCCGCAATTTTTTTCCACACCCCGGAATGAGCGTAGAACAAGGGGCCGGCGTGTAACACAGTCGAGCTATTAAATCTAGGTGGCTTAAGGCTTTAAAGGCCGCTGCGCTCCAATAAAAACGCCTGAAATTACGTCGCCGCCAGCCACCAGCGTCGTGCTCGACAATTTTATCAGTTTGCCAACCCCGGCTATTTCCTGCGTTTTTCGAGAGGCTTCAATGAGAATACGTGCAAAAGTTTACGCGTGATACTTCCAGGTTTTGTTTTTTGCTAGGTTCTGGAATTTACGTTAAGTTGAAACACGCGATATTTAACAATTCAAAACATACGTCAGAATAAAGTTTTGAAACGAATTCCAACTATCTGCATAGAGATTCACATTTGATGAAAAGTTTTTAATGTTATGAAGCAGTTTTGTAAAATTGCATGTTAGTTATTTTTAATTTCTTCGAGTGAAAACCCTGTCAATCGAACATCTATGTAATTATATTACGTACAGTTTTATCAAAAATAATATTAAACATCACGTATCATATGAATATTAGGTATTTTATTTTACAATTACTTTTAACGCTGTCTCAAATTACCCCGTTTGGCAGGGTTCATGCACCATGAGAAAAATCTTAGGAAAAACATTGTTTGTAGCAAATTAATTAAGAATAATTGAAGAGCCAAATGTCAGTCTTCATTTGATAACAGAATAATAAATGTTTAAGAACCAAAATTTACATTTCACAATTATTTTATTAAAACGAGTAACATACTGTTGAAATTTGCTCTTTCGAGTCAATGTAACTTAAGTTGAATCTTAAAATTAAAATTAGTGTTTTTTTGCACAAAATCAGGTTTTTGATGATTGTCATAAATGCTGTTTATATTTGCTTCAAGACTTGTTATGGTCTTTGGGTAAATCGGGATTTTGTATACTCTTTGTTTTTGAGAATTTTGAGAAAATAACGAAAAAAAAATCAGGTGTCTAGTTATTACAGGAATCTATGAGTTAAAGTACCTTTAAAATTCGAGTGAAATAAATTAATTTTTGAAGAAAATACATCTCAATAACAGGAAATGTAAACATTGAAATCAAAAGTATAAACTATTTTTAAACTGAGAAAATTTTTTGATTTTCAGCAGTGAACCACTTTATATTTGAAATGTTTATCAAAAAATGAAAGTTTTTTGCAGAACTAAAATTTTGAATATAAAGAATACGAAACGTTTTATGTATATCATCAAAATAGTAAACAATTTTTATTTTTTAATGGTACTTTTTTATTTTACTCCTCTATTACGTATAAATCACTAGATATGCGAATCCAAAATATGAAATTCGAGGGATTAAAAATTCGTATTCGAAAAGTTTCATTCCAACTTTTTTAAAAATCAGGAAAGAACTAAGAAATTTCAATGGCTCGGTAATATTTCCAGAATAAAATACTGCAGTGTTGAAGAATTCTGAATAAAAAAAAAAGCAAAAAAATAAAATGAAATTGAATAAACTTTGAATCAATCTCTTATTATTACAAATCTTTTAAAAACCTTAAAGATTGATTTGTTAACAATTTTGAATTAAAAATTCTTTTATATTTAACAAATCATCTGTTGTTTAAACATATTTTCTGTTGCATTCTTCAATTATAATCTGTCACTTTGAAATATTTTCATTCAAAAAATTTTACCATATTGAATTTGTAGAATGTAACTACTATCTGTTGAATTCGATAGATTCAGATTCGGAGAGAAGATAAACGATAAAAATGGAAAAATTACATATTGCTCACTGTCAAAGTTACAATATCGATAAATAATAATAAATAAAGCAAGTTAAACGGAAATAAGAATTTTCAGTTTACTTTCTTCAAAAAAGATTGTTGTTGTATTCTGCAGATTCAATCTGGTAAAATTTGATAACCTAATGAAAATCATGTACTAGAAGTTCCGAAAGTTTAAAATCAAACAGAAATAAAAAATATATTAATTGTTTTATTTTTTTATCATAATGGGAAGTGTAAAGAATATCTTTTTGGGGAGCATCAATTTCGTTGTTACGATCAAAAAGTGTTCAAAAGCAGCTAGAAATTTTTTTTCTCCTAAATAAACCAATAAATTTTTTTCGTTTAATTTCAAATGTTTGGAACTTCAGGTACATATGAAAATCTGTCAAAATTCCTCAAATTTACATTTTTCAGTTAAAATTATTAACAGATCAATCTGTGAAGACTCAAAGGGGAGTACGACTCAATCACCCGAAAATCAGGAAAATCTTGAAATAAGTAAATTTAAAATTCACACAATTTAAAATGAACACTGTACTCCGAAAGACAGATAACTAGAAAATGTAGAAAATAATTGTCAAAATTGAAAAACATGTAGCATTCCACAAAAAAGGAAAATTCTTTTGGCCTCTCAATTACAAAATGATCATTGTTAGTCCTGTTTCGAAGGAAACACTGGTGTCACTGTTTATTGTTTGTTGCGTTCCTCGCTTGGCTCATTCAGAAAATTCATCTTTCTAGAGAAACCCTTCATGTTATTGTCCAAATATTTTGAACTCGTGATAACTCTAGTTCCAAAAGAACTGAAACCTCGCTCCAAAAACTGTTCGAATAATAATTTAAATTTTGCTCTCTGGGTATCAATTTCTTCCATGCAAATTCCCGATTCTACCGCAGTCAGGACTTTAATACCCCGAAAGTCTTTTCGGCGCCTCTAATCCCACCGAAAGAAACCAAAGCACGCGAGGAAAAGCGGCGTCCCGGATATCGCGGGGCATAATTTTTCCGATAAAATTTACATGCCTCGCAACAATGAACGTTGAGCGCGTATGCGCGCGCGCGTTGCGCATTAATATTTATGAACGCGCCGATTGCCTTCATTCATTCGTGGCGCTCGGAGCAAAGTGTCATTAATCCGCCAGAAATGTCACCGCGAGGCAATTTCTCACGGGCTTGAAAGTAAGGCGACGACCTAGCGGTGCTTTTTCCCGAGAAAAACGGCCACGCCGCGGCGCGCTCGGGGATTTTCTGCGCGCTTTTTCACGCGCGTCCCCCGGAAATTGCGCGTCAATCAGAAAACAGACGCGCCCTTTGAATTTTCCAAAATTGCTCGTCCCCGGGGATTTTTACGCCGTGGAAAAGTGTGGCGGTTAAGATGAAATTGGAAAAATTGCACAAGGCCAGCTGGAATGGGTGAAATCGCTTGGAAACCGGGGCTGGTCGCGAAAAAGTCTTTGGGGAGGGTGAAGGTGAAAAGGATTGACAAATGATCGTTTTTCTTGGTCAATTGATACAGATGAAAAAGGTGTCTTATATATTGTACGATTCAGAGAACTATGATAAATGGAGATATAATTCTTTTGTATACACTGAGATAAGAGCGCAACACTCATTATCTTGCAATAATGGTTATTGCAGACAGGAGTTTTGACGAAAAACTGGCTTTCCGAAAGAATCAGTGTTGTGCCCGCCACACAGATTATTTTATTCCGCAACACTCAGCATTGCGGTCCGCAATACTCATTGTAGTGGTCCGCAATATTCAGTATGATTGGCCCTATTTTTCGAATTTCAAAATGAAAATCATTGGGGCGTCCAGCAATAATTATGAATACGTGTGAATTAAAATTAGTGATCTATTTTATTTGTTCAAACATTCGACAGGACTGTGATAAGATTTTTAAGGCTAACCTAATGAAAACTTTACTGAAAATCAATTCTTTTCAAATCGACCCAACGAAAATCTTATAAATATGTTGAACTTAAGAGAATTCTGTCTAAATTTTATACGAATATGGACTCGCCTAGTTACATAAGATTAATGTTTTTTTTTTTCGTTAAAATATAATAAATAGTATTCTAATCTTGTAAATATTTTATTCTAATAATTTTCCATAGGAATAAATTTTTAGACGGTTTCAATGTGGTCAGTCCTAGAAGAATTATTAATTTTTATAAAATTTTTTGAATGTAGGTCTTATATAAACAGTTTCAAAAGGATTTTTACAGTCGGTTAATAAATACGGGTTTGAATTTTTTTTGTAAGTTTGATGTTACAAGGAAATTCATGTTTTTTATTAATTTATACAAACAAAAATTTTTTTCTACTCTTCGTATACTCATTACGAGGTTAAATGACCTTAAAAAACTCCTTTGAAACTGTTTTCATAAACACTACATATAAAAATTGTTACAAGAATTGAGAATCCATCCATGACTGAACTCGTTCAAACGTTTTAGAAAATTATTTTAATGAGAAATTAATAAAATATAATGTTCACATGATAAGATTATCATTGATTATATACATATTAACAAAAAAATATAACGTAAATCTTTAAAGAAATGTATAATATGAAATTTTTTACCGATTTAGCAGAAAACAATAATACTTGTAACAAGGATTTGAACATTGTTTTGTGAAAGTAAATGATGGTCGTGCATCATATACCCCATCGTGTATTCTTATAATGTGATTTCAAAATGTTGTACACTTGATGTAAGCAAAGTTTGCTAATGTACCTGAAGTTCAAAACGTTTAAAATTAAACGAAAATAAAAAATATGTGAATTTCTAGATATTTAATCATAATGGATAGTGTGACAAATATTTTTTTGGGGAGCATGAAGTTTTTTGTTACGATCAAAAAGTGTTCAAAAAAAAGATAGAAATTTTTTTCGCTCTCAGTAACTTATGAATTTTTTTCGTTTAATTTAGAACGTTTGGAACTTCAGGCACATGTTTGCCAAAAGTATCTGACAATTTTGAATGAGTTCGAATCATTAGAGAATTTTTGTTTTATTTTCAAGAAAAAAAGCAGTATAAAGTTTTTGTAAATATTTATAGTGTAAATTCATACTCGTATGAGATTTAGACAGAATTCTCTCAAGTTCAACATTTTTATAAGATTTTCGTTAGGTCGATTTTAAAGGATTGAGTTTTAGTAAAATTTTCATTAGGTTAGCCTTAAAAATCTTATCACAGTCCTGTCGAATATTTGGACAAATAAAATAGATGACTAATTTTAATTCATACGTATTCATAATTATTGCTGGACGCCCCAATGATTTTCGCTCGTTAAAACACTGTTTCGAGTGTTGCGGAGCGTGAAATTTGAAAAATAGGGCCAATCATACTGAATATTGCGGACCGCAATACTGAGTGTTGCGAAATAAAATAATCCATGTGGCGGGCACAACACTGATTCTTTCGGAGAGCCAGTTTTTCGTCAAAATTCCTGTCTGCAATAACCATTATTGCAAGATAATCAGTGTTGCGCTCTTATCTCAGTGTAGAACTCATGTCAATAATTTTTTGATACAGCAATTCAGGGAATCATGAAAAACGTTATTTTTCATCAATGCTTGTCCACTTGAATGTCAAAAAAACACAAGAAAGTTTTTCTCTACAATGTTGATTTTTGATACAATGTACTTTATTTTTACATGGAGCCAATTTTTCCTCAAATCTCGTCCTCATTTTTTCTGCATGTTTCAGATGCCAAGATTAAGAATCGCATTTTTCGAATACCGAAAACCAGATTATTGATCGCGCGATTAAAATCACTACCGGTTTTTGCTTACTGTTGAGAGAAAGGAATGATTAAGTCACGTTCGAATTTTATATGATTTACGAGAAACTTCTACATTGTAATGCTCACTTCTGGCTGATTTACAGACTTTCTAATCGGACCATGTTTCCTGTGACTGTTATTAATCCTAGAAATTTGATCTGTCGAATCTCAAATTACTTGCATATCGTAGTCTGATCAAATCCAGTAGCACACGAATATAAAAACATTCATACCCATTAATAAAATCCAAAATGCCAAAAAAAAGTTCGAAAAGTAAAAAACCATGAAAACAATTTAATCTACCCATTGTAAAAACAAAAAATACACGTCTTCCTTCAAGAAAACACAAAAAATGACATTGCTTGCAAGAACTTCCTCGTTCCTACAATCCAATTCATCGCCTTGACAAATACGCAAACATTTTGCCGAAATACACTGCGACAAAACTCGAAGAAGAACTCGGTGCAAATAATAACCGCGCTTATCGAAAAATCGCGAGCGCGCTTTGACTCGGCTTTTCTCCTCGTTTCCGCGCGGGGCATTATGCCGGCATCGCAATTTTACACGTGGTCGCGTACGCTTGGCATCTGCCGCTTTTCAGCATTTTTCTTTTGCCCGTCGCGTTACCTTCGTCCCGCATTCCTCGCCGCCGGATAATTGGCGTAATTGACGGTAATGGCGATAACCGCGAGAAAATGCGATATTCCCAAGCGAAAATTACTCTTTATCGCCCCGCAAGATCGGAAAAATTCTGACGATCGATCGCGTGGGCGAAGCTGTATTTTTCACGTGCGACTTCTTTAAGAGCGCCCAGGTGATACGGAAAAATTTTGATGTATACGTATTTTTTGATAAATAACATTATTCGGTTTCACGGTCGAAATTCTGCATTTCATAGTCGTTTCGATTATTCGGTATATTTACAACCATTAGACAAACAATAAATATCTTCAAAGCTATCAAATTACTTACATGATTGAGACTATCCAGAAAATTCCATTGTGCCAAACTATTCAAAATTGTAACAAAAAACGTCACTTGTCAACAACATGTTCATCGTCGAGCGAACAATCTGGCACTGAGAATGAGTCGGATATAACAGCAGTGAATTCTCAACAAAATCACGTGATAACATACATTAATGTGTGAGTAAGTGTCAGATACGAACATTTTTTTAGTGCAATAAAGTACGTAATTCCCCAGTCAAATAATTCTTCACTGTTAAAGAATTCAAGGATTTGAATAAACTTTACTTTACAAAAATGGTGTTAGGAATCATGAAAATGTCGATATAAAAAAACTAGTTATCAAAATAATGATATGGATTCATAACAATGATAAATAGAACTATCACGTTTATAATGCTATATATATATATATATATATATATAAAAAAAAAATATCATATGACTTATGGAAAACAAGCTGAACATGTTTATTCATCAATCACAAATATGAACAAAAAATTGAAAGTAAAATGACGACATAGTTCAAATCCTGACTTATCAGTTTTATCTCTAACTAATGAAATTCGACAATAATCAAAAATAAAAAAAGAGATAAAAAATTAAAGATAAAAAAATGACCCTGAAATTTTCAGAATATCTGTAAGTTGTTTTTTTCTTCATACTTCAAGATTTTTTTTCTGTATGTCATATATAAGCTCTTTCTCAACTAGGTTCCATGATCTTCATTTTATGACCAGAAATCGCAGTTCTTAACTTATTAGGTTTATTTTTTGAATTCAATTTGTTGAAAATGTTCTGCCTTTTATAATGAGTCTAGTGCATTGTATTTCGATTTAAATCTGGTCTCAAGTTTGTTAAATTTATTATTATAATTACAGACAACTTTTTGATTATACAATTTCTCAAAAGTAAATATTTATTTATATGTTTTATATCCAAATTTACTTCCATTAAGAGTCAATGACAAAGAAACATTTCCAGCATATCGTTACATTTCATGAATTGTTTATCAACATTGTCGATCGAAGAATGTTTTTCCTTTGACCATTGTCCCAGTTGGACCTTTTTTCTTTACAGAAAGTGACTTGGGCACGAACTGTTTCCGGCTTTTTCCTGCATTTTCGTCAAGGGGCTATTCACTGGTGCAAATATGGCATGGCGAAGGGAAAGGGGGGGGGGGGTGTTTCAGCTGGAAGGAGGGGTTGATACCAAACGAAATCGATTTCGCGAAATGTTTCTGGGCGTTTCGCGATTTCTTTTGGGGTCGGGCAATGCGGGGAATGAAAAATAAACGTCCCGGGGAATTGTCGTAGCTAGGAGTTTTCAAAGGATTGTCGAATGAATTGTAGTAGGAACTGTTTGAAATGTTGGGAAATTTTTGGGAATTCGTTCTGCAGTAATTGGATTGCTTTTAGTTCCAATTTTGTTTTGTTCATCCGATTGAAAAGATGGAAGAAATTGGACGGAACATTCATTTCAATTGTTATTGTACGAAAACAAAAGATAAAAATTAGTGCTGAAAAGTAATTTCTTCACAGTAATTTCTTCACAGAGAGGTTATGTTTTGAGGGCCTTTTTTTCGGGTGATAAATTAAGTGCGTTTTCGCGTGTGAAGGAATAAAAAAACGTCCAATGAAAGTTTGTACTTTGTTTTAATCAGCACTCGTAATAAGGATAATTGCAATTGTTTTTTTCAAAGCGTTTTTGTTTTGTTTTCAAGATGGACATATTGCTTGAAATAACTAATATCCTATTTCGAAAACAATGCCTGCAATTTGGCGTCCTTTTAAACTACTTCGACAAAACAAACAAACAAAAAAAAAACTTGTACGGTTGCTGAGGCCATTTCCTTTATCCCGAGAAAGGCGAGAACGTCGTTTCGCGACTTTATTAAAATACTGGAAACGGTATGGCCCACGTTGCGTGTCACATGCCGATGATAATTACGGCCAACTTTTACTGTCCCTGTCCCGGCCATTGGCGCAATTGTTTTTTTACCTTTTTCGGGGAAGCGCAATAAACACCTTCCTCGGGAGAAAACAAAGGCCGAAGGGGTTATTAGGAGAGAAGAAAGTTCCGACGAACTCGAGCGTACAATTTTTTTCGAGTTTCGCGCTGTGGTTCGACATTTCTTTTTCTTTTTCTTTTTTTATTTCTTGTCCGGCGTTGATGTA
Organism: Platygaster robiniae; assembly: GCA_028476575.1. Taxonomy (NCBI): domain Eukaryota; kingdom Metazoa; phylum Arthropoda; class Insecta; order Hymenoptera; family Platygastridae; genus Platygaster; species Platygaster robiniae. Next base: position 24,878,050 of record CM052021.1, read on the forward strand.
CAAACGAGGAAAGAGAGTGCGATACAGAGAGGACAAAGCGATTGTCGTTTTTTGCGACTACGACAAGTGTATATAATTAGCGCGGCGAGTGATCAAGGAAAAAATATATATGTGTCTTGTTCCAGGTCTGATGTAGTTTATTCAGCCGAATCGAAAAAAAAATGTGTTCTGTGGATTTGACTGATTGATATATTTCGAGCCAAAGTTTGATAAGTATGATAGTTTGATCAATGAAGTTAAAAACGAGTTAGATTACTATAAGAGAATTAATTTAATATGACACTATACAATTTTTATATAACAAAGTTTGCTATTCAAACTCGTTTGGATCAGGATAACATAGACAATGAGGAATTGTATAAAGATTTCCAGAAAAGATAAAAAAAAATGAATAAGAGCATGTTTGCATTTTTGAGGATGAAGGTATAAATGTATTTATGTAGGCAGAGTTCAAAAATTAACGTTTTTTACAGAGCTTGAAAGGACGAAAAACACTATAACTGATGAAATTATTCACAATTAATACGAATTTGTTTGTTTCATGTCGTTTGTAAGAATAATATATATATTTAAAAAAAAAAAAAAAAAAAAAAAACGTATTCCTATAGAAAACAGAGGAACGGAAACCACACATCAATCATTTTTCTACAGAAAATAGAAATTAGTTGATAAACTATCAGATACAGATCGAAATTTGTATTTTCAATAAGATTGTTTTATTGAAAAATCGTTTAAAATTATTTTTCACATTTACTGAGTTTCGCTGCATTTTAAAGAAGCTATAAATTCAATAAAAGAATTTCACATTCTTCAATTCATAGATCCAAAAGTTAGTCAACAAAAGTGTTAATTTTTCAAATTTAAAAATTTTCAACTTCTTACACAATGGAAAAAGTAAACGAATGAAAATATGTATGTTTGAGTAGAGAAATTGTGATTGAGACCTAAATTGTTAAATGCATCTCACTGCTATTAACTGGATAAAAAAACAAATATTCCGAATTTCGAATATTTTCACTATTGTTGACTTTTTTCATCAAATATAATAAAAATCAAAAAAGAAGACAAGAAATAAAAAAAATTAGAAAGAGTCATGTTAATCGATTCTCTGAATGGAAAACAGTAATTTGTAAATTAGAAAAATTACTACTAAAATTAGAAAAATTTCTGAATTTTGATATTTCGGAAGAGAGATTTCGTAAATGAGTAATATTTTGCAAGAAAAAACTGAATCCACTGCATTTTCATACATTTGTGCTAATATATGAAAAAATGTCTTTCTATCATTATTATTCTATGATTTATTACATAAATTATTGATGTCGATGTTCTATCGAATTTACTGCAAAGTAAAGGTGTTTTTAAAAATTAGAAAATAGTTAAAGTTACATATTCAGCTAATGAGAAATGAATTTAGGATTCAAAAAAATTGTGATTTTGATGTTTTTGGTTCAGAATTACCAAAATCGTAAATTTTGTTTGTAACAAGATCAAATCGTTTTTGTATACAATAATTGAATTCACATCATTTGAAGGCGGTTTGAATTCGAAAAAATAGAATTTTAAATTTAAAAAAAATTCTAGACTAGACTATCATTAATTATTATTTGAAATGAAATTATTATAACTGACAAATAAATTTTAAATAGCAAAGTTTTTCTCAAATGACTGGAAAAACAAATAAAAATAATTCTTTTATAAAAAAAATGTGATTTAGGCATTAAATTTCGAGAAATATTTTGATCAATATCATTTTGAAAATAATAAACAAAGAACATACATAAATTTGTGTTAACATATTTCAAACTCATGATTCAATAACAACTGTTATAAAGTCAATTTTAAAGAAATACATCTAAAATATTGAAACCAAAAATTTTTTTAATTTATTTATTTCATACATATACAATTATTGTTTACTATTTTCTCTTCCTAGTTTTTTTTGTGACTCTTATTTTGTAGCAAATTTAATGAATTAAATCGGCATTGAAAGTTTATGGCAGACGAAATTTAAAAACATTGATTGTTTATTTATAAGTCGGCAGTGGCGCCGGAACGAAAAGTTTTTTTTTTTTTTGGGGGGGGGGGGGCAATAAAATTTTCTACTAGTCATTTAGTATACTCAACTAAAATTTTGGGGCAGGCAGTTGTCCACTACTCCGGCGCCACTGTAACTCGGAATTTCTCGAATTTTCAATTAAAAGAGACCAACTTTATATTTCCTAACGTTATGATATTTGTTTAAACAACTTATCGTCGAATGCAGCACTAGTATAGATAAATAACAGTTAAAAACTATCAAAAACATAAAAAGATACCAAATAAAGAAATATCATCAACATTCTACGATTACTCAGATAAAATTGCTATTGTTACATTTTAAACATGAATATAATGATATCGTCATATTCTCACAAATCTAATCTTTCGCATTCCAGATAAAATTAATTTACAGCGTGTAACTCCTGTTCTCTACAAATTTCTGTAATTTCACGCGAACGCTTCACTTATTTATGAAAAAAATGCAGTTTCCCGCAACGACTAAAACCATTTCCTCGATTTGCCCAATGACCCTCGCGGTTTTTCAAACGTGAAAAATTACACCGAAGCGGCATTTCCTCAACCAGGAATAGCTGTAAGTCCCATTCTAACGACGTGAAAGAGCATCGGTATACCAAATCTGGCGCGTCGTTGCGCAGTCATCACGGCGTATATGTATGAAACGTACGTAACTAGGTATTATTCACTGATTCAAAACTTGGAAGAACCGTTGAACGGAATAAAAGGGAGCGAGAGAGGCGCATTTTTCGTTATCGCTCGCGCTCGGAATAAAAGCTGCAGGAATTGAGACACAAAGAACTCGCTGCAACGTAACGAGAAACGATAACGAAAACGCCGTGGCTCGACGGTCACATTCGCTGATTGAAACTGTCGTCGCCAGCGTGTTAGGTCTAATCGAACGCGGCAGATATGCAGATTAACCAGCGACGGGTTTTCTCAATGAAGCTTGCTTTTTCTCCTCAGAAAAACTGGAAATTTGATTCGATCTGACTTGAAATGTCAGACAATTTCGTGGCATGCTTGAGAAATCAAATGAGAATCTTGTTGTGTACCCGCCAATTTTATAGGATAATCAGAACAGATTCGTGAAGAGACGGGAGTTTATTGAAAACGGACAATATCGGCATCTTCTGACTCAAGAACCGAGAAGCGCAGTATTTAAAGGCTTTTGTTGGGTTTGTGGACAGCTTTTTTTCGTTTCAAGGCCAGGAAAGTTATTGTTCCGTGGAAAATCTCTAAATTATTGGCTGACGTGGTGTGCACACGGCTCCTTTTCAATAAACCCAACGATTCAGATTCTCCAATTTTCGCGATGAAAATCACTACTCCGAGCGAGCCGTAGGATGGAAGTTCTAATTCCCACGTAGATACGCTGCGCCTCGGTTTTCGGAGCTAGAGCATCCCAGTCCTCGTCGCCAGTGTGGATTTCTTTATTGATGGATCCCAGGAAAAGAAGACGGAGTGACGGGTTACACATCTTTTCAGGGGCGTAGGCAGAAAAAGTTTTCGGGAGGGGTTTTTCGGGAAAATATTTTTCCTCCGGGATTTCATAATTTTTACAATATGTTACAAGAGAGCGGTTTTTAAATATTTTTCATTTTGAAATTTAAAAGTTATCCAACTTTTGGAATCCAGAGTTACACATTTTTCATATTCGTAAATAATGGAATCCAATTTTCGTAATTCTCAATTAGAAACTGAGGTTTCAATTTTTTTACTAATACTTTTTGTGATTATGCCACTATAAGAATTATCTGATATTAAGTAAAATGGGTTTCCATAGAGCTTTCTGAAATTCGATGCTCTAGGAGTCAAACTTGTAAAAAATTTTGATATTTTCTTTGATTTTTTTGCAAATTTTAACCACACAGATAAAAAGTACATAATAAATTTATAATATTTTCGTATGGTATATTATTCGTCACATTTTGTAGCGTGTTCTGTTATTTTCATATATTTCTAATATATCTATGGATCGCTCGATAGATTTTTAGAAATTGATTATGAAAATTGATTATATTAATATTATTATTAATAATATAATTGTATTATTATATATAATTATTATTATTATTATTATTATTACATTAATAATATTGATTGATATTCAAACTTTCAACGGTTTTGAAAATTTAAATTGATTTTTATATAATATGAAATTTGTGAAATATGTTTAATTGTCTAAATTTCATAAATTGAATTGGATGTATCTTTATTGATTTCTAAATGAATTTCTAGAATAATTTCTAAAATTATAGGTATATAATTTTTGTATTCAGTTAATATATGTGCGCCCGGACAAAAAGTTTTATTAATTGGTGAAAAAATTATATCTACATAATTTTTCTGTATTTAAAGATTTCTAGTAAACTTGGAGGTTATTAAACTACTAAACTAGTAAACAAGTAAGCTAGTAAAATAGTAAACGAGTGAAAAAGTCAAAGAGTAAACTAGTTAACTCGTTAACAAGTAAATTAGTTAATTAGTAAACTAGTAAACTTGTCAACTTTGTAATAGTAAACTTGTAAACTAGTAAGCTAGTTAAATAAAAAACTAGTTAGCTAGTAAACTAGTAATCTAGTAAGCTAGTAAACTAGTAAGCTAGTGAACTAGTAAACTCGTTAACAAGTGAATTAGTAAACTGGTAAGCAAGTAAACTAGTAGAAAAGTGAGCTAGTTAACTATTAAACTAGTAAACTAGTGAGCTAGCTTACTAGTAAACAAGTTAGCTATTAAACTAGTTAGCTAGTAAACTAGTAAATTCATTTTTCATATTTTTTTAGTATTATACATATAATAATACGAAACCCCGGAGGATTTCTAAGTATTTTCATAGATTACTCATATATTTGTTGATTGCTGCAGAGATTTAAAAAACTTTATGCTTTAAAATGCGAATTTTTATCCATTCTCAGTAATGTCAAGAATTAATAAATCACATTCATATAGATTTTTCATGCTTTGTATCGTTATTCTCTTTTTGTAATTTTGAAATATTTGAAGATTTTGTTCCGTTTTCTAGAACTTTCATAGATGCGTAGCATATTCAGAATTCGATGCTCTAGAATTCCACAATTTATAGATCGTATAAGGCATTCGTCGAGATTTCTCAGAAAACAGTTTTTTCCTAAAATTCAACTAATTTCATTATTTTTCCTGAGTTTCAATACTTTTAAATGGATTTTTTATGGATTCCTAGAATTAGATTATCTAAGATTCAAAGTTTTTTAAATTTTTAGCATTTTCGTAGATTTTTATTATTCTTGATTACTCACTGGGTTGCTACAATTACTCTGATTCATTTTTTCTACGTAATCCTACGTTTTGATAATTTTCACTTTTTTATTTAATACATAATACTAACGTTTTCATGCATTTATTTGTAGCTTACATTTTTATTGGTTTTCGATGTAACCTTTTTTCAATTTTACATGAAATATTGATTGATTTTATCAGAATTTCGGGAGGGGTTTGAACCCCCGAAACCCCCCTCTGCCTACGCGCTTGCATCTTTTTATGTTGCCCAAAGAAAGGAGTCGGTCATACAACACTTTGATATCAAAATAAATCCCAGAAATATGAATGATAAATCAAATAATGTAAACGAGTCGCAAGTAATTGTAGTAATGATGTTTCACAATTATAAGTCTGAAATAGCTTGATACTACGATAAATTTCGTATTCAAACGGAGTAACATAAAAAGCTCGGAAGAATAAAACGTGATTGTGTATTGTCAAATAAAGTAATGTTCCACAATAACGAAGAAATGACAAGTTAAAGACAAAGCAACGAATGAATTCCCAACAATCTTGTCAGATAAATCTCAAGACATTGAATTTTCGTTTCTCGATGTTAAAAAATTTTTCCGAATTTCATTTCTGATGACTGAAAAAAACCAGGCCTCTCAAAAACTCTTACTCTTCTACCCAAAAATTAAGGACCACCCTGATAATAAATATTTACCAAAAAAAAAGACCATCCTACAATTTCGTAAATAATACAGGACACCGGAACAAACAGCTCAAATACAGAATAAATACACGTCTAGTCACCCATCCCAAAAATCTCAGGGCAGCTCTCAAGTTCTCTCCTCCCTTCTTTTTCAGAGCCCTGTCCCGTTAGGTCGCCTTGTCGGAACAAAAGGAATGAAGGCAAGTCCTATCCCGCTCATGCAGGTTATACAGGTATCGTTGCTTTGTGAAAAACTAGGCTAGAACTTCTTAGAACTTGAAAGAATTCGCCTCGTCCAACGCCCGTAAATACATAATGTTTCGCGAGTCGATCGTAACGGCTCCTCGATTTATACACTTACCGGTAATATATCGAAAAAGTGACGTTTATTCAAGGTCTGGACATTGACTTTGACTCCAATGGAACTTGTTAGCAGAAGCAAAAATTCGCCTTTATCGAGGTGGATCAAAGGAAATTTATCTTTTGCGCCGTTCAAATAAAGTTATTGACTGACGAACATCCTCTACCAACATTAAAATGAATTTTTTACATGTAATTCAAACTTCAAGGTTGATGGATTTTTGTTCCATTGCACAATCAAAATGTCAAACATCATTGAACGTTTTGCTGATATGGGAAGTAATTGTTTTGTCGCGAAAGTTCATTAATTATTACATTATTCTGTTTATACCGAGCTCGGGCAATATTTTCTTCACATCAATAAACAAATTATTCATGCGACTTGGGAAAGTTTGCTCGGAGTTCACAAAAGTTACGTTTGTAATAAAATAAATGGGTACACAGCGAGTCTTGTAATTTTCAAGAAAGTTATGAAACGGGTTATTTTGTCTTGGAACAGTTGCTTCTCTAACAAATACTTGGAACAATTTACGTAAGTTAGTTATGTATAATATAATTAACGTAAATTTTTGAATAATTATGTCTTAAAAACTCAGTAAATTTTGATTTTTGATATTTTTCTGATAGATTACAAACAAACACATTTAATGATAACAGTATTCATTCAATTCGAAAAAATATTCATTTTCTCACATCTGCAGAATCTAAAAACTCCTCTCTGTCGAGAGCAAACCACAATTCCCACAAGTCTAAAAAATAAAACGAAATTACAAATCAACGCACTGACATAACTTGAAATTCACATGTTCATCTTCCCGAAAAGTCCCCAGTTTCTAACCGGAAACTCCCTTGTCGCAACATACTTTGTCTCTCGCCTCGAACGTTTGTTTGTTGAATAAATCCGGCTCCCGTAATGCACACAGACGTGACGCCTTGCACAGGCATAAATAATGGAACGATTTTTTCCAACCATTTTCAAGGGAAAACTTGAAGCGGTTTCAGAGTCTTTTTAGAAATACATTGGACCTAACGTTCGTATCAGCATAAATAAACAAATTTCGATGAAAAATGCAATGATTTCTAGATGTGAAAATTATTTCGTAGCCACCTTCAAATAATTGAACAATTTTGTGATTCTATAAGTTGAATATTTCAAGCTGGTATTCGTCAAGTTATATAATCTACTTGAATTTGAAAATGATTTATTCGCAACCACTTCAAACACGAGCAAACCAACCCATCGAAGGCCACTATTTTTTTTTTGAGCCTACAAAAAATCACCCACAAAACCACTTTTCTTTTACAGCGACCCGAAAAAGAAATCGAAGAGCCTATAAATTCCAGATCGACATGTTGAAAACCTAGTGTTGTACGAGCCGAAAAATCCGGGAGACATAAAAATCTCATCCCATCTATAGTTTTTCGCACCTGCTGCTTCACGAAACGTTTTCTCGAAAAGAGTTATTCGGGTTTCATGAAAAAATCGATAGTAAAATATCCCAAATATTGGAAGAGGCTTTAAAAATATTGAATTGTATTTTGTTGGAATCCGCACTCTCGAAATTGGATTTTTGAATCAGTTGATGCAATGTAACAGAAATTTTAGATAGAATTTCGAAGGCAGTTATTTTGACTATAAGAAATCAATTGTCGGAAAAGGTTTTTCGACAAATCAAATTTTATTCTGGATTTTATTTATTCTATGACAAAATAGTTGAGAAGGTATGATTTAAAAATTTTTTAAATTTTGAGATTTTCAAGTTGAAGAACATATTATGCAGTCTAGAGTAACACATTTTTCATGTACGTAATAATATAATTAGTTTCTAGTAACTCTCAAGATTTTTATATTTTTCTAATTATTCAAGTTTTTTTGATACCTATTCGATATTTAAACATTTATAGGTTCTTTTGATACATAATGAATTTTTTTATGATTTTCTAGAATTCGATAATCTAGGAATGAAGTTCTGAAAATTGCTTAGTATTTTATAGATTTATGAGCATATTATACCAACAATGATTTAGAGTTTACATAGATTTTTAGAATGTTTGTAGGTATTGTATGTTTTTTTCAAGTCTGTAATATTTTTCGGTATTTCTATAGATTTAGGTATCTATATGGATCGCTCTATTAGCTTTCTAAAATTTTATATATGCAACAGCATCGAAAATTCCAACGGTTTGAAGTATTTTTGTCAATTTTTCAAAAAACAATTTTTTTTATACAGGTTTCTAATACTTTTTGTTTTGTTTTTCATATGTTTTTAGTATTTACGCAATTCGAAAAACTTTTAGTATTTTAATGGATTTATCCATAGATTCCCAGAGTTATACACAAATGCTCTAGGATTCAGTTCTGAAAATTTATGAGGAAATTCTATCGACACATTTTTGGGAAACTGACGGATTTATAGCTTTTCTTGCATGTTGTCAAAATTTATGAAACATCAAAAAATATTTTAGAATTTTTTATAGATTTCTATGTATTTGCTATAGAATTGAAAGTGCTATAGAATCGAAAATTGAAATTTCGATCATTGTCAGTAGTTTTATAAATTTTTAGAAAAATTACACTTACAGTAATTCGTCATCTTATAAAAATTTTTGTATTTAAGTTTTTTTTTTTGTTTGTTTGTTTGTTTATTATTATTATTATTATTATTTTTTGCTATTTGTACGACTTTGTTTCGTTTTTTAGTTATTTTATAGATTTTGAGTATGACTATAGATTGCTATATACGCTCTTAAGAATTTGATGCTCTAAAATTCAGTTTTATGAATGGTTCGTATTTATTCATAATTTTCAAAAAACATTTCTTTCTTAAAATTTTATTACTATTTGTAATTTTTTAAAATCGTTTAGTTCAAAAATATTTTCATGACTTTTTACAAAGATCTCTATCATTTGATGCTTCAGAGTTGGAAGTTTTTTTTAGATTAATGCATTTTCGATGATTCTATTTTTTCTTTGTGATTCACTGAGTTGAAATAATTTAAAAAATTTTTATTTTCTACGTTATTCTAGCGAAATATTATGATTAGAATTTTAATTAAGAAAAAATTCTTCTGAAGCCAAGATAACTGTTATTAATGAGTTGGAAAAATTAAGAATCCTGAATATTGTTTGACTTCGAGAACTTATATGAAACTTGTTGTCATGTCTTCTAGATTTCATTGTCAGCAAGTACATTATTTTTGATAATTTTTAGTTATCTCATCATAGATAACTAATATTTTCAACATCATATTAATAATTTGTAGTGATACATTACTATTGTTTCAAATTATGATGCGTCAAATTTGTAGTGCTGCCCAAAGAAGGAATGAGAACGTTGAATGGGAAATCCCTTTCAAAATACCATCGCGGCAGTATTTCCAAGTGAGAGGCTAAGTCCTTTTACTTTAAAAATTCAACCATTTCAAAATTTATCGTTAGCTTTTCATTTTGAAACGAGATAGCTTTGAAATTCTCTCCGTTTCAAACCTAAACTGAAATTTCTCTCACTTGACAATACGCCATTCCCCTCTCTTAACAGTATTCCGCACCTGCCTGGCTCCGAAAAAATCGGTATCAGTTGCAATGGGTGCACGAGGTTCATGGAAAGAGAGACTTTATAAGCGACCGGAGAAGCGGCCCGCCCGGGAAATGGTAATAAAGCGCAGTTCATATTTCGAACAAAGGCCTGGCGCGCTTCTGGTGCCGTCGTGCTTGACGGACTGCGTAAACAGGGCAATATGCAAAAGCGCCCGCCGAGTGCCCTGATTCCGGGCACGAACGCGGGGGAGCCAATTAATTACAATTAGCTGCAGCTCCGTAACGCCAGCGACGTATTACGCGATACATTTTACATTTAATTTGCATACGACGCCGGGGCCACGGCGGATTAGCGGCCATTAACTCGCGCGAGAACCTTGCCATTCTTTCCTCAAAACGCGGTCCTTGCAGCTTTGCGGAACAACGATTCGCTTGTCACAACTAACCTTAGTTGCCATTCAAACCTCAGTGTACCATATGACTACCAAATTATATTCCTCAAGTTTTTAACGTTAAAAAATTGAGAAACTAAAAAAAATCGTTTCCGTTACCTTTCATAGTTGAAGTAATGAATAATTTGAATTTCATAATAAATAAGAAGTATTTCTCCTTCAAGTCATCCTTAAAACAAATTTTCGGTTTTAGCCCAATTGGGCAAGGATGCGTTGTTAAAATACGATCCTTTTATTCACAGATTATTGCTAGAATTGAATAATATGTAGTGTAGCCGGGTAAACAAAATTTGCAAATCACACAGAATGGAATGAAATATTTGAAATCGACAATTCAACAGTTAAAAACAACCGGCTACTGAAAGATCGCACCGTATGGAAAGAAGCAAAAATATTTAAAAATTAACTGAGTAATTGTTTGAGAATGAAACGAATATTTAGAGTCTAGCAATACATAACAAATATTTGAAATCACTTTTCACAACAATCTTGAGCAAAATAATGTTGAAAATTGCAACATCTGGAACAACGGAAGTATGAAACGCACAACGTTACACGTTAGAGAGAAAACTCATAACATTACGTACTCTCGTTGTAGATTCGCCAAATAAGAAGGAATTTACGTGTTTGTAGGTCTTTTAAACAACTACTACTCTCCTTCTGTTGGAGGAGCATGTTAGAAATTATTGAAATTTTATCAATGTTATCTAACGTTACTAATCATTTTTACCATTTTCTTGGGTTAGGTTAAAAAACCTATTATCAACATTATTTCCAGACCCGAAACTTATCATTTTCAAAACATTTCTATAGATAATAGTATGTATGTCTTTACTGCATCGATATGAAAGTGTTGCGAATTTCGATGTTTGTGTTGTGTAAGTTTTTTTATCTGACTCACTACTTCGAAGTTTCCACTCAGCTAACTTCAAGATCCGGCAAAACTCACCTGAAACAGAAAAAAGCAAAAATACAGTCAAAGTTGGCTCTAACGAAATAGTGCACCCTACGTCTCATTAAAAAAAAACATCATTGTATTTCATTTTTCATCATAATTATTGCGATAGGAACATTTTGGCGATAGTTTTTACAAAAAACTTCGTTGTATAAAATAAAAAATACATACGCTTGTTAATAAAGTAAATGAACACGTTAGAGATACCCTCGTCTTTCATATTCAAAATTATTTTTTTAATAAAATATACACAAAAATCTTCACACATGATTATATGGCGATTCGCCAAACGATATAAAAAATAAACAAAAAAACAATTATCCACATCACTCAAATTCTATAAATTAAAATGGTTTGAGATAATAGAGGCACTAGAAAAAACTTCATAACACATCCCTCAATCTAGGTAAACAGATTCTTCTAGAACTAAAAGAGATCATTAATCATCCACAATTTATTCATGAAAATTTTTGTAATCATTCGTAACGGAAAAAGAAAAAGTCACCTGGGGTATGAGGGTACCGTGTTTTACAGTGATTTATTTGGTGCGTGAGATCGCTCGGAAATCACATGAATTCACGGTAATATATTTGCGAATAAGGGAATCGGAATTACTGAGATGTGATAACGTTAAATAATTATCAGCAAGGCTTATCTGATGTAATAACAGCATAGATATTAAGTCATGTCATCCTTAAAGAGGAATTTGTTTACTAAATTTGATATCATTATGAAGTGAACAATAAATTTTTATAACATTCGTGGTTTTACATCTTCCAACCTACAACATTATTACAATAAATAACCAAGATTTCTATTCAGAGCATCAGAAACAATTTGTATCAAGGAAATCCGGGAAAATAAAACAATTTGTATCAAGGAAATCCGGGAAAATAAAACAATTTGCTCGTAATATAACAAGTAAACAAAAAGATCCATTCAAATAATGCGTTATTGAACGCTTTTTTCCGAGTATGAAAAAGTCGCCGCGTTTTATGTTATGGAGGAGGAAAGTGCACTTTCTCTGGCGTAATTGACGTACTTTGATAATGACGTTGTGCAAGTCGCGATCGGTTGACGCTCGTCAATGGAGAGAAGAAAAAAACGAAACGCGTTTGTCCATAAAGCACAATCACTTTAAAGCCGCGTTAGAGATTAGAGATGAGCGATTATGCTCGATAGGGACTGATTAAAGAAGAATCTTCGATAGTCGATTTCACTTGACTTTGCATGATTCATAGTTATTCTCGTGATAACGGAAAATAACTCAGATTCTGGGATCTGCAATAAGAAGCAAAGTAATACAAGTTCCTTCAAAATGTTTCAAACATTCAATTATCTGAAGCATTAGTACCTAAATCTCTTAGATCAGCTTAATATGAACAGCAATTTAACGCACTTCAAGGTGAAAAGAATTTGACCAGTTTTGAAAGTATATTCAATGAAGGCACAAAACAGATAATTACAATTGAAATAATCTTATATTTTATTATCGTAATAAATGGAATTCATTGCGTCTCGCAACTATAATCGAAAGTATAAAATATCATTTCTGTTGCAGTAAAATCAGGATAATCTACTAAAACTTTATCAATCTCTTTGGATGCACATTTTTTTGCGTTAAGTGATAAAAACAAACAAAACAAATAAACATACACGAACAGAGTGGATCAAGCATCGACTGATTTATTCTGGAGTAATCGTCCTTTTCTATTTCAAAATGCTTTCTTGATTCCAACAAAAGATGAATTCGAGAATACAAGTTAGGGCAGGCGCCCACAAAGAAATCATTTTACAACCACCCTTGAAAACTCAGAGCCTGGCCATCACTTCGGTTGCTGGCAGGTATGTTTTTCGAGGGTTTATTTTTAGTCATCTGACGATTAAGATAAACATCTCGAAATCGTTTGACTTCGCTCCTCGTTCCGTTTGAATAAACGGTTTTTCGAGGTTTATGAAAGATTTTTCGCAAACTGAACAAACGTAATTTTTGAAGCATTTTTATCTTCAAAAAATAATGAAAACCCTATTTATAAAGAATAATTTCACATGAAAAAAATATGTCGATCAATGTCATTATTTTTTAATCCTTTGAAATAAATTATTATACATGATGAAAAACACCAAACATTCTGGTTTCTACTTCTACAACCATCGTTTTATCCATGGATCTAGCCCAGTCGCTCTCTTTTTTCTGATACTAAAAGTCGCTTCAGTTTTCTCAAGTTTTTGCAAGTTGCGTTACTAATTTAATGTGTACATTTCATGAAGTCGTATTTTTGACTTACCAAATAAATAATTTTTTACTATTTACTTATTTTTATCTTAGGCGAAGTTGTAAGGCTTAACTATAAAGAAATTAGATATCACTATGAGCAAAGTAAATTTTAGACTATAAATTGATCAAACGACTTTTACATTGTCAATTTCATCGGCATTGATCGGCAAAAAGTCAACTCTGATTATAAATTACTCGAAGTGGTTTGTCAAAATTGTTAATCTCAAACTGTCATTTACTAACATATATATACAATATGAAATGATCAAGTTTAAATTACTCTAACCACTAGAATTTCATTATTCGAATTATGTAGTAATGACTATTTGATACTTCCCATTTTACACTGATTTATCAGTTGAATAATCAATTCCGAGAATTCAATTTTATACTAAAGAAATAAACAGAATTATAAAATATTTATAAATAAATTAATTTTGGTAGTGAGACGTTTTTTTCACACCACAATTTCTACTACATTTTTTCCACTTCGTTCCTTCCGCTTAACGTTTTTTCTACTGGACATTTTTTCCATCAACCTTTTTTTTATTGGATATTTTTTTCACTGCAACTTTTTTTTAACTATAGCAATTTTTTATTGCAGTCAATAACCGTCCACTTTCTTTACAATTTAAAAAGCTCAATTTCAAACATTATTATCATTATATTACACGTATTTACTATGTGAAGCGATATACAGAACCCAGTTGAATTTCAAAATTCGAATTTTAAAAATTGAATTTCTATAAATCAATCAATCTAAAATTGCATTTTGCACTCGGGATAATATGTACATTTCCAAAATATTCTACCATTTCTTTCTGTCGTTTCATAATACACGTAACTGTTTATGTTCAAAAAAGGATTTTCCGCGCTCTGAACAAGTTCTACATTCATCACGAAACAATTTTGTAACTACAAAAAGTTCGCATCGAAAGTACACGTAATAATTTTGTGACAGCAAAAATCCAACAAACAAACAAACGTTGTAGAAAACGTTCACTTGAAAACCACAATAAATAAACTGAAAACTGGAGTTTGTTTGATAATTAATAATCACCTTAATAATTAGCGTTTTTTCGTTCAAAAATGATGATTGGTAATAATGATAAGTGGGAAAAAGCACGATCGAAAAAATAGATTTAAAATAAAGTGTGTACAATCCTGAATTTTTACTAATTCATATTCATATTAGTAAATTTCTTTCTACTAGGCAAATTAGTGAACTTTAACAACAAAAGGGTCGAAATTACCTATTGGAATTTACAAGATACTCGAAATGACCATTTAAAATTATTAATCTTGAAGGGTCATTTAGTGAAATTGACTATTTGAAATAATCAAGTATAGATTATTTGAACTACTAAAATTTGAGCACTTCCAAATGTGGATATTTTCGACTAATTCAAATGTGATTTATTAACTTTCCGCTAAGTCAAATTTGTTACAAAATAGTCGGCATAATTGTACAACAAAAATTCCATTACGGCAGTTCCAAGCAAAAAGTTTCAAAACAGTACTAAAGTTCTAAAGTTCTGAGGTCCAAAGCTTAAAAGTTCATTTATTCTAAATCTTAGAAGTTCCAATAAGCAGACACTTTCAAAGTTCCAAGGGTTCCAATATCATAGGCATTTATTGAAAACAAGTTTATACAAATCAACAATGATAATTGTGTGACACTTACAATTGTAATTTGTTACATTGAATCAGAAGCAATCAACCCATTCGATTATTGCAATTTATCAATAAATTAGTGCCTATAAAATCCAAAAAAAAATGTGTAACGATTGGAGGGTATGGTTCAACATTTGTATGCAATAATTTACACACCCGGATAGTAAATCTTGAGTATATGGAATAAATACCAACATTTTAAACAGTGCATGTGATCCCTACAGAAAATCATTTACATGACCCTACCTTGAAATCTCTGAATTAGAAATTGTATGATTTCAACGAAAAAATGTCTATTCCAGATTAAGGGGGTCCACTACCATGTAAATGCCGTTTTTTGGAATGTTACTGAAGGACAAGTATTCAGTATTTTTGAATTCAGTTTTTTTTTTCAACGTTTTATTGGTCGTCAAACTACAAAATAAAGTAATAATCTCTCAAAAAAGTGTCACACTGTGGCCACAGCACCCTCGTAAAGTGAGGTCTTCCAAATAAAGGTGGGTTGGTGGTGCACACGATTTTGGAAAAACTGTTCGTCAGAAATATAAAAGACAATTTTTCTTACAATCTGCAGACTTGCGACTATCGTCAGGTAACTATCAACATTATTATCTTTACAATTGTTAAAATGGCGAATCATCGAATAAAAATCAGCTTGTTAGCAGATAAATAATTGAAGAACATGATGTGAGAAGTTTGTAAAAAAATGAACCCTAAGTTTTCCGACAGTGAAATTCTATCCACTTTCAGAATCTGTACTCATTTTTTCGATGTAATGTGACCCAACATTATTATAAACAATTACATAGCGAGCCGCGGGAACTCAGTGGAGAGCGTGACAAAACTAGCCTCACTCTCTGTAAGTAGTGGAATTTCACTCCTCTTAGAGTGAAATTCAACTCATTTTTCAGAGTGAAATCTAAATAGAATTTTAGAGTGAAAATTCACTCCATGTCAGAGTGGCAGTATTTTGACTCGATGGAGAGTGAAAATTCACTCTAAGGAATTAAGAGAGCAAAACTCGTTATTCGCATTTGTAATTCAGCGAAACCCTTTTTCCATCTTATTTCTTAATACCCAAACTTGCGAAGAATGCAAAAAAAATTCATTTTTTGAGAGTGTTACATGGTAGGATCCCCTTAAGAGAACATATAGTTGTGACAACGCAACTAATCAATTTTTTTTTGTTTTTCACGGTGTTGCCTAACTCGTTGTTGTCGCGACTCGCCTCGTGTCTTTCTCTCAAAATCGAATTAACGGCGGCGCTCTTTGCTTTCCCTGGGCACGAGGAGCTTTAAGACGTCGTCGCCATAGCGACCCGTGGTTGCTCTGCGACGGCGCCGGCGAAACAGCGTTTTCGCGAGCCGATGAAACGGGGCCGTGGCGCGCGTGGCAACCCGATATATCCGCCGCGCACACGCTTTTTTCCGGGATCGGGAAGGTGTTGCGTGTCGCGCGCGTCAGTGCACGCGTGTGCACGCCACTTCTATACAACGCGCCACGGCCCGAGTAACTCGATAGCCCCGGCGCGGATACGCGAAATCCCATACGCCCTCCTACCCTAACGGCCATGTTTTCTGCGGGATCGCCGATTTCTCGTGCATGCGCTGTAAATTTTCGTTCGACTCGTGTACCGAAAGCCGGAAAAATCCCCCCGCTCACGCGTATGTCCCGCGAAAACGAAGGGGCGTCCAGGGAGGTATTCACAAGCTGGAACTTTGTTCTCAATTATTCCAGGTTCCCACGGCTAATTTCTTGATTTTTCTTCGAACCCTAACAAGCGGGATGGATCGAGTTACGAATCGCTACATATTCTTGCGTCGCGCACTTGAAACCGCGCAGAGAAAATGCTATGGTTATCACAACCACGTGAAAAGTAATACACTCCAAAAAAAATTGTAATTTTCCCCTTCTTGAATTGGACGTAATTAACCTATTTTTTATTAAAAAATTTACATTCATCGATATAGTAAATTTTTTTTCCATATATAGAATATTTGTTACACGCAGTCAAACTTTTTCCTTCTATATGGAAATGGAAATTACTATTCGTAATGGAAATTTTCCCATTCTTTTATCGGATATATCACATTTTTGTAAATAATAAATTTACTATTCACTGTTCGATACGATATTGTACTATCATGTTAAATGTTCGTGTGGTTTTCATTATTTTATGTACATTACGGAGTTCACCCTGCACACTGCGAATAGCTGAAATGGACGCATAGACATTACAGAGAATATATCACATTTTTTATCTTGTGGAAATTGCCTGAATCGGGACGCGAACCTCGGACGTTGGACTAGCTGCTTTCCATTCGCTGCTCGCTGCTCACTGAGCTACGGGACCTAATGATGAACATTCTTATTCGATAGCAGTATGGTGCAGCACAAGCTTTCATAGGACTTTACATTTAAACGTATTTATTTGACAAGTAATAATTTTCCTGGCAATTCACGAGAAAATACGATACGGTAAATGGAAATGCTTCTATTGTGCGCGAAAATATATTTCCCTTACATTAGTATAATTTGAATGTAGTTGATGAGAAAAATACTCTCATTTATCATTAATTTCTGACAATTTATGGAGGAACGAAAGATATCTATGGTGAAATTTCTGTAGCTTTCGATAAGAAAAAAAATTATTTTTTTTTTTTATGTTCCGCAGATCATGATATACACTACCGTGCAAAAGTATAAGGACATAATCGATTTTTTGAGTTTGTTAATATTTTTTACTGTGTTTAAAAACATTTTATGATTAATTCTTGTATATAAACTAGATAATAGACTATTTTGCTTTGATTTACATAAAATCGTGTTAATCTAGCTAATTATTATTCGTCTAAGTAATGCAATTCTTTTTTCATCTAGATTTAGTTAAACAGTTGTTGAACAGTGTAAAAGTGACTTTGAATAATTTCGCAACTGAAAAACTTTTTAATTTGTCGAAAAACTTTAGACACATGGATGTAAAGGCATCAGCCACATTGATATAAAAAACTTGATTCAAATTGTTATGATATTTTCAGTATTTTTCGATATTTTTTAGATAATTTGCATTTATTTTACAGAAATCATAACATAATAGTATATTTTTTTAGTTTATATACAAGAATCTATCATAAAATGCCGTTAAACACAATAAAAAACAATCACAGAAAAAAATCAATCATGTCCTTATACTTTTGCACGGTAGTGTATATGGATGGCAATTTCAATGCATGAGTAGAATATTTCTCACATACTCATCCAGCAAAGTTGCAAATATATACAGAGAAAATAGCATCTTTTATAAGAAAGTTCTCATTCACTTGACTTTTCTACAAACTCACTTTTTATAATGAAGGAAAAACTATTTCTAATGAAAAACTTATGACATTGTATTGAAAGATGAATAGAATGGTAAATTTTTCAAGGTTTTCGGATGGAAAGTTATTCTCTTTATTTTTGCTTCATTTGCCGCAGATCGAAATAGACATATTCTGTCACTAAGTGGCAATTTCAATAATTGTTAGTAAAATAGTTCCCATATACTTACGTAGCAAATTCGCAAATATTTATGAAGAAAATTGCACGTCTTATGTGTGAAAATTTTCATTTGCTGACTTTTCTAAAAATTTACTATTGAAAATGGAGAAAAATCATAACAAAACATAAATTTCTGACAATCTATGGGAAACTGGAAAGTATGAAAAAATTCCCATAGTTGGCAAGAGGAAAATTTCCATTTTTTCATCCAATTTTCCTCATGTAATGATCGAAATATTTTAGAATTTAATAGCAAGTTAAGTAATGCAATATAGAGTATTTCCGATGAACTTATCTAGAAAATTTACTAACACTAATGGGAAAAATACGGATTACTATGGAAAAATTACCATAGACTTAATTTCCCAGTATAGTTTACTAATTTTATGATTGCAAGTTGTAAAAGTACCATGGCTCGTAGTAAATTTCCGAACATCAACGGAAAAATAGAGATTATGGGAAATTTTATATAATTATAATTTTTTTTACAGTGTATTTACGCCGAATGTATTAGTATAAATCGGTGCTTTAGGATGAAAATTTAAGTCTTTGCTGTTTTGAATATGCTGAGTTTGTTGTGTATCTTTTCCCGCAGTGATAAATTCGTCGCCACTAGCTGTCACTGCGAGTGAAGTCCAAGAATCGGATGCTACCAAGAGCCTTCAAAAAACGTCTTCGATATTTTTTTCTCTGCTGCATTTCCACGAAAAATCTTCTCGATATTTTTTAACAAATTTATTGCATGATTCCTGAGCTTCTTCAGACATCTGACGATTGGGAACTAGGAAGGGATCAATAATTTGGTGACCATGAATGAGAATTTTATAAACACTCGTTGGCATGTAAAACCATGGATAAAGTTGCACAAAATATTTCGCTGTTTCCAAAGCATATTCCTTGAATTTTGATCCGTCTATTTCGAAACCAGAAGAAATAAATTGTAATATGACATGGAATTTTTTGATCGAAATTTCATCGACAATTTTTCTCAAAGTTGAAAAATCGTTGAACGCAGGACTCCTTTTTTTTTCTTCGGATAATTGATGAGATTTTTTCAACTTTCGAGTCATCTCTTCTTCTATAATTGTGCATGACTATGTCACATTTTTATTTCAGCAGCTTTTTAGGAGCATAAAAATTTCTCTTCTTGTTAATCTATTTGACGGACTTTCGTCAAATGGATCGTCAGTAGAAACTGAAATACAAGCAAAGAAATAAAACTATTGCAGCAAATAATCAAGTATTCTCACATCTCATAATCTGATAGTTTGATACTTTGCAAAAAAAAAAAAATCTTAGCGAAATGAGAGACAGTCAGAGAAAGATAAATTTTGGATATTCTAAAAAAAAGAAGGCTGAGGAACAACTCTGAAAAAGTCCCATAACTTAACACGATTGAACAAACTCATTTTTCTCCATTTTTGTTTATGATTCTGACGATTTTCCGAGAAAAAGGGTTTTCATTTATAATTAATTTGAAAAGTTGCTCGAAAATTTTACTATTGTATTTAAATCACGCGTACTTTCATTAAACTTATCCATTTCTGCTGATAAAAAAAAATCCATTGCTCTCTTATTTTTACAAACTAAGTGATTAGACCGCCTTTCTCGGCCCTGACAAAAGAAATCTGTTCACAATTATGTACAACACGTCACGTTTTCCCGTTGCATGGATTTTCCCATGGAAAGCCGTAAAATCGACAAGCTGGCAAAAAAGTGCAATTCGATCTTTGTCCCCATAAAGCGAGGCACGGCCTGAGAGACAAAGTGGCATAAATCCCGTCTGGAAATCGCATCGCGGATCAGTACCCTCGTAAAAAAGCCCGTAGAAACGTCGTTCTTTCGCGAATCCATCGATGCCGAGTTTTTGCCCCTTTTTTGCCGCCGGTGCTCGCGGAACAACGCAAAAGACCGCTTTCTTATGCAACGCAAACAATAGATAAAGTTTTCTTGTTTGCCCCGGCTCGGTACACATTAACGCGATAAGTCCCAACGAGAGCGTTGCCATTTTTCCCGCTTTTGCGATTACGCTTATCGCCGTTTAAATGTTTCTCTCACACGTTTGATTCGAAAGTGGATTAAAATCGCTAACGGTCAATCAAAGGCACCAACGGGACAAATTATATTCCAAGGCGGTGAAAAATATGCGAGCATTTAGTTGTAGGTCCTTTCACTCGCGGGACACATTAATTACCGTGGCCATTATTTTATATGTTTTTTCGTTGTCGTTCGAGCGAAATGCAAGCGAAACGCGAGCCATGTCGGGTCGGATTATGAAAGGTTTATCGGGACACGACGAATCTCGACATCGCAGCGACGATTATAAATGTAATGCATTTGTAATTGTCCGTGGAAACGTGAAATGTTTTCTTGGGTAAAGGGCCGCTCGTGGCGAGAGATAAGAATCGTGGAAACTAATTCAATCGCGCTCATTGCGACTAGTTTTTTTTTTACTTGATTAGAATTTATAAGACGCAGGGTCGTTAGCTTAGAAGAACTATGAAGGCGAGAAAATTTGTAACCTGGGTTTTAGTTTATAGAAGAGAGAGGGATTGAATGAGATTCATAAGTGTTGGTTGCCATTGTATAAAAAACCGTTGAAACAAACTATCGACTTTTTACACTGACCACTTTTAACCACTACAGATATAAATATGATTATATTTTACTTCAGGTGTATCAATTACAAAAGTAAAATACAAATGCATATGAATTCTCTCCCCCAAATATGAAAATATCTGACCTGACAATTACAAACGAACTCACTCACGGTATTTCATTATTTCGTCCCCAAAAGCGTCAATTATTTTGTATAGTGAATCGCTATTTTTGATAGTATTAACATTTAACAAATTAAATGTTTTCAACTGTAAAATTAATGATAACTCAAACGTAAATAAAGTTAGTTGCGCGCACCTCTAAAAAAGGAAAATTATAATGTTTGAAGTAAATGACCCTTGTTATTTCCACGGCTTTTTTTCGACGGTCGAAACTCGACCGGGTTTTAAGATTTTTTATCATGAACAAAGATAATGGTGTATTCGTGAAATGGAATGTGATTTTTCCGACACAAGATACATAATTCCGAAAGAAAATGTGCTACAGCGATGATTGTTACGTTTGTGGAGTAAGCTGATCCCGAACATGTAATTAGGAATGCGAAAAAATGCGTTCTCCTGAGAAAATTACAAACGCAGTTTATGAAGATATTAAGTGTTCCTGCAGCAATTTGGGACAATTACCCACGACGAAAATTAAAACACTCGAAATTAATTGAAGCCTGGGTTTCTCAATGACCCGGGTAAAGGGCAATTATCTCGCCGTCTTGTTTTCCGCATTTTCCTGCACTAGACTGTTCTCCCGACGTGGGTAACTCTAACAATATACATATATATTTGTCCATTTTTTGTGAAACTTTAAGTATCCCAAATTCTCTGTACGAGCTTAGTGCTCGAGTACATGAAGATAAGTAAATTTAAACTTGATGAGTATTTCAATGTAAATAATTCATTATTCTCCTCTCTGACTAAATACTGGTTAAATTCGATTTTTTGACCCCTTATACATTTTTTACTGAAAAGATTTCGTCCCAACTCAAAATATTTGTATCAAGAAAAAGCCAACAGATTATCCAATCAAACATGCATTTCTTTACGCTTTTTCAAAAAACCTGATGGAGAAATTGGCCAAATATTTTATTCGAGACGAGAGAAAAATTTTTATCGCGATTTGAAAACGCGGGAAAAGTGCCCGTGAAAAAGAGTACATTCCGGATCGTTCCCTGAAACGCAATACGCAGGAAAGAATTTATACGAGGGCTTTGATATAGCGACGGCCAACTGTGGAATCTCTATGAAGGTGCATAGCATAAGCGCTCCGGTATGAAGCGGGTCGGGAAAATTTTTGCCCTAGACGAGAGGTGTAACTCGACGTGGACGAGTAACGCGATACTGTCACGGCTGCCATGTAGCGGTGGCGGCTCATGGACAGCGAGGAAATACCGCCATTTTCCCATCACCCGAGCACTTTTCCGCCGGAAAAGTCGCGAGATAAAAGATTGCCTGAAAACTCAATCAAGTTCCTTTTTTTTCAATTTCCGGACTTCTCCCAAATATGGCCTCTATGTTACAGTAACTTTCCCTATCTAGGTAAAGCTGAACATTCATCAAGGGGGATTCCCGTTCAGCAGCCTCAAAAGTAACTGATTTCAAGATTTGGTCGAAGATGAAGAAGATACCGAATTTTTCCTTATCTTTTGCAGAAAAATATTTTTTCGGTCTAATGAATAAATTATATCTCGATTTATAAGCCCAGATGTCAAGCAAGTCTGGAAACGATACAATTTTGCTAGATTTTTGAAGTAGGTTAAATTTATGTAGCCATATACAGCTTCAATAAACTTGATTGAGTGAGCGAACTTTTCCATATATTTTGGATAAGACATGATTTATAACGACCAAAACAAAAGGAAATTCTCAATAATTCGTCAGCCTTGACTCAGCCAAGCGTAACTCGGGAAACCGCGTTCCTGCCCTACATTTTGAGACGTGAATTTCAATTGCTCGATAAATCGCGTTCGATCGCGAATACTTGGCTCATTGTAATTACCGTGACCAGGTTTTAAAAGGTGACAGAAATCTAATTATGCTCATAAATGAACAACAAACGATTGCGCGCAGTCGAGTATGACGAGCGTGAAAAAAAGACGATTAATTTTATCGATATTTTTCAAACCATAGAAGATAGATATTTCTCAAAAAATTGAACGAAAATCGAAGGAAGAGATTTCTCATAAAATGATAAACTCAGTATTAAAATCGATACCTAAACATTCCAACGCGATTTTCACAATATTTTTGTTCAAGTTCCGTTTAACTCAAATCACAGAATAATGAAATTTCTAAAAAAATGAAGCAATTAACCGAAAAAAAAAAACAGGATTCTCAAAGGCACTTAAAAAACCAACGCAATCAATTCCAGGCGAAAAGAAAAGAAAAAATTAAAAAAAAAAAGAAAAACTTCGCGCCCTTAAACGAAATAAACTCCGTCGCTGTGCGAATTCCACAAATTCACCGTACCCGTGGAAGCGTAAATTCGCCGGGAACGAGCATAAACTAAACACCCGACAATTAACATTTCGCTCAATATTCCACGTACACGGCGAAGCATCGGCTTTGAAATTTGATCAAGATCGACGATAATTGAAAATAAATGTCGCCTTTGTCTCAGCCTTGAGAGACCCCGAGAGCGCATTGTCCGCGCGTTCAATGCCAAAAGTTTATCACGCTGGAAATATATTTCACCGATTTGGCTTAGCGTGCGCGATTCATGTTTTCGCCGCGGAGCGCGATTCCGCGGGCATGAATCAAATGAAATTGCGCCGCGCTCGACCAACATCGGCGGGGCCGGCCCCGTGAGGTCGTCGCACGTGGGTCAGAGGTCGGCCAGTCATCACGACTCGCCGCAAGGTCTTTCGCGATGGAAGCAGCATTTCATCAAAACCATGCATGTTTCCAGGATTGCTTCCAGAAATTCCGATCATCAGGTTTTTTTTTCATAACGATAGCAAATTCATTTTTAATCCATTGTCAACAAGGTACGTGATCAAGAATGTGAGTTCACCGGTCAAAAAAAGTGCGTCAGGTCATTGTAATTTCTGACTGTCATTTACTGTCATTCGCGGTCAAATTTAAAAACTCTTTAATTATCATTTACCGTCAGAGCTCGTTTCTGGTCGGTAATTACCGGTCATGACCCAAAATTCGATGAAATATGTGAGTTAACGTAACTGACCGAATGATTTCCAACAATTCCAGGTGAAAATCACCAATCTTGTTATTTTATCTTTATCTTGAATCATCAGAAAACCATCGATGCTTCATGAAACTCTTTTTATTAGTTATTAATAATTCAGTTTCGTCTACTTACCATTCGGAAAAGCGGGGGCTTTTGATTGAAGCCCCTTCTCTCTTCACCCCTACTCTTTCTAAGCTTACTCGAATGGAAAAGTGGGGGTAATTGAAGTGTGTGATAGAATGTAGAATAATGATGTCTCTTATCTTGAAAAACAATTTTTACTCTGACTCACCTTTGTGTCAGTTATAATAGCCTTTAGTCCAATTGCCACATTTACAATACAGTATTTTCTAATTTTTTTTTTAAACAGAGATAAGGAAAGGCCATTATTCGACATTCCATTATACACACCTCAGTGATCTCAGTATTCTCATGAGAGTAAGCTAAGAAACAGAAGGAGTCTCTTCTATGATAAGCCCCGCCTCTCCAAAAGTTAGCAGATGAAATTGAATTCTCAATAACTGTTTAAGTATTGCGAATTTTCAAAAATTTTACAGGAAAAAGTGTCTTAGAATTTTATGAGGAATTTATGATTTTCGGATGATCTGCTGACTTGGGGACACCCTGTATATGTTGTCATCAACAACAAATCGAAAACAAAAACTTTCTACTCATGTTTGGAAATAAATGCATCGGTGATAATGATAAAAATTTTAGAATTCTTGTATTTCCGATCAAGTTCCTTTCAAAATTATACATAAACATACCCTGGGAAAAAATATTCGACTTTTTACCATACAATTTTGCGATTGTCGTTCAGTCTCAAATATTGCACTTTTTGATGAAATTTGTTTCATATTTTACTATATTTATAACGAAATTTGAATAAATTTGCCAATATTTGCCATAAATATAGTAAAATAAATAAAGGAATTCGATGAAAAAAAGTGAAATAGTCGAAACCGTCCCACAATAATTACAATGCCTAACAGTGAAAAGTATAATACTCTTAAAATTAGTGTATGAAATTAACGTGAAATACATTAAATAGAAATTTTTCTGAAAATAAAGATACCGAAGGAAACTATCTAATTAACTAATCACTTTTATGAAGTAATCTATTTATTTCTTTATAAATGATTTTTTTCAAATAATACGGTTGTTATTGTATGATTATTTATTATTTAAGAAACCGAAAAATTTGTTTCCATTTTTTCATAAAAATTCGACGAAAAAAAAAAAGATGCAATATCAAACGAGATGAACATTTTTTCAAGTCATCTTTGAGTACGTAATAATTTTGACCATCATCATAATTCTAACCGGTAAGGTAAACTGACGGTCAAAATTGACCAAAACTTTATTGTCGTAATTGACGGTCATGACCAGTGATTTACCTGTAAATTTATCGCCTCACATCCCTGTACGTGATACACAAAAAAACAAAGTTGAACTGAAGCAGTGACGGTCAGAAAAATTTCTGACCGTCAGTGACAGTAAAAAAAATTCTCAAAAAATGTGACACATAAATGGAACACTTTTTTGATAATTTATGTAAGCTGTAATAGACAATGGTGACAGTAGGAAATTCTTATACATAAAAAAAATCAATATGCTACAACTATCCATAGTAAACTGGCGATGCACATTTTTTAATTTTATATTCATGGTAAGATAAGCAAGCTGCTGAATTTTTTCTACCTGAGCTCTACTCGATGTTCTTGTTCTCATTTTCAGAATCTAATTCTGGCAAATCTATTTTCAATTAATCATTACCGATTTTGCCGTCGATCCCATTTTCTTCAGTATCAACACTGTGCGAAGTGTCTGATTTGAAAATTCCTAAGTTACGTGCTATGTAAGTGATTTTCCAGCTCGAACAATATTCAGACCATAGATATAGGAATAAGGTCCTACTTTAGACGAGGGGGGTGTGCCTCCCACGGGTGGTAGGGCCATGATCAATTTTGATTGGTTAGCACAGTGCGCAGGCTCAGTTGCGGGAAATTTTGAATGTAACAAGTATATTTCATACAATAATTGTGCTACGAGGCACTCGTTTTTTTAACACAAACTAGTTTCGGGGACGATTAGAGTATTTGAACAAAAAAAAATACATTAAAAAATTTATGAATATCAACTACAAAGAATAAAAGTGATAAAGAAAAAACAAAAGAATGATAAATCAGTATTAAAAAAAAATTAGCAAATGTTAAAATGTCTGTACAGGATAGAAATTTGTTTTCAATAATCTTTTAAAACAACGGATTTGATATTTACATTAGTGACTTTGAAAAAAAATGAAAAGTAGTTTGGCAGTAAAACGTTTATTAAACAAACATCAGAATAATTGTATAAAATAGATCACATTTTTTCCTAAAGCTTATTGCCCTTGGAATAAAATAGTGACGCTTGCTCTTTTGTTAATGAAATTTAATGGACAAAAGTGGAAACAAATTTTTTTATATCGTGCAGCAATTGCATTAATCAAAACTGTTACGTTTCTGAAAAACATTTAATTATCATTACGTTCTTCGATGCTTCAGAGTTGAACATTTTTCTATTCACGTCTATCACTCCTTTATTTGCATGATTTCACGCAGCTCAGCACCATGTTTTACCTTTTTTTTTTAAATTTTCATCAACAGCAAGCATGAAAGTTGACGAAAGCAATTGAAAGCAATGTTCACAAAATATGGAAAAATATATCTTCCGTCAACATAACTTTTGTCAATACTCAGAAGACTTCTAAGCATGCACAAAGTCCCCTCGCCCCCGAAGGAACGACGCCCCGCTGTCTTAAACTCCGTCCCTATATTCCTATGTCTATGATTCAGACGGTTTCTTTTTGAATTATGAATTTACACGTGTGCGCTGATGAGACTCCTCTCTAAATTAAGGGTATTTTACAAAATTCTGTAAGGGACTTCTAAGTGATACAAATATTTAGGAGGCAATTGAGGGGAATGAAATAGGACTTCTCAATATTGAATTTAGCATTATCTTAAAAATTTTAGTATGTATGACGATTTTAAAGATAACTTGTACTAGTATTTTTAAGTTTACTGCTAGTTTTGTTCGACCAGTATACATATTATGTTGGTTTGATCGTCAGAAAAAATTTGACGTGTCAGGGTCATTTGACGTCAAAACTTTACCAAAATTTTTCTGACGATTGACCATCAATTGACTGGTCGAATGACTGTCTAATTAATCGACTAACATCACTGGTCACAATTCACTCACAATTACCGTGGTTGACCCTATTAAAGTAAGTAGCTCAGTTGACCAAGTATAATAAGTATAAAAACAGCACACAGAAGTGTGCCGTTACGTAAAACTACGTCTTAATGTAACATGCTAATGTCAAATATTTATTAAATTGATTAAAATTAATATATATAAGAATTTACTTATAAAAAACGTCAAATAATTCCATACTTTTTTTAAAATTTTATTCAATAACATTCATTAAGCACCCTCCAGACCAATCCCCCCCCCCCACTTCGTGACATTCTACCCCCTCCAGGCCCCCCTTCATGACATTCTACTAATCCCGTTTATATGTCCAAACCGAGGAGAAAGATGTAGTTCTACGTCAAAAATTCGAACATTAACTGTAACATCCCGTAAACATAAGTCAAATGATTTGTAAATAAAATTACTTCAGCCACCGAGTTTTCGCCATAAAAAGAGCCTTTTTTCTTCTCAAGTTTGAAATCAACTCTAAAAATACGTTACGACAAGATACCCATGATTACAACGAAATAATTGCAGCAATTACACCAGAAATTTGCTTCGTGATGACAACAATCAAACACTACAACGTTATAATTCCACGCCTCCCTTTCAAGAAAAGAGTCATTCTCCAGAACCTATTCCTCGACGATTGTGTGCGAAAAAACCCCTCTGCAAAAAGATGCCAAAACCTCAAAATGCATGCGTGTAACAAGCCTTTTTAGCCGTTTCCCAAGCACCGTACCGTACGTGCAAAAAAAGAGGGCAAGAAGCTCCGTAAAAACGTAAACGTTTCTCCACCTCCCAATTGCACATTCAAAGTGAGTCTTCCTTGTCTTCTTTCTCAGCTTATTTTTTTTCCCTGAGACGTGACCTTATACTTCCGGCTCTCTCAGCCGGGCATTCGTCAACATCCGGCCGTAAACTTTACACGACGCGATAAACTGCTACAAAAGAAGTTTCATTATTCAAGCGTTCGGCGGCTCAATGATGACTGGCCGTAGCGCGGAATAAACTGCGAGAGCAAATGACACTCCAAGGTATATCTACCCTAGAGTTGAAAGTCCATTGATTCAAATTCTAACTCCACGAGCAGAAGCGTTGAATGTCACAATTTGCAAAAATGAGCCAAAATTGAAAAGAACTGATTGACTTGTTGGTTGGTAGCTGATTCTAATTTTTTCATTCAATTGTCAAATTGAATGAACTTTTTCCTTCATTTATCATTTTTCAATCTTGATTCATACTCTGTCAGTAAAGAACCATTTCATTCGAAAAGAATCATGAAACACCAAAAAATCAGAAACTCGGAAAATCTTGAAGCTTGACGAATTTAAACACCATAGACTTATCAATTCGAATTCACAGTTTCAAATCTTTCCCAGTCAAATAATCACTTACTCTGGATTTTGAAAGAAACACTTGAATCCGATAACAGATTTTTTTACATTCCTAAAAACCGAAACCCCTTCAATTCTTTTACATGAAAACGTAAAAGATTTCTATCCTCAGAAAAAAATTCCAACTTTTTGCAAGCCAGTGTACGGAGTATTTTTCCCTTTAAATACGCCTAAATTCGACAAATTGTTTTCATTTTATGTCGGGTCTTCTAATCGGACAGTTGAAGAGATAGGAGACAATGTCCCCATCGAGCTTGACGTATCGCTACTCGCGCAACATTTTTCGCGAACTATCTATAGACCCTTAAATAATTGATGCGTTCACGTACAGAGCCGTCGGTTGTTGCGCGACGTCGTAATCGCGCAAACGTGGCAACGCGGGCAAAAAATTGATAAATAATGCAGAGAGGAAGGAAAAGGTATTATTTCTACGAGGCTCGGGAACTTGGAGTTTGCCCTAGTGAAAATGTTTTATTGGAAGAGCAAAATTAGCATTCGAAGAAGTTTCCGATGGGTGATGATTTCGAATTCATGACGACTGCAAAATAGTATTTTACAATTTTTGCAAAGAGGACTCAAATTGTAAAATTCATACTTTCAGAACATCGCGACGAACAACAAAATGTGATGTGCATGTCTACAATTTACATAGTAAGAAATTGCATTGAACTGTTTATAGTTCGTAGAGTTTTTTGTAACAATAAATTTTTGATATACGGGAAGAAAAAAGGTTCGTCAATAAGAGGATGATAACAGGTATGAGTGATTAGAGCTTGAGAGTTGTGATCGTTGGGACGGACTGTTTGTGTCCGTCGATTTTACCAGTTTAATTCGTTTGGAACCTTAATACTTCACACATCATTATAAATAATTTTAGACTTTTATTTATTAATGTATTTGGGCATATCTGTCTGTTGTAAAATGAGATAGAAAAAAATATTTCTAACGTTCGTTTACTGAATTACAGTCTCTTGCCATATTATTAGATCCATGCTCAAAATTGAAGTTTTTCTGACTTTTAGCACGTCAGCAGACTTTGAGAAGGCTATTTCATTTTGAATGTTCGAAAGTTATTATTAATACAACAAATATTACTAAAAAGAAGAGTAACGTACATGAAAATAAAAACTTTCGACATGAAAATACATTTGTTCGCAAGAATCAGTATTTTGTATGGCCACCTCTCGCAGCCAACACAGCTTCAACGCGACGAGACATACTGCTTATACAAGTTTAAATTTTCATTTTGATCTCTGGGTTATGTTTCTTAGTGTAATTCAGTATATTGATTAACTCTTGCTTGTTAGTAGGGGCTTTCATCCTAACTACAGATTTCTGAAACTCCCATACGTTCTCGATAGGGTTAATGTCGGGCAAATTTCTTGGCCAGTCGAGAATATCTATTTTTTTTAGCTAAAAATCTTTTAATTCTTTGTACACGATGGCACAGCATGCCATCATGCATAAAAATTGGCTCTTCTAGTTTCTTGAACCATTTTTTTAGTTGACGAAGCAGTTGGGTTTACAAAACTTTCTGGTATTTTTCGTCATTCATTGTACCTTCGACAACGTAAAAGGTCTCTGGTCCCTGATGACTGATCACTGAACATATCATTACTAAAGGAGAATGTTTAATTGTCGGCACAATGCAGTCTGGCTTATATTTCTCATTTGACCTTCGCCGTACGAGCTGTGATTTGTCGACTAATACTTGGAAAAGAGATTTGTCCGAAAAATACACATGTGAAATATTACAGAATTTAGACTGAACAATATCTACAGTGCAAGAACAACTTAAAAATAGTCATCCAGCATTTAGAAACATCATCCAGTCATCAATCGTGAAAACCTTGTATTTTTGTGTCCATTGGTATGCTTTGATATCATAGCAGGTGTAAGTCTTGATTTGCGTTCTGGTCTACATCCAATAAGACACTCTTCTGCTAACCCCCGCGGCACTGTTCTTTCCGAAACTTCAATGCTGGAGCTTCAATAACATTTTTTTCAAAAAGTTTCATTGGCATTTTTCGATTCTCAACGCAAATATTACGGATATTTTTAAGTCATTTCTCTCGGTCGTGATTCTCCGACGACCGCACGCACCTTTGCGTTTTGCTCCCAGATCTTCATTAAGGTCTACTTTTTTTTTCTATGCTGTACAAAACTTTGAAAAACTCCCACCATTCGTGCTATTTGGTATTATGACATATTTTGTGCTTCCAGCATGCCGGAAATTTGACCATTTGTTATTGGCGACAAGTAGGTCCCTTTTACAATTCTTAAATTGTTTTTTTCACATAATATGACCTCAGTAAATATATACTTTGACTTTAACTCACCTAATGTAATCGAAAAAAGTTAAACCTGTTCAAACACGTAATAATGTTGAATTGCACTGTTGAACTAAAACTCTGTTTTCGTCGATTATACGTAAATTTGGCGAAAACCAGCGTGAAAAATCGATTACTAACATTACGAGTGTTGCCAAAACGATGAGAAGTGCCCGCGATATTCAAAAACTCAGGTTTTACCAACATATCAGCAAGAAGTTCATAGCCACAACAAGAGACGTATGAAAAAAGTAGATTCGCAGCATGGATCTAATAATATGGCAAGGGACTGTACATAGGTAGCCATTATCGATAATTTCTCTCAGTGTATTTATCTATGATGAACAACATTTTTCGTTGCAGAATAGTAGAGATTACATACGAAAACTATTGACCCGAGAAGATTGCTCTTCAAAAGCCAAAATCGGACTCGTGTGTCTCGGGCTAATTCACGGAGGCGCGCTCTTTACTCGGGACGTGCGTTTCATTTCGCAAAGGTCCGCCGTGAATATTCAACGCGAGGGCCTTTGTCCCGCACTCATGACCAGCGAAATTCCCTCTGCCACGTCCCGCGGAATCGTCCGAGAAAACGTTGGGGACAATACATGCAGGTATGCCAGCTATGTTTCCAGGTAATGGCGGCCCGTTTGCGCGACCTCGCCGCGAACCGTCCAAATAACCCAAAGAAACGTACGTAAAAACGGCCCTCTTTCCTAACCCTTTCGCCAACCCCCGTCCCTCGACCAAGAGCATTCGTTTCGTCTCTTATTTCGAGAATCTTTGGCGCTTTCATTATTCAACCAAGAATTTCGCGGTGTTATTTCGTACTCGCGTATTTCACCTGTTAAAACTGCAATTACCACATCGCCACAATTTCCTGTGAACAGCACATAAATATACGAAAATAATATGTAATCAACTTTTCTTCCATTCCTTTTTTCGAAAACCTTTTTTTTTCTTTTTTCTGAATTTTGAACCAATCAATATTTATTCCACAAGCTGCATTATCAAACAAATAATTAATATTACTTTTTACAAAAATTTACGTGTAGAACGGAAAACACAATGGGAATATGCATGAAATTTTTTAAAACGCCGCGACAGATAGTCATGAATTTTATTTCAACACAAATTCAATGTTCGCAGTTGTTACAGCACGAAATTTTCCTCATGTTCCGTAATTGTCACGTGAAAAAAGTTGGAAGATAAAGAAACTCTCGTACATCAACTTCAGCTTTAGTGAAGGGCCATTAATATGAGAAAAGTTGAATGCGAGATTCGGATGTTCTGTCAGCAGCGAAAAACGTTTATTTATTGTATCCCAACTTTCGTAAGACGCCATCAGAAACTCCAACACGTTGAACGAGAAAACTTTAATAATATTCGAATTCCGAAATACTTGCAAAACATTGGCCAACTTGATAAAGTTCTGGAAAATTGATGCCTATACATAAGCAGAATTCTGAAACGCATAATTTTACTCGTCCTTTGCTAAGTTTCTTTGGAAGAATCAGTAAAAAATTTTCTAAAAGACCTGAAGTTTTTGAAAATCTTGGTTTTTCCAATTTAAAAAAAAGTTGATTTTTGATTTTTTCCCTAAAATGAATAATAAAAAATCAGAACGAAAGGCTTGGATGAATAATTTGAAGTTTATTTTTTTCAAGGGCACCTCGTACGACTTTCATAAAAAATCTTGCATCTGGCAATCAGTTGAAACATTTCAGTTATTGTAAATAAAAATTTTCACCGAAAATGATAAAAGAAAAAAAAATGACTACCTCTGCATCAACTACCAAGCCCAATAATAATTATAAATAATTCCACCGAAAAAAAACCCATGATTATAACCTTCAATTGTAAAAATAAACCCCCCGTGAAAATCAGATTACACGTTACTCGAGCATCGCATGCTCGTAATTGAAGGAAAAATCATCCCATCCACTCCCACAAATCGAAAAACGCGACTCGATTGCCACGGTTGTGACAAAAGGTAGATAAAAAGCAAAGGCCCGAACTCACAGAGATAATTGTAAATTAATCGTCACCGCGGGGAATAGGCGAAAAAAGAGCTTCGCTAGGGATAAAGTGACAAATGAAACGTGCGCTCGGGCGAAGAAAAAGTGTGAAATGAATGATGTCGTAATACGGAGCTCTCACGTGCGAAAACGAGAAAAAGTGGAATAGCTCTGGTGTCATTTTCCGCGCGGGCATATTTATACGGCCCCGGTAATTTTGCAATTTCATAGCGTCGGCGCGAGAAAGAAAATGACGACTCGCTTTTTTACAGAGATCATTCGTATCAAGGCTCTGAGTATTTCTTCTACAACAATAATTTTGATTTCCACAAAAATAAGATAGACCCAGCAAGTTTTTTTTTCTGGGTTTATTTGTGGGTTCAACGACATGATATCTATTATTTGTTCATAACAATTTCTTCTTCTGGCTAGAAAATTTACACTCAGAGTTGAATGTAAATTAGAGGGGCGGGGGGGGGGGGGGGAGGCTGATTTAGAACCTCGAAAATGACACGATATCTGACACAGTTTTTAAAGCCACATATCTTACGAAATGTTTCAAGTACTGTTATATGCAATGTCACCTCGTCCTCCTTTTTCCTTTTCAAATTTTCAACGGCTTAAATAATGTAATAATAGCCAAAAACGGCCAATTTTTAAAATTCCTGTTTATCGACCAACGTTCCATTCTTCTGTCGAGAAAAGCCGATATCTTAAGAATAATTACAATGTTATCAGATTCTTACAATCCGAAAAATAAATCACAAAATCAAACAAAGATTTACAACCACCTTACCAATAATTAGTAATGAATATAATGAGTAGAAGATCCGCATGACGAAATCCAGTCAACACTATGTATAATATGTAATGAAATTCTTGAGGGACAAATAGATAGACAAGTGTCCTCGCCCAGGAGGGAACAAAATGATTCAACGAAAAAGTTTGAATTCATGATTCAACGTATCACTCATAATATTTAAACACGAATTATTACTTTTTAAGTGTGTCACATTTCACTTGTATTTTTTTTCCTTAAATCTCTCTCCGAATCTAGGATTCTAACTCCATCGAAATCAAACTTATGTCTTGGATGGGTACATATTTGCAATATGGTTGGGAATCACTTTCTCCTTATTCTTCTCAATAGACCTTTTATGTTCGTTAATTCTAGTCTTTAATGCCCTTTTTCTCTGACCAATGTATGTTGAGTCACAATTAATACAATCAATTTTATAAACAAACCCAGTTCTCTCTTTGTGTTCAATTTTATCTTTACCCTTCTCAATGACTATTTATAATAATTTATTTGGAGGTTTATGAATCACTTGTAAATTCTTCCTTTTCAAAAAATTATTTATATCATGAGAAAGATCACCATAATACGATAAAATTTTCTTTTTATTACGAGGCTCTTTATTAGTAATTTGTTTTGAAACACGTGACCCATTCATATTTAGTTTATTATTTTTAATCTTTCTCAATCTGATTTCTATATATTTCTTGATGAAATCTCTGGGATGAGAATTTTCCATTGAAATATTTCTTACTTTTTCTATATTTTTTCTATGAAAAAATACACAGTAAAAAAAATACGGAAATTTCCTATACCATGGTCCTGCCAATTTACTATTTTTTCATGTTTCACATACTTGAATAGGAAGATTTCATTATAACATGGAATTTTAGTATAAATAAACTGAAAAATTCTAGCTGCGTATAGTAAAATTATAGTAAAATTTCACCACAAGGTAATGGTTAATAGCTTTCGTATCGGTACAGTAAAATTACCACAAATTTTTTTTAGAGTGTACGCGAGAAGTGAGAATAGCACATTTCAAGTACTGTTGAACTAGGTCATAGATAATCAAACATTTCAGAGAAAATTGATTTTCATGTTCTTCGATAATGTCAAACAATCAAATTTCTTGCACTCCCAGGGCACTACTACACTGTTAAAAATGATTAAAAATTTTCCATATCTTTATGTGGTATTTTTTCCATACTTTGTATGGGAAAGTATGATACCATACTTTATATGGAAGAAATTCTATAATTTGGAAAAAAAATTTTCTATACTTTGGATTACCATAATTTTATAGTAATATTTCCTTCTTTATGTTGTATTTTTTCCATACTTTGCATGGAAAAGTATAAAGTCATATTACGTATGGAAAAATTTCCAGAAGTTGTCGAAGGATTTTTCTCATACTTTGGACTACCATAATTTTATACTGATTTTCCTATTGCTATTTGGTACTTTTTCCATACTTTTTGTGGAATAGTATAACATCATACTTTATATGGAAAAATTTCCTGACACTTGAAAAAAAGATCGAAAATTTCTCATATCTTTATATGGTACATTTTCCATACTTCGTATGCCAAGTTTCGTACCATACTTGACATGGTAGAAATTCCATAATTTACCAAAAAATTTTCCCTGCTTCAGGATTACTACAATGCTATGGTAATTTTTCCTTCTCTGCGTGGTACTTTTTCCATACTTTGTATAGAAAAGTATAGTATCATACTACATATGGAGAAATTTCCACAAGTTGTGGAAGAATTTTTGCCATTCTTTGAATTGCCATAATATCATAGTCTCTAAACTAATATATAACTTGAAATCAATTAAAATAATTAATAACTTTTAAGCGATAAAGTATAGTTGAATAATAGTTGTTTGTTGTACTTGAGAGTAAATTTACTTTTTTGAGTGTTTGAAGACCACAGCTCATATTCAAATTCTGAAAATCCGCGTGCTTTTCCAAACACTCACCAGATGGCTGTTGGATTTTTTTTCTCATATTTCAAGTTTTGTTGAGAATGCTTAAGTTTGAGAAATGTACCTAAGAAATTTAAAATCATACTCAACAAGATCATTTCTGTCGTAAATCTTTCATTATTCTCGCCACAGAGGCAGCGCTAATGCAATCACGATGATGAGAAACAATATCCCATATTTAAATCTAGACTGGGAAAATAGTGTCTGGAGTTAAAAGGATATTTCGATAATAGTTTATAGGAAAAATCTCACACAGGGTATGAGTAGAAAGCTTCCAATACTTTTATGGAAAGTTTTCATACCAACATGTGGAAAATTTACTATCGCACATGGGAAATTGCAATAGCTACTTATGGGCAAAATCCCATACAGTATATAGGTTAAAAACTTCCAATACTTTTATGGAAAGTTTCCATACCTATATATGGAAGAATTTTTTATTTCGCACATGGGGAATTTCATTAGCTACTTATGGGTAAAATCCCATACAGTATATGGATTAAGAACTTCCAATACTTTTATGGAAAATTTGTCGAATTTTTTTCAACAGTGTAGCTTGAAGATTCTCTACTGGCGTACATGATAGCGGTCGTTTTTTTTCATCTGAAACATTGAAATCAAAAATATTTCTGCATGTTAGGAGTTTATCTTCTATTCGAGCCAAAAAAATTCATAAAAATGATAAAAATGCAATTTTTTCACCTTACAGTTACTCGAAAAAATCTTCTAAACAGTGAAGGTCTGCGCCTTGAAGAAAGGCTGCAAGTTCGAGCCTTTCTTCGAGACGCGTGAGCGCCGGCGGGCGAAAGCGAATTTCGATTGCGCAAAAATACGGTGCACGCGAAACGGCCTTCTTTGGCATTTTTCCTGCGGGAATAACGGGGCCGCCGGCGGCGTTCGCGTACATACGTTTTCATTAGGCGCGCACTCCGTGTTTGGCAAGTCGCGTCCGTGACGAGAGCGCGGAAATTTATCGCCACCGTTGTACGTGTTTTCCAGCCCCCGATGCAAATTTAAGCTGTTGCGTCATATTAATGAAATTTCCCGAACGGTGCGTAAATCTTGTGCTTGTTCGTGCTTTCGACCCCCCCCCCCCGGCACCAACACTTTTCCACCTCTATTAGGCCTGCCATCCCCAGCTGAGAACTTTTCTTCACAGGAAAAAGTTCTGAAGGAAAATTGCAAAAGTGCAAATATCGAAAAAGATATTTTCAAAATTTCCCAGCGATTGTGACGAATATAAAAATACTCATAAAGTTTCTCAACAATTGAGAAATTAATGCGAATCGGAAAGGAATCTTGAATATTGAATATATAATACGAACGAAATACCATTAAACAAAATTGAAAAAGAATTTTGGAATCTTTTATTGACAACCTTATTTTTACTTTCAAAGAAAGGAAAGCTCGTAAAACGACAACAGGCTCTAATCGATATTTTTCCATAAATTACTGATTTTTGATAGGAAATAAATTTCCTGGCGCTTCCTTTACTGTCGGCATGTTCGAAAAGTGCCATACATCACCGTGAATGCCGAACTTTCTTTATTCTCGATAAATTTATTCCGTCATAAACTTCAGAAAACGAGAATCATTAGGATTCAGTTGATAAATAGAAAGTAAATCCTATAAATTGAGAACGTAAAGCTTGGATATTTCATTGTCTATTGCAATATCAAATGTGTGTTGGATAATATTGGTAATAGTCGTTAATCCGATGAACGAGATGATAAGATAGTTGGTTATTGATAGTTCGAAATTTCTCTTAGCAATGTCGACATTCATCATAGTCAATTTCATTATTTTGTTCCTATTTTTATGATATGTTAGATCAAGAAAAGCAGCAAGTTTTTCAGGTTTGGAATAATCATAGAATCATATGATGACATTATTCATTTCTCGGCAAGTTTCTTTATAACATAGTTTTGACTCGATTAATGTTATCTAAATAATAAAATACTTGAATGCATGTTCATTCCAATAAAGTACGTAGAAATATTCGAACTCAACTATCAATCTGGCTGAAATTGGCAAATAACCAGGAACCTATCGAAACATTCAAATTATTCAAAATCCCTTTCTCCATGAAACGCGATAAACCACCTCTACAAAACTGTCACAAAGGAGAACTCTCGAACCTCATCAATCTCACTCGAACTCCCCATAAACCCTTAACAATGGCCAGAAATAGGGCCAAGATCAGATGACTTACACCAATCAATAATAAAATTGTACCAATTACAAATGTGTTTGGCCCGGATCTTACGATTTCAAAAAACAAAAGTTAAAAAATCTTTTCACATTTTTGTTAAAAAAGCATCACTATTTACAGATTTCACACATCAAAGAAAATCTAAATAGGTCACTTTACCACTATGTTGCCGAAAATCACTGAAGTGCCTAACACTTTTTTCACATCTCTCAAAATCAGAATGGCATCTTCTCTTTTTTTCAACAACTTTTTTAACATACATAAGTGGGTTGCTCAATTTCCCACAATAATGCAATATCTGGAAGGAAAAATGCTCCATCTTCCTTATTTCATATTTAAGTGTCTTAATTTATACTTTTTGAGTTTGTTGGATTTAACACCGTGTAGCATAGTTTTTTCATCGGCGAGCTTTGTAAAACACCCGCAAATCACGTAATCCCCTGTTGATTTGCCGCCAAAGATGGCCCTTTCCGGAAAAAAAAACCCTTTACCTATTGCCACGAGAAACTCGCCAAAAACCCATCAATCTTCAACCCACAAAAAACCGCCGCAACCAAAAACCTGCGTTCTCGGTGACACCTTAATCCTGGTCTGCTCCAGGAAACAAAGAGAACAATCTCCAAACAACAACGACCGAGAATCCCCATACACATTGTCGCCGCCTTATTCAATGGTATTTTTGCCCACTGCTTGAGTAATAACTATTAATCGCGAGACCATCAGAATGAAAGAAAAACCACGCACCACGCATTGTTGCGCGATAGAGATCCAAGAGATAGAAGGCAAGATGAACAAAACGAAGGAGAAAAATCCAAAGAGGAAAGAGAAAAAAGATTTTTTTTTGCAACGTTGACAAATTAATCTATGCGATAAATGCTTACAAATCGCTAACGCCTTAGTTGCAGGTTTACTGGAATCTATTGAAATCAGTAAAGTCGCTAAATTGAATGGATTCTCGAGTCGATTTACTCAGGTAAACATCGATTTCAGCAACAAAGAAGGTTACGTTTTGAAGCGAAGCCGCTTTGCGACATTGGCACGATATTGTGACACATGCAACCTTACGCATTGAAATTCTTATAAAACGGCAAGTGTCGCATATTTTCCGGTTAAAAGATAATATTCCTTCAATTCCGGCAAGTTTTTGCATACCAAATTTGAAATTCTCTATTTCAATGTTTTGCCTCAAGCTGACAGTTCGCAGCTAAAAACTTTCCTCTGCAAAATACATAAACCCATTTCCATTCGACCAATTATAGCTGAAAACCTTTTCGCCTGGGGGATTTCGATGAAAATCGCTGTAACGATTGCAAAATCGATTGAATCCTCGA
The DNA here is from genome assembly GCA_028476575.1 of Platygaster robiniae. NCBI lineage: Eukaryota > Metazoa > Arthropoda > Insecta > Hymenoptera > Platygastridae > Platygaster > Platygaster robiniae. The sequence continues at coordinate 24,917,966 of CM052021.1, forward strand.
ATCATCGTGTCACTCGCTTTTTAATGCAAACGAGACATAACGCGACCCAATGAATGGCCCCGTCGATGCCGTCGCTGGTAATCATATTATTCGAATCTCGCAGAGTGTTCCCTCTCGACCTTTAACGCCGCGATCTCTCACGCCCGAGCTCGAAAAACCTCCCGTTCAACGAGCCAACCTGCGGAGACGACGTTCTGTCGTGTGATGCAACCGCCGGTCCCTCTTAACCCCCTCCCCCTCCACACTCCACTCAGTCCTACGTAGGCCAGAATGAGAGAAATCCCTGATGCACGATGCACGAGGCGAAGAAGCAAAGAATGAAAACGCGAGAGCTGGCACGACCGAGGCTCCGCGTAAAAAAAAGGATAGAGAACGGCATCGCGATAGGGCAGAAAGAGAGGAACGAGCGAGGGCAGCAGCGTCGCTCCCACGGAGCCTCAAGCCTGCTCAAGCCTCACCTCCGCCTCACAATCGGAATCAAGCTCTTTCTCTGTTCATCTTCTCTCGCTCCCTCCAGGGCCCATCATCTTCCCCCTCCTGCCTTGCTCCTACCATCTTACTCATCCACGACTGCATTCCTCGTGCCAGTCAGTTTCGTGAACCTTTGTGGTTTACAAACCAGAGGTTCATGAAATTTTTGTTTAATCAATCCGAGGGATGCATGATTATTTGTAAAAAGGTCGACTATGATAAGCCATGATTCTTTGTTCGATCGTAATGATTTGTGTGTTGGAATTTATTTCATAAGGTCATTTCGAGGATATTAGATAGACAGGATTAGAAACTGCACTGCTTTCCTATTGTTTGCGGCATTCCGAAATATGTCGGCGATGATGGTGGGGATCGAGGTCCGTGCGCATAGCGACAAAGAAATATTGACATTCGGTCGCAGTTCGTACTGACCGTATTTGGAATTATTAGTATTCGAAATTTGTGATTGTTGAAAAGACCAGACCCCTCAAAAACACTACTCTTATCTTCAGGCTTGATTATGAATGTTACTGGTGTTTCCTGTGGCTACAACAGGAGGCTTGGAAAACCGCGCTATTTTAAAGGGTAATTCGTGGATAAAACCCCTTGTTAGCCTGGAAAAGAAATCGCCCCTTGGATAATCACTGACTGAAATTAAATGCAAGAAGAAAAAGCCGGGGAATTAAGGGGGCTGGGAGGGGGTGGAAGAAAGGCGCGATCCGATCAGCATTTTGTCTCCCGTAATTTCCGATTTCGCGCGACGACCGTTGGCATCGGCGAGCGAATGAAAAGTCGATTCCAATTAACAAGGCTATTATGCAAGCCGAACCGGGCGAAAAGACGGAATCATTTGCGTGGCCCTCTCGGACGTGCGCAAATTCCCCTCCATCGTTTCCGGAGCTTTCCATAACACGGCTTTTTTCGATCCGATTAAAAGCGCCCTGCGATTCAACACCCTCCCACCCAACTTGCATTTTCTCACAAGGTGGAGAAACAAAGATCCCCCCCCCCCCCCAGTATCATTAACCGTGTAGACATTGAGACAGTCGTGTAGTTCTTTTACGATTTTTGATTTGTTATGTATTAAACAATAAGGAGAAGAACGATAAGCTTTTTCTGCACATTTAAAAAATCAATTGTATTCAGTGAAATAAATATTCGACTCAATCAAATGGTTAAAAGTGAAACGAGTTATTTTCAATAGTTAAAAAACTTTCACAAATCTGAATTCGATTGTCCCTTGCTTTGAAAACTGGATTTTTAAATCATGAACTTTTCAGTCGAGGAATTGTTCAAAATGCCCCCCGCCACCCGCCATATACACTGAACACTAGAAATTTATTGAACCACAATCCCCATAATTTCGCTCATACCGTTCGTCGAATTTACTCATAAATAGAAAACATCAGTAGCTCTTAGTAAGGGCTATGCGCTTATATGTGATTTCGTGGGTAAAAAGGCGAAATTACAGCACTAATTACTCGAATCCCGCGACCTGTCACAATCCTCATAATCACGCTCGCACCGTTGTAAAAATTCACGAAAAATTGAATGGACATCGGTAAATATTGATTAGGGTTATGTACTAATATACAATTTCGCTGGTAAATTCGCAAAATTACAGAATTTTATAGCTCTAATTACTCGAGGAATCTCGCGACCTGTCACGTTTCAAAGCAAGTGTTTCCAGCAATTTGACAGCATCTAAAGAGTTCGGAAAGCTGCTATACAACATGATGGATACTTATGTAAACAACAAGAAAAAATATAACTCTAATATTTACTTTACTCTTTATTCCTAGTGAAAATGATATGACCTTATGCCCATAAATACTATCATGAACGTATATCATCAGTACGAATAACGAAGGAAATAATGAGTAAACGTTACCAATGCCAATAAAATGCTCCATAATAAATCTCAAGTTGCAAAGACAAACGCTGAACAAAAATCATTTCTCCCTAATTGCACGACCTCGTATCACTTTCCTCCCCTGCAGCAATGAAGAAACCGAACACAGAAATTTTTGTCTTTTTTTTCTTTCAGAAATCGCTGATTGATAGCTAGATTAAGTTCATTTTTTATGTCAATAGGATTTCTACAGATATCTCGTTTCGAATAGAATAGGCTTTTCGATAAAAATGATAACTTAAATGCGTCAACAATATTTTAGTTGGGCTCGACTCTTCATTGAAGTTTGCTACCTTGTAACACTTTCAGGATAATTAACTGTCTAATTTAGGAGCGAGCATTGAAAAAAAGGAATGTATTCTTTCCCTTACTGTGGCTAACTGTAACATTTAGTTTCCCGTCCAGTAAAAACCACGAAAAATGGAAAAAATCCTCTTCCTCTCGCAGAAACGAAAGACCACGTTTTCCATTATTGATACAGTCCTCTCGAATCGAATTCCCTCCAAGATTTCCTCTTTCGGGTCACTTTTTCGAAGCCCGGGCTCAAAGCTCCCGCGGATTCAGTGGAAATAAAAGCGGAATGGTATTTCAATATCGAGTTACAATGGTGAATTAGGGCCAGAGCGTGACTTGATAGAAAAGACGCCGTGAGAGCGCCAATAGACCGGCAAAAGTCTTCGATGAAAACGAGACGAAATCCTACCACACGTGAAATATGGAAGCGACGTTTGCACGGGAGCAGAGAAAGTCGCCAATTTCAAATTGGACTTTTGAGTTCGCGCTCACCCGAGGTAATAATTTTTATGCAAATGAAACACAATCGACGGGTACGGTGAAAAATAAATTCGACTCGCTCGTAAAATAAATTACGATTTCCCAAGTCGCGCTTTTTGCTTCGTTTTCTCGGGGCGAAATTTTTCCGCGATTGCGAGAGTGATCAGGACTGTAAAATGTATGAATGAATGCGAAATCTAGAGGCCGGGGAAATAAATTACATCTACATCGGAAAAACGCAACCTGTTCAATTATTTCGATTGAATAATTGTAGCAGCGACTAGTATAGCGTTTCCTTTTTTCCACGTGAGTAATTGAGTAATTGCAATGGACAAATTTGTTCCGAGTAAATTATTTTGAAAAGACAAGAAATTATCAGTGTTTATATTTGTATTTGCTTCAAGGTATAAACATCGTAGTTTGATAACTTTTATTTACTTTTATATTGAAATTCAAAAACAGTATGATCAACAAACATCAAACATTTTACAAGCATTTTTGTTTCTCATGTTATAAAAAGTTATTCATTTACTCGTTTTTTTTCATACATCTAAAAATTCAAGAAATATTTGTTATCCACTAAATAGCACACTCTTTTCTATTTATTTTTCAAAGATAATTCCTTTCAAATGCTGCATGGTCGCCATTGTGCTTGAGATGGTCTATTCAGATGGCCCAATTTTCAATGACGCGTTCGAGCATTTCGATCTGTATAGCTTGAATTACGCTCGTGATGTTGGCTTCCAATTGCTCAAAAGAATCAAGCTGATTCGCATAAACCTTTGACTTAACATACTCCCAAAGAAGAAAATCCAAAAGCGTGATATCGCACGATCTAGGTGGCGAATTGACCGATCAGAAACGTGAAGTTAACTGTTCACCGAATTTTTATCACAATAAATCCATTGTTTCCGGAATGAGTTTTTGCATGATGAAATAGCAAACAATACTGAAAAAAAATTCAATGACAGCTTAACATTATTCACGCACAATCTATTTAAAAATTCTTTTCGAAAAGAAGTCTATAGATGAATTGCCCTTTTTTCTGGTTGTTATATTGTTCAACGAAATGAAATTTCGAAACAAAAATTTGAATTCAGACAGGTCGGGTTTGCAAATCCTGTCGAAACAATTGACGTGAAGGGGGAGGTATATTTTTTTGGCTCTTTTTGATTGCTCAAGATTTTCCAATGCAGTTTTTTTCAGTAGAAGGTTTATTCTTGCTTCGTTTTACATTATTTTTCACTAAAAATTACTATAACCCCCATGGCTTGAATATCGTCTTGACGTTAAAAGTGCATGGACATACGGGTTAACGGGTTTCACTAAAAAGGATAATACATATTCAGTCAAACTTTTGTTTTTTCATAATCAGACTCTTTTTCGATTTCCCAGTCAATGTGATTTAATTGTTCCAACGTTTCAATTGTGTGATCCTAGTACTGGTCTAAATACAATAATAATTGTCATTACAAATATTAATGGTTTTCATCATGAAAACGATCGTTGGAAGCCAATATCAATGGGTTAAAAAATAATAGACTTCCTTTTAACTTCCCATTTTCTTTCTCGAGCTTTCGGCTTTTATTAGGCCCTCTTCAGGAGCTATCAAAATTTGCAATAACAATTAATCTATAAACATTAATATCCCATTTTAACTAATTCTCTCTACTTACATTTTTCACTTCCATGAATTCACATTAACATTCAAGAAATTGATCATTACAATAATTCGTCATCATAGACTTAGTCAAATTTTCTTCACTATAAATTACACCAAGAAACAAACTCAACAGCTTGCTAACAAGAACTGAACTTAATGTTACAAACGTCGGCATCTATAAAAGTCATATCTAAAGAACGAACTGATAATCATATTTTCAAACATCCATCATAAATAGAACTCAAAAATCTAGTGTCATCCTGCTTATTCAACGTGTTTTTAGTTCCCTTAATGAATACCATTTTAGAAACCATTCTTTTCTTATAATTCCCTTCTTTATCCAGAATTTTCACATCTTTCCATTTAAAATCATGATCATTTTCTATTCTATGATGAGTGAGGACTGAATGATTTCCAGTTAAATGACGAATATTACTTTCATGTTCAGATATTCTGGTCTTTAAACATCTTTCTGTCTGTTCTACATAGCTAAAATTACAATTTCCACAATATATTTTATAAACAACATCCTGCTGATCCATTTTCATTAATTTATCTTTCTCCCTTTTAATGATTCTTTGATTTTATTTATTATTCGTCCTATAAATTATTTCTATTCCATATTTTTTAAATAAATTATAAATCTGCGGATGCAAACTTTCAATATAAGGCAAAACTAAATTCTTCTCTGTATAAATATGTCTATTTTTGATTCTATTCATTCCAAATTTCAGAAAATTCATCCTTATATTAACATTCTTCAAAATAAACTCAATAGGGTAATTATTCATTAACAATAAATCAACAATCTTATCTAAATTCTTTCGATGAAATCTCGAGTCAGATAATTCTAGAACCTTGTCCAGCAAACTAAAAACAATTGCTTTTTTCTGATGCAGCGGATTTTGAGAATAAAAATCCATATACCGTCCAGATGAAGTCGGTTTAACAAACCAATCAAATAACAACTTACTTTTCTCCCTAATTAACTTCAATTATTTCATAACCCATTGATATTGGCTCCCAACGATCGTTTTCATGATGAATATTTAAATTGGGGGAGTGTAAAGAATCTATTAAATATCAATGATTTCCTCACCGTTCACTCAGAGCCAATTTCAATGGTTGACATAATAAAACCTTGCCTTCACTTGAAGATTTTATTGTATACAAGCTTTCGATCCTATTTCAGGATCCCCATCAGGAATCTTAGAAAGTGGCGACTCAGATTATCCTCACCAACATCCATTATTGATCAAATCGAGGGGCCATCCACTCTGGAAATCAATGATTCTTTATGCTTAAAATCGATTCAAACTTTGACTGTACTCGAGCGGATCTGGGTGATTCAAGCTTGTACTGATGCGGAATCAGTTGGAATCAGCCGAATCAACAATGTACAAGTTTGGAATCAGGCTCCAAATATTTTGAACCATGCTGAATCAATCAAAATCAATGAAAAATGAGCCGCTCAGTCGGAATCGATTTTCGAGTAGATGGCCCCTCGGATCAAATTTACAATCTAAAAATTGCCCTTCTTAACATAATTAAACCATGGTGGCCCGGGCAGAGAGGAGCGTCATGATCGGATATCAAACCGTTAAATCGTTATTACTTTCCAAACTTTCACACAATCAATGAATCGACAATGATTTATCCCAAATGTCCAAAAATTCTAGATAAACTTAGAAACAAGCGGAAAAATCTTATAACAAGATGCTCGCTTCCTGGACCTAGGATAATGTATCAAAAAAGTTGCTCACCTAAGCAGCGGCGTCGTGTTCCGTCTGTCGGAAAAAAAGGTCCAGGTGGCGATCAAAGTTCGCTGTGGCCGTAGTCCAGAACGTACGTAACGTACGTAGGGAGCGAAATAAGTCAGGACCCCCCACGGTCTGACTCGTTCCGGCTTCTCGCGCACTTTCCACTCGCGACGACGTCACACACCACGACACTGCTCACTGCTAATTCCCAGAAAAAAGAAAAAAATATGTAACAGGCTCAACTCTTATTTCTCTTATAATAATTATCATAAATTATGCGGACTCACTCTCCCTAGAATCATTTCACTTAACATAGAGCTATTTTTGATTGGCAACATTTTCCTGTTGACTAATCTTTTTCTGCATTATGAAAAGACATTTACTACGTTTTAAGTGAATTCTCGTGTTTTGTTGTACTTTTTTTGTTACACATTGGTAGTTTTTTTCAATTGAATGTAATTTTGCGTGTATTTCTTTTTGTGGCTCTCGTATTTTATTCTATTTTTCCAAACTTTTATTACCTTTTTATTTTTGATTGTATCATTTAGCACGATTAAATGCGTTTACGAAAAATTTACTGCATTTGTTTTTTCTGAAATATAGCCTTTTGTTGATTGAGAATGAGTAGCAAGTTAATCTCCGATCAATGCAAATTTACTGTATGAATCTAAATTTTTGCTTTCGAGTAAATCTACGTGATTCATTTTTTTTGCGTGGTTGAGCTAGCTTTACATTATGCTAGCACGACCAATGACATTAATTTCAAAAAGTAGTAAATTGATGTCTGACAGATAAAAATTAACTGTATTATTTATTATCCTCGATTGAAGTACATCCTAAAAATTTTTATGTATTTTTCGTAAGGGTTATCTCCGCTCGATATTATTCGTAAACGTATTAAATTACTTTAGTTTACAAATTTTTCAACGATTGTGACTACCTCGGGAAAAACGAGTTTTTTATGATAAGTTGGGGTCGATAAGTACGAAAATAACTGTCGTTTATTTTTCCGAATAAGCGTTTTCATGATATTAGCGAAAAACATGTTTTTCAGCTTTTATCAAGTTATTTCCAGGAATTTAAAAAACGATCAACTCTGTTAACGTGAAATTTGTATCATTTGAAAGGTGTCATTTGTTAGCTTTACGGCGATATGCTGTTTTTGTTAATCGGAATAGTAGTTTATGAGTTATAGGCGCTGAAAGTCGAAAAAAGTGAATGCATGAACATGAGCAGTTCGAACGTGCACCTGTAAGTTAAAGACTACTATTTCAATTGACAAAAACAGTATACCTTTGTAAAGTTTATAACTTTACCTTTCGAACAATGATGGGAAGAGTGAGGAATATTTTTTTGGTGAGCATCAAGTTTTTTGTTACGATCAAAAAATGTTCTATAGCAGCTAGAAATTTTTTTTCTCTTATATTAACTTATACATTTTTTCCGTTTAATTCTAAACGTTTGGAACTTCAGGCACATGCAATAACTGAGAAAAGGGCCGAAAAGCGCGTTTTTTGCAAGTGATTTGGAAACTTCTTTTTGTAAAAATAAATGGCAGTTATTTTTGTACTCAGCGATCCAAAATTAGTGTCAAAAATGCTTTTTTCACAAGGCACATTTTTATGTAACCTAGGTTAGTCTTTAATATAGAGGATTTGAGTGATGTTTCTTTTTGTGCGGTTGTGCTAACTTAATCTTAAGATATCACGACTGGCTATATTTTTGCTAATATTGATGCAACAAATTTTCAGAAAACATGACATTAGAATCTAAAATTGTTGTTTTAAGAATATTTTTTTTTTTGTAATTTTTGTATTGTGCTGTCATTTTTTGGTGGCTGTGCTTAGCCTAATCTAAGGCTATTCATAGCAATTTTACCATATTGTATCAGAACTAATAAACCGATAGGATTATTGTAATTTTTCAATTCTTCAGTATTTGGAAAACCACAAAGTCTATAGAAATCTTCCATAATGGTTGGTAAATAGTAAACATTTGCATGCAAAAAGTAACACACCAGTATAGTACATCTTGAGTATGGAAGAAATTGCACTTATAAGTATGGAATAAGTGCAAATGTTTTTAACAATATACTACAACTGACTATATTTTTGAAAAAACTGATGCAATAAATTCTTGGGAATAGTATTAAAAAGTGCAATATACTCTCAAATCTCGTTTTTTCTTGCTCACATGAGTCGAATCAAATTAACCCAGGTAAAAATTTTGCCTTTGAAAATAATCCTTGACAACACTTGGGCAACTTCATAAACTCTTGGACAACACCCGCGTGATGCTTGAAAAACCTAGACGACTCGATGAAAACCCTTGTTTTTGTGAAACAAATTGATGACAATACTTGGAAACACTGATCGTCAAAGAATCAGATTAGTATAGAAAAAATTGCATTTAGTTAAACATGAAGAAAAACAATTATCATACAACAGATACATTTTGGGGAACAATGCAATTAAAAAACAGTAGGTATCGGAAATCATTGTTATTCATCAAATATTTAAGTATGCAAATGTTTATTTTAAGTGTTGTTTATTATAATTAAATGGTGGTAAATGTGTAGTGAAGCTCCATCCATGAGAATGAGATAAAAAAAAACTTTGTTTTTTCAAAAATGGTGTATTTCACCTTAATACTTACAACTAAATCGGGGGAATTGCAAAAAATCGGATATTTATTTATAAATCAAACGAATAAATAATGGTGTTTGAGCTATCTTGTTGAGCCTATTTTTGCCAAATTATGAGTATAAAAAGGTGAAATAGGGTACGTATTTAGTATCTGACCATATTGGAGTTTGTTGTTAAAGTGTTATTGTTAAATTTAACTGTCAAAACATAAAGATCATAAGTGTCAAAAAGTGAGGTTAAATGACTTTTCTCAGGACTTGTAATCAGCTGTGCGACTGCTTCTTTCGTTTTCTTGGTTTCGCGCGTTCTAAAAAAAAAACCTAACTCGCAAAATCTCGCCTTTCGCGAAAATCCCGTTTTCGTAAATTTTTGCGAGAAGTGGCATTTTCTGGGTTTGGTTTTTTTTTAGAATGCGTGAAAAATATCAGATTTTTTGCATTTCCCCCGATTTAATTCCAATTTCTATGGTAAAATACACCGTTTTTTAAAAAACGAAATTTTTTTTTATCTCATTTTCATGGAAGGAGCTTCAGAACACATTTACCTAAATGGTTATTATGTTAACTTAAGAAAATTTTGATAAGCTTCGCATCGTTCATTATATTGTCCAAGGGTTCAGTGTGTCTTTTTAACATTTCACTTCATCACGTTCTAAGTGGTTGGATTCTAAATGGACGTGGCTCTACTTTATTTGCACAGGATAAGAGTGAAGTTATTCTTTAAAAGTTTCACATAGTTGTCCAAGATTTCTGAGATTCAAGGCATTGTCCAGATACTCATTCATCGTGTTGTCAAGGTTCCCATTTTCACCCAGGAAGAGAAACATCTTTTTTTCTTGTCTTAAGAGGGTCCCTCCTATTCTCTGAGTGTAGATCATGGGTGCAAAACTATGAAATGAGGAAGAATCCCAGTAAACCCGAGCCCGAGGGTTCGTGCAATGATGGCCCCACAATTTTGCAATTATTGATGCATTGCCCAATCATGGGCCCATCATTGCACAACCCTTGGGCTCGTGTTTACAAAACCAGGTGCAAGAGAATCCGAGTTTGTGGTGCAACACATTTCCCATTCTTGATTGCGCTTCAACAAAAATTATAAAATTTTCGAAATTCCGCGATCGTTATAACACAAAAAAGGAGGGCTAGAGAGCGAGCACTGTGCATGTGTGTTCACGGGAGGGTATGTACATCGTTGAAAGAAAGCGAAGGCATAGAGAATCCTACTATCTCGGGGTGGCCGCGCCTCCCCGTGCACTCACACGCACATACCCACTCACACCCCGGGAGTAGTGTATGTGAATAAACACAAGCACATGCACGTACCACGATACACACACCCCGTTCTGAACGCGTGCGCGCGCACCCACACGCGCTTTCACCACACGGACGGGCAGCGACAAGGAGGATCCGGGGAAATAATAGGAGCGACGATGGAGGTTTCTCCCCGGTGTACGAGGCCGGGCGCGGAAAATGCGGACTCAGGGAAGTCGAGCGTCCTGCACTGTTCCATGAAAAGCTGCGCGACCGGCGACGGCGCGCATTCCCGGCTCGAAAATGGCGATCGAGTGACAGCTCCTCTCTTCTCCCTGTTTTCGTGTCCCGACGTGAACGCGAGCGGAAATTCCGGCCTTTCCCAGCCAGGGTATGAGCCAAGGTATACAGACGGACGCGGCCGGGCCAGAGAGGAGGGTTCTCCCGTGGAGCCAACGTTTTTCGCGAACCGACGCGAGAGGGCAGAGCGGGGACACCGGGAGGTGTTGCTGCCCAGGCAGACGGGACTCGACTGCCCGACTGGAGCTTGCTGGAGCTGGAGCGAGGGAGCGCTTTGGTCGTCGCCCGGGTCAGGGGTGGTGGGTGAGGGGGAGACCGAGGGGGCTCCTCTCGCAGGACGCTGCAGGAGAGAATTCGCCAGAGTTCGCTGATTCGGGATCGTCTGGTTTTTGAGAAAAATCGATTTAATATTTTGTATTTATACGTGGACCTCGGATTTCATTTTATCAAGGGGAGATGCAAGGTCCGTCACTGCCCCTCGCCACCTCATGTAGTAACGATAATGCCAGATCTCTAATTAGCAATATTTGGCAAAACGGTGTTGCGGGAACAATGTGTCAATGTGAGTAAATGGCGCTCTGGTCATATTTTTCTGAAAATAAAAGTTTTTTTTAATCGCCATAACTGTAGGAAATGGTCAGTTTACAATATTTTCGAAAATCCTTTTTTAAAGCCTTTTCTTCGGAAAAAATGACCGGAGTGCCATTTATTCACATCTACACATTGTTCCTGCAAAAGGCTTTTGCCAAATATAAGTAATTAGAGATCTGGCGTTATTATTACTACTTGAAGTGGCGAAGGGCACTGCCCTGGCAACGGTGGTGCAACCGAATTGCGACCGAGTTCGGTCGCAGCCCGAGTCGAAATTAGAATCAAACTTTGAACCGAATAAATCAAGGATATTTCGGTTCACATCGGTTCAAACTAAGCTCATTTTCAACCAACTTTACACCTAGAACATGGCAATTATTATCGATTTTACAGATTTTACGCCTAAACTAGGTTTTATTTTGAACCTCATTTAAACCATTTATAACCAACAGTGGTGAAAAATCTGCCACATTGCGCATGTGTGATTTGGGCATGAAATACACGGCGAAATTCAACATTCTCACAATGATACAAGCTCTAGTAACGCAAAATATGATGAAAATATGCCATTAATATTCTCAAAAATATTCGTTTTTCCAGTTTTCCTCAAAGAGACATTCATCAAAAAAACGTACTAAAAAGAACATTTCTAACAAATACTTGAAAATTGACAATAATTTAATGAACTCACCGTCGATCGTGATGATTTTGGCCTGAAAATGCTCGGTTTTCCTAATTATCTACTATATAAAAACAATTTTTTCAAACTTTTGATGACCATTCAACACTGGAAAACATTTTATAACGCGTATTGACATTTGACACATAAAATAGAAATCGAAACAAAAAACAAAAGACGATCTGGGTCAGAAATGCGCCAGAATCCAAAAAGCCGTGAAAATAAGTACAGCAAATTGCGTCAGGCAGTAAATTGTATTATAAATATGAATTAACTTTCACTTTGAATATAAATGATTTTCAATTATAATTCTATAATATATTGAAAAATAATTTAATTTGATCAGAATTGATTTTCTACCCTTGTCAACATACAATTTTCGTCACAGCGTCAGAAAAGAAAATTACGAAGAGAAGTAAGTTCGTTCAACAAGAAATCTATATATCTCTATTGTTTTCAAATTTTTAGAAAAATAAATCATGCCTTCTTTTTAAAACGTAAATTTTCCATTCAAGGAGCTCCCGGTTGACATTGAATATTCTGATATGTTTCTGTAATATTTTCAAATGTTCAAGAAATATTTCTGAAATATTACGTGCTGAATGGGCTATTCGTCAATAAAATAAACCGATTTTCAGGATATCTTGATACCTTCCTCCCCTATCTCTATGTCACAAACTGTCAAGTCAGTTAACCTCCCCCCCTCCCCCTCTTAAGATGGAGGGATCACATTATCCCTAATATAATCGATGAAAATTAACGATATTGTATACTTCAGAATATCCGATAATCAAACGTGATTGAATAAACTTTTGTACATTCTACAATGTAATAATATTCGCGTATTTATTATAAATAGCAATAAAAATTTATATTCCTTAAATTTAGTGATAATTAGCGAACGCAAGTAATGTGATAAATTTTTTCGACTTGGAGAAAAAAAAATTATCATTCAATTTAAGTTTTTTCAATAATCGAATTTTTCGAAGCTATCATTCAATTTAAAAACAGAGAGTCATGAAAGTTTGCCTTCGTTTTTCTCAGGTTCAATTTGGTTTTATCATCTTCGATCTTGATTTCGAATGCGTAGGTTAAAATAGTTGAAAAACCATTCATGAGGATTATTGCGTGCTATCTCAGATTTCACAGGTCATAAAGGTTTAAATCCAATCTAATAGGTTCAAGTTGGTTATAATTCTGATTCTAATTTCGACTCGGTAGTTCAGTTGCACTCTTCATTCGATGATTTCTCTACAAATAAGTAACGGAAAAAATGGAGGTAGTGCACATTTTAAACCTCTGACATTTGAGAACGATTCCATGCATACCTAAACTGCGGAATATTTTACTTCGCGAAAAATAATTCACCTAAAAAAGATTGTGCTCACGGCCACTATTCATGTACTTTCGACGACACATGTGCCAAGTTCAAGTTGAATTTCCATTGATTGACTGCAAAAAAAAGTAGAAAAAATATTCATCTTCCAATTTCTACTATTTTTTATAAAAAATATCTCGCAGAACTACCACTTCCAAGTTAGCAAATAAAACGACCTCCTTTGGAAAGGACAAAAGTACAGAATTGTTGTGATCCTACAACAGAGTAGCAGAAGTCCTAAGACCTAGCAAAGTGATACATGTAATACTATAGTACCTACTTTGCTATCACTATTGCTATTACTATTACTATTGCTATATTGCTATTAAGGGGGGAGGTCCCTTTCGGCGCTTCAAAACATTGAGTTTTTTTTTAAATTTTATTAATTGATAGGCATATTGTCTTAGAATATTGTGTCAAAGTTCCAAAATTCGATTCTCAAAATTGTAAAAGATATGCCCTTCAGACGTGACCAGCGTTCAGCCGGCTAAGGGGCTAAGTGTCAGCGATCTGTGCTTCGTGGGTGGTAGGTCTTTACGGATTATTTTGCTTTTCTCGAATTTAGGGTGATAAAAATGACTTCTGCTAAAAAATATGCTCTACGAACCTGGTAGAGCAGATAAAGATCGCACTTTAGTAAGTTTCCTTTTTTTTGACCGTTAACTTTAAATGGCGTTTTCTCGAAACGATGTTTTTCGAATTGGCTTGCAAGATTACTAAAAAACTAGTAGACCAAATTGCTTTATCCAACATTCATTTTAAAGATAATAAAAAACTACTCGATATGAACCGGTATCTTCGAAAACAAAACATTAAAAGACTACTTTTCACACGCAAATAATCGAAAATTCGTCATGAAATTTCAACATTCTTTTTTCCAGAGCCTGGTTTTTACGGTTGATTTTCGAATTTAGCGAAGATCCTGGTTCATGGACGATAAAAAATGCTCTCAATCGTGAGAATGTTGTGTTACATGATTTCATTTGAAAATTGCAGCTAAGATCATGCACGCCAATTCGGACGTTTGCGGCGACACGCGCGGACATCACCCTTAATAACATTGTTATTTTGAGTACAATTATTAATGTAATATTTTTTGTGTACTTTCAAGTATTGCTTTCGATATCTATTAAAGTGATTTTAAGTATTCTGTCATCATTTTTCCTCAAATAAATGGCAAAAAAGCACTACTTTTCCGAGTTCCAAAGGGATCTCCCTCCTGCTCCCCCCTTAAACCACGGACATTCGGACGAAAAAACCTGCATATTTTATCATTAACTTCAAATAATCAACTAAGCGTCAAATCATTAACTTTCTAGTGAAGAGCAGTGAATTTACTCCATGAATCCCCTCTTTACACTTACTTTGAACCCCAGTGGAGATTTTTGGCCATTTTTTTCTTTGGAGCGTGACCCACGGACAAGACGGACACGACTTTGGTACTCATGTAACTCTAGTGCAAGTATCTGCGAATGTGTAGTAAGGTAATGGTATTGTGTTTTAGAAAAATAAAATCCCAAGGAATAAGATGTGAATAATAGTCCCGACGACAAAACAAAATATATTATGGTGAAATATTATCCGAAATTTGCGAGCATGTTCGCGTGAACCACAGACAAGTTGTATTTGGTTCGAAAATAATTGTATATTTGTCAAAAAAAACCATGTCAATTGATTTTTCTGGCATTATATTATCAATATTTATTATTTATCTTTCTGTGACATTCTTTCTTATTTGGTTGAACTTGTATGCGAGTCTTTCATACGAAAAAAGCTGAAAATACGTATTTGTACACACTGTATGTTATAAATATGAAAAAAACTACTATGAGCGTTCGAAATTAATTATTATTTATACAAAATATCTTTGTAACATTTATGTAAGACACAATTCTACACATAAATACCTTTATACATATGATCGAAATTCAGAAAATATATTTTAAGTAATAGTATAAAACCACAAATATTTTCAAGATTTTATATATTTTCACAACAAAGGTAACAAAAATAAGGTCATAATTGTGACTCAAAAATAATGTATTAATCTGAAAAAAAGCATGATAATATTAATGTGTTAATATTAATTACATACTGCCAAGCCGAATTCTTGTGCGTCTTTCCTCAGTCATGTCTGACTCTTCGACAACGCTTAAATCATAGGGAGTTAGAGAAAATATAGAATGAATCATGTGCGTTTGTAGAACGTATATAGAACGGTTTTCAAATTTTCCCCGTGCTCATCAAGGTCTTGTGCATGTTCTTCAATACCTTACAAATTGATAATACAAATTTTTTTATTTCCTACGTATAAAATATAAAGGATATCGTCTACCTTCGCGATATCGAAAAATCAATTTTTTCTCTCGCTTATTTCTAATCTAGACATCATTAGAAATATGCTCTATGGAGGATTTATTCGAAAACATGCTGGTAAATGAACTATGGAGTACCATACCCAGCTCCGTCCGGGCCTTTAACGCCGTAACGTCGCTTATTATTCCTCATGGATAATGGCTATAAAGTCTTTGTAAAATGTTTTTGACTGTTTTTACGAATTGCGAATCGGTAACATTAATTTGAGAAAGAAGAAGAGCTCTACGGCTTTTGCATAGATGACTATACTGTAAGTTTTGTCAATTTTGTATTATTTCACTATAAAGCTTTAAACGCGTTTTCCCGAAAGTAGTGTTTTTTTGAACGGTTCGCACAATTTTGACGAAACTTTGAAAGATATTGGAAAAATGTTGATTGTTCCTTATTCAGAAAACGTTTCTCTACGTCAGGACATGAGCTTTTCCGACACTAATATTTTTTGATTTTAAACAGGCCCTTTTCAGCCCGAAAAAAAAGTTAAAAAGCCTTTTTTATCTGTAAGGCTTCTATTTTGTCAAATTTAGAAATATTCCAAAAAGCTTTCGTCTCGACCTATTCGTAGTAGTGAAAATTAGAGAAAAATCATTGGTTTCATGTTTTATGGTTCTGGGGCTGATAATTCGTGCCACAAAATTGACTATGTCGCTCAGGCAGAGGTCAATTCAAGGACGCAGCAAGGCCAGGAAAATCAGCTTGAAATAAATTGAAAATGTTTTCTTAAAGTTTGAGAATGTATCAACAAAATAAAAAAAAACCTTATGTCAATATCATGTTTAGTTTTTTCGCAATCCATCGTCAAAAATGAACACTAAATTTGAGCGCGAAGGTAGACGACCCCCTTTATCAACAAACTAATCTTTTTTCGATATATTTACTCATATGATATCATCACATAGTTGTCTAGAGGCCATGACAATGAAAAATATTCAGTATCTTTTAAATATTCTGTAAAAATATTTTATCAAAATTTTGGCAAATATATCCTCGCACACGAGATTAAAATTCTAGATTAAATGTATCCTGCAAACCATGCAAATTAACGATTAGTCGTGACTTACATACGCGAAGAATGTATCAAAATTATCTCGATTTTTTAAAGATTGAAGTTTGAAAAAGTTTTTTTTCTACAAACATAAACAGTGCCTCTGGTTATTTTAATTCCTCTTTATCTAGATCTATATAAATTGTAATCTAACAATAAATACTCTTAAAGTGAAACGTAACATATAACTTGAAAAGAAAAGCTTCAAGTTCTGAAAAATTCAAATTCTACATGAAAATAAAGTTATTTTTCTACGAAATAGATGTTTTGTGTTCACGAAATGATACCTTTGGATATTGTGCGTTTTTGAAGAAAAACTTTAAAAAAATAAGCGTTAAAACCCGATCGCTTGTTAACAAGATGCAGGGTAATTGTTATGTCACTTACCGTTGAACTTTGGTTGTTCATATGATTGCTCCTAAAACATTGAAAATTCGCAATGCAGAATAAGTTTTCATTATCGTTTTACAGTTTATTCAAACATCAAACCATACTTAGAACAAAAAATTTTTTCATCTCACTCAATACCTCATGTCTTAAAATGTCCGTAGGTCACGTTGAAATATGTTGTTAGCACTTTATAAAAATCGAAGAAAAATCACACCATTAATATATTAAATTTAAGCTTTCCTCGCAAATTGTAGAGCTTGTTGGACGTCCCGATTTCGTAAAAACTAAAAAATTCTTCTATTTGCGTGACCCACGGACACATAAAAAAGATCAACTTTCAACGCATTTCGAAAGGATATACACAGCACAATGGCTGCAATAAATGATGTGATAATCGTTGAAAAACAAGTGCAATACACAAATCGGCCAGAGTTTTTTAGAAAAAAAGGCTTGATGAAGATGAATTTATTTTTAACTGAAACGTCAAAGTAAGGCTAATGCTTCATCCTGGCATACGCTTGAATTTAAAAAGGTTTTGAAATCACATTTCTATTTTTGAATGTGCCATAATGATGGAAAAAGTCAGGTTACCGTCTGAACTGTTTGATGTTTAAGTTCAATCAATCAAAAATAAAAATTTCATGTTTTTATAAATATCATGTCCGCATTTTGGCGGAATCGTCCAGGAACTAGTAAAATACAAGAAGGTAGGAAAAATACTAAAAAGTAGTAAGAGTACAAGAAAATAGCAACATTTTCTACCCTTGAAAATAAGAACATGAAACAATTATGAAAATTTAAAATGAAAACAATGAATGCGCGTATTCATATATAGTTTATTTTCATTTAACTCCATGAGAAACATGTTTGTTTCTCCAGGCTTAAGGGGGCGTTCCCGTTTTCCTAGGGTTAAAGGTTCATCATTCCGAAAAAAGTTGAATATACATATAAAAATGAATACTACATGGCTTTTTTTATCTTAATACAATGAAAGTCCAGCTTTTTCTTCACATCAAGACGAATAATTTGATATATCGCTTATCAAATTCTGTAAGACCGTTTTCAAGAAATATTAAATATCGCCAAGAATAAGCTGAATAAACATGGTTTTGAGGAAAACGCGTTCAAAGTTATAGAGATTACGCAACAAATGCTGATTGGCAATTGGAAAATGAAAAATTGGGGACCAAAAAAAGGTTCAGAGAAGGGAAATCATCAACAGTGCCCGCAATTGTATGCGACAGATCATGCCCGAGATTCCACTAGATATGTGCATAGTCATACAAATATGCATTTATTTCTTCGATACTAAATAGAATATGATCATAAAATTTCAACTGTATATTATATAGAAGTTGTAGAATTGGAAAAAGTGAAAAACGAAAAATTGATTGTTTCAACTCGAAAAACGGGAATATCCCCTTCATACTGCCTAAAGCTCATTTTTTCACGGTGTTAAACAAAACTTAAACAAGTCATTATTCGCATTTTTTTTAATGTCCCCGGGAAATAGCTGCGTGCTGTATTTCCAAAGACAATGTTTAAAAAAAAACGAGAGTGGCGCGATCAGGCACTGATAATCAGAATATTCGCGATAATATGCGAATCGCGATAACCATTATTGTTGACAATCAATTGACGATTTTGTATTCCGCTTATTACTCGCACTTTGACAATATTTCATAGTACAGTACAAGCTCTGGATAGGGCATCGGTTTTCTTTATCTATTTCCATTAACGCCTTATGAGTGTGTGTAAAGACAGAATGACGCCCTATCCAGAAGGATGAACCGTATTGATACAATCTGGTGATACTTTGACAAAGGCACAGCGATTGAATTACTTTGGTAGCACTCTTACATCAATGTAGTTAATTTGCTAGCGGACGTAACTCTACCCTTTTCGAAGGAGGTCGTTTTATATGCTATATTAAAAGGCTTACTACTACGGATTTTTAGTATTCTTACTATACGCTTGTAAAATTACTTCATCCGGTGATGTTCATTTGCTACACACAAATAAATTCTTACTTTTTCTAGTACATCGACTATACTGGAAGTAATAACACCTCTACTAAGTAGTATACGTAGGCCGGTTCTGGCTCACTTAACGAGCCGAGCTCCAGCCAATATGTATACAATATACCCCTACCCCTTCAAATTTGATCACGTGACCCACTCCTCCTGGCCCAGTAGTCAATGAGGTTCCTCTTCCCTCACCCTGACTCATTAGCCAATGAGGTTCCCCTTCTCCCACCCCTGACTCGGTAGCCAATGAGGTTCTCCTTCCCCCGCCACTTTCTGATCGACCAACCAGAAAAGAGTTGAGCGGAGCCTTGAAGGCTGAAAAGCATTAGTTAGGCTCGAGGAGTAAAGTGACTACATCGTAGCGCAACAACGGAACTTCGGGAAATCGCCACTGGCGGCAGCAGCAGCAGTTGGAGTGGGGAGAGATCTCTATATCAAGAGCGATCGCAGAGCAAAAATCATCAGTCTCAACGACAAACCGAAGCGGTCACATCTGGAGCGACATCGTAGCGCTACAATGGACTTCACGAAATTGAATGCTGTCTCTCGCCTGGAGCACAAGAGGATTATGGATCTGGACCTGGAGAAGAGCTACAGGGTGTCCGATGTCACAACGTCATTCGGGCCGAAAATTGTCTTAACTCTCGATGGAGAGTTTACAGTCTTCCTGCCAGAGCGTGTCGCGAAGATACTGCACGAGGACCCGGAGCAACTCCAACAACTCAAGGATGCCACGGAGAATACCAAGCAAGTCTATTTTCACTATCTCGGCGGGAAAATGAACTCTTGCGAGTTTTTCAACCAAGAACATCACTAAAGGTGGCAGCAGCATCGGCGACAGTTGGAGTGGGAAGAGGTCCTATATCAAGAGTGATCACCGAGCAGAAGCATCATTCTCATCAGGACCTCGGTGTGGAAACATCTCAAGCGAAAAATGAAATTCATCGTCGACGTTCAAGGCTTCTCTATGCCTGACAGTGGGGGAGCAAATAAATTCATCATCAAGGAGCTTGCCATTATCACGATTGAACTAACCAACGACGTGGAGACGTTCCTCTTCAAACCACCATGCTCATGGTCGAGTCTGCCAGCAGCAGTCAAGGCCAAGGTTTTCCGGTTAACCGACAACTACCACGGCATTCCTTGGGCAACGAGTACAAGAACGTCATGAACGCCAAACTGAAGAACGCCAGCTACTTTTCATCAACGGACGTGAAAAGAAAGGATAGCTCGAGGAAACCTTGGCCTTGGCTGCTGCTGGCAGACTCGACCATGAGCATGGTGGTTTGAAGAGTAACGTTGGTTAGTTCAATCGTGATGATGGCAAGCTCCTTGACGATGAATTTATTTGCTCCACCACTGTCAGGCATAGAGAAGCCTTGAACGTCGACGATGAATTTCATTTTTCGCTTGAGATGTTTCCACACCGAGGTCCTGATGAGAATGATGCTTCTGCTCGGTGATCACTCTTGATATAGGACCTCTTCCCACTCCAACTGTCACCAATGCTGCTGCCACCTTTAGTGATGTTCTTGGTTGAAGAACTCGCAAGAGTTCATTTTCCCGCCGAGATAGTGAAAATAGACTTGCTTGGTATTCTCCGTGGCATCCTTGAGTTGTTGGAGTTGCTCCGGGTCCTCGTGCAGCATCTTCGAGACACGCTCTGGCAGGAAGACTGTAAACTCTCCATCGAGAGTTAAGACAATTTTCGGTCCGAATGACGTTGTGACATCGGACACCCTGTAGCTCTTCTCCAGGTCCAGATCCATAATCCTCTTGTGCTCCAGGCGAGAGACAGCATTCAATTTCGTGAAGTCCATTGTAGCGCTACGATGTCGCTCGAGATGTGACCGCTCCGGTTTGTCGTTGAGACCAGTGTGGGCCAGCAGGCCTATTTCTTCAGGAAGAAATGTAGTACCTTTTGATAGGTAGGAAATCTCAGGTGGTGCTTGCTACGCAAATAAAAATATTTGACATTTAATATAAACAAATGTCAAAATGAAAACAAACATCTTATTTTCATTAATATGCATAATAAAATATGTAAACAAAAAGAATTTCGTACAAATACCCTTTTACAACAACAACAAAAAATAAATAAAAATAAGTCTGCGCCGAGTATCACTCAAATGGTCTCCCGCGCCATTTCCCCTCTGTTCCCCTCAGTACCCCTTCTCTGCATCGTCAGCGCCACCTGAGATTTCCTACCTATCGAAAGGAACTACCATACATTACCTCTAGCATTGCTTCTTATGGAGACTGGCCCACGCTGGTTGAGACTGATGATTTTTGCTCTGCGATCGCTCTTGATATAGGGACCTCTCCCCACTCCAACTGCTGCTGCTGCCACCAGTGGCGATTTCTCGAAGTTCCGTTGTCGCGCTACGATGTAGTCGCTTTACTCATCGAGCCTAACTTTGCTTTTCAGCATCAAAATTTCAAGGGGTAATTGATAGGATAGGTTAGATTTTGAAGAGTAGGTTAGATTTTGAGGAGTAGGTTGGATTTTGAAAGGTTGGTTAGATTTTCAAGGGTAGGTTGGATTTAGAAGGGTAGGTTATATTTTAAAGAGTAGGTTAGATTTTGAAGGGTAATTCTTAAAACTGCTGTGCTTGCAGATAAATTTTGATAGAAATGTAACATGAATATAGGAAAGGTTGTTAGGGATATTGTTAAATCTTATATGAGTGACTTATCTTCTGAATTGGACTGGACTTTCTTCAATTGAAACGCAGTTAACATTATGTTGTGAAATACAGTAGAAACTCCTCCATTTAGAAAGCTCAGGGGATAATTATAAATCGGTAAATGTATTAAAGCGCTAAGTAAATTCGCAGGCGTTCTGATCTTCAGTCTCTCGACAGTGTCGTATCGATGTGCCGAGTGACCAAGTGTTTTCAAGAGTCCTATTATACTACTTTCGAATTATTGCTATACAGTTAATACGGCACAGCTAAGTCATCAAAATTCTGAAAGACGAGGCTCGAGGAGGGTCCGGAGCGAGTTTTTATACCATTCCACTTCATCACGTTACAGATGAGAGAATTATAAATGGAGGAGCTTCTTACGCAGTACAAAATCAGACAAAAGAATAAAAATCTTTTTGTTTCGCCATAAAATAACAATGTAGGGGAAACTAGAGAGGTTTGAACTTAAGGAAGTTTCGGATCCAGTGAGTTTTTTACGATATTTATTTATTCAAAAATTCTTCAAAAATATTTTTGAATGTGATGCTATTAATAGTTTTTTTTTTTCATTATTTCATAATTGACAATAATTTTTTTCACCGCATCGTTATTAGCAAACGAAATATGAGTTTGAAATTCTTATTTTCAGGTTGTTTTGTAAGCTTGCACTTAATGTTGATATAAGCGAATTCCAGTAAATTGTATAATAATAATGATGATGATGAGAATTATAATAATACTGTCAACAAAATTATAGCAATGATAAGAAAAACGCAACTTTTTTTTCGATTATTCGAAGTAATTGTAGTGGTGAAAAAAAGATAGCTAAACGCCTTCAAAACGGGAAAATTTGTCATTTTGACGATTGGCTCAATTTTTATCTTAAAAAAGTTGACTTTGGAAAACACGTCCTTCCTTATTAGACAACTTAAAGACAACTCGCGCTATGTTGAATTTTAATTGGAGTTTAGATTTCATTTTTATCAGGGATCAAATTTGTTTCCGTGCCTTTTCTTCGGAAAAAATTTGCTTTGAAATGTAGAAGAAATCTGTTCGATTTTTAAGGAACGTTGACCCACTTCGTAAAGGCTGTTGGCAGAAGAGCCGAGATGGTCCATCACTCCCAAGCAAGCCATTTCCGGCCTGGAACAAGTTTTGGGAGCACTTGTTTCCAGGTGCGCGGTACTTTTGCAGCTACGGGCTACTTTGAGCTTTGCATTCAAATCGCTTTTCCGCGCTTCGTGCAATTTTTATTGCGTCATTTAAAGAAGGATTAAGCAGTGCCTTGTGTAATCCCTGGCTTTTTTTCATTAAAAACTGTGCTTTTCCATTGTAATACCAGTTATCCAGATCGCGAAAGTTTTTCCCCTCTTTGCAATCGCTTGGGCGTGCAAATGCGCATTTTCTTTGCTCATTTGCATATAATTTTTTTTTTTTTTTTAATTTGCTCGACTAATGTTAATTCTGATTTTTGAAAAGGGACAGACGCATTTAAAAATAGTAAGAATAACTAGCGTTTATCATGGATTCCATGTATTAACATAAAATAAAAAATTTTCCGAAAACTAATTGTTACTTATAATTGATTTTTCGTATTATTTCTATGTCTATCTACGTTGTCTTATATCGAGTCGAAATAATTGTTTAACTAAAAAAGAAAAGAAATTGACTAGTCTTGTTACAGAATATTTTTCAACATTTTTTATTACTTTCATCAATGCATTTTACATTCTCTACGTCACAATCAATAAGTTACTTTTTAAATGTTTTTAGAACAATATTCCCTTCACAGTATCTCTTTCGGAAAGCATGGAGAACTTTTTGAAAAATTCACTAGTTTTTTTGACGCAAAATGACTGAAGGTAACATCCAGCAAAGCAGGACGTAGCGAAAAGTGAAGCCAAACAAAGAGGTCTATATCTTTTTGGTATTCTTTCTGTAAGAAAGTACGCTGCAACAAAAAAATAAATACTTTTCTTCAGTACTTAATATACTCAGAGTCATTAATTATTTACTTATGTAAATTGACTGCTCAACTAAATTTTAGCATATTCAATATTTAACACATAGAAAATTTAATTTTCTGGTCAATTAAGGTTACTAAGTGTTTCAATGAAGCAATTTTTGAAGCTTACAGATGGTATATTTTTATTATTTATCGTTAGTAGACGTTTCATGAATTTTTGAAATTCACGTCCAAATACTGAAATTTTGACAGTTGAAATTATTAGTCCTACGAATCCCAGAATATAACTTCATTTTTTTTTTACTATTATATTTTATACTTATTCGATTTTGATCATTGGAAAATTATAACTCGTCAGTATAATATTTTTTCGAATCCTAAAAAATTGCTTAAATAATGAAATTCAATATATATATAATTTTCATATTCCACAGTGAAGTTACAAAATTCGTGTAATGCTAACAAATTTTTTTTACTGGTATTCGAATTTGTTAAAAACTGTAATCAAAGATATTTGAATTTACAAAGTTCACTGTATGTTTGTAAAATTTAAAAATAGACAAACGTGAAATCTAAGACTACATTTTGGCTATTCATGATGAAGTTTTCAGTTTCTTGGGTACTTGCTATGTTTTGTTAAATTGAACATAAATTATCAAATACTTATTCTCATCAAAGTGAAATTAACATACCTGAAAATGTAAATTCAGGATATGTTTAAAAATGTGCCAATGTATGTATAAATGAAAAACATTTAAAAGAACTAATTATGTACTGATATTTCATTATATACATCAAAAATGTTAAATTTTTCTTGCAATTAAATTATATTTTGAATGCAATGACACATACTCAAATTTATTTATATTCAATTGTATATCATGTACATAATTAAATTTTTTTTATAATAATATGTAATTGTAACTTTCAAACATTTAATAAATTATTAATTATTTATAGAAATTAATTAGATTTATGAATTAAGTAAAATAATATTTATATAATTATGAAAATATGATAATGAATACGTAAACCTTAAAATCATAGTTCTAAGCATCAAACTTTACAACATTTCTTTTTCATGTAATGTATCGGAAAATAACATAATATCAGAATTTTGAAGAGTTTATTCCTCAATTTGCTTTAATTTCTAGATATTTAAGTTATACACGCAGACGAAAAAAAAATTCATCTGTTTTTATTTGGAATTAGAATGAAAAGTATTTACTCACTTCAAAACAAATGTATGAAACATCAAAAATTATTTAATAATTAAGCCAAGAAGGGTTAAAGAAACAATTTTGTCCATATCTATCATTTTTTAACATTTTGGACTGAATTAAAATAATTTTTAGTTAATAGTAAATTTTAATTTAAAAGATTGAAGAACGGTTCAACATAAAAATAATAAAAATGTATTCTGAAATTGCAAGTATTCATTATTTTCAAATTGACTATTTTATAAATTAATGGAGAGTTTTAGGAATGAGAAATTTACAAGTAAATTTTCAAAAATTATCATTCTATTTTTTAAAGTTAACATTGAAAAAAAAAATGAACCAGAAAAATCTGAAAGTTCAAATGTTCTATAGTCAAAAATTTATGTAGTATTTTAAACTATTATTTTGAAAGTAAAAATGCTTCAAAAATAACTTATTGTTTAATAGAAGTTTTTATAAAAACACTAAAAATTTTACTAGGAAAGAAATTTTAGTGTTCCATATCTAAAAGTATGAAAGAATGATATTTCAAACGTTCAAATTGTTACACAACATAGTAGATTTTCAAACATAAAATTTAATGTTGGTAGAAAAAGGTGGATGAAATTGATTATTAAAAGAATATTCTTGTAAAAAATTACTAGTGGTAGTGTACTATCTAAATAATTGAATACATTGAATTTTCGATATTGGTGATTTTATGTAGATTCTATTACTAGGTAAAAAATTTACCTGAAGTTCCCAACCTTGGAAATTGAACGAAACAAAAAAATTAATGAATTTTAAATTTTTCATCACTGGGAGGATTGTGTTATATACTTTTTCTGATCATAGTAAAGTTTGTTAATCTCACCAAAAAGTCCTCGAAAGCAACCAGAGAATTTTTTTCTTGAATACCCCTCTATTTCCCTTTTTCGTTTAATTTCAAAAGTTCGGAATTTTATGTAAATGGAAAAAAAAGATAGTTCCTTACTTTTCCATGCATGAAAAACTAAAGAAATCTATAGTGACATAAAACTTTAAGGATTTATATATAACATCTATAAAGTTTCGAAAGTTAACACTAGAAATCTAGAATCTTCAAATTAAAATGCCTTGAATTATTCGTAAGAATCAACAGGAAAAAACCATTAACGATTTGTGAGTGGAAATTAGGTTGTTTGAATATTTAAAATATTTCAAAAATGAAATTGCACATCCGTGCCTGTTACGTGAAGTATTTTACACCATAATAACCGAGAAGTCACGTCAAAATGTCAGTTTTGAGGTTAAAATGGTGTAATAGTACGTTTTGCATCTAGGGAAAAAATGAATTTCTCCCTCGGGTGAATATATCTCTTGTGAGAAATTCATCTTTTTCCATGCTACAAACGATTTTTTTTTCGTAGCAGGAGAAAAAGTCGATTTTTGCTCACGAAGCAGGCAAAAATGTAGGCTTTTAAGATTGCTATGATAAAAAATATTTTATGTACCTCTGGCATAGAAAACGCGTCTCTATGCCAGCTCGAGATCTCTAAACGCGTTTTCCATGCCCTCAGTACATAAAGTATTGTTCATAACCCGTTTTGCTCATAGGCAAAACGGGTTACATTCCTCGGCTTCGCTTCGGACCGTAATTTCCCCGTTTCGCCAAATTCGCACATCCGTGCCTGTTACGAAATATACTATTCTTAGCAAACCCCTGAATAAATTTTCATTGTTAATGAAAATTCACAACATATAGTCTAAATAATGTAAATACAAGATTTTAAATGTATTATTGATATATATTATTATATGAGTAAATGAATATATCATATACAATATTTTACAATATATTATTTTACAATAACATAAAAATAATTATTTATGTTATAATAAATATTTCTGGTATAATTATAAATCTAAATTAAAAAAATATTACATCATTTAATCTATTCTTTTAATGAAAAAACTTATCAATAAATTCAAGTGTAATAATTGTTCTAAAATTCAATATTTACTAGGTGAAGTGTATCGTTCTAAAAATTATTTAATTGTTTACCAATGAGAGTTGATGAAATTATAGTGCTTATTCCATAATTTTTGCATTGTTTGCATTTGGTCTGGTACAATTCAATATTGCCTTTAAATGTGTCATCCATTTCTCAATTATTTTTTTAGAAATTTCGTCCAAATTGGTGTCGATGTCGAATATTGTTCTCTATAAAGCAAATTTATTTACACTCGAATAATTACATTTGCCTAAGAATGATTAATATTCACACGTATTAACTTTGAAACATGTAAAAAATACTGTATAATGTCTGATAATGTCATATAAATAAAAAATGTAAATATCGACAATAACTAATAGCTAATACCTATATATGTATATACAATCGATAGTAATACAAGTATCGATAGATTTGACAATTCTCGATGAACTTCAACTGTCGGACGTCGGTAATACCTATCTAACTCCATCTGCTTCTATCAGTCGGTAAAACAGGTCATCTTGAATGTAAAATTGTCAGGCAAAAACCACAATAAAATCGGATAAATATCCGGATAATCAAACAGGAAGTCAATAAATTTCTGTAAAATACAATAAAAATGGTGCTCAGCAAAAGGCTCTTTGAAGTGGCTACTAGATGGTAAGAATTCGTCTTTTTGGAAAACAGATATTCAACGATTTTGAGCTAGTTCATTGTCCCTTTTACGCAATCACCATGTTTTGGGAATTTGTAAGATTTGCAAATTTCGTAAAATTGATTGTCATTTTCTGTAAAAACTGGCAAATTTTACGTTAGACTATTCTTACTAGTTTTTAAATAACATCATTAGGTTCATAATATTTCGATTTATCAGAGGGATTAATATATTTTGCATTTTTACAAAAATTCAGTTTTTTGTATATTTATATAGGCTTGGAATATAGTTAAATTTTTTTTTTGAGGATTTTAAAAATTTGTAGCATTGACAATGTACTAGATAAATATTCCATAATTCTATGTAAATATAAAAAAAATTTGCAAATTTTTGTATTAAAATCGAAATGAAAAATTTATTTCATTTCGATTTAATTTAATTTATTGTATATTTGTAAAAGTTTTTACTGAACTGTATTAAAATAAGAACTAAAGAATCGAAAATGATTTCGAAGCATTTTTAAGAACTCAGAAAAATTAAAATTAAAAAAAAATGAATAAATAAAAGTCATGTTCTTTCGCAACAAAAAAAAATCTGTTATAAAAATGACTGTTACATATAATATCTTTGAAATTGCAGATATTTTTGAAAGCTGAGAGAAATTTTTTGAAATCATGAATATGTTGAACTAATATTCATACTTTTTTCGTATTACTTTCATTTGGTTCATTCATCTATAAACAATTTGACTTTATATTTTTGCAGATAAATGTTAATTCACAAAGTATTTTAGAAAACATTTTTTTTTTAATTTTTGCATAATATATTTCTAATTTAATGTACATTTTAAAGAATCATAAAAATTTTGAAACTTATCAGATCCTGATTTTAAAGTTGTATAGAATATCGTAATTTTTTTTAATGTTGAAGGATATTTATACCCATGAAAATATTCACAGAATTTAGCTGAACTTGAAATTTGAAATTTTTAAATAATCTTCTAGCAGTTCTAATAACTCTGGAACAGTAAATTTTTGTAAAGACAAGTTGTGAGCAACTTATAAAAATTAAGGTAATGAAAATATTTAATTTGGTAAAAAATGACATTCATAATACACTGGGCTCTCCCGAACATCACATCTCTGGACCATCACGAAATTCCTTCTAAAAAGAAGCGAGGAATCTGATTGGTTGTGTTTACATTACATGCGTATGCATGGATTTGCGCCGGCACGTGAAATATGCATACTGCGCACGCACACCTCTCGATTCCAGAGAGAAGCCCCCACTCCGCTCCCGTGATGTTCAAGAGATTTACAGGATTTTTTTTCCTGATGTTTGGGAGAGCCCAGTGTATAGTATATCTTTGAAAATTTTGGAAATATTTCAAAGCTGATAAAAATTTCCTTTCTTAGATCCTGAAACTTTTTTTTTCTCTTTCAGGGTGCCCTCAGCTATGACATACGGAGCAGTTGGCTCCTTAGGAGTTCTATACATGACAGATTGGAAATTGGTCCTGCAATACATGCCATTCTACAATACTAAGTTCACAGAAGAAAAGTAAAAGCAAGGAAATGTTACAAACAGAAATTATTGTACAGAATAGACTATTTGAATAAATGTTTGTGACAAACTAGTTACCAAGTCACTGCAGCTTATAAATTATTTATACAAAAAACCGATACAATTTGAGGTAAATATGTTTAATATCTTTATATTTCATGTGGAATAACGGTTCAATAAATCTTCAACATTTGTATCTTTTCATTCTGCAATGTTAATTTGTTAACTTCAATCGTCAAAGTGAAAAACTTCAGTATCCCTTAAGTAATAATAAATAAATCTTACAGACTAGTAAAAATGTCTATTTCCAAATTATACAAAAACAAGTAACAATAATTGGGTACATCATATAATCAGTTCGAATCCACTAGATTTTTTTATTTGCTTTTTGCAATAAGTCTTCTGCAAAAGCATAAGATTTGTCTTTACGCCGTTTTTTCAGGAAATCTCTGGTATACCTGGAAAGAAAAAAGTTATAAAACATATGACTGGTCATGAATGATTGTAAAAGGCTGTATTAAGAATATTTAGATAAGAATTCACATAATATGCTTATTGTCTTTTAATGGTTGATGTTTTCCTTCAGTAGAAAATTGTTTTATAATACATCCAGCCTTGCAACTTAAAAAAGTATCTTACATGTAAGCTCCAACACCGACTAAAAACACGGTGGTGATTGCCAATGTCTTCAGTGGACCTTGACCAACTTTTGCAGGGGGTCCTTCAGGAAGTTTCGAAACTTTTTCAACACTGTAAATAGAGAAAAAGTTTTATTTAAATTGCACAATGGTGGATTTTTTTCAAAACAGTTTTAAAACTTCAGAAAATATTTATACTCGGTTTCATTATATACAAAAATTAAGAATCCTTAAGTTCATCCTTATAGGAAAAAAATCCGCTTCAAGGTATTTATATGAATGTATAATTATTATTTTGGATAATAACAAAATATAATAACACTAGATACTGTAGTGCGCTGCGTGTTGATTTAACTTGTATTTTCTTCGCAAATGGAAGCCAATTGTTAGGGGCAGTTAATCCCTTGAAATTGGCACATGTTTCAAGCCACTTTCACATGGTACTGACATCGTCATTCAAATGCGCATCAATTAAAAAAAAAAAAAATAGTAACGATTTTGATTTATATAAAAAAAACAGGTTTTCCCATATTTTCAACACTTGTGGAAGAATTTTAATATTCTACTCACAGACTTTTCCTGTTTTATAAATAGTTCTTCATTTGAATCATAGGTTGTTCAGCTCTTTCAAGTACTATATATACAATGTCATTAGGAAAAAAAATACCACACAATCCAGAATCCAATTTCAACAATTAAATTTTTTATTAGAATCAATGAAATCAATTCAAATGAACTTAAACATATAATGAAATTTCATTGGGCATAAGATTCAAATTCAAATGCTTAGGTCAACTTTAGGGAATTACAGAATTGAAGTAAGAATTCAACATGGCCACACACATTGGGACAATGGCTTCTTCTATCCTGGTTGCTCCTTTTTCTCTTTAGGATAATTCTGTGGCTTCCCGGCATAACCGAGAAAGTCACTTGTACCATAAGGCTCATTTTAATGATACTCTGATAAAATTTTAAACGTTATGGCATGTGCGACTTTCTTGGTTATGCCAGGAAGTCACGGGTATAGTGTACTGAATTTAATAAAGGTGTAAAACTTGTCAATTTTAATTTAAAATTCTATTGGAAATGGAGATTGAACAAATATAAAACCAGGATATTACGATTCCAAGAAAATTAAAATTAAATAAATTAAAAATATCAGTAAAAAGAATTTTATATTGAAATTTTACATTCTTAAGATTAAAGCAGTTCACATTTTCAAATGTAATTATATGTGTATTTCAAAGATTGACAGTATATATTTCACTTTGACACATATTTGTTATTTACCATATTTATTTTTTGTATATCAATACACATAAATTTTTTGATTTATCATTAGATTATATCGTTTGATTTTTTTTATATTCAAAAAGAGGTTCATCAATTGAAGATAAAAATTAATACAATTTTCTAGGAAAAATGTCCTGGTTAAGGTTTTTTTGAAAAGAACGAAGGTTCAGAAAATTTTTAAATCAAACTTTCATTTTAATTTATATTATCTCATTTAATTGTACTGAATGTACCTGAAGTTTCAAACGTTAAAAATTCAATGAAAATGAAAAATTCCTGAATTTTTTGACTTTTTATAACGATAGGAAGTATTAAAAATATTTTTTTGGGGACTATCTTGTTGTTACGATCTCAAAATGTTTAAAAATAGCTAGAAAAATTTTTTCCCCTATATTACCTTATTAATTTAAAACGTTTGGAATTTCAGGCACATTGTACTGATTAATACAAGATTAATAATTATTTAGAAATAATAATAGCTGCTCAGATTCCACTTTAGTTATATTTTTTGAAATCGACAAGTGTAATTATTTAAAGAAAATAATTTGGGAAACGTTTTGACAAGAAAAAATATCGAGGCCAGTCAATGGAATAACAATAATTGTGTATTTAAAAAATTGAGAATTTCCGTTCTAAAAGAAATTGTAGAGATTCTGAATTTGAAAACTTGAACAATTTATTGGAATTAGAAACATTTTAAACCACGATATTATAATTTTCAGACAATTAAAATCAAATAAATGAAAAATATAACAGTAAAAAAATCTAATATCGAAACTTCATATTCCTAAGATTTAGGAACTTTACTTTTAAAATGTAATTAGATGTGTAATTCACAGATTGACAAAATATCCTTTACTTTGCCCTTTTTTATTTTATTAATTACACTCGTCCATCCTTAAGGCAGACTCGGGCAGATATCTAATGCACCGCAAAGAAAAAGGTATGCGTCTCCAACAGTTCTTTCGTTTGTCTCGAGTATCGAGGCCGGCAACTGAATGTCCCATGCCAATTTTGACGGGAAATTTCAGTACTGTATGAAAAGGTACGGTCGCACGATACGGCCAGGTGAGCTCAAAGTCATTTATCATCTTGGTTATGCCGGAAAAAAAGTGTCGTTTCGTTTAGAGATACACTGTCCCGAACTGTATCCCTTATAGACGGACGGGTGTATGTAACATCATAATTCATGTGATTTATAAATAGATCATTATTTTTTTTCGACAGTCAAAGATAAATTATCGAAATATACCATTCAAAGGTTGAAAATAAAAATTCGATGACCGTTCATGAAAAATTGTATGGTTAAAGTTTTTGTTACTTTAAATAAAGGTTTTATTGATTATTCGGAAAAACTGCAATTTAAGAAACGTTTGACAACATTATAATAAAACAAATTTTGAGAAATTAAAATGCCAGTCGATGAAATAACAATTATGAATGGTACAAATTAAAAATTTTTGTTGTAGAATGAATTGTATGAAAATTTTGAATTTCAAAACTTTGAAAAATTATTGGAAATCAAAAATATATGAAATCCGGGTATGACAATTTTCAGATAGTAAAAATTAAATAAAAATATCAAAGCAATTAAAGTAAAAAGAATGTAATATTTAACTTTTGGATTTGTGGAATTAAAACTTTACTTTTAAAATGTGATGAGATGTGTATTTGGATTGGAAGATTCACGAAATATCTTTAACTTTGACATTTAGCTATTATTTAGTATTTACTATATTTTTTGTGATTTATCATTTTATCCCTCACTTTTAAATAATCGTTAGATCATTTCATTTTTTAATTAATTTTTATTTTTGGCAGTCGAAGATAAATTATTAAAATATACCATTCAAAGATAAAAAACAACCAAATTTAATGAACTTTTTTATTGAAAGCTTTCTGGTTCAGAAAATACATGAAACAAAAGTGTAGAAAATTTTTGAATCATGCTAACATTTTTATTTATATTTTCTCGTTTTCTTGAAATTATATTTATATATGTATATATATATACACATATATGTGGCTTCCTACTGTAACAGAGAAAGTCACACATGCCATAAGGTTCAAAATTTCATCAGAATATCATGTAAAATGAGCCTTATGATATAAGTGACTTTCTCTGTTATGGCGGAAAGCCACAGATATATATATATATATTGATTATTTTATCTCATTGATTTTTTTCATTTATATCATTCATTTTATTTTGACAGCCAAAGATAAATGATTAAAATATATTGTTTGAAGATATAAAATCCAAATTTAACAAAATATTTCATAAAAATTTTCTGATTAAGGTTTTTTCACTCAATATGAATGTTTATGAAACTAAAATCAAATTCTGTTTTTGAATTTCAAAAACTTTGGAGTATTATTAAAAAAAAAAAAAATATATGTATATATATATATAGAACATCGGAAACAAACGTCATGCAATTCATCAATAAATAATATGATTTTTCAAAAACTTAATTTCATTCATTTTTATATTTTATTGTTGACTTATCTATTCTCATATTATATTAATATCTATTTATATTCATTTTATTAGTTTTTTTTTTCATATTATATTATGTTTAAGCATACCAATTTATCGAATTATTTGACAATCAATTTGTTAATACCCCATTTTAAGAAGATGGTTGTTGTTCTTCGATTCGCTTTTTTTGTAATATTGGATTCCAAAGATAAAGTCCACTTGCGCCACCAAAAATAAAAACTACAAAAAGATCTAGTTTTCTCAAGCCTTTTGGTAGTTTAACAGCCATCACATTTTTCAACTCAAAAACAGTGAAATTATGTATTCATATGTATTTATTTGTATCAATATTATTATTGAATTGTTTACAAATTGTCACTGTAAATAATCGGATTTTGAAATCCAATATGGCGGTGTTTTTATACATGTATGTATCTACAATGTCAGCTGATAATACTTATCATAATATAAATCAATGTATACAAACTGAAAAACGTCAAATTCCAGATTGTAAGAATCTGAAATGTTAAAACAACCGCAAAACATTCGAAGAATTTCGTGAAAATTAAGAGTGCAAACAAGTGAAAAAATGGCAACTGCAGGTTCTTTAGAAATTGACATAAAAAAATTGTTCGAAGACCATAATCTCAAAGAAGTCGAACAAATTCAAAAGCAAATTCAACATGAATGCGATCGTAAACAAATTGAGTTACGGTCACTTGTTGGGTAAGTATTTTTTTTTAAATTTATTTTTTACGTATTTCTTGAGAGAGTTATGCTTAAAAAAATTATTATATAACTATGGGAAAATTTTAGTTTTCTTAATCGTAAATTTTTGCTTTTAAATAATTTATAAGTCACCAATCAGTTAATATAAACTATTATCTACATTATAATTATTTCTATTGCTTGTAAATTCAAAAATTATAATATAATGATTTGAATTTTTACTCTTTTCACTTCTTATTCTCATTGATCAACATGTCATAACATGAATACCCTATTAAATTAATAAAATATAATTGTTGATATGATAAATTTGTATTTATAATAAATCTGTAAAAACAGTTTTCATCACAAAATTAAATATTTTTGATGGTAATGTAAATATACAGAAAAAAAAAAACATATGGCATGTGATGTATATAAAGAAAAATGAGCAAAAAAGTTCATCAAAAATAAATACTTTTGTGACATTTTTGTAATGGAATTTTTTTTTCAACAGAGAACGTTATCGTGATTTAATACAAGCCGCAGATACTATCGCTGATATGAAGAAAACTTCTGGATCTGTTGTTTTGGAAATTGCAGCTATCGAAAACACTTTTCGTCAACTACAAGAAAAATACTTAATAGGATTTAAAATATTACCAGAAAATCTCCCAAAAAAAAGGTACAAGATGTAATTTTGCTGAAGAAATTTTAAACTTTTCATCTTATAAAAAAAATTAAGAAAAATGGAGTTTCCTTTTTAATAACGAAATAAAAAATATTATATTTAAAGAAATACTCAACATTTTCAATATTTGCGCTCATTTAAAAACAATTTTTTATTTGTTGGTTATTTAGAAATCATCAGGAATCGTCCGATGTACTTGTACTGCAAATAAAAATGTTAATGGACATTCCGGAACAGATTTGGTCGGCTATTGATAGCCGGGATTTTTTACAAGCCACTCAACTCTTTATGCTCGCCCAGTACATAAATTACAGTTTGACTTTTGAAGTTGGAAACTCAGAACTTGCTTGTAAATATCCGATTGTTGCAAAACAATGGGGAGTTATAACACAGTTCAAAAATTCAATTTTTAGTCGAGTAGATTCCATTTTGGAATCTTTGGATTTGGATACTGAGGTAAAATTTCGTTTTCATAAAAAACTGGTAAAAAAGAGGAATATAATTATTTTTTTTTAATGTTTTTTTTTTATACTTGAAAACTAAAAAAATTGTAAACGAATTCTTTTGATTTGAATGGAAAAATAAGAAAAAATTCTATTTCATTGCACAAGGTGCAATTCCATGCCACAAAAATTTTCCTCAAGCCATATGAAAATTATATTTTACAATTCCTTTTTTTTACAATATTAATATTTTATACTGTTAATGAATTTAAATGTTCATTTCTCAGCTTGCAGCCAATTGTTTATCATCATTGGCTCTACTTAATAATTTGACACCAACGGATTTACTTAACAAATTAGTGACTTCAAGAAGCAGTGCCCTAAAATTTATAGTAACAGATGAAAATCATCACAGTGTAAGGAACCGAATAAAGCTTTGCATAAAAGTTATCATGGAAACGATTGTTCTAATTCACGAATGCTTTATCAGTAAGTAGCAATGAACAAAAGTTTTCTAATGTCCCAAGTTCATGCATTACATTACATTACATTCTATAAAATTTATAATTAATAATACATTGCATTCTTTTTGAATATAACTCATTT
Source organism: Platygaster robiniae (assembly GCA_028476575.1). NCBI lineage: Eukaryota > Metazoa > Arthropoda > Insecta > Hymenoptera > Platygastridae > Platygaster > Platygaster robiniae. The sequence continues at coordinate 24,954,131 of CM052021.1, forward strand.
CCATTCATAATTTATAAATATTGCTAATCGCAATTCATAAATGTTGCATAAAACGAATAAATATTGCACAGTATCTATTAATATTATAGAATATAAATGCGTTTATTATATTTATGTATATAATAGTGTGTATATATGTATATATGTATATATATATATATAATATATTTATATTATTAATACATAACATGGTATAATATTAACATACAACATAATATTTATATATTATATATTAGTTTATGTTATTTAAATATATTGCTATATATTAATGTTTGTCATATAAAATGTTATATATTATCTCTCAATAATAACAGAACTTGATTATTAATTACGCTGTTCCAGCTGCATAAGCCTGACTTTCTATAATGAGAGATAAGAAGTTACACTTAATAGTGTATTATAATTATTTATTTATTATTATTTATTTACATTAGTTCTTAATTAATCGAGTGAAACTTTTTACATCTTATGTGAAACTTTTAGTGGCCCATTATAAAGTGAATCTTCTTATGTTTTAGGATAGATATAAAGTGAAACTCCTTTTGTCTTACCATAGATATAAAGTGAAACTTCTTATCTATCATCATACTATTTATAGTGAAAAAAATAGTCCTTATGGTCAGCAATCAGGTGAAACTTTTGAAATTGTATGTGAAACTTCTTATATCTCACTATAGATTGAGATCCTATGTGAAACTTCTAATGGCCTATTATAAAGTGATACTTCTTATGTTCGACTTTAGATATAAAGTGAAACTTCTTATGTTTTACTAAAGATATAAAGTGAAGTTTCTTACATTTCACTATAGATATAGAGTGAAACTTCTTATTTCTCACTATACCATTTATAGCAAAAAAATGATTGAGAAGATGACAGTTTTTTAAAGTCAGATACATCGACGTCTAGTTGACATTACATATTATTTTGAAAATATACATATTATGTAAAATGGAAAACAATAAATTTACTAAGAAAAACAGTTAAAATGAAAATTCATCAAAATACATACAAAATCAAACACTTACTACTCGATTCCATTCATAATTCATAAAATATTGCAGACGAGCCAAAGAACAATAACGAAAAGAAAAATTTTCACTGACAAAAATATTCAGACCCGAATCCACCCCAATTTTCCAGAAGATGAGGGCCTTGTCGCTCAGCACATACAGGCCATCAAGAACACCGAGGCCTCTTCACTCTACCCTCATCTCGACATAAACGAGGACCTGGTTCAACGTTACCTCTCCTCCAAAACCCACAAGCCTTTTTCCCAAGTGGAAACTCCCCACTTTGCCTCCCCTGACGTTCAAAAAATCCTAAAATCCTGGCTGGACTGGGTCCGGAACTTCGCTTTCCAGGAGGTCGCAAAACTCCTGGACCTCGTCACCTCCGTCAGGGGAATCCGCAACATCCGGGAGGAAGCCCTCGGAGTCCCAGTGCCCGATACCTGGAGCTCAGCCTGGCGTGACTTGGACCTACCCGCGCCCAACTTCTGGACGTCTTACTTCCAGCCCCTCTTGACCACGAGGGTCAAGGCCATCACGAGCTCCAGGATTAAGGAAAGCCTCGGGGACCTGAAGAAAAACGTTCGAGAGCACCTGGAAAAAGTGTCCCACGAAAAGTGCGACTATCCGGAGCATGACCTCCGATGGCACGTCTGGAAGGACTCCAGCGTCGACGCGTCCAGGAATGCCATCTCCATGAAGACCCGGGGCTTCTCCCCGGGCCTCGTGAAGCTCTGCTCCGAGTTTGACGAGGGTCTCGCTGGTTTTTTGGATGACCTCGAGAAGTACTTGTATGAGTCCGCGAAGTCCAAGGACGACCTGCTCTCGCCTAACCCGGACAAGTTCGGGGATCGCGAAGAGGTCCAGGAGCACCTCCAGCAGGCTGCCATGGAGCTCGCTGGCAGCGTGGTTGAGTTTGCAAAGGAGGAATGTGCGGCGAGTGAGTGCTGATAAATATCGATATATCGATCGATTGGTCGTTATATCGATATTGATATTATTTATTTTGATTCATATTTCTAGTGTCAAAGAAGCCCAAGTTCGGGAGGTTGGAGGTCAATGCTATTTTGTCAGGGAGGTTACTTCAGGCCCTGGTTGTTCTATGCCCGAATTTCAACAAGTGCTTCGCCCTTTCGAGGATTGCGGGGGTCAACAACTCGAAATGGCAAACGATCTGCGATTGGTTGAGAGAGGAGAGTGTTGGACTTTGGAGGGTATGGGAGGAGGTTTTCAGGGGGACCGTTGCACGGCATCGGGAGGTGATTCTGGGCAGAGTGGACCTGGGGGGCCTCAACGTCGGCGCGGTTGTGAGCGAGTGGGAAAAGGTCGTAATTGAGGAAGAGGCTGAGGAAGGGAAAAGGATCAAGTCGGAGATTTCGGTGCCTTATCAGCCGTCTGTGGTCATGCAGGAATTTTTGTCCGCCGTGTGCAAGGACTTGGATAAAGTCATCCCTCACACATTGGCTAAGTTAGTATTTTTTGTTTTAAGGACAAATTTTGCATCACTGTTTTATTGTTGAAAATCCCCTCTGTCAATATGTAACGTAATGCGGTCTTATAATGCAGAATATAAATGTTTTCATATTCTTTTTGCGTTTATTAAATGAGTTTCCAGCTTTCAGAAACAATAAGAGAATTTTTTTGTATATGAAGTGAAAGAAATTTAGGATTGCATTATTGTAAGTTCACATTTTAAAGTATGAAGTGTCATTTAATTTTGAATTTTTTTTCCCATTTTTCAAGTTTGAAAGTTTCATTGCTCATTTCAATACTACATTGATGATTTTCTGAATGTTTTGTTTTCTTTTTAAGATAAAAAAACGAAATGATTAAAGTTTGAGTTTGAAAGGACAAAATTATCGAAAATTTCCAATGTTTTCTTGGATTTAATGATTTTTAGATTGCATTTTATGATTTAGAACTAAATCTTAAGAAGTGCAGACTTAAAAATACAAGATAAGTGCACATTTGAAATTTATGTTGGTTTTTTCAAATTTCGTGTTTTATTTTTGGAATTCATGATCAAATAAATTACAGGTGTAGTTTCGAAGGACGCAATGATTGCAAAATTTTGATTTTTTCAATGATATACTGTTTTCTGGTTCTGTTATCGAAATTTAGAGTCGAATCTTGAGAAGCGAAGTCTCAAAAGTACAGGATAACTGCACATTTTAACTTGGTTTTTTTTTTTTATATATATGTATGTAATTGTTTGTTTTCTGTTCGAAATTTCAAATCAAATTAATTATAGTTTCAGTTTAAGAAGACGAAAACTCATGATTTTTTATGATTTACCAATTTTTAGTTTGATTTTTGAAATTCAGGATTAAATCATTAAGTAGACTCAAAAGCAGAGAATACCTGCACATTTTAAATTCGGGTTGGTCATTTAAAAATTTTTTATTTTCTTATTGAAATTCAAAATTCAAGAACTAAAAGTTTGAGTTGAGAAAGACAAAATGACTGAAAAATCCTGATTTTCAAAACGTTTTATCAATTTTTTGTTCACTTTTTGGAATTCAGAATTAAAACTTCAGAAGTGTAGATAGACTCAATAGAGTTAGTTATTTATGGAATTTCGTTAAATTTTTGAGTTGAGAATAAAAAGTTAAAATAAAAAACATTTTAGTTTGGAAGTACAAAACCACAAAAATATTGAATATTGTTGAATCTGTTTCAACTTTCTACTATATTTTTTAAAATTTTTAATAATGATGGCGGAAAAATTGTACTTGGAGTATTGGTAATTTCGAATCTATTGAATTTGCTTTTTATTTTGTCTTTTGTTTAAATGAGGAAAAAATTCCTTATTATTTTGCTCCAAAAGGACAAATTTTTATTGATAATTTTTCGATTTTTTTATAATCTTTTCAGAATTAAAATTTGATTGCTGAAATTTGGAGTTCTCACGTTCGAAATCACAAAAAATTTCAAACTGTATAAATAATTTTTGAATGTTTTGTTTTCTTTTATAAATTTAAAATCAATTCATCAAAAGTTTTAGTGCAGAAGTACCAAATTACCGAAACATCTTAATTTTGTTAATCGTTTATTGATTGTTAATTTAATTTTTGAAATTCAGAATTGAATCACTAGGAGATAATGCTTAAAAGTTTGAATTAACTTGAAATTCTAAAATTTATTGTTTTTTTTTTTTTTTTTTTTTTAACTTTTTGTTATGTTCTTCAACTGTAGAAATGAGATTTGTAGTACAAAATATTTTTGTTTAAAAGTTCAAAACCATTTAAAATTTTGAATTCCGTTATATACATTCAAACTTCTTCTTAGATTTAAAAAATTCAAAATCAAACTACTCTTAAATTGGTTCCGAAAATGTTTAAATTTAGAATCTTATTCATTATTTTAAAACTTTTTCCTTTATTTTCTTAAATTTGAAAACAAATTCCTTTAAGTTGTGGTTCAAAAGTAAAAAGTTATTAGAAATTGTATAATTTCGTTCATTATTTTCTAATTTTATATATTTTTTTTTATTTTTAAAAAAATTCTCTGAAGTCTCAACAGTTTGAAAACAGTAAATATTTCGAATTGAAGTATTTTTCTGAAATTCAGGTAATAAATTTTTAGAAAAAAATATTCCCAAGTTTATGTTCGGAAACATCAAACTTTACCAACTGTAAATTTTTGTTGATTATTCTTCGATTTTGTGTTCTGGGTATTTATTTCTAAATAAATCACTTTGAATGTGGGTTTTATAGTTGATAAATACAACAGAACCTCAAATTTATTTATTGTATTGTAATTTAGCTAATTTATGGATGGTTCCTTAGCACGAATAATGAGTGTATTGCTGTGAAACTGTTAAAATAATTGGGATTTGGCTTGAATGTGATGAAAAATTTGTGCTCCAGACCGGTTCATCACGCGGTTATTGACAATGTGGTGATGGAGCTTTTTAATTACTACGGAACTTTGTCAGCGGACGCGAATTTGCGCCAGAAACAAGCCATCCATTTGCTTTTCGACGTGAAGTATTTTACGACGCTGATGGTGCCTCGAGAGAATAAAGCATTCGTTGAAAAATCCAACGAGATTTGCAACAACGTCGTTTCCAAAATCGACCCTTTCGATCTCGACGTTTTTTATCCCTTCATCCACGTTAACGTGAAAAAAGCCGTTCAAAGGTCTTTGGTGGGTTCAAGTTTTCAAGTCATTCAAAAATTGTTTTTGTAAAATATATGACTGGATAGAATTGTGTTTGAATTTACTGAAACTTTTATATTCATCTTTAAAAATCGAACACGTTTCCTTCATATTCAAAAATTCACCCAAAAATTGGTGTGGTTTTTTTTTTGATGATTTCTTGAATTTTATTTTGTTAGTCAATATTTTCATTTTGAAAGATGAAAAAAAAAGGACATCTTAATATATTTTAAAATTTTTTCTTCTACGTTGCAGTTAATATTTGGAAATCTGGTTCCGCACATGGAACAATTGCATTCCATTTTGGGCTCAAGGAGTGAGTACAGTGAAGTCACAAAGTCTACAAAAGATCCTCCAGGAGTTCTCGCAGTCTGCGCTGGTGCGCCCTGGTTCCCTCCTTTGGCCGTCGTTACGCCTCCAAAAAATTTGCCATTGGTTTCTACTTTGCTACCAGAAAAATCTCAGGTAATTTTTGTAATATTTGTTGCCATTTTAAAACGTTTTTAAATCAATTATGGATGCCGGATGGGCAATATGTATTGATATGTATCGAAATATCGATATTTATTTTCGATATATCTGATTCTTCATATATATATATTCATCAATCGATAATCGATATATCGAGATAAGATATTATTTTAATGGACATATTATATTATTGTCATATCGATATTTTTTAATATTATTTTGACAGACAGAAGTATGTGTTAATATTGTGAAGAAAAGTCCAGCAATAATTTTCATTCGTTATCAAGTACTTATTAAAATATGACTGATTTTGAATTGTGTGTGTTTTTTAACCACAGAAGAAAAAAACCAAAGAACACAGCAGAAACGATTCAACTGGATCCACGATAAAATCTGGAGCAGCAGCTTTCTTCGGAGCAATGGGATCCGATTGGTTCGGCACAAGTTAAGAAACGTTGTTTATATTTTTACATATTTATTGTTACAAATTTATAAATTTATAGCACAGGTCTACTTGAAAATGATTGATAAAACAAAGTTATTTTCAACATTACGAGGCTTTATGATTCATATTAAACCCACCATCAGAGCTAGAAAAGCAAGTCATTTGGGTTTTTTCCGCATTTGGGCAAGCAAAATATTTGATCAAGATGGAAAAAAAAAAAACGAACAAAGAACATATGGTGTAAAAAGAGAATTTCAGATAAGAAACATTTACCTTTGTTGTTTCATTTTTCAAAATTGTTATTATAATTTGTCTTTGATTCCTGGAAAAAAAGGGACCTTTCAAATAATTAGCAAACCATTATTGCTTATTATATTTTTTTATCATTTACAATATTTAACGTTATGTAATTTTTTAGATTTATTTTCTTAATATACCTTGCAATTTTTAAAATTTGCACCCCAAATTCGAGAAAATCGAAAAAACTTGTACTTTGAGTGCCAATCCATGTATTTTGTGAGCGATAAAACTGTGTTCCATATTTTTTTTATCGTTCATAAAACGTCATATTGGCGAGGAAAAAAAGTATCATAAACCATGATTGCTGAGAAGATCAAGCAGATTAATCGGACAGGCGGCGTAAAGTTGTTGGCAATTCGTTGCCCTCTCGGCAGCCGTGAAATCTGCCGACAGGTTTACGTTGCTCGAGCTCGACGGCCTGAAAGACAATGTCTTGTTAGGGCTGAATTTGACGTGCCTGAATGCAGAATTTTTTGAATTTCCATTGAAAACTGTCGAGGGGAGAAATTCATTGGAATTTCAAAAAGGGAATATTTTTATTCTTACAGAATTTATTGTATTATAGTTTTTATACATCTATTTATTAGTCTCTCACAGGGGTGTTGTAACGAAATTTCGCATGGAGGAACAAACTTAAATGTCAAAAGGGTCAAAATATCTATTTCAATGTATCAATAAATTTTTATTTTAGTAGCATTTTGGAATCTATTTGCAAACTCAAGATTTTACTTATAAGAATAAATTATTTTCCATTTTAAATCAATGTCCTATTTCTAACGTTTCTTAGTATTTATTTTGTCAATACTTATTATTTTTCAGAACACTGTGTTTATCATTTAAAGAATTATCTCGTATTTTTAAACATTTTCTACATTGGTTTCTATAATTTAGTTCTCTAAGATTCAAGGTTTCATAGGTGTTCAGAATTTTCATAGATTTTTGAGAAAATTATACCTGCATACATTTAAGGTATTTCATACTCTGGATTCCCTTTTAAAGGAATTTTACGGAGTGTTAGTATTTTAGGATTTTTCGTATTCATGATTATTCATAGAATTTTTAAGGATATTCAATGTTTTTTATGTATTTTTAGCATCTTTGTAATTTGTTTTATACTTGAATTTGACAATATTAAATTCAAAAATCAATTTTTTCTCAGTAGTTTAAAGAATTTTTAAGGAAATAGTATTTCCGAAGATACCTATCATCTCAAAGATTTTCAGTACTCTAAGTATTTATCGTATTTTTTCAGTATTTTCAAAGTTTATACGATTTTCTAGTGTTGATGTGGCTTTTTATATGTACTGATATCCAGAGGTCGATGCTTTAGGATGAAAGGTTTCACGCATATTTGGTATTTTCATATTTATTGAAAAAAAAAAAATGAAATCTACATAGGTTTTTTAGATATTTATTTAGATATTTATATATTTATAACATTTTTTTAGGTTTTCATATAGGTTTTGAGAATTTGATGATCTAAAATTCAAAGTTTATTAGAATTGTAGTACGTTAAAGAGTTTTTCAGAAAACAGTTTTTATAATGAATAACTTGTATTTTATTGATTCCAAGTACTGTTAGTATTTAACGTATTTTTCCAGGATTTTAACAGCTTTGTCGATTTCCTGACATTTTTATGGATTTTAATGTATATATTTAGAGCTCGATGCTGTAAAATATGAGATACTATAGGTATTTAGTATTTTTATATTATTTTAAAGGAATTATATCTTCATGGTTTTTTCGTATTTTATTAATTTTTATTGTAGCATTTTGAGATTTTTTTTATATTTTTCAGTATTCAAAATATTTCTTAGGATTTTCTAAGTTCCTAACACATAGATATCTCATAGATATCTATCATTTTTAAAATTTAAATATACCTATATTTCTAGTATTTTTTAACAATAATGTAGAATTTTAAAGATTTTTAGTATTTCAATACATTCTTCAAAAAACAGTATCTTCATAGATTTCAAGTAGATTGCAGATTTTTTAAACTTTTAGCACATTTTGTATTTATTTTTTTTTTTTTTTTTTATACTATTCAACACTTTTTATTTAATTTTCTTGGATTTTCATGAATTCTGCTACAGATTTTTATAAAATTGGTTGCTCTAGTATTGAAAAATTTAATTTTTTTATTACCATAGTTTTTTGAGAATGTTCAGTATTTAAAAATTCCCATTATTTTTTTTTCTTTTTTATATTTTTTAGCATCTATTAAATTTCGCAGTTTTTGATGGTATTTCCATAGATTTTTAATATTTTTGTGGATCGCTAGGTAGATTCTAAGAATTTGATGCTGTACGATTCAAAATTATATAAATTCTTAGTATTCCAAACAATTTTTCAGAATACAGTTTTTTACTAGATTTCTAGTCTTCAGGGAACTACAGTTATTGCAATATTAAAAAATTTTTTTTGATATTATTAAAATTTATTACATAGGTTGTTAATACATATTTAATATTAAAAAAAAATTTCAATACAGAGTTGTAAAGTGTGATTGTTCTAGAATCTACAGTTTTCAAGATTCTTAGTATTTGAATAAATTTTGTTTGGATAACAGCGTTTTTATTATATCAAGTAAATTTTATTGAAATGTAATTGACAGATTTCCACAACTTATTGCGTGTTTTTAATAGTCATGATTTTTATTAAATTTCATTTTATTTTTATGAAAACTGGTATAAGTTTTCAGAATCGAACGCTGTAGCATTGTAAAATTGTTATCATTTAAATAAAATTTTGAGTATTTCATATTTGTATAGGATTTTTGTATTTTAAAGATAACTATAATCTATTATTTATCTTTTTCATATTTTTTTGAATTTATGAAATTTCGTTATATTTTCTACTTTTTTTGGAATTTTGATTGACTTTCGTGAAAATGGCTTTCGTGAAAATGATTTCTCGTGAAAAAGGCCATTCGGGAAATTAACATTCGTGATAAAAAAAAAAAATCGTAAAAATGACCAGGAATCATCTTCTACCATTCTTCTAGATTTTTGATATTTTTATGGATCGCTATATAAATTCGAAAAATTTGCTGCCATAGAACTCGAAGTTTCATAAATTCTTATTATTTCAAATGATTTTTCAGAACTCAGTTTTTTCGTATATTTCTAGTGTTTCAAAAAACTCTAGTTATTGCAGATATTTTTGGTATTTTTGAAATTAAGTAGAATTTTCCAGTTTCTCCATAGATATCTAGTATTTTCAAAATATCAAAGTAGATCACTAAAATTTGATGTTCTAGAATCTACAGTTTTAGAGATTTTTAGTATTTTTATAAATTTTTCATAAAACAGTATCTTCATAGATTTTAAGTACATCACACATTTTTTAAACTTTTATCACCTTTTGTGTTTTTTTATAATTCATGAATTTTATATTATTTTTATGTGTTCCTCTATAGATTTTTAGAATCTGATGCTCAAGGATTACAAATTTTGAAGAATTTCATTATATCCATAAGTTTTGAAAAATTTGGTATCTGTGTAAAATCTCAGTATTCTTATCATTTTCAATCTATTTCACATCCTGCAGCATTCATGAAATTTTGTCCTATACATTCAAGTGTTATAGTATTCTTTTAGATTTTCAATATTTTCATAGGTTACTTGTAAACTGTAAAAGTTTTATGCTCTCAACTTCAGTTTTATAAATTTTCAGTATTTCAAACAATTTATTTGAATACAGTAATTTATCTTATTGTTAGATTTCTAGTATTTTAAAGAATTCCAGTTATTTCAGTATTGTTGACATTATTTTATTATTTATACAGTTCGAATGATTTTCAATATTTTAATGGATATCTACATACATTTTTACAATGAAATACTCTAGGATTTAAGGTTCCATAGATTTCAGGAAAATAAATGGATAATCGAGATAGTTTTATCTTTAAACTTTCCATATGTTTGACAATTTATTTTATTTTTCATTTTTTGCAGCACTCACAAAATTTTGTGAGATTTTCTAGGTTTTTTGTGGAATATCCTGTATAGATTTCTAGAATTATATATTTTTATGGATTGTTATGTAAATTCTAAGAGTAAGATGCTGTATAAAGTTTTAGAAATCCTTAGCATTTCGAACAATTTTTCAAAATGATTTTTAGTGTTTTGAGGAAATCTAATTATTCCAGTATTTTTTATGTTTTTTAAATAAAAATGAAATTCGAATGATTTTCGCTATTTTCATGGATTCCTACATAAATTTTCAAAATGAGATGCTTCGGTGTGTAACTTTTTATAGATTTCAGCTGAATAAATGGATTATCGAGGTAATTTTGACTTAGATAGTATTAACTTTGGTTGCTATGTTTTTTGTTTATCAATTAAAGTGAAAATATATTTTATTTTTTATCATACACTTATTAGTAATTGAATAAATGTTCTCTCTTTCGACGCGAAAACCCGCGTAGTTTATTATGAAATTTTTCATATATTTCTACTATTTGCGTTGAAAGCTCGGGAAGCTTTCGATGGAGAAAACTCGACAACGAACGGCGCCGAAATAGCGGTCCCCATTGTTTAGCTAGATGCTTTTATAAATTTAATGAAGAATCGTACTAAACGCAACGCGAAAACCACCTTTGTTGACTTTCAAGCTCCACCAACTCCAGGTTAATCCAGTGAACTACGAATTGTGAAATACGTGGAAATTCGGAAAAGTGGAAAAAGAAAAATCGTGATTTTTTCACTCGGTTTCGCGCATTTCGTGAAAATCTGTTTCATAATTCATGTTTGATGTTTTTGTTAAATTTCATGAATTAAAATTTCATAAATTTTTACTAACTTTTACTCAAAAAATGTGTGGTTTTGAACTAAAAAAATGTTAGTCTCAAGTTCTGGAAATTCATATTTTAAAATATGGTGAATCGGTATTGTTATATAATATTTTCATTTTACGTGAGTAAAAGATGTACAAGATCCCCAATCAGTCCATTATCTGTAACTGGAAATTTAGCAGATTCACAAATAGTACGTAAAAGACATTGTCTGCCAGGAAATCCAGCTCTGAAAAAAAATTTTTTTAACTATTTCCAAAATTTTGATCCTCAAGGTTTTTAATTAAATGAAAAACAAAATTTTTACTCTTCAAATCCAAGTATCTGAATTACGGAACTCCACATTTCAATCCAATATTCAAAATATTCAAGTATATAAAATGGTAAGTCTAAAAATTGAAATAAAGAAAAATAGATTAAAATAGTCGTGGTTATTCATAAGTAATTGAAATAATTGATGATAAAATAACTTTGATTATAATTGATAATTATTACATGATAATGGAATATTTATTTTATATAGAATTTTTTTGCAATCAATGAATTTAAATCATTCTCCACGATTTTCTTGAAAAAATTTCCCGAAAAATTCATTACCTATCTAAATTATTTTCCAAAACTTGGTAAAGCATGGTCCTGTCGACGCTCCTTTTCGCCACGTTTTCGACCGAGGACGAATCGTTGCCGGTTATCGTGGGTAGGCCGTAATTCGCCTCGAAATAGATAGTCAACGCCACGGATTTATCCGGGATATCAACGGGAACTGACAGCGCGAAAAATATCTAGAACGTCGAAATTTTATTAGCGTTGATTTGACGAAATTAGCCGTGACTTTTTTTTTCCTTCATGACGCGTGACGAGGGAATGATTCGCCCGAAACTGAAGGATGCATGACAGTTTGCAAATCAGTTTCTGGGGTGCTCCACGTTTTTCACGCATTTTTTATAAATAAATTATATAAATTTATAAAAAAATTATCGGGTCAGGTTAAGTCAATTTAGGTTAGGTCAAGTCAGATCGGGTCAGGTTAGGTTAGGTCATTTATTAGGAGGGTCATTTTTATTTTTCATTTTTTTTTCCCTCAGTCAAAAGAACACAATGTACAAAATGTATGAATATTTAAGAGAATTATGTTATTTTTTTTTTATTTCGAAATGATTGACAATTTCTTAAGTCTTCAGTCCTTTGATTTTCGGAACGGTCAAAATTTCAAACATGATATGAAATTTATAAGTTGTTCTTATAAATTTAATGGTCTTTTGAGAACAATTAAAGCCCTTAGAAAAATGCTTGAAAATACCCCTGATCCGCTGCTTTCCGGAAAACCGATGGACCGGATGTGCCTGGTCGCTGCGGAAGTGATATTCCTCACTCCGCGAGCAGCCCGCAAAAAACAGAAAAACAAAATGCAGATTTTCGTCAGTCGTGCCCTGTAACGAAAAACTTAACGTCTTTCCACTTGCCGGGAAATTTCATCTCTTTTTTCCGCGGGCGAAAATATGCGCGAAACTGAATATCAGGGAAACAGGAAGGTTTTCAATTTCAGGCTTCTCACGTAGCCCGGGAAATTATCGAAACTCGTAACAGACACTTACTTTGTCATCGCGTCGTTGTTATAAGCAAGCTTTCCAGGGCGTCACAGCAAAACAGCGGAATTCGCGAGCTACGGCGAGTTGAAAAAAAAGCGAAGATTCGCGCTACCGGCTTGTTAGTTTAATTAAAAACGAGCGGGAATGGATTAGTAAAACGTGAAATGGGGTTTTTTATTTTCTCGTTTGAGAGTTTGTTGAATGTGTTAATTGTGGGTTTTTTTGCAGAGAGATGCGCGAGTGTGGGATAATTAATGCGATTTGTTGCTATGAGATTTCATGATGCTTGGATGTTGGTTTCAGATAGGTAGAGTAAGAGTTTTTAAGTTTTAGAATGTGAAAATGTCAAATTTTACCTTTTTTTTATCTTTTTTCCTTTGTTTTTAGTTTATTGCAACATAATTGATTTTGATGGGGTGATATTAATTAGCTTGAAGAAATTCTAGCTTAAAATTTTCTTTTTTTTATGTAGGTACTTATTGATAACGAGTAGAAGTAGGTGTTGCACACTATCACATTTTTAAAAAATATTATATGCATAATGATGTTTTTTTCCGTTATTCAATAAAATCTGACGAACTTGAGAAAAGTTAAAAAATGACTCATGATCTTAATGATTTGAACAAATTTTCATTATATTTAGAAATTTTTGAATACTTTATATTGTTAAATTAATTCTAAGAATCTTGAAAAATTAAAAATCGTTGTAAATTTTGTAGATTGTCAATAATTAAAAAAAAAGAACAAAAAAAATGTAAATTTAGTACATAGACTGTGTTCATTGTCTTATTTTTTTCGAAATATGAACTACGTTTTTCCATTTTGGGATTAAAATCTAAAAAATTTGAATAATTTTCCAAAATAACGAAAAATTCTTGTAAGTCAAACGAATTTTTATAAGATTAGGTAATTAGTGTATAGCTCGTATAATGTTGGAAATTTTGACCATTCCAAAAAATTAAAAGCCTAAAAACCTGAGAAATTATTGTCAATCATTTTGAAACAAACAGGAAAATGAGGTTGGTTTTAATAAATATTTATAAATTTCGTAAATTGTGTTCTTTATCGTATTGTTTCTTCATATATATGCAAAACAGGGTTTTTTAAATACAAGTTTAAAAAACTTTGAAAAGTATTTGAAAATTGAGGAAAATCCTGATAAGTAAGATGAAGTTTTAGAAAATTTCGGAAGTTTCGAATAGTGCGTATAATGTTTAGAACTTTGATGATTTAGCTATATTAAAAAGATTTAAAATTTCCAAAATAACCATAATGTCATGAAGATTTTGAAATTACATAATTTCCAAAAATCCACATTGTTTCTGTAAATTTGTGTTTATCATGATATTCTTTTGAAGTATTTACGATCGTGTGTGTGTGTTTTTTTTATGAAAATTTGAAAAACTAGAAGAGTATTAGGAAATTTCGAAAAATCTAAATAAGTTAAACGGAATTTTATAAAACTTTGAAAGTTTCGTACAGCTTGTATGAAAAATTTTTTTAATTTCGAAAAATCGATCAATATCGAAGATTCTAAGAGAGTCAAGAATATTTAAACTTTGAAAAATACGTAGAATATCAGAAAACCTTTATAAATTACGTAAGATTGATTTATAAACATCATTCTTAGAAGAATTGATAACAGTGTTTTTTGTTTTCCTTAGATAAATTTATTAAAATTTACAACAAATGGCAAATTACATATAATGAAATTCGTAAAGTTTTTAACAGCTTGTAGTATATGTTTGAAATTTTCGAAAACATCGAGAAACAAAAAAAACATCAGAAATTGTAGATACTGTTAATATTTGTCTATAATTTCGAAAAATTTATCAAGTTTTAGAAAATGTTCATCAACTCTGAAGATTGTGATTCATTTTCATATTCTTTATAAGTACGATAATTTTTTTTTATTTTGAGAGCAAAAATGGAAAAAATATCGAAAAATATTCAAAAATTACGAATAATCCTTATAATTTAGATGAATTTGTAAAAAACTCAAAAGTTTCTAATATAATTTGCAGCATTTTGTTGAAAATAGTAGAATTTTTGAAAAATTTTAAAATATGGAACATCTGAAGATTGTCAATAATCATATAAGTTCGAGTAATTGGTAAAATTTTAGGTATTATTCGTGAACTTTGTAAATTGTGTTGAACTTCATGTTTCTTCGAAAAACGATATTTTTTTCTCATTTTTCGTTAAATACCTAAAGAATTAAAAAATTATCAAAAAATTACGGAGAGTAATATTTTAACCAATTTTCATTATCTTTTGAAATTTTCGTATACCTTCTATTATGTTCCAAATTTTGAAAATTTTAGAGAACTCAAAAACATTGAAAGTCCTAGATATATTAGTCAAGATAATTCAAAATTTCGGAAAATATATTGAATATCAGAAAATATTCATTAATTATGAAATAATACTTATAATAAGCACCATATTTCTTCAAAATATGTACAATAGTTCGAATTTTTAAAAAAAAATCTGAAAAACTGCAGAATTGTAAAAGGGTTACAAAAAAATCATTGGTTGAGACAAATTATCATGAAATTCGTAAGATTTTGAATAGCTTGTAATTTCTTTAATTTTGGAAATATCGAAAAATAAAAAATGATTAGAAATTTCAAATACCGTCTATATTTCTACAAAATTCGAAAAATTTGTGGATAAAAAAAAGGGTTTATAAACTGTAAAGATAGTGATTCTTAATCATATTACTTTTAAATAAGTACGATATTGTTTTTATTTTTTTTATTTTTTAAGTAAAATCGAAAAATTTCGAAAAGCTTTAGAGAATTACGAATAATCCTAATAAGCTGGATAAATTTTCATACAAATTTCAAAAAAAAAAAACTAAAAACTCTGCGAACACACATCATTTCCTAAGTATTATAAAAATATGCGGATGCATGTAACTATTTCGAAAATTTCCACTCTACTTTATGCAAAACGTAATTTCCACTACATTTATTTTAACGGAAGAAAAAAAACGTTTCCTTACACTTCAATAGTGAATTGGCAATAAAAATGCATAGGGAAATTTTCAATGAAGCTCGAAAACCATCGAAGCTTGGAAGTATCGATAAAAAAGACACGTGAAGTATGCGATAAAAAAGATATGGAAAAAGTTAATTCCGGCTCGATTGCATTGCAAATTCACGAGTCGAATGGAACAATACTCTTGAGAGGCATTCGAAAATTCTACGTGTTCCTAACAACAGCGATAACGCGTGAAACGGCGCCGCGGACGAAAGTCTATGCGGAAAATTTTCACGTACGTGCAATAAAAAATGAGCAAAAAAAGTCGGCAGCTGTTGGAATAATTCAAATGATCCCACGAGGACCTTGTCTGCCAAATAAGCGATTCGAAGAACGAAGGAGAAATTTTTCTTTCTGTCAGGAGAATGCTAGATGTTTCAGAATTGTTTCTGGAGAAACATAACATGGAAAATGGCAATAAATTGATAAGAAAAATAATAGTTTTCTTCGTATCAAGGGGCAGAAACGAGTGTTTTTACGAGTGAAAGATTTTGCTAACGAGCGAAGCGAGTGAGCATAGTGCACGAGTATAGTTAATATTATACTCGTGTATGTTTTTTCAATGATAGATTTTCTTTTTTAATACTGATTAATTTATAACATCCATTAAGGATCAGAGTGAATAAAATTTTGACAAATTAATATTTTATCATAGTAATAGTTTACATGGTAAATTTCCATTTTGGCAACACCTTCTTTGGGTGATTTTCGTCATCTCCTTCTGTCTCCAGTTGCAACATGATGATTTCATATATGATAATTCGTCGAACGATCTGAAAAAATACAAACAAATTTTATCTGCCATGATGTCTCAGATAATTGTTCAGAATAGTTCTTTGTTGGATTATTTACATTGCAAAAAGTCGTTGTATTCAAGTCGTACATCCCATTGATTTTCAGTTTCAAGTTTTTCTGAAGCAAATGTATTGATGTTTCTTTGACCTAGAATAAATAATCAGGAATTAACTGAAATATTTAGTATGTTTTTTTTTTTTTTTTTTTTTTCGAGAAACTTCAATCTTTTATATTGTGTCATAAATAGTGTTGAATTTATATTGTTTTTATTTGTTTGAAAATGTAAGGCATTGAAAAAAGTGTTTGATATGCGGTCTTGAACCAGAGAACTTGTAGAATTCTTTTTCGCACTTTTTGATTTCGAATTCCAATGCCTTGTTACGTTCTCCAATAATTACAATTTAAAGAAAATTCAAAATCCGAAAAAAAAGTATAAAAACTAATTTTTAATTATTCTGTCGATTAGAGAAGGTTGAAAATTTGGAAGTTATTTGCAATTTTTTTTTATTACCTCTTTTTTTTATCATTTGTTTTTGATTTTTCTGCAATGGAACATGCTTTCTGCCTTAATGATTTTTCTTTCCAATGTAAGTATGATTAGAAACTGATGAACATTATAAACAGGAAATAATTGGAAGGAAATTTTCCTATCATAACTTTACGACAAAGAAAATTTTTTCAAGATTTTTATTCGGAATTTTATAACGAGAAAAAACTTATACTTAGAAACATTTAAAAAATAAAGTAAAAACAGCAATAAAACATCGTAGAAACATAATACTATTGCAATTAATAACTAATAAACTTCCAACAACAAAAAAATTTAATATTTTATTGATGGTCCATTACTTCGTAGATCATCAGTGTCGTTACAACTGATTTGAAGATTTTACACTTTTCAACTATGTAAAAACCAGGTAGAAATAAACAAGTAGGTTTGAGTTTTTTTACCAGTTTTAATTTTCAATCTCCGACAAAATAATGTACAAAAACTTCTGTGATAGTTTGAAATCAATCAATTCAGAATTTAAAAACATATTGTGTATCTTTAGTTAGGAAAAAAAAGTATAAAAAACATCCATTACAGAATCGCGATCGCAGACGAGCTTATTTAAAAAAAATTTTTTATCAGAATAAAATGAAAGTAACTTTTAATTATTGGGATCGATAAGGCATAATAAAGTTTCGAAAAAAGTACAAAAATAAAAGTTTACAATCATAGTTATTTAATTTTGTTCGTAAATTTTGAGTTTGATTAGCATTGAGGCCTATGATAAAATTAATTTTATTCATTTCTTATTGAAGTATCCACTTATCCCTATTAAAGATAAAAAGCTTTTATTTTGCATGATAGTTGAGAAATATTTATTCTGCAACTAAAATACGTTTTAAGTGGCTAAATGAAAAAGGGGGTATGTAATTGCTAAAACAGATGATTTAAAACACAAAAACCTGACATATTCCTAATCCGTACCGATTTCTGCTTGTAATGAACTAAGATCATGAATAAATAATGAAAAATGAAGAAAGTGTAGATATTTTTCAAAATTTCAGTCACAAATCAGTATGTTAAAAAGTGATTGTTAATATTTTTTGATGATTGTTGTTCAATTTCTTCACACAATCCTGATACGAATTCGTGCCAAATTTGGTGAAGACTGGTTTATTACAGCAGCGCC
This sequence comes from Platygaster robiniae, assembly GCA_028476575.1. NCBI lineage: Eukaryota > Metazoa > Arthropoda > Insecta > Hymenoptera > Platygastridae > Platygaster > Platygaster robiniae. The sequence goes on from CM052021.1 coordinate 24,972,423, forward strand.
TTCAATCACTTCCGTTAGTTCGAAAAACGTAGTTTTGAGATGAACACGTTCAAAGTTTTTTTTGGACCACTCAACTTTTGTGGTTATTTGGACCACTTAACCCACGAATAACAGTAAAAAAAGGATAGAAAAAAACGTTAACCACGAGATTCAGAATATGTATGGTATATATTAAAATTCTTTCAATACATGTATATAAAATCTTCCACCATACAAACAATCACAAAAATCAGTCGCAGCCATCAATGCACTGAAGAAAAAAACAGATTTATCATGATGAAATCCTTGATGTACTCTTTCTCGTCTCGAAGCTCTGTCGCATTCTTTATAAGGAAAATGCCGATCTTCATGTAGATCTTCATTGACAGGATATCAACCTTTTTCAGGAGAATTTTAATCAACTTTATCTTTTGAAGGTTAAAGGCGCGTTCCTCCATTAACACACCTTCCACCTCATTCTGTTTTTGTAAGTATCCCTTCACTCCTTCAAGATAATCAGCAGTTTGAAAAATGACGATTCGTCCTTTAGATAATGTTCATTCGGTATAACAATACTGTCAACTTTGTTCACGATCAATGCAATCGAGCCACTGTATTTCTCAACATCTCCTAACTGCTTTACAGCGTAGTCAAGTATCTTCGAAAAATTGTCCGGGGTCTGCCCTGTTTTCACAAAATCATACTCAACTAGCAGCAATACTTTCATGGATTTGATGCTGGACAAGACTTCATCTTGGCCTCCTTGAACCGATAGTGAGACATCAGAAAAACCAGGTGATTCGTAAAATGTTGTTGCTGTTTCGTCATCGTACATCAAGTTCCTGGGCTTGTTGGAGCCATGGTGTTCTTCACGAGTATGGTTGCTAGTGTTTTCCACGATGACATAGTCGTTGCAACTATCGCAAGTTTTTTCAGCGGTCATCTGAACTCCTGTCAGCATGGCTGACATAATGGTTTTGCCAACGAGTTTGTTTCCCATCACCGAAACGACGTTGTGTCTTCCAGATAGTCCAGATAAGGAAGGGGTTGTGCTTTCCTGGGTAAGATTTGTTTGTTTCGCAGCCACAGCCAGTGTGACGAAAAGCGAGAAAAAGAGTCCCAACTTGGTCATTGTGGTTTTTGGTTATTACAGCTTGAACTTGAATTCATTACTGGAGAACGAGTCCATTGGTGGCGTCTTTTATAGGTGTACTTACAGCCAACGTGCTCGATTTTTGCGAACAAAAAATAGGGGATGTTGTCGTGACTTTAAATGCGTATTTAGATAGTGGAAAATGAATTGAGGATGTCGTAAAAGTAATGATTTTCATATCAAAAGATGTGTCTTTATTATTGTGTTGCGGCGTATCGCTGACTTGCATGTGTGCGATCATTAAACGATTTTTTTTCAACTTTAGAACTGTAATTCGTGAACTAGAATCTTTAAGAAAAGTTTTATTTACATACATACCATTTCCTTATCCATTATAAAACCGGAATCAGCCAAAACGTGTAGTAAAAATCCGGTCCTTTTTGCCTGTAAAAAATTTTTCTTACTTTGTCGAATTTTAAGCGTTATCCAGTTAGTTTCAGAAAATTATGAATTCAAAATCATTGATTCTGAACTTATAGAAACAAAATTTAAAAATTTATAGTCATAGTTTTAAGCTAAAAAGATTTCAAAATACAAAATTTGAATTTTGAAAATAAGAATGTGTACTCTTAATAAAATATTATTTCCGATTCCATATTAGTAAATATACAGTGTAGAACACTGTGGAACAAAATTTGGGTTTTGTACAATCCCAATATTTTTTTTTCATGCAACAGGTAGGTATAGGTCACTGAAACACGTATGCAAAAGGATTTTGAAATTCATAGTAAAATTTGCGAATTACAAATATGTGAAAGTATGGTAATGCAAAAAACTTATTTTTCACCCTATTCTTAAAATTAAAAAACCATTTTTTCTGTTTTTTGATACAGAATGCAAAAATGTTTAAGAAATAGCGATCGCATTAATACTTCAAAGTGCGAATTCCCTCATGAAATTTATTTTTTTCTTGTCATTTGTCTCAGATTCATTGACTTGTGATCCCAACATATTTGTCTGAAATTGCTCCTTGTTTATATATTTTTTTTTCCTTCATTCTTTGAGAAGCGTAAAGATTTATTTCCTCTACCATCGTTCGGGCATCTTTGGTCGTCATCTAGTCTATTGTGTCCAAGTCAGTGGGTCCGAGACATCATTCGATACGGTTTAAAGGGAAAGAATGAGGAGGAAAAAAATAAATTTCGTCAGGAAATTCGCGCATGGAAATATTTATGGGGTCGCGACTTTGTAAAGATTTTCGAATTCTGTGCGAAAAAACAGAAAAAATCGTTATTTAATTTTTAAAATAGCATGAAAAATGAAGAATTGAGATTTTTTACGTTTCAAAGTCTGTAAACATTTTTTATTCGCAAATTCCGCTATGAATTTCAGAATCCTTTTGCACACGTGTTTCAGTGACCAATACCAACATGTCGCATGTAATTTTTACATTGAGTTTTTTTTTGTTCTACAGTGTAATAGAATACCATAAGACTTTGTAAAAATGTTGAAGTATTTTGAAAAGAAAGCACGTGTGAAAATACCACGATACTCATAGAAGTATTATAGTATCTGTCAAAATTTTATAGTAGTCAGTACAAAAAACCGTGGTATTATTATATTTGTTCCAACTATGTTTGAAAAAATGTTAAGAGTACATGGTAGCCATCATGTATGTCCAACACGTTGTTTCAACTCTTTCTCTAGCTCGAAATGTGATTCGAAAATAGACTGAATTCTCGTATTCTGAATCCCTGAATTCACATTTAGATGATTAGTCAATAATAATAAAAAAACTTGGGAACCTGTAAATATTTCGAAACTACGATAAAATTTTGAAGAAGTTTCTCCACTAAACCTGGTTTTTCAGACGATCTGAGTAGCTGCATAAGAAGTAGATCTCGAGAATTTTGAAGTTGATCCAAATTGAGAGCATTGCTACGGACCACACATGCGTGTATTGCCATGTTTCTGAACTCGTAATATACAGGTAAAATGAATAAATGTTGGTCACCACTTGCATGTTGTGCCACCAAAGTGACATCAAAATTGGCCGAGAAAAGTATTGTATCACAGACTCGGCGACGTCCCCAAGCTCATCGTGCAATTTTCGTAATAATTTTAATTGGTTTTTCTTACTCGATTCTTCGCTGAAACAAAGAGATAACAAACATACAAAATTCGAAGACTGATTAAAGTAACCGTTTTAATAGAAAATGTGTAGTCGGGGTATTTAGGGACGTAGGTGTAGATGATGAATCAACTTGCCGAAAAATACGAATAATTTAGGTGCAAGAAAGAAAAACCTAACACAAAATAAAAACCCACAAAAAAATTCGCACAAAAACAAAAACAAACAAAAAAAGGGAAACAGTGTAGCACTGATTTATTTGAATTCGAAATAAATTCGCGCGCTATTTCTTTATTGGTGCTAACACGACCGAGTCGCGCTGTCTTTTTCTATACTAAAGTGTAATGTCGTTTGTCGTTCTCCAAATCTCCAAACGTCATTGCACGCTGTGCGTCATCCAACAAAACCGGCCCTTTCTTCCACCGAAAACAGTCATTTTTTTCGTGAATTATAGAAAAAGTATCGCGTGCCACACGTTGAAAAAGCTACGTTTCAAAACTTGTACCACAATGTACCTGTCGTATATGTAGGTTGTTCAGTTGTGTCATTTATTGTACATGGGAGTGCGCATGTGCGCCAGAGCGTACATTTTTATTTTTGGTCAGAACTGTACAATGAGGAAGATTAAGTCGCAAGACGACGCGTTATGAAGTGGCTCGCAGATCTAAGAGTGTTTCGGATTTTGTTCATTCTACATTATGTATTATTATCATTAATATTATCTCTTTATATAATTAAAGAACTTGAAACCCCTGCTGACCCCACCGCCACCGCCGCCGAGTCAGTCAACTCGAATAAACTCAAATGAACTCGAGTGAACTCAGGTCAACTCAAATGAACTCAAATAAATTGACCCCCGCTACCCCTGCTGCCGTGCCAGTCGATCCTCCTCTCCTCCTTCCCCTCCCCTTCCCCATCATTCCTCCTCCGCTACTTCCCCCTTCTCTCCCTCCTACCCTTCACATCCATCTTCTTCTCTCAACTCTTCTTCTCCCATCCCCCTTTTTCTTCTGCCCTCCCCTTCCCCGAGCCTGCCACTTGCCATAACAACCGTTACTATTGCCACCGCTGCCGTTTATAATGCTGCTCCCGCTGTTTATTTAAATTCTACTCCCTCCCCTCCTTTTCTATCTTTCTCCTTCCCTCTTCCCTTCTTTCTCTCTAACATCCTTCCCCTTCTCTCCTCTCCTCTGCTTTCCCCTCTCCTCTGAGATCCATTCATTTTGCCATGGAAACCGTTCCTCCGGCAAGTGGCAGCCTCAGGGAAGGGGAGGGGAGAATAAAAAGGGGGATGCGAGAAGTAGAGTGGAGGGAAAAAGATGGATGTGAAGGGAAGGAGGGAGAGGAGGGGGAAGTAGTGGAGGAGGAAGGATAGGGAGGGGAGGGGAAGGAGGGAAGGGGTAGGAGCGTGGAGGAGGGGAGGGAATGGGGAATGAGGGGAGGAAAATGCGTAAAGGGGAAGGAGGGTAGGGGACGTAGGGGTTGGGGGAGGGGAATGAGAGGAATGAGGGGGAAGGAGTAGAGGGGTGGAGGGGAAGGGAATGATGGCACGGGGAGGAGGGGAGGAGGATCGACTGACACGATTTGGCTAATAATTGCCAAAAATGTAGCCTATGTTATATTTTATAACTAATTCATATCTATTTATTATACTCAGAAATAATCAACAAATGTCGTTTCTTCATCAAACAAATTTTTTGTTGAATGAAAACAACCTAAAACTAATACTAAATGGGCGTTGGCGCGCGAAGCGCGCTGGGGGGCAAAGCCCCCCTAGTTTTGAATATTTAAAGTATTATCTGAGAGTGTTTGAGATTCAATTTATCCTAGATATTTGACACTAAACTGGTAGTATTTTCGACTATAAAGTATAAAACACCAAATAAGCCTAAAAAATGTGTTAACAAAATTTACTGGCATTTAAAGTGAAAAAAAAAAAACTGCACGAATAATCATACACTTTTACATTTGAAAGTATTTCCTAAATACCCATTGAAATAGACGCAAATCTTGGGATATTCCAGAAAGTTCATAGAAGCCAGAAGCCTGAGTATACTCTGCAGAAATTGTAACGTAGATGGTAAGTTTTCAAGATTACCCACGTGACTGGGAGAAATCACCTCATCTCAACTTGCCAAATTGACACAGAGAGAGGATCATAATGCTCAAAGACAGAAGGGTAGACGCGTGCAAAGCGATGTAAGCGCCAGTGAACAATAAAACTCGAAGCCGAACTAAAAGTGCCGAGGGGCTGATCAAACTCATCAAAAATCTCATCATCATAATTACACATCCCGGAAACTCGAGGTCCCCGTCAGCGGTGAAACTCAATTTCCCCGAGCATTTTCTCACCTGACACTTTGATCGCCCCTCCAACACCTCTTCGACAGCTCCCTGATCCTCCCATTCAACAGCCCAAACTTGCTCTCGACGAGATACAAAAAGCCGCAAAGAAGCGCCATCAAATTGTGATCCACCAAACTCCAAACATTGAAAATGGCGAAAATCCCTTGATCGTCATCGATCAATTCGCACATCAAAATCGAGTCGATGACGAAAAACAAAACGAAAGTCACGTTGACGAGGCCAAAGACGATCCCCAGACCCCTGAGAACCTCGACGTTCTCGTCGCGAATTTTCCATTTTCGCGCAGTTTCCTCGCTCTTCCTGAACAGCTCGATTATTTTCCCGAGTTTTTCCTGCTTCAAGGCCATTTCCAGCCACGTTGTGACTATTGTGATGTACTGGAAAATAATCGTCAACACATCGGCGACCTTGGCGACGTTCGTTTCTTGGGGGAAATTGGCTTTCTCGCGGACGAGGATTAATCTCGTCACCAAATACGTGTAGGAAAATACGAGAGCGAGGTTGTACGCGGCGCCGAGTCGGGACTTGGCCAAAGCGTTCTTTTCGAGTGTAAACGGACATAAACCGAGACATTTTCCGTAGTAATAAAATATGTGGATTGTCTTGCAAATTTCATGTTCCCTCCATTTGCCCGGTTTATCGACCATCGCGAACGAGTCATAACTCGATAATGCACTTTTGTTTAGTAGGGACACTTCCCTGGGAGACTTATTGCGAGTTGGGTATAATCAGGAAGATGCAAATTGAAATAACAATCATTTTAGATAATTTATGGCTTAATTCCGCTGTGTCCAAGGAACGAGTGAAAATTTAATGCGAGGCAATTTCGCGTTCGACGTTAAATTACGAATCGAGGATGATTTTCCCATTTTCGAAGAATTTCCAATGTTGCGATAATTATATCGACGGAGTAGCCACGTGTATGAATTAATCAGAAATATTGCACTCGATGCTTTAAGGAGTTTTTCATGCCACTCTCTAATAGTGCAGCCATGCGCTAATGCAAAAACGTAATTCCCGTGATGCGTAATTAATAACGAGCTTGGCTCGTAAGGGCATGCTGAAATTGACTGCAGCGTTTTTGTTCGAGACCTTTATTAATAAACCGTGTGGATTTTATCTCGGGCCGTCCTATTGTGAACGTCTTCATTGTCTATTTTCATGATATCCAGCTGAAGCATGAAAACGCCGTAAATCATCATTTTTTGAATCATCTGAAATGTTTGAATTTCGGTCGTTGTAACCTTAATTTATTTATCGATTTTTTTTATACACCAACTCTTTTGCCACAGTCTATTAAAAAAAAATAATTTTTTCGCCACACTTTTGAAATCTGCAAATATTTACTTACGCTGCAAAACGCGTTCATATTCAGGATAAAAATGCCGAAAAGGCTGACCTGCATTTTTTTCTGAAGTAACTGGACCGAGAGTTTCCTGATCTGCAAGAATGTACTTTTCACGCATCGAAAATCACTCGTAGAATATGATCAAATTTTAGATAGCGAATAAAAGATATTTCATGTCTGACTAAATACTTATTCGTCTACTTAAGATTATGAAATGCTGCATATTTTACTCTAATTTTTAGTTATACTTTTTTGAAAATCAATCTAAGAATTTCAGTTAAAAACTTTACACAAAAAACTATAGATCATCGAGAATGAATAAAGAATATAAAATGAGTTCCATGCACAAATTATTGATTATTCTTGATATTTAAGCTTCGAATTTCATACTTATTTTCTATGATATAATATTACCATAATTTTTTTTGTAGTTTCTATGTTTACGAATGCATGTATCAATCTCCCAGTTTTGTTTGCCTGCAGATGAAAAATAACAGTAAAAAACGATCAAAACAAATCGTTCTCTATGTAGAAAATTACTAAAAATACAATATAAAAATATTTCGAATATATATTTATCGAATAAGTTTAAACAAAAAAACGAATTTTTTAAAACTTTGACTTACTTCTTTAGACAAATTCTCAGCACTGTAATAAATAAAAAACAAGTCGAGCAGGTGAAAGTTGAGCCACACGAAGTCGAAGACCAAACACCAAACGTCAATAATTTCTCAGTTGAAGGTTTTTTCCACCGTTACGTATATGATGTAAATATGAGTCAAAGCTGACGCGAAATGCGAAAATACCGAAAGCAAAACTGGCAAGGAAAAGTAACCTTCCACAATTTTCGTAACAGCACTCAGTTCCTCGTATAATTCTTGCACTAACTTCAATCTCGACTCCAACGAAACTTCACTGCAAGCAAGATTGATTTAAATTCTGCTTGCTGATATTTGACAAACATTTTTTTGAAATAAATGTTCATACGCTATTTATTATAAGGGTTGTTTTGAGTTGTAAAAGAAGAATGACCAGTTAAGTGGAAATTTTACAAAAACTCAAAACACTTACCTTTCCCTACCTCTACCCTTCCACTCTCGAATCCCATAATTCAAAACCCTGAATTTCCTCTCGATAAACCACAAAACCTTATAAAAAATTAACACGAAATTATGGGATACCACATAAAAAAATTCGAACAAATAAAGAGCCCACTCTTCACCATCCACATGTAGCTCAAAACGACCATGTAAATGACATAAAGAAACATAAAACAAACATTCAAAGTCGCTACATCTCCTATGATAGCTTAGAAAATCCCCCAATCATTAACCACCAAATCCAGCCTCGTTTCAATTTCCCTAATTTTTTTGAAACTCCTGATCATCTCCCACAAACTTCCTTGCCTCACAGCTAATTGCAGCCACGTTATCACGTTTCCGAAAAATCGCGACATCGCCGCGCACATGCCCGCGATTGCCGCGATGTCCTTATTTTTGAACGCGTTCGAGTCACTTATCGCGGGTATGAACGCCCACGTAATCCACACGTAAGAAGCGAGCAACGATAAGTTGTACGCTAATCCCGCTTTGGAGCATCTCAAATTGATTTTCTCGTCCAGGGAGAATGGGCAAACGCCGATTGCTTTTCCCCAATAAAACAGCAGCTTCTGTTTACGCGTGAATGCCATCCTTCGGTATTGGTATTATCGCTCGTAACGTACTTGAGAAATGTGGATTCGTTTGTGTTCTAAAAGGAAGAGGTGGAGAAGTAAAAGAGGGAGGGAGAGGCAGGGGTTGTTTGTTGTTCGAATGAATTATGGTAATCGTGATCGTTCATTGTAGTCTAGAAGGAAAAAGAGCAGTGAAGCTTAATGACGCAATTGAAATACACTCGTTGCTCAATCGTACAAGCAGCTCGGGACCGTGACCCTCGTTGCGTTGAGGTGCGTGAAGGGCTCCCACTCTCGAACGAACTGCGCGAAGCAAGATGCGCGAAAGTCAGTCGGAGCCAGACCGTCGAACGCGTCGGAACATAAGAAAACCATAGATTTGCGGTTGCATGACGCGTGGGAGAAGGAGCCCCCCCCCCCTATTGCACGCTCATTAACTTGGTTTGCTTGTACGATAGCAACGAGTGTATTATCGATCAACTTAGAACAATATTTTTCCAATTTTTTCAAATTCGATGATGAAAATTGGATCGAATTTGTAATGTCCTTCATAAAGCTTCACATTTAAATCATGGAAAATTTAGTGTCAATTACATTTTACATCATTAAATTTCATCTTCCAAGTAACACTATTTCAAAAAAGCTTGAAAATTCCTCTCAAAATCCTCGACTTTTGCCAATTATCCAGCTTTTCCCGTAAAGCTTTTCGAGCTTGAAATACATCCGAAGGTAAAGCACCCTGAAAGGGATAAAACCTAGAAACAGTCAATTAGTCGTAAAAAGGATTTTGGCAAGGATTTTAACATTGGCACTTTCACGATCGCTCTCGAGGAATAAAGGGTGTTATCTGGGGCGAAATTCTATGCCCGAGGGGCAGAGACACGAAGCCGCGATGGAAATCGTGGCAAGAGATTGAGCTCGTGCTTGCATAAGTTGGGACAATAGGCAATTGCACCGACTACATGTCACTTGTCACGTGCTTATGTTTCGGCGAACGGGATGTGTGCATAGTTCCAGCTCCAGTATACCATGTTTTCGTCATCTCGCGATGGAAAACGTAATTTATACACGCGAACCGATCGAGTTTGTACTGAGAGACAAGTCGAATGAATAGTGCAATAAATTCTGCTATTTTCGCAGCAGAAACTGCGAGTATAATGTTCTTGGAAGCTATTTCAAATGAAGTTTTTATTAAGTAAAGTGCAATGTGAAGGCGGTTTTCATGCCCTAGTTTGTAAATAAAAATGTCCCAGACAATGGATCAAATGAACAATGTAATATAAAACGAAAATTAATGGAGTAAAAAAAGTACAACCCATTTACAATCCATTTACGAACTTACAATCCATATACGATATTCACAGATGTTCAAAAATTTTTGAGAAATTTATAAATAAAAATATCAATTATGTGAACTATACTAAGAATGAAAAATTTATTTACTATTTTATCGATTAAACGTCCTTATACATCATAGTGTATTTCCAGAAACTTAAATAAATAGGTAAATACAAAAACTTTATCAATACACATGTATTTTTCGAAAATATCTCAGAAAAACATTGTAGGCATTATTTTAATGAACTAAATTTTCCTGTTGATTCAAAACTTCAGCTTCAATTTTTCTTATAATAGCCATCCCTGCCACAAATTTTTCATGCCGTAAAGGTTCTATATGAAGACTTTGAAAGAATTGTATCCATAAAATTTTTGTCCCATTTTCATTCGATTTCCACTTAAATAAAGTATTCGATTAGACTCTACTATTCAGATCATTTTTCTGCTCCTTTTTTTTCTTCAAGTATCACAATTTTCACGATTTATTTTATACACCTAATTACATATATTAAAATATTTGCAAAATTTACACCATCATGAAATAGTTTAAGAATTATGATTATTTCTAATTTTCCGTAAATTTTTACTAATTCTGATGTAACATTTTTTATACGTTTCATAAGACGAGATTTATAAGTATCAACATCTTCTTGTTATATATCAATCCTTATATTTTCTTTTTTTAAACATTTATAATCTATCACAAATTATCTATTAAAAATTTTTCCGTGAAAAATCATTTTTATTAGTTGTTGCAATTCTTTTGATATTTGCCTTGTGATATTCTTTGTATGACTCTTAAATAGCTTAATAAAATTATCTTACAATAGTGCTTATATAATGTGATGTTGAATGTAATGACAAGAAATGTAGTCTTGGCTAAGATAATGTGTCTTTTTGAAAACAATAATTTAATAATTCATCCTGGATTACTAATCACTAAAATTTCTGGAAACTTCAATTTCTGATAAAAATATTCTCAACTTGAATTGAAAATTTGTTGTACATTGAAAGAAATATAAATTTCTAAAAATGCAGTTAAGACTTTTTACAATATGCATCTTCGAAATATCTTTAAAAGATATTAAAAATTTAGAATCAATAATATATTTGCGTAAATACAAACTTTTTTTAATTTGAGATTTTTGTTGAGGCACCGTTAGTATCAAATTAAACAAAATTTTCAGAAGAACTAATAATGTAAATGATGCAATGGTTGTTTGATGATAAGTAGGTTTATGTGTTTTTTTTACTATATAATCTAGGATTTTTATGATTATTCAAAATAGACCTGAAATTTTTATGTAGAGACATCAGGTCATCACTAATAAGTTGTTTGTTTTTCCAGTGTTTTATTCATTCAATATTGAATTTCCTTGGTGTTTTAATCAATCTTCTAATAAGTTGTTTTACTATTTAACATGTTATTCATTTCCTCTTTGGAATCATTGAAAACTATCAGAACTGTACTTTACCTTTTACTATTCTTCGTGAGGAAAAATTTCTAGAGTTCATTGGAAAATAACAATTTCCTTTTTAAAGGTCGTCAATCTTATATTTTAAATAATAGTTTGATCAAATAAGTTAATTATTCCGATTTTTACTCCTAGCGATTGAGAACAGTCAGTTTTCCACTTTGAACTTTCGAAATTTTTCGCTTATTCAAATGACAAGTAGCAGAAAAAGAAAACTTATTATCAAAAGAAAAAAAAAGGTTTACCAAATCATCTGATAACTCTTAAAACAGTGGAATTGCTCTTCAATCATGACTTAACTTTTTTTATGAATCAAATTGCAAATTCACGTCACTCACCTAATCCTTAGATTATAAACGAGTTTTTCATTAAACAAAGATACTCAAAAAAATAAATTCGTCATTTATTCTTTGACTTGAATTTTCTTAACCTTGTTGATAGCTTATGAATAATCTACGTCATTTACGTACAAAAATAAAATTTTGAAGAATATCTCTTTTGAGGAATATCTCTAGATACTCCTGAATCTCTCGATATAAAAAACAACTCTTTCATAGATTTTTTTTCGTCAATTTCGAAAAATAATTACCTAGATTGCACGTCCTACTATAAAAGAAGCTACCAAAGGTCGTGATCTCCAGTTTTAAATTCGATCTTGAGCTATACAGATAAAAAACCACAATGACCAAATCAGGAATCTTTTTGCTGCCCTGCATCCCACTAGCTGTGGCAACTTCGAGTTCAACCAATGAAAACCACTCCAAACAAGACCAGAATGAAGTCCTCAGCGAAGACAAAGTCATCTTGGTCATCGGGGACGTTGGATATGGTAAAACCACTGTAACTTCATTCTTAGCAGGAGCTAACTTGACCTCAGAAGATACATGTAACAATTGCAAGCAATATGCAATTGTCGACAGAAACGACTCAATCAAGAAGACCTCGTTCCAACTGCACGTAAGTGACTTCAACGTGATGGTAGATCCAGAATCCAACACTACCTTCTACGATTTACCTGGTGTCTCAAATGCCATGCAAGTGCGTAAACTATTCAATTACATGTTAGTTACATCAATAAAAAATGAACTGTTTCTGGATAAGACATCGATCAAAGTACTGTTAATAATAGATCACTTAGCTGCGAGTGAAGGAGGGCCCAGAAAATTGTTTCATACACTGGACAATGTGGCGAGGCTTGTGGAAGGTGTTGATAAATACAGTGATTGCGTTGCAATGGTCGTTACAAAAGTTGATAACACTAGTCTGGTAGATGATAAGGCCGTTGTTAGACAAGTAGCTGGTTATCTGAAGATAATGAAGGCTGATTTTGAGAAGGAGAACATGGCGAAGTATGTGCCAAAAGCTGTGCGCGTGATTAACCTTCGTAGGATTGAAGTGATCAAGGTTTTGTTGGTGCAAGACAGTCAAAGAGAATACAGTAGGATTGGAATTTTCCGGAAACCAGATAGAGCTGGTCCTATTGGGAACATGACAGCTCTTCAAGATGAAAAAGTCGGCATCAAAGATATCATAGAAAGAAATTTGAAGTTCGTTGCTGTACATTGAAACCTACAGATTTGTGTTTTGGAACAGTAACAGATATTTGTAATTTTTTTGAGTGAATTTTGTGAATGTATGTATTGAAAATAAATGTGCTTATACCTCTTTTGCAGATCTTTATTCAAAAATCATATTTCAATGTGAATGTTTAATGTTATTATGAGTATTATGAAAGGATGAAGATTCACCAAACTAGGCAAATGATGAGAATACATTCAAGTGCCTTCATAAAAGATATTTATTCAAGTACCTTCATAAAAGATTGATATTATTTTTATAATTCTCAATTTTTTTTCATTTTATGAATATGAAATGTCTTCTATTCTATTTAGTTCATGAATGTACAACTTTCTACCATGAAGGTCAGGACGTTACAATTGTGCCTTTTCAAATATTTTGAGTGTCTTAAAAGTAATACTACTTTTACTAGTTGAATTTCAATGTAGCATTTGAAAAGCATCTAAATAAAATAGTGTTCAACATCGATTCGAACGAGCAACATGTAATTGGTTCGACACTCTCCTGAATTTTAGAAATTATGAAGAAACATGTTTTGATTGAATTGGTTTACTGTATTTTGCATAATTAAGACGTCTTAAAAAGGGCTCAAAACCAGAGCCGACACGTCGAGATAAACAATTTTGAATTTTACTGGGAAATCGAATCATTATAATTGAATGACATAACATTTTTTGCAAGATGAAAAAGTTTAACACGTACAAAATGATGTCTACGTAATGGAAACATCAGTTTAACAGTTGATACGATTTTGATAAAATGAATTTGAATTTTTCAAATGATGTTTACACAAAATTAACGTAATCATGCTACTAAGAGCATTGAATTAAAAGATATTCTGCCTGATGATCATGTTATAAGTTTTTTGATTTTTTGAATTTTTCGATTATGGTTTCTTATAAAATCAAAATAGTTGATATGAAATGGAGTTTGTAAAAAAAGATTTCAATTACCGAAAATACTGTAATGCAAAACTTATCTTATCAAGAAGGTAGACGCCAAAAAATATTAAAAAATGGGTATTTTAGATAATCTAAAAATACCCTCTCTAGACATATTAGAAAAAAGATTGCTTTTAATCTCTATATCTAGAGTTGTGGCAATATAAGAAGATTAAAATCAGTTGGTTAGTCGATCTCGTTGAAATTATAAATGATACTTTGAAGAATTTTCGTTTACTTATTCTTCATCATAATTAGTAGATGAAAATTGAGTCTATTTTAGCTGAATTCCTACAATGTATTGTTGTACTGTTCTTACTTTCAATAATTTCCTTTAATTTTTTTCTTGAGGAATTTTAATCATAAACCTGATAATAATAATCATATTACAAAAAAAAATATTTATATAATCAGGTTTATTTTGAAAAGTCTGCAGTGCGTATCACATATTAATATTAAAACAAATAAATTTTACTGTATCATGAAATTAATATACATATTAAAAATTATTTAATATCAGAGGAAAAATTATCATTTAGTTTATATTTGTTATACATCGAGTAAAATTGTTAAAAGTTCAATATCCTACATCGAATATACAAACAAACAATAAAATGTTAACGATACCAAATTAAATTATTTTCTAAATGGACAAGGAATCATTACACAATGATTTAAATTACACATGTTGATTATTGCATTCAATCAAAAATATCTAACTCATACATAAACAAAAAACGATCATGATAATTCAAACATTTTCTAAGAATTAATCTTGAATTATTTTGAATGAATAGTTAAATGAGTTTCGTTAGAAATATCGAAATACTGAGAATTGGAATAGTTATAAAATATCAGGTTACATTTTGCGGTTGAAAAAAAAGCAAGGAGACGTAAAATAATGAAGAAATAAGGTCACAACCAGTTGGTTTCCCTGACTGTAAAGCACCCTGGTAAACGAGTCGCTCGTCCCGTATTTCAGGATCAAAAAAGTTTTTACGTCCTTACACTTTGCCACGTGATCGTCCGAGGAATTCGATCCCATATTTTTTACATATAATTCTCTTTTTCTGGACCCTCAAGGCTCGTTCAACACGTCCGGTCCCGGACGCGCACTTTACAAAATTAGCTTTGTCAGCCCTTAATCAAGTACCTTACAGCCCGCACTATTTTTCGTGAAAAGGAATGACAGTGTGCGAGCTCAATAAATTCTTTTATAGAGAATGAGCATCGGAGTTTCAGCTACATGTTAGGCTACATTTGTCAATTTTTAATTAGTTATAACCTCAAATTTGGTTAACAATGTTATATAACAGTGTTATATACGACATTGATGTTACGTAACACTGTCACGTAGCAGTTACATTTATGATAGTTATTGATCATCTCAAAGCTACGTAACAATATTATATGTACATAACGAAGTTACATTGTTGTTACATTATTGTGACATGATGTTATCTTACATTGCAAAAATGTTATGTGTACAATATAGCAGTTATGAAACAAGAAAATGTAAATGTCATATACACTAGGGATAATACTGTTACATTGTTTCAACATGTCGTTCAACTAATGTCATAATGATACCGTATGGTTACATTACGACAGTGATCTTCATCTGTAACATAGTAACTTACATGTGCCCCTTTACAATGATAATATATGGTTATATTGTTACATTTCACAAACATCATGATGTTATGTAACTGTTGCGTTGCATACCAGCAATTTTGTAACCTCATAATGTTACTTTATTATTTAGTTACCTTAACGTTGCTCACTTGTAACATTGGTACATTAAAATGTTACTTCTATGTTACGTAACATGTTACTTTCGGTGTAGAGTGAATCAGACTTGTTAATATAAAATTTCTGTCAAAAATATGAATTAAACTATTTTGGTTTCTAGTTTGAAACGGCTCGAAATCTCATGCTTAACAAGTTTGGAATTTTTTTTGCTGTTACACGAGTTTAATGCGCTTGGCAAACTTTTGGACGAGTCAAACTGCGGGACAAATTTACGAAGCAAGGAATCGTCTTTTTTTCTCTCAGAGAATTCGCGTTTCAGTTCGTCCAAGTGTGAGATATTTGCAGTGAACGTTTATTTCGATGCCGGTTCTCGTCTTCATGTGAGTTTGTGAAAATTGAGAATATCTTGTTGAGATTGAAGTTTTGGAATTTCGAAAGAGAAATTTGGATACTGCTCAACTTTCGAAATATCTTGTCAGATTTTTTAAACAACCTTTTGATGTTGTGAACGATACGAATATTTCGGTGATTTAAAACAAAAAACAAAAAATAAATAGCAAAAAAAAAGTTAATGAAATTCATCATAATGATGGACTGTGCAGAGACTTTTAAATTACTTCATAGTAACAAATAAAAAAGATTTTGTTTTATTACAGAATATCCTTGAGTGTGATGTTATGAATTCAACAAAAATTAAGGAAAATCTGATGCTGAATTGATTTATAAATTAAAAAAAAAAGTATAAATTCTTAATAATTCTCACAAATTTCTTCAATTATGATAAATTTCTAATTAATGTTCTGTAATTTTATCTTTGTTTCACAATTTCACTGAAGCTTGTAATAATTCCACTCGGCATTTTACTCATTAACTCCAAAAGATGGGACATTAACAATAGGAAGTAACAGATTTCGTAGATCTTTGTAATTATTTATTCCATGAAGCCTTTGATCACGAAACGGCGCCGGAAAATTGTTCAATGTGCAAAGGCGGCGAAATGAAAATCCGCTCGACAAGTCTGTATTCACGCGAAGTAGAGAACGCTTGAGTTTTTGCACCTCCGACATCAAAGGAAATTTTGTTTCGTTTTCGGTGTTTTTCCTGCCAGGGTTTATTCAAATCGGAATATCTTAAAATACCGTTAATGAGCAAAGTTTCAGAGATGTTTGTTTATTGGTTAAAGGGCGTTTTTTTTTACTCGACGGAGTAGTGTAACGAGTTGAGAATTCCGTTCCGAGCATAAACTGCATAATTAAAATGAGTCTCATGGAAAAAACCATGTTGAAATTAATCGTTTTTATTTTTTTACGTGTTGAATAAAATTATTTTCGGCATAATTTGACATAATGAATAAAATTCATTTCAGTTTTTAAAATGTAGTATGTACATTTCAATTAAAAGTCATTAAATGATTCTCATTTAGAGAGATAGAAATTTTATTTTAAACACGATCAAAAGTAACGAATAATAATTTTCAATAGTAAGAGCAAAAAGCATCCCTAATTATAGATAATTAATGCGTAACTCAATCAAGATACTCTCAAGGTTAAATACCGGGAACGTAGTTAAATTACTCCTTTCTCAATTTAACATTCAAAGGCACTTTTGCACTTTCATTATCGAAATTTGGCAAAAGCCTGTGAAAGGTCAGAGAAATGCATTTAATACTCTGAATATAGTGTAATTAAATAACGTACAATGATTTTGTAGTAACTGAATGATATTGTTTCGGAAATTTTATGCATTTCTGCTTAAAATTTGTATAAGTCTAAACTAAAGAATTGTTTATAACATTTTTCTTAGATTTTTGACCGAACTCTAGCTATTAGACTGAATACCAGGTGCATAGGCAGAGAGGGGGTTTGGGGGCTCAAACCCCTCCCAAAATTCTGATAAAATCGATTAATATTTTATGTAGAAACGAAAAATAGTACATCAATAAATAATATAAATATAAGTGAGCAGTATATATTTAATAGAAAAAAAGATAATTGTCAAAACGTAGAATTAGGTAGAAAAAATGAATCTGGAAAATTGTTGCAACCCATTGAATAATCAAGAAAAATAAAAATCTACAAAAATGCTAAAAATTTACAAAACTTGAATCTTAGGTCATTGGACTCTAGAAATCTATATAAAATCTTTAGAAAAATATTGTGAATCTTTCAATTCATATAATGTAATTAACTGAATTCTATGAAAAAACTGTTTTCTGAAAAATTTTGACAAATGCCTCTACGATCCATAAATTTTGGGTTTCTAGAGCATCAAATTCTAAATATAAAAAATTGGATCGCGTTGAATCAACACGCGTTAGAAGTAAAACTTCTCATGATGCTTTATTTAAGGTTCTGATGTATAGATTTTTATTCCTCTAAACTTTTTTAGTTCTAACAATTTTTTGTGACGTGTGATACTGTCACATTTTATGTTTTTGGGAGATTTTGTAATTTTGTAACATTTAGTAACTTTTTTCGATTTTTTGACGTGTGATGATGTGACATTTTGTGATTTTTGATATTTCGGGTTTTGCGACATTATGTAATTGTGTGGAATTTGTCAATTTTGTGATTTTGTGAGGTTATGTGATTTTTTACAATTTCTGGCATTTTGTGATTTTGTAAGTTTTTGTGACATTTTAAGATTTTGTAACATTTCGCGATTTTGTGACTTTGTGACATTTTGTGACCTTGTGGCATTTTAGTGATTTTGTGACATTTTGTGTTTGTGGCATTTCGAAATTTTTATGATTTTGTGGCATCTTGTGATTTTGTGACATTTGTGATTTGTGACATTTGGTGACATTTTGGATTTTTCGTGATTTTGTGACATTTTGTGTGTTTTTGTGACGTTTCGTGATTTTGTGACATTTTGTAATTTTTGTGATTTTGTGATTCTGCGATATTTTCACTCTCTCCACTCTTACAGAATCTCAAAATTCCTCTCTACACTCGGACCTACATCTTACAGTCTTACAGTTTATAGCCTTACAGTTTACAGTGTTACATGTTACAATGTAAAACCTCCAAGTTATTCCCTACATAAATTTTATTTTCTAGAATAAATTACACTCCTGAAAAGTGACAATGCCGCCTAAGAAGTTTTACTGGAATATTACACCCTTACATCTTACAGTCTTACAGTTTACAGTGTTACATGTTAAATTGTAAAATCTCAAAATTACCCCTTGCAATCGAAAATATTACACTCTTACATCTTACAGTTTACAGTGTTACATGTTGAGAAATCTCCAAGCTACTCTCTACACAAATTTTATCCTAGAATAAATTATACTCCTGAAAAGTGATAATGCCGCCTAAGAAGTTTTACTTCAATATAAATCTAAAAAAATTCTAGAAAACGCAACAAAATCTTTTAAATATTTCAAAAATTCAAAAAAAGAATAACGATATAAAACATGAAAAATCTATATGAAAGTAATTTCATCATTAATTATTGAAATTACTGAGAATAGATCGAAGTAGGAAGTTCACAATTTAAAGCATAAAGTTTTTTAAATCTCTGTAGCAATCTACAAAAATATAAGTGGTTTATGAAAATACTTAGAAATTCTCCAGGGTTTCGTATATTATACTAGAAAAATGGGAAAAATAATTCTACTAGCTTACTAGTTCACTAGCTCATCAGTTTACAAGTTTGCTAGTTTACTTGCTTATTAGATTACGAGTTTACTAGCTTATCAGTTTTTTTATTCATCACGCTTACTAGTTTACCAGTTTGCTATATAAAATTTTACAAGTTTACTGTTTTATTAATTAACTAATTTACTTGTTAACGAGTTTTCGAGTTCACTATTTTCTTTTTTCACTTGTTCACTATTTTCCTATTTTACAATTTCAGTAGTTTACTAGTTTACTAGCTCACTTTTTTACTAGTTTAGTAGTTCACTAGCTTACAAGTTTACTAGCTTACAAGTTTACCAGAAATCTTTCAATAGATAAAAATTATGTAGATTTAATTTACTTAGATATTTTTAAAACTTAATGTCCTGGAATATATTCATAATTATAATACTATAACTATACATTAATTTTAAAGTTGTTCTAGCAATTCATATAGAAAACATTAAAGATACACCGAATGATTTTATACAATTTACAAAACTTATACGATCAAACGTACTTTTAATTGTAGAAATAATAAACATACATAAAATAAAAGTATTGAAAATCTTTATAACAGACACTGTCGTCTAAAAAATAAATTTAAATTCTCAAAATCGTTAAATATTACAATTATGCAGCATCTTTTTCTCAAAATCTATTGAGCGATCTATAGAAATATTGGAAGTGTATAAAAATATCAGAAAATACAGCAAAATTTGATGAATAATGTACCATTCGAAAAAATATAAATTTATGATAAACCTTTTATCTGGGCGGTTAAAATTTGCTCAAAAACAATTCAGAAATATAAATTTTTTAGAAGTTTGATTCCTAGAGCATCGCATTTTAGAAAGCTCTATAGGAACCCTTATTGCTTAGTATCAGATAATCCTTTAAGTGGTTAAAAAGTACAAAAATATTAGTAACAAAAATTGATAACTTAGTTACTAATTAAAATCACTAAAATCGAATTCTATTATTTAGGAACATGAAAAATGTACAATTCTGGATTTCAAAAGTTATATAACTTTCGAATTTCGAGATGTAAAATATTCCAAAATCACTGTCGTAACCATATTGCCAAAGATGAAAAATTATAAAATCCCAAAAGAAACATATTTTTGAGAAAAACCCCTTCCGAAAATTGTTTTTGCCTACGCCCCCGCCGAATACAATAATAATAATTAGATCGATTTTATTAATGAACAATGAAAAATTATTATTATTGTCTGATTACAATAGTTAGACCGAATACAATCTATTTTTTGATATTTTTACTAGATTATTGATGAATTAGAGCTGAAGTAAAAAATTTCGTTAATCATTCTAATTCAAAAACTAACGCATATTATTTGAAAGTACATTCCATGTTCAATATAATTTAGCAATCTTCAAAGTTCATCACTGACATTTTTGCATTATGATCTGCCAATCATCTAATGCATCAAATCAATAAAAATAACGACTCCAAAGTAGTCTATAATAAATTAAATTGACCTCAAAATGAAACGCATTAGGGATTAAATTCCCTGCATCGATTGCTTTGCAAACCTACAAACATCAGTACTAATATTATAATCCAACCTAACGCATCATCCTGTTAAAGTCCATCGTTCATGAAAATGAAGAAAATTTCCATTTCCATTATAATTCTCAAAATCGCCGGTCTCGTTCCATTCGAAACAAAAACCATCATCTGCAAAAAACATTCGCAAAATCAAAACCATTTAGCGTTCAAACATTCATACTTAGGTGAAATGTACAATTTTGCACTAACATTGTGTATTTCAGGCTGGAACATTTACTTCAATTCACTTTATGAAGATTCCCTATTAAGCAGTGTCAGCATAATTTCGAATTTAATACTCATTTGGTCACAAACTATAGCTATAACTTTGGTTCATTCCCCCTTTTCGAGAAGACACAAAAATTTAATTCAAATTCTAAACGAATTTCGTCGAATCGAATGTACTCTATCCAACTTTAATTACCCACCAGAATCAGTATCTATTTTTCAAACAATTATGTTCTCAATAATTTTAATCACCAGCTTGATGATTTCTGTTTGGTTATTTTATGGTGCAGTTCTTGCTTTTATACCATCCCTCGCTGCAATTACAATTATTCAAGCTTTTATCATGCATTACAATTTTGTCGTCAACGCGATATTACGTAACTTGAGGAATTTGAACGCTATTTTAGAATACATTACAGTTGTGAGGTCGCAAAAATATTTCCCAGTTTTTAAAGTTGGTGCTGATTATTCGAATAAAGATCAATTTTTTTCGGATCTGGCTACACTTCGACAAATTTATTCAGATTTATGCAAAATTGCTGTTTTGCTTTCGGATACTTTTTCGGCGCCAATGCTTGCATCATTGAGTATGATTTTCTCAGCATTGTGTTATTCTGCTTATCAATTTTGCCTGGCGCTTATGAAAGAAAGTGTCGTCTACGGGGAAATTTTGTTTTTGGTTTTGATTGGTATGGTGGAAATTTTACCTGTGGTACTTTTGACGAAATCTGTGACGCAAACTGTGATTGAGGTAATTTTTGGAGGGTTCTTCGTTATTTGATTTCGAAGATGGAGATGGAAATTATAATAAAAAAGATCAATGATTGAATGCTTTTCCACTATTTTTCGACAAACTAGAAACGAATTTCTCTGGAACAAAATTTGTTCATATTCTTAGAATAATTGAGATGATTTTTCAATATACAGACTAAAAAAACTGGTGATATCGCTAACGAAGCATCATTTTATACTCAGAATTTGCAGTACACATCGCTCGTAAAAATCAACTTTTTACTATAATAGTCTGTAAGAAATTTAAATAATCTTCTTTCGCTCAAATAAAATATTTTTTTTGTTCACGAAATAGCTAAGAAATTTCGCAGATTACGTTTTTCAAAAAGATGTGCGATTCTCAGTACATGGACTTTTCTCTTTAGATGAAACACTTCTTCATTCGGTATGCGACAATTTTCGATTTAACGTAAATTATCTAGAATTCAGTGATGTACTTATTTACATTTGCAGATATTGAGTGGTGTTGCTTCTTTTTCAATAATCATGATACAGTTCGACATGGAGCATGACGGCAAATGTTCTTGCAATTGTGTTTGCCAAAATAAGACTATAATTGAGTCGGAATTATAAAAGAAAAGATTCTTACTGAAAAAATTCCATTTTGAGACTCGAAAAACAACAACGTTCACAAAATGCAAGATTTATAAAAGGGCTGTCCACATATTACGTCATCAATTTTTTACCTATTTTCGACCCCCTCCCTCCCTATGTCATCAACCGTCATCATTCCGTAGACCCCCTCCCCTAGTGTTGACGTCATCAAATAAAATAATTTTTATCGTATATGAGTGATTTAATCCTGACGAATGCGAATCTTTTGGTGTTGTAAAGCTCATTTACATAGATAAGGTACTATTAAAAGATAAAAATTAGATGCAATAAATGATATTCGAATTTTCACTACTACATTTTCTATCGGATGTCAATCAAATTTTTACATATTGTATTAGAACAATTTTTTATCATTATTTTATAATATTAATATAAGATAATTGTTTGAGAAGGTAAATTGTATAAAGGTTTTTTAAAAAGTCGAAAAAGGCATGATTTTTCGTCAACAAATATAAGCAAATGGTTTGAAAAAGCTCGTGTGTTTGAAGTGCTAAGTTTGGAAAATTTATCGAACTTTATGAAAAAATTTTTTTCGATGATTACGTCATCATCTTTGGAACCCTCTCACCCCCCTACGTCATTATCCGTCATCAAAATTAACACCCCCTTCCCCCTTAAGAGTCATGACGTAATATGTGGACAGCCCCTAAGTAATATGAAAAATTTTGAAAATTAAGTAATCTTAAGAAAAAAAAGGAGATTAAGAATAGAGGACACAAAAAACTCGATTTCAGACATCCCTAGGATTGTGATTTTGTCAAAAAATATATGAGAGAAAACTAAAAAGCAAGATAGTGAATATTGTTAGAGGACCAAAAAATTTTTACCATTTTAAATGTTTAGATTACATGAAATTTTATTAATAATGTCATTAAAAATATGATATACATGTCAGTAATAACTATAAAAAAAATTGTTACGTATTAACCTCTTTTCAGTATATAATATAAATATAGTGTTCCTAATATTTTGATATTTCTCAGGTGCGTAGGCAGAGTAGGGTTTTGAGGGTTCAAAATATAATTTTTCAACATAATGATAAAAAAAGGTTACAATAACTTATAATCAAAAATGCACAAAAATAATGACGATAAATTACAAAATAAGTTCGAATTATCATAAATGTACTTACTGTAATCTAGAGGACACAATAAATGGTTTCATATACACTCGTAGCTGAATCTTACAAGCAAACCAAGCGAATGAGCGTCTGAATTTTGAGAGAACGAGAATCTCTTACTCCCACCAATGGCTTGTGGCGAGTAGGCGGGAACTCCTTTTCCCCACTTTTCCCTTCTCCCGTGCGTTCCGCAACCGCAAAGCCATGGCTTTCTTATAGTCCGACGCGTTCGACGGTCTGGCTCCGACTGACTCTCGCGCATCTCGTTTCGCGCAGTACGCTCGAGAGTAGGAGCCCTTAACGCGCCTTACCCAACGGAGGTCACGGTCCCAAGCTGCTTTAAGGTAGTACCTCCACGATAGAAATTATTGACCGATTTGGACGAAATTTGGATAATTTCAAGTCGATCCATTACTTCAAACATTCAATCATTTTTACATGCGTTCTTATGGGAATGGCATCATTTTTTCGAATAAATCAAAAATTTATTGGCCAAAAATTCTGGAAAATTGAGGACATATTGTTCAAAATGTTTATAAACTCTGTGCAAAATCGCATCAAAGTTGACTATATATTTATGGGACAAAAAATTATTTCATTTCATTCTTATCAACGTACATTTAGCAACTTCGCATTCTAAGCGAAACAACGGCTGATCGTATACATAGCTACAGTGCTTGCCCGTGCTTACCAGTGTTTAGGTGGAAGCAGGTGGCATACAGTGGTAGATGCGACGTTGCCGATACATGCGCACAGAGCCTGAAACGTGAATGTGGCTGCGAGAGTTTTTTGTTGCGGCTATATTCATATCATTTCATCCTGGAGGTACTACGTTAACGATTGAGCAACGAGTGTATTTAGAATTTTGATTTTAGGATTTTTCTAATTAAAAAATGATAATAATCCTAGCTTTCAAAGTATTGTTTTTTGAGTAAACATTTGATCATAAATGTTTAGTTAGGATGACGTAGGAAACGAAAATTTTTTAAATTAATGAATAGGACTGTAGGAAAGTGATATTTTCTCTTTTGAAAACGATGCAATATTCTGTAATGATTATCCAAAATTAATAATAAAAATTATTATTACAGACTATAAGTCCTCTGAACCCAAAAAATCTTATCGATTTATAACCACGGAAGTAACTCCATATGTCTCATTATAAGAGCTCTATTTCGGTCCAATATTTAGGACCTTCCTCGCAGTATCGACGGCGGAGTTTCTGCTTGGTGAATCAAACAGCGTCCGAGATTTATCGCCAGCTTCTGTGGACCGACAAGCGAGAGCCCTCTCGTATCCGGAAGAGAGCGAAATGGGAGTAAATACGTTCATTAATTTGCCGAAAAATGAGCACTCAAAATTTTCGCCAACTTTCACCTACGGTATCTATCATTGACTGACAGCTCTTGTGTTATTTATCGACAGCTTTTCATGGCTTTGGCGATCCCACTGGACGACCCAACATCGAAACGAGCTATTAACGTCGCCTTTTTTTTCGAAGCCAATTACAAATTGCCGAGGAGTAATGCGGGGGAAGAAAGATCTATTGGACATGAAATCATAAATCGTACCATCGTTTACGATGTTTTGAAGTCGAAATTCGAGGCGTAAGTATTGGCACGAATTCAGGGTAGACATTTAAAAACGTTGATGATTTTGAGAAAATGTCTTTTCACTTCTCTAAAAAAGCTCTTGAACGTAAAATACTTCGATAACGTGCAAAGCTGGTATCGAAAACCAAGGATTTTAATAACTGATCTTTATCTGAATCATCGACGTTGTAAAATTCACCCAACTTTGCCTCACTTAATGCCCCCCCCCCAATCTCCCCTTGAATATTCCAATCTTTATGGGAGGCCATTTTCCGATAATAATGGGGATTATGATTACGAAAGTTGGGCGCGTTGGCATCCCGAAAATATCGAATTTCGATAAGGAAACGTAGGTTCACATTACTCATGTTTCGAATGGAGATGTAACACTCAAGTTACAACAAAAATATTTTGTTCTAAATTCGTTCATCGTATCATGGCTTTTTTTACATTTTTCAATGAATCACTTAATTGAAATTTTAAAATCAAAGTATTTGTACTAAGTATTTGTACAAAGTATTACCTCTAAAATTTTGATACGATTAATTTAGAAGGATCACTACTGCTCTGAAATTTCCTCTGGAATACAGATCACTTATGACGAGCATTAATTGTACTACAAATCTCAATAACCGAGGCTGCGTCTTAACGCTTCACTTTGTCAGCTATAAGCTTATTACCAAGGACTTGCAACAATTATAATGGAACTCTCAGAGATGTAATCTCGTTCGAGTTTCTGCTCGAAAGGAATACGGATTTGAACGTTTCTAATTTACGACATAGTGGAATTAGGAACGATTCGACAAGAAGTCATGTTATATTTGAACTTGTTTGATAGCAAAATCAATGAAAGTATATATTTTTGAAGCTACAACAGCTACAAAAGAATTTTACAATAAATAAATTAATGTATGAAAAGGGAAAAATTGTGCCTTTTACACGCTCCGACGCATCTTTAACGCCCACTCCTTCCCACAGTATACACACATTTTTCCCGTATAACCGGCATTATCCGAATCGCATAATTCGCCCGCTTTTCCGACTTTTCCGAGCGCCTCTTTTCATTATACGTCGGTCAATTCAATAGCGACCGCGAAAAGGCGAAAAAGGGCAAAATCATTCATTTCTGATTGGGGCACGTTTTTCAATGGGAACTGAATGGCGCGCGCTGAATGGCTTCGGAGCGGCACTTTCGGATGCAGAAAGACAAAGTTATTTGTTCCCCATTGTCCGCGGGCGCGATGACTCGATGATTGATTTTCATCTGACGCTTGCAGGCTGGGCTTGCCAGGTAAACAGTGCTTACTGAAATTTATATGCGAAAATGCACAGGACCCTTTAGGACAGAATAATGGACTATTTGGGGACGTCTTCGATATAATATTCACGTAAGTTTTTTTCTTTTCATTTTACATGCTATTCGTGAATGCAGGAATTTCCAGTGCAATAATAAATCAAAGATTTGTTATCGCAAAACCTAACCTAACAATAAGTAGAACAGCACTAGTCTGACCTAACCTAAGTTACGTTAGGTTTAGGCAGGGTTTGGAAAGTTACTTGAAAAAATGTAGCGCGTTACGTTACCGTTACTTTAAAGAGATAGTAACTCGTTATCGTTACTACTAAAAAAAGTAACGTTGCGTTACTTTCACGTTACTTTTTAGAATAAATTGGATGTAAATAACAAGACATCGCAAAACTAAGGATAAAAAACAATATCAACATACTCATGGTTTAGACGTATTTAATTTATTTTCGAGTTTCAACAAAACGTTTTGCTCGATCATCACATCGTATTTTCGAGATCTGTTTGTCAGGGCGAGCCCTCCAGGAATAATTTTTTTATGTGAGAAAAATTGTGAAGTATTTGGTTATCTTTACTTCTTGACCCTGAGGAAAAAATCAGTTGGCTTGTTTAAATGTTTATATTTTTTTCAACTTGGAAAAATTTCTGAGTATGACATTTCATTCAATGTTAACCGCAGGAAAAAATGTACAAATTTGATAGATTTTTGAGAGAATCTTCTCTACCCAGATATTCAGAATTTTTGACGCTTTTTGTATTTTTTAGTATGTATAAAATGTTGCAGGATTTTCTAGTGTTATTATAAATTTATACTTTTTTTCTGTACATTGATATATAGATTTCGAGTATTTCATGCTCTATAATCCAAAGTTCATTAAATTATTTGTATTTGAGAGGATTTTGCAGCAAATAGTGTCAATGAAGGTTTTTATTTCTTTTGATTTTTGTGGTACTTTTATACGATTTGAAGGATTGCAATATTTCTGAAACTATTTGTATTTTCCAGGATAATAGAATGCTGCAGAATTTTCTAGTATTTTTACATACTTTCAGTATTT